>OX235270.1:33380461-35915178 GCA_944472135.2 Trichobilharzia regenti | reverse complement strand
CCCAAATAGGTGAAGTGGTCAACATGTTCTATCACTTCACTCCCTATCACTAAGTTAGGAGTTGACGTGGTCCAGTCCTGTAGCAGCATATTACATTTTGTAGGGGCGAATCGCATGCCAAACATACGAAGATTGCTGCTCAAGGTGTTCAGAAGACTCTGCATTTTGTCAGCATCCTCCCCTAACAGGACTGTGTCATCTGCATATTCTAAGTCCATAAGACTATTCCCTGGTAACAAGTCGATTCCTAAGTCATTACGTTCAGTTAAGGATACTTCCATCAGCATATCTATGATGAAGTTAAACAGAAATGGGGAAAGTGGACATTCCTGCTGGACACCACTGGTTGTTACCAATTCAGATGACAATTCCCCATAAGCCCTTACACGACTACGTGAGTTTGATTAGAGTGCCTTGATTAGTCCAATGTACTTTCTTGGCACTCCCTTCACAGTCAAACATTGCCATAGTACCTTTCGATCCACGGAGTCGAAGGCCGCCTTCAAGTCAAGAAATATGACAATTGTTGGACGCCGAAAAGTGTGTCTATGTTCTAGAATCTGTCGAAGAGTGAAGATATGATCTATGCACCCTCTACCTGGTCTAAAGCCTGCTTGATTTTCCCTTGTCTGTTCCTCCCGAGTTCTGCTTAGTTTATGCATGATTACTGAGCCTAGGATTTTAGAGACTATGTTCGTTAGGCTTAACTACTAGAACTCGATGATCCAAAAAAGTAAAGCACATTTACTAAATGGTGTTTATGGTGACATTTATATCCACACCAATTACAGGTGGAAAATAATGTGCTGGAAATTCACCATACATTAATCAAATAATCGAATGGAACAGTAACTTGCTAAACTGCATAAATGTTTGCAGAGATGATAGAAATTCGAAAGTTAAGCGAAGCCAATATCGCACTTCTCTCTATGCATTCTGAGACGTTAAAATTAATTGAATAGTTGTTTCTCAACAACTAATTCAGTCTCACATAGCTTTGGTGAAACTTGGTGTTAATCTTCCTTATCATATAGTCTGTTAGATATGAGACACCTTAAACTCATTCACCACAGAAAATAAGTATTTCTTCAGGATCACATGGCCTTTAACTAAGAGAATGTTTTGGACTATAAGACAGTACACACATCTTTTGCCAGCTACAATGACAGGCTTTCCTTCGTAATATTTTCAATGCTTTATTAAAACTAGAAAACAATTAACATCTGTCGGATGTCGAAAATGAAACAACTTTTTGGACAGTCACAAAGTAGGATGAAAAGGACAGTTGTACATTATACGGATCTTCTGACGGACGACCAAAGTTGGTGCAAGTGGGGGAATGACAACAAGTATTTGAATTTGACCAACAGCTTGTCTATAAACAAACAGGAACTAGTTTGTCTTGAGAAAAATAGCAGTCACGCAAACATGACTCGTAGATTTTATAGGGAAAAATCAAGAAAATTAAATCAATTCAAGGTGACAAAAATATAATAATGAAGAGCTCGCATACCGTGACACAATGTTTGCTGGATTTTCTGCCTTTTCTAGTGCCAACTAAAGCCATTTTCGATAACTTTGTACGCGCAGACTTTTTGCCACCAGTTTTGCACACTTGGGAAACTTGTGAATCAGTACGCTGAGTAATGTTAGAGTCGTTTTGAGAGACTGATGAATCGCTTAGTTCAGATGCATAGCTGTCTCGATTCTCACATGTTCCTTTGGTATCCAATATTTTCTTACGTTTTTTCGCACCTACATCAACAGCACGCGACGTATTCCTGTTCGCACAACTACTGAATTTTGAGCTAGTTCCAGTCCTTTTTCGGCTTGAGAATAAAGCCAGACGAAAAAGCAACAAGAAAATGTGAAAATATAGAGTAGACGTGGAAAAACAGTGCTATTTTGAGTGAAAGGTGACTGATTTGCTAACTCATTTCCCCATTGATACCCATATACACGACTCTACTTCAATTACATGCTAATAAAAGTCACCAACATAAACTTGGCACAGAATAGCATCAGTTCACATTATGACCTCTCAAAAAGAATATAAATTGAGGGGACAAAATAATAATAAAATAACCAAATCCCAGCCTGTCGAAGATTACTGAAAAGTTTCAGAATATGGAAAATAACAAAGATAGAATACACAACATTTTTAAGTTAGCCACCACCAATGATTCTCAACATATCGACAACTCACAGGCAAGCTAAGCTATGCCTCGCTACATAGTCCAAACCAACGATCAATTACTTTCTGCAATAATGTCCAGTTTTCGTCTGACTCCTTCTAACTGTTTTCTAAACTATGCTTACCTTATCTAGAGCTACCCAGTCTTCACCAACTTCATCCTTGAGTAGAGCCCAGTATCATCAGCTACCACAAAATAAACGTAGCCTAGTGCATTACAAAATTTGCTCCGAATAACTGATTTTTAACTAACTTTGCGGTCGAGAAAGGCCATGCCTAAGTACGCGTAGCCTATGTCATACACACATAAACCAGTGGAGCTGTGTCACTTACATGCCTTAGCCTTAACTAAAATAACGTTTAAGATGTTTTCGCTCCTTTGAGTTCCGAGAGGAACATGGGGTTTCAAGCTTTTGAAGTTTCAGTAGCGGCAGTGTTGCTTTCACGGATAAGGTGGATAATCTTACATCCCATCTTTCCTCTTCTCCAGGTTTACTACCGGCTGGACGGGGTTTGAGAGTGCGTCGGCCAGTAATCGAACCAAGACCTCCTGTCTCGCTGAAGAGTATGCTAGCAGTGAACCAAATATGCAATGAAAGCAATTCACACATGGTAAGTCTCAAGTCTTTCTCTACAAACCTAAAAGATAGATACTAGAAAGATTCAAAAATCAACTTGCACTGAATTAAGCATACAAACATACGCGAATAAACAATCTCCATCATTAGAAAGAAATGACTGCAGATGAACACCACAAGTGACAAAAGGTTGACCGGATCCATTACCATAGGATGTCGATGGTACACTTGAATAACACATTGCCGGCTGGAAACTAGCTGTAGGAAGACGTAAATCAGACCACGATAATCCAGACTTGTTTACTGGAGCAACACTAACCTGTGTTCTACGAACTTCAGTTTCAGTATCGACATCTGCATCCTGCTGTTGCACATTATTCGTATCAAACACAGATGCTAAATAACTATAGAGGCTGTAGCGGAGTTTCGCGATCTGAGTAAAACGTAGGAGAATTGATAAATAATGTATTCGATTTGCATTAGACATATTGGCTGATGAAATTGCTCCGAGAGAAAACGTTTGTGAATTGGATGAATCAACACACGGTAATTTAGGAGCGAAAACATTTATAGTTTCTATAAACCAATTAATTATGATCATAAGTAAATGAGGCTGTTTGATGCTGACCACGTTGTCTCCTAAAAGTAATTTAGTAAATCTAGTATCAGCGAATTCAGTTGGCAACAAAAGCGGACAACCTAAGAGAGCATCGATGGCTGAAAAGAAAATTAGAAAATATAATTGTAAAACAATTAAAACGGATTCGAAATTAGAGAATAACTGATACATACCACTGATTCGCATTTCAGAAAACAATAGATCAACGTTACTTTACAATAGTAATTATTGGCTATGAAAGGATCATTGATAAGCGTAAAAGATCACTTGGGTTTGTTCTAACAATCAGCAAGCATATAAACATGAACAAACGATAGTCAACTAACTGTCAGGTGAAAATAGCCAAGTGTTGGTTTGCAGTGATTTGACTGCATTGATTACAGGATTTCATCATGAACTGACATCGGCTAGAGAACCATACCTGGGAGTACTGGAGTTTTTTCATCCTAGTTTAGGACTCTTCATCAGTACGCACCCACCGTCAAGACTCCAACACAGGACCTTCCAGTTACGAGGCGAGTTTGAACATCATTCAGCCAATGGGACGCGATTCAATGACCAGTCCATGATTTCCAACCTCTGCCAACTCAAGATATGACGCAACCACTAACTAATGTCATCGGCGAGTATCTGTCCTCACACCCGACCCCTAAATGAATTAACTTTAAAAAGAAGTTGAATAACACTGCACTAGACTTTTCACTATCTGTGAATCACTTTCACAGCTAGCACTGCAAGAACAAACAACCAAAGAGGGATAAAACATACGGCTTTATTCAAAATCTCAGTTACTTTATCAGCATATTTTGTCGACTGAATCTAACGAACTTATAGTACTATATATTAGAGAAGAAATCGCACTTGACTGACCAACACACTGATAATTCAAAGCACGGTCAAATATTATGCAAAAGCTTCAAGTGGTTTTGATCAGATATTCTTAAATACATTTCCGTTCACCTATGCTGCAGATATATACCAGACTTCTGACTTTACTTAAATTTCAAGAAAATCGGTCCTTTAACACTTATCAGCCCGAATAATAGTCTCTTTTCACTTTAATGCACCCAGCGATTGGTCGGTATCGATAATTAATTCTGGTGATAAAGATTATGAGGGACCAGATCACTTTCATTTTCTAAATAATCATATCAATTTGACAGACTAGTCTTCAAATTGTCTCAACATGTAAAAAATTCACATCCTTCACATGTTAAACCTTAACACGCTCCATACCAGTTCATGACTGGCAACTGGTTAGAGATCATTTGAAACTTGCCGACCCCAGGCTACAATGCGTTCATGACTATGCAATTATCCATTAGGCATATTTAACAACTATCACCATAAAAACTATTATTTAACTATGCATTCATCACACACATTTGTTGAAATGCTTCCGAAAATTTCAGGAAGTAATTATTCACAAAAGAATCAACAGTGGTCGATAACTAGGCAACTAGCGTCTACTGAGTAGACTAATTCTCAAATATATTCTGATATCAAAAAATGACTGTTTGAGTTATCAATATGAACTCTGTACAAAAACACACTAGATCTAGCATACATAGATGTAGAGAGCAGTCGCAACAAAACAACAATAAACGAGAATGCTAGAGAGAAAGAATCATATGAGAACTAGTAAGGACTAGCAGAATCAGGGAGATCATGTCTAGTTCTGAAAGATCTCACCGAAAGTCTCAAACCGCTGACTCCTAGTATCACGACTACTCCAAATATACAATCTACACCTCCCTAAGTCACTCTAACTAATAAAAACTGCATGGATTCATGCAATGTTTTCGTCTCACCACCCGTAACTCATTTCAGTTGATACTGCTCTTCAATATGACTAATACACTACCCTTACACATTTCCATAGAGGAAGATTCACAATATCATCAACCGACTGACTTCCACCACTTACCTGACACTCCACTTTAACCAAACATTGCTCCACAAAACACGACGGACTAAAAGAAGATACCTGAGATCAAATCCCTTCATATCTCCTGCCCTCAGCAGAAGGTTTCATAGCAGTAAAGAAAGACGGCGAGAATTGATGCACAGTACATAAGCCGTTTGATATAAGTGGGATATCACACCTGCGCTGAAGATAACGCGACTTGGTAAACATCAAATGAGACCTTCATATCCATGCTGAGATTTCGTCAGCAATCAGTTGATTAGCCCAGATGCAATTACTCAAATACACTCAATCATTGCATCTCTTCTCTTACAGATAGGGGTCGGTGAAGACCAATCCTGCAGCATATTACATTTGACAGGGGAAAATCACATGCTAACCATCTCTGAACTAGGTGCTTTGCAGAAGACACTGTATTTTGTTAGTATTTCCACCTACAACTTTAGTTTTGGTCCGAAATGAACATGGCTTCTGATTTTATACATTTTCACAAATGCTACCTCGACAGCAGATCCATGCAAATCATTGTTAGAATTTCACTCGAAAAGGGTTACTTGTCTTCAGTTGTGGGAATAACACACTGCATTGCTACATTTCTAGGGTATTTTTATACGGAAATAAACATATACAAATAAAAATCTGTTATAAAAAATTAACTCCTTGAAATGAAGCATTGAATAATAATAATAATAATAATAATCAGCTTACTATTTAGATTTCCATCATGCTGAACAGCTTCAGAAATTGCTAGCAAATTCAAATAAGCAGGCAATAATAGAGGATTTGCAACACGGTTTGATTTTCGCCCTGAAGAATTCCCACCATTTAGCGAATGCGAGTCAGCTGATAAGTATTTGTTCCACGTAGGTCCAAGTGCAATTGCAATTTCGCAAAGACGAGGATTATGTAGTGAGAACTGGGTTGTAAAGTTTTCTGTAGAAGCATTGTCCAACACAAAATCATCCTTTAAACAAAATATGAACAAAATTGGAAAATTATTATGAGTTACTCATTTTGAAGGGCTACATCACTAAAAGTTAAAGGTAATTTACAAAGTCTTTGGTAGATGACAGGAATAATACATCCTGATGTGACAAAAATTGATACCTCTCATTGTGCTCTTATGTCACCCACTCAAAATAAATGGACGAAAATTACTTATGCCAACCAGCTGTTCCACAGACAAACTCCCGCAGCAATCCGTTGAAAAATACCTTTCATTTGTCAAACCAAAAGCTGTTTCGACCGCGCTTACCCGAGGACCATGTCAAACTGGCACCCTGTATAGTTTACGTCGGTGTCGCAAGAAGTCCTACAGCCGAAACAAATATCGCAGTACTAACAGATATACTGAGTTGAGTCAGATCTGATGATAAGTATCGCCTTCTCCTTCTCCGCATCAATCTCTGTCTGTTTTCTAGAGATCAACTTCTGGTGCAGCCATCGCTATTTCAATACCTGACTTTCTCTTGTGTCACACAAGTCTGAACTCGAATGGATTAAATTCTAATCAATTACGGGTGTTATAGGTGTATACAGAACCCCCCATTTTGAAGTACTTATCTGACTTTGATCATACTAGTGTATGCTTGGTCTCACCTATAGTTTGGTGTTCGTCATAGTTGTCCTCCTAACAAATGGATATCTGAGCAAAGTAGCTGCAACCAGTGCAGTTGAATACTAAGCCACGCTAACTCCGACGGTAACTACTGATTCTCTGCAGATCGAAGACGAAAAACACGAAGAACATGTGAGACATCGTGAAATAACTTATGGTCTAAAAAGCTTCCATTAGATAAACGCCAGCTCACAGAATGGCATAAGGTTAAAATGATCACAGTGGTACTACGCCCAGTTGTCAAGTGAAGTAGGCGCGAAAACCAAGTTCAAGAATTCTCACTAACATCAAATTACAGAGCAACGACACGGAAAGGACTAGTTAGTTAACTCGAACATCTAGTCAACAGACGTCATTCAATTTACACTGGGTAGTTAGATTGATCACTTGGGCGTATCGTGGGGTTGGGATCACCTACATTACAGAAGACGCTAATACCCATTGTTATCCGTATACATCACGATAAGTCAGCAAGATTATCTACACTAATAATCACATAGAAGTGAAGTGAGAGCAGTATAAGTTGTTTATTCAATTTCTGGTATTTTTTGTCATATGGATACTTATAACAGATATGATGATACGCAACCTGAATACCGCTCATTGCCTTCACGTTACAAATGACATCAGCATTTAGAAAAACCGAATTCTCTAAACACAATCCCTTAGAACTATTTGCGAACATTTACCGACATGGACACAGTGTAGCACGCTTCTACAAAATAACATGCAAACCTATACAACCAATGAAATAAACAACCTAACCAAAGCCGAATGTAAGAAATGCAACAAAAATCAGGACAATTAGAGAAAAGAGAAACAAACCTGAAAATCGCGCATGACTCGAGTACCCATCCAAACGATAAAATTCTTCGCCTCTTCGGAAAACTGTAACACACTTGGTGAGGTACTATCCAGAACAAACTGAATCGCCTTATTTTTACCACTAAACTGTGTTATTCGATTAAAACAGAATGCCAGTTCATCCAGCCAGAAAACTGTCAACTGAAATTGCGAATGGATTGCATGCTCGACCAATCCCACCAATTGTAACAAAAGACGAGTAGGTGGAGTTGCAAATTGTGGACGGTGAGTTGAAATGTCAGTGGTTCTATCTTCTTCACTGTCACCAGCCAGTAAATTGATTTCATTAGGATCATCAGCAAACCCTGTTCCTGGACCTTTTAAACTCAAAGAACTAGCATTACTGCTTCGACTAACATTTGCAGAGAACGTACTACTCTGATCATTATCGATGTGAGCCAGCTGGGAAGCTAGTAAAATGTACTATAAAAATAAGAAAAGTGAAACATTTGCTAACGTGATTTACAACAGAACAGTAGAAAGAGATAAAGCAATACATTCGGATCAGTCAAATCTTAAGAGGTCAACGAACAGCGAACACAACGTGGAACACTAAGCGTTTGAATTTAATTTACTACAGTGAACAGAAGGGAAATAACATACTAACCCCAAAAAGTGCAAGTTAGATATTAAAGAGATGTTTCGTAGGGATGTCATCATCAAATAGTCTGTTAGCGAAACACGTCAAATCCAAAATGAAAATACTCCGTTCTATTCAAAGCATTTGATAGGACATTCACCTTGCCAGCAAGAAAACGTTTAGTCACCTGAAGGCTGAAAGGTACTCATGTAGATGAGAATTAATGCATTGGGGTTTTGAGAAAGGTAGGTCCCCTTGAAAACCAATTTATATTTACCTAAACAATGGGCGTATTATTTCTGTTAATACATTTTAGGGTCTCCCCTCGAAACTCTGTTTTAGCAGCCTTTATAGCTCCCACCAGGTCCATGGTGTTTAATTCCATCGCCTGAAAGGAGACTCCAACTGACCACAACGCTGCGCAGACGAACAAAATGAGTTCAACGTAGAGCGGTGGAAAACCCTCGTTCGAAATCTATGGTGTACATAGGTGCCAGGGGTCAAAAGGATTGAGTGATTTCTTACATTGTCGCTGTTATTCTCTAATGTGTACACTACTCTGTTTCATTTCCATCAACTTTGCTTTTTGTAGTATCTTTACTCTCGTCAGTCATTAGGTATTGTTCGAAATTTCAATCTATGCGTATTGTTTTGAGTTGCTAATCAGTTACCTTCAGGCAGTAAATCCGAAAACAAGCAGGTCTGGCTAGAACACTGAAAAGCTTTGCTGTTTGTGTATGCTTCGTGCACATAAAATACCAGCGAAATGATCCCAGTAACTTCTCTATCCGTCAGCCAAAATAGTATGATTCCTGTGTTTAACTAGATATCCTAAAACATCAACAACCACCACCTTACGTTAGAACTTAGTTACCGGAATCAGATTTCCAATGTGCAACACACTTTCTCTACATTTATTGTGAGGACTGGTAAGAATACTCGGTTCTTCAGGCTGCAGTAGGTGAAACTGAAATCGAACATGAGATCCATGAACTCAGAAGCTTAAGCCAACGACTTTCGTCTGCCACACCAAGCTATTTTGACTGCCACTGACCTCCAGCAGGACTATAACAACTACAGTGATTGGTTTCTGAGGTTATGCTTTCCAGTCTTTCCTGTACAGATACAGAGAATTGGACTTAAAAACGGTGAATTTAATTATAATGGCTATAAATCATTAGAGATTAATTTCGAAACGATAAGAACAAGAGAAATACAGACATACATCATCTTCATCTTCAGGACAGGCAGTATTTAAGGGGCATTCTTCATTTCTTGATGAATTATCACGCCTGCAAATTACCTCGATAAGCACAACTGCACCAATTATGCCAACACATTTGGAAAATAATGATTCGCTTGAAAGCAGTTTGCGGATGAATGACAACAGATCGTCTTGCTGCTTCCGATGTTCTTTGCTTCTAATGAGAAATTATGAAATAGTCAAAAGTGAGTGTGCGTCCAAATACAAAAGTGCTATCTCACGCATTAAACACCTTTGACTGAAAAAAAAGATTCTAGCTTGACCCGAAATCAATGCCAACGACTAATCACAGCTTCGTTACTAGTTACACATTAAGTCAGCCATATAGTTATGTCAGTACACCCAAAACATCTAATACCTAATTGAAGTAACACTTCACTCAATGTCAGAAAATCAGTACACAAGACTTCAATTTAAATACGTGCCCAAAAACACTTACCTTCCCCTGGAAAATATTGTCTACTAAGAAGCACCTCGGAAACAAACAGCAGTATCCTCAGAGAGACAATCGAACTCATACAACTAGTGCATGTCAACTAGAAGGACTGTTGTTTGAAGTCCTACGATATCAGAAACCTCAGTTGGATAGTTGTAGAAATACACGCTGTTAGCCATATAAGACAAGATGAATTATGCTACAATGTAAGTTCTACAGAAGTGTCATGTATTCGGTGATATCCATCAAGTAACATGTATATTATGTCTAAGTTAGCTCCATTCAAATTTCCGGAAGTGAGACGTGTGTTGAGCCAACCGGTGCACAGAACATACGCCGTTTGGCGTAAATCAGAATATCACCATCGGTCAGGAAAAGACATGCAACAAGAAAATCTGACAGCGAACTACCTAACAGCGTTTTACACACCAAATATGCAAAACAAAATCATTTGAACATACACTGACGAGATCGTTGAATGGGACCCAAATAGGGGTGCAGCCGGTTCGGCGTCCGATGGTGAAATGGGGAAGACCATGTACGGAAAAAGATGAAATTTAACAGCAGTCATCAGGTCAGATGAAAATGACAACAAAGAACAAAGTGAAATGAAGACGTGCTGCTTAAGCTCCTTGTTCCACTTTGAATGCGAGGTATGAATATTAATAATAATACCGGTCACGTCAGCAAAATAATGCCGAAGCGTAAAACCACTGTCTCAGCCATTCATAAAACTTCGTTAACAGACTGTGTTCATACAACATCAAGGTTCAGCATAAATCAAAGCGTTAACAGAAACAAAAGCATGACTATAAAACCTTATAATAAAAATGTAATATCCAATTCGCGAAAGGTAACCCAAGTACCTTCTATATAATGAAGAAAAAATTCACTACTAGCAAGTCTGTGGAGGAGAATTAGGTATTTTTCTCTCCAAAACACCAAATACTTGCACCACAGGCTCATATTGGCAGATGAAGTTTCACAAAATTCATACAGCCAGCATGAAGTAGTATTTACACTCTGTGAAGGCGTTAAAAACTGCGTAAAACAGACCAAGGAATAGTTAGGCATACACGGTCTGGTCTGTGTGCAACAACTCAGGAGTTGTCAACAATATGCTTTACTTTTGAAGTACGCCCACATACTGTCGAGTTTCGATCCCACTGTCGGCACCGACCACGGTACTCTTGACGATGCACCAACAAAGTCAGGCTAGATGATGGCGAAAAGTCATCACCAGTGGTCTCATCTGAAGAAAGATTTCATAGTTCTTTGATTCCTGTTGAATTCACCGACTTTGTAAGGCCTCACACAAATATAATAAGGTACATCTAGGACCTTTTATAACTATATGATTCCTAAAAAAATTTTTACTTGGCCTCAGTAACATTTAGTCGTGGTTGACCACTTCACTTAAGGGTGAGAGGCAATCGATAATGTCTCGAACTGTTGCCATAACCATTTCACAAGCAAAAATCAACCAATGGATTAGCCTCTGTGGTGCCCTACTTCAGCTGCATACTGACTGAGAGTCAAACTTTCGAAGTATCCCGCTCGTAAGATTTCGAAGTATTGTTGTCAACGGACTCTGCTGCATATTAGGGATTCAGAAAACATACTACAGTGAAGAATACGAAGAGTAATGGCCTGGTTGGACGCGCTAATCGGACGTCTAACACACCTCTCAGGGTATTCATAGATCAAAAGAATCCTAGGAAATCAGCCAATTATCATTTCCAGTGTTTAGTAGCATACACAGAAAACATCCACAGAGTTAGATATCAGCGTGTGATTACTGGTCAAGAACTCCGGTGAATATTGGACGTCACTTGAGGCACACTCAGTGAAGTAGCACTGATGGTGTCAAAACATGTGGTCAGAAGGTGATGGGACTTGAACGAAGTGCATCAAATGGACCATGAATGTGCTCCAATTTCAGCAGACATACTATGATTTCATAGGTGGATGAACTACCGCAGTGCTGATCACCAGTCTCTAAGATAAACTTTAGGGTGTTATTTCAATACATATTTTTAGACTAAGTATCTATGCATAAGTCGAAACTGCAGTGAAGTTTTTTGCTGCCTCCAATCTCAAAAGTGTTTCTTACGTGTGCCTGGCTCCAAAATTTTATTTCGAATTTCGCAAGTGATCCAATATAGTACATAAGAATTTACCAGACTTTTGATTGTGACGCTAAGCACCATGAATTGACTGTCAAGTTAAAACATGACGTCAATCCGTGAAGTCTGCGAGTGCCGATTTGAGCCATACTGGGAGCTGGAAATTAGGATCTTTGAGGAGTTAAGATCCGATGATTCAGGACAGTTGGTGACAGCTTAAAATACTCCTTGGTAAAGCAGATGCATTCACTCTGTCATCTCCCAGATTCATTAAATTCTGATAATTCTCCACATACTTACTCTCATACATTTCTGTTTACTTGCATGTTTTTTCTACCTTCGTGCATGCTTTGCGAAGTTTTGTAACTTGAACTGCTGCGTTTCTGTTTAAAGTTCAAAAACTTTCCGCTTAAAATTCACCTCAGATCCGGCTGGCCTTCGGCGTCAGCATTCAATATTGTAGACAACAGTTGGTCCATGGCTAGTTAAAACCCATCAATTTAGCGAAACGGGGATCCAAAAGAAACTCCAAGAACTCAACCACCATAAAGCCCTTGACCTAATGAATACACCTACACCTAAGAAGTTGTGAAGACGATGGTGAAACTTGAATGAGGGAATCAACCTGCCCATGAAATGGCACCTCGACATAGACAGTTGTCTCTCATTACCATATGTTACTGCATTACGATTTCAGGGTGTTGCACGAAGAACCATCCAAATTAGTTTCTCGACATAGCTGAGAATCGAAATCAATGCCTAACATACCACAATATCCACCTTTGTCTCTTCTTGAAAGTAATACGCTCCTTTCCATTCTCTTGATAAGCATGCTTACCTGTTTCCATGAATCTGTCCCTCATTTATTTCATTTCTCTATGTTGTTGCGTAATTTTCTGATGGTTTATCTCTTGATGCCTATATTGCACCAAATTCGTGTTTCAAATAACAACAAAATAAAGTCGTAATGCATCTGTCACCAAGCAAAGTATGGCAATCGTTTCATTGGTAAACAAATAAGTTACATTGCGGAAGTTGACGGGGTCTATTTCTCGAGACAATCAAAAGTATCTTTCAGATTATCAATGCAAAATTATTTGAAAGTGAAAATTTAATGTCTTCTTAAAAGTTATCGATTCCTCAAATGGGTAGTAAGCTAAACAAAACAGAATATTTCAAAATTAAAATTCATTGTTTTTAAAAAAAGACATGTAACCCACCCAAATGCTACACAAGCAAGTATAGAAAATATATGCCTTATGTACTGCTTGTCATTTAAAATTCCTGACTGATAACCATGAAGCATACGCGAATGTTGAAAACGAGTTTCACCTGAATCACAAGACGCCCCTGAAAAATCAATTTGGTTCTGGAGAGTACGTAGATTTGCCTCGTACACTCCCAATTCCCGAGCGTTCGATTGAGCTAAACGTAATATCGTTATCAGAATAGCTTTCATGATAGCTTCCATGTGAAAACGATTGGCGCTTCTTATCAACAAGCTATTGATACCTGTCAAATAATGATGTATAAGGTTGCTTATGATTTCCTGTCTCAGAGAGTAGTCACTCTTGGAACTGTTGAAAACTTTCATGTACAAACATAAGCCAATATACCTGGTTAGATATTTGAAACGAGTAGCAACACAACTTCCTGACATGATAAGTTGGTTTAGAATAAATGAAAATGATGAGAACAAACGAGTATCTCCAGAAATTAGAAGCTCGCCATAATCCGCTAAAAACGTATCGATATCACAATGCATGCTACCAAATGAAAACAGCTTCCCAGCTATTAAAAGACGACGCACATTAGAAATAATTTCATTTCGCAAGCGCTTGTTGTGATAAGAATCGGGATTGTAAACTCTTTTGAATAAAGATCCATCCGAAACTGCTTTTATGTTACCCTTTTCGGAAGCTGATATTGATGGTATGCTTACAGATATGCAAAGAACAATAAAGTCTTGTACAAATTGGTTGTGACCATCAACCACACTTTGACACAAGGAATCTGGCATGGAGTTAGGTAAGCCAATTATACGCACCCATCTGTAACAAAAAAACATATGACTTGAAAAGAATTTGCAACTAGAAATGACGCAAATTATCGGAATCTTTATCGGAGATGCATCGAAATGATCCACGCTTCCTGCCGAGTGAAATATGTGGACAGACATGAAAAAAAATTATTTGTATTACCGTATCATCAAGAAATTGGTACCGGTGTGTCTTGAGACAAAGACAAAACATCTACCCTTAATACACCATTTCAACGATTTCGAAGCCAATTGGCTAGAGCTATTTCTTCAAGCTGTGACTAAAGTTAAGATTATGCTAAAGCTTGAGAAGTTTCCTTATTTTTCCGTTACAATTTTCTTCTCGTATCATTGGAATTCTGCGATGTGTCTCACAGAAGACATTTCGTGTCCTAATTTAATTATTTTGTCGTAAAAACATCTTTGCTGAACTGCTTCTTCTTTCTCTTCAATTATTTCTTTCTCACTCAGCCTTATCCCAAGTGTCTGTAGAACCAATGCCACCGCATACCTGCCTTAAAAACTGAATAGAGATCACCACCATATCATCATTTCTACAAATATATTGAATTTATCATTACCAGCAAAGTCATATCAGATAAAATGTCATAGCAGTATTGACATTTTGTGACTGACCCACCTATGAATCGACTTAGAATATTCCTCAACAGTACAGATGCTTCAAAAATCACAAAGGAAACAGAAACATAAGGAAGTTAAAACAGATGAATATTAGTGTGAATACGGAAACAACAAAACGAAGATTAGTGCAGATCTTCAGAATGTCGACGAATGCATTAGCGCCACCGTCAACCATTTTTAGACATCTCATAAATAATCCTCAACGACTAATCCTTAGCATTTTGAACATGATCGAGCCACTGGATCCTCTTCCCTTCTAGTCCTGAAAAGTTGCTTTACGTGGAGAGATCGAAACTCTACAACCAATATTCCAAGGAGTCTTGCTATGAGCCACATTAAACGAATAAGGGCTAACGGTACTCACCCAGTTGCCCAGGTTGAAACAGAATCTGAGACCTATTGAGCAGAAGCCTTTGGGATTACTTTGTTTGGATGAGACAATACACTATTACTACTACTGATTGATTGGGATGAGTAGTTGTATAACACTGACATGAACCAGTAGTACTTCCTTGCCAGATCGAAATGATCCAAACTACTGATTGATGTGAGACGTATACAACTACTCATCTCGATTAATCAGTGGTACATGGTTTCATATAGTTATGCTTAGTTTCTTGATTACCACTTACGGTATCAAGCAGATTACATTGTGATCTGAGTAATCTCGGCTTTCAAAGAAATTATATTATTATTATTATCGTTTCCTTTAGTTCCAAGAGGAACATAGGGCTTCAGCCGCACGTCTCTACTGCACTCGGTTCTCTGCAAACGTTTTTACCCGGCTCCACATGCTTACATCACCTGCTCACACGACTTCCTCCATGTCACCGTCGCACAGACGACCATTCCGGTTCCCCTCGAATTATGGCCTGGCGTGTAAAGTCATTTGATGGTTTGTTTTCTTAGAGTACGGCCAGTCCAATCCAACTTCACTTCTTCCTGAATATTTGTTGCAAAATCGGTTCCTACTTGGTCCGCTCCACCGTCCATCTGATCTTGAGTATTGAATGAAGAGACATCTGTTGCTGAAGATTTGTAGTTTCTTCAAGGTGCCCTTCGTGAGGCCACGTCTTTGATTCGTGTAGTAACACTGGCTTCACATTGTAGTTGAAAATCCACATCTAATTTTTCATGCTGAGTGCTGTTTATCTCCGCACTTTCTTGAGAGAAATGAAAGCTTTCCTGGCTTTCCTGATCCTCGCTTTGATATCCTCGTCAGTTCCACCTGTGGTTGGAACGATGCCTACCAGATCCGTAGGTAAAGGAGGTTGCTTCTTCCAGATTTCTACCATTTATGCTGATCGCTGTCATTTGTTGGTGTTGTTGTTGTTGCTACTGACCACGAATCTTTATCACCTCTGCGTTCTCTATGTTCACCTGAAGGCCTATCTTCTCTGGATGCTTCTTCTGCCAACTTGTTGCTTTTCACTTGCATATCTTACAGTTTGTCGGAAATCAGACATATATCATCGGTTAAGTCCAGATCCTTTAAGTATTTTGTGTGGGTCCATTTTAGGCCTGTTTCCTTGCTGCCCGTTGTCTGTCGCATTATTCAGTCCAACGCAATCAGGAAAATAATTGGCGATAATAGACAGCCTTACCTCACTCCGTCCTCACTTCAAAAGTTCTGTAAGTTTCCCGTTGTGGATTACTTGGCATGCATTTTTGTCGTATAACTGTTGTATGAGATGTATAATTTTCGATGGGACTCCGTAGTAGCGAAGTAGTTGCCAAATGACCTATCGATCGACGCTGTCGAAGGCCTCCCCAAAGTCAATAAAGTTGAGATAGAGAGGTGACTGCCATTCCAAGCTTTGTTCAATGATGATCCGTAGAGTGGCGATTTGATCAATACATGACTTGTTTCTCTTGAATCCAACTTATTCCGGTCGAAGTTTTCCATCTAGAGCTTGTTTGATGATGATGCGGCTTAGTATTTTTCTTGGGATGGACAGGAGCATAATTCCACGCCAGTTTTTGTATTGACTTAAGTCTTCTTTCTTTGACAGTTTGAATAAGTTTTCTTTCTTCCAATCTGCAGGTACCTTTCCATCTTTCCACAGCGGTGATGTCATCCAGTCCGCTGATGTCTCTGGGTCCATTTTCGATGCTTCTGAGGGCGTTCCGTCTGGTCCTGCTGCCTTTCCAGTTTCTAGCATCTTGATTTTTTTCAATATTTGTGTTCTCGTCGGAGGATTGATGTTCACTGGTAGTTTTGCTTCCGCTGTTGGTATTATTAGGCGCGTTGTAGGTGGCGGTCGATTCAGAAGTCTTCTGAAGTGCTCAGCTCACTCTTTCCTTTGCTCCACTTCCTCGGTGATTGACTTTCCATTGTCATCCTTCACTGGCTTAATCTGTGTTGAACTTTTCCCGGATAGGAGCCTAGTTGTTTGGTAGAGTGTTGTGAGGTCCCCTTCGCCTGCAGCTTGTTCTGCTTCAATTGCCATGTCTTCATAAGATTCTCTTTTGTCTTCCCTAGCACTTTTCTCTACTCTTTTGTTCAGTGTATTGTAGCTTGCATTCAGCTCCTGTTTTTTTTGCTCGTCGATGCACTGGATAATCATTTGTTTCACCACCCTTCTCTCTTCTGTTAGTCTCCAAGTGTCCGTAGTGAGCCACTGGTTGTCCTGTCTCTTCTTTCTGCCCACTACTTCCATGCAGGTTTGACTCCACACCGCTTTCACAATGTTCCAGTGCATTCCAACACTGGTGTCTCCGCCTTTTTCCTTATGATTGCAGTGAAGATATCCTTTGTACCCTGATTTTTCGGTTTTTGAGTATTGAACTTGGCCTGTGGTCTACCTGCAGCTCCTGTTTCTTTGGAAGTGAATTTGACTTTACCAACTTTGTCTGATATATGCCTTAAAACTGCAGTCTTCGGTAGTTTTGCTAGATCACACTTGTATCATGATACTTCCCACTTGGAAAATCTCTACGTATAATCGTAATACTTAAGAAAATGAATTTACTGATTATGAGCAAAGTGCATACGTTATTTACAGATAATGATCACTAACTAGTTGTGTTTTGAATAGCCTGTATGTTATCCCACAGACGTGGTATCACTTGCATAGTAGAGGCCAGAAAGTCTTTATCCGGGCGTCAGACCAACACTAACACGCACATCTTTCAAAGATGTCTCCACAATGTCATCAACGGCAAAACTAAAGAAAAGCAGACAAATTCAGCAATCCCACCGTCGCTTGTATACCCTAACTCTACCTAATGTGTTCTGTATAGAGCTTTCAGGTTGTTAACAAACCTTTCAGGAACACATCTCTCTAGCAAACGATTGCAGAGGAATTGACGGTACGACTAATATCAAGAACTACAACGCCTGCATAACATATTTGATCAACTGACAAAAGATGAACACGTGATTGATGCATTCACTACCTATGCTAAATAAAGCCTGCTTTACGGGAATTTATTTCCCAAGTGCTATACACAATCTGCAGGGTAAGACAGTAGCCGATATTCCAGATGAAACCCTTATGATTGTTACCAATGGTTATAACTTTTCCGAAACAAAAATTCATACTAACTTCTGGACTTACTCGGACAATACACTGCGATTTAACTGAAAGGCAACTCGCAAAACGTCAACAAGAGAGGAATTAATTGAAACTGCCGAATTGATTGAATTCGATTTGGCGAAACTAAAGACATAACGTAGGCGTGATACAAGTTTGGATAATTCAATTGGTGATTGTGGTACAGCTGGTCCATTAATCAAAAGACAACGAGTTATAACAGGAAGATAATAGAAGTAGGAGTCAAGTCCAATACATCGATCGAGAAGATTAAACAACGCAATATAGAGCCGATCTTTTAGCTCTCCTTGTACAAAAAAGTATGTCAAGCATTCAATAAGGCAAACAACAGGATCAGAATCTTTTGTCGAATCACAATGATTTTCAAGACATATCGAGTCGACGAGATTGACAAGTTGCAAAACAAGTAAAGATCTATCTTCATCGCTGAGAATCCATCCGGATGAGGAAGATGAGGACGCGAGATCAGGAAGAATTCTTAGAATTTTTATTCGAATCCGTGGTTCTTCAATAATTTGAAATACTTCTAAGAGACGTGTAGATACGTCTGAGAAGATTTGTTTGCAGCTAAATAATGAACTAAGACCCACAGGTTGTTGAAACTGTTCAAGAAGTTTCTCTGAATACAGTGACTGATTAGAAACCAACTCCAGTACTAATTTTGTTATGTCAGAAGATAGTCAAGGAGTGAACAGAAGTATCTGAAACACTGTTGCTGGAGATCCAAACAACACTAAAACATCATCAGCGGGGGTGTCAACTTCAGAATCAGATGCATTCGTACGCAAAGGACATAATAAACTAGAAAATGTCAACAAACTACTTGAGACACTTCTATTTGAAACTACTGCTAGTTGACGCAGTTCTTGTACAAACTTCTCACGTAACAACTGTTGGGATTTGAGATAACCCTCCAAATAACGACATCGCTTTTGGGCAGAATGTGCTACAGCCCATGGTGTACTAGAACTAGACACGTGATCATCATTAGATAAGAAAGGCATTTTGGCAAAGAAAAAATGTCCTGTGCTCTGACAACTAATTCCAATCTTTTGCAGAATATTCTGTAGAGATGGGACTGGTTCTACGAAGGAGACAGCCAGAGCACTTGTTGACAACCAGTCGCCATCTTCATTTGCAGAATCACTCGAAAAATCTTTATATTCCGAAACCTTGGATCTTGACGGTATCATTCAGTGGAATTTGATGTGTAAAAGAACCTGTGGTGAACAAAGAAAAAAGTAGCAACTGAGAGAAACAAAATATTATGTGGGAACCAAAATGGTGCACACAAACACCGAAATATCATTGTTTTAACGAGGTGGGACGTAAGACACCTGAAAAAAATCACCATAATCTCTCATCTTCTACTCACACGCTTTCCTCTATGTCACCCTCGGACAACCCACTCGTAGAGTGCCATTGGGATTCCACTCCAGTGACGGCCTGGTACAAGATATAATTTGACGGCCTCCTCAATGTATTCCCATTTTCTCCTATGTATTATTACGCCAGTGAATGGCATAATGTAATTGCCCGCGAAAAGCCAGACAAAGATACCGTGAAAGCCATTGTCCACGAAAGACGGAAAGGCGCTCACCACAGAGCAAGAAAACCATCCAAAGCAAACCTAATCTCCCCGACAGGTCGCTTATTCTCCACAAATTCGGAGAATCATTGGCTTCGGATCCTAAGATCATGCTTGAAAATGACTTCAGCCTGGTCAAACCAATCTTAGAGAAGTTACTGCCAACAACAGTATCCGGTGTAACTATCCACAGCTTGGAAAGAATCGGCCAAAAAGCTGACTCAACAGTAGATTAGCCGGTATGCCTTCTCAAAGTCATACTGAATCCAGAAACAGAGAAGGATGATATACTAAGCAACTCTCAAAGTCTTAAAGGACCAGGCATACAAGTCTGTGATGACTTACGCCTACAACACCGCATCAAAAGACAGTCTGAGGCTTTATAATTGAGCGAACGGCGCCAAAACGGCGAGAAAAGCCTTACGACTAAGGATTTTCGAGTTGTCACATTTCGAATTCTGATGATCACAAGACCTCTGTAGGTCGAGTGTGGAAGCACCAATATGAGCTAACGGTTGGCTAAACCAATTCCACCAGTCTATTGGACAAATGGTAGACCCCGGAAATCCAGTCACCATTACAGAAACGTGGCCTACATCTAATATCAGAGGCAACGAAGCTAACTTCCCATACTTTACAGTGCATAGACCAAACCGACTAGGCCGTAAAATAGAGGCATAGTCATCTGCTCCAAAAAAATACCTAACGAAAGTAGAACATGCGGATTTCTACGCTGCAGACTTGAATGCACAACATAAGATATCGACCTCATTGCTACGTATTGCAGTCGCGATTGCAATATAGACGACTTTCTACTGGAGATACTAGGTTCACAGATATCCAGATGCCGCAGTCTCGTAGTCAGCTACTTCAACGCCCAACACGACATCATATTTAACTCTTTAAAGAAACTAGATGCACGGAAGCCAATTAGACCTGATAACCTCTATCCAAGGTCTCTCAAAGAGCTATCAGCTCATACAACTCACCTACTGACTACAATCTCCAAGCTATCTCTCCTGAATGGATGTCACCTCGTGACTGGAGAGACGCTATTGTAACTCTCATCCACAGAGTAGGATCGAGACAATATCATTCGAAACCACAGACTTATTATTATCACCAGCACCTTAGTCGAGATACTGGAAAGAATCATCAAGCAAGTTACTGTGGTTTATCTGTAAAACAACCATTTGTTGTCTAAAGCATAGCACGGCATCCGAGGGAATCTCTTATGCTTACTGAACCTTCTTATGGCAAGAGAGAGCTAAGTCAGGTCAAGGGACAACGGGAGATCCTTTGACTTCGAGTCGGTGGACTTAAGTAAAGCCTTCGTTAAAGTACTTCAGGGGAGATCGCTCACGAAATAGGAGTCTTGGAATAAAAGGCGGCTGACTAAACTGGATTAGGGGACTCCTCATAGGTAGGAGACAGAGCTAGAATAGACTCAACTCGCCTCCTGAACAATAGTACGTAGGGGAGTGCCACAAAGCACTATACTAGGACCCCTCTCATTTGTTTTGCATATCACTGAGTTATCTCTGCTCACCAATTCCCATACCCATACGCAGATAACTAAGATTTGAAAGGAGCTGAAGGGCGACAATGAAACGCTCACGCCGCTATGAAACCAACAAATTGTTAGAGTGGTCTACAGAGTGGATTCTCCTGATCAACGTTGTGCAATGCGAAACCATAGGCAATGGGCACGCAGGCGTCACCTACAAGGAACTAGAGAAAGTAACACTCCCACCATTTCAGACTCATTTGGATTTAGGTATCATAGTAAGCCACGGCTTAGAAACTACAGCACATCGTCGAGTGGTGGCTGCAAGTGGATTCAGATCCGCATGGGAAATTCGCAGTCTTTACCAGAATCACCAGAGGTATGTCCTCATCCTTATATACATCTCTGGTGAGGTCAAGACTGGAGAACTGTATCTTGGCAGCTAGTCCTTGTGCTAGAGGGGACTCACATACTGTAGAGAGGGTTCAAAGGAATACAACACGTATGATTCTCCACATAATTTTTTTATCCTACGAGGAAAGACTAAACAGTTTAAATATCCCCTCCCTGTCATACCGTAGGCAGAGAGATATCATCTCATATGATGACTGTGGACCTAACCCATTCTCTTTTTCTTACCACCAGGTTTGAACACCTCAGAGGACATAACAAGAGCTCAAAAGCCAAGGATAAACTATATTGACGTAGAATACTGGTTTCCACACCGAGTCATCAACTCCTGGAACAGAATACCAGAGGAAGTGGTGTCAGCACCCTCGACTGAATCACTCAAGAAGGGTCTGCACGCACAGAAAATTACTACAGAGGTAATAACATAGGCTTCAAGCCTTGTTTTCAATTAACAAGTTTGAATCTACACCACTATCGTCCAAATAACTTAATTAAAGTATCCAGATACCGTGTATACCTCTATTGTCAACTTCTAGCTTCTTGGCAGTTTGATACATGTTACATAAGGAATGAAATATATTATCTGGCGAATTTATTCCTGCATTACTGGTATTTATGATTTTGTAGCACTGCATTTGCGAAGAAGTACGCTAAAATCATACGTGACATCGACTACAAACCAAAATACCATCAAGGTGTCCCCACTGATTTCACCCACGTGAGCCGACAAACCTACCACGAATTATCTCAAGTCATTAATAATTTACCGGCATTTCGTGTTTCTGGGTATGTAAAACAATTTGTTCAACATTCAATGGTTCCAATTTCAATGAGTCCATTCACTCTCGACTAATGATGCTTAGCACTGCAGTACAAACCGTGTATGTCTATCTAATCCTTGGTATGTTAGCTGTTTTGCCACAATTTTTAACGTCTTCAGAGAGTCTGAATACTACTTCATGCTGGCTGTGTGAATTCTGTGAAATTTCATCTGCAATTTGACTGTTATTATTATCCACTTGGGTTCCCAGTGGAACATAGGACTTCAGCAACACATCTTTTTGTTCTATTCTCTGCTATCCTCTAAAGCTGAGTCCACGACCTACCATAGTCTCTCATCCTCTACTCACACGCTTCCCTCTATGTCACCCTCGGACAACCCACTCGTCGCCTACCGTTGGGATTCCACTCCAGTGACGGCCTGGCACAAGATATCATGCGATGGATTGCAAAATATTATTTTCAGTTTTTCCTAGCTTTTTTCTGATTATAGCTTTGTTTTGTTTTCCTTATTTTCTTTTTGCTTATTCTTGCTTTCAATTTGTCCTTCAATATTCAGCCAGAATTGGCAGCTTTCGATGAGTACCTACGACTTTTTGGAAATGCTCTTCGTGTCATCCAGTGCGATATTCTTACCCGTATAGAAGCACCAACTTCTCTTTAGTGTTCAAAATGCGAATCGTTTTCCTTATTCTGTGTGCGGAAGATTTTCATAGTGGTTTCGGTCTGATGAAGTCGTATCACGCCTTTCCAATTCTGACTCTGAAATCTCTATCCGTTCCAACTTTGGTTGAAACGATGCTTCCTTGATGAGTGGAGGGAGTAAGCTCATTTTTTTTTTTTCCGTTGATGGGGTTATGATGCTGGTTGTTTTCGCTGTTGCTGTTCTTTGGCTATCCTCATTACCTCTGCCTTCACCACGTCCACTTGAAGTACTGTCTTCGCTGCCAGCCTATTCAACCAGTTTGTTGCTTTTCACTTGCAAGTCTTCGAGTGTGTGCAACATCAGAAATAAATCACTTATGGAATCTAGATCTTACAGAGTCTTCTTGTCGTCCCAGTGTAACCCTGTCACCTCACTCGCCACGGTCTGACGCATAATCCAGTCCACTACAATTAGGAATGTCATCGTTGGTAATAGGCAGCCCTGCATTACTCTCGTATTCACTTCGAACTCCTCTCTGAGCTTTTTGTTGTGGATCACCTGGCACCTGGCATTGTCGTATATTCAGCTGTTGAATAGGGTTGATAAAGACTTGGTACTGCACGGCGTTGTGTGGTGGTATTTTCCTAATTACTTCTCAGTCAACGCCATTGAAGGCTCTCTCGCAGTCGATGATGTTAAGGTATAAGTTTGACTGCCACCCTATGCCTTCTTTGATGATGATGGTGTTCAGGGTTGCGAATCGATAGATACATGAATTGCCATTCCTGAATCCAGCTTGGTCTTATAGAGAGGAGTTCTGTATCCAGTGCATCTCTTATTCTCTCTAGGATGAAACAACTTAGTATTTTATTTGGCGTGGACAAGAGCACTATTCCATGCCAGTTCTATGGGAGGCCTAAATCCCCTTTCTTTGAAAGTTTGACAATGTGGCCCCTCTTCCACTTAGTATTTACCTTTTCTACCCTTTCCAAACCTTTTACAACAATGGCGTGAGCACATCTACTGCAGCCTTTGGGTCCGTTTTCAGTGCTTCGGGGGGATTTAATCTGGTCCTGCTACCTCCCTGAGTGGATATCGGTAGCTTCATCGCATTCAAGATTTCCGCTTTCTCATGGGGATGGGTGTCCACTAGTGGGCAGTTGTATGCGTGCGTGCTGCTGTTGGTACTTCAAGGTGAGTTTCAGGTGATGGTCGGTTCGAGTGTGCTATAAAGTGATCAGCCCACCGTGTCATTTACGTCTCCTCCCTGCTAATCAGGTTCCCTTGAACATATTTTATTTGCTTCATCCGAGTTGACCTCCTCCTAGATGGAGACCTGGTTATCCGATATAATGTCCTACAGTCTCCTTTACCTGCGACTTGCCTGCTTTGCTATAGTTGCCAGCCAGTTCGTCTTGGAATTGTCCTTTCTCTTTCCAAGCACTCTTCTTCACTTCTATATTCAGTGAAGTGTACATTGAACTTAGCCTCTCCTTCTGTTGTGCATTTTTGAACTGAGTCATCTCTCTTTCACCATCCTCCCCTCAACCCGCCTCGATCAGATACCAGGTATCCGTTGACAGCCATTCTCCGTCTTGTCAATTCTTTCTTCCTAGAAGAGCTTTACACGTTTCTTTCAGGTCACGGTTACCCAGCGGTCTAAGGCGCCATACTGAAGAGTAATCTTCTGGGTGATCTGGTCCACGATGTGACCTTGGTTTGAATCCCACCTCCGACACACGCTATTGTGCGTCGGTGGCACAGTGGTCGGGAATCTCGCCGACCGTGCACATGGTCCGGGGTTCGATCCCCTGCCGGCGCACACCTGATAACAATGGTTGGCCGGCAAAATTTGGGTTACCGATATCACGTGCTAAAAATCAATGTGGTTTTTGGTGTATCTGTCTGGCGAAAACCATATCGCTGGCCTTGTGTATATCCTTGTGCTTGTACACGCTGACTCCGATCACCAGATCATTGAAAGCCCAGAAGTCTGCAAATAATTATTCATTCTCATTCATTTCGCCGAGCGAGAACCTCCCAACTCACAATGAGTTCCCTTCCCACATAATCTGCTCCTACTTTGGCTTGCATTCATATCGCCCATGAGGATTTTAATGTCACCATTTCGGATGCTATCAATTACTGTTTGCAGTTGTCTGTAAAAGACTTCATTCTTCTCTTGTTCCATGTTGTTCGTAGCACTGTGCGTAGCATTGGATAGTTGTACCCTTCTTTCCTCTTTCCCTTTTCGAGTTGAATCTTGACATCTTGATCCTGAGACGAAATTGTTTCCCGTTGCGTTAGAGCTCTGGCTGCCACTGCTAATATCATGATAGCCACTCACTGCCTCAGTGTGCTTCCGGTTGTCGTTTAAGTGGATGATCAGAGTATATTACTGACTCCTTAGTTGACAGTTTTGATAATCTACATCTATTCCATCTGCTCTCGCAGATTCCCGGCACTTCTACTTCATATCTTTGCGTATATTTGGGTGCCTGTACAGCCTTTCCAGATGGCTTCGTACATAGTACGAACATTCTACGTAGCCATTCTTATTTTTGCTTTCATTGAGAGAAGAGACATCGGCTGGGTGACTGGCTTCACGAAGGCTTTCACTAACCGCGCCGTTTCCCCTCTCGGATTCCGGTGAAGAATAAGATTATTATTCGTTTTTTTGCGTTGTTGACATATTTTCTGTGCGTTTAAGTTTTTGCAGCAGCTTGATTGGCTTTGTGGTGTAGGGTGAGTAGTTGGACTCCCAACCCTCCTTCTTTTCCTGGGTTTGGGACAGGCTAAAATTAGCGAGCTAGTAAACTAAGCGAGGTTAACGCGAGTCTAGAGTGCATGCATTTGGTGTTGTGGGGAAAAGAATACCTAATTTCCCTACCCGGGCTTGCTAGTAGTAAATCGTTTCCTCATATATAAAGGAGCTACTTAGGTTAAGTTTCTTGAATTGGATATTACAGTGTAAGTTTCTGAACATCAGGAGGAAATATATTTAGTGTGCACTGTAGCGCAATGAGTGATTCAAAAAATGTATCTTAAGCAATATTTTCTACATGATTGGCATTTTTCAGTTAGTTGCTTTTATTTTAACGAGTCATATCATTTACAAAGTAAGTGAGGCATAGCATTCTAACCTTTGCTTTCTTCTCTGAATTGACTGTTTCGGTAACCGGTTTTTGTATCAAAATAGCCGTCAAACCGCTGGATAATTCGCATATAGAGTAAGAAGGCAGCAAACACTGTTGCATGTGTATTCAGTGAGTACGCCAGTGAGCAGATGAAGTAGCGTAGTCGAATCAGACGGGAGGAATGGCGTCTGCAGTTCACTACCGGAATAGTGTGCTAAATCTCAAGAATTCACAATATCACACTGAAAGCGTCAACAGCTTGCTCAAAAATTTCAATTTATCGTCTAATCTCTAACAATTCCGAGTCTGTATACTATTTATTTTGTGAGCCTATTCAGTGCCCAAGTGTTCAATATCAAACCCAGGTTCTAGCACTCTGGCTTTCGTGCTCATTGGGATGTTCACTTCCAATTCCATTAGTTTTTTGAAGTCATGCTCATCGCCTGTGTAAGACAGAAAGGACGCAGTGAGGGTTAAAATACTAATTCCACGAGAAATAAGAGTGAAGGAACCAAGCGTCAAAAATGTGAATGAGACTAAAACCGTCGCAAGATTTCTAAATGGGCTTTGCATAGGTTGCCTCTCTAACGACCTTATACAGTTTTGACGAAATTTTCTGCGGTTTGTTCTCATGACTAAGCTGCCAAGCAACTATTTACGGTGCATAACCTCAACCGAATCGATGACCGATGATAGCAGTATAACAATACAGCTTTTATTTCAAACAATGTGCGAACATATGGTACATAAAACTTGCAACATATTTAGTTCCAAAACATATTTTTCGGCTAAGTTCAAGAACAGCGTCCCAGGTGTGTGGACACTTCAATGACCTTGCTCGCAGGTTAGTCTTTGGCCGACGGCTCCTGTCATTGGCATAGGTCAAACATCAACGCTTGTCACCAACTTAGCAGCAAATCTCATCCAAATCACGTTTTTAAGTACTCTTCCGCTAATGTGTCAATAGCTCATCATAGTTAGGATAAGGGTTAAGGTGAGGGTTGTAATTAGGGTTTTAATCAAGGTTAGGGGTAGTGTTAGGTTCAGAATTAATTTCGGGGTCACGATTAGGGATGGATTTAGAGTTGATGTCATTTATTTACATTTGTTTAACCACCCACATTTTCCTGGTATGTAGCCGTCTATCGTCTCTCTGCAAACTGTAGTAATTCAAGGTAGGACCTTTGGGGGAAGACTGCGGATGGGGATAAGGGAGATAAACAATTCACAAAAACAGCTCATCTTCAGTCACATCGGCGGATACATGTAGAGAAACTTGTCTGACTTATACTCCTCACTATAACTGTGATGTATTTTTAGATCATGTCAAGGAAGTATACCCCGTTTAATGGGTTTTCAGGCATTTTCTTGTAAATATACATCAACTTTTGTGCACAAATTACTCAGTTTCATGATTGGTCGGCTGAAGGTCACTCGTGCGCTCGAATCCTTGAGACGCAATTGTTGAACATTGACCATTTTTCTTCATACGGGATTTACCTGTAAAGTAATAATCTGAAGCATATCTTTAATTGGTGGATAGTGACTAGCAGTGGAATCCAGGATGCGCAACCAACGGGAAAATCAAAAATTCAATTGAAATATATCTTCATTTCTTTGAGGAATCGCACGGTGTTTGCTGGGATGCAAGTTAAATCAGCGCGCAAGTTCATGTTTAGGTCATCTGATTTAAGTGGACGATTACAACAATGGTAAATCCAAATGGAATTACGAATTTCGGTAGGAGGTGATTTCGATAGCCAGGCTACCTATTATTATTAAAGTGGAAGATACGTAATGGTAATCTTTGAGGACAGGTCGTCCTACCTCCCTCGGATTCGTAGAATATGTACCGACCTCTTGCATTTAAACTTAAGGCCTACTGTCAATCACGTCTCATAAACCGTTAATGCCCAGCTCTCGCTACGCTCGGGCCCACGCTGTTCTTCGAAGATTTCAGAAACGCTTAGTTATAACGGACGAAAAAACCAAAACACCGATCTGCCGTTTGATATTTCTTTATTGTTACACCAACATATAAAAAGAATAAGCGAACTAAGGTCTGAAAACAAATATTACAATAATAAATCATTGGATTACTTCTGACGATGTTTCACTCTTCTTTCTGAACAGCGACCGATGAGACGATGACTGTCGTATTGATGCCTCCGCGAAAATTGGGGAAGTTGATTTTGAGCAAACAACCAAGAATTGATCGTTCAATCTTCAACTCCATTGACACTCCCCGGCAAAAAAGGGATCCAACCCTTTTTTCCTTCACGACCAATGCACGTTGACTTGGATGCCATTGCGAGAACCTGGGTCACACGGACAGAGCTGAAATGGAAAACAAACAGAAAAGCCAACACACCACAAGCATACCCACAGCACAATCTCACACATCGCTGACGACCTGCGCCTCCAGACAGAGACCTCCTCTTGACATCTTGCAACACAATCGCCACTTGCTAGAATGACTCTTGCAGAATGCAAAGTGACCATGGCAGCACCTCACGATACTCTACGCACATCCTCTTATCTACTCATTACCAATTACCACTGAAATCGCTTGTCACTCATTCTGCCTCAGTTCTAGTAGCGGTGACGCATGCGAGCCTCAGTCGTTTACACTCTTTCTCCCCGGCGTGTCGGACCGCAGCTAACAATTATCTCCGTGTGCATTTCATTCTCAGCAATAGCCTAGCCTCCCCGGCGTATACGACCCATCTGCTGTCCTTAACATCAATCAATTCATTCATGGATGTAGAAGACTCGAAACAACTTCAGAAGTAATCACGACGAAAATTTTAACAAAATTACGCAATAACAACAAGATACGAAAACAACGAGTAAACACAATGAATCCAAAATACACCAATTGCTATGACACACCACACGTATATACAAATAGTACAAACAACCTCGCCGATCATGTCTTGGTGGAATTCCTTTGAAGAATTGCAGGACTTACACCAGTACGCCTACAACCCTTCTCAGGTTGACGATTGTAAGTTGTGGAATGTCCGGACACAAACAAGATTAACCAACAATTACAATAATTGGAACTCACACAACTATTTAACACAAACATATGTACAATCAACACATCAAATGTTGTGGATTCCGGCATGACAAACTACCCTTGAAGAACTGTAGGACTTACAGCAGTACGCCTACATTCCTTCTCAGGTTGATGATCCAAGTGGAAGTCGTCCGGACACAAACAGAATTACCAACAGCTAGATGACAGATGATATCAATTCAGTATATACAATATGAACATATGTACAAAATCACACACCAAGCACATTGGACTGCTCATTGATGCGCTACCCTTTGAAGAACTGTAGGACTTACAGCAGTACGCCTACAACCCTTCTCAGGTTGACGCCCTAGGTTGGAAAATCGTCGCAGAGTTCATTTGCTGACTTCCTTCTATGAGCTATATCCTCAAATCTGAACGGCAACACGCCCATGTCATTGTATCGTAGAATATAGATGACCAACAAACACACGACATATCTCATCAACCAAGTGTAGAAACAGAGTAATTTACACCAAAGATAATAACATTCAATTAGTAACTTGAAACTAGAAATGCCTTTATTCGTGCAAGTCAATTTAACAATAACTCTCTCGTTTACACTTGGCTTATTCTCACTAAACTGAGCAATATCTTTCGTCTTTTCAAACGCACCAATACTATCATAGTCATTGCACAAGATACTTGAGTTGATGGGCATCTGTTTCATTGTGGATGAAACACCAACGATGACTGAGTGACACAAGGTGATGAACTTAGCGGTGGATCAGAAGCTGTTCTTTTTCGGCTTTCAGATAGTTGTCCAACTGCAAGATTACCACCACTGCTGTCTTTCACTACTAGTTCGGGTTTAGCACTATCATCTGATGATAGGTGGGCTACACGCTGATCAATTACACTGACTGTCTCACAAGTATGCACACCTTCTGGAACTGCATCTGCGTTCAATTCTACTTCACGTTGTAGTTGTACAGAACCTTTATTTAACTTAGCAGTAGTAGGCATATCCCTCATCTCATCATGATCAACCAAAGACAACTGTGAAGTATCATGATCATTATCACGAATATTCACTTTACCGTCAACTTCATCATTTTCAAACTCTTTAATAACAGAAGTAGACAATTTTGGTTCCTCCTCACAAATCATTAAAGGTTTTATATCTTCACTCTGACTAGTTATACCTTGTAAACTTGTGGAGTCAGAACTGCACTCTGAAGCAGTAACTCTATTCTGTGACACTCTATTCAACAACGGCTTACCAGTTGCAACTACAGACTTCTTCACAACACCGTTATCGTCACACAATTCGGAGTCAGGCCTGGAGTTTACATTTAGCTTATCACTGAACTTGCTCACCGGTTCACAGTTCACTTCTGTATGCACCTCTTGCACACGTGTAAAACAAAACCGTGTTTGTCTTGCATCTTGTAACTTATCTGTTGAGGATGTACTACGAAACCTGTTACACTCACTAGGTCTATATGCATTACTAGACATCATGGAGCCTTCTCGATATCCACCTCTCTGAGGCCTACTCGTCATCAATGAGTGCGTTTTACCCTCAGACTGCTCTATTCTAGGGGTGAGATCTAATAGACTGGAAAACTTGCTCATAGATTGATTGACACTAGTATTTACCAGTTTCAGGATATCATCAAACTTTGGCTCGATACCCTCATCCTCCATACGGGAGCTTATCTTCACCCACTTCCTTTGCAGTCGAGTAGGTAGACGTCTTGCTATTACTTCTAGTATAAAACTCGAGTTGAGGTCACTCATGCGATTCATCGAAATCATTCCATTCTTGTAAATTAGCAAATTATCTAAAAACTCAGTGAGTGCCTGGGAGTCATCCTGTAATTGACCACCATTACCCTTAACAGCCTCGAATAATTTCCCTGCAATCATCGAAGGTCTTCCAAACCTTTGACGTAATATGCTCATAGCCTCGTAGTAGCCCTCTTTTGGCTTCATAAACTTACAGCACTGTATAGCTCTTGCAGCATCTCCAGTGCAATATCTCATCAAATACATTAACTTCAATTCATCATTTAATAAAAAACCACTCAACATGATCTCAAACTCCTTTACAAATTGTAAATAATCGACAGGGTTTCCATCAAAACACCGTGGTTCAAATTTAGGGAGTTTGATGTTCCTATTATCCCTGAACGGCGAAACAGTAACATCAACCATGTCATGCTTAACATCAGACACATCGTTACAATTAACAGACAAGTCACCATGACTTACTTTCCTGTTTGCATCCAAGACACTCTGTCCCTTCTTTGACCCAGGCATTGTTGAACTTGACCCAATTCCAAAAAGTTCCAGATATTGCTTGTTCAAAGAGGACTTGACCGGCACCAGGAAAAATGAACGGCGACTATCCAAACTTTCACCAACTGTTTGAATCCGCCAGATCTGTTTCCATCGTCAGAAACTGTCAATCACGTCTCATAAACCGTTAATGCCCAGCTCTCGCTACGCTCGGGCCCACGCTGTTCTTCGAAGATTTCAGAAACGCTTAGTTATAACGGACGAAAAAACCAAAACACCGATCTGCCGTTTGATATTTCTTTATTGTTACACCAACATATAAAAAGAATAAGCGAACTAAGGTCTGAAAACAAATATTACAATAATAAATCATAAGATTACTTCTGACGATGTTTCACTCTTCTTTCTGAACAGCGACCGATGAGACGATGACTGTCGTATTGATGCCTCCGCGAAAATTGGGGAAGTTGATTTTGAGCAAACAACCAAGAATTGATCGTTCAATCTTCAACTCCATTGACACCTACAGATAGCTGTATTACTGGAGTTGAACAAATCTTCATGGCTACTGTCACATTTTATTTATCCTGCTAACCTTTCCTTGCTGGCCATGTTTAAGTAGTGACTGCCAGCCCCATACTTCCTAGCTGCCCCAAAACTTTTAGTTTCTAATCAGACTTTCTGTCGTATTTTACGGAGAATTCCTGAGGCCGGGCAGGGGTATCCACGATCACTAATTTCACCATCGCCATTAATCAGCATCCATTAAGAGCTCTCCTGTAATATCGAAAACTGCAATGTTAGTGTCTAACTGAATTCATATTATTACACCTAGAAATACCAAAAAACAAAATATATAGTGGGAATTGCTTAGGGGTTCACATGTGTTAATTTTCAGAAAGGTAGCTATCACGATAGTAATTATTCTCTCTCTGTTCATTAATGCATTCTGTCACATTCAAGAAGCTTCAGAATCCTACGGCATAAGCGAAACGCGTTATGTAACGGGGGCGGGCTTACTCTCACTACTACAGAAGTCAAAGGTTCAGAAAATTCATATGTCGGAGAATCAAGCCATTTTACATACTTACATAGCTTTTGGTGACTGAGTGTATTATCTTGATCCAGTTGGCGAATTCCGTCTGTAAAACCAAATGGCATACTTCCATCAATGCGATATATACAGGTACATTTAAGAGGTAACATGAAATATTCCAGCAGCTCAGCTTTGAATGGAAACGTCTGTTTGCACTTTACGTTAAAACAGAAGCATCACTATGGTGCCTTTCTGTCTGGAATCATCCGGGTCAAACCTTCTAGTAAGTGCTAAATGCTGGGAATATCAGCTGTTTAATCTACCGTATATGAGCGTTACATGTGTTAACATAGTTTTTGACCTGTTTCATCATTGTACTGGTCAAAAATCTTTGGTATTGGCATTCGCCTCATGAATACATTATTTTCCCCAGGGGACAAAGAAAGCGACATTATAAAAACATCCAGCTCAGAGAATACGAAAGGTGCAAACAGAGAATCCACATCTTAGCACAAAGACCATACTTGAATCCACTGAAAGCTATTCAAAATATTCACCACATAACATTAGTCAATAATTGAATTTTTACACCGACTTGTTGTTCGGATATCTATCAGGTAAATCACTGGAATCTCTGAGATGAGCAAAATCAAAATACCTCGGTGTTGATTTGGCAAATGTCTCGGTGAATCCGAAATAATACGGTCAGTAACAAACTTTTGTCGGTCGCACGGCCATACATTATATTTATACAACATGAAAACACGATTTAACATGGTGAAATTGGTGATACTTGAAGGCAGTAACAAGTAATAGCAAAAGTCAAAAATACCTTTACGATTCAGTAAAGCAAATATCCAGTTCAAAGTTTCCTCTTGTACAAAATACCTGCCATGTGGTAAAGATAATTAGCCACACGCAAATATAACACACACGAGAAGCACGGAGGATGTTCCCAACAAAGTGAGATCACAACTTTATAAGCTGAGACCACGTAGATCAAAACACATTTCCCGTGTACAGCCAAAGTTCAGGCAGCCACTCTAGGACGTGACTTTTAATTCATTCAAATAAATAGCAGCAGTAAATTGTAGCTTTACTGGCAACAGTTCATCAGAATACGATAGCGAAACAAAGGATCAAGACCAGTTTTGGCGACCGAGTCAAAATGCTGTGTGTGCATGTTAGAATGACAACACAAGTCATGGCCAAGGGATAGGGATCACAAAATCAGTTGAAATACTGCAATAACTAGCAGTACTTCACATAGATTGCACGGTCGGTATGCAGGAGTGATATGTATCCACATATATATATTTATGTATGTGTGCATGTTGGTCTCTCTTTCTGTTTGCTCGGTTAGTCTGCGACCACTTCACTTGTGTGAACTTGTCTCCTTTACTAATGTATATTCTCCTTATATTATATTATATATAATATGAGTGTTTGTTGACAGTCCGTTGCTTGGTGACATATATCCATATATGTTGGTTGTTGGCATGTCTGCTATATTCGCTATGTATAATTGGATCGACACTCCATTATAATTAGCCATTCATGTTAAGACTGTCTAATGATTTTTCCCACGCTTGTCTGAGATATTTATATATATTCGCATTCACAATTTGTGTGAACTACTTTACTTTACAACTACTTGACTTACTTATCACTTTGGTGTGAAACCATTTATTTTCGTCTCCTTGTGTTGGACAATAGAAGTATCATCGCAAACCTAGTGGTCTTCTGATTTCCGCCTTCTCGCGTCAGGACTATTAGTTTCTCGACCAGTCCATAACAATAATTTAGCAACAACATAACAAGGAGATTGGTTAGTATTGCCCTCTGAGGGAACTAAGTGCACAGTGGGAACGCCTAAGAGTAGCGAAACGTTCCTAAATACATCATTGTTGAAGAGAATTTCAAGAAAAATTCATCTTCCGAGTGTGACCTGACACTCCACCTGGAGAAAAATCATTTAGTGGGGTATCAATAGCTATTACCTTTACTTGGTTCTAATATTGTGCCTGAAGAATACTCAGAATGTTGACAGTACTCGTTCATTTATAAAACTTAAGTAGGCGTAAATGAAAAAGTAGGCCTTTCACTGCGATTTTCCAGGGAATTTCTGAAATTATGAACCACAATGACGTACGACTTTGACCCTAGAGCTTACCATATAGTTATGCGACCCACCACTTTGTTTTACTTCAGTGCTTCGCAAAGTGCTTTCGATTGTCTTTTCAAGCAGTCAAGTTTTTCAACACAATTCAGTTCGTACTAGATATTCAGGGTTAAAACAGGATTCGTGAGTGCTAACTGGAGACCTAGACATCCTGAAGCAGCGAAGAAGTGGCTCAAGCCGGTGTAAACCATAACTGACAATTTCGGCCATTAGATATTAGCTTTAACTTGATTGCACAACCCTTGGTACAGATATCGGATCAGTTACTGGTCACATATATACATATATAATGCGTTATTCGTCTAGTAAGGCTGATGTTCTCAATGACACAGGCCAATTTTGTCTTATGGTTTTTCAAACGCTGTGGGCAACGGAAGATACTTCAAACACATCTACCTATGAGTATTATGCATATAAATAACACTAGTGATTTTAGCATTTCCCAACCAGTTGCCTGAGCCCCTCTAATGGCACAAGTCCCAATCATAGAGACTAGCGGGCTGTTCGACTCAGGTTTCCTCCTGAATTCTGAGATGAATTGTAGTTCTCCAAACCTGAAGTTTCGCCTGCAATACAGTCATTCGTATTTTCTATGTTGTTCGCTATAATCTCTGCTTATATGCAGACATTCGTAACTAGTTGCATATTTTTCGGAGAATTTAACTTTCTTTACGTTGGACAAACAACTTTTTGTGACTTAATCCTTCTTTAAAACTAGATTCATGATTATCTGTCTTTCTTAATATTAAATTTTAATGTCCCTACCCAACTGATGGTGTCATCATACCGACAACAGCAGTTTTGTCAGTCCTATTCTTTATGCCTACATAGAATTATTTACTGGATTTTTCATGGTCAAAGGAATCCGGATATACTGTATAGCACAGTTCTTCGGATAACAGTGTTTACCACATGAGTAACTAATTCCTCCTCAGTAGTATTCCTGATTCCACTCTCAGTTAGTGTTGATATAGTTTATGTTATACATGGTGTTTGTTTTATCTCCCTGAGGCTAAAGTAGACTTTCTTTTTGTCCGCACATCCGAAAGCACAAATAGCCGTGCAAAAGACGCGATGTATTCCTTAATATCAATAATGTGGACAACTGCGGATGGCGGTTTGAGCTGGAAAATTCAGAAATTTTATAAAAACATCTCAGATTATTCCTGAAAGGCTGTTACTCAGGCTAATGTGCCCTCAGTAGATATCGGTATATAATAAAATCAATAAACAATAAGGAACAAGTTAGAAAGGTCTAATGTCATGCTAAAGCAACTACGAATACCAGCAGGGGTAGAAATCTCTTATGACAAAGAGCCACAGCCAGTTTCCCATAACAACTATGAGAACACTGATCATCCCTTATTTCCAAGATACTCACCTAAATCATGGCCCTAAGACATTACTGACGATCAGTTTTTTGTTTCTTTATCTTGTGCATCCCAAAAGCAGTAACGCATCAGGGGAATACTTTGTTTCACTTGCCAATGTTTGCGAAAGTTATTTTCCCCAAGTCAGTGATGCCGTATCTCTCCGTCAGAATCCGTCGCCACTTTGAATTCTCCCTAAGGTTATGCCTAATAGTTTAAAACATGCTGCTAAGCTATTCCAGTATATCAAAATAAATATGTTCAATTTTATTTCCATCATTTGTATCTCGCATGCCCCAGAAAACTATTTCTCTGTTCTACTCATCCTGATGCATCAACCATTAGGTTCCCCATATTTGCCTCTTGAATCCTCTGTATTACTGTTTAGTGACAACCGACTACCACATTTACTGGCCCTGCTCAATTTTTAAACCAGCGAAGTTTTCACAGACACAATGACTGTGATTTTAGTTAAAAGATTTTTATTTGTATACCGTGATGCGAAGCAAGGGCACTTTTGTCCATCTCTTTGTTTTCATAAGGCATACACTAGCGTAGGGGATAAAAGAAGTTCGTTAATTCACTTGAATCTTAGCTATTCTGATTTCAAAAGTCAGTATGCTTGCTGTGTGTTGTGGTGTGACTGTGTATATCTCTGTACTCTCTACATATGTTATGTGTATATCATCGTTAATAAACACATCCTTGAAGAGCTGTAAGTGTCCTATTGTCCCTTCAGCAGTTGGACGTTGTCAAGAGCAGTGTGTCTATAGGGCTAAGTGGGTCAGGCTGAAAATTGAGAAGGTGGTGTTTCCGAAGCTCAGGTCTTGAAGAGTAGACCGTCACACAGAAATCATGAGCGTTATTTCTAATTGAAGACGACCAGAAGTGAGTTTGGAGTCGTTCAGACAGCATAACCAACTGGCTCCCCAGCCTACATCACACCCACAATATCTAAGCTTTTATATTTTCAGAATTTGATATGAATGCTGAGGCAGTAATAGACGCAGTGATCATGAATATCTTTTGTCTACTCGAACAATGTCAAAGAAGGCTACCTGATTTCCTAGACTGCTACTCAAGCGACAACTCACGAGATGAGACGGAAAGAGACATCCAGTAAAGGAAACAGTAATATTTACCGGAAGCAAAGAATACATATGCGAGCCAGTGACATAAGTTTTGTGTTTATTCTCCTGTGGGACCTCGGATATGTCCATTTTCCACCCTAGCCAACGACCACAACCTAATCAACTCAGATAAGCTGTCCTATAATCTGGCGTAATTGCTACCACGATCATGGTTGAATGACATCGGAGGATTATTTTATTATGTCTGATATTCACCAAGTCCCTGCAACACTGCATAGGCGACAAGGAAATGTCTAATTTGACTGATGGTATAGCGACTGAGAAGTCAGTTAGTGGTTATCACAAGGTGCAAGTGATTAGAAACTCCGTATAAGCAGCCCATGGAATGCAGGTCTAATGGGGAAGCTTTCGGTCACGGGAGGTGATGTGGGTCAACACGTGCTACCTTCCCACGATGACGATGCATTAGGTGGCATATAGGTCCTACGAGCTACCGCAGCTGTGTATGCCTATAGAGAACGAGACCTTTTCACAGTTACAGAGTGAGCTAATTCCTATGTCTACATTTCACCAATAATTTTTAGTCACTAGGAAGAATGTACGTGATGGCGAACTCGTACAGACGGGGCCGCTGAATGATTCAGACGACATCACTCTGATATAAGTTCAGGTGTGCAGAGTAGAACGCTGAAACCGAACACACAAGGCCAGTCAAGGGAACTCGAGAGAAGGAGATAATGGAGTAAATAGTCGCTGTTGAGTCAGTAGGGGTAGTGCGCATGCCCCATACCACACTCGGAAAGTACTTTGTAAGAAGGCAATGGACACAGAGTCACCAAAAATTATGGGGTCTGTGTAAGAAATTCTCCTGATATATCAATTTACAGCGAAATGGATTAGCATCTACTTATACTCACCTCAAGTGATGATTACCTAGGGTGTTTTTCCAACCTCATCCACCGAAGAATGCATAATAGAGGGATGGTGGAGGTTTTAGAACATTACAATGCAGAAGTAGCTAGTAGACGATAAGAATTCAAAATAGTATTTTAGAAATATAGGGTTTATTTCTCACCAAAAGATACAGCCAAGGGATTTCACAATGTTTGACACCAATGTCAGCACGATTAGTCAAGATTTATGGCAGTGAAAAGTGATGGTAATCTCTCCCTATTTGGGATAATCGTAAGAACAAGTGGTGGAAAAGCAGTTAAACCCGAGAATCAGAGTGCAGGAAATATACAGGAGAAAAGCAAAATATCTTATATGCAAGCACGGTATTTCAGGCAGCTTTAAATTTTTGTGTAGAAGTTATTAAAGCTGAGGGGCCTTATGTGGTGATTGACAATTTCTATCTCTGTATTGTTTAAATACTTACTGTTGACTGTTGATATGTTTCTTATATGAATTGCATAAGAATTCTGCTAAATACAAATTCCTGATTGCTGCCCTCTCTGGGTTTTGTTTGGATTCTTATAATTCCGTCATCTCGAAATACTAATATTCCAAGTACAATAAATTACTACAAATTGGCGTCGCGATGGAGCTATGTAACCTGGGAAAATTCCCCATTAATGGGTCTCCGCGGGAGATTGCTGATTATTTGGAATGCTTCGATGCGTGGTGCATTTCCAAGAATGTTCGGGATGACAAAATACCTGCTCATTTCATCACTACTATTGGGCTTGACGCATATAGCCTGGTGAAGAATCTGGCGTTTCCAGATAAACCCATTTCTCTGCCATATGCTAAGCTCCGTGAACTTCTTATAGATCACTTCCATATAACTACTTTTGAGACGAGAGAGAGGGCTCACTTCAACAAACTGGTACGTTCTCCCAACCAGAAGATTAGAGACTTCATTCTTCAACTTCAAATTCAAGCCTCAAAGTGTAACTTTGGAGATCAGCTACATACTCAACTACGTGATCGTCTAATTGCTGGAATCAATATTCCTAAGTTAGAGAAAGAGTTAATTCAGATTCCTTCTTGTACGTTTCAAACTGCTAAAGATGTATGCATGACATATGAAGATGTCAATAATGAATACTCTGCTCCCACTACGTGAATGTCTGATGTTATGCTTTCTAAAGTCGAAAATACAAGTGTTCATGGAAAGAAATCCAAACTGCCGTCCACAGGTAATAGAATGCAGCCAGAGATCAAAAACATTAAACCGTGTTTATCCTGTGGAAAGTTACATCTACGAAGCACTTGCCGTTTTCGGAGTGCTAAGTGCCATAAATGTGGTAAAGTTGGACACATCAAGATGGTTTGCAGAAGTTCGAATACATATGTTACTCAACATTCTTATAATTCTCCCAAGCTGTCTAGTAAAATGGAGTCAATGTGTCTTTCAACCTTTCAAAATACTCAAGCTAATCCAATGAAAACCTCCACTACAAGTTCGGCAACAAAAGTGTCAACTGTTTTCAAAAATGAGGTAGCCGAGTTACAATGTGAACTGTCGAAAACACGAAAAGACCTGAATGAGATGAGAGATCAACTGATTAAAATGGAGGAATTACTGCATATGCATAGACTGCGTCTGTCGAATGCAGAGCATACAAGTACCCGTGAAAGTCCTGCAAAACTTTTCAAATCTCGAATTCTCAAAAAGCATCTGATGTCCACGACTTCTAATGTACATTATTACAAAGATAATAACTATAGACCTTCTGTTGGAATTATACTACAAAAAATGGGAAATCGAGTGGTGAAGATATTAGACATCAAAGATCACTCAGTTCATAACGGACACCTGGACAAAGTGACAATAAATGAAGTAGGTCGTTCCAATTATAATATTATTGATTCCGCTAATAATCCTGATTTTGTAGATAATTCAGAAATAAGTTCAGATAATACTGATGAAAATAATATCACAGAATCAGTTAGGTCGAAGCTACTTGCAAGCAAACCGAGACATCGTTATAAATACGCGAGGAGATATTCGAGGTGTGGCGGATGTGGTGATTGACAATTTCTATCTCTGTATTGTTTAAATACTTACTGTTGACTGTTGATATGTTTCTTATATGAATTGCATAAGAATTCTGCTAAATACAAATTCCTGATTGCTGCCCTCTCTGGGTTTTGTTTGGATTCTTATAATTCCGTCATCTCGAAATACTAATATTCCTATTACAATAAATTACTACACCTTATCAGTAGAGAGCTGTCCCACAGACAGGCGTGCTTCTCATTTTTCCACAGCATCAAATCCTCTGAACAGAAGTCACTACCATCCCAACTTTTATTATTCAAGGCCCTGGCTAAAAGTTTGTCTTACTTCTCATTATGTGACTGTTCGTACCATAAACTCTCATTTTACATTCGTTTATCACTACACTGAAATTCATGGTTCCAACGATTGTTTTCACGAGACCATATGACATGCCCTGTCTACTACAGCGTCTTAAGAAAAGTGTAAGGAAATTAGATGATAATTGGCTGTTGTAGCTTGACACTGATGCCTCCCCAATGTAACAGAATAGGGGGGAAGTAATAAGTTCAGAGGTCAAACGTATATTTTTGAATTTTCGCAGAAGCAGTCTAGTATATGTTGCCTGTTACAGTCTCTGCACAAATAACTCTCTGAAGAAACGGACTCACAGTCTTTGACTAAATCCAAACATAACCGGATGCTTCGAAATAGAATTATATTGATAACAGACTGTTGAAGAACTGCAAGATTACTGCTCTATCAAACAAAATGTGTCAGTCAGACGTGGAGCGAACCCTCGAATACGAGGTTATCCAGCATGCAAACACCTAGAGCACCATGACTGAACACACGATGGTTCTCAGTTAACAAACACATGCATTCAAACAAAAATGTGCTTCAGTCCAATGAACAACAAATGGTCTAATTTTCAAGTATTGGCTTTTGTAGGGATTTTGTTTTGATTGCATGGAGGATTTCACAATGAGCTGACACCAGTTAGAGAACCACTTAAAAACCTGGGAGTACTGGACAGCTGTTTCGTCCTAGTTTGGGACTCTTCACAGTACGCACCCACCGGGGTTCGAATCCAGGACCTTCTGGTTCCAGTGAGAGCTCGTAGAACATTGAGCATCGAGTCCCAGTGGCTCAATGGTCCTAGGGTCGAACCCGGTGGGTGCGTACTGATGAAGAGTCCCAAACTAGTACAAAACAGCTGTCCAGTACTCCAAGGTTTTCCAGTGATTCCCTAACTGGTGTCAGCTCATGGTGAAATCCTCCATGTAATCAAAATGGTGTATAAAGAAAAACTTCAGTGTTTGGAGGTACGATATTAGACCTAACAAGTACATAATTATATTCAGAGGACCTGGACTTTCGAAATAAGATTGCAATGGACGTTTTTACTTTTAAAATCTGAAAGTTGGTATATTCTGTGGGAGTCACTTCTTCTAAAATTTCAAGCAATTTGTTCCCTTTATGAATTTCGACAACACAATAAAAAGACGTAGTTTATCTGAAACGTGTAATGTATTTACGCAACACATTTCGGACATTCTGACCACATACGTACTTTTCATAAACAGTTTTATAGAAGGCAAAAGGGCATGAATAACTACAATACAGGTCAGATTGTCCATGGCTCAAGGTCACAAATGATGGGTAGGCAGATACCGCAAAGGTGTGGGTAAGAAAGAAAACAAAAACAAAACAAAGAAGGGGTTGAAAATATTATGATTTAAATTGATCCTTGCGTCTGAACTGGATTACCAAGGCAGGTCTAAAGTAATAACAAATGACTTTCTGACACATGAAACAGATTTAAGTCTTTTTATGACCAAGGTTTCAACGAATTTAAGTATGTGACCCAACCTTGTTTTGCACGTGGACTTAAAGGCATTGTTGAAATCAACCTTATGACCCGACTCTTTAACGTGCTTCGCTATAGATGATGCTGGACATCTATTTCCAAGATCAGTTGTATCTGGTGATTTAATTTGTTGTTGCAGCCACTTTGGAATATGTTCTGTAGCCCTAACCCGCAGAGACCGATGGGTCCTCCCTATGTACCTGTGTTCACACATACATGTAAATTGATAAACACATTGGGATGTGACACTATCGTTCGGATACTATGAGGGTTCACAGGACAGCATAGTTCTCGTTTCCTCTATGAAGATAAGTTTAGCTGCAGTAGCAATTGCCATAAGAATGACTTGTTTCCGACGAACAAAACGATTTACGAGCATGGGGATATGCCGATGGCCACTGAAGTATGAGGTTGGACAAACTTTTCAGGTTGACGTGATCAAACCATGTATCAGGTGTGACGAAAGGTACAGGTGGTCTGATGCTACCGTTGTGTTCATCAAACATAAGCACGCGTTCAATTTTGCACATCATGATTAATTCCGAGGTCAGATGAACCTAGCTGACATTCTCTTACCCGTTGCAGAGATGCTAGGATGAAGGAGGTCATTTGGTGGATCGCATACCGTACCACTCAAAGTCAACGTAATCGAAACTCTTTGGAAGTCTTTTAACCCATTGCAAAATATGTCACTGTTGCTATTTAAGACTGGTATGACATATGCATCAGTGACTTGCGGTTTCGAGTCTTTTATATATTGGGCAGAATCCAAACGCTTAACCTGTTCTTTTACGCCAACAGTTTGAGCCACTCTAGTAGTGTAAATGCAAGGATAAAAGTTCGACATAATGCTATTCACACCAGAAATGTGATCGGTCTTCGAAATAAGTTGAGAAATGTATCTCAAACAGTTTATTAAGTGCACATGTGAACGCGTACAATTGGCTTCCGATGTACCATCAGGTTACTGAGAACTATCAAGTGATGATGAAGGCAGTCAGTCCAGTGGAACTGAAACTTCTTAATGATTGATACAAATAAAACACTTTGGTTTATATACATATATTTGATTTTTCCCTCTCTTCAGATCTCATTTTGATGGTATAAATTATTTCTATCTATTCAAACACCATACTGTATATTATTACAGTGCGACTCAAAGTTAATCCAAAAGGCTTTATAGATGGTCTAAATTCTACTACTGGAATGTTAAAGGCTCTTGAAATGAGCCCTGAAGTATACTGCATCGACTACAATAAGATATTTTTCAAAGATGGTATTCTCGCTCGCTTGGAGGAGGATTGTGACACGCCTAACTAGTATTCATTCAGTTCCAGGCACGTGGTCACAGTTATCTAGTTCGACGGCAAGTCATTAATATTTCCATCTCTTATTTGTGCATAGCTTTAATGAGTGAATTTCAAATGATTATTTGTACGTAAAACTTCCCCTAATTTAATAGCCTTTCCAAAACCACCCTTCAAAGAGAGAAGGTTGGGTGGAGGGCTAATTACTTTTCCTCAGGAAATCAAACTAGTCAGTATCTTCCTTCAAAAGGAAAAGCTCTAGATGCCATAAAGCCAATGAAAGCCAGGCAGGAATCCAGCATGACCACACAGACTTCTTCTGGGATCTACAAAAGATGAGCGGATTAGACCTCTGCGAAAACACGCTCAAAATCATACTCTTGTCCAAAGTATTGGGTTGTGTCAGCTTGGAGAGAATTAAAGATGTTCTGGATGCAAAACTCTGCCCAGAACAAGCTGATCTCAGGAGAGGCGAATCATGTGCAGATCAAATTGTAATGCTACGCGTCACCACCGAACATAGTCTAGAATGTCAGTCAAACCTCTACCTCAACTTCATCAACTTTGAGAAGGCCCTCGACAGCATTAACCACGAAGTAATTTGGAGACTGCTACAACATTACAAAGTTCCCCAAATATTCATTGACCTCATTCGACATCTATAGGACACTGTCATATGTCAGGCGATCCACTAGAGAAAATTCAACGGAGCCAGTGAAGTGAAGACAGGAGTAAGACAAAGCTGCCTACTATCTCTCATGATATTCCTAGTTGTGGTCGACTGGATCATACAGAAGACTGTTATTAAATGCACCAGCTTCGAGGACTCAATCCATGAATCCTGAAGCTGTTACTGCTGCTGCTGCTGTTGGAAGGAGATCAATAGACGTGTGGTGGACCTTTTACTCTGTTAGCTTAGTTATCCAAATTCAAATAGAAAATAAAGTACCAAATCAGTTTAGTTACGGGAAGAATGTGTTAAAGTTTGGTTACTTGGGTTTACAAAGATCCAAAGTCCACAATAAACGTAATAGACTCCAGGTGCTGCGGGAAGACTGCTCCAGTACTAATTCTCCAGTGTTGACGTTGCCGGAGGTCGACCAAAGTACGTAGGAAGAACTACGGTGCTCCTGCAAAAATTTGAGATAGAAAGCAGGTGATTAGAATTGATCGACGGCAGTTGGGATGGTGGAGAAGACGGAGAGTCGAAGGCAGAACTATATATTTATTCAAAACCCGAGGTAAAGTTCAAAGTACAGAGTTTATGGTTAAAACAAAGTGATGTACAATATGTTCATTTCTTACATAGTAGTAAAATTTGGATAAGTTTATTTTTGAGGACTCCACAGACGCGATTCAGAACACCACAAATTGCATTCAACTCTAAAATATCAGAAGACTAATTGGCGATTCTCAGACTGTTCATTGTTCTACTGACAATAAAATAGCACGTCAAGACAACTAGAGTACAAATGATCACAGTGTGGCGCTTTCTACTGACTAGATTTATCAGTAGTGTATAAAGAGACGTTCATCGACACAAAAATATCTAATAGCAGGGAGATAGATATGACGTAAAAGACAAGAAATGAACCAGTATTGAGACAAAACATGGGAGACACGAAAAGAGGGCAAAGAAAGACAATCCGGAGGACAGAAGTAGCACAACACGGGAGATCTGTGTAAATGACGATTTTAATTTGAGTTGTACATAATCTTGAACAGTAATGTCAAGTCAACCAGTACGCCTACACTGTTCAGAGACTCGGCGTGTCACCAAAGGTAATTTTAATAGGCTTCAGACTTCCACCAACAGCTTCCTTCCCTGTCTCCGTAGTGAAGATCAGATGGCCATGAGAAGATAAGAAACAGGAAACTACTGGAATGAACCAACCAAGAACATATTGCTCAAGAGAAATGTTGAAGCCAATGGAGAAGGATCGGTAACACTCTCAGGAGACTGTTGTGCAATATCATACTCCATGTTCTCGAGTGGAATGGGGATGGGAAACGGCAAGTTGGGCATTTGAGGATGATATGGTGTAGGGAGGAGATGAGAGGTCGTATTACTGTACAACTATGTTTGTTTTTTCTTTATTGAAGATATACATAGGTTGAACAAGCTGTTAATCACAGAATCAGAGGCACAATGAGACTTGTGTGCGCTGTTTTACTGGGGGGAACGTACAAATAATGAACTGCCAACTATGCCGAAATACACTCGTAAAGAGTGAGCGAATATCTGTCTCTGCATTCACAAATAATTAACGATTTATAATATTATTTCGAGATAACGACATATTCATCTCTTAAAGTGAAATAAAATTCAAAAAGAGTATATCCAAAGATTTTGTGAATGTGGTTCACAGAAACTATTGATTTTGAATTGTCGACTATCGGCAAGCGATTCTAAAAGCACTATGATGAAGGATGATATAATGCTGCCAAACACCTGCCAATTATTCAACGCAGACCAACCCGAGTGTTGACACTTCCCATGTTTGCAAGCTATGGAGTTTACGCTCGCATTCTTACCTTTTGCAAGCAATCAAAACACACGCATCACCAGTTGTCAAGGATTGATGCTGCAACTGAGACTTCAGTCCGGAACTCACAACTCCAGGAACAATGACAAAATCTGGGATACTAGTTACCAGTTGTTATTGGCCTTCATGATGCACAAATACACGATAGACAGCCCAATGAAGAATGCTTGAGAATTACCATCTAGAGACATTGAATTCCAGTCTTATTTTAGCTTCAACACATATGTCTGTGTGGTAATTGACTATTTCTATCTCTGTATTGTTTAAATACTTACTGTTGATTGCTAATATGTTTCATATATGAACTGCATTAGAATTCGGCGAAATACAAATTCCTGAATTCCACTGTGGTGATTGACAATTTCTATCTCTGTATTGTTTAAATACTTACTGTTGACTGTTGATATGTTTCTTATATGAATTGCATTCTAATTCCGCTAAATACAAATTACTGATTGCTGCCCTCTCTGTGTTTTGTTTGGATTCCTATAATTCCGTCATCTCGAAATACTAATATTACAAGTACTATAAATCACTACAAATTGGCGAGGGAGTCGCCAGAGCTTAATCCTTCTGCCTCCATGGTTGTGCATGGCATTCCCGAACTGGTAACTGGGAACGCCTGCGAAAAGCATTGTCATGATGTACAACAATGGAGATGGTTAGCATCCCAGATGGCCCTGGGAAGTTCAGGGGCTGTCTCTATTTATAGACTGCCTCGACCCACTCATCTTATGTCAATTAACTCGCCACGTCTGTTAGCTGTCAAGTTCAGCTCCCAAGACCAGTTGAATACCGCTCTCCATAGATGGTACGAGACCAAGGACAAGGTCAGCAAACACATTCGCTGCTGCGAGAGCCGGCCTCGCACTCAAAGGAGAGAACAAAGCGTAGTAAAAGAAAATCCTCAACCCCTAGTCACACTACAGCGGTGCAGCACGGACGATGATAGCCAGTGTCATCCGAGTGCTCCAACTGAACTAGAAGAAAAAAACGCCAACAGGCCGGTTCCTGGGGAATCGGCCAACTAGTTCGTAGGATAACTCCTCAACCGATAGCCAATATCAAGTCAACTACCCCCCAATACGGGGAAGTGGTGAGACTGACTACCAGTTGCCTGTATAGTAATGTGAGAGGGCTAAGAGGCAAAATAGCTGAACTTAGACACCTACAATCACAACTGAACTCCAAAATCATAATACTGACGGAAACCTGGCTAACCCCTACGGTGGCAGACAGCGAAGTCAGTATAAATGATATGGTCCTAGTCAGGCGAGATAGGGACCTGAAAGAAGGAGGTGGAGTCGCCATATACGTCGACAAACAGCTCAGATGTGTTCACGCGACGGACCCTCCCCTCACAGAGCTCCCTGACTCCATATGGTGCCACTTCACCGTTGGGTACTGCAAATATCTAGTGGGCAGCATTTATCGATCACCTTCATGTGGAGCAGACCACAACCAGGTACTGCTAAATACAATCTCAGCAACTCAAGACATGGGTTATGATCAAATTGTCATAGCTGGTGACTTCAATGCCCCATCTCTTAACTTGGTGTCGGGAAAAGCCCATGATAGATTTGATCGAAATCTGCTGCATACCATCAGGAAGGCTGGATTCACTGAAAATGTCAAGATGGATACTAGATGGGGCCCTGATGGGAAGTCTTCTAGACTGGATTACGTGCTCACTAGTGACCAGCTACTAGTGGAAAACGTTCAGATCACGACTCCCATAGGTAGTAGTGACCACGCGGTCATAGTATTCGACATAGTCCTCCGCGAGCGCTTACAGTGGGACAATACACAGCCCTATCTGTGTTATAACAAAGCCAACTACACCAAAATGCGAAGACTTCTGTCTGAAGCAAATTGGCCTAAAAAATGGACAGAGCTAACAGTAGAAGAACACTGGAGAGTGGTAAAGGAGATCATTCACCAGGCGGTCTCAGACACTGTTCCTTTAGTCTCACCAAAAGCTAGGAAGCAACGATCATGGCTGAAAAGGGGGACACAACGCCTTCTGCAGGCAAAGCGAAAAGCCTGGTTCGCGTGGCGACGATCGAAGAGTCAACCCGAATATGAAGTGTACCTTGAACTCAGGAATCGATGTAACATACGAGTCCGGAGCGATAGAAGGACATTTCAGGGAGACCTCGCCAATAAGCTTCTCGTGAACCCCAAAAGCCTATACAGGTTTATGGCCGAAAGAAAACCGACCAACCAGGGAGCATGCAATCTAGTGGGTTCTGATGGGAAATCTCTTACTAGTCTTGAAATGGCAGAGACATTCAGCCTAGCCTTTCACAGGCAACTAAATAGTAACGAGGATATTACCCCTACAGAACATCCAGATTACATCGCAAAACCAACACACGAAAACCTGCTGGGGACATTTCAAATTACCCCGGCTATGGTACTTGCAAAATTGGGAAGGTTGGCTTCGGGAAAGTCTCCAGGTTGTGATGGCATCAGACCATCTGTCCTGAAGCAGTGTTCAGAAAGTCTCTGTCAACCCCTAAGTGATCTGTTCCAACACTCCCTTGATGTAGGGAAACTTCCATGTGAATGGAAACGTGCAATCCTATCCCCTATCTTCAAGGGTGGTGACCGGCAGAATGTGACCAGTTACAGACCAGTTGCTCTACTTCCAGTGGTATCGAAGATATTGGAAAGTCTCATTGACGACCACATGAGAAAATACTTCGATGGGACTAACCTTCTTCACGAAGCACAGCACGGTTTCAGGAGGGGAAGATCCTGCGTGACGAATCTTCTACTAGCCTGGAACGATTGGACACTATCCTGGGACAAAAAGGTACCAGCCCACGTGATCTTTCTCGACTTTGCGAAAGCATTCGACACAGTTCACCATGGTCTGCTCCTTCACAAAATAGGCAAGGCGGGAGTTTCTGGAGCACTTCTCGCATGGCTGAAAGATTACTTAGGCGAGAGAGAATTCTGCACCAAAGTCAACCGCATCCGATCATCCTGGCACACCTCGGCATCAGGGGTTCCTCAGGGTTCTATCCTAGGGCCGTTGATGTTTTTGATTTTTATCAATGACCTGCCCCCCAACTAAACTGCTCTGCGCTTCTTTACGCTGACGACGTAAAGATTTGGAGAGCAATAAACTCATCGGAAGACTCAGATAGATTGCAGGCTGACCTGCAAACTCTGGGAAATTGGGCTTTGGCTAACGGAATGCCTTTCAATCTAAAGAAGTGCAAAGTAGTGCAGCTTCATTCCGGCAGGTCACAGAGTGTAAATTACACCCTTGGTGGCCAGAACTTGAGTTGTGTTCCATCAGAGCGTGATCTAGGTCTTATTCTAACAGAAAAGCTAGACACCAGTGGAAATTACTCGAGGGACGTCGCCAAAGCCTACGCAACATTACACTTTATGCACAGGCAGCTGGGAGCTCTCACTCCCGAACTGTTCTTAAGGCTATACAAGGCATATGTGAGGCCACACCTTGAGGTGCATAATATCATTGCACCTCCGCTACTCAAAAGGGATGCTAACATTCTAGAAAGTGTCCAGAGACGAGCGACAAAATGGGTGATCGGCCTCCGCAACAAATCATATGAGGAAAGACTAAAGAAATTAGGTCTTTTCACACTTAGTTACCGTAGGCACAGGGGAGACCTCATCACCGTCTACAAGATCCTAAATGACCAGGCCCACCCAAATAAAAGCATCCTGCCATTAAGCGATTATAGGCTTCCACGAGGTAACCCGCTAAGGATAGCACACCAGAGACCAAAGACTCGAGTGCGATCACATTTCTTTTCGCTTCGTGTTTGCCGTCTCTGGAACGCTTTACCGGCGGCCGTGACTACAGCGCCATCTCTGGAGATTTTTAAGCGGAAGCTAGACAATCATGCAGAAATGCAAGGTTTGTGTCTCAATGGCTTATCCTCATAAAATTTGAAACCACACTGTCAATGATAAGCGTACAAACTAAATCCCCACGACCTATTCTGCCTTCTCTCACTCTATCTTTTCCTTAGGTCACCTTTATTATTCCACTTATCTCAACCTATATTATCTACACTACAACCTATTATTATTATTATTATACTATTCTGCTTTTATGACTACACCGAATGACCAAGGGGAGTTAGGTCAAACTCCATTCACGGCAGCAATACAGTCCTAACATACTGCATACTACAAACCACATCTCGACCAATCCCCGCACCACTCCTCCTGGAGTCTACCAGAGCTAAAGCAGTCGAGTGTCGGGACTTACTACGCAGAAGCTCACCGAAGATCTGGAACCTCTACCTCACAATCAAGAAGCGAGCTCAAAGAAATCACTGGTTTATACTAGCTCGTAATCAGGATATTGGATATTGGATATTGGATCCCAGTATATTAATATTTTCAATTACAATAAATTACTACAAATTGGCGTCGCGATGGAACTAATAACCTTGGAAAGTTCCGTATGTGCGTTGGTGGCACAGTGGTTTGGACTCTCGCTGACCATGCACATGGTCCGGGGTTCGAGCCCACACCGGCGCACACCTGACATCTATGGTCGGCCTGCAAAATTTGGGCTACCGATATCCATGCTGAAAATTCCATACTTATACCAAAAATACAGTGTGTAATCAAGCTGTAAATCAAAAAATAAAATAAAAAAGACGCTTGCACAAGTATCTCTTTGGTACTAAGTTTCACATAGTTACTGATCATCAAGCTTTGAAATTCATTTACAATCCAGAAAAAGCTTTGAATTAATCATCTGCTGATATGGTTCAAAGATGGAGTTTAGAACTAAGTGCATATGATTACACTATTGAACATAGATCGGCAAAGAATATACCTTATGCAGACTTCTTATCTCGTTATTTATTATTTGAAAATGCTGCTAATGATACTGATTGCTTATTAGTCCAGCCGTTACCGGTGGATCGAGTTCGACTTATAAATGATGCTCGGAAATATCACGGATGCGTTGTAAATGCAACAAAAAGAGGTTGGAATGTTCAGTGTAAGCGAAGATTTCGAGACTTTTATAAGCGAAGAGATGAGATTTCAGTCCATCCTGAAGGATTTCTATGTCTGAATGACAGAATTATTATTCCTCCAACATTAAGATCTGCGACTTTGGATGATCTACATTCTGCTCATCTAGGAGCTGATAAGATGAAATCGTTAGCACGCCTAACATGCTGGTGGCCGGAAATTGATGCTGACATTAACAAAAGATCAAAGAGCTGTTCTAGCTGTTTACATAAAATGTCCTATGGGAAGTCATCGTGGACACCGTGGCCTGCATCTTGTGAGGTTTGGCAGCGTATTCATGCAGATTACTGTGGTCCATTCTTAAATTCATATTATGCTTTAGTTATTGTGGATTCTTATTCTAGATGGCCAGAAGTCATCATTTCAGATAGTCCTAATGCCAAATTCACTCACAGAGCGTTGAGAAAGATTTTTAGTCGAGAAGGAATTCCAGATGTCTTAGTTGCTGACAATGGTACTCATTTTACGGAGAAGAACTTAAATGATTGGTTCAAAAATATAGGTTGTCGTCATTTGTACACAGCACCACGTCATCTTCAGTCAAACGGGTTGGCAGAGAATTTTGTACGAGCATTAAAGAGTGCTATAGCATCAATGAGTCCTCAAAATTTTGATGAGCTAGAGAGATGTGTGGATAACTTCTTACTTCAATATCGCAATGCGGAGCATACAAGTACTCATGAAAGTCCTGCAAACTATTCAAATCTCGAATTCTCAGAAAGCATCTGATGTCCACGACTTCTGATGCACATTATTAGAGAGGGAATGATTATAGACCTTCTATTGGTATCATACTACAAAGAATGGGAAATCGAATGGTGAAGATATTAGACATCGAAGATAATTCAGTTCATAACAGACACTTGGATCAAGTGAGAATAAATGAGGTAGGTCATTCCGATTATGATTATAGTGACTCCGCTATTAATCCTGACTTTGTAGATAATTCAGAAATAAGTCTAGATGATACTGATGGAAATAATATCACAGAATCAGTTGGAAGATCGCAGAGACTGGCAAGCAAACCGCGATATCATTATAAATACGCAAGGAGACATTCGACGTGTGGCGGATGTGCTGATTGACTATTTCTATCTATGTATTGTTTAAATACTTACTGTTGATTGTTGATATGTTTCTTATATGAATTGAAATATAATTCCGCTAAATACAAATTCCTGATTGCTGCCCTCTCTGTGTTTTGTTTGGATTCTTGTAATTCGGTCATCTCGAAATACTAATACTACGATTACAATTAATTACAACAGTCTGCTTGTCCAGATGAGAAATCTGGTGCATCAATGTGCCGAATGAAGAGCTAAAATTATCATGCATTCTGTGAATCAATGTTTGTTTTGTCTGCTATTTTCACCAAACCACCAGAACTCTGATGTCAGCTATGACATGCACATACCACATCATCTTCACTGAGTTCTAGTAGCTCGGTACATACACATCGAGAAGTTAATGCTTCTTCCAATGACATCAGAGTCGACAGTGGAGAGGGAAATGAAATTTCGAAAGCAAACAAACAAACGAACAGAAAGACAGTGACATCACAAATTGGACGTGTAACATCGAATTGCAGGATGAGAACGAGAAGAGTCACTGATAACTCAGAATCAGTTGTATAAAATAAAAAACTGTATGCCACGACGTGATTATACTGAATAGTTACAAACTAAGATTACTGAAAACAAGGTAGTTGTGAAGGTGGGAATGTTAACTATGGTCAGAATTGAGTCCATATGAGTAGGATTTAATAGGCAGTAGAATGAGTTCGATTGTTGAACACACCAGTGATTCACTTGAATATCCACTGAATATTATATTACAGTTATCCTCATTCTGTTATTGTTGTTGTTGTTATTGATGGTGGTGGTGATGGTGGTGCTATTGTTATTCCTGTTGATGATGACTGTGATGATGGGAGAGATCATCATGTATTCTAGTTACTAACCGGAAACCGTATTTCTTTTATTCAGAACGATAGGAAAGTGTAATTGAAAAGAAGAATAACAGTGACATCACATGTTGTTTGTGTACATAATAAGGTTAAACGTGAGAACATGAGGAGCTGGCTCTCACTTCTCCACTCCATTTCTTCTCACTTCACTTCACCTCAACTCACTTCGCTTCACATCACTTCACTTCAACTCAACTCAACTCGATTCAATTGTTTGCAATAAAGTGATTATCGTTACCATTATTTTTATCATTCATTATTAAATTGAACTCAATTCAATTCATCCCATCTGATCTAATTCTATTGAATTTGAATACAACTCACTTTACATCAACTTGATCATTTCATCAAATAGACAGAAGAGGTGAATAAGTGAATGATGAATCATGCTTTTCTATTTGTCACCCTACACCCTACACCATCACACCCCACCAGTGTGTTCATTTCAATCGATGATTACATCAATCCTACTGTCCGATGGAGGCTAGTTAGTAGTCATATTGACTATAATCGAGGACAACACGACCAATAGCAAGAAAACTAGCAGAGTCTGTGTGAAATACACTTGTCAATAACACTCCCTCTCTACTGACTCCTGAAATGAAACCACTTCAGACAATAACAATAATAATAATAATAACAATGAATGGGTTAGAGGATACTCGAGTGTTACAGAAAGCAAATAATAGGAAGCAGAGAATACGCTAAGAACTTGTTGAGAGCTTATAAAAGATAGGAGACAGCATAAATTATCAAAGTGATAATGATCTGGATGGTAACTAGAATATATGATGATCTCTCCCATCATCACAGTCATCATCAACAGGAATAACAATAGCACCACCACCACCACCAACAACAACAATAACAGAATGATGATAACTGTAATATAAAATTCAGTAGATATTCAAGTGAATCACTGGTGTGTTCAACAATCGAACTCATTCTACTGCCTATTAAATCCTACTCATATTTATTAGTTCACTATATCTCTAACTGCTTCCTAAACACATGTGTATACCTGTGCAATCTATGTTGTAATGCGTTAACTGGATTGAACTTTTCCCTTCTTCTTCTCTTCTTCTCTTCTCTCTTCCAGATACAAAAGTAGATGAATGGTCAAATGAGTATGGGATGAATTCTGATTTCGACAAACGTGAGCACGAAGTAATCTCACCTACCAGTGGGATATCTTTTCGTCTTTGTCCTGAAAACTTGAGTATTTTTCGCTTTCGGAAATAGTCAACTTCGCTTACCGCTTCCTTCTTGACTTCCTCCATAGTCGTGTACAGATGGCGATGAAGTAGGAGATTTCGAAGAATCCTTAGTATAATTAAGGAAAATAATCCTAACATATCAATTGGTAGGAGTAGGAACTCATGGGCGATTAATTTGGGTCCTAGTGACTGAATGTTCTACGAGTTCGCCTTGTAACTGGAAGGATTCGAACTGGATTCGAATTCCAATGAGTGCATACTGTGAAGAGTACCAATCTAGGAGGGAACAGCTGTCCAGTACTGCCAGCTGATTTTCAATGCTTCTCTGACTGATATCAATCTCTGGTCATACTCAAAAAAAAAATCAACTCTTGAAAACTATTTATTTGAAATTCATAATTTATTTGCGCAACACATTTAGGATGTCACACACTTGTAGTACATATTTACGTATTTTACATAAATATTTCAAATAAATAAATAATAAATAGATGTTATAGATATTTTTCACCTATTTATATAAAAGGCAACAGAGGATAAAGGATTACAAATTTTATCAATATTGATGAATATTTTTACGGATCATTTTCACAGATATGAGAAAGAGGAAAGGAGGGCTAAAATTATTGTTAAGTACAAGGAATCTTTGTTCTGAATTAGGATTACTAATTCAGGTTCAGAGTAATGACAGATCCGTTTCGAACACATAAAACAGGTTTAAGCCAATTAGTGGTTAAGTCTTCAACGAATTTATTTATGAGGCGTAAGTGTGTTTTGTGTAAGAGGTTAAAGACACTGTCGAAATCAACTTTATGACGTGTCTCCTTTATGATGATAATGGATAGAGTTGGGCGTTTATTTCTGGGATTAATTGTATCAGGTGATTTCATTTGTACTTGTAGACACTTAGGAATGCGTTCTGTAGCTTTGACTTGCAGAGATGGGGGGAATTGTCTGTGTATGTGTGACTACACAAAAAACGTGTAAATATGTAAGCACAGTGGGATATGACACTGTCTTTCAGGTAATGTGAGAGTCTGAAGGACAATCTGAATTTTCTCCTCTTTGTGAAAATGAATTCAGCTGCATAGCAGGATCTATTAATTTCACCTGAGTGTTTGTTTAGTGACCAGACTTTAGTGATCACCCTTGAACGTTGAAATATATAAACGTCATTTTCGGGAGCTGATTGGATTACTACAGATATTTCTTTGACACTTCTATAGAGTTTAGTGGTTTTCAGGGGGATAGTTGTTATCTAATATTACTCTAGTGAGGTTTTGTATTTCTTCAACGCTATCCGACATATATATACATCTGGACAACCCCTTGACTAACGCCTTTTTGCACTGGAGTTGACAGAAAATAATAATTGAGATACTGTCCTATCCAAGTGGCATGTCCTCAGACAGACTGTCTTACTGACCCATCCTGTCAGTGGGTTATTAGCACATCTAAAAGTGGTAAGCAGTCGTTATTTCCTTCTATGTTTGTTAACTGTATGTCATTTTGTAATGTAATTATCCGGTTAATAATCTCTGTTATTGGTCGATTTGGCGTCCCACTGTGTGACAAGTATGCGTTTCATCGGAATGTTAGAAATATGTTGCCCAAACATATTACGTTTTTCAGATAAATTTTGTCTTCCTGTTTTTGTCGAGAATACATTTACCAATAAACCTTACTGATTGACATTAGTAACAATGTTCAGCACGAGAAGCTTTTCATCCTTCTGATTGTAATTGAGAGGATGAAACTAAGTTAGTTTGTTTGACGGAAAACATTTCTAAACTGTAATTCTGGCCAACAGCCAGAAAGGTAGAACGGTTTACTACACCAAAATACTCGAAACCAACTGACAACAGCAATAGTCCTAATGGAGTCAGTGATACACTGGAAAAGATATGAGCATAAATTTCAGGATGTATTGGAAATAAACCTCTTGCTGATTGTTTTTCCACTGTCATCATTAGACGAACATTGTGCTTTTCCACACGTTTGTGAGTAACATCCCTGACATAATTCACAAACTTAGAGTGTAATTTACCTGGTGCACTATCGATGCATTCTTATCAAGCTCCAAGTAAAATAAATGAGACATTGCTAGGTAAATAACACAGTCGAAGAATTTTCGGGTAACTGGAAAGAAAATCTTTGTTTTTTAATGAAACAGCATAGTCGTGTTCATTAGTTGATTGCTTAAAACTGTCATTGTGAAAGCAAGAAGATCAAAATTATCATGATTCTAGGAGAATGTAGTATGGGGCTTGACGGATGAAGAATTCACATATGTGCGGTCTGAGTTATTGTTGAAGTAGCTCCAAGATGCAAAACAATTACTTTTGCATAAAATACGAATAATTGGCAGAAACTACATTGTGGGCAAACTTTATTTTGATAAAGTCTCACAGTGTTATACAATAATATTTACTGATGACGTTTCGAGCACATTTCATTGCCTGATAATCGTATCATGGTGTAACAACAGAAGGCAAGACAAGGGAGCCAAGGTTTCTTTTTTTATTAATCAAACCGCTATTTATATATCCACTGTTTATATTCATTAAGCAATTAACGAGCGTGTGATTTCAGTTTACATCAAATAACCTGGTATAGAATGTTCAATACACCCAGTATTCTTTGGTTAATGCAATATATAACTGTGGGAAATGTATTCTATCTAACATCAAATCGAATGTTCAAAAAGATCTATGGCGTATTTAATTGTGGGAATATGCGAGCATAATATTCTATTGGCAGATATTGTCTGTATCATATCACCGCAATGGTAGTCACACTACTTTCTAACTTCGTTTATATAATTATAAGTGGCAACAGTAAAGAATAGACTCCAACGTTAGACGTCCTTGAAACAACCAATCAGATTATTACGTTTAAAAGTTGGGATAAATTATTATAAAAAAAGTGTATTTATAATATATATTTGTAACACAAATGTCTCTACCATGCTGCAAAACTGGTTCCAGTTTCGTATAAGATTGGTTATAGACATATTAAACCAATGTCGATGCAAAAACTCATCTAAATGGCTATATAACATATCATTTCGGGAACCGCTTACCGTTCTGAAACGGTTTTTGAGGTGAGCCCGAAATTCTTCAGTGGGATTTGTAATTGTTGCTGTTACAGGATCCACCAATTAAGAAGAATGGTTGACTTTGTGGTGAATATAGCCTAGTGATGATAATTGAGAATAACCTCTCCATTCGTCTGTGTGAATGGTAGTTCCTGGGAGGACTAGTCGTTGTGGAATTGGTATTAAGATATCAGCGCTTCTGTTCGGGATGCGTTCTACAAACCCTTTACAGAAATTTGTATCGTAAAGTCCAAGCACCCAAACATGATTTGCTCTGCTCTTGCCGCGATCCATTCTCCGCTTAATAAGTACAGTTTCTTCAGGATGCACGACGATGCCAACTCCGCTAAGTACAGAGGTTATCCCATTTAGCTTTTGTGACGCAATATCTCGGCAGTACTGATACCACTGCACTACTGAAATTTTTGTATTCTCCGTCTCTGAAGCTGTAGAAGATACTGGTCGCTTTAGTAGCCAGTTTTGGCATATACGCAATATTTTGTTTAGGGAAAGTTTCGATTTGGAGAAGAAAGCACCTAAAAAATCACCATAATGTACGACTTACCAACTCGTGCAGACTTCTTAATAAAACAGTGGTTGTATTTAAATGCGCACCCGTCAATAGCCCTGCAGTACTTTTGCAGCGTCACTAACCCCCCACATATACAGGTTTTATATTTCCCTATCAATCCATTTTCCACACAGAAGTCGAAAACCAAATCTGGGTGAAACTTGCAATGAAGTTCATGAACAGCAACCATTATGAATGATGAACAACCTGATTGGTCGGTTCAAGATCATTTGACTTTGGTGTCTATTGTTTACTCTTGCCTTATAAATTATATATATAAACGAAGTTTGAAGTTGTGTGAGTACCTCGACATGATTATGAGCAATGAATTGTGCTCGAAACATCATCAGTAAATATTACTGCATAATACTGTGTGACTCTATCAAAATAACTTTTACCCACAATGGAATTATACTCTACCACAGTGCACAAGTTCTATTCTTATATTGATACATGATTCCTCTGCGTTCTTAGTAGAACAAAGGGCTACAAGCTGCATCGTTCAAATTTCCGTAGCTGTGTTTTTCACAGGATGGTGGAGTTACCAGCCTCACTCCCGATTTTCCCTTATTTACTGGATAATAACCGATCAAGTGATTGCCTCCACCAGGAATCGAAACCAGACCACCTGTGTGGCTGGCAGACATTCTACCACAGAACCACTGGACATGCATATAAATGACGGAAAAAAGTTGTATGAATAACTTGACATAATTATGAGAAATAGTGTGTGCTTGAAACATCATCGGTCAATATTGCTGTATAACACTGTATGATTTATCGAAATAAAATCTTATCCATAATGGAGTTATACTCTACCACAGTGCCCAAGTTTTATACTTATATTCTTACATTCAGTTTATAATAATTGTATTTGAGTCTCCATAGGCATTTAATTTAACTCGGACTTGGCATAACACCAATATATTTACACATCAGGAAATAAAATAGGAAGATATATAACAACCTGTTTTGCTTTAATTAAAAGCAATGTCTGTGTAGCATTTTGGACAAATGTTAATAAGCTAACATGCTTTGAAGTATTTAAACATTGTTACAGGAAATAATTCAAAGAAAAATGAAGAAAACAAATGAAACTTTAGTGCGCAAATAAATTAACACTGTCATAAGAATTTAGTATTTTGAAAAAAAAGATATGCAAGTTTCCATTTAATTTACAGTTTATGATTATTAGTTAGAACTTTTTTATTGTTTGACTGATAAATCTTCGCCTTAAAGTTGATTAAAATATCTCCATAAAAATAATTTATTATTAGTAGTAATCACACAATGTTTTGATTTCCTTAAAGCCAAGTCTGTGATTTAATTGTTTAAATGCAGAATAAAATTTAATTCTGAACAGTTGACAATCTGATTGAAATGCTTTTTTGAATTTCTTTACCAAAGCTATCAGGGTAACTCTTTTCGAGTACTCTTAGTTAACGACAGAAAGAATCCCTTTCTGATTGAATACAGTTCAACTTACTTTATTTTTTCAATTCAGACATACTATTTCACGATATTCCTCTATTTCAAGGCTTATAGGAGGTGTATATGTACTCAGAGGTATTCAGTGTCCAACGAGGTGAATAACCTTCGAGATGACAGTGCAAATACGTTTCTTAAAGTAGCATTTGTCTACCAGTAATGGCTAAGTTCAATAATATCAGTGTGTTGAAATTGACCTGATACCTGGGTACATTAATTTGTCTGAATATTTAGTGGCTAATTGTCGAATAAGGTCAAATCAAGTTGCAGCATGAATACCTGAGTGACGATAATATTGATTGAAGTGGATTCATTTATATAGAACAATAGTTTCGTGGCTATTATCGATATTTCTGAATACCAGAATAAAGCACTCAGTACCCTTGCTCATCTTCGTTAGATTAAACTGGAAGAAAGCTAAAGTATTGGAAATAATTCTTAAGTCGAATGCGTCGATGTTGGAAGTATACAGATTAATAATGCTAAATAAACGGCAGAACTGCTGTATTCTCCATGTTGTCATTAAAACACAGTATTATTTCAAAAAGTGGGAATTTCTAATCTGCATAATACTTTTACTGAAAATAAAAACAGATCTATTATTCTACAACATTGAATCTGTAGCACATGCTAAAGAAAACGAGGAAGTGAAAGGAAATTCAGAAATATTACATAATGCAAAATTACAAAGTAGTCTGAAGAAACTGAAGATAGTGACTGGAAGTGACTGAATCGCTGGTGAAGATTTTCAGGCACCGAACAATTTCCATTCTGTCGTGATGAGGAATGCTTTGTTTCAGCTACACTTGAAAAACTTTGAGGAATAATTTAACTAACAACTGTTTTACATGGTTAATTCGTAACTGTATCCTATTTCTGACTTAAATTTGGATTAACTTCAGGACTCTTTCTGGGTACTATATAGAAGGACGTTAAGACGGCATAATAATTTCAGGCTCCAGCGTTTTATGAGATTGATTTTCATGAAGGATCACACTATATCGCCATCACGTTTTCTCCAGTAAACTGTATCACTTTGCTTTCAAACCTAATTAACTAATAATACCTTGACTGTTGGTAGTACCAATATTTGGATAGCGTTATTAGAAGACGGAGATTATCTGATAACTGTTGTGATGTATGTGCGCAATACGTTTCGAACAGTCTCATCCCTCACACACTTACTTGTCAAACCAGTTCATATATGGAAAATAAGGGCTAATTAAAATACACAAAGTGACTAAAATGATTTAAGAATAATTAACTTTAGCAAATCGACTGATACAGGTGGCACACTACCAACTTTGTCCATAGCTAAACACCTAATCGATATGAACAAGACTGATGTTAAAACACATTTGAAGGTGACTTTTAAAAACAGTGATGGGCGCTTATTGAAATACGCTGACACGATAACTATTTGTAAACTTAAGACCCCCCTGCCTTCAATCTGCGTGGATAAAAACAATTTGTTATTGCTCTCAACCTACCTCGGTAATTAATCCTTATCTGATTAAATAACCAAAGGTAGTTTTAATTGTTCTTATTATTCTTAAGTCTTTTTTGTCACTTTGTGTAATTTATTTGACCTTTATTTCTCATTTATAAATTGATTTAACAAATAAATGTGCGAAGAATGAGATTTTTCGACACGTATTGCGTAAATACATCACAACATTTTTACGATAATCTCCGTCTTCCAATAACACCATCCAAATTTTTTAAAAGGGCTAATTGTTTTAAACAGTACCGATAATTTGAAATGATAATCATTTGGAATTTTTTATAAAATACTTTGGCTTACTGTAGCTTACTGTGTGGTTAAATAACTAAAAAAGGACTAAAATAAGAATTTTAGGTCTTATAAATTCCTATGATACTACAGTTATTCGCTTTTTGATAAGGACATGGAAATGATTCATCCTCAGCAAATAACGTAGAAGCAGAATAAACGGACGACTCATCAGAAGAAAGAAGATATCTTTCGCCTTTATAATTGTTTCAGAGTAAAATATAATAAAGTTACGAAAGATGAACTTGAATACAAGATTATTGCAGCTATTTGCTTCACTATTGAATTTTTCATCGCAATTTAGACGATGAAGAATGCAAATTAATGTGAAGCAATATCTGTGATACACGTGAATAATCCAATTATATACACTTACCAATCTGGAAAAGCATCATTGTGATTATTATACATCCTCAATTTCACCATCCTGTAGAAGTCATTTAAACAACAACAACTACAACAACAGCAGCAGCTATTTCGGTAGCAATTTTCATGTGATAAACAAACTGGAAAGAAAATATCTCCAGATTAAAGCTCTTGTGAATCGATTTTGCTGTGCAATATAGGCGAAACTCGTTTTTAGATGATATTTGGTGGCAAGTACTATCCTCATTACAAAATCTAGCAGGCGGGCGGCCTGCTTAAATCTTGGGCTGGCAAATAACTTAAACATTACAAATCATATTCCATCTAATTTCTTATTTCCAATTCATTTTAAATTACTAAATCTTATTCATTATGACCTCTTATCGGATTATTTATTCTCGCGACTATTTATTATCCTTAAAACCTACTGATCTGCAATTCCATAAAAAAGACAAAGAAAAGCATCATGCTGGGTGGCAAAGAGCCTTAAAAAAATACTCCTATTCAATTATGAATACTAATTGTCGCTCCCTGCCAGCTAAAATTAACTGTCTTCAATCACTTGTGTCTTCCATTATATATCGAAATACTGGGATCATATCACTTCAAGAAACATGACTACATGATCTATATGATGACAATCTAGTGTATCTTAATGATTTTAAATTATTCAGACAAGATCGGTGTAGTTCCAGGAAGAAACGCGGTGGCAGTGTCGCCATATTCATCAATTCACAATGGTGTACGTCTGACAATGTATGTTTCAAATTCTCTAGTGACAATATTGACTGTCTCACCGTTAAGTGTCGACCTAAACATTTGTTAAAATACAACTACATTTACATCTCGAACATTTACATTGCTCCTGGATGCAATTCCACAGAATTATCTTTATTTGCGGATGAATTTACCTCCCTTGCTGCCACCTCCTTCGGAAATTCCTTGTCTGTAGTTACTGGAGACTTCAGTTCTAGTGATCACAGCTCCTAATTTAAATTGGACACGATAACATTGTCAACTTCCCGACTAGAATGGATAACACTCTTGATCTTGTGTTTACAAATGACACAGGAATATTTGAAGCTCGAAAAAGAGCCCCACTACTCATTTCCGATCACTGTATCATAAGAATATTGCCCAAAGTATATGGAAAGGAGCACAAAAAGGTCTTCTCATACCTTGGAAAGAAAACGCAACACAGATGTTATTCTCATGACAACATACTGAATCTAAGGACCATGTTAAAAGACGCAAACTGGGACTTATTTACTGAACAAGCTCTTGATAAGACAAGTACCAACATAACATATTATCTTAATTTCTGTCTTGATGTTTGTTGTCCAAAAGAGACAATCTGCTTAACATTCGACCGCTTCTCCTCTTCTCAACTCAAAAGGCTTCTCCGTGAAAAAGAGAGGTTGTTCAAAATGAAAAATAAATCTGGTGTGAAGAGAATGAACACTTTGATTAAAATTGAATGCTCTCTATAACCAGAAGTTTCTTTCATGTAAATCCCCATCTAATATGTGGAAGCTATTAAAGGAAATCACTGGCGGTAAGCAAATAATGGATGATATTTCTGTAGATGTTGGCATGCTTAATAAATCCTTCATATGAATCCTTGCAGAAGTTGTGACTCCTAACTCAAATAGTGTAAATAATGACTGCTTCTCATGCTTTAATATGAATGATGTCCTCAAGTGTCTTCAATCTCTCAAACCTACTCAGTCCCTTGGTCCTGATGGTGTTCCTGCTGTTATCCTTAAGAAGTGTGCTGACATCTTGTGTTCCCCATTAACTGACATTTTCAACGAATCATTTTCCAAAAGTATTATACCTGACTCATGGAAAAATATCAAGATTCTTCCAGTGCCTAAATCAACAGGTGGACCTAATGTTAAGTTTAGACCCATTGCTATTACTTCACCTTTTTTGAAAGTTATGGAAAGACTTATTTTATTTAATCTTGAACCCTCTTTAAAGCCTTCCAATGACCCCAACCAGTTTGCTTATAAACATAGTAGGTGTACGTTAGATGCCACTGTTGTCCTGCATCATAGCATAGTCTCTAGTTTAGATAAAGGAGCTAAATACGTTCGCTGTGTCTTCCTTGATTACACATCTGCATTTGACTCTGTTTCTAGGTCTCTCTTGCTAAGTAAGCTTGCTGCAACACAGGCTGAGAGCTGGACAACTAAGTGGCTGCATTCCTATTTTTCTGATAGGAAGCAGTACACCGTCTACAATGGAAAGTCCTCCACTACCTACTTACTTTAGCTGGTGTCCCTCAAGGTGCTGTTCTTTCTCCTTTTCTGTTTTCTTTTTTCTTACATGACTTGCCTCATTCTGATGTAGCCACTTTTGTTAAGTATGCTCGATGACCTCTCTGTTTCTACGCCTATCAACTCTCAGTCAGATTGTTCCAAATTAAATAACTTTCTGTCGGAAATTAGTCAGTGGTCCTCTTCAAACGGTCTTAAGCTGAATCCGTCTAAATGTCAGGTAGTCAATTTCACTTTCAGACGTAAACGTTACCTACAACAACTAGTTAGCTCCCATGGCCCCACTATCATTGACGGCATAGAGGTTGAAAATACATCTAATGTCAAGTACCTTGGGCTGAGTTTTTCCACCGATCTTTCCTGGTCCTCCCACATCTTGCTAGTTACTAGAAAGATGTTACGTTAGGAAATCTAGACAGTCTGGCATAAAGCAGTCTTTGCTTTCTCAGTTTGTCAGTTCTTGTATTCGACCCATCCGACTTTACTGCTCCCCATTAATCTTTCCTGGACTACTTAAGAAAGACTTTGCTTTGCTGAGAAGGGCACTAAAAGCCGTTAGTAAGGCAAGTGGGATATCGTTAAACCAGCTGGTTAACACTATTGTGGATAGACATATTATGTCATGTAAGAAACAAGCGAATACAATATTGTCAGACCCCGAGCATCCCCTCTATACGCAGCTGTCTCCTTGCATTTCATCTGGTAGAACTAGAAGCAGCTATAGGAGGCTATATGGTAGGACTACCAAGTACAAAAACTCCACAATACCATATCTGGCACAGCTGTTATGTGATGAGAAATCCGTTAGTTATGACACGATCAACTTACTGCGGCACTCTAACAAATAGTCCCATTAGTTTTTGTTTTCCTTTCTTCGTTACTATTACACTGCTGTTCTCATCTTCTATTACACACCAATTTTATACTTCATATCCTGTGGTGCATTGTTTAAAATGTAAACGCAACGCTGTTCTTTTTTATTTATCTTCTTTTTTGGGTGTTGCTTTTTGATTATAAAATCTTACAAAATTTATGAGGTGATTAGATGCAATATATTGTAATGCACGCTGAAAATTCTGTACCTGTACCACAAATCATCTTTGGAATAAAGGTGTTATTATTATTATTATTAAAATAAGGCATTGATACTTTTTATGTTTATTTTCAAGAGTTGATTTGTAAGGATTTTATTTGTTTTTCAAGCTTGACAAGGGATTGATATCAGTTAGAGAAGCATTGAAAACCATGAGGGAGTACTGGAAAGATGTTTCTTTCCAGTTTGAAACTCATCGGCAATACACAACCACCACCAGTGTTGGGATCCAGGATCTTCTGGTTACAAGACAAGCGCGTAGACTATTCAGCCACTGGGAGCCGATTCAATAACCAACCTATGAATTCTCACTTCCACCAATTAGTGATTCTAGCGCGACTACCAGCCAATATTATTGGCGATCATTTGTCCAGTAGAAGTTTTAATTCATGAGCTACTGAGTCGGTCCCCAGTGGCTGCATGGTCTACGAGCTTGCCTTGCCTGGGCTTGGACCCTGGTGGTGGATGCGTACTGCCGATGATTTCCAAACTAGGACGAAACAGCTATCCAGTACTCCCTGGTAGTTTTCAGTGCTTCTCTAACTGATATCAATCCGTGGGCTAACTTGGGAATGCATTTCTTCACTAATTCCATTTTCTAGTTTTTTGAATAAACGAAAGGAATTTACAGTAGTACTTCTACAATTTCAGTCAGAAGAACATATGAGCAGCCAGGATTTATCTGAAAACAAACTGTACAACTAGGGTTGTTTCATACAATGAAATAACATTAAAATAAAGCTGCTTATCTAAATCCCATGGATAAAGTAGAGTTAGTTACTCCAAATATGAGTATAGTTTTACTTTACAAAGAAATTAGTGTAAATCCTTTAGTGTGACCTTTCTAGTGTTTATTTTTAAAAATGAGATCATTAAAATTTTGATGAACTTACTGCTCGTGATGAGCAAAAACCCGGATTTTTGTTTTGTTAGCAAAGTACAGAGTCGCATGCTTTTCTAAAAACTTATAACTAACTACATAGCTTAAATATCAGTTGACCTTGTTAATATCAATCTAAAATAAATCATATATTTTAAATACTGGGGATGACCCACTCTTATTATTATCATCATTATTATTATTTATAACAATATAATTGCAGGCGATACAAGCGTTTAATACGAATCCTATGAATAGAAATTGAAAATTGACTTCACTCATCGCGCCTTATGTATTTTAAAATGAATTCAATCAAGTACAGAATTCGCTTGCCCTCTTTTTAAATTCTATTTATTAGAAGGATTCGTGAGATAATTGACAGACATATAAATGGAAGTAGAAGTTTCCATTTTATGAATATATATATATATATATATATATATATATATATATATATATATATATAATTTTTACAATTCTATAAACATAGTTTATAATTGGGTTAATAATTTGCGTCCTTTGAAGACTCACTTTTCTTCAAAAGATTTCTATGGTAATTTTGTGGAGAGATTCACAATGGTGTCTTGGTATCTCTCATCATAACTTCTATCAGCAGAATTAGGAAAATTCAGCTGGTAAAACTATTAATGCAGAACATGACTGCATATTTCACACATTGGAGTTTTAGGAAACAACATTGTTGTCCTCAGAAATGGTGCTATCACTTACTCAAAAAATAGGAAAATATTTTTCAGATTCGAACAGCAAAGCTATTATGTGACATTTCTTGAAATTCAGCGATGAACAATTTCTTTGAGGATTAGTAGTAATATTTAAACTTAAGAAAATATTCACAACACAAAATCATACATGAAAATATTTCTCTGTTTACAGTTACCATGGTAGTTGTAAAAGCACCCTACAAAGCATCAATTGCTCTATAGATATCATTCATGACTTTCAAATCTGAAATATTTAAACCAATAAATAATCGACTAGAATAACCATGGCATTGAAAGTTAAAGTCGATTGTCATGTTGTTCCTATCAGTAGTACTGAGATGTCTTGAGGAAAATGAACATAAACTATAGAAGTTGAGTAGCTATAATGCCATAATCCTGCTACCGTTTAATTCAATCAAATTTCCTACGAAAAGTAACAATAGAAATTAATGTCGAATAATGCCATTGCATTAATGTGAGAAGATCCCTTCCCGACCAAACCTTAGAATAAGGAAGAAAATGCCAGTATGTAACACTGATGTCAACTCAGTACTTTTAAGTAATTCAGAGGACCAACTCAATGGAAATGTGTCGCATGGGTTCTATAGTCTGTACAGAGCTTGAAGTATGAAAGATAAGATAATATTTTTAATTTTAGACCAGATTTTGTAATGAGGATAGTACTTGCCACCAAATATCATCTAAAAACGAGTTTCGCCTATATTGCACAGCAAAATCGATTCACAAGAGCTTTAATCTGGAGATATTTTCTTTCCAGTTTGTTTATCACATGAAAATTGCTACCGAAATAGCTGCTGCTGTTGTTGTAGTTGTTGTTGTTTAAATGACTTCTACAGGATGGTGAAATTGAGGATGTATAATAATCACAATGATGCTTTTCCAGATTGGTAAGTGTATATAATTGGATTATTCACCTGTATCATAGATATAGCTTCACATGACTTCAATGGAAATATTTATATTTCTTTATCTGTAGTTAGTCGTGAGAAAGTTAATTAGTTTTAGGATGAGAAATAACTTGACCGCCATACACTCTTTATTGTCTTGATTGCGTTCATTAGGTAATCAAACTCTATCCACTTAACTATGTTACGCTTTATTAACTGAATACTAATCCTCACAGTACGAAACGCGAACATGTGAAAAAAATGCGGTTAGATAGCCGCTCATGTGAGTTGTTTGCTCCTGAAATGATTATGAACAACTAATTTATCTGTACTTAGTTATATGTGATAATATCGTACCAATGGGTGCTTTTTTAAACAAACTTATGTAATGTGGAACATTGCTGTATAAAAATATCCTACTAGGACATTTAATTAGGGTTCTGGTTTATTTTATTATGATATAGCATTCAATCTAATGGATTTGCAAAAGTCTTATTTATGCTTTTCAGAATGCCCAAGGTTTGAAAAGAAGTAAATTCGATGGTTGAGAATTATTATTATTTATTATTCTGTGGTGATTGACAATTTCTGTTGCTGTATTGTTTAAATACTTACTGTTGTTTGTAAATATTTATTATATGATTTACAAATAATTCCACCAATTTCGAATTACGAAATTCATCCCTTTCTGTGTTGTTGGTTGATTTCCAGTAATTCGGTCATTGAGAAATAGTACTGTGGTGAGAGCAGGCTGCTAGCCGATTGGTAGACATTAATTTACGTCAATGTTTATGTCGCTAATATTGGTCGTGAGAAAATATGACCAAGACTGATTCAACAACCAACCACAGCAGACTTGGCACAGGCAGAGACAGTTAACATATAGATGACCTGACATTCAAGAAACAGTCAAAAAAAGAGATGCGAAGTCAACTTTCTGTAAGAAACAACCAGTCAGAAGACTGTGTTTGTCTTCTTGAATAAGCTATAATAATGTACATGTAATGTGTATAAGTACGTGTTGATTTCCTTAATAAAACGATCTGTTGCTGACTCTTGTCTTTTGTCGTTACAGTACAATTACAAATAATTATGACGTATTCCTTTCGTTTAAGAGTGGAACATAGGATCTCAACAACACATCTCCACTTTCTTCTATTTTCTAATGTCTTCTTCATCTGGACCCACGATTATCCATAGACTCTCATCTCCTCCTCGAGACACCATCTCCTACACTCCATTCATTAAGATACTCACTCAAGCGAATCATCTGTGAAATCCGTATCTCCAAGACTCTTCTTACTGGTGATTCAAGAAATTCCTGTTAACTTGCTCAGAACAATCTGAGGCATAATGTAGTCCACCACAATCAGGAGCATCATCGGTGATAATAGGCAGCCAGCTTGTCTTGCCGCTGTATTCACTTCGAACACCTCTCTGAGTTTTCCGTTGTGGATCACCTGACACGCAGCATTGTCACATGGCCAGATGTTGAATGAGGTTGATAAAGACTTGGACACTGCACTCCATAGTGTTTTAGTAGTTTCCATACTACCTCGCGGTCAACGCAGTCCGTCAAATGCCTTTCCAAAGTCGATGAAGTTGAAGTAGAGGTTTGACTGATATTCTATGCTCTGTTCAATGATGATGTGCAGAGTTTCAATTTGAATCGCCTTTCCTGAATCCAGCTCATTCTGTCTGGCGGAGTTCTGTTTTCAGTGCATCTTTTATTCCCTACAGTATGATGTGACTCAGTATTTTACTCAGTCAGCATGGCCAAGAACATGTTTCCTCGCCAGTTCTTGCAGAGTGAAGCTTGAGTCGTCCTACTTCGGTAGCTTAATACGTACCTAGCCTTTCTTCCAATCGGTAGGCACCTTCCCTTCCTTCCAAACATCTTACAATAAGTGCGTGAGCACATGTGCCGCAGTCTCTGGGTCTGTTCACAGTGCTTCGAAGCAGGGGACTCCGTCTGTCACTGCTGCCTTCCCGGAATTCAGCACCTTCGCTGAATTCAAGATTTCTTATTTCGTAGGGGGATCGGTGTCCACTGTCAGGTCTGTGAGGGATGTCGGTGATATTTCCCGACTAGTTGCAGACGGTGGTCAATTCGAGAGTTCTTTGTAGTGATCAGCGCATTGTTTCATTCATCTCTGCACCACATTATTTCAATATTCTATGATCTCATATCTCTCGACAGCCTGCGTAAACAATCTCTGTAAACGATCAAAAGCTTCAAAGCTTTCACTCACGTCTTTGTGTTACAGAGAAGAAATATGAGCTGTTACAGAACACGTGTCATGAATTCATCATTCATTTATAACCACATCTTAGATGATAATCGACAAATTTAACTTTCCAAATTAACGAAAAAATGCAGATTTAACTTGTGATATGTGAGTGGGTGAAATATAGCTGAATTTTCGGTCTATTTACTGCGTCACAGTCCACCAGCGATCTTGATAAAAATTGGTTTATATGAATGAATTGTAGTCATGTCAACAATTCACGACTGAGCATGAAATGAAGACCAAGTAAAGCTGACCAGTAGAAAATGCGCTAACTTGCATTGTAGGCGTACCACCTGACCATATGTTGATTGTAAAACTTGTTTAGACGACATCAAACAGTCGCCAGGTTTCCTACACATTACTTATAGAATAACTTGAGATTTTACGATATAATACTCTCCTTATATGTCAGGTGTTGTTTTCGCCACTGTAATCGTAAGGAATCTTTTCTACACATTTCACAAATCTATGTATTACAAACCGGATACTAGTAAAGTGAAATGATTTTACTACACATTGATAAATATATATATATATTATATATATATATAACTGGAGTTGGAAACAATTAGACATTATTCTCTTAGTCTGTTGAGAACGAAATTTGGTCTTTACGAAAAAACGGTTGATATTTTGTTAGAGCTCACAGCCCTTTCGGTCTTAACGTCTTAGTATCAACAATATTTCGCAGAATTCTGTTCAAATCAGGATGATAACTATTCAGTTCTCCCTCGTTTTCAATATTTTCGGAACTAACAGACTTTTACAGGAGAATACTCGGTGGATTAATGTTTTGTCTTGAAATTCTATAGGTATTCAATAAACAGATTATACACGAAAGGGAAACATGTTTTGGGAAAAATAATAAATTATTGAGCATGTTACGTCATCAGTTCCCTCGATAAAAATAAAGAAAGAAATCAATTGGGACAGCTTTTTCAGAAAAAGATGAATATATTTCATTTCACAGAGTTTTTTCAGTTAAGTACAACTTGAAAAATAAGTAAGTAACACATTCACATGATTTTCTGCATACGTTTAAATGAGCAGCCAATTTATTTATGGAGATTAGGACAAACAGCCATGTCCAATTCCATTATGAAAAAAAATTTATTTTGATAAAGTTTCACAGTGTTATACAGTAATATTTACTGATGATCACGTATCGAGCACAATTTATTGCTCGTAATTACATCAAGTTAATCACACAATTTTCTAACGTTGTTTACCTGATTCCACTAATTCTGATCTCTTGATTTGATTGGTGGTAATATTTTCCACATTTCTGCTTTTAGTGATGAGTCATTCCTATTGCACGTATTGGGTGTAGATTCTATGAAAAAATATGCAGTAATCAACCTCTCTCTCATTTACCTATATCACTTCTTAGAATTTTAACCATCTTCACCCCTACAGTGTAGTTGTGTGTTAATGCATATAGTGCAATTGCTGACGTTTTTGTAAATTACTTATCTTCTCGGGGTCAACCATTCTGGCCTTAGCTACATTCTTATGTTCTGACAGTCTGACTACCCCTGACCTACTAGTTTGACCTATGTAGTTCACCTAAGTGACAGTCATTGCAGGATATTTTGTAAATGATATTACCTTGTCTAATTGGGTCAACAGGGTCCTTTAGCCTACAGAGCTTGTGCCTGAGTGAGTTTGTAGGTTTAAATGCCACTCTTATTCCCGCTTTATTCAGAATCCTACGTAGGGTCTCAAATGTCCCCTTCTTATATGGTATAAAAGTGGATGACTTATATTCTCTCTTATTTATGTTGTCATTATTAGTTTGACCATTATTTTTAATTTGCTTTTGGCCTTTTCTGATCTTCCTAATGAATGTTTTAAGAAAGTTATTTGACACCAACACTTCTTCTATCTGTTTCATTTAATCTTTTAGGTTTTTTATTGTACTGCTTAGTGCAATTGCTCGGTTTGTTAGACACTTAACCAATCCTGTCTCTACAAATAACGGATGAGATGAATTAATGTCTAAATACAAATTGGAATGAGTTGGTATTTTATAGACGCTAATGTGCACTTTACCTTCTTCCATCTATTTTATTTTATAATATAACATAGCTAATTCTCCTTGTTCATTTTCCGATTCAAATGTGAATTTTGTTCCCTTCACTAATGCATCAAAAGACTAGAAATATGTCCTGTTTTAAGACTGTAAAAGTGTCATCCACATATCTCCGCCATATTTTTGGAGTATTTTTAAATGTATTAACAGATGTATTTCTACAGTTATCTTTTAGATATCTGCTCCGATTGGGGATATTGGTAATCACATTGTCACACCTTCTGTCTATCTACATATTTGGCTATGGAATTAAAAGATAGTAGACGTAATTGAATTCCAAAAACCATTTCTTCAATGGGTAACTTTGTCCTATGGGTAGGTTTAGAAAGGGGTGGAATTATACTTTACCACAGTGCCTAAGTTCTATTCTTATATCAACTAATATGTCCAAGTTATGTAGACATTTGGAATAATAAAATCATGACGAAAATAAATACATTCTTATATTATAATGAGTGGATAATATTTGTCTTTGAAAACTGAATTCAAACATAAGTAGAAGTGGTTAGTTAATTCAACAACAGATCATGGTAAATAATAGAAAGCAATATTACTCAAACATTAGTGTTAATACAAGCATAGATGTACATGAAAAAAAAAACAGTTGGGTCAGAAAGTTATGTGAGAAAATGAAATGAAACATTTTAAATGGTTAAAGTGAGGCAGTGGGTGCTTTCCTACTGCACACAGGATTAGTCCACGCTTTTCCAACTACAACATATTCAGTACTTCTGTGTACTTACGAAGTATTATGCTGGTTTACCGCCTTCACCATTATTAGAAATTCTGAGAAATTCATGTAGTATGAAGATGCGAAAGGTCTTTCACGGGTTAAAAGATATATATATATATACATGCATAGAGGGAGAGAGACGGAGTGTGTGTATATACCAAAATTTACATAAAATTTGATGTAGAAAACTGTATATTAGTGTTGAACCGATGATGAGGAACTAATTAAAAAGGAATATATTTCTTCGCTGAATCTGTTTTTTTTCAAAATGCTTTTAAAGTGAGTAGTAACTATTCGAGAAATATTGCTAAGACAGGAAATCATGGGGAGGTAAATGTTTTCAAATAAGACAATAAATTTGAGTTAAAGTAATCAAACTAATATGATGATTATTACTCTTTTGCTAAACTATTATTATTATTATTATTATTATATAAGCTTTATTCCAAATCAGTACTTGTGATACAGAATGGAATTCTCAGCATTTTACTACAATATTGCATCCAGTTTTTTGTTTACATTAACAATAAATAAAGTTCTACATAGTTTAAAGATTATCTCAACAACATATTAGTATGTCGGTAGCAAAGCCAAAATTAAAATGTTTGAAGGTGTTACAAAAGTAGATACTACTAGCATATTTACTGGCGTAAGCGATAGCAAAATGGTCGAGATATACAGAGTGTAAAAGAACGAACAAGAATGTTTTAAGTAGAGTTTGCAAGGAAGAGAGAAACAAAACAGCACATAACAAAAATAAATACAGAATGAAGAGAGAGAAAACGTTGTACCTATAAATGATGTGAGTTGGAAAGACGAGATTCATTGGTTCTAGTGACTATTTAATAAGTTAAAGGTTTCATGCCTGATGCATTCTTTATCACACAGAACACGGGCTAGGTAGGGTATGGATGAGTTTTTGTACTTACTAGTGCGAGCATATAGTTTCCTATATAGACTTCTTGTTTTCCCTGAAGAGATACATGGGGAGAGTTGTGAGTGTAGAGGGTGTTGTGAGTCAGATAAAATGGACTTCGCCCATTTTTCACATGAGTCCATGTGCCTGTCCACCAGAATGTTAACAAGCTGGCTAAGTGGCAAGCTGCTTACCCTGCTGACAACCTTTAACATCCTACGTAATAAGGTATAGTCTTTCTTCAATAGCCCAGGAAAGACTAAGGGGGAGCAATAGAGAATTATAGGCAGAATACGGGAGTTAACAAATTGTAGTAGTAAGGGTTGGGTTACACCAGAATGTCTTAACTTCTTGATGTAGAAGGTAAGACGGTATATTTTCTTGGAAATCGTCAAGATATGAGACGACCAGGAAAGATCAGAAGATAGAGTGACGCCTAGGTATTTAATTTCCGACTTAGTTTCTATTTCAGTGCCATCTATGTTGCACACCTCGTGAGCGCTAACCAGTTTGTTTAGGTCAGATTTATGCCTAAAGGTGAAATTAACTGTTTGGCATTTGGAGGGGTTTAAGGTTAGACCGTTTTCCTTGGACCATTGGCTAATTTCTGATAAGAAGCCATTTAGTTTAGAGCAGTCATTTTGACATTTGACAGGTAAAGATACAGTTAGGTCATCAGCATATTTGACAAAGTTAATATCATTTGAAGACGGTAGGTCATGTAGGAAGAATGAAAAGAGAAGTGGGGAGAGTACAGCACCTTGGGGGACACCAGATTCAGTGAGCACAGCAGAGGAGGATTGACCTTTGTATACGGTGTACTGCATTCTGTTTGAAAAGTAGGAATGCAACCACTTAGTGACCCAAGACTCGGTTTGTGTCGTGGAGAGCTTATTTAGCAAGAGACTTCTAGGTACAGAGTCGAAAGCAGAAGTAAAGTCAAGAAACGTGCAGCGGACATATTTGGCACCTTTGTCTAATGATGAGACAATACTGTTGTGTAAGACGGCTGCAGCGTCTAAAGTACTCCTACCCTGTCTGTAGGCAAATTGTTTGGGGTCTTCGAAGCTTTTAAGGGAGGGTTCGAGTTTAAGAAGTATTAGTTTTTCCATGAGCTTTAGAAACGGGGAAGTGATGGCGATGGGTCTGAACTTTACGTTCTTGCTATTTCCAGGTTTAGGGACAGGGACTATTTTAATGTCTTTCCATGGAACAGGTACAACGTTTTCGGAGAAAGAAGCATTTAGTATATTAGTTAGAGGAGAACATAAAGCATCTGCACATTGTTTTAGGACATATGCAGGTATGCCATCAGGGCCAAGACTATGTGAGGGCTTAAGAGTTTTAAGACATTTCAAAACATCGAGAGTATTGAAGTCCTGGAAGTTATCAGCTACAAGATTGGTAACATTAGAAGTGGTTATGGTAGAAGGAGAGCGTATAAAAGACAGATTAAGAGCATTAACATCACAAGAGGGAAAAACATTACATCGCTTACTATTGCCAGTAATTTCATTGAAAAGTTTCCACATGCTGTTTGGAGATTTGCATGATAAAAGTGTTTGGTTATAGATAGCATTAAGATTTTTGATTTCAGATTTGATTTGAGCATTTATCTTTTTAAGTCCTAACTTGTCTTTGCATTTATATAACATTTCTTTTTGCCTGCGAAGTTGTTTGAGATGGGGTGACGAGAAGCGGTCGAGGCGTTTGAACAGTGTTTGTTTGGGACAGCATATGTCAAGGCAGAACTTAAGATAATCCATTATATTGGTGATTGAATCATCTAATTTACTTTCATAAAATAGATCCCAGTTGGTATCTTTTAACATGCATCTTAGATTGAGTAAGTTGTCAGATGTGTAGCTTCTTTGTTGTGCCTTCGTGGACAGGTGTGAGAAGATTTTAATATGTGTTTTGCTGTATATTTTTGGCAAAACGCGGACAATGCAGTGATCGGAGTTATGTATCGGTGAACGTCTACGTGTTTCATATACTCCTTCATCATTGGTAAAAACCAAGTCAAGGGTTTTGTCAAGTCGAGTGGGAAATTTGACTATATTTGTGTGACCAAGAGCTTCAAGAAAGGAGCAATCTGATGTGTTGAAGTCTCCAGTAATAACGGATAGAGAGTTGTCGAAGTTGGCAGCAGCAAACATGGTGAATTCATCAGCAAAATTAGATAGATCAGATGGAGAGCAACTAGGAGAAATGTACATGTTTGTAATATAGAATTGTTTGTATTTGGGGATATGTTTGGGGCGACATTTGACAGTAATACAGTCAATGAAGTCATTTGAGAAGGTGAAGCAGATGTTATTTGAGACAGACCATTTGGAGTGAATAAAAGTTGCAACGCCACCACCATTTTTCTTATTACAACAGCGACGGTCTTGTCGAAATAAAATAAAGTCCTTTAGTGAGATAAGGTTGTCATCATACAGTTCATGCAACCACGTTTCTTGTAATGCGATTATGGCAGTGTTATGATACGTATCAGTTGACATCAGGGATTGTAGATACATTATCTTATTTGGTAGAGAGCGACAGTTTGAGTTCATTATGACGGGGACCGTAGTTAAGTGTATTGGTGTACGTTTGAGAGCTCTCTGCCAACCACTACGATGTTTCCTCCTTGGTTTCTTTGGAATATGAAAGTCGTTTGGTCGTAAATTATTAATAAAGTTACGAGAGTAAATGATTCTGCTAGAATTCATATTTAAGTGATAAGTGTATGCTGGTAAACGGGAAACTGGATGCAAAATGTAGATATTTTGTTAGCAGGCCCAAAAATTCAACAGGCCGCCAAGGTCATGAGTACACTACACGTTATCCACTTGTACTTGTGAGGTAGAGTCAACGATTACGTTGTAACAAAAAATAGTTATAATCTTGTATGTTTTCACTAGCGATCCCAATGTGTTATTACACGTCTTCGAAAAATTTTGAATAAACGTCAAGTTCTTGGCATATAAATGTGATATCCCAATGATTGATCGTTGAATTAAGTGTGGAATTATTTCTGCCATGATTCGTCTATTTCTCCCAGACATAACCGAGGAATGAAAGACATCTGAGAGAGAAAGTATCAACAGTTAGGGTATTCAGCAGCAGCTTTTCTGTTGTAATACTTCAGCAAAACAAACGCTTTTATGAATTATGAACATTCTGCTTAGTTCTGCAAAACGGGAATAATTAGATACTTAGGACGACAGGTGGGTGGATGGCAGCAACCGGTATTTCCACAAGCCCGGTAGACTGTTCATGCAAACAACCGATAAAATATCTGATAGAGGCACTTAGATTCCTACATCGTGATTAGTTATGAATTTATGTATATACAGTAGACAAAATGACAAATTTGGAAAACTCTTGTAAGATATAGTAACTGCTCTGTTTACAAGAAGCGGACTAAATGTTTCACAGGTAAAGAAAAGAGAGACAATGAATTAGAACTTGTAAGTTAGCACGTCAGTCAGTCATCCATTCATTTTCGTAAATTGATGAAAACAGACGTTGTATAGTTACATTTTTCAAACACAATTTGGATGATACATGCAAGCTCAATTTTACGATATCAACACTCAAATACAGTGGAAGTAGAATGACTGATTTGAACAGAGAAGGGATAACAATTAGTGTTGCACACAACATCGATCCATTTTATATCGTAGGTGAACTACAGCTGTGTACAGCCTGCAACATTTATTGAACCAAGTTATAATGTAATCTTAACATACAATGATTACTTGTCAACAGGAATCACATATATTTGCTGTAAACACAGCAGTTCTACTCATTGCATTATACTAGGCTTTGTTACTGATGTGTATCAGACGGTATGAACGGTATGTTCTATTCCTAGTGTTGTTAACAGTAACGATACCTTTTTATGTGACATATCGCCCACATATACATACGTACAGAGTGAGGCTATAAGGTGGCTTACTATTCCCATGTTTTCCTTAACTAAGACGTTGCTACTAAATTCTTCGCAGCAGTACTACATACTATCGGTAGACAAAATGTTCGGATGTCATTACAACCCATTGTACTAGGTGTTCAGGGTTGTATGCAGATAAGCCATGGAAGGAAATTGACTTGAATTTCATGGCTAGTCAGAATCATTATCACGCATTACCTAAGGAACCCGAACAAAGCCGTTATGTGGTTGGAAATCGTGGAGAATAAACTATGTGATTAGTTTGAATGATGATTAACAGAAAACTGTTCTTCATCCGGCTCCACGGTACACATAGCTAGACCTGGAAATTGACACTGAAACGGCTTCTTTGATATTCTTAAAGAAAACTGTCCAAGCACAGATTACTGCTGTCGTTGCTGATATATTGGCCACAGAATTGAATGAAAGTAGTGAGAAGGTAGCCATAAGATGTATGTAGAAGTCAGGTAACTGAGAGAACTGTTTTTGCTAACATTTAACAAATACATACACTACGTAGAGTACATGTTTCAGCATTTCATATAAAAATGTTCACATGGTGTTTTATGTGAAATGGACTTCAAAGTAGCAATTGTCTTCACCATATACATACATGCATACATACTTCACATGAAAGTCAATGACTCGAAAATGAGACACCGACATTCTACACCGTTAGTCATCACAAGTATGTCTAGCCGCATTCCCTCGTTACTTTCCTTTCCTACTATTATTGTCACATGTGCACATACGGTCATGGATTCGAGAACTCTTTATCAATAGTAACTGGCGACTTCAATGGAAGCGATTGCTCCCTCCTTATATCACTTGGTCATGACAATATTGTCAACTTTGCCACCCGTCTTGGTAAAACACTGGACCTGGTATTTATCAATGATGTTGGTATATATGAAGCTCGCAAACGTGCTCCTCTACTTAATTCTGACCACTGCATCATACGTGTGCTGCCTAAAATATATTCCAAATCACACAAAGGTGTCCTCTCTCACCTCTACAGTAAAGTTCAACGGAGATGCTACTCAAAAGACAACCTAGACAAGCTCAGATGCATGTTGAAAGACACTAACTGGGACTTATTTACAGAACAAACATTAGATGAAACAATCACAAACACTACCGATTATCTTAAATTCTGTTTCGAAATATGTTGTCCTAAAGAAACATTATTCATCCGATTTGATCGCTTATCTTCGCCATATCTCAAAAAGCTACGTAGAAATAAAGAACTGTTGTTCAAAACTAATGATAAGCCTGGTGTAAAAAAGTTAAACATGCTGATAAAACTGGAAATAAAAAGACTAAGTGTTTTATATAATCAAAGATTTTTGTCATGTAAAACCCCTTCTAATTTGTGGAAACTTTTCAAAGAAATTACTAACGGTAAGCGATGTATTTCTGTTCCATCTCTTAATGTTGACACTCTTAATAAATCTTTCATACGCTCTTCTGTTGATACCCTTCCAAATGATACAAATCATATTGACAATAACTTTAGTGGTTTCAATACCCTTGATGTGCTTAAATGTCTCCGGTCTCTTAAGCCTTCTCAAAGCCTTGGTCTTGACGGCATACCTGCCATTGTCCTCAGGAACTGTGCTGATATTTTGTGTTATCCTCTTACTAACATTTTTAATTCCTCTTTTTCCGGTAACGTTCTACCTTTTGCATGGAAAAACATTAAAATTATCCCTATACCAAAACCATCTTCTGGTTCTGATATTAAATTTCGGCCTATTGCAATTACTTCCCCCTTTTTAAAATTGATGGAAAAATTACTTTTACTTCGTCTTGAACCCGCTTTGAAACCTTTTAATGATCCTAAACAATTTGCATACAAACATGGTAGAAGTACCTTGGATGCTGCGGTTGTCTTATATCACAATGTTGTCTCTTGTTTAGACAAAGGTGCTAAATATGTTCGTAGTGCTTTCTTAGACTACACATCTGCTTTTGACTCTGTACCTAGGGGCCTTTTATTAAATAAGCTATCATTGACACAAACAGGATCCTGGGCTAAGAGTTGGTTGCATTCCTATTTTTCTGATAGAATGCAGTATACTGTATATAACGGCAAATCTTCTTCTACCTCGCTTACAAAATCCGGTGTTCCACAAGGTGCTGTCCTCTCTCCTTTTCTTTTTTCTTTCTTCCTACATGACCTGCCTCATTCAAACGAAACTAACTTTGTTAAATATGCAGATGATCTGACTGTATCACTGCCTATCACTTCCGAGTCTGACAGCTCCAAACTTAATAGCTTTTTGTTAGACATCAACAACTGGTCTAAGTCAAATGGTCTTATATTAAATCCTTCCAAATGTCAGTTGCTTGACTTTACTTTCAAGCATCGACGTGACTTACTTGAACTAGTTAACTCTCATGATCCCTGTAGCATAGATGGCACGGAAATTGAAACCAAATCAAGTATTAAATACCTTGGACTAGTTTTTTCCTCTTTTTTTTTTTTTTTTTTTTGAGGTTTTTCCATCTCTAAGAAAATGTTTCGTCTTACCTTCTACATTAAAAAGTTAAGACAATCAGGTATCAACCAACCTTTAGTTTTGCAATTTTTAAACTCCTGTATTTTACCTATTGTACTCTACTGCTCTCCATTAATCTTTCCTGGGCTGCTCAAAAAAGATTATATCATATTACGAAGAGTATTAAATGCTGTGAGTAGAGCTTGTGGTCTGCCACTGCATGAGCTCGCTAATACTATAGTCGAGAGGCATATAAATTCCTGTACGAAATGGGCAAAGGCTATAATGTCAGACCCTCTGCACCCCCTTTATTCACACCTGTCCCCTTGTATCTCATCAGGTAGGACGAGAAGTCAATATAAAAAGATATATGCTCGTACTACTAAGTATAGAAATTCTACAATACCCTATTTAGCGCGTACTTTATGTGACGAAGACTCTGTTAGACGTGAAACTTACAAGTTACTATGTAATTAGCACAGTGAATCGACCCTTTTATCGTTCATCTTTCTGTATTTTATGGTGTTACACTTTCTATCGTTTAAATCGTTACTCTGCTATTTTATATTAGTTAATATTACTATTATTACTACAATTTTGTACTTTATACATATTTTTCTCCGTATGGCACACAGTATTCTGCTACGTAGCTGCTACAACAATCGTTTTATTACTATTATGTATTGTGTATTTTTAATTTTTTTTGTCGTTTTTGGGTAAATTAGATGCAATATTGTACTGAATGCTGAAAATTCCTTGCTGTATCATGAGTACTGTTTTTGGAATAAAGCAATTATTATTATTATTATTATTAGATTTCTGCAACAATCAGTGAGTGGCACAGATATTTTGAAACATTCCTGAAATGCACTCGTGCAGAAGACTACTAGTAAAGAAAGATATACTCATTTAAAGGTAATATCGTATTGTTGTGTATTGACTGTCAAAGAGTGCTGTGAAATTTAGGCCACCAGGAAGGATAGATGGAATTTGCGTGTAACATCAAGGTCTTCGTGAATAAGTAGTCGTCAGTCGCTTCAAGATAATTCAGTGACTGAAGAAAATAGCCACGCATCAGAACACCGAGGTTTTCAAAAACTAGAACAGAAGGCGGATGTTTTGATGTTAACAAAAATCATTTCTCCGATCTACTCAGTCTAAAAGAATTTCTACCTGGATTTTCTCCAACCCACCTACGAATATGGTGGTTTAACTGAAGTTGACAAACATTTTATTACTAGCCACTGGAGTTGGTGAAGAAATCGAATATGATTAAATTCCACTGGCTTGATGTTATGTACTCGTCGAGTAGTTAATAGTCCTGACGCAAGAAAGACGGAAATCAGAAAACCACCAGGTTCACGATGATACTTGTATTTTCCAAACACAAGGAGAATCAAAATGTCACACAAGAGTGTGAGTGAAATAGTATGAATGTCCGAACAAGTGTGGGAACACAAGTGTATGAGCGAATGTTCAAAAATGAACGAATCGATAGACAGTCTTAACATGATTGTTAATTATAATGGAATATCGATCCATATATACATAACAAAATATAACAGACTGTCAAACAAAACACACATATTATATGGATACATGTCACCAAGATCAGACTGTCAAACAAAGACACATATTATATGGATATATATATATATATATATATATATATATATCACCTCCCCTTTTGAGAAGATTGATGATTAGTAGGGTGTTTTCTTGGAGGTTGATCTGGAACCGTTGAGCTTGTTGTTGACGTCTGTTGCTTCGTCTGCCTGTTGGGTTTGCGGCTTCGGCTTCGTCCGAAATTGTCTGACATTTTATGTTTCTTGGCTGCATTGCATATCGAATTTAGTGGGACATCAGCCAGATGCAAACGATCGAACCAATCAAGTCCCAAAAGATTTAAATCACTCTTGGTGACATAGCGAATTCCTGTGAATTTGATGTTACGGAATGAAACAGAACATTTGAGTTCACCAATTAGTTTGAGCCGCCCACCACAGGCGCTGAGAAGAGTCCGGGAAGTATTTGTGATAGGTGGTCTGCCAATATCATTCCAAAGTTTCTCTGACATAACAGTAATATCAGAGGCGGTATCTAGCTGCAGACGTGCATCATGACCATTCATCTGAAGATCAAGATATTTCCGCATAGCTGGTGTTGTGACTTGACAGGTTGCACGTAGACTCAGTGATCTTTTTGGAGATTTAGGACCGACATTTTGTTGAGCTTTTGCTGGATTATGATATCTGGGTTTGCGTGGCTGACAAAAACCATTTTTATGACCGATGATTTTGCACGTGCTGCAACGATGTTTTTTGTATGGGCAAGACTTTACAAAGTGCCACGCGCCACAATGCCAGCATGGTGATGGTGGGGTCTTCTTCGAAGTATTTGGAGAAGTTGGACGAGTGTGCGTAGATTTACACGGAACATTAGGAGGTGGGTCAGGACTGGATGATGAGAGATTTTTGCTATTTCGTAATGCATGAATATCAGAGCTTCTCAAAGGTGTTGATTCGATCAGGTGTGTGTCTTTCTGCAAATTAATCAGCCGTTGATATTCATCAGCTATGTCATGTAGAGTTAACTTAGGATTTTGCTCTAGCTGATTGAGCAGTCGAGTTCGGATATCTGTGAAACGAGGGTATTGGAGACTGCATATGAGAATCAAGGCTTTGAATTGATCATCTGTTAAGGATCTGAGTCGAAATCTCTCACATTCTCGGTTGACTGTGCCAACGTGAGTAAGAAAATCATCATTTTCATTCATTGTCAGCTTGAGGCAACGATAGCGTATGCTGAATAATGAGGAGTGGTCTCCAAAATGTTCACGCAGCAGCTTTATTGTATCATCGAAACACTTGTCACGTGGTTTTTGGGGTAAAATTAGGTTGCAGTACCTCTCATATTCTGCGGGACCCAATTTACTTAATAACACTCGCACCTTCCAAGCATCGTCTTGTGAGGCGAGATCAACTGTGAATAAATCCTCATATCGTTGATACCATGTGTCAAAAGTGACATTCGCATCTGGATTATAATTGAACTGTGAAATACTATTCACAATGCCGTCGACAGATGGTAGCATGGTATGATTCAGATTGCTTGAAGGTGAAACTGAACCAGTCTGTTGGTTGATGAGCATTTCCATCAATTTCATTTGTTGTTCAAATAGTAATTCCAATTTAGAAGAATCCATAGTTATCCCCGTCGCCAAATTATTGTTATGTACTGGTCTATCTCGGTTAATTAGCAACTATCCTGCATCAAGTGAAGATATGGTAATTGCATCGATCGCCACCAAAGACTATGCAGTTAACCTCATCGACAATGCTGTTCGATCTCTACCAGTAACGTCTGCAGAAATCCAGCAAACTACAAGCACCGATGCCACCTTACGACGTGCTACACAGTATGTATCCAGTAATTGGCCAAAGATTAAATATAGTGGAGACCTAAAACACCTGTTTGCCCGTCGTGATTCCTTATGTGTTGTAAAAGATTGCTTGATGTTTGGAGAACGCGTAGTGATACCTGAAGCATTACGAAATAAACTCCTGAAACAGTTTCACATGGGACATCCTGGTATTCAGCGGATGAAGAGTATTGCTCGCAGCTACGCATACTGGCCTAATATGGATAAGCATATTATCGACTTTGTTCAACGATGTTCAAAATGTCAACAGTCAGTAAAACTACCCCACCAGCTACCTCCCGTACCGTGGCCACCAGCATCCCATCATTGGTCCAGAATTCATATTGATTTTGCTGGCCCTACAAATGGTGCATATTATTTAGTGGTGGTAGACGCTTTTTCTAAGTGGCCAGAAGTTATACCAGTGGTTTCGCCGACAACGTCCCAGACTCTCAAAGCTCTCACTGACATATTCTCCCATCATGGTCTCCCAGAAACCATAGTTACAGACAATGGTTCGCAGTTTACTTCTCATCAGTTTCAGCAGTTCTGTCGTCAAAATGCTATCGAGCATATGTTCACACCGGCGTATCATCCTCAGTCAAACGACCAAGCGGAACGTTTTGTCGACACTTTGAAGAGAGCTTTACTCAAAGCAGAGGGAGAGGGGACACCATTTGACATCATCCAAAAATTCTTGATGGTGTACCGTACAACAGCGAATGAGTCAACACAGAACAAGAAATCACCGGCAGAAATTCTTTACGGACGCAAACTTAGAACGATTCACACCTCAATGTTACCACCAACACCTAAACGTGCCGACGCATCATTTCGGAATGAAAATAAATTTGATGTTGGTGACCCTATCTATGTCCGCGACTATCGAGCAGGACATTAACCTTGGAATAAAGGTTCTATCGCAGCACGACGTGGTCGAGTTATGTACGACGTGAAAGTTGGTAATGATTTATGGACCCGTCACTACAATCAGTTGCGTCCAAGAAACTCAAATATCCCTACCAGTACACAGTCATCTTTACCTCTGGATATTCTCTTGGATACTTTTAACTTACCTACGACTGACAAGACAGAAAAGCAAAATTGCGCAGCTCAGACAACTCCAGACAAAGCAGAACCCGCAAACTCAACAAGCAGACGAAGCAATGGACGTCGAAAACAAACTGAACGGTTTCAGATAAACCCCAAGAAAGCACGCTATTATTCATCAATCTTCTCAAAAGGGGGGTGATATATATCCACATAATATGTGTGTTTGTTTGACAGTCTGTTATATTTTACTATGTATATATGGATCGATATTCCATTATAATTAACAATCATGTTAAGACTGTCTATCGATTCGTTCATTTTGAACATTCGCTCATACACTTGTGTTCCCACACTTGTTCGGACATTCATACTATTTCACTCACACTCTTGTGTGACATTTTGATTCTCCTTGTGTTTGGAAAATACAAGTATCATCGTGAACCTGGTGGTTTTCTGATTTCCGTCTTTCTTGCGTCAGGACTATTAACTACTCGACGAGTACATAACACTTGAGGTCTCACCTTAGATTGTGTTAAGTGATTAACTTTATGGTAGGTTGTGTTAGAATCTTTGCACAAATAAATGTGTAAGATGCGTATTATTCCAGGTATCCATAGGCCTCGAGGAGTTTACATAGACATAATTTATTTCGTGAATGTGATGACCCTGTTGCATGGATCGTTTGTTCATCCAAATAAGTGATGCAGATTGTTTAAGTTATGATACTTTGTTAATGAAGAGTAGTGTAAAATCCTCAGTGAATGAGATGAGAATCACTGAAGAAGTAAGGCAATCATGAAGTATTTGCGAAATCTGGGGTATAAAATTATTGAGATGAGATAAGAGTTCCATTAGTTAGACTGTGTATTCTGCTGTCAATTGATTTCATTTGCTAATCATGCTTCTAGTATTTCTAATGGTATTGATAACTGTCTGAATAACAAATCAGAATATATATATGTTGTATATATAATTGGGGACATAATACATCGAGTACACAATAATTAATTTCGGTCTACTAATGCTAATGACATCTGTCGTGTTGAGTCAAATGCATACTGTATATATCAGACAGACACGTCATTACAGAAATTCATGAATAGTTTTTGAATACTATTTGTTAAGAAATTAAATGCTTCATAAGCGTTATATTTAGTTGTTTTGTTTTCTGTTTTGTTCCAGACTTTATTAATCCATAGAAAGTAATGTGAGATTGAGGTGTTCAGGCTTTTCTTCTCCACTTAGGATTAAGGAAAATCATTAAATTAAGTGGGCAATTGCATCAGTGTAGCTAACATCCACTTTTAACACAGTATTTAGTAATGAATAAATTCAGGATGAATAGAGTGCAAAGAGTTTTATTCTTATCATCATTGTATAGTAGAAAATTTATGAAATGTATTTTCACTGGGATAATTTCTTTTGCCATTAGGCTGAACATGGTTTATCATTGTAGGTGTAGAATTTAAGTCACTGTCATAGATAGGTTGTTTCGGCATAATACACTGATAGATTCGCAGTAGCTGGACTTTTTAAGTACAATGTATTGCTCATAATTGTATTAGTGTATTTACACAATTTAATAACTTGCTTTATACAGTCGTACTTCCCACTATTTTCGTTAAAGTTCTCCCGAATATATTATATATATATATATTTTCGGGATAGGTAGAATGGTAACTGAAAGCAGTAAGGCGACCTGATTCAAACTTGGGCTACCAAAAACTTCCATCTCTATATTGCATATATTTTCTCTCGTTCGGTTTGTTTTGATCGATTGAGGTATGATCTCTAATGGTATTACCTACTCTCGTGGTTACAAGCTTGTGATTCACAAGTCCCTACTAAACTTGAGGAAAGCCTGATTGTGGGTGTCAGCGTGTTCCAGTACATAAGATAACTGTTCTAAAATTAAGTCCTTGGGTATCAAAATGTACTTCTGAACATCTTACAATTGGCTTTCAGCAGATATCGTTGATTTGTTTAAGCAGACAAAGCAGATATATCATAATGGAATGGTTGGTGCTTCAGCTCAGAGACCATTGTGTCACAGGATTTAGTGTCAATTCATTTTTTACTTGAAGAGATTGTACGACGGGAAAATATCATGCAATAAACTCCTCTGGAAATTCTGTACAAAGACTGTCCAGAAAAAAGATGTTATCCGGCCGTCTGAATACATTGATATGATTACTAGGAATAAATTGTGTTCGAAATACCATCCAATTATTAACACTCTATCATCACTGTGTATTATATGAGGAAAACTGATCTAATATGAAATGCGCATCCTGGATTCTACTGCTAGTCACCATCCACCAACTAACTTCTAATATGAATACAGTTTATATTTATAAAAGCGTAGATTATTCCCAAGAATTTTGTTCCTTTGCTTTTAGTCTCTTAGATTATTATTATTATTACTTTTAAAATTCATTTTCTCATGCTAAAAATAGCTGTGATTGTTAATGTAGTTTAATTCACATCAAGTGGTCGTAGTAAACTGTTTGTCAATGCTTATTTAAAATTCTGTTCACATGTATATGCTGTATATTTATAGGATTCATTTTTTATCATGTATTAAATGCGAAACAATGATTCATTTTGCGTTACAATTCCAAACGCGTCATTTCTGAGTGAAACAAAAACTTGTAGGATTATTTACTATGACCTATCAAATCTCATGCCAGAATATACACTGTATAAAGTAGTATGTCATAAGTCAGAGTGATACTTTTAAGACCCTACTGTTTCTTATTGTGTAAAATAAAATAAGGAAACTAATAGAGAGAAATTTATCAACGAACTTATCTTCAGGATGAGTATTTATTTAGAGATTGATTACATTTAAATTAAATTATAACCTGTCAAAAAGCTTACATAAGTGATTATGAGATTATTAATAATAATAATAGTACTTATTATCATAACAGTAACAGTGGAACTAAATATGTTACAAAGCAGAACATCCAAAACACTCCGAGGATAAAAAGTTGTCTTTTATTCTGAATAAAGAAAGAACAAACATAGTTGCAGGATAATACGAAGAGCTCGCTTTATTTCGTAGATTCTCCTCAGCTGCGTACATCCTAAATGAATCAATTATATGTTACAAAATGGTGTCTGAACACACTTTTTACAATGATTTCAAGTTATAGATGGCAGGCATAGGCAACATAATTTCAAAGGTGATGTAAGTAGACAATTATTTAGTTTTGAAAGAGTAACTATTTGTATAGTAATTAGACAAAGGGATGTAGTTGTGATTTCTCTTGGACACAAGGATGCACTAGAGACAGAATACAAGATAGAACAACAGAGCTAATTTATACATATTTTTGGTGTAGAATTCAAGAGGGTGGGGGTGAGTAGTGAAGTAAAATTCTAAAGTTGATAATAAATAATTTAATTTAGTAGATTCTGAAACCTAATAATGAGTTCAACTCAGTCAGTGTATGAAAATCAAAATTAAAACTGAGTTGAATGTTATGCAACAGAACGAAACACAAATGCACACGAGCAAAACAATTACGGTCTCCAGGGTAGTGAGGGATTAGTAACATTATCTTTCTGTATATAGAGGTTGAGTGGAAGTCTTGTAATGGCAATGGCTTCTGAAAATCGAAGTAAGCATAGCTTCTTTATGTATTGATTATATTGAAATCTCCATTAGTTTCCACTCTATGTTGCTTGGCAATTAGGTGTCTGGCAACTGCTCTTAAGAACAATTTGCCGCCTTTTACTTAATTGATAGCATTTTCTCTAAAAAGAACTGTTATCATTTCTTGACTTTCATTTTTAACGGTTTTTGATACCAAGTAAATGTATGATCAGATTGTTCGAAATGTATAGCGCAAATATATCACATTTTTCAGATAATCTCCGTCTTCTAATAACGCTATCCAAACCATGATTTGTATTTCTTTCTAGAACAAACACAGACTTTGTTTAAATCGTTTACTCACGAACCTAACAAACTACTTCTTCTACTCGTATACTATTCACTTGACATCTCTGTAAATGGTCTATGGGTATTTTGATTCAGTTTAGAATAAGGGTGAAAATCAGTTTGGTGTTTTTTGGCATCTGATAATTTTTTTTATTTTTCATTACAGCTTGATTCCACACTGTTTTCTAGTACAAGTATGGAATTTTCAGCATGTGATATTGGTAGCCCAAATTTTGCAGGTCGACCGTAGATATTGGGTGTGCGTCGACAGGGGATCGAACCTCAGACCATGTGCATGGTCGGCGAGAGTCCTAACCACTGTGCCACCGACGCACACCAGACTTACTAATTGTCATACCCAATAATTCCTAATCAAGTCAGTGTCAGTAGTATCGCAGACCAGATTAAATCGTTAAATATTATTTTAAGTACTTCTTTAACTTAGTGAACAGACAGATGAAACATGTATATCACCTGGTAGGCAATCGAATGACCAGACTGTGAATGATAACCTTTAAGCAAAACGTTGAAGCTATTACTTCAATATATTTTTATCGGTCAGTTAACTGAACGGATGTAATTCTGTATAAAATCGTATTCAGGAAGTGAATCTCAAATTAATTTCATTTCTGCTTTGAAGTGTTAAAGCAAAGGGTACATCCATCATTCCATTGTTCTAATGTTATATTGTGTTAAATGGTGTTATTTAAGCGAAGTTGACTGGCAGGCAAAATTTTGTTGTGTTTATTAGTATCATAGTTATCCACCTGCAAAAACAATTTCCTCGCCAAGTATATGAATTTAAAAAATAAGTTTTGTTAGCTTCGAAACAAAGTTATTCAAATAACATTCATAAATGGCATATAGTATTTGAGAATTCACACTCCTTTGTTAGACGATGAATTAATTATTTAAGAGGCCTTTTTGGGGGATATAGCGTGGATCTACTTTATTTAGTTTCATCTAAAATAAGGATGTAAGTGTTATGCAAAGTGAGAACCAAAGATCAGTAAAAGATTTATTACGACTTAACTACCTCACTAAACAATGACTGTATGAGTAACAAATAATACTCTAGTAATTAACAGAAGACGGGGGTGATAAAGATAACCAACCAAACAAGAACGACAACAATCAGCACAATTCACCATCTACGGGAGACATCTGAGTGAGGTCACTTCCTTCACTCATCTACCAAGCATCGTTTCAATCACAGGAAGTCGGAATGGATGAAGGTGTCAAATCCAGCCAGCCAGCCAGCCAACCAGCCGGCCAGCCTGAGAGCTAAACAGCTAGGCAGCCAGAATCAGAAAGACAAGGTACACATTCATCAATCTGAAATTACTTTGGAAATACTCTCAACTCCACCTCAGAATAAACAACGAGATTCATATTTTCAAGACAAATGATGAGTCAGACAGTTCTTCCGTGTGGGTGAGAAACTTGGCGATTGAGTCGTGAAAAGCATTTGTAACAGCCAGTTGTAGACATTTATGAATGGGTGTCTTCGTTGGCTGGCTCCATACTGAAGATGAAGTGACCGACCAGGAAGAATTAGAGACAAGAGACTGTGGCAAGAAACTGACGACGAAAGAACCAATTGTTCGAGAAATATACCAGAGCGAATGGAGATGGATCGGGTGCCCTCTGAGGAGACTGTCAAATGACATCGCTGAGGCCATCACTTGAGTGGGTATCTTGATGAATGGAGTATAGGAGATGGTGTCTCTAGGAGGAGGTGAAGTCTATGAGCAATCGTGGGTCCAGCTGAAGAGGACCGCAGAAAATAGGAGAAAGTGGAAATGTGCTGTTGAATCCCTATGTTCTACTCGGAACTCAAAGGAACAATGATAATAATATAAATAATTAGTTACCAGATAACTTTCAGACTTATTTTAGTACTGTAACACTCTATACAACAATGAAATATTTTATCTTGTGCTTATCTGGTTTACGGATTATTAAGGCACATTTTGACTTCATTCTTTTAGGATATCATAAGGGGTTTTTAGATAGATTGATAAGCTTGTAGGAGTTGAAAGTAAAACCTGAAGATACACCACTGTTACTATGTCTTCACTGTAAAACAAAAACACTTAAAGCGAAACAGACCTAATTTTCAGTAAACTGCTTTCAAGATTCAACCGATATTTTTCAAGTTTTCAGAAAATGAACAAGATGTCTGTAATGCATTGAACTACGACATTGATTTTGTTATTTTAAATAAATTCCATTAATGTTTTTGCATAAAGTGGCAGACTATCATGTCGTTAGAACTGTGAGAGATTGACTCCGTGGTAATATTCAACAGCATGCATGATTCCAAGGAAAATATCTTCTGGTTACTAGGCGAGAACGTTCAGCCATTCGATGAGGAGCCGATAGCCTTTGAATCCATAATCCACTGTTTTCAGATAGTACCTATCTCCACACTTGACTTGGTGAATGTCATCTCACTAGAACGTCTCCAAGTTCATCCCACAGTCAGTCACTAATGAGCATTGTTTTAATTCTCAGGTTATGACTATTAAGTATCTGACGAAACCTACTTCTGAATCAGTCGAATCCCAGTGAAGCAACTTTTCCATATAAGAAGAAACAGTTATTTTTACAGCAGACTTCTCTGCATTTTTCACACACACTACTTACACTATGACTGTATCAAAAAGCAGTATTAAAAGAAATTTTATGTGTAGTTAACGTTTACTCAGTCATATCCTTTTTTCACTGAGTTATTTCTTTGTGCGTTGACGGCACAGCAGTTAGGACACCCACCGACCACGCACATGGTCCGGAGTTCGATCCCAGGCCGACGCACACCTTTACCTCGCTAAACCAGTAATAAGACTGGTAAAGAGGAAAGGTTGGGCATGAGGCTAGCAACCTAATCTGTAAAATTAAACACTGCTACAGAAACTTCAAACCACTAGCTTGAAGCCGTATGTTCCACTGGGAACATCAAGGGAAAACTGAGTTATTTCTTACTTGATTGAAAATGAGCAAGCGATGAAATCGAAACAACGCCCGCTTTCAAGAGACAGGAAAAATCAACAATTTTAGATCAAACGGTTAACTCAATCTGAGTAAATGCTTTAATTTTCTAAAAAAACTCTGAATACAGGTAAACATAAACATTTGAGTGATATTAAGTAGAGAGCAAAATCATAAATCACATCCATTTTGATGGCAATTCATAGTCGGAGCTTTTTAAATTCAATTCATGATATATAACAATCAGCACCTAGAAGATCATTTATATTACTTCAGTGAAAACATAAAATTGAGTGAAATAACCTAACATTTTCACAGGATTACTTCTTGCACTAATTAGTTTGGCTGCCATTGAACTTTATTTAAAAAATTCCAAACATAACTTTTTCTGTGGTGTACTGTAATTATAGAAACTAATAAAAAACCTCACTGACTGACTGACGGATTTCAAAATAGAACTTTGCACAGAAGTGGAGCAGTCTGAGTTACAACACTCCCTCTATGTAGCACGCAAAACAGTCTCCAAATTACTTCGTGGTTAATGCTGTCGAGGGCCTTCTCAAAGTTGATGAAGTTGAGGTAGAGGTTTGACTGACATTCTAGACTATGTTCGGTGGTGACGCGTAGCATTACAATTTGATCTGCACATGATTCGCCTCTCCTGAGATCAGCTTGTTCTGGGCAGAGTTTTGCATCCAGAACATCTTTAATTCTCTCCAAGCTGACACAACCCAATACTTTGGACAAGAGTATGATTTTGAGCGTGTTTTCGCAGAGGTCTAATCCGCTCATCTTTTGTAGATCCCAGAAGAAGTCTGTGTGGTCATGCTGGATTCCTGCCTGGCTTTCATTGGCTTTATGGCATCTAGAGCTTTTCCTTTTGAAGGAAGATACTGACTAGTTTGATTTCCTGAGGAAAAGTAATTAGCCCTCCACCCAACCTTCTCTCTTTGAAGGGTGGTTTTGGAAAGGCTATTAAATTAGGGGAAGTTTTACGTACAAATAATCATTTGAAATTCACTCATTAAAGCTATGCACAAATAAGAGATGGAAATATTAATGACTTGCCGTCGAACTAGATAACTGTGACCACGTGCCTGGAACTGAATGAATACTAGTTAGGCGTGTCACAATCCTCCTCCAAGCGAGCGAGAATACCATCTTTGAAAAATATCTTATTGTAGTCGATACAGTATACTTCAGGGCTCATTTCAAGAGCCTTTAACATTCCAGTAGTAGAATTTAGACCATCTATAAAGCCTTTTGGATTAACTTTGAGTCGCACTGTAATAATATACAGTATGGTGTTTGAATAGATAGAAATAATTTATACCATCAAAATGAGATCTGAAGAGAGGGAAAAATCAAATATATGTATATAAACCAAAGTGTTTTATTTGTATCAATCATTAAGAAGTTTCAGTTCCACTGGACTGACTGCCTTCATCATCACTTGATAGTTCTCAGTAACCTGATGGTACATCGGAAGCCAATTGTACGCGTTCACATGTGCACTTAATAAACTGTTTGAGATACATTTCTCAACTTATTTCGAAGACCGATCACATTTCTGGTGTGAATAGCATTATGTCGAACTTTTATCCTTGCATTTACACTACTAGAGTGGCTCAAACTGTTGGCGTAAAAGAACAGGTTAAGCGTTTGGATTCTGCCCAATATATAAAAGACTCGAAACCGCAAGTCACTGATGCATATGTCATACCAGTCTTAAATAGCAACAGTGACATATTTTGCAATGGGTTAAAAGACTTCCAAAGAGTTTCGATTACGTTGACTTTGAGTGGTACGGTATGCGATCCACCAAATGACCTCCTTCATCCTAGCATCTCTGCAACGGGTAAGAGAATGTCAGCTAGGTTCATCTGACCTCGGAATTAATCATGATGTGCAAAATTGAACGCGTGCTTATGTTTGATGAACACAACGGTAGCATCAGACCACCTGTACCTTTCGTCACACCTGATACATGGTTTGATCACGTCAACCTGAAAAGTTTGTCCAACCTCATACTTCAGTGGCCATCGGCATATCCCCATGCTCGTAAATCGTTTTGTTCGTCGGAAACAAGTCATTCTTATGGCAATTGCTACTGCAGCTAAACTTATCTTCATAGAGGAAACGAGAACTATGCTGTCCTGTGAACCCTCATAGTATCCGAACGATAGTGTCACATCCCAATGTGTTTATCAATTTACATGTATGTGTGAACACAGGTACATAGGGAGGACCCATCGGTCTCTGCGGGTTAGGGCTACAGAACATATTCCAAAGTGGCTGCAACAACAAATTAAATCACCAGATACAACTGATCTTGGAAATAGATGTCCAGCATCATCTATAGCGAAGCACGTTAAAGAGTCGGGTCATAAGGTTGATTTCAACAATGCCTTTAAGTCCACGTGCAAAACAAGGTTGGGTCACATACTTAAATTCGTTGAAACCTTGGTCATAAAAAGACTTAAATCTGTTTCATGTGTCAGAAAGTCATTTGTTATTACTTTAGACCTGCCTTGGTAATCCAGTTCAGACGCAAGGATCAATTTAAATCATAATATTTTCAACCCCTTCTTTGTTTTGTTTTTGTTTTCTTTCTTACCCACACCTTTGCGGTATCTGCCTACCCATCATTTGTGACCTTGAGCCATGGACAATCTGACCTGTATTGTAGTTATTCATGCCCTTTTGCCTTCTATAAAACTGTTTATGAAAAGTACGTATGTGGTCAGAATGTCCGAAATGTGTTGCGTAAATACATTACACGTTTCAGATAAACTACGTCTTTTTATTGTGTTGTCGAAATTCATAAAGGGAACAAATTGCTTGAAATTTTAGAAGAGTGACTCCCACAGAATATACCAACTTTCAGATTTTAAAAGTAAAAACGTCCATTGCAATCTTATTTCGAAAGTCCAGGTCCTCTGAATATAATTATGTACTTGTTAGGTCTAATATCGTACCTCCAAACACTGAAGTTTTTCTTTATACACCATTTTGATTACATGGAGGATTTCACCATGAGCTGACACCAGTTAGGGAATCACTGGAAAACCTTGGAGTACTGGACAGCTGTTTTGTACTAGTTTGGGACTCTTCATCAGTACGCACCCACCGGGGTTCGACCCTAGGACCATTGAGCCACTGGACTCGATGCTCAATGTTCTACGAGCTCTCACTGGAACCAGAAGGTCCTGGATTCGAACCCCGGTGGGTGCGTACTGTGAAGAGTCCCAAACTAGGACGAAACAGCTGTCCAGTACTCCCAGGTTTTTAAGTGGTTCTCTAACTGGTGTCAGCTCATTGTGAAATCCTCCATGCAATCAAAACAAAATCCCTACAAAAGCCAATACTTGAAAATTAGACCATTTGTTGTTCATTGGACTGAAGCACATTTTTGTTTGAATGCATGTGTTTGTTAACTGAGAACCATCGTGTGTTCAGTCATGGTGCTCTAGGTGTTTGCATGCTGGATAACCTCGTATTCGAGGGTTCGCTCCACGTCTGACTGACACATTTTGTTTGATAGAGCAGTAATCTTGCAGTTCTTCAACAGTCTGTTATCAATATAATTCTATTTCGAAGCATCCGGTTATGTTTGGATTTAGTCAAAGACTGTGAGTCCGTTTCTTCAGAGAGTTATTTGTGCAGAGACTGTAACAGGCAACATATACTACACTGCTTCTGCGAAAATTCAAAAATATACGTTTGACCTCTGAACTTATTACCTCCCCCCTATTCTGTTACATTGGGGAGGCATCAGTGTCAAGCTACAACAGCCAATTATCATCTAATTTCCTTACACTTTTCTTAAGACGCTGTAGTAGACAGGGCATGTCATATGGTCTCGTGAAAACAATCGTTGGAACCATGAATTTCAGTGTAGTGATAAACGAATGTAAAATGAGAGTTTATGGTACGAACAGTCACATAATGAGAAGTAAGACAAACTTTTAGCCAGGGCCTTCAATAATAAAAGTTGGGATGGTAGTGACTTCTGTTCAGAGGATCTGATGCTGTGGAAAAATGAGAAGCACGCCTGTCTGTGGGACAGCTCTGTACTGCTAAGGCCCCTCAGCTTTGATAACTTCTACATAAAAATTTAAAGCTGCCTGAAATACCGCGCTTGCATATAAGATCTTTTGCTTTTCTCCTGTATATTTCCTGCACTCTGATTCTCGGGTTTAACTGCTTTTCCACCACTTGTTCTTACGATTATCCCAAATAGGGAGAGATTACCATCACTTTTCACTGCCATAAATCTTGACTAATCGTGCTGACATTGGTGTCAAACATTGTGAAATCCCTTGGCTGTATCTTTTGGTGAGAAATAAACCCTATATTTCTAAAATACTATTTTGAATTCTTATCGTCTACTAGCTACTTCTGCATTGTAATGTTCTAAAACCTCCACCATCCCTCTGTTATGCATTCTTCGGTGGATGAGGTTGGAAAAACACCCTAGGTAATCATCACTTGAGGTGAGTATAAGTAGATGCTAATCCATTTCGCTGTAAATTGATATATCAGGAGAATTTCTTACACAGACCCCATAATTTTTGGTGACTCTGTGTCCATTGCCTTCTTACAAAGTACTTTCCGAGTGTGGTATGGGGCATGCGCACTACCCCCTACTGACTCAACAGCGACTATTTACTCCATTATCTCCTTCTCTCGAGTTCCCTTGACTGGCCTTGTGTGTTCGGTTTCAGCGTTCTACTCTGCACACCTGAACTTATATCAGAGTGATGTCGTCAGAATCATTCAGCGGCCCCGTATGTACGAGTTCGCCATCACCTACATTCTTCCTAGTGACTAAAAACTATTGGTGAAATGTAGACATAGGAATTAGCTCACTCTGTAACTGTGAAAAGGTCTCGTTCTCTATAGGCATACACAGCTGCGGTAGCTCGTAGGACCTATATGCCACCTAATCCATCGTCATCGTGGGAAGGTAGCACGTGTTGACCCACATCACCTCCCGTGACCGAAAGCTTCCCCATTAGACCTGCATTCCATGGGCTGCTTATACGGAGTTTCTAATCACTTGCACCTTGTGATAACCACTAACTGACTTCTCAGTCGCTATACCACCAGTCAAATTAGACATTTCCTTGTCGCCTATGCAGTGTTGCAGGGACTTGGTGAATATCAGACATAATAAAATAATCCTCCGATGTCATTCAACCATGATCGTGGTAGCAATTACGCCAGATTATAGGACAGCTTATCTGAGTTGATTAGGTTGTGGTCGTTGGCTAGGGTGGAAAATGGACATATCCGAGTTCCCACAGGAGAATAAACACAAAACTTATGTCACTGGCTCGCATATGTATTCTTTGCTTCCGGTAAATATTACTGTTTCCTTTACTGGATGTCTCTTTCCGTCTCATCTCGTGAGTTGTCGCTTGAGTAGCAGTCTAGGAAATCAGGTAGCCTTCTTTGACATTGCTCGAGTAGACAAAAGATATTCATGATCACTGCGTCTATTACTGCCTCAGCATTCATATCAAATTCTGAAAATATAAAAGCTTAGATATTGTGGGTGTGATGTAGGCTGGGGAGCCAGTTGGTTATGCTGTCTGAACGACTCCAAACTCACTTCTGGTCGTCTTCAATTAGAAATAACGCTCATGATTTCTGTGTGACGGTCTACTCTTCAAGACCTGAGCTTCGGAAACACCACCTTCTCAATTTTCAGCCTGACCCACTTAGCCCTATAGACACACTGCTCTTGACAACGTCCAACTGCTGAAGGGATAATATGACACTTACAACTCTTCAAGGATGTGTTTATTAACGATGATATACACATAACATATGTAGAGAGTACAAAGATATACACAGTCACACCACAACACACAGCAAGCATACTGACTTTTGAAATCAGAATAGCTAAGATTCAAGTGAATTAACGAACTTCTTTTATCCCCTACGCTAGTGTATGCCTTATGAAAACAAAGAGATGGACAAAAGTGCCCTTGCTTCGCATCACGGTATACAAATAAAAATCTTTTAACTAAAATCACAGTCACTGTGTCTGTGAGAACTTCGCTGGTTTAAAAATTGAGCAGGGCCAGTAAATATGGTAGTCGGTTGTCACTAAACAGTAATACAGAGGATTCAAGAGGCAAATATGGGGAACCTAATGGTTGATGCATCAGGATGAGTAGAACAGAGAAATAGTTTTCTGGGGCATGCGAGATACAAATGATGGAAATAAAATTGAACATATTTATTTTGATATACTGGAATAGCTTAGCAGCATGTTTTAAACTATTAGGCATAACCTTAGGGAGAATTCAAAGTGGCGACGGATTCTGACGGAGAGATACCGCGTCAATGACTTAAATGACAATGAGAAATGTACCTTGGAAATATGATTTCACAGGATAATTTGGAAGGAGTTTTGATTTATGATGAAAGTGTAGAACATAAAGTGTCACCGAAATTTCGTCAACACTGGCAAGTGAAACAAAATCCCCTGATGTGTTACTGTTTTTGGGGTGCGCAAGATAAAGAAACAAAAAACTGATCGCCAGTAATGTCTTAGGGCCATGATTTAGGTGAGTATCTTGGAAATAAGGGATGATCAGTGTTCTCATTGTTATTCACCTAGGATGCCATTCTAGATTACACACTAATATTACAAAACGATGTGGGAAACTGGCTGTGGTTCTTTGTCATAAGAGGTTTCTACCTCGACTGGTATTCACAGTTACCTAAGCATCACATTAGACCTTTCTGACTTGTTCCTTATTGTTTATTGATTTTATTATATACCGATATCTACTGAGGGCATATTAGCCTGAGTAACAGCCTTTCAGGAATAATCTGAGATGTTTTTATAAAATTTCTGAATTTTCCAGCTCAAACCGCCATCTGCAGTTGTCCACATTATTGATATTAAGGAATGCATCGCGTCTTTTGCACGGCTATTTGTGCTTTCGGATGTGCGGACAAAAAGAAAGTCTACTTTAGCCTCAGGGAGATAAAACAAACACCATGTATAACATAAACTATATCAACACTAACTGAGAGTGGAATCAAGAATACTACTGAGGAGGAATTAGTTACTCATGTGGTAAACACTGTTATCCGAAGAACTGTGCTATACAACATATCCGGATTCCTCTGGAGAAAGAGAAGCAGTATCACAAAAGATTGAAAAGAGGATGAAAGGAACAATAAGGAGATGCTTCCCTGAAGCTAAACTGGTAACACTATACAGCACTACATGCTCTATAAACCAATCGAAACTGGATAAGTATCCTGCTGATGTTAACTCTAACTGCAATGATAAATTAACTTGCACCTGCAGCATCAAGTACATTGGAAGGACAGAAAGAAGGGCTACTATCTGGTTTTCAGACCATATTCCAAGAAACTTATGCTTAAGAGGAAGCAGATATTTACAAACTGCAATTACCAGACACCTTGTGGATACGAGTCATTTTGTCAAGATTTCCAAATCCCTCAAAATATTTTGCATGCAAAGGATAGCGAATCTGCTACAATTTACTGAAGCGATTGCAATCAAACGTCTCAGACCAAACTTATGCATACAGACAGAGAGTTTAGTCAATCTCTCACTCCCTTGGTATTATTATTACTTTCATTACACTGATTTGTCATACACATTAATGAGCTCAGCTCACTAAGCAAGTTTTCAGTTTGATGAACCTTCTTGAGTTACCATGTTGACGTACAAGCTAACACTGTTTATTAGATTTTCCTGTCTTCTCTCACCCCCCTTGTTTTGTACTTTTGGTAATTTAAACTAAAAATTGTAATGCTTATATTCTGGATGCGTTCATCTTATAATTTTTTTCACTATTACCTTTCAAACATTGAAGTATGAAACGTCATTATTTATAACCATTGAAGCTTCAGGTAGTTTGCAGGTGATGAGAACTTGTGAAATAGAATGACAGTATTTTATATTGCAAATCTGGTCTTTCTTTCTCTATCGAAATTTATCAAGGGAACCAAATGTTTGAAAAATCATTGCTCCGATCTATTCAATGTGAAGAATTTCCAAAGATCAAATATCCCCATAGTAAAATTTATAACAACACATTTAAGCGAACAGTATCGTTTTCAATTAGATCTCATGAAGCTTAACTCTAATATATATAACTTTGCAAATAAAAATTCGAATATAAACCAATCGTGGTGTTTTGTTTAAGACGGTGAATATAAATTGTGCAATTAGTCATAGTAGTAGTAATGATAATAATAGTAGTAATAATAATAATGGTCTTATCAGTAATAAGGATGAAAAAGTGAGGCAATCTGTGATAACAGGCACAGCGGTTAGGACTCTCGCCGACCATGCACATGGTCCGGGGTTCGAGCCCACGCCGACGCACGCCTGATATCTATGGTCGGCCTGCGAATTTCGGGCTACCGAAATCCACGTTGAAAATCCCACACTTGTACCAAAAATAAAGTGTGGAATCAAGCTGTAATCAAAAATAAAATAAAAAAATAACACGAATAATGAAAAACAGAATGATTAAACAAACAAATGTTCAGGTGGAAGTAGTCAATAAAGGCTAGTAAAAACAAATGAATAGAATGTAAGGGAAGTAAATGAGACATGTTTATAATGAAGATATGATAAGATTAAGGGATGATAAGAGAGGGGTTGGAAATATAGACAAGGGGTGGTGTAGAAGTCATTAGTTGGTTATTTCTTAATAGGCCAAGGGAGGGATTATGTCTGTTCGAACTTCTTTTGAATGCATAGTTTAGGTTTAATAGTTCGAATGCCTATCGCCTCAGCTGTGTGCAGTAGACGAATACGAAGTCTATTGGAAAGATTCAGTGGGATACGATGAATTACTTTGAAAGCTCTTGTTTTCTCCACTTCATGACCACTATCAACTAAATGTGACAAAGCTGAGCTACGGATTGTTTTTGTCTGTACTTTGCCAAACCACGATGGGAGATGTTCACTGACACGTTGGTTGGCTAAGCTGTCTAGTAGTACGCCCAACATAACTGTCACCGCAGGTGCAGTTGAATTGATAAATACACATAGATGTGGCAAAACTATCTAGCTTATCCTTTGTTTGAGTCCCAATCATTCGTCGGCTAGAGAATGACAAACATAGGCATGCTGCGTAAAACGTTCCCCGTATACTCCTGAAAAGTCTCTGAAATAAAATCTCACTTGATAAGTCACCATTAAATTGTAACTTAATAAATAGAGGTTTTTCTACGTGCAGTCACAGTCTCAGGTTGTCTCTCTGATGTTTTGATATGTTTCTTTATGAAACTACTCGGATAGCCCATCTCCGTCAAGGAATCGTGAATATATTCAAATTTCTTTTGTAAGAAGTCATCCGTACATATCTTTCTTGCTCTGCTCATAAGACATTTAACAACACTTCTTTTGTATTTAATGGGCAAGTGTGTGTATTGCCCTGTGAATGTGCTTTTTCTATGCACGCTTCTCCGAAGTAACCCATCTTCTCGCTTACTTAGAAAGACATCCAGAAAATGTAGCTTACTATCCTGCTCCTCTTCACAAGTAGAAGTAAGCGAGGGGTGGACGTTGTTGAATTTAAGCAACAATTCGTCTGTGTTTACATTCCCATCAGCTAACATAAATGTATCATCGACATAACGGTAATATATATCAAACTCCTTGATGACGTCTTCCAATTTCCCGTCTTCAAGTTTTGCGAGGAAGAAGTCAGCTAATATTGAGCCTAATGGTGAACCCATAGCTATTCCATCTACTTGTCGGTAGCATGAATTATTGAAGACAAAGTGCACATTCATTGTGCATTTAAGCTGTAATTCTTTGAGGCTACACAAGGGAATTCCTAAGTCCATTTGCCTTTCGGTGATTTCTCGACAGATGTAATCTACCGTTTCCATAAGTGGTACGTTTGTGAATAGTGATGAAGTGTTTAGCGAAGTGTTTAGTGAAGATTCTGGGACTTTTGCACAAAAAATCTTGCAACATAAAATTAGTGATGTCTTCGATTTTATTTCTAAAATCTCCTAAACTAATGTGGGTGATAAACGCATGTTATCCATGGATGTATCATCACTATTCACTAATGTCCGAAAACTGTTTCGTTAGTTTAAGAACATCACTTTCAACAAAATATTATTTCTATGGATTGCAGGTAAATTTTCTGATATTTAGCGACCACAGTTAATTTTTAAATGTCACTCTGAATACTCACTATCTCACTGTATGCATGCTATGGCAATCGATGGCTACGCATGCGTAACACATGTTCTTACCGTCTCAATAGATGCAGTTGCTTCACAAACTCATCGATTGATTTCCCCTCTTTACCTACCACTCGAACGTGGCCTCAACTCAATATTTCTCATCCTATTATAAACCATCGAACATGAGAGATAGAACACAGGCACCCATAATCAAAGAGAGCTAGCCAGGCTTTCCATGTCTTCCACTTCCAATGGTCATGTCTCACAGCCAGCCATAAAGGTGGACGGAAACAACTGCTGTGCAGTATACGCCTCCTCTGGCCAACAGCCAGAAAGGTAGAGAGGTTTACTACACCAAAAATCTCTAAACCAAGTGACAACAGCAATAGTGCTAATAGAGTCAGTGATACACTGGAAAAGATATGAGCATAAATTTCAGGATGTATTGGAAATAAACCTCTTGCTGATTGTTTTTCCACTGTCATCATTAGACGAACATTGTGCTTTTCCACACGTTTGTGAGTAACATCTCTGACATAATTCACAAACTTAGAGTGTAATTTACCTGGTGCGCTACTGATACATTCTTATCAAGCTCCAAGCAAAATAAATGAGACATTGCTAAGTAAATAACACAGTCGAAGAATTTTCGGGTAACTGGCCAGATGGCTTTATCAGTTGTTTAGCATGGAAAGAAAATCTTTTTAATGAAAAAAACATAAGCATGTTGTGTTGAAGATCAAGGCCTTTTCACTATGTTCCACACGGGAACCAAAAGGAATAAATACAATATCAATACAAGGTACATTCGTTAACTGCGGGTGATGAGCAGTAAAAGTAGAGATGCCCTCAATAAACTTAAGAAATAATAGCTGCACTTTTGATTTCTCGTCCAACGCACGTCGCAGAAGATTTGTCAGTGTTTCTACTCTAACTAGTAGATCTCCATCTGTGCTAGTCTGCAGGCTCCAACATTTCTACAACCGACTACTCGAGGACCTTCTACCACAACATATCTGCTCCAGCTCTACACAAACTATCGTAGGCAGTTTCCGCCTACAAGGGGGATGAGTTTCACCTTCTGCTCGTGCACGCCGATCAGGCCCTCCAGAAACGCTTTTAATGTTTCCCTTCTCAATGACTTTCAGCCATTGCATTCTGAGCTCTGAAGAAAGAAACGACACTAATTGAGAAGGACAAGACAAGTGAGACCAGAAGTATTGTTTATTGTGACCAAATATAATTCACATCGAGAAAATCATAAGCCTTATTACAAATAATTGTAATGAAACCTTCATTTTCCGTTTTTTATTGAATTCTTCTCAGCACTGTCACCTTTCTCTCATGTATCGTTACTCAATATGCTACTTGTATACTTATGTAAGTAGTATAAAGCACAAAGCAAAAAAGCGCCAGACGGCATCATTTTGAATGATAAATCAGTTGCAGTTATGTACAATATCAACTTGCTAATAAGTTTAGTAACTATTGCTTACAGTAATGTTTAACGGAATTAGGGATAAACAAAAAGGTTTATCACAACCTATGAATTACCACCACACATAAGAAGAGAGAATATAACACAAATACAATAGGATAGAAATTTAACAAACAATCCACTATGAATACAACCTACCTAACATGATATAAAATTAGCCGATTAAGCAAGTAAAATTTAAAATAACATGAGAAGAGAAAATATTGATAAAAGAAAAAAGTCAGGAGTAAATTTTCACAAATGCATTTAGGGGCTGACTTTGTAGACGAAGGAGAAGACTATTCTTCACTGGGCGTGGACAGTTTAAAATCATTATTTATGTGACTGTGTAGCTAAGTTTTGGAAGCTGTATAATATATTCGATATATTCGAGTGAAATCAAGAATACTACTGAGGAGGAATTAGTTACTCATGTGGTAAACACTGTTATCCGAAGAACTGTGCTATACAGTATATCCGGATTCCTTTGACCATGAAAAATCCAGTAAATAATTCTATGTAGGCATAAAGAATAGGACTGACAAAACTGCTGTTGTCTGTATGATGACACCATCAGTTGGGTAGGGACATTAAAATTTAATATTAAGAAAGACAGATAATCATGAATCTAGTTTTAAAGAAGGATTAAGTCACAAAAAGTTGTTTGTCCGACGTAAAGAAAGTCAAATTCTCCGAAAAATATGCAACTAGTTACGAATGTCTGCATATAAGCAGAGATTATAGCGAATAACGTAGAAAATACGAATGACTGTATTGCAGGCGAAACTTCAGGTTTGGAGAACTACAATTCATCTCAGAATTCAGGAGGAAATCTGAGTCGAACAGCCCGCTAGTCTCTATGATTGGGACTTGTGCCATTAGAGGGGCTCAGGCAACTGGTTGGGAAATGCTAACATCACTAGTGTTATTTATATGCATAATACTCATAGGTAGATGTGTTTGAAGTATCTTCCGTTGCCCACAGCGTTCGAAAAACCATAAGACAAAATTGGCCTGTGTCATTGAGAACATCAGCCTTACTAGACGAATAACGCATTATATATGTATATATGTGACCAGTAACTGATCCGATATCTGTACCAAGGGTTGTGCAATCAAGTTATAGCTAATGTCTAATGACCGAAATTGTCAGTTATGGTTTACACCGGCTTGAGCCACTTCTTCGCTGCTTCAGGATGTCTAGGTCTCCAGTTAGCACTCACGAATCCTGTTCTAACCCTGAATATCTAGTACGAACTGAATTGTGTTGAAAAACTTGACTGCTTGAAAAGACAATCGAAAGCACTTTGCGAAGCACTGAAGTAAAACAAAGTGGTGGGTCGCATAACTATATGGTAAGCTCTAGGGTCAAAGTCGTACGTCATTGTGGTTCATAATTTCAGAAATTCCCTGGAAAATCGCAGTGAAAGGCCTACTTTTTCATTTACGCCTACTTAAGTTTTATAAATGAACGAGTACTGTCAACATTCTGAGTACTCCTCAGGCACAATATTAGAACCAAGTAAAGGTAATAGCTATTGATACCCCGCTAAATGATTTTTCTCCAGGTGGAGTGTCAGGTCACACTCGGAAGATGAATTTTTCTTGAAATTCACTTCAACAATGATGTATTTAGGAACGTTTCGCTACTCTTAGGCGTTCCCACTGTGCACTAAGTTCCCTCAGAGGGCAATACTAACCAATCTCCTGCATACCGACCGTGCAATCTATGTGAAGTACTGCTAGTTATTGCAGTATTTCAACTGATTTTGTGATCCCTATCCCTTGGCCATGACTTGTGTTGTCATTCTAACATGCACACACAGCATTTTGACTCGGTCGCCAAAACTGGTCTTGATCCTTTGTTTCGCTATCGTATTCTGATGAACTGTTGCCAGTAAAGCTACAATTTACTGCTGCCATTTATTTGAATGAATTAAAAGTCACGTCCTGGAGTGGCTGTCTGAACTTTGGCTGTACACGGGAAATGTGTTTTGATCTACGTGGTCTCAGCTTATAAAGTTGTGATCTCACTTTGTTGGGAACATCCCTCTGTGCTTCTCGTGTGTGTTATATTTGCGTGTGGCTAATTATCTTTACCACATGGCAGGTATTTTGTACAAGAGGAAACTTTGAACTGGATATTTGCTTCACTGAATCGTAAAGGTATTTTTGACTTTTGCTATTACTTGTTACTGCCTTCAAGTATCACCAATTTCACCATGTTAAATCGTGTTTTCATGTTGTATAAATATAATGTAAGGCCGTGCGACCGACAAAAGTTTGTTACTGACCGTATTATTTCGGATTCACCGAGACATTTGCCAAATCAACACCGAGGTATTTTGATTTTGCTCATCTCAGAGATTCCAGTGATTTACCTGATAGATATCCGAACAACAAGTCGGTGTAAAAATTCAATTATTGACTAATGTTATGTGGTGAATATTTTGAATAGCTTTCAGTGGATTCAAGTATGGTCTTTGTGCTAAGATGTGGATTCTCTGTTTGCACCTTTCGTATTCTCTGAGCTGGATGTTTTTATAATGTCGCTTTCTTTGTCCCCTGGGGAAAATAATGTATTCATGAGGCGAATGCCAATACCAAAGATTTTTGACCAGTACAATGATGAAACAGGTCAAAAACTATGTTAACACATGTAACGCTCATATACGGTAGATTAAACAGCTGATATTCCCAGCATTTAGCACTTACTAGAAGGTTTGACCCGGATGATTCCAGACAGAAAGGCACCATAGTGATGCTTCTGTTTTAACGTAAAGTGCAAACAGACGTTTCCATTCAAAGCTGAGCTGCTGGAATATTTCATGTTACCTCTTAAATGTACCTGTATATATCGCATTGATGGAAGTATGCCATTTGGTTTTACAGACGGAATTCGCCAACTGGATCAAGATAATACACTCAGTCACCAAAAAGCTATGTAAGTATGTAAAATGGCTTGATTCTCCGACATATGAATTTTCTGAACCTTTGACTTCTGTAGTAGTGAGAGTAAGCCCGCCCCCGTTACATAACGCGTTTCGCTTATGCCGTAGGATTCTGAAGCTTCTTGAATGTGACAGAATGCATTAATGAACAGAGAGAGAATAATTACTATCGTGATAGCTACCTTTCTGAAAATTAACACATGTGAACCCCTAAGCAATTCCCACTATATATTTTGTTTTTTGGTATTTCTAGGAGTAATAATATGAATTCAGTTAGACACTAACATTGTAGTTTTCGATATTACAGGAGAGCTTTTAATGGATGCTGATTAATGGCGATGGTGAAATTAGTGATCGTGGATACCCCTGCCCGGCCTCAGGAATTCTCCGTAAAATACGACAGAAAGTCTGATTAGAAACTAAAAATTTTGGGGCAGCTAGGAAGTATGGGGCTGGCAGTCACTACTTAAACATGGCCAGCAAGGAAAGGTTAGCAGGATAAATAAAATGTGACAGTAGCCATGAAGATTTGTTCAACTCCAGTAATACAGCTATCTGTAGACCTTAAGTTTAAATGCAAGAGGTCGGTACACATTCGACGAATCCGACGGGAGGTAAGACGACCTGTCCTCAAAGATTACCTTTTACGTATCTTCCACTTTAATAAAAATAGGTAGCCTGGCTATCGAAATCACCTCCTACCGAAATTCGTAATTCCATTTGGATTTACCATTGTTGTAATCGTCCACTTAAATCAGATGACCTAAACATGAACTTGCGCGCTGATTTAACTTGCATCCCAGCAAACACCGTGCGATTCCTCAAAGAAATGAAGATATATTTCAATTGAATTTTTGATTTTCCCGTTGGTTGCGCATCCTGGATTCCACTGCTAGTCACTATCCACCAATTAAAGATATGCTTCAGATTATTACTTTACAGGTAAATCCCGTATGAAGAAAAATGGTCAATGTTCAACAATTGCGTCTCAAGGATTCGAGCGCACGAGTGACCTTCAGCCGACCAATCATGAAACTGAGTAATTTGTGCACAAAAGTTGATGTATATTTACAAGAAAATGCCTGAAAACCCATTAAACGGGGTATACTTCCTTGACATGATCTAAAAATACATCACAGTTATAGTGAGGAGTATAAGTCAGACAAGTTTCTCTACATGTATCCGCCGATGTGACTGAAGATGAGCTGTTTTTGTGAATTGTTTATCTCCCTTATCCCCATCCGCAGTCTTCCCCCAAAGGTCCTAGGTTGAATTACTACAGTTTGCAGAGAGACGATAGACGGCTACATACCAGGAAAATGTGGTGGTTAAACAAATGTAAATAAATGACATCAACTCTAAATCCATCCCTAATCGTGACCCCGAAATTAATTCTGAACCTAACACTACCCCTAACCTTGATTAAAACCCTAATTACAACCCTCACCTTAACCCTTATCCTAACTATGATGAGCTATTGACACATTAGCGGAAGAGTACTTAAAAACGTGATTTGGATGAGATTTGCTGCTAAGTTGGTGACAAGCGTTGATGTTTGACCTATGCCAATGACAGGAGCCGTCGGCCAAAGACTAACCTGCGAGCAAGGTCATTGAAGTGTCCACACACCTGGGACGCTGTTCTTGAACTTAGCCGAAAAATATGTTTTGGAACTAAATATGTTGCAAGTTTTATGTACCATATGTTCGCACATTGTTTGAAATAAAAGCTGTATTGTTATACTGCTATCATCGGTCATCGATTCGGTTGAGGTTATGCACCGTAAATAGTTGCTTGGCAGCTTAGTCATGAGAACAAACCGCAGAAAATTTCGTCAAAACTGTATAAGGTCGTTAGAGAGGCAACCTATGCAAAGCCCATTTAGAAATCTTGCGACGGTTTTAGTCTCATTCACATTTTTGACGCTTGGTTCCTTCACTCTTATTTCTCGTGGAATTAGTATTTTAACCCTCACTGCGTCCTTTCTATCTTACACAGGCGATGAGCATGACTTCAAAAAACTAATGGAATTGGAAGTGAACATCCCAATGAGCACGAAAGCCAGAGTGCTAGAACCTGGGTTTGATATTGAACACTTGGGCACTGAATAGGCTCACAAAATAAATAGTATACAGACTCGGAATTGTTAGAGATTAGACGATAAATTGAAATTTTTGAGCAAGCTGTTGACGCTTTCAGTGTGATATTGTGAATTCTTGAGATTTAGCACACTATTCCGGTAGTGAACTGCAGACGCCATTCCTCCCGTCTGATTCGACTACGCTACTTAATCTGCTCACTGGCGTACTCACTGAATACACATGCAACAGTGTTTGCTGCCTTCTTACTCTATATGCGAATTATCCAGCGGTTTGACGGCTATTTTGATACAAAAACCGGTTACCGAAACAGTCAATTCAGAGAAGAAAGCAAAGGTTAGAATGCTATGCCTCACTTACTTTGTAAATGATATGACTCGTTAAAATAAAAGCAACTAACTGAAAAATGCCAATCATGTAGAAAATATTGCTTAAGATACATTTTTTGAATCACTCATTGCGCTACAGTGCACACTAAATATATTTCCTCCTGATGTTCAGAAACTTACACTGTAATATCCAATTCAAGAAACTTAACCTAAGTAGCTCCTTTATATATGAGGAAACGATTTACTACTAGCAAGCCCGGGTAGGGAAATTAGGTATTCTTTTCCCACAACACCAAATGCATGCACTCTAGACTCGCGTTAACCTCGCTTAGTTTACTAGCTCGCTAATTTTAGCCTGTCCCAAACCCAGGAAAAGAAGGGGGTTGGGAGTCCAACTACTCACCCTACACCACAAAGCCAATCAAGCTGCTGCAAAAACTTAAACGCACAGAAAATATGTCAACAACGCAAAAAAACGAATAATAATCTTATTCTTCACCGGAATCCGAGAGGGGAAACGGCGCGGTTAGTGAAAGCCTTCGTGAAGCCAGTCACCCAGCCGATGTCTCTTCTCTCAATGAAAGCAAAAATAAGAATGGCTACGTAGAATGTTCGTACTATGTACGAAGCCATCTGGAAAGGCTGTACAGGCACCCAAATATACGCAAAGATATGAAGTAGAAGTGCCGGGAATCTGCGAGAGCAGATGGAATAGATGTAGATTATCAAAACTGTCAACTAAGGAGTCAGTAATATACTCTGATCATCCACTTAAACGACAACCGGAAGCACACTGAGGCAGTGAGTGGCTATCATGATATTAGCAGTGGCAGCCAGAGCTCTAACGCAACGGGAAACAATTTCGTCTCAGGATCAAGATGTCAAGATTCAACTCGAAAAGGGAAAGAGGAAAGAAGGGTACAACTATCCAATGCTACGCACAGTGCTACGAACAACATGGAACAAGAGAAGAAGGAAGTCTTTTACAGACAACTGCAAACAGTAATTGATAGCATCCGAAATGGTGACATTAAAATCCTCATGGGCGATATGAATGCAAGCCAAAGTAGGAGCAGATTATGTGGGAAGGGAACTCATTGTGAGTTGGGAGGTTCTCGCTCGGCGAAATGAATGAGAATGAATAATTATTTGCAGACTTCTGGCTTTCAATGATCTGGTGATCGGAGTCAGCGTGTACAAGCACAAGGATATACACAAGGCCAGCGATATGGTTTTCGCCAGACAGATACACCAAAAACCACATTGATTTTTAGCACGTGATATCGGTAACCCAAATTTTGCCGGCCAACCATTGTTATCAGGTGTGCGCCGGCAGGGGATCGAACCCCGGACCATGTGCACGGTCGGCGAGATTCCCGACCACTGTGCCACCGACGCACAATAGCGTGTGTCGGAGGTGGGATTCAAACCAAGGTCACATCGTGGACCAGATCACCCAGAAGATTACTCTTCAGTATGGCGCCTTAGACCGCTGGGTAACCGTGACCTGAAAGAAACGTGTAAAGCTCTTCTAGGAAGAAAGAATTGACAAAACGGAGAATGGCTGTCAACGGATACCTGGTATCTGATCGAGGCGGGTTGAGGGGAGGATGGTGAAAGAGAAGATGACTCAGTTCAAAAATGCACAACAGAAGGAGAGGCTAAGTTCAATGTACACTTCACTGAATATAGAAGTGAAGAAGAGTGCTTGGAAAGAGAAAGGACAATTCCAAGACGAACTGGCTGGCAACTATAGCAAAGCAGGCAAGTCGCAGGTAAAGGAGACTGTAGGACATTATATCGGATAACCAGGTCTCCATCTAGGAGGAGGTCAACTCGGATGAAGCAAATAAAATATGTTCAAGGGAACCTGATTAGCAGGGAGGAGACGTAAATGACACGGTGGGCTGATCACTTTATAGCACACTCGAACCGACCATCACCTGAAACTCACCTTGAAGTACCAACAGCAGCACGCACGCATACAACTGCCCACTAGTGGACACCCATCCCCATGAGAAAGCGGAAATCTTGAATGCGATGAAGCTACCGATATCCACTCAGGGAGGTAGCAGGACCAGATTAAATCCCCCCGAAGCACTGAAAACGGACCCAAAGGCTGCAGTAGATGTGCTCACGCCATTGTTGCAAAAGGTTTGGAAAGGGTAGAAAAGGTAAATACTAAGTGGAAGAGGGGCCATATTGTCAAACTTTCAAAGAAAGGGGATTTAGGCCTCCCATAGAACTGGCATGGAATAGTGCTCTTGTCCACGCCAAATAAAATACTAAGTTGTTTCATCCTAGAGAGAATAAGAGATGCACTGGATACAGAACTCCTCTCTATAAGACCAAGCTGGATTCAGGAATGGCAATTCATGTATCTATCGATTCGCAACCCTGAACACCATCATCATCAAAGAAGGCATAGGGTGGCAGTCAAACTTATACCTTAACATCATCGACTGCGAGAGAGCCTTCAATGGCGTTGACTGAGAAGTAATTAGGAAAATACCACCACACAACGCCGTGCAGTACCAAGTCTTTATCAACCCTATTCAACAGCTGAATATACGACAATGCCAGGTGCCAGGTGATCCACAACAAAAAGCTCAGAGAGGAGTTCGAAGTGAATACGAGAGTAATGCAGGGCTGCCTATTACCAACGATGACATTCCTAATTGTAGTGGACTGGATTATGCGTCAGACTGTGGCGAGTGAGGTGACAGGGTTACACTGGGACGACAAGAAGACTCTGTAAGATCTAGATTCCATAAGTGATTTATTTCTGATGTTGCACACACTCGAAGACTTGCAAGTGAAAAGCAACAAACTGGTTGAATAGGCTGGCAGCGAAGACAGTACTTCAAGTGGACGTGGTGAAGGCAGAGGTAATGAGGATAGCCAAAGAACAGCAACAGCGAAAACAACCAGCATCATAACCCCATCAACGGAAGAGATTTGAATGAGCTTACTCCCTCCACTCATCAAGGAAGCATCGTTTCAACCAAAGTTGGAACGGATAGAGATTTCAGAGTCAGAATTGGAAAGGCGTGATACGACTTCATCAGACCGAAACCACTATGAAAATCTTCCGCACACAGAATAAGGAAAACGATTCGCATTTTGAACACTAAAGAGAAGTTGGTGCTTCTATACGGGTAAGAATATCGCACTGGATGACACGAAGAGCATTTCCAAAAAGTCGTAGGTACTCATCGAAAGCTGCCAATTCTGGCTGAATATTGAAGGACAAATTGAAAGCAAGAATAAGCAAAAAGAAAATAGGAAAAACAAAACAAAGCTATAATCAGAAAAAAGCTAAGAAAAACTGAAAAAAATAATATTTTGCAATCCATCGCATGATATCTTGTGCCAGGCCGTCACTGGAGTGGAATCCCAACGGTAGGCGACGAGTGGGTTGTCCGAGGGTGACATAGAGGGAAGCGTGTGAGTAGAGGATGAGAGACTATGGTAGGTCGTGGACTCAGCTTTAGAGGATAGCAGAGAATAGAACAAAAAGATGTGTTGCTGAAGTCCTATGTTCCACTGGGAACCCAAGTGGATAATAATAACAGTCAAATTGCAGATGAAATTTCACAGAATTCACACAGCCAGCATGAAGTAGTATTCAGACTCTCTGAAGGCGTTAAAAATTGTGGCAAAACAGTTAACAGACCAAGGATTAGATAGATATACACGGTTTGTACTGCAGTGCTAAGCATCATTAGTCGAGAGTGAATGGACTCATTGAAATTGGAACCATTGAATGTTGAACAAATTGTTTTACATACCCAGAAACACGAAATGCCGGTAAATTATTAATTACTTGGTATACTGTAATTCGTGGTAGGTTTGTCGGCTCACGTGGGTGAAATCAGTGGGGACACCTTGATGATATTTTGGTTCGTAGTCGATGTCACGTATGATTTTAGCGCACTTCTTCGCAAATGCAGTGCTACAAAATCATAATTATCAGTAATGCAGGGATAAATTCGCCAGATAATATATTTCAGGTGACTAAAGAATAGCGGCCCAAACCGAAACGACCTTTTAACGCAAAAATGTCCTTGACAGGAACAACTTCGGCTAATGAGAAGGCTCAAAAAGAAAGGCGCATAATTGTAAAAAACGGTTTATATAAAAGTAGTGCAATCATAATAAACAGTTACAAAGGATGGCGTTCGCGTATATGTTCCAAGAAAACCTAGTTTCTCATGTGAGTCTTCATAGTCATATGAAAGCAGTTTCGGTACATAAATTCATCCAGGTAACTGTAAATCATGGGATTTCTCGATCCATTAACCGCTCTTATACATCTTTTTAGACGACTCCAACAACTTTCAATGGAACTGGTGTGGGTTCTATCCAAAGGATTCCGGAAACCGTCCGTATGATTAACAACATGATGAATGTACCCATGATTCGATAATTGACGGTATCCTCTCCATTCATCTCTATGAATAGTCGACCCCGGCAACACCAAACGCTTATTAATAGGCACTAATACTGCTGCACTGCGATTGGGAATCGCTTCTATATATACTTTGCGCAGTGTCGTGTCGTAGATGGACTATGCTGCCGACTCCTCCGAGAACTTGAGTCAGGGTGTTCATTTTCTAGGAGGAAACATCTCTGCAGTAGTTGTACCATTGCACTGCTGACACCTTTGAATTTTCTGTTTCATAAGCTGTAGCTGTGACTGCTCTTTTCAGGACCCAGAAGTTACAGATCATTAAAATTTTCGTCAAAGGTAGTTTAGACCTTGAGAGAAAAATTCCTAAGGGATCTGTAAATAAAAAAACAACGACAAACCTTCTCGAACCGATTTCCTCTTTCGGCGCTCAATACATCTGCATACAAAGCCATCAATGGCCTCTGTGTATTTTTGTATATGCATAACTCCGCATTGGCAAATTTTCGACAAAGCTATCAGTCCGTTATCCAAACAGTAATCGAAAACATCCATGATTACTTCCGCAAATGATACAGTCAGCTGATTCCTTGCTCAAGGTCACTTTTCTGTTCGAAGGTCGTTTCGATTTGGGCCGCTATTCTTTAGAGTCACCATATTTCATTCCTTATGTAACATGTATCAAACTGCCAAGAAGCAAGAAGTTGACAATAGAGGTATACACGGTATCTGGATACTTTAATTAAGTTATTTGGACGATAGTGGTGTAGATTCAAACTTGTTAATTGAAAATAAGGCTTGAAGCCTATGTTATTACCTCTGCAGTAATTTTCTGTGCGTGCAGACCCTTCTTGAGTGATTCAGTCGAGGGTGCTGACACCACTTCCTCTGGTATTCTGTTCCAGGAGTTGATGACTTGGTGTGGAAACCAGTATTCTACGTCAATATAGTTTATCCTTGGCTTTTGAACTCTTGTTATGTCCTCTGAGGTGTTCAGACCTGGTGGTAAGAAAAAGAGAAATGGGTTAGGTCCACAGTCATTATATGAGATGATGAGATCTCTCTGCCTACGGTATGACAGGGAGAGGATATTTAAACTGTTTAGTCTTTCCTCGTAGGATAAATTAGTTATGTGGAGAATCATACGTGTTGCATTCCTTTGAACCCTCTCTAGAGTATGTGAGTCCCCTCTAGCACAAGGACTAGCTGCCAAGATACAGTTCTCCAGTCTTGACCTCACCAGAGATATATATAAGGATGAGGACATACCTCTGGTGATTCTGGTAAAGACTGCGAATTTCCCATGCGGATCTGAATCCACTTGCAGCCACCACTCGACGATGTGCTGTAGTTTCTAAGCCGTGGCTTACTATGATACCTAAATCCAAATGAGTCTGAAATGGTGGGAGTGTTACTTTCTCTAGTTCCTTGTAGGTGACGCCTGCGTGCCCATTGCCTATGGTTTCGCATTGCACAACGTTGATCAGGAGAATCCACTCTGTAGACCACTCTAACAATTTGTTGGTTTCATAGCGACGTGAGCGTTTCATTGTCGCCCTTCAGCTCCTTTCAAATCTTAGTTATCTGCGTATGGGACCATATGGGAATTGGTGAGCAGAGATAACTCAGTGATATGCAAAACAAATGAGAGGGGTCCTAGTGTAGTGCTTTGTGGCACTCCCCTACGTACTATTGTTCAGGAGGCGAGTTGAGTCTATCCTAGCTCTGTCTCCTACCTATGAGGAGTCCCTAATCCAGTTTAGTCAGCCGCCTTTTATTCCAAGACTCCTATTTCGTGAGCGATCTCCCCTGAAGTACTTTAACGAAGGCTTTACTTAAGTCCACCGACTCGAAGTCAAAGGATCTCCCGTTGTCCCTTGACCTGACTTAGCTCTCTCTTGCCATAGGAAGGTTCAGTAAGCATAAGAGATTTCCTCGGATGCCGTGCTATGCTTTAGACAACAAATGGTTGTTTTCCAGATAAACCACAGTAACTTGCTTGATGATTCTTTCCAGTATCTCGATTAAGGTGCTGGTGATAATAATAAGTCTGTGGTTTCGAATGATATTGTCTCGATCCTACTCTGTGGATGAGAGTTACAATAGCGTCTCTCCAGTCACGAGGTGACGTCCATTCAGGAGAGATAGCTTGGAGATTGTAGTCAGTAGGTGAGTTGTATGAGCTGATAGCTCTTTGAGAGACCTTGGATAGAGGTTATCAGGTCTAATTGGCTTCCGTGCATCTAGTTTCTTTAAAGAGAGTTAAATATGATGTCGTGTAGGGCGTTGAAGTAGCTGACTACGAGACTGCGGCATCTGGATATCTGTGAACCTAGTATCTCCAGTAGAAAGTCGTCTATATTGCAATCGCGACTGCAGTACGTAGCAATGAGGTCGATATCTTATGTTGTGCATTCAAGTCTGCAGCGTAGAAATCCGCATGTTCTACTTTCGTTAGGTATTTTTTTGGAGCAGATGACTATGCCTCTATTTTACGGCCTAGTCGGTTTGGTCTATGCACTGTAAAGTATGGGAGGTTAGCTTCGTTGCCTCTGATATTAGATGTAGGCCACGTTTCTGTAATGGTGACTGGATTTCCGGGGTCTACCATTTGTTCAATAGACTGGTGGCATTGGTTTAGCCAACCGTTAGCTCATATTGGTGCTTCCACACTCGACCTACAGAGGTCTTGTGATCATCAGAATTCGAAATGTGACAACTCGAAAATCCTTAGTCGTAAGGCTTTTCTCGCCGTTTTGGCGCCGTTCGCTCAATTATAAAGCCTCAGACTGTCTTTTGATGCGGTGTTGTAGGCGTAAGTCATCACAGACTTGTATGCCTGGTCCTTTAAGACTTTGAGAGTTGCTTAGTATATCATCCTTCTCTGTTTCTGAATTCAGTATGACTTTGAGAAGGCATACCGGCTAATCTACTGTTGAGTCAGCTTTTTGGCCGATTCTTTCCAAGCTGTGGATAGTTACACCGGATACTGTTGTTGGCAGTAACTTCTCTAAGATTGGTTTGACCAGGCTGAAGTCATTTTCAAGCATGATCTTAGGATCCGAAGCCAATGATTCTCCGAATTTGTGGAGAATAAGCGACCTGTCGGGGAGATCAGGTTTGCTTTGGATGGTTTTCTTGCTCTGTGGTGAGCGCCTTTCCGTCTTTCGTGGACAATGGCTTTCACGGTATCTTTGTCTGGCTTTTCGCGGGCAATTACATTATGCCATTCACTGGCGTAATAATACATAGGAGAAAATGGGGATACATTAAGGAGGCCGTCAAATTATATCTTGTACCAGGCCGTCACTGGAGTGGAATCCCAATGGCACTCTACGAGTGGGTTGTCCGAGGGTGACATAGAGGAAAGCGTGTGAGTAGAAGATGAGAGATTATGGTTTTTTTTCAGGTGTCATACGTCACACCTTGTTAAAACTGTGATATTTCGGTGTTTGTGTGCACCATCTTGGTTCCCACATAATATTTTGTTTCTCTCAGTTGCTATTTTTTTCTTTGTTCACCACAGGTTTTTTTACACATCAAATTCCACTGAATGATACCGTCAAGATCCAAGGTTTCGGAATATAAAGACTTTTCGAGTGATTCTGCAAATGAAGATGGCGACTGGTTGTCAACAAGTGCTCTGGCTGTCTCCTTCGTAGAACCAGTCCCATCTCTACAGAATATTCTGCAAAAGATTGGAATTAGTTGTCAGAGCACAGGACATTTTTTCTTTGCCAAAATGCCTTTCTTATCTAATGATGATCACATGTCTAGTTCTAGTATCTGTAGCACATTCTGCCCAAAAGCGATGTCGTTATTTGGAGGGTTATCTCAAATCCCAACAGTTGTTACGTGAGAAGTTAGTACAAGAACTGCGTCAACTAGCAGTAGTTTCAAATAGAAGTGTCTCAAGTAGTTTGTTGACATTTTCTAGTTTATTATGTCCTTTGCGTACGAATGCATCTGATTCTGAAGTTGACACCCCCGCTGATGATGTTTTAGTGTTGTTTGGATCTCCAGCAACAGTGTTTCAGATACTTCTGTTCACTCCTTGCCTATCTTCTGACATAACAAAATTAGTACTGGAGTTGGTTTCTAATCAGTCACTGTATTCAGAGCAACTTCTTGAACAGTTTCAACAACCTGTGGGTCTTAGTTCATTATTTAGCTGCAAACAAGTCTTCTCAGACGTATCTACACGTCTCTTAGAAGTATTTCAAATTATTGAAGAACCACGGATTCGAATAAAAATTCTAAGAATTCTTCCTGATCTCGCGTCCTCATCTTCCTCATCCGGATGGATTCTCAGCGATGAAGATAGATCTTTACTTGTTTTGCAACTTGTCAATCTCGTCGACTCGATATGTCTTGAAAATCATTGTGATTCGACAAAAGATTCTGATCCTGTTGTTTGCCTTATTGAATGCTTGACATACTTTTTTGTACAAGGAGAGCTAAAAGATCGGCTCTATATTGCGTTGTTTAATCTTCTCGATCGATGTATTGGACTTGACTCCTACTTCTATTATCTTCCTGTTATAACTCGTTGTCTTTTGATTAATGGACCAGCTGTACCACAATCACCAATTGAATTATCCAAACTTGTATCACGCCTACGTTCTGTCTTTAGTTTCGCCAAATCGAATTCAATCAATTCGGCAGTTTCAATTAATTCCTCTCTTGTTGACGTTTTGCGAGTCGCATTTCAGTTAAATCGCAGTGTATTGTCCGAGTAAGTCCAGAAGTTAGTATGAATTTTTGTTTCGGAAAAGTTATAACCATTGGTAACAATCATAAGGGTTTCATCTGGAATATCGGCTACTGTCTTACCCTGCAGATTGCGTATAGCACTTGGGAAATAAATTCCCGTAAAGCAGGCTTTATTTAGCATAGGTAGTGAATGCATCAATCACGTGTTCATCTTTTGTCAGTTGATCAAATATATTATGCAGGCGTTGTAGTTCTTGATATTAGTCGTACCGTCAATTCCTCTGCAATCGTTTGCTAGAGAGATGTGTTCCTGAAAGGTTTGTTAACAACCTGAAAGCTCTATACAGAACACATTAGGTAGAGTTAGGGTATACAAGCGACGGTGGGATTGCTGAATTTGACTGCTTTTCTTTAGTTTTGCCGTTGATGACATTGTGGAGACATCTTTGAAAGATGTGCGTGTTAGTGTTGGTCTGACGCCCGGATAAAGACTTTCTGGCCTCTACTATGCAAGTGATACCACGTCTGTGGGATAACATACAGGCTATTCAAAACACAACTAGTTAGTGATCATTATCTGTAAATAACGTATGCACTTTGCTCATAATTAGTAAATTCATTTTCTTAAGTATTACGATTATACGTAGAGATTTTCCAAGTGGGAAGTATCATGATACAAGTGTGATCTAGCAAAACTACCGAAGACTGCAGTTTTAAGGCATATATCAGTCAAAGTTCGTAACGTGAAATTCACTTTCAAAGAAACAGGAGCTGCAGGTAGACCACAGGCCAAGTTCAATATTCAAAAACCGAAAAATCAGGGTACAAAGGATATCTTCACTGCAATCATAAGGAAAAAGGCGGAGACACCAGTGTTGGAATGCACTGGAACATTGTGAAAGCGGTGTGGAGTCAAACCTGCATGGAAGTAGTGGGCAGAAAGAAGAGACAGGACAACCAGTGGCTCACTACGGACACTTGGAGACTAAAAGAAGAGAGAAGGGTGATGAAACAAATGCTTATCCAGTGCATCGACGAGCAAAAAAAACAGGAGCTGAATGCAAGCTACAATACACTGAACAAAAGAGTAGAGAAAAGTGCTAGGGAAGACAAAAGAGAATCTTATAAAGACATGGCAATTGAAGCAGAACAAGCTGCAGGCGAAGGGGACCTCACAACACTCTACCAAACAACTAGGCTCCTATCCGGGAAAAGTTCAACACAGATTAAGCCAGTGAAGGATGACAATGGAAAGTCAATCACCGAGGAAGTGGAGCAAAGGAAAGAGTGAGCTGAGCACTTCAGAAGACTTCTGAATCGACCGCCACCTACAACGCGCCTAATAATACCAACAGCGGAAGCAAAACTACCAGTGAACATCAATCCTCCGACGAGAACACAAATATTGAAGGCAATCAAGATGCTAAAAGCCGGAAAAGCAGCAGGACCAGATGGAATCCCAGCAGGAGCTTTGAAAATAGACCCAGAGACAACAGCGGACGCCATTACTGGACGTTTGTGGAAAGAGGGCAAAATACCCGAGGATTAGAAGAAAGAATACTTATTCAAACTGTCAAAGAAAGAAAACTCAAGTCAATGCAAAAACTGGCGTGGAATTATGCTCCTGTCCATCCGAAGAAAAATACTAAGCCGCATCATCATCAAACAAGCCCTAGATGGAAAACTTCGACCGGAATAAGTTGGATTCAAGAGAAACAAGTCATGTATTGATCAAATCGCCACTCTACGGATCATCATTGAACAAAGCTTGGAATGGCAGTCACCTCTCTATCTCAATTTCATTGACTTTGGGGAGGCCTTCGACAGCGTCGATCGATAGGTCATTTGGCAACTACTTCGCTACTACGGAGTCCCATCGAAAATTATACATCTCATCCAACAGTTATACGACAATGCTGCATGCCAAGTAATCCACAACGGGAAACTTACAGAACTTTTGAAGTGAGGACGGGAGTGAGGTAAGGCTGTCTATTATCGCCAATTATTTTCCTGATTGCGTTGGACTGAATAATGCGACAGACAACGGGCAGCGAGGAAACAGGCCTAAAATGGACCCACACAAAATACTTAAAGGATCTGGACTTCGCCGATGATATATGTCTGATTTCCGACAAACTGTAAGATATGCAAGTGAAAAGCAACAAGTTGGCAGAAGAAGCATCCAGAGAAGATAGGCCTTCAGGTGAACATAGAGAACGCAGAGGTGATGAAGATTCGTGGTCAGTAGCAACAACAACAACACCAACAAATGACAGCGATCAGCATAAATGGTAGAAATCTGGAAGAAGCAACCTCCTTTACCTGCATCGTTCCAACCACAGGTGGAACTGACGAGGATATCAAAGCGAGGATCTGGAAAGCCAGGAAAGCTTTCATTTCTCTCAAGTCTGTGCGGAGATAAACAGCACTCAGCATGAAAAATAAGATGTAGATTTTCAACTCCAATGTGAAGCCAGTGTTACTACACGAATCAAAGACGTGGCCTCACGAAGGGCACCTTGAAGAAACTACAAATCTTCAGCAACAGATGTCTCTTCATTCAATACTCAAGATCAGATGGACGGTGGAGCGGACCAAGTAGGAACCGATTTTGCAACAAATATTCAGGAAGAAGTGAAGTTGGATTGGACTGGCCGTACTCTAAGAAAACAAACCATCAAATGACTTTACACGCCAGGCCATAATTCGAGGGGAACCGGAATGGTCGTCTGTGCGACGGTGACATGGAGGAAGTCGTGTGAGCAGGTGATGTAAGCATGTGGAGCCGGGTAAAAACGTTTGCAGAGAACCGAGTGCAGTAGAGACGTGCGGCTGAAGCCCTATGTTCCTCTTGGAACTAAAGGAAACGATAATAATAATAATATAATTTCTTTGAAAGCCGAGATTACTCAGATCACAATGTGGTCTGCTTGATACCGTAAGTGGTAATCAAGAAACTAAGCATAACTATATGAAACCATGTACCACTGATTAATCGAGATGAGTAGTTGTATACGTCTCACATCAATCAGTAGTTTGGATCATTTCGATCTGGCAAGGAAGTACTACTGGTTCATGTCAGTGTTATACAACTACTCATCCCAATCAATCAGTAGTAGTAATAGTGTATTGTCTCATCCAAACAAAGTAATCCCAAAGGCTTCTGCTCAATAGGTCTCAGATTCTGTTTCAACCTGGGCAACTGGGTGAGTACCGTTAGCCCTTATTCGTTTAGTGTGGCTCATAGCAAGACTCCTTGGAATATTGGTTGTAGAGTTTCGATCTCTCCACGTAAAGCAACTTTTCAGGACTAGAAGGGAAGAGGATCCAGTGGCTCGATCATGTTCAAAATGCTAAGGATTAGTCGTTGAGGATTATTTATGAGATGTCTAAAAATGGTTGACGGTGGCGCTAATGCATTCGTCGACATTCTGAAGATCTGCACTAATCTTCGTTTTGTTGTTTCCGTATTCACACTAATATTCATCTGTTTTAACTTCCTTATGTTTCTGTTTCCTTTGTGATTTTTGAAGCATCTGTACTGTTGAGGAATATTCTAAGTCGATTCATAGGTGGGTCAGTCACAAAATGTCAATACTGCTATGACATTTTATCTGATATGACTTTGCTGGTAATGATAAATTCAATATATTTGTAGAAATGATGATATGGTGGTGATCTCTATTCAGTTTTTAAGGCAGGTATGCGGTGGCATTGGTTCTACAGACACTTGGGATAAGGCTGAGTGAGAAAGAAATAATTGAAGAGAGAAGAAGAAGCAGTTCAGCAAAGATGTTTTTACGACAAAATAATTAAATTAGGACACGAAATGTCTTCTGTGAGACACATCGCAGAATTCCAATGATACGAGAAGAAAATTGTAACGGAAAAATAAGGAAACTTCTCAAGCTTTAGCATAATCTTAACTTTAGTCACAGCTTGAAGAAATAGCTCTAGCCAATTGGCTTCGAAATCGTTGAAATGGTGTATTAAGGGTAGATGTTTTGTCTTTGTCTCAAGACACACCGGTACCAATTTCTTGATGATACGGTAATACAAATAATTTTTTTTCATGTCTGTCCACATATTTCACTCGGCAGGAAGCGTGGATCATTTCGATGCATCTCCGATAAAGATTCCGATAATTTGCGTCATTTCTAGTTGCAAATTCTTTTCAAGTCATATGTTTTTTTGTTACAGATGGGTGCGTATAATTGGCTTACCTAACTCCATGCCAGATTCCTTGTGTCAAAGTGTGGTTGATGGTCACAACCAATTTGTACAAGACTTTATTGTTCTTTGCATATCTGTAAGCATACCATCAATATCAGCTTCCGAAAAGGGTAACATAAAAGCAGTTTCGGATGGATCTTTATTCAAAAGAGTTTACAATCCCGATTCTTATCACAACAAGCGCTTGCGAAATGAAATTATTTCTAATGTGCGTCGTCTTTTAATAGCTGGGAAGCTGTTTTCATTTGGTAGCATGCATTGTGATATCGATACGTTTTTAGCGGATTATGGCGAGCTTCTAATTTCTGGAGATACTCGTTTGTTCTCATCATTTTCATTTATTCTAAACCAACTTATCATGTCAGGAAGTTGTGTTGCTACTCGTTTCAAATATCTAACCAGGTATATTGGCTTATGTTTGTACATGAAAGTTTTCAACAGTTCCAAGAGTGACTACTCTCTGAGACAGGAAATCATAAGCAACCTTATACATCATTATTTGACAGGTATCAATAGCTTGTTGATAAGAAGCGCCAATCGTTTTCACATGGAAGCTATCATGAAAGCTATTCTGATAACGATATTACGTTTAGCTCAATCGAACGCTCGGGAATTGGGAGTGTACGAGGCAAATCTACGTACTCTCCAGAACCAAATTGATTTTTCAGGGGCGTCTTGTGATTCAGGTGAAACTCGTTTTCAACATTCGCGTATGCTTCATGGTTATCAGTCAGGAATTTTAAATGACAAGCAGTACATAAGGCATATATTTTCTATACTTGCTTGTGTAGCATTTGGGTGGGTTACATGTCTTTTTTTAAAAACAATGAATTTTAATTTTGAAATATTCTGTTTTGTTTAGCTTACTACCCATTTGAGGAATCGATAACTTTTAAGAAGACATTAAATTTTCACTTTCAAATAATTTTGCATTGATAATCTGAAAGATACTTTTGATTGTCTCGAGAAATAGACCCCGTCAACTTCCGCAATGTAACTTATTTGTTTACCAATGAAACGATTGCCATACTTTGCTTGGTGACAGATGCATTACGACTTTATTTTGTTGTTATTTGAAACACGAATTTGGTGCAATATAGGCATCAAGAGATAAACCATCAGAAAATTACGCAACAACATAGAGAAATGAAATAAATGAGGGACAGATTCATGGAAACAGGTAAGCATGCTTATCAAGAGAATGGAAAGGAGCGTATTACTTTCAAGAAGAGACAAAGGTGGATATTGTGGTATGTTAGGCATTGATTTCGATTCTCAGCTATGTCGAGAAACTAATTTGGATGGTTCTTCGTGCAACACCCTGAAATCGTAATGCAGTAACATATGGTAATGAGAGACAACTGTCTATGTCGAGGTGCCATTTCATGGGCAGGTTGATTCCCTCATTCAAGTTTCACCATCGTCTTCACAACTTCTTAGGTGTAGGTGTATTCATTAGGTCAAGGGCTTTATGGTGGTTGAGTTCTTGGAGTTTCTTTTGGATCCCCGTTTCGCTAAATTGATGGGTTTTAACTAGCCATGGACCAACTGTTGTCTACAATATTGAATGCTGACGCCGAAGGCCAGCCGGATCTGAGGTGAATTTTAAGCGGAAAGTTTTTGAACTTTAAACAGAAACGCAGCAGTTCAAGTTACAAAACTTCGCAAAGCATGCACGAAGGTAGAAAAAACATGCAAGTAAACAGAAATGTATGAGAGTAAGTATGTGGAGAATTATCAGAATTTAATGAATCTGGGAGATGACAGAGTGAATGCATCTGCTTTACCAAGGAGTATTTTAAGCTGTCACCAACTGTCCTGAATCATCGGATCTTAACTCCTCAAAGATCCTAATTTCCAGCTCCCAGTATGGCTCAAATCGGCACTCGCAGACTTCACGGATTGACGTCATGTTTTAACTTGACAGTCAATTCATGGTGCTTAGCGTCACAATCAAAAGTCTGGTAAATTCTTATGTACTATATTGGATCACTTGCGAAATTCGAAATAAAATTTTGGAGCCAGGCACACGTAAGAAACACTTTTGAGATTGGAGGCAGCAAAAAACTTCACTGCAGTTTCGACTTATGCATAGATACTTAGTCTAAAAATATGTATTGAAATAACACCCTAAAGTTTATCTTAGAGACTGGTGATCAGCACTGCGGTAGTTCATCCACCTATGAAATCATAGTATGTCTGCTGAAATTGGAGCACATTCATGGTCCATTTGATGCACTTCGTTCAAGTCCCATCACCTTCTGACCACATGTTTTGACACCATCAGTGCTACTTCACTGAGTGTGCCTCAAGTGACGTCCAATATTCACCGGAGTTCTTGACCAGTAATCACACGCTGATATCTAACTCTGTGGATGTTTTCTGTGTATGCTACTAAACACTGGAAATGATAATTGGCTGATTTCCTAGGATTCTTTTGATCTATGAATACCCTGAGAGGTGTGTTAGACGTCCGATTAGCGCGTCCAACCAGGCCATTACTCTTCGTATTCTTCACTGTAGTATGTTTTCTGAATCCCTAATATGCAGCAGAGTCCGTTGACAACAATACTTCGAAATCTTACGAGCGGGATACTTCGAAAGTTTGACTCTCAGTCAGTATGCAGCTGAAGTAGGGCACCACAGAGGCTAATCCATTGGTTGATTTTTGCTTGTGAAATGGTTATGGCAACAGTTCGAGACATTATCGATTGCCTCTCACCCTTAAGTGAAGTGGTCAACCACGACTAAATGTTACTGAGGCCAAGTAAAAATTTTTTTAGGAATCATATAGTTATAAAAGGTCCTAGATGTACCTTATTATATTTGTGTGAGGCCTTACAAAGTCGGTGAATTCAACAGGAATCAAAGAACTATGAAATCTTTCTTCAGATGAGACCACTGGTGATGACTTTTCGCCATCATCTAGCCTGACTTTGTTGGTGCATCGTCAAGAGTACCGTGGTCGGTGCCGACAGTGGGATCGAAACTCGACAGTATGTGGGCGTACTTCAAAAGTAAAGCATATTGTTGACAACTCCTGAGTTGTTGCACACAGACCAGACCGTGTATGCCTAACTATTCCTTGGTCTGTTTTACGCAGTTTTTAACGCCTTCACAGAGTGTAAATACTACTTCATGCTGGCTGTATGAATTTTGTGAAACTTCATCTGCCAATATGAGCCTGTGGTGCAAGTATTTGGTGTTTTGGAGAGAAAAATACCTAATTCTCCTCCACAGACTTGCTAGTAGTGAATTTTTTCTTCATTATATAGAAGGTACTTGGGTTACCTTTCGCGAATTGGATATTACATTTTTATTATAAGGTTTTATAGTCATGCTTTTGTTTCTGTTAACGCTTTGATTTATGCTGAACCTTGATGTTGTATGAACACAGTCTGTTAACGAAGTTTTATGAATGGCTGAGACAGTGGTTTTACGCTTCGGCATTATTTTGCTGACGTGACCGGTATTATTATTAATATTCATACCTCGCATTCAAAGTGGAACAAGGAGCTTAAGCAGCACGTCTTCATTTCACTTTGTTCTTTGTTGTCATTTTCATCTGACCTGATGACTGCTGTTAAATTTCATCTTTTTCCGTACATGGTCTTCCCCATTTCACCATCGGACGCCGAACCGGCTGCACCCCTATTTGGGTCCCATTCAACGATCTCGTCAGTGTATGTTCAAATGATTTTGTTTTGCATATTTGGTGTGTAAAACGCTGTTAGGTAGTTCGCTGTCAGATTTTCTTGTTGCATGTCTTTTCCTGACCGATGGTGATATTCTGATTTACGCCAAACGGCGTATGTTCTGTGCACCGGTTGGCTCAACACACGTCTCACTTCCGGAAATTTGAATGGAGCTAACTTAGACATAATATACATGTTACTTGATGGATATCACCGAATACATGACACTTCTGTAGAACTTACATTGTAGCATAATTCATCTTGTCTTATATGGCTAACAGCGTGTATTTCTACAACTATCCAACTGAGGTTTCTGATATCGTAGGACTTCAAACAACAGTCCTTCTAGTTGACATGCACTAGTTGTATGAGTTCGATTGTCTCTCTGAGGATACTGCTGTTTGTTTCCGAGGTGCTTCTTAGTAGACAATATTTTCCAGGGGAAGGTAAGTGTTTTTGGGCACGTATTTAAATTGAAGTCTTGTGTACTGATTTTCTGACATTGAGTGAAGTGTTACTTCAATTAGGTATTAGATGTTTTGGGTGTACTGACATAACTATATGGCTGACTTAATGTGTAACTAGTAACGAAGCTGTGATTAGTCGTTGGCATTGATTTCGGGTCAAGCTAGAATCTTTTTTTTCAGTCAAAGGTGTTTAATGCGTGAGATAGCACTTTTGTATTTGGACGCACACTCACTTTTGACTATTTCATAATTTCTCATTAGAAGCAAAGAACATCGGAAGCAGCAAGACGATCTGTTGTCATTCATCCGCAAACTGCTTTCAAGCGAATCATTATTTTCCAAATGTGTTGGCATAATTGGTGCAGTTGTGCTTATCGAGGTAATTTGCAGGCGTGATAATTCATCAAGAAATGAAGAATGCCCCTTAAATACTGCCTGTCCTGAAGATGAAGATGATGTATGTCTGTATTTCTCTTGTTCTTATCGTTTCGAAATTAATCTCTAATGATTTATAGCCATTATAATTAAATTCACCGTTTTTAAGTCCAATTCTCTGTATCTGTACAGGAAAGACTGGAAAGCATAACCTCAGAAACCAATCACTGTAGTTGTTATAGTCCTGCTGGAGGTCAGTGGCAGTCAAAATAGCTTGGTGTGGCAGACGAAAGTCGTTGGCTTAAGCTTCTGAGTTCATGGATCTCATGTTCGATTTCAGTTTCACCTACTGCAGCCTGAAGAACCGAGTATTCTTACCAGTCCTCACAATAAATGTAGAGAAAGTGTGTTGCACATTGGAAATCTGATTCCGGTAACTAAGTTCTAACGTAAGGTGGTGGTTGTTGATGTTTTAGGATATCTAGTTAAACACAGGAATCATACTATTTTGGCTGACGGATAGAGAAGTTACTGGGATCATTTCGCTGGTATTTTATGTGCACGAAGCATACACAAACAGCAAAGCTTTTCAGTGTTCTAGCCAGACCTGCTTGTTTTCGGATTTACTGCCTGAAGGTAACTGATTAGCAACTCAAAACAATACGCATAGATTGAAATTTCGAACAATACCTAATGACTGACGAGAGTAAAGATACTACAAAAAGCAAAGTTGATGGAAATGAAACAGAGTAGTGTACACATTAGAGAATAACAGCGACAATGTAAGAAATCACTCAATCCTTTTGACCCCTGGCACCTATGTACACCATAGATTTCGAACGAGGGTTTTCCACCGCTCTACGTTGAACTCATTTTGTTCGTCTGCGCAGCGTTGTGGTCAGTTGGAGTCTCCTTTCAGGCGATGGAATTAAACACCATGGACCTGGTGGGAGCTATAAAGGCTGCTAAAACAGAGTTTCGAGGGGAGACCCTAAAATGTATTAACAGAAATAATACGCCCATTGTTTAGGTAAATATAAATTGGTTTTCAAGGGGACCTACCTTTCTCAAAACCCCAATGCATTAATTCTCATCTACATGAGTACCTTTCAGCCTTCAGGTGACTAAACGTTTTCTTGCTGGCAAGGTGAATGTCCTATCAAATGCTTTGAATAGAACGGAGTATTTTCATTTTGGATTTGACGTGTTTCGCTAACAGACTATTTGATGATGACATCCCTACGAAACATCTCTTTAATATCTAACTTGCACTTTTTGGGGTTAGTATGTTATTTCCCTTCTGTTCACTGTAGTAAATTAAATTCAAACGCTTAGTGTTCCACGTTGTGTTCGCTGTTCGTTGACCTCTTAAGATTTGACTGATCCGAATGTATTGCTTTATCTCTTTCTACTGTTCTGTTGTAAATCACGTTAGCAAATGTTTCACTTTTCTTATTTTTATAGTACATTTTACTAGCTTCCCAGCTGGCTCACATCGATAATGATCAGAGTAGTACGTTCTCTGCAAATGTTAGTCGAAGCAGTAATGCTAGTTCTTTGAGTTTAAAAGGTCCAGGAACAGGGTTTGCTGATGATCCTAATGAAATCAATTTACTGGCTGGTGACAGTGAAGAAGATAGAACCACTGACATTTCAACTCACCGTCCACAATTTGCAACTCCACCTACTCGTCTTTTGTTACAATTGGTGGGATTGGTCGAGCATGCAATCCATTCGCAATTTCAGTTGACAGTTTTCTGGCTGGATGAACTGGCATTCTGTTTTAATCGAATAACACAGTTTAGTGGTAAAAATAAGGCGATTCAGTTTGTTCTGGATAGTACCTCACCAAGTGTGTTACAGTTTTCCGAAGAGGCGAAGAATTTTATCGTTTGGATGGGTACTCGAGTCATGCGCGATTTTCAGGTTTGTTTCTCTTTTCTCTAATTGTCCTGATTTTTGTTGCATTTCTTACATTCGGCTTTGGTTAGGTTGTTTATTTCATTGGTTGTATAGGTTTGCATGTTATTTTGTAGAAGCGTGCTACACTGTGTCCATGTCGGTAAATGTTCGCAAATAGTTCTAAGGGATTGTGTTTAGAGAATTCGGTTTTTCTAAATGCTGATGTCATTTGTAACGTGAAGGCAATGAGCGGTATTCAGGTTGCGTATCATCATATCTGTTATAAGTATCCATATGACAAAAAATACCAGAAATTGAATAAACAACTTATACTGCTCTCACTTCACTTCTATGTGATTATTAGTGTAGATAATCTTGCTGACTTATCGTGATGTATACGGATAACAATGGGTATTAGCGTCTTCTGTAATGTAGGTGATCCCAACCCCACGATACGCCCAAGTGATCAATCTAACTACCCAGTGTAAATTGAATGACGTCTGTTGACTAGATGTTCGAGTTAACTAACTAGTCCTTTCTGTGTCGTTGCTCTGTAATTTGATGTTAGTGAGAATTCTTGAACTTGGTTTTCGCGCCTACTTCACTTGACAACTGGGCGTAGTACCACTGTGATCATTTTAACCTTATGCCATTCTGTGAGCTGGCGTTTATCTAATGGAAGCTTTTTAGACCATAAGTTATTTCACGATGTCTCACATGTTCTTCGTGTTTTTCGTCTTCGATCTGCAGAGAATCAGTAGTTACCGTCGGAGTTAGCGTGGCTTAGTATTCAACTGCACTGGTTGCAGCTACTTTGCTCAGATATCCATTTGTTAGGAGGACAACTATGACGAACACCAAACTATAGGTGAGACCAAGCATACATTAGTATGATCAAAGTCAGATAAGTACTTCAAAATGGGGGGTTCTGTATACACCTATAACACCCGTAATTGATTAGAATTTAATCCATTCGAGTTCAGACTTGTGTGACACAAGAGAAAGTCAGGTATTGAAATAGCGATGGCTGCACCAGAAGTTGATCTCTAGAAAACAGACAGAGATTGATGCGGAGAAGGAGAAGGCGATACTTATCATCAGATCTGACTCAACTCAGTATATCTGTTAGTACTGCGATATTTGTTTCGGCTGTAGGACTTCTTGCGACACCGACGTAAACTATACAGGGTGCCAGTTTGACATGGTCCTCGGGTAAGCGCGGTCGAAACAGCTTTTGGTTTGACAAATGAAAGGTATTTTTCAACGGATTGCTGCGGGAGTTTGTCTGTGGAACAGCTGGTTGGCATAAGTAATTTTCGTCCATTTATTTTGAGTGGGTGACATAAGAGCACAATGAGAGGTATCAATTTTTGTCACATCAGGATGTATTATTCCTGTCATCTACCAAAGACTTTGTAAATTACCTTTAACTTTTAGTGATGTAGCCCTTCAAAATGAGTAACTCATAATAATTTTCCAATTTTGTTCATATTTTGTTTAAAGGATGATTTTGTGTTGGACAATGCTTCTACAGAAAACTTTACAACCCAGTTCTCACTACATAATCCTCGTCTTTGCGAAATTGCAATTGCACTTGGACCTACGTGGAACAAATACTTATCAGCTGACTCGCATTCGCTAAATGGTGGGAATTCTTCAGGGCGAAAATCAAACCGTGTTGCAAATCCTCTATTATTGCCTGCTTATTTGAATTTGCTAGCAATTTCTGAAGCTGTTCAGCATGATGGAAATCTAAATAGTAAGCTGATTATTATTATTATTATTATTATTCAATGCTACATTTCAAGGAGTTAATTTTTTATAACAGATTTTTATTTGTATATGTTTATTTCCGTATAAAAATACCCTAGAAATGTAGCAATGCAGTGTGTTATTCCCACAACTGAAGACAAGTAACCCTTTTCGAGTGAAATTCTAACAATGATTTGCATGGATCTGCTGTCGAGGTAGCATTTGTGAAAATGTATAAAATCAGAAGCCATGTTCATTTCGGACCAAAACTAAGTTGTAGGTGGAAATACTAACAAAATACAGTGTCTTCTGCAAAGCACCTAGTTCAGAGATGGTTAGCATGTGATTTTCCCCTGTCAAATGTAATATGCTGCAGGATTGGTCTTCACCGACCCCTATCTGTAAGAGAAGAGATGCAATGATTGAGTGTATTTGAGTAATTGCATCTGGGCTAATCAACTGATTGCTGACGAAATCTCAGCATGGATATGAAGGTCTCATTTGATGTTTACCAAGTCGCGTTATCTTCAGCGCAGGTGTGATATCCTACTATATATCAAACGGCTTATGTACTGTGCATCAATTCTCGCCGTCTTTCTTTACTGCTATGAAACCTTTCTGCTGAGGGCAGGAGATATGAAGGGATTTGATCTCAGGTATCTTCTTTTAGTCCGTCGTGTTTTGTGGAGCAATGTTTGGTTAAAGTGGAGTGTCAGGTAAGTGGTGGAAGTCAGTCGGTTGATGATATTGTGAATCTTCCTCTATGGAAATGTGTAAGGGCAGTGTATTAGTCATATTGAAGAGCAGTATCAACTGAAATGAGTTACGGGTGGTGAGACGAAAACATTGCATGAATCCATGCAGTTTTTATTAGTTAGAGTGACTTAGGGAGGTGTAGATTGTATATTTGGAGTAGTCGTGATACTAGGAGTCAGCGGTTTGAGACTTTCGGTGAGATCTTTCAGAACTAGACATGATCTCCCTGATTCTGCTAGTCCTTACTAGTTCTCATATGATTCTTTCTCTCTAGCATTCTCGTTTATTGTTGTTTTGTTGCGACTGCTCTCTACATCTATGTATGCTAGATCTAGTGTGTTTTTGTACAGAGTTCATATTGATAACTCAAACAGTCATTTTTTGATATCAGAATATATTTGAGAATTAGTCTACTCAGTAGACGCTAGTTGCCTAGTTATCGACCACTGTTGATTCTTTTGTGAATAATTACTTCCTGAAATTTTCGGAAGCGTTTCAACAAATGTGTGTGATGAATGCATAGTTAAATAATAGTTTTTATGGTGATAGTTGTTAAATATGCCTAATGGATAATTGCATAGTCATGAACGCATTGTAGCCTGGGGTCGGCAAGTTTCAAATGATCTCTAACCAGTTGCCAGTCATGAACTGGTATGGAGCGTGTTAAGGTTTAACATGTGAAGGATGTGAATTTTTTACATGTTGAGACAATTTGAAGACTAGTGTGTCAAATTGATATGATTATTTAGAAAATGAAAGTGATCTGGTCCCTCATAATCTTTATCACCAGAATTAATTATCGATACCGACCAATCGCTGGGTGCATTAAAGTGAAAAGAGACTATTATTCGGGCTGATAAGTGTTAAAGGACCGATTTTCTTGAAATTTAAGTAAAGTCAGAAGTCTGGTATATATCTGCAGCATAGGTGAACGGAAATGTATTTAAGAATATCTGATCAAAACCACTTGAAGCTTTTGCATAATATTTGACCGTGCTTTGAATTATCAGTGTGTTGGTCAGTCAAGTGCGATTTCTTCTCTAATATATAGTACTATAAGTTCGTTAGATTCAGTCGACAAAATATGCTGATAAAGTAACTGAGATTTTGAATAAAGCCGTATGTTTTATCCCTCTTTGGTTGTTTGTTCTTGCAGTGCTAGCTGTGAAAGTGATTCACAGATAGTGAAAAGTCTAGTGCAGTGTTATTCAACTTCTTTTTAAAGTTAATTCATTTAGGGGTCGGGTGTGAGGACAGATACTCGCCGATGACATTAGTTAGTGGTTGCGTCATATCTTGAGTTGGCAGAGGTTGGAAATCATGGACTGGTCATTGAATCGCGTCCCATTGGCTGAATGATGTTCAAACTCGCCTCGTAACTGGAAGGTCCTGTGTTGGAGTCTTGACGGTGGGTGCGTACTGATGAAGAGTCCTAAACTAGGATGAAAAAACTCCAGTACTCCCAGGTATGGTTCTCTAGCCGATGTCAGTTCATGATGAAATCCTGTAATCAATGCAGTCAAATCACTGCAAACCAACACTTGGCTATTTTCACCTGACAGTTAGTTGACTATCGTTTGTTCATGTTTATATGCTTGCTGATTGTTAGAACAAACCCAAGTGATCTTTTACGCTTATCAATGATCCTTTCATAGCCAATAATTACTATTGTAAAGTAACGTTGATCTATTGTTTTCTGAAATGCGAATCAGTGGTATGTATCAGTTATTCTCTAATTTCGAATCCGTTTTAATTGTTTTACAATTATATTTTCTAATTTTCTTTTCAGCCATCGATGCTCTCTTAGGTTGTCCGCTTTTGTTGCCAACTGAATTCGCTGATACTAGATTTACTAAATTACTTTTAGGAGACAACGTGGTCAGCATCAAACAGCCTCATTTACTTATGATCATAATTAATTGGTTTATAGAAACTATAAATGTTTTCGCTCCTAAATTACCGTGTGTTGATTCATCCAATTCACAAACGTTTTCTCTCGGAGCAATTTCATCAGCCAATATGTCTAATGCAAATCGAATACATTATTTATCAATTCTCCTACGTTTTACTCAGATCGCGAAACTCCGCTACAGCCTCTATAGTTATTTAGCATCTGTGTTTGATACGAATAATGTGCAACAGCAGGATGCAGATGTCGATACTGAAACTGAAGTTCGTAGAACACAGGTTAGTGTTGCTCCAGTAAACAAGTCTGGATTATCGTGGTCTGATTTACGTCTTCCTACAGCTAGTTTCCAGCCGGCAATGTGTTATTCAAGTGTACCATCGACATCCTATGGTAATGGATCCGGTCAACCTTTTGTCACTTGTGGTGTTCATCTGCAGTCATTTCTTTCTAATGATGGAGATTGTTTATTCGCGTATGTTTGTATGCTTAATTCAGTGCAAGTTGATTTTTGAATCTTTCTAGTATCTATCTTTTAGGTTTGTAGAGAAAGACTTGAGACTTACCATGTGTGAATTGCTTTCATTGCATATTTGGTTCACTGCTAGCATACTCTTCAGCGAGACAGGAGGTCTTGGTTCGATTACTGGCCGACGCACTCTCAAACCCCGTCCAGCCGGTAGTAAACCTGGAGAAGAGGAAAGATGGGATGTAAGATTATCCACCTTATCCGTGAAAGCAACACTGCCGCTACTGAAACTTCAAAAGCTTGAAACCCCATGTTCCTCTCGGAACTCAAAGGAGCGAAAACATCTTAAACGTTATTTTAGTTAAGGCTAAGGCATGTAAGTGACACAGCTCCACTGGTTTATGTGTGTATGACATAGGCTACGCGTACTTAGGCATGGCCTTTCTCGACCGCAAAGTTAGTTAAAAATCAGTTATTCGGAGCAAATTTTGTAATGCACTAGGCTACGTTTATTTTGTGGTAGCTGATGATACTGGGCTCTACTCAAGGATGAAGTTGGTGAAGACTGGGTAGCTCTAGATAAGGTAAGCATAGTTTAGAAAACAGTTAGAAGGAGTCAGACGAAAACTGGACATTATTGCAGAAAGTAATTGATCGTTGGTTTGGACTACGTAGCGAGGCATAGCTTAGCTTGCCTGTGAGTTGTCGATATGTTGAGAATCATTGGTGGTGGCTAACTTAAAAATGTTGTGTATTCTATCTTTGTTATTTTCCATATTCTGAAACTTTTCAGTAATCTTCGACAGGCTGGGATTTGGTTATTTTATTATTATTTTGTCCCCTCAATTTATATTCTTTTTGAGAGGTCATAATGTGAACTGATGCTATTCTGTGCCAAGTTTATGTTGGTGACTTTTATTAGCATGTAATTGAAGTAGAGTCGTGTATATGGGTATCAATGGGGAAATGAGTTAGCAAATCAGTCACCTTTCACTCAAAATAGCACTGTTTTTCCACGTCTACTCTATATTTTCACATTTTCTTGTTGCTTTTTCGTCTGGCTTTATTCTCAAGCCGAAAAAGGACTGGAACTAGCTCAAAATTCAGTAGTTGTGCGAACAGGAATACGTCGCGTGCTGTTGATGTAGGTGCGAAAAAACGTAAGAAAATATTGGATACCAAAGGAACATGTGAGAATCGAGACAGCTATGCATCTGAACTAAGCGATTCATCAGTCTCTCAAAACGACTCTAACATTACTCAGCGTACTGATTCACAAGTTTCCCAAGTGTGCAAAACTGGTGGCAAAAAGTCTGCGCGTACAAAGTTATCGAAAATGGCTTTAGTTGGCACTAGAAAAGGCAGAAAATCCAGCAAACATTGTGTCACGGTATGCGAGCTCTTCATTATTATATTTTTGTCACCTTGAATTGATTTAATTTTCTTGATTTTTCCCTATAAAATCTACGAGTCATGTTTGTGTGACTGCTATTTTTCTCAAGACAAATTAGTTCCTGTTTGTTTATAGACAAGCTGTTGGTCAAATTCAAATACTTGTTGTCATTCCCCCACTTGCACCAACTTTGGTCGTCCGTCAGAAGATCCGTATAATGTACAACTGTCCTTTTCATCCTACTTTGTGACTGTCCGAAAAGTTGTTTCATTTTCGACATCCGACAGATGTTAATTGTTTTCTAGTTTTAATAAAGCATTGAAAATATTACGAAGGAAAGCCTGTCATTGTAGCTGGCAAAAGATGTGTGTACTGTCTTATAGTCCAAAACATTCTCTTAGTTAAAGGCCATGTGATCCTGAAGAAATACTTATTTTCTGTTTCACTCTTATACTTGTCAGACTCTATTGATTCTCTTCATTCATCTCCTTGTCTACCTCTGTATGCTATTTGGAAGGTGGCAACTCGAACTGCTGCACTTCGGTGCCAAGTTCTATGTTGAATCCAGACAGACAGTAGTTAAGCATGTCATTATCATATTCAGAAGTCACGATAGCGAAAATAAGTGCCTTTCAATGACAATAAAGTGTGAGGGGAAAAAGGACAGTTAGACAGAACATTTTCCCCTGTGAATTCGTTTTTATACGTATGCTATGATTACTTTTTCCTGGAAAAGCATAAAACCTCAAGTAGATTTATACACTGTGTCAAAGTTACATTATGTGTGGAAGTAGAGGTATTTCACAATACAGCGTATTGTCTGCGAAATGAAACATCCTGATTTTTCTGACATTTTTAGTGAGTTCCTGATTCATATTTGTCCTTTGAAAGAACCTAACACCTAATTAATTAAACCTTAGTTTGAAGTTGATTTGTGGATGGTGACTAGCACTGGAATCCAGGATGCGTATTTCGTCCCATTTGGGACTCGCCAACTGGATGCAGCTGCATTCAGCGGTGAATGATGTTCCCACCGAGGCTCAAACCCAGTGCCCATAGTTTCAAACGCCAAAGGCGGTATTCAACTAGACCATCTGGACCACGAGAGCTACTTCTGGTGCAATGAGTTTTATTGACTATTTAATTCAACTTTAGATGTTTCCTGTCGATTGATTCTACCGAAGTGCTCTAATTACATGCCCAGACATCGTCAAAGCAACTGCACAAACAGCCGACATGTCGACCTGACGCCTAGCACTTCGGTCCAATCAATCGACGGGAAAATCTGTAATTGAATTAAACCTTAATTTGATTATGAGCAACAAACTGACTTCAAAATGTTTTCTATTAAGTAATGCTTTATCAGACTAAGGAGAAGCTTGATTAATTTGCTTATACTAGCCAAATTTGTTGGAGCTGACTACGTGCTTTCGCGAATTGGATCTTAGTGCCCTTGTTCTAGGCCTTGAATCTTGGCCATGGTCGGTTACAGTCAGTAATGTCGAGGTTTCAAAATCAGCTGCTTCTCTCGACTGGATCACCTTAACTTGGCTTCTAGAAGAAATAAGCATTCGTTTAGATGTTATCACTGAGGTCTCGTAAGTTTCTTTGTTTTCAAATGTTGTGTATCTTAAACTTTTTATGGAATCTTTTCCCTCTATCTCTAAAATGTCTGTCTATAAGAAACTAAATTTTTCTTATTTATGTGATTAAATTCCTCCTCATAACTCAAATAATGACATATAAAATGTCAATCCATACTTGGCATATTTCATTGCTCCAAGATTATGTAGAATTTACAACAAAGTCAATCGGGAAGGAAAAGTTAACTTAAATCGCAATATGAACAATTACGGGAATGAATGATGATAATAATAATAATAATGAGGTAAAAACTCAGAGATTTTCTTGTTAAGCGACAGATTCCATTGGAAAAGGATGATATAAAAGTCAGTGTTAAACAGCAAGAGCAGTAATGACGTAATGCGAGTAATTATGTCTGAACAGGGAAAAAGTTGACTAACGTGATAGAATATAGGCGTACTTTCAGAAAAGGTTTGGGGTTAATAGCAAGGAACACCAAAACTGTAATCAGAGAAATTTACAAATCCTGTGGTGTGATTTACCATGCTGTTAATCTCAACTAAATGGCGGCAAACGCCGCAGTAGCCACATACGAAAGTTGTACTGAAAAATGCTAGTTACATAGAACTAGCGTTATGTATAAAATTCAGAATATGCTCAACAATGTTGTATTAGGAAGCACCAGGTTGTTTATTAAATAGCAAATTTGTTTCTAGTCGTGTTTGTGTATCTTTCCGATATGAAATTCGCATAGATCTCCGACAAACAAAACTTTGCATTCGTACTTCCGTCACCAGTCTTTCGTTGTCATTGGGTTACTTGTGACATCGTTGTGTTATCATCACATTAGATATGTATCGGGATAGTTACTGCTGTTCACCTCTGTTTCTGCTAGTGTTCAAGTAATCGGTCACTTGTGCAAGAAAATTGAACCATTTTTACATCCTTCTCTGTTTAAAAATTGCGATAATGCATAAACTTCAATTTTTTCTCGTAACACAACTTCCCGACAACATCTCCAGACATTTGATGTTCGCATTCTATATCCAGTCAGTCAACGGACCCGATATATCAAAACTATAATTCGAAATAATCTTTTTTAATATTAGCATTATTTGTGTCGAACTACCCACAGACTGGTTGTCATAACGTGTTGATGCATCAGTAGTAATATTGCACGTTCAGTCGTATTTGCAATTCCTGTATGACGAGTGCGTCCCTTGAGAGATGTTAAGTTCACCGGAATAGATTGGTATTTATTAAGAACAAGATATTCATTAAAAACACTTTTCAATGGATTTATCACCGAACTGTATAGCTGCAATAATAAGTGAAATGTACATAGATTAAACGAACAAAATGAAAAATAAATGAATGTTTATCCATGTACGGTTGAGGTAAAAATAAGAACTGTACATACTTCTTTTGTACGTGAAGTTCCGACTCGAATACATGAGTCGCCAAGGCCTCTATATTCTTTAGAAATTTGGAAGAGACAAAACGCAGCAAGTTAGCATGAATTCGATAGATGATCTTCAAATCATGTTCAGGGCTGGTAGAGTGACAGAAGTCGATGACATGTTGTAAAATAGTTTCGCACATCCTTTCTTTTTCCCTTGTAAAACCATGCTGGGATGTGCTCTCCTATTCGTGTGGAAAGTGTTTTGTGGCTACGGCTGATATACCTTGCTCCACCAGAGCAAGGTGGTGGCTAAACGAGTGAGCTTGTCTTTTACACAAACAGAAAACATGTTAACAATAATAACAATAACAATTTCGCTTTATTCCAGAAACAGTACTTGTGGTACAGTGTGGAATTTTCAGCACAGCTAGGGAAAGTTGGTTAGAGTTATGCTGCAAAGAACGTCTTGCTGACTGATTTAGAAAGATGATTTTTGAGGATATCTAAATCTTAATCACCTGGGAATCATAGATTTAAGAAGATGGTGTCTTGGAAACTAACTTAGTGACCAGTTTAGAGTGTTTGTCTTTCGTGTTTTCACCAATAACTCGGTTTGGGTATTCGTTTTCAGGAATTATGACTTTTAGGAAAGGACGTTTCGAGTTAACGCAAGCCGAACTGCAAATATTTTTTGAACAGTAGCAGAGGGAAAGAGTGAGATTTGCTCTGCTGCAAATAGTCACCCAGCCATGGAAATTAGTTAGTTTTCTATTCCATGTATGTCTTCGGTGGATGAATCTTTCAAGAATTCCGTAATTACTTTGAATAAGGAGCACATTGAGAGAAGAAATGTTTAGTTCGGATTCTTTTTCTATTTGTATATTGTGAGGATGGCTGACAATTGTTGAATGGTAACAAAATATCATCAAGTACTCCATCCTTATCTCAGATAACGAACATGTTGTCCACATATCTTCTGTAAGTATGAGAGTGACAAACAGTTTGACTAGATTGTGATTTCAAGCTTTGAAATAAAACAGTCAGGTAGCAATGGTCCCAGTGGTGATACCATCACAGCGTCATCTTTCTGCCTACAAATCTCATTATCGAAGCTAAGCTGAACGTTAAAGGTGCATTTCAATAAGAGTTCTGTGAGGTGGGATGTTGACAACCCCATATCTAATCCATGTTCATCGAAAGAATTGCATAAATAGCAGACAGTTTCTGTGAGAGGTACATTGGTGAATAAAGAGTGAGAGTATGACCCTGTGTGAGACTTTGAAATCTTTAATACCCTCAGTTCCTCAATTTGAAATGTCTCCAATAAAAACCTTAGATACTTACCTTCTAACTGGTTTTAGTATTTCAGCTAGCCATTGAACGATACCGTGATCAGGTGAATTAACCATATCCTGAATCGGCTAAAGGGATAGAGCTGTTTCATGAATTTCCATCAGTCTGTGTAAACAGACGTGCGATTACGGAGGAGACGGGTCAAATGCGTCCACATAAATCTGGTGCGATTATTGATTCATCCTTGATGTTTTTTAAAACATCTGCCAGTTGATTTTCTTGTTGACTTCACTGTTGGGTTTGGGGAATTTCATCTGACCAGAAAAAGTCACTAAGAATTAATCGACATATTCCTGGCGATTCGTTACAGCAATAACCCATTTATACAAGTGGCTTATGATAATAACATCAAAAGATTATTAGAACTAGGCTTTGAATTGGTAAATTGATGATAACAAACATGAACTGTTGGTTTGAAGTGTTGAAATTGCTGTGGTGGCGTGAGTATGAGATCAGAAGTATTTCTGTTTAGGTTTTCGAGTTACAGTTGAGTGTGCAGTCTGTTGACTCTGGATACATTTTCGCATCAGTTAGGATCCAGTAACAAAGCTTGTAGTTGATTTTCGGAAAGGATACTTAAAAGTGTATGGGGATCAGTTAGAAGTTCTCTTTCTACCACTTGATTTTATTACTCGTAAGTAATGTGAAACGTGGTTTTTAGTCAAATTTCAATGACCGCATTGCAGTTGAAGTGATTGCATTATTTGTAGTTTAACATTATTCAGTTTTTTTATCCCTTACAGTTGAAGCACTGAACGACGTTTATTTTAATTTTACTTCATAGTCCACCACTGGCTTTCGGATGGAATGCGTTTGAACGTCTTCGTAATCTTTCCGAATTTGTGAAGCTCAGTTATCTTTCCTCTTTAGTACCCTGCATTTTCAGTGCATTGATTCGTGCAGTGGATTATTTAACAGGTCAGTTGTTTTCCTGTGCTTCATATATTTTCCCCCATTATTCATGATTATTGCGTGCAGTTTTAACTTTATTCTTTACAACAGTAGCTGTAGTACCACTTTGGTTGGTATTAAATGTTCTATTACCGTATAGTCTGTTAATTGTGCTAACTCCGTTGATTTTAAACATGAGCAGCTTTTTACTGGTAGAATTTGCTGTTCATTTTGAACAGACATACTTCTACTAGTGTGTTTAACATGAAGTTGACCCTGGTTCCCCTTTTGTATAGTTCCGTATGTTTTTAATTTGTTTTTGTCACATTACACTAATTTCATGTGCTGCATTACTTAAAGCCTCACATTCTCCTACGTGACCATTTGGTTTCTAAGCTAGACTCAGAGGAATCTCAGTAAAAATATTAGTGGTGGTTTTTCGTCATCGCCATCCACCTTGAGAACTGTAAGCTTCAACTCAAAAATATCCCTTCATAAATGACTTCCGATAAATTTTTATTAGATTCCTCACTTTGAAGGGCGTTGGGAGTTGAAAGCTATCCTCATTTCGTACATCTCAGGTCCCTTTGTGGGCAGTCGACCTATCCTTATTCGTCAGGAATTGATGTGGCATTCTTATATAGATTGTTGGGAATAAAAAGACACTTAAAGCGAAGAAAATTTTCTTTTCGACGAAATCATCAACAAGGCTGTACATTCGTGTATTTATAATAAACAGGGGGATGGATAAAGCTCAAACATAGTAGCATCATAATTACTGAGAAGATTGACGTATTGTGCACTTAGGGGCCAGAAATGTAGAAATAACAAAAGTAGACAGGATGTTTTTAAAAAATGTCTAGTGGGATTGTAACTAATGTGACGAATAATTGTTTATGCAATCAGGGATTAAATATGTAGAAATAATAAAATAAAACAGACAGAACGTTCGGATATGAAAATATGGTAGTGTAAATGGGGATTAAGAAAAACTTAAAATAACATGAACACACAGGAAGTTTGGCTAAGAAAGGCAATGGGATAGTCACTAATAAAAGAATTACCTGTTTATAATAGCCACGGCAGGGACAAGGGTTGGACGTATTTCTTTTGGATATAAAGTGTGGGTTTGAACTTTTGGATAGCTAGTGCCTGGGCTATACCCAGGTGTCTTAATTTCACTCCCTTTGATAGGTTTGATCGAACCTTGTATATTCTTTTTGAGGGATTTTTCGAATGGCGCTGAATGTCCTGAATTGATCAGATGTTCTGTCACTGAACTATATAATCGTTTTCGTTCTCTTTTTACTGGCCAGGCCGGAAAGTTTTCACGAGAGCGTTTCTCAAGTTGGCGCATGGTACGTCCAATGTAGATTGGTTAAGACACGTTTTACAGTATAACGTATATGACTGTCATGTAACTTCCTGGACTGACATATATTGGTTACTTTGCCAACAAACGCGTTAAAGAATTTTTTGTCTTGTTGTACTGTGCAAGTGTACTGCACATCGACTGCATATTGTGTATTATATTATTATTATTCCCTTAGGTTCCGATTGGGACACAGTGCTTCAACAGCACATCTCTACTTCGTCCTTTATTCTGCCTTACAACTGCCCATAGGCTCTCATATCCTCACACGACCCCTCAGTGTCACTCTTGACCACCCAATAACTCGTTGTCTCCCACTCGGGTTCCATTTGAGGACCAGACCCGCGATATCACTTAAAGGTTTCCTCAGCGTGTGTTGGATCCATCTCCATTTTCTCCGGCCTATCTGGTGAGCGATAGGTTCTTGGTTAGTTTTTTCTCATAGTTTCTTGTTGCTAATTCTTTCTGACCAGCCATCTGATGCTCAATATGGAGCCAGCCAATGAACAAGACAGCTGTCGATAAATATCTTCAGTAGCCCTTTGGAAATGCTTTTCTTGATATGCTCGCCATGTTTCTAACTGATACAGAAGAACTGACTGGTTCGACGTTTGTGTTGAAAATCCGAACCTCCTTCCTCGTCCTGAGGCGGTGTGCAGAGGATTTCCAAACCGATTTTAGATTGATGAAGGTGTATCCTACCTTTCCGATTCTAACTGACTAGCTGGCTTTGACATCTCCACCCATTTCCATTGCCTGTGGTTGGAACGATGCTTCTCAGATAAGTGAAGGAAGTGACCTTTTTTCAAGTTTCTTCCGTTGGCAGTGATTGATGCTTGTTGTTGTTGTTGGTTGGTTATTTTCATCACTCCCATTTTCTCTATGTTCACTTGAAGTCCTTTCTTTACTGCTTCATCTGCCAATTTGTTACTTTTGCTTGTAAATCTTCGAGTTGTGTAACGTCAGACATAAATTGTCTGCGAAATCCAGAGCTTCTAGCGTTTCTAGTCGGTCCGACGTATTCATGTTTTCTCGCTCCCCACAGTCTATCACAATCAGAAATATCGTCGATGATAGTAAGCAGCCTTGTCTTACTCCTGTACTCACATCAAACGCTGCACCGAGTTTTTCTTCCTGAATCACTTGACATTTGTCATTGTCATACTGACTGAACAAACTGTTGAATTTGAAAGTGGCAATTTATAGACATGGATCCGTATTATTTCGTGGTTTCTCTTCTCTTCTCTTCTCTGCTGGTTATATTTAGTGGGACGAGGTTTAACAAAGCCCTAATATTGTTATGTATTCATAGGAATCAGTCCTCCAGTAAAGAATATTGTCATAACTCCATAATGAAATAAAAGCATAGGAATAATAGGTCATATTTATGAATGAAATTTCTCGTAAAATGTTGTTAGTTTTAACAACATTAAAAATTAGATACTGCTCAATCACTTTAATACGTGAGTGACAGTTATAAATAACAAGGCGTAATAAAATACGATGATTAATACCTTGAAACAATAATGCATTATCCCTACGTTTTATTCCACTGTGACGTTATTACAATATTCTCTACTGGAGGATGGACTGATTCCTATTGACTAAAGAAAAAAATCTTAGAGCTGTATTACAACTCGTTAAAACAGGTTGTACCCAACTGATGAGGAACCATGGAGTGAAATGAATTCATCTTATTTTGCTCCAGTGTTTGACTTTCCTTCTTTCAAGACTTTGAGAATATACATTTCTCACTCAATATTGTTTCACATAAATTGTGAATGCAATTTTATTCACCACCACTACACAATTCCTTTTTCTTATAGCTTCCAATTTATCGGAAGTCCATATAAATAATTTTGTGATTTTCTGTTCAGCTAATCTAGCCTATGAATTGATAACTGAATGGTAAAGTCCAAGTTGATTGTCGTTTGTTATTAGTTTTTCACTGCATAGATTGTTGTTGAAGTAGGTAGGTTATGGTGTATTTTTTACGTTATCATAATTACCAAGTTGGTTGATGATAATCTTTCACTGCGTTCTGTTTAATTTCTCCTACTAGGTGGAACAAAGCACACAGATGATAGTGAAAGCAGTTTGGATGATCTAATTTGTCCATGTGACTCATCCATAGAAGAAGTTGAGTTACGAAAAACTGTAGCCTCCATTAAACCAGAATCCAATCCGCCTCTTCTTGAAGTAGCCAGCTCATCTGATGACGATGATGTTGTTGACGATAGCCTAGCGTTTGGCACGAGATATCAGGTTTCATCCGTCGTGTGTTCGTGTCTGCGTTCTCTGTTGATCTTGGTAAATGGATTAACAAGGCTTTCCTCAAATATTGATCACTATTTGTTTTACAGTAACGGTTTAGAGGTTTTAAATTCTATGAGTATATTTTCCTATAACATTATACACACATTAGCGAAGTGTTGTAATTCCGGAAATGCTATTAAGCCTATTCGTACAATTGTGGTCAATGAAGACGGTGTAATTAATTATAACTATTGTGAATCTGTTGTTTTTCCTCAAAACGAATCATCACAAAATGCATCATTCGTGAAGCAGATGGATGACTTGTCTACGAGGTATTTTGTTGATGTCTTTATTGACACTGATGATCTATCAACTGCTCAAAAAGAAATCAGTGATTTTCAAAATATCAGTGAGTTAACATATTCTGAATCCATGTGAAGTCTATTTACATGTGCTTTGTTTTTCGGTAGCGTTAATCTCCTAAACTGAACCATAGACGTTTTACACACTAGCTGCTACACTTCTAATTCATCTTCATTTCCTTCTGCATATGTTTTTAGTTGCAGCTGCTTGTTTGATTGGCTACTGTAGTGCTTTCTTACTTATCCCTTCTGTCCGCCTGGCTGATCCTCAGCATCGAGTGTAACTGGGTGTTGGTAGAAGTTTTCAGCATGTTGGAAATCATCCGCGAACTCCGGATCTTCTAAAGTCTTTTTGTCGGTCTAACGTCTGTCTGTCTTTCCTATCCTCTCAGTCTGTTGCATGATCCAGTCAACCGAAATCAGAAATATCGTGTTTGATAGGTAGTGGGCAACACTGCCTTACTGCTGTCTTCAATGCAACAAAGGCTTCATCAAGCTTTCAGCTGTGAATCACTTTGCATGTGTCATCATATAGCTGTTGAATGAGTGTGTAAGTGTTCGCCGTAGTTTACTTTGTAGTGTTGGAGCAGTTTCGTTTCTAAGTTACTTTACAGCCCACGCTGCCGAAGGCCTTTTCAAAGTTGGTGAAGTTGATGTACAGAGTTGACTACCTGATATATGTGTGCATTACTTCTCCAAGGCGGTCTTCCATCCAACATATCCTCCCAGCATGTTGATAGCTTAATATTTTGCTTGGAATGAACAGGAGTATGGTTCTGTTTCATTTCTTGTATAGGCTTAAGTTGCTCGTCTATGCGAGCTTAATAAAGGAGCGTAACTACAACTATCCAGATTTATTCCCTTCCTTGCAAACTTTGTGAAGTAATGGCGTGAGTATATTATCTGAGGTCTCTGGGTCCGTTTTCAGTGCATTCGAGGGAATTGCATCTGATCCTGCTGCTTCCCCGGTTTCCAGTAACTTTGTGGTATTCAAGATTCTGTTTTTCTCGTAGGATTTTTGTTCACCAGTAGTTCTTTGACTGCTAATGATACTTGTAGACGGGTTGATTATTGCAAGAGCTCTTCGAAGTAACCAGCCCAGTGTTTGTTTTCTTTCATCTCGTTGGTAATTAGGTTTCCTTCACCACTTTTCTTCTCACTTGTGGTGTTCCCTTCCCAGATCTTGAATCATTTATGTGATATTGTGTTGTGAATTCTCTTTTACCTACGGCTTGCTCTCGAGGTTATCCTCAGTTTTTCCTTTCGTTGTTCATCTCTGCACTAGTTCATCTTCTGCTTGACCATCCTCCTCTCATCTACTAGGTTCCGTGTGTTTGTAGAGATCCGTTCCTTTCGTGTTTTGTTCCTGACTATACAGGTCTTCTTCCAAATCGTTATCGGAGAGTTCCCCGCAGATTCTCTCACTGGCATTTCCGTATGTCTCAAAACTTTTCCACATGGCTGCAGTGATGTAGCTTTGTTCTTCAGATTCAGGCTGTCTAACATGAATTGTGTTGTGTCCAGCTTCCTCAACGACTTTCATCTTGATCCTGAAGTTCGCTTGTAGTAGATGATGATATGAGCCTCGATCTGCTGTTATTGGCAATCCTGTGTTCACTAAGCGTCTAGGTTTCTGCTTTCTTGAGAGTAAGGTGAAGGTTTTTTGCCCATGTGGCGAAGAAATTCTGGCCACATGAAGAACTAGATTATTTTTAAAATCTAGAAATCCACAAGGAATAAATTTCGCCTGCGGTCTCAAGCCATGTTGCCAACAGTCTTCAACTATTCCGGTGACTCTTACCAAGAATTTTCGGTATACAATTCTAAACTAGTAAGGAGAATGTTTATATTACACGTACTTCAGACTATGTTCTAAGTTTTTATTATATGTCGAACTACTGATGGTTTTCATTAATGCTTAATTTAGCCACATTGGTAGGTGTTGCCGAGCAACGGCCAATATGACACCAGCTCCACAGGGGCAATTGAATTGATAGATACGAAGATAGTTAGCTAGCCTAGATACTTCTTCTTTCAATTGAGGTATCACAACTGGTTGTGTGGAAAATATGACCTGAGGTTTATCAACATTATTCAGAGTTCTTTGAACCGATTTTGTGAACTTGTTGGTTATTATTGCATTTGTTACCTTGTCTCTCTTAAATTGCTGTTGTATGTAAAAAGGCTCCTTGTTTACGCATGAGGAACAGTTCTTTTCTACTTTTTATATTGGTGAACTTCAGATAAATTGTAAATTGCGTGGATGTAAAGTGGAACAGGCATTTCGTCAAAGTATTCGGTGTGGGTGAAATATAAATAAGTCTTGATTTTCTTTAGCGATAGAAGTGAAGCACTGAAAAAATTGTCACTAGTCACAACCGATGACTATTATCATCGATTCTAATAGCGTCCTGACTTCATTGATTTTGTGTTCATTTTGGGAATTTAAAAGACAGTGATTTTAGACTTTTTTCTACAATAATCTAGAACTGGTATTCAACTATTTGAGAGTATGTAGACAAATTTGATCGTACTATTCGTCTGGTAAATACATTTGCTTTGCTATGCATCTGTATATTTGTTTGGTTTTATTCGTGTATTTTTGAGAACGTGTATCGATTTTTCTTCACTTTCACGTTCACTTTTTCACCTCAGATTATATCAGCTTATCGCAAAACCTGCGCACTATCATAGAATATCTGATGAGAAATATTCCACCTTCGAAATTACCTCATGCAAACGCAGCTCTTCTTCATTGTCGTCTTGTATTTTATCTAACTTCTTTGTATTATGCATGTCAAAAGAAGTTGCGTACCTCAAGTCCATCTGATACAAATATACGCTGGGTTAGTGATAATCTTGTTTATTTTTGCCCTTTCTAAACATGACAACCATCTAAAATGATTTGTAACATATGACTACTACTAATAATTATTATACGTATATGAAATTATTGTTAAATGTAAGTTCTATGAACATTCTTCAAAGTCTATATATATCATTTTGTATGCATTTCTTGGCTACTGTTTTACTTCCATCACTTTCAAGTTTGACAACCATTGAAAACCTTGGAGTACTGTATAGTTGTTTCGTTCTTTTTCGGTGCTGCACAACATGCGACCACAAAGTTACCAGGCGTCAAACTCAGGACCTTCAGGTTATGAAGTGAGCTCGTTGACCATTGAGGTGAAAATCCAATGAAACATGAATTCTAACTTCTGCCATCTCGCCGTATATATAGTCTAACCATCAGACACTATCATCGAAGGGTATTTGTTGTCACAACCGATTTGATAAAACGTTCTTGTCATGAATTCTCATTAAAATTTCAGACAGTTTCATCATGTAGTTGGCTGTTAGTAGTGAACACTAGGTCGATTTTCAACAGTACCCACTCATGACCATAACTGAAGTCAGTTTGTGATCAACCATGAAATGAATCAAATCCCTGCAAACTCCAACACTTGAAAGTTCCATTAACTTCTGAAACTAAATCAGGTATTGGTTTTTGTAAGGGTTTTTGTTCGATTGGTTGGAGGATTTCATCATGAGCTGACATCAGTTATAAAACCCATTAGAGAATCAAAAAGTACTGGACAACTATTTCTTCCTAGTTTTTGACTCTTCATCAGTAGTCACCCGCCGGACCAGGACCCTCTGGTTACATACATGGGGAGCTTGTAGACCATTAAGCTACTGGGATCCGATCCAACGGCCCATGAATTCTAACTTCTGCCATAACATTACTTTAGTGATTGATTAATTCATGTTATGTTAGTAATGCAGGCTAATTTTTCTTCACCGTTTCACCTCATTATAAAAGGACTTGTTTGGTCCTCTTCGTGTTTACATTCACGATGTTCTTTCTAGGAAAGCACATAATTTTTTAAAATTCTTCCGTAAAATATAAACTTACGTGTGAAATTTTCGGATACCTTTTTGTTATTTTATTTTTGCTGGTTTTTATGTTTCCATTAAGTTGTAACCAATGGATATTGTCGCATAAACCTCGTTGATGTCTAATAGGCATAAGCTTGAATTTATCCCTAAACGGTGACATTAAGTTTTGTTTTAAAGTCCGATCTCTAGGTGGACGAGGCGAATGTACGTTGACTTGGGGGATCTAGATTAATCCTCGAGAATTAAGTAAACATTTTAGGATTATTTTCAGAATAAGAGGGAATACACGCACAAATCTGTATCTTTACTCTTTATTTTCGACTATTTTGTTTTAGGTACCGAACTTACTCCAATATACTAGTGAATTATTAAATCAAGATTGGGACACTTCCATCAAATGGAAAGGTAACATTTATTTTTGATGGTCACTCTATTTGGATGATGTGGTGGTGGTTGAATTGGATTGGAATCGGTTTGCTAACAAACGCATCAGGTTATGTTTTTCCATTAAGCTGTTTGTGGTGACCGCGGTTAACAGGCCTATTTAGTATCTCCTTTTTGCGATGATTTATCACTCTAATGTTTATCCTTAGCTATATAATACGCGCTTTTCGATTACTACGTTACATTAACGTAGTTATATAAAACGGTTATTTCTGTTGAGTTTCTTAACAAAAAAGCTGCAAAACATATTGTAATTATTTGCCTTTCGAACACTGAATGTGTAGATATAATCTTGTTAACAGATAATACCTTTAACCGCCACCTACAACGCGCCTAACTATGGAAGCAGTACTACCAGTGAACATCAATCCTCCGACGAGAACACAAATATTGAAGGCAATCAAGATGCTAGAAACTGGAAAAGCAGCAGGACCAGATGGAATCCCAGCAGGAGCTTTGAAAATAGACCCAGAGACAACAGCGGACGCCATTACTGGACGTGTGGAAAGAGGGCAAAATACCCGAGGATTAGAAGAAAGAATACTTATTCAAACTGTCAAAGAAAGAAAACTCAAGTCAATGCAAAAACTGGCGTGGAATTATGCTCCTGTCCATCCGAAGAAAAATACTAAGCCGCATCATCCTGGAGAGAATCAAACAAGCCCTAGATGGAAAACTTCGACCGGAATAAGTTGGATTCAAGAGAAACAAGTCATGTATTGATCAAATCGCCACACTACTGATCATCATTGATCGAAGCTTGGAATGGCAGTCACCTCTCTATCTCAACTTCATTGACTTTGGGGAGGCCTTCGACAGCGTCGATCGATAGGTCATTTGACAACTACTTCGCTACTACGGAGTCCCATCGAAAATTATACATCTCATCCAACATTTATACGACAATGCTGCATGCCAAGTAATCCACAACGGGAAACTTACAGAACTTTTTGAAGTGAGGTAAGGCTGTCTACTATCGCTAATTATTTTCCTGATTGCGTTGAACTGAATAATGCGACAGACAACGGGCAGCGAGGAAACAGGCCTAAAATGGACCCACACAAAATACTTAAAGGATCTGGACTTCGCCGATGATATATGTCTGATTTCCGACAAACTGTAAGATATGCAAGTGAAAAGCAACAAGTTGGCAGAAGAAGCATCCAGAGAAGATAGGCCTTCAGGTGAACATAGAGAACGCAGAGGTGATGAAGATTCGTGGTCAGTAGCAACAACAACAACACCAACAAATGACAGCGATCAGCATAAATGGTAGAAATCTGGAAGAAGCAACCTCCTTTACCTGCATCGTTCCAACTACAGGCGGAACTGACGAGGATATCAAAGCGAGGATCGGGAAAGCCAGGAAAGCTTTCATTTCTCTCAAGTCTGTGCGGAGATAAACAGCACTCAGCATGAAAAATAAGATGTAGATTTTCAACTCCAATGTGAAATCAGTGTTACCTCACGAAGGGCACTTTGAAGAAACTACAAATCTTCAGCAACAGATGTCTCTTCATTCAATACTCAAGATCTGATGGCCAGAAAAGATCAGCAACAAAGATTTCTGGCGACGAGCGAATCAACCAGGAACCGATTGTGAAACAAATAGGCAGGAAGAAACGTAGATGGATTGGCCGTACTCTGAGGAAAGCATCAAGTGACATCATTAGACAAACCTTCGAGTGGAACCCGAAAAAGAGGCGTAGAGTTGGTCGTCAGTGCGAGAGTGACTTGGAGGAGGTCATGTGAAGAGGAGATGTTCCTATAGGAACTAAAGGATAAAATAACAATATAATACAAAATGTTTAATGAGTGAGTGAATTACATATTGCTACTTTTATAGTGACTTTTTTAAACCGAATTTGAAAAAGTACAGAAGTCATCGTCCATTGTTGCAGTTTTAATTGTCAGTGTGTATGTATTGTCATGGTTAGGTGATTGATTGGCTAGGGTTAGGGAGATTTCAAATTAGTTGTTGGCATAAAATGTGTTGGGCGAAAGTCATTGTGCCTTATTGTGAAGACTTGAAATATCATACAGTATTGAAATTGGAAGAGAGTGGTTAGTGTTACCTAATAACCTATTAGTCATATACATTTATTCTTTCTGGCTCTGAGTTATGTTTGTGATAGCAAACCTAATCATAGATACCTTCGTGACATTAGTGTCTATCTGGTCACAAGGAGTGGATGCATCTGCGCCAGCCATTGAGAACGATTTTGAGCCATGTCACCAATTGTTTCCAACCATAGATTTTTACCGTCCCGAGGACCCCAGCCTGGAAGTCTAGACCTTCCTACATGGCTTAGACCAACTGTTGTGGATTTCATTGACTGGTTCCAAGTTTTTGTTTGACCGCCGCTAGCTTTTTTCCAGCCTGACCCTATATCCGCTAACATTGCTCGTCGAGGGAGGCGATGGCTTGGCATACGTAGCACATGTCCTAACCATCTCAGTCTTTGTAGCTTCACGACTTCGTCGATTGATTTCCCCTGTTTACCTAGAACTCGACGCCTAACTTCAATGTTGCTCACCTTATTATGCCACTTCACACGGGAAATAGAACGCAGGCACCTATGATCGAAGACAGCTAGCCACGCTTTTCATGTCTTCCACTCTCAATGGCTAGGTCTCACAGCTGGTCATAAAGGAGGACGGAGCGGAGTGGTGAGCAGTACACTCGCCCTTTGGTCGATAGTCGGATATCTCGTCTACGCCAGAGACGGCGTAAACTGGCAAATGCGAAACGAGCCCCCTGTATTCGTGCTGAGATTTCGTCAGAGATCAACCCGTTGGCACTGGCTGATGGTACTTCTCAAATAAGTGAAGCAGTCAACACGCTTTATCACTTCACTCTTTATTTCTAAGCTAGGAGTCGATGTAGTCCAGTCCTGTAACATCATCTTGCATTTATCGGGAGTGAATCGCATGCCAAACATCCGTAGGTTGCAGCTCAAGGTGTTTAGAAGACTGCATTTTGTCAGCGTCCTCGCCTAGTAGGACTATATCGTCTGCATATTCTAAGTCGACGAGACCATTATTCCCTGGTATCAAGTCAATTCCTGCCTGAGTCTCTGAAGCGAGTTAGGGTTAAGTCCATTAGTATATCTATGATAATGTTGAATAGAAATGGGGATAATGACCATTCCCTTTACAGCCAAACATCGCCGTAGAACATCTCGGTCTACAGAATGGAATTCCGTCTTTAGGTCAAGAAATATAACGATTGTTGGGCGCCGGTAGGAATGCCTATGTTCTAGAAGACATGAATCAATACACCCTCTTCCTGGTCTAAAGCCTGTCTGACTCTCTCGTGTTTGTGCCTCCCGAACACCACTTAGTCTACGCATGATTATTGAGCCTAAGACTTTAGTCAAGCTAATCCCTCTGTGATTATCACAGGAAGACTTGTCTCCCTTCTTGTATATCGGGATAATCAGTGAATTACACCAACCCGATGGGACTTCTTCTGATTCCCGTGCGCTGCCTAGTACCTCAGTTAATGCAGACAGTAAACTGTCTCCACCGTACTTAAATACCTCTGGAGTGATTCCATCAGGTCCCGCTGCTTTGCCTAGTTTCAGATTGGTGACAGCTTTAGTAACCTCAGTTAGGATGGAGGACCTGTGTCTATATCCCATTCAGGGAGGTGTTGGATGTTCGGCAGTTTGAGCGTGGCTGTGAGCCAATCAAACTGCTCCTCATAGTGCTCTTTCCAGCGTTCAAGGCGTCTATCCTGAGAGCTAATTATGGTGCCATTTTCCTCCGAGATTGTTTCACTTATGATTTGCCTTCTCCCACCCGTTTCCCTGATGAGTCTAAAGAGTTGCCTGGTGTTGCCTATCGTCGAAGCTTTTTCCATCTCTTTCGCCTTTGTCACCCACCACTGTTCACGGTCCTTGCGGAGACTTTTCGTAAGTTTCCTTTTGTGCAGCTTTCGCTCCTCATTGAATTCGGAGCTCGCCGGAATAAGTCTTCTAGCATCTATCAGTTCGGATGAGGCGGTGGAGATCCAGTGGTTTTTACTCACCTTTGGGTTTACCTTATTCACAGCTTTTACAGCTGTATCTATGGCTGCCTGGATATTTTTCCAGGCTTCTTCAGGGTGAGCACAGCTGTCGAACTCAGATATGTGTTTAGCTAGTTCTTCCTCAAATAGGGATTTAGTTTCCTGATCGAGCTGGGGACGTGATGGTTTTACCGCCAGCTGTTTCCTACGTCCGTTCAGTCGTAAGCACACCCGAGCGCGGACCAGTGCATGGTCGGTATCTACACACGTGTTCCAGAAGGAGCGACAATCTCCTACCGACCCACGCCAACGATAGCTTATTGCTATGTGGTCTATTTGTGTCCAGCGTTGGTTTGATGAAGGGGGTCTCCAAGTCAAACAGTGTCTCTCCTTGTGTTTGAAGTTAGTGCTTACAAGAAACAAATGATTATCAGAGCAGAACTGTAGGAGACGGTCACCGTTGTCGGTTCGCTGGCACGGGACTCCATAGGTGCCACCGACATCCTTCTCAGATTGACACAATTTCCCTACTTGAGCATTAAAGTCACCAGCTAGAACGACTATATCTGAGCGTTTAGCCTTTCGCACCAAACTAGACAGCTTTTGGTAGAACTCATCCTTCGTTTCATCTGAACTGCAGTCAGTGGGGGCGTAGGCGGAGATTACGAAAAGGCATCGGCGAGTAGTGCAGTCCTTTCTCCTTTTTACTGATCCGTTCAGACGGACAGCACACATTCGGCTATCTACCGGGATCCAGTCAAGTAATGTCTTTTCTGCCCTAGTACTCAAAGCTATCCCTACACCAGCTAATCCTCGTGAACTAGCTGTGGCATCTCCTGACACCCTCAAGGTGAATTTTGCAGATTCATCCTGTTGGCCAGGTGGGGTTAGGTGAATAACCACACTTGGGTCTTGTATGCGTGTTTCTGAAACACAACATACATCAATGGCTCGGGATGCCAGAGTCTTGGCTAGTGATGCTTGTTGTCCTATTTGGCAAAGTGTCCTAACATTAAATGCTCCTATATGAAATTGGTGGCGTGGCTTTGGGAGACTATCGGTGGTGGTTTTTTGGCTTCCGTAGTCTTTAGTGGACACAGAGTGAAGAGGAAGTGAAGAGCCATCAAGTAGAGGAGTTGCATCAGTGGAAGGAAGGCAAGATAATAGAGATGAAGATGAAGACAAAGATGAGTGAGGATTAGAGAGGTTTCGTGTGCATTTCGGATTGTGAGGGCGATTGTTACTTCCCGGCTGCCCACACCGTGGAAGTTGGTTGCGTGACCGCAGAGCCCAGGGGACAACTGCTTGAGGCCGGTCACATGTGGCCTGTTTTTGTTTGTTCTTTATTGTTTGGTGTGTCTCAGTAGCATATTTATCACTTCTGCCCTGTGACACGGCAGCAGGAAGCGCGTTCGTTGTTAATCCGGGCCCCGACCGATCTGGCATGATATTTCATGAGTTTGTTTGAATCATAGTATTGTATTGGGTAGCTGCTTTTTGTCTAACCGCTATCCAAACAACCTTTCTGGCATGGTAGGACCTCAAGAGACATAAGTCTCAGCCAGTATAGCTTGATTAGGTCATTGCGGTGTTCAAGCCCGACCACCACGTCAAGGTAGCAGCTTTCGGTTGGGGTGACATTAGTGTACGTACACGTTTTGATTTATTGTAATTTTTGACTATATTTTGTTTCTGTTCACTGTGTAGTTATGCAAACTTGACCTGATGATTGACTTCTGTGCGAGCACATACTTTAGTTTCCCTCTGCTTTCAATGTCTGTGAGTGTCTCTGAATTAGTTTCAATATTTGTCTCGTCCTTTTGTCTATTGATAATAATAATAATTGATCAATGCATCGGGTTTTACTTATCGGTGAGATGAATGTTGAGGTACATAAGAAAACTCAGTACATTCGTGAGTAGTTTATAAATGTTTTTTATTCTTTTAAGGTGTTTCTTACTGTTGAACTGCCGAAAGGTTAGGTATTTTATTTCTTCTTTTTGATTACAGCTTTATTCCACAGTATTTTTGGTACAAGTATGGCATCTTCAGCATGTGATATCGGTAGCCCAAATTTTGAAGGCCGACCATAGGTATCAGGTGTGCGTCGGCAGGGGATCGAGCCTCGGACCATGTGCATGGTCGGCGAGAATCCTAACCACTGTGTCTAAATGCATAATAAATCTTCCCTGATTGACTGACTGTATGGTGTAGAGCTTTCTTTGATAGCACACTTAAAAGTATGTTATCTAAATATTTTGCAGATTAATCAAATGTCCTTAAGGTTCTGTTTGTCGTGTCAATTGAACTGAAGGATTGTGAATTGACTAGGTGTTCTGTTCATTTGATCCTGAGTAATTTTAGCTTTAAAAAGTGCTTAGAAATTCATTTATTTATTCCTTCGTGTTCTTCCATATTAATTGTATTTTACTGTACTATTTATGCATATTTCATAGCTGATTATTATTAATATTTTGATTTTTGCACACTAGGTATCACTCATAAAGAGTGTCTTCAGTCTTTACTATCGTTCCATTTCCGTTGTGAAGTTTACCTCTCTGAAGAACAGCATTCTTTAGATCGTTCAACTGACTTACTTGTCGATTTCACCCGGGAATTTCTACTCCGCGCATTTAAGCGTTGTGAGAATGTTGACAGTGCGAGTACTTCAAATATCAGGTCGGAATTCCTACTTCATTCCTATAAAAGTTTAAATAGCGAAACAATGGACCTATGTTGCCGAGGCGTGATGGAGACTGTAGTGTGGTAAGAACAGAGATTAACTTTTTCAAGTATAAGTTTCCTTTTGTAGTAATAAGAATAACAAAGATTGTTCTGAAATGTCTGTTAGTTAAGTTTATTACTATGGCTTGATTACTTGAACCAGTCAGCTATATTTTTATTTGTCGACAAATATTCGTGTAATGATTGGGTTTCCTCCGCAAATATTAGCAATTGTAGTGATAATTTTCATCTTGTATTTGTACAAAAGTGTTCTTCAGAATGATAAATTTTCCTGCATTTCACATTGAAGTTAGCCTTGTTGTAGAAAACAATGCTTACCAATTTCGGTGTTTAGTTGGTATTGAATCAGCAACGACTTTAATTGATTATTATTTCTCTTAAACAATTAAATAATATTTTAATTGTTCATTTATAGGATTTCAAAACGTTTATGTAACTTTACTAAACTTGTAAATAGTGGAGCTAGTTCAGTTTATATCAATGAAAGTTCCATTGTCGCTCGTTGGAATCAGTGTGTTGAAGTACTGTGCTGTATTACAAATCTCTTTCAAACGCCCACAGGTCATGGGGTTTCGAATTCATCCAAGATAACTGAAACTAATAAGCGTAATCCAATAATTCACATACTGCCGTCATTGATGCGAACCGGACGTTTGTTTCTTCAATCCCTATTAACAGGTGCTATGCCTTTATTAACTAGTTTATTCAGGTAAGCGATGTTATATAAAAAGTGTATTTATAATTATCAGCTTCTATTTCATCTGGAAAATCTGCGCTGAATATGTAAAGTTCTTTGAAATTTCACTTAGAATTAAACCTGATTGATGCATTCCCCTATAATGCGCATCACCGACAGTAGTAGGTGTTTTCTTGTAAAGTTCAATGAAGTTGTATATTTTCTCTTTCACATAGTCTATTAATTGTCTCTTATCCCATCATTTAATTGCTATGACCTCATGCGCAGTTAGTGGGGAAGTGTATCTGTCATATAGTAATTCTTAATATCCTTAGATTTTGAAATTTCAAGAATAATATGTACCTATTTAGAGGTTCTCTCGTCCATATCATGGATAATAGACCCAATATTGCATTATATATCATATTTCTAAAAAACTGAACATTGATTTTAGACGTCGAGGTGTGGAGGTGACGACTTTCTTGAAGAATACACAACAGTTGACTCGTTTCCTACAACGGATATGTAATCACGCCAAAGCGTACCGTGATTCTCAATTAACTAATCAAATTCCAGCAACAAGACGGTGTTTGGAGACGTTTGTTTATAAGGTCAAGGTAAGTATCATGTAACTGATTTACTCGTAAATAATGATGATAATAATAATCCTAGTTATGCCTAGGTATTTCTTGTAGATATTCACTCTTATCCAATAATAATTATTATTATCCCTTGGGTTCCGAGTTGAACATAGCGCTTCTGCAGCACATCTTCATTTCATTCTGTTGTCTTCAGTCCTCTTTAGCCCTCTCCACAATTGCTCATAGAGTCTTGCCTCCTCCTCACACCATCTACTCCATGTCACTCTGTGATGCCTGACTTGGTGTCTCCCATTCGAGAGACTGCGGTCCCCTATGTCACTCAACGGTTTTCTCAGTATGTGTTTGGCCCATCTCCATTTCCTTCAACATGTCTTTTGGTCAATATGTTCTTGGTTGGTTGGTTGGTCCCCAGAATTCTCTGTCTATTATCTTTCCATGGTCCTCAGCGGCGACGGCAGCTGTTGATGAAAGTGTGAAGCCTGTTGTAATTGCTTCTGATGATGATATGGTAGATCTTCGGAGCATATAGAAGAACTAACTGATTTGACCTTAGTATCGAGAATTCTAATGTTGTTCTTTATGCTGATTGCAGCAGATTCTCGTCCAACCTGTTCACATATTTGAAAACTGTCATTTTTAAATATCTCCATTCGTTAATTCCAATTCAGGTGATTAAATAAACAAATAAATAACCATTATTATTATTATTATTGCTCGTTGCTTGCGTTTCGAGTAGAGCATAGGTCTTAAGCAACACATCTCCAATTTACCGTATTTTGCCATCATTTCAATCTGTCTCCACAACTGCCCGCAAGTTTTCACTTTCTGTCCATGTGATGGTCTTTCTCCATGTCACCCTCGGACGCGCCTAAATCACCGTTTTTCATTCGGGCGCCACTCGGGAGTCTGACTTGTGATGTCACTTGAAGTGAAGGTAGATGGTCTCCTTAGCATATGTCATCACTCATCTCGATGATTGAATGGAACTTCTGTAGTATTCCCCGCGTATAAGTAAAGTAGGCGTATTATGAAAATGAGAATTTATTTGTTTAAGGTGCCATCCCTCAAACCATTCGGTATTACGAATGAATAAAGATCATTTACTTATTTCAGTGCTTTCTATTACTTGGTAATTACGGTCATATCCATGTGCATGAAGAACTAAGTTTGATTAGAGGTGTTCGTTACTGTGTGGCATCGTTTTGACTGGTGCAGTAACTGCTATGTGTTCATGTAAGTGTAGATTTGTTTTTATATCTATCAGTAAGATTCGTTTCAAATTAATTGAAACAATTTTCACTAAATAAATAATAAAACTCTTTTCTGGCTGGAGTTATTATTATTATTTAATTTTGCAACTGCAATTTAGCTGTTAATCGCACTTATGTGATGTGGTTTTCTCTTGTTTAGATTATGCTTTCGCAAAACCGTTGTCTTGAAGCATTTTGGTTTGGAACATTGAAAAATCGAGATATCCATGGTGTTGAACTTTTGGATGATTCTTTTGGAAGTGATAGTGAAAAACCCAGCACCACTTACCAGACTGATTCATGCTCTGTTACATATTCAGAGACGTCTGCAGTCGAGGAGAACCTCAACTCCACGTCATCCAAAGCAGCAAAAAGCTCTACTTCCAGTAAGAAACGAGTGAGCCACTGTTTAACCGACATAGACAAAGAAAATCGGTTAAAAACGTTTGTTGACCAAATGGACCAAGAGGAGATATCGATGATGATGATGATGATGACGACGACGACGATGATGTTTCGGATTCGTCCGATGAAGAGTATTGAATTGTTGTACTTAGATTTTCTAAATATCAGAAAGGTTAAACTCTTATTAGTAACAGACAGTCCGGATCTGGATCTTATATTATATATTATCATAATGAAAGTAGTAATTGCATGCAAATAAACTCATATGAATATTCTGTTTTTATAGGTGATTATTGAAATTGCCTGATATGCATTTTGTGGTCAATGTTGGGGTTGAAAATATCAAAATCATGAATCTTGCAATGTGTAAAATGCCTCGGACTATGTTGTACTATGAAGTTGACTTCAATGTAACTACTGTTCGTAGTGGTTCTGCCTCCGAAGTGTGGTGGTGTTTGTGTGCGTAAAATGTCTACGGATTTCGATGCTGACTGTAAGACTCCTTTAGAGTCTTAAGGGTTCCGCCTTTCCTTCATAGCTTAGCTAACCTCAGGCACATGTAGCTTTCCATTTAAATACATAAAAGACTAGCTGTTGTAGAAAATTTAGACAAAGTAAGTAGTAGTCAACTTAGTTTAGAAGGAGTCTGTTGAGATCAGCATCAAATAAATCTCATCAAGTCTCTGCATTAACGTATATCAGGAATTGTGTTTGTTTGGAGATGGAAGACTATACTGTAAAATCAATCAGGCGACTGTTCAGTACAAGATCAAAGTTAGAAAGAGATGATCGATTATGTTATATGTTAACCTACTACAATGGTGCCTTAAGCTTTTATCGAAAGAAGGCTATACGTGATAAGGAAGTTTAGCATTTCGTTTATGTGAATCGAGATACCTGTCAATAAGCTTTTCCTCTACAGGCGGTAATGCTGTAGGCGTAGAACTTGAGCACGTTGGTAGAATGTAACTCCAATGTCAGTGTTCTTATTATTATTACTGTCAATTTGGTCACACAGGAATCATTTATGCTCGAAATGTCATTCAGTTGTTGATATTGCATCACTGTGTGGTATTTACAGTAAGCTTATTTAATATGGCATTGCATCTTCAACGCTGTTGACCACCCACCGTCCTTGGAGCCACACGTGCAGTGTAACAACTCTATACTAATTCCAAGAAAAAAGTAAAAAAGGCAAATTGCATGAACTCAAGGAATGCAAAAATAGAGGGTAGCTCACAGCCGAAGCTTTCAGACTGTTTATATATCATGACGGTCAAGAGTTTGGGTCAAAACCTTTGAGGCATAAGACAAACCGAATATTTTTTTAAAAGGGAATATAAACAGACCAAAGTGAAATGTAATGCAGTTCTTCTATCGCTGGTGCACGAAGCATGGTTGGTGAATTCATTCAAAATATTAATAACTATCCTTTATTTACACAGTCCGACTTCAAAATTGATTAGATGCGACGTTTTGTTAGTCTAGTTGTTGTATTACCAGTTAGAGTTGGGAAGCGTTCCATTTAAACAGAACTGTCGAAAATTCGCTGAATAACCGCTTGAACGGAATTGTTTTTTTATGTGAATAGGGAAAATATTTCGTCTGTCTTGTTCCCACTGACATGACTGTGACTGATGATACAACATATTTTGCTTAATATCAGTGTGGACTATTGTTTTTCCCGTTGATTTAGTATTACTGCATTTCTCACGCTGTGGTACTCAGAGTGCTCTCAGTTCGATGTGAGATTGGCTTTGTACTGTCTAAATTAGTGAAAGATGTCTAATGAGACCTAACTTGTAGAATAAAAATGTAGGTATGTAACTGAACATATAACAGTGTTTATAATTTGATGGGATGTTTTGAAAAATTGATTTTGCAATAATCCTGATTATAGTGATAGCATTGCTGCACTGCAACATCTCGTGGACATTTGTAAAACATCCCAGATTAAAAAGCATTGTCTACTTTTGAAATTAAGATCACTGGCACACGGCATATAGATAAGGTTTGTATTGTTTGAATTCTTATAAGTGAGCATTTACCACGTAACCCTAAGATATGATCTCATTCTTGAAGGAATAGAGATAAAAAATTTGCTAGATATCTGGGATGCTGTGGTGAAACCAAATGTTGGGCATGTTCATTATGAATACCAAGTGTTATCATTCAGTGCAGAAATAGAATTTCCTTGATGATCCGTTAAGTTCCTTTATTCAAGCAGCTTTGTCATATTTGTTTCTTTATTGGAAGTAAGTGGACATTACCAATCAGTCCTCACAAGGTAATCCAACTACATCTCTAATTTCAGTATGATCAAGGCATCATGTCTGTTTACCACCACTATTATTAAGTGTTTGAGGAATTCATATAGCATGAAGATGCAAAAGGTTAGTGTGAATGGTAACTATTTGAGAAATATTGCTAAGACAGGAAATCATGGGTAGGTAAATGTTTTCAAATAAGACAATAAATTTGAGTTAAAGTAATCAAACTAATATGATGGTTATTACTCTTTTGCTAAACTACACTCTACACGTTATCCACTTGTACTTGTGAGGTAGAGTCAACGATTACGTTGTAACAAAAAATAGTTATAATTTTGTATGTTTTCACTAGCGATCCCAATGTGTTATTACACGTCTTCGAAAATTTTGAATAAACGTCAAGTTCTTGGCATATAAATGTGATATCCCAATGATTGATCGTTGAATTAAGTGTGAAATTATTTCTGCCATGATTCGTCTATTTCTCCCAGACATAACTGAGGAATGAAAGACATCTGAGAGAGAAAGTATCAACAGTTAGGGTATTCAGCAGCAGCTTTTCTGTTGTAATACTTCAGCAAAACAAACGCTTTTATGAATTATGAAAAAAGTAATAAAACAATTGTTATAAGATAACAGTACTGCTGTTAGAAGATATATCTCCGATAAAGTCCATCGACTCAATTTAAACGCAGTTTGTGTAGGTGTGAATACGTACACGTGAATCCGCCGACTGAAAACGCAAATATCTGCATAAGACGGGTTTTGTGCCTCAGAATATTTTATTTTCACCACTTACTCTTAAATTATTGGTTCTAGTATCTTACAGACTTCTATGCCATTGCTTTAAACTGTTTTAACTGGTTTTGGACTCACAACTTTGCGCAGAGGTATAGCTGTTCAAGTTGCCACACTCCATGTAGTCTACAGAGGTATATATTGAAAAGAAGAAGTAGAGGAGTTGCATCAGTGGAAGGAAGACAAGATAATAGAGATGAAGATGAAGACAAAGATGAGTGAGGATTAGAGAGGTTTCGTGTGCATTTCGGATTGTGAGGGAGATTGTTACTTCCCGGCTGTTCACACCGTGGAAGTTGGTTGCGTGACCGCAGAGCCCAGGGGACAACTGCTTGAGGCCGGTCACATGTGGCCTGTTTTTGTTTGTTCTTTATTGTTTGGTGTGTCTCAGTAGCATATTTATCAATTCTGCCCTGTGACACGGCAGCAGGAAGCGCGTTCGTTGTTAATCCGGGCCCCGACCGATCTGGCATGATATTTCATGAGTTTGTTTGAATCATAGTATTGTATTGGGTAGCTGCTTTTTGTCTAACCGCTATCCAAACAACCTTTCTGGCATGGTAGGACCTCAAGAGACATAAGTCTCAGCCAGTATAGCTTGATTAGGTCATTGCGGTGTTCAAGCCCGACCACCACGTCAAGGTAGCAGCTTTCGGTTGGGGAAAAGAACTTAATACGGGGATATGTGGGGCGAGGAAAAATAGCAACATGGGAAAGCAAGATTGTTTAATAGATGTGGGAGACGACAAAAAGCAATTGAATTTGCGTTATTGACAACAATAGCCTAACTAGGCAGTCTACACTTGCTTAGATGACACACACTAGCTGTCATGGTCTACATCCACTCACACTAGATTTCAATCTGACTACTCATTACATTTTCCAACGCAACTGTATGTCGACCAACATCTCACATCGAGGAAGGCAGCGGTTCGAAATGCGTAATAGATGTCAGTTGACGTAGCTTCACAACCTCATCGACTAAATCGCCTTCTTAGCCTGGCAGTCTACGCCTAACCTCAGTATTGCTCACCATTTTATATTAATTAGCAAACGAGGACCCTGCCATGGTTTACAAGTCAGTCCTAAGTTCAGAAAAATTGGAGAGGTTGGTTATAGTGCCAGAAACCCTACTCCGGAAAATCAACCCAATATGTTACTGAAAAACATGAAAAATAAACGTAATCTTTGCTAGGTTTGCTGAGAAGAAATGATGCTGGCTGGTGAAAGACTTCCAGGAACCAGTCAACCGATATGTCTTCTTTCGATGAAAGCGAAAGTAGACACGGCGGAAAGGAATGTCCATAATCGTGATGAGGTATTAAAAATTCTCGTTTTCCACTAATAACCACCATTAGTCAGAAGTATTATATCAGGAGTATTGTCAAGAAAGAGTAGTAGACGGTAAATTAACGGAAATAAATGTCTCGATTTTCATGTGAAATGTCCTGCCCATATGGAAACAACCTAGAACTCGTTAGTGGTACATTTCCAAGCTGTTTTTGTACCAACTACTTAAAACTGATCAGCCACAAAAGGTTCTTCAGATTATTCTGTTTAGACTAAACAAATAAATGCTGTCGGTGTAAGCAGTCATCGATTGACTTCAATGAATATACGGCAGTAAAGTTGTAGTTATTAGTACAATGGGTATTCCTAGGAGTTGAAAGTGATCTTAAATTCTCACTAAGTTTTTATACAGTAGTAAGCGGTCAGGCGTGAAAATGTCAAGAAGCTGGTTAAAAAAATGTTCTCATGAAACAGTGAAAAGAATGGAATTAGTTGTGCAGCATTCAGGGAGTAAGATAAAGTAGGTAATCAACAATTTCAAACTCATGAGGATTAGAAAGGTATTTTTATTATGTAACAGACTGCTTCTTATCAACTGTTCTCTCCACCGAAAACGAATGATCCCAAACTTTTAAGTTAACGGCGTAAGCGCTCATCATGTTAATCACAACACACTAGCAATTTTCAGTTAAAGTCGGCTTAATGGAAAGCAACACTACAAGCAGTATACTTTAGCTTTTGTATCGAATATATTATACAGCTTCCAAAACTTAGCTACACAGTCACATAAATAATGATTTTAAACTGTCCACGCCCAGTGAAGAATAGTCTTCTCCTTCGTCTACAAAGTCAGCCCCTAAATGCATTTGTGAAAATTTACTCCTGACTTTTTTCTTTTATCAATATTTTCTCTTCTCATGTTATTTTAAATTTTACTTGCTTAATCGGCTAATTTTATATCATGTTAGGTAGGTTGTATTCATAGTGGATTGTTTGTTAAATTTCTATCCTATTGTATTTGTGTTATATTCTCTCTTCTTATGTGTGGTGGTAATTCATAGGTTGTGATAAACCTTTTTGTTTATCCCTAATTCCGTTAAACATTACTGTAAGCAATAGTTACTAAACTTATTAGCAAGTTGATATTGTACATAACTGCAACTGATTTATCATTCAAAATGATGCCGTCTGGCGCTTTTTTGCTTTGTGCTTTATACTACTTACATAAGTATACAAGTAGCATATTGAGTAACGATACATGAGAGAAAGGTGACAGTGCTGAGAAGAATTCAATAAAAAACGGAAAATGAAGGTTTCATTACAATTATTTGTAATAAGGCTTATGATTTTCTCGATGTGAATTATATTTGGTCACAATAAACAATACTTCTGGTCTCACTTGTCTTGTCCTTCTCAATTAGTGTCGTTTCTTTCTTCAGAGCTCAGAATGCTATGGCTGAAAGTCATTGAGAAGGGAAACATTAAAAGCGTTTCTGGAGGGCCTGATCGGAGTGCACGAGCAGAAGGTGAAACTCATCCCCCTTGTAGGCGGAAACTGCCTACGATAGTTTGTGTAGAGCTGGAGCAGATATGTTGTGGTAGAAGGTCCTCCTTGGACTTTACGCGTCACTCTACGTGTGGTTAAATCTATAGTTTGGATTATCGTTTCGGATTTCTTTCGGGAGAAATTCACAGTACTCAAAATTGGTCTTGTTGATCTATTTGGACGATTATCAATGCCGGTTACTCGTAATATGTCTGGAAAACTGGAAAATGCTGAAGAATATCTTCGAGTCAATTTATCTTCACCGCAAGTTTCTTCTTTACCTGTTTCCTTATCTGTTTCTGATAATTTTAAACACACCCCTCATGTCAGCCCAGGTTTTGATAATATTGCTATGGGAGGTAGTGTAGTAGTAGACTCCGATGTTGATTCGGATGTGGCTACCGAATTAGAGATCCTAGAGCTTAAGGTTCAAGAGCTTAGACTTCGCAGCAAACAACGAAAATTGAAGAGCGAGCGCTCTCAACAAGTCAAGACTGCAGCCAGCTGCGTTCGATCTTGCGCCAATCCCTCGGAAAGCCAACTCCTAGACGGTAGCACCATGTATTGTACAGCACCACCATCAGGGTCAAATTGTACTGCAACTCCAGTCCAACCACTCCTGAACTCAGTTAGCCCCATTAGAATGCCTCAAATTGAGATGGATAAGTTCGATGGTACACCGACTAAGTTCTTGAAGTTTATAAGATGCTTTAACATGTTCATAGGAGAACAAACTAATGATGACAACCTACGGTTAATGCATCTTATACACAATTGTGTTGGTATAGCCAAGGAGGCCATAGAGCATTGCATTCTACTGCCCTCTGAGGTAGGCTATAGGAAAGCCATGGGGATTTTACGAAGTCAATTTGGCCAACCTCATGCAGTTTCAGATGCCTTCCTCTCCGAATTACTGTCAGGCCCACAGCTGCAACCTGAAGATATAGTTGGGCTACAACGGTTGTTGAGACAGATGACCAATTGTGAGATAGCCTTATCTCAGATGAATCACATGGCAGACTTGGACTGCTCTACCAACCTTAAGTGCATTGTTCAACGTCTCCCTCGGCACCTACGATGGAAGTGGGCAGAATTGGTAAACGATGGTTTACAGTTTGCTGAACCTAGCTTTCGTTACCTCAAAGAATTCCTCGAAAGGCAACTGTCCTTGGCTACAAGCTGTTACGGCCAGATAGCTAATGGGAATAGGAACAACAACGAAGTAGGGTCCAACGATAAAATGTCCAGAGCTATGCCTTCGCACAGTGTTAATGTCGTGAAGTCACGAGCCCAGAAGTCGTGCATAGTTTGCTTCACAGATCACGACTTATGGGACTGTCAACGCTTTTTGTCGATGAGTCACAAAGAGAGACTAGCAGTGTCAATGCGGCATAAGGTGTGCTTCAACTGTTTGAAATGTAATCACCGAGCTGACACTTGTCGTGCAGCAAGAGGTTGCGATATAGTAGGATGCACTAGACGTCATCATAAACTTCTACACAATGAAGATAATTCAGCATGCAAGACTGTCAACTACTCTAGCACGGAATCCGGAACTTCCTTTTTAGGATATGTGCCGATTCGTATCTTAGGTCCTAAAGGATTTCTAGATACCTATGCCTTTCTTGACAATGGTTCAGATGCTACACTACTGCTGAGTCATGTTGCCGCCAAATAGGACTGGAAGGGGTTAATACATTGATGCAGGTAACATCTTTCTGTGGAACTACTTCTCAGAATTCATCTAAGGTTGATTTCGAAGTTGAATCCTTAACGGGAGATTACAAGACGAGGGTCAAGAGTGCCTACACCGTGGAAAGCTTACCTGTAAAGAGACCTAAGACTCCTTCAAACGAACAGGTGAAAAAATGGCCTCACCTGGCAGAAATTCCCTTTCTAGACGTCGAATGTAAACAGGTCAGTCTACTAATTGGGACTAATGTACCTGAAGCACACTGGGTGCTGGAGCAGCGTATAGGGAAATCCAACCAACCGTTTGCATCTTTGTCAGTTTTTGGTTGGTATTTATTGGGTTCAGGAGACGAATATAAAGAAGCAACCTCTATCTTCTGCTTAGAGGAAAGTGAATCAGTAGAGAACAAGCCTTTGCGAATGATTGAAGCTGAATTTCAGGACAAGCACTCATGCGAAAGGTCCAGTTCTGAAATAGATAAAGGGGTTCTGAAGGCAACCGATAGGGAGATAAGATTGCGGAACGGACATTATGAAGTTCCATTGACTTGGAAAGAGGACTGGCGTAGATTACCGCCTAATAAGTTTGAGGCAGAACGCAGGCTGGACAGTCTTCAGAAGAGACTAAAAAAGGACGAAAGCCTATTGAAGTCCTACAATCAAATACTAACAGACCATGAGTTGAAGGGTTATATTAGTCGCGTTCCTGACGACTTCTCCAAGAAACGTAGAGTTATCCCTCACCACCCAGTTATGAATCCCCGCAAGCCTGGTAAAATTAGAGTGGTTTTCGATTGTGCCTTTAAATGTAAGGGAATATCCTTGAACGATTGTCCGTATTCGGGACCTGATCTGATGAATGACTTGGCTGGGGTACTATTGAGATTTAAAAAACATCGGATAGCCTTGTCAGCAGATATTGAGGAGATGTTTCTTCAGGTTCACTTACCTGTCAAGGATAAAAGTGCCTTTAGTTTCTTATGGTATTCTGAGGGTAGACTGGACTTACCACCGAGCCTGTATGAATTAAACGTACATCCCTTCGGTGCTACCTCATCACCTTTTTGTGCAGCCTATGCTTTAAAACGAGGCACAAGACGATGGAAACAAGGGCAACTCCTCGCTGATACGTTTTGGAGACGGTGGAAGCGGGAGTACTTGACGACCTTACAATCGCGTTCGACGACATCGAAACTTACAAGTGGGAGACCTAGTACTAGTGGCTGCGGAGCCTTCACCTCGCAATCGTTGGTCAATGGGAATAATTACAGGTGTTACGGCAAGCTGTGATGGGTATATCAGAAAAGTGGATATCAAGACACCGAGGGGTATAGTCAACCGAGATGTGCGTAAGGTTTGCCTATTAGAAGGTATTGAGGAGAGATAAGCACTTTGTAGGATATATAGCTGGATAGTGGATGCAGATGTGGCGAGAGTAAATTGTACCATTTCTGTGTCTTACTAGCAGGTAGAGTAGGGAAAACCAGGCTGGTTTTGAGGGGGCGGTGTTAATTCCTTTCCTACCTGTTCATTCTCAATCTTTCCTTTGTTCAACATTATACTACTTGCCATTAGTAAGTAGTATGATTTTATATGTTAATTTATAACAATGACATTTGCTTACAACTGCAGTTAAATTACTTGTTCTATTATCATTCTATTAATGTATAGTTCTTATTTTTCTTCTCCTTAAACATTATTTGCTGCATTTACCCTATAGTGTATGCTTTACTATTGAAAGTTGTTTGTTCATATTTGTTTATTCTTTGCTTGGCATTCGCGGGCCGTTTGAACCGACGCGTGGATCGACCTTGACACAGCATTGCTGTTTTTACTTATTGACTGCACAGTGGTTGTGCATTTGACGGCATTTAGCCACAGACACCTCACATTTTGAGGTTTGTATATTATATATCTATTTTTATGTAATAAAGTACCGTATTGCAGAATATCCTGTATTTTGGACTTTACGCGTCACTCTACGTGTGGTTAAATCTATAGTTTGGATTATCGTTTCGGATTTCTTTCGGGAGAAATTCACAATGGGTGCCTGTGTTCTATCTCTCATGTTCGATGGTTTATAATAGGATGAGAAATATTGAGTTGAGGCCACGTTCGAGTGGTAGGTAAGGAGGGGAAGTCAATCGATGAGTTTGTGAAGCAACTGCATCTATTGAGACGGTAAGAACATGTGTTACGCATGCGTAGCCATCGATTGCCATAGCATGCATACAGTGAGATAGTGAGTATTCAGAGTGACATTTAAAAATTAACTGTGGTCGTTAAATATCAGAAAATTTACCTGCAATCCATAGAAATAATATTTTGTTGAAAGTGATGTTCTTAAACTAACGAAACAGTTTTCGGACATTAGTGAATAGTGATGATACATCCATGGATAACATGCGTTTATCACCCACATTAGTTTAGGAGATTTTAGAAATAAAATCGAAGACATCACTAATTTTATGTTGCAAGATTTTTTGTGCAAAAGTCCCAGAATCTTCACTAAACACTTCGCTAAACACTTCATCACTATTCACAAACGTACCACTTATGGAAACGGTAGATTACATCTGTCGAGAAATCACCGAAAGGCAAATGGACTTAGGAATTCCCTTGTGTAGCCTCAAAGAATTACAGCTTAAATGCACAATGAATGTGCACTTTGTCTTCAATAATTCATGCTACCGACAAGTAGATGGAATAGCTATGGGTTCACCATTAGGCTCAATATTAGCTGACTTCTTCCTCGCAAAACTTGAAGACGGGAAATTGGAAGACGTCATCAAGGAGTTTGATATATATTACCGTTATGTCGATGATACATTTATGTTAGCTGATGGGAATGTAAACACAGACGAATTGTTGCTTAAATTCAACAACGTCCACCCCTCGCTTACTTCTACTTGTGAAGAGGAGCAGGATAGTAAGCTACATTTTCTGGATGTCTTTCTAAGTAAGCGAGAAGATGGGTTACTTCGGAGAAGCGTGCATAGAAAAAGCACATTCACAGGGCAATACACACACTTGCCCATTAAATACAAAAGAAGTGTTGTTAAATGTCTTATGAGCAGAGCAAGAAAGATATGTACGGATGACTTCTTACAAAAGAAATTTGAATATATTCACGATTCCTTGACGGAGATGGGCTATCCGAGTAGTTTCATAAAGAAACATATCAAAACATCAGAGAGACAACCTGAGACTGTGACTGCACGTAGAAAAACCTCTATTTATTAAGTTACAATTTTTAATGGTGACTTATCAAGTGAGATTTTATTTCAGAGACTTTTCAGGAGTATACGGAGAACGTTTTACGCAGCATGCCTACGTTTGTCATTCTCTAGCCGACGAATGATTGGGACTCAAACAAAGGATAAGCTAGATAGTTTTGCCACATCTATGTGTATTTATCAATTCAACTGCACCTGCGGTGACAGTTATGTTGGGCGTACTACTAGACAGCTTAGCCAACCAACGTGTCAGTGAACATCTCCCATCGTGGTTTGGCAAAGTACAGACAAAAACAATCCGTAGCTCAGCTTTGTCACATTTAGTTGATAGTGGTCATGAAGTGGAGAAAACGAGAGCTTTCAAAGTAATTCATCGTATCCCACTGAATCTTTCCAATAGACTTCGTATTCGTCTACTGCACACAGCTGAGGCGATAGGCATTCGAACTATTAAACCTAAACTATGCATTCAAAAGAAGTTCGAACAGACATAATCCCTCCCTTGGCCTATTAAGAAATAACCAACTAATGACTTCTACACCACCCCTTGTCTATATTTCCAACCCCTCTCTTATCATCCCTTAATCTTATCATATCTTCATTATAAACATGTCTCATTTACTTCCCTTACATTCTATTCATTTGTTTTTACTAGCCTTTATTGACTACTTCCACCTGAACATTTGTTTGTTTAGTCATTCTGTTTTTCATTATTCGTGTTATCACAGATTGCCTCACTTTTTCATCCTTATTACTGATAAGACCATTATTATTATTATTACTACTATTATTATCATTACTACTACTATGACTAATTGCACAATTTATATTCACCGTCTTAAACAAAACACCATGATTGGTTTATATTCGAATTTTTATTTGCAAAGTTATATATATTAGAGTTAAGCTTCATGAGATCTAATTGAAAACGATACTGTTCGCTTAAATGTGTTGTTATAAATTTTACTATGGGGATATTTAATCTTTGGAAATTCTTCACATTGAATAGATCGGAGCAATGATTTTTCAAACATTTGGTTCCCTTGATAAATTTCGATAGAGAAAGAAAGACCAGATTTGCAATATAAAATACTGTCATTCTATTTCACAAGTTCTCATCACCTGCAAACTACCTGAAGCTTCAATGGTTATAAATAATGACGTTTCATACTTCAATGTTTGAAAGGTAATAGTGAAAAAAATTATAAGATGAACGCATCCAGAATATAAGCATTACAATTTTTAGTTTAAATTACCAAAAGTACAAAACAAGGGGGGTGAGAGAAGACAGGAAAATCTAATAAACAGTGTTAGCTTGTACGTCAACATGGTAACTCAAGAAGGTTCATCAAACTGAAAACTTGCTTAGTGAGCTGAGCTCATTATTGTGTATGACAAATCAGTGTAATGAAAGTAATAATAATACCAAGGGAGTGAGAGATTGACTAAACTCTCTGTCTGTATGCATAAGTTTGGTCTGAGACGTTTGATTGCAATCGCTTCAGTAAATTGTAGCAGATTCGCTATCCTTTGCATGCAAAATATTTTGAGGGATTTGGAAATCTTGACAAAATGACCCGTATCCACAAGGTGTCTGGTAATTGCAGTTTGTAAATATCTGCTTCCTCTTAAGCATAAGTTTCTTGGAATATGGTCTGAAAACCAGATAGTAGCCCTTCTTTCTGTCCTTCCAATGTACTTGATGCTGCAGGTGCAAGTTAATTTATCATTGCACTTAGAGTTAACATCAGCAGGATACTTATCCAGTTTCGATTGGTTTATAGAGCATGTAGTGCTGTATAGTGTTACCAGTTTAGCTTCAGGGAAGCATCTCCTTATTGTTCCTTTCATCCTCTTTTCAATCTTTTGTGATACTGCTTCTCTTTCTCCAGAGGAATCCGGATATGTTGTATAGCACAGTTCTTCGGATAACAGTGTTTACCACATGAGTAACTAATTCCTCCTCAGTAGTATTCTTGATTCCACTCTCAGTTAGTGTTGATATAGTTTATGTTATACATGGTGTTTGTTTTATCTCCCTGAGGCTAAAGTAGACTTTCTTTTTGTCCGCACATCCGAAAGCACAAATAGCCGTGCAAAAGACGCGATGCATTCCTTAATATCAATAATGTGGACAACTGCAGATGGCGGTTTGAGCTGGAAAATTCAGAAATTTTATAAAAACATCTCAGATTATTCCTGAAAGGCTGTTACTCAGGCTAATATGCCCTCAGTAGATATCGGTATATAATAAAATCAATAAACAATAAGGAACAAGTCAGAAAGGTCTAATGTGATGCTTAGGTAACTGTGAATACCAGTCGAGGTAGAAACCTCTTATGACAAAGAACCACAGCCAGTTTCCCACATCGTTTTGTAATATTAGTGTGTAATCTAGAATGGCATCCTAGGTGAATAACAATGAGAACACTGATCATCCCTTATTTCCAAGATACTCACCTAAATCATGGCCCTAAGACATTACTGGCGATCAGTTTTTTGTTTCTTTATCTTGCGCACCCCAAAAACAGTAACACATCAGGGGATTTTGTTTCACTTGCCAGTGTTGACGAAATTTCGGTGACACTTTATGTTCTACACTTTCATCATAAATCAAAACTCCTTCCAAATTATCCTGTGAAATCATATTTCCAAGGTACATTTCTCATTGTCATTTAAGTCATTGACGCGGTATCTCTCCGTCAGAATCCGTCGCCACTTTGAATTCTCCCTAAGGTTATGCCTAATAGTTTAAAACATGCTGCTAAGCTATTCCAGTATATCAAAATAAATATGTTCAATTTTATTTCCATCATTTGTATCTCGCATTCCCCAGAAAACTATTTCTCTGTTCTACTCATCCTGATGCATCAACCATTAGGTTCCCCATATTTGCCTCTTGAATCCTCTGTATTACTGTTTAGTGACAACCGACTACCATATTTACTGGCCCTGCTCAATTTTTAAACCAGCGAAGTTTTCACAGACACAATGACTGTGATTTTAGTTAAAAGATTTTTATTCGTATACCGTGATGCGAAGCAAGGACACTTTTGTCCATCTCTTTGTTTTCATAAGGCATACACTAGCGTAGGGGATAAAAGAAGTTCGTTAATTCACTTGAATCTTAGCTATTCTGATTTCAAAAGTCAGTATGCTTGCTGTGTGTTGTGGTGTGACTGTGTATATCTTTGTACTCTCTACATATGTTATGTGTATATCATCGTTAATAAACACATCCTTGAAGAGTTGTAAGTGTCATATTATCCCTTCAGCAGTTGGACGTTGTCAAGAGCAGTGTGTCTATAGGGCTAAGTGGGTCAGGTTGAAAATTGAGAAGGTGGTGTTTCCGAAGCTCAGGTCTTGAAGAGTAGACCGTCACACAGAAATCATGAGCGTTATTTCTAATTGAAGACGACCAGAAGTGAGTTTGGAGTCGTTCAGACAGCATAACCAACTGGCTCCCCAGCCTACATCACACCCACAATATCTAAGCTTTTATATTTTCAGAATTTGATACGAATGCTGAGGCAGTAATAGACGCAGTGATCATGAATATCTTTTGTCTACTCGAGCAATGTCAAAGAAGGCTACCTGATTTCCTAGACTGCTACTCAAGCGACAACTCACGAGATGAGACGGAAAGAGACATCCAGTAAAGGAAACAGTAATATTTACCGGAAGCAAAGAATACATATGCGAGCCAGTGACATAAGTTTTGTGTTTATTCTCCTGTGGGACCTCGGATGTGTCCATTTTCCACCCTAGCCAACGACCACAACCTAATCAACTCAGATAAGCTGTCCTATAATCTGGCGTAATTGCTACCACGATCATGGTTGAATGACATCGGAGGATTATTTTATTATGTCTGATATTCACCAAGTCCCTGCAACACTGCATAGGCGACAAGGAAATGTCTAATTTGACTGGTGGTATAGCGACTGAGAAGTCAGTTAGTGGTTATCACAAGGTGCAGGTGATTAGAAACTCCGTATAAGCAGCCCATGGAATGCAGGTCTAATGGGGAAGCTTTCGGTCACGGGAGGTGATGTGGGTCAACACGTGCTACCTTCCCACGAAGACGATGGATTAGGTGGCATATAGGTCCTACGAGCTACCGCAGCTGTGTATGCCTATAGAGAACGAGACCTTTTCACAGTTACAGAGTGAGCTAATTCCTATGTCTAAATTTCACCAATAATTTTTAGTCCAAAAGAGATTTCAGTCCGGAACCCACAACTCCAGGAACAATGACCAAATCTGGGACACGAGTTGTCAGTTGTTATTGGCCTTTGAGATGCACAAATACACGATAGATAGCCCAATGAAGAATGCTTGAGAATTACCATCTAGAGACGTTGAATTCTAGTCTCATTTCAGCGTCAACACATTTGACGGCTTGTCCAGATGAGAAATCTGGTGCATCAATGTGCCGAATGAATAGCTAAAATTATCATACATTCTGTGAATCAATGTTTGTTTTGTCTGCTATTTTCACCAAACCACCAGAACTCTGATGTCAGCTATGATACGCACATACCACATCATCTTCACTGAGTTCTAGTAGCTCGGTACATACACATCGAGAAGTTAATGCTTCTTCCAATGACATCAGAGTCGACAGTGGAGAGGGAAATGAAATTTCGAAAGCAAACAAACAAACGAACAGAAAGACAGTGACATCACAAATTGGACGTGTAACATCTAATTGCAGGATGAGAACGAGAAGAGTCACTGATAACTCAGAATCAGTTGTATAAAATAAAAAACTGTATGCCACGACGTGATTATACTGAATAGTTACAAACTAAGATTACTGAAAACAAGGTAGTTGTGAAGGTGGGAATGTTAACTATGGTCGGAATTGAGTCCATATGAGTAGGATTTAATAGGTAGTAGAATGAGTTCGATTGTTGAACACACCAGTGATTCACTTGAATATCCACTGAATATTATATTGCAGTTATCATCATCCTGTTGTCGTTGTTGTTGTTGGTGGTGGTGCTATTGTTATTCCTGTTGATGATGACTGTGATGATGGGAGAGATCATCATGTATTCTAGTTACTAACCGGAAACCGTATTTCTCTTATTCAGAACGATAGGAAAGTGTAATTGAAAAGAAGAATAACAGTGACATCACATGTTGTTTGTGTACATAATAAGGTTAAACGTGAGAACATGAGGAGCTGGCTCTCACTTCTCCACTCCATTTCTTCTCACTTCACTTCACCTCAACTCACTTCGCTTCACATCACTTCACTTCAACTCAACTCAACTCGATTCAATTGTTTGCAATAAAGTGATTATCGTTACCATTATTTTTATCATTCATTATTAAATTGAACTCAATTCAATTCATCCCATCTGACCTAATTCTATTGAATTTGAATACAACTCACTTTACATCAACTTGATCATTTCATCAAATAGACAGAAGAGGTGAATAAGTGAATGATGAATCATGCTTTTCTATTTGTCACCCTACACCATCACACCCCACCAGTGTGTTCATTTCAATCGATGATTACATCAATCCTACTGTCCGATGGAGGCTAGTTAGTAGTCATATTGACTATAATCGAGGACAACACGACCAATAGCAAGAAAACTAGCAGAGTCTGTGTGAAATACACTTGTCACTAACACTCCCTCTCTACTGACTCCTGAAATGAAACCACTTCAGACAATAACAATAATAATAATAATAACAATGAATGGGTTAGAGGATACTCGAGTGTTACAGAAAGCAAATAATAGGAAGCAGAGAATACGCTAAGAACTTGTTGAGAGCTTATAAAAGATAGGAGACAGCATAAATTATCAAAGTGATAATGATCTGGATGGTAACTAGAATATATGATGATCTCTCCCGTCATCACAGTCATCATCAACAGGAATAACAATAGCACCATCACCACCAACAACAACAACAATAACAGAATGATGATAACTGTAATATAAAATTCAGTAGATATTCAAGTGAATCACTGGTGTGTTCAACAATCGAACTCATTCTACTACCTATTAAATCCTACTCATATTTATTAGTTCACTATATCTCTAATTGCTTCCTTAACACATGTGTATACCTGTGCAATCTATGTTGTAATGCGTTAACTGGATTGAACTTTTCCCTTCTTCTCTTCCAGATACAAAAGTAGATGAATGGTCAAATGAGTATGGGATGAATTCTGATTTCGACAAACGTGAGCACGAAGTAATCTCACCTACCAGTGGGATATCTTTTCGTCTTTGTCCTGAAAACTTGAGTATTTTTCGCTTTCGGAAATAGTCAACTTCGCTTACCGCTTCCTTCTTGACTTCCTCCATAGTCGTGTACAGATGGCGATGAAGTAGGAGATTTCGAAGAATCCTTAGTATAATTAAGGAAAATAATCCTAACATATCAATTGGTAGGAGTAGGAACTCATGGGCGATTAATTTGGGTCCTAGTGACTGAATGTTCTACGAGTTCGCCTTGTAACCGGAAGGATTCGAACTGGATTCGAATTCCAATGAGTGCATACTGTGAAGAGTACCAATCTAGGAGGGAACAGCTGTCCAGTACTGCCAGCTGATTTTCAATGCTTCTCTGACTGATATCAATCTGTGATCAAACTTGAAACAAATCAACTCCCTACAAATTAACTCTTGAATAGCAAGAAGAGCCGTAAAATGTGAGATTAATCTGACACAGGTAATGTCAATTAGCTAGTTGTTGCAATGCTTTCAACTCTCCAACTGACAAAAGTGAATGAGTTGTCTGCACGCAAACATGAATCGCATTCACCGTTTATTCTACTGCAACAAATAATGGATGAACGAATCAATGTGAATGAATGAATGAATGAATAGATAAATAAATAATTAAGCAAGGGGGAATAAAGTCAGATTGTTGGATAAACGCACTCACTTGTACACATACACACATTTTATTTCAAATTTGCACCCGAATGCATGCACTCACATTCACACACACACAAACGCACACACACGCACACTACAGAGAGAGAGAGACGGACGCGCATGGTGTAACAAGATTACATTGACTATGATGGTCGGAGAAATTGAAAGTGCTGAGAAACACTTCGATAATGAATACAGAGGATATTTTAGTGAAAATGTCTTACTGAAATCAAGGATGTGATGAATGAGACGGATGAAAATTAAACCATCAACCTGCTGCCATACGATCACGCATAACAGAAGCTGTTTTCTCTTTGTACTTTGATTTCAATGATAAGACAATTAGTGGATTGCATTCCTTTTCATCGGAACAGATATATAACGAGAAGGATGGGAAGTTCCCCTTTCTCTTTCTCCCTCCCTCTCTCTCTCTCTACCTCCCCTTCTTGATTGTTAAAATTAAAGCGAAATCTTTATTCCTTCATCTCCCCACTCTCCAATCTTGTCAAGTCTTCTTCTCACACCCTAACCAATTAGCTTGACAGACTAACTAACTAACTAACACTAACACTATTATCCTCAATGTCACTGTTAGTTATGGAGTTTAGTCAATTTTCAACGAGGATAATTTTCGATGCATTAGCAATACCAGTTCATATCGAATAAGCAGGAAATTTCTCTCTTCCTTGTCGCCCTGCATCCCATTTTTCCATGCAATGCATCCATACATGCATGCATGAAGGCATGCACGCATGCATGCGATCTCCAAGTACATTTGACAAATCCAAATGCCTTATAGTGGATAGAATAGTCAGGTTCGATTGCTAATTAACGATCAGACATTAGCCAGATGGTTGGTGACAGACAGTTAAGTAGTATGAGGTGTTGTTCTATGCTAGCTAATCGAATATTCAATCTAACAAACATAACTCCGTGTTTCTTCGTTTGCAAACACGAGAAAGTAAACAGAATACAAGTGATTGCCACTATGTTTCTACCTCATTTCCCGTTGACAAACATATGTAGTAGCATTCGAGTGCAAAGTAATCATATTCTACGATGCATTTCGCATAACAAACAAACACTCCACAAGTGGTAGAGGTCAAATTAAGAGGAATCACACCCACCACCAGTATCACCATTCTCATTCAACCATCCACTAAGCTGATGAGCTGAAAGTTTGACACGTACTACTCTTCTTCGCCCACTAGAAGGACCCAAACATGCGATAGTCTGAAAATATCTCTGACTAAATTTACTGTGGTCCATCCTGTTTTCTTTGAAGTCTAAATGAGCACTCGAGAATTCTGGAAGAGATCATGTGATCTACAAGGCCAAAGAAGAAAGTATTTGGGAAGATTTGTGTATTATATATATATATTCGCGTGATATATGGGAGAGCATGATTCCATGACACAATAAAGCTGCTGCGTGAACATTTTGGAGACCACTCCTCATTATTCAGCATACGCTATCGTTGCCTCAAGCTGACAATGAATGAAAATGATGATTTTCTTACTCACGTTGGCACAGTCAACCGAGAATGTGAGAGATTTCGACTCAGGTCCTTAACAGATGATCAATTCAAAGCCTTGATTCTCATATGCAGTCTTCAATCTCCTCGTTTCACAGATATCCGAACTCGACTGCTCAATCAGCTAGAACAAAATCCCAAGTTAACATTACATGACATAGCTGATGAATATCAACGGCTGATTAATTTGCAGAAAGATACACACCTGGTCGAATCAACACCTTCGAGAAGCTATGATATTCGTGCATTACGAAAGAGCAAAAATCTCTCATCATCCACTCCTGACCCACCTTCTTCTAATGTTCCGCGGAAATCTACACATACTCGTCCAACTTCTCAAATTACGGCAAAGAAGACCCCACCATCACCATGCTGGCATTGTGGCGCGTGGCACTTTGTAAAGTCTTGCTCATACAAAAATCATCGTTGCAGCAAGTGCAAAATCATCGGTCATAAAAATGGTTTTTGTCAGCCACGCAAAACCAGATATCAAAATCCAGCGAAAGCTCGACAAACTGTTGGTCCTAAATCTCCAAGGAGATCATTGAGTCTACTCGCAACCTGTCAAATCACAACACCAGCTATGCGGAAATATCTTGATCTTCAGATGATTGGTCATGATGCCCGTCTGCAGCTAGATACCGCCTCTGATATTACTTTTATATCAGAGAAACTTTGGAATAATATTGGCAGACCACCAATCGCAAATACTTCTCAGACTGCTGTCAGCGCCTGTGGTGGGCGCCTCAAACTAATTGGTGAACTCAAATGTTCTGTTTCCTTCCGCAATACCAAATTCACAGGAGTTTGTTACGTCACCAAGAGTGATTTAAATCTTTTGGGACTTGATTGGTTCGATCGTTTGCATCTGGCTGATGTCCCATTAAATTCGCTATGCAATGCGGTCAAGAAGCATAAAATGTCAGACGATTCCGGACGAAGCCGAAGCCACAAACCCAACAGGCAGACGAAACGACAGACGTCAATCACAAGCTCAAAGGTTCCAGATAAACCCCCAAGAAAACATCCTACTAATCATCAATCTTCTCAAAAGGGGAGGTGATATGTATCCACATATATATATATATATATATATATATGTGTGTGTGTGTATGGTGATCTCTCTTTCTGTTGCTCGCTTAGTTTGTGACCATTTCACTCTGATGAACCTGTCTCCTTTAACAATGTATATTCCCCTTATATTATATATAATATGAGTGTTTGTTGACAGTCCGTTGCTTGGTGACAGATATCCATATTATATGTGTGGTTGTTGACATGTCTGCTATATTTTGCTATGTATATATGGATCGATACTTCATTATAATTAGCCATTCATGTTAAGACTGTCCATTGATTTGTTCACACACTTGTCTGGACATTCATATATATTTCGCTCTCTCAATCTTGTATGACTACTCATTTTTTGGTGTGATACCACTTATTGCTTCTCCTTGTGTTTGGAAAATAGAAGTATATTTAAATATTCCCATTATAATTATGTCTTGTTCTAAAATAGAAGTATCATCGCAAACCTAGTGGTCTTCTGATTTCCGCCTAATTGCGTCATCACTATTGAATTCTCGACCAGTACATAGGAATAATTTGTCGACGAGAACATAACAACCATATTTTACCAAATGCTGAGAATCCCACACCGTATCATCCGTACTGTTTTGAAACAAACCAAATAATAATAATTATTATTATTATGATAACTGTTGAATCACTGTAATCGTGGTCTAAGCGGATGACGACACTGCAAGTGTGGAACACGTTGGACGGTCATGATGGTGGCTCCCGTCATGTGTGTATAACACTATCGTTGCTATTTTATATGAGTGGCTTCATTGAAAGCGAATGTCTAGAGCTAGTGAGTGTCGTTAGAGAGATGAGATGCATACTATCAGGTAAAACACAAACAAATAGATAGACAGACAGACAGACAAATATGACAAGAGACAAACAAAACAATAAGCAAAGATCAGTCACATAAATCTCTTCCCCCTGCTATCGTATCCTATTAACCTAGTGATTAGATCTATAAGTGGATTACTTCCAGCTGGACAGGTGAATGCGGGTTTTGTAAACTTATTGGTTTGTCAAGCTATAGAGTGATCAAGTTTGTGTATGGAAATGAGAGCGGGAGAAGGGGAGAGTGAAAATGTACTCTTGATATTTCCCCTCATATTATTCCTCCACTTCACTACCATTACTGTCACTATTGCTGATTTGCTTAATATTAACAACAACAATAATAATGAATTTGACTGCAACATTATTATTGTCATTGTCGTTGGTGTTGTTGTTGTTATCATTATTATGATTGTTATCGTTATTATTATTGCTTTGATTACGTTCAGTGTCATTACTGGGATTGTCACTATTATCTTACTGCGTCTGAATTGTCCTTATTAGAAATTGAATTCCATAAGGGAGGTGGGGATGGATGCATACATACAATATGTACGAGTTCAAAAGTGTGACACACGTATCTGGTTTTATTGGTAATTTGGGTTTCTTATTGCTCACTTAGACGAATCTGTGATCTTTTCATTTTGTCATAGTATCATTAAGTGGTGAAACTTCACGATGTTTTCCCACACTTGTGTTGGTTGTGCATAGCTGATATTAAACACCGAAATTTTTAGAGTTAAGCGAATCAGGAGTGAAAACAGATCTCTTAGGTTGAAGTTGAAAGGTGATTTTTATCTGACTAAAATCGCCTCACACCCAAATGTTTTAATCCTTGTTTACCTACAGCATGGGATAGACTTCTTCATCTCTGAAGTCTGTTCTGTGGAAGTATTCCTACGAATGACGACTTCTTATCAGGACTAAATGTTCATCACATGCATCAAAATACTCCGGGGTTCTCGAGACATATCTGTTTGGTTAGTTGTTGTTGTTGTTGTTTTTTCCATCTGTTGTAATCACATGCAGTAGACTATGTATTCTTGCTTTTCATATCGCATGACGATCTCTCAAAACGAGTACTAATTGTTTCACAAGTACTCTAACATTGATTTACTTAAATTCCACCCGGACACTCAGCCGCATATTGAGTGAGTTAAATCTCAATAGGCGAACTGAGGTCGACAACGTATGGCAGAACAATTGTGTGCTTCTTTGCACTTTCCAGTAGGTAAATATAGGCGAATAAATTAACACACCTAGAATACAACAACACCGGAAATGATTATCTTGGAACTACTCATGAGTAATTGAGGCAGATAAAGTTCATATACATCTCAAAACATGAGAATGTGTTATTATGTTATTTGGTGTAATGTAGACAGAGAATTATATATTGGATGAATTTGCTGTCATTGTCTATGTTAGACAATTTGACAGTCCCGTCATTTAGTGACTCAACCGTTTTACGAAGACACTGCGGATGATGGTGATGATGAGTAACTAAATAACCAGTGGTATTTTCCATCACCATCATCATCACCACCAATCTGAAGCAGTCGAAGATTCCTCTGTTTCCTATCAAAGCAAAGTCGGGTTTTAACACTGGTATTCACAATTTAGGATGGCTAGATTTCTAATAATGGATGCCACACATTAACAACAGAGTGGAATAGCTGAATTTCAAGTGCTTTCTCCAATCTTCTCACCTTTTATCCTCAAACCTACCAGCGATTCAACATGAATGTTTAATTTTCCCTTTACTACATTCGCATCTGTCTCAGTGTAATTATCCATTTTAGGAATCAGTTGTACAACATATGCAGACAGCCTTACCAGTGGATTTTTATTTCTCTTTCATGGTAGGATGAAATAGAATATATATACACACACACATTCGCATAAACGCCCACACGAACACACACTCACAGAGGAACAAATAGATGCACGCGAACATTAGATATCATTTACACTAGCATCCATCTGTCAACGCAATCTCGATTATTATATTCCATTTGTCCGTATAAAAAAATAAATGCATACTCGATGAAAATTAATCTACACAGGATATGATAATGTGAGCTGAAAAAATCAATTGAAGCATGCGTGTTCTATGGGAAGTGCAATCAATATAGAGCTGTAGGTGGATGTGACATACAGACACAAGTGCATACTAAATGTTGTACACATGCATGAACAAAGTCATAGCGCTGAAATCACACAAACACAAGCACGTGAACACACACACACACACTCAGTCACTCACTCACATGCACACGATGAAAGACTTCAGTTCATATTGATGATCGACAGGCTATTCGCTTATTTTAATTATCGAATTGTTGATGTAAACCCCCTGGAGGCTAAATTCATTGAGAATTGTGTAACAGATGGAGGATCATTTCATTACTTAATATTCTTCTCTCTTCTCTTCCTGCCTATCTACTTGCCTGTTCAGCCATGTATCCACTTTATATTCCGGTGTCTTTTGTCTCATCACTTCTGTTTTACATTTCACTGCTTATTGTCAGTGTTGGAAATCCATTGAAGTCAATCTCTCACCTTACACCATCCACCACCCCCACCCCCACCACACAGTCAGTAGTCAGATCATATCTCACAATAAATAGTTTATTACATTTGTTTGTTTGTTTGTTTCATTCGAGCTGTTTGACTGCTCAAAGTTGGGTTTTTACCCAGAATGATAAAAGGAAGTTACGCATGAGTTAACGGGGCCACATGTCCATTTTGTGGAATATCAACATCAAACCTTCCATCCCCACCAATCACACGTGGTCTGTACTTCGTATAATCGATTGCGATAGTCTGCTTATGCAAGCATATGCAGGTCGATGATTGCAGGTGCTGTCAAATTAAGCTATCTAATACCAATATTAATTGTCGACCTCAGTTCGCCTATTGAGATTTAACTCACTCAATATGCGGCTGAGTGTCCGGGTGGAATTTAAGTAAATCAATGTTAGAGTACTTGTGAAACAATTAGTACTCGTTTTGAGAGATCGTCATGCGATATGAAAAGCAAGAATACATAGTCTACTGCATGTGATTACAACAGATGGAAAAAACAACAACAACAACAACTAACCAAACAGATATGTCTCGAGAACCCCGGAGTATTTTGATGCATGTGATGAACATTTAGTCCTGATAAGAAGTCGTCATTCGTAGGAATACTTCCACAGAACAGACTTCAGAGATGAAGAAGTCTATCCCATGCTGTAGGTAAACAAGGATTAAAACATTTGGGTGTGAGGCGATTTTAGTCAGATAAAAATCACCTTTCAACTTCAACCTAAGAGATCTGTTTTCACTCCTGATTCGCTTAACTCTAAAAATTTCGGTGTTTAATATCAGCTATGCACAACCAACACAAGTGTGGGAAAACATCGTGAAGTTTCACCACTTAATGATACTATGACAAAATGAAAAGATCACAGATTCGTCTAAGTGAGCAATAAGAAACCCAAATTACCAATAAAACCAGATACGTGTGTCACACTTTTGAACTCGTACATATTGTATGTATGCATCCATCCCCACCTCCCTTATGGAATTCAATTTCTAATAAGGACAATTCAGACGCAGTAAGATAATAGTGACAATCCCAGTAATGACACTGAACGTAATCAAAGCAATAATAATAACGATAACAATCATAATAATGATAACAACAACAACACCAACGACAATGACAATAATAATGTTGCAGTCAAATTCATTATTATTGTTGTTGTTAATATTAAGCAAATCAGCAATAGTGACAGTAATGGTAGTGAAGTGGAGGAATAATATGAGGGGAAATATCAAGAGTACATTTTCACTCTCCCCTTCTCCCGCTCTCATTTCCATACACAAACTTGATCACTCTATAGCTTGACAAACCAATAAGTTTACAAAACCCGCATTCACCTGTCCAGCTGGAAGTAATCCACTTATAGATCTAATCACTAGGTTAATAGGATACGATAGCAGGGGGAAGAGATTTATGTGACTGATCTTTGCTTATTGTTTTGTTTGTCTCTTGTCATATTTGTCTGTCTGTTTGTTTGCTTGTTTGTCTGTCTGTCTGTCCATCTATTTGTTTGTGTTTTACCTGATAGTATGCATCTCATCTCTCTAACGACACTCACTAGCTCTAGACATTCGCTTTCAATGAAGCCACTCATATAAAATAGCAACGATAGTGTTATACACACATGACGGGAGCCACCATCATGACCGTCCAACGTGTTCCACACTTGCAGTGTCGTCATCCGCTTAGACCACGATTACAGTGATTCAACAGTTATCATAATAATAATAATTATTATTATTTGGTTTGTTTCAAAACAGTACGGATGATACGGTGTGGGATTCTCAGCATTTGGTAAAATATGGTTGTTATGTTCTCGTCGACAAATTATTCCTATGTACTGGTCGAGAATTCAATAGTGATGACGCAATTAGGCGGAAATCAGAAGACCACTAGGTTTGCGATGATACTTCTATTTTAGAACAAGACATAATTATAATGGGAATATTTAAATATACTTCTATTTTCCAAACACAAGGAGAAGCAATAAGTGGTATCACACCAAAAAATGAGTAGTCATACAAGATTGAGAGAGCGAAATATATATGAATGTCCAGACAAGTGTGTGAACAAATCAATGGACAGTCTTAACATGAATGGCTAATTATAATGAAGTATCGATCCATATATACATAGCAAAATATAGCAGACATGTCAACAACCACACATATAATATGGATATCTGTCACCAAGCAACGGACTGTCAACAAACACTCATATTATATATAATATAAGGGGAATATACATTGTTAAAGGAGACAGGTTCATCAGAGTGAAATGGTCACAAACTAAGCGAGCAACAGAAAGAGAGATCACCATACACACACACACATATATATATATATATATATATATATGTGGATACATATCACCTCCCCTTTTGAGAAGATTGATGATTAGTAGGATGTTTTCTTGGGGGTTTATCTGGAACCTTTGAGCTTGTGATTGACGTCTGTCGTTTCGTCTGCCTGTTGGGTTTGTGGCTTCGGCTTCGTCCGGAATCGTCTGACATTTTATGCTTCTTGACCGCATTGCATAGCGAATTTAATGGGACATCAGCCAGATGCAAACGATCGAACCAATCAAGTCCCAAAAGATTTAAATCACTCTTGGTGACGTAACAAACTCCTGTGAATTTGGTATTGCGGAAGGAAACAGAACATTTGAGTTCACCAATTAGTTTGAGGCGCCCACCACAGGCGCTGACAGCAGTCTGAGAAGTATTTGCGATTGGTGGTCTGCCAATATTATTCCAAAGTTTCTCTGATATAAAAGTAATATCAGAGGCGGTATCTAGCTGCAGACGTGCATCATGACCAATCATCTGAAGATCAAGATATTTCCGCATAGCTGGTGTTGTGATTTGACAGGTTGCGAGTAGACTCAATGATCTCCTTGGAGATTTAGGACCAACAGTTTGTCGAGCTTTCGCTGGATTTTGATATCTGGTTTTGCGTGGCTGACAAAAACCATTTTTATGACCGATGATTTTGCACTTGCTGCAACGATGATTTTTGTATGAGCAAGACTTTACAAAGTGCCACGCGCCACAATGCCAGCATGGTGATGGTGGGGTCTTCTTTGCCGTAATTTGAGAAGTTGGACGAGTATGTGTAGATTTCCGCGGAACATTAGAAGAAGGTGGGTCAGGAGTGGATGATGAGAGATTTTTGCTCTTTCGTAATGCACGAATATCATAGCTTCTCGAAGGTGTTGATTCGACCAGGTGTGTATCTTTCTGCAAATTAATCAGCCGTTGATATTCATCAGCTATGTCATGTAATGTTAACTTGGGATTTTGTTCTAGCTGATTGAGCAGTCGAGTTCGGATATCTGTGAAACGAGGAGATTGAAGACTGCATATGAGAATCAAGGCTTTGAATTGATCATCTGTTAAGGACCTGAGTCGAAATCTCTCACATTCTCGGTTGACTGTGCCAACGTGAGTAAGAAAATCATCATTTTCATTCATTGTCAGCTTGAGGCAACGATAGCGTATGCTGAATAATGAGGAGTGGTCTCCAAAATGTTCACGCAGCAGCTTTATTGTGTCATGGAATCATGCTCTCCCATATATCACGCGAATATATATATATATAATACACAAATCTTCCCAAATACTTTCTTCTTTGGCCTTGTAGATCACATGATCTCTTCCAGAATTCTCGAGTGCTCATTTAGACTTCAAAGAAAACAGGATGGACCACAGTAAATTTAGTCAGAGATATTTTCAGACTATCGCATGTTTGGGTCCTTCTAGTGGGCGAAGAAGAGTAGTACGTGTCAAACTTTCAGCTCATCAGCTTAGTGGATGGTTGAATGAGAATGGTGATACTGGTGGTGGGTGTGATTCCTCTTAATTTGACCTCTACCACTTGTGGAGTGTTTGTTTGTTATGCGAAATGCATCGTAGAATATGATTACTTTGCACTCGAATGCTACTACATATGTTTGTCAACGGGAAATGAGGTAGAAACATAGTGGCAATCACTTGTATTCTGTTTACTTTCTCGTGTTTGCAAACGAAGAAACACGGAGTTATGTTTGTTAGATTGAATATTCGATTAGCTAGCATAGAACAACACCTCATACTACTTAACTGTCTGTCACCAACCATCTGGCTAATGTCTGATCGTTAATTAGCAATCGAACCTGACTATTCTATCCACTATAAGGCATTTGGATTTGTCAAATGTACTTGGAGATCGCATGCATGCGTGCATGCCTTCATGCATGCATGTATGGATGCATTGCATGGAAAAATGGGATGCAGGGCGACAAGGAAGAGAGAAATTTCCTGCTTATTCGATATGAACTGGTATTGCTAATGCATCGAAAATTATCCTCGTTGAAAATTGACTAAACTCCATAACTAACAGTGACATTGAGGATAATAGTGTTAGTGTTAGTTAGTTAGTTAGTCTGTCAAGCTAATTGGTTAGGGTGTGAGAAGAAGACTTGACAAGATTGGAGAGTGGGGAGATGAAGGAATAAAGATTTCGCTTTAATTTTAACAATCAAGAAGGGGGAGGTAGAGAGAGAGAGAGGGAGGGAGAAAGAGAAAGGGGAACTTCCCATCCTTCTCGTTATATATCTGTTCCGATGAAAAGGAATGCAATCCACTAATTGTCTTATCATTGAAATCAAAGTACAAAGAGAAAACAGCTTCTGTTATGCGTGATCGTATGGCAGCAGGTTGATGGTTTAATTTTCATCCGTCTCATTCATCACATCCTTGATTTCAGTAAGACATTTTCACTAAAATATCCTCTGTATTCATTATCGAAGTGTTTCTCAGCACTTTCAATTTCTCCGACCATCATAGTCAATGTAATCTTGTTACACCATGCGCGTCCGTCTCTCTCTCTCTGTAGTGTGCGTGTGTGTGCGTTTGTGTGTGTGTGAATGTGAGTGCATGCATTCGGGTGCAAATTTGAAATAAAATGTGTGTATGTGTACAAGTGAGTGCGTTTATCCAACAATCTGACTTTATTCCCCCTTGCTTAATTATTTATTTATCTATTCATTCATTCATTCATTCACATTGATTCGTTCATCCATTATTTGTTGCAGTAGAATAAACGGTGAATGCGATTCATGTTTGCGTGCAGACAACTCATTCACTTTTGTCAGTTGGAGAGTTGAAAGCATTGCAACAACTAGCTAATTGACATTACCTGTGTCAGATTAATCTCACATTTTACGGCTCTTCTTGCTATTCAAGAGTTAATTTGTAGGGAGTTGATTTGTTTCAAGTTTGATCACAGATTGATATCAGTCAGAGAAGCATTGAAAATCAGCTGGCAGTACTGGACAGCTGTTCCCTCCTAGATTGGTACTCTTCACAGTATGCACTCATTGGAATTCGAATCCAGTTCGAATCCTTCCGGTTACAAGGCGAACTCGTAGAACATTCAGTCACTAGGACCCAAATTAATCGCCCATGAGTTCCTACTCCTACCAATTGATATGTTAGGATTATTTTCCTTAATTATACTAAGGATTCTTCGAAATCTCCTACTTCATCGCCATCTGTACACGACTATGGAGGAAGTCAAGAAGGAAGCGGTAAGCGAAGTTGACTATTTCCGAAAGCGAAAAATACTCAAGTTTTCAGGACAAAGACGAAAAGATATCCCACTGGTAGGTGAGATTACTTCGTGCTCACGTTTGTCGAAATCAGAATTCATCCCATACTCATTTGACCATTCATCTACTTTTGTATCTGGAAGAGAAGAAGGGAAAAGTTCAATCCAGTTAACGCATTACAACATAGATTGCACAGGTATACACATGTGTTAAGGAAGCAATTAGAGATATAGTGAACTAATAAATATGAGTAGGATTTAATAGGTAGTAGAATGAGTTCGATTGTTGAACACACCAGTGATTCACTTGAATATCTACTGAATTTTATATTACAGTTATCATCATTCTGTTATTGTTGTTGTTGGTGGTGATGGTGCTATTGTTATTCCTGTTGATGATGACTGTGATGACGGGAGAGATCATCATATATTCTAGTTACCATCCAGATCATTATCACTTTGATAATTTATGCTGTCTCCTATCTTTTATAAGCTCTCAACAAGTTCTTAGCGTATTCTCTGCTTCCTATTATTTGCTTTCTGTAACACTCGAGTATCCTCTAACCCATTCATTGTTATTATTATTATTATTGTTATTGTCTGAAGTGGTTTCATTTCAGGAGTCAGTAGAGAGGGAGTGTTAGTGACAAGTGTATTTCACACAGACTCTGCTAGTTTTCTTGCTATTGGTCGTGTTGTCCTCGATTATAGTCAATATGACTACTAACTAGCCTCCATCGGACAGTAGGATTGATGTAATCATCGATTGAAATGAACACACTGGTGGGGTGTGATGGTGTAGGGTGACAAATAGAAAAGCATGATTCATCATTCACTTATTCACCTCTTCTGTCTATTTGATGAAATGATCAAGTTGATGTAAAGTGAGTTGTATTCAAATTCAATAGAATTAGATCAGATGGGATGAATTGAATTGAGTTCAATTTAATAATGAATGATAAAAATAATGGTAACGATAATCACTTTATTGCAAACAATTGAATCGAGTTGAGTTGAGTTGAAGTGAAGTGATGTGAAGCGAAGTGAGTTGAGGTGAAGTGAAGTGAGAAGAAATGGAGTGGAGAAGTGAGAGCCAGCTCCTCATGTTCTCACGTTTAACCTTATTATGTACACAAACAACATGTGATGTCACTGTTATTCTTCTTTTCAATTACACTTTCCTATCGTTCTGAATAAGAGAAATACGGTTTCCGGTTAGTAACTAGAATACATGATGATCTCTCCAATCATCACAGTCATCATCAACAGGAATAACAATAGCACCACCACCAACAACAAAACATCATCACATCAACAACAACAACAGGATGATGACAACTGTAATATAATATTCAGTGGATATTCAAGTGAATCACTGGTGTGTTCAACAATCGAACTCATTCTACTGCCTATTAAATCCTACTCATATGGACTCAATTCTGACCATAGTTAACATTCCCACCTTCACAACTACCTTGTTTTCAGTAATCTTAGTTTGTAACTATTCAATATAATCACGTCATGGCATACAGTTTTTTATTTTATACAACTGATTCTGAGTTATCAGTGACTCTTCTCGTTCTCATCCTGCAATTCGATGTTACACGTCCAATTTGTGATGTCACTGTCTTTCTGTTCGTTTGTTTGTTTGCTTTCGAAATTTCATTTCCCTCTCCACTGTCGACTCTGATGTCATTGGAAGAAGCATTAACTTCTCGATGTGTATGTACCGAGCTACTAGAACTCAGTGAAGATGATGTGGTATGTGCGTATCATAGCTGACATCAGAGTTCTGGTGGTTTGGTGAAAATAGCAGACAAAACAAACATTGATTCACAGAATGCATGATAATTTTAGCTCTTCATTCGGCACATTGATGCACCAGATTTCTCATCTGGACAAGCCGTCAAATGTGTTGACGCTGAAATGAGACTAGAATTCAACGTCTCTAGATGGTAATTCTCAAGCATTCTTCATTGGGCTATCTATCGTGTATTTGTGCATCTCGAAGGCCAATGACAACTGACAACTCGTGTCCTAGATTTGGTCATTGTTCCTGGAGTTGTGGGTTCCGGACTAACATCTTAGTTGGAGCATCAAACCTTTACAACTGATGATGCGTGCGTTTTTAGTACTAATATTTGAATAGTAATCTACTTTATTCCAAATACATTATTCATAATAGGGAATGGAATTCTTATCATTAGTCACAATTCTGCATATGAGTTACTCAATATATAAATAAAATTAGGCTGAGGAATCTGTCCACATTTACGGTAGAAAGTCAAAAATATTCCAAGTACAAAATGAGAAAAATAAACATAAGGATCGTAATAACAGTGAGTTTGTTTCAAATAGTATTGTCGATTCAGTTTGGAAATTTCAGCATGATATAGATTATTGAATCCAATGTGCTGTTGATATAATGTAGTGAGTGGAAAGACCAAATTAACAATCATAACACAGCTTAAATGATGTTTACACTTTTGAGAAAATAAACAAATAAAAACCAAAAATTGCGAGTATTGTAATTATAAGAAAAACAATAACAAGAATGCTTGATGTTATAAGGGTGGTGAAAATGGTTTATTTACTAGTGCAAAGAAGGTTAGTTAGTTCATATCTAATACTGTTTTGATCACATATAGTGGTGCCAAATATGGTATATTGGAATTTTTATACTTAAACGTAATTGGATAAAGTCTTCTGAAAAGAGTTCTATTTTACCTGAGGAGACACAAGGTTGGAGCTGCGGGTAAAGTAGATGCTTACAGTCTGACAAAATTTCTTTAGAAAATTTGTTGCATGAAATCAAGTGCCTATCAATGACGATTGCAACGATATGGCCCAATGGGATACCACTCGCCCTATTGACATTCTTCTGAGTTCTACGAAGTATGACATAGTATTTTGAAGCAATCCAGGAAAGAATAAAGGTGAACAGTAAAGAAGAATAGGAAAGATGCACGAGTTGACAAACTGTAAGAGGAGGGGTTGAGATATGCCTAAGTGCCTCAACTTCCTAATGCAAAAAGTCAGACGAAATATTCCTTTGGAAATCGCTAAGATATGGGAAGACCATGATAGGTCAAAAGAAATAATTAATCCAATATACCTAACTTCAGACTTGATTTCTGTATCACTATCATCAATTTTGCAACGGTCATAGGAATCAACAGCTTCATGTAACTTTCTTTTACATAGGAGACTGAAATTAACAGTCTGAGATTTGGAAGGATTTAGTTTAAGACCATTAGACGAAGACTATTTTCTAACTCCTGATAGAAAACTGTTCATCTTAGTACAGTCTAGGTGGGAGTTATTATTATTATTATTGTATCCTTTAATTCGTAGAGGAACATAGGGCTTCAGCTTCGCATCTCCATTTCCTTCGGTTTTCTGCCAACTTTTCACCCCGCTCCAAGTCTTCCCACATGCACTCATCTCCTCTTCATATCAGCTCCTCCGAGTCAGCCTTGGACGACCAACTCGCATCAGGGAGTTAGCGCACACTGATATAGTTAGATCGTCTGCATACTTAACATCATTATCATCAGAGTGAGGCAAGTCATGCAGGAAGAAAGAAAACAGTAAAGGAGAAAGGACAGTGTCCTGAGGGACACCAGCCTCAGTAAGCAGTGAAATGGACGGCTTCCCCTGACAAACAGTGTACTGCCTTCCTTCTGAAAATAAGAACGCAGCCATTTGGCAACCCAACAGTCAGTTTGAGTTTCAGCAAGCTTCCTTAACAGAATATCCCTAGGTACTGAGTAGAAAGCACATGTGTAATCTAGGAAGGTGCAGCGAACAAATTTAGCCCCCTTGTCTGAACTGGAGACAATGTTATGAGACAAGACTGCAGCTGCATCTGAAGTACTTCTACTATGTTTGTAAGAGAATTGTTTGGATCGTTAAAGGCTTTAAGTGAAGGTTCAAGATTAAGTAAGAGTAACTTTTACACAGTTTTTAGAAAAGGAGAGGTAATAGCAATAGGTCTAAATTTGAAACATGTTCCAGTAGCTGGCCTAGGTATAGAAACAATTTAATGTCCTTCCAAATGGCTGTCACGACATTTCTGGAAAAAGATTCATTAAAAATGTCCATGAGAGGATAACACAGGATATCTGCACATTTTTTAATAATAGGGCTGGGCAATTCATCTGGACCTAGGCTACAAGAAGGGTTCAGCGACTGGAGACATTTTAGAACGTCACTGGTATTGAAACCAGGGAAGCAGGTCTCTTTAACACTTGTGACGCTAGAATGTTCGGCATTTGTGAGAGAATGTATAAAAAAATGCATAAATTCCACAGCTTGTAAATATGGGAAATGTCAACACCTGGTTGGTGTGTGTTTACCTTCTGTTCAATGTTCAATGCTCAGGTGTCAAGACGAAATTTGGGATAACATGAAATATTGGAGATACTGTCATCAAGACAGTCTTCATTAAACAAGTCCCATCTTGTGTCTTTGAGCATGCCTCTAAGATTCTGAACATTCTCTTAAAGTACCATCCAAGTACAATTTTCTTGGACAGGTGTGAAAAGGTTCTGTTCTTTCCGTAAATTTTGGGTAAAACCCGTACAATGCGAGCTTCATACATTCCGCAGTCGTTTATAAAAACAAAATCAAGTGAAGTATCCAGTCGGGTGGAAAGTTAACGGCATTTTCATGACTGTAATAAAACTACAATCACAAGAATTAAAATCGCCTGTTACTATGGACAGTGAGTAACGAAAAGAGGCGGCAGCGAAAATAGTGAATTCATCAGCAAACATAGATAGTTCTGAAGTACTACAACAAAATGTTTGTGATAAAAGTGAAGTACTACTTAGACAGGTGTTTAGGTCTAACAGTAAGAATGCGAGCGTAAACTCCATAGCTTGCAAACATGGGAAGTGTCAACACTCGGGTTGGTCTGTGTTGAATAATTGGCAGGTGTTAGGCAGCATTATTTCATCCTTCATCATAGTGCTTTTAGAATCGCTTACCGACAGTCGACAATTCAAAATCAATAGTTTCTGTGAACCCCATTCACAAAATCTTTGGATATACTCTTTTTGAATTTTATTTCACTTTAAGAGATGAATATGTCGTTATTTCGAAATAATATTATAAATCGTTAATTATTTGTGAATGCAGAGACAGATATTTGCTCACTCTTTACGAGTGTATTTCGGCATATTTGGCAGTTCATTATTTGTAAGTTTCCCTCAGTAAAACAGCGCACACAAGTCTCATTGTGCCTCTGATTCTGTGATTAACAGCTTTTTCAACCTATGTATGTGTTTAAAATCTCTTGGTATATTTTCAATTCAAAACATCACATCAGTATTCTAATTCCTTTATTGATTCACCAATGAAACACGTAAAATGACTGAAACGTTTAATTATTAGATTCATTTTCCCTGACCATTTTAAACAAAGTTGGAGGGAATATAGTTCTGGGATGAATGCAGCACATTTTATTTTCATAGAGCATGTTCCCTATATTAGTTTGAATAAAGAAAGAACAAACATAGTTGCAGGATAATACGACGAGCTCGCTTTATTTCGTAGATTCTCCTCAACTGCGTACATCCTAAATGAATCAATTATATGTTACAAAATGGTGTCTGAACACACTTTTTACAATGATTTCAAGTTGTAGATGGCAGGCATAGGCAACATAATTTCAAAGGTGATGTAAGTAGACAATTATTTAGTTTTGAAAGAGTAACTATTTGTATAGTAATTAGACAAAGGGATGTAGTTGTGATTTCTCTTGGACACAAGGATACACTAGAGACAGAATACAAGATAGAACAACAGAGCTAATTTATACATATTTTTGGTGTAGAATTCAGGAGGGTGGGGGTGAGTAGTGAAGTAAAATTATAAAGTAGATAAAATAATTTAAATTAGGAGATTTGAAACCGTAACATTTAATTTTACGGGCTACTTCAGGTGTTAACTGTCTCAGAATTATTTCAACTAGAAAGGTATTTAACAGTTTTCCACACAGTAGTGAAACAAGAATCACGTTTAGTAATGAGATAATCGAACAGTCAGAGTTTATTATTGATAAATGATTTGCTAGAGCGTTGCAGATTTGAAAGGAAACTAAGAGCGTTCGAATATACGGAGACGATAGTTAACTAAGTCAGCATACAAATAACTTCACGGGGAGACTTCTTGTTGCATTGCTGCTCAAAAGGTCATTAAATGAACTTGCAACTGAAATAATTTTGAGGTATATTATTTGTTTGCATTTAGTTATAATAACATATGTGATTTTAGACAGTTCGTAGCAGTTGAAGTAAAGGTGTAAAATAAAGTGAGCTTATTTATTAAGTGAGGTGAAAATACTACTGTCTCCCTAAAAATGATGTGAATACTCGTAGGTTCTCTAATAAATAAATATAAGTGTGCACAACTGGCGAATCCTGGTAGGAATTAAGATTCGCACCGTTAAACAAATCATTAAACCTGTGGAGTCTGGAACAGATGATTGTAGAGTTTTTTGTTAGATGTTAAAAATGGAAACATTGTACACAACTTTGATTTAAAACGATTCATTGTAAAATATACATAATTTCGGAGTAGACTTTAAAATACAGTGTGTTTTACGACGATTCGTCTTCTCACTAGTCCATACTGTCTGCTTGTCTCGCTACCAACTATGTTATATTCTATGCATCTTTCCAGGAACCTGTCATCTTTATCAGAAAACTATTCTACAACCGCCGCACAGTTTCTACAACTTGCTTTAGGGTAGGTTGTTCAACTAGGAGAGGTTTTGTGTACAAATAATCATTTGAAATTCACTCATTAAAGCTATGCGCAAATAAGAGATGGAAATAGTAACGACTTGCCGTCGAACTAGATAACTGTGACCAGGTGCCTGGAACTGAATGAATACTAGTTAGGCGTGTCACAATCCTCCTCCAAGCGAGCGAGAATACCATCTTTGAAAAATATCTTATTGTAGTCGATGCAGTATACTTCAGAGCTCATTTCAAGAGCCTTTAACATTCCACTAGTAGAATTTAGACCATCTATAAGGCCTTTTGGATTGACTTTGAGTCGTACTGTAATAATATACAGTATGGTGTTTGAATAGATAGAAATAATTTATACCATCAAAATGAGATCTGAGGAGAGAGAAAAATCAGATATATGTATATAAACCGAAGTGTTTTATTTGTATCAACCATTAAGAAGTTTCAGTTCCACTGGACTGACTGCCTTCATCATCACTTGATAGTTCTCAGTAACCTGATGGTACATCGAAAGCCAACTGTCGCGTTCACATGTAGCGTCAGGTTCACCATAATTATCATTATTCTTGTTGTTTTTTGTTCTCTTCATAAGTAGTACTAAAAGAGTTATGTAACGTGTTTTCGCCATTCTTCTGCATCTGAAATTCGATATAGGTGATTTAGTAGCAACTTCCGGCCAAATACGTAACCATAAAATTACTTATGTATATTATTCAAGGAAGTAGATGCGTTGCTTAGCAGATCGAGGACTTTCGACGTATGCCATCCGTGTCAGTACAGATTGGTGCTATCTGCAATTAATAAACTGTTTGAGATACATTTCTCAACTCATTTCGAAGACCGATCACATTTCTGGAGTGAATAGCATTATGTCGAACTTTTGTCCTTGCATTTGCACTACTAGAGTGGCTCAAACTGTTGGCGTAAAGAACAGGTTAAGCATTGGATTCTGCCCAATTCATAAAAGACTCGAGACGACAAGTCACTGATGCATATGTCATACCAGTCTTAAATAGCAACAGTGACATATTTTGCAATGGGTTAAAAGACTTCCAAAGAGTTTTGATTACGTTGACTTTGAGTGGTACGGTATGCGATCCACCAAATGACCTACTTCATCCTAGCATCTCTACAACGAGTGTTTACCTTCTGATGTTCAACGCTCAGTATCTGTATTCGCTTGAAGTTCAACCAGAAACCGTCGTTTCCGTGTATAGTCGCATTCTCTGATTTCGAATGCATCACAGATGAAATGACAACAGCTATGCTTGTTGTGGGAGAAATCAAGTGACTTAATTAGATTCATTTCATCCTACCATCAAATAGGATGTAGGCTAATTGTATCTGAGAATATCTGGGAATAAATGCAACAGCCAGAGTCATACACAGTAATGATGCAGCTTGAACAATGGTCAGTGCTATGGCTGATTTCTACCCAACACTCATTCCTTCTTCTACATCACCTGACATTTATTCATCATTCTAATCGCTGTCAACTTTCCTGAGGGATGTCTTCGAATCTTGACTCAGTCAGTCAGTGGTTACGATAAGGTGAGTAATTCCTTCAAACAGGTTCAAATAATCAAAAGGCATTTTCATCCTGTCTCTTTCTCTCTCTAGATTGACTGAAACATTTCGTAGTTATTTACACCACGCGAATCATTGTGGTTATTTCATCATCCATAAGATAAAATGAATGTGCCCTAGCAATATCAATGCAATTTAACTTCACTTATCTCGAGTGAATCAGTTAACATAAGTGCGTAAACTATTTGTTTATTTAACTTGACCGAGAAAGAATCAATTCTCATCGTTGTATTCGTCTGCAGAATGGGAATGATACATGCAAGCGTTCATGTATGTGTGTGTGTGTTTGTGTACGTGCGTGTATTTAGACGATAAAGCCGCGCGTGGGATAGAGAGAGGGAGAGAGACAGAGAGTGAGTGAGTGGGTGGGTGAAAATAAACATGCATGTCAAAGATTGAAAAATAAAAAATACACACATGCTAAATATCTTGTTTGTTTAGCCCTAGTGATGCATGCATATCGACGGATGTGATCTCTGTTTATACTAGATACGTGGCAGATAGTAATTAAATTAGATTAGGAAGTTGCAGCAGTGGGAATCGTCAGGCTATCACTAGCCTTACTTGTGGTAACAACAGCAAGGATACCAAGTGTGTTATGTAACCGATATTTCTGCTTACATATCTAACTAACTTAGACTACACATTCCACATTGTCCCTTCTGATGGCTCGATCAGGAAACAGAATCCATAGGGTGGTGTCATAGATAGCAGGATGGAAATGCCTCGAATACTCAGCCTACAGAATTACGAACACAATTTCCACATGCACTCTAATCTGATGTAGAAAACTAGTAAAAACAAGGCTTTCAAAACATTGGGGTGGGAGGTGGGGTAGTTGAGTAAATGGCTATTTTCCGTTTTAATGATGAACTTTAAGATGAACAAATGAACACAAGGATAGAGATGAGCAGATTTATTATATTTATGATGACGATTTTAGGTGAGAACGCAATCAACCATATGGTCATTTTTAAATGCTGCGATCTAGTTATAATAGAGTTAAAATATATATGAGAGAAAGATTTCTGTTCCAATTAATGATGACTGAGATAGTCATACTCTGTTTTCCTCATGAACACCTCCCTCTCCCATCTTCCCTCTGTATGTCGCTCTCTCTCTCTCTCACTCTCTCTGCATACAATTAAGTACTACATGCACACACACAAACTCACAGACACCCGCATGCATGCAAAACTGATGCACGCGCGTATCAGTTAAAGCAGTAAGACTGAGATAAATAAATGACAAACTGTCCACCAGTTAGTTCAGATAGAGTCGATTGCACACACATGCACATTCACATAAACATGAATTGGCTGAAACATCATAAAGGTGATATGGTAAGTTGACTTGCAATAAATCTGTCTAATACTGAAATTTGAAAATATTATGATGGATAGTGGAAGATATTAATTATAATGTATTCCCAAACAAGTCACATGCTGGAATTAGGTGATTATTTCAGATTAATGAAATGCTTTCCGATTCGGAACACACACCAATCTGTTTCCATTTTCTCCCGTACTTTTGGGATTGATGACTAGGAGAATGCAGGGATTATTCATTCGTGTTTCGTTTAGGCAATTCTGTAAGTAATACTCACATGTCAAAAGTCATTAGCTGGTTGAGGTTGAGAAAAAGGCCGCCGATTCACCGATGAATCCGTTCACCGCTGAACGCCACTGTGGGACACATGGTTAGGCGTTATTCTTTATGTCTATTGACTCCAGACGTCCACCACCAGGTGTCTTCTATGGAAAACTCACGAGCTTACAATTTCTCTTTTGTTTAGTGCGATATGTGTACACCCTTGACATTGTCGACATCAGTAGCTTCATTCAGTACATTCCTTTTCCACCCAAGAATTCTCAGCTTCAACGAAAGCCAAGTTTCAACTCACGAAGTTTGTATCGCTTCATATGACTACAAAATGGCAAACACTAATGAATTATTGTATTCTCATTCGAAAACTCCTTCACATGAAGTGAAAATCCTCTTCCATCCGGCCACGTGTGCAGTGCACTTCTTTCTATAAACGTCTCGTCGAAAAGCGAAATATCATGCCTAATCGCTTTCCTTGTGTCACACCGATTTGTTTCCAAAAGGAGAGAGCATTTCCAAATCTGCACCAGCCTCGTGAAATCAAGGAAAGCTTTTCTGACACTGCGTCGTTTCTGTCACTCAAATTCACCTAATTCTTGATAATGTGTATGAACAAGTAACATGCCACATGCAGACCTGTGCTGCAGACAGAAGCTTTGATATTGTCTGACTCGAATATACTCGTCATCCTGTTACAACAATAATCGATCTTTCTAACGCGAAGAGAAGTCTCCTGTACACTGAAATCCGAAACCGTATCTACCACTATATTAGTCTTGATATTTATCTTTTGCTTTACAAGTCCTTCGGAAAGATTCTGTAAGTTGATTTTAGGTGCTCGCTCTGTTCACACTGAACAAGCCGACCTTCCTTTTAGACACACACAAGTCAGCATTAGATTGTGCGAATTACACTGTGCTTATTTTGGTTTAAGGCATGTCACACAACAGGTAATCCACGGGCGTATCTGTTCAGTCATTGGTTGGGAAGTGAAGACGTCGAGATTCCAGATTACCCCGTATTCGTCGTGAAGAATCACTTATAATAATAATAATAATTTACTTTATTCCAAAAACAGTACTTGTGATACAGAATGGAATTTTCAGCATTAATCACAATATTGCATCTAATTTCCTCAAATTATAAATAAAATTAATCACACAGAAAATTTTCCACATTTACAATAGAGGTAGTGTCAAAAACATGCAGCATATAAAATGGAAATAGCAATAATAATGATAACAGCTAGGGTAATAATAATAAGAATACAAGTGAAAATTGCCGTTGGCTTGTGTCACACAGTATTGGCAATGTGGTATAGAAATCCTAACATGTTTAAAAATATTGAATATAATGTTCTCTTTACATGATATGGTGAGGAGAAAAACAAAGATTACAGCCGTCATGGAGATAAGTTGGTGTTTGCAATTATGAGAGTAAAACAAAGAAGCAACAGGACCATAAATATAATAGAAGTAATAAAAGTAAAACTTGAAGGTATATAAGGATGGATGGAGGAAATTGTTTATTTACTAGATGAAAAAAGGTTAGTTAATTCTTGCCTGACACTATTTTCATCACATAAAATACGTGCCAAGTATGGTATCATAGAATTTCTATACTTAGACGTGCGAGCATACAGTTTTCTGAAGTTACTCCTTGTTCTACCTGAGGAGATGCAAGGTGAAAGCTGAGGGTAAAGCGGATGCTCCAAGTCAGACAAAATCCCTTTAGCAAATTTATTGCACGAAGTCAAGTGCCTATCGACAACGACGTTAACTATGTGGTCCACTGGGACACCACTCACCCTACTGACAGTCTTCAGTATTCTACGAATTGTGACATAGTCCTTTTTAAGCAAACCAGGAAAGAATAAGGGTGAACAATAAAGAAGAATAGGTAGGATGCAAGAGTTTATGAACTGTAAGAGGAGGGGTTGAGTTATACCCGAGTGTCTTAACTTCTTAATGTAAAATGTCAGGCGGAATATTTTACTGGAGATTGCTAAGACATGGGAAGACCAGGAGAGATCAGAAGAGAGAATGAGTCCAAGATACTTAATTTCTGATTTGATTCCTATATCATTGTCGTCAATTTTACAACTGTCATGAGAATCGATGACTTCTTTTAACTGTCGTTTACATCTTAAGCTGAAATCAACAGTTTGACACTTAGAAGGATTCAGTTTAAGACCGTTAGACTCAGACCATTTGCTGACTTCCGATAGAAAGCTATTTATTTTAGTACAATCTAGCTGGGAGTTAACAGCCATTGAAACCGTTAAATCATCAGCGTACTTCACAAAGTTTATTTCATCAGAGTGAGGCAAGTCATGCAAGAAGAAAGAAAAAAGAAAAGGAGAAAGAACAGCACCTTGAGGGACACCAGCTTCAGTAGGCAATGAAGTGGAAGACTTCCCTTTATATACGGTGTACTGCTTTCTATCTGAGAAATAGGAATGTAACCAGTTAACAGCCCAACATTCTGTTTGACTAGCAGCAAGTTTATTTAATAAGATGTCCCTAGGGACCGAGTCGAAAGCAGATGTATAGTCTAGGAAGGCACAACGAACAAATTTAGCCCCCTTGTCTAGACTGGAAGCAATGTTATGATATAAGACGGCAGCTGCATCTAAAGTGCTTCTACTGTGCTTATAGGCAAATTGTTTAGGGTCATTAAAGGATTTAAGCGAAGGTACAAGACTAAGTAAAAGTAATTTCTCCATAGTTTTCAAAAAAGGAGAGGTAATAGCAATGGGTCTAAATTTGACACATGCTCCAGTGGATGATTTAGGTATGGGTACAACTTTAATGTCCTTCCAAACGGCAGGCACAATATTATCGGAAAAAGATTTGTTAAATAGATCAGTAAGAGGGTGACACAGAATATCAGAACATTTTTAAAATTAATACTAGGTACATAATCGGGACCTAAGCTCTGGGAAGGGTTTAGAGACTTGAGGCACTTTTGAACATCATTTGTGTTAAAACCTGGAAAGGGGCTATTATTAACACAAGTGATGCTGGGAAGCATGGCATTTGAGGGAGAGTAAATAAAAGATTTGTTAAGAGTACATACATCAAAAGAATATGGAATATTGTTTATCTGCTTACCACCAGTGATTTCCTTAAATAGTTTCCACATATTAGAAGGATTTTTGCAGGATATGAATTTCTGGTTATATATTACATTCAACCTCTGCATTTCAGACTTAATTAAGAAGTTAGTTCTTTTTACACCACTTTTATCTTTCATCTTATACAGTTTTTCCTTCTCTCTACGAAGCTTTTTAAGTTGAGGCGAGGAGAAACGGTCAAATTTGACGAATAGTGTTTCTTTTGGACAACAGAATTTCAGACAGGATGTAATATTAGAGATATTGTCATCAAGTGAATCATCATTAAACAAATCCCATCTTGTGTCACTGAGCATGTTTCTAAGATGATGTACGTTCTCATTTGAGTAGCATCTGTGAACAACTTTCTTAGACAAGTTTGAGAGGGCTTTACTGTGTAACTTTCCGTAAATTTTGGGTAAGACTCGTACAATACAATGATCAGAATTGAAGAGCGGGGCTCTTTTACGAGCTTCGTATATTCCAGAATCATTTATAAATACTAAATCAAGTGAAGTATTTTGTCGAGTTGGGAAATTAACAACATTTTCATGGCCCAGCAATGTAATAAAACTGCAGTCGCTGGAGTTGAAGTCGCCGGTCACTATAGATAAGGAGTTACCAAACGAAGCAGCAGCAAAAATAGTGAATTCATCAGCGAAGATAGATAGTTCTGAGGGACTGCAACAAGGTGTGATATAGATATTTGTGACAAAAATGGAGCTATACTTAGGTAAGTGTTTAGGTCGACATTTTACAGTTATACAGTCAATATTGTCATTTGAGAATTTGAAGCAGACGTTGTTGGCAGTAGACCACTGAGAATTAATAAAAGTGGCAACACCACCACCTCTCTTCTTCTTTGAGCTGCATCGGTCTTGTCTGTAGATTGTGAACCCACTTAAGGAGACTAAATTATCGTCATATGAATCATGGAGCCAAGTCTCTTGAAGAGTGATTACACCAGTATTACAATATACATTTGAGTATAATAGAGAATGCAAGTAGTTAATCTTGTTCGATAATGACCTGCAATTTGTGCTCATAATCACAGGAACAGTCATCTGATGCATTGGAGTACACTTTAATGATCTCTGCCAACCTCCATGATGCTTTTTCTTAACGTTATTATATACTCGTAAATTATAACACACGCAGACCACAATCACGACTGACGAAGGAAGAAGTCAAAGACGGCGAGGAAGAGACGTTTATTTCAAGCAAGTGAGACTTGAATTGACCGGGTTACAAGCTAGTTATCATCGTTTATAACAAGTTTAGATAACCGATCTTCCTCTTGTTCTAGTGATGCCACGTCAACGTTTCTTTCTGAAAAAGAAGAAAAAGAAACTTGTTTAGTGGCATTATATTGGTTTCTATTGCATTACAAATCATCAGGTTGAAAACATTTTAAATAATCGCGAGAGTAAGTAATGCAACTTGGATACATAACTGAATAATTAAAACAAAATAAACCCGAGGAAATAGATGCAATATGTAGGATGGAAATTTTGGTAGCCCAAGATTTAAGCAGGCCGCCAATGATCAGTGAATTTACATCAGACTGAGTTTTGTGTATCAGGTCTAATTACAGATATGATTTGACTCCTTCTCTCTCGTAACTACTTGCTTAACTCAGTAGACTTTATGTGCATAATGCATTCAAGTATTATCAGATCGCATGTATACTGAAGTTAATTTATACTCAAAGAGATGTTAAGGATTGTGAAATCCAATTTCGCTACCACTGTAGGAGTGAAAGTGATTGCATGATTCTGGAGTGGGCGAGATTTCCTCCGTTGTGTTGCTTGACATTCAATGTTTGCATGGCTCAGCTCACATAGAAGTCGACAGAGAATCAAATTCCAGAATAAATCCAATTATTCACTATCGTGTGATGTTTAATAGAGATTTCGATGACCGGGGATTCCCTCTGAATGGTTCTAATGTAGCGAAAATCCACATTCAGACATTTGGAAGACGAAATGATTCGCAGCCTGCAACAAAGTTCACTATCGTGAAAGAAAGGAAGGAAAAAGTAGTAGCATTTCAATACTGGATGTCTCTTTGACTGCAAAATGGGATGGTGAATTTGGGAGGAATGTATGTAGAACAACTAATATGAACAGGTTAGTATACTCACTTCTTGAGCTCTGCACACTTGAAATAGAAACGCAGTCTGGAAAAGTGTTTAGTTCATTGTGTCAGAGTAATCTGCTCAAAAGTCTGTCTTAATGAGGAGTCTAAGATCACTAGGTCACTACTGTTGAATGGAAATGGCTATCCAAATGAGATGCATTCAATGCACCGCTGACACACACACACTCTCACTCTCTTCACAACCATTTGAATTTCACGTCCAACAAATTAGGACACACTACCGAATTTCACCCATTGCATCTGTATTTACCACCTTCACTACTCCTATGGATCTAGTTGCATCGGGAGTACACGTCGACACCTTTATCATGGGATTTGCAAACATCATCCTGTAGGATTCAGCGAGCGGTGAAAAAGGCCTATCCGCGGCTATATCTTACCACGCCTTGTACATAGTGTGTATGTGTGTGAGGCTCATCAGGTATTTAAAGTTATCCATCACACTCTTACTAATATTTATTTTATTTTACGATTTCCTCTCTCATGTACAATTGAGGCCAGCCACTACAATTCACTTGGAGAAAACAGACCTGTGTGTTCAGAAGAAATGCATACAACCACTTCCCTCACCTTGGCCATCACTACATTGAATGAAGTGAGTTTCGAGAGACGCTGTCGATAGAAGCTATTATATTCGAGTTTTATCACGACTAGGTGAATGAGTGACTGGACGTCAAGAGAAGTGAAAAAGTATACGTCTTGGCTGCTTTGCTTCGTTGATAATAGTATTAGCAGTAGTAGTGTAACAACAGAAGACAAGGGCCAGGCAACAGATCGTTTTATTATGAAAATCAACACGTATTTATACATCTTTCAACTACATTATTATAGACAAGCGCAGTCATCTGATTGGTTGTTTAGGTAGACAAACGCAGGCTTCTGATTGGTTGTTTACTCAGCCTTGTTCACATCTTCTCACGGCCCACATTAGTGACCTAGACCTTAACGTAGATTAGTGCCAACCAATCGGCTAGCAGCCTGCTCTCACCACACTCGTCCCCCCGTCAAATACGTGCGACTGAAGTCGGCTTGATCTACTTGGTGCAGGCGTCATCGTTGGCTTGTCTCGCTGTATCCATTTCTGGAGCTCGCTGACGTTCACGCGCCTCTTATTGTTCGCCATTGCGACTGTGTCTGCGTAACCCCATCTCGAAGTGACCATATATGGTCCTTCCCACTTTGGAAACTGTTTGCCTGACCCTGTCGAACATTCGTCCATACTTCGGCTCACACTTTCATATGCTGCTTTCACCCGACCTCCCAGCAGCGTCCCAAGTAGCAGCTCCATCGCTGACAGATCTTGAACGCCACTCAACTGCGCAGAAGCCTTGAAGTCCTGCCCGAAGATCCATATGTCTCCATCGAAAACAGCAGGGCATAGGCTTTCCATTTGTCGGTAGGCAGCGACACCAAATGTAACAACAGAAGACAAGGGCCAGGCAACAGATCGTTTTATTATGAAAATCAACACGTATTTATACATCTTTCAACTACATTATTATAGACAAGCGCAGTCATCTGATTGGTTGTTTAGGTAGACAAACGCAGGCTTCTGATTGGTTGTTTACTCAGCCTTGTTCACATCTTCTCACGGCCCACATTAGTGACCTAGACCTTAACGTAGATTAGTGCCAACCAATCGGCTAGCAGCCTGCTCTCACCACAGTAGTAGTAGTAGTTGTTGTTGTTATTGTAGTAATAACAATAATAATAATAATAATGATAATAATAATAATTTGCTTTATTCCAAAACAGTACTAATGGCACAGTGTGGAATTCTCAGCATTTGGTACATTATTCCATCTAATTTCATCTAATAATATTTTTAAAAAAATTATAATGATAATAGTACACGATTGTTAATCAGAGTTCTTATTCGTTCGCTTTTAATTTCTACAGTAAGGTCATAAATAAAGAAAACTGTAAAACACTTATGATTATGTTTTTGTAGCTGAGATTATCAGTCAATTATATCGAACAACATTAAAAACAATTTTAGGAATAATATTACAGGATTCCTAACGATGGTTCTTATATGGTACTTGTAGTGACTTGTAGTGTGAAGTCACATATATGTCCATACATAAAAAGCTGTAAATAATAATAATAATAATAATAATAATAATAATAATAATCATAGGGTTAGCAGCTAAGGTTGTCAGCCAACTGAGGTAATGTCAGCACAGATTACAAATAGGAGATAATAAAAGGGCCAGTTATTCAGCTAACAACATAGTAATTCATAATTCTCACGCTTCACATTGCCTCTATCACATAGAAGCCAGCTCAGATATGGTATATTTGACTTCCTACACTTCGTAGTACGAGCATATAATCTTTTGCACTGAATTCTGGTTCTACCGGATGCCATGCAAAGGGAGAGTTGAGAATGAAGGGGGTTTCGAGGGTCAAATAATATAGATTTAGATCATTTCTCGCACGAGTTCAGATGTCTGTCACCTAATGAAGTGACAAACGGACTAATTTGCACACTACTTGCCCTGCTGCTAACAACCTTTAATACCCTTCTCAAAATGACACAGTCCCTTCTCAGTAAACCAGGAAAGACCAAGGGGGAGCAGTGAAGTACAATAGGTAAGATACACGAGTTAACAAATTTCAACACCAAAGGTTGACTGATTCAAGATTGTTTTAGCTTCTTGATGTGGTAGATACAAAAGATAAGCAGAAGGATGCTTGATGAATTTCTCCTTAGTTGGAGTGGTGGAATGCAGGAGCGAATACGCAGAATTCTCCGATAATCACTCTTCTTCTACATTATCCACATATCTTACACAATTCCTCAATGGCAATGGAACAAATGGTGTTCTTCACAATCACTCAGGACTAACTCAGCACTAGCCTTCACAGTCGTTGTCTATTAAATTCCGACTGAATTTCAAACTCTTCACTTCACTCAACATCAGATCATGCACTTCGTCTCACTCACTCTCTCTCTCTCTCTCAATGGCATACTTATCATTTGTGGTATAAATTGTCAATCTGTGAAATCGATTTAATCAATCACTGACACGTAGGACAGTCGGAGTGAAAGTGCGTGGTATCACACACAGTCAGAAAGAGAATAAATTTATTCCATATTTTCATTAACATTCATTATCTCCTCTCTGTCAAATAACACGTGTTCAGATGTACTCACATTTTCAGATGGAATAAATAGGATCAATGGAGAAAGACAAACAATAAATACATTGAAGTAAATTATTATTGTTATTATTATTTCACACACACACACACTGTTGAAGAGAAGTGGGAGAATGTTTGTTTTGTAGCTGTATAACAAATAGCGTTACAAAACTAATCTCACCCCTGTCAGATTCAGTCTAGGTTGGGGTGAGACCATCAAGTCTACCCTCAACGCGAAAAATTCATCCCTTTGTTGCACTCCACTCCACTATAAACAATTATTGTATGATATGATTATGTGACTCGCCCCCATCTCCAAAATAATCACCTCTGAGTTGACTTCATTTGTGACAATGAGTTGAATAGTGATAGTAAGTGATAGTTCCCATGTCAATCCATTACATAACTAATGAGTCAGTTGGATAAGTAGTCAATGATATATGTGATATATACATATATACGTATGAAAATAATTATAATGACAATAACTAGAGGAGATGGTAATCATATTTATATTAGAATAAATGAATATTAATATGAAAACATCTATTTTGAATAGGAATTGTTCGGTTAGCATAGGAAGTAATGACACCAAGGTGTTCTACCTATTCTAATCCGAGTTGATCAATATGATGCTATGACTAAGCACTCAGTAAGCAAAACCAAACCAACTGTACAGTTCATAGGTAGCCTAATCATGAGCTCTAGAGTCTACGGGAGATGATGAATGCCACAATCACCATCGACATCATCATCATCATCATCACCATCAGTGGCAGCAACAACAACAACAATAGTCATTGTTTTCAAGATAGACAAGACTAATTCCTGATCATAATCCATCTGTCTCAAATCCTACTGAAAATTCTGTTTACCCCTTGTTCTTATTATTTTCGCAAGTTTGACTTCATAGGTGATCACTGTCTCTGAGCTTGAAAAGTCAACTTCAAAGATGAATTGGCTGACTGTGGTGTATGGACAATGTGAGGATATTCACTGAATGAATACTCAGTGGTTATCATAGCTAAATGAAGTACACTAGACACCGAGAATGGATTAATGTCAACCTCAGTCAATATGACGACTGTCAGCTACATTCTCATCAGTCATTTTCCTTGATAAACATAAGCTCGTGTCTCTCCCCTTGATGATCTGAGATGAATTCACTGTGCTTAACTTCATATTTAAGGGGACTTCTTCACCCTTTCTTATTTCTACCTGCCAAGATTAATTAGCGATGATATCTGTAGTCAGTTGCTTGTAGGACATACATTTCGGTTTCCAACTCACATATGCTTGTTGTCACAAGACACATCTGAATGAAGATCAAAGTAGTCGCGACGTGTTTTTGCGCATAGCATAGCAGACTTCACAACAGATATTCGATCTGCACAAAACGCTTGATAAGATGCCTTCAAAACACACAAACATAACACCTGATATGATTACAGCACTGCTCCAGTCCCGTGAAACAAAATCAACTACCCAACAGCCTCTATTCTACGTATATAATTGAGTTAAACAAAGCAAGTCACGTTTGACTTGGGATGGGTTGTTACCTCTCACTAAGCTTCTTGTTTGCGTTAATATCTATAATAAATGGTCACACAAGCCAAATATCGCAGTTTAATGAGTTCTATTAAACATACATGAATGGTCTGCAAGCTTGCCTTTTAACCAGAAAGTCCTGGATTCGAGCATAGGGTATGGGTACTTACTAGTGAAGAGTCCCAAACTAGGACTTCTTTTAGTGGTTCTCTAACCGATGTTAGTTCATGATGAAATCCAGAAATTTCAAATAATTTCTACCACTTTAAAGAAAGTATTCCACCGGCATAACTTGCAAATTATTGAACAATTCATGTAACGTGAAGTGAACTTCGTTTTCTGTTTTCTGGAGGAATTTTAGCTGCATATATAGGAACCAACAGCCATCAATTACGAGATAAACAAGATTCAACTCGAAAAAGCATGAAGTATTGCATGGCATTAACACGTGTTAGTTTAACACCGAAAATATCATAAGATATACAAATCTGGTAGTCTTAAGAGGTCGACAATGCCACACTGTACAATTTAGTCATCCAATCGTAACATAATCTCTGTGTTGCTAAATGTACACAGAAATTCCAGTACATATTCCCGGTGGCATGTGACAATAGGGAATTATGATTATGCATACATTGTGAGGGAAAATGATACTACATATAGTAGATTCACTGGGTTGATTGGACACTAACTGATGTTAAGCGTCTAGTCCTCTGTTTGCTGCAGACTGAATTCTATCAGTGGATAAATTGCAAACTTGACTGATAGAATTCAGTCCACAGCAAACAAAGGACAAGACTAGACACTAGTTAGTGTCCACCAAAATGTCTAATACAGTTCTACAGAACCCTAACATCTCCTTGATACCATTTCTGACTGTAGGTAGCACTGGGGTGACATGAGTTTGAATCTCAGAGTTCCTGCAAGCTTGCAGACACGCCTTGGTGACGAGTGCCGGCAAGCATGAAATCTAGGTCGAAGGCTTCTTGTCGATTGCCTCCAACCACTGAACAGATTTACTACAATTAAACTAACTAGATTAAGTTCTGAGGATAAACACAGTTCATATGCACACTGGTGTAATATGTTGAATTAATACATTATTGAAAAACAGGCAAAGACATACATTTTCACTTAACTGCACTTGCAATAATCATGACAAACAGCTATATTTGTTGGTCTAGGCATCAACTGAGAAAAAGACGGCACAATATGAATAAAGTGAAGAGAGTAGTTCAAATATATAATCCACACAGTCCAGATTAGCTTACTTCAATCAATGTAGTTATCTATTAAATCCACCCACCAATAAACTTTCAACTTACGATAATTACTGCCCACTCACACGTTCATTGACACAACGCACCTAGACAAGTATCACTGTCTTCATAGAGGTTATGTTAAAGTCTACAGGTGATTTTCACTCACTGGTAGTATTCACCTGTCGAATAATACTCTGCTTTATATGAAAACGGGCTGTTTGCATGTCTGAAGACACATGATGGTCTTCATAAAATGAATCTATGTCAAAAAGAAAAACAGCATTTATGTAAAGAGTGAACCACTTTAGTAGAAAATATCATCCTTCAATTATCCACTTCCCCTTATAACATCAACAACAACGTGTCGACACACTTCAGCTGAAACATGAACGCCTGCAATCAATGTATACAGAGTACATCAGTTAGAACATCTCATCATGCTATCTAAACAATTCATATTTTCCCTTACTTCAGACAATAAACAATTTTACTATTATTTTATTTCTACATTATACAGGTGAAATTTGAACGAAGTAAGGTCTTCACATTACTACCTTCAGTCAGCACGGTATCATGCATATTACAGACTGCAGTTTTCATGCCTAAAAAACGTTATCATCCAACTTGTGATTAGTTTTAGTCTTTCTCATTTCGAACAATCATTTTCTCACACTATGCTGTACTGCTTCCGAAGAGTGCTATGCAATGTTTCAGGGTTTCATATTTTCTTGCACTCTTTAGTTCTAAGGTTATAAACTGAATATACTAAACCGGTAAGTTTTTATTATTTCATCTATGAAACTCAAGGTGGATACCTGTTATGAATCATGTTTCAGGCATGTGTACTTGCTTATTCTCATCTTCAATGAATGAAATCTTTCGTCACACAGTAAAAGAATCATATTGTGAATTAGGCACACAGCTTTATTTTACTACATCTATGCATTTTGATGAAATTGTTGGTTAAAACTATTCAACTGAAGATGTGATATTATGGAATTTAGACTCACATATGTAGTCCTTAATTCATCATTAAGCTAAGCAGAAGGTATAATAAATATTGATTACTATACAAGGTAACATAAAATATAAGGAGTAATTGAGAACTAGTAGAAAATATATTTTCTCTTATTGCGTCTCCCCATCAGGACTGCACCACTCTTCCGCGAAATTATTTTCTTGACAGACAGAGCTCACCACTTAGTAGGAATTCGGATCTGAAGCCTATGATACACACAAACATAACTACATCTCCACTTTTTTTTTAGTACACCTAGGCTTATTGTTTACCAGTATACAAAAATACCAATTCCAAAAGGCACATACAAAATATTGAGATCATGTATTGTCAGTAGAGCTAAGTGTGAAAGTATGAGAGGAAATAGACGGAATATAGAGGGTCAGTCAGGAGCATGACAGACAAAGAAACTATTCATTTCCAGAATAAAGATCAATTACAGTAGTAGATATCAACGTCGACCATCGTATGTATTTAACAGAAAGCAGAAGTACTTTTCCTAGTACTGTTTTATCCCATATGCGTAAAAAAGGATAAAGTAAAATTGAAATTTACTTCAGGATTAAGAAATATTCAGTTTCCAGCTGGTATAGGACATCAAAGCTGAGTTTTATCTCATCGAATTTTGAAATATCTCTTGTCTGCAGTCAAGAATTTAAATTTATAGGGTCAAGTACTGAAGAAAGAATGGTGTAAAACATAACATGAAAGCATTCGCCAAACTTACAAGTACTGTCAAAACGACATATGACGTAATGAGTACGAATGTTTACAATACAATATAATATTATACGTCATATCATATCGTATGTAATTTCAATGTAATTTTGGATAACATAACAATAATGATAAAAGTTAATGTGATGTAGTACAATTTTGTAGATTTGATAACCAATAACAAATTTATTTACAGAATAAGAAGTTTTTATTTCACTCATTTTCTGCAGCTGCTAATAACCTAAACTGACATTTACATTTATCGAGTCTGACCACGGATTGATATCGTTCAGGGAACCATTGAAAACCCGTTGGGGGTACTGGACAGCTGTCTCATCCTTGTTTGGGCATCATCGACAGTACGCATCCACCAGTGAGGTCAATGCAGTCGCGAGTGAGGATGGATTTCCCACAGATAACATTGGTTGGTAGTAGCGTTAAAATCACAAATTTGTAGAAGTTGAAATTCATGAGCTATTGACTCGGGTCCCATTAGTTGAATGGTATGCGATGTTCCCTTGCAAGAGGAAGGTACTAGGTTCGCATCCCACTGAGTGCATATTGCCAATGATTTTCAAACTAGAAAGAAACAGCTGTCCGGTACTCACTGATATCAATCCATGGTCAAACTTGAAAAACAAATCTAATTCTTACTAATCAACTCTTGAAAATTTACATTTATAATAACTTTTGTCAATTTTAGAATGTTAGCAGTTGAAGAAAAGCAATGAATTAAAAAATGAGTTTATTTCCACTTGTCAATGTCTTCATTGTTGCTTTATTCAATGGAACTTGAATATAAAATCCTGTTTATTACTTATCAAAGTGTAAGTTTTATCTACTGGTACGTAAAGCTATCTCACTCGGTAGAAATAGCATGTTCATCAACTCAGAAAAGTCATTAAACTATTCCTCACAATTTGATTTCTTTCCAACACATTGCATACTTATTTTACTATCGGTAAGAAAATTCTGCGTCTCCCTGCAGTCATTAGAACTTCTCACTAAAAACAGAATAGTTTAATTTTAGTAAATTCTCTACTGTGTCTGCTCAATGTGATGCATGCTACAAGCAATCGTAACAGCCAGACAGTGGCGATATCAAAATAAATCATTTTGATCAATATAAAACTAATTTTTTGCATATGTCTTTATTGCCCTACTACTCTCCTATCAGACAGTTATTTGATTAAGGGATACAGAATCCTTTTAAATCTCTTCCCTATCTAAAATAATTTCTACCAACCCGTCTACTTTCTGATTTTATTCAAAACGTTTTATTAAAATTATTATTATCAATCATATGAGCAGGTGTTAAAATAGACTTAAATTGAAATTTACTGCAGTGGTATGATCAGTACTTAAGTCTTTCAGTAAACTGTTTACCTTTATTTAGAACAGGAAGTTACTCTTTCATTGCAGTTTACTAACCATTTGCATTTTCTAGTGTCAATCACATAAGTCCTATGATACTGTGCCTTACTTTATTCTTTTTTTATTCACTTATATTATTTATTGTAATGCATACTATAAACACTAAGTGTTATTAGGAAAATCATAATGTTTAAGGTAAAATTAACAGCAAAAAAATTGTCAGTGATACCGATTTTCAGGAGCAAATTCGTCGTTTGTGAAACAAACAGAGTGAGGTAAAAAAAAGTCTACTGAAGTGTTTTTGAAAACCTAATATGTGAACTGCTCCCTTGATTACCACAAATAGTGGCATGATTCTTAATGACAGCCACAGTGTCAACATCTCACACATTAGGGTCTGAATATTCCGATTTGATGGATAATATGACTTAGCAGACTATTCACAATCACAGTCAGCCACCGCTACAACAGCGTCCTCTCACGTGAAATAAGACAGAAGATGAACAATAAGTGGGAGCTTTTACTGTCTCAAGTAACGGTCCAAACAAATACTCATTGAACTTGTGCAAGGCAAGAACAACAATTATACCAGGATAATATGAGCTCATCTTTTATTATTTCGAGGATTCTTCTCAACTGGTTACAACCTGAACGATAAAAAAATATGAATTACATTAAAGATTTGAACACACTTTTCCACGATCTAGAACAAACAAGGTTGAAATCCGCAATCAGTCAGACCAACTTGTATACCGGGTATATCGATGACACTTTCGTTATTTGTAATTCTTCTAATGATGCATCTCAAGTGTTAAAAGTCTTGAACAACACCCATCCTAATATTAAGTTAACAATGGAGTATGAAAAAGAGGAGAAGTTCCATTTTCTTGACCTAGGTATCCAACGTGATGTAGACGGCAAAATCATAAGACATATACACAGAAAAGAGACCCAGAGGGTGATTTATCTTAACTTCAAAAGCTTCTGTCCTATAAGTTACAAAAAGGGATTGGTGAGAACATTACTTACTGTGTTGAAAAGAAAAGATTGAGGAATAGCTATCCATTGTGGAGAAATGCCTATGCGACAACGGTTTCCCACAAAAGTTCATCAACAAGTTTGGGAGACGTCATGATGAAAAAGTGAAAAGCAGCACAGTGGAGAAAAAGCCTATCTTTCTACAGCTTGCATTCAAAGGTGATGATACTGCTAGTAGAATAAGATGCAGACTGAACGCTGTCCTGAAAAGAAAATATCCAGCCGCCAAGCTTGTATGTGTTTATCAAACGCCTAGTTGTTTGAGACAATCAAAAGTGGACAAATACCCACCTCATGTTACCTCCAACTGTGTCAACCAATTTACATGTACGTGCCAAAGCACATATATCGGAAGAACAGAGAGAAGGGTTATTGTCCGCATTTCTGTGCACATACCAAACAACCTAAGACTAAAAGGTCGGCAAGCATTAAACAATGAGATTGCGCTTCATCTATTGGACACTGGTCATATTGTAGACAACCTGAAGTCGTTCAAAATAATCAACAAGCAACTTCCATGAGTCCACCTTTTTCTTGCTTAGAAAACTCTACTCTCTCATCTAAACATAACTCGACCTACCTTATTATTTTCTTTTTTTATATTGGTTATTAGATTAAACATTTTCTTTAGTTACGTAATCTACTTTTTTTGTTGTGCTCTTTCTAGCTAAACCTTGTTTCTATACGCACGTATATATACGTAACTATGTTTTGTTTCCAAGCCTAATTGTCTAATTATTCCATAAATAGTCAGTGTTTGTAACTCTTAATTAGTTAAATCATTCCGGACTATTGTTACTTTTACTTCCTACCAATATAACTCCTTGTGATCATGGTAAAGTATGTTCAAGTCTTTAATGTAATGTAAATCATATTTTTTATCGTTCAGGTTGTAACCATTTGAGAAGAATCCTCGAAATAATAAAAGACGAGCTCATATTATCCTAGCACAATTATTGTTTTTGCTTTGTTCGAGTTTATTTAGGGGAAGAATTGCATGAAGTTTTAAAAATACATCATATATATATATATATATACCGTATTTTCAGCACAGGTATGGAATTTTCTCTCTCTCTCTCTCTCTCTCTCTCTCTCTCTATATATATATATATATATATATATATATATATATATATATATATATATATTTGAAATGATAACATTAATTATTACTATTTTCTTTCATTGATTCGACTTTCTGTTTCCAGGAGAAACTGTATGCCTGTACGTGTATGTGTGTAAGTGTGGCAGTCGGTGGCACAGTGATTAGGACTCTCTCCGACCATGCATATGGTCCGAGGTTCTATCCCCTGCCGACGCACACCTGATATCTATGGTCGGCCTGCAAAATTTGGGCTACTGATATCACATGCTGAAAATTCCATACCTGTACTGAAAATACGGTGTGGCATCAAGCTGTAATCAAAATAAAAAAATAAATTAAAAAAAATAATCGAGAGACTGAATGTCCACTTTGTACCACTTATCAGGCATTATTTGGAAAAGGTCAATTGATAAAGCTCATTATATCAACTCTTGATCATAAGAATTTCGATAACCATATCAGTTCACGAAACACCAGATTTGCATAGTAGTCAGTTTGATTTCGTATTTCCCAAACATTTATTTATTTTCAGAAAAATTCACCTAGTGGTATATTTTTGACTTAGACCACTTTTGGATGACTAAGTGATTTATATGTAGGCGGTCATTGAAATAGCTTACCATAGATTGTGGATTTGTGTGACAAGCCCGAAACATATTCCGGCATTTTCGACCGTCTCACACCGTACTATCATACCCAATCATCCTCCTTATTTACTGCAAAAAGAAAATTCTATTTGTGCACGTGAAATAAATAAATTCTGCAATTAAGTATGATTGTTATCACCCTGGAGAGTTCCTATTTGAGAATGTTTATTAATAATAATATTAATAGTATTATTACTGCCATTATTATTGTTACTGCTAGTGTAAAGTAGTGACCCTATTGTGTGCAAATAAGAGCGAGTGAACAAAGGAAAGTGCAGTGCACCCAGGAGAATAATGCGACAGGGAGAAACTGGTTTTACAGGGTGAAGACAAACAACAAATCCATTCAAACGTGTGGAAGAAAAGGACAATAGAAAAAGTTTTAATCAACATTTTTATCAGGCACTCTCTCCTCACACCCCTCACTTATTCATCACATATTTCCTATACATTCAATCCTCACAATCTGTTTCATAATTTAATTTGTTCTCATCCTTATTTTTATTTTCTTTGTTTTTATTTTCACTGATCCTATCCTTAGTCATATTTATGTATGTTAATTTATTAGAGGGTGACATGAAAATGACAGATATAGATTGTGTGTGTATGTGTGTTTTGCTGTACAAACTATTCAGGTAAATATTATTCCTCTACTTAGTTCTTTCCTTCTCCGCCTTCGTACTCATTACCATGATTCTATATTGATTTTTGTATTTATTGTCTTCTTTTTATTTATGATGCATGTGTGTATGTGAGTGCGTTCATGCGTGCATGTGTTAGATTTTTGTGTAAATTCGATATACTATCACTACATTTATGTGTTCATTTCAGTTCCCTTCTGTCCATATATATATATATATATATATACAACCACGTGGTAAACGTTAAATAGTTCGATTACTATAAAGTCTTTCCAATAAGTTAAGCGAAAGTTTGAACAGATGGATTTGATTTACCAAAACTAATGAAATTAAATTAGGAAGAAAATGAATTTATAAGAAATAAGCAAAGAACAGGGGAGCGGGAGGGGGGAGCAGAGTAAATTATTCCTGAAATGATGAAAAGGTTTGAGTAGGCTTATTGTTTGTAGTATTCAGTTAAACCAATCAATTCTACCTTGTGTCGCATCAAAAATCATATGTTATAGTAATTCATACTATTTTGCTCTACAAAATTTCAACCAACATTCTATTAATTATTCACAAAATTTAATGTTCAAGAAATAATTAGATAGCTTCTACTCGTGTTACAGTTATCATTCTAGAAAATGAATGTATTATTAGGAACATATCGAAAATGTATCAATAGCCATTTTTCTTTTATCTGCGCTTTTATGTGATTTAAATTATACTTTAAAAATGTTTCTCAGGAAAAAAAAAACCACAACTCATTTCATAAAAATAACATCTGTTGTACAGTTCATTCTTTGCATTATTACTTGTAATATTCACAGTTACATTCAGTATACACTATCCAGTGAGATTATTAAGGCTAATGATTCGTTTAAGCCGAATGTATACAAAGACTTTGTGTATTGAGCTTCATTGAGCTTTAACAATACTCATATTTCATATCACTCAGTTTTCGGAAATTTCATTTCCTGTCCCAGAAACATGTGGTGTGTTCTCGGTGGAGTGATTTCTAGACAATAAGTGTTGCGTGCGTTGTCTGACTAAACTGCCGTACACATATATTCTAGTATTTCTTCGTTCTTATTCATGTGCGCAGACGTTGTGGCTACTCGACGCTCACAACGTAAATCAAAAGGCACTTGCGAAGAGTACGATCGTGTATTGTAGCAGTAGTCAAATTCGAAATTGTGTCAAGGTAATGTTCAACAGTAAATTGACAAATGTTTGCGAAGTACATATAAAATCGGTCTGTATACACATATAATACAAGTATACAAATTAGATTAAAAAACATGTTTACAATTGGTATAGGGGTACTACATAAGGTCTACCGTTGAGTTCATTGTTCAGTCTATAGAAAATTATTTCTTCAGATAACACTTCCCCCTTTATAAATCTGAACAGGCATAAACCAAACGTCGGTGCAGAATAATATATATGAATCCATTATATTTCCTCGATTCCCCCGAAATGCATACAACCTGTTATGTTTAGTAAGACCAGTTATGATACAATTTTAACATAGATTTTGTTCATTATCATGAATCACTCATCCACCAGGGATTATTATTATTATAAGAAGGTCATAGAGAAACGCGACATAGGGATGGTCAGTTAGAAGCATTTTACTATGTTGCACCAATGTTTGTTCTATCTCTGTTAGAAAATTATTTCGCTCTGATGGCAGCTATGTGGAGGAATAATGTGATACTCACTGCTTTCGCATTGTCATTTTCATTATAAGGTGATTAGAGAGATACAATGACATGGAAGGACGAAACATGTTGGATTTTTTAATGAAAAAATAAAAATAAACAGGTACTGCTGGTTGACGTAATTGCCTTGCATTTACTCATATCAATCTGTAGTATCCACGTTCTTGCCTTATTGAATTACTATTCATGGTATTAAGTGAATTAAATAGTATGGACTACTAAAGACCATTCATATTCTAAAAGTTTTCTCACAATTCGTAATATGAACTGATTTTCTCACAAGAACATACCAGACACAAGTGGCAGCCTCTAGACATCAAGCGATACTGAGTACTTGTTTCATCCTAGTTTGGTACTCTTAGTTGACATGCATCTTATTTGCATAGGTGACAGGGATAGTTTTCAATCAGATATTCTACTTTGAATTCAAAATTAACTCTTGTTGTCACAAATATTTTGTCTCGATTTACATTATTATTACTATTATGGCTCACACCCGCTGTTTAACTTTCCTCCCGGTGTAAGTTTTCTTAGCAATCATATACTTACAATTGTACACTTTAGTGTGGGCGAACTACTGGTGAAACAGCCATACCAAAAATTTCTTTGATGCCTCTTTTAATAACTGATTCACCTAGACTGTAAACGACGATTAGTCAAATACAAATATGTCCTTTTAATTAGTTCATACACTTGGTTCAGACTAACTTTACATGCCTTTCCACTGAGTATGAAATAAATTATGGTAAGTATACGCTCCAAGAGCATATATTTGAATAGTTTGGATATCCTACAGAGAACGTCCCTCCTAATATTCAAGCGTAATTAGTACTATCATAAACAGTTTACTCACATGCATAAACGGCTGAGTGAAAATGCGGTAGTTATTTAGAATATCAAAACTGTGATTTACAAAGCAAAAGGATTGAGCCTCTGTCATACATAACTTAAGTTTACTCAATCTGATTCAGTGTGTGGCGCTTGAATGTTTCGCCATTCGGTCGAACTCTGCTGTGAAGTAAACACAAGTAAACAATAGAACTTGTGATACAGCTTTGTTTCAATGCCCTCGACAATAAAGTCCTAAGAAATTGTCGCTTCACTGTACTTCACATACTCATTGACCACCTTTAACGCAAACTGTCGCTCCGAAAGTTATAATACAGAGAGAATCCCCATTTAGGAAGCAAAAGGATTGAACACAATCTGATTAAATTTCATACTTAAACGAGACGTCATTGTATCCTCACGTTGGCAAACTATAGAAAACTTACACTGAGACTTATTCACTTTGTAAAAGCTATTAGTGTTCAGCTTCTTTTGTTTTCATTTCACGCCTTCTATATTATTTCACGATGATGTTATTTTCGTCTTTTTCGTAGCTTAATCCCTCCACTTTCAACATTCTCGCAGTAACTGTTATCAATATAACACTTACGAATTCTTGTCAGTGGCACGTGCCGCGCTAACATTAAGTCTTCTATTTATATCACTTCGAAAACATAGTACGTAATCACGCGAATAGTAGAATTCGACATTCCTTGAGAAGATCATCAGAGAGAAACCACTCATTTGGCCTTCTCTTCACTTACAATGCTTTACTAAGTCTCGTAATACCCTCAAATAGCAAATGTGTCATCCACAAATATTTAGTTATTTCCCGAAATCATTCTAGATCCCAGACAAGATATCCTCTGGAATATTATTCCGAGTGTTCATTGTAGATTCTTGCGATGACGTCTTGAGACAGTAGACGAATAACTCTCCGCATAAGGCTGTGGAATTACTTATATCTTGGATTCATTCTTCATCAAATTATCGTCGAAGAGAAGTAACACTTTTCATTATTCAAGTATTTTTATTCTTTTATGCGCATTTATTGACAGAAAATGAAAGCTATTAAGAAGTATTTTGATAAACGATAGAAAAATAAGATGAAAAAATGTTGGACATATACTTAATGCAGGCTACATCTGAAAAAACAACAACTTGCGAACAGGCCTTTAAATGATTTTATAAATTGTAAAACAGGGGATATAAGCAGTTTTACAACAAGAAAACAATAAGCTTCTGTTAAGCAGAGATGATTATGGTTATGTATGACATTAAAATCACATAGATATGTCTAATTAATATTAAGGAAAAGTACGTCATTGACTAACGACTGCATCAAACTTTCCTTTGGCTATTTTCGTTGTGTTTGTGATGGATTGTGCCATTCTCTGTGCTTCATTTTGGTGTAATTCCTAAGTCCTATTTAAATTCCCTGTTTATTCGTGGTTTGGACGGTTATTCCAATGAGAAAAATACGTACCCAATACACATCATGTTTTCTCAATCATTTCCAGATACATGCACCAGAAGGTTGTCAGGTTAACCTTAATACCTGAAAATAATTATAGAAGAAAAAGATGAAAAAAATATAGACGAAACAGAAAATTGTCAACTTGGGAAAGCTTCTGTAGGCGAAGTAAAACTTCTTGAATTTTGCTCAATTGTCTATTTTTCCCCCATAAATCAGCCACCTACTACTTAAAACCAAATGCTCACAGAAGTAAGCGGATGGTATTCACACCTGTTAGATCATACTAATCCACAGTATTTAGTGGACAGGTCCTAACCATATGATTGCTATAGCAACAGTATACCACCTCACAAATCATTGATCAAATACAAGAGTGATAGCATGTAGACAAATTGGTTCCATTTATTTTCAGAATTCTATTAATATGGGAATTAAAGCAGTGAAGTGATCTAACTTAGGAATTCTTACGATAAACAGACCCTGGTTGACTAATTTAATTAGGAAGGTAAATTAACACATAGAAAGGGAAACTAACTTCCACACGAACTTATTTGGCTTTTACATATCATTAAAATGTAAGTAGTTAATCAGTTAAACATTATTATGCAGAAAAATATGAAATTTCACTTACTTATAGTATGACGAAAAAGTCACCATGTATTTGTGTACCGTATACTTATAGATTTTCAAGTTCAACTTGGCTTCTGAGGACAGTTATCACTCAGCGACCATGGAGTACGAGGGAAATTATGGGACGAATTGTATTCAGATAAAATCATCCGATCGCTAGTTGAGACAGGTGAAGCATAGACGGGATTTAATAAATTGGCAACTGCAGTCGTGGTTGGTGTGCTAAAGTACGACAGGTACCTTTTTGATACTGGGAAAAAATTCACCTCTGATGGTAGTCTGCTCCCAAACATAGGACTATTATAACCAGAATCACTGCGGGATTCTGAGACTGAGAAATCTGAAGGTGATGGAAAGCTATTTGTTATTCCATCAGTGTGTCTGACATGTTTCGTGATGGATGGAGTTGAAGCAAGTTTTGGTGTCGAAAACATTTCTCTGGTAGGAGGGATGCCATTGCTGCTAGTATAGTCCCAATAGGTTGGAAATACGGGTGACATATATGGTTGGTTGACTGATCTTCTTTCTTGAATGGATGTATTCTTAGTAGGTGATATATCCTTCTCGAAAGACGACCAGGAGGTCCCTGATCTTGCCTCACGGTGATTGATTCCAAATAACCCAGCTGATTTAGGTGTAATTGATTTAGCTTGACCCTTCACATTTATTATTGATTTGTTGGATGTAGGTGATTGTGGCATCGGTGATAATGTTGATTGATCCGCTAAATCCGAACATGAATTTTCCTGCCCGTGTAATACTTTGTCTAAATGCTCAATATACCAGATTGCTTTCTTCAGAGTAGAAATTTTGCTTAGTTGTTCACCTGAACGACATGGAACAACAGCTCGCAGACGATCGAATCCCATGTTTAACAGCTTAACACGATTTCTTTCTCTTTCATTACGTCGGGTTATATTATTCTGATCTGTACTATCATGATCTCTAGGTTTTTTCTCAGTTGAACTATCAGATACATTTGGAGTCTGTGTCAATGTTTTTGTACAAGTATTCGATAATTCCCCAAGTGGTCTGCGTATATCCTGACAGTTCCATTCGCTGAAATTAAACATCCATTTGTCTGCGCTAACGTTTTCGTTTGCATTGAGTTGAATACGCTTTTTGCAGCCTCTTCTAACTTTAGAAAACTGATTTTGAAGTTCAGACATTTAAATTTTCCAAAAAATTCCGATGAATAGTAGAATATAGAGCAAAGTAATACACAGGCAGTAATCAGCTGTAGTTGATTTGAAATACAATCGCGTCAAAGGCAAGTTCAGAGACCTGACCACATCTAAGTACCATCCTATATTTATAGTGTTCTCGAAGTGACCCACCCCCACCATATTCTTTTTTAATATTTGAGTGACATGATTTAATGTGTAAAACGTCGCATGACATTGCGTTCACAGACTCATCCTTAAAATATCATTGGTTGATCGGATAATTCATCCTAATTCTTCTGCGGGATTTTATTAACCAATAACGTTGTCACAAGTAATCAGCCAATCATAAGAGGCGCATGGAAGTATAATTTTGCATTTCATTTTTTATACAATTTTCTAGTCTGCTTATTTGAAAAATAAGACTATAAATGACACACATGAGTGTGTGTTCGAAAGCCTGACTGCTAATGGATAATATTTTTAGGAGCTCTATTCAACTATGTTTCCTAATATCATGGCGTGATATAGAAGTTAATTTTTTAAACATTTTTATGTATTTTCTTACCATTGTTACTTCTCATGAGATTGGTAACTGCTAAAGATACTGTTAATAACCAACCTCTGCTGCTTTCTCTATTTACAATGTCTCACGATGTCATTTGTTTTATTGATAGAACAATTAACCAAACACTGTGCTAGACGATTCGGCGCTAAGTTGAAAAGTGATAAAAATTTAACATCTCATGCTCACAGTTATCAGTGCTCAGTTATCAATGTTCTTCTTATGCATTAGAGGTAGGAAGCTTAAAAGAACTGAGTGAAATGATGTACTAGCACTCAATAATAGGAATTATCAGGGCTTTCATGTAGAATACTGGTGAAACAGGATGATTACAGCGAACTTATTATGTATGATGTCATCTGATTTACCAATTCTTTTAAGTAGCTTTGATAGGGAACCAGTTGTGTGTTAACGTATGCTAGACGGCAGGTGTTGTAGATAAAGTATATGTATGATGACAGTGTAAGACATTTATCAGGGATACTACTAGGACTACATCATTCTTGTCGTGTTTGGCTGCATTCATTTTCTGTTTGCTGAGCATTTAGCAGGCAGGCGAGATGATAACTTTTGATGAATTTGAAGTCTAACTTTCAGATAAGGAATACATAGATTGTTTTACAAGATGATAAATATGAATGACGTATGCGTTCCAGTCGTACACAAGACATTCTTGCAATTTATTCACACTCACTTACAATTACAGCAGCTTATATTCAGTAGGTTTTAAAGTCTATAGGTACTTACTTCATTATTTAATGCCAAGGAAGCATATGTGGCCAGCTTCTTGCTTTGGGTCAACAAAAATCCTAGTTAATCATACGAAAGACAGAGTTGAAAGTTCCCACAAGTGACTACAGGAAATTCTGGATCCGGAATAGTATTTCGAGTTTGCTATAGAGAAGACGTAACTATGGAACTAAAGGAGCACGAATAACTCAATAAGTCATAATCTCATTGTTGTAATTATTTGTAAAAGTAGTATTAGTATTTCGCGATGACAGAATTACAAGAATTCAACCAAAACACAGAGAGGGATGAAATTAGGAATTTGTATTTGGCGGAATTATTATTCAATTCATATAAGAAATATATTAACAAGCAACACTAAGTATTTAAACAATACAGAGATAGAAATTGTCAATCACCACACTCATCTAAGCAAATTCTGAAATAGTATTGTCATCTGTACTAAAAGCAGAAACATAAAAATTGTAAATGTGTATGAGACATCGTGGATGTATTTGTTTCATTGCTACATGCTATTACCAAGCAGTAAATTGTTTATGTTCTAAATTGCGATGTCTATAGAAGGTAAGTCAAAATCCACTGAATAATAATAATTACTGTACTCAATTTCGAAAGATCACGTGGATGTAGTCTACAATTTATTGAAAGTGCTGAATACTTACTATGTGACATGTCTGTCACGTATTTAAGCTAATTGAGATCAGAAGTTTCTTCTTTATACGTTGTTGCTTACTTGTTCGATTGCATGCTGTCACGTTATTTTCAGTTGATAAACATTTTCAAGTTTACAGTCTCTCCCCATGTGATTTAAGAGTTATAATAGTAATGATTTCATGAATTGCAATAGGGTAAAATAGATGCAGGCGGGATCACAGAGCAACCAAGGTATTCACAGTCACCATATCTCCATCTCTTGTGAGCGACAGCATCATAAGAAATCACTGTAGATGACTGCAACGTAATAATAAGTTAACCTTTGTGAAGTAAGCGAACGCGAGATACATTTTGAGATGACACTAATGACTACTTGCTGTTATGGCTTCTTGAATATTTTTCAAACTCCTCGTACTACATTTACTCAAACTTATTTCGTGAGTGCTTTTTGAAGTACACCCTTATTCTTTAATTCTGTACCTGCTTTTCCTTATGAAACCTTTTATACTTTTAATAAACACTTCACATCCAGTCATTTCGCATTCCTCGTCTGTTGAAAAACTGTGGAAACGTTGTGCATTCAGGAGGCATCTAATCCAGGCATCCTAATGATTAAGCTGTTGCGAGTGTAAATATTCCTCGACAGGAATTGAGTTCCAGACGTAGTTAAGATGTCTGTCTGTCTGTTTTCGACATAGAACTTTGCACAAATGTGCGGAAGTTCAAGTCGCCACATTCCGTGTAGCACGCGAAGCAAGAGAAGAAAGTACAAGAAAAGCATAATAAAAACAGTGAGCAGAGGTGTGAGACAAAGGAGTACTAAAGAAATACAAAACAGTTTCATTGAGGATCATAAGTCACAGGGAGTGGATGCATCTACGCCACTGAGAACGATTTTGAGCCATGTCACCAATTGTTTCCAACCATAGATTTTTACCGTCCCGAGGACCCCAGCCTGGAAGTCTACACCTTTCTACGTGGCTTAGACCAACTGTTGCGGATTTCATTGACTGATGCCAAGTTTTTGTTTGACCGCCGCTAGCTTTTTTCCAGCCTGACCCTATATCCGCTAACATAGCTCGTCGAGGGAGGCGATGACTTGGCATACGTAACACATGTCCTAACCATCTCAGTCTTTGTAGCTTCACGACTTCGTCGATTGATTTCCCCTGTTTACCTAGAACTCTACGCCTAACTTCAATGTTGCTCACCTTATTATGCCACTTCACACGTAGTTAAGATGACCGCAGTTAGTATTCTTAAATGAGGATCCGTGAGCTGAAGGAACGCCATACCTATCACCAGTAAATTTCGTCTACATCAGATTGCATACAGGTAGAAGGAAGATTTATATTACTTTCAGTTGTCAATAACTGTCATTCCACGTGATGGTGTTGCATTAACCTTTAAGACACATCCGATTTTGCGATATTCTTTGTTGTCCCTTATGGGTAAATTTTTGTTTTGATAAAGTCTCACAGTGTTATACAGTAATGTTTACTGATGACGTTTTGAGCACAATTTATTGCTCATAATCATATCAAGGTGCTCGAAACGTCATCAGTAAACATAACTGTGTAACACTGTGAGACTTTATCAAAACAAAAAAATTACCCATAATGGAATTATACTCTATCACAAGTTTTATTCTTATATCAATTCTTTGTTGTCCTCTTCCACCTTCACATAAGCGTAGGTTGAGTAAACACGAATGTTTGAAGCTGTACATGTCTGCAGAAATACGCTGAAGACAGAATACATGTAGGACCTACCATTAAAACACGAATTGCAAAATATTACAGCCCACTGTTAATCCTTGTTAAAATGCCCAAACCTCCATAGTCAACTTGCGAGACAGTCAAAGTGTAGTGCAATTAAACATCATGACTGTCTCACAAGCAGTAGTAAGCTGTTTTACTATTATCATTATTGTCCTTTCGCCTCGTTTCAGTAGTACTCATTGATAGCTGTTTGTACAGGAATTGTCTATCCTGTCATGTACTTGCCAGTGAGTGATTGGAGCTGGAATGAAGGCTGCGTGTTTCATCCTATTTGGGAAATTTCATTTGGACATACTCGGAGCCAAATGGGTGTTTATATTCCCAGTAGCTCATAAAGCCAAGTGACCATTATTTCGAACCCCCAAGCGCTGACAATTAATCAACCGACTCCCAACAGTCATATTACTTTCTTGATGTAGTTTATACCTCCGACATTGTTCATATTCGAAGGTGACATATTCAGTCCAAGATATGTTCGAAGGGAGAGACGAAGATTCCTATTCACATATGCCTTATTACTCAGAATTAATAATAATAATGATAATAATAATAATGGTAACAATCATTTTCAAGTTTTTGTTTGCAGGGATTTTACTTGATTGGCTACTGGATTTCATCAAGAACTGACATTGGTTAGAGAACCATTGGAAAATCTGGGAGTACTGAACAGCTACTTCTTTCTAATCTGGGCAATGATGATGAAATCCTGTAACGAATAAAATCAAATTCCTGTAAACCAACATTCGAAAATCAGTCTGCTGCTCACTAGTGACCGGCCCTGTTCAGGAAGGTAGCCATCCGAGTTCTACTGGTGGGAATTTGTGACTAGTGGGGTAGAGCAGGTCGGGTGTGAGGACAGATACTCGCCGACGATACTGGCTAGTGGTTGAACTATATCGTCAATAAGCAAAATTAATAATTCAGGGAACAATGGATCAGGTCCCAGTGGCTGAATGGTCTACGTGTTCGCCTTGTAACCGGAAGGTGTTGGGTTTGAACACCGGTGGTAGGTTAGTCGTGATGATGTCCTGTACTCATAAGTTTGCCAGCGGTCTATGATGAAATCGTATAACCAGTAACAGTAATAAATTGTTTAGCGTATTTTCGAGAACAAACTGCATTCTTGGAAATCGCGTTAGAGATATGGGAGTATTGATAACACCACAATATGTATACTATCAAGAAGGATACTCAGGCAACGTCTGTGTGAATTTGAATGCCATTTCACGTTTTCGCACTGGAAAAGCTGTCAGTGAGAAACAATCTACTTATAGATGGAATTATCTCATAACGCGTCGGTGGCACAGTGGTTAGGACTCTCGCCGACCATGCACATGGTCCCGGGTTCGAGCCCTCGCCGACGCACACCTGATATCTATGGTTGGCCTGCGAATTTTGGGCTACCGATATCCACGCTGAAAATTCCATACTTGTACCAAAAATACGGTGTGGAATCAAGCTGTAATCAAAAATAAATAAAAATAAAAATAAAGGATGTCAAGAACAATTCGGTGTTGAGAAGGATGAAGTTAAGTCAGATCGAATGCATTATATTTTTATATAAGCTGAATGATCATGTAACGGTGGCTGAACAGTGAGTGAGTGATCTCAGTAGTCATATATAGATAAATGTCATCCACTCTGGGAGATCAGAGGAAGTCAATACATAGTTACATTTCAACTACTGAACACAATGGAAAGATGAGATCAATATTTGGTTGCATACTGTCGTTTAAACTGAGGTTTTATTCTCTGTGATCTTCTTCTGAAAACGCTTCAACGTGGGAAGATGGTTGTATTTGGTGTAGTTGAATTTGGTATGTAAATATTTCTATCTAGAGAGGATGGAATTGTCTGAATTCCATTTGCGTCGGTTATTTGGTAATCGTTAAAGGTAATTCCGAGTTGACTAAAGTTCCAGTTCTGGAAAATATTAAAAACTGCTGTTACACGACGACCATTTTCCCATTAGCTCTTTGTCAGCATACGTGAACAAAGTATTTTAAATTCGCACACAACATAAATACACATTCGCATCTATTGCTATGGGTGGTACTTCGGATCGATTTGATGTTTTAAGTCGCATCATGTTTCTCCCTATCTCACTTATTTTACTAAGAATATTTAGAGTTTTGTTCCCAGCACATTTCAGGCGATTCCGGGGTATTATGAACTGTGTTTCAGTCAACTGGCATTAGTTTCGTCATTGCGACTACTTATTGACAGCTGATTTATGAAGTGTGTTGTCAACACATTTGGATGTTTCATCTCTAACAAACTGATACATCTTTCGCCATTGATACTTTAGGTCTACATAAGCGCACCACCACAGGTTGGAGCCAGAAGTTGTCACTTTGCATTCGAGTAACCGAATTACATCACGCTGCGTTCAGACGTATACTCAAGAAATAAATTATATGGACTGGTTAACACATCGGAACAGAAGCTTTTAGGTATAGTGCTGATATCAGTAGGTGCAAAGAATCAGTATTCGTTTTGACAAGCTGTTAAAAATATGGAGTTTCTGCTTTGAACTGTGAACATCTTCCCATCGTCAAAATACAACTGAGTTAACATAAACAGATTTAACTGAAACAGCTATATACTAACCGAACTAACTGCTAGTTCGTCTTTAGATGCTTCGAGTATGTCTGGTTTCTCCTCAACAAGTAAGCATCTGAATGTGCTTTGCTTCCCTGACTTTCGTTAGCATAGATAGACCCAAAGTAACTAGCTCAGCCGTTACCTACCAGATGAGTTGATAAGTGTTTTCCTACAAGTCATCTTGAGCTTATTCTATCCGTGGCATATTGCCTCTGCAAACACACTTCTAAACACGAGCTGGTCTTTGGGTTTGCACTTCGCTACCCGAACTTACAAGCTACTGACTAAATGAGTACTGGAAAGCGCCAGCTTTAGTAAGACTGATGAAGTATTGTCAAGTAACAACACATTAAGCCTCTACAACCTGAGCATCATTACCTAGCTATCTTTTTATGGTTGGTTCATTCATCCTACTGCTTTTCCCATTAAAACATCTTGTTTTCGTTTTGTATTTACTTTTATCGTGGGGATTTTTATGGTCGCTACTTTTATAATCGTGCTCAACTATAACTTATGCATTATCAGCGGTTAAAAATGACAAATTTCTTGAGGAGATGGTGGTGACCATTTAGCTTTTCACCTTTTGAGACAGAGACACAGATCACTTAGATAGTTCATCTACGTGTAAACTAAATTCGCCATGTATTGTATCCACTCACGAGAGACTAGGTAGAATTTAGTTATTGTGAGTGTGCCTGAAGACATTATAAAAAGGGTTTCAGACATCTTGGATGACCCAACATAGAACATATACGATCGTCTTGAATCATTTTCCACCTACTGACCAGCAGAAAGCACCAGAGGTGTTTAGGAATGTGAACCTGGGAGATTTTAAGTCCACAAAATTGCTTCACCAGATGAGGTAGTTGGTATCTGAATTTGAGGTTGACGACATGCTTCCCAAAAGAACAAGAATATTCGGAAATATTATGGCAGGAGATGCAAGGAATCTCAGCACTGTTCACTAGCCTTCTCCTTATCAGGGTAGCTGATCGGAGCAGTCAATGGAAAAATACACGCTTACAAGGCGAATTGACGGGTCTAATTGTGATTATTAGTACGTGGAAGCTTGTCCTCTTTCAACAAGTGGTACACTCCAACTTGAACAATCGGTTAGTGTGAAGGCGAATAATGTCACTGGCGATTCTCTCCCATACCATTTCTTCTATGTCATTCTGAGAAATGCTTCCTCGCTGAAACATTGGCAGAAGCCGGCGTCATCCCACCTACGGATAAAGAGACTTTGTGCCTTCTGCCTTATCTCACAGTTCGGAGTGCTCCAGAGCAAATACTTCCAGTCGTCTCACTTTGATTATTCGGTCGTTTACGGAGGTTTTCAGGCCAAACCAAGATGCGTGTTGTGTAACATCTAGCGTCCTGCCTCAACAGTTCTAACTAAGCTGGATTTAACTTTAGGGAAATGGCAAGTTGTCAAGTCTCAGTTTGAAAAGCATGCTTGAGGTTTGAATAATCAAACCATCCGACAAACCATTGTCTTCACTGTATGTGGTTATTATTATTCCGGTGGTTTATGAGCAGAACATAAGACTTCGGCAGCACATTTCCATATCATCCTATTCACTTCAGTCGCATTTAGATCTCTCTATAACTGTTCATAAGCTCTCATCTCCTCCCTACACCAAGTCACCCTCAAGTGCCCGACTTGCCGCTTCCCATCTCCATTCCACTCGAGAACATGGAGTATGATATTGCACAACAGTCTCCTGAGAGTGTTACCGATCCTTCTCCATTGGCTTCAACATTTCTCTTGAGCAATATGTTCTTGGTTGGTTCATTCCAATAGTTTCCTGTTTCTTATCTTCTCATGGCCATCTGATCTTCACTACGGAGACAGGGAAGGAAGCTGTTGGTGGAAGTCTGAAGCCTATTAAAATTACCTTTGGTGACACGCCGAGTCTCTGAACAGTGTAGGCGTACTGGTTGACTTGACATTACTGTTCAAGATTATGTACAACTCAAATTAAAATCGTCATTTACACAGATCTCCCGTGTTGTGCTACTTCTGTCCTCCGGATTGTCTTTCTTTGCCCTCTTTTCGTGTCTCCCATGTTTTGTCTCAATACTGGTTCATTTCTTGTCTTTTACGTCATATCTATCTCCCTGCTATTTGATATTTTTGTGTCGATGAACGTCTCTTTATACACTACTGATAAATCTAGTCAGTAGCAAGCGCCACACTGTGATCATTTGTACTCTAGTTGTCTTGATGTGCTATTTTATTGTCAGTAGAACAATGAACAGTCTGAGAATTCCAACAGTGGTGTGAACACGGGCAGTAATTTTGCTCGAAATATTACCAATAACAAAACTTATCATTGTGTGTAAACTATTGAAATATAATTATACTTTATTTGAGTCTGAGAATCGCCAATTAGTCTTCTGATATTTTAGAGTTGAATGCAATTTGTGGTGTTCTGAATCGCGTCTATTGATCTCCTTCCAACAGCAGCAGCAGCAGCAGTAACAGCTTCAGGATTCATGGATTGAGTCCTCGAAGCTGGTGCGTTTAATAACAGTCTTCTGCATGATACAGTCGACCACAACTAGGAATATCATGAGAGATAGTAGGCAGCTTTGTCTTACTCCTGTCTTCACTTCACTGGCTCCGTTGAATTTTCCTTAGTCGATCGCTTGACATATGACAGTGTCCTATAGATGTCGAATGAGGTCAATGAATATTTGGGGAACTTTGTAATGTTGTAGCAGTCTCCAAATTACTTCGTGGTTAATGCTGTCGAGGGCCTTCTCAAAGTTGATGAAGTTGAGGTAGAGGTTTGACTGACATTCTAGACTATGTTCGGTGATGACGCGTAGCATTGCAATTTGATCTGCACATGATTCGCCTCTCCTGAGATCAGCTTGTTCTGGACAGAGTTTTGCATCCAGAACATCTTTAATTCTCTCCAAGCTGACACAACCCAATACTTTGTTTGGCGTGGACAAGAGTATGATTTTGAGCGTGTTTTTGCACAGGTCTAATCCACTCATTTTGGGCTGTCTTTCTTTAAATCATTGATATAAGAATAAAACTTGTGTACTGTAGTAAAGTGTAATTCCATTATGGGTAAATTTTGTTTTGATAAATCAGTAGGTACCTTTGCTTCTTTCCAGACTTCCCGCAATAGTGGTATGAGGATATGTTTTCAGCACTTCTAGAGGAAGTCTGTGCGGTCGTTTTGCATTCCTAACTGGCTTTCGTTAGCTTTATGACATCTGGGACTTCTACTTTTGCTGGAGGATAGCTGTTCATTCACAAAACTGTGGTTGTCTGTGGTATTTCTAATCAAAATTTTATCACTCCTATTAATTCTTTCAAGCTGTCAACCAACATTGTAATGCCAGTCGAAATTCATGCCTAGGGTAGAGACTTTTTGCAGGATAGATTACATCAGCTTTCTTACTTTTTGTCACTTTAACTACACATTTCCCATTAAATTTAAAAATCAGAAGCAAAAAATTCTTTTTATCTAATGAATTAACACTGACAGACCAAAAAATTAATTTCTGCCATTATTTTCATTTTCAACTGATACACCACTGAGATATGAAAACAACCTAAATATACTTTATGTTTTGCATAAAACTCATAAAAATATGTCCCTGAACAGATATACTTCAGAACACCTAAAAGACATCATAATCAATTCTGCCTAATGGATTACGCCTCATGTACACTAATTTATGCATGAAATTTCATCCATAATTGCATTTTTCAATTTATTTAGGCTATTTTCATCCAAAACTCAGCAGCGAAATTGACTACATAATACCTGTCTGTGTCAATTTTTCTACAAACCTGTCAGCTGACCTGAAAACGTTGACTTCTCCTTTAGAATTGAAAACAAGCGGTATAACTACTCCTTATTTTTCTGTTACTTTGGCATCATATACGATAGAGGTTTCAATTAAGTTTTTGAAGTAACAGTAGTGATAGATGGTTTAACTGCCAAGGTGTATATTAAAAATATTCAAGTTTTGAAAACAGTAAATGTGATAAAATTGCAGAGCATATAATAATTATTCAGTTTGATTAACTGTCAGATAATACTCAAAATCATCAATAAGTAAGAAAATGTCCAAAAATTATTTATTTTTTTGTCGGCTGTCATCACTGGTGCAGATTTCTAAGCAAACAGTGAAGCGAAAGTGAAAACCTGGAAGAATATTTCTATTAACTCTTGTTACGTAGAAGATTCCTGATGAACAGATGACGACTTTTAATCAATGGTAAGTCAGTTAATAACTTATACTTGTTATATTCAGCTAATAATTTTGGACTGAAATTTTCAGACATTAATGAGGACTGTATGACTCAGTGAAAGACAGGTGTTTCCAGTTGGCCAAGCTGAAGAACATGCCGATTTAAACTACTAGGCGCTAAAGTCGTACTATCAAGTTCCTGTTTCCGTTGCTTAAGCTTTTTGTTCCATTCTCAGGCGAACTAGGCTTGTCTAGTTTCTTTTCATTCAGGTGACTTAAATTCGTGCTAAATAATTATTTGAAATTTCACAAAATAGGTTATTTTTTCTTGTAGTGAATTTCTACACTTTCTTTTAAGTAATTAGAAGTTTAAATTAGGCTCAGAATTCACTACTTTCGTTTTTAAAAAAGAAAGTGCTAACACTAATTAGAATTTTTACACTTATATATACTTGAAAATCTCAGTTTTACAGCAAGGCACAAACTTCAAAGGAAAATGTGACAACTGACACTTATGCACCTTGTATAAATGAAAATCTCTTAATTTATAGCTATTATTGCAAAAACTGTCATTTGGACAGCAGTTTTCGCCGTCTAAAAGAGATATTTTGATTGCGAAAATCATTCTCTGTTTATAGTTCACTAATAGATTTAAAGCAGTAACAGTCCAAAAGAAGATATTTACGATGGGTGGGGTGTAGGGCACATTTTTACTGCTAGCTCAAAAGGTGCGTCGGTTTTAAAAGGATTTCTTCAGGCGATGACTTCTAGTTCAGTGATATGAAATAAGGTGATCAATGGCATTAGAAAATCAAATGAGGTGTGATGTATTGTTTGATAACGAAATCTGAGAATGTATTTAAAATATTCATGTGGAAGAATAGTACAGTGATCAGATCAAATAAGGAGTAATAAAAACGCAAATCAAGGCATTGTAAACAGACAATGGTTTGGGTGACAAGGATATATGTCGAGCATAGAGTAACATCTGGTTTCTCGAAAAATGAAATTGCTTCAGTTAGAATTAAACTGGAAGAAAGCTAGTTAATACAAGGTATAGACTCATGAACTCAGTGTATCTTGCAACTGTTTTGTGATTATGTGTAAGTATGTTGTGACTTGATGAAACTAACACTGCAGGTTATCATAGTTGAAAAGAACTGAGAGAAAAAATTGGATGCATCTTATTGTTATCCAGAGTATGTATATTTTAACGCTTAAATTTATAAATGAAATTTATACATAATATTCGTGACTGTCTTGCAAGGCATGAGCATATTAGTAACTTCTTCAAGCAAATAATAATGATCGATATGTTTTCTCTAGATTTCACTTATTGCTTTATTTCCTGTAATAGTATTTTATTCCTGATCTGTTGATTGAGACTTACAATCGCTTATTAACTGACGTATCATTATTTACACATATTTTAAATTCATCCATCAACATCGTCGTCGCTTCAAGGAAACAACTATTGTCAAACTAATTGAAGCGTATCAATATTTTCGCGTATTTATCTTTATACAGTTGTTTCGTATTCGCTTTGTGTTGGTGTTATTTGATTTCTTGTAGGTACCCTGACAATTAGTTCATTAGATTCAAGATGGTGGGCTGCTTAAACCACAGTGCTACCTAGTGTTTTTCACAGAACAGTACATCAAATCGCCTCATCTAAGTAAAAATTCTGCACTTAAAATAGATGTGTTGCTCAGAAAAAAACTATCATTCTTATTAGAAACCACTAAAATATCCAGCCTAATGCAGAATACAAAATTCTATGAAAACGCCATGTGGCTCTGTTAACTCATGCGTAACTTCCTTTTATCATTCTCAGTAAAAACCCAACTTTGAGCAGTCAAACAGCTCGAATGAAACAAACAAACAAACAAACAAATGTAATAAACTATTTATTGTGAGATATGATCTGACTACTGACTGTGTGGTGGGGCTGGTGGTGGTGGTGGTGGTGGATGGTGTAAGGTGAGAGATTGACTTCAATGGATTTCCAACACTGACAATAAGCAGTGAAATGTAAGACAGAAGTGATGAGACAAAAGACACCGGAATATAAATTGGATACATGGCTGAACAGGCAAGCAGATAGGCAGGAAGAGAAGAGAGAAGAATATTAAGTAATGAAATGATCCTCCATCTGTTACACAATTCTCAATGAATTTAGCCTCCAGGGGGTTTACATCAACAATTCGATAATTAAAATAAGCGAATAGCCTGTCGATCATCAATATGAACTGAAGTCTTTCATCGTGTGCATGTGAGTGAGTGACTGAGTGTGTGTGTGTGGTGTGTGTGTTCACGTGCTTGTGTTTGTGTGATTTCAGCGCTATGACTTTGTTCATGCATGTGTACAACATTTAGTATGCACTTGTGTCGGTATGTCACATCCACCTACAGCTCTATATTGATTGCACTTCCCATAGAACACGCATGCTTCAATTGATTTTTTCAGCTCACATTATCATATCCTGTGTAGATTAATTTTCATCGAGTATGCATTTATTTTTTTATACGGACAAATGGAATATAATAATCGAGATTGCGTTGACAGATGGATGCTAGTGTAAATGATATCTAATGTTCGCGTGCATCTATTTGTTCCTCTGTGAGTGTGTGTTTGTGTGGGCGTTTATGCGAATGTGTGTGTATGTGTGTGTGTATATATATATTCTATTTCATCCTACCATGAAAGAGAAATAAAAATCCACTGGTAAGGCTGTCTGCATATGTTGTACAACTGATTCCTAAAATGGATAATTACACTGAGACAGACGCGAATGTAGTAAAGGGAAAATTAAACATTCATGTTGAATCGCTGGTAGGTTTGAGGATAAAAGGTGAGAAGATTAGAGAAAGCACTTGAAATTCAGTTAGTCCACTCTGTTGTTAATGTGTGGCATCCATTATTAGAAATCTAGCCACCCTAAATTGTGAATACCAGTGTTAAAACCTGACTTTGCTTTGATAGGAAACAGAGGAATCTTCGACTGCTTCAGATTGGTGGTGATGATGATTATTATTATTATTATTGTATCCTTTAGTTCCTAGAGGAACATAGGGCTTCAGCTGCGCACCTCCATTGACTTCGGTTTTCTGACAACTTTTTCACCCTGCTCCAGGTCTGCCCACATGCTTTCATCTCCTCTTCACATGACCTCCTCCAAGTCACCCTTGGACGACCAACTCGCCGCCTCCCTTTCGGGTTCCACTCGAGGGCTTGTCTAGTGATGTCACTTGATGGTTTCCTCAGCGTATGGCCAATCCATCTCCATTTCTTTCTGCCTATTTGTTTCACAATCGGTTCCTGATTGGTTCGCTCCCAGAGATCCCTGTTGCTGATCTTTTCTGGCCATCTGATCTTGAGTATTGAGCGGAGACAGTTGTTAATGAAGGTTTGAAGTTTGTTTGAGATGCTCTTTATGACTCGCCAAGTCTCTGATCCGTATAGTAGCACTGACTTCACATTGGAGTTGAAAATCCGGATCTTATTTTTGATGCTGATTGCTGTTGACCTCCACACAGATTTGAGAGTAATGAAAGCTTGTCTTGCTTTTCCGATTCTGGCTTTGATGTCCTCGTCAGTTCCGCCTGTAGTTGAGACGATGCTTCCCAGGTAGGTGAAGGAGGTTGTTTCTTTCAGGTTCTTCCCATTTATGCTTATTGTGGTCTGTTGTTGCTGTTGATGTTGGCAAGGAATCTTCATCATCTCTGTTTTATCTATGTTCACGTGAAGTCCTATCTTTGATGCTTCTTCTGCCAACTTGTTACTTTTCATTTGCATATCTTCCAGTTTATGGGAAATCAGACATATATCATCGGCGAAATCCAGATCCTCCAAGTCTTTTGTGTCAGTCCATTTTATGCCTGTTCCCTCGTTGGTTGCCGTTGTCTGTCGCATTATCCAATCAATTGCAATCAGGAAGATCATTGGTGATAGTAGACAGCCTTGCCTCACTCCCGTCCTCACTTCGAAGGCTTCCGTAAGTTTCCCGTTGTGGATTACTTGGCATGCAGCATTGTCGTATAACTGTTGGATGAGGTGTATAATTGTCGATGGGACCCCGTAGTAGCGAAGTAGTTTCCAAATGACCTCTCGATCGACGCTGTCGAAGGCCTTTTCAAAGTCGATGAAGTTGAGATAGAGAGGTGACTGCCATTCCAAGCTTTGTTCAATGATGATCCGTAGAGTGGCGATTTGATCAATACATGATTTGTTTCTCCTGAATCCAGCCTGTTCCGGACGAAGTTTTTCATCTAGGGCTTGTTTGATTCTCTCCAGGATGATGCGACTTAGTATCTTGCTTGGAATGGACAGAAGCATAATTCCACGCCAGTTTTTACATTGACTTAAGTCTCCTTTCTTTGGAAGTTTGAATAAGTAACTGTTCTTCCAATCCTCGGGTACTTTGCCCTCTTTCCACACCTTCTCCAGTAGTGGTGTCATCAAGTCCGCTGTTGTCTCTGGGTCTATTTTCAAAGCCTCTGCTGGGATTCCATCTGGTCCCGGTGTTTTCCCAGTTTTAAGCATCTTGATTGCATTCAGGACTTCTGATTTCGTCGGGGGGTCAGTGTTCACTGGTAGTTCTGCTTCCGTTGTTGGTATTGCTGGACGTGTTGTAGGTGGCGGACGATTTAGAAGTCTTTTGAAGTGTTCAACCCAGTGCTTTCTCTGTTCCACCTCTTTGGTGATTGACTTTCCATTGTCGTCCTTTATTGGCTTAATCTGTGTCGAACGTTTGCCCGAAAGGTTCCTAGTTGTTTGGTAGAGTGTGGCGAGGTCTCCTTTGCCTGCAGCTTGTTCTGCTTCGTTTGCCATGGTTTCATAATATTTTCTTTTGTCTTCCCTGGCACTTTTCTTCACTCTTTTGTTCAGTGTATTGTAGCTTGCATTCAGCTCCTGTTTTTGTTGCTCGTCCGTGCACTGGATAATCTTTTGCTTCACTGTCCTTCTCTCTTCTATTAGTTTCCAAGTGTCCGTAGTGAGCCACTGTTTGTCCTGTCTCTTTTTTCTGCCTAGAATTTCTATGCAGGTTTGGCTCCACACCGTTTTCAAGTTGTTCCAGTGCTTTTCAACGCCGACCTCTTCGCTAGTGTTGATTTGTGTCTCGGCTTTGTCCTTTATGCTTGCAATGAAGATGTCCTTTGTAGCCTGGTCCTTCAGCTTTTGAGTGTTGAACTTGGCTTGTGGTCTATCTGCAGCTCCTGATTCCCTGAAAGCTTTTAATTTGATTTGGATTGTCCCTTGTACGAGATAGTGGTCTGAGCCAACGTCTGCTCCTCTTCTTGCTTTTGTGTCCAGTAGGCTGCGCCTCCACTTCCTTGAGATTGAGATGAAGTCGATTTGGTTTTTGGTTTGCCCGTCTGGTGACACCCATGTAGCCTTGTGGATATCTTTGTGCTTGTATACACTGCCACCAATCACCAGTTCGTTGAAGGCGCAGAAGTCGGCGAAGAGTTCTCCGTTTTCATTCATTTCTCCTAGAGCTTCTCTACCCATGATGAGTTCCCTTCCCGTATTGTCTGGTCCCAGTTTGGCGTTCATGTCTCCCATTAGTATTTTCATGTCGCCAGCTGGAGTATTGTCCATTGTTGCCTGTAGTTGCCTGTAGAATTCTTCTTTCTTCTCGAGGTCTGCGTTGTTTGTGGGTGCATAACATTGTATGATTGACACTTTCCTTCCTTTGGAGTTGAACCTGGCGGTCATTATCCTGGACGAAATCGCCTCCCATTGTATCAGGGCTTTCGTTGCCGTTGGTGACATCATGATAGCCACGCCCTCGGTGTGCGTGTGGTTATCTTCTGGGTGACCGGAGTAGATCACTGACTCACCTGTTGACAATTTGGTGAGTCCACTCCCATTCCATCTGCTCTCACATATTCCCAGCACTTGTATTCCGTATCTTTTCATCTCGTTGGCGATCTGGGCAGCTTTTCCAGTCTCGTACATAGTTCGGACGTTCCATGTTCCTACACAGACTTTTTCTTTTGGTGCAAGGAGGTTCACATACTGAAGTTCTGTAGCAATTTTTGTTTACAGGGTGGGGTTGCTAGCCTCACGCCTGAGAAAAGAATGATTACATTAAGTAAAAGTTTAGAGAGAAGCAACTTTTTGGGTTGCTCCCCTCAAAATCAGAAAATAACGGACAAACAATGAGAACAACATCAACAAAGGAAACAGTTCACAGAAAAAAGGGCAAAAAGCGACGACAACTATACAATAAGACAACATGCAATATAGTTCAGTATATTAACTAAAATGATATCTTAACCATAAACTCACTGACTTGGAGCAACTTGAACATATAAATCCAACAATATATACAATTATAGATGTGTTTATGTTTAAAAATTCCACAAATCCAAACAGTGAGTTATGTGTATTATCTGTCAATAAGATTGTATTTTTTGGATTCAGTGTTCGAAAGGTTAATAATTGTGATAATTTCCGCAAACACTTTGCATAAAATTTTAGAGTAATAAGATATTTTATTTATGACCAAAATGTAGCGTAATAGTCGAAAAGCGCGCGTGAGACAAGTGATGATGGTGATGGAAAATACCACTGGCTATTTAGTTACTCATCATCACCATCATCCGCAGTGCCTTCCTGGTAAAACTCATCGAATTTTAGGGAACATTTCTGATTCTTGATGGAATACTATTATTCATTGTCGTTAACAAGGAATTGAGTGGTGTGAGGTAAACACATTGGTATTGCTCTTCATCGAACTGTATTTCCCTTAGTGCCTTTATGGCATACTGCGAAAATGATTTAATTTAGTCTAGTTTAAGTAGGATCGTGTCGAAGATCTTCCTTTTTCCCCCTCCAGTAATGTATGTCATAGAATGTCTTCAAGTGGAGTTAAAAGAACTGCCTATTGTGGCAGTCAGTCTCTCGAGTAACTCATCGGCGTCGTCGTCTTTGTGAGTTTGAAATTCATCCATTATTTTGTTTTCGATTGCGTCAAACCAACGAAATGACGTTCACTTATCACAAAGAGAACCATACAACATTTGCGTGTCGATTCTACATTAGGTGATTTCGATTTCATGAGTTCGTCCGTATAGGAGTATTCTTACTTACTACTATGACCAATGCATTTTCTGACACTGCTGCCATCTATCATCAATTCATCAAAATTGAAGTTTAGAAATAGAATGTTTCACTATTAAATTCACTGAGTCAAGTATATCTGTATATTTGTATCACAGTAGGATTAATTGCTTTCCGAAAATACTAATGCTTATTCATTGGTGTTTCCAGGACTTAATTAGTTCTGTTCATCAGACGAAATGATGAGAACTATGGGTAAGTTGACGTAATGCTGCGGTATTATATAATAGAGAATTAATTACTACTGACTGAAGGATTTGCAGTCAAATACCAAACATATTTATATCTTCGGAGTAATAGTTGTCGGGCGCAGATATATCCTGTTGCAAATCAAACTCGATGTCCTTTGTTTAGTTTAATTGTATAAGTAGAATAGAGGCTGTTGGGTAGTTGATTTTGTTTCACGGGACTGGAGCAGTGCTGTAATCATATCAGGTGTTATGTTTGTGTGTTTTGAAGGCATCTTATCAAGCGTTTTGTGCAGATCGAATATCTGTTGTGAAGTCTGCTATGCTATGCGCGAAAACACGTCGCGACTACTTTGATCTTCATTCAAATGTGTCTTGTGACAATAAGCATATGTGAGTTGGAAACCGAAATGTATGTCCTACAAGCAACTGACTACAGATATCATCGCTAATTAATCTTGGCAGGTAGAAATAAGAAAGGGTGAAGAAGTCCCCTTAAATATGAAGTTAAGCACGGTGAATTCATCTCAGATCATCAAGGGGAGAGACACGAGCTTATGTTTATCAAGGAAAATGACTGATGAGAATGTAGCTGACAGTCGTCATATTGACTGAGGTTGACATTAATCCATTCTCGGTGTCTAGTGTACTTCATTTAGCTATGATAACCACTGAGTATTCATTCAGTGAATATCCTCACATTGTCCATACACCACAGTCAGCCAATTCATCTTTGAAGTTGACTTTTCAAGCTCAGAGACAGTGATCACCTATGAAGTCGAACTTGCGAAAATAATAAGAACAAGGGGTAAACAGAATTTTCAGTAGGATTTGAGACAGATGGATTATGATCAGGAATTAGTCTTGTCTATCTTGAAAACAATGACTATTGTTGTTGTTGTTGCTGCCACTGATGGTGATGATGATGATGATGATGTCGATGGTGATTGTGGCATTCATCATCTCCCGTAGACTCTAGAGCTCATGATTAGGCTACCTATGAACTGTACAGTTGGTTTGGTTTTGCTTACTGAGTGCTTAGTCATAGCATCATATTGATCAACTCAGATTAGAATAGGTAGAACACCTTGGTGTCATTACTTCCTATGCTAACCGAACAATTCCTATTCAAAATAGATGTTTTCATATTAATATTCATTTATTCTAATATAAATATGATTACCATCTCCTCTAGTTATTGTCATTATAATTATTTTCATACGTATATATGTATATATCACATATATCATTGACTACTTATCCAACTGACTCATTAGTTATGTAATGGATTGACATGGGAACTATCACTTACCACTATTCAACTCATTGTCACAAATGAAGTCAACTCAGAGGTGATTATTTTGGAGATGGGGGCGAGTCACATAATCATATCATACAATAATTGTTTATAGTGGAGTGGAGTGCAACAAAGGGATGAATTTTTCGCGTTGAGGGTAGACTTGATGGTCTCACCCCAACCTAGACTGAATCTGACAGGGGTGAGATTAGTTTTGTAACGCTATTTGTTATACAGCTACAAAACAAACATTCTCCCACTTCTCTTCAACAGTGTGTGTGTGTGTGTGTGTGTGTGAAATAATAATAACAATAATAATTTACTTCAATGTATTTATTGTTTGTCTTTCTCCATTGATCCTATTTATTCCATCTGAAAATGTGAGTACATCTGAACACGTGTTATTTGACAGAGAGGAGATAATGAATGTTAATGAAAATATGGAATAAATTTATTCTCTTTCTGACTGTGTGTGATACCACGCACTTTCACTCCGACTGTCCTACGTGTCAGTGATTGATTAAATCGATTTCACAGATTGACAATTTATACCACAAATGATAAGTATGCCATTGAGAGAGAGAGAGAGAGTGAGTGAGACGAAGTGCATGATCTGATGTTGAGTGAAGTGAAGAGTTTGAAATTCAGTCGGAATTTAATAGACAACGACTGTGAAGGCTAGTGCTGAGTTAGTCCTGAGTGATTGTGAAGAACACCATTTGTTCCATTGCCATTGAGGAATTGTGTAAGATATGTGGATAATGTAGAAGAAGAGTGATTATCGGAGAATTCCGCGTATTCGCTCCTGCATTCCACCACTCCAACTAAGGAGAAATTCATCAAGTATCCTTCTGCTTATCTTTTGTATCTACCACATCAAGAAGCTAAAACAATCTTGAATCAGTCAACCTTTGGTGTTGAAATTTGTTAACTCGTGTATCTTACCTATTGTACTTCACTGCTCCCCCTTGGTCTTTCCTGGTTTACTGAGAAGGGACTGTGTCATTTTGAGAAGGGTATTAAAGGTTGTTAGCAGCAGGGCAAGTAGTGTGCAAATTAGTCCGTTTGTCACTTCATTAGGTGACAGACATCTGAACTCGTGTGAGAAATGATCTAAATCTATATTATTTGACCCTCGAAACCCCCTTCATTCTCAACTCTCCCTTTGCATGGCATCCGGTAGAACCAGAATTCAGTGCAAAAGATTATATGCTCGTACTACGAAGTGTAGGAAGTCAAATATACCATATCTGAGCTGGCTTCTATGTGATAGAGGCAATGTGAAGCGTGAGAATTATGAATTACTATGTTGTTAGCTAAATAACTGGCCCTTTTATTATCTCCTATTTGTAATCTGTGCTGACACTACCTCAGTTGGCTGACAACCTTAGCTGCTAACCCTATGATTATTATTATTATTATTATTATTATTTACAGCTTTTTATGTATGGACATATATGTGACTTCACACTACAAGTCACTACAAGTACCATATAAGAACCATCGTTAGGATTCCTGTAATATTATTCCTAAAATTGTTTTTAATGTTGTTCGATATAATTGACTGATAATCTCAGCTACAAAAACATAATCATAAGTGTTTTACAGTTTTCTTTATTTATGACCTTACTGTAGAAACTAATAGCGAACGAATAAGAACTCTGATTAACAATCGTGTACTATTATCATTATAATTTTTTTTAAAAATATTATTAGATGAAATTAGATGGAATAATGTACCAAATGCTGAGAATTCCACACTGTGCCATTAGTACTGTTTTGGAATAAAGCAAATTATTATTATTATTATCATTATTATTATTATTATTATTATTACTACAATAACAACAACAACTACTACTACTACTACAACGAAGCAAAGCAGCCAAGACGTATACTTTTTCACTTCTCTTGACGTCCAGTCACTCATTCACCTAGTCGTGATAAAACTCGAATATAATAGCTTCTATCGACAGCGTCTCTCGAAACTCACTTCATTCAATGTAGTGATGGCCAAGGTGAGGGAAGTGGTTGTCTGCATTTCTCCTGAACACACAGGTCTGTTTTCTCCAAGTGAATTGTAGTGGCTGGCCTCAATTGTACATGAGAGAGGAAATCGTAAAATAAAATAAATATTAGTAAGAGTGTGATGGATAACTTTAAATACCTGATGAGCCTCACACACATACACACTATCTACAAGGCGTGGTAAGATAGAGCCGCGGATAGACCTTTTTCACCGCTCGCTGAATCCTACAGGATGATGTTTGCAAATCCCATGATAAAGGTGTCGACGTGTACTCCCGATGCAACTAGATCCATAGGAGTAGTGAAGGTGGTAAATACAGATGCAATGGGTGAAATTCGGTAGTGTGTCCTAATTTGTTGGACGTGAAATTCAAATGGTTGTGAAGAGAGTGAGAGTGTGTGTGTATCAGCGGTGCATTGAATGCATCTCATTTGGATAGCCATTTCCATTCAACAGTAGTGACCTAGTGATCTTAGACTCCTCATTAAGACAGACTTTTGAGCAGATTACTCTGACACAATGAACTAAACACTTTTCCAGACTGCGTTTCTATTTCAAGTGTGCAGAGCTCAAGAAGTGAGTATACTAACCTGTTCATATTAGTTGTTCTACATGCATTCCTCCCAAATTCACCATCCCATTTTGCAGTCAAAGAGACATCCAGTATTGAAATGCTACTACTTTTTCCTTCCTTTCTTTCACGATAGTAAACTTTATTGCAGGCTGCGAATCATTTCGTCTTCCAAATGTCTGAATGTGGATTTTCGCTACATTAGAACCATTCAGAGGGAATCCCCGGTCATCGAAATCTCTGTTAAACATCACACGATAGTGAATAATTGGATTTATTCTGGAATTTGATTCTCTGTCGACTTCTATGTGAGCTGAGCCATGCAAACATTGAATGTCAAGCAACACAACGGAGGAAATCTCGCCCACTCCAGAATCATGCAATCACTTTCACTCCTACACTGGTAGCGAAATTGGATTTCACAATCCTTAACATCTCTCTTTGAGTATAAATTAACTTCAGTATACATGCGATCTGATAATACTTGAATGCATTATGCACATAAAGTCTACTGAGTTAAGCAAGTAGTTACGAGAGAGAAGGAGTCAAATCATATCTGTAATTAGACCTGATACACAAAACTCAGTCTGATGTAAATTCACTGATCATTGGCGGCCTGCTTAAATCTTGGGCTACCAAAATTTCCATCCTACATATTGCATCTATTTCCTCGGGTTTATTTTGTTTTAATTATTCAGTTATGTATCCAAGTTGCATTACTTACTCTCGCGATTATTTAAAATGTTTTCAACCTGATGATTTGTAATGCAATAGAAACCAATATAATGCCACTAAACAAGTTTCTTTTTCTTCTTTTTCAGAAAGAAACGTTGACGTGGCATCACTAGAACAAGAGGAAGATCGGTTATCTAAACTTGTTATAAACGATGATAACTAGCTTGTAACCCGGTCAATTCAAGTCTCACTTGCTTGAAATAAACGTCTCTTCCTCGCCGTCTTTGACTTCTTCCTTCGTCAGTCGTGATTGTGGTCTGCGTGTGTTATAATTTACGAGTATATAATAACGTTAAGAAAAAGCATCATGGAGGTTGGCAGAGATCATTAAAGTGTACTCCAATGCATCAGATGACTGTTCCTGTGATTATGAGCACAAATTGCAGGTCATTATCGAACAAGATTAACTACTTGCATTCTCTATTATACTCAAATGTATATTGTAATACTGGTGTAATCACTCTTCAAGAGACTTGGCTCCATGATTCATATGACGATAATTTAGTCTCCTTAAGTGGGTTCACAATCTACAGACAAGACCGATGCAGCTCAAAGAAGAAGAGAGGTGGTGGTGTTGCCACTTTTATTAATTCTCAGTGGTCTACTGCCAACAACGTCTGCTTCAAATTCTCAAATGACAATATTGACTGTATAACTGTAAAATGTCGACCTAAACACTTATCTAAGTATAGCTTCATTTTTGTCACAAATATCTATATCACACCTTGTTGCAGTCCCTCAGAACTATCTATCTTCGCTGATGAATTCACTATTTTTGCTGCTGCTTCGTTTGGTAACTCCTTATCTATAGTGACCGGCGACTTCAACTCCAGCGACTGCAGTTTTATTACATTGCTGGGCCATGAAAATGTTGTTAATTTCCCAACTCGACAAAATACTTCACTTGATTTAGTATTTATAAATGATTCTGGAATATACGAAGCTCGTAAAAGAGCCCTGCTCTTCAATTCTGATCATTGTATTGTACGAGTCTTACCCAAAATTTACGGAAAGTTACACAGTAAAGCCCTCTCAAACTTGTCTAAGAAAGTTGTTCACAGATGCTACTCAAATGAGAACGTACATCATCTTAGAAACATGCTCAGTGACACAAGATGGGATTTGTTTAATGATGATTCACTTGATGACAATATCTCTAATATTACATCCTGTCTGAAATCTGTTGTCCAAAAGAAACACTATTCGTCAAATTTGACCGTTTCTCCTCGCCTCAACTTAAAAAGCTTCGTAGAGAGAAGGAAAAACTGTATAAGATGAAAGATAAAATTGGTGTAAAAAGAACTAACTTCTTAATTAAGTCTGAAATGCAGAGGTTGAATGTAATATATAACCAGAAATTCATATCCTGCAAAAATCCTTCTAATATGTGGAAACTATTTAAGGAAATCACTGGTGGTAAGCAGATAAACAATATTCCATATTCTTTTGATGTATGTACTCTTAACAAATCTTTTATTTACTCTCCCTCAAATGCCATGCTTCCCAGCATCACTTGTGTTAATAATAGCCCCTTTCCAGGTTTTAACACAAATGATGTTCAAAAGTGCCTCAAGTCTCTAAACCCTTCCCAGAGCTTAGGTCCCGATTATGTACCTAGTATTAATTTTAAAAATGTTCTGATATTCTGTGTCACCCTCTTACTGATCTATTTAACAAATCTTTTTCCGATAATATTGTGCCTGCCGTTTGGAAGGACATTAAAGTTGTACCCATACCTAAATCATCCACTGGAGCATGTGTCAAATTTAGACCCATTGCTATTACCTCTCCTTTTTTGAAAACTATGGAGAAATTACTTTTACTTAGTCTTCTACCTTCGCTTAAATCCTTTAATGACCCTAAACAATTTGCCTATAAGCACAGTAGAAGCACTTTAGATGCAGCTGCCGTCTTATATCATAACATTGCTTCCAGTCTAGACAAGGGGGCTAAATTTGTTCGTTGTGCCTTCCTAGACTATACATCTGCTTTCGACTCGGTCCCTAGGGACATCTTATTAAATAAACTTGCTGCTAGTCAAACAGAATGTTGGGCTGTTAACTGGTTACATTCCTATTTCTCAGATAGAAAGCAGTACACCGTATATAAAGGGAAGTCTTCCACTTCATTGCCTACTGAAGCTGGTGTCCCTCAAGACGCTGTCCTTTCTCCTTTTCTTTTTTCTTTCTTCTTGCATGACTTGCCTCACTCTGATGAAATAAACTTTGTGAAGTACGCTGATGATTTAACGGTTTCAATGGCTGTTAACTCCCAGCTAGATTGTACTAAAATAAATAGCTTTCTATCGGAAGTCAGCAAATGGTCTGAGTCTAACGGTCTTAAACTGAATCCTTCTAATTGTCAAACTGTTAATTTCAGCTTAAGATGTAAAAGACAGTTAAAAGAAGTCATCGATTCTCATGACAGTTGTAAAATTGACGACAATGATATAGGAATCAAATCAGAAATTAAGTATCTTGGACTCATTCTCTCTTCTGATCTCTCCTGGTCTTCCCATGTCTTAGCAATCTCCAGTAAAATATTCCGCCTGACATTTTACATTAAGAAGTTAAGGCACTCGAGTATAACTCAACCCCTCCTCTCACAGTTCATAAACTCTTGCATCCTACCTATTCTTCTTTATTGTTCACCCTTATTCTTTCCTGGTTTGCTTGAAAAGGACTATGTCACAATTCGTAGAATACTGAAGACTGTCAGTAGGGTGAGTGGTGTCCCAGTGGACCACATAGTTAACGTCGTTGTCGATAGGCACTTGACTTCATGCAATAAATTTGCTAGAGGGATTTTGTCTGACTTGGAGCATCCACTTTACCCTCAGCTTTCACCTTGCATCTCCTCAGGTAGAACAAGAGGTAACTTCAGAAAACTGTATGCTCGCACGTCTAAGTATAGAAATTCTATGATACCATACTTGGCACGTATTTCATGTGATGAAAATAGTGTCAGGAAAGAATCAACTAACCTTTTTTCATCTAGTAAATAAACAATTTCCTCCATCCATCCTTATATACCTTCAAGTTTTACTTTTATTACTTCTATTATATTTATGGTCCTGTTGCTTCTTTGTTTTACTCTCATAATTGCAAACACCAACTTATCTCCATGACGGCAGTAATCTTTGTTTTTCTCCTCACCATCACCATCATGTAAAGAGAACATTATACTCAATATTTTTAAACATGTTAGGATTTCTATACCACATTGCCAATACTGTGTGACACAAGACAACGGGAATTTTCACTTGTATTCTTATTATTATTACCCTAGCTGTTGTCATTATTATTGCTATTTCCATTTTATATGCTGCATGTTTTTGACACTACCTCTATTGTAATTGTGGAAAATTTCCTGTGTGATTAATTTTATTTATAATTTGAGGAAATTAGATGCGATATTGTGATTAATGCTGAAAATTCCATTCTGTATCACAACTACTGTTTTTGGAATAAAGTAAATTATTATTATTATTATAAGTGATTCTTCACGACGAATATGGGGTAATCTGGAATCTCGACGTCTTCACTTCCCAACCAATAACTGAACAGACACACCCGTGGATTACCTGTTGTGTGACATGCCTTAAACCAAAATAAGCACAGTGTAATTCGTACAATCTAATGCTGACTTGTGTGTGTCTAAAAGGAAGGTCGGCTTGTTCAGTGTGAACAGAGCGAGCACCTAAAATCAACTTACAGAATCTTTCCGAAGGACTTGTAAAGCAAAAGATAAATATCAAGACTAATATAGTGGTAGATACGGTTTCGGATTTCAGTGTACAGGAGACTTCTCTTCGCGTTAGAAAGATCGATTATTGTTGTAACAGGATGACGAGTATATTCGAGTCAGACAATATCAAAGCTTCTGTCTGCAGCACAGGTCTGCATGTGGCATGTTACTTGTTCATACACATTATCAAGAATTAGGTGAATTTGAGTGACAGAAACGACGCAGTGTCAGAAAAGCTTTCCTTGATTTCACGAGGCTGGTGCAGATTTGGAAATGCTCTCTCCTTTTGGAAACAAATCGGTGTGACACAAGGAAAGCGATTAGGCATGATATTTCGCTTTTCGACGAGACGTTTATAGAAAGAAGTGCACTGCACACGTGGCCGGATGGAAGAGGATTTTCACTTCATGTGAAGGAGTTTTCGAATGAGAATACAATAATTCATTAGTGTTTGCCATTTTGTAGTCATATGAAGCGATACAAACTTCGTGAGTTGAAACTTGGCTTTCGTTGAAGCTGAGAATTCTTGGGTGGAAAAGGAATGTACTGAATGAAGCTACTGATGTCGACAATGTCAAGGGTGTACACATATCGCACTAAACAAAAGAGAAATTGTAAGCTCGTGAGTTTTCCATAGAAGACACCTGGTGGTGGACGTCTGGAGTCAATAGACATAAAGAATAACGCCTAACCATGTGTCCCACAGTGGCGTTCAGCGGTGAACGGATTCATCGGTGAATCGGCGGCCTTTTTCTCAACCTCAACCAGCTAATGACTTTTGACATGTGAGTATAACTTACAGAATTGCCTAAACGAAACACGAATGAATAATCCCTGCATTCTCCTAGTCATCAATCCCAAAAATACGGAAGAAAATGGAAGCAGATTGGTGTGTGTTCCGAATCGGAAAGCATTTCATTAATCTGAAATAATCACCTAATTCCAGCATGTGACTTGTTTGGGAATACATTATAATTAATATCTTCCACTATCCATCATAATATTTGCAAATTTCAGTATTAGACAGGTTTATTGCAAGTCAACTTATCATATCACCTTTATGATGTTTCAGCCAATTCATGTCTATGTGAATGTGCATGTGTGTTCAATCGACTCTATCTGAACTAACTGGTGGACAGTTTGTCATTTATTTATCTCAGTCTTACTGCTTTAACTAATACGCGCGTGCATCAGTTTTGCATGCATGCGGGTGTCTGTGAGTTTGTGTGTGAGCATGTAGTACTTAATTGTATGCAGAGAGAGTGAGAGAGAGAGAGAGCGACATACAGAGGGAAGGTGGGAGAGGGAGGTGTTTATGAGGAAAACAGAGTATGACTATCTCAGTCATCATCAATTGGAACAGAAATCTTTCTCTCATATATATTTTAACTCTATTATAACTAGATCGCAGCATTTAAAAATGACCATATGGTTGATTGCGCTCTCACCTAAAATCGTCATCATAAATATAATAAATCTGCTCATCTCTATCCTTGTGTTCATTTGTTCATCTTAAAGTTCATCATTAAAACGGAAAATAGCCATTTACTCAACTACCCCACCTCCCACCCCAATGTTTTGAAAGCCTTGTTTTTACTAGTTTTCTACATCAGATTAGAGTGCATGTGGAAATTGTGTTCGTAATTCTGTAGGCTGAGTATTCGAGGCATTTCCATCCTGCTATCTATGACACCACCCTATGGATTCTGTTTCCTGATCGAGCCATCAGAAGGGACAATGTGGAATGTGTAGTCTAAGTTAGTTAGATATGTAAGCAGAAATATCGGTTACATAACACACTTGGTATCCTTGCTGTTGTTATCACAAGTAAGGCTAGTGATAGCCTGACGATTCCCACTGCTGCAACTTCCTAATCTAATTTAATTACTATCTGCCACGTATCTAGTATAAACAGAGATCACATCCGTCGATATGCATGCATCACTAGGGCTAAACAAACAAGATATTTAGCATGTGTGTATTTTTTATTTTTCAATCTTTGACATGCATGTTTATTTTCACCCACCCACTCACTCACTCTCTGTCTCTCTCCCTCTCTCTATCCCACGCGCGGCTTTATCGTCTAAATACACGCACGTACACAAACACACACACACATACATGAACGCTTGCATGTATCATTCCCATTCTGCAGACGAATACAACGATGAGAATTGATTCTTTCTCGGTCAAGTTAAATAAACAAATAGTTTACGCACTTATGTTAACTGATTCACTCGAGATAAGTGAAGTTAAATTGCATTGATATTGCTAGGGCACATTCATTTTATCTTATGGATGATGAAATAACCACAATGATTCGCGTGGTGTAAATAACTACGAAATGTTTCAGTCAATCTAGAGAGAGAAAGAGACAGGATGAAAATGCCTTTTGATTATTTGAACCTGTTTGAAGGAATTACTCACCTTATCGTAACCACTGACTGACTGAGTGAAGATTCGAAGACATCCCTCAGGAAAGTTGACAGCGATTAGAATGATGAATAAATGTCAGGTGATGTAGAAGAAGGAATGAGTGTTGGGTAGAAATCAGTCATAGCACTGACCATTGAATATTTTCCACTTGGACATTTGGAATTTCCAGCCTGTTAGGTGGAACTTGCAGAGAGAATTATAAACAAATATTATTTTCAACCGCGAATAAATTATACCTATCTGAATAGGATACGGTACCATAACACCAACAACCACACTATTACCACTACTACTATTACCACCACCATTAATAATAGTAGTGATAATGAAAATAGTTAACAAAAATAGAAATCCTCAAAACTATACTAGTGATAATAATAATATTATTATTATGACCATTACTATGGTATTATTATGACTATGATTACTGTCAGAACTACCACAAAACGGTCATCGCGTCATGAGAATAATGTCCAGAAGAAACGGATGCACCTGTCCTTATATGCCTAGTCCATTGATTCTATCAACAATCAACACACCTCGTGCACATACTTGATTGCGTTTTGTTCAAGCTGCATCATTACTGTGTATGACTCTGGCTGTTGCATTTATTCCCAGATATTCTCAGATACAATTAGCCTACATCCTATTTGATGGTAGGATGAAATGAATCTAATTAAGTCACTTGATTTCTCCCACAACAAGCATAGCTGTTGTCATTTCATCTGTGATGCATTCGAAATCAGAGAATGCGACTATACACGGAAACGACGGTTTCTGGTTGAACTTCAAGCGAATACAGATACTGAGCGTTGAACATCAGAAGGTAAACACCCGTTGTAGAGATGCTAGGATGAAGTAGGTCATTTGGTGGATCGCATACCGTACCACTCAAAGTCAACGTAATCAAAACTCTTTGGAAGTCTTTTAACCCATTGCAAAATATGTCACTGTTGCTATTTAAGACTGGTATGACATATGCATCAGTGACTTGCGGTTTCGAGTCTTTTATATATTGGGCAGAATCCAAACGCTTAACCTGTTCTTTTACGCCAACAGTTTGAGCCACTCTAGTAGTGCAAATGCAAGGACAAAAGTTCGACATAATGCCATTCACACCAGAAATGTGATCGGTCTTCGAAATGAGTTGAGAAATGTATCTCAAACAGTTTATTAATTGCAGATAGCACCAATCTGTACTGACACGGATGGCATACGTCGAAAGTCCTCGATCTGCTAAGCAACGCATCTACTTCCTTGAATAATATACATAAGTAATTTTATGGTTACGTATATGGCCGGAAGTTGCTACTAAATCACCTATATCGAATTTCAGATGCAGAAGAATGGCGAAAACACGTTACATAACTCTTTTAGTACTACTTATGAAGAGAACAAAAAACAACAAGAATAATGATAATTATGGTGAACCTGACGCTACATGTAAACGCGACAGTTGGCTTTCGATGTACCATCAGGTTACTGAGAACTATCAAGTGATGATGAAGGCAGTCAGTCCAGTGGAACTGAAACTTCTTAATGGTTGATACAAATAAAACACTTCGGTTTATATACATATATCTGATTTTTCCCTCTCCTCAGATCTCAATATGATGGTATAAATTATTTCTATCTATTCAAACATCATACTGTATATTATTACAGTACGACTCAAAGTCAATCCAAAAGGCCTTATAGATGGTCTAAATTCTACTACTGGAATGTTAAAGGCTCTTGAAATGAGCTCTGAAGTATACTGCATCGACTACAATAAGATATTTTTCAAAGATGGTATTCTCGCTCGCTTGGAGGAGGATTGTGACACGCCTAACTAGTATTCATTCAGTTCCAGGCACCTGGTCACAGTTATCTAGTTCGACGGTAAGTCGTTACTATTTCCATCTCTTATTTGCGCATAGCTTTAATGAGTGAATTTCAAATGATTATTTGTACACGAAACCTCTCCTAGTTGAACAACCTACCCTAAAGCAAGTTGTAGAAACTGTGCGGCGGTTGTAGAATAGTTTTCTGATAAAGATGACAGGTTCCTGGAAAGATGCATAGAATATAACATAGTTGGTAGCGAGACAAGCAGACAGTATGGACTAGTGAGAAGACGAATCGTCGTAAAACACACTGTATTTTAAAGTCTACTACGAAATTATGTATATTTTACAATGAATCGTTTTAAATCAAAGTTGTGTACAATGTTTCCATTTTTAACATCTAACAAAAAACTCTACAATCATCTGTTCCAGACTCCACAGGTTTAATGATTTGTTTAACGGTGCGAATCTTAATTCCTACCAGGATTCGCCAGTTGTGCACACTTATATTTATTTAATAGAGAACCTACGAGTATTCACATCATTTTTAGGGAGACAGTAGAATTTTCACCTCACTTAATAAATAAGCTCACTTTATTTTACACCTTTACTTCAACTGCTACGAACTGTCTAAAATCACATATGTTATTATAACTAAATGCAAACAAATAATATACCTCAAAATTATTTCAGTTGCAAGTTCATTTAATGACCTTTTGAGCAGCAATGCAACAAGAAGTCTCCCCGTGAAGTTATTTGTATGCTGACTTAGTTAACTATCGTCTCCGTATATTCGAACGCTCTTAGTTTCCTTTCAAATCTGCAACGCTCTAGCAAATCATGTATCAATAATAAACTCTGACTGTTCGATTATCTCATTACTAAACGTGATTCTTGTTTCACCACTGTGTGGAAAACTGTTAAATACCTTTCTAGTTGAAATAATTCTGAGACAGTTAACACCTGAAGTAGCCCGTAAAATTAAATGTTACGGTTTCAAATCTCCTAATTTAAATTATTTTATCAACTTTAGAATTTTACTTCACTATTCACCCCCACCCTCCTGAATTCTACACCAAAAATATGTATAAATTAGCTCTGTTGTTCTGTCTTGTATTCTGTCTCTAGTGTATCCTTGTGTCCAAGAGAAATCACAACTACATCCCTTTGTCTAATTACTATACAAATAGTTACTCTTTCAAAACTAAATAATAGTCTACTTACATCACCTTTGAAATTATGTTGCCTATGCCTGCCATCTATAACTTGAAATCATTGTAAAAAGTGTGTTCAGACACCATTTTGTAACATATAATTGATTCATTTAGGATGTACGCAGTTGAGGAGAATCTACGAAATAAAGCGAGCTCTTCGCATTATCCTGCAACTATGTTTGTTCTTTCTTTATTCAAACTAATATAGGGAACATGCTCTATGAAAATAAAATGTGCTGCATTCATCCCAGAACTATATTCCCTCCAACTTTGTTTAAAATGGTCAGGGAAAATGAATCTAATAATTAAACGTTTCAGTCATTTTACGTGTTTCATTGGTGAATCAATAAAGGAATTAGAATACTGATGTGATGTTTTGAATTGAAAATATACCAAGAGATTTTAAACACATACATAGGTTGAAAAAGCTGTTAATCACAGAATCAGAGGCACAATGAGACTTGTGTGCGCTGTTTTACTGAGGGAAACTTACAAATAATGAACTGCCAAATATGCCGAAATACACTCGTAAAGAGTGAGCAAATATCTGTCTCTGCATTCACAAATAATTAACGATTTATAATATTATTTCGAAATAACGACATATTCATCTCTTAAAGTGAAATAAAATTCAAAAAGAGTATATCCAAAGATTTTGTGAATGGGGTTCACAGAAACTATTGATTTTGAATTGTCGACTGTCGGTAAGCGATTCTAAAAGCACTATGATGAAGGATGAAATAATGCTGCCTAACACCTGCCAATTATTCAACACAGACCAACCCGAGTGTTGACACTTCCCATGTTTGCAAGCTATGGAGTTTACGCTCGCATTCTTACTGTTAGACCTAAACACCTGTCTAAGTAGTACTTCACTTTTATCACAAGCATTTTGTTGTAGTACTTCAGAACTATCTATGTTTGCTGATGAATTCACTATTTTCGCTGCCGCCTCTTTTCGTTACTCACTGTCCATAGTAACAGGCGATTTTAATTCTTGTGATTGTAGTTTTATTACAGTCATGAAAATGCCGTTAACTTTCCACCCGACTGGATACTTCACTTGATTTTGTTTTTATAAACGACTGCGGAATGTATGAAGCTCGCATTGTACGGGTTTTACCCAAAATTTACGGAAAGAACAGAACCTTTTCACACCTGTCCAAGAAAATTGTACTTGGATGGTACTTTAAGAGAATGTTCAGAATCTTAGAGGCATGCTCAAAGACACAAGATGGGACTTGTTTAATGAAGACTGTCTTGATGACAGTATCTCCAATATTTCATGTTATCCCAAATTTCGTCTTGACACCTGAGCATTGAACATTGAACAGAAGGTAAACACACACCAACCAGGTGTTGACATTTCCCATATTTACAAGCTGTGGAATTTATGCATTTTTTTATACATTCTCTCACAAATGCCGAACATTCTAGCGTCACAAGTGTTAAAGAGACCTGCTTCCCTGGTTTCAATACCAGTGACGTTCTAAAATGTCTCCAGTCGCTGAACCCTTCTTGTAGCCTAGGTCCAGATGATTGCCCAGCCCTATTATTAAAAAATGTGCAGATATCCTGTGTTATCCTCTCATGGACATTTTTAATGAATCTTTTTCCAGAAATGTCATGCCAGCCATTTGGAAGGAAATTAAAATTGTTCCTATACCTAAGCCAGCTACTGGAACATGTTTCAAATTTAGACCTATTGCTATTACCTCTCCTTTTCTAAAAACTGTGTAAAAGTTACTCTTACTTAATCTTGAACCTTCACTTAAAGCCTTTAACGATCCAAACAATTCTCTTACAAACATAGTAGAAGTACTTCAGATGCAGCTGCAGTCTTGTCTCATAACATTGTCTCCAGTTCAGACAAGGGGGCTAAATTTGTTCGCTGCACCTTCCTAGATTACACGTGTGCTTTCTACTCAGTACCTAGGGATATTCTGTTAAGGAAGCTTGCTGAAACTCAAACTGACTGTTGGGTTGCCGAATGGCTGCGTTCTTATTTTCAGAAGGAAGGCAGTACACTGTTTGTCAGGGGAAGCCATCCATTTCACTGCTTACTGAGGCTGGTGTCCCTCAGGACACTGTCCTTTCTCCTTTACTGTTTTCTTTCTTCCTGCATGACTTGCCTCACTCTGATGATAATGATGTTAAGTATGCAGACGATCTAACTATATCAGTGTGCGCTAACTCCCTGATGCGAGTTGGTCGTCCAAGGCTGACTCGGAGGAGCTGATATGAAGAGGAGATGAGTGCATGTGGGAAGACTTGGAGCGGGGTGAAAAGTTGGCAGAAAACCGAAGGAAGTGGAGATGCGAAGCTGAAGCCCTATGTTCCTCTACGAATTAAAGGATACAATAATAATAATAATAACTCCCAGAGAGACAGTACTAAGATGAACAGTTTTCTATCAGGAGTTAGAAAATAGTCTTCGTCTAATGGTCTTAAACTAAATCCTTCCAAATCTCAGACTGTTAATTTCAGTCTCCTATGTAAAAGAAAGTTACATGAAGCTGTTGATTCCTATGACCGTTGCAAAATTGATGATAGTGATACAGAAATCAAGTCTGAAGTTAGGTATCTTGGATTAATTATTTCTTTTGACCTATCATGGTCTTCCCATATCTTAGCGATTTCTAAAGGAATATTTCGTCTGACTTTTTGCATTAGGAAGTTGAGGCACTTAGGCATATCTCAACCCCTCCTCTTACAGTTTGTCAACTCGTGCATCTTTCCTATTCTTCTTTACTGTTCACCTTTATTCTTTCCTGGATTGCTTCAAAATACTATGTCATACTTCGTAGAACTCAGAAGAATGTCAATAGGGCGAGTGGTATCCCATTGGGCCATATCGTTGCAATCGTCATTGATAGGCACTTGATTTCATGCAACAAATTTTCTAAAGAAATTTTGTCAGACTGTAAGCATCTACTTTACCCGCAGCTCCAACCTTGTGTCTCCTCAGGTAAAATAGAACTCTTTTCAGAAGACTTTATCCAATTACGTTTAAGTATAAAAATTCCAATATACCATATTTGGCACCACTATATGTGATCAAAACAGTATTAGATATGAACTAACTAACCTTCTTTGCACTAGTAAATAAACCATTTTCACCACCCTTATAACATCAAGCATTCTTGTTATTGTTTTTCTTATAATTACAATACTCGCAATTTTTGGTTTTTATTTGTTTATTTTCTCAAAAGTGTAAACATCATTTAAGCTGTGTTATGATTGTTAATTTGGTCTTTCCACTCACTACATTATATCAACAGCACATTGGATTCAATAATCTATATCATGCTGAAATTTCCAAACTGAATCGACAATACTATTTGAAACAAACTCACTGTTATTACGATCCTTATGTTTATTTTTCTCATTTTGTACTTGGAATATTTTTGACTTTCTACCGTAAATGTGGACAGATTCCTCAGCCTAATTTTATTTATATATTGAGTAACTCATATGCAGAATTGTGACTAATGATAAGAATTCCATTCCCTATTATGAATAATATATTTGGAATAAAGTAGATTACTATTCAAATATTAGTACTAAAAACGCACGCATCATCAGTTGTAAAGGTTTGATGCTCCAACTAAGATGTTAGTCCGGAACCCAAAACTCCAGGAACAATGACCAAATCTAGGACACGAGTTGTCAGTTGTCATTGGCCTTTGAGATGCAGAAATACACGACAGATAGCCCAATGAAGAATGTTTGAGAATTACCATCTAGAGACGTTGAATTCTAGTCTCATTTCAGCGTCAACACATTTGACGGCTTGTCCAGATGAGAAATCTGGTGAATCACTGTATCGAATGAACAGCTAAAATTATCATGCATTCTGTGAATCAATGTTTGTTTTGTCTGCTATTTTCACCGAACCACCAGAACTCTGATGTCAGCTATGATACGCACATACCACATCATCTTCACTGAGTTCTAGTAGCTCGGTACATACACATCGAGAAGTTAATGCTTCTTCCAATGACATCAGAGTCGACAGTGGAGAGGGAAATGAAATTTCGAAAGCAAACAAACAAACGAACAGAAAGACAGTGACATCACAAATTGGACGTGTAACATCGAATTGCAGGATGAGAACGAGAAGAGTCACTGATAACTCAGAATCAGTTGTATAAAATAAAAAACTGTATGCCACGACGTGATTATACTGAATAGTTACAAACTAAGATTACTGAAAACAAGGTAGTTGTGAAGGTGGGAATGTTAACTATGGTCAGAATTGAGTCCATATGAGTAGGATTTAATAGGTAGTAGAATGAGTTCGATTGTTGAACACACCAGTGATTCACTTGAATATCCACTGAATATTATATTACAGTTATCCTCATTCTGTTATTGATGTTGTTGTTGTTGTTGGTGGTGGTGGTGATGGTGGTGCTATTGTTATTCCTGTTGATGATGACTGTGATGATGGAGAGATCATCATGTATTCTAGTTACTAACCGGAAACCGTATTTCTCTTATTCAGAACGATAGGAAAGTGTAATTGAAAAGAAGAATAACAGTGACATCACATGTTGTTTGTGTACATAATAAGGTTAAACGTGAGAACATGAGGAGCTGGCTCTCACTTCTCCACTCCATTTCTTCTCACTTCACTTCACCTCAACTCACTTCGCTTCACATCACTTCACTTCAACTCAACTCAACTCGATTCAATTGTTTGCAATAAAGTGATTATCGTTACCATTATTTTTATCATTCATTATTAAATTGAACTCAATTCAATTCATCCCATCTGATCTAATTCTATTGAATTTGAATACAACTCACTTTACATCAACTTGATCATTTCATCAAATAGACAGAAGAGGTGAATAAGTGAATGATGAATCATGCTTTTCTATTTGTCACCCTACACCCTACACCATCACACCCCACCAGTGTGTTCATTTCAATCGATGATTACATCAATCCTACTGTCCGATGGAGGCTAGTTAGTAGTCATATTGACTATAATCGAGGACAACACGACCAATAGCAAGAAAACTAGCAGAGTCTGTGTGAAATACACTTGTCACTAACACTCCCTCTCTACTGACTCCTGAAATGAAACCACTTCAGACAATAACAATAATAATAATAATAACAATGAATGGGTTAGAGGATACTCGAGTGTTACAGAAAGCAAATAATAGGAAGCAGAGAATACGCTAAGAACTTGTTGAGAGCTTATAAAAGATAGGAGACAGCATAAATTATCAAAGTGATAATGATCTGGATGGTAACTAGAATATATGATGATCTCTCCCGTCATCACAGTCATCATCAACAGGAATAACAATAGCACCATCACCACCAACAACAACAATAACAGAATGATGATAACTGTAATATAAAATTCAGTAGATATTCAAGTGAATCACTGGTGTGTTCAACAATCGAACTCATTCTACTACCTATTAAATCCTACTCATATTTATTAGTTCACTATATCTCTAACTGCTTCCTAAACACATGTGTATACCTGTGCAATCTATGTTGTAATGCGTTAACTGGATTGAACTTTTCCCTTCTTCTCTTCCAGATACAAAAGTAGATGAATGGTCAAATGAGTATGGGATGAATTCTGATTTCGACAAACGTGAGCACGAAGTAATCTCACCTACCAGTGGGATATCTTTTCGTCTTTGTCCTGAAAACTTGAGTATTTTTCGCTTTCGGAAATAGTCAACTTCGCTTACCGCTTCCTTCTTGACTTCCTCCATAGTCGTGTACAGATGGCGATGAAGTAGGAGATTTCGAAGAATCCTTAGTATAATTAAGGAAAATAATCCTAACATATCAATTGGTAGGAGTAGGAACTCATGGGCGATTAATTTGGGTCCTAGTGACTGAATGTTCTACGAGTTCGCCTTGTAACCGGAAGGATTCGAACTGGATTCGAATTCCAATGAGTGCATACTGTGAAGAGTACCAATCTAGGAGGGAACAGCTGTCCAGTACTGCCAGCTGATTTTCAATGCTTCTCTGACTGATATCAATCTGTGATCAAACTTGAAACAAATCAACTCCCTACAAATTAACTCTTGAATAGCAAGAAGAGCCGTAAAATGTGAGATTAATCTGACACAGGTAATGTCAATTAGCTAGTTGTTGCAATGCTTTCAACTCTCCAACTGACAAAAGTGAATGAGTTGTCTGCACGCAAACATGAATCGCATTCACCGTTTATTCTACTGCAACAAATAATGGATGAACGAATCAATGTGAATGAATGAATGAATGAATAGATAAATAAATAATTAAGCAAGGGGGAATAAAGTCAGATTGTTGGATAAACGCACTCACTTGTACACATACACACATTTTATTTCAAATTTGCACCCGAATGCATGCACTCACATTCACACACACACAAACGCACACACACGCACACTACAGAGAGAGAGAGACGGACGCGCATGGTGTAACAAGATTACATTGACTATGATGGTCGGAGAAATTGAAAGTGCTGAGAAACACTTCGATAATGAATACAGAGGATATTTTAGTGAAAATGTCTTACTGAAATCAAGGATGTGATGAATGAGACGGATGAAAATTAAACCATCAACCTGCTGCCATACGATCACGCATAACAGAAGCTGTTTTCTCTTTGTACTTTGATTTCAATGATAAGACAATTAGTGGATTGCATTCCTTTTCATCGGAACAGATATATAACGAGAAGGATGGGAAGTTCCCCTTTCTCTTTTTCCCTCCCTCTCTCTCTCTCTACCTCCCCTTTCTTGATTGTTAAAATTAAAGCGAAATCTTTATTCCTTCATCTCCCCACTCTCCAATCTTGTCAAGTCTTTTTCTCACACCCTAACCAATTAGCTTGACAGACTAACTAACTAACTAACACTAACACTATTATCCTCAATGTCACTGTTAGTTATGGAGTTTAGTCAATTTTCAACGAGGATAATTTTCGATGCATTAGCAATACCAGTTCATATCGAATAAGCAGGAAATTCCTCTCTTCCTTGTCGCCCTGCATCCCATTTTTCCATGCAATGCATCCATACATGCATGCATGAAGGCATGCACGCATGCATGCGATCTCCAAGTACATTTGAAAAATCCAAATGCCTTATAGTAGATAGAATAGTCAGGTTCGATTGCTAATTAACGATCAGACATTAGCCAGATGGTTGGTGACAGACAGTTAAGTAGTATGAGGTGTTGTTCTATGCTAGCTAATCGAATATTCAATCTAACAAACATAACTCCGTGTTTCTTCGTTTGCAAACACGAGAAAGTAAACAGAATACAAGTGATTGCCACTATGTTTCTACCTCATTTCCCGTTGACAAACATATGTAGTAGCATTCGAGTGCAAAGTAATCATATTCTACGATGCATTTCGCATAACAAACAAACACTCCACAAGTGGTAGAGGTCAAATTGGGAGGGATCACACCCACCACCAGTATCACCATTCTCATTCAACCATCCACTAAGCTGATGAGCTGAAAGTTTGACACGTACTACTCTTCTTCGCCCACTAGAAGGACCCAAACATGCGATAGTCTGAAAATATCTCTGACTAAATTTACTGTGGTCCATCCTATTTTCTTTGAAGTCTGTTTGAGCACTCTAAAATTTTGAGAGTGATCATGTGATCTACACGGCCAAAGAAGAAAGTATTTGGGAAAGATTTGTGTCTTATATATATATATATATTCGCGTGATATATAGGAGAGCATGTCTAAGACGACAGAGGGATGCCTTAAGAATCATCAACAAATCTCAGACGATGTCAGTGATGGTACAGCGATGATGACAGTCAGATGTAAAAGCAAATAGAAACAGTCGTCTGCCAGACACCGGCTTATACAAGCTTTTAAAACATACCCAGGATGAAAGAACTATCCAACGTATCACTAGGAGATTTAGGAAACTGAGGCATTACCCATAGCTATCCTGATGACCAACTTGCCAAAGCCCTATAAAGTAGGCCGATTTAAACCTCCTTTGGTGTAGAGGAGAGTGATAAGTGTGGTGATGATGATGATGACGACGTTGATGTTGATAGTCAACACACTACTAGTAAGTAATTCGGGCATTTTCGTCCGATTAGTTCACATTCCTTCCTTCCATTGTTTATCAGGACGGGATGGGGCATCAGTCTCTCAGTGTTATCTATCAATCGGGGATGAACATGTGTTGTGTTAAGAACATCCAAACAATTATGTAGGTGCTACTGACCAACTAATTTCACCTCGTGATTATAAGACTGAGAAGTAGTGACAGGTGGTGAACACAGAGGTATACAATAGTACAGTTGCGCTCAATAGCAATAACAGACACATGTAGGTTATAAGTGGTGCCGATATTGTACCAAATGCTGACAATCCCACACTGTGTCGTCACTACTGTTTTGGAACAAAGCAAATTACTATTATTATTATTATTATCATTATTAATATTATTATAGTAAAATTTGTATCACTGTCATCGTGGTGTAGCCGAACGACGATATGGAAAGTGTAGAACAAGTTGAACAGTAAGGATTTCTGCTATCTCCATGGTGGTAGTGAAGAAGGGATACATACGATATGTACGAGTTCAAAGGCGTGACAAACGTATCTTGTTTTTATTGATAATTTGGGTTTCTTATTACCCACTTAGACGAATCTGTGATCCTTTCATTTTGTCATAGTATCATTAAGTGGTGAAACTTCACGATGTTTTCCCACACTTGTGTTGGTTGTGCATAGCTGATATTAAACACCGAAAGTTTTAGAGTTAAGCGAATCAGGAGTGAAAACAGATCTCTTAGGTTGAAGTTGAAAGGTGATTTTTATCTGACTAAAATCGCCTCACACCCAAATGTTTTAATCCTTGTTTACCTACAGCAAGGGATAGACTTCTTCATCTCTGAAGTCTGTTCTGTGGAAGTATTCCTATAAATGACGACTTCTTATCAGGACTAAATGTTCATCACATGCATCAAAATACTCCGGTGTTCTCGAGACATATCTGTTTAGTTACTTGTTGTTGTAGTTTTTTCCATCTGTTGTATTCACAAGCAGTAGACTATGTATTCTTGCTTTTCATATCGCATGACGATCTCTCAAAACGAGTACTAATTGTATCACAAGTACTCTAACATTGATTTACTTAAATTCCACCCGGACATTCAGCCGCATATTGAGTGAGTTAAATCTCAATAGGCGAACTGAAGTCGACAACGTATGGCAGAACAATTGTGTGCTTCTGTGCACTTTCCAGTAAGTATATGTAGGCGACTAAACTAACACACCTAGAATACAACAACACCGAAAATAATTGTCTTCAAACAACTCATCATTTATTGAGTCCCAAATACAGGACAAGTCAGTTGCTGATTGCACCTTGATTTGTAACATCTTCTGACTAAAATCACCTGTTGATATGACTTGAAATCATTCAAATTCCTGAAACTGACACTTGGAAATATTCATCTGAAGATTATTTACACAGTCACATGTTATGAATACTTTTCTAACGTCATCTAACTTACTAACTCAATCTTACTTAACCTTGTTTCTATATTAGATCATTCTTTTATTATCTGATCAATTATCCAAACTTGACAAACCTCATGTACATACACCCAAATAATTATATATAAATGCGATTGTACAGCTATGTGAATGAATTCGCCGAAAAGAGTCTCTTCTCTGAACGCCTTCTCTTTTTCAATACTTTTCTAACCGTGAGTATCATAAAGTTATATGACTATTTCCCACTCTTAAAATGCCGTGTGAAGAGAAGAGAAGAGGAGATGCATTATTGCATGCACTACATGCTGAGAAATGCAGATTGTATTAAAAATACTGTCTGAAATAAATCTTTATCATTATTGGTCACCTTGTCTAGATTACTAGCTCGATAGTTTTCTAGTCGGTCTGAAGCCCAGATAAAGAGGGAGGATTGGGGCGTGGTGCTAGCAAATCCACTCCAAAACTTAACCAAAATGCTACAGAAATTTCAAAGCGCATATATATTAAAAATACTAAATATATAAACAACAACCTTATTTTTCGCTGGAATCAGGGATGTGAAATGACACAGGTTGGCGAAAGCCTTCGGGAAGCCAGTCAGCCGATGTGCCTTCTTTCGATGAAAGCAAAAGTAAGGATGGCGACGTGGAATGTTCGTACAATGTACGAAATTGGAAAGGCTGTTCAGGTAGCCGCTGAAATGAGAAGATATCGAATAGAAGTGTTGGGAATCTGCGAGAGCAGATGGAACGGAACTGGAAGGTGCCAACTACCAACTGGACAGACAATAATCTTCTCCGGCCACCCAGAGGACAACCACGAGCGCATCGAGGGAGTGGCCATCATGATGTTACTAACAGCAGCCAAAGCTCTCATGCAGTGGGAACCAATCTCCTCCAGGATAATGACAGCCAGGTTCAACTCAAAAGGAAGGAAAGTTACAATCATTCAATGCTATGCGCCTACAAACGTCTCAGAACAAGAGAAGAAGGAGGCGTTCTACAGACAACTACAAACAGTAGTGGACGACGTCCCAAATGGCGATATCAAAATCCTGATGGGTGATATGAATGAAAAACAGGGGGAGGAGGAGGAGACAACACAGGAAGAGAACTGACCATGGGCCGAGAGGCCCTCGGTGAAATGGACGACAATGGTGAACTCTTCTCAGACTTCTGTGCCTTCAATGACTTGGGGATTGGTGGTAAGTTCAACACTCAAAAACTGAAGGACACAACCACAAAGGACGCTTTCACTGCAACTATCAGAGCAAAGCAGGAAAACTATGTGACATCACTGAAAAATCAAGCGTGGAAGACCATCGGAACTCTCTGAAGGTGATTTTCAACGAAACGTGTTCAACGGTTTTAGAAAGAAAGAAGAGACAAGACAAGAATGGTTCTCAATGGACACTTGGAGCTAATAGAGGAGAGGAGAATGGTGAAAGAGAAAATGATTCAATGCAAGGACGGACAGGAGAAGGAGACGTTGAGCTCAACTTACACAGCTGTGCACTGGACAAAGAAGTGAAGAAGAGTGCTAGGAAGGACAAAAGACGATTCTACGACAACTTCGCCACTGAAGCTGAGTAGGCAGCAGGCAAAAGAGACCTGAGGACATTATATCAGATAACCAAGTCTCTATCCGGGAAGAGATCAACACAAGTGAAACTATAAAAGAGAGCCAAGGGAACCCATTTATCAAAGAAGAAAGACAGGCTTCTGATGAGGAATGCATTCGTAGACATAAGTTATGAGATGGGTATGGGTTGTGTGTGCCTTCCTATTTTTATCCAGAATGTGTATTCATAGGTATCAGTTTATTCACCACACACTGAAGAAATCAGGCCAAGTTAAAATTTAAGCACCAGCAATTACCAACGGACTGTGGCCGTACCAATCACCTAGAGTAGACCAATCATTTTCTCATGTGAGCCTCGGTTTCTGTTCCGCTTGATTTGAGTGAACTGTCTGCCCTAATGCGGTTACATCTGAAATTTGATGAAGGCCAAGTTTTCCTGTACTCCTTATAAGTGAGGTTGATTAGAGGAGGAAGGATTTGTTCCTTCGGAGTTATTCTAGGAAACCAGTGAGTTGAACAGATTGGATGACTTCGAACTCGTTCCTAGTTGGATTCAGCTGGATATTTATTTATTTTTTTGATTACAGCTTGATTCCACAGCGTATTTTTTGTACACATATGGAATTTTCAGCATGGATATCGGTAGCCAAAATTTCGCAGGCCGACCATAGATATCAGGTGTGCGTAGGCGGGGGATCGAACCTCGGACCATGTGCATGGTCGGCGAGAGTCCTAAGCACTGTGCCACCGACGCACATGCTCACGATGATATGTGGGTTTTAAGACTTGCTAGACCTAAGCGGTAGCCACACTACGTGCTGATTCTTTGGTCTGGCTCACCTAACTTGTTGGCCAGGCTGTTTTAACACCACCCCTACTAGCAGAAGGAGGACATAGCAATTACGGCTGCCGAAGGATGTATTTATTAACGATGATTTGCAGACAGATTGCAAGTAGGTAATCACACCACAACGAAGCTGCCGAGGTCTTGTCCTTTGGAATCTGTATATTTACCACCATGTGTTTCAGTCCGCATAGATAAACAAATTGATCGTTCATGGTGAAGCGCCTTGGATTCACTTGAATTGACGAAATTCTTTGATCTCCCACAGTACCATGAGTATACAAAGTTTCAGTAGATCGGTCGGTAGATATGTTCAACATTGTGAAATTTGTTTGAGGCGAGTTAGTGTGGGGGAAGGTGAGCTGATGATCAAACTGTCTCGTAAGAGCATTTTCTGTTAAATCCCACTTGTCATTAACCCATATTTTGTATGTTGGTAATTACTGTGCTCTAAAACAGCCTGTGAGATCTGCGGCTGCTGAAACAGAGAATAGCCTCATTTCAATAGTTCAGTGGTATAAACACTGCAAAGAAATGGCATATTGGGAAATGGAGAGACTTACTTCTTTATTGGGAGGAGAAGGTGTGGTTGTACATGTAGATGAAACAGTCCTAATAAAGAGGAAATATAATCGTGGTTGTGGATGTGCAAATAGCATTTGGGCGATTGGATTATACGAAATCACTTTAGGGAAAAGATTCGTCAATACAACCAGAAGTATTGGTGTGTGTTATGCTGGCGTTTGATTGTAGACATCTTATTGTACCAATAATAACCGTTTGTTAACCACATGATCTATCCTGTGTATAATTATCCTTGCCATATTTGCCTCTTGTTGGCTGACTTTTAAATCTCCGACTTACCCCTCCGTCTCTTAATATCGCTTGCTGAAGTGGAGTTGGTTATTACATACATAAGTAGGTGTCTGAGTTTGGCGAAAGCAGTATTTCCTGATACCTCATTATTCAAACTTAAATATTTGCTCGGAACAACCCCAGCGATATCACCATAAGCCCGTTCGATACATCCAAATGAATTGGATCCATGGGGATTCAAAGGAAAGTGCCTTACCATATCATCAATGGAACATTAGTACAAATGTTTTCCTATGACAATCAACCTTTATCTTAGTGCTGAGTACGTCGGAAGCGTTTATTGTCTCTACAAATGATATTTTTATTCATTGATTGGGGAAAAGTGAATATTTAGAACGTCATTAGTTAGCTTTTGTGACTAAATAATTCTGGAAGATTAACACTGAGTATTTTCACGAGTGATGCGTCATACGAGCAACACGTTGGCCAGGAGTGCAGAATATTTGGATGTGAAATGGAGATAAGTTTAAGTTTAGAGTGTTTGCCATTCACAGGTGTCTTTTGATAATTCCTCGCTATCGCTAATCGCAATATATTCAGTCTCTCCCTAATTATTACTCACGGTGTGATGCGAATATCAGATGGCCAGGAGGAATTAGTAACAAGAATCTCCAGGAACAAACCAACCTACTGTTCAACAAATATGCAGAGGAAAATGAAGATGGGTCGGACACACACCAAGAAGACCGTTGGATGATATCTGACGCCAGACCTTTAAGTGGGAAACGACGAGTTGAGCATTTGACGGTGACATGGAGGAGATGAGAGTCTACACGCAGTCGTGGGGCCAGCTGAGGAAGACAAAATAGAGTGGTACAAAATAGAGGTGTGCTGTTGAAGGCCAGTTTTCCACTCAGAACATAAAGGAATGCCAATAATGTAAGAAATTACATTATTACTGATGGTATTCCCAGCAGTACTCATTGCTTAATGCTGCTGGTGACATTGTGATAGACGTATCATTAGTATTTTCGTGGTAGTCATCTGGTTGACAGGAGTAGACTATTGACTATCCAGTTTTCAATTTTTAGAGTGTACTCCCATTTCATCTACTCCCACCGATTCCGAACACTTCTGTACCATGTGTTTTCATTTCCGCGGCAATCCACAGCCTTTCACAGCTTTGTCAACCTCGTTCATATGCACATCCTGATTACAACTCATTCATTGCACTATTCAGCTTATCACGTAATTCTACTACAGTCATTCACCTCTTTTTATGCATTGACTAGCACTAACCACTATCCTTGGGGCTACTTATCAATTTTGTTACTGCCATCTTTCATGAGAAATTGTGTGCAAATGCTATTGTACCACTGGGGAAAATGAATTCACTGAAGAGAGAATCTTCGCTGAACTAAATGTCTTGATATCTTCTAATGAAGGCCAAGTTTTGCAGTAATCCCTAAAAGTTATTCACATACTGAATAATATTGCTGACTCTAAACCCTAGCAGCCTTAACGTATGCTACCTGGTGAACGGATAAATTAACTTCCCAACGACAACTTTGACGAATAGGACACCCCTATACAACTTGTCAAAGCCCTATAAAGTAGGCCGATTTAAACCTCCTTTGGTGTAGAGGAGAGTGATAAGTGTGGTGATGATGATGATGACGACGTTGATGTTGATAGTCAACACACTACTAGTAAGTAATTCGGGCATTTTCGTCCGATTAGTTCACATTCCTTCCTTCCATTGTTTATCAGGACGGGATGGGGCATCAGTCTCTCAGTGTTATCTATCAATCGGGGATGAACATGTGTTGTGTTAAGAACATCCAAACAATTATGTAGGTGCTACTGACCAACTAATTTCACCTCGTGATTATAAGACTGAGAAGTAGTGACAGGTGGTGAACACAGAGGTATACAATAGTACAGTTGCGCTCAATAGCAATAACAGACACATGTAGGTTATAAGTGGTGCCGATATTGTACCAAATGCTGACAATCCCACACTGTGTCGTCACTACTGTTTTGGAACAAAGCAAATTACCATTATTATTATTATCATTATTAATATTATTATAGTAAAATTTGTATCACTGTCATCGTGGAGTAGCCGAACGACGATATGGAAAGTGTAGAACAAGTTGAACAGTAAGGATTTCTGCTATCTCCATGGTGGTAGTGAAGAAGGGATACATACGATATGTACGAGTTCAAAGGCGTGACAAACGTATCTTGTTTTTATTGATAATTTGGGTTTCTTATTGCTCACTTAGACGAATCTGTGATCTTTTCATTTTGTCATAGTATCATTAAGTGGTGAAACTTCACGATGTTTTCCCACACTTGTGTTGGTTGTGCATAGCTGATATTAAACACCGAAAGTTTTAGAGTTAAGCGAATCAGGAGTGAAAACAGATCTCTTAGGTTGAAGTTGAAAGGTGATTTTTATCTGACTAAAATCGCCTCACACCCAAATGTTTTAATCCTTGTTTACCTACAGCAAGGGATAGACTTCTTCATCTCTGAAGTCTGTTCTGTGGAAGTATTCCTATGAATGACGACTTCTTATCAGGACTAAATGTTCATCACATGCATCAAAATACTCCGGTGTTCTCGAGACATATCTGTTTAGTTACTTGTTGTTGTAGTTTTTTCCATCTGTTGTATTCACAAGCAGTAGACTATGTATTCTTGCTTTTCATATCGCATGACGATCTCTCAAAACGAGTACTAATTGTATCACAAGTACTCTAACATTGATTTACTTAAATTCCACCCGGACATTCAGCCGCATATTGAGTGAGTTAAATCTCAATAGGCGAACTGAAGTCGACAACGTATGGCAGAACAATTGTGTGCTTCTGTGCACTTTCCAGTAAGTATATGTAGGCGACTAAACTAACACACCTAGAATACAACAACACCGAAAATAATTGTCTTCAAACAACTCATCATTTATTGAGTCCCAAATACAGGACAAGTCAGTTGCTGATTGCACCTTGATTTGTAACATCTTCTGACTAAAATCACCTGTTGATATGACTTGAAATCATTCAAATTCCTGAAACTGACACTTGGAAATATTCATCTGAAGATTATTTACACAGTCACATGTTATGAATACTTTTCTAACGTCATCTAACTTACTAACTCAATCTTACTTAACCTTGTTTCTATATTAGATCATTCTTTTATTATCTGATCAATTATCCAAACTTGACAAACCTCATGTACATACACCCAAATAATTATATATAAATGCGATTGTACAGCTATGTGAATGAATTCGCCGAAAAGAGTCTCTTCTCTGAACGCCTTCTCTTTTTCAATACTTTTCTAACCGTGAGTATCATAAAGTTATATGACTATTTCCCACTCTTAAAATGCCGTGTGAAGAGAAGAGAAGAGGAGATGCATTATTGCATGCACTACATGCTGAGAAATGCAGATTGTATTAAAAATACTGTCTGAAATAAATCTTTATCATTATTGGTCACCTTGTCTAGATTACTAGCTCGATAGTTTTCTAGTCGGTCTGAAGCCCAGATAAAGAGGGAGGATTGGGGCGTGGTGCTAGCAAATCCACTCCAAAAACTTAACCAAAATGCTACAGAAATTTCAAAGCGCATATATATTAAAAATACTAAATATATAAACAACAACCTTATTTTTCGCTGGAATCAGGGATGTGAAATGACACAGGTTGGCGAAAGCCTTCGGGAAGCCAGTCAGCCGATGTGCCTTCTTTCGATGAAAGCAAAAGTAAGGATGGCGACGTGGAATGTTCGTACAATGTACGAAATTGGAAAGGCTGTTCAGGTAGCCGCTGAAATGAGAAGATATCGAATAGAAGTGTTGGGAATCTGCGAGAGCAGATGGAACGGAACTGGAAGGTGCCAACTACCAACTGGACAGACAATAATCTTCTCCGGCCACCCAGAGGACAACCACGAGCGCATCGAGGGAGTGGCCATCATGATGTTACTAACAGCAGCCAAAGCTCTCATGCAGTGGGAACCAATCTCCTCCAGGATAATGACAGCCAGGTTCAACTCAAAAGGAAGGAAAGTTACAATCATTCAATGCTATGCGCCTACAAACGTCTCAGAACAAGAGAAGAAGGAGGCGTTCTACAGACAACTACAAACAGTAGTGGACGACGTCCCAAATGGCGATATCAAAATCCTGATGGGTGATATGAATGAAAAACAGGGGGAGGAGGAGGAGACAACACAGGAAGAGAACTGACCATGGGCCGAGAGGCCCTCGGTGAAATGGACGACAATGGTGAACTCTTCTCAGACTTCTGTGCCTTCAATGACTTGGGGATTGGTGGCAGCGTTTTCAAATACAAGGATATACACAAGACGACATGGATTTCACCAGATGGAAACACCAAAAACCAAATAGACTTCATCTCAATTTCAAGAAAGTGGAAACAGAGCCTACTGGACACAAGGTCGAGGAGAGGAGCAAATGTGGGTTCAGATCACTATCTAGTACAAGGGACTTTCAAGGTGAAGCTAAAAGCCTCGAGGATAGCTGGGGATAAGCCACAATGCAAGTTCAACACTCAAAAACTGAAGGACACAACCACAAAAGACACTTTCACTGCAACTATCAGAGCAAAGCAGGAAACACTACGTGACATCACTGAGGAATCACGCGTGGACGAACACTGGAAGTCTCTGAAGGCGATTCTCAACGAAACGTGTTCAACGGTTTTAGGAAGGAAGAAGAAACAAGACAAGGAATGGCTCCCAATGGACACTTGAAAGCTAATAGAGGAGAGGAGAATGGGGAAGGAGAAAATGATTCAATGCAAGGATGGACAGGAGAAGGAGACGATGAGTTCAACTTACACAGCACTGGATAAAGAAGTGAAGAAGAGTGCTAGGAAGGATAAAAGACAATTCTACGACAACCTGGCCACTGAATCTGAGAAGGCAGCAAGCAAAAGGAACCTGAGGACATTAAATCAGATAACCAAGTCTCTATCCGGGAAGAGATCAACACAAGTGAAACCTGTAAAAGACAGCCAAGAGAACCTATTTATCAAGGAAGAAAAACATATTAAACAACGGGCGGATCACTTCAAAGGACTCTTGCACAGACCACCACCTGCAACCCATCCAGAAATACCAACAACAGCGCGTACACAACTGCAAGTTGACACAAATCCTCCAACGAAAGCTGAAGTCTTGAGTGCAATCAAGCTCCTGAAAGCTGGAAAACCAGCTGGACTGGACCAGATGGAATACCCCCTGAAGCACTGAAATCAGACCCAGAGACTAAAGCAGACATGCTGACTCCATTATTGCAAAAGGTCTGGAAGGAGGGAAAGGTGCCTACTGACTGGAGGAAAGGTTACCTCGTGAAACTACCAAAGAAGGGAGACTTAGGACTCTGCAAGAACTGGCGAGAAATCATGGTCCTGTCGACGCCAATTAAAACCCTGAGTCGCATCATCCTGGAGAGAATAAAGGACGCACTGGAGACAGAATTCCGACCAGAACAAGCTGGATTCAGGAAAGGCAAATCGTGTTCCGACCAAATTGCAACTCTACGCATCATCATCATCACAGAACAAAGCATGGAATGGCGGCAATCAAACCTCTACCTCAACTTTATAGACTTTGAGAAGGCCTTCGACAGACAGCGTTGATCGTGAAGTAATTTGGAAATTACTCGAGTACTACGGCGTACCCCAAATATTCATCAACCTTATTCAACAGCTGTACGACAACGGTACATGTCAAGTGATCCACAACGGAAAACTCAACGAAGCGTTTGGAGTAAACACAGGAGTTAGACAAGGGTGCTGGCTTATTATCACCCACCAATGATATTCCTAATTGTGGTGGACTAACTGGATTATGCGTATCCATCAAGAATCAGAAATGTTCCCTAAAATTCGATGAGTTTTACCAGGAAGGCACTGCGGATGATGGTGATGATGAGTAACTAAATAGCCAGTGGTATTTTCCATCACCATCATCATCACCACCAATCTGAAGCAGTCGAAGATTCCTCTGTTTCCTATCAAAGCAAAGTCAGGTTTTAACACTGGTATTCACAATTTAGGGTGGCTAGATTTCTAATAATGGATGCCACACATTAACAACAGAGTGGAATAACTGAATTTCAAGTGCTTTCTCCAATCTTCTCACCTTTTATCCTCAAACCTACCAGCGATTCAACATGAATGTTTAATTTTCCCTTTACTACATTCGCGTCTGTCTCAGTGTAATTATCCATTTTAGGAATCAGTTGTACAACATATGCAGACAGCCTTACCAGTGGATTTTTATTTCTCTTTCATGATAGGATAAAATAGAATTTATATACATTCGCATAAACGCCCACACGAACACACACTCACAGAGGAACAAATAGATGCACGCGAACATTAGATATCATTTACACTAGCATCCATCTGTCAACGCAATCTCGATTATTATATTCCATTTGTCCGTATAAAAAAATAAATGCATACTCGATGAAAATTAATCTACACAGGATATGATAATGTGAGCTGAAAAAATCAATTGAAGCATGCGTGTTCTATGGGAAGTGCAATCAATATAGAGCTGTAGGTGGATGTGACATACCGACACAAGTGCATACTAAATGTTGTACACATGCATGAACAAAGTCATAGCGCTGAAATCACACAAACACAAGCACGTGAACACACACACCACACACACACACTCAGTCACTCACTCACATGCACACGATGAAAGACTTCAGTTCATATTGATGATCGACAGGCTATTCGCTTATTTTAATTATCGAATTGTTGATGTAAACCCCCTGGAGGCTAAATTCATTGAGAATTGTGTAACAGATGGAGGATCATTTCATTACTTAATATTCTTCTCTCTTCTCTTCCTGCCTATCTACTTGCCTGTTCAGCCATGTATCCACTTTATATTCCGGTGTCTTTTGTCTCATCACTTCTGTTGTACATTTCACTGCTTATTGTCAGTGTTGGAAATCCATTGAAGTCAATCTCTCACCTTACACCATCCACCACCACCACCACCACCAGCCCCACCACACAGTCAGTAGTCAGATCATATCTCACAATAAATAGTTTATTACATTTGTTTGTTTGTTTGTTTCATTCGAGCTGTTTGACTGCTCAAAGTTGGGTTTTTACTCAGAATGATAAAAGGAAGTTACGCATGAGTTAACGGGGCCACATGTTAATTTTGTGGAATATCAACATCAAACCTTCTATCCTCACCCATCACACGTGGTCTGTACTTCGTATAATCGATTGCGATAGTCTGCTTATGCAAGCATATGCAGGTCGATGATTGGAGGTGCTGTCAAATTTGGTAATCTAATACGAATAATATTAAAATTATTATTTATTATTATTGTTCCCTTGGGTTCCTAGTGGAACATAGGGCTTCAGCTGCACGTCTCCACTTGCTTCTGTCTTCTGCTGTACTTTTCACCTGCATCCATGCATGTTAGTCCATACTGTTTCAACTCCTCTTCACACGATCTCCTCCATCTCACCCTTGGACGTCCCACACGCCGCTTCCCTTTTCTGGTTCCACTCGAGGGCTTGACGCGCGATGTCACCCAGCGGTCTCCTCAGCGAGTGACCGATCCATCTCCACTTTCTCCTGCATATTTGTTGGGCGATTGGTTCTTGCTTTGTCTCTTCCCATAGTTCCTTGTTGGTGATTCTTTCCGGCCATCTGATCTTCAGTATAGAGCGAAGACAGTTGTTGATAAAGTTCTGCAGCAGACTGTTGGAAATATTCTTTGTGACCTGCCAACCAAGTTTCTGATCCGTATAGAAGAACTGACTTTACATTTGTATTGTATTGTTGTTGACGATGAGGGAGGAAGATTTCCAGATTGATTTCAGGTTGATGAATGTGTTTCTCGCCTTCCCGATTCTCACTCGATTTGACATCCTCGTCCGTTCCGACTTCCTCTAGTTGAGACAATGCTCCCTAGATAAGTGAATGAAGTAACCTCTTTCAAATCCCTCCCGTTGATGGTGATTGGCGCTGGATACTTCTGCTGTTGTTGTTGGTTGGTTGGTTATTTTCATAACCTCCGTCTTGTCTATGTTCAAATGGAGTCCTGTTTTCACCGGCTGCTTCTTCGACCAGTTTGTCGATTTTCGCTTGTAAGTCTCCGATTTTGTGTGACATCAAACATAAATCATCGCTGCGCGAAATCCAGGTCTTCTAGGTTTTTCGCATCGGTCCAGGATATTCCTGTCTTCTCGTTTCACACAATCTGACGCATAATCCAGTCAGTCCACCACAATTAGGAATATCATTGGTGGTGATAATAAGCACCCTTGTCTAACTCCTGTGTTTACTCCAAACGCTTCGTTGAGTTTTCCGTTGTGGATCACTTGACATGTACCGTTGTCGTACAGCTGTTGAATAAGGTTGATGAATATTTGGGGTACGCCGTAGTACTCGAGTAATTTCCAAATTACTTCACGATCAACGCTGTCTGTCGAAGGCCTTCTCAAAGTCTATAAAGTTGAGGTAGAGGTTTGATTGCCATTCCATGCTTTGTTCTGTGATGATGATGATGCGTAGAGTTGCAATTTGGTCGGAACACGATTTGCCTTTCCTGAATCCAGCTTGTTCTGGTCGGAATTCTGTCTCCAGTGCGTCCTTTATTCTCTCCAGGATGATGCGACTCAGGGTTTTAATTGGCGTCGACAGGACCATGATTTCTCGCCAGTTCTTGCAGAGTCCTAAGTCTCCCTTCTTTGGTAGTTTCACGAGGTAACCTTTCCTCCAGTCAGTAGGCACCTTTCCCTCCTTCCAGACCTTTTGCAATAATGGAGTCAGCATGTCTGCTTTAGTCTCTGGGTCTGATTTCAGTGCTTCAGGGGGTATTCCATCTGGTCCAGCTGGTTTTCCAGCTTTCAGGAGCTTGATTGCACTCAAGACTTCAGCTTTCGTTGGAGGATTTGTGTCAACTTGCAGTTGTGTACGCGCTGTTGTTGGTATTTCTGGATGGGTTGCAGGTGGTGGTCTGTGCAAGAGTCCTTTGAAGTGATCCGCCCGTTGTTTAATATGTTTTTCTTCCTTGATAAATAGGTTCTCTTGGCTGTCTTTTACAGGTTTCACTTGTGTTGATCTCTTCCCGGATAGAGACTTGGTTATCTGATTTAATGTCCTCAGGTTCCTTTTGCTTGCTGCCTTCTCAGCTTCAGTGGCCAGGTTGTCGTAGAATTGTCTTTTATCCTTCCTAGCACTCTTCTTCACTTCTTTATCCAGTGCTGTGTAAGTTGAACTCATCGTCTCCTTCTCCTGTCCATCCTTGCATTGAATCATTTTCTCTTTCCCCATTCTCCTCTCCTCTATTAGCTTTCAAGTGTCCATTGGGAGCCATTCCTTGTCTTGTTTCTTCTTCCTTCCTAAAACCGTTGAACACGTTTCGTTGAGAATCGCCTTCAGAGACTTCCAGTGTTCGTCCACGCGTGATTCCTCAGTGATGTCACGTAGTGTTTCCTGCTTTGCTCTGATAGTTGCAGTGAAAGTGTCTTTTGTGGTTGTGTCCTTCAGTTTTTGAGTGTTGAACTTGCATTGTGGCTTATCCCCAGCTATCCTCGAGGCTTTTAGCTTCACCTTGAAAGTCCCTTGTACTAGATAGTGATCTGAACCCACATTTGCTCCTCTCCTCGACCTTGTGTCCAGTAGGCTCTGTTTCCACTTTCTTGAAATTGAGATGAAGTCTATTTGGTTTTTGGTGTTTCCATCTGGTGAAATCCATGTCGTCTTGTGTATATCCTTGTATTTGAAAACGCTGCCACCAATCCCCAAGTCATTGAAGGCACAGAAGTCTGAGAAGAGTTCACCATTGTCGTCCATTTCACCGAGGGCCTCTCGGCCCATGGTCAGTTCTCTTCCTGTGTTGTCTCCTCCTCCTCCCCCTGTTTTTCATTCATATCACCCATCAGGATTTTGATATCGCCATTTGGGACGTCGTCCACTACTGTTTGTAGTTGTCTGTAGAACGCCTCCTTCTTCTCTTGTTCTGAGACGTTTGTAGGCGCATAGCATTGAATGATTGTAACTTTCCTTCCTTTTGAGTTGAACCTGGCTGTCATTATCCTGGAGGAGATTGGTTCCCACTGCATGAGAGCTTTGGCTGCTGTTAGTAACATCATGATGGCCACTCCCTCGATGCGCTCGTGGTTGTCCTCTGGGTGGCCGGAGAAGATTATTGTCTGTCCAGTTGGTAGTTGGCACCTTCCAGTTCCGTTCCATCTGCTCTCGCAGATTCCCAACACTTCTATTCGATATCTTCTCATTTCAGCGGCTACCTGAACAGCCTTTCCAATTTCGTACATTGTACGAACATTCCACGTCGCCATCCTTACTTTTGCTTTCATCGAAAGAAGGCACATCGGCTGACTGGCTTCCCGAAGGCTTTCGCCAACCTGTGTCATTTCACATCCCTGATTCCAGCGAAAAATAAGGTTGTTGTTTATATATTTAGTATTTTTAATATATATGCGCTTTGAAATTTCTGTAGCATTTTGGTTAAGTTTTTGGAGTGGATTTGCTAGCACCACGCCCCAATCCTCCCTCTTTATCTGGGCTTCAGACCGACTAGAAAACTATCGAGCTAGTAATCTAGACAAGGTGACCAATAATGATAAAGATTTATTTCAGACAGTATTTTTAATACAATCTGCATTTCTCAGCATGTAGTGCATGCAATAATGCATCTCCTCTTCTCTTCTCTTCACACGGCATTTTAAGAGTGGGAAATAGTCATATAACTTTATGATACTCACGGTTAGAAAAGTATTGAAAAAGAGAAGGCGTTCAGAGAAGAGACTCTTTTCGGCGAATTCATTCACATAGCTGTACAATCGCATTTATATATAATTATTTGGGTGTATGTACATGAGGTTTGTCAAGTTTGGATAATTGATCAGATAATAAAAGAATGATCTAATATAGAAACAAGGTTAAGTAAGATTGAGTTAGTAAGTTAGATGACGTTAGAAAAGTATTCATAACATGTGACTGTGTAAATAATCTTCAGATGAATATTTCCAAGTGTCAGTTTCAGGAATTTGAATGATTTCAAGTCATATCAACAGGTGATTTTAGTCAGAAGATGTTACAAATCAAGGTGCAATCAGCAACTGACTTGTCCTGTATTTGGGACTCAATAAATGATGAGTTGTTTGAAGACAATTATTTTCGGTGTTGTTGTATTCTAGGTGTGTTAGTTTAGTCGCCTACATATACTTACTGGAAAGTGCACAGAAGCACACAATTGTTCTGCCATACGTTGTCGACTTCAGTTCGCCTATTGAGATTTAACTCACTCAATATGCGGCTGAATGTCCGGGTGGAATTTAAGTAAATCAATGTTAGAGTACTTGTGATACAATTAGTACTCGTTTTGAGAGATCGTCATGCGATATTGGAACAAGACATATAAGCGAACAACATTGTTTTCAATTAGATCTTCTTCATGCTTTACTCTAATTTACATAGACTTATATATATAAAATTTTAACCAATGACGGTGATTTAGTGGATGAAATAATAATAGTAATCATAATAATATTAATAATATAATAATAATAGTAATAATAATGTGGTAAATGTTTTGAACGAAGTTAATAGCGATGATTATAATAATAACAAAATATTGTTAATAAGGCTTATATAGGTGATAAGAATAACAAAGTTAGTATATGCATATATGTAGACAATTCAATAAATAAATAAATTAGGTCAAATCAAATGGAACGATAATCAGAGTTTAAATAAATATCATAAAAGTACGAAGGAGAGGGATGATAAGAAAGGGTGGGAGGGTTTTGAATAGAATTCACCTAGGCCAAGGGAGAGACAAAGGTAGAACAAATTTCTTTTGTATACAAAGACTAGGATTGTTCTCTCGAATTCCCATAGCTTCGGCTAAGTGTAAAAGACGGGTTCTGATTCCGTTCGAAAGACTTGATGGAATGCGGTAAATAACTTTGAAAGCACTATTTTTGTCCACTTGGTGACCACTATCAATCAAATGAGCCAAAATAGAACTTCGTATGGACTTTATTTGACCTTTTCCGAACCATGAAGGAAGATGCTCATTAATGCGTTTGTTAAGCTGTCTAGTTGTTCGGCCTATATAGCTTTCTCCACAGGAGCAACTAAATTTATAGATACACATGGAAGTGGCACAACTAGGTAACTTATCTTTCACTTGAGCAATCAAAATTGGCCGGCTGGAAAATGACAAACAGAGGGTGGCGGCAGTATAAGTCCGTTTTATCGCTCTCGATAATCTCTGATGTAAGACTTCACTAGCCACGTCCTCATTAAATTGCAGTTTCATGAACAGTTGTTTCTTTTTAACTGTTGTCGGTTTCTCTTTATTGTACTTAGCATTCATGTGTCTCCTGACAAATCTACTAGGATAACCCATTTGGACTAACGTATTTTGGATGTATCCTAGCTCATTCTCTAGAGAGTCATCTGTACAGATGCGTCTTGCTCTATTCGTCAGGCATCTGACCAAATTGATTTTGTAACGGATTGGTACATAACTGAGGAAATGTGTATATTGTCCTACAGATGTAGGTTTTCTATAGACATCTCTCTTTAGTGAACCATCCTCTCTTCTGCTCAATTGGACGTCAAGAAAATGTAGTCCACCATCATATTCTTCTTCACAAGTGAAGATAAGCGATGGATGTGCATCGTTAAACTTTTTTAACATTTCATTCTTGTCAGCTTTCACATCAAGAATAATAAAGGTATCATCAACATAACGAAAATAAGAATCAGCTTTTTCTATTACTTTTTTCAATGGACCATTTTCAATCTTGGCAAGAAAGAAATCTGCTAAAATTGGCCCCAACGGAGAACCCATGGCAATACCGTCGATTTGCCTGTAGTAAAGGTTGTTAAATATGAAATGTACATTCATAGTACATCTTAAAAGCAACTCTTTCAGACTACTAACCGGTATTCCGATGTCGATCTGTTTTTCTAGTATCTGTTGGCATATGAATTCCACAGTCTCCATAAGTGGTACATTGGTAAACAGTGATGCTACATCGAGGGAAAGCATTTGCTTTCCATTTACATTAATATCATCCACGTTAGCAATAAATTCAAAAACATCTTTAACACTATGACTTACTACCATCTTGTGTAATGGTTGGAGGAGTTCACCTAGCCACTTTGCCACTCCATGGTAGGTAGAGTTTGACATATCCAGGACTGGACGAAGAGGAAGTCCTGGTTTATGTATTTTGGGCAGACCGTACAGACGTGAAGTATTACTTCCAGTAGGTTTAAGACGGTTATATGCTGCCTCTGAGATTATTCCGCTTTTTCTCAGTTCCTTAAGCGTGTTGGTTAACTGCTTTTCAGCCTTTCCGTCCAGATCTGTTGGGTTAATAAGGTTTTGGAACTTCGTTTAATCATTTAGAAGCGAATTCATTTTGTCTACACAATCACACTTGTTCATACAAGCAAGAATACATAGTCTACTGCTTGTGAATACAACGGATGGAAAAAACAACAACAACAACAACTAACCAAACAGATATGTCTCGAGACCACCGGAGTATTTTGATGCATGTGATGAACATTTAGTCCTGATAAGAAGTCGTCATTTATAGGAATACTTCCACAGAACAGACTTCAGAGATGAAGAAGTCTATCCCTTGCTGTAGGTAAACAAGGATTAAAACATTTGGGTGTGAGGCGATTTTAGTCAGATAAAAATCACCTTTCAACTTCAACCTAAGAGATCTGTTTTCACTCCTGATTCGCTTAACTCTAAAACTTTCGGTGTTTAATATCAGCTATGCACAACCAACACAAGTGTGGGAAAACATCGTGAAGTTTCACCACTTAATGATACTATGACAAAATGAAAGGATCACAGATTCGTCTAAGTGGGTAATAAGAAACCCAAATTATCAATAAAAACAAGATACGTTTGTCACGCCTTTGAACTCGTACATATCGTATGTATCCCTTCTTCACTACCACCATGGAGATAGCAGAAATCCTTACTGTTCAACTTGTTCTACACTTTCCATATCGTCGTTCGGCTACTCCACGATGACAGTGATACAAATTTTACTATAATAATATTAATAATGATAATAATAATAATAGTAATTTGCTTTGTTCCAAAACAGTAGTGACGACACAGTGTGGGATTGTCAGCATTTGGTACAATATCGGCACCACTTATAACCTACATGTGTCTGTTATTGCTATTGAGCGCAACTGTACTATTGTATACCTCTGTGTTCACCACCTGTCACTACTTCTCAGTCTTATAATCACGAGGTGAAATTAGTTGGTCAGTAGCACCTACATAATTGTTTGGATGTTCTTAACACAACACATGTTCATCCCCGATTGATAGATAACACTGAGAGACTGATGCCCCATCCCGTCCTGATAAACAATGGAAGGAAGGAATGTGAACTAATCGGACGAAAATGCCCGAATTACTTACTAGTAGTGTGTTGACTATCAACATCAACGTCGTCATCATCATCATCACCACACTTATCACTCTCCTCTACACCAAAGGAGGTTTAAATCGGCCTACTTTATAGGGCTTTGGCAAGTTGGTCATCAGGATAGCTATGGGTAATGCCTCAGTTTCCTAAATCTCCTAGTGAAACGTTGGATAGTTCTTTCATCCTGGGTATGTTTCAAAAGCTTGTATAAGCCGGTGTCTGGCACACGACTGTTTCCGTTTGCTTTTATATCTGACTGTCATCATCGCTGACATCGTCAGAATTAATCCCTTTCACATTTGCCAATTCGTCTAATTTTTTATCTGGACGAATGTTTAAGGAAAGAATGGGAATGTCAACTACGGTCAGAATTGAATCCATATGAGTAGGATTTAATAGGCAGTAGAATGAGTTTGATTGTTGAACACACCAGTGATTCACTTGAATATCCACTGAATATTATATTGCAGTTGTCATCATCCTGTTGTTGTTGTTGTTGTTGTTGCGGCTGATGCTATTGTTATTCCTGTTGATGATGACTGTGATGATTGGAGAGATTATCATGTATTCTAGTTACTGACCGGAAACCGTATTTCTCTTATTCAGAACGATAGGAAAGTGTAATTGAAAAGAAGAATAACAGTGACATCACATGTTGTTTGTGTACATAATAAGGTTAAACGTGAGAACATGAGAAGCTGGCTCTCACTTCTCCACTCCATTTCTTCTCACTTCGCTTCACCTCAACTCACTTTGCTTCACATCACTTCAACTCAACTCGATTGAATTGTTTGGAATAAAGTGATTGTCATTCGGAATATATATGGTTGTTTTGTACGTGTGTGTAAATTAAATTTGTCAAATGGTAATACAGTTAGCAAGTTCAGATGAATTGGATATTGATATAAGAGGGTAGTAACGAAAGTGATGAGTTGTCACAAATGATTGTTAAAGAAGAGTTACGTAATAATGTGAATAGTTTAATGAAAGAGTTGTGCTCAGGGAGTACATGGAAACAAAATAACATACGGAATTACGCAAGGTTTTTTCTAACTAGTTAGAAAAACTAAGCATACAAACAAGAGTTAAGTCAAACCAAGCAAACAAACAAAAGTTAAGTCCAATCATCGCAGTTCTTACCATGATAGTAGAAGTGGTTGAATAATTTTCTTTTGTATGCATAGTTCTGGTTGTTCCAGCTGAATGGCTAGGGCATGGGAGAGTCTTGAGAAGAAGTCAAATATATTCCGACACAAAATCTCTCCTACTGCATGCTTTGAATCTTACGGACTCTATTTAAGCACGTATTCCAGAACTGCAACGCAGCATTTCACAAAGGTCTCCAGCCCTCCACAATTTGCTACCTAGTGAAACTCAGAGGTTTACGGAATATGTCAAGCACACAAACTGTTTCCTGACGACCCTTCAAAATTCGTATTTAACTACTCTTCAGTAGTTTTATCCAACCTGCAGTTAGAAGCCCTATCCAATCGGTCCAAAATTCTGTGACGTCAATCTAAATGCCAACAGACTTCACAATCATGTACAATTCGAAAACTTAATTACTCGAACAAGATTTGCAAACAGAAAATCCAAAAGCACGAGACACCATCCGTGCCAAAGAAGATACTTTATATGAACCTCGACTTCAAAGGTGACCTACCCAGTGATTTCCTTAGGAAGAGAATTTCCACTTCTTTAGGAACTTTCTTTGCAGCAACATTGAGAGTAGTGTTCTCCAGTCGCTCCCTGATCCGCAGAAGCCAAAACGACAAGATCCCGCACCTGACCACTTCTATGTGTATATATCAGTTCACCTGTTGCTGTGGAGCCAGGTACATCGCTCGTTGAAAGAACACTATCTAACGTGGTTGCAGAAAGGAAGTAGTGGCCGTATTAGGAGTGCAATAATCTAACATTTCGTCAACACTGCTCATTCCATCTCAACAAACGCCGCCTTCAAAGTAATCTACAAAGTGACGAACAACCTTCCAAAGACAATACGTTTCCGTCTTCTTCGCATTGCAGAAGCCCTAGCTATTCAGCTGGAACAACCAGAACTATGCATACAAAAGAAAATTATTCAACCACTTCTACTATCATGGTAAGAACTGCGATGATTGGACTTAACTTTTGTTTGTTTGCTTGGTTTGACTTAACTCTTGTTTGTATGCTTAGTTTTTCTAACTAGTTAGAAAAAACCTTGCGTAATTCCGTATGTTATTTTGTTTCCATGTACTCCCTGAGCACAACTCTTTCATTAAACTATTCACATTATTACGTAACTCTTCTTTAACAATCATTTGTGACAACTCATCACTTTCGTTACTACCCTCTTATATCAATATCCAATTCATCTGAACTTGCTAACTGTATTACCATTTGACAAATTTAATTTACACACACGTACAAAACAACCATATATATTCCGAATGACAATCACGTTATTCCAAACAATTCAATCGAGTTGAAGTGATGTGAAGCAAAGTGAGTTGAGGTGAAGCGAAGTGAGAAGAAATGGAGTGGAGAAGTGATAGGATCCCACATATTTTGGTATTGACTGTTTAAACTTGCATATATGGTATGTTATCATTCTCACACATTTTGGTATTGACTGCTAATTTTGTATATATGGTATATTATCATTCTCACGCATTTTGGTAGTGACTGCTAATTTTGTATATATGGTATATTATCATTCCCACACATTTTGTTACTGACTGTCAACCTCGCACATATGGTATATTATCATCTCTCACGCACTTTGTTATTGGCTATTAAGATAAATTATTTCAAATGCTGTTAGCTGTCCATATTGTTGTAAAATGTATAAATACCATGGCTTTCTTTATCGTTGTTGCACTTCAATACACAGTCACAGTCCAGCCTTTGTCTTTTGATATTTGCGTGCTTTACTAAGTCGGAAGGTACGACAAGCAGATAGACAGATTAGTTCAGGCGCAGACAGAATAAGGTGAAAACGTCTATCATTCAATACCCTACCGTTATAACAAATTGGCGACGGGGTTTTACCTTAATTCAGTGCAGTTATAACAAGAAGTGAGAGCCAGCTTCTCATGTTCTCACGTTTAACCTTATTATGTACACAAACAACATGTGATGTCACTGTTATTCTTCTTTTCAATTACACTTTCCTATCGTTCTGAATAAGAGAAATACGGTTTCCGGTCAGTAACTAGAATACATGATAATCTCTCCAATCATCACAGTCATCATCAACAGGAATAACAATAGCATCAGCCGCAACAACAACAACAACAACAACAACAGGATGATGACAACTGTAATATAATATTCAGTGGATATTCAAGTGAATCACTGGTGTGTTCAACAATCAAACTCATTCTACTGCCTATTAAATCCTACTCATATGGATTCAATTCTGACCATAGTTACCCACGGCTGGGAAACCTTCAATGGTCAGTGCTATGACTGATTTCACCCAATACTCATTCCTTCTTCTACATAACCTGACATTTATTCATCATTCTAATCGCTGTCAACTTTTCCTGAGGGATGTCTTCGAATCTTCACTCAGTCAGTCAGTGGTTACGATAAGGTGAGTAATTCCTTCAAACAGGTTCAAATAATCAAAAGGCATTTTCATCCTGTCTCTTTCTCTCTCTAGATTGACTGAAACGTTTCGTAGTTATTTACACCACGCGAATCATTGTGGTTATTTCATCATCCATAAGATAAAATGAATGTGCCCTAGCAATGTCAATGCAATTTAACTTCACTTATCTCGAGTGGAATTAGTTAGCATAAGCGCGTAAACTATTTGTTTATTCAACTTGACCGAGAAAGAATCAATTCTCATTTCTTTATTCGTCTGAAGTAAGGAGTAGTAGTCCAGATAGGCAGTGTCTATTTGTTATCTCTGCCTATGCACCGATGGATTGCAGGCCGGATGCGGTGAAGGATGAGTCCTACTACCAACTGAGCGATCTCTTGAAACAGGCGGGTCGGATGGATATCGTAGTTCTAGCTGGGAACTTGAATGCACAGGTCGGGCGTCTAAGCTCAGAGGAGAATCGTGTGTGTGGTCAATGGGGACCACATGATCGCAGGTCAGATAATGGGGACCGTCTTCTGCAGCTTTGCGCGGATCACAACCTATTTCTAGCCAGCACCAACTTCCGGCACAGCCATCGCCGTGGCGCTACCTGGCGAAGCAAGCTTGGACTCAGATTGATCATATTGCTGTCAGCTTCCGGTGGCAAGGATGCATACAACACTGTCGCTCCTTCTGGAGCACATGCCTGGACTCGGATCATGCATTAATGTATGCCAAGTTCGTCTTGCGATTTGATGGGGTTCATAAAAGGCGTCGTCTAAACGTTGATGTGAGCAAATTAGTAGCACCTGCTACTTCTTTGAAATATCCGAATGAGTTACAATCAAAGCTTGCCAGCAACCCCTCAAGTAGTATAGATGAACATTGGCTTCATCTGCAAGGTGCCATGCCAAGGGCGGGTGTAGCCACTTGCGACTTGAAAGAATGCTCCGCTTAAAACTACTAGGTTTCTTGCAACTCCTGGATGAACGCCGGTCAACTCCGGCTGGCAGCGAATGCAACAATAAGCGAAAGGCGCTCACGCGCAATATTAGACAGTCTTTACGTAAGGACCGCGAGGCCTGGTGGTCAGAACGTGCGTGTGAGATGGAGTCAGATGCTGCATCTGGCAACAGTCGGAAGCTGTTTCAACTCATACGAGCCACCGGCAGCAAGAAACAAGGTGTCAGCGAGACGGTCAGTGAGGCAGATGGCACGCCAATTACCAGCTTGAAAAGACTCCTGGAACGCTGAGCAGAACACTTCGGGACACAGTTTAGCTGGCCACCAGCTTCAGTGTCTACTGTTATTAGCCCCAGTGCTCCTTGATTGGTTAGTACCGACCCACTCACTGAAGCGGAGGTCCGTAAGGAACTCCAAATACCGAAACCCCATAAGGCGCCCGGCCCAGACAATTTACCCCCGGCTCTTTTTAAAGATAGTCGCGAGACTCCCACAATCGCTCTAACTGGGTTGTTCAGGATGGTATAGGGGACAGAGAGTGTACCATCAATGTGGAACGAAGCCACTATCGTCCCCATCTTTAAAAAGGGTCGACGTAATTCGTGTGACAATCATAGGGGTATCAGTCTGTTACCAGTCGCGTCTAAAATATTGCTTGCTGTCTTGCTTCGCAGGCTGTGCAAAATACGTGAAGGATTGATTCGCGAAGAGCAGGCTGAGTTTCGTTCAGGCCGTGGATGCATTGATCATGTGTTCACCCTTCGTCAGTTTTTGGAACACCGCCACACGTATTGCAGGCCAACGATCGTTGTGTTTCTTCATATTAGGGCTGCCTTCGACTCGTTGGACAGAACTGTGCTCTGGAACTGTCTTTTAGAGAGAGGTGTACCTGAGAAATTTGTTAACATCTTGAAAGCCCTATACAGAAACACCTCGGGTAGAGTGAGGGCATACAACCAATTATCATCACTGTTCCCAACCAATAGTGGGGTTAGACAGGGTTTCCCAATCTCCCTTTAACTTTGCCATCGATGACATTCTGGAGTCAGCTCTGAAGGATGTGCGTGAAGGTGGTGTAGATCTCCTACCTGGAGATAGACTTTTCGACCTCGAGTATGCAGACGATATCGTCTTACTGTGCGATAGCATGCAGGCTGCCCAAATCGCACTTAATCAGTTAACGATAGGTGTCTGTAAGTATGGTATGTGCTTTGCGCCGTCTAAGTGCAAAGTAATGTTACAAGATTGGCAGGAGTCTGTACCTGTACTCACTCTTGTGGGTGAACCGCTTGAAGTTGTCGATAAGTTTGTGTACCTGGGGAGTTGTGTGAGTACTGTAGGAGGGGTGACGGATGAGATTTCCAGCCGTATAATGAAGGCTAGGGTGGCACACATCAACTTGAGCCACCTCTGGCGCCGTCGCGACGTTAGCCTGGCTGTCAAAGGTCGGGTATACAATGCTTCGGTGCGGGCTGCCCTGCTCTACGCCTGTGAAACCTGGCCTCTCCGAGCTGAGGATGTGCGGCGACTCTGCGTGTTCGACCATCGCTGTCTCCGCAGGATCGCTTGCCTTCGATGACACCATCGCGTGAGTAATTCTGAGGTTCGGTGGCGTGTGTTTGAACACAGTGGAGATCACCACTCATTGAGTGTCATCATCTGGAAACACCCACTCCAGTGTCTTGGACATGTGCTCCGAATGTCATCTCAGATCTGTGTTGTTTTGTTATTATTGTGTGGCGCATCCTTCTTGGTGCCATATTGTACCAAGTTTTTATGCATTTAAATAAATAAATAAATACTCCACTTTCAACATTCTCGCAGTAACTGTTATCAATATAACACTTACGAATTCTTGTCAGTGGCACGTGCCGCGCCAACATTAAGTCTTCTATTTATATCACTTCGAAAACATAGTACGTAATCACGCGAATAGTAGAATTCGACATTCCTTGAGAAGACCATCAGAGAGAAACCACTCATTTGGCCTTCTCTTCACTTACAATGCTTTACTAAGTCTCGTAATACCCTCAAATAGCAAATGTGTCATCCACAAATATTTAGTTATTTCCCGAAATCATTCTAGATCCCAGACAAGATATCCTCTGGAATATTATTCCGAGTGTTCATTGTAGATTCTTGCGATGACGTCTTGAGACAGTAGACGAATAACGCTCCGCATAAGGCTGTGGAATTACTTATATCTTGGATTCATTCTTCATCAAATTATCGTCGAAGAGAAGTAACACTTTTCATTATTCAAGTATTTTTATTTTTTTTATGCGCATTTGTTGACAGAAAATGAAAGCTATTAAGAAGTATTTTGATAAACGATAGAAAAATAAGATGAAAAAATGTTGGACATATACTTCATGCAGGCTACATCTGAAAAAACAACAACTTGGGAACAGGCCTTTAAATGATTTTATAAATTGTAAAACAGGGGATATAAGCAGTTTTACAACAAGAAAACAATAAGCTTCTGTTATGCAGAGATGATTATGGTTATGTACGACATTAAAATCACATAGATATGTCTAATTAATATTAAGGAAAAGTACGTCATTGACTAACGACTGCATCAAACTTTCCTTTGGCTATTTTCGTTGTGTTTGCGATGGATTGTGCCATTCTCTGTGCTTCATTTTGGTGTAATTCCTAAGTCCTATTTAAATTCCCTGTTTATTCGTGGTTTGGACGGTTATTCCAATGAGAAAAATACGTACCCAATACACATCATGTTTTCTCAATCATTTCCAGATACATGCACCAGAAGGTTGTCAGGTTAACCTTAATACCTGAAAATAATTATAGAAGAAAAAGATGAAAAAAATATAGACGAAACAGAAAATTGTCAACTTGGGAAAGCTTCTGTAGGCGAAGTAAAACTTCTTAAATTTTGCTCAATTGTCTATTTTTCCCCCATAAATCAGCCACCTACTACTTAAAACCAAATGCTCACAGAAGTAAGCGGATGGTATTCACACCTGTTAGATCATACTAATCCACAGTATTTAGTGGACAGGTCCTAACCATATGATTGGTACAGCAACAGTATACCACCTCACAAATCATTGATCAAATACAAGAGTGATAGCATGTAGACAAATTGGTTCCATTTATTTTCAGAATTCTATTAATATGGGAATTAAAGCAGTGAAGTGATCTAACTTAGGAATTCTTACGATAAACAGACCCTGGTCGACTAATTTAATTAGGAAGGTAAATTAACACATAGAAAGGGAAACTAACTTCCACGCGGGGAATTTTCGTTATTCAACTTGCTACTTTCATAAGGATAGTTTTCAGGACTTTATTTGTAAAAGAGAACAGACTTCTGTCTTTCAACCAAATGCAACCTAACGGGGGGGCCCTTTTGAAACAACAGTCAATCAAATCGGATAACACTTTTTTTTATTCCTTTACGTTCTCAGTGGAACAGGGTTCGAAGTTAGAGGCAAGGAGGTAAAGGAGTGCGGCGGCCGGGGATCGAACCCCAAGCCACATGCGAAGTTGGCAAGCATTCTACAACTGTGCCACCGACGCATGGATACCATACCATACACGGATGCGTTTACCTCGAAAGTGATTAATAACACCCAGAAGACAATTTACAATAAGTAATAAGAAATCGGTAGTTCAAATAACTAACTGTCAAGTATATCTCTATCCAGGAAACTTACTCTTAAGTAACCAAAGGGCTATTGAGTCTGAAAAGCAAGTGATAGGTACCTGTGTCTATCATTGCTTTCAAAAAGAAGGGGGGGGAAATACTCAAACTAGTCTTACTAGGACGTTGATTTCTTAGAGAAACACCCATAGTTAACATCATAACCAAAACTTAGACCGTAACATAATCTAATAAATTTTCCAGCTCTTAAAACAATAGGCACACACACACACACATAGGAATCCTACAACAACAGTTCACTGCACTCATCTCCTGTGTTTTGCACCTTTGAAATGCACACGTAACTTGGAAAAGTGTTTCTTTAATACAGCTAGGATAATCTGTTCAAACGACTCCCTCATTGAGGAGCTTAAGACCACTGGAGAATAAATTACTTAGTAAAAGTGGTTATTCAGATAAGTTCACTGAGAAAAATGTGAATTTAGCACCAAAACAAGTCATTGGGGCGGCAGCTCAAAAAAACCATTGTTCATAAAACTGCAATTCCTCGGTGATAGCATCAACAAAATATAAACACACTGCTGGAGGAATGCAGTTAAAGAGCTTTCAATGCAAGTGACGCAGGTTGTCTCTTCACCACCCATAAATGAAAAGCGAATATCTCCTCACTAAATGATTTTGCTACATCTATACAATCAAAACAGGATTAACAAAGTTAGGTTAATTCACTTACAAAGCATGAGCCACATTCAATTATTCGTCGGCCGTTGAGATAATTTCTTACGTGATCGTAAACGTGCAGCGATTGGTTCATCTTCACTAGAACACAAATACGTATTACAGAGAATGAACACTAGTTGGAAGTATGAAAACTAACTCTGTCGAACGAACAAAAATCATTGGCGTGAAAATAAGATAACCAGCAAAGGATTAACGCCAGCTTTCAGCTCACTACAATAAATTTTAGAACTTCGTCAGCAAAAATAACACAGTTCATAGATCATTAGATTTAAAATCAGTGGGCGGATTTTCAAGTTTGACTGGTTTCTGATACATCGTCACCAACCGAAAACAAAAATTGGTACAGTAAGAATCTAGACCAAGTTTTCTTTGAAAAAAATGCGGAGTCTTCTAAACATCTTGAGCCGCAATCTACGAATGTTTGGCATGCGATTCGCTCCCTCCGCCAAATGCAAGATGGTGTTACAAGAATGGGCTACACCGAGTCCTAGATTAGAAATAGAGAGTGAAGTGATAAAGCATGTTGACTGCTTCACTTATTTGAGAAGTACCATCAGCCCCAACGGGTTGATCTCAGATGAAATCTCAGAACGGATACAGGGGGCTCGTTTCGCATATGCCAGTTTACGCCGTCTCTGGCGTAGACGTGATATCCAACTATCGACCAAAGGACGGGTGTACTGCTCATCAGCCCGCTCCGTCCTCCTTTATGACCAGCTGTGAGACCTAGCCATTGAGAGTAGAAGACATGAAAAGCATGGCTAGCTGTCTTTGATTATAGGCACCTGCGTTCTATCTCCCGTGTGAAGTAGGATAATAAGGTGAGCAATATTGAGGTTAGGCGTTAGTCGAGTTCTAGGTAAGGAGGGGAAATCAATCGACGAGGTTGTGAATTTACATAGACTGAGATGGTTAGGACATGTGTTACGTATGCCTAGTCATCGCCTTCCTCGACGGACAATGCTAGCTGATATAGGGTCAGGCTGGAAAAAAGCTAGCGGTGGTCAAACCGAAACTTGGCACCAGTCAATGAAATCTACAACAGTTAGTCTAAGCCACGTAGGAAGGTGTAGACTGGCTTCCTGGTTGGGGTCCTCGAGACGGTAAAAACCAATGGTTGGAAACAATTGGTGACATGGCTCAAAATCATTCTCAAGGGCTGGTGCAGATGTATCCACTCCTTGTGACTTATGATTTCTAATGAAACTGTTTTGTTCTTCGTTATTACTCTTCCTTTGTCTCACACCTCTGCTTACTGTCTATTATGCATTTCTTGTACTTTCTTCTCTTGCTTTGTGTGGTACATGGAGTGTGGCGACTTGAACTGCCGCACATATGTGCAAAGTTCTATGTCGAAAACAGACAGACAGTAAGAACCTCTAACAGACAACACTGGATGTCATCATTTTAAGTGAGAACTCTACATAATTATTTTATTTTGATTATAGCTTGATTCCACACCACATTTTTGGTATAAGTATGAAATTTTCAGCATGTGATATCGGTAGCCCAAATTTTACAGGCCGACCATTGATTTCAGGTGTGCGTCGGCAGAGGGTCAAACAGGGGATAGTGTGCTCGGTCGGCGAGAGTCCAAACCGCTGTGCTACAGACGAACAGCTCATACACCGCTGGTAAGTCCCAGTAGAGCACTTTGAATAGTGTTATGTACTTTCTCGACACTTTCCTCATGGCACTAGTGCAGATGCAAAAACACTTGTCATCTATCATATCAAAAAAACTTCTACTGATTTTCCATATTACGCTTACTTTGGCCTAATATTTCTGTTAATTTTCTCCATTGAATACCTCTTCGCTTCCATTGTGTGTTACATGGAGTATGCAAACTCGAATTCATGCACATCTGTGCAAAGCCTTAGAAATAATATTAGCCAAACTAATTAACACACGACTATCAAAGGAAGAGTCATCACAATACTGATATACTGAGTAAATCATTGACAAAGACCAGGTAAACGGAACTATCTCTAATTCTCACACTTCACAGAAAATGTCAATCTATCTAGGAAGCACTGCTACTTAGCGGGAATGTTTTACAACTACTCGCATCGATCGACCAGTAGTACATAGCATTGTCTTCCTGCTCTTATTGCCTATTTACTCTTTTAATTTACCAGTATTTACTATTTCGAGGGAACAGTTATATGCCATACATATGTTTGTAAGTGTTTCACCCATATTTGTATTCTGGAAAGAGGGTAAAAGCTTTCCGGTGAATAAAGTGATTATTATTATTATTATTATTATTATCGATGCGTTCGGTGACAAATGCCTAGTCGACTCTAACTGGAACTTTACATTCACCTAGAATATCAGATTAATCAAGTATAAGAAGACAACAGTTAGTTATTGCAATCACTGTTTATAATTAATAAATTAACTGATTAATTAAAGGAAAGTCTTTCATCTGTTATGTGGAGGGGTAACCACACTACCTCTATGCAAACAATGGGTAGCTGACTCCTACTCACTTAATTCTCACCTCTGAAAGACACTTATTTAAAGCACAAGGAAGTCGAAACTATAAAAAAAACTATCGTAACGCATACATAACACATAAATCAGCATATCACTCAAAATCAACAATTCAACAAACTTACGTATTCGAAACGAACCCCTTCTAAAAAACAACAATTATAATAACAATACAGAATCAACACTGTAGAGCAAATATAACACTAGTTCTCACATATTGTTTTATTCATACCAAAAAATTAACACCTTCAGAACACAGATAGGTGACTTCACTTTTGGAGTCATACTATACCCATGTAGACAACGGTAACAACACAGTCACAGTGTTCCAAATAACTTCAACAAGAATCTCAGCATGTTCGGTAAGCCTAGTAAATCGTGGAAACAAAAGTCTATCAAAAACACTACAATGAGGATAACTTTTAACATTACCATCTCTAACAGCAGACATATTCAATATATATATATATATACACATGTATACATGTATACATATACATATATACATGTATATATAGCAACGTTTGAACAACTTATCATTCGTGTGCTTTATTCCACAATCATTCGATGTTATTCTGCAACGACACTCTTCCTCTGTTCACATTTATACATCGGAATTCGAGTATGAATAATACAGTTTGACTTAAAAACAACAGGTCCACATCCATTATCATAAGGAAAATCAAAACCAAGCAACAATAACATACCTCACCAGTGAGCCGCTGACGACCGGCTGAATCGTCTCCAACTGAAATCGGCGTAGAAACCATATTCCGTTCCAGGGAAATAAAAGAACTATATTCCTCCCTCCAATGAGGCCTCTTACAACTTCTGTCTCTTCTTATCACCGTAGGAGGAGGAGTACGACGAGGACTCTTCACGTCGTCTGTAGAATTCCCAATTATCGGGAGACTCATATTCTGATGTCGCTCCCTTATACGGTCAAAGAGACACATACATAGAGACAGAAAAAGAAAGAAAGAGATTCGAAACAGTTTTACTTATAAACAACTTTATAAAGCACGACATACTTATTAGGACAAAAAAAACACTTATCATTGTTATCATTTCCCTGAGAGATCCAAGTGGAAAATAGAGCTTGGAACAAGACACTCGGTATGCAAAACTCATCCATTCCAAAGACAAAAGGATAGTCAGGAGCATGCTTTTACATCTTAATGACCACTTTTATTGGAGAAAAAGAATCCCTACTCAAAATTATTTGAAACCCTTCCGTCTTCATAAATAATAATAATTAGTTGTTTCGACAACCGCACATCACTACAGTTTGACTACTAGTTTGACTCAGAACAGTAAAATGTAGCTAAATAGAATTCTTCTTCTCAGTGAATTGTGAATCATCCCTCACCTGAAATTTAAAGGTGTTTGGTGTAATTCGTTTGTGTACTGAACTCACATAGCCTGTTTTAGACTTTTTATCCCTGTCTGCCTATAAACACCTGAGGTAAGTAGAAGGGTTTGTTGCTTAATCGGTGTAGTTCCGAGACACAGATCAGAGTCCAGCTGACGCTAGTATCCTACTTTCTATGACTTCAGCTGATACAGGTCAGAATCAATCGCTCTTTTCTGAGATGCACTTCAACCTTGTAATGGTAATTCTAACTTTAGTCCAACATGGTCTTATTTAACTTGCTTTACTTTTACTTTTTTCTACTATGGTGCGGCTTTTCATCGTCATTTGCATCTCGAACTCGTTTAGTCGCCACCTACATGGCGCAAAGTGGAAAAGTATTCAAATTTGAATCACTATGTGATAATATTAATTGCCACCAGAGACATTCATCTCACTACATTGGGATCGCAGAAAATTCATTAGCGCATATGCTACAAAACAGGACTTACCAAGCAGTGCCAGAATTTCTAAGAGCCAAGGTATGTTTTTCAGGAGTCCGGTCAGCAAAACTCCTCCGGCCACCTGACTCGTATGTGGAACAGTTAAGACCGGCTTCTGTATCCGTAACCAAAGACTTGTTCACAAACGACTGTCCAGGTGGAGTTCGTGGGATTTTGTCTCTGCTTTCAAAGGGATCCATCGACCACAAATCAGTCTATAAGGAGATAATCAAAAGCACTCAATCACGACAGCAAGACTACCAAAAACATAACAGTGCGTTAGTGAAACTGTTTAGTCAGGCATAATCACAGTCAACTTATGGAAGGAAAACACGTAAAAGTAAACACGTCTAAAAGATTTTCGTACAGATTTCTATCTACCCTGAACAAAATGTGGGATTCTTTGCGAAACAAGTGAAGATACAATTGGCTGCGAGACTAGAACGCAACAACGTCGAAGAGAATGCAACGCTCTCGTAAATGTATTCACCGAGATGATCATAAATCTCATCCCGGTTCTCCAATCAATATACAGTATTCTGTTCTTCGATCCGTCCACTAAACAAATACCTGTTCCATATATCTTTGCCTAAACGACAATTTTCTATCCAGTTATACATACTATCATTAAAATCCTAACAACTGTACTCCAGCGGAAATAGTTGGACAACCTACCACAACCACGTGAACTGCACGCCGCAGGTAGTTTACTGGCGGATTCTGAGGCTATCCCTAAGGTTTCAGTTTAAAAAAACAAGCAAACGATTCGCCATCACATTCACCTCATTCCTACCATATTTTAAGTATTCCAATGTTGGTGTATTTATCGTAGATCATATTTGTTGAAATATGCATATATGCAAGAAATAATCATTCATCACATCATTGAACATGAATCCCAAATTGCAAACTAAGGACACACTCTTCGTCTAACTTCGGGATAGGATAGAGGCACAAATCAGCTGATTGCTGAAGTTCTAAGGTGTTACCGTGGCGTTGTATTTTGGCTATTCTACGTTGTTTTTAGTGGTTTTTTCGACAGAAATGGACTTTAAAAGTCGCATTTTAACGAAAAAACGTGTAAAAAGTGAGAAAAGTGGTCTTTTTCAATGTGTTTACAAAATGCTCTCTTTTTATGGAATTGACATACTGAGGTGCATAAGAAATGTCAGAATTTGTTGGAAAATGTCAATTATGATATAAAATGCAAAATAACTCCAATTGTTTCAGTGTATTTTACGTAAATGATTAGGAGAGAGTTAAATATCTAGGTAATTATGATTTCATTATGTTTACAAAATTTCACAGTAATAAAGGAAACTGAGTTGGTAATTTCGTCAGATAACGGTGAATAAACAGTCATTTAACTGGTAGGTACTTTGTTTCAAGTTATTTATTTCGCCCATCATTTCCTGACTGAATTTTTGTCATTTTTAATTTGCAGGTTACGGTCTTCAATCCCGCAATCACTCAATACATTTATACATTCCAGTGGGGTTAAAAAGAATAATATTTGTGTAATTGATGAAATATTTGTGATATTATGAATGTATTTGTCGAAATAAACATTGTTTTAAAAAATTTTGCACCTTATTCGTACACTAATAATACTTACTGTTTGTCAAGTTTCAAAGTGATGCTAGCGTAGAAGACATAATATTGGTAAAGTGCCATATTTACACCTGGTTGAATTTAGACACAATGGGGGTACTGTTATCGCTTTCGCTAGTAAACCTTAAACAGGCGATATGCACAACAAAAGCCTATCTAATGCGTTACAGTATATTATGATAACAAAGTAATCAATCAAATTTAGTGACGTAATCAGCTAATGCACGAGTCTGAGTGTTAATGTGATCATGTAAGAGCCTATGGATACGAAATGATAGCACAAGAAGAGTAATGCAGTTATCTCTTTATTACGCAATGATTTCCTTTGAGGTAGTGGTGTTAAACGCAACATAAGAATAGCAGACTATTTGTGATAAATAGGATATACGTTGCATAGTGCGCATGAAGTGCCTAGACTACCACTACAAGTCGTGTACGTATAGGACCTATATTTGCTAGGTTATGTTTCGTTGTTACACATGTTTGACGGCTACTTTCTTAGCAATCGCGAATACCAATATTATACGCAACTGAAACGCTTTACGCAAGGCTTAATGATGCATTGAGGAAATAGTAATACTTTAAGACTGGCGCATTTCACATAAGTATTAATACGTTGCCTACCATATTCTCGTTAACTCTGCAATGTCCTCAAAATGATAAGTGAAAGAGACAAAGTTAGTCGACATAAATGCATATATTTCTAAGGAAAAAATAATCAATCAAGTTAAAAATGGCTCAGAATGAAAGAGTACATATCTACACTAAAGAGAGTTAATAACAATCCAGTGAAAAAATCGCAGTTGTAGAGCTTTTTTATAGCTGCATCATAGTCATCACAAAGTCCACCAAACACTCTATCCACGACATCTGTATCAGTTTGCCCCCGTTGTTAGTGGTGTTGAACCAGTCTTTGCAGTTTTCGTCACCACCAGATCCGTTCGCAGATCTCTGCTTGCAAGCAGAGGTTGAGATTGTATTCCTTCGAATGCCTTCACCCATATAGAGAAAAATCTGAGGATGTATACATATCAGGTAAATTAATCTTACCTCTGGTGAACAATTCCTAATCTTAGCCACACTGAATATGTGAACAAAGCAAGGAACAACCACAGAGTTGGTGAAATTCTATAGATTACTCGTCCATATATCCCACGATATATTTCAGGAGTTGTGTAACTTCCAAACCACCTGTCACATTTTCTCTTCTATAAAAAGCAAATATTATACACGTGACTCCTATCCATCCGTTACAATTAACCGAAAGAGATAAAATCTTCAAACTTTATACTTCTTTGATTAAGTTACTCAGTAATATTCTCCTTGCAAGTGGATCTAATGCTTCTCATATCTGTGAAATTTATAAGCATGTTAATTTCGTCCCTTAGGCTAGAAAATATAATGTCTATCCGCTTTTATTATTGCTATTCCAAAGCCCGCTTCAGTAACGTAAGGCACGTATTAGCCGCAACGTTTACGCCAAGGAAAATCTACCAATCACACCTTGCATAAGTGACCTTCAAGTGCTCAGCCTCACCATAAGCCATTTGTGCCGCTATCCTTTCTCTCTAACTTCGCTTAATACATGTCCGATAATCAAGCTAATATCTGAAGCAGAGAGCGAAGCGCACTTTGGCAGGGTGATCACACAAGTCCAGTGTGCCATTAAGAACGAAGTCTCAAGGTCAAGGTTTTTATATTTACAACCAATCACAATACAATCGTGTGGGAGGGGAAGGCTCTTCCCATTGGTCACACGTTGTATCGTCTTGGGCGATCAATCCCTGAACGCTACGTAGCCAACCTGAAACTAGACAAGCATAGCAAATCTCATCCCGGTTCTCCAATCAATATACAGTATTCTGTTCTTCGATCCGTCCACTAAACAAATACCTATTCCATATATCTTTGCCTAAACGACAATTTTCTATCCAGTTATACATACTATCATTAAAATCCTAACAACTGTACTCCAGCGGAAATAGTTGGACAACCTACCACAACCACGTGAACTGCACGCCGCAGGTAGTTTACTGGCGGATTCTGAGGCTATCCTTGAGGTTTCAGTTTAAAAAAACAAGCTGTAGCGGTAAATAATTCCCCAAAATTATTGACCACAGCAATCACTCATTGGATGCTGACCACCACTGTTTAAGTCGACTTGTTTAGCTGAAGGCTTCCGGTCAAGCATCCCCGCCATTTGGTACCTCGTCGTGTCACGTGCACGATCACTAGCTAGCTAAGCGTTCGTCTAACGGCTGGTTTTGGTTCCTAAATATATATCTTGGTTTGGACGATCAATTATTGGCTTTTGCTTTGTCTTTGGTACGCGAGAATAAATTAATTAGAAGTTGTTGAACGAGATATCACGTCAAACCTTTAATATCCGTCAACCTTTAAACTGGTGAGCCCAACCGCGAACTTCATCCACGATAAATCCGCAGATAACCCCGGTGAGTTCGTTCCATTTTGTATTTGTTCTTGTACCATATATTATTCGACATAATTTTCGTCATGAGTGATCTTAGTCCCAAGGTCATCCGTATCCGCTCAACTCCTAAAACCATTCAGCTCGTACCATACTGGCCAGATAATGCTGAAACGTGGTTTCTGCTAGCTGAAGCAGATTTTTGTGAGCATGGGATAACCGATCAACGTTCACAGTTACTTGCAGTTATTCACGCCCTACCGCGGGAATTCAGCAAGTACGTAACATCACAGATGTTGAGTCCCGAGGTAAGTAACTCGTACGAGTTGCTCAAAGCATCCCTCCTCAGGAGAAACGTTCTCACGGACCGACAACGTCTAGATGAATTATTTCGTAACATCGAGTTAGGAGATCAGTCAGCCGTGAGCATGCTGACAAGAATGAAACAAGTCGTCGGCCAAAGTCAGTTCGACGAAGGACTGTTTAGAGAACTCTTCTTAACCAAGTTGCCACAATCTGTACAGACCGTACTTGTGACACTTCAGGGTACTGTAATAGAGGACTTAGCTATTACTGCAGATAAGATTCTAGAAATAACTAAACGGTCTGTTCCCGAAATATGCTCAATGACTAAGCAGACTTCGAGTGAGGATCCTGCAATGATAGAGTTATGCAACTCCATCCAGCAGATGTTTAGGTCAAACATGCATTCTAAATCCTCCAACCGTCGTCCTAAATCTCCTCAACGCAGGAACTCACGTGGTCGATCTAAGTCCAAACCACGTTCACTGAAAAACCCTGACTGGTGCTGGTACCACAACACCTATGGCCAAGAAGCGAAGTGTTGCCGTAAGCCTTGTAACTTCGGAAATGTCTCAAAGTCTGCGGGAAACTATCCCGCCGGCACGCGTTAGCGGCAACCGTCGCCGGTGGCACTAGCCGCCTACTTTACATCCATGATGTGATAAGCCAGACTCGATACTTAGTCGACACAGGCGCCGAAGTCAGCGTCCTTCCTGCTACAGCAGCAGATCGACAGAAGGAACCTACCTTCAACTTACAGGCTGCAAATGGAAAACCAATCGCAACCTTTGGTAGGAAATACGTCTATCTGAACGTAGGTTTACGCAAACCTATTCGGTGGATTTTCCTTCTCGCTGACGTTACAATGCCCATCATTGGCACGGACCTACTTAATCATCATGATTTACTCGTAGACGTCCGCCGAAAACGACTGATTGACAATACTACTAGTCTGTCTATCAAAGGCATCACCTACATAGGCCCTAGCTTGTCACCCGTTAAGATAAAGGCAATTCTTGATCCAACTTTTCAACCTATCGTTGACAAGTATCCGGAACTTAACTGCCCGTCGAACGACCTACCGTGCATAACCAGCAATGTTATGCACCACATCATTACCACAGGACAACCTGTGACATCTAAAGCACGACGATTAGCTCCTGACAAACTGAGAATCGCCAGGAATGAATTTGACCATATGCTTAGCCTTGGCATCATTCGACCTTCGAATAGCCCATGGGCATCCCCACTTCATATGGTTCCGAAAAAGGATAGCAACGATTGGCGACCCACCGGTGATTACCGGCGAGTGAATGCCAAAACAACCCCTGATTGCTACCCGTTGCCTCATATACACGACTTGACGGCAACCTTATCCGGCGCGACTATATTCTCCAAAATCGACTTGGTTAAAGCGTATAACCAAATCCCGATGGCAACAGAAGACATCCCGAAAACGGCTATCATTACGCCTTTCGGACTTTTTGAATTTCTACGTATGCCATTCGGTCTCCGGAATGCAGCCCAAACATTCCAACGCTTCATCGACGAAGTATTTCGCGGTCTCGACTTTGTATACGCATACTTAGACGACTGCCTCATTGCCAGTCCAGACAAGGAAACTCACCTTAGGCACTTGGACTTGGCATTTGACAGGTTACGCCAACATGGTGTTACCATCAATATTCAAAAGTGTCAAATCGGTGTTGACTCACTCGACTTCCTGGGTCACACTATTGACTGCAAGGGCATTCGCCCACTGGCTACTAAGGTTGAGCCTCCTAAGAAAAACCGTTCTGGACGCACCGTAAGGTTCCCAGAACATTTGCACACTTATTTGACTTAACGAAGTCGTGTGATTCACGCAACTCACTCGTTTGTGGTACTAACTATTTTTTTTGACGTAAAATTTTTTTTATACACAGTACCACCGAACACAAAAAATTGTTTTTTCTCAACAGTTCATGTAACATACACAAAAAAATTAATTAGATGTATTTTTTTTTCGATGTTCTGAACTTAGCATTATTTTACTGTATAGTAAATGCACACATTTTTTTTAACCAAAAAGCTCATTTCGTACATTTTCCTCGACATGGTTCTTAGCGTTCTTGTTTTCTTTTCCAGGTGCGACGGGCACTGGACAGGAAACAAACGAAGCACGGAATCCAACGAAAAACAACAAGGAAGCTATGTACAAACACCCTATTAGCATAGGCAGACAAACCAGTAGGCATAAGACCAAGCCGCTCGGAAGATTTTTTCACCCGAAAGGGAACCATCGAGTTTTTTTACTTCCGGCTGGTTCTGTCTTAGGGTCCTCACGACCCCACTAGGGGGGAGTGAGCTGTAGCGGTAAATAATTCCCCAAAATTATTGACCACAGCAATCACTCATTGGATGCTGACCACCACTGTTTAAGTCGACTTGTTTAGCTGAAGGCTTCCGGTCAAGCATCCCCGCCATTTGGTACCTCGTCGTGTCACGTGCACGATCACTAGCTAGCTAAGCGTTCGTCTAACGGCTGGTTTTGGTTACTAAATATATATCTTGGTTTGGACGATCAATTATTGGCTTTTGCTTTGTCTTTGGTACGCGAGAATAAATTAATTAGAAGTTGTTGAACGAGATATCACGTCAAACCTTAAATATCCGTCAACCTTTAAAAAGCAAACGATTCGCCATCACATTCACCTCATTCCCACCATATTTTAAGTATTCCAATGTTGGTGTATTTATCGTAGATCATATTTGTTGAAATATGCATATATGCAAGAAATAATCATTCATCACATCATTGAACATGAATCCCAAATTGCAAACTAAGGACACACTCTTCGTCTAACTTCGCTTAATACATGTCCGATAATCAAGCTAATATCTGAAGCAGAGAGCGAAGCGCACTTTGGCAGGGTGATCACACAAGTCCAGTGTGCTATTAAGAACGAAGTCTCCAGGTCAAGGTTTTTATATTTACAACCAATCACAATACAATCGTGTGGGAGGGGAAGGCTCTTCCCATTGGTCACACGTTGTATCGTCTTGGGCGATCAATCCCTGAACGCTACGTAGCCAACCTGAAACTAGACAAGCATAGTTTAACTATTGGAAAACCTCCGAACTCACCATGCCTTACACCACCTGGTCTCCCATAGATGCACTTCCCTCAGCGCTAGGTGACTGTGTCCGCAGGACTTGCCTGAACTAAGGCGTTTTTCTAGAAAGGTTTTAATCTGTTGAAATGTGTGACTAGGTGTCAATGGAGTTGAAGATTGAACGATCAATTCTTGGTTGTTTGCTTAAAATCAACTTCCCCAATTTTCGCGGAGGCATCAATATGACAGTCATCGTCTCATCGGTCGCTGTTGAGAAAGAAGAGTGAAACATCGTCAGAAGTAATCTTATGATTTATTATTGTAATATTTGTTTTGAAACCTTAGTTCGCTTATTCCTTTTATATGTTGGTGTAACAATAAACAAATCTAAAGCGGCAGATCAGTGTTTTGGTTTTTGCGTCCGTTGTTACTAAGCGATTCTGAGAAATCTTCGAAGAACAGCGTGGGCCCGAGCGTAGCGAGAGCTGGGCATTAACGGTTTATGAGACGTGATTGACAGTTTCTGACGATGGAAACAGATCTGGCGGATTCGTACAGTTGGTGAAAGTTTGGATAGTCGTCGTTCATTTCTCCTGGTGCCGGTCAAGTCCTCTTTGAACAAGCGATATCTGGAACGTTTTTGGAATTGGGTCAAGTTCAACAATGCCTGGGTCAAAGAAGGGACAGAGTGTCTTGGATGCAAACAGGAAAGTAAGTCATGGTGACTTGTCTGTTAATTGTAACGATGTGTCTGATGTTAAGCATGACATGGTTGATGTTATTGTTTCGCCGTTCAGGGATAATAGGAACATCAAACTCCCTAAATTTGAACCACGATGTTTTGATGGAAACCCGGCCGATTATTTACAATTTGTAAAGGAGTTTGAGATCATGTTGAGTGGTGTTTTATTAAATGATGAATTGAAGTTAATGTATTTGATGAGATATTGCACTGGAGATGCTGCAAGAGCTATACAGTGCTGTACGTTTATGAAGCCAAAAGAGGGCTACTACGAGGCTATGAGCATATTACGTCAAAGGTTTGGAAGACCTTCGATGATTGCAGGGAAATTATTCGAGGCTGTAAAGGGTAATGGTGGTCAATTACAGGATGACTCCCGGGCACTCACTGAGTTTTTAGATAATTTGCTAATTTACAAGAATGGAATGATTTCGATGAATCGCACGAGTGACCTCAACTCGAGTTTTATACTAGAAGTAATAGCAAGACGTCTACCTACTCGACTGCAAAGGAAGTGTGTGAAGATGAGCTCCCGTATGCAGGATGAGGGTATCGAGCCGAAATTTGATGATATCCTGAAACTGATAAATACTAGTGTCAATCAATCTATGAGCAAGTTCGCCAGTCTATTAGATCTCACCCCTAGAATAGAGCAGTCTGAGGGAAAAACGCAATCATTGATGACGAGTAGGCCTCAGAGAGGTGGATATCGAGAAGGCTCCATGATGTATAGTAATGCATATAGACCTAGTGAGTGTAACAGGTTTCGTAGTACATCCTCAACCGATAAGTTACAAGATGCAAGACAAACACGGTTGTGTTTTACACATTTGCAAGTGGTGCATACAGAAGTGAACTGTGAATCAGTGAGCAAGTTCAGTGATAAGCTAAATGTGATATCTAGGTCTGACTCCGAATTGTGTGACGATAACGGTGAGCTCAAGATGTCTGTAGTTGCAACTGGTAAGCCGTTGTTGAATAGAGTGTCACAGAATAGAGTTACTGCTTCAGAGTGGAGTTCTGACTCCACAAGTTTACAAAGTATAACTAGACAGAGTGAAGTTATAAAACCTTTAATGATTTGCGAGGAGGAATCAAAATTGTCTACTTCTGTTATTAAAGAGTTTAAAAATGATGAATTCGACCAGGATGGTAATTTGAATATTCGTGATAATGATCATGATAGTGCAGATTCGTCTTTGGTTGATCATGATGAGATGAGGGATATGCCTACTACTGCTAAGTTGAACAAAGGTTCTGTACAACTTGAACGTGAAGTAGAAATAAATGCAGGTGCAGTTGCGGAAGGTATGGATACTTGTGAGACCGTCAGTGTAATTGATCAGCGCGTAGCCAACCTATCATCAGATGCTAGTGCTAAACCCGAACTAATAGTAAAAGACAGCAGTGGTGGTGGTCTTGCATGTAGACAAATTTCTGAAAGTCGAGCAACAACAGCTTCTGATCCACCGCTAACTTCATCAACTGGTATCAATCAGTCGTTGTTGGTGTTGTCATCCACAATGACGGAGACGCCCATCAACTCAAGTATCTTGTGCTATGGCTATGCTAGCATCAGTCCGTTTGGAAAGACGAAATTATTGCTCAATTTCGTGAGGATAAGCCAAGTGTAAACGAGAGAGTAATTGTTAAATTGACTTGCATGAATAAAGGCATTTCTAGTTTCAAGTTACTATTTGAATGTTATTATCTTTGGTGTAAATTACTCTGTTTCTACTCTTGGTTGACCAGATACGTCGTGTGTTTGTTCGTCATCTATATTCTACGATACAATGACATGAGCGTGTTACCGTTCAGATTTGAGGATATAGCTCATAGAAGGAAGTTAGCAAATGAACTCTGCGACGATTTTCCAACCTAGGGCGTAAACCTGAGAAGGAATGTAGGCGTACTACTGTAAGTCCTACAGTTCTTCAAGGGTAGTTTATCATGCCGGAATCCACAACATTTGATGTAGTGATTGTACATATGTTTGTGTTAAATAGTTGTGTGAGTTCCAATTATCGCAATTGTTGGTTAATCTTGTTTGTGTCCGGACATTCCACAAATTACAATGGTCAACCTGAGAACATGAATCCCAAATTGCAAACTAAGGACACACTCTTCGTCTAACTTCGCTTAATACATGTCCGATAATCAAGCTAATATCTGAAGCAGAGAGCGAAGCGCACTTTGGCAGGGTGATCACACAAGTCCAGTGTGCTATTAAGAACGAAGTCTCCAGGTCAAGGTTTTTATATTTACAACCAATCACAATACAATCGTGTGGGAGGGGAAGGCTCTTCCCATTGGTCACACGTTGTATCGTCTTGGGCGATCAATCCCTGAACGCTACGTAGCCAACCTGAAACTAGACAAGCATAGTTTAACTATTGGAAAACCTCCGAACTCACCATGCCTTACACCACCTGGTCTCCCATAGATGCACTTCCCTCAGCGCTAGGTGACTGTGTCCGCAGGACTTGCCTGAACTAAGGCGTTTTTCTAGAAAGGTTTTAATCTGTTGAAATGTGTGACTAGGTTATGAGCGGAATGGGGTTCCTCGGTCATACAGGTGCAGCCACTAAGCACCCCCCTACAGTTAAAGGTACTTCCAAGCGTTTATGGAATTTAGGAGTCTTCCTTCTAAGTGGTTCCTCGTTTAGTAACATTGGCTCTCTTCCTGGTTCCACAGATGATTCATGTGCTTTCATATCATAGTATTCTCTCTGGTACCTCTGGTTTGTTCGAAGTATATAATAATAATGATAATAATTTATATTTTTGCATAAACATAAATTTACATGAAAATGCATGCCATTTTTACAGGCACGATCAAGTATGATATAATGTCAAATCGTAGATTGTCTACGAGTTAATAATGTTTCAACGGTTAAATATTTGATATATATATATAAATACACTCATTGTCTGAACCAGGCCGTATAGTTATTGAGTTTTACGGTTGTCCTCCAGGTTGCGCGAGAAAATCGACTTCCTTTCGTTTTCATCCCGTGGTTGTAGGCATAGGATAACCAACCAATATTGAGGTAAGTACAACGTTTACAAGGGAGTGAAAGCTGTTTTAGAAAAGTAAAGTGCTAAGGTGAATCATTAAAGTGTAATAAAATAAGTAAGTGCAATAAACCATTAATAAATACATTTATATAGGAAATAGAATGGGAAAGTAATTAATCCCTAGGCTGAAAACGTTCATTCGCAATGTATAATGCTACGCATATATGTCTTACTATCATGGTGTCCACTTTTGACTTTAATACAATTATTTTCAAGGCAGTTGTTTTTATTTCATAGCTTCTTGCCTATTTGGAGCACAACCGTACCCTACAGAGAATAGGAATAGAATAAGTCGAATGAAAATCGTAAAGAACTATAAAATGTTAGGTTTAGTGGAATATAATGAGGACCAAGTAAAGACGTTATTAGAAAATCAATGAGATAAGACATTGTGAAGTGGTATTTAAAGATCCGACAATGGATAATAAGTTAATTTATAAGATGCCCCATAAATCTGTGCAGAGCCCACGTGGTCGCATCTCAACAATAGGCTGAGCGAATGGTATATGTTTAAAGACAGGAGCATGATCTGTCTAGGCGTTCATTATTATCTTTTTCAAGATAAAGATCTAAGCCCTCATAAAAAGCACAAAAATCCCGAGTCATCAAATTGCATATTGCTGTTCCTGCAGAATGGGGCGAATCACCTTAGTGAACACCACCATATCTACTGATCAGCTAGCGCCACCCTCCCTAGTCATTTGGCGCACCTTGTTCAGGTTTCGTCTCAGTCTGATTACGTGTTCTGATGCAGTCAGTATGTCCCCTTCTAGTATGTTTGAGGCCGGATCAACTGGCAGCCGGAGTTCTCTTCCGGTAAGCGCTTGACGCGTAGCTTTGTGAACGCTTGCTCTGTACGCCATTAGGCACTGTGTGAGTGATCGGTCCCACTCAATAGGGTTGTGTAGCGGTAAATAATTCCCCAAAATTATTGACCACAGCAATCATCACTGAACATTGGATGTTGCCCCTTAGTGTTTCAGTCGACTTGTTTAGTTGAAGGCTTCCGGTCAAACATCCTCGCCATTTGGTACTTCGTCGTGTCACATTCGTGCACGATCACTAGCCAGCTTAGCTTCTACCTCAGTCCACGATTTGGTCCCGAAATGTATCTCGTAGTTTGAATGATCAAATACTGTCTTTTGCTTTGCCTTTGGTTCACGAGAAACGAATATTATAGAAGTTGTTCGCATAAGATCTTGCGTCAGTATACTCCGTATGATTCGCGAACGTCAATATGGTCAGCCCCTAAACTGGTGAGCCCGACGTGATTCGAACGCGCAGCCTTCTGATCTACAAATGTCTGCAGGAGTGATTTAAGGGTCTGATTGGTGCGTTCAACCAAACCATTTCCCTGTGAGTGGTTTGCAGTGGTGAGTGTTTTCCGGATACCCATTATGTGAAAGAGTTCGCTGACCACAATACTTTCAAAGTTGGGTCCTCGATCTGAGTGTCGCTGAAGTGCTGTGGAATTAGGGCCAGTTCAGGTTCTGAAGACTGAAGTTTTGGCCAACTATATGAATTGTGCGCCTCTAGTTGGAGCAGGGAAGTTTGTGCTTCGCTGTGTGATGAGCAGTCACCATGATACCTGAGAGATTTTCTCGACAATGTGTCGGCACTCTCATGATCTTTTCCAGATTTATGCTTGCATTCGAAGTCATACCCGTGTAGGTGTTCTTGACATCTAGCAATCTGATCTTCAGCTTCTTTGAAGTTACGCAGCCAACTAAGGGCTTTGTGATCAGTCCGTACTGCAAAATGTCTACCGAGGAGATATGCCCTGAGGTCCTCGAATTGCATAGGCACCTTTCCTCCCCATCTGAAGCTTTTCCAGTTAGAACAGCCCCGATACCAGTATCGCTGGCGTCTGTGTCTAGGATGAAAGGCGCTGCCTGTCAGAAACGTTGGGATGTGCTAGGATGGGAGGGCTACATAAACAGTCTTTAAGTCTTTCGAAGACTTCAGTAGCTGATGCTCTCCAACTGTAATCCCTCTTCTTGAGAATGTTGAATAGAGGGGCTGAAATTAGAGAAAAGTTAAACAGGAAACTTCAATAATAAGAAGCTCACCCTAAAATCTGTGTAACTCAGGAGCTGAGTTTGAGAGCGGCCATTCTTTATGTCAATGTAGTTGAAGATTGAACGATCAATTCATGGTTGTTTGCTCAAAACCAACTTCCCCAATTTTCGCGGAAGCATCAATACGACAGTCATCGTCTCATCGGTCGCTGTTCAGAAAGAAGTCAGGCCAAAACTGTCAGAAGTAATATTGTGATTTATTATTGTAATATTTGTTCATAGACCTTAGCTAAAACTTAATTTTAAAGTTGCCTATATGTTGGTGTTACAATAAAGAACTCTCGAGTCGCCAATCTGTGTTCTGGTTTTTCGCGTTGCTTATTACAAATTGTTTCTGAAAGTCTTCCAGGGACAGCGCGAGGTCCAGTCTATTAAGACCTGGACATTGAGAGTTTCTGATAGATTCTGTTCGTCTTTCCTCGCGTCTGCCCGTCCTCTTTGGACAAGTGTTATCTGGAACTTTTCTGGATTTCTTGGTGACGTTTAGTGAATCCCGGGTCAAAGAAGAAACAATGCGTCTTGGAAGCAGACAGGAAAGTCAGTGACGCTGAGTTGCTTGTCAATTGTAATGATATATATGATGATCAGCATGATGATTCTGTTGTTCATGGTTCGCCGTTTGAGGATAGCAAGGGTTTGAAATTAACTAAATTCAAGTCTCTGTACGTTGATGGAAATCCAACAGACTATCCACAGTTAATCAGAGAGTTTGGGAACATGTTGAGTGCTTTTTTATTAAATGATGAAATGAAGTTAAAGTATTTGTTGAGGTATTGCACTGAAGATGCTTCAAGAGCTATACAGTCCTGTAAGTTTATGCCCCCAAACGAAGGATACTGAGGCTATGCGTATGCTCTGTGAAGGATTTGGAAGACCTCCGATGATAAATGAATAAATTTGTTCTCATAGTACAGTACATGAGGGACGACAGTTTACAGGCATCATCAAATTGTTACGGAAATATAACCATATTATTCAGTCACAATTTACAGTCGATAGCAGAATATGTTTCAGATGTACGCTGGAGATTATACATACACTCGATAAATGTTAATCCCAATCGTATAAAACAGCCTTTTCACTTATGTACAATCATTTCTGTGCACAGTTGGAAAAATCTGCTAGATTGTCAGTGAGTGCAACACATCAGGAAATACAGAAGTATTGTATTCGCATTAACAAAAAACCAGGTCTTTGGTGGATGGGTTATAAGTGCCTGAGAAAAAAATAAAGCTTGAAGTCAATTTTCATACATAATTTTGTTGTGTGCAGAATCCTTGAATTATAGTTCATCGATGTGTTATTTTGAAATCAGTGATATGTTTATCTCATTTGATCTGCAATGTCATTGTTGGGAGTAAAATACATACGCTTTAGACGCATTAATTAATGGATTTCTACTGCTTACAAACGAAATATTTTTGTCTGTTTGAGGGTAAGTATCTTAATCGTTAATGTTTTATCTAAAATTATAAATATAGGCGAAAAACAACAGGTGTAGTATTTAAGCTCATACATTAGATGGACCTATAATTTCGGAGGCTCTCAGATAGGAACTAGAGCTACTATCGTTTGCAAACTCTTGTAGTTTGCCGTTAAGCGCTTTCTCGAATGAGGTCAATGTACCTGCTTGACGCATTTCCACTGGTAGTTTATTCCATATCTGTGCATACCTAATTAAGTAAAACTTTTGCCTGGTGGCTGTTTCACATTGTTCAATAGCTACTGTACCCTTAGTGTGTCTTAGTTTGTGGCCATTGTCATCTGAAAGTCGAGTGCCATTAGTGGAGGTAAAAACCAAGTCGTTTAGAAGCTTATGGTAAAGTGTTAAGTTTAGTCTCAGGCGTCTTAGCCATAGTGTCTCTAGTCCTAGGGCATCACATCTAGTGGAGTAGTTCGCACCATTTTCTGTTCCAAGTAATTTTGACGTGAAGTACCTCTGCACTCCCTCGACTTTCAATTTGTCCTCTATGCGTATACTACTATACATGAATGAACAGTAATCAAATAAAGGACGCACACAAACCTTGTACAACAGAATTCTGGACTCATTTCTGTAGAAGTTCCTGAGTAGAAAGCCGATAAGTCTGCATGACTTTGACACTTGTTTGGAGATATGTTCAGAAAATGATAAGTCATGTGAGTATTTCAGTCTTAGGTCCAATACACATTCCATTCGTAGGGGCATGGCTTTGAATTGTCACGTCAAGTTCTAAATTGTTGCAACCTATGCAGAGTGCGCTCCTTTAATAAGACGTGCGTTTTCCTGTCTAACCGGAAATATCCAATTTTGTGAATTATTTGTTTGGGAAACCTGATCTTCCTACCCGGCGAATTTTATTCAACCATTTCTTCCTCACCGAGCCTGTGTGTGATGCTTCCCGCTCTCTCTAACTACTGCCAAAGCTTCAGGTGCTACTTCTGTAGCATTATCCTCCTCGCTCTTTCAAGTATACAGGACTTGTGGGTCTGTTACGTGATTGCTGTGAAGCCGAATAACCCGAAAGTTACAGGTAAAGTTAAAAGCTTTTACTTAAATACTTTATCCTTCTTTTCTGTGCTCTCTATTTTCTTTTGCTGTAAGTCTATTGGACACCAGTATTAGTTTAGGAGTAAAATGACAATAGATTCTCACCCTAAAATAAGTGATGGGACATCATACTCTGTAGTCACCAGGGCTTCAGCCGAACTGGCAAACAGGTGAAGCTGATGGACTCACGCATACCGGTCTTGAAGACCAGGGCAAATATTCCCTGCTCGTACAGATTACCCATGTCGCCACAATCCTACAGTGAAGCTGTGCAAAGTCAGCCAAGTGGATGTGGCTCCACCCCTGTTAACGCGACTAGGTTAACAGAGCCGAGTGGGAAAATTACACTAAGTGAGAATTGCATAACACCCATTCCCATGGTAGACCATGAAACAAATAGAAAGGCCAAAAAGAAACGTTCACGGCGTCGCAAGACGACAAGAACGCTCCCCAAGAAGGCAGACGACTGCAAGGTCTGCGCTTCTGTTGTCGAACAAGCAGACTCTGCTTTCGAATGTAACTTTTGCAAGCGATGGGTGCATTGCAGATGCGACAATGGGGTACCAAAAGCATATAATGACTTTATGCGTAAAAACCCATGCCAATGGTTCTGGTACATATGCCTGAGTTGCCGTTCTGATGTAGCCTCGAGTAGTCCTCTGAAAACTAAAGTTGGCGCAAAAGTAGCAGGGGAAAATGTGAAATGTTCGACCCCCACCAATCCGGAAGTTAGTACAAACGCACGTAAACCGAGGATAATAATAATAATAATAATAATAATAATCACTTTATTCCACAACAATAACAATTTACAGCATGGAATTTTCAGCGTTTCTTTTACATATTGCAATGGTTTAGCTCTGTTTATAATTATATAAATATATAAAATGTTAAAATATTGATAGTTAATAGGAAAAAATAATAAAAATAAATATAAATAAAAAACCCAACAAAATCATACCATTTCTAGGTCATAGTGAATAATAAATAAATAATATAACAAATAACACTTGCATTAATATGCATCATTACATTTTATAGTTTAGTTACTGATTCAAAAGTTGTAAAAGTTCTTTTCTGATATTTGTCTCTTCACACAATACTCGTGCCAAATATGGAACGGTCGAATTTTTATATTTTGTAGTACGAGCATAAATGTTTATAAAATTTCTTCTGGTCTTACCCGAAGAGATACAAGGAAACAATTGTGAATAAAGAGGATGTTCACTATCAGATAAGATAACTTTAGCTAAGTGTTTACAAGAATTCATATGCCTATTGACAACAGTGTCATTTAGTTCAGTCAAAGGGATAGCACTGACCCTACTTACAGCCCTCAATGTTCTTCGTAGTATTATATGATCTTTCTTGAGTAGCCCAGGGAAGAATAATGGAGAACAATAAAGAATGATGGGCAAAACACATGAATTAATAAATTGTATGATAAGAGATTGAGTTATACCTGAGTGTCTCAACTTCTTTATGTAATAAGTCAGACGGAAAACTTTCTTAGAAACTATAAGAATATGAGACGACCAGCAAAGATTTGACGAGAAACTAATGCCAAGATAAGAAACACTTGACTTACTCTCTATCATGGTACCATCAATATTACAACAATCATGAGATTGAATCAATCCATGCATGTCTTTTTCACTTCTCAAGCTGAAATCAACAGTGTTACATTTAGTTGGATTTAGTTTAAGACCATTTGAGCCAGACCAATCCTTAACTTCAGCTAGGAAGCCATTCATATAGGAACAATCCGATGTGGAAACTACAGGGACAGAAACGGTCAGGTCATCAGCATACTTAATGAAGTTAACTTTGGGTGAGTTCGGAAGGTCATGCAGAAAGAAAGAGAAAAGAAATGGAGAAAGTACTGCACCTTGAGGCACACCACTTTCAGTTAGCTGGGAAGTGGAGCGCTTTCCAGCCAAAACAGTATGCTGTTTCCTATCCTTAAAATAAGAAGACAGCCATCTAGTTGCCCAGGACTCTGTTTGTGCTGAAATCATCTTTCCTAATAAAAGTGTCCTAGGAACAGAGTCGAAAGCTGCAGTATAGTCTAAGAAAGCTGTTCGAACGAACTTAGCGCCCTTATCAAGGCAGGAAACAATATTGTGGTGTAGTACAATGGCTGCATCTAATGTACTTCTTCCACACTTATAAGCAAACTGCTTAGGGTCATTAAAAGCTTTTAAAGAAGGTTTAAGAATATTCAAAAGAAGTTTCTCCATAGTTTTCAAAAAAGGAGATGTTATAGCGACTGGTCTAAATTTTATACCTGCTCCAGAAGATGATTTCTGTACAGGTACAACCTTGATTTCTTTCCAGTCAGCAGGTACCGTTTCCCTCTTAAATGATGCGTTAAAGATTTGAGTAAGAGGATGACACAAGATGTCTGCACACTTTTGGAGAAGAATGCTTGGTACACCATCTGGACCAAGGCTGTGTGTTGGATTTAATGACTTCAAACATAATAGTACATCCTTTTCTTCAAAACCCTGAAAATGACCATTTTCTTGACTAGGTACATCAGGTACAACCATATTAATTTGTTTCTTGATAAATGATTTGTTTAAAGCATTAACATCAGAATAAGCATCAACGGACATTTGTTTTTTACTTGTTAGTTTATTGAAAAGTTTCCAAATGTTTGAAGGATTTTTACATGATAAAAATTTTTCATTATATAGTCTGTTCAACCTTTCTATTTCAATTTTTATAAGGGTGTTTATTTTACGGACACCAGTATTATCACAATTCTTATACAACTTCTCTTTTTGTCTTCTAAGTTTTTTCAGTTGCACAGAAGAGATTCTGTCAAATCTCGAAAACAGTGTTTCATAAGGACAGCAAATATCCAAACAAAACTTCAGATAATCGGTTATATTAGAGACAGTAGCATCCAACTTATCGTCAGTAAACAGTTCCCAGTTGGTATCATGCAACATGCTTCTTAATGCTAGAATGTTGTCATGGGAATATGAACGTTCATGTATCTTCTTTGTTAAATGACTAAACAATTTTCGTTGTGACTTGCCGTACACTTTCGGTAAAATACGAATAATGCAGTGGTCAGAATTTAGCAAAGGAGCTCTCCTTCGGGTTTCATATACATCACGGTCATTTATGAAAACCAGGTCTAGTGATTTGTCCAGACGTGTATTAAACTTGACTAGATTCTCATGACCAAGCGAAGTAAGAAAGCTGTGATCACATAAATTAAAATCACCACAGACTATAGACAACGAGTTTCCGAATGCAGGAGCAGCGAATTCAGTAAACTCATCTGCAAACATAACTATATTAGAAAGGCTACAATTGGGTGTTATGTAAATATTTGTTATGTATATATAAGAATATTTACTTAAGTGTTTTGGGCGACACCTGACGGTTATGCAATCTATATTGTCATTAGAATAATTGAAGCAAACGTGATTTGATGTAGACCAATTTGTGTTTATATATGTGGCTACCCCTCCTCCATATTTTTTCTTGGAACTATTTCTATCTTGGCGAAAAACTTTATATCCATTTATTGAAACTAGATTATCATCATAATGCTGGTGCAGCCAAGTCTCTTGTATTGCTAAAACGCCAGCATTTCGATAAACATTGGAATACATTAGGGATTGAAGGTAATCCATTTTGTTGGACAGGGATCTACAATTAGTGCTAACGAGTTCAGGAACAGTCATTTGATTAATTTGTGTACGTTTCAGTGCACGCTGCCAGCCACAGTGATGCTTTTTTCTCAATTTTTGTGGATGACACAACGCGGTAGGTTGTAATGATTTTAAAAATGCGCGATTATATATAATACGATTAGGACACATTATTGATAAATTAAAACAAAATTAAAAGAGCAAACCAAAGCAATTTTGCAAAATGTTGTAAGGTGGAATTTTTGGTAGCCCTATGTTCAAGCAGGCCGCCGCATACCAAAATCCTCACCGGTTAAACTTGTAACTCTTGACATAACCGCCCCAGACACAGAGGCTGGAGCACCACGGGTTTCCGTCGTTGGAAAAAGACCCCTATCGTCTGCCAGTAATACTGGCCATAGCATTGAGACACACAAAATACCCAGTCGCACCAGACGAACCAAAACGATCTTAAAGGGGATCACAAATATGCGAGGACCGGGCCCAAGCCCACAGTTAGTAGATCAAATTGTGTAGTCCTCTTTAATGTACCAGACTGTAGTAGTAGTCTGGTGAAAGATAGGGCCCTATTTGATCAGGAACAGTGGTCCATCTTGTGTAGCACACTGGGTTTGGACACCCAACCAGTAAATCTATGCAGATTGTATAGGGGCACTGCCGCACCTGAAGGCAAACCATCCCCACTGAGGGTAACATTAGGCTCTACCGAGGATGTCAAAAAAGTGTTACTGGCTTCTCAAGTCCTTTCTATAGGGAGGGCCTGTAACATACGTGTTAAGCCAGGCAGGCCATAGAAGGAAAGACAAATGGCGAAGGAATCACCAGAGCTCATTCCTTCTGCCTCCATGGTTGTGCATGGCATTCCCGAACTGGTAACTGGGAACGCCTGCGAAAAGCATCGTCATGATGTACAACAATGGAGATGGTTGGCATCCCAGATGGCCCTGGGGAGTTCAGGGCTGTCTCTATTTATAGACTGCCTCGACCCACTCATCTTATGTCCCTTAACACGCCACGTCTGTTAGCTGTCAAGTTCAGCTCCCAAGACCAGTTGATTACCGCTCTCCATAGATGGTACGAGACCAAGGACAAGGTCAGCAAACACATTCGCTGCTGCGAGAGCCGGCCTTGCACCCAAAGGAGAGAACAAAGCGTAGTTAAAAAAATCCTCAACCCCTAGTCACACTACAGCGGTGCAGCACGGACGATGATAGCCAGTGTCATCCGGGTGCTCCGACTGAACTAGAAGAAAAAACGCCAACAGACCGGTTCCTGGGGAATCGGCCAACTAGTTCGTAGGATAACTCCTCAACCGATAGCCAATATCAAGTCAACTACCCCCCAATACGGGGAAGTGGTGAGACTGACTACCAGTTGCCTGTACAGTAATGTGAGAGGGCTAAGAGGCAAAATAGCTGAACTTAGACACCTACAATCACAACTGAACTCCAAAATCATAATACTGACGGAAACCTGGCTAACCCCTACGGTGACAGACAGCGAAGTCAGTATAAATGATATGGTCCTAGTCAGGCGAGATAGGGACCTTAAAGAAGGAGCTGGAGTCGCCATATACGTCGACAAACAGTTCAGATGTGTTCACGCGATGGACCCTCCCCTCACAGAGCTCCCTGACTCCATATGGTGCCACTTCACCGTTGGGTACTGCAAATATCTAGTGGGCAGCATTTATCGATCACCTTCATGCGGAGCAGACCACAACCAGGTACTGCTAAACACAATCTCAGCAACTCAAGATATGGGTTATGATCAAATTGTCATAGCTGGTGACTTCAATGCCCCATCTCTTAACTTGGTGTCGGGAAAAGCTCATGATAGATTTGATCGAAATCTGCTGCATACCATCAGGAAGGCTGGATTCACTGACCAGCTAGTGACCAGCTACCAGCGGAAAACGTTCAGATCACGACTCCCATAGGTAGTAGTGACCACGCGGTCATAGTATTCGACATAGTCCTCCGCGAGTGCTTACAGTGGGACAATACACAGCCCTATCTGTGTTATAACAAAGCCAACTACACCAAAATGCGAAGATTTCTGTGTGAAGCAAATTGGCCTAAAAAATGGACAGAGCTAACAGTAGAAGAACACTGGAGAGTGGCAAAGGAGATCATTCACCAGGCGGTCTCAGACACTGTTCCTTTAGTCACACCAAAAGCTAGGGAGCAACGTTCACGGCTAAAAAGGGGGACACAACGCCTTCTGCAGGCGAAGCGAAAAGCCTGGTTTGCGTGGCGACGATCGAAGAGTCAACCCGAACATGAAGTGTACCTTGAACTCAGGAATCGATGTAACATACGAGTCCGGAGCGATAGAAGGACATTTCAGGGAAACCTCGCCAATAAGCTTCTCGTGAACCCCAAAAGCCTATACACGTTTATGTCCGAAAGAAAACCGACCAACCAGGGAGCATGCAATCCAGTGGGTTTTGATGGGAAATCTCTTACTAGCCTTGAAATGGCAGAAACATTCAGCCTAGCCTTTCACAGGCAACTAAACAGCAACGAGGATATTACCCCCACAGAACATCCAGATTACATCGCAAAACCAACACGCGAAAACCTCCTGGGTACATTTCAAATTACCCCGGCTATGGTACTTGCAAAATTGGGAAGGTTGGCTTCGGGATAGTCTTCAGGTTGTGATGACATTAGACCATCTGTCGTGAAGCAGTGTTCAGAAAGTCTCTGCCAACCCCTAAGTGATCTGTTCCAACACTTCCTTGATGTAGGGAAACTTCCATGTGAATGGAAACGAGCAATCCTATCCCCTTTGCGAAAGCATTCGACACAGTTCACCATGGTCTGCTCCTTCACAAAATAAGCAAGGCGGGTGTTTCTGGAGCACTTCTCGCATGGCTGAAAGATTACTTAGGCGAGAGAGAATTCTGCACCAAAGTCAACCGCATCTGATCATCCTGGCACACCTCGGCATCAGGGGTTCCTCAGGGTTCTATCGTAGAGCCGTTGATGTTTTTGATTTTTATCAACGACCTGCCCTCCCAACTAAACTGCTCTGCGCTTCTTTACGCTGACGACGTAAAGATTTGAAGAGCAATAAACTCATCGGAAGACTCAGACAGACTGCAGGCTGACCTGCAAACTTTAGGAAACTGGGCTCTGGCTAACGGAATGCCTTTCAACCTAAAGAAGTGCAAAGTAGTGCAACTTCATTCCGGCAGGTCAAAGAGTGTAAATTACACCCTTGGTGGCCAGAACTTGAGTTGTGTTCAATCAGAGCGCGATCTAGGTCTTATTCTAACAGAAAAGCTAGACACCAGTGGAAATTACGCGAGGGATGTCGCCAAAGCCTACGCAACTTTACACTTTATGCATAGGCAGCTGGGAGCTCTCACTCCCGAACTGTTCTTGAGGTTATATAAGACATATGTGAGGCCACACCTTGAGGTGCATAATATCATTGCACCTCCGCTACTCAAAAGGGATGCTAACATTCTAGAAAGTGTCCAGAGACGAGCGACAAAATGGTTGATCGGCCTCCGCAACAAATCATATGAGGAACGACCAAAGAAATTAGGTCTTTTCACACTTAGTTACCGTAGACACAGGGGAGACCTCATCACCGTCTACCAGATCTTAAATGACCAGGCCCACCCAAATAAAAGCATCCTGCCATTAAGTGATTATAGGCTTCCACGAGGTAACCCGCTAAGGATAGCACACCAGAGACCAAAGACTCGAGTGCGATCACATTTCTTTTCGCTTCGTGTTTGCCGTCTCTGGAACGCTTTACTGGCGGCCGTGACTACAGCGCCATCTCTGGAGATTTTTAAGCGGAAGCTAGACAATCATGCAGAAATGCAAGGTTTGTGTCTCAACGGCTTATCCTCATAAAACTTAAGACCACACTGTCAATGGATAAGCGTACAAACTAAATCCCCACGACCTATTCTGCCTTCTCTAACTCTATCTTTTCCTTAGGTCACCTTTATTATTCAACTTATCTCATCCTATATTATCTACACTAGAGCCTATTATTATTACTACTATTACTATTCTGCTTTTATGACTAAACCGAATGACCAACGGGAGTTAGGTCAAACTCCATTCACGGCCGCAATACAGTCCTAACATACTGCATACTACAAACCACATCTTGATCAATCCCCACACCACTCCTCTTCGGTCTACCAGAGCTAAAGCAGTCGAGTGGCGGGACTTACTACGCAGAAGCTCACCGAAGATCTGGAACCTCTACCTCACAATCAAGAAGCGAGCTCAAAGAAATCACTGGTTTATACTAGCTCGTAATCAGGATATTGGATATTGGAGAGCCAGCCACATTTGTTGACATTGAACTGGAGTTGCCAGGTGTCACACCATCTATCCATTTTTTCTAATTCTTGCTGTATGGCGTTTAATGTTATTCCGAGATCTGAGTTCTTGCATTTATAGGTCACTTTTAAGTCATCTGCATATAGTATTGGTTTACCAACACTAAAGCATTCACACATACTGTTTATATATATTATGAATAGGAGTGGGCCTAATACACTTCCCTGGATTACACCACTACTTACTGGTTTAGGCCTCGAGATTACCGAGCCAACTTTCGTTATCTGACTTCGGCCACAGAGAAATGATTTTATCCAGATCAGGAGAGGGTCGCATATCCCTAGTGAGCATAACCTGCTGACTAGCAGATTATGGGGGACTCTATCAAAGGCTTTTGTTATATCGAAATATAGCACAATTACCAGTTCTGTTGTCCCTGCTTCGTGTAACTTCATTGAAAAAGTCTATGTGACAGGTCACACATGATCTCTTTTTGAGGAATCCGTGTTGTGATGGATTGATAAGTTCATGTTCTAGCAATTTGTCTGACACTTGGTCTTTAACCACTTTCTCCATTATTCGTGATATTACCGGTGTTATACTAATAGGTCTATAGTTGAATGCACTGGTTTTGGCCCCTGCTTTGTGCTTAGGTAATATGTATGTGGTTCTCCACACTTCGGGATAAGTTCCAGTCTCCAGTGACAGAGTAAATATTCTAAGTAACAAGACTACCATTTCAGTGCTACCATTTTTGTACATGACAGATGATATGTCGTCTGTTCCAGTACTACCATTTGACTTCAATGTCTTAATCACTGAGTCTATATTTTGTATTGTAGCGGTGAATAATTCCCCAAAATTATTGAGCAAAGCAATCACACATCACTGGATGCTGACCACCACAGTTTAAGTCGACTTGTTTAGCTGGAGGCTTCCGGTCAAGCATCCCCGCCATTTGGTACTCCGTCGTGTCACGTGCGGCACGATCACTAGCCAGCGAAGCGTTCGTCTAACAACTCGTTTTGGTCCTGAAATATATCGCGTAATTTGGACGATCAAATACTGTCTTTTGCTTTGCTTTTGGTACGCGAGAATTAATAAGTTAGAAGTTGATGTATAAGAGATTGCGTCAACAAACTTTTGTACTGTTCGCGAACGTCTATACCGTCAACCTCTAAAGTATATTAAAGTCTATTCCTCCAAATGTGTGGTTACTTTCGCAGGTCATTTGGAAATTTGGGGTCGGGTGCACTCTGGTGTCATTGCAAAACAATTCACTGAGGAGTCCCCTTATGACCTGGGGATCGTTGTATACTATACCCTTATGTTCCAAGATGCTTACATCATTGCCTTTACTGCTTTTTCGACGTTTCTGCAATATCCTACAAAGTTCCTGACTTTCGGTGTTACCCATAAGCGCTTTATTTTCTTCCCACGAGAGTTTTACTTTCGTTTGTGTGGATGCTTATCCACTTAGATTCTGGGAGTTTGTCAGTATTTGGGTTACTGAAAGTATTGGAGTTAGTGGATTTAGAGGCATATATTAAGCAACCGCTTCCTTTTTGTCAACTTTATCGTTCCTATAGATGTCGTAATTCTCTATTACTAGCATTTTGTCAGGTATATCAGTAGTAAGCCGAAAATAATCCCATAGCATATTTTGACTTTTGGCAACCATGGGTTGGCATCTGCGTTCATCTACTGGTGATATATGGTCTGCCTTGCAATTTGCGTTGTAGTTTGTTGGATACAGGTACCCTGTGTTAAGATTACCTTGGTAGTTGTACCTCATGAGGCTATCATAGTGATATGTATCCATATATATATATATGTATGGTTGTGGTGGGACCGCAGCTAACATTTATCTCCGTATGCATTTCATTCTCACCAATAGCCTTCCCGGCGTATACGACCCATCTGCTGTCTCTAACATCAATCAATTCATTCACGGATGTAGAAGACTAGAAACAACTTCAGAAGTAATCACGACGAAAATTTTAACAAAATTATGCAATAACAACAAGGTACGAAAACGACAGGTAAACACAATGAATCCAAAATACACCAGTTGATATGACACACCACACGTATACACAAACAGTACAAATAAACTCACGGATCATGTCTTGGCGGAATTCCTTCGAAGAATTGCAGGACTTACACCAGTACGCCTGCAACCCTTCTCAGGTTGACCATTGTGAACTGTGGAATGTCCGGACACAAACAAGATTAACCAACAATTACAATAATTGGAACTCACACAATTATTTAACACAAACATATGTTCAGTCAATGCAATAAATGTTGTGGATTCTGGCATGATAAACTACCCTTGAAGAACTGTAGGACTTACAGTAGTACGCCTACATTCCTTCTCAGGTTTACGCCCTAGGTTGGAAAATCGTCGCAGAGTTCATTTGCTAACTTCCTTCTATGAGCTATATCCTCAAATCTGAACGGTAACACGCTCATGTCATTGTATCGTAGAATATAGATGACGAACAAACACACGACGTATCTGGTCAACCAAGAGTAGAAACAGAGTAATTTACACCAAAGATAATAACATTCAAATAGTAACTTGAAACTAGAAATGCCTTTATTCATGCAAGTCAATTTAACAATTACTCTCTCGTTTACACTTGGCTTATCCTCACGAAATTGAGCAATAATTTCGTCTTTCCAAACGGACTGATGCTAGCATAGCCATAGCACAAGATACTTGAGTTGATGGGCGTCTCCGTCATTGTGGATGACAACACCAACAACGACTGATTGATACCAGTTGATGAAGTTAGCGGTGGATCAGAAGCTGTTGTTGCTCGACTTTCAGAAATTTGTCTACATGCAAGACCACCACCACACTGCTGTCTTTTACTATTAGTTCGGGTTTAGCACTAGCATCTGATGATAGGTTGGCTACGCGCTGATCAATTACACTGACGGTCTCACAAGTATCCATACCTTCCGCAACTGCACCTGCATTTATTTCTACTTCACGTTCAAGTTGTACAGAACCTTTGTTCAACTTAGCAGTAGTAGGCATATCCCTCATCTCATCATGATCAACCAAAGACGAATCTGCACTATCATGATCATTATCACGAATATTCAAATTACCATCATCTATCTGGTCGAATTCATCATTTTTAAACTCTTTAATAACAGAAGTAGACAATTTTGATTCCTCCTCGCAAATCATTAAAGGTTTTATAACTTCACTCTGTCTAGTTATACTTTGTAAACTTGTGGAGTCAGAACTCCACTCTGAAGCAGTAACTCTATTCTGTGACACTCTATTCAACAACGGCTTACCAGTTGCAACTACAGACATCTTGAGCTCACCGTTATCGTCACACAATTCGGAGTCAGACCTAGATATCACATTTAGCTTATCACTGAACTTGCTCACTGATTCACAGTTCACTTCTGTATGCACCACTTGCAAATGTGTAAAACACAACCGTGTTTGTCTTGCATCTTGTAACTTATCGGTTGAGGATGTACTACGAAACCTGTTACACTCACTAGGTCTATATGCATTACTATACATCATGGAGCCTTCTCGATATCCACCTCTCTGAGGCCTACTCGTCATCAATGATTGCGTTTTTCCCTCAGACTGCTCTATTCTAGGGGTGAGATCTAATAGACTGGCGAACTTGCTCATAGATTGATTGACACTAGTATTTACCAGTTTCAGGATATCATCAAACTTTGGCTCGATACCGTCATCCTGCATACGGGAGCTCATCTTCACACACTTCCTTTGCAGTCGAGTAGGTAGACGTCTTGCTATTACTTCTAGTATAAAACTCGAGTTGAGGTCACTCATGCGACTCATCGAAATCATTCCATTCTTGTAAATTAGCAAATTATCTAAAAACTCAGTGAGTGCCTGGGAGTCATCCTGTAATTGACCACCATTACCCTTTACAGCCTCGAATAATTTCCCTGCAATCATCGAAGGTCTTCCAAACCTTTGACGTAATATGCTCATAGCCTCGTAGTAGCCCTCTTTTGGCTTCATAAACGTACAGCACTGTATAGCTCTTGCAGCATCTCCAGTGCAATATCTCATCAAATACATTAACTTCAATTCATCATTTAATAAAACACCACTCAACATGATCTCAAACTCCTTTACAAATTGTAAATAATCGGCCGGGTTTCCATCAAAACACCGTGGTTCAAATTTAGGGAGTTTGATGTTCCTATTATCCCTGAACGGCGAAACAGTAACATCAACCATGTCATGCTTAACATCAGACACATCGTTACAATTAACAGACAAGTCACCATGACTTACTTTCCTGTTTGCATCCAAGACGCTCTGTCCCTTCTTTGACCCAGACATTGTTGAACTTGACCCAATTCCAGAAACGTTCCAGATATCGCTTGTTCAAAGAAGACTTCGTCGGCACCAGGAAATATGAACGGTGACTATCCAAGCTGTCACCAACTGTCCAAAACCATCTAAAACTAACGCCGTACCGTCAGAAACTGTCAGCCACGTCTCGTAAACCGTCAATATCCAGCTCTTGCTACGCTGGGACTCACGCTGTTCCTTGAAGTTTCTCAGAAACGCTTAGTTATAACGGACGCAATACAAAAACACCAATTGTTGACTCGAGGATTCTTTATCGTAACACCAACATACCAACACTGTTACTACTGAGGTCCGTGAACAAATATTACATTATTAAATAACAAAATTACTTCTGACGGTCTTCTGCTGACTTCATTCCGAACAGCGACCGATGAGACGATGACTGAAGTACTGATGCCTCCACGAAAATTGAGGAATTGTGTTTACACCAAACAACCATGAATTGATCGTTCAATCTTCAACTAGATTGACAGTATTCATATATATATATGTGAGTATGGTGTTCTATCTGTCTGTGCTCTCTTAGTCTGTGACCTTTTCATTTTGATGAACCTGTCTCCTTGAACAATGTATATTCCGATTATATTATATATAATATGTATGTTTGTTGAGATGTCTGCTATATTTTGTTATGTATACATAGATCGATACCCCATTACAATTAGGCATTCATGTAAAGATTGTCTATTGATTTGTTCACAATTGCCTGGACATTAATATATATATATATTGCATTCACATTCTTGTGTGATTTGATTCCCCTGGTGTGTAAATTATTTCCTACCTGTTCATTCTCAATCTTTTATTTGTTCAACATCATACTACTTGCCATTAGTAAGCAGTATGATTGTTATATGTAAATTTATTACAATGAGATTTGCATACAACTGCAGTTAAATTACTTGTTCTATTATCATTCTATTAATGTATTATTATAAATTATATATATATATTATATTATTCGCGTTTCTGACGGCTTCTCCAAGAAACGTAGAGTTATCCCTCACCACCCAGTTATAAATCCCCGCAAACCTGGTAAAATTAGAGTGGTTTTCGATTGTGCCTTTAAATGTAAGGGAATATCCTTGAACGATTGTCTGTATTCGGGACCTGATCTGATGAATGACTTGGCTGGGGTACTATTGAGATTTAGAAAACATCGGATAGCCTTGTCAGCAGATATTGAGGAGATGTTTCTTCAGGCTCACTTACCTGTCAAGGATAAAAGTGCCTTTAGTTTCTTATGGTATTCTGAGGGTAGACTGGACTTACCACTGAGCCTGTATGAATTAAACGTACATCCCTTCGGTGCTACCTCATCACCTTTTTGTGCAGCCTATGCTTTAAAACGAGGCAAAAGACGATGGAAACAAAGGCAACTCCTTGCTGATACGTTTTGGAGACGGTGGAAGCGGGAGTACTTGACGACCTTACAATCGCGTTCGACGACATCGAGACTTACAAGTGGGAGACCTAGTACTAGTGGCTGTGGAGCCTTCACCTCGCAATCGTTGGTCAATGGGAATAATTACAGGTGTTACGGCAAGCTGTTATGGGTATATCAGAAAAGTGGATATCAAGACATCGAGGGGTATAGTCAACCGAGATGTGCGTAAGGTTTGCCTATTAGAAGGTATTAAGCAGAGATAAGCACTTTGTAAGAAATATAGCTGGATAGTGGATGCAGATGTGGCGAGAGTAAATTGTACCATTTCTGTGTCTTACTAGCAGGTAGAGTAGGGAAAACCAGGCTGGTTTTGAGGGGGCAGTGTTAATTCCTTTCCTACCTGTTCATTCTCAATCTTTTCTTTGTTCAACATTATACTACTTGCCACCAGTAAGCAGTATGATTGTTATATGTTAATTTATTACAATGACATTTGCTTACAACTGCAGTTAAATTACTTGTTCTATTATCATTCTATTAATGTATACTTCTTATTTTTCTTCTCCTTAAACATTACTTGCTGCATTTACCCTATAGTGTATGCTTTACTATTGAAAGTTGTTTGTTCATATTTGTTTATTCTTTGCTTGGCATTCGCGGGCCGTTTGAACCGACACGTGGATCGACCTTGACACAGCATTGCTGTTTTTACTTATTGACTGGACAGTGGTTGTGCATTTGACGGCATTTAGCCACAGACACCTCACATTTTGAGGTTTGTATATTATATATCTATTTTTATGTAATAAAGTATCGTTGTCAATGAAGTTGAAGATTGAAAGATCAATTCTTGGTTGTTTGCTTAAAATCAACTTCCCCAATTTTCGCGGAGGCATCAATACGACAGTCATCGTCTCATTGGGGAAGACTAATATTAACCACTCAGCAGCAGCAACATAACAATTTGGCGACGTGAAAAATTATGGATCCTTCTAAATTGGAATTACTACTTGAACGACAAATGAAATTAATGGAGATGTTCGTCAACCAACTGACTGATCCAGCTTCACATTCAAGCAATCCCAATCATACCATGCTACCATCTGTCGACGGCATTGTGAATAGTATTTCACAGTTCAATTATAATCCAGATGCGAATGTCACTTTTGACACATGGTACCAACGATACGAGGATTTATTCACAGTTGACCTCGCCTCACAAGACGATGCTTGGAAGGTGCGAGTGTTATTACGTAAATTGGGTCCCGGGATATGAGAGGTACTGACACCCAATTATACCCCTAAAAACCACGTGACAGGTGTTTCGATGATACAATAAAGCTGCTGCGTGAACATTTTGGAGAAACACAACCGCGTTTGTCTTGCATCTTGTAACTTATCTGTTGAGGATGTACTACGAAACCTGTTACACTCACTAAGTTTATATGCATTACTAGACATCATGGAGCCTTCTCGATATCCACCTCTCTGAGGCTTATTCGTCATCAATGAGTGCGTTTTACCCTCAGACTGCTCTATTCTAGGGGTGAGATCTAATAGACTGGCGAACTTGCTCATAGATTGATTGACACTAGTATTTACCAGTTTCAGGATATCATCAAACTTTGGCTCGATACCGTCATCCTGCATACGGGAGCTCATCTTCACACACTTCCTTTGCAGTCGAGTAGGTAGACGTCTTGCTATTACTTCTAGTATAAAACTCGAGTTGAGGTCACTCGTGCGATTCATCGAAATCATTCCATTCTTGTAAATTAGCAAATTATCTAAAAACTCAGTGAGTGCCTGGGAGTCATCCTGTAATTGACCACCATTACCCTTTACAGCCTCGAATAATTTCCCTGCAATCATCGAAGGTCTTCCAAACCTTTGACGTAATATGCTCATAGCCTCGTAGTAGCCCTCTTTTGGCTTCATAAACGTACAGCACTGTATAGCTCTTGCAGCATCTCCAGTGCAATATCTCATCAAATACATTAACTTCAATTCATCATTTAATAAAACACCACTCAACATGATCTCAAACTCCTTTACAAATTGTAAATAATCGGCCGGGTTTCCATCAAAACACCGTGGTTCAAATTTAGGGAGTTTGATGTTCCTATTATCCCTGAACGGCGAAACAGTAACATCAACCATGTCATGCTTAACATCAGACACATCGTTACAATTAACAGACAAGTCACCATGACTTACTTTCCTATTTGCATCCGAGACACTCTGTCCCTTCTTTGACCCAGGCATTGTTGAACTTGACCCAATTCCAGAAACGTTCCAGATATCGCTTGTTCAAAGAGGACTTGATCGGCACCAGGAGAAATGAACGACGACTATCCAAACTTTCACCAACTGTACGAATCCGCCAGATCTGTTTCCATCGTCAGAAACTGTCAATCACGTCTCATAAACCGTTAATGCCCAGCTCTCGCTGCGCTCGGGCCCACGCTGTTCCTTGAAAATTTGAGAAACGCTTAGTTATAACGGACGAATAAATCAAAACATCGATCTGCCGCTTGATATTTCTTTATTGTTACACCAACATATAAAAGGAATAGGTGAACTAAGGTCTGAAAACAAATATTACAATAATAAATCATTGTATTACTTCTGACGATGTTTCACTCTTCTTTCTGAACAGCGACCGATGAGACGATGACTGTCGTATTGATGCCTCCGCGAAAATTGGGGAAGATGATATTTAGCAAACAACCAAGAATTGAACGTTCAAACTCCAACTCCTTTGACAGTTATATTATTCGCGTTTCTGACGACTTCTCCAAGAAACGTAGAGTTATCCCTCACCACCCAGTTGTAAATCCCTCAAACCTGGTAAAATTAGAGTGGTTTTCGATTGTGCCTTTAAATGTAAGGGAATATCCTTGAACGATTGTCTGTATTCGGGACCTGATCTGATGAATGACTTGGCTGGGGTACTATTGAGATTTAGAAAACATCGGATAGCCTTGTCAGCAGATATTGAGGAGATGTTTCTTCAGGCTCACTTACCTGTCAAGGATAAAAGTGCCTTTAGTTTCTTATGGTATTCTGAGGGTAGACTGGACTTACCACTGAGCCTGTATGAATTAAACGTACATCCCTTCGGTGCTACCTCATCACCTTTTTGTGCAGCCTATGCTTTAAAACGAGGCAAAAGACGATGGAAACAAAGGCAACTCCTTGCTGATACGTTTTGGAGACGGTGGAAGCGGGAGTACTTGACGACCTTACAATCGCGTTCGACGACATCGAAACTTACAAGTGGGAGACCTAGTACTAGTGGCTGTGGAGCCTTCACCTCGCAATCGTTGGTCAATGGGAATAATTACAGGTGTTACGGCAAGCTGTTATGGGTATATCAGAAAAGTGGATATCAAGACATCGAGGGGTATAGTCAACCGAGATGTGCGTAAGGTTTGCCTATTAGAAGGTATTAAGCAGAGATAAGCACTTTGTAAGAAATATAGCTGGATAGTGGATGCAGATGTGGCGAGAGTAAATTGTACCATTTCTGTGTCTTACTAGCAGGTAGAGTAGGGAAAACCAGGCTGGTTTTGAGGGGGCGGTGTTAATTCCTTTCCTACCTGTTCATTCTCAATCTTTTCTTTGTTCAACATTATACTACTTGCCATTAGTAAGTAGTATGATTTTTATATGTTAATTTATTACAATGACATTTGCTTACAACTGCAGTTAAATTACTTGTTCTATTATCATTCTATTAATGTATAGTTCTTATTTTTCTTCTCCTTAAACATTATTTGCTGCATTTACCCTATAGTGTATGCTTTACTATTGAAAGTTGTTTGTTCATATTTGTTTATTCTTTGCTTGGCATTCGCGGGCCGTTTGAACCGACACGTGGATCGACCTTGACACAGCATTGCTGTTTTTACTTATTGACTGCACAGTGGTTGTGCATTTGACGGCATTTAGCCACAGACACCTCACATTTTGAGGTTTGTATATTATATATCTATTTTTATGTAATAAAGTACCGTATTGCAGAATATCCTGTATTTTGGACTTTACGCGTCACTCTACGTGTGGTTAAATCTATAGTTTGGATTATCGTTTCGGATTTCTTTCGGGAGAAATTCACAGTACTCAAAATTGGTCTTGTTGATCTATTTGGACATTTATCAATGCCGGTTACTCGTAATATGTCTGGAAAACTGGAAAACGCTGAAGAATATCTTCGAGTCAATTTATCTTCACCGCAAGTTTCTTCTTTACCTGTTTCCTTATCTGTTTTGATAATTTTAAACACACCCCTCATGTCAGCCTAGGTTTTGATAATATTGCTATGAGAGGTAGTGTAGTAGTAGACTCCGATGTTGATTCGGATGTTGCTACCGAATTAGAGATCCTAGAGCTTAAGGTTCAAGAGCTTAGACTTCGCAGCAAACAACGAAAATTGAAGAGCGAGTGCTCTCAACAAGTCAAGACTGCAGCCAGCTGCGTTCGATCTTGCGCCAATCCTTCGAAAAGCCAACTCCTAGACGGTAGCACCAACCATTGCACAAAGCAATCATCAGAGTCAAATTGTACTGCCACACCAGTCCAACCACTCCTGAACTCAGTTAGCCCCATTAGAATGCCTCAAATTGAGATGGATAAGTTCGATGGTACACCAACTAAGTTCCTGAAGTTTATAAGATGCTTTAACATGTTCATAGGAGAACAAACTAATGATGACAACCTACGGTTAATGCATCTTATACACAATTGTGTTGGTACAGCCAAGGAGGCCATAGAGCATTGCATTCTACTGCCCTCTGAGGTAGGCTATAGGAAAGCCATGGGGATTTTACGAAGTCAATTTGGCCAACCTCATGCAGTTTCGGATGCCTTCCTCTCCGAATTACTGTCAGGCCCACAGCTGCAACCTGAAGATATAGTTGGGCTACAACGGTTGTTGAGACAGATGACCAATTGTGAGATAGCCTTATCTCAGATGAATCACATGGCAGACTTGGACTGCTCTACCAACCTTAAGTGCATTGTTCAACGTCTCCCCCGGCACCTACGATGGAAGTGGGCAGAATTGGTAAACGATGGTTTACAGTTTGCTGAACCTAGCTTTCGTTACCTCAAAGAATTCCTCGAAAGGCAACTGTCATTGGCTACAAGCTGTTACGGCCAGATAGCTAATGGGAATAGGAACAACAACGAAGTAGGGTCCAATGATAAAATGTCCAGAGCTATGCCTTCGCACAGTGTTAATGTCGTGAAGTCACGAGCCCAGAAGTCGTGCATAGTTTGCTTCACAGACCACGACTTATGGGAATGTCAACGCTTTTTGTCGATGAGTCACAAAGAGAGACTAGCAGTGTCAATGCGGCATAAGGTGTGCTTCAACTGTTTGAAACTTAATCACCGAGCTGACACTTGTCGTGCAGCAAGAGGTTGCGATATAGTAGGATGCACTAGACTTCGTCATAAACTTCTACACAATGAAGATAATTCAGCATGCAAGACTGTCAACTACTCTAGCACGGAATCCGGAACTTCCTTTTTAGGATATGTGCCGATTCGTATCTTAGGTCCTAAAGGATTTCTAGATACCTATGCCTTTCTTGACAATGGTTCAGATGCTACACTACTGCTGAGTCATGTTGCCCGCCAAATAGGACTGGAAGGGGTTAATACATTGATGCAGGTAACATCTTTCTGTGGAACTACTTCTCAGAATTCATCTAAGGTTGATTTCGAAGTTGAATCGTTAACGGGAGATTACAAGACGAGGGTCAAGAGTGCCTACACCGTGGAAAGCTTACCTGTAAAGAGACCTAAGACTCCTTCAAACGAACAGATGAAAAAATGGCCTCACCTGGCAGAAATTCCCTTTCTAGACGTCGAATGTAAACAGGTCAGTCTACTAATTGGGACTAATGTACCTGAAGCACACTGGGTGCTGGAGCAGCGTATAGGGAAATCCAACCAACCGTTTGCATCTTTGTCAGTTTTTGGTTGGTATTTATTGGGTTCAGGAAACGAATATAGAGAAGCAACCTCTATCTTCTGCTTAGAGGAAAGTGAATCAGTAGAGAACAAGCCTTTGCGAATGATTGAAGCTGAATTTCAGGACAAGCACTCATGCGAAAGGTCCAGTTCTGAAATAGATAAAGAGGTTCTGAAGGCAACCGATAGGGAGATAAGATTGCGGAACGGACATTATGAAGTTCCATTGACTTGGAAAGAGGACTGGCGTAGATTACCGCCTAATAGGTTTGAGGCAGAACGCAGGCTGGACAGTCTTCAGAAGAAACTAAAAAAGGACGAAAGACTATTAAAGTCCTACAATCAAATACTAACAGACCATGAGTTGAAGGGATATTGTCAATCACGTCTCATAAACCGTTAATGCCCAGCACTCACTACGCTCGGGCCCACGCTGTTCCTTGAAGATTTCAGAAACTCTTAGTTAAAGCGGACGGAAAAACCAAAACACCGATCTGCCGCTTGATATTTCTTTATTGTTACACCAACATATAAAAGGAATAAGTGAACTAAGGTCTGAAAACAAATATTACAATAATAAATCATTGTATTACTTCTGACGATGTTTCACTCTTCTTTCTGAACAGCGACCGATGAGACGATGACTGTCGTATTGATGCCTCCGCGAAAATTGGGGAAGTTGATTTTAAGCAAACAACCAAGAATTGATCGTTCAATCTTCAACTCAATTGACACTCCCCGGCAAAAATGGATCCAACCCTTTTTTCCTTCACGACCAATGCACGTTGAATTGGATGCCATTGCGAGAACCGGGGTCACAGGGACAGAGCTGAAATGGAAAACAAACGGAAAAGCCAACACACCACAAGCATACCCACAGCACAATCGCACACATCGCTGACGACCTGCGCCTCCAGACAGAGACCTCCTCTTGACATCTTGCAACACAATCGCCACTTGCTAGAATGACTCTTGCAGAATGCAACGTGACCATAGCAGCACCTCACGATACTCTACACTCATCCTCTTATCTAGTCACTACCAATTACCACTGCAATCGCTTGTCACTCATTCTGTCTCAGTTCTAGTAGCGGTGACGCATGCGAGCCTCAGTCGTTTACACTCTTTCTCCCCGGCGTGTCGGACCTCAGCTAACAATTATCTCCGTGTGCATTTCATTCTCAGCAATATCCTCCCCGGCGTATACGACCCATCTGCTGTCCTTAACATCAATCAATTCATTCACGGATGTAGAAGACTCGAAACAACTTCAGAAGTAATCACGACGAAAATTTTAACAAAATCACGCAATAAAAACAAGACACGAAAACAACAAGTAAACACAATGAATCCAAAATACACCAATTGCTATGACACACCACACGTATATACAAATAGCACAAACAACCTCGCCGATCATGTTTTGGTGGAATTCCTTCGAAGAATTGCAGGACTTACACCAGTACGCCTACAACCCTTCTCAGGTTGACGATTGTAAGTTGTGGAATGTCCGGACTCAAACAGAATTACCAACAGCTAGATGACAGATGATATCAATTCAGTATATACAATATGAACATATGTACAAGATCATACACCAAGCACATTGGACTGCTCATTGATGCGCTACCCTTTGAAGAATTGTAGGACTTACAGCAGTACGCCTACAACCTTTCTCAGGTTTACGCCCTAGGTTGGAAAATCGTCGCAGAGTTCATTTGCTAACTTCCTTCTATGAGCTATATCCTCAAATCTGAACGATAACACGCTCATGTCATTGTATCGGAGAACATAGATGACCAACAAACACACGACATATCTCATCAACCAAGTGTAGAAACAGAGTAATTTACACCAAAGATAATAGCATTCAATTAGTAACTTGAAACTAGAAATGCCTTTTTTCATGCAAGTCAATTTAACAATTACTCTCTCGTTTACACTTGGCCTATTCTCACTAAACTGAGCAATATCTTTCGTCTTTTCAAACGCACCAATACTATCATAGTCATTGCAGAAGATACTTGAGTTGATGGGCATCTGTTTCATTGTGGATGACAGCACCAACGATGACTGAGTGACACAAGGTGATGAACTTAGTGGTGGATCAGAAGGTGTTGTGGTTCGGCTCTCAGAAAGTTGTCCAACTGCAAGATTACCACCACTGCTGTCTTTCACTACTAGTTCGGGTTTAGCACTATCATCTGATGATAGGTGGGCTGCATGCTGATCACTCACAGTGACGGTCTCACAAATATCCATAACTTCTGCAACTGCATCTGCATTTATTTCTACTTCACGTTCAAGTTGTACAGAACCTTTGTTCAACTCAGCAGTAGTAGGCATATCCCTCATCTCATCATGATCAATCAAAGAGAAATCTGCACTATCATGATCATTATCACGAATATTCAATTTACCATCAAGTTCATCATTTTCAAACTCTTTAATAACAGAAGTAGACAATTTTGATTCCTCCTCGCAAATCATTAAAGGTTTTATAACTTCACTCTGTCTAGTTATACTTTGTAAACTTGTGGAGTCAGAACTCCACTCTGAAGCAGTAACTCTATTCTGTGACACTCTATTCAACAACGGCTTACCAGTTGCAACTACAGACATCTTGAGCTCACCGTTATCGTCACACAATTCGGAGTCAGACCTAGATATCACATTTAGCTTATCACTGAACTTGCTCACTGATTCACAGTTCACTTCTGTATGCACCACTTGCAAATGTGTAAAACACAACCGTGTTTGTCTTGCATCTTGTAACTTATCGGTTGAGGATGTACTACGAAACCTGTTACACTCACTAGGTCTATATGCATTACTATACATCATGGAGCCTTCTCGATATCCACCTCTCTGAGGCCTACTCGTCATCAATGATTGCGTTTTTCCCTCAGACTGCTCTATTCTAGGGGTGAGATCTAATAGACTGGCGAACTTGCTCATAGATTGATTGACACTAGTATTTACCAGTTTCAGGATATCATCAAACTTTGGCTCGATACCGTCATCCTGCATACGGGAGCTCATCTTCACACACTTCCTTTGCAGTCGAGTAGGTAGACGTCTTGCTATTACTTCTAGTATAAAACTCGAGTTGAGGTCACTCGTGCGATTCATCGAAATCATTCCATTCTTGTAAATTAGCAAATTATCTAAAAACTCAGTGAGTGCCTGGGAGTCATCCTGTAATTGACCACCATTACCCTTTACAGCCTCGAATAATTTCCCTGCAATCATCGAAGGTCTTCCAAACCTTTGACGTAATATGCTCATAGCCTCGTAGTAGCCCTCTTTTGGCTTCATAAACGTACAGCACTGTATAGCTCTTGCAGCATCTCCAGTGCAATATCTCATCAAATACATTAACTTCAATTCATCATTTAATAAAACACCACTCAACATGATCTCAAACTCCTTTACAAATTGTAAATAATCGGCCGGGTTTCCATCAAAACACCGTGGTTCAAATTTAGGGAGTTTGATGTTCCTATTATCCCTGAACGGCGAAACAGTAACATCAACCATGTCATGCTTAACATCAGACACATCGTTACAATTAACAGACAAGTCACCATGACTTACTTTCCTATTTGCATCCGAGACACTCTGTCCCTTCTTTGACCCAGGCATTGTTGAACTTGACCCAATTCCAGAAACGTTCCAGATATCGCTTGTTCAAAGAGGACTTGATCGGCACCAGGAGAAATGAACGACGACTATCCAAACTTTCACCAACTGTACGAATCCGCCAGATCTGTTTCCATCGTCAGAAACTGTCAATCACGTCTCATAAACCGTTAATGCCCAGCTCTCGCTGCGCTCGGGCCCACGCTGTTCCTTGAAAATTTGAGAAACGCTTAGTTATAACGGACGAATAAATCAAAACATCGATCTGCCGCTTGATATTTCTTTATTGTTACACCAACATATAAAAGGAATAGGTGAACTAAGGTCTGAAAACAAATATTACAATAATAAATCATTGTATTACTTCTGACGATGTTTCACTCTTCTTTCTGAACAGCGACCGATGAGACGATGACTGTCGTATTGATGCCTCCGCGAAAATTGGGGAAGATGATATTTAGCAAACAACCAAGAATTGAACGTTCAAACTCCAACTCCTTTGACAGTTATATTATTGCACGCAGGATTTAATCATGAGCTGACATCAGTTAGAGCACCACTGGAAAACCTGGGAGTACTGGACAGCCGTTTCGTCCTAGTTTGGGACTCCTCAGCAGTACGCACCCACCGGGATTCGAACCCAGGACCTTCTGGTTACAAGGCGAGCTCGTAGACCATTGAGCCACTGGGACCCGATCCAATGGTCCTTGAATTCTAACTTCTGCCAGTTCACGACATAGCGCGACCACTTCGCAATGTCTTCTTTGATGAGTTACTGCCTCATCTTCGACCTGCTGTACCCTACTATATATATTATATTATTCGCGTTTCTGACGACTTCTCCAAGAAACGTAGTTATCCCTCACCACCCAGTTATAAATCCCCGCAAACCTGGTAAAATTAGAGTGGTTTTCGATTGTGCCTTTAAATGTAAGGGAATATCCTTGAACGATTGTCTGTATTCGGGACCTGATCTGATGAATGACTTGGCTGGGGTACTATTGAGATTTAGAAAACATCGGATAGCCTTGTCAGCAGATATTGAGGAGATGTTTCTTCAGGCTCACTTACCTGTCAAGGATAAAAGTGCCTTTAGTTTCTTATGGTATTCTGAGGGTAGACTGGACTTACCACTGAGCCTGTATGAATTAAACGTACATCCCTTCGGTGCTACCTCATCACCTTTTTGTGCAGCCTATGCTTTAAAACGAGGCAAAAGACGATGGAAACAAAGGCAACTCCTTGCTGATACGTTTTGGAGACGGTGGAAGCGGGAGTACTTGACGACCTTACAATCGCGTTCGACGACATCGAGACTTACAAGTGGGAGACCTAGTACTAGTGGCTGTGGAGCCTTCACCTCGCAATCGTTGGTCAATGGGAATAATTACAAGTGTTACGGCAAGCTGTTATGGGTATATCAGAAAAGTGGATATCAAGACATCGAGGGGTATAGTCAACCGAGATGTGCGTAAGGTTTGCCTATTAGAAGGTATTAAGCAGAGATAAGCACTTTGTAAGAAATATAGCTGGATAGTGGATGCAGATGTGGCGAGAGTAAATTGTACCATTTCTGTGTCTTACTAGCAGGTAGAGTAGGGAAAACCAGGCTGGTTTTGAGGGGGCAGTGTTAATTCCTTTCCTACCTGTTCATTCTCAATCTTTTCTTTGTTCAACATTATACTACTTGCCACCAGTAAGCAGTATGATTGTTATATGTTAATTTATTACAATGACATTTGCTTACAACTGCAGTTAAATTACTTGTTCTATTATCATTCTATTAATGTATACTTCTTATTTTTCTTCTCCTTAAACATTACTTGCTGCATTTACCCTATAGTGTATGCTTTACTATTGAAAGTTGTTTGTTCATATTTGTTTATTCTTTGCTTGGCATTCGCGGGCCGTTTGAACCGACACGTGGATCGACCTTGACACAGCATTGCTGTTTTTACTTATTGACTGGACAGTGGTTGTGCATTTGACGGCATTTAGCCACAGACACCTCACATTTTGAGGTTTGTATATTATATATCTATTTTTATGTAATAAAGTATCGTATTGCGTCCTTTATTTGATTACTGTTCATTCATGTATAGTAGTATACGCATAGAGGACAAATTGAAAGTCGAGGGAGTGCAGAGGTACTTCACGTCAAAGTTACTCGGAACCGAAAATGGTGCGAACTGCTCCACTAGATGTGACACCCTAGGATTAGAAACACTATGGCTAATACGCCTGAGACTAAACTTAACACTTTACTATAAGCTTCTAAACCACTCAGTTTTTACCTCTACTAATGGCTTTCGACTTTCAGATGACAGTGTCTACAAACTAAGACACACTAAGGGTACAGTAGGTATTGAACAATGTAAAACAGCTACCAGGCAAAAGTTTATTTGATTAGGTATGCACAGATATGGAATAAACTACCAATGGAAATGCGTCAAGCAGGTATATTGGCTTCCTTCAAAAAAGTGCTTAACGACAAACTACACGAGTTTGCAAACGAAAGTAGTCTTAGTTACTATCTGAGAGCCTCCGAAATTATAGGTCCATCTAATGTATAAGTTCAAATACTACACCTGCTGTTTTTGCCTATATTTATAATTTTAGATAAAACATTAACGATTAAGATACTTACCCTCAAACAGACAAGAAGTTTCGTTTGTAAAACTTCTACCCAACACAATAAGTGGAATAAAATGGACATAAACTGACAACATGAAAAAGGTTATAACTCACCACAATATCACATGGACAGATGTACGCTCGTCGGACATCATATATGCATCACCAACTACAACCCAACATTCCTGAGATAATGTGATGAACTTATATCCATAATGTTGCTGAGCAGTCAATACCCACAACTCCTGTCGGAACAAGTGAAATTCAAAAACCTTCCTCACGAGAAGTAAATATCCACAAGCAGTAGAAATCCATTATTTAATGCGTCTAAAGCTTATGTATTTTACTCCCAACAATGACATTGCAGATCAAATGAGATAAACATATCACTGATTTCAAAATAACACATCGATGAACTATAATTCAAGGATTCTGCACACATCAAAATTATGTACGAAAATTGACTTCAAGCTTTATTTTTTTCCCAGGCACTTATAACCCATCCACCAAAGACCTGGTTTTTTTGTTAATGCGAAGACAATACTTCTGTATTTCCTGATGTGTTGCACTCACTGAAAATCTAGCGGATTTTTCCAACTATGCACAGAAATGATTGTACATAAGTGAAAAGGATGTTTTATACTATTGGGATTAACATTTATCAAGTGTACGTATAATCTCCAGTGTACATGTTAAACATATTTTGCTATCGACTGTAAATTGTGACTGAATAATATGATCCTATTTCTGTAACAATTTGATGATGCCTGTAAACTGGCGTCCCTCATGTACTGTACCATGAGAATCAATCCATCTATCTACTTATTTAAATAAAATAAACATTTCTCTGATTTCAAAATAACACATCAATGAACTATAAATCAAGGATTCTGTACACAAGAAAATTATGTATGAAAACTGACTTCAAGCTTTATTTTTTTCCCAGGCACTTATAACCCATCCACCAAAGACCTGGTTTTTTGTTAATGCGAAGACAATACTTCTGTATTTCCTGATGTGTTGCACTCACTGAAAATCTAGCGGATTTTTCCAACTATGCACAGAAATGATTGTACATAAGTGAAAAGGATGTTTTATACTATTGGGATTAACATTTATCAAGTGTACGTATAATCTCCAGTGTACATGTTAAACATATTTTGCTATCGACTGTAAATTGTGACTGAATAATATGATCCTATTTCTGTAACAATTTGATGATGCCTGTAAACTGGCGTCCCTCATGTACTGTACCATGAGAATCAATCCATCTATTTACTTATTTAAATAAAATAAACATTTCTCTGATTTCAAAATAACACATCAATGAACTATAAATCAAGGATTCTGTACACAAGAAAATTATGTATGAAAACTGACTTCAAGCTTTATTTTTTTCCCAGGCACTTATAACCCATCCACCAAAGACCTGGTTTTTTTGTTAATGCGAAGACAATACTTCTGTATTTCCTGATGTGTTGCACTCACTGAAAATCTAGCGGATTTTTCCAACTATGCACAGAAATGATTGTACATAAGTGAAAAGGATGTTTTATACTATTGAGATTAACATTTATCAAGTGTACGTATAATCTCCAGTGTACATGTTAAACATATTTTGCTATCGACTGTAAATTGTGACTGAATAATATGATCCTATTTCTGTAACAATTTGATGATGCCTGTAAACTGGCGTCCCTCATGTACTGTACCATGAGAATCAATCCATCTATTTACTTATTTAAATAAAATAAACATTTCTCTGATTTCAAAATAACACATCAATGAACTATAAATCAAGGATTCTGTACACAAGAAAATTATGTATGAAAACTGACTTCAAGCTTTATTTTTTTCCCAGGCACTTATAACCCATCCACCAAAGACCTGGTTTTTTTGTTAATGCGAAGACAATACTTCTGTATTTCCTGATGTGTTGCACTCACTGAAAATCTAGCGGATTTTTCCAACTATGCACAGAAATGATTGTACATAAGTGAAAAGGATGTTTTATACTATTGGGATTAACATTTATCAAGTGTACGTATAATCTCCAGTGTACATGTTAAACATATTTTGCTATCGACTGTAAATTGTGACTGAATAATATGATCCTATTTCTGTAACAATTTGATGATGCCTGTAAACTGGCGTCCCTCATGTACTGTACCATGAGAATCAATCCATCTATTTACTTATTTAAATGAAATAAACATTTCTCTGATTTCAAAATAACACATCAATGAACTATAAATCAAGGATTCTGTACACAAGAAAATTATGTATGAAAACTGACTTCAAGCTTTATTTTTTTCCCAGGCACTTATAACCCATCCACCAAAGACCTGGTTTTTTTGTTAATGCGAAGACAATACTTCTGTATTTCCTGATGTGTTGCACTCACTGAAAATCTAGCGGATTTTTCCAACTATGCACAGAAATGATTGTACATAAGTGAAAAGGATGTTTTATACTATTGGGATTAACATTTATCAAGTGTACGTATAATCTCCAGTGTACATGTTAAACATATTTTGCTATCGACTGTAAATTGTGACTGAATAATATGATCCTATTTCTGTAACAATTTGATGATGCCTGTAAACTGGCGTCCCTCATGTACTGTACCATGAGAATCAATCCATCTATTTACTTATTTAAATGAAATAAACATTTCTCTGATTTCAAAATAACACATCAATGAACTATAAATCAAGGATTCTGTACACAAGAAAATTATGTATGAAAACTGACTTCAAGCTTTATTTTTTTCCCAGGCACTTATAACCCATCCACCAAAGACCTGGTTTTTTTGTTAATGCGAAGACAATACTTCTGTATTTCCTGATGTGTTGCACTCACTGAAAATCTAGCGGATTTTTCCAACTATGCACAGAAATGATTGTACATAAGTGAAAAGGATGTTTTATACTATTGGGATTAACATTTATCAAGTGTACGTATAATCTCCAGTGTACATGTTAAACATATTTTGCTATCGACTGTAAATTGTGACTGAATAATATGATCCTATTTCTGTAACAATTTGATGATGCCTGTAAACTGGCGTCCCTCATGTACTGTACCATGAGAATCAATCCATCTATTTACTTATTTAAATGAAATAAACATTTCTCTGATTTCAAAATAACACATCAATGAACTATAAATCAAGGATTCTGTACACAAAAAAATTATGTATGAAAACTGACTTCAAGCTTTATTTTTTTCCCAGGCACTTATAACCTATCCACCAAAGACCTGGTTTTTTGTTAATGCGAAGACAATACTTCTGTATTTCCTGATGTGTTGCACTCACTGAAAATCTAGCGGATTTTTCCAACTATGCACAGAAATGATTGTACATAAGTGAAAAGGATGTTTTATACTATTGGGATTAACATTTATCAAGTGTACGTATAATCTCCAGTGTACATGTTAAACATATTTTGCTATCGACTGTAAATTGTGACTGAATAATATGATCCTATTTCTGTAACAATTTGATGATGCCTGTAAACTGGCGTCCCTCATGTACTGTACCATGAGAATCAATCCATCTATTTACTTATTTAAATGAAATAAACATTTCTCTGATTTCAAAATAACACATCAATGAACTATAAATCAAGGATTCTGTACACAAGAAAATTATGTATGAAAACTGACTTCAAGCTTTATTTTTTTCCCAGGCACTTATAACCCATCCACCAAAGACCTGGTTTTTTTGTTAATGCGAAGACAATACTTCTGTATTTCCTGATGTGTTGCACTCACTGAAAATCTAGCGGATTTTTCCAACTATGCACAGAAATGATTGTACATAAGTGAAAAGGATGTTTTATACTATTGGGATTAACATTTATCAAGTGTACGTATAATCTCCAGTGTACATGTTAAACATATTTTGCTATCGACTGTAAATTGTGACTGAATAATATGATCCTATTTCTGTAACAATTTGATGATGCCTGTAAACTGGCGTCCCTCATGTACTGTACCATGAGAATCAATCCATCTATTTACTTATTTAAATGAAATAAACATTTCTCTGATTTCAAAATAACACATCAATGAACTATAAATCAAGGATTCTGTACACAAGAAAATTATGTATGAAAACTGACTTCAAGCTTTATTTTTTTCCCAGGCACTTATAACCCATCCACCAAAGACCTGGTTTTTTTGTTAATGCGAAGACAATACTTCTGTATTTCCTGATGTGTTGCACTCACTGAAAATCTAGCGGATTTTTCCAACTATGCACAGAAATGATTGTACATAAGTGAAAAGGATGTTTTATACTATTGGGATTAACATTTATCAAGTGTACGTATAATCTCCAGTGTACATGTTAAACATATTTTGCTATCGACTGTAAATTGTGACTGAATAATATGATCCTATTTCTGTAACAATTTGATGATGCCTGTAAACTGGCGTCCCTCATGTACTGTACCATGAGAATCAATCCATCTATTTACTTATTTAAATGAAATAAACATTTCTCTGATTTCAAAATAACACATCAATGAACTATAAATCAAGGATTCTGTACACAAGAAAATTATGTATGAAAACTGACTTCAAGCTTTATTTTTTTCCCAGGCACTTATAACCCATCCACCAAAGACCTGGTTTTTTTGTTAATGCGAAGACAATACTTCTGTATTTCCTGATGTGTTGCACTCACTGAAAATCTAGCGGATTTTTCCAACTATGCACAGAAATGATTGTACATAAGTGAAAAGGATGTTTTATACTATTGGGATTAACATTTATCAAGTGTACGTATAATCTCCAGTGTACATGTTAAACATATTTTGCTATCGACTGTAAATTGTGACTGAATAATATGATCCTATTTCTGTAACAATTTGATGATGCCTGTAAACTGGCGTCCCTCATGTACTGTACCATGAGAATCAATCCATCTATTTACTTATTTAAATAAAATAAACATTTCTCTGATTTCAAAATAACACATCAATGAACTATAAATCAAGGATTCTGTACACAAGAAAATTATGTATGAAAACTGACTTCAAGCTTTATTTTTTTCCCAGGCACTTATAACCCATCCACCAAAGACCTGGTTTTTTTGTTAATGCGAAGACAATACTTCTGTATTTCCTGATGTGTTGCACTCACTGAAAATCTAGCGGATTTTTCCAACTATGCACAGAAATGATTGTACATAAGTGAAAAGGATGTTTTATACTATTGGGATTAACATTTATCAAGTGTACGTATAATCTCCAGTGTACATGTTAAACATATTTTGCTATCGACTGTAAATTGTGACTGAATAATATGATCCTATTTCTGTAACAATTTGATGATGCCTGTAAACTGGCGTCCCTCATGTACTGTACCATGAGAATCAATCCATCTATTTACTTATTTAAATGAAATAAACATTTCTCTGATTTCAAAATAACACATCAATGAACTATAAATCAAGGATTCTGTACACAAGAAAATTATGTATGAAAACTGACTTCAAGCTTTATTTTTTTCCCAGGCACTTATAACCCATCCACCAAAGACCTGGTTTTTTTGTTAATGCGAAGACAATACTTCTGTATTTCCTGATGTGTTGCACTCACTGAAAATCTAGCGGATTTTTCCAACTATGCACAGAAATGATTGTACATAAGTGAAAAGGATGTTTTATACTATTGGGATTAACATTTATCAAGTGTACGTATAATCTCCAGTGTACATGTTAAACATATTTTGCTATCGACTGTAAATTGTGACTGAATAATATGATCCTATTTCTGTAACAATTTGATGATGCCTGTAAACTGGCGTCCCTCATGTACTGTATCATGAGAATAAATTTATTTATTTATTTACTCCTATACTTCATGGTGTTCTCCATTGAATGACTTGTTATATTGTAGAATAACCTCAAGCTTTATTTTTTCCCAAGTATTTTTAATCCATCCAAAACATACTTGGGTTTTTTTGTTAATGCGAAGTTAATATTCCTATATTTCATGACGTGCTCCATTGAATGACTGGTTATCATATTGTTCCCACGGTCCTAAGACAAAAACGCCAGCAACCATGTAACTTAACCATGAACCAAATTTATGAAATTTATATAATGCTTATCCATGCCTGTATATTTGGTGTGTCCTACACAAGTAGGAAAAAATGTGTATTTTATTAAAACATTATTATTAATTATGATTGCTAATCGTATATGTAATTTATCATATCGATGACGCCTGTAAACTGGCGTCTCTCATGTACAAAATGAGAATATACTATTATTATTATTATTATAATATCCTGTATTTTGGATTTTACGCGTCACTCAACGTGTGGTTAAATCTATAGTTTGGATTATCGTTTCGGATTTCTTTCGGGAGAAATTCACAGTACTCAAAATTGGTCTTGTTGATCTATTTGGACGATTATCAATGCCGGTTACTCGTAATATGTCTGGAAAACTGGAAAACGCTGAAGAATATCTTCGAGTCAATTTATCTTCACCGCAAGTTTCTTCTTTACCTGTTTCCTTATCTGATTTTGATAATTTTAAACACACCCCTCATGTCAGCCCAGGTTTTGATAATATTGCTATGAGAGGTAGTGTAGTAGTAGACTCCGATGTTGATTCGGATGTGGCTACCGAATTAGAGATCCTAGAGCTTAAGGTTCAAGAGCTTAGACTTCGCAGCAAACAACGAAAATTGAAGAGCGAGCGCTCTCAACAAGTCAAGACTGCAGCCAGCTGCGTTCGATCTTGCGCCAATCCTTCGAAAAGCCAACTCCTAGACGGTAGCACCAACCATTGCACAAAGCAATCATCAGAGTCAAATTGTACTGCCACACCAGTCCAACCACTCCTGAACTCAGTTAGCCCCATTAGAATGCCTCAAATTGAGATGGATAAGTTCGATGGTACACCAACTAAGTTCTTGAAGTTTATAAGATGCTTTAACATGTTCATAGGAGAACAAACTAATGATGACAACCTACGGTTAATGCATCTTATACACAATTGTGTTGGTATAGCCAAGGAGGCCATAGAGCATTGCATTCTACTGCCCTCTGAGGTAGGCTATAGGAAAGCCATGGGGATTTTACGAAGTCAATTTGGCCAACCTCATGCAGTTTCAGATGCCTTCCTCTCCGAATTACTGTCAGGCCCACAGCTGCAACCTGAAGATATAGTTGGGCTACAACGGTTGTTGAGACAGATGACCAATTGTGAGATAGCCTTATCTCAGATGAATCACATGGCAGACTTGGACTGCTCTACCAACCTTAAGTGCATTGTTCAACGTCTCCCTCGGCACCTACGATGGAAGTGGGCAGAATTGGTAAACGATGGTTTACAGTTTGCTGAACCTAGCTTTCGTTACCTCAAAGAATTCCTCGAAAGGCAACTGTCCTTGGCTACAAGCTGTTACGGCCAGATAGCTAATGGGAATAGGAACAACAACGAAGTAGGGTCCAACGATAAAATGTCCAGAGCTATGCCTTCGCACAGTGTTAATGTCGTGAAGTCACGAGCCCAGAAGTCGTGCATAGTTTGCTTCACAGATCACGACTTATGGGAATGTCAACGCTTTTTGTCGATGAGTCACAAAGAGAGACTAGCAGTGTCAATGCGGCATAAGGTGTGCTTCAACTGTTTGAAATGTAATCACCGAGCTGACACTTGTCGTGCAGCAAGAGGTTGCGATATAGTAGGATGCACTAGACTTCATCATAAACTTCTACACAATGAAGATAATTCAGCATGCAAGACTGTCAACTACTCTAGCACGGAATCCGGAACTTCCTTTTTAGGATATGTGCCGATTCGTATCTTAGGTCCTAAAGGATTTCTAGATACCTATGCCTTTCTTGACAATGGTTCAGATGCTACACTACTGCTGAGTCATGTTGCCCGCCAAATAGGACTGGAAGGGGTTAATACATTGATGCAGGTAACATCTTTCTGTGGAACTACTTCTCAGAATTCATCTAAGGTTGATTTCGAAGTTGAATCCTTAACGGGAGATTACAAGACGAGGGTCAAGAGTGCCTACACCGTGGAAAGCTTACCTGTAAAGAGACCTAAGACTCCTTCAAACGAACAGATGAAAAAATGGCCTCACCTGGCAGAAATTCCCTTTCTAGACGTCGAATGTAAACAGGTCAGTCTACTAATTGGGACTAATGTACCTGAAGCACACTGGGTGCTGGAGCAGCGTATAGGGAAATCCAACCAACCGTTTGCATCTTTGTCAGTTTTTGGTTGGTATTTATTGGGTTCAGGAAACGAATATAAAGAAGCAACCTCTATCTTCTGCTTAGAGGAAAGTGAATCAGTAGAGAACAAGCCTTTGCGAATGATTGAAGCTGAATTTCAGGACAAGCACTCATGCGAAAGGTCCAGTTCTGAAATAGATAAAGGGGTTCTGAAGGCAACCGATAGGGAGATAAGATTGCGGAACGGACATTATGAAGTTCCATTGACTTGGAAAGAGGACTGGCGTAGATTACCGCCTAATAAGTTTGAGGCAGAACGCAGGCTGGACAGTCTTCAGAAGAAACTAAAAAAGGACGAAAGCCTATTGAAGTCCTACAATCAAATACTAACAGACCATGAGTTGAAGGGTTATATTAGTCGCGTTCCTGACGACTTCTCCAAGAAACGTAGAGTTATCCCTCACCACCCAGTTATAAATCCCCGCAAGCCTGGTAAAATTAGAGTGGTTTTCGATTGTGCCTTTAAATGTAAGGGAATATCCTTGAACGATTGTCCGTATTCGGGACCTGATCTGATGAATGACTTGGCTGGGGTACTATTGAGATTTAAAAAACATCGGATAGCCTTGTCAGCAGATATTGAGGAGATGTTTCTTCAGGTTCACTTACCTGTCAAGGATAAAAGTGCCTTTAGTTTCTTATGGTATTCTGAGGGTAGACTGGACTTACCACCGAGCCTGTATGAATTAAACGTACATCCCTTCGGTGCTACCTCATCACCTTTTTGTGCAGCCTATGCTTTAAAACGAGGCACAAGACGATGGAAACAAGGGCAACTCCTCGCTGATACGTTTTGGAGACGGTGGAAGCGGGAGTACTTGACGACCTTACAATCGCGTTCGACGACATCGAAACTTACAAGTGGGAGACCTAGTACTAGTGGCTGCGGAGCCTTCACCTCGCAATCGTTGGTCAATGGGAATAATTACAGGTGTTACGGCAAGCTGTGATGGGTATATCAGAAAAGTGGATATCAAGACACCGAGGGGTATAGTCAACCGAGATGTGCGTAAGGTTTGCCTATTAGAAGGTATTAAGGAGAGATAAGCACTTTGTAGGATATATAGCTGGATAGTGGATGCAGATGTGGCGAGAGTAAATTGTACCATTTCTGTGTCTTACTAGCAGGTAGAGTAGGGAAAACCAGGCTGGTTTTGAGGGGGCGGTGTTAATTCCTTTCCTACCTGTTCATTCTCAATCTTTTCTTTGTTCAACATTATACTACTTGCCATTAGTAAGTAGTATGATTGTTATATGTTAATTTATTACAATGACATTTGCTTACAACTGCAGTTAAATTACTTGTTCTATTATCATTCTATTAATGTATAGTTCTTATTTTTCTTCTCCTTAAACATTACTTGCTGCATTTACCCTATAGTGTATGCTTTACTATTGAAAGTTGTTTGTTCATATTTGTTTATTCTTTGCTTGGCATTCGCGGGCCGTTTGAACCGACACGTGGATCGACCTTGACACAGCATTGCTGTTTTTACTTATTGACTGCACAGTGGTTGTGCATTTGACGGCATTTAGCCACAGACACCTCACATTTTGAGGTTTGTATATTATATATCTATTTTTATGTAATAAAGTATCGTATTGCGTCCTTTATTTGATTACTGTTCATTCATGTATAGTAGTATACGCATAGAGGACAAATTGAAAGTCGAGGGAGTGCAGAGGTACTTCACGTCAAAGTTACTCGGAACCGAAAATGGTGCGAACTGCTCCACTAGATGTGACACCCTAGGATTAGAAACACTATGGCTAATACGCCTGAGACTAAACTTAACACTTTACTATAAGCTTCTAAACCACTCAGTTTTTACCTCTACTAATGGCTTTCGACTTTCAGATGACAGTGTCTACAAACTAAGACACACTAAGGGTACAGTAGGTATTGAACAATGTAAAACAGCTACCAGGCAAAAGTTTATTTGATTAGGTATGCACAGATATGGAATAAACTACCAATGGAAATGCGTCAAGCAGGTATATTGGCTTCCTTCAAAAAAGTGCTTAACGACAAACTACACGAGTTTGCAAACGAAAGTAGTCTTAGTTACTATCTGAGAGCCTCCGAAATTATAGGTCCATCTAATGTATAAGTTCAAATACTACACCTGCTGTTTTTGCCTATATTTATAATTTTAGATAAAACATTAACGATTAAGATACTTACCCTCAAACAGACAAGAAGTTTCGTTTGTAAAACTTCTACCCAACACAATAAGTGGAATAAAATGGACATAAACTGACAACATGAAAAAGGTTATAACTCACCACAATATCACATGGACAGATGTACGCTCGTCGGACATCATATATGCATCACCAACTACAACCCAACATTCCTGAGATAATGTGATGAACTTATATCCATAATGTTGCTGAGCAGTCAATACCCACAACTCCTGTCGGAACAAGTGAAATTCAAAAACCTTCCTCACGAGAAGTAAATATCCACAAGCAGTAGAAATCCATTAATTAATGCGTCTAAAGCTTATGTATTTTACTCCCAACAATGACATTGCAGATCAAATGAGATAAACATATCACTGATTTCAAAATAACACATCGATGAACTATAATTCAAGGATTCTGCACACATCAAAATTATGTACGAAAATTGACTTCAAGCTTTATTTTTTTCCCAGGCACTTATAACCCATCCACCAAAGACCTGGTTTTTTTGTTAATGCGAAGACAATACTTCTGTATTTCCTGATGTGTTGCACTCACTGAAAATCTAGCGGATTTTTCCAACTATGCACAGAAATGATTGTACATAAGTGAAAAGGATGTTTTATACTATTGGGATTAACATTTATCAAGTGTACGTATAATCTCCAGTGTACATGTTAAACATATTTTGCTATCGACTGTAAATTGTGACTGAATAATATGATCCTATTTCTGTAACAATTTGATGATGCCTGTAAACTGGCGTCCCTCATGTACTGTACCATGAGAATCAATCCATCTATTTACTTATTTAAATAAAATAAACATTTCTCTGATTTCAAAATAACACATCAATGAACTATAAATCAAGGATTCTGTACACAAGAAAATTATGTATGAAAACTGACTTCAAGCTTTATTTTTTTCCCAGGCACTTATAACCCATCCACCAAAGACCTGGTTTTTTTGTTAATGCGAAGACAATACTTCTGTATTTCCTGATGTGTTGCACTCACTGAAAATCTAGCGGATTTTTCCAACTATGCACAGAAATGATTGTACATAAGTGAAAAGGATGTTTTATACTATTGGGATTAACATTTATCAAGTGTACGTATAATCTCCAGTGTACATGTTAAACATATTTTGCTATCGACTGTAAATTGTGACTGAATAATATGATCCTATTTCTGTAACAATTTGATGATGCCTGTAAACTGGCGTCCCTCATGTACTGTACCATGAGAATCAATCCATCTATTTACTTATTTAAATGAAATAAACATTTCTCTGATTTCAAAATAACACATCAATGAACTATAAATCAAGGATTCTGTACACAAGAAAATTATGTATGAAAACTGACTTCAAGCTTTATTTTTTTCCCAGGCACTTATAACCCATCCACCAAAGACCTGGTTTTTTTGTTAATGCGAAGACAATACTTCTGTATTTCCTGATGTGTTGCACTCACTGAAAATCTAGCGGATTTTTCCAACTATGCACAGAAATGATTGTACATAAGTGAAAAGGATGTTTTATACTATTGGGATTAACATTTATCAAGTGTACGTATAATCTCCAGTGTACATGTTAAACATATTTTGCTATCGACTGTAAATTGTGACTGAATAATATGATCCTATTTCTGTAACAATTTGATGATGCCTGTAAACTGGCGTCCCTCATGTACTGTACCATGAGAATCAATCCATCTATTTACTTATTTAAATAAAATAAACATTTCTCTGATTTCAAAATAACACATCAATGAACTATAAATCAAGGATTCTGTACACAAGAAAATTATGTATGAAAACTGACTTCAAGCTTTATTTTTTTCCCAGGCACTTATAACCCATCCACCAAAGACCTGGTTTTTTTGTTAATGCGAAGACAATACTTCTGTATTTCCTGATGTGTTGCACTCACTGAAAATCTAGCGGATTTTTCCAACTATGCACAGAAATGATTGTACATAAGTGAAAAGGATGTTTTATACTATTGGGATTAACATTTATCAAGTGTACGTATAATCTCCAGTGTACATGTTAAACATATTTTGCTATCGACTGTAAATTGTGACTGAATAATATGATCCTATTTCTGTAACAATTTGATGATGCCTGTAAACTGGCGTCCCTCATGTACTGTACCATGAGAATCAATCCATCTATTTACTTATTTAAATGAAATAAACATTTCTCTGATTTCAAAATAACACATCAATGAACTATAAATCAAGGATTCTGTACACAAGAAAATTATGTATGAAAACTGACTTCAAGCTTTATTTTTTTCCCAGGCACTTATAACCCATCCACCAAAGACCTGGTTTTTTTGTTAATGCGAAGACAATACTTCTGTATTTCCTGATGTGTTGCACTCACTGAAAATCTAGCGGATTTTTCCAACTATGCACAGAAATGATTGTACATAAGTGAAAAGGATGTTTTATACTATTGGGATTAACATTTATCAAGTGTACGTATAATCTCCAGTGTACATGTTAAACATATTTTGCTATCGACTGTAAATTGTGACTGAATAATATGATCCTATTTCTGTAACAATTTGATGATGCCTGTAAACTGGCGTCCCTCATGTACTGTACCATGAGAATCAATCCATCTATTTACTTATTTAAATGAAATAAACATTTCTCTGATTTCAAAATAACACATCAATGAACTATAAATCAAGGATTCTGTACACAAGAAAATTATGTATGAAAACTGACTTCAAGCTTTATTTTTTTCCCAGGCACTTATAACCCATCCACCAAAGACCTGGTTTTTTTGTTAATGCGAAGACAATACTTCTGTATTTCCTGATGTGTTGCACTCACTGAAAATCTAGCGGATTTTTCCAACTATGCACAGAAATGATTGTACATAAGTGAAAAGGATGTTTTATACTATTGGGATTAACATTTATCAAGTGTACGTATAATCTCCAGTGTACATGTTAAACATATTTTGCTATCGACTGTAAATTGTGACTGAATAATATGATCCTATTTCTGTAACAATTTGATGATGCCTGTAAACTGGCGTCCCTCATGTACTGTACCATGAGAATCAATCCATCTATTTACTTATTTAAATGAAATAAACATTTCTCTGATTTCAAAATAACACATCAATGAACTATAAATCAAGGATTCTGTACACAAAAAAATTATGTATGAAAACTGACTTCAAGCTTTATTTTTTTCCCAGGCACTTATAACCTATCCACCAAAGACCTGGTTTTTTTGTTAATGCGAAGACAATACTTCTGTATTTCCTGATGTGTTGCACTCACTGAAAATCTAGCGGATTTTTCCAACTATGCACAGAAATGATTGTACATAAGTGAAAAGGATGTTTTATACTATTGGGATTAACATTTATCAAGTGTACGTATAATCTCCAGTGTACATGTTAAACATATTTTGCTATCGACTGTAAATTGTGACTGAATAATATGATCCTATTTCTGTAACAATTTGATGATGCCTGTAAACTGGCGTCCCTCATGTACTGTACCATGAGAATCAATCCATCTATTTACTTATTTAAATGAAATAAACATTTCTCTGATTTCAAAATAACACATCAATGAACTATAAATCAAGGATTCTGTACACAAGAAAATTATGTATGAAAACTGACTTCAAGCTTTATTTTTTTCCCAGGCACTTATAACCCATCCACCAAAGACCTGGTTTTTTTGTTAATGCGAAGACAATACTTCTGTATTTCCTGATGTGTTGCACTCACTGAAAATCTAGCGGATTTTTCCAACTATGCACAGAAATGATTGTACATAAGTGAAAAGGATGTTTTATACTATTGGGATTAACATTTATCAAGTGTACGTATAATCTCCAGTGTACATGTTAAACATATTTTGCTATCGACTGTAAATTGTGACTGAATAATATGATCCTATTTCTGTAACAATTTGATGATGCCTGTAAACTGGCGTCCCTCATGTACTGTACCATGAGAATCAATCCATCTATTTACTTATTTAAATGAAATAAACATTTCTCTGATTTCAAAATAACACATCAATGAACTATAAATCAAGGATTCTGTACACAAGAAAATTATGTATGAAAACTGACTTCAAGCTTTATTTTTTTCCCAGGCACTTATAACCCATCCACCAAAGACCTGGTTTTTTTGTTAATGCGAAGACAATACTTCTGTATTTCCTGATGTGTTGCACTCACTGAAAATCTAGCGGATTTTTCCAACTATGCACAGAAATGATTGTACATAAGTGAAAAGGATGTTTTATACTATTGGGATTAACATTTATCAAGTGTACGTATAATCTCCAGTGTACATGTTAAACATATTTTGCTATCGACTGTAAATTGTGACTGAATAATATGATCCTATTTCTGTAACAATTTGATGATGCCTGTAAACTGGCGTCCCTCATGTACTGTACCATGAGAATCAATCCATCTATTTACTTATTTAAATGAAATAAACATTTCTCTGATTTCAAAATAACACATCAATGAACTATAAATCAAGGATTCTGTACACAAAAAAATTATGTATGAAAACTGACTTCAAGCTTTATTTTTTTCCCAGGCACTTATAACCCATCCACCAAAGACCTGGTTTTTTTGTTAATGCGAAGACAATACTTCTGTATTTCCTGATGTGTTGCACTCACTGAAAATCTAGCGGATTTTTCCAACTATGCACAGAAATGATTGTACATAAGTGAAAAGGATGTTTTATACTATTGGGATTAACATTTATCAAGTGTACGTATAATCTCCAGTGTACATGTTAAACATATTTTGCTATCGACTGTAAATTGTGACTGAATAATATGATCCTATTTCTGTAACAATTTGATGATGCCTGTAAACTGGCGTCCCTCATGTACTGTACCATGAGAATCAATCCATCTATTTACTTATTTAAATGAAATAAACATTTCTCTGATTTCAAAATAACACATCAATGAACTATAAATCAAGGATTCTGTACACAAGAAAATTATGTATGAAAACTGACTTCAAGCTTTATTTTTTTCCCAGGCACTTATAACCCATCCACCAAAGACCTGGTTTTTTTGTTAATGCGAAGACAATACTTCTGTATTTCCTGATGTGTTGCACTCACTGAAAATCTAGCGGATTTTTCCAACTATGCACAGAAATGATTGTACATAAGTGAAAAGGATGTTTTATACTATTGGGATTAACATTTATCAAGTGTACGTATAATCTCCAGTGTACATGTTAAACATATTTTGCTATCGACTGTAAATTGTGACTGAATAATATGATCCTATTTCTGTAACAATTTGATGATGCCTGTAAACTGGCGTCCCTCATGTACTGTACCATGAGAATCAATCCATCTATTTACTTATTTAAATGAAATAAACATTTCTCTGATTTCAAAATAACACATCAATGAACTATAAATCAAGGATTCTGTACACAAGAAAATTATGTATGAAAACTGACTTCAAGCTTTATTTTTTTCCCAGGCACTTATAACCTATCCACCAAAGACCTGGTTTTTTGTTAATGCGAAGACAATACTTCTGTATTTCCTGATGTGTTGCACTCACTGAAAATCTAGCGGATTTTTCCAACTATGCACAGAAATGATTGTACATAAGTGAAAAGGATGTTTTATACTATTGGGATTAACATTTATCAAGTGTACGTATAATCTCCAGTGTACATGTTAAACATATTTTGCTATCGACTGTAAATTGTGACTGAATAATATGATCCTATTTCTGTAACAATTTGATGATGCCTGTAAACTGGCGTCCCTCATGTACTGTACCATGAGAATCAATCCATCTATTTACTTATTTAAATAAAATAAACATTTCTCTGATTTCAAAATAACACATCAATGAACTATAAATCAAGGATTCTGTACACAAGAAAATTATGTATGAAAACTGACTTCAAACTTTATTTTTTTCCCAGGCACTTATAACCCATCCACCAAAGACCTGGTTTTTTTGTTAATGCGAAGACAATACTTCTGTATTTCCTGATGTGTTGCACTCACTGAAAATCTAGCGGATTTTTCCAACTATGCACAGAAATGATTGTACATAAGTGAAAAGGATGTTTTATACTATTGGGATTAACATTTATCAAGTGTACGTATAATCTCCAGTGTACATGTTAAACATATTTTGCTATCGACTGTAAATTGTGACTGAATAATATGATCCTATTTCTGTAACAATTTGATGATGCCTGTAAACTGGCGTCCCTCATGTACTGTATCATGAGAATAAATTTATTTATTTATTTACTCCTATACTTCATGGTGTGCTCCATTGAATGACTTGTTATATTGTAGAATAACCTCAAGCTTTATTTTTTCCCAAGTATTTTTAATCCATCCAAAACATACTTGGGTTTTTTTGTTAATGCGAAGTTAATATTCCTATATTTCATGACGTGCTCCATTGAATGACTGGTTATCATATTGTTCCCACGGACCTAAGACAAAAACGCCAGCAACCATGTAACTTAACCATGAACCAAATTTATGAAATTTATATAATGCTTATCCATGCCTGTATATTTGGTGTGTCCTACACAAGTAGGAAAAAATGTGTATTTTATTAAAACATTATTATTAATTATGATTGCTAATCGTATATGTAATTTATCATATCGATGACGCCTGTAAACTGGCGTCTCTCATGTACAAAATGAGAATATACTATTATTATTATTATTATAATATCCTGTATTTTGGATTTTACGCGTCACTCAACGTGTGGTTAAATCTATAGTTTGGATTATCGTTTCGAATTTCTTTCGGGAGAAATTCACAGTACTCAAAATTAGTCTTGTTTATCTATTTGGACATTTATCAATGCCGGTTACTCGTAATATGTCTGGAAAACTGGAAAACGCTGAAGAATATCTTCGAGTCAATTTATCTTCACCGCAAGTTTCTTCTTTACCTGTTTCCTTATCTGATTTTGATAATTTTAAACACACCCCTCATGTCAGCCTAGGTTTTGATAATATTGCTATGAGAGGTAGTGTAGTAGTAGACTCCGATGTTGATTCGGATGTGGCTACCGAATTAGAGATCCTAGAGCTTAAGGTTCAAGAGCTTAGACTTCGCAGCAAACAACGAAAATTGAAGAGCGAGTGCTCTCAACAAGTCAAGACTGCAGTCAGCTGCGTTCGATCTTGCGCCAATCCTTCGAAAAGCCAACTCCTAGACGGTAGCACCAACCATTGCACAAAGCAATCATCAGAGTCAAATTGTACTGCCACACCAGTCCAACCACTCCTGAACTCAGTTAGCCCCATTAGAATGCCTCAAATTGAGATGGATAAGTTCGATGGTACACCAACTAAGTTCTTGAAGTTTATAAGATGCTTTAACATGTTCATAGGAGAACAAACTAATGATGACAACCTACGGTTAATGCATCTTATACACAATTGTGTTGGTATAGCCAAGGAGGCCATAGAGCATTGCATTCTACTGCCCTCTGAGGTAGGCTATAGGAAAGCCATGGGGATTTTACGAAGTCAATTTGGCCAACCTCATGCAGTTTCAGATGCCTTCCTCTCCGAATTACTGTCAGGCCCACAGCTGCAACCTGAAGATATAGTTGGGCTACAACGGTTGTTGAGACAGATGACCAATTGTGAGATAGCCTTATCTCAGATGAATCACATGGCAGACTTGGACTGCTCTACCAACCTTAAGTGCATTGTTCAACGTCTCCCCCGGCACCTACGATGGAAGTGGGCAGAATTGGTAAACGATGGTTTACAGTTTGCTGAACCTAGCTTTCGTTACCTCAAAGAATTCCTCGAAAGGCAACTGTCCTTGGCTACAAGCTGTTACGGCCAGATAGCTAATGGGAATAGGAACAACAACGAAGTAGGGTCCAACGATAAAATGTCCAGAGCTATGCCTTCGCACAGTGTTAATGTCGTGAAGTCACGAGCCCAGAAGTCGTGCATAGTTTGCTTCACAGATCACGACTTATGGGAATGTCAACGCTTTTTGTCGATGAGTCACAAAGAGAGACTAGCAGTGTCAATGCGGCATAAGGTGTGCTTCAACTGTTTGAAACTTAATCACCGAGCTGACACTTGTCGTGCAGCAAGAGGTTGCGATATAGTAGGATGCACTAGACTTCATCATAAACTTCTACACAATGAAGATAATTCAGCATGCAAGACTGTCAACTACTCTAGCACGGAATCCGGAACTTCCTTTTTAGGATATGTGCCGATTCGTATCTTAGGTCCTAAAGGATTTCTAGATACCTATGCCTTTCTTGACAATGGTTCAGATGCTACACTACTGCTGAGTCATGTTGCCCGCCAAATAGGACTGGAAGGGGTTAATACATTGATGCAGGTAACATCTTTCTGTGGAACTACTTCTCAGAATTCATCTAAGGTTGATTTCGAAGTTGAATCCTTAACGGGAGATTACAAGACGAGGGTCAAGAGTGCCTACACCGTGGAAAGCTTACCTGTAAAGAGACCTAAGACTCCTTCAAACGAACAGATGAAAAAATGGCCTCACCTGGCAGAAATTCCCTTTCTAGACGTCGAATGTAAACAGGTCAGTCTACTAATTGGGACTAATGTACCTGAAGCACACTGGGTGCTGGAGCAGCGTATAGGGAAATCCAACCAACCGTTTGCATCTTTGTCAGTTTTTGGTTGGTATTTATTGGGTTCAGGAAACGAATATAAAGAAGCAACCTCTATCTTCTGCTTAGAGGAAAGTGAATCAGTAGAGAACAAGCCTTTGCGAATGATTGAAGCTGAATTTCAGGACAAGCACTCATGCGAAAGGTCCAGTTCTGAAATAGATAAAGGGGTTCTGAAGGCAACCGATAGGGAGATAAGATTGCGGAACGGACATTATGAAGTTCCATTGACTTGGAAAGAGGACTGGCGTAGATTACCGCCTAATAAGTTTGAGGCAGAACGCAGGCTGGACAGTCTTCAGAAGAAACTAAAAAAGGACGAAAGCCTATTGAAGTCCTACAATCAAATACTAACAGACCATGAGTTGAAGGGTTATATTAGTCGCGTTCCTGACGACTTCTCCAAGAAACGTAGAGTTATCCCTCACCACCCAGTTATGAATCCCCGCAAGCCTGGTAAAATTAGAGTGGTTTTCGATTGTGCCTTTAAATGTAAGGGAATATCCTTGAACGATTGTCCGTATTCGGGACCTGATCTGATGAATGACTTGGCTGGGGTACTATTGAGATTTAAAAAACATCGGATAGCCTTGTCAGCAGATATTGAGGAGATGTTTCTTCAGGTTCACTTACCTGTCAAGGATAAAAGTGCCTTTAGTTTCTTATGGTATTCTGAGGGTAGACTGGACTTACCACCGAGCCTGTATGAATTAAACGTACATCCCTTCGGTGCTACCTCATCACCTTTTTGTGCAGCCTATGCTTTAAAACGAGGCACAAGACGATGGAAACAAGGGCAACTCCTTGCTGATACGTTTTGGAGACGGTGGAAGCGGGAGTACTTGACGACCTTACAATCGCGTTCGACGACATCGAAACTTACAAGTGGGAGACCTAGTACTAGTGGCTGCGGAGCCTTCACCTCGCAATCGTTGGTCAATGGGAATAATTACAGGTGTTACGGCAAGCTGTGATGGGTATATCAGAAAAGTGGATATCAAGACACCGAGGGGTATAGTCAACCGAGATGTGCGTAAGGTTTGCCTATTAGAAGGTATTAAGGAGAGATAAGCACTTTGTAGGATATATAGCTGGATAGTGGATGCAGATGTGGCGAGAGTAAATTGTACCATTTCTGTGTCTTACTAGCAGGTAGAGTAGGGAAAACCAGGCTGGTTTTGAGGGGGCGGTGTTAATTCCTTTCCTACCTGTTCATTCTCAATCTTTTCTTTGTTCAACATTATACTACTTGCCATTAGTAAGTAGTATGATTGTTATATGTTAATTTATTACAATGACATTTGCTTACAACTGCAGTTAAATTACTTGTTCTATTATCATTCTATTAATGTATAGTTCTTATTTTTCTTCTCCTTAAACATTACTTGCTGCATTTACCCTATAGTGTATGCTTTACTATTGAAAGTTGTTTGTTCATATTTGTTTATTCTTTGCTTGGCATTCGCGGGCCGTTTGAACCGACACGTGGATCGACCTTGACACAGCATTGCTGTTTTTACTTATTGACTGCACAGTGGTTGTGCATTTGACGGCATTTAGCCACAGACACCTCACATTTTGAGGTTTGTATATTATATATCTATTTTTATGTAATAAAGTACCGTATTGCAGAATATCCTGTATTTTGGACTTTACGCGTCATTCAACGTGTGGTTAAATCTATAGTTTGGATTATCGTTTCGAATTTCTTTCCAGAGAATTTCGCATTGTGTTTGGACAATAGAAGTATCATCACAAACCTAGTGGTCTTCTGATTTCCGTCTTTCTTGCGTCAGGACTATGAATTTCTCGACCAGTACATAGCAATAATTTGGCAACGAGTACATGACAATTTGGCGACAGGGAAAACTAGTATTAACCACTCAGCAGCAGCAACATAACAATTTGGCGACGTGAAAAATTATGGATCCTTCTAAATTGGAATTACTACTTGAACGACAAATGAAATTAATGGAGATGTTCGTCAACCAACTGACTGATCCAGCTTCACCTTCAAGCAATCCCAATCATACCATGCTACCATCTGTCGACGGCATTGTGAATAGTATTTCACAGTTCAATTATAATCCAGATGCGAATGTCACTTTTGACACATGGTACCAACGATACGAGGATTTATTCACAGTTGATCTCGCCTCACAAGACGATGCTTGGAAGGTGCGAGTGTTATTACGTAAATTGGGTCCCGCAGGATATGAGAGGTACTGCAACCTAATTTTACCCCCAAAAACCACGTGACAAGTGTTTCGATGATATATTAAAGCTGCTGCGTGAACATTTTGGAGACTACTCCTCATTATTCAGCATACGCTATCGTTGCCTCAAGCTGACAATGAATGAAAATGATGATTTTCTTACTCACGTTGGCACAGTCAACCGAGAATGTGAGAGATTTCGACTCAGGTCCTTAACAGATGATCAATTCAAAGCCTTGATTCTCATATGCAGTCTTCAATCTCCTCGTTTCACAGATATCCGAACTCGACTGCTCAATCATCTAGAACAAAATCCTAAGTTAACTTTAGATGACATTTTTTCTATTTTTTTATTTTTCCCGTGGTTCCTAGTGGAACATAGGCCTTCATCTGCACGTCTCCATTCTTTTCTCTCTTCTGCTATAGTTTTCGCCTGCATCCATGTTAGTCCATATTCTTTCAACTCCTCTGCACACGATCTCCTCCATGTAACCCTTGGACGTCCCACACGCCGCTTCCTTTTCGGGTTCCACTCGAGGGCTTGGCCCGCGATGTCACCCAGCGGTCTCCTCAGCGAGTGTCCGATCCATCTCCACTTTCTCCTGCATATTTGTTGGGCGATTGGTTCTGGCTTTGTTTGTTCCCATAATTGGTTGTTGGTGATTCTTTCCGGCCATCTGATCTTCAGTATTGAGCGAAGACCGTTGTTAATAAAGGTCTGCAGCCTTTTGGAAATATTCTTTGTGACCCGCCCGGCTAGTTTCTGATCCGTATAGAAGAACTGACTGGCTTGACGTTTGTATTGAAAATCCGAATTTTGTTGGTGATGCTGAGTGACGAAGATTTCCAGATTGATTTCAGGCTGATGAATGTGTTTCTCGCCTTCCCGATTCTCGATTTGACATCCTCGTCCGCTCCTCCTGTAGTTGATACAATGCTCCCTAGATAAGTGAATGAAGTAGCCTCTTTCAAATCCCTCCCGTTGATGGTGATTGACGTTGGATGTTGTTGCTGTTGTTGGTTGGTTATTTTCATCACCTCCGTCTTGTCTATGTTTACCTGGAGTCCTGTCTTTGCTGCTTCTTCGACCAGTTTGTCGGTTTTCGCTTGTAAGTCTTCGATTGTGTGTGACATCAAACATAAGTCATCCGCGAAATCCAGGTCTTCTAGGTTCTTCATGTCGGTCCAGGATATTCCTGTCTTCTCGTTTCCCACAGTCTGACGCATAATCCAGTCCACCACAATTAGGAATATCATCGGTGATAGTAAGCACCCTTGTCTGACTCCAGTGTTTACTCCAAACGTCTCGCTGAGTTTTCCGTTGTGGATCACTTGGCAGGTGCCGTTGTCGTACAGCTGTTCTTATTTTTTTTTTTATTTCTTATTTTTGATTACAGCTTGATTCCACACCGTATTTTTGGGACAAGTATGGAATTTTCAGCGTGGATATCGGTAGCCCAAAATTCGCGGGCCCACCATAGATATCAGGAGTGCGTCGGTGTGGGCTCGAACCCCGGACCATATGCATAGCCGGCGAGAGTCCTAACCACTGTGCCACCGACGCACACAAATGCTTGTCACCGCCTCGAGGGTGGAGACGAGGTGAGTTGGAGTACCTGGGCTGGAGTACCTGTTGAATAAGGCTGATGAATATTTGGGCACCGTACGCCGTATTACTAGAGTACTTTCCAAATTACTTCGCGGTCAACGCTGTCAACGGCCTTCTCAAATTCTATAAAATTGAGGTAGAGGTTTTATTGCCGTTCCATGCTGTTCTGTGATGATGATGCGTAGAGTTGCAATTTGGTCAGTACATGATTTGCCTTTTCTGAATCCAGCTTGTTCTGATCGGAGTTCTGTCTCCAGTGCGCCCTTTAATCTCTCCAGGATGATGCGACTCAGGATTTTACTTGGCGTCGATAGGAGCATGATTCCTCGCCAGTTCTTGCAGAGTGAGGCGTAAGTCGCCCTTCTTTGGTAGTTTCACGAGGTAACCTTTCCTCCAGTCAGTAGGCACCTTTCCCTCCTTCCAGACCTTTTGCAACAATGGAGTCAGCATGTCTGCTGTAGTCTCTGGGTCCGCTTTCAGTGCTTCAGGGGGTATTCCATCTGGTCCAGCTGTTTTTCCAGCTTTCAGAAGTTTGATTGCGTTCAAGATTTCAGCTCTCGTTGGAGGATTGGTGTCAACTTGCAGTTGTGTACGCGCTGTTGTTGGTATTTCTGGACGGGTTGCAGGTGGTGGTCGGTGTAAGAGTCATTTGAAGTGGTTCGCCCATTGTTTAATCTGTTTTTCTTCCTTGGTAATGGGCTTCCCTTGGCTGTCTTTTATAGGTTTCGCTTGTGTTGGTCTCTTCCCGGATAGAGATGTGGTTATCTGATATAGTGTCCTCAGGTCCCTTTTGCCTGCTGCCTTTTCAGCTTCAGTAGCTAGGTTGTCGTAGAATCGTCTTTTGTCCTTCCTAGCACTCTTCTTCACTTCTTTATCCAGTGCTGTGTAAGGTGAGCTCATCGTCTCCTTCTCCTGTCCGTCCTTGCATTGAATCATTTTCTCCTTCCCCATTCTCCTCTCCTCTATTAGCTTTCAAGTGTCCATTGGGAGCCATTCCTTGTCTTGTTTCTTCTTCCTTCCTAAAACCGTTGAACACGTTTCGTTGAGAATCGCCTTCAGAGACTTCCAATGTTCTTCCACGCATGATTCTTCAGGGCTGTCGCGTAGTGTTTCCTGCTTTGCTCTGACAGTTGCAGTGAAGGTGTCTTTTGTGGTTGTGTCCTTCAGTAATTGAGTGTTGAACTTGCATTGTGGCCTATCCTCAGCCATCCTCGAGGCTTTTAGTTTCACCTTGAAAGTCCCTTGTACTAGATAGTGATCTGAACCCACATTTGCTCCTCTCCTCGACCTTGTGTCCAGTAGGCTCTGTTTCCACTTTCTTGAAATTGAGATGAAGTCTATTTGGTTTTTGGTGTTTCCATCTGGTGAAATCCATGTCGTCTTGTGTATATCCTTGTATTTGAAAACGCTGCCACCAATCCCCAAGTCATTGAAGGCACAGAAGTCTGAGAAGAGTTCACCATTGTCGTCCATTTCACCGAGGGCCTCTCGGCCCATGGTCAGTTCTCTTCCTGTGTTGTCTCCTCCCCTCCCCCTGTTTTTCATTCATATCACCAATCAGGATTTTGATATCGCCATTTGGGACGTCGTCCACTACTGTTTGTAGTTGTCTGTAGAACGCCTCCTTCTTCTCTTGTTCTGAGACGTTTGTAGGCGCATAGCATTGAATGATTGTAACTTTCCTTCCTTTTGAGTTGAACCTGGCTGTCATTATCCTGGAGGAGATTGGTTCCCACTGCATGAGAGCTTTGGCTGCTGTTAGTAACATCATGATGGCCACTCCCTCGATGCGCTCGTGGTTGTCCTCTGGGTGGCCGGAGAAGATTATTGTCTGTCCAGTTGGTAGTTGGCACCTTCCAGTTCCGTTCCATCTGCTCTCGCAGATTCCCAACACTTCTATTCGATACCTTCTCATTTCAGCGGCTATCTGGGCAGCCTTTCCAGTTTCGTACATTGTACAAACATTCCAGGTACCCATCAAAAGCCGACGCGCGATGGGGTGCTCAAACCCCCGACCCACTGAGTCTATATTTTGTATATTATAGTGTATTTCTCCTAATTTGTGGTTACTTTTGCAGGTCATTTGGAAATTCGGGGTCGTGTGCACTCTGGCGTCATTGCAACTGTGTACGACAGTGTAATTGTTAAACTGTGCTGCAGTACCCGTGCATGCCTCAGCCACAGTACCACATCTAATACATAATAAAACCAGCCCAATATTTCCAACATTACTTGACCTAAGGTTTGGTTATTCAGTTTATTAGAAAGCCTGTCAATGTTTCATTAATTAGATTTATAAAATCATAAGACCATCTATAATTATCCTCAACGTATTATCCTGATATGGATGTGACAGTTTCTCCATAACATAAGCAAACTGGTACTTCGTAATGTCTAAAGCATGCCACATCAAAAGTGATTATGTAAACTTAGCAATAATAAGCCCAGCCAACCAACTATTTTCCTCAAGTCCGTTTGACTTACCTCTATCACTAATCATACCACTATTCATTTCACTCTACTCAGTAGACTATGGCTTCATTTGATTTAGTATTCAAAACTCCTACACATTTTGCTGTTTAAAACCTTTGAACTACTATCTATTCAGCAACCGCTCAACCAACTCACTGATTTTCTCTTCGCTGTTATCTTCAATAAGTTGGGTCAATGTAATTATCTCCAGAAACACTTATATTAGCAACCATACCTTTCAGCATTTTACATACATACATATATAACTGGTATAATATACTGTACTATTTATGACCTTATATGAGTACCTTCAGTCAATGGCTACCCATTTTCATACGATTTTCTGAAATTCATAATGTTAAAACTACATGGCATTTTTTCCATAATATAAACCGACGAGCCACTTTGCAGTGCATATCGCGCACCATATAAAAATCATGGAAATTTAGCATAACAGGTTCTGCTAACCAGTTGTTTCCTCAGGATGATTGTCAATGCAGTTGAAGATTGAACGATCAATTCATGGTTGTTTGCTCAAACCAACTTCCCCAATTTTCGCGGAGGCATCAATACACCAGTCATCGTCTCATCGGTCGCTGTTCAGAAAGAAGTCAGCAGTAAACCATCAGAAGTAATTTTGTGATTTATTATTGTAATATTTGTTCACAGACCCTAGTAAAAACATTATTTATATATGTTGGTGTAACAATAAATAATTCTCGAGTGGCCAATCGGTCTTTTGGTTTTTTCGTCCGTTATTACTAAGCGTTTCTGAAAAACTGCAAGGAACAGCGTGGGCCCGAGCGTAGCGAGAGCTGGGCATTAACGGTTTATGAGACGTGGCTGACAATGATTCTACATGATTTTGTCGCCAATTGTTCCACCACTCATATCACTCTGCTAAATAGAGTATAACTTAAATGTTGCAGTACTAACTACTTCTACACTTCATAATTATTGAGGGAAACTCTTTGGAGCATATGCATGAAGATATTACTGCTAACGATGTCCTCAGGTGTTGATGTGTCCGGTGACCTAGTGTGAAGCACTTTTTATGAAAGTCGTTGATGTGCAGCATACTGTATGATACGGACGGTGTCAATCACGTCTCATAAACCGTTAATGCCCAGCTCTCGCTACGCTCGGGCCCACGCTGTTCTTCGAAGATTTCTCAGAAACGCTTAGTTATAACGGACGAATAAACCAAAACACCGATCTGCCGCTTGATATTTCTTTATTGTTACACCAACATATAAAAGGAATAAGCGAACTAAGGTCTGAAAACAAATATTACAATAATAAATCATTGTATTACTTCTGACGATGTTTCACTCTTCTTTCTGAACAGCGACCGATGAGACGATGACTGTCGTATTGATGCCTCCGCGAAAATTGGGGAAGTTGATTTTGAGCAAACAACCAAGAATTGATCGTTCAATCTTCAACTCCATTGACACTCCCCGGCAAAAAAGGGATCCAACCCTTTTTTCCTTCACGACCAATGCACGTTGACTTGGATGCCATTGCGAGAACCTGGGTCACACGGACAGAGCTGAAATGGAAAACAAACAGAAAAGCCAACACACCACAAGCATACCCACAGCACAATCTCACACATCGCTGACGACCTGCGCCTCCAGACAGAGACCTCCTCTTGACATCTTGCAACACAATCGCCACTTGCTAGAATGACTCTTGCAGAATGCAACGTGACCATGGCAGCACCTCACGATACTCTACGCACATCCTCTTATCTACTCATTACCAATTACCACTGAAATCGCTTGTCACTCATTCTGCCTCAGTTCTAGTAACGGTGACGCATGCGAGCCTCAGTCGTTTACACTCTTTCTCCCCGGCGTGTCGGACCGCAGCTAACAATTATCTCCGTGTGCATTTCATTCTCAGCAATAGCCTAGCCTCCCCGGCGTATACGACCCATCTGCTGTCCTTAACATCAATCAATTCATTCATGGATGTAGAAGACTCGAAACAACTTCAGAAGTAATCACGACGAAAATTTTAACAAAATTACGCAATAACAACAAGATACGAAAACAACGAGTAAACACAATGAATCCAAAATACACCAATTGATATGACACACCACACGTATATACAAATAGTACAAACAACCTCGCCGATCATGTCTTGATGGAATTCCTTTGAAGAATTGCAGGACTTACACCAGTACGCCTACAACCCTTCACAGGTTGACGATTGTAATTTGTGGAATGTCCGGACACAAACAAGATTAACCAACAATTACATCAATTGGAACTCACACAACTATTTAACACAAACATATGTACAATCAACACATCAAATGTTGTGGATTCTGGCATGACAAACTACCCTTGAAGAACTGTAGGACTTACAGCAGTACGCCTACATTCCTTCTCAGGTTGATGATCCAAGTGGAAGTCGTCCGGACACAAACAGAATTACCAACAGCTAGATGACAGATGATATCAATTCAGTATATACAATATGAACATATGTACAAAATCACACACCAAGCACATTGGACTGCTCATTGATGCGCTACCCTTTGAAGAATTGTAGGACTTACAGCAGTACGCCTACAACCCTTCTCAGGTTGACGCCCTAGGTTGGAAAATCGTCGCAGAGTTCATTTGCTAACTTCCTTCTATCAGCTATATCCTCAAATCTGAACGGCAACACGCCCATGTCATTGTATCGTAGAATATAGATGACGAACAAACACACGACATATCTCATCAACCAAGTGTAGAAACAGAGTAATTTACACCAAAGATAATAACATTCAATTAGTAACTTGAAACTAGAAATGCCTTTATTCGTGCAAGTCAATTTAACAATTACTCTCTCGTTTACACTTGGCTTATCCTCACTAAACTGAGCAATATCTTTCGTCTTTTCAAACGCACCAATACTATCATAGTCATTGCACAAGATACTTGAGTTGATGGGTGTCTGTTTCATTGTGGATGACAGCACCAACGATGACTGAGTGACACAAGGTGATGAACTTAGTGGTGGATCAGAAGCTGTTGTGGTTCGGCTCTCAGATAGTTGTCCAACTGCAAGATTACCACCACTGCTGTCTTTCACTACTAGTTCGGGTTTAGCACTATCATCTGATGATAGGTGGGCTACACGCTGATCAATTACACTGACTGTCTCACAAGTATGCACACCTTTTGGAACTGCATCTGCGTTCAATTCTACTTCACGTTGTAGTTGTACAGAACCTTTATTTAACTTAGCAGTAGTAGGCATATCCCTCATCTCATCATGATCAACCAAAGACAACTGTGAAGTATCATGATCATTATCACGAATATTCACTTTACCGTCAACTTCATCATTTTCAAACTCTTTAATAACAGAAGTAGACAATTTTGGTTCCTCCTCGCAAATCATTAAAGGTTTTATAACTTCACTCTGACTAGTTATACTTTGTAAACTTGTGGAGTCAGAACTCCACTCTGAAGCAGTAACTCTATTCTGTGACACTCTATTCAACAACGGCTTACCAGTTGCAACTACAGACTTCTTCACCTCACCGTTATCGTCACACAATTCGGAGTCAGACCTGGAGTTTACATTTAGCTTATCACTGAACTTGCTCACTGGTTCACAGTTCACTTCTGTATGCACCTCTTGCAAATGTGTAAAACACAACCGTGTTTGTCTTGCATCTTGTAACTTATCTGTTGAGGATGTACTACGAAACCTGTTACACTCACTAGGTCTATATGCATTACTAGACATCATGGAGCCTTCTCGATATCCACCTCTCTGAGGCCTACTCGTCATCAATGATTGCATTTTGATCTCAGACTGCTCTATTCTAGGGGTGAGATGTAATAGACTGGCGAACTTGCTCATAGATTGATTGACACTAGTATTTACCAGTTTCAGGATATCATCAAACTTTGGCTCGATACCCTCATCCTCCATACGGGAGCTCATCTTCACCCACTTCCTTTGCAGTCGAGTAGGTAGACGTCTTGCTATTACTTCTAGTATAAAACTCGAGTTGAGGTCACTCATGCGATTCATCGAAATCATTCCATTCTTGTAAATTAGCAAATTATCTAAAAACTCAGTGAGTGCCTGGGAGTCATCCTGTAATTGACCACCATTACCCTTAACAGCCTCGAATAATTTCCCTGCAATCATCGAAGGTCTTCCAAACCTTTGACGTAATATGCTCATAGCCTCGTAGTAGCCCTCTTTTGGCTTCATAAACTTACAGCACTGTATAGCTCTTGCAGCATCTCCAGTGCAATATCTCATCAAATACATTAACTTCAATTCATCATTTAATAAAAACCACTCAACATGATCTCAAACTCCTTTACAAATTGTAAATAATCGGCCGGGTTTCCATCAAAACACCGTGGTTCAAATTTAGGGAGTTTGATGTTCCTATTATCCCTGAACGGCGAAACAGTAACATCAACCATGTCATGCTTAACATCAGACACATCGTTACAATTAACAGACAAGTCACCATGACTTACTTTCCTGTTTGCATCCAAGACACTCTGTCCCTTCTTTGACCCAGGCATTGTTGAACTTGACCCAATTCCAAAAAGTTCCAGATATTGCTTGTTCAAAGAGGACTTGACCGGCACCAGGAGAAATGAACGGCGACTATCCAAACTTTCACCAACTGTTTGAATCCGCCAGATCTGTTTCCATCGTCAGAAACTGTCAATCACGTCTCATAAACCGTTAATGCCCAGCTCTCGCTACGCTCGGGCCCACGCTGTTCTTCGAAGATTTCTCAGAAACGCTTAGTTATAACGGACGAATAAACCAAAACACCGATCTGCCGCTTGATATTTCTTTATTGTTACACCAACATATAAAAGGAATAAGCGAACTAAGGTCTGAAAACAAATATTACAATAATAAATCATTGTATTACTTCTGACGATGTTTCACTCTTCTTTCTGAACAGCGACCGATGAGACGATGACTGTCGTATTGATGCCTCCGCGAAAATCGGGGAAGTTGATTTTGAGCAAACAACCAAGAATTGATCGTTCAATCTTCAACTCCATTGACAGACGGGGTCTAGGTAATGCGATATTACAACTACAGTCATTTTAAAAGGTCTCAGAGCTTAATATGACGAAACGAGGGAGGGTGGCGCATGCTGGTCAGCAGATATGATAGTGGTCACAAATGTGGATCCCTCCGATCTGTAGGACAGCAACATGCACTTTTTGACAACCGGAGATTTAAACAGTAGTTTAGATCCCCAGTAGGTAAAAATTGACTTAAAAACAATGTCGACCGCGTAGATCACAACTATAGAAAATTCTTTTTTCCTAACATCAACGAGTTGGCCCAGCTTCTTGTCGAGATGCTATCCTATTGGCCTCACACAAATTCGCCAGATATCTTGCAGGTTCTGACTGGGAAGAATACTTCATCAACAATAACTTAGTAGTATCACCTGAGATTTTCTACAAAACAGTTGGCTCAGCAAGAGACACAATCGTGCCCTGAAATCTGCCCTAAAGACACCAACTCCATCTATTGACAGGAAAACGCGACTAAAACTAAAGAAATTGGAAAGGAAATACCATGTATTCAAGGAATTTAATGCGTTTAACCAAATACATGAAACTCTTAAACTGCTTGAGGAGAAACACAAAATGAAGTCACAACATGAGGAAAATAAAGCGCTTATGGGTAACACCAAAACTCAGGAACTTTGTAGGATATTGCAAAAACGCAGTAAAGACAATAATGTAAGCATCTTGGAACATAAGGGTATAGTATACAACGATCCCCAGGTCATAAGGGGACTCCTCAGTGAATTGTTTTGCAATGACACCAGAGTGCACCCGACCCCAAATTTCCAAATGACCTGCGAAAGTAACCACACATTTGGAGGAATAGACTTTAATATACTTTAGAGGTTGACGGTATAGACGTTCGCGAACAGTACAAAAGTTTGTTGACGCAATCTCTTATACATCAACTTCTAACTTATTAATTCTCGCGTACCAAAAGCAAAGCAAAAGACAGTATTTGATCGTCCAAATTACGCGATATATTTCAGGACCAAAACGAGTTGTTAGACGAACGCTTCGCTGGCTAGTGATCGTGCCGCACGTGACACGACGGAGTACCAAATGGCGGGGATGCTTGACCGGAAGCCTCCAGCTAAACAAGTCGACTTAAACTGTGGTGGTCAGCATCCAGTGATGTGTGATTGCTTTGCTCAATAATTTTGGGGAATTATTCACCGCTACAATACAAAATATAGACTCAGTGATTAAGACATTGAAGTCAAATGGTAGTACTGGAACAGACGACATATCATCTGTCATGTACAAAAATGGTAGCACTGAAATGGTAGTCTTGTTACTTAGAATATTTACTCTGTCACTGGAGACTGGAACTTATCCCGAAGTGTGGAGAACCACATACATATTACCTAAGCACAAAGCAGGGGCCAAAACCAGTGCATTCAACTATAGACCTATTAGTATAACACCGGTAATATCACGAATAATGGAGAAAGTGGTTAAAGACCAAGTGTCAGACAAATTGCTAGAACATGAACTTATCAATCCATCACAACACGGATTCCTCAAAAAGAGATCATGTGTGACCTGTCACATAGACTTTTTCAATGAAGTTACACGAAGCAGGGACAACAGAACTGGTAATTGTGCTATATTTCGATATAACAAAAGCCTTTGATAGAGTCCCCCATAATCTGCTAGTCAGCAGGTTATGCTCACTAGGGATATGCGACCCTCTCCTGATCTGGATAAAATCATTTCTCTGTGGCCGAAGTCAGATAACGAAAGTTGGCTCGGTAATCTCGAGGCCTAAACCAGTAAGTAGTGGTGTAATCCAGGGAAGTGTATTAGGCCCACTCCTATTCATAATATATATAAACAGTATGTGTGAATGCTTTAGTGTTGGTAAACCAATACTATATGCAGATGACTTAAAAGTGACCTATAAATGCAAGAACTCAGATCTCGGAATAACATTAAACGCCATACAGCAAGAATTAGAAAAAATGGATAGATGGTGTGACACCTGGCAACTCCAGTTCAATGTCAACAAATGTGGCTGGCTCTCCAATATCCAATATCCTGATTACGAGCTAGTATAAACCAGTGATTTCTTTGAGCTCGCTTCTTGATTGTGAGGTAGAGGTTCCAGATCTTCGGTGAGCTTCTGCGTAGTAAGTCCCGCCACTCGACTGCTTTAGCTCTGGTAGACCGAAGAGGAGTGGTGTGGGGATTGATCAAGATGTGGTTTGTAGTATGCAGTATGTTAGGACTGTATTGCGGCCGTGAATGGAGTTTGACCTAACTCCCGTTGGTCATTCGGTTTAGTCATAAAAGCAGAATAGTAATAGTAGTAATAATAATAGGCTCTAGTGTAGATAATATAGGATGAGATAAGTTGAATAATAAAGGTGACCTAAGGAAAAGATAGAGTTAGAGAAGGCAGAATAGGTCGTGGGGATTTAGTTTGTACGCTTATCCATTGACAGTGTGGTCTTAAGTTTTATGAGGATAAGCCGTTGAGACACAAACCTTGCATTTCTGCATGATTGTCTAGCTTCCGCTTAAAAATCTCCAGAGATGGCGCTGTAGTCACGGCCGCCAGTAAAGCGTTCCAGAGACGGCAAACACGAAGCGAAAAGAAATGTGATCGCACTCGAGTCTTTGGTCTCTGGTGTGCTATCCTTAGCGGGTTACCTCGTGGAAGCCTATAATCACTTAATGGCAGGATGCTTTTATTTGGGTGGGCCTGGTCATTTAAGATCTGGTAGACGGTGATGAGGTCTCCCCTGTGTCTACGGTAACTAAGTGTGAAAAGACCTAATTTCTTTGGTCGTTCCTCATATGATTTGTTGCGGAGGCCGATCAACCATTTTGTCGCTCGTCTCTGGACACTTTCTAGAATGTTAGCATCCCTTTTGAGTAGCGGAGGTGCAATGATATTATGCACCTCAAGGTGTGGCCTCACATATGTCTTATATAACCTCAAGAACAGTTCGGGAGTGAGAGCTCCCAGCTGCCTATGCATAAAGTGTAAAGTTGCGTAGGCTTTGGCGACATCCCTCGCGTAATTTCCACTGGTGTCTAGCTTTTCTGTTAGAATAAGACCTAGATCGCGCTCTGATTGAACACAACTCAAGTTCTGGCCACCAAGGGTGTAATTTACACTCTTTGACCTGCCGGAATGAAGTTGCACTACTTTGCACTTCTTTAGGTTGAAAGGCATTCCGTTAGCCAGAGCCCAGTTTCCTAAAGTTTGCAGGTCAGCCTGCAGTCTGTCTGAGTCTTCCGATGAGTTTATTGCTCTTCAAATCTTTACGTCGTCAGCGTAAAGAAGCGCAGAGCAGTTTAGTTGGGAGGGCAGGTCGTTGATAAAAATCAAAAACATCAACGGCCCTACGATAGAACCCTGAGGAACCCCTGATGCCGAGGTGTGCCAGGATGATCAGATGCGGTTGACTTTGGTGCAGAATTCTCTCTCGCCTAAGTAATCTTTCAGCCATGCGAGAAGTGCTCCAGAAACACCCGCCTTGCTTATTTTGTGAAGGAGCAGACCATGGTGAACTGTGTCGAATGCTTTCGCAAAGGGGATAGGATTGCTCGTTTCCATTCACATGGAAGTTTCCCTACATCAAGGAAGTGTTGGAACAGATCACTTAGGGGTTGGCAGAGACTTTCTGAACACTGCTTCACGACAGATGGTCTAATGTCATCACAACCTGAAGACTATCCCGAAGCCAACCTTCCCAATTTTGCAAGTACCATAGCCGGGGTAATTTGAAATGTACCCAGGAGGTTTTCGCGTGTTGGTTTTGCGATGTAATCTGGATGTTCTGTGGGGGTAATATCCTCGTTGCTGTTTAGTTGCCTGTGAAAGGCTAGGCTGAATGTTTCTGCCATTTCAAGGCTAGTAAGAGATTTCCCATCAAAACCCACTGGATTGCATGCTCCCTGGTTGGTCGGTTTTCTTTCGGACATAAACGTGTATAGGCTTTTGGGGTTCACGAGAAGCTTATTGGCGAGGTTTCCCTGAAATGTCCTTCTATCGCTCCGGACTCGTATGTTACATCGATTCCTGAGTTCAAGGTACACTTCATGTTCGGGTTGACTCTTCGATCGTCGCCACGCAAACCAGGCTTTTCGCTTCGCCTGCAGAAGGCGTTGTGTCCCCCTTTTTAGCCATGAACGTTGCTCCCTAGCTTTTGGTGTGACTAAAGGAACAGTGTCTGAGACCGCCTGGTGAATGATCTCCTTTGCCACTCTCCAGTGTTCTTCTACTGTTAGCTCTGTCCATTTTTTAGGCCAATTTGCTTCACACAGAAATCTTCGCATTTTGGTGTAGTTGGCTTTGTTATAACACAGATAGGGCTGTGTATTGTCCCACTGTAAGCACTCGCGGAGGACTATGTCGAATACTATGACCGCGTGGTCACTACTACCTATGGGAGTCGTGATCTGAACGTTTTCCGCTGGTAGCTGGTCACTAGCTGGTCAGTGAATCCAGCCTTCCTGATGGTATGCAGCAGATTTCGATCAAATCTATCATGAGCTTTTCCCGACACCAAGTTAAGAGATGGGGCATTGAAGTCACCAGCTATGACAATTTGATCATAACCCATATCTTGAGTTGCTGAGATTGTGTTTAGCAGTACCTGGTTGTGGTCTGCTCCGCATGAAGGTGATCGATAAATGCTGCCCACTAGATATTTGCAGTACCCAACGGTGAAGTGGCACCATATGGAGTCAGGGAGCTCTGTGAGGGGAGGGTCCATCGCGTGAACACATCTGAACTGTTTGTCGACGTATATGGCGACTCCAGCTCCTTCTTTAAGGTCCCTATCTCGCCTGACTAGGACCATATCATTTATACTGACTTCGCTGTCTGTCACCGTAGGGGTTAGCCAGGTTTCCGTCAGTATTATGATTTTGGAGTTCAGTTGTGATTGTAGGTGTCTAAGTTCAGCTATTTTGCCTCTTAGCCCTCTCACATTACTGTACAGGCAACTGGTAGTCAGTCTCACCACTTCCCCGTATTGGGGGGTAGTTGACTTGATATTGGCTATCGGTTGAGGAGTTATCCTACGAACTAGTTGGCCGATTCCCCAGGAACCGGTCTGTTGGCGTTTTTTCTTCTAGTTCAGTCGGAGCACCCGGATGACACTGGCTATCATCGTCCGTGCTGCACCGCTGTAGTGTGACTAGGGGTTGAGGATTTTTTTAACTACGCTTTGTTCTCTCCTTTGGGTGCAAGGCCGGCTCTCGCAGCAGCGAATGTGTTTGCTGACCTTGTCCTTGGTCTCGTACCATCTATGGAGAGCGGTAGTCAACTGGTCTTGGGAGCTGAACTTGACAGCTAACAGACGTGGCGTGTTAAGGGACATAAGATGAGTGGGTCGAGGCAGTCTATAAATAGAGACAGCCCTGAACTCCCCAGGGCCATCTGGGATGCCAACCATCTCCATTGTTGTACATCATGACAATGCTTTTCGCAGGCGTTCCCAGTTACCAGTTCGGGAATGCCATGCACAACCATGGAGGCAGAAGGAATGAGCTCTGGTGATTCCCTCGCCATTTGTCTTTCCTTCTATGGCCTGCCTGGCTTAACACGTATGTTACAGGCCCTCCCTATAGAAAGGACTTGAGAAGCCAGTAACACTTTTTTGACATCCTCGGTAGAGCCTAATGTTACCCTCAGTGGGGATGGTTTGCCTTCAGGTGCAGCAGTGCCCCTATACAATCTGCATAGATTTACTGGTTGGATGTCCAAACCCAGTGTGCTACACAAGATGGACCACTGTTCCTGATCAAATAGGGCCCTATCTTTCAGCAGACTACTACTACAGTCTGGTACATTAAAGAGGATTACACAATTTGATCTACTAACTGTGGGCTTGGGCCCGGTCCTCGCATATTTGTGATCCCCTTTAAGACCGTTTTGGTTCGTCTGGTGCGACTGGGTATTTTGTGTGTCTCAGTGCTATGGCCAGTATTACTGGCAGACGATAGGGGTCTTTTTCCAACGACGGAAACCCGTGGTGCTCCAGCCTCTGTGTCTGGGGCGGTTATGTCAAGAGTTACAAGTTTAACCGGTGAGGATTTTGGTATCCTCGGTTTACGTGCGTTTGTACTAACTTCCGGATTGGTGGGGGTCGAACATTTCACATTTTCCCCTGCTACTTTTGCGCCAACTTTAGTTTTCAGAGGACTACTCGAGGCTACATCAGAACGGCAACTCAGGCATATGTACCAGAACCATTGGCATGGGTTTTTACGCATAAAGTCATTATATGCTTTTGGTACCCCATTGTCGCATCTGCAATGCACCCATCGCTTGCAAAAGTTACATTCGAAAGCAGAGTCTGCTTGTTCGACAACAGAAGCGCAGACCTTGCAGTCGTCTGCCTTCTTGGGGAGCGTTCTTGTCGTCTTGCGACGCCGTGAACGTTTCTTTTTGGCCTTCCTATTTGTTTCATGGTCTACCATGGGAATGGGTGTTATGCAATTCTCACTTAGTGCAATTTTCCCACTCGGCTCTGTTAACCTAGTCGCGTTAACAGGGGTGGAGCCACATCCACTTGGCTGACTTTGCACAGCTTCACTGTAGGATTGTGGCGACATGGGTAATCTGTACGAGCAGGGAATATTTGCCCTGGTCTTCAAGACCGGTATGCGTGAGTCCATCAGCTTCACCTGTTTGCCAGTTCGGCTGAAGCCCTGGTGACTACAGAGTATGATGTCCCATCACTTATTTTAGGGTGAGAATCTATTGTCATTTTACTCCTAAACTAATACTGGTGTCCAATAGACTTACAGCAAAAGAAAATAGAGAGCACAGAAAAGAAGGATAAAGTATTTAAGTAAAAGCTTTTAACTTTACCTGTAACTTTCGGGTTATTCGGCTTCACAGCAATCACGTAACAGACCCACAAGTCCTGTATACTTGAAAGAGCGAGGAGGATAATGCTACAGAAGTAGCACCTGAAGCTTTGGCAGTAGTTAGAGAGAGCGGGAAGCATCACACACAGGCTCGGTGAGGAAGAAATGGTTGAATAAAATTCGCCGGGTAGGAAGATCAGGTTTCCCAAACAAATAATTCACAAAATTGGATATTTCCGGTTAGACAGGAAAACGCACGTCTTATTAAAGGAGCGCGCTCTGCATAGGTTGCAACAATTTAGAACTTGACGTGACAATTCAAAGCCATGCCCCCTACGAATGGAATGTGTATTGGACCTAAGACTGAAATACTCACATGACTTATCATTTTCTGAACATATCTCCAAACAAGTGTCAAAGTCATGCAGACTTATCGGCTTTCTACTCAGGAACTTCTACAGAAATGAGTCCAGAATTCTGTTGTACAAGGTTTGTGTGCGTCCTTTATTTGATTACTGTTCATTCATGTATAGTAGTATACGCATAGAGGACAAATTGAAAGTTGAGGGAGTGCAGAGGTACTTCACGTCAAAATTACTTGGAACAGAAAATGGTGCGAACTACTCCACTAGATGTGATGCCCTAGGACTAGAGACACTATGGCTAAGACGCCTGAGACTAAACTTAACACTTTACCATAAGCTTCTAAACGACTTGGTTTTTACCTCCACTAATGGCACTCGACTTTCAGATGACAATGGCCACAAACTAAGACACACTAAGGGTACAGTAGCTATTGAACAATGTGAAACAGCCACCAGGCAAAAGTTTTACTTGATTAGGTATGCACAGATATGGAATAAACTACCAATGGAAATGCGTCAAGCAGGTACATTGACCTCATTCGAGAAAGCGCTTAACGGCAAACTACAAGAGTTTGCAAACGATAGTAGCTCTAGTTCCTACCTGAGAGCCTCCGAAATTATAGGTCCATTTAATGTATGAGCTTAAATACTACACCTGTTGTTTTCCGCCTATATTTATAATTTTAGATAAAACATTAACGATTAAGATACTTACCCTCAAACAGACAAGAAGTTTCGTTTGTAAAACTTCTACCCAACACAATAAGTGGAATAAAATGGACATAAACTGACAACATGAAAAAGGTTATAACTCACCACAATATCACATGGACAGATGTACGCTCGTCGGACATCATATATGCATCACCAACTACAACCCAACATTCCTGAGATAATGTGATGAACTTATATCCATAATGTTGCTGAGCAGTCAATACCCACAACTCCTGTCGGAACAAGTGAAATTCAAAAACCTTCCTCACGCTAAGAAAATACCCACAAGTAGTAAAAATCCATTAATTAATGCGTCTAAAGCGTATGTATTTTACTCCCAACAATGACATTGCAGATCAAATGAGATAAACATATCACTGATTTCAAAATAACACATCGATGAACTATAATTCAAGGATTCTGCACACATCAAAATTATGTATGAAAATTGACTTCAAGCTTTATTTTTTTCTCAGGCACTTATAACCCATCCACCAAAGACCTGGTTTTTTTGTTAATGCGAATACAATACTTCTGTATTTCCTGATGTGTTGCACTCACTGACAATCTAGCAGATTTTTCCAACTGTGCACAGAAATGATTGTACATGAGTGAAAAGGCTGTTTTATACTATTGGGATTAACATTTATCGAGTGTATGTATAATCTCCAGCGTACATCTGAAACATATTCTGCTATCGACTGTAAATTGTGACTGAATAATATGGTTATATTTCCGTAACAATTTGATGATGCCTGTAAACTGTCGTCCCTCATGTACTGTACTATGAGAACAAATTTATTTATTTATCATCGGAGGTCTTCCAAATCCTTCACAGAGCATACGCATAGCCTCAGTATCCTTCGTTTGGGGGCATAAACTTACAGGACTGTATAGCTCTTGAAGCATCTTCAGTGCAGTACCTCAACAAATACTTTAACTTCATTTCATCATTTAATAAAAAAGCACTCAACATGTTCCCAAACTCTCTGATTAACTGTGGATAGTCTGTTGGATTTCCATCAACGTACAGAGACTTGAATTTAGTTAATTTCAAACCCTTGCTATCCTCAAACGGCGAACCATGAACAACAGAATCATCATGCTGATCATCATATATATCATTACAATTGACAAGCAACTCAGCGTCACTGACTTTCCTGTCTGCTTCCAAGACGCATTGTTTCTTCTTTGACCCGGGATTCACTAAACGTCACCAAGAAATCCAGAAAAGTTCCAGATAACACTTGTCCAAAGAGGACGGGCAGACGCGAGGAAAGACGAACAGAATCTATCAGAAACTCTCAATGTCCAGGTCTTAATAGACTGGACCTCGCGCTGTCCCTGGAAGACTTTCAGAAACAATTTGTAATAAGCAACGCGAAAAACCAGAACACAGATTGGCGACTCGAGAGTTCTTTATTGTAACACCAACATATAGGCAACTTTAAAATTAAGTTTTAGCTAAGGTCTATGAACAAATATTACAATAATAAATCACAATATTACTTCTGACAGTTTTGGCCTGACTTCTTTCTGAACAGCGACCGATGAGACGATGACTGTCGTATTGATGCTTCCGCGAAAATTGGGGAAGTTGGTTTTGAGCAAACAACCATGAATTGATCGTTCAATCTTCAACTACATTGACATAAAGAATGGCCGCTCTCAAACTCAGCTCCTGAGTTACACAGATTTTAGGGTGAGCTTCTTATTATTGAAGTTTCCTGTTTAACTTTTCTCTAATTTCAGCCCCTCTATTCAACATTCTCAAGAAGAGGGATTACAGTTGGAGAGCATCAGCTACTGAAGTCTTCGAAAGACTTAAAGACTGTTTATGTAGCCCTCCCATCCTAGCACATCCCAACGTTTCTGACAGGCAGCGCCTTTCATCCTAGACACAGACGCCAGCGATACTGGTATCGGGGCTGTTCTAACTGGAAAAGCTTCAGATGGGGAGGAAAGGTGCCTATGCAATTCGAGGACCTCAGGGCATATCTCCTCGGTAGACATTTTGCAGTACGGACTGATCACAAAGCCCTTAGTTGGCTGCGTAACTTCAAAGAAGCTGAAGATCAGATTGCTAGATGTCAAGAACACCTACACGGGTATGACTTCGAATGCAAGCATAAATCTGGAAAAGATCATGAGAGTGCCGACACATTGTCGAGAAAATCTCTCAGGTATCATGGTGACTGCTCATCACACAGCGAAGCACAAACTTCCCTGCTCCAACTAGAGGCGCACAATTCATATAGTTGGCCAAAACTTCAGTCTTCAGAACCTGAACTGGCCCTAATTCCACAGCACTTCAGCGACACTCAGATCGAGGACCCAACTTTGAAAGTATTGTGGTCAGCGAACTCTTTCACATAATGGGTATCCGGAAAACACTCACCACTGCAAACCACTCACAGGGAAATGGTTTGGTTGAACGCACCAATCAGACCCTTAAATCACTCCTGCAGACATTTGTAGATCAGAAGGCTGCGCGTTCGAATCACGTCGGGCTCACCAGTTTAGGGGCTGACCATATTGACGTTCGCGAATCATACGGAGTATACTGACGCAAGATCTTATGCGAACAACTTCTATAATATTCGTTTCTCGTGAACCAAAGGCAAAGCAAAAGACAGTATTTGATCATTCAAACTACGAGATACATTTCGGGACCAAATCGTGGACTGAGGTAGAAGCTAAGCTGGCTAGTGATCGTGCACGAATGTGACACGACGAAGTACCAAATGGCGAGGATGTTTGACCGGAAGCCTTCAACTAAACAAGTCGACTGAAACACTAAGGGGCAACATCCAATGTTCAGTGATGATTGCTGTGGTCAATAATTTTGGGGAATTATTTACCGCTACACAACCCTATTGAGTGGGACCGATCACTCACACAGTGCCTAATGGCGTACAGAGCAAGCGTTCACAAAGCTACGCGTCAAGCGCTTACCGGAAGAGAACTCCGGCTGCCAGTTGATCCGGCCTCAAACATACTAGAAGGGGACATACTGACTGCATCAGAACACGTAATCAGACTGAGACGAAACCTGAACAAGGTGCGCCAAATGACTAGGGAGGGTGGCGCTAGCTGATCAGTAGATATGGTGGTGTTCACTAAGGTGATTCGCCCCATTCTGCAGGAACAGCAATATGCAATTTGATGACTCGGGATTTTTGTGCTTTTTATGAGGGCTTAGATCTTTATCTTGAAAAAGATAATAATGAACGCCTAGACAGATCATGCTCCTGTCTTTAAACATATACCATTCGCTCAGCCTATTGTTGAGATGCGACCACGTGGGCTCTGCACAGATTTATGGGGCATCTTATAAATTAACTTATTATCCATTGTCGGATCTTTAAATACCACTTCACAATGTCTTATCTCATTGATTTTCTAATAACGTCTTTACTTGGTCCTCATTATATTCCACTAAACCTAACATTTTATAGTTCTTTACGATTTTCATTCGACTTATTCTATTCCTATTCTCTGTAGGGTACGGTTGTGCTCCAAATAGGCAAGAAGCTATGAAATAAAAACAACTGCCTTGAAAATAATTGTATTAAAGTCAAAAGTGGACACCATGATAGTAAGACATATATGCGTAGCATTATACATTGCGAATGAACGTTTTCAGCCTAGGGATTAATTACTTTCCCATTCTATTTCCTATATAAATGTATTTATTAATGGTTTATTGCACTTACTTATTTTATTACACTTTAATGATTCACCTTAGCACTTTACTTTTCTAAAACAGCTTTCACTCCCTTGTAAACGTTGTACTTACCTCAATATTGGTTGGTTATCCTATGCCTACAACCACGGGATGAAAACGAAAGGAAGTCGATTTTCTCGCGCAACCTGGAGGACAACCGTAAAACTCAATAACTATACGGCCTGGTTCAGACAATGAGTGTATTTATATATATATATCAAATATTTAACCGTTGAAACATTATTAACTCGTAGACAATCTACGATTTGACATTATATCATACTTGATCGTGCCTGTAAAAATGGCATGCATTTTCATGTAAATTTATGTTTATGCAAAAATATAAATTATTATCATTATTATTATATACTTCGAACAAACCAGAGGTACCAGAGAGAATACTATGATATGAAAGCACATGAATCATCTGTGGAACCAGGAAGCGAGCTAATGTTACTAAACGAGGAACCACTTAGAAGGAAGACTCCTAAATTCCATAAACGCTTGGAAGTACCTTTAACTGTAGGGGGGTGCTTAGTGGCTGCACCTGTATGACCGAGGAACCCCATTCCGCTCATAACCTAGTCACACATTTCAACAGATTAAAACCTTTCTAGAAAAACGCCTTAGTTCAGGCAAGTCCTGCGGACACAGTCACCTAGCACTGAGGGAAGTGCATCTATGGGAGACCAGGTGGTGTAAGGCATGGTGAGTTCGGAGGTTTTCCAATAGTTAAACTATGCTTGTCTAGTTTCAGGTTGGCTACGTAGCGTTCAGGGATTGATCGCCCAAGACGATACAACGTGTGACCAATGGGAAGAGCCTTCCCCTCCCACACGATTGTATTGTGATTGGTTGTAAATATAAAAACCTTGACCTTGAGACTTCGTTCTTAATAGCACACTGGACTTGTGTGGTCACCCTGCCAAAGTGCGCATCGCTCTCTGCTTCAGATATTAGCTTGATTATCGGACATGTATTAAGCGAAGTTAGACGAAGAGTGTGTCCTTAGTTTGCAATTTGGGATTCATGTTCAATGATGTGATGAATGATTATTTCTTGCATATATGCATATTTCAACAAATATGATCTACGATAAATACACCAACATTGGAATACTTAAAATATGGTAGGAATGAGGTGAATGTGATGGCGAATCGTTTGCTTGTTTTTTTAAACTGAAACCTCAAGGATAGCCTCAGAATCCGCCAGTAAACTACCTGCGGCGTGCCGTTCGGGTGAGGATATACGTTATAACCAGGTGTTATCGCGCAGCGACATCGGTTACCGCGTTCACGGCTACAGGCGTTATAATCGCCTATTTTTTGGGAAATAGATCATATTTGACTAGTTTTAGACTTCTGGAGCCACACGGCATTATTTTGTTCATAGTAAAGCGTAAAATTGTATATTATAGCTCGGACGGATTATCAATGAAGAAGTCATCCTTTTGAAGAAAGTTCGCATAGAAAGAGTATTATTTGCATTATAGTGCGTTGAGGGTTTGTTTTTCGCAAGTTGTTTCAAATATTAAGGTCGTAAATACACTGCAGGCAATGGCTGTTGTCATTCCAGTGAATCTATGAGAATCTGGCCTGTGAAAGAGAAATAGCATGCAGACATAGGTTAGATGTGTGTTTTGAACATGTCAAACACTTCTGTTATCATCCGGGATGACTGAAATATTCCGTAACACATCGACGACATTATGTGATGAATGAGACAGGCTGCCGAATTTCCTGGTGATTATATTTATTTTGATGAAGTTCCTAGTTAAAAGTGCTTGGGTGAAGATGTGATAATAGTTTAATTGACATTTGCACATGGAATTCCAGAAGGCCTTAATTGCTCAGTGCATGAAATGGCATCAGAGTATATTGACATCAGTGTTCATCGTGTCTCGAAGAATAGTATAAATAGTCCTTCTCAAATGTCAGAGTACTTAAAATGAGTATCAGCTTTCTGTTGATTAGTAGCTAGCAGGTGTGTCATACAACTACTACACCTGTTACATAGATTATATCAATCTTAATAATTATTTTGTTTCAAATCACTAAAATATTCTGAGATTCTTAATGACTTAATTATGGCTATGAAAGATGCACTTATAGCCCTTATATTTCAAGCAGTTATTACTAAACAAGTTATCTGTAAGCATTTTGTGATGTTCTGGTTACAATGCTTGAGTGTATGGGGTTACTGCCTGCTTCTGTGAGTTAAGGGATATTTGGTGAAAATCATGATACAATGAAGGTTCCTATAGACTCACTATGAATACTGCAAACTGTTGATAAGAAACTGCCTCAAAGGAAAAAATGCCGAACAGCTAGGAAATACTACCTCAGTATCGATGGTTATTACCTTTTGGATTTGTAAATCATCCTTCAAAAGCTCAGATTAACGGCAAACCATCCATGGTACCCCACAGGCCCTACAGAAATTTGTGAGAGATCTTACACGTCAGGTTGCCTTAGGAATTGTAAGGTTGCAGAAATTTCAATTTACCTGTCACTGAAATATCACTTATCTACTTCACGATGGTCTTTTCATTTGTGCACTATTACACTACATTTTATCTTAACTGGATATGCCTTTATTAAATCTGAGACTTACTCTTTGTGCCTATTAGTTGCTTGCTTACAGTCTAGTTGCCTTTATTAGAAACACAACAGCACCAGTGTTTGAACAAAGCTGTATTTTCATGGAAAACGTCATATTTTCTATGCTTACACCGATATGGTTTGCATTAAACATTGCAAATGTATACCAACATTCCAAGGACATAGCACTTAACCAAATGTACAGTGTTCATTGTTAAGGGTTTACAATCTAAATCTTATCATAACCTGTTCTAATTATTATTATTTGCTTGCTGCTATCCTTTAGAAGATGAACAATATGTGTGACAGTAAAAACCACAGAAGAATGCTGTCATGAACGAAGAATGAGAAAGGAGAATGAACCATTTTCAGCAAAGGTAGGCAAATGCAAAGCGTTCAACTTAAAATTACTCCTTTCTTGCTTCAGCAATTTAAAAAAACACTTTGTTTACTTATTTGCAGATATCCGGTAACGTCAGTCAACCCGGTCACAGCGATTCGATATTGGCCCAATTATTACGACAAACAACTGCGTAAAGACATTTACTTGTTATTATTTTTCATTAAATATATTTAACATCATGCTTACCAGACCTTTCTTGTTCTCTCTGAGTGTACCCATATTTGTCATGATGACTAGATGCAGGCATCACTTATCAATGAGACCCGACGAAGTAATTGGTGGCATATTTCAGTGTAGTGTAAATGTGACTACGATTGCTACAGCTCAACCTATTCAATTATTCGTCTCGTGTACACTTCACCTTACACTGTAAGTTAACACCCATAATCATATGAATCGACATCATGCTTTAAGTGAAATAATGGTAATGAACTACTTTTGAATACACTTTACCTTATAAGAAATCGACTCAATTGCAGTGCTTAAGTTCATTTCTTATTTTTCAAATACTGAAGTATTTTTGTACTTGGTCCCTACAGACTTCCCTATGACTAGGAGACGTAATCGCGTAACTTTAGGCAGATTTTTGGGCTTGACTTAAGTACTTATAATTCACTACTTATATCGATCGATAGTGTTCCTACAGAATTACACCTATATACAGTAACGCGTTCATATCCTAGGGAGTACCGGTCTACCATGCCGTATTCCCACCGCATGCAGAACAAATACAAAGGCACAAGAATATTAGATAGAAAATTTTATTTTACTGCAACGCAAACAAGTTTATTTACATGTATTATCTGAGCACAGTCAAAGATGAAAGTCTTCGTTTGGAAAGTATCTCCCATTATTCGACGGAAACTGTCCAGTGTCCGAAGTGCGTCACCTTTGAATTCTTCCAAAATTCAAGCAAACAGAACTCTACGCCCATATGCAAATCTATCCGGTATCACAAACTGTAAAAAAGAATATCTGCATGGTTATACATGAATGAGTGAACTTACCTCCACTTGTTGTATGCAGAATCAATTTCTAAAACTGATTATGCAAATGTATCCGATTATAAGTCGTAAAACGCTCATCACTGTTTTTCGGATGCCTTTGTCCGAATGCAGCTACATCTGCTTCCACTGGATTTAATGAACTGACTGACCTCATTGCGACCCATCATTCCTGAAAGTGATACAGACTAAATTCACTTACATAAATTAAGCATTTACATAATTAACATGCATGAACATATTTGAGTTAAGTATAAGCTAAGTTTAGTCTTCCTAATTTACACTTTTTTTGAAATGTGGAGCACGTTAATGGTGCAGAAAATATCATGAACATTACGCATAAATAATATTATTAACTGCCAGTAATTGTGCCATCGAATCATACTACAATAATGCATTTGATAATACTTTGTTAGTGGTCTGAGGGACAGAAATACTAGACCGAAACATACGGGCTAGATGAAAGTCTCGCAAAACTGTCCCACTAAAATACAATGTCCCACTCGTGGATTTCCTATACGCGTGTGAACGTATCCACATACTGGTATGCGGAAAAGTTCGTCACTGTTAGCAATATATGAAGTTCACGCCTTTTGAAAGTCTTCTAATGTAACAACAGAAGACAAGGGCCAGGCAACAGATCGTTTTATTATGAAAATCAACACGTATTTATACATCTTTCAACTACATTATTATAGACAAGCGCAGTCATCTGATTGGTTGTTTAGGTAGACAAACGCAGGCTTCTGATTGGTTGTTTACTCAGCCTTGTTCACATCTTCTCACGGCCCACATTAGTGACCTAGACCTTAACGTAGATTAGTGCCAACCAATCGGCTAGCAGCCTGCTCTCACCACACTCGTCCCCCCGTCAAATACGTGCGACTGAAGTCGGCTTGATCTACTTGGTGCAGGCGTCATCGTTGGCTTGTCTCGCTGTATCCATTTCTGGAGCTCGCTGACGTTCACGCGCCTCTTATTGTTCGCCATTGCGACTGTGTCTGCGTAACCCCATCTCGAAGTGACCATATATGGTCCCTCCCACTTTGGAAACTGTTTGCCTGACCCTGTCGAACATTCGTCCATACTTCGGCTCACACTTTCATATGCTGCTTTCACCCGACCTCCCAGCAGCGTCCCAAGTAGCAGCTCCATCGCTGACAGATCTTGAACGCCACTCAACTGCGCAGAAGCCTTGAAGTCCTGCCCGAAGATCCATATGTCTCCATCGAAAACAGCAGGGCATAGGCTTTCCATTTGTCGGTAGGCAGCGACACCAAATGTAACAACAGAAGACAAGGGCCAGGCAACAGATCGTTTTATTATGAAAATCAACACGTATTTATACATCTTTCAACTACATTATTATAGACAAGCGCAGTCATCTGATTGGTTGTTTAGGTAGACAAACGCAGGCTTCTGATTGGTTGTTTACTCAGCCTTGTTCACATCTTCTCACGGCCCACATTAGTGACCTAGACCTTAACGTAGATTAGTGCCAACCAATCGGCTAGCAGCCTGCTCTCACCACACTAATGCTTTTGTAGCTTCCTACATATGTGCTGCTTGCGCTCGCGCTGATTACCTGCGATGAAATTCTAGAAAAAGGGCTCGTTAACGAAGCACATTATTACAACAGCTTGTGACAGCTAAGTCGCAAGAAACACAGGATACCAGACTATGTGAGTGAGAAATCACGAAGTAGGAAATACTGTACCTAAAAACACAACTCAAGAAATGCATTGGCACCCACGGGATGGTAGTCACTGATAGGAACCATAATGCCTGACCAGTTTCCAGGGAGTTTATAGCGAAAAGAGAAGTGTATCTGTGTAAAAAAACAGTGAAACAATGTTAAAATAGTCAAAAATTACATCTATCTTTGTCAAATTCGCTTGCAAACGGCGCATAACACAACCACACAAAACCTCTTACGATACGACCTACAAAGGACAAATCAAATATCCAATTGACCGCCACTGTTCTAGCCAATGAAAGACGAAAAAACCTGAGTCGCGGGAAATATAACCACGTTATAACGTATATCCTCACCCGTGCCGTTCACGTGGTTGTGGTAGGTTGTTCAACTATTTCCGCTGGAGTACAGTTGTTAGGATTTTAATGATAGTATGTATAACTGGATAGAAAATTGTCGTTTAGGCAAAGATATATGGAACAGGTATTTGTTTAGTGGACGGATCGAAGAACAGAATACTGTATATTGATTGGAGAACCGGGATGAGATTTATGATCATCTCGGTGAATACATTTACGAGAGCGTTGCATTCTCTTCGACGTTGTTGCGTTCTAGTCTCGCAGCCAATTGTATCTTCACTTGTTTCGCAAAGAATCCCACATTTTGTTCAGGGTAGATAGAAATCTGTACGAAAATCTTTTAGACGTGTTTACTTTTACGTGTTTTCCTTCCATAAGTTGACTGTGATTATGCCTGACTAAACAGTTTCACTAACGCACTGTTATGTTTTTGGTAGTCTTGCTGTCGTGATTGAGTGCTTTTGATTATCTCCTTATAGACTGATTTGTGGTCGATGGATCCCTTTGAAAGCAGAGACAAAATCCCACGAACTCCACCTGGACAGTCGTTTGTGAACAAGTCTTTGGTTACGGATACAGAAGCCGGTCTTAACTGTTCCACATACGAGTCAGGTAGCCGGAGGAGTTTTGCTGACCGGACTCCTGAAAAACATACCTTGGCTCTTAGAAATTCTGGCACTGCTTGGTAAGTCCTGTTTTGTAGCATATGCGCTAATGAATTTTCTGCGATCCCAATGTAGTGAGATGAATGTCTCTGGTGGCAATTAATATTATCACATAGTGATTCAAATTTGAATACTTTTCCACTTTGCGCCATGTAGGTGGCGACTAAACGAGTTCGAGATGCAAATAACGATGAAAAGCCGCACCATAGTAGAAAAAAGTAAAAGTAAAGCAAGTTAAATAAGACCATGTTGGACTAAAGTTAGAATTACCATTACAAGGTTGAAGTGCATCTCAGAAAAGAGCGATTGATTCTGACCTGTATCAGCTGAAGTCATAGAAAGTAGGATACTAGCGTCAGCTGGACTCTGATCTGTGTCTCGGAACTACACCGATTAAGCAACAAACCCTTCTACTTACCTCAGGTGTTTATAGGCAGACAGGGATAAAAAGTCTAAAACAGGCTATGTGAGTTCAGTACACAAACGAATTACACCAAACACCTTTAAATTTCAGGTGAGGGATGATTCATAATTCACTGAGAAGAAGAATTCTATTTAGCTACATTTTACTGTTCTGAGTCAAACTAGTAGTCAAACTGTAGTGATGTGCGGTTGTCGAAACAACTAATTATTATTATTTATGAAGACGGAAGGGTTTCAAATAATTTTGAATAGGGATTCTTTTTCTCCAATAAAAGTGGTCATTAAGATGTAAAAGCATGCTCCTGACTATCCTTTTGTCTTTGGAATGGATGAGTTTTGCATACCGAGTGTCTTGTTCCAAGCTCTATTTCCCACTTGGATCCCTCAGGGAAATGATAACAATGATAAGTGTTTTTTTTGTCCTAATAAGTATGTCGTGCTTTATAAAGTTGTTTATAAGTAAAACTGTTTCGAATCTCTTTCTTTCTTTTTCTGTCTCTATGTATGTGTCTCTTTGACCGTATAAGGGAGCGATATCAGAATATGAGTCTCCCGATAATTGGGAATTCTACAGACGACGTGAAGAGTCCTCGTCGTACCCCTCCTCCTACGGTGATAAGAAGAGACAGAAGTTGTAAGAGGCCTCATTGGAGGGAGGAATATAGTTCTTTTATTTCCCTGGAACGGAATATGGTTTCTACGCCGATTTCAGTTGGAGACGATTCAGCCGGTCGTCAGCGGCTCACTGGTGAGGTATGTTATTGTTGCTTGGTTTTGATTTTCCTTATGATAATGGATGTGGACCTGTTGTTTTTAAGTCAAACTGTATTATTCATACTCGAATTCCGATGTATAAATGTGAACAGAGGAAGAGTGTCGTTGCAGAATAACATCGAATGATTGTGGAATAAAGCACACGAATGATAAGTTGTTCAAACGTTGCTATATATACATGTATATATGTATATGTATACATGTATACATGTGTATATATATATATATATTGAATATGTCTGCTGTTAGAGATGGTAATGTTAAAAGTTATCCTCATTGTAGTGTTTTTGATAGACTTTTGTTTCCACGATTTACTAGGCTTACCGAACATGCTGAGATTCTTGTTGAAGTTATTTGGAACACTGTGACTGTGTTGTTACCGTTGTCTACATGGGTATAGTATGACTCCAAAAGTGAAGTCACCTATCTGTGTTCTGAAGGTGTTAATTTTTTGGTATGAATAAAACAATATGTGAGAACTAGTGTTATATTTGCTCTACAGTGTTGATTCTGTATTGTTATTATAATTGTTGTTTTTTAGAAGGGGTTCGTTTCGAATACGTAAGTTTGTTGAATTGTTGATTTTGAGTGATATGCTGATTTATGTGTTATGTATGCGTTACGATAGTTTTTTTTATAGTTTCGACTTCCTTGTGCTTTAAATAAGTGTCTTTCAGAGGTGAGAATTAAGTGAGTAGGAGTCAGCTACCCATTGTTTGCATAGAGGTAGTGTGGTTACCCCTCCACATAACAGATGAAAGACTTTCCTTTAATTAATCAGTTAATTTATTAATTATAAACAGTGATTGCAATAACTAACTGTTGTCTTCTTATACTTGATTAATCTGATATTCTAGGTGAATGTAAAGTTCCAGTTAGAGTCGACTAGGCATTTGTCACCGAACGCATCGATATTCACCGGAAAGCTTTTACCCTCTTTCCAGAATACAAATATGGGTGAAACACTTACAAACATATGTATGGCATATAACTGCTCCCTCGAAATAGTAAATACTGGTAAATTAAAAGAGTAAATAGGCAATAAGAGCAGGAAGACAATGCTATGTACTACTGGTCGATCGATGCGAGTAGTTGTAAAACATTCCCGCTAAGTAGTAGTGCTTCCTAGATAGATTGACATTTTCTGTGAAGTGTGAGAATTAGAGATAGTTCCGTTTACCTGGTCTTTGTCAATGATTTACTCAGTATATCAGTATTGTGATGACTCTTCCTTTGATAGTCGTGTGTTAATTAGTTTGGCTAATATTATATCTAAGGTTCTAGGTTGAATTATCATTCCTCAAAAAATACGGACGATAGCGTGTTGATCATGTGTTCAGCCTCTGATGGAGTTTGGAACACAGAGGTATGTATATGTAACAACTTCCTCCCCGGGCATGAGGCGAGCGACCCCACTCTGTAGACAAAGAAAAAGCATGTGTGGGCACATGGAACGTCTACACTACGTATGAGACTAACAAAGCTGTCTAGATTTCGAATGAGGTGAAGAGATATGCTATTCAAGTGCTAGGAATATGTGAAAGCAGATGGAATGAGAATGGACTCACCAAATTGTTTACGGGAGAGTAAGCGATTTACTATAGTCACCCAGAAGATAACCACGAGCACACCGAGGGTGTGGCTATCATGATGTCACCAACGGAAACGAAGGCCCTAATGCAAAGGGAGGTGATCTCGCCCAGCGGGCAGCGAGGAAACAGGCCTAAAATGGACCCACACAAAATACTTGGAGGATCTGGACTTCGCTGATGATATATGTCTGGTTCCCACAGACTGGAAGATATGCAAGTGAAAAGCACCGAGTTGGCAGAAGAATCATCAAGCGTAGGACTTCAGGTTAACATAGGTAAAACATAGGTGATGAAGATTCCTGGCCAACACCAACAGCAACAACAGACAACAATCAGCCAGCATAAATCGTAGGAACCTGAAAGAAACAACCTCCTTTACCTACCTGGGAGGCATCGTTTCAACTACAGGCGGAACTGACGAGGATACCAAAGCCAGAATTGGAAAAGCAAGACAAGCTTTTATTACTCTCAAGTCTGTGTGGAGGTCAACAGCACTCAGCATCAAAAATAACATCCGGATTTTCGACTCGAATGTGAAGTCAGTCAGTGCTACTATACGGATGGATCAGAGACTTGCACTGCACGTCATAAAGAGCATCTCAAACAAACTTCAGACCTTCATTAACGGCTGCCTTCGCTCAGAACTCCAGATCAGATGGCCAGAAAAGATCAACAACAGGAATCTGTGGGAGCGAATGAACCAGGAACCGATTGTGCGAGAAATAAGCAGGAACAAATGGAGGTGGATTGGTCATACTCTGAAGAAACCATGAAATAACATCACTAGACAAGCCCTTGAGTGTAACCCAAAAGAGAAGCAGCGAGGTGGTCGTCCAAGGTTGACTAGGAGAAAATCATTTGAAAAAAGGGGATGAGAGAATGTGGGTAGACTTGGAGCAAGGTAACAACTCAAGCTAGGAACGGAACGCAATGGAGACGGGGAGCTGAAGCCCTATGTTGCTCGAGGAATTACCTCTACACTTGATTAAAGGGCGTTGAAGAAAGTAGTAGAACTCAATAATTCACAAATATACAGTATGAAGAAAGTAGGTTCATGAAAAACAGTTTAAAGAAGTGTAAGAATGTTGAACAGGTTCCGTGATTAGAGATGCCTCGAGAATAACTGCCATTCCCAAATAGGAGTGTGCGTATCCATAGAAATGACTACAACTTACGTCCAGCAGCTAGGCTTACGAGATGAGATTTATAGCTGCTAGGGTTAGGATTTGGTTCTAGGCATTTTCCCGGATTGAATACGCTCCATAGATCTTGAACAGCATTGGTTATTAGTAAGAAGCTCAATTTCTCCATTATGACCTCATCATAACTCACGTAAACTCTGATTGGGCGCCTCAAAGTCATTGAGTCGCTAATGGATGGTCTGGATCAATAATCTTTATCATTGCCTGTATTTAATGTACGCGTGGATAATTTAGTCGTGTTAGTTTTAGTTACTGTGGCGTATGTCTTGACTGTAAGATCAGCTAGTTGTTTTTGGTGTGACTGCCGTTTCAAGGAAATCGAAGGAAGCCTCGATGTGGGAAACATCATGATGAGAGTTGTGTGTTCTCACAGGATGGACGATGAAGTAGATGTGTATGTGAAATTCGTTATTCATTGAGAAGAAGAATTCTATTTAGCTACATTTTACTGTTCTGAGTCAAACTAGTAGTCAAACTGTAGTGATGTGTGGTTGTCGAAACAACTAATTATTATTATTTATGAAGACGGAAGGGTTTCAAATAATTTTTAATAGGGATTCTTTTTCTCCAATAAAAGTGGTCATTAAGATGTAAAAGCATGCTCCTGACTATCCTTTTGTCTTTGGAATGGATGAGTTTTGCATACCGAGTGTCTTGTTCCAAGCTCTATTTCCCACTTGGATCTCTCAGGGAAATGATAACAATGATAAGTGTTTTTTTTGTCCTAATAAGTATGTCGTGCTTTATAAAGTTGTTTATAAGTAAAACTGTTTCGAATCTCTTTCTTTCTTTTTCTGTCTCTATGTATGTGTCTCTTTGACCGTATAAGGGAGCGACATCAGAATATGAGTCTCCCGATAATTGGGAATTCTACAGACGACGTGAAGAGTCCTCGTCGTACTCCTCCTCCTACGGTGATAAGAAGAGACAGAAGTTGTAAGAGGCCTCATTGGAGGGAGGAATATAGTTCTTTTATTTCCCTGGAACGGAATATGGTTTCTACGCCGATTTCAGTTGGAGACGATTCAGCCGGTCGTCAGCGGCTCACTGGTGAGGTATGTTATTGTTGCTTGGTTTTGATTTTCCTTATGATAATGGATGTGGACCTGTTGTTTTTAAGTCAAACTGTATTATTCATACTCGAATTCCGATGTATAAATGTGAACAGAGGAAGAGTGTCGTTGCAGAATAACATCGAATGATTGTGGAATAAAGCACACGAATGATAAGTTGTTCAAACGTTGCTATATATACATGTATATATGTATATGTATACATGTATACATATGTATATATATATACATATATGTATAGATATATAAATGTACATATATGTATAGATTGCAATTTGGGATTCATGTTCAATGATGTGATGAATGATTATTTCTTGCATATATGCATATTTCAACAAATATGATCTACGATAAATACACCAACATTGGAATACTTAAAATATGGTAGGAATGAGGTGAATGTGATGGCGAATCGTTTGCTTGTTTTTTTAAACTGAAACCTCAAGGATAGCCTCAGAATCCGCCAGTAAACTACCTGCGGCGTGCCGTTCACGTGGTTGTGGTAGGTTGTTCAACTATTTCCGCTGGAGTACAGTTGTTAGGATTTTAATGATAGTATGTATAACTGGATAGAAAATTGTCGTTTAGGCAAAGATATATGGAACAGGTATTTGTTTAGTGGACGGATCGAAGAACAGAATACTGTATATTGATTGGAGAACCGGGATGAGATTTATGATCATCTCGGTGAATACATTTACGAGAGCGTTGCATTCTCTTCGACGTTGTTGCGTTCTAGTCTCGCAGCCAATTGTATCTTCACTTGTTTCGCAAAGAATCCCACATTTTGTTCAGGGTAGATAGAAATCTGTACGAAAATCTTTTAGACGTGTTTACTTTTACGTGTTTTCCTTCCATAAGTTGACTGTGATTATGCCTGACTAAACAGTTTCACTAACGCACTGTTATGTTTTTGGTAGTCTTGCTGTCGTGATTGAGTGCTTTTGATTATCTCCTTATAGACTGATTTGTGGTCGATGGATCCCTTTGAAAGCAGAGACAAAATCCCACGAACTCCACCTGGACAGTCGTTTGTGAACAAGTCTTTGGTTACGGATACAGAAGCCGGTCTTAACTGTTCCACATACGAGTCAGGTAGCCGGAGGAGTTTTGCTGACCGGACTCCTGAAAAACATACCTTGGCTCTTAGAAATTCTGGCACTGCTTGGTAAGTCCTGTTTTGTAGCATATGCGCTAATGAATTTTCTGCGATCCCAATGTAGTGAGATGAATGTCTCTGGTGGCAATTAATATTATCACATAGTGATTCAAATTTGAATACTTTTCCACTTTGCGCCATGTAGGTGGCGACTAAACGAGTTCGAGATGCAAATAACGATGAAAAGCCGCACCATAGTAGAAAAAAGTAAAAGTAAAGCAAGTTAAATAAGACCATGTTGGACTAAAGTTAGAATTACCATTACAAGGTTGAAGTGCATCTCAGAAAAGAGCGATTGATTCTGACCTGTATCAGCTGAAGTCATAGAAAGTAGGATACTAGCGTCAGCTGGACTCTGATCTGTGTCTCGGAACTACACCGATTAAGCAACAAACCCTTCTACTTACCTCAGGTGTTTATAGGCAGACAGGGATAAAAAGTCTAAAACAGGCTATGTGAGTTCAGTACACAAACGAATTACACCAAACATCTTTAAATTTCAGGTGAGGGATGATTCATAATTCACTGAGAAGAAGAATTCTATTTAGCTACATTTTACTGTTCTGAGTCAAACTAGTAGTCAAACTGTAGTGATGTGCGGTTGTCGAAACAACTAATTATTATTATTTATGAAGACGGAAGGGTTTCAAATAATTTTGAATAAGGATTCTTTTTCTCCAATAAAAGTGGTCATTAAGATGTAAAAGCATGCTCCTGACTATCCTTTTGTCTTTGGAATGGATGAGTTTTGCATACCGAGTGTCTTGTTCCAAGCTCTATTTCCCACTTGGATCTCTCAGGGAAATGATAACAATGATAAGTGTTTTTTTTGTCCTAATAAGTATGTCGTGCTTTATAAAGTTGTTTATAAGTAAAACTGTTTCGAATCTCTTTCTTTCTTTTTCTGTCTCTATGTATGTGTCTCTTTGACCGTATAAGGGAGCGATATCAGAATATGAGTCTCCCGATAATTGGGAATTCTACAGACAACGTGAAGAGTCCTCGTCGTACTCCTCCTCCTACGGTGATAAGAAGAGACAGAAGTTGTAAGAGGCCTCATTCGAGGGAGGAATATAGTTCTTTTATTTCCCTGGAACGGAATATGGTTTTGATATGTATCCACATATATATATTTATGTGGGTGTGTGTATGTTGGTCTCTCTTTCTGTTTGCTCGGTTAGTCTGTGACCACTTCACTTGTATGGACTTGTCTCCTTTAATAATGTGTATTCTCCTTATATTATATTATATATAATATGAGTGTTTGTTGACAGTCCGTTGCTTGGTGACATATATCCATATATGTTTGTTGGCATGTCTGCTATATTCGCTATGTATAATTGGATCGACACTCCATTATAATTAGCCATTCATGTTAAGACTGTCTAATGATTTTTCCCACGCTTGTCTGAATTATTTATATATATTCGCATTCACAATTTGTGTGAACTACTTTACTTTACAACTACTTGACTTGCTTACCACTTTGGTGTGAGACCATTTATTTTCGTCTCCTTGTGTTTGGACAATAGAAGTATCATCGCAAACCTAGTGGTCTTCTGATTTCCGCCTTCTCGCGTCAGGACTATTAGTTTCTCGACCAGTCCATAACAATAATTTAGCGACGAGTACATAACAATTTGGCGACGGGGAAACTAGTACATAACAATTTGGCGACGGGGAAAACTAGAACATAACAATTTGGCGACGGGGAAAACTACTATTAACCACACAGCAGCAACAACATAACAATTTACTATGGATCCTATTAAATTGGAATTATTGTTTGAACGACAAATGAAATTAATGGAAATGTTCGTCAACCAACAGACTGGTCCAGCTCCACCTTCAAGCAATCCCAATCATACCATGCTACCATCTGTCGACGGAATTGTGAACAGCATTTCACAGTTCAATTATGACCCAGAGGCTAATGTCACTTTTGACACATGGTATCAACGTTATGAGGATTTATTCACTGTTGATCTCGCCTCACAAGACGATGCCTGGAAGGTGCGAGTTTTGCTACGTAAATTGGGTCCGGCAGAATATGAACGGTACTGCAACCTAATTTTACCACAGAAACCACGTGACAATTGTTTCGATGATACAATAAAGTTGCTGCGTGAACATTTCGGAGACCACTCCTCATTATTCAGTATACGTTATCGTTGCCTCAAGCTGGCAATGAATGAAAATGATGATTTTCTTACTCACGTTGGCACAGTCAACCGAGAATGTGAGAGATTTCGACTCAGGTCCTTAACAGATGATCAGTTCAAAGCCTTGATTCTCATATGCAGTCTCCAATCTCCTCGTTTCACAGATATCCGAACTCGACTGCTCAATCAGCTAGAACAAAATCCCAAGTTAACATTACATGACATAGCTGATGAATATCAACGGCTGATTAATCTGCAGAAAGACACACACTTGGTCGAATCAACACCTCCGAGAAGCTCTGATATTCGTGCATTACGCAAGAGCAAAAATCTCTCATCAGCTACTCCTGACCCACCTACTTCTCTAATGTCCCGCGGAAATCTACACATACTCGTCCAACTTCACAAAATACTGCAAAGAAGACCCCTCCATCACCATGCTGGCATTGTGGCGCGTGGCACTTTGTAAAGTCTTGTCCATACAAAAATCATCGTTGCAGCAAGTGCAAGATCATCGGTCACAAAAATGGTTTTTGTCAGCCACGCAACCCAGATATCAAAATCCAGCAAAAGCTCAACAAAATGTTGGTCCTAAATCCCCAAAAAGTCATTGAGTCTACGCGCAACCCGTCAAGTCACAACACCAGCTATGCGGAAATATATTGACCTTCAGATGAATGGTCATGATACTCGTCTGCAGCTAGATACTGCCTCTGATATTACTGTTATATCAGAGAAACTTTGGAATTATATTGGCAGACCACCTATCACCAATACTTCCCAGTCTCTTCTCAGCGCCTGTGGTGGGCGGCTCAAACTAATTGGTGAACTCAAATGTTCTGTTTCCTTCCGCAATACCAAATTCACAGGAATTTGTTACGTCACGAAGAATGATTTAAATGTTTTGGGACTTGATTGGTTCGATCGTTTGCATCTGGCTGATGTCCCACTAAATTCTCTACGCAATACAGTGAAGAAGCATAAAATGCTAGACAATTCCGGACGGAGCCGAAGCCGCAAACCCAACAATCAGACGAAACGACAGGCGTCAACAACAAGCCCAAAGGTCCCAGATAAACCCCCAGGTAAACATCCTACTAATCATCCATCTTCTCAAAAGGGGAGGTGATATGTATCCACATATATATATTTATGTGTGTGTGTGCATGTTGGTCTCTCTTTCTGTTTGCTCGGTTAGTCTGTGACCACTTCACTTGTATGGACTTGTCTCCTTTAATAATGTGTATTCTCCTTATATTATATTATATATAATATGAGTGTTTGTTGACAGTCCGTTGCTTGGTGACATATATCCATATATGTTTGTTGGCATGTCTGCTATATTCGCTATGTATAATTGGATCGACACTCCATTATAATTAGCCATTCATGTTAAGACTGTCTAATGATTTTTCCCACGCTTGTCTGAATTATTTATATATATTCGCATTCACAATTTGTGTGAACTACTTTACTTTACAACTACTTGACTTGCTTACCACTTTGGTGTGAGACCATTTATTTTCGTCTCCTTGTGTTTGGACAATAGAAGTATCATCGCAAACCTAGTGGTCTTCTGATTTCCGCCTTCTCGCGTCAGGACTATTAGTTTCTCGACCAGTCCATAACAATAATTTAGCGACGAGTACATAACAATTTGGCGACGGGGAAACTAGTACAGAACAGGTTTCTACGCCGATTTCAGTTCGAGACGATTCAGCCGGTCGTCAGCGGCTCACTGGTGAGGTATGTTATTGTTGCTTGGTTTTGATTTTCCTTATGATAATGGATGTGGACCTGTTGTTTTTAAGTCAAACTGTATTATTCATACTCGAATTCCGATGTATAAATGTGAACAGAGGAAGAGTGTCGTTGCAGAATAACATCGAATGATTGTGGAATAAAGCACACGAATGATAAGTTGTTCAAACGTTGCTATATATACATGTATATATGTATATGTATACATGTATACATATGTATGTATATATATATTGAATATGTCTGCTGTTAGAGATGGTAATGTTAAAAGTTATCCTCATTGTAGTGTTTTTGATAGACTTTTGTTTCCACGATTTACTAGGCTTACCGAACATGCTGAGATTCTTGTTGAAGTTATTTGGAACACTGTGACTGTGTTGTTACCGTTGTCTACATGGGTATAGTATGACTCCAAAAGTGAAGTCACCTATCTGTGTTCTGAAGGTGTTAATTTTTTGGTATGAATAAAACAATATGTGAGAACTAGTGTTATATTTGCTCTACAGTGTTGATTCTGTATTGTTATTATAATTGTTGTTTTTTAGAAGGGGTTCGTTTCGAATACGTAAGTTTGTTGAATTGTTGATTTTGAGTGATATGCTGATTTATGTGTTATGTATGCGTTACGATAGTTTTTTTATAGTTTCGACTTCCTTGTGCTTTAAATAAGTGTCTTTCAGAGGTGAGAATTAAGTGAGTAGGAGTCAGCTACCCATTGTTTGCATAGAGGTAGTGTGGTTACCCCTCCACATAACAGATGAAAGACTTTCCTTTAATTAATCAGTTAATTTATTAATTATAAACAGTGATTGCAATAACTAACTGTTGTCTTCTTATACTTGATTAATCTGATATTCTAGGTGAATGTAAAGTTCCAGTTAGAGTCGACTAGGCATTTGTCACCGAACGCATCGATATTCACCGGAAAGCTTTTACCCTCTTTCCAGAATACAAATATGGGTGAAACACTTACAAACATATGTATGGCATATAACTGCTCCCTCGAAATAGTAAATACTGGTAAATTAAAAGAGTAAATAGGCAATAAGAGCAGGAAGACAATGCTATGTACTACTGATCGATCGATGCGAGTAGTTGTAAAACATTCCCGCTAAGTAGTAGTGCTTCTTAGATAGATTGACATTTTCTGTGAAATGTGAGAATTAGAGATAGTTCCGTTTACCTGGTCTTTGTCAATGATTTACTCAGTATATCAGTATTGTGATGACTCTTCCTTTGATAGTCGTGTGTTAATTAGTTTGGCTAATATTATATCTAAGGTTCTAGGTTGAATAATCATGCGTCAAAAAATACGGACGATAGCGTGTTGATCATGTATTCAGCCTCTGATGGAGTTTGGAACACAGAGGTATGTATATGTAACAACTTCCTCCCCGGGCATGAGGCGAGCGACCCCACTCTGTAGACAAAGAAAAAGCATGTGTGGGCACATGGAACGTCTACACTACGTATGAGACTAACAAAGCTGTCTAGATTTCGAATGAGGTGAAGAGATATGCTATTCAAGTGCTAGGAATATGTGAAAGCAGATGGAATGAGAATGGACTCACCAAATTGTTTACGGGAGAGTCAGCGATTTACTATAGTCACCCAGAAGATAACCACGAGCACACCGAGGGTGTGGCTATCGTGATGTCACCAACGGAAACGAAGGCCCTAATGCAAAGGGAGGCGATCTCGCCCAGCGGTCAGCGAGGAAACAGGCCTAAAATGGACCCACACAAAATACTTGGAGGATCTGGACTTCGCTGATGATATATGTCTGGTTCCCACAGACTGGAAGATATGCAAGTGAAAAGTACCGAGTTGGCAGAAGAATCATCAAGCATAGGACTTCAGGTTAACATAGGTAAAACATAGGTGATGAAGATTCCTGGCCAACACCAACAGCAACAACAGACAACAATCAGCCAGCATAAATCGTAGGAACCTGAAAGAAACAACCTCCTTTACCTACCTGGGAGGCATCGCGTTTCAACTACAGGCGGAACTGACGAGGATATCAAAGCCAGAATTGGAAAAGCAAGACAAGCTTTTATTACTCTCAAGTCTGTGTGGAGGTCAACAGCACTCAGCATCAAAAATAACATCCGGATTTTCGACTCCAATGTGAAGTCAGTCAGTGCTACTATACGGATGGATCAGAGACTTGCACTGCGCGTCATAAAGAGCATCTCAAACAAACTTCAGACCTTCATTAACAGCTGCCTTCGCTCAGAACTCAAGATTAGATGGCCAGAAAAGATCAACAACAGGAATCTGTGGGAGCGAACGAATCAGGAACCGATTGTGCGAGAAATAAGCAGGAACAAATGGAGGTGGATTGGTCATACTCTGAAGAAACCATGAAATGACATCACTAGACAAGCGCCTTGAGTTTAACCCAAAAGAGGAGCAGCGAGGTGGTCTTCCAAGGTTGACTAGGAGAAAGTCATGTGAAAAAAGGGGATGAGAGAATGTGAGTAGACTTGGAGCAAGGTAACAACTCAAGCTGGGTACGGAACGCAATGGAGATGGGGAGCTGAAGCCCTATGTTTCTCGAGGAATTACCTCTACACTTGATTAAAGGGCGTTGATGAAAGTAGTAGAACTCACTATTTCACAAATATACAGTATGAAGAAAGTAGGTTCATGAAAAACAGTTTAAAGAAGTGTAAGAATGTTGAACAGGTTCCGTGATTAGAGATGCCTCGAGAATAACTGCCATTCCCAAATAGGAGTGTGCGTATCCATAGAAATGACTACAACTTACGTCCAGCAGCTAGGCTTACGAGATGAGATTTATAGCTGCTAGGGTTAGGATTTGGTTCTAGGCATTTTCCCGGATTGAATATGCTCCATAGATCTTGAACAGCATTGGTTATTAGTAAGAAGCTCAATTTCTCCATTATGACCTCATCATAACTCACGTAAACTCTGATTGGGCGCCTCAAAGTCATTGAGTCGCTTATGGATGGTCTGGATCAATAATCTTTACCATTGCCTGTATTTAATGTACGCGTGGATAATTTAGTCGTGTTAGTTTAAGTTACTGTGGCGTATGTCTTGACTGTAAGATCAGCTAGTTGTTTTTGGTGTGACTGCCGTTTCAAGGAAATCGAAGGAAGCCTCGATGTGGGAAACATCATGATGAGAGTTGTGTGTTCTCACAGGATGGACGATGAAGTAGATGTCTATGTGAAATTCGTTATTCACTGAGAAGAAGAATTCTATTTAGCTACATTTTACTGTTCTGAGTCAAACTAGTAGTCAAACTGTAGTGATGTGCGGTTGTAGAAACAACTAATTATTATTATTTATGAAGACGGAAGGGTTTCAAATAATTTTGAATAAGGATTCTTTTTCTCCAATAAAAGTGGTCATTAAGATGTAAAAGCATGCTCCTGACTATCCTTTTGTCTTTGGAATGGATGAGTTTTGCATACCGAGTGTCTTGTTCCAAGCTCTATTTTCCACTTGGATCCCTCAGGGAAATGATAACAATGATAAGTGTTTTTTTTGTCCTAATAAGTATGTCGTGCTTTATAAAGTTGTTTATAAGTAAAACTGTTTCGAATCTCTTTCTTTCTTTTTCTGTCTCTATGTATGTGTCTCTTTGACCGTATAAGGGAGCTATATCAGAATATGAGTCTCCCGATAATTGGGAATTCTACAGACGACGTGGAGAGTCCTCGTCGTACTCCTCCTCCTACGGTGATAAGAAGAGACAGAGGTTGTACGATGCGTCTTGGAGGGAGGAATATAGTTCTTTTATTTCCCTGGAACGGAATATGGTTTCGACGCCAATTTCAGTTCGAGACGATTCAGCCGGTCGTCAGCGGCTCACTGGTGAGGTATGTTATTGTTGCTTGGTTTTGATTTTCCTTATGATAATGGATGTGGACCTGTTGTTTTTAAGTCAAACTGTATTATTCATACTCGAATTCCGATGTATAAATGTGAACAGAGGAAGAGTGTCGTTGCAGAATAACATCGAATGATTGTGAAATAAAGCACACGAATGATAAGTTGTTCAAACGTTGCTATATATACATGTATATATGTATATGTATACATGTATATATATATATATATATATATATTGAATATGTCTGCTGTTAGAGATGGTAATGTTAAAAGTTATCCTCATTGTAGTGTTTTTGATAGACTTTTGTTTCCACGATTTACTAGGCTTACCGAACATGCTGAGATTCTTGTTGAAGTTATTTGGAACACTGTGACTGTGTTGTTACCGTTGTCTACATGGGTATAGTATGACTCCAAAAGTGAAGTCACCTATCTGTGTTCTGAAGGTGTTAATTTTTTGGTATGAATAAAAAAATATGTGAGAACTAGTGTTATATTTGCTCTACAGTATTGATTCTGTATTGTTATTATAATTGTTGTTTTTTAGAAGGGGTTCGTTTCGAATACGTAAGTTTGTTGAATTGTTGATTTTGAGTGATATGCTGATTTATGTGTTATGTATGCGTTACGATAGTTTTTTTTATAGTTTCGACTTCCTTGTGCTTTAAATAAGTGTCTTTCAGAGGTGAGAATTAAGTGAGTAGGAGTCAGCTACCCATTGTTTGCATAGAGGTAGTGTGGTTACCCCTCCACATAACAGATGAAAGACTTTCCTTTAATTAATCAGTTAATTTATTAATTATAAACAGTGATTGCAATAACTAACTGTTGTCTTCTTATACTTGATTAATCTGATATTCTAGGTGAATGTAAAGTTCCAGTTAGAGTCGACTAGGCATTTGTCACCGAACGCATCGATATTCACCGGAAAGCTTTTACCCTCTTTCCAGAATACAAATATGGGTGAAACACTTACAAACATATGTATGGCATATAACTGTTCCCTCGAAATAGTAAATACTGGTAAATTAAAAGAGTAAATAGGCAATAAGAGCAGGAAGACAATGCTATGTACTACTGGTCGATCGATGCGAGTAGTTGTAAAACATTCCCGCTAAGTAGTAGTGCTTCCTAGATAGATTGACATTTTCTGTGAAATGTGAGAATTAGAGATAGTTCCGTTTACCTGGTCTTTGTCAATGATTTACTCAGTATATCAGTATTGTGATGACTCTTCCTTTGATAGTCGTGTGTTAATTAGTTTGGCTAATATTATATCTAAGGTTCTAGGTTGAATAATCATTCCTCAAAAAATACGGACGATAGCGTGTTGATCATGTATTCAGCCTCTGATGGAGTTTGGAACACAGAGGTATGTATATGTAACAACTTCCTCCCCGGGCATGAGGCGAGCGACCCCACTCTGTAGACAAAGAAAAAGCATGTGTGGGCACATGGAACGTCTACACTACGTATGAGACTAACAAAGCTGTCTAGATTTCGAATGAGGTGAAGAGATATGCTATTCAAGTGCTAGGAATATGTGAAAGCAGATGGAATGAGAATGGACTCACCAAATTGTTTACGGGAGAGTAAGCGATTTACTATAGTCACCCAGAAGATAACCACGAGCACACCGAGGGTGTGGCTATCATGATGTCACCAACGGAAACGAAGGCCCTAATGCAAAGGGAGGTGATCTCGCCCAGCGGGCAGCGAGGAAACAGGCCTAAAATGGACCCACACAAAATACTTGGAGGATCTGGACTTCGCTGATGATATATGTCTGGTTCCCACAGACTGGAAGATATGCAAGTGAAAAGCACCGAGTTGGCAGAAGAATCATCAAGCGTAGGACTTCAGGTTAACATAGGTAAAACATAGGTGATGAAGATTCCTGGCCAACACCAACAGCAACAACAGACAACAATCAGCCAGCATAAATCGTAGGAACCTGAAAGAAACAACCTCCTTTACCTACCTGGGAGGCATCGTTTCAACTACAGGCGGAACTGACGAGGATACCAAAGCCAGAATTGGAAAAGCAAGACAAGCTTTTATTACTCTCAAGTCTGTGTGGAGGTCAACAGCACTCAGCATCAAAAATAACATCCGGATTTTCGACTCGAATGTGAAGTCAGTCAGTGCTACTATACGGATGGATCAGAGACTTGCACTGCACGTCATAAAGAGCATCTCAAACAAACTTCAGACCTTCATTAACGGCTGCCTTCGCTCAGAACTCCAGATCAGATGGCCAGAAAAGATCAACAACAGGAATCTGTGGGAGCGAATGAACCAGGAACCGATTGTGCGAGAAATAAGCAGGAACAAATGGAGGTGGATTGGTCATACTCTGAAGAAACCATGAAATAACATCACTAGACAAGCCCTTGAGTGTAACCCAAAAGAGAAGCAGCGAGGTGGTCGTCCAAGGTTGACTAGGAGAAAATCATTTGAAAAAAGGGGATGAGAGAATGTGGGTAGACTTGGAGCAAGGTAACAACTCAAGCTAGGAACGGAACGCAATGGAGACGGGGAGCTGAAGCCCTATGTTTCTCGAGGAATTACCTCTACACTTGATTAAAGGGCGTTGAAGAAAGTAGTAGAACTCAATAATTCACAAATATACAGTATGAAGAAAGTAGGTTCATGAAAAACAGTTTAAAGAAGTGTAAGAATGTTGAACAGGTTCCGTGATTAGAGATGCCTCGAGAATAACTGCCATTCCCAAATAGGAGTGTGCGTATCCATAGAAATGACTACAACTTACGTCCAGCAGCTAGGCTTACGAGATGAGATTTATAGCTGCTAGGGTTAGGATTTGGTTCTAGGCATTTTCCCGGATTGAATACGCTCCATAGATCTTGAACAGCATTGGTTATTAGTAAGAAGCTCAATTTCTCCATTATGACCTCATCATAACTCACGTAAACTCTGATTGGGCGCCTCAAAGTCATTGAGTCGCTTATGGATGGTCTGGATCAATAATCTTTATCATTGCCTGTATTTAATGTACGCGTGGATAATTTAGTCGTGTTAGTTTTAGTTACTGTGGCGTATGTCTTGACTGTAAGATCAGCTAGTTGTTTTTGGTGTGACTGCCGTTTCAAGGAAATCGAAGGAAGCCTCGATGTGGGAAACATCATGATGAGAGTTGTGTGTTCTCACAGGATGGACGATGAAGTAGATGTGTATGTGAAATTCGTTATTCATTGAGAAGAAGAATTCTATTTAGCTACATTTTACTGTTCTGAGTCAAACTAGTAGTCAAACTGTAGTGATGTGTGGTTGTCGAAACAACTAATTATTATTATTTATGAAGACGGAAGGGTTTCAAATAATTTTTAATAGGGATTCTTTTTCTCCAATAAAAGTGGTCATTAAGATGTAAAAGCATGCTCCTGACTATCCTTTTGTCTTTGGAATGGATGAGTTTTGCATACCGAGTGTCTTGTTCCAAGCTCTATTTCCCACTTGGATCCCTCAGGGAAATGATAACAATGATAAGTGTTTTTTTTGTCCTAATAAGTATGTCGTGCTTTATAAAGTTGTTTATAAGTAAAACTGTTTCGAATCTCTTTCTTTCTTTTTCTGTCTCTATGTATGTGTCTCTTTGACCGTATAAGGGAGCGATATCAGAATATGAGTCTCCCGATAATTGGGAATTCTACAGACGACGTGAAGAGTCCTCGTCGTACTCCTCCTCCTACGGTGATAAGAAGAGACAGAAGTTGTAAGAGGCCTCATTGGAGGGAGGAATATAGTTCTTTTATTTCCCTGGAACGGAATATGGTTTCTACGCCGATTTCAGTTGGAGACGATTCAGCCGGTCGTCAGCGGCTCACTGGTGAGGTATGTTATTGTTGCTTGGTTTTGATTTTCCTTATGATAATGGATGTGGACCTGTTGTTTTTAAGTCAAACTGTATTATTCATACTCGAATTCCGATGTATAAATGTGAACAGAGGAAGAGTGTCGTTGCAGAATAACATCGAATGATTGTGGAATAAAGCACACGAATGATAAGTTGTTCAAACGTTGCTATATATATATGTATATATGTATATGTATACATGTATACATATGTATATATATATACATATATGTATAGATATATAAATGTACATATATGTATAGATTGCAATTTGGGATTCATGTTCAATGATGTGATGAATGATTATTTCTTGCATATATGCATATTTCAACAAATATGATCTACGATAAATACACCAACATTGGAATACTTAAAATATGGTAGGAATGAGGTGAATGTGATGGCGAATCGTTTGCTTGTTTTTTTAAACTGAAACCTCAAGGATAGCCTCAGAATCCGCCAGTAAACTACCTGCGGCGTGCCGTTCACGTGGTTGTGGTAGGTTGTTCAACTATTTCCGCTGGAGTACAGTTGTTAGGATTTTAATGATAGTATGTATAACTGGATAGAAAATTGTCGTTTAGGCAAAGATATATGGAACAGGTATTTGTTTAGTGGACGGATCGAAGAACAGAATACTGTATATTGATTGGAGAACCGGGATGAGATTTATGATCATCTCGGTGAATACATTTACGAGAGCGTTGCATTCTCTTCGACGTTGTTGCGTTCTAGTCTCGCAGCCAATTGTATCTTCACTTGTTTCGCAAAGAATCCCACATTTTGTTCAGGGTAGATAGAAATCTGTACGAAAATCTTTTAGACGTGTTTACTTTTACGTGTTTTCCTTCCATAAGTTGACTGTGATTATGCCTGACTAAACAGTTTCACTAACGCACTGTTATGTTTTTGGTAGTCTTGCTGTCGTGATTGAGTGCTTTTGATTATCTCCTTATAGACTGATTTGTGGTCGATGGATCCCTTTGAAAGCAGAGACAAAATCCCACGAACTCCACCTGGACAGTCGTTTGTGAACAAGTCTTTGGTTACGGATACAGAAGCCGGTCTTAACTGTTCCACATACGAGTCAGGTAGCCGGAGGAGTTTTGCTGACCGGACTCCTGAAAAACATACCTTGGCTCTTAGAAATTCTGGCACTGCTTGGTAAGTCCTGTTTTGCAGCATATGCGCTAATGAATTTTCTGCGATCCCAATGTAGTGAGATGAATGTCTCTGGTGGCAATTAATATTATCACATAGTGATTCAAATTTGAATACTTTTCCACTTTGCGCCATGTAGGTGGCGACTAAACGAGTTCGAGATGCAAATGACGATGAAAAGCCGCACCATAGTAGAAAAAAGTAAAAGTAAAGCAAGTTAAATAAAACCATGTTGGACTAAAGTTAGAATTACCATTACAAGGTTGAAGTGCATCTCAGAAAAGAGCGATTGATTCTGACCTGTATCAGCTGAAGTCATAGAAAGTAGGATACTAGCGTCAGCTGGACTCTGATCTGTGTCTCGGAACTACACCGATTAAGCAACAAACCCTTCTACTTACCTCAGGTGTTTATAGGCAGACAGGGATAAAAAGTCTAAAACAGGCTATGTGAGTTCAGTACACAAACGAATTACACCAAACACCTTTAAATTTCAGGTGAGGGATGATTCATAATTCACTGAGAAGAAGAATTCTATTTAGCTACATTTTACTGTTCTGAGTCAAACTAGTAGTCAAACTGTAGTGATGTGCGGTTGTCGAAACAACTAATTATTATTATTTATGAAGACGGAAGGGTTTCAAATAATTTTGAATAAGGATTCTTTTTCTCCAATAAAAGTGGTCATTAAGATGTAAAAGCATGCTCCTGACTATCCTTTTGTCTTTGGAATGGATGAGTTTTGCATACCGAGTGTCTTGTTCCAAGCTCTATTTCCCACTTGGATCCCTCAGGGAAATGATAACAATGATAAGTGTTTTTTTTGTCCTAATAAGTATGTCGTGCTTTATAAAGTTGTTTATAAGTAAAACTGTTTCGAATCTCTTTCTTTCTTTTTCTGTCTCTATGTATGTGTCTCTTTGACCGTATAAGGGAGCGATATCAGAATATGAGTCTCCCGATAATTGGGAATTCTACAGACGACGTGAAGAGTCCTCGTCGTACTCCTCCTCCTACGGTGATAAGAAGAGACAGAAGTTGTAAGAGGCCTCATTGGAGGGAGGAATATAGTTCTTTTATTTCCCTGGAACGGAATATGGTTTCTACGCCGATTTCAGTTGGAGACGATTCAGCCGGTCGTCAGCGGCTCACTGGTGAGGTATGTTATTGTTGCTTGGTTTTGATTTTCCTTATGATAATGGATGTGGACCTGTTGTTTTTAAGTCAAACTGTATTATTCATACTCGAATTCCGATGTATAAATGTGAACAGAGGAAGAGTGTCGTTGCAGAATAACATCGAATGATTGTGGAATAAAGCACACGAATGATAAGTTGTTCAAACGTTGCTATATATACATGTATATATGTATATGTATACATGTATACATATGTATATGTATATATATATATGTATAGATATATAAATGTACATATATGTATAGATTGCAATTTGGGATTCATGTTCAATGATGTGATGAATGATTATTTCTTGCATATATGCATATTTCAACAAATATGATCTACGATAAATACACCAACATTGGAATACTTAAAATATGGTAGGAATGAGGTGAATGTGATGGCGAATCGTTTGCTTTTTAAAGGTTGACGGATATTTAAGGTTTGACGTGATATCTCGTTCAACAACTTCTAATTAATTTATTCTCGCGTACCAAAGACAAAGCAAAAGCCAATAATTGATCGTCCAAACCAAGATATATATTTAGTAACCAAAACCAGCCGTTAGACGAACGCTTAGCTAGCTAGTGATCGTGCACGTGACACGACGAGGTACCAAATGGCGGGGATGCTTGACCGGAAGCCTTCAGCTAAACAAGTCGACTTAAACAGTGGTGGTCAGCATCCAATGAGTGATTGCTGTGGTCAATAATTTTGGGGAATTATTTACCGCTACAGCTCACTCCCTCCCTAGTGGGGTCGTGAGGACCCTAAGACAGAACTAGCCGGAAGTGCCAAAGTGCGCTTCGCTCTCTGCTTCAGATATTAGCTTGATTATCGGACATGTATTAAGCGAAGTTAGACGAAGAGTGTGTCCTTAGTTTGCAATTTGGGATTCATGTTCAATGATGTGATGAATGATTATTTCTTGCATATATGCATATTTCAACAAATATGATCTACGATAAATACACCAACATTGGAATACTTAAAATATGGTAGGAATGAGGTGAATGTGATGGCGAATCGTTTGCTTGTTTTTTTAAACTGAAACCTCAAGGATAGCCTCAGAATCCGCCAGTAAACTACCTGCGGCGTGCCGTTCACGTGGTTGTGGTAGGTTGTTCAACTATTTCCGCTGGAGTACAGTTGTTAGGATTTTAATGATAGTATGTATAACTGGATAGAAAATTGTCGTTTAGGCAAAGATATATGGAACAGGTATTTGTTTAGTGGACGGATCGAAGAACAGAATACTGTATATTGATTGGAGAACCGGGATGAGATTTATGATCATCTCGGTGAATACATTTACGAGAGCGTTGCATTCTCTTCGACGTTGTTGCGTTCTAGTCTCGCAGCCAATTGTATCTTCACTTGTTTCGCAAAGAATCCCACATTTTGTTCAGGGTAGATAGAAATCTGTACGAAAATCTTTTAGACGTGTTTACTTTTACGTGTTTTCCTTCCATAAGTTGACTGTGATTATGCCTGACTAAACAGTTTCACTAACGCACTGTTATGTTTTTGGTAGTCTTGCTGTCGTGATTGAGTGCTTTTGATTATCTCCTTATAGACTGATTTGTGGTCGATGGATCCCTTTGAAAGCAGAGACAAAATCCCACGAACTCCACCTGGACAGTCGTTTGTGAACAAGTCTTTGGTTACGGATACAGAAGCCGGTCTTAACTGTTCCACATACGAGTCAGGTAGCCGGAGGAGTTTTGCTGACCGGACTCCTGAAAAACATACCTTGGCTCTTAGAAATTCTGGCACTGCTTGGTAAGTCCTGTTTTGCAGCATATGCGCTAATGAATTTTCTGCGATCCCAATGTAGTGAGATGAATGTCTCTGGTGGCAATTAATATTATCACATAGTGATTCAAATTTGAATACTTTTCCACTTTGCGCCATGTAGGTGGCGACTAAACGAGTTCGAGATGCAAATGACGATGAAAAGCCGCACCATAGTAGAAAAAAGTAAAAGTAAAGCAAGTTAAATAAAACCATGTTGGACTAAAGTTAGAATTACCATTACAAGGTTGAAGTGCATCTCAGAAAAGAGCGATTGATTCTGACCTGTATCAGCTGAAGTCATAGAAAGTAGGATACTAGCGTCAGCTGGACTCTGATCTGTGTCTCGGAACTACACCGATTAAGCAACAAACCCTTCTACTTACCTCAGGTGTTTATAGGCAGACAGGGATAAAAAGTCTAAAACAGGCTATGTGAGTTCAGTACACAAACGAATTACACCAAACACCTTTAAATTTCAGGTGAAGGATGATTCATAATTCACTGAGAAGAAGAATTCTATTTAGCTACATTTTACTGTTCTGAGTCAAACTAGTAGTCAAACTGTAGTGATGTGCGGTTGTCGAAACAACTAATTATTATTATTTATGAAGACGGAAGGGTTTCAAATAATTTTGAATAAGGATTCTTTTTCTCCAATAAAAGTGGTCATTAAGATGTAAAAGCATGCTCCTGACTATCCTTTTGTCTTTGGAATGGATGAGTTTTGCATACCGAGTGTCTTGTTCCAAGCTCTATTTCCCACTTGGATCTCTCAGGGAAATGATAACAATGATAAGTGTTTTTTTTGTCCTAATAAGTATGTCGTGCTTTATAAAGTTGTTTATAAGTAAAACTGTTTCGAATCTCTTTCTTTCTTTTTCTGTCTCTATGTATGTGTCTCTTTGACCGTATAAGGGAGCGATATCAGAATATGAGTCTCCCGATAATTGGGAATTCTACAGACGACGTGAAGAGTCCTCGTCGTACTCCTCCTCCTACGGTGATAAGAAGAGACAGAAGTTGTAAGAGGCCTCATTGGAGGGAGGAATATAGTTCTTTTATTTCCCTGGAACGGAATATGGTTTCTACGCCGATTTCAGTTGGAGACGATTCAGCCGGTCGTCAGCGGCTCACTGGTGAGGTATGTTATTGTTGCTTGGTTTTGATTTTCCTTATGATAATGGATGTGGACCTGTTGTTTTTAAGTCAAACTGTATTATTCATACTCGAATTCCGATGTATAAATGTGAACAGAGGAAGAGTGTCGTTGCAGAATAACATCGAATGATTGTGGAATAAAGCACACGAATGATAAGTTGTTCAAACGTTGCTATATATACATGTATATATGTATATGTATACATGTATACATATGTATATATATATACATATATGTATAGATATATAAATGTACATATATGTATAGATTGCAATTTGGGATTCATGTTCAATGATGTGATGAATGATTATTTCTTGCATATATGCATATTTCAACAAATATGATCTACGATAAATACACCAACATTGGAATACTTAAAATATGGTAGGAATGAGGTGAATGTGATGGCGAATCGTTTGCTTTTTAAAGGTTGACGGATATTTAAGGTTTGACGTGATATCTCGTTCAACAACTTCTAATTAATTTATTCTCGCGTACCAAAGACAAAGCAAAAGCCAATAATTGATCGTCCAAACCAAGATATATATTTAGTAACCAAAACCAGCCGTTAGACGAACGCTTAGCTAGCTAGTGATCGTGCACGTGACACGACGAGGTACCAAATGGCGGGGATGCTTGACCGGAAGCCTTCAGCTAAACAAGTCGACTTAAACAGTGGTGGTCAGCATCCAATGAGTGATTGCTGTGGTCAATAATTTTGGGGAATTATTTACCGCTACAGCTCACTCCCCCCCTAGTGGGGTCGTGAGGACCCTAAGACAGAACTAGCCGGAAGTGCCAAAGTGCGCTTCGCTCTCTGCTTCAGATATTAGCTTGATTATCGGACATGTATTAAGCGAAGTTAGACGAAGAGTGTGTCCTTAGTTTGCAATTTGGGATTCATGTTCAATGATGTGATGAATGATTATTTCTTGCATATATGCATATTTCAACAAATATGATCTACGATAAATACACCAACATTGGAATACTTAAAATATGGTAGGAATGAGGTGAATGTGATGGCGAATCGTTTGCTTGTTTTTTTAAACTGAAACCTCAAGGATAGCCTCAGAATCCGCCAGTAAACTACCTGCGGCGTGCCGTTCACGTGGTTGTGGTAGGTTGTTCAACTATTTCCGCTGGAGTACAGTTGTTAGGATTTTAATGATAGTATGTATAACTGGATAGAAAATTGTCGTTTAGGCAAAGATATATGGAACAGGTATTTGTTTAGTGGACGGATCGAAGAACAGAATACTGTATATTGATTGGAGAACCGGGATGAGATTTATGATCATCTCGGTGAATACATTTACGAGAGCGTTGCATTCTCTTCGACGTTGTTGCGTTCTAGTCTCGCAGCCAATTGTATCTTCACTTGTTTCGCAAAGAATCCCACATTTTGTTCAGGGTAGATAGAAATCTGTACGAAAATCTTTTAGACGTGTTTACTTTTACGTGTTTTCCTTCCATAAGTTGACTGTGATTATGCCTGACTAAACAGTTTCACTAACGCACTGTTATGTTTTTGGTAGTCTTGCTGTCGTGATTGAGTGCTTTTGATTATCTCCTTATAGACTGATTTGTGGTCGATGGATCCCTTTGAAAGCAGAGACAAAATCCCACGAACTCCACCTGGACAGTCGTTTGTGAACAAGTCTTTGGTTACGGATACAGAAGCCGGTCTTAACTGTTCCACATACGAGTCAGGTAGCCGGAGGAGTTTTGCTGACCGGACTCCTGAAAAACATACCTTGGCTCTTAGAAATTCTGGCACTGCTTGGTAAGTCCTGTTTTGTAGCATATGCGCTAATGAATTTTCTGCGATCCCAATGTAGTGAGATGAATGTCTCTGGTGGCAATTAATATTATCACATAGTGATTCAAATTTGAATACTTTTCCACTTTGCGCCATGTAGGTGGCGACTAAACGAGTTCGAGATGCAAATGACGATGAAAAGCCGCACCATAGTAGAAAAAAGTAAAAGTAAAGCAAGTTAAATAAGACCATGTTGGACTAAAGTTAGAATTACCATTACAAGGTTGAAGTGCATCTCAGAAAAGAGCGATTGATTCTGACCTGTATCAGCTGAAGTCATAGAAAGTAGGATACTAGCGTCAGCTGGACTCTGATCTGTGTCTCGGAACTACACCGATTAAGCAACAAACCCTTCTACTTACCTCAGGTGTTTATAGGCAGACAGGGATAAAAAGTCTAAAACAGGCTATGTGAGTTCAGTACACAAACGAATTACACCAAACACCTTTAAATTTCAGGTGAGGGATGATTCATAATTCACTGAGAAGAAGAATTCTATTTAGCTACATTTTACTGTTCTGAGTCAAACTAGTAGTCAAACTGTAGTGATGTGCGGTTGTCGAAACAACTAATTATTATTATTTATGAAGACGGAAGGGTTTCAAATAATTTTGAATAAGGATTCTTTTTCTCCAATAAAAGTGGTCATTAAGATGTAAAAGCATGCTCCTGACTATCCTTTTGTCTTTGGAATGGATGAGTTTTGCATACCGAGTGTCTTGTTCCAAGCTCTATTTCCCACTTGGATCTCTCAGGGAAATGATAACAATGATAAGTGTTTTTTTTGTCCTAATAAGTATGTCGTGCTTTATAAAGTTGTTTATAAGTAAAACTGTTTCGAATCTCTTTCTTTCTTTTTCTGTCTCTATGTATGTGTCTCTTTGACCGTATAAGGGAGCGATATCAGAATATGAGTCTCCCGATAATTGGGAATTCTACAGACGACGTGAAGAGTCCTCGTCGTACTCCTCCTCCTACGGTGATAAGAAGAGACAGAAGTTGTAAGAGGCCTCATTGGAGGGAGGAATATAGTTCTTTTATTTCCCTGGAACGGAATATGGTTTCTACGCCGATTTCAGTTGGAGACGATTCAGCCGGTCGTCAGCGGCTCACTGGTGAGGTATGTTATTGTTGCTTGGTTTTGATTTTCCTTATGATAATGGATGTGGACCTGTTGTTTTTAAGTCAAACTGTATTATTCATACTCGAATTCCGATGTATAAATGTGAACAGAGGAAGAGTGTCGTTGCAGAATAACATCGAATGATTGTGGAATAAAGCACACGAATGATAAGTTGTTCAAACGTTGCTATATATATATGTATATATGTATATGTATACATGTATACATATGTATATATATATACATATATGTATAGATATATAAATGTACATATATGTATAGATTGCAATTTGGGATTCATGTTCAATGATGTGATGAATGATTATTTCTTGCATATATGCATATTTCAACAAATATGATCTACGATAAATACACCAACATTGGAATACTTAAAATATGGTAGGAATGAGGTGAATGTGATGGCGAATCGTTTGCTTTTTAAAGGTTGACGGATATTTAAGGTTTGACGTGATATCTCGTTCAACAACTTCTAATTAATTTATTCTCGCGTACCAAAGACAAAGCAAAAGCCAATAATTGATCGTCCAAACCAAGATATATATTTAGTAACCAAAACCAGCCGTTAGACGAACGCTTAGCTAGCTAGTGATCGTGCACGTGACACGACGAGGTACCAAATGGCGGGGATGCTTGACCGGAAGCCTTCAGCTAAACAAGTCGACTTAAACAGTGGTGGTCAGCATCCAATGAGTGATTGCTGTGGTCAATAATTTTGGGGAATTATTTACCGCTACAGCTCACTCCCTCCCTAGTGGGGTCGTGAGGACCCTAAGACAGAACTAGCCGGAAGTGCCAAAGTGCGCTTCGCTCTCTGCTTCAGATATTAGCTTGATTATCGGACATGTATTAAGCGAAGTTAGACGAAGAGTGTGTCCTTAGTTTGCAATTTGGGATTCATGTTCAATGATGTGATGAATGATTATTTCTTGCATATATGCATATTTCAACAAATATGATCTACGATAAATACACCAACATTGGAATACTTAAAATATGGTAGGAATGAGGTGAATGTGATGGCGAATCGTTTGCTTGTTTTTTTAAACTGAAACCTCAAGGATAGCCTCAGAATCCGCCAGTAAACTACCTGCGGCGTGCCGTTCACGTGGTTGTGGTAGGTTGTTCAACTATTTCCGCTGGAGTACAGTTGTTAGGATTTTAATGATAGTATGTATAACTGGATAGAAAATTGTCGTTTAGGCAAAGATATATGGAACAGGTATTTGTTTAGTGGACGGATCGAAGAACAGAATACTGTATATTGATTGGAGAACCGGGATGAGATTTATGATCATCTCGGTGAATACATTTACGAGAGCGTTGCATTCTCTTCGACGTTGTTGCGTTCTAGTCTCGCAGCCAATTGTATCTTCACTTGTTTCGCAAAGAATCCCACATTTTGTTCAGGGTAGATAGAAATCTGTACGAAAATCTTTTAGACGTGTTTACTTTTACGTGTTTTCCTTCCATAAGTTGACTGTGATTATGCCTGACTAAACAGTTTCACTAACGCACTGTTATGTTTTTGGTAGTCTTGCTGTCGTGATTGAGTGCTTTTGATTATCTCCTTATAGACTGATTTGTGGTCGATGGATCCCTTTGAAAGCAGAGACAAAATCCCACGAACTCCACCTGGACAGTCGTTTGTGAACAAGTCTTTGGTTACGGATACAGAAGCCGGTCTTAACTGTTCCACATACGAGTCAGGTAGCCGGAGGAGTTTTGCTGACCGGACTCCTGAAAAACATACCTTGGCTCTTAGAAATTCTGGCACTGCTTGGTAATTCCTGTTTTGTAGCATATGCGCTAATGAATTTTCTGCGATCCCAATGTAGTGAGATGAATGTCTCTGGTGGCAATTAATATTATCACATAGTGATTCAAATTTGAATACTTTTCCACTTTGCGCCATGTAGGTGGCGACTAAACGAGTTCGAGATGCAAATGACGATGAAAAGCCGCACCATAGTAGAAAAAAGTAAAAGTAAAGCAAGTTAAATAAGACCATGTTGGACTAAAGTTAGAATTACCATTACAAGGTTGAAGTGCATCTCAGAAAAGAGCGATTGATTCTGACCTGTATCAGCTGAAGTCATAGAAAGTAGGATACTAGCGTCAGCTGGACTCTGATCTGTGTCTCGGAACTACACCGATTAAGCAACAAACCCTTCTACTTACCTCAGGTGTTTATAGGCAGACAGGGATAAAAAGTCTAAAACAGGCTATGTGAGTTTAGTACACAAACGAATTACACCAAACACCTTTAAATTTCAGGTGAGGGATGATTCATAATTCACTGAGAAGAAGAATTCTATTTAGCTACATTTTACTGTTCTGAGTCAAACTAGTAGTCAAACTGTAGTGATGTGCGGTTGTCGAAACAACTAATTATTATTATTTATGAAAACGGAAGGGTTTCAAATAATTTTGAATAAGGATTCTTTTTCTCCAATAAAAGTGGTCATTAAGATGTAAAAGCATGCTCCTGACTATCCTTTTGTCTTTGGAATGGATGAGTTTTGCATACCGAGTGTCTTGTTCCAAGCTCTATTTCCCACTTGGATCCCTCAGGGAAATGATAACAATGATAAGTGTTTTTTTTGTCCTAATAAGTATGTCGTGCTTTATAAAGTTGTTTATAAGTAAAACTGTTTCGAATCTCTTTCTTTCTTTTTCTGTCTCTATGTATGTGTCTCTTTGACCGTATAAGGGAGCGATATCAGAATATGAGTCTCCCGATAATTGGGAATTCTACAGACGACGTGAAGAGTCCTCGTCGTACTCCTCCTCCTACGGTGATAAGAAGAGACAGAAGTTGTAAGAGGCCTCATTGGAGGGAGGAATATAGTTCTTTTATTTCCCTGGAACGGAATATGGTTTCTACGCCGATTTCAGTTGGAGACGATTCAGCCGGTCGTCAGCGGCTCACTGGTGAGGTATGTTATTGTTGCTTGGTTTTGATTTTCCTTATGATAATGGATGTGGACCTGTTGTTTTTAAGTCAAACTGTATTATTCATACTCGAATTCCGATGTATAAATGTGAACAGAGGAAGAGTGTCGTTGCAGAATAACATCGAATGATTGTGCAATAAAGCACACGAATGATAAGTTGTTCAAACGTTGCTATATATATATGTATATATGTATATGTATACATGTATACATATGTATATATATATACATATATGTATAGATATATAAATGTACATATATGTATAGATTGCAATTTGGGATTCATGTTCAATGATGTGATGAATGATTATTTCTTGCATATATGCATATTTCAACAAATATGATCTACGATAAATACACCAACATTGGAATACTTAAAATATGGTAGGAATGAGGTGAATGTGATGGCGAATCGTTTGCTTGTTTTTTTAAACTGAAACCTCAAGGATAGCCTCAGAATCCGCCAGTAAACTACCTGCGGCGTGCCGTTCACGTGGTTGTGGTAGGTTGTTCAACTATTTCCGCTGGAGTACAGTTGTTAGGATTTTAATGATAGTATGTATAACTGGATAGAAAATTGTCGTTTAGGCAAAGATATATGGAACAGGTATTTGTTTAGTGGACGGATCGAAGAACAGAATACTGTATATTGATTGGAGAACCGGGATGAGATTTATGATCATCTCGGTGAATACATTTACGAGAGCGTTGCATTCTCTTCGACGTTGTTGCGTTCTAGTCTCGCAGCCAATTGTATCTTCACTTGTTTCGCAAAGAATCCCACATTTTGTTCAGGGTAGATAGAAATCTGTACGAAAATCTTTTAGACGTGTTTACTTTTACGTGTTTTCCTTCCATAAGTTGACTGTGATTATGCCTGACTAAACAGTTTCACTAACGCACTGTTATGTTTTTGGTAGTCTTGCTGTCGTGATTGAGTGCTTTTGATTATCTCCTTATAGACTGATTTGTGGTCGATGGATCCCTTTGAAAGCAGAGACAAAATCCCACGAACTCCACCTGGACAGTCGTTTGTGAACAAGTCTTTGGTTACGGATACAGAAGCCGGTCTTAACTGTTCCACATACGAGTCAGGTAGCCGGAGGAGTTTTGCTGACCGGACTCCTGAAAAACATACCTTGGCTCTTAGAAATTCTGGCACTGCTTGGTAAGTCCTGTTTTGCAGCATATGCGCTAATGAATTTTCTGCGATCCCAATGTAGTGATATGAATGTCTCTGGTGGCAATTAATATTATCACATAGTGATTCAAATTTGAATACTTTTCCACTTTGCGCCATGTAGGTGGCGACTAAACGAGTTCGAGATGCAAATGACGATGAAAAGCCGCACCATAGTAGAAAAAAGTAAAAGTAAAGCAAGTTAAATAAGACCATGTTGGACTAAAGTTAGAATTACCATTACAAGGTTGAAGTGCATCTCAGAAAAGAGCGATTGATTCTGACCTGTATCAGCTGAAGTCATAGAAAGTAGGATACTAGCGTCAGCTGGACTCTGATCTGTGTCTCGGAACTACACCGATTAAGCAACAAACCCTTCTACTTACCTCAGGTGTTTATAGGCAGACAGGGATAAAAAGTCTAAAACAGGCTATGTGAGTTCAGTACACAAACGAATTACACCAAACACCTTTAAATTTCAGGTGAGGGATGATTCATAATTCACTGAGAAGAAGAATTCTATTTAGCTACATTTTACTGTTCTGAGTCAAACTAGTAGTCAAACTGTAGTGATGTGCGGTTGTCGAAACAACTAATTATTATTATTTATGAAGACGGAAGGGTTTCAAATAATTTTGAATAAGGATTCTTTTTCTCCAATAAAAGTGGTCATTAAGATGTAAAAGCATGCTCCTGACTATCCTTTTGTCTTTGGAATGGATGAGTTTTGCATACCGAGTGTCTTGTTCCAAGCTCTATTTCCCACTTGGATCTCTCAGGGAAATGATAACAATGATAAGTGTTTTTTTTGTCCTAATAAGTATGTCGTGCTTTATAAAGTTGTTTATAAGTAAAACTGTTTCGAATCTCTTTCTTTCTTTTTCTGTCTCTATGTATGTGTCTCTTTGACCGTATAAGGGAGCGACATCAGAATATGAGTCTCCCGATAATTGGGAATTCTACAGACGACGTGAAGAGTCCTCGTCGTACTCCTCCTCCTACGGTGATAAGAAGAGACAGAAGTTGTAAGAGGCCTCATTGGAGGGAGGAATATAGTTCTTTTATTTCCCTGGAACGGAATATGGTTTCTACGCCGATTTCAGTTGGAGACGATTCAGCCGGTCGTCAGCGGCTCACTGGTGAGGTATGTTATTGTTGCTTGGTTTTGATTTTCCTTATGATAATGGATGTGGACCTGTTGTTTTTAAGTCAAACTGTATTATTCATACTCGAATTCCGATGTATAAATGTGAACAGAGGAAGAGTGTCGTTGCAGAATAACATCGAATGATTGTGCAATAAAGCACACGAATGATAAGTTGTTCAAACGTTGCTATATATATATGTATATATGTATATGTATACATGTATACATATGTATATATATATACATATATGTATAGATATATAAATGTACATATATGTATAGATTGCAATTTGGGATTCATGTTCAATGATGTGATGAATGATTATTTCTTGCATATATGCATATTTCAACAAATATGATCTACGATAAATACACCAACATTGGAATACTTAAAATATGGTAGGAATGAGGTGAATGTGATGGCGAATCGTTTGCTTGTTTTTTTAAACTGAAACCTCAAGGATAGCCTCAGAATCCGCCAGTAAACTACCTGCGGCGTGCCGTTCACGTGGTTGTGGTAGGTTGTTCAACTATTTCCGCTGGAGTACAGTTGTTAGGATTTTAATGATAGTATGTATAACTGGATAGAAAATTGTCGTTTAGGCAAAGATATATGGAACAGGTATTTGTTTAGTGGACGGATCGAAGAACAGAATACTGTATATTGATTGGAGAACCGGGATGAGATTTATGATCATCTCGGTGAATACATTTACGAGAGCGTTGCATTCTCTTCGACGTTGTTGCGTTCTAGTCTCGCAGCCAATTGTATCTTCACTTGTTTCGCAAAGAATCCCACATTTTGTTCAGGGTAGATAGAAATCTGTACGAAAATCTTTTAGACGTGTTTACTTTTACGTGTTTTCCTTCCATAAGTTGACTGTGATTATGCCTGACTAAACAGTTTCACTAACGCACTGTTATGTTTTTGGTAGTCTTGCTGTCGTGATTGAGTGCTTTTGATTATCTCCTTATAGACTGATTTGTGGTCGATGGATCCCTTTGAAAGCAGAGACAAAATCCCACGAACTCCACCTGGACAGTCGTTTGTGAACAAGTCTTTGGTTACGGATACAGAAGCCGGTCTTAACTGTTCCACATACGAGTCAGGTAGCCGGAGGAGTTTTGCTGACCGGACTCCTGAAAAACATACCTTGGCTCTTAGAAATTCTGGCACTGCTTGGTAAGTCCTGTTTTGCAGCATATGCGCTAATGAATTTTCTGCGATCCCAATGTAGTGAGATGAATGTCTCTGGTGGCAATTAATATTATCACATAGTGATTCAAATTTGAATACTTTTCCACTTTGCGCCATGTAGGTGGCGACTAAACGAGTTCGAGATGCAAATGACGATGAAAAGCCGCACCATAGTAGAAAAAAGTAAAAGTAAAGCAAGTTAAATAAGACCATGTTGGACTAAAGTTAGAATTACCATTACAAGGTTGAAGTGCATCTCAGAAAAGAGCGATTGATTCTGACCTGTATCAGCTGAAGTCATAGAAAGTAGGATACTAGCGTCAGCTGGACTCTGATCTGTGTCTCGGAACTACACCGATTAAGCAACAAACCCTTCTACTTACCTCAGGTGTTTATAGGCAGACAGGGATAAAAAGTCTAAAACAGGCTATGTGAGTTCAGTACACAAACGAATTACACCAAACACCTTTAAATTTCAGGTGAGGGATGATTCATAATTCACTGAGAAGAAGAATTCTATTTAGCTACATTTTACTGTTCTGAGTCAAACTAGTAGTCAAACTGTAGTGATGTGCGGTTGTCGAAACAACTAATTATTATTATTTATGAAGACGGAAGGGTTTCAAATAATTTTGAATAAGGATTCTTTTTCTCCAATAAAAGTGGTCATTAAGATGTAAAAGCATGCTCCTGACTATCCTTTTGTCTTTGGAATGGATGAGTTTTGCATACCGAGTGTCTTGTTCCAAGCTCTATTTCCCACTTGGATCCCTCAGGGAAATGATAACAATGATAAGTGTTTTTTTTGTCCTAATAAGTATGTCGTGCTTTATAAAGTTGTTTATAAGTAAAACTGTTTCGAATCTCTTTCTTTCTTTTTCTGTCTCTATGTATGTGTCTCTTTGACCGTATAAGGGAGCGATATCAGAATATGAGTCTCCCGATAATTGGGAATTCTACAGACGACGTGAAGAGTCCTCGTCGTACTCCTCCTCCTACGGTGATAAGAAGAGACAGAAGTTGTAAGAGGCCTCATTGGAGGGAGGAATATAGTTCTTTTATTTCCCTGGAACGGAATATGGTTTCTACGCCGATTTCAGTTGGAGACGATTCAGCCGGTCGTCAGCGGCTCACTGGTGAGGTATGTTATTGTTGCTTGGTTTTGATTTTCCTTATGATAATGGATGTGGACCTGTTGTTTTTAAGTCAAACTGTATTATTCATACTCGAATTCCGATGTATAAATGTGAACAGAGGAAGAGTGTCGTTGCAGAATAACATCGAATGATTGTGGAATAAAGCACACGAATGATAAGTTGTTCAAACGTTGCTATATATACATGTATATATGTATATGTATACATGTATACATATGTATATATATATATATATATATATATATTGAATATGTCTGCTGTTAGAGATGGTAATGTTAAAAGTTATCCTCATTGTAGTGTTTTTGATAGACTTTTGTTTCCACGATTTACTAGGCTTACCGAACATGCTGAGATTCTTGTTGAAGTTATTTGGAACACTGTGACTGTGTTGTTACCGTTGTCTACATGGGTATAGTATGACTCCAAAAGTGAAGTCACCTATCTGTGTTCTGAAGGTGTTAATTTTTTGGTATGAATAAAACAATATGTGAGAACTAGTGTTATATTTGCTCTACAGTGTTGATTCTGTATTGTTATTATAATTGTTGTTTTTTAGAAGGGGTTCGTTTCGAATACGTAAGTTTGTTGAATTGTTGATTTTGAGTGATATGCTGATTTATGTGTTATGTATGCGTTACGATAGTTTTTTTTATAGTTTCGACTTCCTTGTGCTTTAAATAAGTGTCTTTCAGAGGTGAGAATTAAGTGAGTAGGAGTCAGCTACCCATTGTTTGCATAGAGGTAGTGTGGTTACCCCTCCACATAACAGATGAAAGACTTTCCTTTAATTAATCAGTTAATTTATTAATTATAAACAGTGATTGCAATAACTAACTGTTGTCTTCTTATACTTGATTAATCTGATATTCTAGGTGAATGTAAAGTTCCAGTTAGAGTCGACTAGGCATTTGTCACCGAACGCATCGATATTCACCGGAAAGCTTTTACCCTCTTTCCAGAATACAAATATGGGTGAAACACTTACAAACATATGTATGGCATATAACTGTTCCCTCGAAATAGTAAATACTGGTAAATTAAAAGAGTAAATAGGCAATAAGAGCAGGAAGACAATGCTATGTACTACTGGTCGATCGATGCGAGTAGTTGTAAAACATTCCCGCTAAGTAGTAGTGCTTCCTAGATAGATTGACATTTTCTGTGAAATGTGAGAATTAGAGATAGTTCCGTTTACCTGGTCTTTGTCAATGATTTACTCAGTATATCAGTATTGTGATGACTCTTCCTTTGATAGTCGTGTGTTAATTAATTTGGGTGATATTATTTCTAAGGCTTTGCACAGATGTGCATGAATTCTAGTTTGCATAGTTCATGTAGCACACAAAGCAATCGAAGAGGGATTCAAAAGAGTCAATTAACAGGAATAGTAGGCAAAATAAGCGTAATATGGATGATCATTGGAATTTTTTTGGATTTGTTAGATGACAAGTGTTTTTGCATCTGCACTAGTGCCATGAGAAAAGTGTCGAGAAAGTACATAACACTATTCAAAGTGCTCTACTGGGACTTACCAGCGGTGTATGAGCTGTTCGTCTGTAGCACAGCGGTTTGGACTCTCGCCGACCGAGCACACTATCCCCTGTTCGACCCTCTGCCGACGCACACCTGAAATCAATGGTCGGCCTGCAAAATTTGGGCTACCGATATCACATGCTGAAAATTTCATACTTATACCAAAAATGTGGTGTGGAATCAAGCTATAATCAAAATAAAATAATTATGTAGAGTTCTCACTTAAAATGATGACATCCAGTGTTGTCTGTTAGAGGTTCTTACTGTCTGCCTGTTTTCGACATAGAACTTTGCACATATGTGCGGCAGTTCAAGTCGCCACACTCCATGTACCATACAAAGCAAGAGAAGAAAGTACAAGAAATGCATAATAGACAGTAAGCAGAGGTGTGAGACAAAGGAAGAGTAATAACGAAGAACAAAACAGTTTCATTAGAAATCATAAGTCACAAGGAGTGGATACATCTGCACCAGCCCTTGAGAACGATTTTGAGCCATGTCACCAATTGTTTCCAACCATTGGTTTTTACCGTCTCGAGGACCCCAACCAGGAAGCCAGTCTACACCTTCCTACGTGGCTTAGACTAACTGTTGTAGATTTCATTGACTGGTGCCAAGTTTCGGTTTGACCACCGCTAGCTTTTTTCCAGCCTGACCCTATATCAGCTAGCATTGTCCGTCGAGGAAGGCGATGACTAGGCATACGTAACACATGTCCTAACCATCTCAGTCTATGTAAATTCACAACCTCGTCGATTGATTTCCCCTCCTTACCTAGAACTCGACTAACGCCTAACCTCAATATTGCTCACCTTATTATCCTACTTCACACGGGAGATAGAACGCAGGTGCCTATAATCAAAGACAGCTAGCCATGCTTTTCATGTCTTCTACTCTCAATGGCTAGGTCTCACAGCTGGTCATAAAGGAGGACGGAGCGGGCTGATGAGCAATACACCCGTCCTTTGGTCGATAGTTGGATATCACGTCTACGCCAGAGACGGCGTAAACTAGCATATGCGAAACGAGCCCCCTGTATCCGTTCTGAGATTTCATCTGAGATCAACCCGTTGGGGCTGATGGTACTTCTCAAATAAGTGAAGCGGTCAACATGCTTTATCACTTCACTCTCTATTTCTAATCTAGGACTCGGTGTAGCCCATTCCTGTAACACCATCTTGCATTTGGCGGAGGGAGCGAATCGCATGCCAAACATTCGTAGATGGCGGCTCAAGATGTTTAGAAGACTCCGCATTTTTTCAAAGAAAACTTGGTCTAGATTCTTACTGTACCAATTTTTGTTTTCGGTTGGTGACGATGTATCAGAAACCAGTCAAACTTGAAAATCCGCCCACTGATTTTAAATCTAATGATCTATGAACTGTGTTATTTTTGCTGACGAAGTTCTAAAATTTATTGTAGTGAGCTGAAAGCCGGCGTTAATCCTTTGCTGGTTATCTTATTTTCACGCCAATGATTTTTGTCCGTTCGACAGAGTTAGTTTTCATACTTCCAACTAGTGTTCATTCTCTGTAATACGTATTTGTATTCTAGTGAAGATGAACCAATCGCTGCACGTTTACGATCACGTAAGAAATTATCTCAACGGCCGACGAATAATTGAATGTGGCTCATGCTTTGTAAGTGAATTAACCTAACTTTGTTAATCCTGTTTTGATTGTATAGATGTAGCAAAATCATTTAGTGAGGAGATATTCGCTTTTCATTTATGGGGGTGGTGGTGAAGAGACAACCTGTGTCACTTGCATTGAAAGCTCTTTAACTGCATTCCTCCAGCAGTGTGTTTATATTTTGTTGATGCTATCACCGAGGAATTGCAGTTTTATGAACAATGGTTTTTTTGAGGTGCTGCCCCAATGACTTGTTTTGGTGCTAAATTCACATTTTTGTCAATGAACTTATCTGGATAACCACTTTTACTAAGTAATTAATTCTCTAGTAGTCTTAAGCTCCTCAATGAGGGAGTCGTTTGAACAGATTATCCTAGCTGTATTAAGGAAACACTTTGCCAAGTTACGTGTGCATTTCAAAGGTGCAAAACAGAAGAGATGAGTGCAGTGAACTGTTGTTGTAGGATTCCTATGTGTGTGTGTGTGTGTGCCTATTGTTTTAAGAGCTGGAAAATTTATTAGATTATGTTACGGTCTAAGTTTTGGTTATGATGTTAATTATGGGTGTTTCTCTAAGAAATCAACGTCCTAGTAAGACTAGTTTGAGTATTTCCCCCCCTTCTTTTTGAAAGCAATGATAGACACAGGTACCTATCACTTGCTTTTCAGACTCAATAGCCCTTTGGTTACTTAAGAGTAAGTTTCCTGGATAGAGATATACTTGACAGTTAGTTATTTGAACTACCGATTTCTTATTACTTATTGTAAATTGTCTTCTGGGTGTTATTAATCACTTTCGAGGTAAACGTATCCGTGTATGGTATGGTATCCAAGCGTCGGTGGCACAGTGGTAGAATGCTTGCCAACTTCGCATGTGGTTTGGGGTTCGATCCCCGGCCGCCGCACTCCTTTACCTCCTTGCCTCTAACTTCGAACCCTGTTCCACTGAGAACGTAAAGGAATAAAAAAAGTGTTATCCGATTTGATTGACTGTTGTTTCAAAAGGGCCCCCCGTTAGGTTGCATTTGGTTGAAAGACAGAAGTCTGTTCTCTTTTACAAATAAAGTCCTGAAAACTATCCTTATGAAAGTAGCAAGTTGAATAACGAAAACTCCCCCACAGTCTAACAGTTGAGCATAGGATCCGATGATCAAGAAACCACAGTTTTCACATGGCCATGGCTGTTTATGTATTGACATTTGTTTATTCATTACTATGAATAATTACTGTGAGAACTTAGTTACCGACTACTGACCATTTATGCTAATGAATACTAACATTTTTTTCGTCTATAATTATTTTCAGGTATTAAAATTAAACTGACAACCTCCTGGTACATATATCTGTAAATGATTGAGAAAACACGGTGTGTATTGGGGTACGTATTTTTGTGATTGCAATAACCGTGCAGACCACGAATAAACAGGGAATGTAAATAGGACTTAATAGCTTTCATTTTCTGTCAACAAATGCGCATAAAAAAATAAAAGTACTTGAATAATGAAAAGTGTTACTTCTCTTCGACGATAATTTGATGAAGAATGAACCCAAGATATAAGTAATTCCACAGCCTTATGCGGAGCGTTATTCGTCTACTGTCTCAAGACGTCATCGCAAGAATCTACAATGAACACTCGGAATAATATTCCAGAGGATATCTTGTCTGGGATCTAGAATGATTTCGGGAAATAACTAAATATTTGTGGATGACACATTTGCTATTTGAGGGTATTACGAGACTTAGTAAAGCATTGTAAGTGAAGAGAAGGCCAAATGAGTGGTTTCTCTCTGATGGTCTTCTCAAGGAATGTCGAATTCTACTATTCGCGTGATTACGTACTATGTTTTCGAAGTGATATAAATAGAAGACTTAATGTTGGCGCGGCACGTGCCACTGACAAGAATTCGTAAGTGTTATATTGATAACAGTTACTGCGAGAATGTTGAAAGTGGAGTATTTATTTATTTATTTAAACGCATAAAAACTTGGTACAATATGGCACCAAGAAGGATGCGCCACACAATAATAATAAAACAAAGATCAAAAGAAAAAAAGATATATATATATATATATATATATATAAGTAGAGAACGGATAAAGAACTTCATCTGGAAGGAACACAGTCATGCTTAACAAGTTCAAACAGTTTTCGTTAACTATCATGAGGAAGGGAAGAAAGAAGGAAATTGCAACAAGTTCGCCATTGATTACGATTCTTGGCCATATCCGATAACGTTTCGAGCCATCGATTTGAGCTATCTCTCGGACCCCAACCAGGGAGTCGTGACATACCAACCGATGCTAATCTAGCACAAAAATCCTTCATCCCACGACGCCACGTCATGGACTGACCATCCCTTCGCCTTTTCCATCCCGTCCCAGGGCTGGTCAGCGAACAGAGACCTGTGCGGAAGCCTCTGGGATGACATTCGCAGCACATGTCCAAGACACCGGAGCGGGTGTTTCCAGATGACGACACTCAATGAATGGTGATCTCCACTGTGTTCAAACACACGCCGCCGAACCTCAGAATTACTCACGCGATGGTGTCATCGAACGCAAGCGATCCTGCGGAGACAGCGATGGTCGAACACGCAGAGTCGCCGCACATCCTCAGCTCGGAGAGGCCAGGTTTCACAGGCGTAGAGCAGGGCAGCCCGCACCGAAGCATTGTATGCCCGACCTTTGACAGCCAGGCTAACGTCGCGACGGCGCCAGAGGTGGCTCAAGTTGATGTATGCCACCCTAGCCTTCATTATACGGCTGGAAATCTCATCCGTCACCCCTCCTACAGTACTCACACAACTACCCAGGTACACAAACTTATCGACAACTTCAAGCGGTTCACCCACAAGAGTGAGTGCAGGTACAGACTCCTGCCAATCTTGTAACAGTACTTTGCACTTAGACGGCGCAAAGCACATACCATACTTACAGACACTGATCGTTAACTGATTAAGTGCGATTTGGGCAGCCTGCATGCTATCGCACAGTAAGACGATATCGTCTGCATACTCGAGGTCGAAAAGTCTATCTCCAGGTAGCAGATCTACACCACCTTCACGCACATCCTTCAGAGCTGACTCCAGAATGTCATCGATGGCAAAGTTAAAGGGAGATTGGGAAACCCTGTCTAACCCCACTATTGGTTGTATGCCCTCACTCTACCCGAGGTGTTTCTGTATAGGGCTTTCAAGATGTTAACAAATTTCTCAGGTACACCTCTCTCTAAAAGACAGTTCCAGAGCACAGTTCTGTCCAACGAGTCGAAGGCAGCCCTAATATGAAGAAACACAACGATCGTTGGCCTGCAATACGTGTGGCGGTGTTCCAACAACTGACGAAGGGTGAACACATGATCAATGCATCCACGGCCTGAACGAAACCCAGCCTGCTCTTCGCGAATCAATCCTTCACGTATTTTGCACAGCCTGCGAAGCAAGACAGCAAGCAATATTTTAGACGCGACTGGTAACAGACTGATACCCCTATGATTGTCACACGAATTACGTCGACCCTTTTTAAAGATGGGGACGATAGTGGCTTCGTTCCACATTGATGGTACACTCTCTGCCTCCCATACCATCCTGAACAACCCAGTTAGAGCGATTGTGGGAGTCTCGCGACTATCTTTAAAAAGAGCCGGGGGTAAATTGTCTGGGCCGGGCGCCTTATGGGGTTTCGGTATTTGGAGTTCCTTACGGACCTCCGCTTCAGTGAGTGGGTCGGTACTAACCAATCAAGGAGCACTGGGCTAATAACAGTAGACACTGAAGCTGGTGGCCAGCTAAACTGTGTCCCGAAGTGCTCTGCTCAGCGTTCCAGGAGTCTTTTCAAGCTGGTAATTGGCGTGCCATCTGCCTCACTGACCGTCTCGCTGACACCTTGTTTCTTGCTGCCGGTGGCTCGTATGAGTTGAAACAGCTTCCGACTGTTGCCAGATGCAGCATCTGACTCCATCTCACACGCACGTTCTGACCACCAGGCTTCGCGGTCCTTACGTAAAGACTGTCTAATATTGCGCGTGAGCGCCTTTCGCTTATTGTTGTATTCGCTGCCAGCCGGAGTTGACCGGCGTTCATCCAGGAGTTGCAAGAAACCTAGTAGTTTTAAGCGGAGCATTCTTTCAAGTCGCAAGTGGCTACACCCGCCCTTGGCATGGCACCTTGCAGATGAAGCCAATGTTCATCTATACTACTTGAGGGGTTGCTGGCAAGCTTTGATTGTAACTCATTCGGATATTTCAAAGAAGTAGCAGGTGCTACTAGTTTGCTCACATCAACGTTTAGACGACGCCTTTTATGAACCCCATCAAATCGCAAGACGAACTTGGCATACATTAATGCATGATCCGAGTCCAGGCATGTGCTCCAGAAGGAGCGACAGTGTTGTATGCATCCTCGCCACCGGAAGCTGACAGAAATATGATCAATCTGAGTCCAAGCTTGCTTCGCCAGGTAGCGCCACGGCGATGGCTGTGCCGGAAGTTGGTGCTGGCTAGAAATAGGTTGTGATCCGCGCAAAGCTGCAGAAGACGGTCCCCATTATCTGACCTGCGATCATGTGGTCCCCATTGACCACACACACGATTCTCCTCTGAGCTTAGACGCCCGACCTGTGCATTCAAGTTCCCAGCTAGAACTACGATATCCCTCCGACCCGCCTGTTTCAAGAGATCGCTCAGTTGGTAGTAGGACTCATCCTTCACCGCATCCGGCCTGCAATCCATCGGTGCATAGGCAGAGATAACAAATAGACACTGCCTATCTGGCCTACTACTCCTTACTTCAGACGAATAAAGAAATGAGAATTGATTCTTTCTCGGTCAAGTTGAATAAACAAATAGTTTACGCGCTTGTGCTAACTAATTCCACTCGAGATAAGTGAAGTTAAATTGCATTGACATTGCTAGGGCACATTCATTTTATCTTATGGATGATGAAATAACCACAATGATTCGCATGGTGTAAATAACTACGAAATGTTTCAGTCAATCTAGAGAGAGAAAGAGACAGGATGAAAATGCCTTTTGATTATTTGAACCTGTTTGAAGGAATTACTCACCTTATCGTAACCACTGACTGACTGAGTGAAGATTCGAAGACATCCCTCAGGAAAAGTTGACAGCGATTAGAATGATGAATAAATGTCAGGTGATGTAGAAGAAGGAATGAGTATTGGGTGAAATCAGTCATAGCACTGACCATTGAAGATTTCCCAACCGTGGGTAACTATGGTCAGAATTGAATCCATATGAGTAGGATTTAATAGGCAGTAGAATGAGTTCGATTGTTGAACACACCAGTGATTCACTTGAATATCCACTGAATATTATATTACAGTTGTCATCATTCTGTTGTGGTTGTTGTTGCGGCTGATGCTATTGTTATTCCTGTTGATGATGACTGTGATGATGGAGAGATCATCATGTATTCTAGTTACTGACCGGAAACCGTATTTCTCCTATTAAGAACGATAGGGAAGTGTAATTGAAAAGAAGAATAACAGTGACATCACATGTTGTTTGTGTACATAATAAGGTTAAACGTGAGAACATGAGAAGCTGGCTCTCACTTCTCCATTCCATTTCTCCTCACTTCACTTCACCTCAACTCACTTTGCTTCACATCACTTCAACTCAACTCGATTGAATTGTTTGGAATGAAGTGATTGTCATTCGGAATATATATGGTTGTTTTGTACATGTGTGTAAATTAAATTTGTCAAATGGTAATACAGTTAGCAAGTTCAGATAAATTGGATATTGATATAAGAGGGTAGTAACGAAAGTGATGAGTTGTCACAAATGATTGTTAACGAGAGTTACGTAATAATGTGAATAGTTTAATGAAAGAGTTAAGTCAAACCAAGCAAACAAACAAAAGTTAAGTCCAATTATCGCAGTTCTTACCATGATAGTAGAAGTGGTTGAATAATTTTCTTTTGTATGCATAGTTCTGGTTGTTCCAGCTGAATGGCTAGGACATGGAGAGTCTTGAGAAGAAGTCACATATATTCCAACACAAAATCTCTCCTACTGCATGCTTTGAATCTTACGGACTCTATTTAAGCACGTATTCCAGAACTGCAACGCAGCATTTCACAAAGGTCTACAGCCCTCCACAATTTGCTACCTAGTGAAACTCAGAGGTTTACGGAATATGTCAATACAGTCACTGAAAAGAGGTCACAATCTACCATATCCCAACTCACAAAAATCCTCAAATCTATCGAAGCACACAAACTGTTTCCTGACGACCCTTCAAAATTCGTATTTAACTACTCTTCAGTAGTTTTATATAACCTGCAGTTAGAAGTCCTATCCAATCGGTCCAAAATTCTGTGACGTCAATCTAAATGCCAACAGACTTCACAATCATGTACAATTCGAAAACTTAATTACTCGAACAAGATTTGCAAAGAGGAAATCCAAAAGCACGAGACACCATCCGTGCCAAAGAAGATACTTTATATGAACCTCGACTTCAAAGGTGACCTACCGAGTGATTTCCTTGGGAAGAGAATCTCCACTTCTTTAGGAACTTTCTTTGCAGCAACATTGAGAGTAGTGTTCTCCAGTCGCTCCCTGATCCGCAGAAGCCAAAACGACAAGATCCCGCACCTGACCACTTCTATGTGTATATATCAGTTCACCTGTTGCTGTGGAGCCAGGTACATCGCTCGTTGAAAGAACACTATCCAGCGTGGTTGCAGAAAGGGAGTAGTGGCCGTAGTAGGAGTGCAATAATCGAACATCTCGTCATTCCATCTCAACGAACGCCGCCTTCAAAGTAATCTACAAAGTGAAGAACAACCTTCCAAAGACAATACGTTTCCGTCTTCTTCGCATTGCAGAAGCCCTAGCTATTCAGCTGGAACAACCAGAACTATGCATACAAAAGAAAATTATTCAACCACTTCTACTATCATGGTAAGAACTGCGATGATTGGACTTAACTTTTGTTTGTTTGCTTGGTTTGACTTAACTCTTGTTTGTATGCTTAGTTTTTCTAACTAGTTAGAAAAAACCTTGCGTAATTCCGTATGTTATTTTGTTTCCATGTACTCCCTGAGCACAACTCTTTCATTAAACTATTCACATTATTACGTAACTCTTCTTTAACAATCATTTGTGACAACTCATCACTTTCGTTACTACCCTCTTATATCAATATCCAATTTATCTGAACTTGCTAACTGTATTACCATTTGACAAATTTAATTTACACACACGTACAAAACAACCATATATGTTTCCAATTGTACAGCTATGAAAAAAAAACAATGAATGGGTTAAAGGATACTCGAGTGTTACAGAAAGCAAACAATAGGAAGCGGAGAATACGCCAAGAACATGTTGAGAGCTTATAAAAGATAGGAGACAGCATAAATTATCAAAGTGATAATGATCTGGATGGTAACTGGAATACATAATAATCTCTCCAATCATCACAGTCATCATCAACAGGAATAACAATAGCATCAGCAGTAACAACATCAACAACAGTGGAATGATGACAACTGTAATATAATATTCAGTGGATATCCAAGTGAACTACTGGTGTGTTCAACAATCGAACTCATTCTACTGCCTATTAAATCCTACTCATATGGATTGAATTCTGACCGTAGTAAACATTCCCATTGTTTCCTTAAACATTCGTCCAGATAAAAAATTAGACGAATTGGCAAATGTGAAAGGGATTAATTCTGACGATGTCAGCGATGATGACAGTCAGATATAAAAGCAAACGGAAACAGTCGTGTGCCAGACACCGGCTTATACAAGCTTTTGAAACATACCCAGGATGAAAGAACTATCCAACGTTTCACTAGGAGATTTAGGAAACTGAGGCACTGCTCATCGATATCCTGATGATCAACTTGTCAAAGCCCTGTAAAGTAGGCCAATTTAAACCTCCTTTGGTGTAGAGGAGAGTGATAAGTGTGGTGATGATGATGACGACGTTGATGTTGATAGTCAACACAGTACTAGTAAGTAATTCGGGCATTTTCGTCCGATTAGTTCACATTCCTTCCTTCCATTGTTTATCAGGACGGGATGGGGCATCAGTCTTTCAGTGTTATCTATCAATCGGGGATGAACATGTGTTGTGTTAAGAACATCCAAACAATTATATAGGTGCTACTGACCAACTAATTTCACCTCGTGATTATAAGACTGAGAAGTAGTGACAGGTGGTGAACACAGAGGTATACAATAGTACAGTTGCGCTCAATAGCAATAACAGACACATGTAGGTTATAAGTGGTGCCGATATTGTACCAAATGCTGACAATCCCACACTGTGTCGTCACTACTGTTTTGGAACAAAGCAAATTACTATTATTATTATTATTATCATTATTAATATTATTATAGTAAAATTTGTATCACTGTCATCGTGGAGTAGCCGAACGACGATATGGAAAGTGTAGAACAAGTTGAACAGTAAGGATTTCTGCTATCTCCATGGTGGTAGTGAAGAAGGGATACATACGATATGTACGAGTTCAAAAGTGCCACACACGTATCTTGTTTTTATTGGTAATTTGGGTTTCTTATTGCTCACTCAGACGAATCTGTGATCCTTTCATTTTGTCATAGTATCATTAAGTGGTGAAACTTCACGATGTTTTCCCACACTTGTGTTGGTTGTCCATAGCTGATATTAAACACCGAAATTTTTAGAGTTAAGCGAATCAGGAGTGAAAACAGATCTCTTAGGTTGAAGTTGAAAGGTGATTTTTATCTGACTAAAATCGCCTCACACCCAAATGTTTTAATCCTTGTTTACCTACAGCAAGGGATAGACTTCTTCATCTCTGAAGTCTGTTCTGTGGAAGTATTCCTATAAATGACGACTTCTTATCAGGACTAAATGTTCATCACATGCATCAAAATACTCCGGTGTTCTCGAGACATATCTGTTTAGTTACTTGTTGTTGTAGTTTTTTCCATCTGTTGTATTCACAAGCAGTAGACTATGTATTCTTGCTTTTCATATCGCATGTCGATCTCTCAAAACGAGTACTAATTGTATCACAAGTACTCTAACATTGATTTACTTAAATTCCACCCGGACATTCAGCCGCATATTGAGTGAGTTAAATCTCAATAGGCGAACTGAAGTCGACAGCGTATGGCAGAACAATTGTGTGCTTCTGTGCACTTTCCAGTAAGTATATGTAGGCGACTAAACTAACACACCTAGAATACAACAACACCGAAAATAATTGTCTTCAAACAACTCATCATTTATTGAGTCCCAAATACAGGACAAGTCAGTTGCTGATTGCACCTTGATTTGTAACATCTTCTGACTAAAATCACCTGTTGATATGACTTGAAATCATTCAAATTCCTGAAACTGACACTTGGAAATATTCATCTGAAGATTATTTACACAGTCACATGTTATGAATACTTTTCTAACGTCATCTAACTTACTAACTCAATCTTACTTAACCTTGTTTCTATATTAGATCATTCTTTTATTATCTGATCAATTATCCAAACTTGACAAACCTCATGTACATACACCCAAATAATTATATATAAATGCGATTGTACAGCTATGTGAATGAATTCGCCGAAAAGAGTCTCTTCTCTGAACGCCTTCTCTTTTTCAATACTTTTCTAACCGTGAGTATCATAAAGTTATATGACTATTTCCCACTCTTAAAATGCCGTGTGAAGAGAAGAGAAGAGGAGATGCATTATTGCATGCACTACATGCTGAGAAATGCAGATTGTATTAAAAATACTGTCTGAAATAAATCTTTATCATTATTGGTCACCTTGTCTAGATTACTAGCTCGATAGTTTTCTAGTCGGTCTGAAGCCCAGATAAAGAGGGAGGATTGGGGCGTGGTGCTAGCAAATCTACTCCCAAAACTTAACCAAAATGCTACAGAAATTTCAAAGCGCATATATATTAAAAATACTAAATATATAAACAACAACCTTATTTTTCGCTGGAATCAGGGATGTGAAATGACACAGGTTGGCGAAAGCCTTCGGGAAGCCAGTCAGCCGATGTGCCTTCTTCGATGAAAGCAAAAGTAAGGATGGCGACGTGGAATGTTCGTACAATGTACGAAATTGGAAAGGCTGTTCAGGTAGCCGCTGAAATGAGAAGATATCGAATAGAAGTGTTGGGAATCTGCGAGAGCAGATGGAACGGAACTGGAAGGTGCCAACTACCAACTGGACAGACAATAATCTTCTCCGGCCACCCAGAGGACAACCAAGAGCACATCGAGGGAGTGGCCATCACGATGTTACTAACAGCAGCCAAAGCTCTCATGCAGTGGGAACCAATCTCCTCCAGGATAATGACAGCCAGGTTCAACTCAAAAGGAAGGAAAGTTACAATCATTCAATGCTATGCGCCTACAAACGTCTCAGAACAAGAGAAGAAGGAGGCGTTCTACAGACAACTACAAACAGTAGTGGACGACGTCCCAAATGGCGATATCAAAATCCTGATGGTTGGTATGAATGAAAACTGGGGGGAGGAGAAGTACTGGACAAAGAAGTGAAGAATAGTGCTAGGAAGAACAAAAGACGATTCTACGACAACTTCGCCACTGAAGCTGAGTAGGCAGCAGGCAAAAGAGACCTGAGGACATTATATCAGATAACCAAGTCTCTATCCGGGAAGAGATCAACACAAGTGAAACCTATAAAAGAGAGCCAAGGGAACCCATTTATCAAAGAAGAAAGACAGGCTTCTGATGAGGAATGCATTCGTAGACATAAGTTATGAGATGGGTATGGGTTGTGTGTGCCTTCCTATTTTTATCCAGAATGTGTATTCATAGGTATCAGTTTATTCACCACACATTGAAGAAATCAGGCCAAGTTAATATTTAAGCACCAGCAATTACCAACGGACTGTGGCCGTACCAATCACCTAGAGTAGACCAATCATTTTCTTCATGTGAGCCTCGGTTTCTGTTCCGCTTGATTTGAGTGAACTGTCTGCCCTAATGCGGTTACATCTGAAATTTGATGAAGGCCAAGTTTTCCTGTACTCCTTATAAGTGAGGTTGATTAGAGGAGGAAGGATTTGTTCCTTCGGAGTTATTCTAGGAAACCAGTGAGTTGAACAGATTGGATGACTTCGAACTCGTTCCTAGTTGGATTCAGCTGGATATTTATTTATTTTTTTGATTACAGCTTGATTTCACAGCGTATTTTTGGTACAAGTATGGAATTTTCAGCATGGATATCGGTAGCCAGAATTTCGCAGGCCGACCATAGATATCAGGTGTGCGTAGGCGGGGGATCGAACCTCGGACCATGTGCATGGTCGGCGAGAGTCCTAAGCACTGTGCCACCGACGCACATGCTCACGATGATATGTGGGTTTTAAGACTTGCTAGACCTAAGCGGTAGCCACACTACGTGCTGATTCTTTGGTCTGGCTCACCTAACTTGTTGGCCAGGCTGTTTTTAACACCACCCCTACTAGCAGAAGGAGGACATAGCAATTACGGCTGCCGAAGGATGTATTTATTAACGATGATTTGCAGACAGATTGCAAGTAGGTAATCACACCACAACGAAGCTGCCGAGGTCTTGTCCTTTGGAATCTGTGTATTTACCACCATGTGTTTCAGTCCGCATAGATAAACAAATTGATCGTTCTTGGTGAAGCGCCTTGGATTCACTTGAATTGACGAAATTCTTTGATCCCCCACAGTACCATGAGTATACAAAGTTTCAGTAGATCGGTCGGTAGACATGTTCATCATTGTGAAATTTGTTTGAGGCGAGTTAGTGTGAGGGAAGGTGAGCTGATGATCAAACTGTCTCGTAAGAGCATTTTCTGTTAAATCCCACTTGTCATTAACCCATATTTTGTATGTTGGTAATTACTGTGCTCTAAAACAACCTGTGAGATCTGCGGCTGCTGAAACAGAGAATAGCCTCATTTCAATAGTTCAGTGGTATAAACACTGCAAAGAAATGGCATATTGGGAAATGGAGAGACTTACTTCTTTATTGGGAGGAGAAGGTGTGGTTGTACATGTAGATGAAACAGTCCTAATAAAGAGGAAATATAATCGTGGTTGTGGATGTGCAAATAGCATTTGGGCGATTGGATTATACGAAATCACTTTAGGGAAAAGATTCGTCAATACAACCAGAAGTATTGGTGTGTGTTATGCTGGCGTTTGATTGTAGACATCTTATTGTACCAATAATAACCGTTTGTTAACCACATGATCTATCCTGTGTATAATTAACCTTGCCATATTTGCCTATTTTTGGCTGGCTGGTGAACGGATAAATTACCATCCCAACGACAACTTTGACGAATCAGACGCCTCTATAGAAAAGCGCATAATTTGGATAAAACGTTTATATGAAATTAATGCAATGTTAAAAAATCGTTACAAAGGATAACATTCTTGCATATGTTCCGTAAAACATCCCAGTTACGCATAGGGGTCTTATTAGTTATGTTAAACCAAGCCCCGTACATAAACTCATCGAGACAACTGTATATCATTGCATTTCTCGAACCATTCACAGATTTAATCCGATTTTTGTGGTGACTACAAAAATTTTCGACGGAATTAGTGTGAGATCCCCCGAAAGGATTGATGAAATTATTTGTATAGTTGACGACGTGATGAATATAGCCTAGGGTTGGTAGCTGACTATAACTACTCCAGTCATCTGTATGAATAGTTGTTCCACACATCACTAAGCGTTGGATAATAGGCAATAAGACATTAGCACCGCGATTGGGGATCGCCTAAATGTATCCTTTGTGGAGGGTGGTGTCATATATCCCCAACACCCACTGCTGATTCGCACTCAATTTACCTCGATTATATTTTCTCTTAATAAACACTGTATCACCCACATGAACAATGAGGCCAACGCCGTCGAGTACTTGAGTCAGTATGTTCATTTTCCATGATGTCATGTCTCTGCAGTACTGGTACCATTGCACTGAAGACACTTCTGAATTTTCTGATTTATACGCTGTTGCTGTTACTGGTCTTTTGAGCATCCAGTTATGACACATCATCAAAATTTTCGTTAGAGGTAACTTAGACTTGGCGAAAAAAGTACCTATGGGATCTGTAAACTAAAAACAAATGACATACCTTCTCGAATTGATTTTCTGGTTCGGCACTCATTAAAACCTATAAACAAACCCATCAGTGCACCTAGTGTATCTTTGTATATGCATGACACCTCCACACTGACGATTTTTCGACCTTCCTATCAGTGTGTTCTCAAAAACAAGATCTGGAGCGAATTCGCAACGCAAAAGGTGTACAGCTTCCACAAGTACGCCTGTATCATACGGATTCGCTTGATTGATTGCTCAAGGTCATTTATTATAATAATGATGATCTACTTTATTCCAAAAACAGTACTTGTGATACAGAATGGAGTTTTCAGCATTAATCACAATATTGCATCTAATTTCCTCAAATTATAAATAAAATCAATCACACTAAAATCTTCCACATTTACAATAGGGGTATCCAATATAAATATATATATATATATATCCAATACACCACTTTTATCTTTCATTTTATATAGTTTTCCTTTCTCTCTACAAAGCTTTGTAAGTTGATGGGAGGAGAAACGGTCAAATTTGACGAACAGTGTTTCTTTTGGACAGCAGATTTCAAAACAGAATTTCAGATAAGATGTAATATTAGTATAGAGGAGTTCATTATTTTTTGGTTTATATATCAGGATCAACTTGCGGGATAATTGGCTTCTATATATTCTGTATTTCACAGTTTAATGCTTCTGTCCGTTTGTTGTCAATTTACAAAATGTAGAATTCCATACCGTGCCTATGGTAGTTCTTAGTCTGTATGTCCACTCGATATACTATTTGTGCACATTCCTGTTTTCGGCTTCTCTCAGCTTCTACTTGAAACCATGCTGATTAGTGTGCAACGTAATAAACGAGTACTTTCCATGCGTACGAATAGCTTAGGTCATTCGGCCAAGAAGATACGTACGTCACTACACATTCCACGTGGCCCCAACAATGTTTCCCAAGTCATTGTACCCGACTTGCTATCAGGGATATACGGAACCGCTAACCAAAATAAGTTGGATCTTATTTCTCTGGGAAATCCTGTGAAGGAATTCATTAAGAAGATTAATGTCACTGGGCCATAACTGCTTCTTTGTAACCCAACTCACGATACCAATTAGGATAGTCTGCTAATAAAGTTAATAAACGAATCATGTCTTCCTACAACGTTCTTGCATTCAATCTGCCTGATCAGATTCGGCTGGGTAAATCAAAGCGATATGTCTTCAAGCGTGCGGCATACCATCAGAAAATCTCCACCTGATCAAGCTCAGGAAAAATTCAAGGAAGCATACTTGTCCTGTGCTGTTTAAATTCAGTAGCCCTAATGATGCAAGGAAATTCCAGCCGTCTAACAGGCTGATTAGTTCATCTACACGTCATAGCAACCTTACGCTTGCTCGTGAACTAACGCATGTCACTGCCGTAACCATGCAAATGTATCAAGTGTCTTAAATCCCATCAAACCTCAGAACTTCCGAGAAAAGATTCTATGTACTCAACTTTAGGTAAACGTAATGCTCCAGAAACTCATGGAAATAAAATACCCTTCAGTATTGGCGCTTTTCCTAGTAACTGAACAAGAAATCAACTACCGTCATAGACTTAGATGCGTCTCTAGAGTTATGCTCGCTAGACAAATCACTATCATCTGTTGCGCAAAAGGCTAAGCTTGAGCATGTACCCATACACAGGACGTCCCCAAGAAACACCCAGTCTAGTATGCTTAAAAAAAGAAGTAGTGTCAATATCCAGGTCTAACCACCATGGACTTCACACTATCCAGGAAGACTTTCAGGAACTATGAGCAATAACCAACGCAAAAAATCCAGAACACAAATTAGTGCCTCGAGAACCGTTTATTCTTGCACCAATACAGAGTCAACCATTAGGTTTTTGTACACAAAGTTTCTGATAGTTTTTCTCCGTCATCAGAGCAGCCAGGCTTTAAGCGAGCGGAGAACGTGAATGAAAAGAGTAAGTTTTGGCTTCATTAAAGGGCTAGGGATTTGACATAAAATACAGTATAATAGTAATTAGATAGAATGAATATCGTGAAGTATATTAATTTTATGATTAATTTTATTTTCTATTCCTGAAGAACTTCATAAAGGCGAAGTGACACAGAACTCTTCTGTTACCGCCTTGCCGGATTCCACATCTATGAAGGACGCACCACTGTTTTGGTTACTTTCTCAGTTAACATCTCAAATGCAAGACTTACGACTGGAAGTGTCTGAGCTTCGAGCACAAAGGAACCAGTCACATACGGTATCCAAGCAACGGCGATCAAGATCTAGACGACGTTCTAGAACACCGTCTCAAAGCCGTAACATTTGTTGGTATCATAGGAGGTATGGGCATAATGCCCTGAAGTGTGTTCGACCGTGCATGTACAACAGTGGTAACTCAACTCAGGGAAACTCCCCAGCCAGACAGTAATGGCGACGGCTGTTACTGGCAATCACCCCAGTCGCCTTTTCTATGTGAGGGATTTGACTACCGGCACATTATTCCTGGTAGATACAGGCGCCGAGGTCAGTGTTATTCCCCCCTCACTATCCAGGCGATCAGCCAAAATACCTGGAAAACTTTCACTCCGTGCTGCCAACCAAACCAACATACAGACGTATGGCGAACAGTCAATGATTTTAAACTTAGGACTACGCCGACGTTTCACATGGATCTTCATAGTAGCTGACGTACGTCACGCTATACTAGGTGCAGACTTCCTAAGTCACTTCAATCTGTTAGTTGATATCAGCAAGAAAAAACTGGTTGACAATTGCACCCAACTCAAGATCCACGGTATTACATGTGACTACTCTGTTCATAGCATCTGTATAGAAAAGCCGGAGAGTGAAATGTTCTCTGCTTTATTGCAACGATTTCCTAAAATCCTTAAACCATCATACAACGTCGAAGATATATCTCATACAGTTACGCATAAGATCATCACAACAGGACAACCTGTGAAGGCACGTCCACGACGGTTACCACCCGATAAACTAGCAGCAGCTAAGTCGGAATTCGAACATATGATGCAGCTAGGCATCATACGACCATCTAACAGTCCATGGTCTTCACCTTTGCATATGGTACCTAAAACTAATCACGACTGGCGACCATGTGGAGATTATCGCGCTTTGAATAACGCTACGGTCCCAGACCGTTATCCTATACCTCATCTCCACGACTTCTCCTTGACCTTACATGGAAAGACCATTTTTACTAAAGTTGACTTGGTCAGGGCATATCATCAAATACCAGTCGCTCCAGAAGACATTGCAAAAACAGCAATTATCACGCCTTTTGGATTATTCGAATTCTTGAGAATGCCTTTCGGACTAAAGAATGCTGCTCAAACATTTCAGCGTTTTATGGACCAAGTTACCCAAGGTCTTGATTTCGTCTTTGTATATATCGACGATGTCTTAATTGCCAGCTCATCGATGGAAGAACATATGGAACACTTAAGCTGTTATTTCAAAGGTTTGAACAATTTGGAGTTGTTATCAATCCAAAGAAATGTATTTTTGGTTCCCCTTCCATTGAATTCTTAGGACATCGAATAACTGCCGAAGGCATCAGACCTACCGAAGATAAGATAAAAACTATTAAGAACTTTCCCGAACCTGATTCCTTAAAGAAACTTAGACGTTTTCTCGGGATGTTCAACTTCTACCGACGTTTTATTCCATCATGTGCCTCCATAGTTCAGCCACTGACCGACCTACTTAGATGCAATTCGAAGAAATTTCAGTGGTCTGAAGAAGCAAAAGCAGCATTTAATAATGCAAAAGATGCCTTATCCAACGTTGTAATGTTATCTCACATCAACCCAGAAGCTTCACTCATTTTATGTACAGATGCATCGCAGGTAGCAGTGGGAGCAGTTTTACAACAAAAGTTCAATAATGACACCACTCCACTTGCTTTCTTCTCCAAGAAGTTGGAACCTGCGCAAACTCGTTACAGCACTTTTGGCAGAGAACTGTTAGCCATCTACCTAGCAGTGAAACATTTCAGCTTCTTACTACAAGGTCGACATTTTACTATCTTAACCGACCATAAGCCTCTTTGTTATGCTTTCACCACTTCGTTGGACAGACACTCTCCGAGAGAAGCCAGACAACTGGATTACATCTCACAATTCTCAACAGACATCCAGTTCATCAAAGGAGATTCCAATATCGTAGCCGATTCTTTGTCTCGATGTGACGTTAATCACCTATCTTCGATAGATATTAGCTTAGACAATATTGCCAAGCTGCAGAAAAATGACGCCGAACTCCATACTTGTAGACGAAACTCCTCCCTACAGTTGCAGGATGTACCTATTCCCCTGTCTGATACAACTATCGTCTGCGACGTTTCAACGGGCGTTCATAGACCTTTTGTTCCACTAAGTTGTCGAAAACCTTTGTTTGAACATCTACATTCATTGTCTCATCCTGGAGTGCGTGCTACGGTCAAGTTAATCAGCGAGCGTTTTGTTTGGCCCAAGATGAACTCCGATATTCGGAAATGGGCCCGCCAATGCTTGCAATGTCAAAGATCCAAGGTACATCATCATACCGTCACACCTCCAAAACAGTTCAATTTACCGGATAAACGATTTCAACACGTTCATATAGATATTATTGGACCATTACCGCCATCCAGAGGATTTACTCATATACTTACTGCGATTGATCGATTTACCCGATGGGCTATTGCTTGTCCACTCAACGATATATCTGCAGAAAATATCGCTTTGGTTTTCTTAGATCGTTGGGTGTCAAACTACGGAGTACCCACAACTATTACAACAGACCGAGGAGCTCAATTTCAATCAACTCTGTTTCGAGAGTTTACGAGACTCCTTGGAGTGAACCATATCTCCACTACAGCTTATCATCCTGCAGCGAATGGTCTGGTGGAACGTTTCCATCGACAACTGAAAAGCTCCCTAATGGCACAAGCTGACTCATCTAAGTGGAGTGAACACCTACCATTAGTTCTTCTCAGTATCCGATCAACTGTCAAAGAAGATTTGGGATGTACACCAGCTCAACTTGTGTATGGTACTACCCTCACATTGCCTGGTCAGTTAGTTCCGTCTAATGATTCAACTGAAGTAAATATCTCCGACTTCACCAACCGCCTTACCCAGCAAATGCTTCAGCTTCGACCAGTAGCCCCTCGCCAATCACTTCAGAAAGCTCAAGTTAATAAGAATCTACTCACTAGCAAATTTGTATTTGTTCGCGTCGATGCCATTAGAAAAGGTTTACAACATCCATATGAAGGTCCTTTTCTAGTACTTAAACGCACCGATAAATACTTCACGCTGAACAAACATGGTAAACCGGAGACTGTTTCTATCGATCGTCTTAAACCAGCGTACACCGACAGCGAATATGAAACACTAGCAACGCCTGCACCAATAAACAATCAGAAAGTCAATGCAACTCCAACTCTCCCGCTCTTCACACTTCCCCCTGTACAGACACGCAGTGGACGGCAGATCTGTAAACCTGCCCGCTATGTTCATTTTATTGACTGACATAAAAAAGTACGTTAACCTCATTTAGACATTCTTCTCATTACTATTGTTGTCGACATTCATTTCATTATAACCATAAATATTTATTAGTATTATTGTTTGCTGTTCGTTAACTGTACTGCAAGCACACGCATTCACCAAGTATATATATATATCTATTTATATATGAATTTCACAAATGTTAACGAACATGTCATGGTTTATTATGTACATAAATTTTTTATTTAAAATTATAACAAGTTTTGATTTTTTTTAAATTCCTGTATGTGCTAAACTTTATACGACACGGATGCATTCCATACATCCTGATCTAACTTTGTATCCTATTATTGTTGCTGTTATTTTTTGTTATCCTTATTGTTGACATTATCCCTTATTTATATTGCTTATATTCATGTAATCGTCCACGAGGACAGTACTGATGGTCCTCCGGACCTCTAAGAGAGGGAGCCCTGTGGAGTCCTCAAAAATAAACTTATCCAATTTTTACTACTATGTAAGAAATGAACATATTGTACATTACTTTGTTTTAACCATAAACTCTGTACTTTGAACTTTACCTCCAGTTTTGAATAAATATATAGTTCTGCCTCCGACTCTCCGTCTTCTCCACCATCCCAACTGCCATCGATCAATTCTAACCACCTGCTTTCTATCTCAAATTTTTGCAGGAACACCGTAGTTTCTTTCTACGTACTTTGGTCGACCTCCGGCAACGTCAACATTGGAGAATTAGTATTGGAGCAGTCTTCCCGTAGTACCTCTGGAGTCTATTACGTTTATTGTGGATTTTGGATCTTTGTAAACCCAAGTAACGAAACTTTAATATATTCTTCCCGTAACTAAACTGATTTGGTATTTTATTTTCTATTTGAATTTGGGATACTACGCTAACAGAGTAAAAGGTCCACCACACAACTATTATTTAATTGAACATAGTAGCCAATTCGAAGCTGAGAAAAAGTAGTGATGTGAAAATTTTCAAGTGTGATGAGAGACGAATATTATAATCACATAGAGCGCCAAAACATTTGTTTCCTCTGAGCTCGGTGATTTAATTGAGCGATTATGGCAACAGATATCGACAGTTGATTCAACACTTTCAGAAGATGAAATTATCAAGCCTTCAGTTTGAGTCTAAAGGTTTTCGGACTGAACTTGCACATATATCTTATGAATTATTAAATGGTTATCACAAAACTTGTGCGTCGGTGGTATAGCGGTTAGGACGCTAGCCGACCATGCATATGATCCGGGGTTCGATCCCCGACCGGCGCACTTCTTCACCTCGCTAAGCCAGAAATAATGCTGGTAGAGAGAAAAGGTTGGGCATGAGGCTAGCAACCTCATCCTGTAAAATTAAACACTGCTACATAAAAAATTCAAACCACTAGCTTGAGGCCTTATGTTCCACCGGGAACGTGAAGGAATATATGTATAAATATATATCACAAAACTTAGCGTCGAGAGATGATGCTTACAAAACTATATCAATAAAGACAACATCTGAAAAATCATAAGCATACCGCCCAGGATTAGAAGGAAAATCGCCTTTTTGGAGTTTAGCTGTCTAGACTTGGTAATAATTTGTTTTCTTCCCTCTCGCCAGCAATCTGATTCAACTAGTCTAGAAACGTTAATATGTATAAAACTTGGGCACTGTGGTAATAGTCTAGAAAAAATTTCTCTCAGTAGTCTGGGACCTCGTCCACAGCATATATCATTCTGTAACATTCTTTGATAATTCCGTGGTACATGATTGGAGTGAGTCAATCTGAATCACTGTGTTGCCCTTGGGTGACTTTTTGTTCAACTGTACTCTGCTACAAAGTAAACACTTCCAATAAGACCTGGAATACAGGTTTGTTTCATTGCAGTCAACAATGAGCATTGAGCACCTTTAACGCAAAACTGGTGCTCCGAAGATTTCAATATAGACAAAATACCCATTTAGACATTAAGAAAGCAAGATTCAGAGAGAAGAAATATTTACTTTTCAATTAAATCCTCATTTCTGGCTCCATTCTAAGATATATATATATATATATATATATATATATATACAATACACAACAATTTACCAATGTTTGTTAACAATAATTAGTCAGTATCAACAGATCAGTCGGTGGGGCTGGTAATTAACCAAGAAAATTAGCACACAATTAAAAGGTGGAAAGGTTACAACAAGTGCATTGCATAGTGCATATTTCCGGAAAAAATGAAGAGTAATTAAGGAATAAGCGAGTGCTGAAATTGACTACATAACAAAGTGTTGAGGAAAAATGAAAGGGGTTTGCACAATGATAACTCGCGATCAGAGATGAAGTCGTCAGAAATATGATAAAAGAATTTGGACAGTTATAATTTTAAAGGTTTGTGGGGTGGAGGGGGGGGAGACGAGAAAAGTAGTCCTGTTAAAACATTCGTGTAACGATGGACAAGATAAGGCAAATGGCTGTACAAATTATTTTTGAACACACAGGCTTGGCTTCTTCTTGTGCATTCCTATGGCTTCAGCTGAATGTAGAAGACAAACTCGTTAGGCAAAATCAAGCAATGCAGGAATGAGATAAATAATTCTAAATGTTGTCATATTTAAATCAATTTATGCTCAGTATCTACAAGGTGCGTTTACAGGTCTACGAATATATCTTGTTTATTCCTTGCTGAACTGCCAGGTAGGATGATGAAACTGCTTAATTTAACGCCCAATGTAGCTGGCTCTGTAGACGAAGTCAAAACGATACATATACATTGAGAAGGCCAAATTATGAAGCTTATCCTTATTTCTAGAACGTCAAATAGTGGTGGTAATGAAAAGACAACGTGCCTCACTTGCATTGAAAGCTCTTTAACTGCATTCCTCCAGCAGTGTGTTTAGATTTTGTTGATGCTATCACGAGGAATTGCAGTTTTATGAACAATGGTTTTTTTTGAGCTGCCGCCCCAATGACTTGTTTTGGTGCTAAATTCACATTTTTCTCAATGAATTTATCTGGATATCCACTTTTACTAAGTAATTAATTCTCTAGTAGTCTTAAGCTCCTCAATGAGGGAGTCGTTTGAACAGATTATCCTAGCTGTATTAAAGAAACACTTTTCCAAGTTACGTGTGCATTTCAAAGGTGCAAAACGCAGGAAATGAGTGCAGTGAAAAGTTGTTGTAGGATTCCTCAACAATTTCCTTCTTGTTTCCTGACCAAAAATGCGTTTAGAGATGAAATATTATTATTTCTTTTATCGATGTTCCAGTTTGTTGCAAAATCCGGATCACTGAACTAGTCCACGATAATCATCTTCGGAATATTCTTCGTGCTATATAATATTAAATATTTATCACTACATCATGAAATCTGTGACCAATTTTTCAATGACTAGTTCAAAATAATTCGACGATAAGCCAGAACCAGAAATTTCACAAAATTATATTTCTTAAATATCAAGAGAAATGAAAAGCGTAATTCCAAAAATTCATTCCGAAAATCGCCCACAACAATTTCGGGTGAAAATTCGAAAATCCCTCTGAAAAAAATTCCCATTACGTGCTTTTATTGCATTTGAATGCGTCGACATATTCCAAACAAAGAAAACATCCCAAAAAACATCAAAATGAAGTCGTCACAAACAATACCGATTACAGCGAAACAAAACAAAATCATATAGCCAACAGTCTTCGGTGTCTCCAACCGCAACACACCATCGCCTACTTACACTACAATTACATTCCCACTGACATCCAATCATCGCCTACACACAACCGATATATATATATAAATATATTATACATATATATATCTATACACACACACATAGACATTCACACGTGAAACACATGTCACACCCGCTTCCACACACCAACATCCTCACCCACATCAACATACACCTCCTCTTAACTTTCAACAGACTACCACGACACAAACTTTCGCATCACTACTCATCTCCACCTACCACCGAATACACAATATACAACCAAAACATCCATTCTCACACCACACTCATCCACGTCCCAATCCATTTTCAATTCAATCAACTCTCCACACACACACACACACCTCTGGAATACTTCATAATTACTCAACTCTCTGCACTGAGAAATTTACTGCAAACGCTTAGGCTAAAGGGACACTGAATACTTCATAACATGCACTCTCTCTTTCATTCGAAGCCACTTCACCTCTCATAGTTAGGAAGACGTTCTACAACTATTACACAGAGTATTTAATTGGATGTTGCAGTGGTCTTACAATCAACGATCACCTGTTCGTTCGTTGCAACAACCATAGAAAATCGAATGATTCCTCCGGCTACCTTACAGACAAATACACAAGACTAACAGCTACGCTCCTCAAACAAATATGTACACAGAAATAACAGCAGAAAAACAATCAGGAATAAAATAGTAAAAGGCATGTCCAAATTTTAAGCCACGGACACCTGAAACAGAATTCAAACACATATTTTAAAGCACAAAACTACAAGCCATTCAAAGAACTCAACGAATTCAAGGCAGCAAGAAAACAAAACCAAAATTCAAGAATCACTATTTTAATAGGAAAATACACAAATTATCACAATAAGCGGTCACAACAATACAGCGAAACAACGAAATACTGTGTCCACCACCACACAACTAATATATCACACAACTTCAACAAATAAAATCACAAAAGTAAAACAAGAGTGAGGAGACAAACATATGAGGAAAAACCCTGAGAACGTGACACATAAACCCACACCACAAAACATCCAAACAACCAACAGACATCATGAATAACACACCGAAAACTAAAAGCATAAGCAAAACAATTACAAGCTCTCAGCTAAACGACAACAACATCATCATCACCCACCACAAACACCACCACTCCCACACCACCATCATCATCATCATCAACAACAACAACACACCTGTTCAAAACATCGAATCTACAAACAAATCGTCATACAAACACATCTCCAACATACCCGAACTATCTCACATACCATAACCTACCTAGGTTATTCACAAATACTCACCTCCATCTATCAAAGCGCCTCCAGGCCACCAACAGGCGAATTCACTTCCTCAAAACACCACAAATCAACACTCGTCTCTGTCTCTCCAATCGCCACACACCTTCGCCTACTTACACTACAATTACATTCCCACTGACATCCAATCATCGCCTACACACAACCGGTATACATATATATATATATATATATATATATATATATATATATATATATATATATTATACATATATATATCTATACACACACACACACACATAGACATACACACGTGAAACACATGTCACACCCGCTTCCACACACCAACATTTTTTTTTTTTTTTTTTTACACCTCCTCTTAACTTTCAACAGACTACCACGACACAAACTTTCGCATCACTACTCATCTCCACCTACCACCGAATACACAATATACAACCAAAACATCCATTCTCACACCACACTCATCCACGTCCCAATCCATTTTCAATTCAATCAACTCTCCACACACACACACACACCTCTGGAATACTTCATAATCATTCAACTCTCTGCACTGAGAAATTTACTGCAAACGCTTAGGCTTAAGGGACACTGAATACTTCATAACATGCACTCTCTCTTTCATTCGAAGCCACTTCACCTCTCATAGTTAGGAAGACGTTCTACAACTATTACACAGAGTATTTAATTGGATGTTGCAGTGGTCTTACAATCAACGATCACCTGTTCGTTCGTTGCAACAACCATAGAAAATCGAATGATTCCTCCGGCTACCTTACAGACAAATACACAAGACTAACAGCTACGCTCCTCAAACAAATATGTACACAGAAATAACAGCAGAAAAACAACCAGGAATAAAATAGTAAAAGGCATGTCCAAATTTTAAGCCACGGACACCTGAAACAGAATTCAAACACATATTTTAAAGCACAAAACTACAAGCCATTCAAAGAACTCAACGAATTCAAGGCAGCAAGAAAACAAAACCAAAATTCAAGAATCACTATTTTAATAGGAAAATACACAAATTATCACAATAAGCGGTCACAACAATACAGCGAAACAACGAAATACTGTGTCCACCACCACACAACTAATATATCACACAACTTCAACAAATAAAATCACAAAAGTAAAACAAGAGTGAGGAGACAAACATATGAGGAAAAACCCTGAGAACGTGACACATAAACCCACACCACAAAACATCCAAACAACCAACAGACATCATGAATAACACACCGAAAACTAAAAGCATAAGCAAAACAATTACAAGCTCTCAGCTAAACGACAACAACATCATCATCACCCACCACAAACACCACCACTCCCACACCACCATCATCATCATCAACAACAACAACAACACACCTGTTCAAAACATCGAATCTACAAACAAATCATCATACAAACACATCTCCAACATACCCGAACTATCTCACATACCATAACCTACCTAGGTTATTCACAAATACTCACCTCCATCTATCAAAGCGCCTCCAGGCCACCAACAGGCGAATTCACTTCCTCAAAACACCACAAATCAACACTCGTCTCTGTCTCTCCAATCGCCACACACCTTCGCCTACTTACACTACAATTACATTCCCACTGACATCCAATCATCGCCTACACACAACCGGTATATATATATATATATATCTATACACACACACAGACATACACACGTGAAACACATGTCACACCCGCTTCCACACACCAACATCCTCACCCACATCAACATACACCTCCTCTTAACTTTCAACAGACTACCACGACACAAACTTTCGCATCACTACTCATCTCCACCTACCACCGAATACACAATATACAACCAAAACATCCATTCTCACACCACACTCATCCACGTCCCAATCCATTTTCGATTCGATCAACTCTCCACACAAACACACACACCTCTGGAATACTTCATAATCACTCAACTCTCTGCACTGAGAAATTTACTGCAAACGCTTAGGCTAAAGGGACACTGAATACTTCATAACATGCACTCTCTCTTTCATTCGAAGCCACTTCACCTCTCATAGTTAGGAAGACGTTCTACAACTATTACACAGAGTATTTAATTGGATGTTGCAGCGGTCTTACAATCAACGATCACCTGTTCGTTCGTTGCAACAACCATAGAAAATCGAATGATTCCTCCGGCTACCTTACAGACAAATACACAAGACTAACAGCTACGCTCCTCAAACAAATATGTACACAGAAATAACAGCAGAAAAACAACCAGGAATAAAATAGTAAAAGGCATGTCCAAATTTTAAGCCACGGACACCTGAAACAGAATTCAAACACATATTTTAAAGCACAAAACTACAAGCCATTCAAAGAACTCAACAAATTCAAGGCAGCAAGAAAACAAAACCAAAATTCAAGAATCACTATTTTAATAGGAAAATACACAAATCATCACAATAAGCGGTCACAACAATACAGCGAAACAACGAAATACTGTGTCCACCACCACACAACTAATATATCACACAACTTCAACAAATAAAATCACAAAAGTAAAACAAGAGTGAGGAGACAAACATATGAGGAAAGACCCTGAGAACGTGACACATAAACCCACACCACAAAACATCCAAACAACCAACAGACATCATGAATAACACACCGAAAACTAAAAGCATAAGCAAAACAATTACAAGCTCTCAGCTAAACGACAACAACATCATCATCACCCACCACAAACACCACCACTCCCACACCACCATCATCATCATCAACAACAACAACAACACACCTGTTCAAAACATCGAATCTACAAACAAATCATCATACAAACACATCTCCAACATACCCGAACTATCTCACATACCATAACCTACCTAGGTTATTCACAAATACTCACCTCCATCTATCAAAGCGCCTCCAGGCCACCAACAGGCGAATTCACTTCCTCAAAACACCACAAATCAACACTCGTCTCTGTCTCTCCAATCGCCACACACCTTCGCCTACTTACACTACAATTACATTCCCACTGACATCCAATCATCGCCTACACACAACCGATGTATATATATATATATATCTATACACACACACAGACATACACACGTGAAACACATGTCACACCCGCCTCCACACACCAACATCCTCACCCACATCAACATACACCTCCTCTTAACTTTCAACAGACTACCACGACACAAACTTTCGCATCACTACTCATCTCCACCTACCACCGAATACACAATATACAACCAAAACATCCATTCTCACACCACACTCATCCACGTCCCAATCCATTTTCGATTCGATCAACTCTCCACACAAACACACACACCTCTGGAATACTTCATAATCACTCAACTCTCTGCACTGAGAAATTTACTGCAAACGCTTAGGCTAAAGGGACACCGAATACTTCATACCATGCACTCTCTCTTTCATTCGAAGCCACTTCACCTCTCATAGTTAGGAAGACGTTCTACAACTATTACACAGAGTATTTAATTGGATGTTGCAGCGGTCTTACAATCAACGATCACCTGTTCGTTCGTTGCAACAACCATAGAAAATCGAATGATTCCTCCGGCTACCTTACAGACAAATACACAAGACTAACAGCTACGCTCCTCAAACAAATATGTACACAGAAATAACAGCAGAAAAACAACCAGGAATAAAATAGTAAAAGGCATGTCCAAATTTTAAGCCACGGACACCTGAAACAGAATTCAAACACATATTTTAAAGCACAAAACTACAAGCCATTCAAAGAACTCAACGAATTCAAGGCAGCAAGAAAACAAAACCAAAATTCAAGAATCACTATTTTAATAGGAAAATACACAAATTATCACAATAAGCGGTCACAACAATACAGCGAAACAACGAAATACTGTGTCCACCACCACACAACTAATATATCACACAACTTCAACAAATAAAATCACAAAAATAAAACAAGAGTGAGGAGACAAACATATCAGGAAAGACCCTGAGAACGTGACACATAAACCCACACCACAAAACATCCAAACAACCAACAGACATCATGAATAACACACCGAAAACTAAAAGCATAAGCAAAACAATTACAAGCTCTCAGCTAAACGACAACAACATCATCATCACTCACCACAAACACCACCACTCCCACACCACCATCATCGTCATCATCAACAACAACAACAACACACCTGTTCAAAACATCGAATCTACAAACAAATCGTCATACAAACACATCTCCAACATACCCGAACTATCTCACATACCATAACCTACCTAGGTTATTCACATATACTCACCTCCATCTATCAAAGCGCCTCCAGGCCACCAACAGGCGAATTCACTTCCTCAAAACACCACAAATCAACACTCGTCTCTGTCTCTCCAATCGCCACACACCTTCGCCTACTTACACTACAATTACATTCCCACTGACATCCAATCATCGCCTACACACAACCGATGTATATATATACATATATATATATATATACACACACATGGACATACACACGTGAAACACATGTCACACCCGCCTCCACACACCAACATCCTCACCCACATCAACATACACCTCCTCTTAACTTTCAACAGACTACCACGACACAAACTTTCGCATCACTACTCATCTCCACCTACCACCGAATACACAATATACAACCAAAACATCCATTCTCACACCACACTCATCCACGTCCCAATCCATTTTCGATTCGATCAACTCTCCACACAAACACACACACCTCTGGAATACTTCATAATCACTCAACTCTCTGCACTGAGAAATTTACTGCAAACGCTTAGGCTAAAGGGACACTGAATACTTCATAACATGCACTCTCTCTTTCATTCGAAGCCACTTCACCTCTCATAGTTAGGAAGACGTTCTACAACTATTACACAGAGTATTTAATTGGATGTTGCAGCGGTCTTACAATCAACGATCACCTGTTCGTTCGTTGCAACAACCATAGAAAATCGAATGATTCCTCCGGCTACCTTACAGACAAATACACAAGACTAACAGCTACGCTCCTCAAACAAATATGTACACAGAAATAACAGCAGAAAAACAACCAGGAATAAAATAGTAAAAGGCATGTCCAAATTTTAAGCCACGGACACCTGAAACAGAATTCAAACACATATTTTAAAGCACAAAACTACAAGCCATTCAAAGAACTCAACGAATTCAAGGCAGCAAGAAAACAAAACCAAAATTCAAGAATCACTATTTTAATAGGAAAATACACAAATTATCACAATAAGCGGTCACAACAATACAGCGAAACAACGAAATACTGTGTCCACCACCACACAACTAATATATCACACAACTTCAACAAATAAAATCACAAAAATAAAACAAGAGTGAGGAGACAAACATATCAGGAAAGACCCTGAGAACGTGACACATAAACCCACACCACAAAACATCCAAACAACCAACAGACATCATGAATAACACACCGAAAACTAAAAGCATAAGCAAAACAATTACAAGCTCTCAGCTAAACGACAACAACATCATCATCACCCACCACAAACACCACCACTCCCACACCACCATCATCGTCATCATCAACAACAACAACAACACACCTGTTCAAAACATCGAATCTACAAACAAATCGTCATACAAACACATCTCCAACATACCCGAACTATCTCACATACCATAACCTACCTAGGTTATTCACATATACTCACCTCCATCTATCAAAGCGCCTCCAGGCCACCAACAGGCGAATTCACTTCCTCAAAACACCACAAATCAACACTCGTCTCTGTCTCTCCAATCGCCACACACCTTCGCCTACTTACACTACAATTACATTCCCACTGACATCCAATCATCGCCTACACACAACCGATGTATATATATACATATATATATATATATATATGCATATATTATATATATATATATACATACACACACACATGGACATACACACGTGAAACACATGTCACACCCGCCTCCACACACCAACATCCTCACCCACATCAACATACACCTCCTCTTAACTTTCAACAGACTACCACGACACAAACTTTCGCATCACTACTCATCTCCACCTACCACCGAATACACAATATACAACCAAAACATCCATTCTCACACCACACTCATCCACGTCCCAATCCATTTTCGATTCGATCAACTCTCCACACAAACACACACACCTCTGGAATACTTCATAATCACTCAACTCTCTGCACTGAGAAATTTACTGCAAACGCTTAGGCTAAAGGGACACTGAATACTTCATAACATGCACTCTCTCTTTCATTCGAAGCCACTTCACCTCTCATAGTTAGGAAGACGTTCTACAACTATTACACAGAGTATTTAATTGGATGTTGCAGCGGTCTTACAATCAACGATCACCTGTTCGTTCGTTGCAACAACCATAGAAAATCGAATGATTCCTCCGGCTACCTTACAGACAAATACACAAGACTAACAGCTACGCTCCTCAAACAAATATGTACACAGAAATAACAGCAGAAAAACAACCAGGAATAAAATAGTAAAAGGCATGTCCAAATTTTAAGCCACGGACACCTGAAACAGAATTCAAACACATATTTTAAAGCACAAAACTACAAGCCATTCAAAGAACTCAACGAATTCAAGGCAGCAAGAAAACAAAACCAAAATTCAAGAATCACTATTTTAATAGGAAAATACACAAATTATCACAATAAGCGGTCACAACAATACAGCGAAACAACGAAATACTGTGTCCACCACCACACAACTAATATATCACACAACTTCAACAAATAAAATCACAAAAATAAAACAAGAGTGAGGAGACAAACATATCAGGAAAGACCCTGAGAACGTGACACATAAACCCACACCACAAAACATCCAAACAACCAACAGACATCATGAATAACACACCGAAAACTAAAAGCATAAGCAAAACAATTACAAGCTCTCAGCTAAACGACAACAACATCATCATCACCCACCACAAACACCACCACTCCCACACCACCATCATCGTCATCATCAACAACAACAACAACACACCTGTTCAAAACATCGAATCTACAAACAAATCGTCATACAAACACATCTCCAACATACCCGAACTATCTCACATACCATAACCTACCTAGGTTATTCACATATACTCACCTCCATCTATCAAAGCGCCTCCAGGCCACCAACAGGCGAATTCACTTCCTCAAAACACCACAAATCAACACTCGTCTCTGTCTCTCCAATCGCCACACACCTTCGCCTACTTACACTACAATTACATTCCCACTGACATCCAATCATCGCCTACACACAACCGATGTATATACATATATATATATATATATATATACATATATTATATATATATCTATACACACACACACATGGACATACACACGTGAAACACATGTCACACCCGCCTCCACACACCAACATCCTCACCCACATCAACATACACCTCCTCTTAACTTTCAACAGACTACCACGACACAAACTTTCGCATCACTACTCATCTCCACCTACCACCGAATACACAATATACAACCAAAACATCCATTCTCACACCACACTCATCCACGTCCCAATCCATTTTCGATTCGATCAACTCTCCACACAAACACACACACCTCTGGAATACTTCATAATCACTCAACTCTCTGCACTGAGAAATTTACTGCAAACGCTTAGGCTAAAGGGACACTGAATACTTCATAACATGCACTCTCTCTTTCATTCGAAGCCACTTCACCTCTCATAGTTAGGAAGACGTTCTACAACTATTACACAGAGTATTTAATTGGATGTTGCAGCGGTCTTACAATCAACGATCACCTGTTCGTTCGTTGCAACAACCATAGAAAATCGAATGATTCCTCCGGCTACCTTACAGACAAATACACAAGACTAACAGCTACGCTCCTCAAACAAATATGTACACAGAAATAACAGCAGAAAAACAACCAGGAATAAAATAGTAAAAGGCATGTCCAAATTTTAAGCCACGGACACCTGAAACAGAATTCAAACACATATTTTAAAGCACAAAACTACAAGCCATTCAAAGAACTCAACGAATTCAAGGCAGCAAGAAAACAAAACCAAAATTCAAGAATCACTATTTTAATAGGAAAATACACAAATTATCACAATAAGCGGTCACAACAATACAGCGAAACAACGAAATACTGTGTCCACCACCACACAACTAATATATCACACAACTTCAACAAATAAAATCACAAAAATAAAACAAGAGTGAGGAGACAAACATATCAGGAAAGACCCTGAGAACGTGACACATAAACCCACACCACAAAACATCCAAACAACCAACAGACATCATGAATAACACACCGAAAACTAAAAGCATAAGCAAAACAATTACAAGCTCTCAGCTAAACGACAACAACATCATCATCACCCACCACAAACACCACCACTCCCACACCACCATCATCATCATCATCAACAACAACAACAACACACCTGTTCAAAACATCGAATCTACAAACAAATCGTCATACAAACACATCTCCAACATACCCGAACTATCTCACATACCATAACCTACCTAGGTTATTCACATATACTCACCTCCATCTATCAAAGCGCCTCCAGGCCACCAACAGGCGAATTCACTTCCTCAAAACACCACAAATCAACACTCGTCTCTGTCTCTCCAATCGCCACACACCTTCGCCTACTTACACTACAATTACATTCCCACTGACATCCAATCATCGCCTACACACAACCGATGTATATATACATATATATATATATATATATATATACATATATTATATATATATATATATATACACACACACACATGGACATACACACGTGAAACACATGTCACACCCGCCTCCACACACCAACATCCTCACCCACATCAACATACACCTCCTCTTAACTTTCAACAGACTACCACGACACAAACTTTCGCATCACTACTCATCTCCACCTACCACCGAATACACAATATACAACCAAAACATCCATTCTCACACCACACTCATCCACGTCCCAATCCATTTTCGATTCGATCAACTCTCCACACAAACACACACACCTCTGGAATACTTCATAATCACTCAACTCTCTGCACTGAGAAATTTACTGCAAACGCTTAGGCTAAAGGGACACTGAATACTTCATAACATGCACTCTCTCTTTCATTCGAAGCCACTTCACCTCTCATAGTTAGGAAGACGTTCTACAACTATTACACAGAGTATTTAATTGGATGTTGCAGCGGTCTTACAATCAACGATCACCTGTTCGTTCGTTGCAACAACCATAGAAAATCGAATGATTCCTCCGGCTACCTTACAGACAAATACACAAGACTAACAGCTACGCTCCTCAAACAAATATGTACACAGAAATAACAGCAGAAAAACAATCAGGAATAAAATAGTAAAAGGCATGTCCAAATTTTAAGCCACGGACACCTGAAACAGAATTCAAACACATATTTTAAAGCACAAAACTACAAGCCATTCAAAGAACTCAACGAATTCAAGGCAGCAAGAAAACAAAACCAAAATTCAAGAATCACTATTTTAATAGGAAAATACACAAATTATCACAATAAGCGGTCACAACAATACAGCGAAACAACGAAATACTGTGTCCACCACCACACAACTAATATATCACACAACTTCAACAAATAAAATCACAAAAATAAAACAAGAGTGAGGAGACAAACATATCAGGAAAGACCCTGAGAACGTGACACATAAACCCACACCACAAAACATCCAAACAACCAACAGACATCATGAATAACACACCGAAAACTAAAAGCATAAGCAAAACAATTACAAGCTCTCAGCTAAACGACAACAACATCATCATCACCCACCACAAACACCACCACTCCCACACCACCATCATCATCATCATCAACAACAACAACAACACACCTGTTCAAAACATCGAATCTACAAACAAATCGTCATACAAACACATCTCCAACATACCCGAACTATCTCACATACCATAACCTACCTAGGTTATTCACATATACTCACCTCCATCTATCAAAGCGCCTCCAGGCCACCAACAGGCGAATTCACTTCCTCAAAACACCACAAATCAACACTCGTCTCTGTCTCTCCAATCGCCACACACCTTCGCCTACTTACACTACAATTACATTCCCACTGACATCCAATCATCGCCTACACACAACCGATGTATATACATACATATATATATACATATATTATATATATATCCATACACACACACACACATGGACATACACACGTGAAACACATGTCACACCCGCCTCCACACACCAACATCCTCACCCACATCAACATACACCTCCTCTTAACTTTCAACAGACTACCACGACACAAACTTTCGCATCACTACTCATCTCCACCTACCACCGAATACACAATATACAACCAAAACATCCATTCTCACACCACACTCATCCACGTCCCAATCCATTTTCGATTCGATCAACTCTCCACACAAACACACACACCTCTGGAATACTTCATAATCACTCAACTCTCTGCACTGAGAAATTTACTGCAAACGCTTAGGCTAAAGGGACACTGAATACTTCATAACATGCACTCTCTCTTTCATTCGAAGCCACTTCACCTCTCATAGTTAGGAAGACGTTCTACAACTATTACACAGAGTATTTAATTGGATGTTGCAGCGGTCTTACAATCAACGATCACCTGTTCGTTCGTTGCAACAACCATAGAAAATCGAATGATTCCTCCGGCTACCTTACAGACAAATACACAAGACTAACAGCTACGCTCCTCAAACAAATATGTACACAGAAATAACAGCAGAAAAACAACCAGGAATAAAATAGTAAAAGGCATGTCCAAATTTTAAGCCACGGACACCTGAAACAGAATTCAAACACATATTTTAAAGCACAAAACTACAAGCCATTCAAAGAACTCAACGAATTCAAGGCAGCAAGAAAACAAAACCAAAATTCAAGAATCACTATTTTAATAGGAAAATACACAAATTATCACAATAAGCGGTCACAACAATACAGCGAAACAACGAAATACTGTGTCCACCACCACACAACTAATATATCACACAACTTCAACAAATAAAATCACAAAAATAAAACAAGAGTGAGGAGACAAACATATCAGGAAAGACCCTGAGAACGTGACACATAAACCCACACCACAAAACATCCAAACAACCAACAGACATCATGAATAACACACCGAAAACTAAAAGCATAAGCAAAACAATTACAAGCTCTCAGCTAAACGACAACAACATCATCATCACCCACCACAAACACCACCACTCCCACACCACCATCATCGTCATCATCAACAACAACAACAACACACCTGTTCAAAACATCGAATCTACAAACAAATCGTCATACAAACACATCTCCAACATACCCGAACTATCTCACATACCATAACCTACCTAGGTTATTCACATATACTCACCTCCATCTATCAAAGCGCCTCCAGGCCACCAACAGGCGAATTCACTTCCTCAAAACACCACAAATCAACACTCGTCTCTGTCTCTCCAATCGCCACACACCTTCGCCTACTTACACTACAATTACATTCCCACTGACATCCAATCATCGCCTACACACAACCGATGTATATACATACATATATATATATATATATACATATATTATATATATATCCATACACACACACACACATGGACATACACACGTGAAACACATGTCACACCCGCCTCCACACACCAACATCCTCAACCACATCAACATACACCTCCTCTTAACTTTCAACAGACTACCACGACACAAACTTTCGCATCACTACTCATCTCCACCTACCACCGAATACACAATATACAACCAAAACATCCATTCTCACACCACACTCATCCACGTCCCAATCCATTTTCGATTCGATCAACTCTCCACACAAACACACACACCTCTGGAATACTTCATAATCACTCAACTCTCTGCACTGAGAAATTTACTGCAAACGCTTAGGCTAAAGGGACACTGAATACTTCATAACATGCACTCTCTCTTTCATTCGAAGCCACTTCACCTCTCATAGTTAGGAAGACGTTCTACAACTATTACACAGAGTATTTAATTGGATGTTGCAGCGGTCTTACAATCAACGATCACCTGTTCGTTCGTTGCAACAACCATAGAAAATCGAATGATTCCTCCGGCTACCTTACAGACAAATACACAAGACTAACAGCTACGCTCCTCAAACAAATATGTACACAGAAATAACAGCAGAAAAACAACCAGGAATAAAATAGTAAAAGGCATGTCCAAATTTTAAGCCACGGACACCTGAAACAGAATTCAAACACATATTTTAAAGCACAAAACTACAAGCCATTCAAAGAACTCAACGAATTCAAGGCAGCAAGAAAACAAAACCAAAATTCAAGAATCACTATTTTAATAGGAAAATACACAAATTATCACAATAAGCGGTCACAACAATACAGCGAAACAACGAAATACTGTGTCCACCACCACACAACTAATATATCACACAACTTCAACAAATAAAATCACAAAAATAAAACAAGAGTGAGGAGACAAACATATCAGGAAAGACCCTGAGAACGTGACACATAAACCCACACCACAAAACATCCAAACAACCAACAGACATCATGAATAACACACCGAAAACTAAAGGCATAAGCAAAACAATTACAAGCTCTCAGCTAAACGACAACAACATCATCATCACCCACCACAAACACCACCACTCCCACACCACCATCATCGTCATCATCAACAACAACAACAACACACCTGTTCAAAACATCGAATCTACAAACAAATCGTCATACAAACACATCTCCAACATACCCGAACTATCTCACATACCATAACCTACCTAGGTTATTCACATATACTCACCTCCATCTATCAAAGTGCCTCCAGGCCACCAACAGGCGAATTCACTTCCTCAAAACACCACAAATCAACACTCGTCTCTGTCTCTCCAATCGCCACACACCTTCGCCTACTTACACTACAATTACATTCCCACTGACATCCAATCATCGCCTACACACAACCGATGTATACATATACATATATATATATATATATATATATATATATATTATATATATACATATATATATACATATATACACACACATGGACATACACACGTGAAACACATGTCACACCCGCCTCCACACACCAACATCCTCAACCACATCAACATACACCTCCTCTTAACTTTCAACAGACTACCACGACACAAACTTTCGCATCACTACTCATCTCCACCTACCACCGAATACACAATATACAACCAAAACATCCATTCTCACACCACACTCATCCACGTCCCAATCCATTTTCGATTCGATCAACTCTCCACACAAACACACACACCTCTGGAATACTTCATAATCACTCAACTCTCTGCACTGAGAAATTTACTGCAAACGCTTAGGCTAAAGGGACACTGAATACTTCATAACATGCACTCTCTCTTTCATTCGAAGCCACTTCACCTCTCATAGTTAGGAAGACGTTCTACAACTATTACACAGAGTATTTAATTGGATGTTGCAGCGGTCTTACAATCAACGATCACCTGTTCGTTCGTTGCAACAACCATAGGAAACCGAATGATTCCTCCGGCTACCTTACAGACAAATACACAAGACTAACAGCTACGCTCCTCAAACAAATATGTACACAGAAATAACAGCAGAAAAACAATCAGGAATAAAATAGTAAAAGGCATGTCCAAATTTTAAGCCACGGACACCTGAAACAGAATTCAAACACATATTTTAAAGCACAAAACTACAAGCCATTCAAAGAACTCAACAAATTCAAGGCAGCAAGAAAACAAAACCAAAATTCAAGAATCACTATTTTAATAGGAAAATACACAAATCATCACAATAAGCGGTCACAACAATACAGCGAAACAACGAAATACTGTGTCCACCACCACACAACTAATATATCACACAACTTCAACAAATAAAATCACAAAAATAAAACAAGAGTGAGGAGACAAACATATCAGGAAAGACCCTGAGAACGTGACACATAAACCCACACCACAAAACATCCAAACAACCAACAGACATCATGAATAACACACCGAAAACTAAAAGCATAAGCAAAACAATTACAAGCTCTCAGCTAAACGACAACAACATCATCATCACCCACCACAAACACCACCACTCCCACACCACCATCATCGTCATCATCAACAACAACAACAACACACCTGTTCAAAACATCGAATCTACAAACAAATCGTCATACAAACACATCTCCAACATACCCGAACTATCTCACATACCATAACCTACCTAGGTTATTCACATATACTCACCTCCATCTATCAAAGTGCCTCCAGGCCACCAACAGGCGGATTCACTTCCTCAAAACACCACAAATCAACACTCGTCTCTGTCTCTCCAATCGCCACACACCTTCGCCAACTTACACTACAATTACATTCCCACTGACATCCAATCATCGCCTACACACAACCGATGTATATACATACATATATATATATATATATACATATATTATATATATATCCATACACACACACACACATGGACATACACACGTGAAACACATGTCACACCCGCCTCCACACACCAACATCCTCAACCACATCAACATACACCTCCTCTTAACTTTCAACAGACTACCACGACACAAACTTTCGCATCACTACTCATCTCCACCTACCACCGAATACACAATATACAACCAAAACATCCATTCTCACACCACACTCATCCACGTCCCAATCCATTTTCGATTCGATCAACTCTCCACACAAACACACACACCTCTGGAATACTTCATAATCACTCAACTCTCTGCACTGAGAAATTTACTGCAAACGCTTAGGCTAAAGGGACACTGAATACTTCATAACATGCACTCTCTCTTTCATTCGAAGCCACTTCACCTCTCATAGTTAGGAAGACGTTCTACAACTATTACACAGAGTATTTAATTGGATGTTGCAGCGGTCTTACAATCAACGATCACCTGTTCGTTCGTTGCAACAACCATAGAAAATCGAATGATTCCTCCGGCTACCTTACAGACAAATACACAAGACTAACAGCTACGCTCCTCAAACAAATATGTACACAGAAATAACAGCAGAAAAACAACCAGGAATAAAATAGTAAAAGGCATGTCCAAATTTTAAGCCACGGACACCTGAAACAGAATTCAAACACATATTTTAAAGCACAAAACTACAAGCCATTCAAAGAACTCAACAAATTCAAGGCAGCAAGAAAACAAAACCGAAATTCAAGAATCACTATTTTAATAGGAAAATACACAAATTATCACAATAAGCGGTCACAACAATACAGCGAAACAACGAAATACTGTGTCCACCACCACACAACTAATATATCACACAACTTCAACAAATAAAATCACAAAAATAAAACAAGAGTGAGGAGACAAACATATCAGGAAAGACCCTGAGAACGTGACACATAAACCCACACCACAAAACATCCAAACAACCAACAGACATCATGAATAACACACCGAAAACTAAAGGCATAAGCAAAACAATTACAAGCTCTCAGCTAAACGACAACAACATCATCATCACCCACCACAAACACCACCACTCCCACACCACCATCATCGTCATCATCAACAACAACAACAACACACCTGTTCAAAACATCGAATCTACAAACAAATCGTCATACAAACACATCTCCAACATACCCGAACTATCTCACATACCATAACCTACCTAGGTTATTCACATATACTCACCTCCATCTATCAAAGTGCCTCCAGGCCACCAACAGGCGAATTCACTTCCTCAAAACACCACAAATCAACACTCGTCTCTGTCTCTCCAATCGCCACACACCTTCGCCTACTTACACTACAATTACATTCCCACTGACATCCAATCATCGCCTACACACAACCGATGTATACATATACATATATATATATATATATATATATATATATATATATGTATATATATACATATATATATACATATATACACACACATGGACATACACACGTGAAACACATGTCACACCCGCCTCCACACACCAACATCCTCAACCACATCAACATACACCTCCTCTTAACTTTCAACAGACTACCACGACACAAACTTTCGCATCACTACTCATCTCCACCTACCACCGAATACACAATATACAACCAAAACATCCATTCTCACACCACACTCATCCACGTCCCAATCCATTTTCGATTCGATCAACTCTCCACACAAACACACACACCTCTGGAATACTTCATAATCACTCAACTCTCTGCACTGAGAAATTTACTGCAAACGCTTAGGCTAAAGGGACACTGAATACTTCATAACATGCACTCTCTCTTTCATTCGAAGCCACTTCACCTCTCATAGTTAGGAAGACGTTCTACAACTATTACACAGAGTATTTAATTGGATGTTGCAGCGGTCTTACAATCAACGATCACCTGTTCGTTCGTTGCAACAACCATAGGAAACCGAATGATTCCTCCGGCTACCTTACAGACAAATACACAAGACTAACAGCTACGCTCCTCAAACAAATATGTACACAGAAATAACAGCAGAAAAACAATCAGGAATAAAATAGTAAAAGGCATGTCCAAATTTTAAGCCACGGACACCTGAAACAGAATTCAAACACATATTTTAAAGCACAAAACTACAAGCCATTCAAAGAACTCAACGAATTCAAGGCAGCAAGAAAACAAAACCAAAATTCAAGAATCACTATTTTAATAGGAAAATACACAAATTATCACAATAAGCGGTCACAACAATACAGCGAAACAACGAAATACTGTGTCCACCACCACACAACTAATATATCACACAACTTCAACAAATAAAATCACAAAAATAAAACAAGAGTGAGGAGACAAACATATCAGGAAAGACCCTGAGAACGTGACACATAAACCCACACCACAAAACATCCAAACAACCAACAGACATCATGAATAACACACCGAAAACTAAAAGCATAAGCAAAACAATTACAAGCTCTCAGCTAAACGACAACAACATCATCATCACCCACCACAAACACCACCACTCCCACACCACCATCATCATCATCATCAACAACAACAACAACACACCTGTTCAAAACATCGAATCTACAAACAAATCGTCATACAAACACATCTCCAACATACCCGAACTATCTCACATACCATAACCTACCTAGGTTATTCACATATACTCACCTCCATCTATCAAAGCGCCTCCAGGCCACCAACAGGCGAATTCACTTCCTCAAAACACCACAAATCAACACTCGTCTCTGTCTCTCCAATCGCCACACACCTTTTTTTACTTACACTACAATTACATTCCCACTGACATCCAATCATAGCCTACACACAACCGATGTATAAATATACATATATATATATATATATATATATATATATGCATATATTATATATATATCCATACACACACACACACACATGGACATACACACGTGAAACACATGTCACACCCGCCTCCACACACCAACATCCTCACCCACATCAACATACACCTCCTCTTAACTTTCAACAGACTACCACGACACAAACTTTCGCATCACTACTCATCTCCACCTACCACCGAATACACAATATACAACCAAAACATCCATTCTCACACCACACTCATCCACGTCCCAATCCATTTTCGATTCGATCAACTCTCCACACAAACACACACACCTCTGGAATACTTCATAATCACTCAACTCTCTGCACTGAGAAATTTACTGCAAACGCTTAGGCTAAAGGGACACTGAATACTTCATACCATGCACTCTCTCTTTCATTCGAAGCCACTTCACCTCTCATAGTTAGGAAGACGTTTTACAACTATTACACAGAGTATTTAATTGGATGTTGCAGCGGTCTTACAATCAACGATCACCTGTTCGTTCGTTGCAACAACCATAGGAAACCGAATGATTCCTCCGGCTACCTTACAGACAAATACACAAGACTAAAAGCTACGCTCCTCAAACAAATATGTACACAGAAATAACAGCAGAAAAACAATCAGGAATAAAATAGTAAAAGGCATGTCCAAATTTTAAGCCACGGACACCTGAAACAGAATTCAAACACATATTTTAAAGCACAAAACTACAAGCCATTCAAAGAACTCAACGAATTCAAGGCAGCAAGAAAACAAAACCAAAATTCAAGAATCACTATTTTAATAGGAAAATACACAAATTATCACAATAAGCGGTCACAACAATACAGCGAAACAACGAAATACTGTGTCCACCACCACACAACTAATATATCACACAACTTCAACAAATAAAATCACAAAAATAAAACAAGAGTGAGGAGACAAACATATCAGGAAAGACCCTGAGAACGTGACACATAAACCCACACCACAAAACATCCAAACAACCAACAGACATCATGAATAACACACCGAAAACTAAAGGCATAAGCAAAACAATTACAAGCTCTCAGCTAAACGACAACAACATCATCATCACCCACCACAAACACCACCACTCCCACACCACCATCATCATCATCAACAACAACAACAACAACACACCTGTTCAAAACATCGAATCTACAAACAAATCGTCATACAAACACATCTCCAACATACCCGAACTATCTCACATACCATAACCTACCTAGGTTATTCACATATACTCACCTCCATCTATCAAAGTGCCTCCAGGCCACCAACAGGCGGATTCACTTCCTCAAAACACCACAAATCAACACTCGTCTCTGTCTCTCCAATCGCCACACACCTTTTTTTTTTTACACTACAATTACATTCCCACTGACATCCAATCATCGCCTACACACAACCGATGTATATATATACATATATATATATATATATATGCATATATTATATGTATATATATACATATATATATACATATATACACACACATGGACATACACACGTGAAACACATGTCACACCCGCCTCCACACACCAACATCCTCACCCACATCAACATACACCTCCTCTTAACTTTCAACAGACTACCACGACACAAACTTTCGCATCACTACTCATCTCCACCTACCACCGAATACACAATATACAACCAAAACATCCATTCTCACACCACACTCATCCACGTCCCAATCCATTTTCGATTCGATCAACTCTCCACACAAACACACACACCTCTGGAATACTTCATAATCACTCAACTCTCTGCACTGAGAAATTTACTGCAAACGCTTAGGCTAAAGGGACACTGAATACTTCATAACATGCACTCTCTCTTTCATTCGAAGCCACTTCACCTCTCATAGTTAGGAAGACGTTTTACAACTATTACACAGAGTATTTAATTGGATGTTGCAGCGGTCTTACAATCAACGATCACCTGTTCGTTCGTTGCAACAACCATAGAAAATCGAATGATTCCTCCGGCTACCTTACAGACAAATACACAAGACTAACAGCTACGCTCCTCAAACAAATATGTACACAGAAATAACAGCAGAAAAACAATCAGGAATAAAATAGTAAAAGGCATGTCCAAATTTTAAGCCACGGACACCTGAAACAGAATTCAAACACATATTTTAAAGCACAAAACTACAAGCCATTCAAAGAACTCAACGAATTCAAGGCAGCAAGAAAACAAAACCAAAATTCAAGAATCACTATTTTAATAGGAAAATACACAAATCATCACAATAAGCGGTCACAACAATACAGCGAAACAACGAAATACTGTGTCCACCACCACACAACTAATATATCACACAACTTCAACAAATAAAATCACAAAAATAAAACAAGAGTGAGGAGACAAACATATCAGGAAAGACCCTGAGAACGTGACACATAAACCCACACCACAAAACATCCAAACAACCAACAGACATCATGAATAACACACCGAAAACTAAAAGCATAAGCAAAACAATTACAAGCTCTCAGCTAAACGACAACAACATCATCATCACCCACCACAAACACCACCACTCCCACACCACCATCATCGTCATCATCAACAACAACAACAACACACCTGTTCAAAACATCGAATCTACAAACAAATCGTCATACAAACACATCTCCAACATACCCGAACTATCTCACATACCATAACCTACCTAGGTTATTCACATATACTCACCTCCATCTATCAAAGCGCCTCCAGGCCACCAACAGGCGAATTCACTTCCTCAAAACACCACAAATCAACACTCGTCTCTGTCTCTCCAATCGCCACACACCTTTTTTTTTTTACACTACAATTACATTCCCACTGACATCCAATCATCGCCTACACACAACCGATGTATATACATACATATATATATACATATATGCATATATTATATATATATCCATACACACACACACACACACATGGACATACACACGTGAAACACATGTCACACCCGCCTCCACACACCAACATCCTCAACCACATCAACATACACCTCCTCTTAACTTTCAACAGACTACCACGACACAAACTTTCGCATCACTACTCATCTCCACCTACCACCGAATACACAATATACAACCAAAACATCCATTCTCACACCACACTCATCCACGTCCCAATCCATTTTCGATTCGATCAACTCTCCACACAAACACACACACCTCTGGAATACTTCATAATCACTCAACTCTCTGCACTGAGAAATTTACTGCAAACGCTTAGGCTAAAGGGACACTGAATACTTCATAACATGCACTCTCTCTTTCATTCGAAGCCACTTCACCTCTCATAGTTAGGAAGACGTTCTACAACTATTACACAGAGTATTTAATTGGATGTTGCAGCGGTCTTACAATCAACGATCACCTGTTCGTTCGTTGCAACAACCATAGAAAATCGAATGATTCCTCCGGCTACCTTACAGACAAATACACAAGACTAACAGCTACGCTCCTCAAACAAATATGTACACAGAAATAACAGCAGAAAAACAATCAGGAATAAAATAGTAAAAGGCATGTCCAAATTTTAAGCCACGGACACCTGAAACAGAATTCAAACACATATTTTAAAGCACAAAACTACAAGCCATTCAAAGAACTCAACAAATTCAAGGCAGCAAGAAAACAAAACCAAAATTCAAGAATCACTATTTTAATAGGAAAATACACAAATTATCACAATAAGCGGTCACAACAATACAGCGAAACAACGAAATACTGTGTCCACCACCACACAACTAATATATCACACAACTTCAACAAATAAAATCACAAAAATAAAACAAGAGTGAGGAGACAAACATATCAGGAAAGACCCTGAGAACGTGACACATAAACCCACACCACAAAACATCCAAACAACCAACAGACATCATGAATAACACACCGAAAACTAAAAGCATAAGCAAAACAATTACAAGCTCTCAAATAAACGACAACAACATCATCATCACCCACCACAAACACCACCACTCCCACACCACCATCATCATCATCAACAACAACAACAACAACACACCTGTTCAAAACATCGAATCTACAAACAAATCGTCATACAAACACATCTCCAACATACCCGAACTATCTCACATACCATAACCTACCTAGGTTATTCACATATACTCACCTCCATCTATCAGAGCGCCTCCAGGCCACCAACAGGCGAATTCACTTCCTCAAAACACCACAAATCAACACTCGTCTCTGTCTCTCCAATCGCCACACACCTTCGCCTACTTACACTACAATTACATTCCCACTGACATCCAATCATCGCCTACACACAACCGATGTATATACATATATATATATATATATATATATATATATATATATATATATATGTATACAGGCATACAGACGTGAAGTAGATGTCACTCCCGCCTGAACACACCAACATCCTCACCCACATCAACATACACCTCTTAACTTTCAACAGATTACCACGACAGAAAGTTTCGCATCGCTGCTCATGTGTAGCTAGGAGGGAATGTATTATAGGGAAATAACTTTTCTTCAATATGACTTACGGACTTATGAAGTGCCTGGGCTTTGTTACCGTGGATTTTGGGCGAATGTAGGATTTGAAGTCGATGGTGGTATCATGGAGGAATGAGGTTATTGAGGTTATCAGAGCCCGAGGTTCTACGGAGACTGGTGTTGGGATAGTTAAGCAGAAATAGATACAGGTATGCAGACGTATCACACTTGTGACCTTCAGAGATGATTTTGTGTGTACACAGGAGTAAACACGACCTATGCATCAGCCTTACTCAACATAACAAGAGAAATATATTTGCGGAAGGATTTCGATGACTCCAATAGCCATTAGTTGCAACATACAAATAATCCCATCGACATACACCTTATAGTATAATGGAGTGCAGGGCTTAACAAAAATATTTTTCATAATACATCTTAGTACAGTACAATATCTTCGAATACACCAAAATCTAACGAAAAACATGCAATCAACTGCATAAATCAGAGTCCATACCTTTTACTTTTTAACCTGTCTACCAATATTCTTTGCAAATACTCATCTCCGTCTATCGAGATGCTTTCGTGTCAGAGAAAAGCGCATTCTGAGAAAATGCAAAAACCCAAACGTTACATCTTTGAAATATATTTTACCAAGTTTCGATTTATTCTCCCAGTTTTAATTTTGTTTTGCCTGGATTTAATTTGATAGAATCTATGATATTCATCACTCACGTTTAAGTTTTAGATGTCCTGATTTTATTTGGTTTCAAGCACTTTTTACACCTTCATTTTCATATACTCACTGATTTCTATTTTCCCCGTTTCCTATTTTGCTCCGGACTTCCGAAATTGCCTAAATCATGTCGCTAACACAATCCACTTCCCGTTTCTTCATGAACATACTTTTGAACTTATTTTGGTCTCCTAGGACCAACTGAACGATCAAATAACTTGTCAGCTTTTTTAGTGTCCAAGTTAGCTTCTTACCCCGAATGAATTACTGCGGTTGGACAATCATAATATTAATTTTCGTGTTAATAGGGATGAACAGTTTCATTCGGCGAAGAAATAACCTTTTCAACGATTCCACATTTAATCTACCTAATATATATATGGCATTATATGGCAGGTATCATATTCAGTCATTTCCTGAATTATCTATAAAAGTTAGCAACAACTGGAGATATTAACTCTATTAACCTACAATTATTCGGTGTATATTTGCAAATACGCTTGCCCATAAGTAATAAATCATATGTTGGAACCAAAACCCACCAAATAGTTCCCTTTACATTTAGTGGTTATAACGGTACACAGTTAAGTAGACCGAACTGATACTTGAAACCTCGGGGAAACTAAGTGTTTGATGGCCGACTAATTTAACCAGATAGTGTAACAAACTTATCGAAAATCAATGATTTGCAATAGTACTACATATTAGAATTTCGCTGTTTAAAAATATGACGAGAACATGGCTCATTTGAATGGACTGAGCCATCAGTCTCACTATTATGCACCAACTCCTTACCATATAACCCGATAGACAGTTTAGGTGATCAGTCCTCAAATAACCTCGACTAAAGAAAACCTATTTGCCTCAACACTTGTATCCACAAGCTTAAAATTGGTAATGAACGTTTTTGACAAAAATAAGGTCTGGTTTTTCTTGGAATATTGGTTTTACTAGAAAATAGGCCTACTTAATATACTTTAAATCCGTTGAATCCTAAAATCAAGATTCACGTTCCACAATAAAAAGTACACTCAATCCGTAAAGTGAAACCAGTTTTGAAGGAAGTCCATTACCCTATCAAGAGAAAGTTCAATTACTGCATAACTCTCTAGAAAGCAGTTGAATTTGTCTATAATTTAACTATCTTGAGTTGGGATACAGAGACAGTCCTCTAACTGTATTCGATTTTAAAGAAATGTCTGAAATACTCATTAAAGTAACACGACAAGGACAAATTTCTCCAAACACCTTCAACCACTAGGCAAAACAATCTGCTGTGCAATACACAACAAGATGAGTGGACAGATATTATATCTTCCCCAATATGTTGGCAGACCAGATCCGTCTAAATATGTATTAATTACATCCTCAAATTTCGGTATGTTGTGGGACAAAAGCATGGTTATTGGAGTCTGACAATTTCGTAAAGCCATTTCTGAAGCAGAATGTGACGCCAACCATGGCACTCCACTGGAATACAATAAGCCGTCTGTGAACGCATGGAGACCATCCGGAATGACGACACCCGATGTCACAGGGACGGCGACAGTCACCATTTTCTTGAACTCCACTATGCATACACCAACTTATTTGACCATGGTCTATTTTGGTCTCAGGAATTCAATTGCATGACGTAAGTCCTCGCCTACTTTGAATACACAGTGATGTGGCCTTTTGCGTAAAGACGCTGATGAAAGTTACCTGAGCAAACATCTAAATACGGTGGTTTGCCCTTATCGAATGAATGATGCTAAAAAATTGGTCTGTGCTGACTCAAAGCTGAGCGAAATGGTTGAATGTGTTGACCATTCCACTCACACTGTTAGTTAGACTAGCCTTGGTTGGTTTTCAATGAAACCCATGTATGTACAAAATTTTGGTCTAACGCCGATTAAATTGCCGTCGAATAAAAAGAGTGGTAGTTCTTTTTCTTAAGACAGAAAATGTTAAATGAACGACCGGATTTTAAAATGGAACTCAGCATAGAAGCACAACAGTTGGAGTTGTAGCGCCCCGCGTAGCCCATAAAAATGTAGAAAAGAAAAAGCAGTTCTAAAGACCAATACCGAGTAGAAACGAACAGCAAACAGTTTAGTAACATGAAGACTTAATGGGTATGGATATTACAAAGGGCGAATCCATCTCAGGACGATTCTCGGCCGCGGCATCAATAGTCTTAGCCTATTGGGGGGCTCCAACCAGATAGGCTACACGACGCTTAAACTAGCAGCCAATGACTTCATAAACTGATGCCGGGTTTTGGTTTGACTACCCGTAAAGCAGCAAGATGTAGAATTTAGGCAAAATTTGGAAGCTCGAACTCATGTAAATCTAATTACGTCCTTATTCTAGACATTTAGTACCTTTAGAATATATAGTGAGCCAGCATAGAAGCTGCATATTATCGTCTGCCCAACTAATGAAACGGAAGAAAATCACCTAGTGTCACTAGCAGGAGCTAGTCGTCACACAAAACTGCAGTAACTGGAGTGTTGCTGAAACATTTACATCCCCTAAACTGTGGGCTGTCAGCGACACGTGTGAGGGTTAGTGAATCATCCGGTTACCTACACTTTGCATATTTCTGCGAGATCTTGCTGCTAGCCAAATTGGTAGACAGTAATTTACGTCTATGCGTCCCATCATTGGTCATGTGAAAACAAGAGCAAAGACTGACTCAACAATCAATTACAGCAGACCTTGCGTAGGCGGATACAATTAGCAGACAGATGATCTGACGTTCACGAAACAGCCACAAAGAGATGAAAGACTAACTTTCAGTGAGAAATAACCAATCAGAAGACTGTTTGTCTGCTAACAATAATCTATATTAATGTACATGAAAATCTATAAATATATGATTTCCTTAATAAACGATCTGTTGCCTGGCCCTTGTCTTCTGTTGTTACAGTTCTACGCAAAACAGCAGTTGGAAGTTGAGTACAAGGACCAAAGGGTCAAAATCCCACAGAGGAAGATGGATGAATCTGATACGTATGAGACTTCTATTAGTTGGACTATAATCACATGCTATCCTGAATTTGAGATGTGATGCGGAGCATTTACCTCAACGGTGACAAAATACATTTTCGGATAAATTATCACTCCATATATAACATTTGTTAATTGACCGAGTGATCTTAAGGGTGATGAAGATCACTACTAAATCCAGGGGGAAAATGGCATATTTCATACATGTACACAAACATGTGAATACTTTTATGCATATGCAACTCAGAGAAAAGTTTCCAACACACTTCTTATTTAAATGAGATTGCTGAAAAGAAATATAAAGAGAAATGAAAACAAACATCGATGGTGCGAACCAGCAATAATAATTCGCAGTTTTACAGAGTTTCGGATACACAGGCATGAACGACTGGATTTATTTTTGGTAGCATTTCATCTACATTTTTAAAAAGCTCTATCCTGTGTGCAAAAAAGGCTAAGTATCCGAAGTTAGGATCATGACAGAGGTATTACGGCATTTATTTAGATTGTGAATTTAACAAGTTTTTCATGAATACATATTTAGAGACAGCACTACAGACAAGCAGTTAGACAATTTAAGCAATTTTACCGCGTTTAGTGGTAGTTGATTGGCGAAGACACACATGAAATGCACCTCTGGCTTCATTGTCATATTTCAGTACATACGGAAGGAGCCTCATGGTCAAACTATTTATTTACCCGAAATTATTGTGATCATTATTGACTGCCGGACGCGCGTAGGGATGGCCTCGTCCTCGTCCACGAGGTTCTGAAATGCTGACTTTCCCCCACGTATCGTCTTGTCCTAGGTTAAAAATTTAGATTTTAATTAAGCCTCAAAAACACTTCGAAAGAGAAAGGAAAGAGAAAAGTCATCTGACCTACCATAATTCAGACCGAATTCCTCAAACATATGAGGGCCAAACTCTGTTACATCGTAGAAATTTATCGGTGGGTAATTGACTGGATTAACATCAACAAAGACGTCAGCAGTGACTGGGGGTTGAAGCGGGATACCTACTCCGTTTTTCATCACACCTCTACCAATCCAACTTTTTCCCCGACCACGGAATGGAATCTGAACCTGAGGTGATGTGAAAGGTGATGGGATGGAGGGCTGGGGGCGGAATGCTGCTCGCACATTCCTAACACCAGGTATATTCCTAGCAATCACGGATGGGTCTTGAGTTGTCTGTGACCACGGTTGTACTGCAAGTTCTGTTTGCTCCTTTGAATAAGAATAAAAATTGATGTTTGGACTTACTGGTAACATTAACTTTCTAACTTCCGCTAAGGCATGAGCAAGTCGGTAACAGGATTCAGATGGTGGTCCCAAACTGTCGATCTGGAGATGTAACTTTTGTTTCAAGTGCTGATATTTTGGATCACCATTAGCGAGAAGTTCTTTTTCCTTTGCTTCATCTCTTAATGACCCAGAACCTAAAATCGCCATTTTCGTTTTAGTTGTTTCTTGCACTGCTCTCAAGGTTTGACCCCCTGGCCCCAAGAGTTTCCCAACAAAGTTGATTGCTGGGAATTGAGCTTGTGGTATTTCTATTTTCGCCCTGACTTTAACAGGTTTATTACTGACCAGATCAAAGGAATCAGCTATTCCACCACGCAAACGAAAAAGTTCTGCAACATTGTCAGTTAAGGGTAAACAATCACATACCATTTTCTGCCAAATTATAAAGTGCAGGGTAGGCATTACTATCCAAATTTTCGAGTTCACGGACTAAAGCCTCAACTATAACTGACTGGTCAGGCCTTAGCTCTCCAATTTTCATTTTTTGTCCGTTTTACAAAAGAATGGCCGACCTTCCAATATCCAATATCCAACCTTCAAGGGGTAAAACAACTAAACATATTAAGACTAGTATTCAATGCTTTACTCATACCTAAAATGAACAGTTCATCCCTCCTGAAAGATTGGAACAAAATATTTAAGGTATTTCTTCGATGACGTATGTCTAAATGTGTCGCTGTCTCATAATGCCTCTGAATGAGACCATCCAACAGGCGATTTAACCCCCTTCCCATTGTAGGACTTGGGATTCTATACACTCATCTGTTAACGTAGTGAGTATGATGGTAAGTCCATAAGGCCTCACCAGTTGTCGCCTGTGTCAACAAGCACCGAGTAAGATGTAAAAAGACGTCTGTCTCAGGATTTGTGGTCTGGTGTGGTAACAGCTGACGCATTTGTCTTCTGAGCCTCCCTTCCACTCACAGTCGAACGCATAATCTAGTCCACCACAATTGAGAATATCATCATGGGTTACAGTAGGCTGCCTTGTCTTACTTCTGTATTCACTTCGGACGCCTTGCTGAGCTCCCCGTAATGGATCACCTGACACGTGGCATCGCCATACTGCCGGCTGCTGAATGAAGTTGATGAAGACTTGAGGTGGACCGTAGTGTTGAAGTAGTTTCCAAATTGCGTCTCGGCGAACGCTGTTGAAGGCCTTCTCGAAGTCGATGAATTTATTGAGGTAGTGGTTTGACTGAGATTCTATGCTTTGTTCGATGACTATGCGTAGAGTTACAGCTTGATCAGTACATGTCTTGATTTTCCTGAATACAGCTTGTTCCGTCAGAGGAGTTCTGTATCCAGTGCATCCTTTATCCCCTCCAGGATGATACGAATTTAGTACTTTACTGGGCGTGGACAAGAGCATGATTCCACGCCAGTTGTTGCAGAGACCTAAGTCACTCTTCTTTTGCAGCTTGACAAGGTAGCCTTTCTTCCGATCGGTAGGCACCTTTTCTTCCTCCCAAGCACTTAGCGATAATGGCGTGAGCACATTTTCAGCAGTCTCTTGGTCCGTTTACAGTGCTTCGGGGGAATTCCATCCAGCCTTGCTGCCTCCCCGAGTGGACTTCAGTACCTTGAGTGCATTCAGGATTTCTGCTTTCGTTGGAGGAATGGTTTCCACTGACAAGCAGTTGTGTGAGTGCTGTTGGTGGTGGATATGTTGAGTACGTAACAATGTGATTGTACACTTTTTGGTTACTTGTATAAATTCGAGATATTGTACATAATTTTTGTTTAAAACGCTTCTTGTTGAAATATACATAACTTCCGTGTACAATTGAAAAATACACTCTGCTGTTGGAGACTTCGTCTTCTCCCTGGTCACTTCTGCTTACTTGCTCCACTCACACCGTGTTGTATACTTCGGATTTATTGTAGGAGCCTACTACTCTCAAACGAAGACATTTCTACAACCGGAACACAGCAGACGCAGTCCAAACAATTAACGTGCCCGTGGATTATATAATTAATTTGTAGCCGAGGGCTTAGACGTTATCTTCAAGTAATCCTTTTTGTTGCTATAACTCGTCACTGTATTTTTGGTTATATATTGTGATTTAACACTCCACTGACTTGGATTATTACTTTTATACTTGGAATGTTAGTGAACTCTAATATAAGTCCCCTACAAATTAATTGGTGAGCCCGATAAGAACACGGATTATTTTGGCATATTCATATTCTTATTTTTGCTATTTTGTATATTCATTGTGATTTTGTGTGTGGTTTATATTTGTATCCTAATTTGTACCAATAACCCCATATTCATAATGTCATCACCTCGGTCCGGTACATCAAATGAGCAGACAACTAATAGCGAGACAAACGCCACAATAAATGCCACCTAACCTTGCCTCGACAGCTAGTCCCCTCAGCCGATTCCACAGACGTGAACATTGCCGACTTCACTAACCGATTAACTAGACAAATGCTTCAACTTCAACCAACAGCACCTCGACAATCTCCCCGAAGAGATCAGATCAACAAACATCTACAAACTTGCAAATTCGTCTTCATTCGAGTCGACGCCATCAGAAAAGGATTGCAACCTCCATATGAAGGACCCTTTCAAGTTATTAAACGTTCAGACAAACACTTTACAGTGAACAAGAATGGAAGACGAGAGACTGTTTCAATTGATCGAATCAAACCCGCATACACCGACAACGACTTCGAATCTACATCGGCAGCTGCACAATCAAATAATCAAACATCCGAATCCCCTCCACCGGCATCAAGTCTTATCCTCCCTCCATATCACACACGTAGTGGTCGGCAAATCAGTAAACCGGCTCGCTACGTTCATTTTGAGGACTAACAAAAGAAAAATAATTAAAAATTATCATTATCTTTATCGTTTAGACATTATCATCATGACGGTTAGTATTTCGTCGTAAACTTTGATGTTACTATCACTATTATTTATTTATATGTACCTCACCGAAAAAAACAGGTAGTGTCCTTTCTAAAAGCTATTGATCTTTAATCCATATTTTTTTTAATGTTTCTTTCCCCTCCTTAATTACTGTGTATTTACATACTTTTCTTTATACATTAAAAATCTATGTTCATGGTTAGTGCAAATTTAAGTGACATGACTTTCTCTTTCAATTTTTATTGCTGAACCAATTGTATATGATTTCAGACTTTACATGACTCACATACCTTCTCGCGTTTATGCATGTTGTAATATATCCCTATTTTTATCCAAAAGTTGCTATTACTATTATTATTTACTTCATAGTTTTACGTATCATTTCCCGGTTGTCTCTCCGGACCTCTAGGGGGGGAGCCGTGTTGAGTACGTAACAATGTGATTGTACACTTTTTGGTTACTTGTATAAATTCGAGATATTGTACATAATTTTTGTTTAAAACGCTTCTTGTTGAAATATACATAACTTCCGTGTACAATTGAAAAATACACTCTGCTGTTGGAGACTTCGTCTTCTCCCTGGTCACTTCTGCTTACTTGCTCCACTCACACCGTGTTGTATACTTCGGATTTATTGTAGGAGCCTACTACTCTCAAACGAAGACATTTCTACAACCGGAACACAGCAGACGCAGTCCAAACAATTAACGTGCCCGTGGATTATATAATTAATTTGTAGCCGAGGGCTTAGACGTTATCTTCAAGTAATCCTTTTTGTTGCTATAACTCGTCACTGTATTTTTGGTTATATATTGTGATTTAACACTCCACTGACTTGGATTATTACTTTTATACTTGGAATGTTAGTGAACTCTAATATAAGTCCCCTACAAATTAATTGGTGAGCCCGATAAGAACACGGATTATTTTGGCATATTCATATTCTTATTTTTGCTATTTTGTATATTCATTGTGATTTTGTGTGTGGTTTATATTTGTATCCTAATTTGTACCAATAACCCCATATTCATAATGTCATCACCTCGGTCCGGTACATCAAATGAGCAGACAACTAATAGCGAGACAAACGCCACAATAAATGCCACCTAACCTTGCCTCGACAGCTAGTCCCCTCAGCCGATTCCACAGACGTGAACATTGCCGACTTCACTAACCGATTAACTAGACAAATGCTTCAACTTCAACCAACAGCACCTCGACAATCTCCCCGAAGAGATCAGATCAACAAACATCTACAAACTTGCAAATTCGTCTTCATTCGAGTCGACGCCATCAGAAAAGGATTGCAACCTCCATATGAAGGACCCTTTCAAGTTATTAAACGTTCAGACAAACACTTTACAGTGAACAAGAATGGAAGACGAGAGACTGTTTCAATTGATCGAATCAAACCCGCATACACCGACAACGACTTCGAATCTACATCGGCAGCTGCACAATCAAATAATCAAACATCCGAATCCCCTCCACCGGCATCAAGTCTTATCCTCCCTCCATATCACACACGTAGTGGTCGGCAAATCAGTAAACCGGCTCGCTACGTTCATTTTGAGGACTAACAAAAGAAAAATAATTAAAAATTATCATTATCTTTATCGTTTAGACATTATCATCATGACGGTTAGTATTTCGTCGTAAACTTTGATGTTACTATCACTATTATTTATTTATATGTACCTCACCGAAAAAACAGGTAGTGTCCTTTCTAAAAGCTATTGATCTTTAATCCATATTTTTTTTAATGTTTCTTTCCCCTCCTTAATTACTGTGTATTTACATACTTTTCTTTATACATTAAAAATCTATGTTCATGGTTAGTGCAAATTTAAGTGACATGACTTTCTCTTTCAATTTTTATTGCTGAACCAATTGTATATGATTTCAGACTTTACATGACTCACATACCTTCTCGCGTTTATGCATGTTGTAATATATCCCTATTTTTATCCAAAAGTTGCTATTACTATTATTATTTACTTCATAGTTTTACGTATCATTTCCCGGTTGTCTCTCCGGACCTCTAGGGGGGGAGCCGTGTTGAGTACGTAACAATGTGATTGTACACTTTTTGGTTACTTGTATAAATTCGAGATATTGTACATAATTTTTGTTTAAAACGCTTCTTGTTGAAATATACATAACTTCCGTGTACAATTGAAAAATACACTCTGCTGTTGGAGACTTCGTCTTCTCCCTGGTCACTTCTGCTTACTTGCTCCACTCACACCGTGTTGTATACTTCGGATTTATTGTAGGAGCCTACTACTCTCAAACGAAGACATTTCTACAACCGGAACACAGCAGACGCAGTCCAAACAATTAACGTGCCCGTGGATTATATAATTAATTTGTAGCCGAGGGCTTAGACGTTATCTTCAAGTAATCCTTTTTGTTGCTATAACTCGTCACTGTATTTTTGGTTATATATTGTGATTTAACACTCCACTGACTTGGATTATTACTTTTATACTTGGAATGTTAGTGAACTCTAATATAAGTCCCCTACAAATTAATTGGTGAGCCCGATAAGAACACGGATTATTTTGGCATATTCATATTCTTATTTTTGCTATTTTGTATATTCATTGTGATTTTGTGTGTGGTTTATATTTGTATCCTAATTTGTACCAATAACCCCATATTCATAATGTCATCACCTCGGTCCGGTACATCAAATGAGCAGACAACTAATAGCGAGACAAACGCCACAATAAATGCCACCTAACCTTGCCTCGACAGCTAGTCCCCTCAGCCGATTCCACAGACGTGAACATTGCCGACTTCACTAACCGATTAACTAGACAAATGCTTCAACTTCAACCAACAGCACCTCGACAATCTCCCCGAAGAGATCAGATCAACAAACATCTACAAACTTGCAAATTCGTCTTCATTCGAGTCGACGCCATCAGAAAAGGATTGCAACCTCCATATGAAGGACCCTTTCAAGTTATTAAACGTTCAGACAAACACTTTACAGTGAACAAGAATGGAAGACGAGAGACTGTTTCAATTGATCGAATCAAACCCGCATACACCGACAACGACTTCGAATCTACATCGGCAGCTGCACAATCAAATAATCAAACATCCGAATCCCCTCCACCGGCATCAAGTCTTATCCTCCCTCCATATCACACACGTAGTGGTCGGCAAATCAGTAAACCGGCTCGCTACGTTCATTTTGAGGACTAACAAAAGAAAAATAATTAAAAATTATCATTATCTTTATCGTTTAGACATTATCATCATGACGGTTAGTATTTCGTCGTAAACTTTGATGTTACTATCACTATTATTTATTTATATGTACCTCACCGAAAAAAACAGGTAGTGTCCTTTCTAAAAGCTATTGATCTTTAATCCATATTTTTTTTAATGTTTCTTTCCCCTCCTTAATTACTGTGTATTTACATACTTTTCTTTATACATTAAAAATCTATGTTCATGGTTAGTGCAAATTTAAGTGACATGACTTTCTCTTTCAATTTTTATTGCTGAACCAATTGTATATGATTTCAGACTTTACATGACTCACATACCTTCTCGCGTTTATGCATGTTGTAATATATCCCTATTTTTATCCAAAAGTTGCTATTACTATTATTATTTACTTCATAGTTTTACGTATCATTTCCCGGTTGTCTCTCCGGACCTCTAGGGGGGGAGCCGTGTTGAGTACGTAACAATGTGATTGTACACTTTTTGGTTACTTGTATAAATTCGAGATATTGTACATAATTTTTGTTTAAAACGCTTCTTGTTGAAATATACATAACTTCCGTGTACAATTGAAAAATACACTCTGCTGTTGGAGACTTCGTCTTCTCCCTGGTCACTTCTGCTTACTTGCTCCACTCACACCGTGTTGTATACTTCGGATTTATTGTAGGAGCCTACTACTCTCAAACGAAGACATTTCTACAACCGGAACACAGCAGACGCAGTCCAAACAATTAACGTGCCCGTGGATTATATAATTAATTTGTAGCCGAGGGCTTAGACGTTATCTTCAAGTAATCCTTTTTGTTGCTATAACTCGTCACTGTATTTTTGGTTATATATTGTGATTTAACACTCCACTGACTTGGATTATTACTTTTATACTTGGAATGTTAGTGAACTCTAATATTAGTCCCCTACAGATATTTCTGGGGGAGATGCAGGTGATGGTTGGTTCAAGAGTCATTTGAAGTGATCGGCCCATTGTTTTATTTGTTTCTCCTCCTTCATAATCAGGTTCCCTTGAACATATTTTATTGTTTTCATCATCTGGGTTGCTCTCTTCCCGGATAGAGACCTGGTTATATGATGTAATATCCTGAAGTCTCTTTTATCTGAGACTTTTCTGTTTCGCTTTGGTTGCCGGCCAGTGTGTTGTAGAATTGTCTTTTCTGGCGCTCTTCCTCACATCTTGCGTTATCCAGAGGGATGTACATTGGTCTCAGCTTCCTACCATTCTGTTGTCCATCTCTGCATTGTTCCATCCCCTGTTTCACTATCCTTCTCTTTTCCACAATCATGACAACCTAGTTGCTATAGCTCATAGTCAGACTTACATGCGATACAACTTCTCAAAGAAGTTTTCAGTAATTTGGAATAGACTACCAGCTAATGTGTGTGATTCAAACACACTTCCAGTGTTGATCTCCTCAGTCACCAGACTACTCAAAGATGACAATGCATTCCTGCGTCTGACTCCTACAACCTCTTTTTCACCCCACGTAGATATTTCAATTTCATTAAACGTATAAATTACGATGAAACTACAATTATAAATGTTAATATTATCGGAAGGACATGATAAACATCTCTACACAGGCCATTAATATTAGTTCGCACGTAATATTATTATATTATTGAAATGAATGAATTTATTCATTTTAAGCTATTAAAAGTCGCAACTTTCGTGCAAACAGAGAAGTTATTCGTGGAATGTATCAGAGTTAAAGGCACCGAGAGAAGTAAGTGTTTTGAGACCACTTTTTATCCTACATAGTGAGTCATGATGCCGATCTTCTATTGACATCGTCGTGTGGTAAATAATTGAGTTTCCTTACAGCAGAACCTAATCAATGATTAACTACTGGGTATCGACTAGTTTGGTGTTGTGCAATATATAAGTGAAATCCCTCAAAATACCAAGGTGACAACTGTCTCAGTCTGCCTCAGGTAAGGCTCTCCTCAAAAGTCAGGGAACACGTTTCTCATAGCTGCCTGTTTCTAGAGTTTGCCACAGGGAGGAGGAATGAGTATCAGCAAATCCATGACGCAGACTTTGGCCGGTGGTCTGGGAGAAGAAATCCGCCTGATATTAAAAAATTAATCAATAGGTTATGAGTACTTGAAGGGTCATCTGTATTTAATTCCTGGCTCACAGACACCATAAGTTCAACCATATAACTGAATTTCCAACAACCTTTCAAATCTCGACAGTGCGTGTAAAATAATCAAGAAATTGACGGGATTTGAAACCAAAGATTAAATAGTGGAAAATATTGAATTCGTGAAAAATCTCCATTCGAACAATGATAGAGAGAAGACTAGTAGTTCAGAGAAGAGTCTCTTTTCGGCGAATTCATTTTCAGGGCTATACAATCGTGAATATATATGGTTATTTTATATGTGTCTACGTTAAATTTGTCGAACAAAAATACAGTTAGTAAAGTTTTGGCGTAGTTACGGAATACGGAAGCATCCAGAGGAATCGGGTGTTGATATAAGAAAGTGGTAACAGAAGTGATGAGTTGTCACGAACGATCGCTAAAGAGGAGTAACGTAGTAACGCGAAGAGTTTGATGGAAGACTTGTGCTCAGGCTGTACATGGAGACAAAATAAAACACGGAATTACTTAGGTTTTAAGTAGTTCGAAAAAACAAGCAAAAGTTAAGTCCAGTTGTTACCATGATAGTAGAAGTGGTTGAATAATTTTCGTTTGCATGCATAGTTCTGGTTCAACTAATTGAGTGGCTAGGGCTTCTGTGATCCAAAGATGGCAACGTGTTGTCTTTGGCAGGCTGTTCTTCACACTGTGGATTACTTTGAAGGAGGCGTTTGCTGAGATAGAATGACCAGTTGAGACGAGAATTTTGAGGTTGACGGAATTCTCTTACACAGCCTCCAATTTATTATTTCTTGAGTACCAACAACAAAGCAAAAGCCAATATTTGATCGTCCAAACTACGTGATATATTTCGGGACCAAAACAAGCCGTCAGACGAACTCTTAGCTAGCTAGTGATCGTGCACGTGACACGATGGAGTACCAAATGGCGGGGATGCTTGACCGGAAGTCTTCAGCTAAACAAGTCGACATAAACAATGGTGGTCAGCATCCAGTGATGAGTGATTGCTGTGGTCAATAATTTTGGGGAATTATTTACCGCTACAACTCACTCACCCCCCTAGTCGGGTGGTGAGGACACTAGGACAGAACCAGCCGGAAGTAAAAAAAACTCTATGGTTCCCTTTCGGGTGAAAAAATCTTCTGAGCGGCTTGGTGATATGCCTACTGGTTTGTCTGACTATACTAATAGTGTGTTTGTACAAAGCTTCCTTGAAGTTGTTCGTTGGATCCTGTGCTTCGTTTGTTTCCTGTCCAGTGCCTGTCGCACCTGTTAAAGAAAACAAGAACGCTAAGGACCATTTCGAGGAAAATCCACCAAATCAGCTTTTCTGGTTAGAAAAAAAGTGATGTACATTTACTATAGAGTAAAATAACGCTAAGTTCAGAACATCGAAAAAAATTTTTTGTGTTCGGTGGTACTGTATATAAAAAAAATTTATACGTCAAAAAAAAGTAGTTAGTACCACGAACGAATGAGTTGCGTGAATCACACGAATTCGTTAAGTCAAATAAGTGTGCAGATATTCTGGGAACCTTACGGTGCGTCCAGAACGCGTTTTCTTGGGAGCCTCGATAGAAGGTTCGGTAGCTGTCGCAGGTTGTTCTTCACACTGTGGATTACTTTGAAGAAGGCGTTTGCTGAGATAGAATGACCAGTTGAGACGAGATGTTCGACTAATGCACTCCTTATACGCCCACTACTTCCCTTCTGCAGCCACGCTAGATAGTGTTCTTCGGCCCTATTTGACAGGATGTGTGTCGAACGACCAATGTACCTGGCTTCACAGCAACAGGTGAGTCGATATATACACATAGAAGTGGTCAGGTGCGAGATCCTGTCGTTCGGGATTCTGCAGACTAGCGGGCGACTGGAGAACACTACTCTCAGTATTGCCGCGAAGAAATGTTTTCTTAAAGATGTGGAAATTTTCTTTTAAAGACATCACTGTGTAGATCGCCTTTGAAGTCGAGGTTTATATGAAGTATTGTCAATGTAGTTGAAGATTGAACGATCGATTCGTGGTTGTTTGCTCACAACCAAACTTCCCTACATTTTCGCGGAGGCATCAATACACCAGTCATCGTCTCATCGATCGCTGTTCAAAAAGCACGCACAAAACTGCCAGAAACCTTAGTTGTAAAGTTGGCTATATGTTGGTGTTAGATTAAAGAACTCTCGAGTCGCCAATCTGTGTTCTGGCTTTCGCGTCCGTTCGTGCTAAGCGTTTCTGAGAAGCTTCGAGGGATAGCGTGAGGCCCAGCGTAGCAAGAGCTGGGCATTAATGGTTTACGAGACGTGGCTGACAGGTTCTGACGGCTTGGAGTAAGTATCTGACGGATCTGGAGAGTTGGTGACAGTTTGGATAGTCACCGTTCAATTTTTCCTGGTGCCGGTCAAGTCCTCTTTGATCAAGCAATATCTGGAACGTTTTTGGAATTGGGTCAAGTTCAACAATGCCTGGGTCAAAGAAGGGACAGAGCGTCTGGGATGCAAACAGGAAAGAAAGTCATGGTGACTTGTCTGTTACTTGTAACGATGTGTCTGATGTTAAGCATGACATGGTTGATGTCACTATTTCGCCGTTCAGGGATAATAGGAACATCAAACTCCCTAAATTTGAACCACGGTGTTTCGACGGAAACCCAGCTGATTGTTTACAGTTTGTAAAGGAGTTTGAGATCATGCTGAGTAGTTTTCTACTAAGTGATGAATTGAAGTTAATGTATTTGATGAGGTACTGCACTTGAGTTGCTTCAAGAGCTATTCAGTGCTGTAAGCTCATGCCTCCTACCGAAAGATACTCTGAGGCCAGGAATATACTGCGTCAAAGGTTCGGAAGACCTCCGATGATTGTAAGGAAATTATTTGAGGCTGTTAAAGATAATGGTAGTCAATTGCAAGATGACTCCAAGGCACTCTCTGAGTTTTTGGATAATCTGATGACTTACAAGAATACGTCGATTTTGATGAATTGCATGAGTGACGTCAACTCCAGTTTAATACTCGAAGTAATAGCGAAACGCCTACCTACTCGACTGCAAAGGGAGTGTGTGAAGATAAGACACCGTATAGAGGATGAAGATATCGAGCCAAAGCTCGATGATATTCTGAAGCTGGTAAACGATAGTGTGAATCAATCTATGAGCTAGTTTGCCAGTATATTGCATCTCACCCCTGGAATACAGCAGCCTGAGAGCAAAATGCAATCATTTATGACGAAAAAGCCTCAGAGAGGTGGATATGGAGAAGGCCCTATGGTATCCGGTAATGCATATAGACTTAGTGAGTGTAATGGGTTTCGTGGTACATCCTCAACAGATAAGTTACCAGATGCAAGACAAACATGGTTGCGTGTTACACGTTTGCGAGAACTGCATACAATGATGAACTGTGAATCATTGAGCAAGTTTAGTAGTAAACTAAATAGGAAATCAAGGTTTGACTCCGAATTGTGTGACGATAACGGTGCGGTGAAGAAGTCTGTAGTTGCAACTGGTAAGCCATTGTTGAATAGAGTGTCACAGAAGAGAGTTACAGTCTCAGAGTGCAGTTCTGACTCCACATGTTTACAAAGTATTACTAGTCAGAGTGAAGATATAAAACCTCTAAGGATTTGTGAGGAGGAACCAAAATTGTCTACTTCTGTTATTAAAGAGTTTGAAAATGATGAACTTGACGGTAAAGTGAATATTCGTGATAATGACCATGGTAGTGCACATCTGTCTTAGGCTGATCATGATGAGATGAGGGGAATGCCTACTACTGCTCAGTTGAATAAAGGTTCTGTACAGCTTGAATGTGAAGTAGAATTAAAAGGAGATGCGGTTGTGGAAGGTATGGATGCTTGTCAGACCGTCAGTGTAAGTGATCAGCGTGTAGCCCACCTATCATCAGATGATCGTGCTAAACCCGAGCTAGTAGTGAAAGACAGCAGTGGTGGTAATCTTTCAGCTAGACAACTATCTGAAAGCCGAACAACAACAACTTCTAATCCACCACTAAGTTCATCAACTGGTATCAACCAGTCGTCGTTGATATTGTCATCCACAATGAAAAAGACGTCTATCAACTCAAGTATCTTGTGCAATGACTATGATAGTATTGGTGCATTTGAAAAGAGGAAAGGTATTGCTCAGTTTAGTGAGGATAGGCCAAGCGTATACGAGAGGGTAATTGCTAAATTGACTTGCACGAATAAAGGCATTTCAAGTTTGAAGTTACTATTTGAATGCTCTTATCGTTGGTGCAAATTACTCTGTTTCTACGCTTGGTTGATCAGATACGTCGTGTGTTTGTAAGTCACCTATATTCGTCAGGGCGGAATCTACAACATTTGATGTATTGATTGTACATATGTATGTGTTAAATAATTGTGTGAGTTCCAATTATTGTAATTGTTGGTTAGTCTTGGTTGTGTCCGGACATTCTAGAACTTACAATCGTCAACTTGAGAAGGGTTGCAGGCGTACTGGTGTAAGTCCTGCTATTCTTCAAAGGAATTACTCTAAGATATGATCCGCGAGGTTATATGCACTGTTTGTAGATACGTGTGGTGTGTCATATCAATTGGTATTTTTGGGTTCATTGTGTTTACTCGTTGTCTTCGTATCTTGTTGTTATTGCATAATTTTGTTAAAATTTTCGTCGTGCTTACTTCTGAAGTTGTTTCGAGTCTTCTACATCCGTGAATGAATTGATAGATGTTAAAGACAGCAGATGGCTTGTATAATCTGGGGAGGCTAATGATGAGAATGACATGCATACGGAGATAAGCATTAGCTCTGGAATCAATGATTGAGAATGAATGGTTCTATTTAGCCTGTGGCCTCACACACTTGGGAGCAAGAGTGTAGACGACTGAGGCTTGCATACGTAACCGTTACTAGTAGTGGGTCAGAATGAGTGACAAGTTTCTCGCAACGGCATCCAGGTCAACGTGTATTGGCCGTGATTAAAGAAAGGGATGAATCCCCTTTTGCCGGGGAGTGTCAATGTAGTTGAAGCCTGAGCGAAAATTTCACGGTTGTTTGCTCAAACCCAACTTCCGCATATTTTCACGGAGTCATCAATCCATCATTCATCGTCTCATCGGTCGCTGTTCAAATGGAAGATTGAAAACTGTTAGAAGTAATATCGTGATTTACTGTCAAGACATTTGTTCTTAGACCTTCCTCTGTAATAAATGTATTGTTGGTTATATGTCGGCGTTAGAATAAAGGATCCTCAAATGGCCAAACAATGTTTTGATTTTTACGTCGGATAATAGTAAGCGTTTCTGATAATCTTCGAGGGACAGCGTGAAGCCCAGCGTAGCAAGAGCTGGATATTGACGGTTTTTGAGCCTTGAATGACATCATATTTCTGCACATCTTCAGCCGAATTTTTAGCATAAAGTGAACTAATTTAAATTTTCCATGAGTGGGAACCTTGTCTCCAAGTAACCATGCTTACATATGATCGATACATACATAAAGATGGCTACCGGAAGACACAATTCTCACCAATGGAAAATTTAAGTTAGTTGAATTTATTCCAAAAATTGCTCTGAAGACATTGTCCAGAAGGATGACGAAAGCTCCGAAACTAGGCCAACCAGTTCGGAGAAAACTACTAATTGAGAAGTAGTATCGTAACGACAGAAGACGAGGGCCAGGCAACACACCATTTATCGGGAAAATCAAGGGATATTTATAGATTCTTATGTACATTATTGTCGGAGGATTAACAGCGTCTTCTGGTTGGCCGTTTTTTGCTGGAAAGTATTCTGTACAGCTTATGACCGTTTCTTAGAACGTTAAGTCACACATCTGCGAACCGCATTTGCACACGCTAAGTCTGCTGTGGTTAGCTGGTGAGGTCCTCACGGTTAAGATTTTTTATTGAACCCGATTCGGGACGTGAATATTGGCGTAAATTGTTGTCTAAAATTTTGGCTTGCAGACGACTCTCACCACAGCATAAGCATTTCGTACTTGTATACTCTCGTGGGTTGTTGAGCATTACAAACCAAATGACACTCGTTCACAGGATAAGCTATTAGAAGACCCAGTAGTGTCCAGCACTGTAAATTATTCAGGGACTTCGGTAAACGAATCGTTTGACTAGTGAACATTAAACAAATTGACATCAGATCTATTAACTCACAATACATACATATGAAAACACGACTTTTGTCCTCGCACTCTGATGGGTTACACACCTGAATAGTCTTTAGGTAAATAATGTGCCTCACATGTGGTATTAATATTTGCTGCAGCAACACTATCATAATTCTCTCCCAACAATGAGCGCGACCTCATTCCACTGCTAGATCAATTAATATTATCTAATTTACAATTCGATTTCATATGCACTACTTTCAGACGAGCAAAGCATAGGTGTTTTTGTCTAGCGAGTTCAAATCATAGTCAACTTCTTCTTACGGATTGTTTTTCAATTTCAACTCAATTCTTCTACGATTCACTCCAAAACTGTATTTAAACCAAAGTAAGCGTTCATAAATCTGTCATCCGGTATTGTTTTGCTATATACATGAGTGAGTGCAGGACAACTACACTGTTAGCACTAAATGACTTCCTCACTTTATGAAATTCTCCTAATGACTTCCCAAATTCATCCAAGCTGAAGAAACGACTTCCAAGCATTAATTCACCAGAAATTCCACTTACGTCTGCGTTGCTTTCAATGGCCGTCAATGTAGTTGAAGATTGAACGATCAATTCATGGTTGCTTGCTCAAACCCAACTTCCCCATAATTTTCGCGGGTGATCAATCTGCCAGTCATCGTCTCATCGGTCGCTGTTCAGAACGAAGCTAGAAAAACCGTCAGAAGTAATATCATGATTTATTGTTGTAATATTTGTTCTTAGACCTTAGTCTGTAATGCCAGTATTACTGGTTATATGTTGGCGTTAGAATAAAGAATTCTTGAGTCGCCAAACAGTGTTTTGGTTTTTGCGTCCGTTAGTACTAAGCGTTTCTGAAAATCTTCGAGGGACAGCGTGAGGCCCAGTGTAGTAAGAACCGGACATGAACGGTTTATGAGGCTTGATTGACACTAGCATTGACTACCTGCAACGAACTAAAATGGATTTGTCAATTAGTATCCATCTCTGTCACAACTGTTTCAAGATAATTCGTAAAGTAACAACGTTGAAATACATGAATGATGAATAACCATCAAGAAAATACCGCACGTATAACCTACATTACAGAAAAACACAAGAACCCACCGGTTCGTTGATGTCGCAAGTGACCGGTAGACCAAACAACGGAGTGCATGACAAACCAAGCATAGTACATGCACAAATAAAGAAAAGCAAAGCGTTAGAATAGTCAAAATTTACATTTATACTCATCACATATTCTGGCAAACGACGCAAACACAACCACACAAAACAGCACACGACAGCAACTACCCAGGACAAATCAAATATCTAATTGACCGCCACTGTTCTAGCCAATGACAGACGAGAAAACCTGAGGCGCAGAAAATATAACTGGCTATAGCCTATATCCTGACCCCCGTATAATCGCCCAGCATCCAATGTTCAGTGAGGGGTGCTGTGATCAGTGATTTTGGAGAATTATTTACCACTACAAAAGCATAGTTGTTTTTGTCTAGCGAGTTCAACTCTTTTCAAAATCAACATTTTAAGAAAATCAGCGCATTTATGTAGTGGTTGTCAATTATCTCAGGCAAAAGATCTTTCTGAAATAATAGAAAAGATTTGTAACTCAGGTGGATGTGCCAGAGAATTCCTAGAAGCCTGGTACTCAAATGAAAACGCAATTAATAAACACGTTAATATAGATGAAATATACCAACTAATAAGAAGTAAATCAGGTGATCATAAAGTTTAAAATCCCAATCAATAGAAAACGGTCAATAAATATCCAAAGATGGTTACCGGGAGACTCATGAAGAAATTTAAATCATTTCACTTTATCCTAAATACTGCGCTGAAGATGTCGTCCAGAAAGACGATGAAAGCTCCGCAATTAAACCAAGGAGCTCAGAGAACACTATCAATTGCAAAAGATCTTTCTGGTTTCACAGTGCTTTGTAAACCTTTCTTCACAAATGGTTTCCTCCCATTCAAGAATCTGTCAGCTTCAATGGTGAGGTATAAGATGCTAGGTTATTTACTGACCATTTGACCTACACTATCCACCACGAGCCTCAAAGTATCATCAAATTCAGGCTCAGCATCCTCTTCCTGTAAGGAGGTGCTGATCTTAACCAACTTCCTGCGTAATCGAGTAAGTAGACTCCTGGCGATTATCTGAACAACAGAGCTCGAATTCAAGTCGTTGATGCAATTCAGAGATATGAAATTATTGTTATAGGTCATCGAGTTGTCAAAAAGTGAAGTGAGTTTCTCGGAGTTATCTCTTAACCGCCGATTGTTGCCTATGACGATGTCAAAGACGTTGTTAGAAAACATGGATGGCCTTCCGAATCTCTGACGTAATATTCTCCTTGCAACCGCATAACCCACCTTGAGGGTTTATCTTACCGTATTGCACTAGCAGCAGCAACAGTATAGTGCCTCAATAAATACATCAACCTTACTTCCTTATCAAGTCTGTTATCACTCAACATGACTTCAACCTCCTTCGCAAAGTGAGGTTAGTCTTCCGGATTCCCATCAAAAGACTGTGGCTCCAATTCAGGCTATTCTTTCCTGGACGGATTCGATTCTCAAGAAACTTTTTCGTCGTACCTATCAACCATGACATCAGGCATATTATCAATATAATCAGGAATTTGTCTATAGAAATTTACCCAAGTGACTGTGTCCAAACTGACTCGTCCTTTCCTTGGCCCCGTCATTATAGTGAGTCACCGCATTGAGAATCATAAGGTATATACTAAGGAACGTCTGACCATTTAAACTGGATTTACGACCATCAATGCAGCAAACATATGGTTGATAAATTCACGCTATGAGTCCAGAGTTACCGGAAGAAACTACAGGTAATTTGTTACAGATATAAGCGTTTAGCAAGTAAACCCGGGATAAGTAGACCAGGAAATACCAACAATTCCAGCTCAGTGTCGGTGGAGCCTCAGATGAGCAGATGAGAAACTGACGAGAATGGCATCAGAAAATTTTGCTTTAGCCAGAGGGGAACTCTTTAGTTCTACTAGTTTACTTGTAGAAACACCAGCTTGATTTCAACCCAAGCAGTATGGAAAATGGACAATAAGTCAAATGTATATTGATCAACGGAGTATAGGTCAGTATAACAAGTTAATTATACAGCCTGACCAAGTGAATCATAGTTGGTTACTATCAAAAGTGTAAAGGAACGTCACTATGATAAGACACTAGTGCCCCTGTTCGTAATGCTCCGGTCTTCTGTCAATGAGCAAACATCTATTCCGCGACAGCGATCCTTGCCTCCAAAGAACAGGAAGCCTGTTCGAAAAAACAAGTTCATTGAAATTTCGCTCGTTGTTTGCCATCACTGACAGGGTTTCTGCTGCAGAAAGGTCATGAAGTACCTGTCACGTTTGTTGTGTATCGTCAATTCGAAATAGAAAGCATAGGGATAACAGAAAGTGACGAAGAATTAGAGTTTAGTCTTAGTATATAAGTAGCATAATTAGAAGTACTACAAAATTGGCAATTAGCTTTGTGTTCGAGGAAAAGAGTTCATTCAGATTCGAAGTAACGATCACAATTCATGGCGATAATTCGTTCTCCAAAAAGTGCACAAACTTTGTGCAGCAACCATTGGCGCTGACATTAACTCTCATAATTTTCCATCTCTTCTAACCATATTACTATTAATTAAAGTTAGGGTTGGCAGACATCAAACTGACTTCTGTTGATATAAAATTCTTAGATGTAAAAAGCGGGTGAAATTTCCAGAAGGTGTATCATTTTGACTTCAGAAAACTCAATTTAACCCTGAAATTTCCCATAGAAACCTCAAAACCCATAAGTTTCTTTCCAGAACCGTCATATCCCTTCATAAGCACCTTCATTTTCCCGAAATTCCACGAATAACTTCTCTGTTTCCACGAAAGGTGCAACGTTTAACAGCCTAAAATGAATAAACTTATTCATTTCAATAATATGAATGGCTGGAATAATTGACTCGCCTCTCACAAATCCTTATCCATCTACTAGTATTACTTAACACACAGTTGTCTTGGAATATGTTCCAAAGCCTCAAAATCTTGATGAGCGGATTTCGTATAAACATCCAGATATTCGTAAGCTAAGGTTACCACGTAAACATTTATCGGGAACTACATTTCAACATTTTTACGCCTGTAACCTTAGTTGTGCTTGATTAGACCACAGTATCTAACAATCAAAAGCTAAATGGTTAGCTGATATTTTCGAACCAGTAAGAAATCAGGTGTGCCACTATTCGCTTCGTGACACCTTTCAATTAATTGACTATATACAAGATATCAAAGTAACGAACATAAATATGCTCCCTCTTGACATTGAGTCCTAATTACAACGTTACACTAACAGAAAATGTCCGTCACATTTGTCAGTATATAGATGAAAACCAGCCGAGCATTGGATTACTGACAGTTTGTCTAAAATAACTACTACTGAGATGTACACTTAATGTACAGTTCACATTCAACAATTTCATTTACAGAAAACAAGATGGGGTCTCCACCGGGCCCAATGATAGCGGCCTGCTTCATGGCAAACCTCGAAAATGGTCCACCGAAATCAACTTTCGACAATTTCCAATTGTATGGTAGATATGTGGACGACATCTTTAGTATCTGCGACGATGGTCACGACTTTAATCAGTTACTTCAAATATTCAACAACTGCTATTCAGCTACAAAGTTTATTCTTGAAAACAGATTGTAGAAAAAGGGGTCTAAAACTCCTTTACTTGATGTTGAACTTACGAGAAGAGGTGACGAAACTCTAAGAAAGACCATTCATGTGAAACACACATGCAACAACCAACTGACAACCTTTTACAGCTGGGTACCAATCAGTCGGAAAAGAAACCTAGTTAGATCTCTCGCAAATCGTGTTCAAAACCTCTGCAGCTTTGACACCATGGAAGAACTAGGTTTCCTGTAAGAAATCTCCATACGAAACGGATATCCACCAAGATTCATAGACAGAAACAGTCAGAAAGTCGAAAAGGAACAGACACAATCCGTGCCCTATAAGATATGTCAATGTAGTTGAAGATTGAACGATGTCGACCTTGACCTTGGCGGCCTGTTGAATTTTTGGGCCTGCTACCAAAATATCTACATTTTGCATCCAGTTTCCTGTTTACCAGCATACACTTATCACTTAAATATGAATTCTAACAGAATCATTTACTCTCGTAACTTTATTAATAATTTACGACCAAATGACTTTCATATTCCAAAGAAACCAAGAAGGAAACATCGTAGTGGTTGGCAGAGAGCTCTCAAACGTACACCAATACACTTAACTACGGTCCCCGTCATAATGAACTCAAACTGTCGCTCTCTACCAAATAAGATAATGTATCTACAATCCCTGATGTCAACTGATACGTATCATAACACTGCCATAATCGCATTACAAGAAACGTGGTTGCATGAACTGTATGATGACAACCTTATCTCACTAAAGGACTTTATTTTATTTCGACAAGACCGTCAATGTTGTAATAAGAAAAATGGTGGTGGCGTTGCAACTTTTATTCACTCCAAATGGTCTGTCTCAAATAACATCTGCTTCACCTTCTCAAATGACTTCATTGACTGTATAACTGTCAAATGTCGCCCCAAACACCTCCCCAAATATCAACAATTCTATATTACAAACATGTACATTTCTCCTAGCTGCTCTCCATCTGATCTATCTAATTTTGCTGATGAATTCACCATGTTTGCTGCTGCCAACTTCGACAACTCTCTATCCGTTATTACTGGAGACTTCAACACATCAGATTGCTCCTTTCTTGAAGCTCTTGGTCACACAAATATAGTCAAATTTCCCACTCGACTTGACAAAACCCTTGACTTGGTTTTTACCAATGATGAAGGAGTATATGAAACACGTAGACGTTCACCGATACATAACTCCGATCACTGCATTGTCCGCGTTTTGCCAAAAATATACAGCAAAACACATATTAAAATCTTCTCACACCTGTCCACGAAGGCACAACAAAGAAGCTACACATCTGACAACTTACTCAATCTAAGATGCATGTTAAAAGATACCAACTGGGATCTATTCTATGAAAGTACATTAGATGACTCAATCACCAATATAATGGATTATCTCAAGTTCTGCCTTGACATATGCTGTCCCAAACAAACACTGTTCAAACGCCTCGACCGCTTTTCATCTCCCCATCTCAAACAACTTCGCAGGCAAAAAGAAATGTTATATAAATGCAAAGACAAGTTAGGACTTAAAAAGATAAATGCTCAAATCAAATCTGAAATCAAAAATCTTAATGCTATCTATAACCAAACACTTTTATCATGCAAATCTCCAAACAGCATGTGGAAACTTTTCAATGAAATTACTGGCAATAGTAAGCGATGTAATGTTTTTCCCTCTTGTGATGTTAATGCTCTTAATCTGTCTTTTATACGCTCTCCTTCTACCATAACCACTTCTAATGTTACCAATCTTGTAGCTGATAACTTCCAGGACTTCAATACTCTCGATGTTTTGAAATGTCTTAAAACTCTTAAGCCCTCACATAGTCTTGGCCCTGATGGCATACCTGCATATGTCCTAAAACAATGTGCAGATGCTTTATGTTCTCCTCTAACTAATATCCTAAATGCTTCTTTCTCCGAAAACGTTGTACCTGTTCCATGGAAAGACATTAAAATAGTCCCTGTCCCTAAACCTGGAAATAGCAAGAACGTAAAGTTCAGACCCATTGCCATCACTTCCCCGTTTCTAAAGCTCATGGAAAAACTAATACTTCTTAAACTCGAACCCTCCCTTAAAAGCTTCGAAGACCCCAAACAATTTGCCTACAGACAGGGTAGGAGTACTTTAGACGCTGCAGCCGTCTTACACAACAGTATTGTCTCATCATTAGACAAAGGTGCCAAATATGTCCGCTGCACGTTTCTTGACTTTACTTCTGCTTTCGACTCTGTACCTAGAAGTCTCTTGCTAAATAAGCTATCCACGACACAAACCGAGTCTTGGGTCACTAAGTGGTTGCATTCCTACTTTTCAAACAGAATGCAGTACACCGTATACAAAGGTCAATCCTCCTCTGCTGTGCTCACTGAATCTGGTGTCCCCCAAGGTGCTGTACTCTCCCCACTTCTCTTTTCATTCTTCCTTCATGACCTACCGTCTTCAAATGATATTAACTTTGTCAAATATGCTGATGACCTAACTGTATCTTTACCTGTCAAATGTCAAAATGACTGCTCTAAACTAAATGGCTTCTTATCAGAAATTAGCCAATGGTCCAAGGAAAACGGTCTAACCTTAAACCCCTCCAAATGCCAAACAGTTAATTTCACCTTTAGGCATAAATCTGACCTAAACAAACTGGTTAGCGCTCACGAGGTGTGCAACATAGATGGCACTGAAATAGAAACTAAGTCGGAAATTAAATACCTAGGCGTCACTCTATCTTCTGATCTTTCCTGGTCGTCTCATATCTTGACGATTTCCAAGAAAATATACCGTCTTACCTTCTACATCAAGAAGTTAAGACATTCTGGTGTAACCCAACCCTTACTACTACAATTTGTTAACTCCCGTATTCTGCCTATAATTCTCTATTGCTCCCCCTTAGTCTTTCCTGGGCTATTGAAGAAAGACTATACCTTATTACGTAGGATGTTAAAGGTTGTCAGCAGGGTAAGCAGTTTACCACTTAGCCAGCTTGTTAACATTCTGGTGGACAGGCACATGGACTCATGTGAAAAATGGGCGAAGTCCATTTTATCTGACTCACAACACCCTCTACACTCACAACTCTCCCCATGTATCTCTTCAGGGAAAACAAGAAGTCTATATAGGAAACTATATGCCCGCACTAGTAAGTACAAAAACTCATCCATACCCTACCTAGCCCGTGTTCTGTGTGATAAAGAATGCATCAGGCATGAAACCTTTAACTTATTAAATAGTCACTAGAACCAATGAATCTCGTCTTTCCAACTCACATCATTTATGGGTACAACGTTTTCTCTCTTTTCCATTCTCTCTATTTTTTGTCTTTATTTTTGTTAAGTGCTGTTTTGTTTTTCTCTTCCTTGCAAACTCTAGTTAAAACCTTCTTGTTGTTCTTTTACACTCTGTATATCTCGACCATTTTGCTATCGCTTACGCCAGTAAATATGCTAGTAGTATCTACTTTTGTAACACCTTCAAACATTTTAATTTTGGCTTTGCTACCGACATACTAATATGTTGTTGAGATAATCTTTAATCTATGTAGAACTTTATTTATTGTTAATGTAAAAACTGGATGCAATATTGTAGTAAAATGCTGAGAATTCCATTCTGTATCACAAGTACTGATTTGGAATAAAGCTTATATAATAATAAAATCAATTCATGGTTGTTTGCTCAAAATCAACTTCCCCAATTTTCGCGGAGGCATCAATACGACAGTCATCGTCTCATCGGTCGCTGTTCAGAAAGAAGAATAAAACATCGTCAGACGTAATATTATGATTTATTATTGTAATATTTGGTCACAGACCTTAGTTCAATCATTATTTTTATATGTTGGTGTAACAATAAAGAATCCTCGAGTCAACAATTGGTGTTTTGGTTTTTTCGTCCGTTATAACTAAGCGTTTCTGAAACTTCAAGGAACAGCGTGGGCCCGAGCGTAGCAAGAGCTGGGCATTAACGGTTTACGAGACGTGGCTGACAGTTTCTGACGGTAGAAACAGATTCTGGCCGATTCAGGTAGCTGGTAACAGTTTGGATAGTCACCGTTCAATTTTTCCTGGTGCCGGTCAAGTCCTCTTTGATCAAGCAATATCTGGAACGTTTTTGGAATTGGGTCAAGTTCAACAATGCCTGGGTCAAAGAAGGGACAGAGCGTCTGGGATGCAAACAGGAAAGAAAGTCATGGTGACTTGTCTGTTACTTGTAACGATGTGTCTGATGTTAAGCATGACATGGTTGATGTCACTATTTCGCCGTTCAGGGATAATAGGAACATCAAACTCCCTAAATTTGAACCACGGTGTTTCGACGGAAACCCAGCTGATTGTTTACAGTTTGTAAAGGAGTTTGAGATCATGCTGAGTAGTTTTCTACTAAGTGATGAATTGAAGTTAATGTATTTGATGAGATATTGCACTGGAGATTCTGCAAGAGCTATACAGTGTTGTAAGTTTATGAAGCCAAAAGAGGGCTACGATGAGGCCAAGAGCATATTACGTGAAAGGTTTGGAAGACCTCCGATGATTGTAAGGAACGTATACGAAGATGTCAAAGGTAACAGCAGTCAACTTCAAGATGACTCCAAGGCAATTACTGAGTTTTTAGATAATCTTATGACTTATAAGAATACCTTGATTTCTATGAATTGCATTAGTGACCTCAACTCGAGTTTTATAATAGAAGTAATAGCGAGACGCCTACCTGCTCGACTGCAAAGGAAGTGGGTGAAGATAAGACACCGTATAGAGGATGAAGATATCGAGCCAAAGCTCGATGGAGCGACTTTATTGCATATCCCCTCAATGACGCTTGTTGCTATGTTGCTATTGGTTTCAAGTGGCCTTGGTTTTGGGGGAAGATTTAACTGATGTAATATTGCTATTTCGTAGACGTAACTCAGGCTCATAGGTGAAAAAGTTATAATCCTGGAATAAGGACAAGTTGTTCAGAAGGTAAGGAGGACATTATTTTTCATTTTATTTGTATATATACTATTGTGTATCGAGCTGCGTTGAGTTCTTAGTGCAACTGTATGTAACTGCACTTACATAAAGTAAAACATTACGAATGCTCCTGTTTTTAAAATAAAAAACATGATTCTTTTCATTAAGTGTAGTAATGAAGAATGAAATTTCTTCCACGTCAGTGGTATTTAATTGAAGAATTAATCTCTGTAGGCCCTTGAAGGAATAAATTCGCCACGGAGAACTCCTGTGGAAACCGAAGGCACTTTTAGTTAACTGAATCTTACTGACTTCCTGCATAAATTTGATCTGTCAAGTGTTTATGTAAAGTCTGCTGGTGTATTCAGTAAAGTAAAAGTTGTAGTGCATAACTCCTAGACTTGTTGTAGTCATTGGTATTCCTGTGGTGGACCTTTTCACTCTATTAGCTTAGTTACCCAAATTCAAGTAGAAAATAAAATACCAAATGAGTTTAGTTACGGGAAGAATGTATTAAAGTTTGATTACTTGAGTTTACAAAGGTCCACAGTCCACAATAAACGTTATAGACTCCAGGTGCTGCGGAAAGACTGCTCCAGTAGTAATTCTCCAATGTTAACGTTGCCGGAGGTCGACCAAAGTACGTAGGAAGAAACTACGGTGCTCCTGCAAAAATCAGAGATAGAAAGCAGGTGATTAGGATTGATCGACGGCAGTTGAGATGGTGGAGAAGACGGAGAGTCGAAGGCACAACCATATATTTATTCAAAACCCGAGGTAAAGTCAAAGTACAGAGTTTATGGTTAAAACAAAGTGGTGTACAATATGTTCATTATTTACATAGTAGTAAAATTTGGATAAGTTTATTTTTGAGGACTCCACAGGGCTCCCCCTCTTAGAGGTCCGGAGGACCATCAGTACTGCCCTCGTGGACGATTACATGAATATAAGCAACATAAATAAGGGATAATGTCAACAATATGGATAACAAAAAATAACAACAACAATAAGGATACAAAGTTAGATCAGGATGTATGGCATGCATCCGTGTCGTATAAAGTTTAGCACATACAAGCACATACAGGAATTTAAAAAAAATCAAAACTTGTTATAATTTTAAATAAAAATTTATGTACATAATAAACCATGACATGTTCGTTAACATTTGTGAAATTCATATATAAATAGATATATACATATACTTGGTGAATGCGTGTGCTTGCAGTACAGTTAACGAACAGCAAACAATAATACTAATAAATATTTATGGTTATAATGAAATGAATGTTAACAACAATAGTAATGAGAAGTATGTCTAAATGAGGTTAACGTTTATGTCAGTCAATGAAATGAACATAGCGGGCAGGTTTACAGATCTGCCGCCCACTGCGTGTCTGTACAGGGGGAAGAGTGAAGAGCGGGAGAGTTGGAGTTGCATTGACTTGCTGATTGTTTATTGGTGTCGGCGTTGCTAGTGTTTCATGTTCGCTGTCGGTGTACGCTGGTTTAAGACGGTCGATAGAAACAGTCTCCGGTTTACCATGTTTGTTCAGCGTGAAGTATTTTTCGGTGCGTTTAAGTACTAGAAAAGGACCTTCATATGGATGTTGTAGACCTTTTCTAATGGCATCGACGCGAACAAATACAAATTTGCTAGTGAGTAGGTTCTTATTTACTTGAGCTTTCTGAAGTGATTGGCGAGGGGCTACTGGTCTAAGCTGAAGCATATGCTGGGTAAGGCGGTTGGTGAAGTCGGAGATATTTACTTCAGTTGAATCATTAGACGGAACTAACTGACCAGGCAATGTGAGGGTAGTACCATACACAAGTTGAGCTGGTGTACATCCCAAATCTTCTTTTACAGTTGATCGGATACTGAGAAGAACTAATGGTAGGTGTTCACTCCACTTAGATGAGTCAGCTTGTGCCATAAGCGAGCTTTTCAGTTGTCGATGGAAACGTTCCACCAGACCATTCGCTGCAGGATGATAAGCTGTAGTGGAGATATGGTTCACTCCAAGGAGTCTCGTAAACTCTCGAAACAGAGTTGATTGAAATTGAGCTCCTCGGTCTGTTGTAATAGTTGTGGGTACTCCATAGTTTGACACCCAGCGATCTAAGAAAACCAAAGCGATATTTTCTGCAGATATATCGTTGAGTGGACAAGCAATAGCCCATCGGGTAAATCGATCAATCGCAGTAAGTATATGAGTAAATCCTCTGGATGGCGGTAATGGTCCAACAACATCTATATGAACGTGTTGAAATCGTTTATCGGGTAAATTGAACTGTTTTGGAGGTGTGACGGTGTGATGATGTACCTTGGATCTTTGACATTGCAAGCATTGGCGGGCCCATTTCCGAATATCGGAGTTCATCTTGGGCCAAACAAAACGCTCGCTGATCAACTTGACTGTAGCACGCACTCCAGGATGAGACAATGAATGTAGATGTTCAAACAAAGGTTTTCGACAACTTAGTGGAACAAAAGGTCTATGAACGCCCGTTGAAACGTCGCAGACGATAGTTGTATCAGACAGGGGAATAGGTACATCCTGCAACTGTAGGGAGGAGTTTCGTCTACAAGTATGGAGTTCGGCGTCATTTTTCTGCAGCTTGGCAATATTGTCTAAGCTAATATCTATCGAAGATAGGTGATTAACGTCACATCGAGACAAAGAATCGGCTACGATATTAGAATCTCCTTTGATGAACTGGATGTCTGTTGAGAATTGTGAGATGTAATCCAGTTGTCTGGCTTCTCTCGGAGAGTGTCTGTCCAACGAAGTGGTGAAAGCATAACAAAGAGGCTTATGGTCGGTTAAGATAGTAAAATGTCGACCTTGTAGTAAGAAGCTGAAATGTTTCACTGCTAGGTAGATGGCTAACAGTTCTCTGCCAAAGGTACTGTAACGAGTTTGCGCAGGTTCCAACTTCTTGGAGAAGAAAGCAAGTGGAGTGGTGTCATTATTGAACTTTTGTTGTAAAACTGCTCCCACTGCTACCTGCGATGCATCTGTACATAAAATGAGTGAAGCTTCTGGGTTGATATGAGATAACATTACAACGTTGGATAAGGCATCTTTTGCATTATTAAATGCTGCTTTTGCTTCTTCAGACCACTGAAATTTCTTCGAATTGCATCTAAGTAGGTCGGTCAGTGGCTGAACTATGGAGGCACATGATGGAATAAAACGTCGGTAGAAGTTGAACATCCCGAGAAAACGTCTAAGTTTCTTTAAGGAATCAGGTTCGGGAAAGTTCTTAATAGTTTCTATCTTATCTTCGGTAGGTCTGATGCCTTCGGCAGTTATTCGATGTCCTAAGAATTCAATGGAAGGGGAACCAAAAATACATTTCTTTGGATTGATAACAACTCCAAATTGTTCAAACCTTTGAAATAACAGGCTTAAGTGTTGCATATGTTCTTCCATCGATGAGCTGGCAATTAAGACATCGTCGATATATACAAAGACGAAATCAAGACCTTGGGTAACTTGGTCCATAAAACGCTGAAATGTTTGAGCAGCATTCTTTAGTCCGAAAGGCATTCTCAAGAATTCGAATAATCCAAAAGGCGTAATAATTGCTGTTTTTGCAATGTCTTCTGGAGCGACTGGTATTTGATGATATGCCCTGACCAAGTCAACTTTGGTAAAAACGGTCTTTCCATGTAAGGTCAAGGAGAAGTCGTGGAGATGAGGTATAGGATAACGATCTGGGACCGTAGCGTTATTCAAAGCGCGATAATCTCCACATGGTCGCCAGTCATGATTAGTTTTAGGTACCATGTGCAGAGGTGAAGACCATGGGCTGTTAGATGGTCGTATGATACCTAACTGCATCATATGTTCAAATTCCGACTTAGCTGCTGCTAGTTTATCGGGTGGTAACCGTCGTGGACGTGCCTTCACAGGTTGTCCTGTTGTGATGATCTTATGCGTAACTGTATGAGATATATCTTCAACGTTGTATGATGGTTTAAGGATTTTAGGAAATCGTTTCAATAAAGCAGAGAACATTTCACTCTCCGGCTTTTCTATACAGATGCTATGAACCGAGTAGTCACATGTAATACCATGGATCTTGAGTTGGGTGCAATTGTCAACCAGTTTTTTCTTGCTGATATCAACTAACAGATTGAAGTGACTTAGGAAGTCTGCACCTAGTATAGCGTGACGTACGTCAGCTACTATGAAGATCCATGTGAAACGTCGGCGTAGTCCTAAATTTAAAATCATTGACTGTTCGCCATACGTCTGTATGTTGGTTTGGTTGGCAGCACGGAGTGAAAGTTTTCCAGGTATTTTGGCTGATCGCCTGGATAGTGAGGGGGGAATAACACTGACCTCGGCGCCTGTATCTACCAGGAATAATGTGCCGGTAGTCAAATCCCTCACATAGAAAAGGCGACTGGGGTGATTGCCATTAACAGCCGTCGCCATTACTGTCTGGCTGGGGAGTTTCCCTGAGATGAGTTACTACTGTTGTACATACACGGTCGAATACACTTCAGGGCATTATGCCCATACCTCCTATGATACCAACAAATGTTACGGCTTTGAGACGGTGTTCTAGAACGTCGTCTAGATCTTGATCGCCGTTGCTTGGATACCGTATGTGACTGGTTCCTTTGTGCTCGAAGCTCGGACACTTCCAGTCGTAAATCTTGCATTTGAGATGTTAACTGGGAAAGTAACCAAAACATTGGTGCGTCCTTCATAGATGTGGAAGGGCTTGGTGGTACTGCCTCGGTAGACACGCTATTTATGCCATTATTTGATAACACATCCATGATATCGTCTGCCATTTTAGCTAATTCTTCAAGGTCTGTCGTCCTAGAAGATATTGTTAGGATTTGTTGAACATTTTGTGGTAAACGTTGTAAGAACATCTGACGTAGAATTAACTCATCTACTTTGTGTGACCCAATCAACTGGCGCATATGTCTAAGTAGTTGAGATGGCTTTTTTGTACCTAGATCACACGAAGTAAGTAGTTGTTGTATGCGTTTCTCATCGGAGAGAGTGGTCCGCTGGATGAGTGCAGCTTTTAGTTTGTCATATTGAGAGTCTGTAGGTTTGCTGTCTATGACATCGATAACCTCTCGTAGTACTTCCGTGGGAATTGCTGCTAATACGCAACCATACATGGCGATCTGCGACGTAATACCTCGAGCTGCAAACAACTGTTCAATAATTGTGAACCAGACACGTGGTTCAGCCAGATCAAATTGAGGAAGTCTTAAATCCGGCAAGGCGTTAACAGCAGAGTTCTGTGTCTCTTCGCCTTTATTACCTTCTTCAGCAACAGTGGTACGTTTAGGTGGAGCCATTGTCATATAATATGTAAGTATATAGATATACAAAATAGAAAAACTTGTGGTAACAAAAATTAAAGCAGTGCGAGTTTATAAGGACAAAATAGCAACAAAAATGTTCAAAACGAGGTAACTATCGAAACAAAAAGGTTCGAAAACGGGTTAACCATAAAAAAAGGGTTCGAAACGGGCTCACCAATTATTGTGGTGGACCTTTTCACTCTATTAGCTTAGTTACCCAAATTCAAGTAGAAAATAAAATACCAAATGAGTTTAGTTACGGGAAGAATGTATTAAAGTTTGATTACTTGAGTTTACAAAGGTCCACAGTCCACAATAAACGTAATAGACTCCAGGTGCTGCGGAAAGACTGCTCCAGTAGTAATTCTCCAATGTTAACGTTGCCGGAGGTCGACCAAAGTACGTAGGAAGAAACTACGGTGCTCCTGCAAAAATCAGAGATAGAAAGCAGGTGATTAGGATTGATCGACGGCAGTTGAGATGGTGGAGAAGACGGAGAGTCGAAGGCACAACCATATATTTATTCAAAACCCGAGGTAAAGTCAAAGTACAGAGTTTCTGGTTAAAACAAAGTGGTGTACAATATGTTCATTATTTACATAGTAGTAAAATTTGGATAAGTTTATTTTTGAGGACTCCACATTCCCAGGACACTACTTACTCGTTTTATGCAGCCGAAATATTCAATTCTCACTTTATTGAGGAAATACTATAGTGCCTGCAAAAGTAGTGCGTCAGTTTACGAGTTTCACTAAGCCAACAGAATGTGTTTTATTCACTGAATACTGTTTGCCAATTATCCGAGAAAACACATTTCCGAGTGGGATGTAATACAAGGCTGAATTCTTAAACTGTCATCCTTATATCAGTTCAATTCAATCACACATATATTAGTAGAATAATCTGTAATTGACTTTAGAGACTTATCAGGGAATAGTCTCATCAACTCACAGTTTACTGATGATATTGTCCACCTAGACTATGAGAAGTAACCTCTGATGCTGTAAAATATGAAAATAATACCGGTATTTGATTATAGGTGTCCGCGTTCTATCTCATGAGTAAAGCAGTGTAATATAGCGAGTGCTGTTGAGGTTACGCATAAATGTTTAGGTGGAGAGGGTTAGTCTTCAAGGTAGGGAAGCTGAATAGGTGGAGATGGCTAGAACACGTGATGGCATACAAAGCCATCGCCTTTCTCCAGGGACAATACTAGCCAGCACATGTTAAGGTTTAAAATGTGTTTGGGTCGGTCAAATGAAAAAGTGATATTGGTTCATAAAATTGTTGACAGTCAGCTTGAAGAACTACCGGAGATGTGACTGCAAATCTTTGGCACTGGTACACCTGCATTCACTCCGTGTAATCTTACGTATTTATTCAACTCATGTTTTTCCTTGTCACTATTTATTCTCCCTCACATTTTCGCTCGTTAAACTTCCATTTAGTTTTATGTCTCTACCTTTGTGTGCTACATGAAATGTGGTAAATTAAACAGGTGGACTTCTCTGCAAACTCATACTGAAAGCTAGTCAGAATGACACAGTCTGGGCATAACTAAATGCGAAACATTGATAAATGATCTCCAAAATTTCAACAAATGATAAGTGTAGTTCTTAATCTTGTTCTTCGCCAAATGAAAAATAGATACCTTTCAGTAATCTCTTCTTCCACTCGGGACTCGTCTCCTACTTTGCAACTGGATTTGTGCTTTGTCACTTTTGTGCTTAGCTTTCGTTCATTCAGCATTCGCCGTTGTTGTTGACTCAGCGCCTAGATGACTTTAGTTGAATAAGGTTTCGATCGTGCAAACTTGGGTCCTGGGAAGTTGATTGGTTGCATTATCATTTCTCAAATGGAATTCAGCATACTGTATATTAGGGTAAATCTTCCGCCTCGCTTGCTGAAGCTGGTGTTCCTCGGGCTATTTTTATCACTCCTTTTCTTTTTTCTCTCTCGTCTTACATGACTTTTCTCCTTCTAATCAGAGCAACTTCGTCAAATACACTGGTGATCTGACCGTCTCACTTCGTGTCATGTTACAATGTAACTGCAGCAAACTTAACTGGTTCCTGTCTGTAGTCTAAGGTACGTGGTCTTGCGTTAAATCCCTCAAAATGTCAGGCAGTTAACTTTCCCCTCACTCATAAGCGTGAACTGCAAGAACTGTGTCGTTCACAAGATGTTTGTATCAAAGAGGGCACTGAAACAGAAACTAAGTCTAACAGAAAATACCTTGGGGTAAATCTATCCTCTGGTCTTTCTCGGTCATTCTACATCTTGTCGATTTCTAAGAAAACCTTCAGTCTAGCTTACCATGTTATGTATTCAAGACAGTCAGGAATCATTCAACCTCTCTTTCTACAACTTGTTAACTCTTGCATTGGTCTTTACTGCTCCCCCTTATTCTTTCCTGAATTACTCAAAAGCGACTATGTCGTATTGTGCAAGGTATTAAGGTCGTCATTAGGGCAAGTGGTGTACCATTTAGTCAACTCGTTAATGCATTAGTTACAAGACATCTAAACTCATGTGAGAAATAGTCTAAATCTATACTGTCTAACCCTCAACATCCCCCCTATTCTCAGCTCTTCCCTTTAATTTCATCTGATGGAACCAGAAGTCGGAATAAAAGATTATGTGATCGTTTTTGGAATTAAGTAATACCAAAAATTGTTGTCGTTTTCATTGTCAGCAGTTCACAGCCTATTGAGTTTACGCAAGTGGAATGCTCATTTCCCACTTTCCTGCGGAGACATCAACTAGGATTCTAGGAAAGTAGTACGTCAGTATGCGAATTTCATGAATCTGTAGACTGCATTCCATTCACTTATTACTGAAACTAAACTATGAAGGAGCTGATATTTCAAAGAAGGATATAGTACAAGGCTCATTTCTACAACTGTCGTCCTTATTTTAGTTCAATTTCATCATAAATGTATTAACAAAATTGTCTGTTACTCGCTTTAGGCCCTTACCAGGGAACAGTCTTGTCAACTTAGTGTATGCTGATGGTATTATCCACTTAGGCTGCGGTAAGTGACCATTGAAACTGGAAGATATGAAAAGACTACTGGTTTTTGATCGTAGTGTCTGTACCATTTCTTCTGTGTTAAGTAGTCTAATATGGTGAGTAATATTGGGGTTAAGCTTAGTGTTAAGTAGAAATGTGATTCCAAACGTTGGTTATGACACAGATGCATTCACTCTATGTAATCTCACATATCTGAGCAACCCTTATACTTTTTCCATATGACTGTTTGTTTTTCATCACATTTATGCACATTATAGTGACATCTAATTTCTTTTTTCTTCTACCTTTGTGTAATACATGGAATGTGCTAACTTAAGCGGGTGCACTTGTGTGCAAGCTTCTATGTTGAAAGTCAGTCTGTCAGAATGGTCTATAGTCCAGGTATAATGAAATGGTAAAACGTGGATAAAAATAGGCAAAATGTCAGCAAATGGTAATCGTATTTTTTCATTTAGTTCTTGTCTAACTGAAAAAAGTGATCTTACAATAATTTCTCCTCTTACCCGAGATAACTCTCACACTCTGTCCCGTTATATCTCATTAGTTAGTTAATTTTATCGTGTAGCCCAAATAAATAAATTTATTCTCATGATACAGTACATGAGGGACGCCAGTTTACAGGCATCATCAAATTGTTACAGAAATAGGACCATATTATTCAGTCAACATTTTACAATCGATAGCAAAATATGTTTAACATGTACACTGGAGATAATACATACACTTGATAAATGTTAATCCCAGTAGTATAAAACATCCTTTTCACTTATGTACAATCGTTTCTGTGCATAGTTGGAAAGATCCGCTAGATTTTCAGTGAGTGCAACACATCAGGAAATACAGAAGTATTGCCTTCGCATTAACAAAAAAAAACAGGTCTTTGGTGGATGGGTTATAAGTGCCTGGGAAAAAAAATAAAGCTTGAAGTCAATTTTCGTACAATACTTTGTTGTGTGCAGAGTCCTTGAATTATAGTTCATTGATGTGTTATTTGGAAATCAGTGATATGTTTATCTCATTTGATCTGCAATGTCATTGTTGGGAGTAAAATACATAAGCTTTAGACGCATTAATGCGAAGTTGAAACACATCTGATGAAATATGTTTTGCTTATTACCAACTAAATATAATATTTTTCAAGTGTGGAACGTCACAAATCGAACTGCTACACTTCTGTGCTCATTTCCATGTTAAAACTCAGTCAGTCAGCTTTGTCACTGCAGATGCGCAGTGTCACAACTACCTAGTGTTAATTAGCCTAAACAATTATTCATGCCGTTTCCTAAGTACTCTGTGCGTTTCCCGATTCCTTAAACTGTCCAGATAAAGTGCACCTGAGAGGAAAACATAAACCAAAAGTCAGTAACTCGGACGTAAGAAATAATGTGAATGGAAGTGAATGAGATGAGTGACCTTCTACCCCTGTAGTATGCCTAACTAAAATACTCATGTATATAAATGAGGCAAAGAGTTGTGTGACTGACTTGATATTATCATGAGTGATAGTTTGTGCTCAAAACGCCACCAAGTAATATTGCTGTACAACACTGTGTGATTTATCAAAATAAAATCGTATCCATAATGGAGTTATACTCTACCACAGTGCCCAAATTTTATACTTATGTCAAAAATACTTATCTTATGTGTCTCCTAATTGTTTCCTTTTTGTCTTCCTCATTGCAGGTTGTCAGCCTCCGTAGACATTCTACTAGATGTCGTCATACATAGTGTCTGCAAGCAGTCTTTCAATACACCTACCTCCCGCAAAGTTATTGTTACGATGCCTTTAAATCATTTACACTTGGCCGTAATACAATTAGTGTGCTAATATTACTGATGCAATGACATGCAAGACTTGTACATGTTACTGTGAAGCTAGTTTGTAATAACATTCCCTCCATAGTAAATAGAATGCTTGTGATGACAATTATCTTTTCATTGTGTTGATAGTTGCGTATATATTAGAAAAAGGCTAACCTTGTCGTATCAGTTCTCTAAATTACAATCACTAAGTGCCCATACCTCTGCTGGATACCAAGTGCTACTCGTGGCCCATGAAATACTTATTACTGCATTCGGAAATAACAATCAAACTATTATTACATGGAGTAGTGAGACAGAAAGCGTATGAAATTTAGATATTAGTGTGTATCTGAAGTTAACGACACAATATATATGTGCATGTTTCTTTTCCAAACTAGAGAATTTTATAGGGTAATGTAGGAGTGAGCGCAATGAGTTAATAATAATAATAATAATAGTATATTCTCATTTTGTACATGAGGGACGCCATTTTACAGGCATCATCAATTCGATAATTTACACATAATATTAATAAGCATATTTAGTAAAGATAATATAATAAAGTACATTTTTTTCCCTAGCTATGTAGGGTACACCAATTGTATAGGCATGCATAAATATTGTTTTAATAATAATAATATATTCCTTCCTGTTTATGCAGGAACATACCTATTGTACAGACATGGATAAGTTATTATATAAATTACACATGATTTGATGTATAATGGATTTACAGTTTGGTTGTTCTTTCTGTCATTAGAGTCAGTCGGAACAGTCTACTATAAAGTTTGTTTGTGCAGCACATAAAGAGATATAGAAATATTGTCTTCGCATTAAAAAAACCCAGACATCAGATGAATGTAATACGGATATCTGGGAAAAAAAGCTTGAAGTCAATTCTCTTACATAACTTTGTTGTGAGCAACACCCTTGGCTTAAAGTTTATTGATGTATTATGTTGAGATCAGTGATATATTTATTCCATTTTTCAGCAGTCTTATCGTAGTTTTATAACAGGAAAGAAATTTGATCGTGAAGGCGAAAACTAGATAAGGTCATGTGAATTTGTTTTACTGCATCAAATGGTGTCGAGGTCGATTCCAGAATTCTCCATTTGCGCCATTTGTGTCTGCATGGCGGACTGTATTCGTAAGTTGGGAAAAATGTTGAGAACTGTTCGAAAACCAGTTGCTTCTTCATTTCAGATCATGAATACTCATTTACGGCATGTTCGCCAGCGTCTTCAAATGGTAGAATTGGATCGTTCCTGGAATTTGAGTGATTATGAGATAAATGGTTTGGAATTAATCATAGCAGTTAGAATACAGTTAAACATGCAGAGAAGTACTTTTGATTCAGCAACCGGTGAATTTTTTATTCTTTTCGATCTGGTACCAGAATAACTGCGAACCATTCCATTCAATATGTCGAATAAGGCATGCAGGAGCAGATCATTACCATCGAATGAATCAACTTGATCTGAGATGCAGCTTTCAGCATGTTTTCGTTATATCATAGATATCCAGGTTTATTGGCGCTGTATAGGCAGTGATTTGGATTATGACGTATTCTACAGAGTCTCCGTGCCCATTTGAAGTATACATATGCTTTGAAAGGATTACTTTGTTGGCTCCTACCCCCACTGAGTGTTAACAACAGCAGCTGTGGGTTTATGTATTTCCTCGCCATTTTGGATAAAACATCGCCGCATTCTTTTTGGGTAGGAGACCAGTTGGTGGATTATAAATGATGTTCAAGTAACTTTTATCTTTTCATGTGGTGTTGCGGTAAGTTTCTACCTTGTTTTCTCATATTTCATTCGTATGTTGGTTATGGTTCGCCCTTTGTATCAGGTAGACATAGTTTGATCGACTCTTGGTTGAATGGGTGTTATTGTCATGACTGCTGCTTTTTTGTCTGGAATTATAAATAGAGGCAAAACAAACAACAGGTGTAGTCTCTGAGTTCATACATTAAATGGGCCTATGATTTCTGAAACTCTTACATGGGAATTACCATTGGTATCAATTACAAACTCACTTAGTGTGTCATTAAGTGCCTTTTCAAAGGAGGCCAATGTGCTTGCTAGTCGTATTTTCTCAGGTAGTTTGTTCCATATTTGGGCATACCTAATCAAGAAAAACTTTTGCCTGGTGGCTGTTTTACATGGTTCTATAGCCACTGTACCTTTAGTGTGTCTAAGGTTGTATCCTGTGTTACCTGAGAACCGAGTATAGTTAGCAGGGGTATACACTATTTGGTTAAGAAGCTTATAGAAGAGTAACAGATTTAGTCGCAGTCGCCTTAACCATAATGTTTCTAGTCCCAGGATTTCACATCTGGTAGAGTAGTTTGTGCCGTTATCGGTTCCGAGTACTTTTCGCGTGAAGTACCTCTGTACTCCTTCTACTTTCAGTTTGTCTTCTATGCGTGTACTGCTGAATATGAATGAGCAGTAATCTAGGAGTGGGCGCACACAAACCTTGTACAGTAGTATTCTGGATTCGTTTCTGTAGAAGTTCCTGAGTAGGAAACCAATAAGCCTTCGTGATTTCGACACTTGATTCGAGATATGCTCTGAAAATGATAGATTGTGTGAATATTTCAGTCCTAGGTCTAGTACAGATTTGAGTCTGGGGATTTTGTGGCCCTGAATTGCTAGGTTGAGGTCAAGGTTGGAACAGCCTATGCAGAGCCATCCACACTTTTCAACATTAAACTCAAGTCTCCACGTGTCACACCATCTATCCATTTTTGCTAATTCTTCATGTATGGAGTTCATAGTTGGGCCGATATCTGTATTTGTGCAGGTATATGTCACCTTCAAGTCATCTGCATACAGTATTGGCTTGCCTATACTAAAACATTCACATATACTGTTTATGTATATAATGAAAAGAAGGGGTCCCAATACACTCCCCTGGATGACACCACTGCTGATTGGTCTAGGTCTGGAGGTCATTGAGCCAACTTTAGTTGTCTGATTCCTGTCATAGAGAAATGATTTTATCCAATTGTAGAGGGGGTTGCGTATCCCTAGTGAGCATAGCCTACCGACTAGCAGACTATGTGGGACTCTGTCGAAGGCTTTCCTTATATCGAAATAGAGGATAATTACTAGCTCTCTCCTATCTCTTCTATAGGTGACTTCGTTGAAAAAGTCTATATGGCAAGTGACGCAAGATCTTTTCTTGAGGAATCCGTGTTGTGACAGGTTGATGAGTTTATGTTTTAGAAAGTAGTCTGACATTTGGTCTTTGATTACTTTCTCCATGATCCTTGATATGACTGGTGTTATATTGATAGGCCTATAATTACATGCACTAGTTTTGGCCCCTCCTTTATGCTTAGGTAATATATATGTGTTTTTCCAAGTTTCAGGGTAGGTTTCGGTCACTAGTGAGATATTAAATATTCTAAGTAATAATACTATCATATCCGTACCACCGTTTTTGTATATGACGGATGGTATATCGTCTATCCCACAACTACTGTTAGCTTTTAATGTCCTTACCGCCGATGCTATATTTTGTATATTAAAGTTTATTTCACCTAACTTGTAGTTATTTTTGCAGGTTATGTCGAGAATTGGGGACGGATGTGCTTTGGTGTTGTTGGAGAACCACTCACTCAGGAGTTCACTAATGATCTGGGGATCATCATAAATTATACCTTCGTGTTCTAAATGACTGATATTGTTTTCTTCACCCTTCTTCAGCCGTTTTTGCAAGATTTTGCAGAGTTCCTGGGTTTTAGAGGTGCCCTCTAGGGCTTTATTTTCCTCGACTTGTGCTTTCATTTTATGTCTCTCATCTAAATTTTTAAATATTTCGTGTATCAGGTGTAATGCATTAAATTCTTTGTATAAATAAAATCTCCTTTTTAGTTTCCTTAGTTTTATTCGCGTTTTGCGATCTATGAACAGAGTTGGTGTCTTTAGGGCAGATTTCAGGGGTGCGATTGTGTCTCTTACCGAACTGATTGTCTTGTAGAAGGTATTTAGTATTACTTCTAAGTTATTATTGGTGAAGTATTCACCCCAGTCTGAGCTTCTCAAGAGCGTTGGTAGGAATTCCCAGTCGGCATTTCGATAGTCCCTATATTGATAGTAAACCGGGGAACTCTTAGGTGTGTGTTTAGTTGTTAGTTGTAAGGGTAGGGTGCAGTACAGTATGTTGTGGTCACTGTTGTCGAGTTTATCCCTCACCTCTATCGAGATCGGCTCTATTTTGTGACAGAGGATTAAGTCGAGAATATTGTTGTGTCGTGTTGGGAGGCGTACGCACTGCTTCCATCCTCCTACATCTATGGCTTCTAGGATCACCTCGTAGGTTCTCGGTCCAGTGCAGGTATCCCAGTTCACTCCAGGGAGGTTGAAATCGCCACAAACTAGTTTGTAGTCGAATTCCAGCTTAGGTACAACCTCTAGTATTTCTCCGATAACCGTATCAGTCGTTATAGGGCTGTTAGGGGCTCTGTATATACATCCCACAAGAATGTTATTTTCATTCGTGTGGATGCTTATCCACTTGGATTCTGGAAGTTTGTCGATAGTTAGGTTTGTAAAGGTATTGGAGTTAGTGGATTTAGAGGCATATATTAGACAGCCGCCTCCTCTCTTGTCTACTCTGTCATTCCTGTGGATGTTATAGTTATCAATTATCAGCTTTGTGTCAGGTATATCAGTAGTAAGCCAAGTTTCAGTTACCAGAATCAGTGTTGGCCGCTCCATGTATACCAAGCTGCGAAGGGAAGTTATTTTGTTAAGGAGAGATCGAGCATTTAAAAGCATAATTTTCAGAAAACCAGGGTTGTTGGGATAGTTAGTAGGTTTTCTTGTTACTATCCCTAACTCCTGGTTGCCTATGTTATGTTCGGAGGGATCCTCATATGAGACATTGTCAGCGTGTTTACTATTCCCTGGACAAATTGTGCTGCGAGGGGGGCTATTGTTTGCTGCAACCGAAAATAATCCTGTTGTATATAATCGTTTCTGGTCTCATTACGTGGGTATCTAGGATCATTTCTCTGCATAAAATAGTCTGTTTCACTGTTCACATTGTAATTTACAGGGCCATGGTAACCTGTTTTTAGGTTATTTTGAGGATAGTGCGTGCTAGGTCTTACGTAGTTGTACATTTGCTGTATTCTTTACTGCATACATCTTGTATGACTGAAATGCTTCTATTCAATTTTCGGCGAAGCTTCAATATCACCCTGCAGGGTTTCTTCAATGCACTCTCATAGGGAATAATACTTGGTACTGAGGAATCCAGCCAAAAGCATCTGTGACACAGTCGAATGACTTTTTCAACTAAAAGCCGCAATACTGATATTAAGTGTGATTTACCTGTAAACTGAGGGACTCTAGTGTAACACAGCACCATATCCCAGCAGGGTATTCTTTGTGTTTTACAGGTACAAGTAGAATTCATGGACTGAGCATTTGTTAAATATGGAGGCGACCCATTGAGTCACTTAGACGAAAGGCTGACGAAATGCGATACCTTACACATGCACTTTCAGATGTAGGCATGTGTCACTTCCCATGAACTCTGGACCATATCGAGTAGGCATTCCTTTAAATTAATTATTGTTCGTATATGTGATGACTTGGTGCGTTTCCTAGTTTGCCTATAATTACGGAATGTACATTATATTAGGGAACACAAATGGATTTTGTGAAAACCAGTGGTGTTCCTTCTCTAGTCTTAATTGATGTCACATTGATTGACAAGATTAAAGGAATAGATTGTAACGTGGTGTTTTCTGTAGCTGCGAAACGTAATTACCTAGTTTCGAATTGACATCATGCGTCTAATCCTATTTATGGGTATGGTTCATCCTTTATGATAAAACTAGAACTCAGAAGTAGACTGTCTTTGACAGATCTAGTTTTACTTTGTGACTAATTGGTGAGTCACCTGGTGTTGTGGTAGCAAAAAATAACTCCAAACCTTAGTATTTTCTAGATATGAACAGATTTGCTTACTTTGGCGACAATTTAATCCTAGGGATATTAACCTTTACTTAGTAATTTGGATCCGAAAGTAAACGCCATGTTACTAAGTTATTCAAAAGACAGAATGATGAGTGAAACAGTACTCGGATACTTATTCTAACGAAACCGAATAATGGTAATCGTTTAGCTTACCAATATGCCGCTTACTTTCAGTCTTAATTCAAAGACCAATTTAATTGCTCACTAAATTAATAGTTCCAGAAGACTGCTCTGCTCCTGTCTTCGAAATACTTTACCCGATCGTGTTTTACTTCAAAATATGTGTATACTGGCCAGCTGATGTTGCTTATCCAGTCACACTGTTTTTCAGTTACAATGTCCCATCCATTTCCTATCAAACACAACATCTCTTAAACCATCAACGAGTTACCATCATTTCTAAATAAATAACCTTAACTATTCGCATGTAAACAATGCTATAAACTTCATCACTTACGTAATGTTTCAAATTTCGATTAATCAGTTTTCCCTTACATGAGCACCTGTTTCAATTTTAACGGATATTTCTAACCTTTGACTACTGAATTAGTACGTTTCGTTATATACCATCCATACGAAATATAGGTACTGATAATAATTACTGCTAACAGATTTATCACGAGAATGTACTCCATATTGACGACAATATTCCTCAGGGGCGGACATATCTTCTAAACGCGCTACTCAATACAACACATGACCCTAACCCCATAACTCTGTAGCTCACAACATTCTATAAAGTTAGTAGTGACTATTAACAAGTAGAATGTCTATTTGAGGTGTAGAGAACACATTTATTAGTGATTCAACACAAAATACAAAATCAACGGTACTGGAAACCACTCTCTTCAGCAACGAATCCCACAAGGTCACTGGGACTACAGATTATCTAAAAAAGAAAACAAGGGTTCACAGGATGTATACATGAATATGACTACCAATATAATATTAACGAGATAGCACGGTAAGAATTAATGAAAGTTTATATCGATGTGCAATAACATCAGTCACTATTTTTGACACAAGTGGATATTTAGACGAAGTAATAAGAAGACGTAATTTGTCTGAGTCGTGTAGTGTTGTATTTGTGCAACACATTTTGGACAATCTGGTCACGCATGGACTTGTTATAGGAATACATATGAGATTAATACAGTTAAAGGTTTAGAAAATAAATTTAGGTGGAATTAAAACCACATATTGGAGGTCAAAATAACAATGAAGATCACTAAACCAAATATCAGAGGTACTAGTACATCTACCCTGAATAGTATCAAAACGAAGTTTAACAAAGAAGGTTTCGTGTGATGACGAATAGTCTTGGAATTCACAAAAGTGGTTTAAACTTCCTAATCAAACTTCGGCTTCCACAAACTTTAGGATGCAATCCAAACACGTTCTACAGATAGGTTTAAAAAATGTGCAAACGTCAGTTTTATGTCCTGTCCCCATAATATGTTTCGAAATAGAGGAGCTGGGACCCCATTAATAACTTCTGAAGATTCTGTTGCTTCTGGAGGCATTTAGGAATATGATGCGTAGCCCTTACTTGCAGAAGTCGATGAGCCTTCCCTAAATGGATACAGCAACCACTTCTAAACCTTACGTCCATAGCTTTAAGAGATGTCGGACACTACTTCTACGTGGTTTTAAAATAATTTTGTGAATTAACTTCGAACAAGCGCGAATAATGTGGCGTCAGGACAATAACAGAAATCGGAAGTTTATGAAACCAAACTCACTAATAGGACAAAGTGACGCACACCACAGATGTCTTTACGCACCTGATCACGAGGATGGTATTGAAATCCACCAAATTACTCAAATGTTGCCGTGTGCATTTAAATCATTTAAAAATTTTGACAGAAAACACTGAATGTTGTAAGTGATCGTAAAACATATTACAGGTTCTTCCCATTTGTGAACACTGACTTTCGCTTGTATCTATGCATTCCATTGACTTTCAGCTATCAACACCACACAAAAGTGCGGAAGGATGCTAAATTTGATATCAACCATATTCCTCGGTTCCTGTAGCAGTAAAAGGTACTGCACAAATGCTGATAGGTAAATTTGAGACCGAGTACAAGTTTCCGCCAATCTGCAAAGAAATTTATCGAATGACAGTCGTTGAAATGTACGCGAAGCTTACTCGGCATGCCAAAAATCACTGCATGAACCATGTATTTAAGCGTCCTGTCACACAAGCAATAAGTAAATGCTCGAGAACAATATCGAACAATAATTTTCATATAAATTCATCCAACAAGAGCAAAATAAGCACCGAAATCGCGTCTACTGCGTTTGCTGGACGACTAGCTCCAACTCGAATCAACGAAGCCGCGCAAATGCCGTCAAGGTTAAGCCAAAGGCGCCACTTCAAATAGGGGATATGATTTATCAACGCCCGCTCGATGATATTCTGAAACTGGTAAACGATAGTGTGAATCAATCTATGAGCTAGTTTGCCAGTATATTGCATCTCACCCCTGGAATACAGCAGCCTGAGAGCAAAATGCAATCATTTATGACGAAAAAGCCTCAGAGAGGTGGATATCGAGAAGGCTGCATGATGTATAGTAATGCATATAGACCTAATGAGTGTAACAGGTTTCGTAGTACATCCTCAACAGATAAGTTGCAAGCTGCAAGAGAAACACGGTTGTGTTTTACACGTTTGCAAGAGGTGCATGCAGAAGTGAACTGTGAACCAGTGAGCAAGTTGACTGACAAGCTAAATGTAAACTCCAGGCCTGACTCCGAATTGTGTGACGATAACGGTGTTGTGAAGAAGTCTGTAGTTGCAAATGGTAAGCCATTGTTGAATAGAGTGTCACAGAAGAGAGTTACAGTCTCAGAGTGCAGTTCTGACTCCACATGTTTACAAAGTATTACTAGTCAGAGTGAAGATATAAGACCTCTAAGGATTTGTGAGGAGGAACCAAAATTGTCTACTTCTGTTATTAAAGAGTTTGAAAATGATAAAGTTGACGGTAAAGCGAATATTCGTGATAATGATCATGATACTTCGCAGTTGTCTTTGGTTGATCATGATGAGATGAGGGATATGCCTACTACTGCTAAGTTGAACAAAGGTTCTGTACAACTACAACGTGAAGTAGAAATTAATGCAGATTCAGTTGCAGAAGGCACGCATACTTGTGAGACCGTCAGTATGACTGATCAGTATGTAGCCCACCTATCATCAGAAGCTAGTGCTAAACCTGAGCTGATAGTAAAAGACAGCAGTGATGGTGGTCTTGCAGGTAGACAATTATCTGAAAGTCAAGCAACAATAGCTTCTGATCCACCGCTAACTTCATCAACTGATATCAATCAGTCGTCGTTGGTGCTGTCATCCACAATGAAACAGACACCTATCAACACAAGTATCTTGTGCAATGACTATGCTAGTATCAGTTCGTTTGAAAGGACGAATATCAATGGTCAGTTTAGTGAGGATAGGCCAAGTGTAAACGAGAGAGTAATTGTTAAATTGACGTGCACGAATAAAGGCATTTCTAGTTTCAAGTTACTATTTGAATGCTATTATCTTTGGTGTAAATTACTCTTTTTCTACGCTTGGTTGACCAGATACGTCGTGTGTTTCTTCGTAATCTATGTTCTACGATACAATGACATGAGCGTGTTACCGTTCAGATTTGAGGATAGAGCTGATAGAAAGGAGTCAGCAAATGAACTCTGCAACGATTTTCCAACCTAGACCATCAACCTGAGAAGGGTTGTAGGCGTACTGCTGTAAGTCCTACAATTCTTCAAAGGGTAGCACATCAATGAGCAGTACAATGTGTTTGGTGTGTGATTTTGTACATATGTTCATATTGTACATACCGAATTGATATCATCTGTCTGTTGGTAATTCTGTTTGTGTCCGGACGACTTCCGCTTGGATCATCAACCTGAGAAGGAATGTAGGCGTACTGCTGTAAGTCCTACGGTTCTTCAAGGGTAGTTTGTCGTGTCAGCATCCACAACATTTGATGTGTTGATTGTACATATGTATGTGTTAAATAATTGTGTGAGTTCCAATTGATGTAATTGTTGGTTAATCTTGTTTGTGTCCGCACATTCCACAGCTTACAACCGTCAACCTCTGAAGGGTTGTCGGCGTACCGGTGTAAGTCCTGCAATTCTTCAAAGGAATACCATCAAGACATGATCCGCGAGTTTGTTTGTACTGTTTGTATATACGTGTGGTGTGTCATATCAATTGGTATTTTTGGGTTCATTGTGTTTACTCGTTGTCTTCGTATCTTGTTGTTATTGCATAATTTTGTTAAAATTTTCGTCGTGCTTACTTCTGAAGTTGTTTCGAGTCTTCTACATCCGTGAATGAATTGATAGATGTTAAAGACAGCAGATGGCTTGTATAATCTTGGGAGGCTAATGATGAGAATGAAATGCACACGGAGATAATTGTTATCTGTGTTCCCACACGCCGGGGAGAAAGAGTGTAAACGACTGAGGCTCGAATACGTCATCGTTACCAGAATTGAGGCAGAATGAGTGACAAGCGATTGCAGTGGTAATTGGTAGTGAGTAGGTAAGAGGATGTGCGTAGAGTATCATGAGTTGGTGCTATGGTCACGTTGCATTCTGCAAGAGTTATTCTAGCAAGTGGCGATTGTGTTGCAAGATGTCAAGAGGAGGTCTCTGTCTGGAGGCCCAGGTCGTCAGCGATGTGTGAGATTGTGCTGTGAGTATGCTTGTGGTGTGTTGGCTTTTCTGTTTGTTTTCCATTTCAGCTCTGTCCGTGTGACCCAGGTTCTCGCAATGGCATCCAAGTCAACGTGCACTGGTCGTGAAGGAAAAAAGGGTTGGATCCCTTTTTTGGTGGGGAGTGTCAATGGAGTTGAAGATTGAACGATCAATTCATGGTTGTTTGCTCAAAATCAACTTCCCCAATTTTCGCGGAGGCATCAATACGACAGTCATCGTCTCATCGGTCGCTGTTCAGAAAGAAGAATAAAACATCGTCAGAAGTAATATTATGATTTATTATTGTAATATTTGGTCACAGACCTTAGTTCAATCATTATTTTTATATGTTGGTGTAACAATAAAGAATCCTCGAGTCAACAATTGGTGTTTTGGTTTTTTCGTCCGTTATAACTAAGCGTTTCTGAAACTTCAAGGAACAGCGTGGGCCCGAGCGTAGCAAGAGCTGGGCCTCACGCTATCCCTCGAAGCTTCTCAGAAACGCTTAGCACGAACGGACGCGAAAGCCAGAACACAGATTGGCGACTCGAGAGTTCTTTAATCTAACACCAACATATAGCCAACTTTACAACTAAGGTTTCTGGCAGTTTTGTGCGTGCTTTTTGAACAGCGATCGATGAGACGATGACTGGTGTATTGATGCCTCCGCGAAAATGTAGGGAAGTTTGGTTGTGAGCAAACAACCACGAATCGATCGTTCAATCTTCAACTACATTGACAATACTTCATATAAACCTCGACTTCAAAGGCGATCTACACAGTGATGTCTTTAAAAGAAAATTTCCACATCTTTAAGAAAACATTTCTTCGCGGCAATACTGAGAGTAGTGTTCTCCAGTCGCCCGCTAGTCTGCAGAATCCCGAACGACAGGATCTCGCACCTGACCACTTCTATGTGTATATATCGACTCACCTGTTGCTGTGAAGCCAGGTACATTGGTCGTTCGACACACATCCTGTCAAATAGGGCCGAAGAACACTATCTAGCGTGGCTGCAGAAGGGAAGTAGTGGGCGTATAAGGAGTGCATTAGTCGAACATTTTGTAGCGGTAAATAGTTCCCCAAAATTATTGACCACAGCAATCACTCATCATCGGATGCTGACCACCACTGTTTAAGTCGACTTGTTTAGCTGAATACTTCCGGTCAAGCATCCGGCAGCCCGTAGTCGGCTGTAGGTCATTTGATCAGCTGATGGATATTGGCGTTATTTTTGGAAAAGACGTCAAGGTTAGTTTGTTGTTTTACACACTTTTTGCCATATATTTCAGCTAAAAGTTGATGAAATAAGGCGTATTTAGCAGAAATAGTCGATGGTGGTGTCGTTATCCGGCCGTAGCTTACAGGCAGTTTGCAGTTTGTTGGGAAAACGTACTTTTCCGTTCAGAATATGTCGAATTACTTGAAGACACATGTTATAACGATCATTTCGTGAACTTTTTTTGCATTTTAATGGATTACACATGGAAATGATGAGGTGTGATAGCTCGTTTTGGTAATTACATCATTTATTTCGGCGTGCAATTTTCGTAATGCTGACAAGACTCTTGCATATGTATTTCTTTAAGAAAAATCTGCAGAAACATTTAGAAATTATATACGCAAAATATTTCCTTTTTCATGGCATAAACTTGATGTTTGCAGGCAGATGCAATATCTATTTTAAAATAGTAATAACTTTATTTTCATATAAACATAAATTTACATGAAAATGCATGCTATTTTTACAGGCACGATCAAGTATGTTAAAATGTCAAATCTTAAATTGTCTACAAGTTAATAATGTTTCAACAGTTAAATATTTGATACATATATATAATTACACTCATTGTCTGAACCAGGCCGTATAGTTATTGAATTGTACAGTTGTTCTCCAGGTTGAGCGGGAAAATCGACTTCGTTTCGTTTTCATCCCGTGGTTGTAGGCATACGATAAACAACCAATATTGAGGTAAGCACAACGTTTACAAGGGATTGGAAGCTGTTTTAGAAAAGTTAAAGTGCTGAGGTAAAACATTAAAGTGTAATAGATTAAGTGAGTGAAATATATCATTAATAAACACATTTACATAGAAAACAGAATGGGGAAGTAATTAATCCTTAGGCCGACAACGTTCATTTGCAATGTACAATAAAACCAATATATTTTGTACTATCATGATGTCCACTTTTGGCTTTAATACAATTATTTTCAAGCCAGTTGTTTTTATTTCATGCCTTTTTGTCTATTTGGTGCACAACCGTACCCTCCAGAGAATAGGAATAGAATAAGTCGAATCAAATTCATAAAGAGCTATAAAATGTTGGGTGTCAGACACGTCTCATAAACCGTTAATGCCCAGCTCTTGCTACGCTCGGGCCCACGCTGTTGCTTTCAGTTTTTCAGAAACGCTTAGTAATAGCGGACGAAAAAATCAAAAGACCGATTGGTGACTCGGGGATTCTTTATTATTACACCAACATATAAAAATAATGTTTTTACTAGGGTTTCTGATGGTTTACTGCTGACTTCTCTCTGAACAGCGACCGATGAGACGATGACTGTCGTATTGATGCCTCCGCGAAAATTGGGGAAGTTGGTTTGAGCAAACAACCAAGAATTGATCGTTCAATCTTCAACTGCATTGACATTAGGTTTAATGGAATATAATGAGGATCAAGTAAAGACGTTATTAGAAAATAAGTGAGACAAGATATTGTGAAGTGGTATTCTTGAAAAATTTTGACTTACATAATTGTATACAATTCAACTAATTATTTGGTCATTTTAAACATATTTAAGGGTTAGTTATTGTGTTAACACTGATAACAATGCCTATATCTGTATAAATCTTATTTTATTTTTCAGATAATATCTACTTTCCGGAATTTCATGGATTTTGTTGATAAAAAAAGATACCTGCATTGTTGTCGCTTTGTCTTACATGTTAATTCGTTAATAAATGTATTCCTCGCTATTTGTTTGTTTATTCTACTTGATAACACTGATTTCTAGCTTTTGCATAAGTTGTTAGGTACGGAGTTTGTGACGTTATCTTAGAAATGCCAAATAAAATTTGATATTCGGAGAGGCTTGTTGATAAAACGATTATGTGGCAACGTTATGAATTTACTACGGCCACAGTTAAAAGATAACATTGAGATTATAAGCGCTTAGAGTTATATATCGTCTTAGTAGGAACCTATTAACGGACTTTGGATTCATAGTCACACAAGGTGAGAAGTAAATTTACCTGTGATAGTATGCTTGCGTTTTCTACTTATTGTAATAAATGAAGACGGTAGTAATTGTAACTATATTAATCGCCATGTGTAACCGAGTGCAACTACGGTTACCGTAATAATAGTAAAAGAATGCCAAGGTTTCACGGAGATAGAGGATAGTACGTTGAAATCTATTCGTTTAACCGTTCCAACAACAATTTCCGTAAGTTCGAATGAAGATTTTTTATAGGAAAATTTATTTACAGTTATCTTTAAAAATATGTGCGTATATCAGTCCGAGCCTGACGATGTAGATGCCTCCTCATCCGAATGTCCACCAGCTTCAAGCAGATAATTGTATACGTAAAGAAACGCACTTCTACATATCCTAGGATGCGTCTGTTTAAGGTTTCTCATTTGCTATATGATTCCTTGTATGAGCATCTCCACGTCCAGTTCCACCGCTGTTGTCGACTGCGATTGGATGATAGTGTGGTTGTAATATCGTAACAACCTAGTACTATGTCTGAATACATCTTTTACAAAATAACTACAGGCCTATATGAACTTACCCAGACGCGAATATATATGACATTTGGTATGAACAAGATGACGGCATGGCAAAAGCATATTTTTGTTTTGGAAACATGTGCAGCTGCAGTCATGTTTGTCCACAACGAAGTACCTTTCACCTTCTTCGAATACCACGTATGCTTCTGTGCTATCATTTACTTTCATTTCCGGATGCCTCCTGATGCTTTTGTAAAGTGAGTAGGCGGCATAGCTTGTAAGCTGCCTCAAAATGCTGGAAAGGCCTTCGCCCACCTGAAAAAGTTTCAAGTTGCAACTATTGGACTTACGTTAAAATGAATGTGGTAATGCAGGTTGCGATTTCCTTCAGTAGCCTTTCTTCTCCATAACTCTATGGAACACTTACATATCTCACGAATGTTCAATTCTATCGGAAAGCACTTGCTTAGATGTGTCTTCAGGTATTTATGGCAGCATTCAACTCTGTTATTCGTTTTGTTGCCAAGACTGACAACATCTTTCATATAGCAGGCTGCCCACATATCATGACAACTCCACAAGTTGTTATTTATGTACGATATGGCTGCGGGATACTCCAACCCCATTAAATTCATTAACTCACTAAACCTAGAGAAATGTTAACACAATCACCTAATTACCTGCCGTTACTCGTTGTGTACACCATCTCTTTAAACATCGTTTTACAATCAGGATCACGGAACTTAAGGACGTTAGGTGAGTAGTTATGTCGCTTACTTTGTTGTTGAAGGCCCGGATGACATGAAATGCACATAATATGATGAAGCAGGCAGGGGACTCATTACGAATTGCACGTTGCTCTGCAGCACTGTTGTCACTTACAAAAGTTACAGTCTGCGATGTATCACCCATGATGTTCTTAAAGGACTGTAATACTGCTTCAACGTCAACGAGTCTTTCACGATGAGTTGTACTGTACATGACTGGACAACTTCTATTCATACCATCTGTAACGACCAGTTGATACAGAGGATCACTGCAAGAGATTCGTTTAACATTAAAATATTACCCTTCCCTACTCATATTGTAGGTTGAATCCATGCCCACAACCTCTGGAAATTTCTTATACAAACTTATCATTTCCCTGGTTGCGAAACTAAACTTTTCCACACGTTGTCGACTGTCCAGCACGCACCATACTGAACCTGCGTCACGAATTTCATGGTTTAGTGTGTCAATGTCTCGTATTCCTATAGAGACTGTTAACGCAATATGATAACTTACTAGGATAGACTAGTTCCCGGAAATTCCGATAATCATCGTAAGTCATCAACTTTCCAAACTCAACATCAATCATATTTATAACTTGAGCAGGGGGGGCGTTTCTCTCTACAAGAGGTAGTATTTTCGATTTTTCTTCTAAACTAAGTCTCCGAACTGTCGGCTCGATAGACAGTAGCAGTTCTCTTGACAACGCATGGTTGTGACTAGTATTGACAGGTTCGACCACTTTATATAGTCCAAATTCCAGCTTAAATCTGAAACTTGATGGACACCCTATGTACTTAGATCTTAAATATAAAGCTTAGGCATTTAACAATACTCACTGTGATATTCTCAGGTGCTTGCTTTCTGATCGTCGACGTCGACCAACATGACATGAAAATGAAACATACAAGTACTTGTAATCTGGATCAACCTCGTTATTTTCATCAAGACGAACCCGGCAGTCACGTATTTTATACAAGCTGCCGGTTCGCTACAACTGATAATGACAGGCCGTTATTACAACTTGCATAAACCCATCACCTATTGAAAACGACGTATACATTCTTCACACTCCTCCCAAGTCCTTGGAATTTGGTAGCGAACCAATTCATTGAATTTAGTGGTTAAATCAACTGATATTTCATTAATTCCCTCTACCATGACTATATGCATTACCAATAATTCTAAAGAACAATTGAAATCACCTTAAAAATTAGAAACAAAACAAAACAGCCAATAATGTTTGCAAATACCGCCACTCAGTCTTGTTGAGTGATATCAAACAGACCAATCACAAGCTAGAAAATCACTTGCTTATCTCGCTCGCGGGTACTCAAAATTACGGCCGTCTACAGGCTGCGTGAGGATATAGGTTATAACCAGGTGTTATCGCGCAGCGACATCGGTTACCGCGTTCACGGCTACAGGCGTTATAATCGCCTATTTTTGGGGAAACAGATCATATTTTGTTCATAGTAAAGCGTAAAATTGTATGTTATAGCTCGGAAGGATTATCAATGAAGAAGTCATCCTTTTGAAGAAAGTTCGCATAGAAAGACTATTATTTGCATTATAGTGCGTTGAGGGTTTGTGTTTCGCAAGTCGTTTCAAATCTTAAGGTTGTAAGTATACTACAGGCAATGTCAGAGTACTTAATGTCAGAGTACTTAAAATGAGTATCAGCTTTCTGTTGATTAGTAGCTAGCAGCTGTGTCATACAACTACTACACCTGTTACATAGGTTATATCAATCTTAATAATTATTTTGTTTCAGACCACTAAGATATTCTGAGATCCTTAATGACTTAATTGTGGCTATGAAAGATATGGAAGATGCACTTATAGCTCATATATTTAAAGCAGTTATTACTAAACAAGTTATCTGTAAGCATTTTGTGATGTTCTGGTTACAATGCTTGAGTGTATGGGGTTACTGCCTGCTTCCTTCAAAAGCTCAGATTAACGGTAAACCATCCATGGTACCCCACAGGCCCTACATAAATTTGTGAGAGATCTTACATGTTAGGTTGTCTTAGGAATTGTAAGGTTGCAGATATTTGAATTTACCTGTCAGTGAAATATCACTTATATACTTCACGATGGTATTTTCATTTGTGCACTATTACAGTACATTTTATCTTAACTGGATATGCCTTTATTAAAGCTGAGACTTACTTTTTGTGCCTATTAGTTTCTTGCTTACAGTGTAGTTGCTTTTATTAAAAAACACAACAGCACCAGTGTTTGAACAAAGCTGTATTTTCATGGAAAACGTCATATTTTCTATGCTTACACCGATATGGTTGGCATTAAACATTGCAAATGTATACTAGCATCCTAAGGACATAGCACTTAGCCAAATGTACAGTGTTCATTGTTAAGGGTTTACAATTTAACTCTTATCATAACCTGTTCTAATTATTATTATTTGCTTGCTGCTATCCTTTAGAAGATGAACAATATGTGTGACAGTAAAAACCACAGAAGAATGCTGTCATGAACGAAGAATGAGAAAGGAGAATGAACCATTTTCAGCAAAGGTAGGCAAATCTAAAGCGTTTAACTTTAATATTACTTCTTTGTTTACTTTTCTGCAGATATCCGGTAACGTCATTCAACCCGGTCACATTGATTCGACATTGTCCAAATTATCACGACGAACAACTGCGTAAAGATATGTGCTTGTTATCATTTTAGATTAAATATATTTAACATCCTACTTACCAGACCATTTTTATTCTATCTGATTGTAGATATATTTTTCATGATGACTAGATGCAGGTGCGACTTATTAATGAGACCTGACGAAGTAATTGGTGGCATATAGTAGTGTAAGGTAAATCTAACTACGAGTGCTGAGGCTGAACGAATTCAATAATTTGTCTCGTGTAGACTTTAATTTACGCTACATGTTAACAGCCTTAGTCATATGGAATGACATAACGCTTTAAGTGAAACATTAGTAATGCAATACTTTAGAATACACGTAACCGTATAAGAACTGGAACTCGAATGCAGTGCCTAAGTTATGCCTACTATTGTCATTTGTCCCTAAAGACTTCTATATGACTAAGACGCATGACAACCGACATCGTTCCTACGCAATTACACTTACGTATAGTTAAAGTCCTAGAGAGCACCGGTCTAGCATGCCGTGCTCAATAAGGGAACACATGAATCGAAAGACAACAAGATTGACATGAAAATTTTATTTTAATTATGATACAAATTCAGTTTATTTACATATTCAGAGTACGATTGATTCCTGCGATTACTTCTACTGCATAATTCCTGGCAAACACTTCTCCAAATTTGTCATTAATTTTCCTAATGCCCTTATTCATAATACTTATATAGGTTTCGAATAGCGTACTTCGATTTCGAGGGACAACAGCTGACGTGCATTGAGATGCGAACAAGTTGCGTGACCACGCCCATTGTTTGCAATTCTGCATCACATGGTTAACTACAAAAGGTGAAACAAAAAACGTAAAGATAACTATGAACTGAACATTACACGTGCAATGATGGTAGTGCTTGTGTCTTGTTTCCAATTAAGGCAATGTACACACGAATAGGTTAATAAAATTACAACTTTCCGTATATAAGAACATTAATTAATTAAATTTCTGTCGACATAAATTAAAAACGGAGTCATAAAAACGCAAATATACCTGTGAAATACGGCTTTCTGAAGTGGACCAAAAGCAAGTGTCGGCAGGGGTACCGACAGGTCTGAAATGTAAAGCACGTGCAGGTGCAAGCACTCAGATCAACCTCCACTGTATTCCCATTTTCTTTGAAGAATACATAATCAAAGGATTCAAACTCAACAATAGCCCATCGTCGCCATTCGTATTCACGTATAACCTTCCTCGCGGCGTAAGGCGTCAGCAATCGTATAATTGGGATTGGACGTTGTGAACAGGGATAGGTGAAGCATCGCGACTGAGCAATAATCGCCTCCTGCTGTATTCTTGAAAAACTTCGTTTATACCATTTATACACCTTCAGCATACTTTTATGCAGACTATCAGATCTTTGCAAGTACCGTTTCATTTGCTTGTGGGAGCTCTCGACGCGATTATTTGTATCATTCCCAAAAGTCAGCACGTTGTCTCTGAAACATGCTGCCCACAATTCTCGTCGATGCATCCAACGACGTTGTAGATATTGACTGACAGTAGCATCCAATCTGCTAATAACTCTGAAATAGAAATTAAATCTGGAAATGAGAACATTAAAGGCATTACTCTGATCTTTTTTACACTGCACTAGACGGCATAAATAGTTCTTCACAATGGGATTTCTTGTCTACGAATAAAATGTAAAGTGTGCTTTGAAAAGCTTACTTTACGACAGAAGGCTCGGCAAACATGGAAAGAACACAAAACAATGTGCGCTTGTCTGTGCGTTAACTTGACGGCTGCTATTTCAGCTTGCGCACAATCCATAATGAAGGATTCTGTTTTGGAGGTGTCTTCCATTATTTGACGGAAACATTCTAATATCCAAACTACATCTCGTTTGAATTCTTTTCTAGTCCACGCAAATAAAACCGGTCGTCCACGACCAAAATTATCCGTCACAAGTAACTGGAACAAAGAATACCTGCACGTTGATTAATGAATTGGTAAACTTACTTCCCTTTATTTGTATTATACGTTAAATCGATACCAACAACTTCAGGGAACTGTTTATACAATTCCATTTGCTCATAAGTTGCAAAACAAATTCTTGTTAGTGAATTCCTGATCGGTTCATCGGAATAATACTCCATTAACTTCCCACGGGATTTTAGGAATTCAAAAATGTCACGACGACTCGAAATACCTTAAGTATGTAACAAGTACGTCAACGTTACCTTTATTAACTGCGGCTTTCATATTTTTAACGTCAATGCGAGTTATATCCTTGTGGTACTTCTCCTTAACATGCATTATTATTTCATCGGATGAGTGGGATTGCTGAAGAAGTGGTTCCACATTTTCTTTCTCTTCAACTGTTAGTCGTCTATACCATGGGTCATTCTGCATGTACACCCTGCTGCATGGATGGTTATGTACCATATTGTGGGAAGCAATTATGTATTCACTATAACGCAAAACCACGCGAAATGAAGACGAGCAATTGCAACATTTAGACCTGAAATATTCATGAAATAATACTACACTTCTTCTTACGACTTATTTTTCAATTTCAATCCAGGTCTTGTACGATTCACTCCAAAAGTGCATTTAAAACCAACAAAAGCGTACTTAAATCTGTCATCCGGTATCGTTTTGCTATAAGTATGAACATAGTGAGTGCAGGACAACTACATTGTTAGCATTAAATGACTTCCTCACTTTTTGGAATTCTGCTAATGACTTCTCAAATTCATCCAAGCTCAAGAAACGCCTTCCAAGTATTAATTCACCAAATATTCCACTTAAGTCTGTGCGCCTTTCACTCGAATTTACTACCTGCAACGGACTAAAATAAAATTATCAATTAGTATCCATCTATGTCACAACTATTCCAAGATAAATCGTAAAAAAACAACATTGAAATACAGGGATGATCAATAACCATCAAGAAAATACCGCACGTATAACCTACATTACAGAAAAACACAAGAACCCACCGGTTCGTTGACGTCGCAAGTGACCGGTAGACCAAACAACGGAGTGCATGACAAACCAAGCATAGTACATGCACAAATAAAGAAAAGCAAAGCGATAGAATAGTCAAAATTTACATTTATACTCATCACATATTCTGGCAAACGACGCAAACACAACCACACAAAACAGCACACGACAGCAACTACCCAGGACAAATCAAATATCTAATTGACCGCCACTGTTCTAGCCAATGACAGACGAGAAAACCTGAGGCGCGGAAAATATAACACGTTACAACGTATATCCTCACCCCTACAGGCCGCACAACCATCCCCGCCATTTGGTACTCCATCGTGTCACGTGCACGATCACTAGCTAGCTAAGAGTTCGTCTGATGGCTTGTTTTGGTCCCGAAATATATCACGTAGTTTGGACGATCAAATATTGGCTTTTGCTTTGTTGCTGGTACTCAAGAACTAATAAATTGGAGGCTGTGTAAGAGAATTCCGTCAAACTTTAAACTGGTGAGCCCAACCGCGAATTTCATCCACGATAAATCTGCAGATGACCCCGGTGAGTTCGTCCCATTTTGTATTTGTTCTTGTACCATATATTATTCGACATAATCTTCGTCATGAGTGATCTTAGTCCCAAGGTCATTCGTATCCGCTCAACTCCTAAAACCATTCAGCTCGTACCATACTGGCCAGATAATGCTGAAACGTGGTTTCAGCTAGCTGAAGCAGATTTTTGTGAGCATGGGATAACCGATCAACGTTCACAGTTACTTGCAGTTATTCACGCCCTACCACGGGAATTCAGCAAGTACGTAACATCACAGATGTCAAGTCCCGAGGTAATTAACTCGTACGAGTTGCTCAAAGCATCCCTCCTCAGGAGAAACGTTCTCACGGACCAACAACGTCTGGACGAATTGTTTCGTAACATCGAGTTAGGAGATCAGTCAGCCGTGAGCATGCTGACAAGAATGAGACAAGTTATTGGCCAAAGTCAGTTCGACGAAGGACTGTTTAGAGAACTCTTCTTAACCAAGTTGCCACAGTCTGTACAGACCGTACTTGTGACACTTCAGGGTGTTGTAATAGATGACTTAGCTATTTCTGCTGATAAGATTCTAGAAATAACTAAACGGTCAGTTCCCGAAATGTGCTCGATGACTAAGCAGACTTCGAGTAGGGATCCTGCAGTCATAGAGTTATGCAACTCAATCCATCAGATGTTTAGGTCAAACATGCCTTCTAACTCCTCCGACCGTCGTCCTAAATCTCCTCAACGCAGGAACTCACGTGGTCGATCTAAGTCCAAACCACGTTCTCTGAAAAACCCTGACTGGTGCTGGTACCACAACACCTATGGCCAAGAAGCGAAGTGTTGCCGTAAGCCTTGTAACTTCGGAAATGTCTCAAAGTCTGTGGGAAACTATCCCGCCGGCACGCGTTAGCGGCAACCGTCGCCGGTGGCACTAGCCGCTTAATTTACATCCATGATGTGATCAGCCGGACACGATATTTAGTCGACACAGGGGCCGAAGTCAGCGTCCTTCCTGCTACAGCAGCAGATCGACAGAAGGAACCTACCTTCAACTTACAGGCTGCAAATGGAAAACCAATCGCAACCTTTGGTATAAAATACGTCTCTCTGAACGTAGGTTTACGCAAACCTATTCGGTGGATTTTCCTTCTCGCTGACGTTACAATGCCAATCATTGGCACGGACCTACTTAATCATCATGATTTACTCGTAGACGTCCGCCGAAAACGACTGATTGACAATGGTACTAGTCTGTCTATCAAAGGCATCAGCTACATAGGCCCTAGCTTGTCACCCGTTAAGATAAAGGCAACTCAATTTTGATCCAACTTTTCAACCTATTGTTGACAAATATCCGGAACTTAATTGCCCGTCGAACGACCTACCGTGCAATGTTATGCACCACATCATTACCACAGGACAACCTGTGACATCTAAAGCACGACGATTAGCTCCTGACAAACTGAGAATCGCCAGGAATGTGTTTGACCATATGCTTACCCTTGGCATCATTCGACCTTCGAATAGCCCATGGGCATCCCCACTTCATATGGTTCCGAAAAAGGATAGCAATGATTGGCGACCCACCGGTGATTACCGGCGAGTGAATGCCAAAACAACCCCTGATTGCTACCCGTTGCCTCATATACACGACTTGACGGCAACATTACCTGGCGCGACTATATTCTCCAAAATCGACTTGGTTAAAGCGTATAACCAAATCCCGATGGCAACAGAAGATATCCCGAAAACGGCTATCATTACGCCTTTCGGACTTTTTGAATTTCTACGTATGCCATTCGGTCTCCGGAATGCAGCCCAAACATTCCAACGCTTCATCGATGAAGTATTTCGCGGTCTCGACTTTGTATACGCATACTTAGACGACTGCCTCATTGCCAGTCCAGACAAGGAAACTCACCTTAGAAATTTGGACTTGGCATTTGACAGGTTACGCCAACATGGTGTTACCATTAATATTCAAAACTGTCAAATCGGTGTTAACTCACTCGACTTCCTGGGTCACACTATTGACTGCAAGGGCATTCGCCCACTGGCTACTAAAGTCGAGGCTGCACTGAACTTTCCAGAGCCACAGACGGTGAAAAGTCTCCACACTTTTAATGGCTTAGTAAGTTATTATCGACGCTTTATTCCCAACTGTGCCTCTGATTCAGCCATTAACAGACCTTCTTCGAGGGAATAACAAGTCCATAGAACTTGACGCGTCTGCTCGAAATGCTTTTACCCAGGTTAAAAAAGCTATTGCGAATGCCACACTCCTGATGTATCAGGATCCAACGGCACCGTTAAGTATCTCGGTTGATGCATCAGACACTGCAATCGGCGCAGTTCTACAACAGCTAGTCAACAAAGAGTGGCAACCACTCGCTTTTTTCTCGAGGCGCCTTCAATTAGGTGAAACAAAGTACAGCACATTCGGCAGAGAACTTCTGGCTATGTACTGTGCTATGCGTCATTTTCGACAAACCTCTGACGTACTCTCTGAACTCAACTTCGGAAAAGTATTCGCCCAGGGAAACACGACAACTGGACTACGTTTCACAGTCTACATCTGATATTCCCCATGTATCCTGAGTAAACAACACTGTGGCAGATGCCTTGTCACGCGTTTGTTCCCTCACCCAAATCGACGGCATAGACCTTGTAAAACTGGCTCGTCTTCAAAAAGAAGATACCGAGCTTCAACATGAGTTGTCGAAAACAACTCTACAATTCGCCGAGAAACCGTTAGGTATGGGAAGAGATACTATTCTACGCGACATTTCCACGAGTACTCCTCGCCCCATCGTGCCTAAAAGTTATCGCCGTAGCGTCTTCAATACTTTGCATGGCTTATCTCACCCAAGTATCCGAACTACTGTCAAGCTCGTAACTAGTCGGTTTTGTTGGCCTAGCATCAATAAAGAAGTAAGGGAATGGGCACACACGTGCTTAGCTTGCCAAAAGTGCAAGGTGATAAGACACACCAAAAGCCCACTTGGCACCTTTCTTCTCCCTGACGCTCGTTTCGAACACGTCCATATAGATTTGTTTGGACCTCTTCCTGAATCCCATTGATGTACCTATATTTTTACTTGCATCGATCGATTCACACGATGGCTGGAAGTAGTACCCATCAAGGATGTATCTACTGAAACAGTCACACGCGTCTTTGTAGAAAGATGGATAGCTAACTTTGGATGCCCATCTTCCATAACAATTGATTGTGGGCGGCAATTCGAAAGTGGCTTATTCTTCGCCCTGACTAAAATCATAGGTTGCATGCGTTTTCGAACAACAGCCTACCATCCTCAAGCTAATGGTATGGTAGAAAGTCTACACAGACAGCTGAAAGCTGGTCTGTCAGCCGCAAACACCACCCATTGGACTGAATCCCTTCCGTTAGTTCTCCTAGGGATACGAAACGCCCTGAAAACCGATGCTGGTTGTACTAGCGCCGAGCTAGTATATGACACGACACTACGACTGCCTGGTGAATTTGTTTCTCCCTAGAGCTTCCCACCAGCAATAGATCACGCTTCATACGTCAGTAGGCTTACAAACGCAATGCGTTCAGTTAAACCTGCTCCCCTTCGTCCACAGTCCATTGATGTTTTTGTTCACCCGTGTTAAAAAACTTCTTCACATGTATTTGTTCGTAGTGAGTCTGTGCGCAGACCTCTGGAACCCCCATACGACGGACCTTATAAAGTAATTAAACGTTCTGATAAATTCTTTGTCTTGGACAAGAAAGGCCGCGAGGACACCGTCAGCATTGACCGTCTGAAACCGGCTTACTTGGAGGGTAATCCTATTAGCGTAGAGCTCAACTTACCCCATAATCCACAAGTAACCGAAGATCGTTTAGACCTCGATGAAGTCACTAGCACAGCGACAGCTACCGAACCTTCTATCGAGGCTCCCAAGAAAACGCGTTCTGGACGCACCGTAAGGTTCCCAGAATATCTGCACACTTATTTGACTTAACGAATTCGTGTGATTCACGCAACTCATTCGTTCGTGGTACTAACTACTTTTTTTGACGTATAAATTTTTTTTATATACAGTACCACCGAACACAAAAAATTTTTTTCGATGTTCTGAACTTAGCATTATTTTACTCTATAGTAAATGCACATCACTTTTTTTCTAACCAAAAAAGGTGACTTGGTACATTTTCCTCGACACAGTTCTTAGCGTTCTTGTTTTCTTTTCCAGGTGCGACAGGCACTGGACAGGAAACAAACGAAGCACGGAATCCAACGAACAACAACAAGGAAGCTATGTACAAACACCCTATTGGCATAGGCAGACAAACCAGTAGGCACCCCACCAAGCCACTTGGAAGATTTTTTTCACCCGAAAGGGAACCATAGAGTTTTTTTTACTTCCGGCTGGTTCTGTCCTAGTGTCCTCACCACCCGACTAGGGGGGTGAGTGAGTTGTAGCGGTAAATAATTCCCCAAAATTATTGACCACAGCAATCACTCATCACTGGATGCTGACCACCATTGTTTATGTCGACTTGTTTAGCTGAAGACTTCCGGTCAAGCATCCCCGCCATTTGGTACTCCATCGTGTCACGTGCACGATCACTAGCTAGCTAAGAGTTCGTCTGATGGCTTGTTTTGGTCCCGAAATATATCACGTAGTTTGGACGATCAAATATTGGCTTTTGCTTTGTTGTTGGTACTCAAGAAATAATAAATTGGAGGCTGTGTAAGAGAATTCCGTCAACCTCAAAATTCTCGTCTCAACTGGTCATTCTATCTCAGCAAACGCCTCCTTCAAAGTAATCCACAGTGTGAAGAACAGCCTGCCAAAGACAACACGTTGCCATCTTTGGATCACAGAAGCCCTAGCCACTCAATTAGTTGAACCAGAACTATGCATGCAAACGAAAATTATTCAACCACTTCTACTATCATGGTAACAACTGGACTTAACTTTTGCTTGTTTTTTCGAACTACTTAAAACCTAAGTAATTCCGTGTTTTATTTTGTCTCCATGTACAGCCTGAGCACAAGTCTTCCATCAAACTCTTCGCGTTACTACGTTACTCCTCTTTAGCGATCGTTCGTGACAACTCATCACTTCTGTTACCACTTTCTTATATCAACACCCGATTCCTCTGGATGCTTCCGTATTCCGTAACTACGCCAAAACTTTACTAACTGTATTTTTGTTCGACAAATTTAACGTAGACACATATAAAATAACCATATATATTCACGATTGTATAGCCCTGAAAATGAATTCGCCGAAAAGAGACTCTTCTCTGAACTACTAGTCTTCTCTCTATCATTGTTCGAATGGAGATTTTTCACGAATTCAATATTTTCCACTATTTAATCTTTGGTTTCAAATCCCGTCAATTTCTTGATTATTTTACACGCACTGTCGAGATTTGAAAGGTTGTTGGAAATTCAGTTATATGGTTGAACTTATGGTGTCTGTGAGCCAGGAATTAAATACAGATGACCCTTCAAGTACTCATAACCTATTGATTAATTTTTTAATATCAGGCGGATTTCTTCTCCCAGACCACCGGCCAAAGTCTGCGTCATGGATTTGCTGATACTCATTCCTCCTCCCTGTGGCAAACTCTAGAAACAGGCAGCTATGAGAAACGTGTTCCCTGACTTTTGAGGAGAGCCTTACCTGAGGCAGACTGAGACAGTTGTCACCTTGGTATTTTGAGGGATTTCACTTATATATTGCACAACACCAAACTAGTCGATACCCAGTAGTTAATCATTGATTAGGTTCTGCTGTAAGGAAACTCAATTATTTACCACACGACGATGTCAATAGAAGATCGGCATCATGACTCACTATGTAGGATAAAAAGTGGTCTCAAAACACTTACTTCTCTCGGTGCCTTTAACTCTGATACATTCCACGAATAACTTCTCTGTTTGCACGAAAGTTGCGACTTTTAATAGCTTAAAATGAATAAATTCATTCATTTCAATAATATAATAATATTACGTGCGAACTAATATTAATGGCCTGTGTAGAGATGTTTATCATGTCCTTCCGATAATATTAACATTTATAATTGTAGTTTCATCGTAATTTATACGTTTAATGAAATTGAAATATCTACGTGGGGTGAAAAAGAGGTTGTAGGAGTCAGACGCAGGAATGCATTGTCATCTTTGAGTAGTCTGGTGACTGAGGAGATCAACACTGGAAGTGTGTTTGAATCACACACATTAGCTGGTAGTCTATTCCAAATTACTGAAAACTTCTTTGAGAAGTTGTATCGCATGTAAGTCTGACTATGAGCTATAGCAACTAGGTTGTCATGATTGTGGAAAAGAGAAGGATAGTGAAACAGGGGATGGAACAATGCAGAGATGGACAACAGAATGGTAGGAAGCTGAGACCAATGTACATCCCTCTGGATAACGCAAGATGTGAGGAAGAGCGCCAGAAAAGACAATTCTACAACACACTGGCCGGCAACCAAAGCGAAACAGAAAAGTCTCAGATAAAAGAGACTTCAGGATATTACATCATATAACCAGGTCTCTATCCGGGAAGAGAGCAACCCAGATGATGAAAACAATAAAATATGTTCAAGGGAACCTGATTATGAAGGAGGAGAAACAAATAAAACAATGGGCCGATCACTTCAAATGACTCTTGAACCAACCATCACCTGCATCTCTCCCAGAAATATCCACCACCAACAGCACTCACACAACTGCTTGTCAGTGGAAACCATTCCTCCAACGAAAGCAGAAATCCTGAATGCACTCAAGGTACTGAAGTCCACTCGGGGAGGCAGCAAGGCTGGATGGAATTCCCCCGAAGCACTGTAAACGGACCAAGAGACTGCTGAAAATGTGCTCACGCCATTATCGCTAAGTGCTTGGGAGGAAGAAAAGGTGCCTACCGATCGGAAGAAAGGCTACCTTGTCAAGCTGCAAAAGAAGAGTGACTTAGGTCTCTGCAACAACTGGCGTGGAATCATGCTCTTGTCCACGCCCAGTAAAGTACTAAATTCGTATCATCCTGGAGGGGATAAAGGATGCACTGGATACAGAACTCCTCTGACGGAACAAGCTGTATTCAGGAAAATCAAGACATGTACTGATCAAGCTGTAACTCTACGCATAGTCATCGAACAAAGCATAGAATCTCAGTCAAACCACTACCTCAATAAATTCATCGACTTCGAGAAGGCCTTCAACAGCGTTCGCCGAGACGCAATTTGGAAACTACTTCAACACTACGGTCCACCTCAAGTCTTCATCAACTTCATTCAGCAGCCGGCAGTATGACGATGCCACGTGTCAGGTGATCCATTACGGGGAGCTCAGCAAGGCGTCCGAAGTGAATACAGAAGTAAGACAAGGCAGCCTACTGTAACCCATGATGATATTCTCAATTGTGGTGGACTAGATTATGCGTTCGACTGTGAGTGGAAGGGAGGCTCAGAAGACAGAAATGCGTCGAACCAATCGATAAGATGGCTCTAAAAATCTAGATTTCTCAGATGTCCCACAAACTCGATAAATTACAGGCGGGAAGCAAAAAGCTAGCTGAAGGGGCTGATAGCGAAGACAAGACCCCAGGTGAACATAGAGAAGACAGAGGTGATGAAGATACCCAACCAACCAGCAGCACCAATCACCACCACCGACGGGAGAGATTTGACAGACGTCACCTCCTTCACTTATCTAAGAAACATCGTTTCAACCACAGTCACACGGCACGGATGAAGGTGTCAAAGTCAGCCACAATCGAGAAGTCAGGTGATATGTATCCACATGATGTGTGTTTTGTTTTTGACCGTCTATTATATTTTGCTGTGTATATGGATCGATATTTCATTATAACTAACAATATGCTTTTGTCTGTCCACTAACTAAATAGACATGTAGGACCTTGTTGTCACATGACATTACAACCAATCATGTTAAGACTGTCTCTCTATTGGTTCATGTGTATTAGTCATTTTCATATATACTTTTGTACTAAACACTTATTCATACTTGTTCCCACGTTTTTTCGTACACTACGTACCGTTTCACTCACACTCTCGTATGACATTTATTTTCCTCGTCTGGTAAAATACAAGTATCATCGTAAACCTGGTGGTCTTCTGATTTCCCTCTTTCCGCGTCAGGACTATTAACTACTCGACGAGTATATAACATAATTGGCGACGGGGAAAACTCTAATAACTCACTCAGCAGCAGTACATAACATCAAGATACACAATCATCAACCTGAAGCCAGTTTGGAAATCTTTTGCACTCCACCTTAGCATAAACGAGAAGATTCGGTTTTTAAACACAAATGTGAAGTTAATCACTTCTTCTATGTGGGTCAGCAACTTGCACTGCGTGTAACGAAAAGGACTTCCAACAGGCTACCGAAGACTTTTATCGACAGCTGTCTTCGCTATCTCCGTACTAAAGATCAAATGGCCGGCTGGAAAGGACCAGCCAAAACAAAAAATAACAAAGAACCTATCGTTCAACAAATATGTAGGAGGAAAAGGAGATGGATTGGACAGACGCTGAGTAGACCGTCGAATGACTCCACACTCTGGGCTCTCGGGTGGAATTACAATGGAAAACGACGAGTGGTTAATCCAAGGGATGAGGAGAAGATGAGAGATTTTGGTCAATCATGGGCCCAGATGAAGAGGGCAGCTGAAAATAGAAGAAAGTGGAGATGTGTTGTTGAAGCCGTATGTTCCATTCGGAACAATAATAATCTTTGATCACCTACAGCTTCGTGCACTTCGAAATTCCCGACACTAATACAACTTCTTTAGGTCTCCATTCACTTTCGTGTGTCAGCTTTCGGCTTAACATAACTAAAGTTTCATTCTGCGCTTCGGTGTCCGTCTGCACTTTTGCACTGTCATTATACTTTTAGTTGTCATGTTCGTGACCAAGGTAATTATAGTTACTTGTTATTGATTAGGTGTTTTATCCGAGGTAATTTTGACATTCTTGAATTTCGTAGGACTACCCAGAATATCCTCAGATTTCTGAAACTGTTCAACCATAATGTTGTTAACAAATCCGAAGAGTATTCAACACGTGTGATTTACTTCTTTTTAGTTAGGTCAGATACACTTACAGAATGTATTTAGGCATACAGCTTTTTGCAATGAGTGCTGAATTGAATTGTTTGGCACATTGTCATCTACTTCTGAGCAGTTAGTTATATTGGCCGCACAAAGCACACACACTTTCCAAACGCATTTCTAAACATTATCCGGCATGGTTAGCAAAAGAACGATGCAAGACAGTTACTAGTTCGATTCTCGAGCACTTGGTGAACCCAAGCTACACACCTCCACCAAAGTTGTTTTTCAAGATTATCTACAAGGTGAGGCCCAATGGTACATCAGGTCTTAGCATTTGTGTGTGGTGGAGGAGTTGGCGGTTCGTCAATACAACCTCGAACTCTGTATACAGAAGAAGTTTGTCCATTCACTAGTCGTTCCCTGTAAAAAATTCTATTTTTTAATTTTACCTTCAGTTTGCTTTTACTTTAACAATTAATTCACTATTATCACTCTCATATGTTCCTGTGGTACATTTTCTCACCTTTTTCACACTTGTTAAACTGACACCCAACTAACTTTCTCCTCACTCACCTTACCAAATTTCTAACCTTTCTTTCCTTTATGACAATGAGTATTATATAATCTGCAACTTCTATTTTTACTTCCAAAGCCACTTCTGTATAATTATATCAATTATGTCACCCCCTATTACTCAATAATAGACTACTATACACTTTTGGTAAATGTAAGTACAACTGTACAGCTTCTGAAGATGATTTGATGGATAAAGAAAATTCCCTTCGCTGAATCGTCTTTTATTTTCTTTATGACTCAATGGGTATTTTCGGTGATATTGTATACTGTTGAATTCCATGTAGATATTAGACCGTCCACTAACCTACTTGACGAAAAGTCAGTAGCGTTCCCCAACGCTTTTGTGCTTTATGAGTCGGTACGAGTTACTTTAGACTTTTCGGGTATGCAGTCAAGTGAACCTAACTCCATCCTGAGTTCAATTATTTATGACTGCATATCATTTGAGATGCAAATTAAGCTAGAAGGCTATAACTTCTTTAACAAAAATAACAAACAGCATTATTTCTGAGAGTTTTGGATTATATTCAGGGCAATGATAAATAGGTTTTGTCATCTAGATCACAATTGGTTTATATTAACACAGAAATATAGTCTAGAACTAAACACCAACATAGAAAACATCCTTACGTCTGAGTGTATCAACATGGAATTGAGGAGGCACGAAAGTGTCGAATCTCTCCAAGGAGACTCATCTGAAAATGAAATCACAACATATCGAAGACGCCACTAGAAATAACAAAACTGTAATACATACTAAGCTACAGATGAAAAATCACAACAAAGCACATTCCAACATCACCGCAGAAGGCATAATAAAGCACAACCGAAAATTCAAAATATGCAGCTGCAGACAGAATTACAGAAATACATAAAAACGACTACAGAATTAGTGAGATGAATGTAGGCATCGCTATAGTCTACCACAACTTTGAGTCCCATGTTTATCGATTCATCTCCGTGGTTCCCTGAAATCGGATAGACTTGTGAGTCAGATGTTTGGTGACTGTGAGACCAAGCAACCTGACAGGTAGAAAGACGGATAAATAGATAGTCAAACAGCGGGACAGTTCGAGGTGAAGTTGAAAATTCCTTTTCACATTGATACTTACTGGATGAGTGTCGTCTAATTACATGCTGTCGTTTATGTATACCTTTACACTGAGTGAATCACTGACTGAAATAAGTGGTAGTGGGTTGGTATGCACGTGGGAGAATAGTCCTCAATTTGTGATGATGCTTTTCACTGTTTATTGCTGGAATCTACTAGTATATTTCATTTTGTCTGATTTCTAGGTGCCTGTTTTTTGGTATGACGATAATTCGTGAAATTATTCGGTGGTCCTAGTTTTCTGAAGCATGGAATTCTGTGAAATTTCCATTGGACGATATGTGGCAACGCATAGTGAGGTTGGTTGCGTAATTGCTGGAGAGGAGAAAGATAACTTTTTCCATATGGTTTCTGTCTTGATAACGAAAAAAGCTACGTCGCATTATATACTTCAGATTATTACTTACTTAAATCCCATACGAAAAGTAAATATTTTGCAATTAAATACGCTGAAAATCTCTAAGATATGCTCGGAAATAAAGATTTATTATTATTATTACTATCATTATTATTAACTGAGGTTCTGCATATGATGATAAGTCACGAAGCAAACGTGTTGTGCATTGTCTCGTCTAACTGTTTCTGATCTTTCAGAATCCGACCATTTTGGCCTGTTTCGTGTTTTTATGTTTACAGACAAGAGAAAACATACCTTAAGTAAGAATAGCAGAATCCATTTTAAATTGTTTATGTTTATTAACTGGCTTACAGGAAGATTAATTTTAACTTTACCAAAAATAGAAGACATCAACAAAAACGTAGGTTGAATAGTACCAAAAGAACAAATGCAATGATTAATATTTTAAATACAATTATATGCAACTGCATTTAATCAGTATACAATTACATTTCTAAAAATTTAAATAATTCACTCTATAGAAATGTCTGATAGTTCAAATATCTTATGTTTCATTTTAGAATGAGTATTGACTCATGAAAATGTTTGAGGGAAATAGGCAGACGCAAGCGACTGTTGATGAATATCTCCATAATCTGTACAGGAATATTTGCTCGATGCCTCTTTTTCGACATTTTGAGATTTATTAATACAGTTTGCCAGTTCAGAAGGTCTAACGGAGGTAGAAGTCGGGTCTAAATATTAAAAGTAAAGAAAATTGGAATAGAAAGCGAGACTTTGTCACGATTGTAGTAAAAAATAAACGACTAGGGAGGAGTGAAAATATATTATATGATTTATGAATGTCATTCGGAGGTTCGCTTAAATCGACAACTGAACTGGGAAAATTTGTGACTGATTTCTTATTTATTTTTTTTGCTATTTAAGTGGGATGTAAGGCTTTAAGCTTGAGCTTTTAAGTTCCAGTCGCGGTGTTTTTCATTTACGTGGAGTTTTTGATCTCACGTACAACGCTTCCTTATCATCGAGCTTACTAACGCTTAAGCGAGATTTAAGAATGTATCAGCGGAGAACAGAGCCTGGATCAATTGTATAATCGGAGAACAGTCTACCAGAGAACTATCGATGCACAAAGTACTACCTGCTGAGACATTCGCAGCAGCAGGCAACTGTTTTTCTGTGATTATGAAGGAATAGTAATACGGCTTTGTTTTGTTGCATTTATTGCCTCTACACAAAATTATGCCGTACGACTGAAGAAAGAAAGGCTTTTACATTCACCTTAGTCCTATTCATTGTTTTGTGCTTAGTTATTTCGTGGAGAAAATATTCATAAACACAATAACAGTCGCTATAAGTAACTTGCGTGCACGTACTGTTTCCCCCTTAATTTCGTCAAATTTAAGTCCACAACAATGTTGACTTAACTAACAAGGATTCCCAAATATTAATTTTTAGAAACAGGAAATCTACACGTTATTGAACAGCTTACGCCAAGTAACAATCACTTCATGAGGTGATAGAATGTTTTGATATAGCGAGCCCTAACACTTTTTCCAGTCTAACACTACTACTACTCCTACAGTCGTCGAGGAAGAAGTCCGTACCTCAAGATGCAAAAGAAAATGCACGAAAACCCTAGCAATAAATGAATATTTACAACTTCATCAATTTACTCAATATTTAAGCAGTAACACTTTCTATCTTTAATAGAACTCTCAATGCAGACTTGCTCTGTGAAATGGCTGAACATTCGTTATTAACAGATTTGATGTATTTTATTGTAGATATTTCAAGTGGAATGGTATTTCTTTTTCAGTTTCAATGTACTTTTAAATCACTATACTGAACGGTTTCTCCTTTTGTAATAGACACAACTTTTAGTAAAATCTATTTAGGATTTCATCGTGAGCTGACATCAAATCCCTACAAACCAACACTTGAAAATCTATTTAATTTCATTTGAACGTCAGGCGGAGTTGTGTCATTAACTACGCTAGGAGCTTGTATGCAGTCTGAGAGAGGCAATATACATTCACAGTTAAAGATGAAAGTTACGACTAATGAAGTTGGTAGATTGAAGGAAATTGGGTCTAAAAAAATTCTACTGACTTACAATAGTCAGAAGAGTCTAAAGATGAAAAAAACTGTATGGAGATTAGCACAGTAGTGTGAATGATTAGGCTGACCAATGTGAGAAATGGCAAGAGATTAGGATGATAGTCAGTGGACAGATGAAGGAAACAAGGCATTGTGTGAACAGATGTTGTTTTTTTGGTTGTACACACTTTTGAAGTTTACTTCTTTATGGAGCATTTAACAGACAAAAAGGACTACTAGTGACCGTCATTAGTGAGCGCAGATAGTCATAGGCTGAGACCAGCTGCAGGCTATCTAAATGTAAATGATGAGATTTACAGTCTTTTTTGTATCAAAAGTTTAACGGGATATATATCACTGATGGGTTAATATGTGGGATTTTCTGTAATCGAAATTCCGTAACTCAGAAAAACGTGTCGTTGAGGCCGTAAGCTTCAGATAATAACTACGCAAAATACAGAATGTTCACCAACCACGCATCTGGCTTAAGGTTTGATTCCCGACTGACGCTCTCCTGTCTCACTTAGTTGGAAGTGAACCCGGTAAACAGTGAAGGTAACATCCTCACCCCGTAGAAAATAAATACCACTGCTACTGAAACTCCAAAACTCAGGCCTGAAACCCTATACTCCTCTCGGAGAGCAAACGAATAAAATAAGACGAATACACAAAGCACTAATCATGTATAAATTAAACAAGTCGACTGAGTGACGTAGCATAAATGACCAGACTGAGTAGGATTTTACGGAAATTAAAGGAGGGTTAAGTTAAGATCGGCGTAATACAGAGTAGAAGCATAACACTGGTAAAAGAATAACAATAGTAAAAATTTTTTTAAAATTAGGATCAACAAAAAACTACGTATCAATTGTTGAGAGAAACCAAGTCCATTGCAATTTCAGTGACTTGAAAAACCTCTGTGTGCATAGTTTAGTATTTAACAAGTGAGTTAACACAGCGTCTGTGAACTGCTTAAATCACTGGGCTACCAGAATTTCTACCTATCATAATGTTTAAACTCTTATGCATTTCTTATTTTTTTTTAATAATGCAATTATATCTAATGACCACTACATATACTCACGCGCATATTCAACTGCCTTCTAAATAAACGCTGTGCAATTTTTGAAGGAACTTGAGAAAAAATGTACAGAATTGGTTCTTTCTTCATATACAACATCCCAGTGTCACATGACATACTTCAGATTATTACTTTACATGTAAATCCCGTATGAGGAGTAAGTATTTTGGAACTAAATAAGCTGAAAGTTTCTGTACTGTATGTTTATATATTATCTGAAATAAAGTTTTCTTATTACAAGGTTAACTGCTTTGATTTATTTCGCTAGCTAACTAACATTCCTGGCATGATGGGACCTCTAAGAAAATTTGTTCAAATTAACAAAGGTGGTTAGGCCATTAGAATAGGCAACCAAATCATCATTTTTTTAAAGTAGCAGTTATCTGTTTTATGAATGTAAGACGGGGGGACGTTTAGAAATAAGTGACTGTTAATATTATCCCAGAAGTGTCTTACAATCGACTAACCTATCTCAATTGAGATATTGCTAAGGTTCACAAAAATTCATTACTGTACGCTACAATTTCATTTTCTCTACGAGATCTACAATAGGTTGTTGTCAGGTGGTTATGAGTACATGCCTTTGACGCCGTCACCGACACACTAGAGATATTCTTTTGTTACTTCAGATCCTAACATGTAAGAATGATATTTCAAATAATTCTCTGTAGCGTTATAACATACATTCGCCTGGAAAATAATGAAGAAGTGGTCAGTGTTGAAGAATAGGTGAATAACGCTTGTGAATTTCTTGGTAACAGACGGTAACTAGTTGGAAAATCATTGTGATTTCTCAATACATGTATACATGCATAATAGATGTCACCATACAATAACTGGCTATCATCGATTTCAAATGACTCAAAATGGGAACCATCGACAATTATGTTATGGTTCTCCTGTTTACTGTACTAAGTGACATTACTCAAAAAGCAACATCTCAATCGGTATAACATTACTTCACCAGTGGTGTTGATTTTCATACGGACATCATCTTCACTTTTACGAAAACTCACGCAATACCTACAAGTCGTAACAGTCAAGGCTAGAGTGGGTAAACAAAGACTGGAACACACCTATTTCTTGTAAAAATATTCTGATCAACTACTCCTAACTGAAAATGTGATTAAGTTTCCTAATGCATTATAAAAAAGTATGAAGTGTGTAGATAAAATAGGTAGAATGCAAAAAAGATTATTACCTGAGAAATCACCGGCTGTCCTAGGATTTGTATGACTTTTAGCTGTTGACGGAGGATTCAAACCACAGGTCAGGTAATTCTAAAACAAAAACATTAAAGAAATCATAATCAAAATAACCATTATATATGAGCACAGAATCAGTGAAATAATCTGGACAACCTATTATACAAATTATAACATAAAATAAGCAACAAAAGTGAATAAAGCAGGATTTAATGAATTCATAGAATTTCGGTAGAATTCTTCAGCTAAATACTTTGCATATATATATATATATATATATATATATATATATATGTATATATATATATATATAGACTACCAAAAATACATTGGGAAACATAAGACTAATAAGCAAATAAATTACATTGAATTAATCATGCAAAACGAAACGTGTGAATGTTTTTCAGGTCATGTTCAAAGAGATAAGGGGAAGGGAGTACGACAGATTAAAATTAAGATAAAATGAATCACGGTTCAATAACATCATTTAGATAAACAATTAATCATCAGAGAAATGACATAAATATATCAAGCAGCAACCAGGTTCGAATCCCGGTGGGTGCGTATTGCTGAAGAGTCCCAAACTAGGACGAAACAGCTGCCCAGTACTCCCAGGTTTTCCAATGGTTCTGTAACTAAGGTCAGCTCATGATGAAATCCTGAAACCAATCAAATCCCTACAAACCAACACTTGAATAATAATAATAATAATGTTGAGGGGATTTTCTCAATTTCGTTGTTGGGATAGGTATGTCTTCAGCTTCTCTGCATATAAAATCAATAGTCTCAGCGACTGGAACATTTGTGAGCAAGGAGGTAACATCGAAAGAGATCAGATGCTTAACAGATAAATTGACATCCTTAATTTGCTTGACAAACTGGAATGAATCAGAAACTGTATACATTCTAAAACGTTTTCCGAAAGGCTGTAATAATTCACATAGCTATTCACTGTGCTAATTTGTGGTATGGTGAATTCATCATTGAGAGTACATATAAAAATATCAAACTGACTAGGTCACAGGTCCCAAAATTATACGGACCTGCTAAAATACACAAACCAGGAGAGCCCTTGAGACCTGTACTCTCAATGATAAATTCACCATACCACAAATTAGCACAGTGAATAGCTATGTGAATTATTGCAGCCTTTCGGAAAACGTTTTAGAATGTATACAGTTTCTGATTCATTCCAGTTTGTCAAGCAAATTAAGGATGTCAATTTATCTGTTAAGCATCTGATCTCTTTCGATGTTACCTCCTTGCTCACAAATGTTCCAGTCGCTGAGACTATTGACTTCATACCTAATGAGAACTTATTATGCTGCAAAACTCGTCTTCCTTAACACCACCAAGCGAGTACTTCAACAATCTGGGAAAATCAATTGCCGATTCTCGACACTTCAAAGTGCGTATATCAATTTGAGTATGTTTGTGGAAGTAAATACGCACACGGTGGTAGAGAAAGGCGATTGTGTACTCACATGATGGAGCATTTACCAAAGTGGTTGGAAACAGCTGAGGTCAAAGTGCGAAAAAGTTCAATAACAAAGCACCTTGTGAACTACGGACATGATATCGACGCTGTCAAGTCATTCACTGTTGCCAGTAGACAAGGAAACAAGAAGATGCTTGCAACTGCGGGGGCCTGTGCAATTAGAGTTTATAAACCAGGCTGTGTGTACAAAAGGATAATGATATAGAAATATTATGGTAGTATGAAAGGTATACCAGATTTCTGCCATCAATATGCAAGGATATTACGAAAAGGATGTATGGTTCTGAAAAAGATTAATTTGTCAAAAGTAGTAGCATTCAACTTATCATTTCGCTCCATGTCTGAATTTATGTCATGCGAAAATACGCATTGTTACTGGAACTCTTCTGAGGTCACATAGAACGGTTTCCTCTTATCAGTGTTCAGTATGATACAGCAAAAAAAAAAACAGTGTATCACAAACGACGCCTAAAGCAAAACAAATAAATGGATGTGATATCGGTTTGAGTTTTCTAGAACACACACAGTATAATCAATTTGTTTTCTCCAGGTATTACAAACTTTTTTCTTTAAATGATAAGCAGATTTTCTCGTCTTATTTCGTGATATTGAAAATCATACAAAAACCCCTGAAAAGCTTCGTAAACCCTGGTGAATAAAATATCAGCTGATTGTCGTTGAGTCACAAAAAGATTGATCGAAAGTGGATAGAAGAAAGCAGAAGGAGAAACGAAAAACCCTTGAAAGTAGAAGCACAAAAATATAAACGAGTCTTGAAGTAATTCCTGCGTCACCTGGAAAAGTATTTTGATGTTAACGGAAACGAAGAACAATGCTTTCGTTAATACGTCAGTTTCCAACTATTGAATAAACCGATGCAAGTAAATATTAAAAGCAGGTCTACAAGCATCAGTGAGAAACTTTATTCTACAAAAGAAGACGCATATTTCGATACTGTGGATTGAAGTTAGCTTAGATAAAATTATTCAATAACAGAACGTGCTACATAGTGAGGCTGTTTCACTAGATAATTACAGGTGAGCAAGTTCCATTGCTGAATATAGCATGTGGTTGTAAACCTTTAGTCTTAAGGGATTTTTAACACCATGGGTTCGTGACACCAACACTTTAATTAAATACTTACCATATCATTCATTCTACACGAAAGGTTTTTGACACACGAATTAGCGGTTACTTCGGAATATTTCTTTTCAGCTGACGTTACGATATTTGTGTTCAGCGATGATACCATAATGGGAGATGTATGTGTGACTGATTGTGTCATAACGGAGAGTTGAGGCTTTATTTGTGGTATATTTGATATATGTGTACCTTTACATGCTAAGTACCCCTCGTTTCCTGAAGAAGCAACCATTGCATTTGCTGAAGTGACAGTTGAAGATACATTTGATGTATTAGGTTCGCTTATAACTGGAAATATTGACGACTTTAGACGACTTTGTACATAACCCAAATCGTTTTCAGCAATTTGACGGTTTAACCAGGCAATAACTGTAAAATCATCATAAAATAGAATTATGCTGATTTGAGTCCAGTGCTATGACACAAAAATAAGAGCAGAAATTTAAGCGCTATGGTGGAACAGAATTCCATGTTAGATAAGTTTATTTGATAGAACACACGGCGATATATTATTATTATTATTATTTTTAACTATACAGCCTTGCACTCCTGTTTTCTATTTCAGGGATGCGTTTTGCATCATTCTTGTTGTACGTGTATGATATTGGTTTCACGAACAAATATCCAGTGATTAAAGTCTGTCTTAACCTAACTATACTGCTTCGTAATATTTCTAAACTATAAATTACATGGAAGAGCATGCACATCAATAGTGAAGCTTTATTCGAGATTTAACTTAATGAGAGCAATCATTCTAAACCTAGCTAAATTTTCATGTTACGATAACTTAAATGAGCCTGATTTACTAGTTTGACCAATATGATTGAAGTTACAGTTTTTACATGGTATTTGGTAATTACAACACCTATCGCTTACCTAGGTTACAGTAAAGCTATATAACTCTTTAAATAAATTCACTGATACAAATATGAATAATAAATTCTGCTCGAAACATCATCCAGCTATTAACACCGGATCACTGGGTGTTCTATCAAACAAGCTTATGTAATTGTAACACTAGAGTTTTCAGGGTCACAGAGATAAGTAACAAACGAAAGCGTCTACATATGTACGACTACATTTCGAGGGTGATATACCAAGTGAAATAATAACCAGGAAGTTGAAACAATAGAATCAAAGAACGTTTAATGCCAGTAAGCGGTTGTTGTTCCGAAACTGAAAGACGAAGTACCTAGGCTAGCCACCTCTTATTGTATCTTTCAGTTTAGCTGCTCCCATAGAGTCAGTTATATTGCCCAATGCTCTAGGAAATTAGTTTATCGTGCTCACGAACATTGACCAGTGTGACTAAGTACATGTGATGTTGAAACCATCAACAGTCTCATATTAGATCACCTCGTCCAATTAGGTCGCAAAGTTAACACTGAAGAGTCTCTCTCTATCATATATTGAATATCGAATAAGTTACCAGAGGTCTTCAGATATCGAACATTCCAAACAGCAGAGGTTACTGCGATTCGCAACCGGAATTGCGTGCAAAATAAAATCAGGTCCAGTCACCGTTGCTACTCTGGTCTGCTGTGGAACCTATAAATTCACAGATTCTGTGTTACTTTCATTAATTTGTCTCATATTCAGTTTATTATTACACTGATGCATATCATCTCTCACTGATGCTTTTGAAAAGTAATCTACCGGTAACATTAATTCAATGTAACTCAAAATATTAATGTTGGTAATAACAATAATTCTTTAATTATTACGTACATATAATCACATAACCTGATGACGAATTTATCGAAAAGAATAATCTTTGTTCACTAATCAACCCTCTAAACAATATTACAATATTTTTGATCGAAGGAATTCAATACCGCATAGATGGTTGGGACGGTAGCAAGCGTGAAATTCCGGTGAGTATACATTTAGTTTCAATATTTTCAGATACCACTGGAACACACATTCTTGTATTAGTTAGTTGGAATGAAACATAAAGCTTTTAATACACTTCATTTTCAGGTCATTGACAGATTTTATCGCCACTATGACAGCAAACTGCGTAATAAGCATGACCTACCAGTATGAGAATGGACAATAAGATTACAGAATGTCCAGTCAAATTTTCCATTTATTTGTTCATTTTCATTGCCAGTGGAATATATGGTTTCCAGCTAGAACCTCGAAGTTTTAGTGTTTATTTTTACAGCATGAGGTTGCTAACCTCACGCATAGCCTTCCCTCTTTACCGGGCGTAGTGTAATACAGAATGTTTGTTCCGTCCTATCTGAGGCTTGTCATCTGGATGTACATCTACTCCAGGAAATGATAAATTTCCTGTTGAAACTCAAAGAAAATACCTATGTTTCAAGATGCATAATTTTTCCTCTTTGGGACTCGTCATCTGGAAGTACCTGCATTTCCAGGAATCGATGGTGTCCCAAATGATGTGCGAACTCATCCAGTATCCATCATTTCAAACTCCGAAGCGTTCGTTATCCAGTAGACAACTTGGGCTATGAGAACCATCTCTTGTATAAATCAGTTTTGATTTTCTTGTTGATTAGTCGGACAGAAATGTCCAGCCTGTGTTGACATGTTGGGTGTTAGTGAGGACGCTTAGGCTGATACCCGTGAGAATAGTATCACTCATTGGGAGTGCAGGTATGCGTCGGCCGGGGATCGAACCCCGGACGACTTGTGTGGTCGGCCAGTATTCTATCACTACTCCATGTTTGTCTTAAGAAAAACAATTCAACCAGACAGAATACAGATAAATGTTTTCCGACAAGCGATAATTCCCTCCACCTATGGAATTATTTCTACACAAACCATTCATGGAGGATTAACAGTAAAATCTCCCGAAGCATGTACGATGAATTTTATATCTTCATTCAACCGGTTAGGGGAAATTATATGACTAGAGAAACCTTGGCCTTTTATTTGCACGTTTAGAGATACCATGTACTATTTACTATTGGGGTCCACTATGCTCAGCTTTTGAATAACGCTCATACGTTTAAAGTTCTATTAAAAATGATAAGGTGATATCAGAGGACTATGAATGTCGTTTCACTCAATTGAGTCGTTAATAGTGGTCAACTAGAGTACAGGAAATTTAAAAGGAGTATAGGGGACATATTCCGGGTATTACAGTGGATTAAGTAACAACAAAGATAGAAGGACAGTTGACAAAGTGATACATTTTATGTGTCGTTGGAAGCATGTGACTGGTTGATACTTTTCAGGATTGTTTGACTAATAAGACCGAAAGAAGTTTTGTTTGAGATGGATATCGAGTGATCTGTTCAAATGTAATAAATTGTGTTATGTTGTTTTTATGAAAAACCGTAGATAGTTAACAATAGACGAGGTGTAGTTATACACATGAAAACAATTACATTAAATTTCAAGCTAGAAATGTAAATTTTAAAAAAAACATGATAGTTACTGATCAGAATTCCCGGCTGCTTACTTGCTTCATTCGATTTGATTGTTTTTTGAGCTTCTGTCAAATTTTGGACAACCTGTCTGTGCTCTTCAACGATGTGAGCATTGCGTTTTGTGACATCTGAAAGTTCTGATTTTACACCTTCTAACTCAACGTTTAATTTCTGAATTTCAGAGTCTTTAGAGACAAGCAAACGTTCCTGTTCAGCTGCTACTTGACCTCGTAGTTTAGCCTAGGAAAAAGGAGGATAAATTCTTCACATGTAAATATTGATTCCAATATCAAATTTAATGAGTTCCTTAGTTGTAAAACTATAGTAACAACTAATATCAATAGGCATTACTATTCGTTTTAATCTACAAGAGTAAAACATTTAGTTGAATCTGTGTAATAATGTCTATTAAATTTTGACAAAGTGAATAAATGCAAGTATTTAAGCAAAACTAGTTGAAGCTAAAAATGGCGTAATCATTATACGTAAATCCCTGAATCCAATATGATTGTGCGTGCTGAAAGTTTTCAGGTTATTTATACTTCGCAAAATAGCGAATTACAATGGTTACACAATTTCAGCCATGTGAATAAAATGAAACCAATTTAATGAACAAAAGAAAGGTTAATATATCCATGTCAACAGACTGACATCCTAAAGGCATTCAGTCACACACTTTACACAGAAGCTTACAGACAATCTAGTAAATTTTCGAAATGAACTGGATTATACAAGTACATTAGTTCAGGTTACCTTATAACAGTAGGGAAAAGAAATGAAATAAAACTACAATAAACGAAAATGTACTGGAAAAAGAATAATCATATGAGGAGTAAGTCAGTCAGTTCTCCTATATGGGTCAGAAACTTGGCCAGCGTGTCTCGAAAAGGATTTCCAACAGGCAGTTGCAGACTTTTATCAACAGCTGACTTTGCTGGCTCTATACTGAAGATCAAATGGGCGACCAGAAACAATAAGCAACAAGAAACTATGGGAACAAACTAACCAAGAACCTAACGTTCAACAAATATGTAGTAGAAAAAGGAGATAGACTTGGCAGACGCTGATGAGACCGTCGGATTTCACCGTGTGCCAGGCCCCCGAGTGGAATCTAAATGGGAAGAGACGAGTGGGTTGTCCGAAGGTGAAATAGAGAAGGTCATGTGAGGAGAAGATCAAAATTATGGTCAATCGTAAGCCCAGATGAAGAATACAGCAGAAAACAGAACAAAGTGGAGATGTGTTACTCAATCCCTATGTTCCACTCAGAAACCAAGGGAACAGTAATAATAATATAATAATATGAAGGGTAAAAAGAAATTCCAGAATCTAGAGGACCACACGGAATAAGTACATTTGTACCAATGTGAACGATTTCGATTTATGACCCCAATAGTTGATTCTTAATATCTCCAATGCCCCGGCCAAACAGTCTATGTGACTTCAACCAACAGTCACAAACTTCATGGATGAGTACCATATTTCATCTGATCATCCCTAATTTTTTCCCAACTTAATCAGGAGGAAATCTGTGGATCATTCAGCAAAGCTAACGACCTAGCCCTCTCAATCGATGCAGATATTTTGATAGATAGTGTGTCGGTGGCACAGTGGTTAGGACTCTCGCTGACCATGCACATGGTCCGAGGTTCGATACTCTGCTGGCGCTCACCTGATATCTATGGTCGGTCTGCAAAATTTGGGTTACCGATATCATGTGCCGAAAATTCAATACTTGTACCAAAAAATACGGTGTAGAATCAAGCTGTAATCAAAAATTAAATTAAAATCCCAGCTGTGCCAAAGATGATGTTAACTCAAAATGATCCTTTTGTATCCACAGTGAGCCCTCCTCAGCGAACAGGTTTGGTGTTACATTTCAAACTTGTTTAGCTTGTGTATTGAGTTTTGGGATTTATTTCATTGTCAGTCGTTATAATGGCTGAGCATGTCATGCAACACAAATACAGCTGTTAAATTTATTACTTTTTGTGCTCTATTGTATGAAATGTGATGACTTGTGCCTTAACTTGATTCTTCTGACCTGCCAATACATAGGATTGCTTCGTACCTACTAATTAGTTGAGAGTTTTGTTGGTATTGTTACTTATTTCAATTCTTGGTCAAGCAATATCACCTTGATTCTGCAACGTTGACCAATTTTCATTCATTAAAATATGCTCCGGAAAATTTATACCTGGCCTGCAAAGAGGCGCCTTAATGTTAAGAGGAAAGCTTCAAAAACCGTGTCAGTGCAAATGAATAAGCGCCAAGAGCTTCCAATTTCTTCACAAAAGAAGTGTAACCCAGCCGCAAGAAAGCATTCATTTACGAAACCTAAGTCACGGCAATTACGAAAAGCGCCCATCCTGAAATCTCAGAGTTCTACAAACGAAAGTTTGTTAGATGATGCAGATACTCAGGTGAATAAGGATTGCTATCACCAATATCCACCACATATAAAAACCTATCATAGCTTTATAGATTATCCAAACATTTCACCTACATCGTGTATTCCCAGTCCCAATTCGGAGCCCGTTAACAATCAAGAGTTACATTACAATTGTCAAACTTTCCATACTATATCAGAAAATGACCATATAATACCTGAATTACAAGGTACTTCCAAAACGGGACCTCCAGTAGACATTACATCAAACCATTGTGTACCTGTAGAATCAGACTCGAACGTTGCACTTATTGAGTGTCCTGAACAATATTTTTTCTCGAAGTTGATGAATAATTCAATCCAGCAAGTCAATCCTCTTAATGATATGGAATCTAATTTATTCAATGAAGTTGGACATGTCGGTGAAGATGAAACGGCACAACATTCAGGTGAAGAAAGAGAACCGACTTATTTATCATCTTCCACAAGAATTGTCCACGGAAATATATATATATATATATATATATATATATATATATATATATATAATACCATTTATTAATACTACTGTTCACATTTATATTGTCTTATCCATTAATTATAACAATTCATTAGGGCTGATACAACTTCTCAAATAAGTGAAATGACTCAGACATTTAACAATTGCTCTTCTTATTCATAAACTTGAAGTTGATAAATAGCAGTTCTGCAACACGACTTCACTATTGGTAGGTGTTAGTCATATTCTAAACATACTCATATTCTTTCTCGTAATATTCATGAAACTTTACTTTTCTGGCGTCTTCATCTAGAAGGACTATATCTATACTAATGTTCCGAGCTTAAAGATCACCTGCTTTCTTCAGATTTACTTTTTCCAATTCCTAAATTACAGTCTCCGCAGAACCTGCAACCAAGTCCAGCTGATTCCTCTGTGACTATCACAGGAAGATATGTCCCGCTTCTTATTAGCTGGGATAATCATCAATGGTTAACATCATTTCAAAGAGACTATATCAGACTGCCACACATTGCCTAATACCTTAGTTAACCTATTCAATAGTTTAAAACTAGCAAACTTAAACACTGCTAGAGACTTACAATCGGATCCAGCCACTTTACCTCGTTTCACATTAGAGAGAACCTTTGCAGCCTCAGCCAGGCGGCAGAACTGATGGATTCACGCTATTCAGGTAAGCGTTAGGTCGTGGGTGCCTGTAGTGTACCTGCTCCTCACGACTTTCTATTCAACGTTCTAGCCGTCTCTTCTAAGAAGTTATTAAGTGTCCTAGGGAAAGGTGTTGCATGGGTGGGAATTTATCTGAATAGAGTGCTCATATATATTAGTAACCTCTGACATTTTTTCATAACTTCATGTATCTTTGTGAAGAAATCAAAGTGTTTTAGGAACACACAATGCTCACTTTTGTTTGGAAACTCTTAACCTCGTTTTGTAAACGTTTGATGATTTCATTGGATTTGTTGATTTCTTCTGTATTTGACGATAGCATCTTTTCCAAACTCTGGATATTACGAGATTGCTGCTCCGACTGCTCAAGAGCATGTGACTGAAAAAAATATATTACGAGGAAATATCCGATCAAGGCATATTACGAAAAACGTAGTTTCTCTAATTTTTTCATTTAATAAGATAGCATAAAGGATGAATGGAAAGAAAAATCAATAAAAATTTTATAAATGTCTATGCGTTTGTAAATAAAGACACGTATAACATTCGGTTTGCATTCAATAGTGAATACTTCATAGCACACTAGCACGAGAGCTGAAGTTTAGTGTAGTACAAATGAATCATATCAGACAGGATATTATTCAAGTCCCAAACTAAATACAACTCATCTTGATAACATGGAAAAAATAACAGGAGACAATTACTCTACATTTTGGAAGCGAGTAAAATCCCTACTCAATTCGCTTAAAAATGTACAGCAGATTCAAACTCCACACCACCGAGTTGGGTTGAAATCAGGCCCTAAGACAACATGTATCATCCAGTCTTAATGGTTAGTATGCCTAAGAATTTTAGTGACTTCATCTAATGCGCTTTTTGTAATGACGGAAAAATAATGAATGCATTAGTAATAATTCCTGTACCAGTAGCACTGTCGAAGCGGTTGGTGTACTTCAAGTGATCACATAGATACTGAGAAATAACTTAGAATACATATAGATAGAAAAATCATAGGATTACTACAATCTCTTGCAGGATTTTATCTACCCACAACTAACGACTTTAACTCGGGTCACTAGAGTTAATAGAAAACAATATATGAACTGAGTAGATTCAACTCCGGCATGACGAAAAGCATACATTTCACGATAAAAATAAGTTACTGTATCCTCCTCGGTTGAATTTCAGTGTTCTTGGTACATGTTTATATGTGTTAGACCAGCCATAATATCTCAACAGAATACGAAAATCAATGCTACAGAGATAAAAGTTGACAATGAGACTCCACGATGACTGACATTGAAATATAGTGCGACTACCGTGTACTATCGTACTGTTTTCTTCAGTATGATCAACTTCGATTGTAGAAGGCATCGCTAACAATGACAATTATACAAAGATATTCGAGCAAAGACGAAAAGACCAGTCTTCAGAGGATTTCATGTAAATATCTTTTTTGATTGTACACTGGTTCTTAACCAGTGTTATGTGTCTAGTCCTATCTTTGGCCCAGACTGAATTGTATCAGTCATGTTTGCAATGTTACCACCAAGCTAGGTGGATCGCCATAAAGGTGCACTTTGAATTGTTGGGTATTGCCTCTAACCATCTAATACCTATGATTTCATATATGCATATGAAAACAAAGATAAAATGAAAATAAATATCTTCACTAAATTCCTAGTATTCAGCTAGATCCTTGGGATTACATAAATCAGTAAATAACCCAAAGGACATTGGACAAGTAGTTCTATACACAAATAGACTAACAGTGGGAATTATGTACTACTAGCCGCCTTGTAGCAGACCAATCTTCTTCTAATTGACGGTTCTGTATTCAGTAGTCAGCGAGGTTGTTAGTTTGCACTAACGAATAATCCTAAACTACAACGAAACATCTTTTCAGTGCTCACAAAGAAATCCTCCCTTTCGAACTCATTATTTGTGAAATTCGTTCTTTTCCATGCATTTTGTGAAGAGTATAGTTCTGTTTATTTACTACTGTAGTACTGTAGCGAATAACAGTGATTAGTGAACCCAGTTAGGCTTCGCTTATGTCGCCTTCAACTATTCATTTGTTAATGTTTACTGATGGCAATCAGAGAAGCCATATTGTAGACAATTTTATTTTCAGGGATCCAGAAAGTGACTACTAAATTGTACTGAATTGGCGTATCCTTATAATCTTAATGTACTACTTCAGGAAAATATATCTTAGAGCATACATGAGTACGGCATATGAAAGCTCCGCAACTAAACCAACCAGCTCAGAGAACACTATTAATTGCAGTACTGCATTCTTCCTTCTTTAGTTGGGGTAACGTCAGGAGTAGCCTGACTACTAGCTGACAGTAGGTTAAGCCGGAGTCGGTCAGTTGTGTGTGTCCAAAGATCAGAACTATTAAGATGTGTGATCACATCGATAATTTCTAGGCGAGACCGACAGGTAGAGCAGCTTACAGATAAATGTTCAAGCATTATAACTAACTGACCTCATAGAGTATCGTATTGTAGTGATTAGATCGTTATTGCAATTTAATAGTCATAATGGATGTTACTGGTAGGATAGAGACAACATGAATTAGAAAATGGAGAAGCTGGAGGATACAAAATTGTGATATATGTAGGCTTCTATGATGTGATACCTTTTGTTCTTCTTCTTTAGTAAGCGAATTCTTTAATTCCACCAATTGTTTGTCTTTGGAAGCTACATCTTGTTCTAATACAGAAATGTTAGACTGCAGCTGATTAACCATTTCAGCCTGTACATCATAAGTTCGCTTGGCCGCATCTAACTGAGAACGTAAATCTAAAATAGAAAACCAGATAGGCAAGGAAACTGATAACTATTGGAGACATTGAAAATGCAAATATTGACGTTATTTGGTAATTTTACTTATTCACGCATATGGAATAATAAACTTACGTGAAAACAAACTATGTACTTATTAGATACTAAAAAATTTCAATTGCAATATAGTTTTTTGAACTAGTGTAAGATTACAGCTGGTTCTGTTGGCTAATCATGACACAGGAAGACAAGAAAAATTCAGTCTAAACTATAATCACTCACAATAGAAAGTGAGAACCATAGTTCAATACTATGAAAGTCCTTTATGAAGCAGCGTAATCATATTTTCTCTACCCAGCTTGTATTTATTAATTTATTGAGTTAAGTGTTGTTTTATTGAGAAGACTTTTCATGACCACCAAATTAATTACTGATGCTGACCTGGGCGTACATTACAGATATGTCAGATATGAACTGTATTTTCCTGTAGCTACTTTTCACGTTGCACACAGATGAAGAGGAACGCCGAAAAATTAACGGGTACCAAGTTATTATGCTCCGGCTTTAGTTCTTTCTCCCTCCAATTTCATGATGAGGAAATGTGCATGAAACTAACTAGTGAACTGGTTAGAATTCAATAATAGGTCACATGTATTGTGTAAGAGTTAATGAGACTGGAGAGTCACTTAGGCTTAAATGGAGCACTAGTTTCGAATCAAACTACACCAATACACAATGGCTAATATTCAATGAATACCTTGAAGATAAATTCAAAGAAAGCTGTAGCAATCTGATTATGATTTACAGGCAGGAGAAGAAGCGACAAGAAATCCAAATACCAACAAAAAGTGAATGAATTTCTATGTGAAGTAATGTTGAACCTGAGTTATGATTCAGAACATATTTACTAAATAGGGCTGTAAAGATGGTTAATCAAAACATTGAGATAGTAAAAGAAGGAAATGTCATTTAGGTCTTTCATAAGAGTCAGTTTCATCCTCATAAATCAGTGGAATGAAAAACAAGACTATAAAAAGCACCAGACGCAAACATACAACTACCAGTTTATTCAACAAATGCTATTCAACAAAATCCTCTTTTCATGATGAACGCGCTTCGCAGTTTCTAGCAACACAAAAGCCACTGTAAGAAAATGAATACAATCACTATTTGAAAATGCCTTTCACAAATACCTAGGAAGTCATTTTTCCTATTACCCTATATATATATATATATTCTGAAAACACTTTATTCACTGACAGAAATGTCACTAATTCACCTTATTAACTGATTTAAATTTTTGTCTTTATCTCTACTGCATTTTCAAAATTTTGAGTGCAAATAAAACGATGTTTATGCACTGCCTTGTGGACCTTACTTATCATGCTAATGGCTGCTCAAGATTTAGTAAGTGAAGTGGGTCTTTTGTTTGGGCGCCTAATGTATCAAGAAATGAGTTGTATACCAAAGCTGTAAAATAACATCTAAGTGATACACTACGACTAATACCTGCAGGTGAAACAAACAAATCAAGTGACCGGCATATGTATTTACCTGATGATGTGATCACAGTCTAATACAACACGTGTAGTAATCTTAAGCTATTGAACCTAATTGACCCACAGACCAACAACATACAATTGTTAACAACTTCTCAAACGACGTTAACTATTAAGATGACTTTGAAAGTCACTTACTAGATCATTAATCGGGACTTCATCGTTCCAGAGCACAATGACTGTGGTGTTTTCTGTACATAATAGAATACTCAGTCAAATATGCAAGTCCAACAACACCTAGCATGTCCACACTCATGACTTTTACAATTAATCTGTTAGCATTCTCCTAAGAGATATTACACTACATGCCTATAGAAACTTATGAACATTAAATAAAAAAAACTTTTGGCGCAAAAATAAGTATACTGGAATAGAAAGGATGCAATGCGGTAGCACATTAACGTCTAAGTATAGTTGTATAACACAATAAAGGAACTGTATAAAAGAGTGAAAACCACACGAATGTAAGAGAATTATTTTCACATTCTGAAATTTTATAGATGATATGAAGTTTTTATAGAACATACCTTTGAGCTCCTTATTAAGGGAAGCATTTTCTGTTTCTAATAATTTTAGCTTTTCTTGTAATTCCTCCAAACTTGTCTGGAGAACAGATTGATGATCACGTAGATTCTGTTTAAAATGTGATGCAAAGGTGAAAAGGAGTCACAATCAATATAGATTCTGATTTGAATCAGACTGAGAAATGAGTAGCCAGTGAAATCATTGTTATGGAAGAAAAGTCCACCCGTAGTGGTCAAGATAATACCAGATTTGGATTTGTTCTGACACTTCAACGCACGACATTATATGACTGCTCGACAGTAAACTATTCCCACACTCACAGGGCACAGAAACTAGTGTGAGAAGGCAAAGATTTATTCCTTCAAGAGAAAAATGACATGATCAGAAAATACAGCTACTAATATAGTTATTTCACACGAACTAATGTATATGTAGAACTTGGGCACTGTGACAGAATATAATCCCAAATTACATAAGTTTATTTGATATAAGAATAATGCAGTAATAATAACTGGATAACGTTTCGAATACAATTTACTGCTCATATCCATATCAATGTATTTATACAGCTTCACAAGCTGCTTTATATGTTGTTTTTCCTCTACTTGTTATTCATTGTAACTCACCATATACCCAGCATAACAAGGGGAAAATAAAAAATATATAAAATAACTTGTGACACCGTACGAATACACTGATATGATTATAAGCGAAAAACTGTGCTCAAAACGTCATTCAGCTATGAATACTGTATCACTATACTATACCAAGTAAACTTATCTAAAGTGAAATTTCATACGACCAATATATTACTAGTTTAAAATGCAAATTCTGTTTTGACCGGTTAGCACATACTAGTAAAATCTTAAGACGCGAGCCTAAGCAGAATGTCTGATTAACAGATCACATGGAAAACGCTGACTCATAATATCTCTCCGCTCAGCCTAACACTACCATTAGTTGATAGTGAATAACTCAAGAAAACATGCTACTGACGCCATAATCAAGATACACTGACCAAGTATCTTCCATTTATCTTTATACTGAAAATTTTGCAGTGAAATGATGGAATTTCGTAAACAGTTTCATTGAAATTTGAAACTGCCAGTGACAGAAAATACGGAGACATTATTGACAAAAACCTAGTACTGCTGCAAATTTGCCCAAGTTGTCATACAATATATCCACAGACCGAGTAAACGGTAACAAAAAAATAATAACACAATCAAAACCATACAATTAATAGTCACAGAGTACCACATACAAAGGGATAACAAAAGTAAAGCAAATAAATAAATGTTGGGTTAAGAAGCACATGAAAACAAGGCATGACCTCATCTCCAGCACTACGATCGATCCCAAGCAATATCACCTAGAATCTCTAAGCACAGGCTCCTAAAGTGATGTAAATGCCAACTAGGGGGAAATACACTCTCCTTAAAGGCCTGCTCTAATAGTTAATGACCATATTTATAATCCATAGATTGATGTCATGGTCTAATCACTGACCTATTTTAGTTCTGTCATGAATTTATTCATGCAAAGATATGAATATAAAGAAATGAATCAGTTCAAGTGTCTAAGTTTTCGCTACCTATGTTGGATAGTCTTAACACTGGCTAACAAGTAAACTGCATTAACTTTAATTAGGATTTACAACCAAAAACCTCTAAATCTAATAGAACTCTACCAAAAGCATATGTAAAGTATGCCTACAATCTGTCAAACATTATCGAAATAGTTGCTTTTCTAGGATATAAATTCACGTTACAAATGCGATTATCGGTAGATTCTACACATAGGTAGTTGGATTATTTGTTTATTTGCTTTCTGATTTTAAATTTGTAGATGATTCTGTATCTCAAACAGGAATGTAGATCAACGGTGAATAACATACAAAACTGATAAAACCTTAATACTTGAAACAAAACAAAAAGCCCGAGTATCATAGTAATGATAATGAAATATCACTGCTTCAGTTATAAATTCAGTAGTCCACCACTGCTCCAAAACATGAACATTAAAACTTGAAAGATAGTGAAGGAAACCTAAAAACAAAAAGAGTAATAAAGAAAACGTTGGGTTGGTCCCTTCAAAAAAAAACTCCAATTCATCACGACCTGCAACTCACCCAGAAATAAAACAACTACACAGAACTACCGCTGCACTAACTCTCCAACAAAAACAAACGTAGATCCCTTCAGCAGCCTCTATCAGCTGTAGATCATTGAAGACCAAGGAGAAATTCGCCACTGCCTCATCTTAGTCTCACACTCGTCAGAAATGCGCACCAACGACCCTACCAGAGATTGAACATAGGTCCTCGAACTGATATTGGTTCTTGACGAAATCCGTAGTAAAATTAACCCAAATCCTTATAGAAACCTAAATTTTTAAAAACAGAAGTCCTTAAGACAATAAATGTGCTAAAACCCACTCAAGAAAGCAGCAGGACTGGATGCAATCTCGTTAGAAGCTCTGAAAATCGATTAAGAGATATCAGCGGACAAGCTCGCGCCACTACTGCAGGTTTGGAATGAAAGAAAGGTGCCTGCCAATTGGAGAATAGGCTGTCTTTTCAGAGTCCCAATAAAGGTGACTTAACCCCATGCAAGAACTGGTACATAATCATTCTCCTATCCAACCCCAGCAAAATATTAATTCACATCATCTAAAAGATGCCGTGGATAGATATCACCTGGAATAGGTTGGATTCACGGAAAGAAAATTTGGAGACCGGATTTTAACACCAAAGAGTAACATCATTGAACGCAGTCCAAAAAGGGCAGTCAATACTTCAACTAATTTTCATCGACTTTAGAAAGGCCTTCGACCGTGTAGAACGCGAAGTAATTTCGAAAGTGCTGCAACACTACGGTGGACAGTGCCACAAATACTCATCAGTAGCATTCAACAACTGTGTGATGACACCGCTCACCAAATAATTCACAAGGGAAAACTCGCCAAAGCCGGTGAAAGACAAAGTTGCTTCCTATCACTGATGATATTCCGACTTGTGATGGACTCCGTCGCGAGACACAGATGAGTGAGGACGCGGTTAAATCGACGAAGGGACTTTAGAAAATCTGGAATTCACGGGTGGTTCATTTCGTCTCACACGCTGGAATATACACAAGCCAAAAATAAAAACCTTGCCCAGTTACTTAGCATGCTAGTTTTCTAGCCAGTTCCAAGCGCAGATAAAGAGGGAGGGTTGCACGTGGGGCTAGCAACCCCATACCACTGAACCAATCAAACCTCTAGAGAAACTTCAACGCACAGAAAATATATTAAAAATACAAAAACTTCAAATAGAAACAATATTATTATTATCATGAAATCGGAGAGGCGACATGACGCGGGTTGGTGAAAGCCTTCGGGAAGCCAGTCAGTAGATGTGTCTTCTTTCAATGAAAGCAAGAATAAGAAAGAGGACGTGGAATGTCCGTACAATGTACGAGGCTGGGAAGGCTGTCCAGATAGCCAAAGAAATGCGGCGATATGGCATAGAAGTTCTGGGTTTCTGCAAAAGCAGATGGGATCAAAGTGGATTGTCAAAACTGTCAACTGAAGAATCAGTATTCTACTCCGGTCTGGTCACCCAGATGATAACCACGAGCGCACTGAGGCAGTGAGTGGCTATCATGAGATTAGCAGTGGCAGCCAGAGCCCTAGTGCAGTGGGAACCAATTTCATCCAGGATCATGATATCAAGATCCAACTCAAAAGGAAGGAATGAAGGTCGCAATTACCTAATGTTATGCTCCTACAAACAACGCAGAACGAGAGAAGGAAGACTTTTGCAGAAAACTACAAACAGTAATGGAAAACAAGTAATAACGAATAGAAAGAGTTAATTGCTTTTTTTATCACGGTTTTCATTTTTTTTTGACAAGCAAATGGCTGTTATAAATCAACGTAGAGCTACAGTGTGAATCCATGTAATAATTTCTTTTTTACGCATTTACAAGGAAACTGTCGAAATAACATATCTTTGAGAATAACTCTTGAGAAAGCAGTAGACAGCAATTAAAACGGTAAAATTTTATTTTAAAACGTAAGATTCGCTAATCCATTTATGGTGCACAAATGATTGATATGTTTTAATCTCAAAATTTTCGTGTATATATAAGAGGAAAATACAATTCTACGTTAAACAAATGGTCCTTTGATAATGGATTGCAAGGACATGTTTTAGGATAAAGTGCAAATGGTCACGGCTCTAGTTTAGACATTTGACACCAAATACAGCTGAATAAATAAGTGCAGTTATTCCTTACTCTGTTTCTAATTTTTACTAAGCCAGAATGTTATTTATTGCGCATAATGGTAATAATTATGCTAACGTGCTGAAATAAGGTTAGATTGAGATGAGGGTGTTTATAGATAGGTGGGTTCCAATAGTGAAGTCACTCAGTGAGTTAGATACGCAAATGTACGACTTTCACTTGCAATGTTGGGGGATTCATGTGATATTGCCTAGATACAGAGGTAGTATGATGGACGCATTGATTTACTTTTACCATAACACATTTTGTCAACTAATCTTACTTTTTAGGTGTATTTTCGTGAGTTTCCACAATTTTCGGTAGCATTGTTTTCTGTGTTCACCCTTCATGTTCAAACTTGCTTACTGACATTAATTCAATTATTCCAGTAACATTATTTCTTTTACTTCTTCTGTAAGTGACATTTTGATGTGACCATTCATACCAGTAATCTGGTCTGTCAGTTGCATCGTATTTAACCGTTAGACAATGACTAGACCATAAGTCTTTAAATGACTACTTTCATAATTACGGTTTTCGAAATATCCAAGCTGAACTTCAATTAAATAATTGAACCTCTAATTACGAAAACTAAAGTGTTCGAAGAAATAAAAGAATTGCTTTACTTGACATGATTTCACCTGGTAATTCAAAACTTAATTTCTATGCAGTTTTTTCAAAACTTGGAAACTTGGCGGTTAAAATTACTTTGTCTAAGAAGGATAGTGTGAGATATCGAGATTTTCTATGGCACCAATCAGCCACATCGAATATCTACAAAATATGCAACCAAATATACTCCACAATTATTTTTGTAGCTAGCGGACACCAATGGTTATTAATGACGTCGAGGAGAGTATGTTGTACATTAAAACTCAAAGAAAATGATTTTCGAAAATCTACCTTATTATTACTCAAAGCCAAATCCAAACGACTCTCGAAGTCCCTTCGCAACTCTTCTTGCATCTGACGTGCCATATCTTTTTCCTTCGATAGCAGCACTTCCAGTTTTGATCTCACCTGACAAAAATGTGAACAAATACATGAGAACTAACTTCTGCGTGATTAGACTCCATTTCTTTAATAGCCAAATCATGCTTAGCCAGTATATTAGCTTCCTTATTTGAGCAACATTCCTTATACTTTTCAAAATCATCTAATATGGACCTCTTGGCCTAAAAATAATGCAGATGAAGGCAGACATACCTCTTCTGCAGACCTAAGGGAAGAAGTAAGCTCTGTCAGTGATTGGTTGAGTTGATGAATTTGGGCAATACTTTCGCTCTGAGAACATGAATTTGACAACAAAGACTACCTTGTGTTTTTTTATACAGCCAACAAGATACACCTTGAGTTTTTCATCATCAGCTGCGCGAAGGTTTAGGCTTAAGTGATGAAGATATTTAAAGTTAGTGGCTTCAACGATCTGCAGAACGCCAGAATTTGTTTCCTCACTGTTTTTTGAGAATCGAACACCATACCTAGGGGTTAGAGGGAAACCCATCGAACTAACTTGGGATTTTCCGTAGATTCGTCCTGAGAGCAAACGTTAAGTAGTTCAACCACCTTCTGCTCAAAATCGCTGAAGTTCACTAGCAAGCCTTGCTGCTGCTTAATTCTGAAAACCACATTAGAATTTGATTTAGTTGGTCCTAACTTTGAAAATTCATCTACGTTTATTCGCGAATAATAGAGAAAGCAAAGGTCATCATCATTCGTCAGTCGAACTTCGAGTTCCTGTACACAGATGATGAATTAGATGTGATTATATAATACCTTCTTCAAATCGTGTGAATGACTCAAATCAATGTCTATATTGAATTCCCTGAGACAAATAACCACTGAACCATAATAATACCTATTTTTTCCGTCAAAAAAGATCAGGTGACGGCCACTGTAAAACATCACACAATCCACAGCTTGCGCCACCGATACATCAACACTTCAGTGTCCAATGTTTCAAGTCCTGTAGCAAACACGTCCTTGAGATCGGGAAAGTTAAAACAAACCTTTAGGAATACCATGAGCTATCCATAGGGAAAAATTATAATTATTAAAGTTTACGGGTGACTCCAAACTATAGAAATCCGAGTAGAAACTATCTAGCGAGCGGACAAATGCCCTTGACAATGACAAATTTGCCCAATCAGACGCCTCTATAGAAAAGCATATAATTTGAATAAAACGTTTATATGAAAGTAATGCTCTGCTAAAAAATCATTACATAGTGTAACGTTCTTGTATATGTTCCAAATCCCCCCCTCAAAATTTCTCACGGGAGTCTTCATGGTTATGTTAAACCTGTAGTGCACATTGTACCTTTGAACTTTTGTTTAAACTCGCTCACCCACGGTGATAGACTTTTTATCTTTTGAGTTGTGAGTCTTCCGTACGTTCATTGGTTCGCTCTCTTGTTGTGCTCTCTTTCTGCACACTCTCCGAGCCTACCTCCAGCAACGTCTGCAGCTAAGTTGTACAGTCACTTTATTTATTAAATCTGTTATTCAGTTACGTTAAATACAACTCATACTAAGAATTCTTTCCATTGTTAGCTTTTAAACTTTGATTGAGTTAATCAGTACTTACACGTTAGGTAGAGTACTCGTAAAGTCATAAGACGGTGAAGTTTTTAGTAAGTGTGGTGATATCGAAGACTATCTTAAGTCTAGCTCCAACACTTACAAGTGGTGAGCCCGTTTTCACCGTTTTCCGCTATAGTAGCTTAACGTGTTAACAATTCTTTTTACGTACCGTTTATTTTGTTATTTTTTTCTTTCACGCACGGTTATAAAGATTTGATTTGTTTTCTTTGTACTTATATTGGTTTTTTTATCACCTTGTTAATATTGTGTCCTGTGTGCAAGATGGCTGACAACAGTTCTGCGTCAGAGATGGCTATAACGCTGCAACTCCCCGCCTTCTGGACACATCGTCCAGCTGCATGGTTTAATCATATAGAGGCTCAGTTTGCCATTAGACACATACACTCACAAGAGACCAAAGTAAACCACGTGATTGTGAGCCTACCTGAAAGTGTCATAGACGAGGTGGCTGACGTTCTCGCAGATCCGTCTCCGGATCGGTACGAGCGGCTCAAACAGGCGTTAATTCAACGAGTCGCACTTACTGACCAACAGAAAGTGCAGGAACTTTTCCGCGATGTTCAGTTAGGTGACCGCAAGCCCTCACAAATGTTGAGGCAGATGAAGCAGCTAGTGGCGGACTTTAAAATTGACGAGGTTTTTCTCAAACAACTTTGGCTTCAAAGATTACCTCAGGCAGTCCAGGGTATCTTAGCACCGATCTACAAGTACCCCTTACAGGAGATAGCCGAGGCAGCTGATAGAGCTGTAGAGGCCATCAATCCTAAAATTGGCATTTCCGCAACAGTAACTGCTGCTCCCGCTCAGACTAAAGATTCGTCTGACGGGGGGTCATCAAGCTTTGACGCGGTGGCCCATATAGCCAAGCTATACGAGGAGATCTGTAGTATACGACAGGAGATGAACTCCAGGAGTCGTGCACGCAGTCCCTCGAGTTCGCGTAGTAGTAGACCCTTGTCACGTGCTGGCAGCAAGCGCCGACAGTCCCGAAGTAACCAGCCTGGAGTGTGCTGGTATCATCGACGTTACGGAGCAAAAGCCCAAAAGTGCACTCGCCCGTGCACCTTCGATGTTCAACAATCGGGAAACTAGCAAGCCAGCACGTACTGGCGACTAACGTCGCTGGCGAACCGCTCTCATGTCGCCTCTTCTATGTTACCGACCGTAACACTGGGATACGCTTCCTAATTGATACCGGAGCAGAGGTCAGTGTAATCCCACCCACAGTAGAGGAGCGCAGGCGGCCAATGTCTCTTCAACTACGAGCCGCAAACGGTTCGCCAATTGCTACGTTCGGCAGGCGCTTTATAGATCTTAACATCGGTTTGCGTCGTTCACTTCGTTGGGTCTTCCTGGTGGCAGACGTTACCACAGGTATAATTGGCATGGATCTATTGCAGCACTACCAATTACTGGTAGATACAGGTAATCATAAGTTAAGAGATCCTGTCACAAACCTCTCCGTCAGCGGTATCGTCACACAAGGCCCAGCCCTCAGCCCTGTATATGCCACACCCACTAGCACTGGTCCTTATTCGCATATACTGCAGTCTTTTTCAGATTTGTTCAAACCTAGCAGCGGCCTGCCATGTGCGACTTCCAACGTCAAACACCATATTGTCACTACTGGCCCGCCAGTTTTCGCAAAGCCGAGGCGACTATCCCCAGAAAAACTAAAGGTTGTCAAAGCGGAGTTTGAGCATATGCTAGAAATGGGGATTATTAGGCCATCCAGCAGCCCGTGGTCCTCACCGTTGCACCTGGTACCTAAGAATAACGGTTTAGATTGGCGTCCTTGTGGCGACTACCGCAGACTAAACGCACAAACTGTTCCCGATCGCTACCCTGTCCCTCACATACACGATTTAACCGCCTCACTCAAGGGAGCTCGAGTATTCAGCAAACTGGACCTTACACGGGCTTACTACCAGATTCCCGTCGACCCCGAGGATATACCTAAGACTGCTGTGATTACACCGTTTGGCCTGTTCGAGTTTCTTCGAATGCCTTTTGGCTTACGGAACGCTGCCCAAACCTTCCAGCGTTTTATACATGACGTTTTGCGCGGGCTTGATTTCGCCTTTGCCTATCTGGACGATATCTTGGTAGCTAGTCCAGATGAAGCCACTCATCAACTTCATTTGCAGACAGTTTTCCGAAGACTTGTGACACACTCCCTCACACTCAACTTGCCGAAGTGTCAGATTGGAGTCACTTCCCTGAATTTTTTGGGACATAGGATAGACAAAGATGGAATTTATCCGTTACCTGACCGGGTAGAAGCTATTCAAAACTTCCCTCTACCCACTTCTCCCAAGGCACTACGCACTTTTCTCGGGATGGTTAGTTACTACCGTCGCTTTATCCCACAGTGTGCTCATATCGTGACCCCCTTGACTGATATGCTTAAAGGGAAATGCAAGTCTTTGGTGTTCACTAAGGAAGCCTCGACAGCTTTTGCAGCTATCAAGAAAGCTATTGCTGACGCCACAATGTTGGTCCATCTAGATGTTCAACTTCCAATCAGCATCTCCGTAGATGCCTCTAATACTGCGATCGGAGCCGTCCTACAACAGCGTATGGCTAATGTATGGCTACCGATTGCTTTCTTTTCACGTAAACTTACCGCATGCGAATCTCGATACAGCACATTCGGTAGGGAACTTCTCGCTGTCTATGCTGCTGTCAAGCATTTTCGTCACTTCGTGGAAGGCCGGCAATTTACGGTATTTACCGACCATAAGCCATTGACGTACGCCCTCCACACTACTTCAGACCGGTATTCACCGCGAGAATCACGCCATTTAGACTATATTTCCCAGTTCACTTCTGATATCCAGCACGTTTCTGGATCGGATAACGCGGTAGCAGACGCTTTGTCTCGCGTATGTGCTACGTCCGTACCACCAACCATCGATCTTCATAAAATGGCCGAACTCCAACTGAACGATTTGAACTTAGAACACCTGTCAAATAAAACCTCACTGAAGATAGAACGCGTCCCCTTGCTAAACAGTGAGGCAACTATACTTTGCGATATGTCAACTGGTACTCCTCGACCGATTGTTCCCACGTCTTTACGCCGAACTGTGTTTGAGTCACTCCACAACCTCTCCCATCCTGGCATACGAGCAACGGACAAGTTGATTTCTGCGAGATTTGCGTGGCCCGGTATGAACCGTGATGTGCGTCAATGGACACGTGCTTGTGTGCAATGCCAACGTGCTAAAGTCACCAAGCATAACATCACGCCGTTGGGGACGTTTGCGACCCCAGACGCTCGGTTCCATCATATCCACCTGGATATAGTAGGGCCTCTGCCCCCGTCTAACGGCTGCTCGTATTTACTCACATGTGTGGATCGTTTCACACGTTGGCCGGAAGCCATTCCGATACCAGATGTAACGGCTCAAACCGTCTGTCGTGCCTTCATGGAAGGCTGGGTTGCCCATTTTGGATGTCCCGCAACTGTCACTACCGACCGCGGACAACAATTTGAATCCACAAGCTTCAAAGAATTGTTAGAGATGCTGGGATGCAAACGCATTCGCACAACCGCGTATCATCCCGCGGCAAATGGCCTAGTAGAACGTTTCCACCGTCAACTCAAAGCTGCGTTGATGGCAGTGGACAACAGTAAGTGGACAGATTCGCTACCACTGGTCCTGCTTAGCATCCGGGCTACGCTTAAGGGGGATCTGCAGTGCTCGCCAGCTGAATTGGTGTACGGTACCACCATGCGTTTACCAGGCGAGCTAATCGCTCCCGAAACTTTCGAGCCAAATTTCCCGATACCACCCGTTACGCTCAGCAACTTAAAAGTTTTATGCAGCGACTCCGACCAGTTTCCACACGCACTCAGAACCGAAAGGTTCAGGTTGATCGGCGACTTGATGACTGTACACACGTTTTCGTGCGTCACGACGCCATACGAAAGCCATTACAACCACCGTATGACGGGCCTTTTAAGGTCCTTAGTCGTAAAGATAAATTTTTCGTTATTGACCGATGCGGCCGCCCAGACACTGTCAGCATAGACAGACTTAAAGCGGCATACACTGAAGAACCTTCACCCTCCCCATCGGCTCAATCAAATAGCCCCACTGAACCTAGTCCTTGTCCAGACTCAACTACCTCACCTCCAGTGGTGAATGATGATTCTCCTACCGTCACCAGTAAGACCCCTGTCACACGTGCTGGTCGACGTGTTCACTGGCCCAAGAGGTTCGTAGAATTCTTTCACTGAACTAATCCATAGGTAATGCTACTAGTGATTTTTTATTCCTTGTCACAATTTTTTATTCAATTTTGCTATATTTACTCTATTTGGTCCCGCTTCTGGGAGTAGTCGTTTTTCCCTCCACTAATCCTTTTAATCTTTATCTCTCGTTACAGAGGACCAGCAGCAGTTTTTATCCTAATTTTTCATCTATTCCATCGCAATCTACTCGCTAGATCAGTTGGCTTCTCATGTCATCTTGTAACCCACACCAAATGAGGAATTACGAACAGTATATTCCTTTTCACTGCCCACTTTCTTCCAAAAAAATTATTAAAAAAAAAATTTAAAAAAAAAAAAAAAAATTAAAAAAAGTAAAAAAGTAAAAAATTGTAATTAATAATACATAAAAAAATTTTTAAAATATAAAAAAGTCTATAAAATTATTTCAAAAACAAAAAAAAAGAAACTTCCACTGTATAGTTAAATGGACTGATATACATATTTTTGCGCATAAATGCTTCACTTCTATGCTGTACATAGTAATCCGCTCAATTTATTTTCACAGCCTGTACCATATTCCTTCGGGTTTATGCCCTCCTGCAATTCATTTATTTTGTGAACCGTACTTATAAACATTATGCATCATCTTAGTATGCACTTCGCAACATGAACAAAGTAATTTTGGTAATGATAACTACTCATAACTATTGGTTATGTACTAACTTCTCTGTAATTTTATAAGTTCTCCCAGGGTAGAAACTTCCTTTGTTTTATCTCATTCTAACGTACTACTTCCAAGTTGCACCAGTTTTCCTCGCATTGATTTCGCACAAGCTTTTGTAGTACCTTTACGCCGATTTTGAAATCTTAACCTCTTCTCCCATTCTCTTCTGTTGTTTTTTTTACCCTGCTCCTTATCATACGCTGGTATAATGATTGCCTTTAACATGACTGCTAGGTTCTGTTGAAGCGGAGGAAGGGAGCATTAGTCTAAAACGAAAGTTAGACATAATGAGTCACCTTCTTGCTACGACAGCCTCGGCGGCGGAGGTTTACCATCAGACCTCCACATAAGTAAGCTTGTAATAGTGCGGAATTTAAAAAAACGAATCGATAAATATCAATACAATAAAAAAATACTAAAAAAAGAATAATAAAAATATGAAAGGTAAAAAAAGGACAAAACAATATTAAAAAAGAAAAAACAACACCAATCCGCAGAAGCTTACAACCACACAAGGCACCAGCGTCATTTCTTATTATATTCCGTCTTACTTCACTAATCATGTACATACCACTTCCAACTTACCTTAATTTTTTTGCCTTTTCTTTTGCTTTCTTTCCTTTCGATAAAATTTCTTTTTTTACTATTCCTATCTTCAGACCTTCGCATTCACTCATTGCTATTGTGCCAAGCCATCCTACTGTTGTATATCGAAGCTTGCTGGTTTCCCACCAACCTTCTAGGGGGGGATAACCTGTAGTGCACATTGTACCTTTGAACTTTTGTTTAAACTCGCTCACCCACGGTGATAGACTTTTTATCTTTTGAGTTGTGAGTCTTCCGTACGTTCATTGGTTCGCTCTCTTGTTGTGCTCTCTTTCTGCACACTCTCTGAGCTTACCTCCAGCAACATCTGCAGCTAAGCTGTACAGTCACTTTATTTATTAAATCTGTTATTCAGTTACGTTAAATACAACTCATACTAAGAATTCTTTCCATTGTTAGCTTTTAAACTTTGATTGAGTTAATCAGTACTTACACGTTAGGTAGAGTACTCGTAAAGTCATAAGACGGTGAAGTTTTTAGTAAGTGTGGTGATATCGAGGACTATCTTAAGTCTAGCTTCAACACTCACAAACCAAGCCCTGTAAATAAACTCATCGAGATAACTGTATGTCATTGCATTTCTTGATACATTCACAGATCTGATCGGTTTTTTGAAGTGACTGCAAAACCTTTTGATCGAATTAGTGTGAGTTCCATCGAAAGGATTGATGAAATCACTGTATGGTTGACGACGTCATGAGTATAGCCCAGGGTTGGTAGCTTAGTATAACTACTCCATTCATTTTTATGAATAGTTGTTCCGGGCAGTAATTAACGTAGGATAATAGGCAATAAGACATTAGCGCCTCATATAAGGATCGCCTGAATGTATCTGTTTTTAATGATGGAAAGATACAACAGACGGTGTTTATTCGCGTAGTTATGGTTCTTGCGTGACAAAGAGATGGTGTGAAGAGGAGGCGAGAGTCTATGATGAATCGTGAAGTCACTTAAAGACAACTGCAGGGAACAGGATGAATGGAAAGTGTGCAGACGAAGGGCTATGTTTCACTCGGAATCTAATGAGGTAATATTTTAAAATTAAGAACCTAAATAATCTGTTTTACATTCGAATTAATTAATTTCTTCACTAAGTCCAAACCGTCTCGTAGGCGAAAACAAACGGGAATAACTAGACCATTAGTAGTAGTCACGCAGCTGTGTGACTGAGTTTGTGAATATATATGCTAACTGTCTTGAGTTCGATTAGTGTGGGAATGCAGAATTACCACTGCTCCTTCTACCATCTACATGTCATTTTCTAAGTGATATCCACTTCGTCATTTCCTATTCTGGGGGACCTACTTGGCTCTTAAGCTTGCTCAACGGTATCCTCAGCATGCGTCAAATCATCTCTATTTCCTCCAACGCGGACGCGCCGTGACGGTCTGATGTTTGGGCCAATTCCGGAGTCCTTAGTCGCCAATTCATTCCAACCTGTCATTTGAACTTACGTATGGAGCCAGCGAAGGCAGCCGTCGATAAAAGTCCGAAGCCTATTGGAAGTGCTTTCTTTGTGAACCGTCAGGTACGCAAAATATACAGAAGAATTGACTTGACATCCGTGTTAGGACTGGTTAGTGAACGAAGTGCTCTTTCTGACAAATACTTCATCAGATTCAACGGTTGTATGAACAAAATAATGGTGAAAACTGTCCTCCTGATAGAGGAGCTAGTAAGGGGTACGGTTTCCCCAGGAACGAGCGTTTCTAAACTAAATTTCGCAAACCACTTACTGAAAAGTTTAGGAATGGTGGCAGGCTCACTGTAGATCACTTTGTCGTGAGGTAAGTGGGAGATGTCCCTCGTCGATCGCATTCGTCGTTTAAGAAGTGTTATTAGGTTATAAACTTTGGAAATACTTTTACGTGCACCTAACTCTTCGTTGAGTTCCTTTTGATAGCGTAGGTGCTTGATAGATTCAAGTGACTCGTCGATTGAGTGCAGTAGTGATACATCCTTAGTGGAATGGTACTGTTTCATCAAATTCCTTAATTTATTGCGGTACGCTCTTGGAGTGCGTTCAGCTTGATGCCTACTTAATTTCACTACCCTCTCAGGAGGAACAGTTGTAGAAAAAGAATGATATTCCTGTAGAATAAGGAGACCACAAACTCCAGGGATTCAGTGGCAAAATAAATACTCCATTGGCAGATTCGAAAAATACAGGTGTTCACAGAAGCACGAATGTCAATGTAAAGGCTATACGATGTCCGCCTCTCTGAGACCCTTTCGTCATATATTATTGCGTTTCGCTCTCAGACTGCTATATTCTATGGGTGGGATGCAATATACTGGCAAACTTACTCATATCGTGATCGCCACCATCTTTTACCAGTTTCAGAATTTCATCGATCTTTCGCTCAATACCTTCATCCTCTATGCCAGAGCTTATCTTCACACACTTCCTTTCAGTCGAGTAGGTATGCGTCTCGCTTTTGCATTCATTCCTTCCTTTTGAGTTGGATCTTGATATCATGATCCTGGATGAAATTGGTTCCCACTGCACTAGGGCTCTGGCTGCCACTGCTAATCTCATGATAGCCACTCACTGCCTCAGTGCGCTCGTGGTTATCATCTGGGTGACCAGACCGGAGTAGAATACTGATTCTTCAGTTGACAGTTTTGACAATCCACTTTGATCCCATCTGCTTTTGCAGAAACCCAGAACTTCTATGCCATATCGCCGCATTTCTTTGGCTATCTGGACAGCCTTCCCAGCCTCGTACATTGTACGGACATTCCACGTCCTCTTTCTTATTCTTGCTTTCATTGAAAGAAGACACATCTACTGACTGGCTTCCCGAAGGCTTTCACCAACCCGCGTCATGTCGCCTCTCCGATTTCATGATAATAATAATATTGTTTCTATTTGAAGTTTTTGTATTTTTAATATATTTTCTGTGCGTTGAAGTTTCTCTAGAGGTTTGATTGGTTCAGTGGTATGGGGTTGCTAGCCCCACGTGCAACCCTCCCTCTTTATCTGCGCTTGGAACTGGCTAGAAAACTAGCATGCTAAGTAACTGGGCAAGGTTTTTATTTTTGGCTTGTGTATATTCCAGCGTGTGAGACGAAATGAACCACCCGTGAATTCCAGATTTTCTAAAGTCCCTTCGTCGATTTAACCGCGTCCTCACTCATCTGTATCTCGCGACGGAGTCCATCACAAGTCGGAATATCATCAGTGATAGGAAGCAACTTTGTCTTTCACCGGCTTTGGCGAGTTTTCCCTTGTGAATTATTTGGTGAGCGGTGTCATCACACAGTTGTTGAATGCTACTGATGAGTATTTGTGGCACTGTCCACCGTAGTGTTGCAGCACTTTCGAAATTACTTCGCGTTCTACACGGTCGAAGGCCTTTCTAAAGTCGATGAAAATTAGTTGAAGTATTGACTGCCCTTTTTGGACTGCGTTCAATGATGTTACTCTTTGGTGTTAAAATCCGGTCTCCAAATTTTCTTTCCGTGAATCCAACCTATTCCAGGTGATATCTATCCACGGCATCTTTTAGATGATGTGAATTAATATTTTGCTGGGGTTGGATAGGAGAATGATTATGTACCAGTTCTTGCATGGGGTTAAGTCACCTTTATTGGGACTCTGAAAAGACAGCCTATTCTCCAATTGGCAGGCACCTTTCTTTCATTCCAAACCTGCAGTAGTGGCGCGAGCTTGTCCGCTGATATCTCTTAATCGATTTTCAGAGCTTCTAACGAGATTGCATCCAGTCCTGCTGCTTTCTTGAGTGGGTTTTAGCACATTTATTGTCTTAAGGACTTCTGTTTTTAAAAATTTAGGTTTCTATAAGGATTTGGGTTAATTTTACTACGGATTTCGTCAAGAACCAATATCAGTTCGAGGACCTATGTTCAATCTCTGGTAGGGTCGTTGGTGCGCATTTCTGACGAGTGTGAGACTAAGATGAGGCAGTGGCGAATTTCTCCTTGGTCTTCAATGATCTACAGCTGATAGAGGCTGCTGAAGGGATCTACGTTTGTTTTTGTTGGAGAGTTAGTGCAGCGGTAGTTCTGTGTAGTTGTTTTATTTCTGGGTGAGTTGCAGGTCGTGATGAATTGGAGTTTTTTTTGAAGGGACCAACCCAACGTTTTCTTTATTACTCTTTTTGTTTTTAGGTTTCCTTCACTATCTTTCAAGTTTTAATGTTCATGTTTTGGAGCAGTGGTGGACTACTGAATTTATAACTGAAGCAGTGATATTTCATTATCATTACTATGATACTCGGGCTTTTTGTTTTGTTTCAAGTATTAAGGTTTTATCAGTTTTGTATGTTATTCACCGTTGATCTACATTCCTGTTTGAGATACAGAATCATCTACAAATTTAAAATCAGAAAGCAAATAAACAAATAATCCAACTACCTATGTGTAGAATCTACCGATAATCGCATTTGTAACGTGAATTTATATCCTAGAAAAGCAACTATTTCGATAATGTTTGACAGATTGTAGGCATACTTTACATATGCTTTTGGTAGAGTTCTATTAGATTTAGAGGTTTTTGGTTGTAAATCCTAATTAAAGTTAATGCAGTTTACTTGTTAGCCAGTGTTAAGACTATCCAACATAGGTAGCGAAAACTTAGACACTTGAACTGATTCATTTCTTTATATTCATATCTTTGCATGAATAAATTCATGACAGAACTAAAATAGGTCAGTGATTAGACCATGACATCAATCTATGGATTATAAATATGGTCATTAACTATTAGAGCAGGCCTTTAAGGAGAGTGTATTTCCCCCTAGTTGGCATTTACATCACTTTAGGAGCCTGTGCTTAGAGATTCTAGGTGATATTGCTTGGGATCGATCGTAGTGCTGGAGATGAGGTCATGCCTTGTTTTCATGTGCTTCTTAACCCAACATTTATTTATTTGCTTTACTTTTGTTATCCCTTTGTATGTGGTACTCTGTGACTATTAATTGTATGGTTTTGATTGTGTTATTATTTTTTTGTTACCGTTTACTCGGTCTGTGGATATATTGTATGACAACTTGGGCAAATTTGCAGCAGTACTAGGTTTTTGTCAATAATGTCTCCGTATTTTCTGTCACTGGCAGTTTCAAATTTCAATGAAACTGTTTACGAAATTCCATCATTTCACTGCAAAATTTTCAGTATAAAGATAAATGGAAGATACTTGGTCAGTGTATCTTGATTATGGCGTCAGTAGCATGTTTTCTTGAGTTATTCACTATCAACTAATGGTAGTGTTAGGCTGAGCGGAGAGATATTATGAGTCAGCGTTTTCCATGTGATCTGTTAATCAGACATTCTGCTTAGGCTCGCGTCTTAAGATTTTACTAGTATGTGCTAACCGGTCAAAACAGAATTTGCATTTTAAACTAGTAATATATTGGTCGTATGAAATTTCACTTTAGATAAGTTTACTTGGTATAGTATAGTGATACAGTATTCATAGCTGAATGACGTTTTGAGCACAGTTTTTCGCTTATAATCATATCAGTGTATTCGTACGGTGTCACAAGTTATTTTATATATTTTTTATTTTCCCCTTGTTATGCTGGGTATATGGTGAGTTACAATGAATAACAAGTAGAGGAAAAACAACATATAAAGCAGCTTGTGAAGCTGTATAAATACATTGATATGGATATGAGCAGTAAATTGTATTCGAAACGTCATCCAGTTATTATTACTGCATTATTCTTATATCAAATAAACTTATGTAATTTGGGATTATATTCTGTCACAGTGCCCAAGTTCTACATATACATTAGTTCGTGTGAAATAACTATATTAGTAGCTGTATTTTCTGATCATGTCATTTTTCTCTTGAAGGAATAAATCTTTGCCTTCTCACACTAGTTTCTGTGCCCTGTGAGTGTGGGAATAGTTTACTGTCGAGCAGTCATATAATGTCGTGCGTTGAAGTGTCAGAACAAATCCAAATCTGGTATTATCTTGACCACTACGGGTGGACTTTTCTTCCATAACAATGATTTCACTGGCTACTCATTTCTCAGTCTGATTCAAATCAGAATCTATATTGATTGTGACTCCTTTTCACCTTTGCATCACATTTTAAACAGAATCTACGTGATCATCAATCTGTTCTCCAGACAAGTTTGGAGGAATTACAAGAAAAGCTAAAATTATTAGAAACAGAAAATGCTTCCCTTAATAAGGAGCTCAAAGGTATGTTCTATAAAAACTTCATATCATCTATAAAATTTCAGAATGTGAAAATAATTCTCTTACATTCGTGTGGTTTTCACTCTTTTATACAGTTCCTTTATTGTGTTATACAACTATACTTAGACGTTAATGTGCTACCGCATTGCATCCTTTCTATTCCAGTATACTTATTTTTGCGCCAAAAGTTTTTTTTACTTAATGTTCATAAGTTTCTATAGGCATGTAGTGTAATATCTCTTAGGAGAATGCTAACAGATTAATTGTAAAAGTCATGAGTGTGGACATGCTAGGTGTTGTTGGACTTGCATATTTGACTGAGTATTCTATTATGTACAGAAAACACCACAGTCATTGTGCTCTGGAACGATGAAGTCCCGATTAATGATCTAGTAAGTGACTTTCAAAGTCATCTTAATAGTTAACGTCGTTTGAGAAGTTGTTAACAATTGTATGTTGTTGGTCTGTGGGTTAATTAGGTTCAATAGCTTAAGATTACTACACGTGTTGTATTAGACTGTGATCACATCATCAGGTAAATACATATGCCGGTCACTTGATTTGTTTGTTTCACCTGCAGGTATTAGTCGTAGTGTATCACTTAGATGTTATTTTACAGCTTTGGTATACAACTCATTTCTTGATACATTAGGCGCCCAAACAATAGACCCACTTCACTTACTAAATCTTGAGCAGCCATTAGCATGATAAGTAAGGTCCACAAGGCAGTGCATAAACATCGTTTTATTTGCACTCAAAATTTTGAAAATGCAGTAGAGATAAAGACAAAAATTTAAATCAGTTAATAAGGTGAATTAGTGACATTTCTGTCAGTGAATAAAGTGTTTTCAGAATATATATATATATATAGGGTAATAGGAAAAATGACTTCCTAGGTATTTGTGAAAGGCATTTTCAAATAGTGATTGTATTCATTTTCTTACAGTGGCTTTTGTGTTGCTAGAAACTGCGAAGCGCGTTCATCATGAAAAGAGGATTTTGTTGAATAGCATTTGTTGAATAAACTGGTAGTTGTATGTTTGCGTCTGGTGCTTTTTATAGTCTTGTTTTTCATTCCACTGATTTATGAGGATGAAACTGACTCTTATGAAAGACCTAAATGACATTTCCTTCTTTTACTATCGAAATTGTGTCAAGGTAATATTCAACAGTGAATGGAGAAGTATTTGCGATGTATATATAAAATCGGTCTGTATACACATATAATGCCAGTATGCAAATTAGATTAAAAAGCATGTTTACAGTTGGTATAGGGGTACTACATAATTCCGCCACCAGAACACTAACATATAAAAAAAATACATTTAAGTGTTCGAAAATAACATGCGTCAGCGTAGTATGTAGCAGCGATAGTACACAGAAGGCGATTTATTAAGCTGAAAAATGAGCAGTTATAAGCGGTTAATAACATCGATAATAAATGCGATAATCTAGGGAAAGTGGAATTGCTAATCGTAATAGAATATATAAGGAACGATAAAATTGTCCGGGGATCTGTAGTCGGTAGACGAAAACGATACGTGAATAATATACGAGATGTGATTAAATGCAATAATATAGGAAATATCGATGTTAAAATAATAGTGACGTGATTTATGTATGAAAATATTAATCAGTTAAATGAGTAATCAAATGACAATTACGAATAAAGACAATAAAAATGAAAATTCGTAGTAAGTTATATTTCGATGACTTGCACGTAACGTTTAGGCCAATGGACTCGTCTACCAGATCGTGTTGTTTTCGCAGGCTTCTCTGTCGACGTTGAAGCTTGTGTAGATGTAGGTGTTGGCACGTCGTTCAGCTGGTTCTTATCGTTGACTTCGAAATCGTCGAGGAACGCTGGTTTGACTCTGTCGATACTGATGGCTTCTGTTTTATTCAATCTTTCTATCGTGATAACTTTCGCGTTTCTGTTTAGAACTTTGAATGGGCCATCATAAGCGGGTTGAAGTGGTCGTTGTACACCTTCTCTCCTGACGAAGACGTGAGTACAATCTGTCAGTTGTGACGGGATGTATGACGCTCGTTCCTGCTGACGTGGAAGTGATATCTTTAGCTCGTTCATGTGTCGTTTTAGCTGGTGCACGTAACCAGTCATATCGTGTGGAACTTGGTTACCCGGGGTGAAAAATTCTCCTGGTAATCGTAATGTTGTTCCATAGACTAGTTCGGAAACACAGCAGCCAATATCTTTCTTTATAGTAGCTCGTATACCAAGTAATACTAGTGGAAGTTTGGTTGACCAATCGTTTCGAGTCAAAGAAGCAGCGAGCGCAGCTTTGAGTTGTCGATGAAATCGTTCGACCATACCGTTGGAACTAGGATGATACGCTGTCGTTCGTATTCGTTTAATGCCTAGTAATTCAGTTAGTTGGTCAAAAGTCGGCTTTCAAACTGGGCACCTCTGTCTGTAGTGATAATTGATGGGACACCAAAATTGGCTATCCAGTTTTCGACTAAAGCTTTAGCTACCGTTTCAGCTGAGACGTCGATTAATGGAACTGCTATTGGCCAACGAGTAAATCTGTCAATGCAGGTTAGAATATAGTTGAAACCATTGGAAGGAGGCAGTGGACCAACTATGTCTACATGTACATGGTCAAATCTAGAGTCGGGGTTAGGGAAGCGACCAAGTGGTGCTTTGGTGTGCCGGTTGATTTTGACTCTTTGACAAGACAAGCAATTTCGTGTCCACTTCTTAACGTCGCTGTTAATGTTTGGCCAGATAAATCTTTCTCTTAGTAGCTTGGTAGTAGCGCTAACACCAGGATGCGACAAGTTATGTAACTTCTCGAATACTGTATGTCTCATAGCTATTGGAACGAAAGGTCGATATTTACCTGTAGAGGTGTCGCAGATAACTTTTGTCGTGCCGAAAGGAATTGCCTCGAGGTTTAGAGATGTTGTTTTAGAAGACATGATCTTTTTGAGTTCGGCGTCATCTCGTTGTAAGTTTGAGAGATGTTCGTAGTCGATGTCTGGGCATACAATGTTATCAATGTGCATACGTGATAAAGCGTCTGCCACTTCATTGTTTTTACCCTTTATGTGTCGCAGATCGGAGGTGAACTGGGATATAAACTCGAGATGTCGTAGTTCACGTGGAGAGTAGTTATCCTGTTTTGCTGATAAGGCTTTCGTTAGAGCCTTGTGGTCTGTAAAGACAGTAAAAGGTGTACCTTCCAGCATATGTCGAAAGTGCTTGATTGCTAAATAAACAGCTAATAACTCTCTACCAAAGGTGCTATATCGACATTGAGTAGGATTCAGTCGTTTCGAAAAGAATGCAAGGGGTTGCCATTCGCCATGTACCTGCTGTTGTAACACTGCCCCAATGGCGACATCTGAAGCATCTGTCATGAGAGACAGGGGGCGTCATTCTGGCGTCTGACTAAGAGCGTCTTGTCATTTAACGATTGTTTAACAGCTTCGAATGCTTTAACAGCTTCTGCAGGCAAATGGAATGAACGACTATGTCCACGTAAGCAGTCGGTCAACGGTTGCAAAACTCTAGCACAGTTCGGGATAAAACGCCGGTAAAAATTGACTAGACCCAAAAATCGCCGTAATTTCTTGAAAGAATCTGGTAATGGATAGTCTTTGATGGCTTGTACATCGTCGGGGACTGGTCTAATTCCTTGATTGTCAATCAAGTGACCGAGGAATTTCAGTGATTTCTTACCAAATTCGCATTTATCTAAATTGATAGTCATGCCGTATTTCTGAAGTCTTTCAAACACCGTCCTCACATGTTTCACATGCTCGGTTTCGTCTGCACTTGCAATTAGTAAGTCGTCAATGTATGCGTAGACGAAGGGCAGGCCGCGGAGTACTTGGTCGATGAGACGTTGAAATGTCTGAGCGGCGTTCATCAGCCCGAAAGGCATGCGCACGAATTCGTATAAGCCGAATGGCGTGGTGATAGCAGTTTTTGGAACGTCATCCGGGTGGATGGGAATATGATGGTACGCTCTGACAAGGTCGATTTTGGAGAAAATTTTAACCTCTGGCAAGTTGCTGGCGAAATCGTGAATATGCGGTATGGGGTATCGGTCAGGTACCGTTTGCTTGTTTAAAGCTCGATAATCCCCGCATGGCCGTATCTCACCAGAAGACTTTTTGGGTACCATGTGCAGCGGTGAAGACCAAGAGCTGTTGGATGGTCGAATAATGCCGAGCTCTAACATTTTATCGAACTCTGTTTTTGCGATTTTAAGTCGATGTGGGTCAAGGCGTCGAGGACGTGCAAAAACTGGTGGTCCAGTGGTTTTAATGTGATGAACCACTTGATGCTTTAGTTCTGTTGCTCGGAAAGAGGGTTGTAGAAGGTCAGGGAACTGATTTACTAAGTCAGTATATGGAGATGCTGGTGTGCGTGTGACCATCAAGTTCAGCGATGATGCACGGCTAATCGTACCAGCGATGTACCTTTTATTGAGCGAGTCTATAAGCTTAGGGCTTACCGGATCAACTAGCAGTTTGTGTTGCTGTAGAAAATCTATACCAAGGATTGGGGATGGAACGTCTGCGATGATGAAAGACCAAGTGTAGGTATTCTGCAGACCAAAATCTAAAGTCATTCGTTTACTACCATATGTAACAATATTAGACTTATTAACGGCTTGGAGCGTAACTGCAGGGTCAGGATGTTGACGTTCCTGCGTAGTCGGAGGGAGAACACTAACCTCTGCTCCTGTGTCGACTAAGAACGTAGTACCGGTATTTCTATCTGTTACATAAAACAAACGACTGCTAGATCGTAGATTGCCAACAGTAGAAGTTTTCATACATGACGATATATCTTTTGGTTTAGCCTGAAAGTTGCAAGGTGAACGACACCGTCGTGCATTACTTCCGTAACTACGGTGGTACCAGCAAATAGTATCGTGATGTCGTGACGTGCTGGGTGACCGAGAAAGACGTCGACGAGACGAGCTTCTAGAACGGCTTGGTCGTGTGTGTGTGGTCAGTGCTGCTAACTGACTCAGTAAGGTGTCGACTTTGTGTTCTAGAGTCTGTATCCTGTCGTCAGTGTCTGGTATTCTGCTAGTGGAAGCAACAGATTGAGGTGTTGACCTCTCGTACATGCGATCTGCGATTTTGGCGAGCTTTTCCATGTCAATGTCGTCATCTCCGTAAGCAAGAACTTGCTGAATGTTTGCAGGCAGTCGTCGCAACCAAATTTGGTAAAAGAGACGTTTGTCGATATCTCTTCCTGCTACTAGGCTTTGCATGTGCCTCATGAGTTGTGATGGGGTTTTATCACCTAGCTCTACATTGCTTAACAAACGATCGAGTGTTTGCCTATCTGAAAGTGAAGTGCATCGAAGTACCTCTTCTTTCAACTTGTCGTAAGAAGAGTCTGTGCTGGGCTGAACGATGCATTGTCGAACCTGTTCGGCGATTTCGTCTGGTAGTACTGTACTCAATATGCCGAATTTAGCCGTCTGTGACGTGAGCTTATTGGCAGTGAAATAATTTTCCAGTCGTGCAAACCAAAGATGAGGGTCTCTGGGCTTAAAAACTGGTACAGTAAGAGAAATGGTACTAACAGATCCCAGCTCTAAGTTATCAGGGGTATTGGAAGACATGTTACAATTCGTAGAAAAATGGTTTAACAGTAACAAAATAGCAAAAATTATGCACACCAAGAATATGTTAAAACAGAAAAACATGCAATGCAGATGCTTACCACAGATTACTGCAAGTTGTGCGATGAGAAAGCACAAGAATGAGCTCGAAATGTCTATTATATGTATATAAATCCGATAAAGTTAGAGTTTAAATAATCCAGCAAGTGTAATGATGCGTCCGGGTGAACAAAATGTCGTTGGAGTCAACAAGTTATCGTCGCGATGAACGAGTTATCGTCGAGGTGAAAAAGTTGTCGTTGCGATGGACAATTTGTCGACGGGGTAGAAATTTGTCGTTGGGGTCAACAATTTGTCGTCGGGGTGAACCAGTTATCGTGAAGGACACCAATTTGTCGTCGCTGTCGAAATTGGTAGTCGGGCTCACCAATTTTGTTGCGTGCGTTGTCTGACTAAACTGCTGTACACATATATTCTATGTATTTCTTCGTTCTTATTGATGTGCGCAGACGTTGTGGCTACTCGACGCCCACAACGTAAATCAAAAGGCACTTGCGAAGATTACGAATATGTATTGAAGCAGTAGTCAAATTCGAAATTGTGTCAAGGTAATATTCAACAGTGAATGGACAAGTATTTGCGAAGTATATATAAAATCGGTCTGTATACACATATAATGCAAGTATACAAATTAGATTAAAAAGCATGTTTACAGTTGGTATAGGGGTACTACATAATTCCGCCAACAGAACACTAACATATAAAAAAAATACATTTAAGTGTTCGAAAATAACATGCGTCAGCGTAATACGTAGCAGCGATAGTACACAGAAGGCGATTTATTAAGCTGAAAAATGAGCAGTTATAAGCGGTTAATAACATCGATAATAAATGCGATAATCTAGGGAAAGTGGAATCGCTAATCGTAATAGAATATATAAGGAACGATAAAATTGTCCGGGGATCTGTAGTCGGTAGACGAAAACGATACGTGAATAATATACGAGATGTGATTAAATGCAATAATATAGGAAATATCGATGTTAAAATAATAGTGACGTGATTTATGTATGAAAAAATTAATCAGTTAAATGAGTAATCAAATGACAATTACGAATAAAGACAATAAAAATGAAAATTCGTAGTAAGTTATATTTCGATGACTTGCACGTAACGTTTAGGCCAATGGACTCGTCTACCAGATCGTGTTGTTTTCGCAGGCTTCTCTGTCGACGTTGAAGCTTGTGTAGATGTAGGTGTTGGCACGTCGTTCAGCTGGTTCTTATCGTTGACTTCGAAATCGTCGAGGAACGCTGGTTTGACTCTGTCGATACTGATGGCTTCTGTTTTATTCAATCTTTCTATCGTGATAACTTTCGCGTTTCTGTTTAGAACTTTGAATGGGCCATCATAAGCGGGTTGAAGTGGTCGTTGTACACCTTCTCTCCTGACGAAGACGTGAGTACAATCTGTCAGTTGTGACGGGATGTATGACGCTCGTTCCTGCTGACGTGGAAGTGATATCTTTAGCTCGTTCATGTGTCGTTTTAGCTGGTGCACGTAACCAGTCATATCGTGTGGAACTTGGTTACCCGGAGTGAAAAATTCTCCTGGTAATCGTAATGTTGTTCCATAGACTAGTTCGGAAACACAGCAGCCAATATCTTTCTTTATAGTAGCTCGTATACCAAGTAATACTAGTGGAAGTTTGGTTGACCAATCGTTTCAAGTCAAAGAAGCAGCGAGCGCAGCTTTGAGTTGTCGATGAAATCGTTCGACCATACCGTTGGAACTAGGATGATACGCTGTCGTTCGTATTCGTTTAATGCCTAGTAATTCAGTTAGTTGGTCAAAAGTCGGCTTTCAAACTGGGCACCTCTGTCTGTAGTGATAATTGATGGGACGCCAAAATTGGCTATCCAGTTTTCGACTAAAGCTTTAGCTACCGTTTCAGCTGAGACGTCGATTAATGGAACTGCTATTGGCCAACGAGTAAATCTGTCAATGCAGGTTAGAATATAGTTGAAACCATTGGAAGGAGGCAGTGGACCAACTATGTCTACATGTACATGGTCAAATCTAGAGTCGGGGTTAGGGAAGCGACCAAGTGGTGCTTTGGTGTGCCGGTTGATTTTGACTCTTTGACAAGACAAGCAATTTCGTGTCCACTTCTTAACGTCGCTGTTAATGTTTGGCCAGATAAATCTTTCTCTTAGTAGCTTGGTAGTAGCGCTAACACCAGGATGCGACAAGTTATGTAACTTCTCGAATACTGTATGTCTCATAGCTATTGGAACGAAAGGTCGATATTTACCTGTAGAGGTGTCGCAGATAACTTTTGTCGTGCCGAAAGGAATTGCCTCGAGGTTTAGAGATGTTGTTTTAGAAGACATGATCTTTTTGAGTTCGGCGTCATCTCGTTGTAAGTTTGAGAGATGTTCGTAGTCGATGTCTGGGCATACAATGTTATCAATGTGCATACGTGATAAAGCGTCTGCCACTTCATTGTTTTTACCCTTTATGTGTCGCAGATCGGAGGTGAACTGGGATATAAACTCGAGATGTCGTAGTTCACGTGGAGAGTAGTTATCCTGTTTTGCTGATAAGGCTTTCGTTAGAGCTTTGTGGTCTGTAAAGACAGTAAAAGGTGTACCTTCCAGCATATGTCGAAAGTGCTTGATTGCTAAATAAACAGCTAATAACTCTCTACCAAAGGTGCTATATCGACATTGAGTAGGATTCAGTCGTTTCGAAAAGAATGCAAGGGGTTGCCATTCGCCATGTACCTGCTGTTGTAACACTGCCCCAATGGCGACATCTGAAGCATCTGTCATGAGAGACAGGGGGCGTCATTCTGGCGTCTGACTAAGAGCGTCTTGTCATTTAACGATTGTTTAACAGCTTCGAATGCTTTAACAGCTTCTGCAGGCAAATGGAATGAACGACTATGTCCACGTAAGCAGTCGGTCAACGGTTGCAAAACTCTAGCACAGTTCGGGATAAAACGCCGGTAAAAATTGACTAGACCCAAAAATCGCCGTAATTTCTTGAAAGAATCTGGTAATGGATAGTCTTTGATGGCTTGTACATCGTCGGGGACTGGTCTAATTCCTTGATTGTCAATCAAGTGACCGAGGAATTTCAGTGATTTCTTACCAAATTCGCATTTATCTAAATTGATAGTCATGCCGTATTTCTGAAGTCTTTCAAACACCGTCCTCACATGTTTCACATGCTCGGTTTCGTCTGCACTTGCAATTAGTAAGTCGTCAATGTATGCGTAGACGAAGGGCAGGCCGCGGAGTACTTGGTCGATGAGACGTTGAAATGTCTGAGCGGCGTTCATCAGCCCGAAAGGCATGCGCACGAATTCGTATAAGCCGAATGGCGTGGTGATAGCAGTTTTTGGAACGTCATCCGGGTGGATGGGAATATGATGGTACGCTCTGACAAGGTCGATTTTGGAGAAAATTTTAACCTCTGGCAAGTTGCTGGCGAAATCGTGAATATGCGGTATGGGGTATCGGTCAGGTACCGTTTGCTTGTTTAAAGCTCGATAATCCCCGCATGGCCGTATCTCACCAGAAGACTTTTTGGGTACCATGTGCAGCGGTGAAGACCAAGAGCTGTTGGATGGTCGAATAATGCCGAGCTCTAACATTTTATCGAACTCTGTTTTTGCGATTTTAAGTCGATGTGGGTCAAGGCGTCGAGGACGTGCAAAAACTGGTGGTCCAGTGGTTTTAATGTGATGAACCACTTGATGCTTTAGTTCTGTTGCTCGGAAAGAGGGTTGTAGAAGGTCAGGGAACTGATTTACTAAGTCAGTATATGGAGATGCTGGTGTGCGTGTGACCATCAAGTTCAGCGATGATGCACGGCTAATCGTACCAGCGATGTACCTTTTATTGAGCGAGTCTATAAGCTTAGGGCTTACCGGATCAACTAGCAGTTTGTGTTGCTGTAGAAAATCTATACCAAGGATTGGGGATGGAACGTCTGCGATGATGAAAGACCAAGTGTAGGTATTCTGCAGACCAAAATCTAAAGTCATTCGTTTACTACCATATGTAACAATATTAGACTTATTAACGGCTTGGAGCGTAACTGCAGGGTCAGGATGTTGACGTTCCTGCGTAGTCGGAGGGAGAACACTAACCTCTGCTCCTGTGTCGACTAAGAACGTAGTACCGGTATTTCTATCTGTTACATAAAACAAACGACTGCTAGATCGTAGATTGCCAACAGTAGAAGTTTTCATACATGACGATATATCTTTTGGTTTAGCCTGAAAGTTGCAAGGTGAACGACACCGTCGTGCATTACTTCTGTAACTACGGTGGTACCAGCAAATAGTATCGTGATGTCGTGACGTGCTGGGTGACCGAGAAAGACGTCGACGAGACGAGCTTCTAGAACGGCTTGGTCGTGTGTGTGTGGTCAGTGCTGCTAACTGACTCAGTAAGGTGTCGACTTTGTGTTCTAGAGTCTGTATCCTGTCGTCAGTGTCTGGTATTCTGCTAGTGGAAGCAACAGATTGAGGTGTTGACCTCTCGTACATGCGATCTGCGATTTTGGCAAGCTTCTCAATGTCAATGTCGTCATCTCCGTAAGCAAGAACTTGCTGAATGTTTGCAGGAAGTCGTCGCAACCAAATTTGGTAAAAGAGACGTTTGTCGATATCTCTTCCTGCTACTAGGCTTTGCATGTGCCTCATGAGTTGTGATGGGGTTTTATCACCTAGCTCTACATTGCTTAACAAACGATCGAGTGTTTGCCTATCTGAAAGTGAAGTGCATCGAAGTACCTCTTCTTTCAACTTGTCGTAAGAAGAGTCTGTGCTGGGCTGAACGATGCATTGTCGAACCTGTTCGGCGATTTCGTCTGGTAGTACTGTACTCAATATGCCGAATTTAGCCGTCTGTGACGTGAGCTTATTGGCAGTGAAATAATTTTCCAGTCGTGCAAACCAAAGATGAGGGTCTCTGGGCTTAAAAACTGGTACAGTAAGAGAAATGGTACTAACAGATCCCAGCTCTAAGTTATCAGGGGTATTGGAAGACATGTTACAATTCGTAGAAAAATGGTTTAACAGTAACAAAATAGCAAAAATTATGCACACCAAGAATATGTTAAAACAGAAAAACATGCAATGCAGATGCTTACCACAGATTACTGCAAGTTGTGCGATGAGAAAGCACAAGAATGAGCTCGAAATGTCTATTATATGTATATAAATCCGATAAAGTTAGAGTTTAATTAATCCAGCAAGTGTAATGATGCGTCCGGGTGAACAAAATGTCGTTGGAGTCAACAAGTTATCGTCGCGATGAACGAGTTATCGTCGAGGTGAAAAAGTTGTCGTTGCGATGGACAATTTGTCGACGGGGTAGAAATTTGTCGTTGGGGTCAACAATTTGTCGTCGGGGTGAACCAGTTATCGTGAAGGACACCAATTTGTCGTCGCTGTCGAAATTGGTAGTCGGGCTCACCAATTTTGTTGCGTGCGTTGTCTGACTAAACTGCTGTACACATATATTCTATGTATTTCTTCGTTCTTATTGATGTGCGCAGACGTTGTGGCTACTCGACGCCCACAACGTAAATCAAAAGGCACTTGCGAAGATTACGAATATGTATTGAAGCAGTAGTCAAATTCGAAATTGTGTCAAGGTAATATTCAACAGTGAATGGACAAGTATTTGCGAAGTATATATAAAATCGGTCTGTATACACATATAATGCAAGTATACAAATTAGATTAAAAAGCATGTTTACAGTTGGTATAGGGGTACTACATAATTCCGCCAACAGAACACTAACATATAAAAAAAATACATTTAAGTGTTCGAAAATAACATGCGTCAGCGTAGTATGTAGCAGCGATAGTACACAGGAGGCGATTTATTAAGCTTAAAAATGAGCAGTTATAAGCGGTTAATAACATCGATAACAAATGCGATAATCTAGGGAAAGTGGAATCGCTAATCGTATTAGAATATATAAGGAACGATAAAATTGTCCGGGGATCTGTAGTCGGTAGACGAAAACGATACGTGAATAATATACGAGATGTGATTAAATGCAATAATATAGGAAATATCGATGTTAAAATAATAGTGACGTGATTTATGTATGAAAAAATTAATCAGTTAAATGAGTAATCAAATGACAATTACGAATAAAGACAATAAAAATGAAAATTCGTAGTAAGTCATATTTCGATGACTTGCACGTAACGTTTAGGCCAATGGACTCGTCTACCAGATCGTGTTGTTTTCGCAGGCTTCTCTGTCGACGTTGAAGCTTGTGTAGATGTAGGTGTTGGCACGTCGTTCAGCTGGTTCTTATTGTTGACTTCGAAATCGTCGAGGAACGCTGGTTTGACTCTGTCGATACTGATGGCTTCTGTTTTATTCAATCTTTCTATCGTGATAACTTTCGCGTTTCTGTTTAGAACTTTGAATGGGCCATCATAAGCGGGTTGAAGTGGTCGTTGTACACCTTCTCTCCTGACGAAGACGTGAGTACAATCTGTCAGTTGTGACGGGATGTATGACGCTCGTTCCTGCTGACGTGGAAGTGATATCTTTAGCTCGTTCATGTGTCGTTTTAGCTGGTGCACGTAACCAGTTACATCGTGTGGAACTTGGTTACCCGGAGTGAAAAATTCTCCTGGTAATCGTAATGTTGTTCCATAGACTAGTTCGGAAACACAGCAGCCAATATCTTTCTTTATAGTAGCTCGTATACCAAGTAATACTAGTGGAAGTTTGGTTGACCAATCGTTTCAAGTCAAAGAAGCAGCGAGCGCAGCTTTGAGTTGTCGATGAAATCGTTCGACCATACCGTTGGAACTAGGATGATACGCTGTCGTTCGTATTCGTTTAATGCCTAGTAATTCAGTTAGTTGGTCAAAAAGTCGGCTTTCAAACTGGGCACCTCTGTCTGTAGTGATAATTGATGGGACGCCAAAATTGGCTATCCAGTTTTCGACTAAAGCTTTAGCTACCGTTTCAGCTGAGACGTCGATTAATGGAACTGCTATTGGCCAACGAGTAAATCTGTCAATGCAGGTTAGAATATAGTTGAAACCATTGGAAGGAGGCAGTGGACCAACTATGTCTACATGTACATGGTCAAATCTAGAGTCGGGGTTAGGGAAGCGACCAAGTGGTGCTTTGGTGTGCCGGTTGATTTTGACTCTTTGACAAGACAAGCAATTTCGTGTCCACTTCTTAACGTCGCTGTTAATGTTTGGCCAGATAAATCTTTCTCTTAGTAGCTTGGTAGTAGCGCTAACACCAGGATGCGACAAGTTATGTAACTTCTCGAATACTGTATGTCTCATAGCTATTGGAACGAAAGGTCGATATTTACCTGTAGAGGTGTCGCAGATAACTTTTGTCGTGCCGAAAGGAATTGCCTCGAGGTTTAGAGATGTTGTTTTAGAAGACATGATCTTTTTGAGTTCGGCGTCATCTCGTTGTAAGTTTGAGAGATGTTCGTAGTCGATGTCTGGGCATACAATGTTATCAATGTGCATACGTGATAAAGCGTCTGCCACTTCATTGTTTTTACCCTTTATGTGTCGCAGATCGGAGGTGAACTGGGATATAAACTCGAGATGTCGTAGTTCACGTGGAGAGTAGTTATCCTGTTTTGCTGATAAGGCTTTCGTTAGAGCTTTGTGGTCTGTAAAGACAGTAAAAGGTGTACCTTCCAGCATATGTCGAAAGTGCTTGATTGCTAAATAAACAGCTAATAACTCTCTACCAAAGGTGCTATATCGACATTGAGTAGGATTCAGTCGTTTCGAAAAGAATGCAAGGGGTTGCCATTCGCCATGTACCTGCTGTTGTAACACTGCCCCAATGGCGACATCTGAAGCATCTGTCATGAGAGACAGGGGGCGTCATTCTGGCGTCTGACTAAGAGCGTCTTGTCATTTAACGATTGTTTAACAGCTTCGAATGCTTTAACAGCTTCTGCAGGCAAATGGAATGAACGACTATGTCCACGTAAGCAGTCGGTCAACGGTTGCAAAACTCTAGCACAGTTCGGGATAAAACGCCGGTAAAAATTGACTAGACCCAAAAATCGCCGTAATTTCTTGAAAGAATCTGGTAATGGATAGTCTTTGATGGCTTGTACATCGTCGGGGACTGGTCTAATTCCTTGATTGTCAATCAAGTGACCGAGGAATTTCAGTGATTTCTTACCAAATTCGCATTTATCTAAATTGATAGTCATGCCGTATTTCTGAAGTCTTTCAAACACCGTCCTCACATGTTTCACATGCTCGGTTTCGTCTGCACTTGCAATTAGTAAGTCGTCAATGTATGCGTAGACGAAGGGCAGGCCGCGGAGTACTTGGTCGATGAGACGTTGAAATGTCTGAGCGGCGTTCATCAGCCCGAAAGGCATGCGCACGAATTCGTATAAGCCGAATGGCGTGGTGATAGCAGTTTTTGGAACGTCATCCGGGTGGATGGGAATATGATGGTACGCTCTGACAAGGTCGATTTTGGAGAAAATTTTAACCTCTGGCAAGTTGCTGGCGAAATCGTGAATATGCGGTATGGGGTATCGGTCAGGTACCGTTTGCTTGTTTAAAGCTCGATAATCCCCGCATGGCCGTATCTCACCAGAAGACTTTTTGGGTACCATGTGCAGCGGTGAAGACCAAGAGCTGTTGGATGGTCGAATAATGCCGAGCTCTAACATTTTATCGAACTCTGTTTTTGCGATTTTAAGTCGATGTGGGTCAAGGCGTCGAGGACGTGCAAAAACTGGTGGTCCAGTGGTTTTAATGTGATGAACCACTTGATGCTTTAGTTCTGTTGCTCGGAAAGAGGGTTGTAGAAGGTCAGGGAACTGATTTACTAAGTCAGTATATGGAGATGCTGGTGTGCGTGTGACCATCAAGTTCAGCGATGATGCACGGCTAATCGTACCAGCGATGTACCTTTTATTGAGCGAGTCTATAAGCTTAGGGCTTACCGGATCAACTAGCAGTTTGTGTTGCTGTAGAAAATCTATACCAAGGATTGGGGATGGAACGTCTGCGATGATGAAAGACCAAGTGTAGGTATTCTGCAGACCAAAATCTAAAGTCATTCGTTTACTACCATATGTAACAATATTAGACTTATTAACGGCTTGGAGCGTAACTGCAGGGTCAGGATGTTGACGTTCCTGCGTAGTCGGAGGGAGAACACTAACCTCTGCTCCTGTGTCGACTAAGAACGTAGTACCGGTATTTCTATCTGTTACATAAAACAAACGACTGCTAGATCGTAGATTGCCAACAGTAGAAGTTTTCATACATGACGATATATCTTTTGGTTTAGCCTGAAAGTTGCAAGGTGAACGACACCGTCGTGCATTACTTCTGTAACTACGGTGGTACCAGCAAATAGTATCGTGATGTCGTGACGTGCTGGGTGACCGAGAAAGACGTCGACGAGACGAGCTTCTAGAACGGCTTGGTCGTGTGTGTGTGGTCAGTGCTGCTAACTGACTCAGTAAGGTGTCGACTTTGTGTTCTAGAGTCTGTATCCTGTCGTCAGTGTCTGGTATTCTGCTAGTGGAAGCAACAGATTGAGGTGTTGACCTCTCGTACATGCGATCCGCGACTTTGTCGTCGCTGTCGAAATTGGTCGTCGGGCTCACCAATTTTGTTGCTTGCGTTGTCTGACTAAACTGCTGTACACATATATTCTATGTATTTCTACGTTCTTATTGATGTGCGCAGACGTTGTGGCTACTCGACACCCACAACGTAAATCAAAAGGCACTTGCGAAGATTACGAATATGTATTGAAGCAGTAGTCAAATTCGAAATTGTGTCAAGGTAATATTCAACAGTGAATGGACAAGTATTTGCGAAGTATATATAAAATCGGTCTGTATACACATATAATGCCAGTATGCAAATTAGATTAAAAAGCATGTTTACAGTTGGTATAGGGGTACTAAAGACTTTTCTTCCATAACAATGATTTCACTGGCTACTCATTTCTCAGTCTGATTCAAATCAGAATCTATAATGATTGTGACTCCTTTTCACCTTTGCATCACATTTTAAACAGAATCTACGTGATCATCAATCTGTTCTCCAGACAAGTTTGGAGGAATTACAAGAAAAGCTAAAATTATTAGAAACAGAAAATGCTTCCCTTAATAAGGAGCTCAAAGGTATGTTCTATAAAAACTTCATATCATCTATAAAATTTCAGAATGTGAAAATAATTCTCTTACATTCGTGTGGTTTTCACTCTTTTATACAGTTCCTTTATTGTGTTATACAACTATACTTAGACGTTAATGTGCTACCGCATTGCATCCTTTCTATTCCAGTATACTTATTTTTGCGCCAAAAGTTTTTTTTATTTAATGTTCATAAGTTTCTATAGGCATGTAGTGTAATATCTCTTAGGAGAATGCTAACAGATTAATTGTAAAAGTCATGAGTGTGGACATGCTAGGTGTTGTTGGACTTGCATATTTGACTGAGTATTCTATTATGTACAGAAAACACCACAGTCATTGTGCTCTGGAACGATGAAGTCCCGATTAATGATCTAGTAAGTGACTTTCAAAGTCATCTTAATAGTTAACGTCGTTTGAGAAGTTGTTAACAATTGTATGTTGTTGGTCTGTGGGTTAATTAGGTTCAATAGCTTAAGATTACTACACGTGTTGTATTAGACTGTGATCACATCATCAGGTAAATACATATGCCGGTCACTTGATTTGTTTGTTTCACCTGCAGGTATTAGTCGTAGTGTATCACTTAGATGTTATTTTACAGCTTTGGTATACAACTCATTTCTTGATACATTAGGCGCCCAAACAATAGACCCACTTCACTTACTAAATCTTGAGCAGCCATTAGCATGATAAGTAAGGTCCACAAGGCAGTGCATAAACATCGTTTTATTTGCACTCAAAATTTTGAAAATGCAGTAGAGATAAAGACAAAAATTTAAATCAGTTAATAAGGTGAATTAGTGACATTTCTGTCAGTGAATAAAGTGTTTTCAGAATATATATATATATATAGGGTAATAGGAAAAATGACTTCCTAGGTATTTGTGAAAGGCATTTTCAAATAGTGATTGTATTCATTTTCTTACAGTGGCTTTTGTGTTGCTAGAAACTGCGAAGCGCGTTCATCATGAAAAGAGGATTTTGTTGAATAGCATTTGTTGAATAAACTGGTAGTTGTATGTTTGCGTCTGGTGCTTTTTATAGTCTTGTTTTTCATTCCACTGATTTATGAGGATGAAACTGACTCTTATGAAAGACCTAAATGACATTTCCTTCTTTTACTATCTCAATGTTTTGATTAACCATCTTTACAGCCCTATTTAGTAAATATGTTCTGAATCATAACTCAGGTTCAACATTACTTCACATAGAAATTCATTCACTTTTTGTTGGTATTTGGATTTCTTGTCGCTTCTTCTCCTGCCTGTAAATCATAATCAGATTGCTACAGCTTTCTTTGAATTTATCTTCAAGGTATTCATTGAATATTAGCCATTGTGTATTGGTGTAGTTTGATTCGAAACTAGTGCTCCATTTAAGCCTAAGTGACTCTCCAGTCTCATTAACTCTTACACAATACGTGTAACCTATTATTGAATTCTAACCAGTTCACTAGTTAGTTTCATGCACATTTCCTCATCATGAAATTGGAGGGAGAAAGAACTAAAGCCGGAGCATAATAACTTGGTACCCGTTAATTTTTCGGCGTTCCTCTTCATCTGTGTGCAACGTGAAAAGTAGCTACAGGAAAATACAGTTCATATCTGACATATCTGTAATGTACGCCCAGGTCAGCATCAGTAATTAATTTGGTGGTCATGTAAAGTCTTCTCAATAAAACAACACTTAACTCAATAAATTAATAAATACAAGCTGGGTAGAGAAAATATGATTACGCTGCTTCATAAAGGACTTTCATAGTATTGAACTATGGTTCTCACTTTCTATTGTGAGTGATTATAGTTTAGACTGAATTTTTCTTGTCTTCCTGTGTCATGATTAGCCAACAGAACCAGCTGTAATCTTACACTAGTTCAAAAAACTATATTGCAATTGAAATTTTTTAGTATCTAATAAGTACATAGTTTGTTTTCACGTAAGTTTATTATTCCATATGCGTGAATAAGTAAAATTACCAAATAACGTCAATATTTGCATTTTCAATGTCTCCAATAGTTATCAGTTTCCTTGCCTATCTGGTTTTCTATTTTAGATTTACGTTCTCAGTTAGATGCGGCCAAGCGAACTTATGATGTACAGGCTGAAATGGTTAATCAGCTGCAGTCTAACATTTCTGTATTAGAACAAGATGTAGCTTCCAAAGACAAACAATTGGTGGAATTAAAGAATTCGCTTACTAAAGAAGAAGAACAAAAGGTATCACATCATAGAAGCCTACATATATCACAATTTTGTATCCTCCAGCTTCTCCATTTTCTAATTCATGTTGTCTCTATCCTACCAGTAACATCCATTATGACTATTAAATTGCAATAACGATCTAATCACTACAATACGATACTCTATGAGGTCAGTTAGTTATAATGCTTGAACATTTATCTGTAAGCTGCTCTACCTGTCGGTCTCGCCTAGAAATTATCGATGTGATCACACATCTTAATAGTTCTGATCTTTGGACACACACAACTGACCGACTCCGGCTTAACCTACTGTCAGCTAGTAGTCAGGCTACTCCTGACGTTACCCCAACTAAAGAAGGAAGAATGCAGTACTGCAATTAATAGTGTTCTCTGAGCTGGTTGGTTTAGTTGCGGAGCTTTCATATGCCGTACTCATGTATGCTCTAAGATATATTTTCCTGAAGTAGTACATTAAGATTATAAGGATACGCCAATTCAGTACAATTTAGTAGTCACTTTCTGGATCCCTGAAAATAAAATTGTCTACAATATGGCTTCTCTGATTGCCATCAGTAAACATTAACAAATGAATAGTTGAAGGCGACATAAGCGAAGCCTAACTGGGTTCACTAATCACTGTTATTCGCTACAGTACTACAGTAGTAAATAAACAGAACTATACTCTTCACAAAATGCATGGAAAAGAACGAATTTCACAAATAATGAGTTCGAAAGGGAGGATTTCTTTGTGAGCACTGAAAAGATGTTTCGTTGTAGTTTAGGATTATTCGTTAGTGCAAACTAACAACCTCGCTGACTACTGAATACAGAACCGTCAATTAGAAGAAGATTGGTCTGCTACAAGGCGGCTAGTAGTACATAATTCCCACTGTTAGTCTATTTGTGTATAGAACTACTTGTCCAATGTCCTTTGGGTTATTTACTGATTTATGTAATCCCAAGGATCTAGCTGAATACTAGGAATTTAGTGAAGATATTTATTTTCATTTTATCTTTGTTTTCATATGCATATATGAAATCATAGGTATTAGATGGTTAGAGGCAATACCCAACAATTCAAAGTGCACCTTTATGGCGATCCACCTAGCTTGGTGGTAACATTGCAAACATGACTGATACAATTCAGTCTGGGCCAAAGATAGGACTAGACACATAACACTGGTTAAGAACCAGTGTACAATCAAAAAAGATATTTACATGAAATCCTCTGAAGACTGGTCTTTTCGTCTTTGCTCGAATATCTTTGTATAATTGTCATTGTTAGCGATGCCTTCTACAATCGAAGTTGATCATACTGAAGAAAACAGTACGATAGTACACGGTAGTCGCACTATATTTCAATGTCAGTCATCGTGGAGTCTCATTGTCAACTTTTATCTCTGTAGCATTGATTTTCGTATTCTGTTGAGATATTATGGCTGGTCTAACACATATAAACATGTACCAAGAACACTGAAATTCAACCGAGGAGGATACAGTAACTTATTTTTATCGTGAAATGTATGCTTTTCGTCATGCCGGAGTTGAATCTACTCAGTTCATATATTGTTTTCTATTAACTCTAGTGACCCGAGTTAAAGTCGTTAGTTGTGGGTAGATAAAATCCTGCAAGAGATTGTAGTAATCCTATGATTTTTCTATCTATATGTATTCTAAGTTATTTCTCAGTATCTATGTGATCACTTGAAGTACACCAACCGCTTCGACAGTGCTACTGGTACAGGAATTATTACTAATGCATTCATTATTTTTCCGTCATTACAAAAAGCGCATTAGATGAAGTCACTAAAATTCTTAGGCATACTAACCATTAAGACTGGATGATACATGTTGTCTTAGGGCCTGATTTCAACCCAACTCGGTGGTGTGGAGTTTGAATCTGCTGTACATTTTTAAGCGAATTGAGTAGGGATTTTACTCGCTTCCAAAATGTAGAGTAATTGTCTCCTGTTATTTTTTCCATGTTATCAAGATGAGTTGTATTTAGTTTGGGACTTGAATAATATCCTGTCTGATATGATTCATTTGTACTACACTAAACTTCAGCTCTCGTGCTAGTGTGCTATGAAGTATTCACTATTGAATGCAAACCGAATGTTATACGTGTCTTTATTTACAAACGCATAGACATTTATAAAATTTTTATTGATTTTTCTTTCCATTCATCCTTTATGCTATCTTATTAAATGAAAAAATTAGAGAAACTACGTTTTTCGTAATATGCCTTGATCGGATATTTCCTCGTAATATATTTTTTTCAGTCACATGCTCTTGAGCAGTCGGAGCAGCAATCTCGTAATATCCAGAGTTTGGAAAAGATGCTATCGTCAAATACAGAAGAAATCAACAAATCCAATGAAATCATCAAACGTTTACAAAACGAGGTTAAGAGTTTCCAAACAAAAGTGAGCATTGTGTGTTCCTAAAACACTTTGATTTCTTCACAAAGATACATGAAGTTATGAAAAAATGTCAGAGGTTACTAATATATATGAGCACTCTATTCAGATAAATTCCCACCCATGCAACACCTTTCCCTAGGACACTTAATAACTTCTTAGAAGAGACGGCTAGAACGTTGAATAGAAAGTCGTGAGGAGCAGGTACACTACAGGCACCCACGACCTAACGCTTACCTGAATAGCGTGAATCCATCAGTTCTGCCGCCTGGCTGAGGCTGCAAAGGTTCTCTCTAATGTGAAACGAGGTAAAGTGGCTGGATCCGATTGTAAGTCTCTAGCAGTGTTTAAGTTTGCTAGTTTTAAACTATTGAATAGGTTAACTAAGGTATTAGGCAATGTGTGGCAGTCTGATATAGTCTCTTTGAAATGATGTTAACCATTGATGATTATCCCAGCTAATAAGAAGCGGGACATATCTTCCTGTGATAGTCACAGAGGAATCAGCTGGACTTGGTTGCAGGTTCTGCGGAGACTGTAATTTAGGAATTGGAAAAAGTAAACCTGAAGAAAGCAGGTGATCTTTAAGCTCGGAACATTAGTACAGATATAGTCCTTCTAGATGAAGACGCCAGAAAAGTAAAGTTTCATGAATATTACGAGAAAGAATATTAGTATGTTTAGAATATGACTAACACCTACCAATAGTGAAGTCGTGTTGCAGAACTGCTATTTATCAACTTCAAGTTTATGAATAAGAAGAGCAATTGTTAAATGTCTGAGTCATTTCACTTATTTGAGAAGTTGTATCAGCCCTAATGAATTGTTATAATTAATGGATAAGACAATATAAATGTGAACAGTAGTATTAATAAATGGTATTATATATATATATAATGATGATAATAATAGTAGTAGTAGTAGTAGTAGTAGTAGTAGTAGTAGTAGTAGTAATGAGATAATAATGATCATAATGAATGAATGCCAATGATTACCGTTTGCTTCTACTCGAGATAAAAGTGAAAGTCAGTTTAAAAAGAAAATATGATTATTGCAGCTGTAAAAAATGAAGTTAGATGACTATAATAATAATAAATAACAATAATGATGATAACTATGTGTAAAAAAGCAGTGATATTTTTTTTAAAAAAATGTATTAAATCAGGAAAGAAATTATTGATGTGATGCTCATAAAACATAATTAAAGTATAGAACTACTTTCTTCTGTGTGTGTGAGTGTGTATGTGTGTGCTGAATAAATTTTAAACCATCGTGATTGTTGAAGAATTAAACACACATCAATTTTGAACATCAGATGATGACGATGCTGAGGATGATGGTGATTCTGAAGTAGGCGGAGGAAGGGATGGAGCTGCCAAAACTTTTTCATGTAACTGGAAACGATCAACAATTAATGGTCTCACGTCATCTGCTTTTGTAATTTCTTTCAAGAATGGGATTAGCTTCAATAGTTCACTGTCATTAGAACCAACAAACCAGCTTTCGATTGGAACGCCATTGTCTAACTGATATCCAAATGCCTGTGGTGAATTATCAATAATCACATTTTTGCGAAGGTCTCGACCAAGAACACGTAGATCTTTCACGTAGTTACCATTCACACAAAAGCAATGTTCACGAAATAGTCTATGCTTGATCCACTTCTTATTAGGGTCAATTAAATTGACGAGACGATCAGTGTATACTTTTGTACTAGCTGTAAAAAGTACAACCTCAAAAAATTCAGATACACTTGAAAGAAATTCATACAAATGTGGTCGAATTCGAACATACACTATATACACTACGCCCTGGTAAACGACTTCGAAGATGAACTGAGCGTCCAAAAGAGGATTTAAACTACATTGAACTAAAGTCTCATCCAAATCAAGGACTAAGCAAAATTCAGGAGAGGAACGAGTTCTTTTCGGTAATGCAGATGGACGACAAACAACATCAGAAGGTAATGGTGGAAGGCTGCGTATGAAGGCATATGCATCAATCTCCTCGAAGTTTGTGTCATCACATTCTTCTATTGTTGAGATTTCCGTGGACAATTCTTGTGGAAGATGATAAATAAGTCGGTTCTCTTTCTTCACCTGAATGTTGTGCCGTTTCATCTTCACCGACATGTCCAACTTCATTGAATAAATTAGATTCCATATCATTAAGAGGATTGACTTGCTGGATTGAATTATTCATCAACTTCGAGAAAAAATATTGTTCAGGACACTCAATAAGTGCAACGTTCGAGTCTGATTCTACAGGTACACAATGGTTTGATGTAATGTCTACTGGAGGTCCCGTTTTGGAAGTACCTTGTAATTCAGGTATTATATGGTCATTTTCTGATATAGTATGGAAAGTTTGACAATTGTAATGTAACTCTTGATTGTTAACGGGCTCCGAATTGGGACTGGGAATACACGATGTAGGTGAAATGTTTGGATAATCTATACAGCTATGATAGGTTTTTATATGTGGTGGATATTGGTGATAGCAATCCTTATTCACCTGAGTATCTGCATCATCTAACAAACTTTCGTTTGTAGAACTCTGAGATTTCAGGATGGGCGCTTTTCGTAATTGCCGTGACTTAGGTTTCGTAAATGAATGCTTTCTTGCGGCTGGGTTACACTTCTTTTGTGAAGAAATTGGAAGCTCTTGGCGCTTATTCATTTGCACTGACACGGTTTTTGAAGCTTTCCTCTTAACATTAAGGCGCCTCTTTGCAGGCCAGGTATAAATTTTCCGGAGCATATTTTAATGAATGAAAATTGGTCAACGTTGCAGAATCAAGGTGATATTGCTTGACCAAGAATTGAAATAAGTAACAATACCAACAAAACTCTCAACTAATTAGTAGGTACGAAGCAATCCTATGTATTGGCAGGTCAGAAGAATCAAGTTAATTTTTAATTTTAATTTTTTTTTTTGATTAGAGCTTGATTCCTCACCGTATTTTCGGTACAAGTATGGAATTTTCAGAATGTGATATCGGTAGCCCAAATTTTGCAGGCCGACCATAGATATCAGGTGTGCGTCGGTGGGGGATCGAACTCCGGACAATGTGCATGATCGGCGACAGTCCTAACCGATGTGCCACCGACGCACAAGTCATCACATTTCATACAATAGAGCACGAAAAGTAATAAATTTAACAGCTGTATTTGTGTTGCATGACATGCTCAGCCATTATAACGACTGACAATGAAATAAATCCCAAAACTCAATACACAAGCTAAACAAGTTTGAAATGTAACACCAAACCTGTTCGCTGAGGAGGGCTCACTGTGGATACAAAAGGATCATTTTGAGTTAACATCATCTTTGGCACAGCTGGGATTTTAATTTAATTTTTGATTACAGCTTGATTCAACACCGTATTTTTTGGTACAAGTATTGAATTTTCGGCACATGATATCGGTAACCCAAATTTTGCAGACCGACCATAGATATCAGGTGAGCGCCAGCAGAGTATCGAACCTCGGACCATGTGCATGGTCAGCGAGAGTCCTAACCACTGTGCCACCGACACACTATCTATCAAAATATCTGCATCGATTGAGAGGGCTAGGTCGTTAGCTTTGCTGAATGATCCACAGATTTCCTCCTGATTAAGTTGGGAAAAAATTAGGGATGATCAGATGAAATATGGTACTCATCCATGAAGTTTGTGACTGTTGGTTGAAGTCACATAGACTGTTTGGCCGGGGCACTGGAGATATTAAGAATCAACTATTGGGGTCATAAATCGAAATCGTTCACATTGGTACAAATGTACTTATTCCGTGTGGTCCTCTAGATTCTGGAATTTCCTTTTACCCTTCATATTATTATATTATTATTACTGTTCCCTTGGTTTCTGAGTGGAACATAGGGATTCAGTAACACATCTCCACTTTGTTCTGTTTTCTGCTGTATTCTTCTTCTGGGCTTACGATTGACCATAATTTTGATCTTCTCCTCACATGACCTTCTCTATTTCACCTTCGGACAACCCACTCGTCTCTTCCCATTTAGATTCCACTCGGGGGCCTGGCACACGGTGAAATCCGACGGTCTCATCAGCGTCTGCCAAGTCTATCTCCTTTTTCTACTACATATTTGTTGAACGTTAGGTTCTTGGTTAGTTTGTTCCCATAGTTTCTTGTTGCTTATTGTTTCTGGTCGCCCATTTGATCTTCAGTATAGAGCCAGCAAAGTCAGCTGTTGATAAAAGTCTGCAACTGCCTGTTGGAAATCCTTTTCGAGACACGCTGGCCAAGTTTCTGACCCATATAGGAGAACTGACTGACTTACTCCTCATATGATTATTCTTTTTCCAGTACATTTTCGTTTATTGTAGTTTTATTTCATTTCTTTTCCCTACTGTTATAAGGTAACCTGAACTAATGTACTTGTATAATCCAGTTCATTTCGAAAATTTACTAGATCGACGAAGTCGTGAAGCTACAAAGACTGAGATGGTTAGGACATGTGTTACGTATGCCAAGCCATCGCCTCCCTCGACGAGCTATGTTATCGGATATAGGGTCAGGCTGGAAAAAAGCTAGCGGCGGTCAAACAAAAACTTGGCATCAGTCAATGAAATCCACAACAGTTGGTCTAAGCCACGTAGGAAGGTGTAGACTTCCAGGCTGGGGTCCTCGGGACGGTAAAATCTATGGTTGGAAACAATTGGTGACATGGCTCAAAATCGTTCTCAGTGGCGCAGATGCATCCACTCCCTGTGACTTATGATCTTCAATGAAACTGTTTTGTGTTTCTTTATTTCTCCTTTGTCTCACACCTCTGCTCACTGTTTCTATTATGCTTTTCGTGTACTTTCTTCTCTTGCTTCGCGTGCTACACGGAATGTGGCGACTTGAACTTCCGCACATTTGTGCAAAGTTCTATGTCGAAAACAGACAGACAGACAGATTGTCTGTAAGCTTCTGTGTAAAGTGTGTGACTGAATGCCTTTAGGATGTCAGTCTGTTGACATGGATATATTAACCTTTCTTTTGTTCATTAAATTGGTTTCATTTTATTCACATGGCTGAAATTGTGTAACCATTGTAATTCGCTATTTTGCGAAGTATAAATAACCTGAAAACTTTCAGCACGCACAATGATATTGGATTCAGGGATTTACGTATAATGATTACGCCATTTTTAGCTTCAACTAGTTTTGCTTAAATACTTGCATTTATTCACTATGTCAAAATTTAATAGACATTATTACACAGATTCAACTAAATGTTTTACTCTTGTAGATTAAAACGAATAGTAATGCCTATTGATATTAGTTGTTACTATAGTTTTACAACTAAGGGACTCATTAAATTTGATATTGGAATCAATATTTACATGTGAAGAATTTATCCTCCTTTTTCCTAGGCTAAACTACGAGGTCAAGTAGCAGCTGAACAGGAACGTTTGCTTGTCTCTAAAGACTCTGAAATTCAGAAATTAAACGTTGAGTTAGAAGGTGTAAAATCAGAACTTTCAGATGTCACAAAACGCAATGCTCACATCGTTGAAGAGCACAGACAGGTTGTCCAAAATTTGACAGAAGCTCAAAAAACAATCAAATCGAATGAAGCAAGTAAGCAGCCGGGAATTCTGATCAGTAACTATCATGTTTTTTTAAAATTTACATTTCTAGCTTGAAATTTAATGTAACTGTTTTCATGTGTATAACTACACCTCGTCTATTGTTAACTATCTACGGTTTTTCATAAAAACAACATAACACAATTTATTACATTTGAACAGATCACTCGATATCCATCTCAAACAAAACTTCTTTCGGTCTTATTAGTCATAATAGTCATAATAGAAATAGTCAACACACAACTGAATACGTCACTAGCTAGAAATTATCCAGCAGATAAGTTGGTTCCCGTTTATCGAACAATATGCTATTTGGTGCAGTCAAAAGTCGACAGATATCCTTCTCATATTGACTGTAAATTTACTTGCATCTGCGAGAGCACTTACTATGAGAGAACAAAAAGAGGAGCACAACTCTGATTCTCTAAACATCTACCAAAAATTCTACATCTCAAGAGAATTAACACTTTCAACAGTGCCATTGCCAGGCATCTCCTTCATGCAGATCATGAGGTTGGACATCGCAAAATCCTTCGGAATCGTCAATAGGCGAAATAGGTGGATTCTTTTCCATTTTGCCGAAGCAATCCCTATCAAACTCCTGAAACACGATTTATGTGTTCAGAAGGAAGCAGTTGTCAATCTTTCCTTGCTCTGGTAACTGGATGTCTTTATTCTCCCTTTCATTTGATTACGTATTCTTTAAAGCTGAAAGTTCCATTCTGTATGATTATTACTGTTTAGAATAAAGTGATTATTATTATTATTATCCCCATTGTATGCATACATTGATTTATTTTGCTTAAACTTGAACCCTCTGGGTATGTCAAAATTGTTTTTGTACATAAACTTATTAATTTCTTTAGGCTGTAAGCAGGTAATGAGAAGCGAACGAAGTAAATGATGGTACCATTTTATTCTTCACAAGCTGTTGTTTTTGCTTTATTCAAATTTATTAATGGGGAATAAATGTATGAATTTTCTGACTTATTGTTATGGACAGGCATTTTAGTTAAGCAGTTACCTGAAGTCATTTTGTGTGGTACCAAATATCCAGTTTTTCCGCAACTTCTTCCTTGTAAATTTGTAAGTAAAACCAGAAGAAATTTTATAAAAATTTATGCTCGTACGGTTATATATTAAAATTCAACTATGCGATATTCAGCACTTCCTTTCTATTAATGCACTCATGTCAGAAAACAGCTTATAAACTCTTTAAATCGGAAAATGAAATTATAATAAGATTTACTGTCACGAAGTTTATTTATTTTTTGTACCTAATGTTCGTCTCTCATTCAGTGTCTATGATTTATAATTTGACTTCCTGACGTATTTGCATATTTCTACAAGTAGCTCAATTGTTGCATTATGTACAGACTCTGAAAATTCCAAGCAATATATGGGCTAGTGGCAAAACCTCTCCGGAAACAAACTGCATTCAGACAAAGCATATTATACACAGATCAAATCTCAACGCTAGCCATCATTATCATCGGACATAGTCTAGAATAGAATGGTAGTCGAATCTCTGCCTCTACGGGCAGGAGTTCCAGCTCAGATAAAATACATAATTTATCCTAGTCCAGATGATTAATAGTAACAGTTTCTACGAGTTGATCACGGATTGAGAGAACCATTGAAAAGTGATATCAATCCGTGATCAACTCGTGAAAACAAAACTAACCCTTACAAACCAACTATAGAAAAATAATAGTTTCATTTCAAACACTACGCTTGCTAAAATGTGAATTTCCTTTCACAGAAGCCTCAGCGTACTGTCACACACTCGCAAGAGAAACTCCGGTGTTCAATTCCACTAACTAATTCTTCTATCCCTCCGTCGAGGCCGTAGATGCAACATATTAGTGTGACGACAAAATTTGACAGACTAACGTCTATTGTCTCACGTGCAGATCGACGCCTCACCACTACCATTCATTTCAGTCAGTGACCCACTTAGTATAAAAGCATACATAACTAACAGCAGAAGAATAGTTAACTCATGTAATAAAACGACACTCATCCAGTAAGTACCACTGCGAAAATGACTTTCAACTTCACCTCGAACTGTCTGTCTATCAAGTTACTTGGCTCTACAGCCACCAAACCACTGACTAACAAGTCTCTTCTATTTTATCGAATGACAAGGATTCGACAAACGTAGAACTCGAAGCTGTGGCGGTGCACCGAGACATCAACATTCACCCCACAACTAGCAACATGTTTCTTCTCATTTGTGCATATACTGTGTGATTATTGATATTTGTCTCCTGGAACACATCTCTCGAATCTTTCTTTCAAACGTTGTCTTTTTGAAGTTTTGCAATACCTTTTGTGAACATCTAATATTCGATTGGTATTACTCAATCAATAGTAACGTGGTATATCTAATAATTTACACGACCCCAACGGGACTATCTCGAACTACTAAACGTTGCGCATTATCTTAGTCCAGAGTGTATGTCATTAATTCCTTCAGTACCTACAAAGTAATCCCCATTAGGTGCCGCGACTTTCTTTTCAGACTACAGACAGCTTCTTCGACTTTAGTTACTGTCTGAAGATAGACGCCTACATCCAACAAAGGTAGGTGTTAGGTACTGTTGAACCAGATAAATGCTCTACAATATATCTCTCCCATCTACCCTGCCCCTACTTTGAGAGGTATTCGAATCGCTGTTCTGCTCGAAAATTGTGTTTTACACCCAACAAAAACTCAAGTAAACAGAATAATTTGAACTGTAAACTTCACATGAATAAAAACAGTATGTTGACTGTCAACGCAGTTCGGCAGTATGTACGGAACCTCATTCACACAAGAAAATCTCAACACTATTTGAAAATTCCAACGCAAAGTTTCATACAAACACATTCATGAAGCATTACGAAACAGTAAGCGAACTTCGAACAGCGATAAGTTGCAAAACGCCAAAATGTTACATAATGTTGTGGAAAACTTCATGCCCTAAGATGTATTTTGATTGTAAACTACAAAATTTAGCTGATTCTATCCCGAGAAGCATTAAGTGAGTAAGCACAACAATGGAATTCGTAGCATCAAAGTTTATTAACCATGTATATTTGCAGAGTATATTAAGAAAATAAAGTTAACGATTAAACATTAGAAGTTTTATACCACTTTTGGAAACGGCACTATTCAAATTCCCAAGGCTGTGAATCATTAAAAAAAATCTTGTAATGAAGTAACTGACAATACAGCGAATAACAATACAAAAGCTAACAGCAAATGTGAAATAAATATATACAGAGAGCTTTTTCGACATATCATGTATAGCGTCAAGTGTCAACTTTGCTCGAGAGATCACTGGACATTTTTTCTTCATCGCCGTAATCGCCGAACTGCGTGTACTTTCTTCCGCACTTCAACACTTTCATCGGCACTATGACAGAAGGCGAAAATAAATACAAAGTACAATTTCCAAATAAAGCAGAATCGACAATGATAAGCAAAATATTTTAATCGACATTAGTAATTTGTGATGAAAAACAAAAGACAGAAACAGGATAATTAGTCAAAAAAACATGAGTCCTAATGTAGGAAATACTCATTTAACGACTACCGAACAACCAGTTTTTAATCATTGAAGAGAGAGTGTATCAACATCATGCTTATGTTGAGAGCCATTATTACTTCTTTTTCGCCAATTGAATAATGCCAGCATTCTTACTTTCGCTACAAACTGAAAAACTCGATCGTCTAAATATATATACATCATTATTTCTGATTTGCTGAAATGCAAACGATCAACACCTAACTGCGTTAAGAATATGGCAATAAATTCCAGAAACATAAATCAGAAGTTGATCTTATAAATAAATAAATTTCTACGATATATATAAAGACCGCTACTTTATATGATACGGCTTTAAAACACTTGACTTACTTGTGATAAGAAAATATAGGAGTTGAAGACGAGTTCGAACTAGATAGATTGCCACTTATTGTATTGGAAGTTCCAAACTGAAAAACACTTCCGTTGATCCTATCTGGAGTAAGTGTGAATCCATTAATTCCTGATGTTGAACATGAACCAAATGTAAGTATATTCGTCTTCTCGGTACCACTCGGAAGTTCACTGCCCAAAACATATCCCTTGGAGCATGACATCTCGGGAATAATGTCAGATTTCTGGAGAAAACTCGAAGATGTTTTGGGAACAGACACAGCACCCGAGAAAAAGTTCACTGCAGCGCCTCTAGTCTCCTCGTGTTTAGCAATTCTCAACTGCATCGATGGTTTAATTTGCACCGTACTGTCATCTTGTAATTGTGATGAAATACAACTAGGTGATACTATTTGTTCACTTTGACTGGATACCGTATCACTGACACCAAAAGAAAAACCTAAATTCTTACTAGACGCATCAGAATGAACCTGTATAGAAGCAGCGCTACTTGGAGTAACCGCATTTGATTCTTTAAAATTAGCCGCCGTAGGTAAGTGGAAACCAAACTTGAAATTACCAAGAGGAACGCTTGTCAATGCGGGAAAACTAATAGTTTCTTTAAGAGTCTGCTTGTCAGGTTTCGAACCAGGCTTTTCAGTTGAGCAACACGGACATCTGTCAACTTCATTATCATTTTGTACCATACATGTCGGACATTCCCAGGAACCTTTCATCTTCGATGGGGGCTTTGAAGTTTGACAACAGACGCATTTAGCCTCCTTCATATCATTGAATACCAAGCATGTAGGACACTCCCAATTAGAAGCTGATTTGGTGGTAACATGTACGTCACTTGTTGGAGGCATGGTGGAAGGTAATGAAATGGAAGGTGGACAGGTCACTTTTGTACACTTCAATAAATTAGGCTTTGGAATGGAACAGCCTTTGCAAGTGACAGAACTGTCTATGTTTTCCAACAGACAGGTTTCACAACGCCACGCTGACATGCCTGAATGTAGAAAAAAAAATCAGTTAGATATAATTTTATACAGACAAATTTGAGATCCATTATAGTAAAATCAGGCCGATGATTCGAGCAAGCTGTTCGTCTTCATAACGCTAACTTAATTTCTAGGGACAGCTTCCTTCAAAGCAGTTGTGATGTCAGTTCGAACAAACCTTTGTGTCGACGAAGATACGATGGATGAGATAGAATGAAAATGCACGAGGTGTGTCCTATAAATTCTGCAAGATGTTAGAATATAGTACATCATAGAGAAAGATTCTTAACCAAATGCTGTTAGTCAACCACCTTAAATTTTCTCGTTCCTGATGTTTGCTAAGGGGTGGAGAAGTTTCACCGGGTTCCAGAGAACATCTGTCAACTGGAAGATGTGTAATTAAGTGGAAGCTGAAATGAAATCTGAGCCGTTCTCGCGACTTACTCGCACTGAGAGAATAAGGTTACGACAGTTTGAGTCACACTTAAGTCAGGTGGCTTTGAGTCTGATTACAAAGAGAAAAATAACTTTGCGGTGGTACTGTAATCACAGCAGGCCCTTTCCAGGTCTTGCACATCAATAGGTGGTTATCACGACGTGGAAAACTGAAGTCATTTGATGAACCTAGAACTTACACTTCACACCGTTAGTTACCTAATCAGCAACACAATTTACGTCATGACCCAAATTATCGTCCTGTTTTCAGCAGCTTCACAAAAACAACTGCTCACTTTCCCGAGAAGCAAACGAAAAGTTTATACCAAGTTCTACTACCCACGATTAGTAGTTCATTTTAAACAAACCTTATGATTGCTTCTAATTTACTGAAACCGTTTGCGTTGTAGGCTTTTTTAGTGATAACTCGGTTTCTCTTATAACTGTTCCAAATCACAGGAGAGATAGTATGAAAATTCTCCAAACCCACATGTTATTGTCAAACATGTTGCCTTTAAAACGGTATTTCACAAAAACATCTCAGTAGTGAAGTATTGCATGGGACTTACTTTTTGATTTGTCAGGTGAACCAACTTGGCTGACTGATTGTAGAACACTTAATCGCTGGGGGAAATCGAGTGATTGAGACGAACATTTCGTACATGAACGACTTGGACAGCTGAAGACATACCTCTGGTCTGTACTGTAAAATGACACAATTTCAGAGTCACTTCCACAGATTTTATGGATAGGGTTTGAAAACGTGAAACTGGGTGACGGTTTTTCGGCGACTTCGCGACATAATTCAGCAGTGGAAGTGGCTAAACCACCAGTGGACTCACTCGCTTCGCACTTGTCAACTTGTTTTTCATTGAACCCAAACGCTCCATAACATTTCGGAGGTTGTGTTTCTGTCCTGGAGTGTGTCATATTTGAATTCTCGCTTTCTTGTAAGTGTCGCCTTTCATACTCGTTCGATAACATGTTCATCATTTGATAGTCTCCAGAAAACGGTGGGAAACGATGACATCTGGTAGGAACCTTCACCTTTAAAATTAGCAAAATTCACACGGTTTTTGGTATACGATATCGAATAATGTTTACAGACTCGATTACTGAAATTTAGGCTGATGATTTTTATTGACTGGTAATATACTATGGAACGTATAAACAAAACAGAAGTGCTTATAAATAAAAGATATGCTGCTTGTTTCACTAATAAACGGTCAAAGTAACGCATATTTTTGGCGCAACTCACCTTTGCTTTATCCACAAGGCTGTGTCGAGTAAGAACTTTTGATCGCAATCAGAAAATAAAGTAGGACGCAACAGCAGACATTTTACAGTCGTGTTAGCAAGTGAGAGTAGTCCGGATCAGATCACTTGCGAGGCAAGTGGCCAATATTAGACGGCCAGATTTTACCATGACAAAGGAAAAGTTGACCAGCATCTGTAACTGTGAGGAAGTGCTATGTCAGATGAAACGACATTGCTGTGAAGCAAGTGCACTAGTATTGCTTGACGACCGAGTCAAGGAGATTACTGACCGACTGGTTTCAATACAGAACATGCACTGATATGCAGTAGTTCGAGTCGCCACACTCCACTTAACACACAAAGCCAGAGAAGAAAGTAAAAGAAGAAAGAAAACACATTAGACAGTGATTATGGACTAAAAGAGTAGTATTATCAAAGAACAATAGTTTTATTATAGATAATGAGTCACAAAGATTGAAGGCATCTACTGTTTCTGTCTTCGACATAGAACTTTGCACATATGTGCGGCAGTTCAAGTCGCCACACTCCATTTAGCACGCAAAGCAAGAGAAGAAAGTAGAAGAACTGCATAACAGAGACAGAAAACAGGTGTGAGTAAAAGGAATAGTAATAACGAAGAGCAACATAGTTTCATCGGATCCACATTTGCGCCAGTCGTTGAGAACAATTTTGAGCCATATCATTAATCCCCTGCAGGCTTCATTGGTTTTTACCGTCCCGAGAAACACAACCAGAAAGCCTACACCTTCCTACGTGGCTTAAATTAATTTATTGGCTGGTGCCATGTTTCGGAATGATCACTAGCTCCTTTAAAAAATTACCCTATGTCAGCTGACATTGCCCGCCGAGGAAGGCGTTGACTAGGCATATACAAAACATGTCTTAACCATCTAAATCGATGTAATTTCAAAACCTCGTCGATTGATATCCAATCCTTACCCAGCACTCGATGCAAAATAACTATGGTTTGAGGCTAAGACTACTTCGTTGACACAAGCTAGCCCAGAAGTCAACGAAGTATTAAGATAAAAGAGCAATTTATTTATATAAAACCACTTTTTGCTGACAAAGGTATAGGCAATATTAAACTCAGCGGGGAAGCACCAGCAGTGTAATATTCTACTCTCAAGGAAAAAAGACGTCAGGTATGGAACGCCCAGACGGCATTCACATGAAAATTACGGTGATTACCACTCATAATAAATGAGAACTGCAATAGAATAATACTCTTGGATTTCAGCCCGTTTACAACAGACGGAAAAACGTAAGACTGCTAACACTTCATTTTAGAAAACTTGTAAGAGGACAATTCATACGTGGGAAGTGTACGTGGTACCCATCAAGGAACACTGATACCAAGTTAAATGTCAAATTGCGAAATCAGCGAGTTCGAGGTTTCACTATTAATAACACATACACTCATTGTGGCACTGCCAAAAAAGACAACGAGCTGCAATGTACGCGGAAAGATGAATAACTTATGTTTGATTTACGCTACGGTTTTTAATAAAATATGCCGTACTAAGTTCCGTAGAACACCCCCGAAGAGTAGTCGAGTATTTTATTGTTACTCCAGCCCCACTTTAGGGTATAACGATCCCTTCTGATGACTTACATGCTGTAACACATCACCGTAGGGGCTTATCAAGCCATAGGACTATGTGACCAACTGAATGACGTAGATACGATGCATGGAACACAATTTCCACAAACAGAACTTACCCTCTTAATGTGACGTGGTCTAGAAGACTGAGATGTTCCAGAAGCGAGTGGAGGTGAGAAGTGCTCCAATGTCTCCAGAATTCGCCTAGCAGTTGAACTTATGTTGACATTTAGATTACTTTCCTGTGAATTTTGTTCCTTGCAAAGTTCGAATTTCAGCGGTGTAGTAAACTGAAATGCAATACGGTTTTTGGTTACAAGTGAAAATTTGAGCATTTGGAAATACACGGTTAGCTGAGACTTAGATAAACAAATACAACAGCGGACTCACACAAGCAGCACATACGGGCATCAGTAAAGCCAAAAACTACTACAACTATGGAAAGATGTGCATAAGCTGATGTAACCGGTAGTATTTTTTGGCACTAAAAGAACGTACCTGAAATAACTCTCGAACACTTCGGCAACTTGCAGCACCTCCGTAAGTAGTTCTTATTCGAGGACGGTATGTACAAGTTGGTCCAGGACTCGAAGTATCAGACAATTTCTGACGTTTCGGTGTGGGAAATGTAGACCCAGGGTAATTCCAAGATGTGTTCAACAACAGTGGTTGGTCACACAGACCATTCTCCAACGTATGACGACCACTGGTCTTAGCACAGTTGTCATTGGAGTACAGTCTTGGTGTGAACATTGCAGTGCACTGCTTTTGATCTGGTTTAGGGACTGGAAGCCATGACCTCGGCATTAAAGAGGAGACTCCACTGGTAGAAAAAGAACGCAAGCTGAAGTCGCTCTCTGAATTATCGGTAGCGTCAAGGTCAACACTGGTGAATGCCGGGTGTACATGACTCCTCGAGAATTTACTGCTGTGTCCCAACTCACCGTCAATCTCAACAGATTCATTGGTTCTCTTCAGACCGGCTTTTGTGTCACTTAACTCACAGTTTTTCAAGGATGTTACCTAGAACATCATAATTTGGAAGTTGCTACTCACATTGACAGCAGGTAAAATTGATGAAGGAACAAAGCCGGTGATTGAGTCAGCAATTCGATGAAAGAGAGACTGAAAAGTAAGAGTATTTGGTTAATCACGACATAAAACTAATATGTCAACATAGTAACATACCCTCCTCGGCTTATCTGGTCCCATGGCCTCGAGATTTAGCCCGCCTCGGCACTTCAGCATGCAACAAAACAATTCTATTCCAATGTCCAATATCGTTTTAAAGAGCTAATGTAAACCAATTCGATTTCCTTGTGCTCGGTTCTTTTTTGTGAGGTAAAAGTTCCTGGTATTCGGTAAACTTACACAACTGGACTGTCGTTGCTACGGTGGATTCAAAATTGTTGTGCTGGGATTAATTATTGGTATGTAGTATGCAGTGTGTTATGAACATGTTTATACTGTCAAAAGTGTCAGTCATTTTGCCCGCTTGTCGTCCGGGGGGATCGAGAGCAGAGATAACAATAATAATATAAAAGGAAGAAAACGTAAAAACATGAAATTGATTCAGATTCAGATTTTTTTCGTTGAGGATAGAAGGTTTAGAGCCTACGTTAATCCTTTTTTATTTGATTTCTGTGGTTGTCCAAACCCTTCTTGAACGAGTCAGTTGAGGTTGCAGACACCACTTCTTCTGGGAGTCGGTTCCAAGAGTTTATGACTCAGCAATATTATTTCCTTTTGGCTTTGAACTCTCCTGATATGTCCTTTAAGATGTTCCGACCGGGTGGGAAGGAAAAGAGAGAATAGGTCAGGTCCGTAGTCATTATTTAGAATTTAAACATTGTGATTAAATCTGCTCTCTGTCTACTGTATGACAGTGAGAAGAGATTTAAACTGTCTAGTCTTTCCTCGTATGATAAGTTAGCTATGCCGTGAACCATACGTGTAGCTTTCCATTGAACACTTTCTAGAATGTATGAGTCCATTTTTGGACAAGGACTGGTGGCCTGGATGCAGTTTTCCAGTCTTGACCTTTTCAGAGATGTATATAAGTAGGTGAAAATATCTCTGGCGATTCAAGGCCTAAACCAGTAAGTAGTGGTGTAATCCAGGGAAGTGTATTAGGACCACTCCTATTCATAATACATATAAACAGTATCTGTGAATGCTTGAGTGTTAGTAAACCAATACTATATGCAGATGACTTAAAAGTGACCTATAAATGCAAAAACACAGATCTCGGAATAACAGTAAACGCCATGCAGCAAGAATTAGAAAAAATGCATAGATGGTGTGACGCCTGGAAACTCCAGTTTAATGTCGACAAATGTGGCTGGCCCTGCATAGGTTGCAAAAATTTAGAACTTGACGTGACAATTCAAAGCCATGCACCCTACAACTGGAATGTGTATTGGACCTAGGACTGAAATACTCACATGACTTATCATTTTCTGAACATATCTCCAAACAAGTGTCAAAGTCACGCAGACTTATCGGCTTTCTACTCAGGAACTTCTACAGAAATGAGTCCAGAATTCTGTTGTACAAGGTTTGTGTGCGTCCTTTATTTGATTACTGTTCATTCATGTATGGTAGTATACGCATAGAGGACAAATTGAAAGTCAAGGGAGTGCAGAGGTACTTCACGTCAAAATTACTCGGAACCGAAAATGGTGCGAACTACTCCACTAGATGTGACACCCTAGGATTAGAAACACTATGGCTAAGACGCCTGAGACTAAACTTAACACTTTACTATAAGCTTCTAAACGACTTGGTGTTTACCTCCACTAATGGCACTCGACTTTCAGATGACAATGGCCACAAACTAAGACACACTAAGGGTACAGTAGCTATTGAACAATGTGAAACAGCCACCAGGCAAAAGTTTTACTTGATTAGGTATGCACAGATATGGAATAAACTGCCAATGAAAATACGTCAAGCAGGTACATTGACCTCCTTCAAAAAAGCGCTTAACGGCAAACTACAAGAGTTTGCAAACGATAGTAGCTCTAGTTCCTATCTGAGAGCCTCCAAAATTATAGGTCCATCTAATGTATGAGCTTAAATACTACACCTGTTTTTCTTTGCCTATATTTATAATATTCGATAAAACATTAACGATTAAGATACTCACCTTCAAACAGACAAAAATATTTCGTTTGTAAAACTTCTACCCAACACAATAAGTGGACTTAAATGGACATAAACCGGCAACATGTAAAAGGCATAACCCACCACAACATCACATGGACAGATGTACTCTCGTCGGGCACCATATATGCCTCAATAACTACAACCCAACTTTCTGAAGATAATGTGTTGAACTTATATCCATAATGTTTCTGAGCAGTCAATATTCACAACTCCTGTCGGAACAAGTGAAATCCTACCCACAAGCAGTAGAAATCCATTAATTAATGCGTCTAAAGCGTATGTATTTTACTCCCAACAATGACATTGCAGATCAAATGAGATAAACATATCACTGATTTCAAAATAACACATCAATGAACTATAATTCAAGGATTCTGCACACAACAAATTATGTATGAAAATTGACTTCAAGCTTTATTTTTTCCCAGGCACTTATAACCCATCCACCAAAGACCTGGTTTTTTGTTAATGCGAAGACAATACTTCTGTATTTCCTGATGTGTTGCACTCACTGACAATCTAGCAGATTTTTCCAACTGTGCACAGAAATGATTGTACATAGTGAAAAGGCTGTTTTATACGATTGGGATTAACATTTATCAAGTGTATGTATAATCTCCAGCGTACATCTGAAACATATTCTGCTATCGACTGTAAATTGTGACTGAATAATATGGTCCTATTTCTGTAACAATTTGATGATGCCTGTAAACTGGCGTCCCTCATGTACTGTAATATGAGAACAAATTTATTTATTTGTCTATTCATTTATCATCAAGGTCTTCCAAATCTTTCACAGAGTATACGCATAGCCTCTGTATCCTTCGTTTGGGGGCATAAACTTACAGACTGTATAGCTCTTGAAGCATCTTCAATGCAATACCTCAACAAATACTTTAACTTCATTTCATCATTTAATAAAAAAGCACTCAACATGTTCCCAAACTCTCTGATTAACTGTGGATAGTCTGTTGGATTTCCATCAACGTACAGAGACTTGAATTTGGTTAATTTTAAACCCTTACTACCCTCAAACGGCGAACCATGAACAACAGAATCATCATGCTGATCATCATATATATCATTACAATTAACAAGCAACTCAGCGTCACTGACTTTCCTGTCTGCTTCCAAGACGCATTGTTCCTTCTTTGACCCGGGATTCACTAAACGTCACCAAGAAATCCAGAAAAGTTCCAGATAACACTTGTCCAAAGAGGACGGGCAGACGCGAGGAAAGACGAACAGAATCTATCAGAAACTCTCAGTGTCCAGGTCTTAATACACTGGACCTCGCGCTGTCCCTGGAAGACTTTCAGAAACAATTTGTAATAACCAACGCGAAAAACCAGAACACAGATTGGCGACTCGAGAGTTCTTTATTGTAACACCAACATATAGGCAACTTTAAAATTAAGTTTTAGCTAAGGTCTATGAACAAATATTACAATAATAAATCACAATATTACTTCTGACAGTTTTGGCCTGACTTCTTTCTGAACAGCGACCGATGAGACGATGACTGGTGTATTGATGCTTCCGCGAAAATATGGGAAGTTGGTTTGAGCAAACAACCATGAATTGATCGTTCAATCTTCAACTACATTGACATAAAGAATGGCCGCTCTCAAACTCAGCTCCTGAGTTACACAGATTTTAGGTGAGCTTCTTATTATTGAAGTTTCCTGTTTAACTTTTCTCTAATTGCAGCCCCTCTATTCAACATTCTCAAGAAGAGGGATTACAGTTGGAGAGCATCAGCTACTGAAGTCTTCGAAAGACTTAAAGACTGTTTATGTAGCTCTCCAATCCTAGCACATCCCAACGTTTCTGACAGGCAGCGCCGTTCATCTTAGACACAGACGCCAGCGATACTAGTATCGGGGCTGTTCTAACTGGAAAAGCTTCAGATGGGGAGGAAAGGTGCCTATGCAATTCGAGGACCTCAGGGCATATCTCCTCGGTAGACATTTTGCAGTACGGACTGATCACAAAGCCCTTAGTTGGCTGCGTAACTTCAAAGAAGCTGAAGATCAGATTGCTAGATGTCAAGAACACCTACACGGGTATGACTTCGAATGCAAGCATAAATCTGGAAAAGATCATGAGAGTGCCGACACATTGTCGAGAAATCCTCTTAGGTATCATGGTGACTGTTCATCACACAGAGAAGCACAAACTTCCCTGCTCCAACTAGAGGCGCACAATTCATATAGTTGGCCAAAACTTCAGTCTTCAGAACCTGAACTGGCCCTAATTTCGCAACACTTCAGCGACACTCAGATCGAGGACCCAACTTTGAAAGTATTGTGGTCAGCGAACTCTTTCACATAATGGGTGTCCGGAAAACACTCACCACTGCATACCACTCACAGGGAAATGGTTTGGTTGAACACACCAATCGAAAACTTAAATCACTCCTACAGACATTTGTAGACCAGAAGGCTGCATGTTCAAATCACGTCGGGCTCACCAGTTTAGGGGCTGACCATATTGACGTTCGCGAATTGTACGGAGTATACTAACGCAAGATCTTATACGAACAACTTCTATAGTATTCGTTTCTCGTGAACCAAAGGTAAAGCATAAGACAGTATTTGATCATTCAAACTACGATATATGATAGAGAAGATTTGTAGCTCAGGTGGATAATTTTGATGTGGTTTTGTTCTCTGAGCTGGATAGTTAGTTTGCGTTAGTTAGTTTGCAAACTAACTATCCAGCTCAGAGAACAAAACCACATCAAAACTACGAGATACATTTCGGGATCAAAACGAGTTGTTAGACGAACGCTTCGCTGGCTAGTGATCGTGCCGCACGTGACACGACGGAGTAGCAAATGGCGAGGATGCTTGACCGGAATCCTTCAGCTAAACGAGTCAACTTAAACAGTGGTGGTCATCATCCGATGAGGATTGCGGTGGTCAATAATTTTGGGGAATTATTTACCGCTACAGAACCCTATTGAGTGGGACCGATCACACACACAGTGCCTAATGGCGTACAGAGCAAGCGTTCACAAAGCTACGCGTCAAGCGCTTACCGGAAGAGAACTCCGGCTGCCAGTTGATCCGGCCTCAAACACACTAGAAGGGGACATACTGACTGCATCAGAACACGTAATCAGACTGAGACGAAACCTGAACAAAGTGCACAAAATGACTAGGGAGGGTGGCGCTAGCTGATCAGTAGATATGGTGGTGTTCACTAAGGTGAGTCGCCCCATTCTGCAGGAAAAGCAATATACAATTTGACGACTCGGGATTTTTGTGCTTTTTATGAGGGCTTAGATCTATATCTTGAAAAAGATAATAATGAACACCTAGACAGATCATGCTTCTACCTTTAAATATATACCATTCGCAAAGCCTATTGTTGGGATGCGACCATGTGGGCTCTGCACAGATTTATGAGGCATCTTATAAAGTAACTTGCTATCCATTGTCAGATCTTAAAATACCACCTCACAATATCTTGTCTCACTTACACTCTAAAAGCGTCTTTACTTGATCCTCATTATATTCCATTAAACCTAATATTTTACAGCTATTTATGAATTTGGATTTTTATATGTTAATTTATAACAATGACATTTGCTTACAACTGCAGTTAAATTACTTGTTCTATTATCATTCTATTAGTGTATAGTTCTTATTTTTCTTCTCCTTAAGCATTATTTGCTGCATTTACCCTATAGTGTATGCTTTACTATTGAAAGTTGTTTGTTCATATTTGTTTATTCTTTGCTTGGCATTCGCGGGCCGTTTGAACCGACGCGTGGATCGACCTTGACACAGCATTGCTGTTTTACTTATTGACTGCACAGTGGTTGTGCATTTGACGGCATTTAGCCACAGACACCTCACATTTTGAGGTTTGTATATTATATATCTATTTTTATGTAATAAGGCACCGTATTGCAGAATATCCTGTATTTTGGATTTTGCGCGTCACTCTACGTGTGGTTAAATCTATAGTTTGGATTATCGTTTCGGATTTCTTTCGGGAGAAATACACAGTACTCAAAATTGGTCTTGTTGATCTATTTGGACAATCATCAATGCCGGTTACTCGTAATATGTCTGGAAGACTGGAAAACGCTGAAGAATATCTTCGAGTCAATTTATCTTCACCGCAAGTTTCTTCTTTACCTGTTTCCTTATCTGTTTTTGATAATTTTAAACACACCCCTCATGTCAGCCTAGGTTTTGATAATATTGCTATGGGAGGTAGTGTAGTAGTAGACTCCGATGTTGATTCGGATGTTGCTACCGAATTAGAGATCCTAGAGCTTAAGGTTCAAGAGCTTAGACTTCGCAGCAAACAACGAAAATTGAAGAGCGAGTGCTCTCAACAAGTCAAGACTGCAGCCAGCTGCGTTCGATCTTGCGCCAATCCTTCGAAAAGCCAACTCCTAGACGGTAGCACCAACTATTGCACAGGGCAACCATCAGAGTCAAATTGTACTGCCACTCCAGTCCAACCACTCCTGAACTCAGTTCGCCCCATTAGAATGCCTCAAATTGAGATGGATAAGTTCGATGGTACACCAACTAAGTTCTTGAAGTTAATAAGATGCTTTAACATGTTCATAGGAGAACAAACTAATGATGACAACCTACGGTTAATGCATCTTTTACAAAATTGTGTGTTAAAATCTATATTTTGGATTATCCTTTCGGATTTCTTTCGGGATAATTTCAAAATGATATTATGTCATATATGTGTAGCATTATACATCGTGAATAAACGTTTTCAGCCTAGGGATTAATTACTTTCCTTTCATTTTCCTATATAAATATATTTATTTATTGTATATTGCACTTACTTAATTTATTACACTTTAATGATTCACTTTAGCACTTTTACTTTTCTAAAACAGCTGTCACTCCCTTGTAAACATTGTACTTACCTCAATATTGGTTGGTTATCCTATGCCTACAACCACGGGATGTAAAGGAAAGGAAGTCGATTTTCTCGCGCAACCTGGAGAACAACTATATAATTCAATAACTATACGGCCTGGTTCAGACAATTAGTGTATATATATATATATCAAATATTTAACCGTTGAAACATAATTAACTTGTAGACAATCTACGATTCGACATTATATCATACTTGATCGTCCCTGTAAAAATAGCATGCATTTTCATGTAAATTTATGTTTATGCAAAAATAAAAATTATTATTATTATATACTTCGAACAAACCAGAGGTACCAGAGAGAATACTATGATAGGAAAGCACATGGATCATCTGTTGAACCAGGAAGCGATCTAATGTTGCTTAACAAGGTACCACTTAGAAGGAAGACTCCTAAATTCCATAAACGCTTTGAAGTACCTTTCACTGTAGGGGGTGCTTAGTGGCTGCACCTGTATGACCGAGGAACCCCATTCCGCTCATAACCTAGTCACACATTTCAACAGATCAAAACCTTTCTGGCAAAACGCCTTAGTTCAGGCAAGTCCTGCGGACACAGTCACCTAGCGCTGAGGGCAGTGCACCTATGGGAGACCAGGTGGTGTAAGGCATGGTGAGTTCGGAGGATTTCCATTAGTTAAACTATGCTTGTCTAGTTTCAGGTTGGCTACGTAGCGTTCAGGGATTGATCGCCCAAGACGACACAACGTGTGACTAATGGGAAGAGCCTTCCCCTCCCACACGATTGTATTGTGATTTGTTGTAAATATAAAAACCTTGACCTTGAGTCTTCGTTCTCACAAGCACACTGGACTTGTGTGATCACCCTGCCAAAGTGCGCTTCACTCTCTGCTTCAGATATTAGCTTGATTATCGGACTTGTATTAAGCGAAGTTAGACGAAGAATGTGTCCTTCGTTTGCAATTTGGGATTCATGTTCAATGATGTGATGAATGATTATTGCTTGCATATATGCATATTTCAACAAATATGATCTACGATAAATACACCAACATTGGAATACTTAAAATATGGTAGGAATGAGGTGAATGTGATGGCGAATCGTTTGCTTGTTTTTTTAAACTGAAACCTCAAGGATAGCCTCAGAATCCGCCAGTAAACTACCTGCGGCGTGCCGTTCACGTGGTTGTGGTAGGTTGTCCAACTATTTCCGCTGGAGTACAGTTGTTAGGATTTTAATGATAGTATGTATAACTGGATAGAAAATTGTCGTTTAGGCAAAGATATATGGAACAGGTGTTTGTTTAGTGGACGAATCGAAGAACAGAATACTGTATATTGATTGGAGAACCGGGATGAGATTTATGATCATCTCGGTGAATACATTTACGAGAGCGTTGCATTCTCTTCGACGTTGTTGCGTTCTAGTCTCGCAGCCAATTGTATCTTCACTTGTTTCGCAAAGAATCCCACATTTTGTTCAGGGTAGATAGAAATCTGTACGAAAATCTTTTAGACGTGTTTACTTTTACGTGTTTTCCTTCCATAAATTGACTGTGATTATGCCTGACTAAACAGTTTCACTAACGCACTGTTATGTTTTTGGTAGTCTTGCTGTCGTGATTGATTGCTTTTGATTATCTCCTTATAGACTGATTTGTGGTCGATGGATCCCTTTGAAAGCAGAGACAAAATCCCACGAACTCCACCTGGACAGTCGTTTGTGAACAAGTCTTTGGTTACGGATACAGAAGCCGGTCTTAACTGTTCCACATACGAGTCAGGTAGCCGGAGGAGTTTTGCTGACCGGACTCCTGAAAAACATACCTTGGCTCTTAGAAATTCTGGCACTGCTTGGTAAGTCCTGTTTTGTAGCATATGCGCTAATGAATTTTCTGCGATCCCAATGTAGTGAGATGAATGTCTCTGGTGGCAATTAATATTGTCACATAGTGATTCAAATTTGAATACTTTTCCACTTTGCGCCATGTAGGTGGCGACTAAACGAGTTCGAGATGCAAATGACGATGAAAAGCCGCACCATAGTAGAAAAAAGTAGAAGTAAAGCAAGTTAAATAAGACCATGTTGGACTAAAATTAGAATTACCATTACAAGGTTGAAGTGCATCTCAGAAAGAGCGATTGATTCTGACCTGTATCAGCTGAAGTCATAGAAAGTAGGATACTACCGTCAGTTGGACTCTGATCTGTGTCTCGGAACTACACCGATTATGCAACAAACCCTTCTACTCACCTCAGGTGTTTATAGGCAGACAGGGATAAAAAGTCTAAAACAGGTTATGTGAGTTGAGTACACAAACGAATTACACCAAACACCTTTAAATTTCAGGTGAGGGATGATTCATTATTCACTGAGAAGAAGAATTGTATTTAGCTACATTTTACTGTTCTGAGTCAAACTAGTAGTCAAACTGTAGTGATGTGTGGTTGTCGAAACAACTAATTATTATTATTTATGAAGACGGAAGGGTTTCAAATAATTTTGAATGAGGTCCCTATCAGGATTTCATCATGAGCTAACATTAGTTAGGGAACCATAGGAAAACCTGGGAGTACTGGGCACCTGTTTCGTCCTACTCTGGGACTCTTCAGCAGTACGCATAGACAGGGATTCGAACCCAGGACCTTCCAGTTACAAGGCGAGTTCATATAGCATTATGCCACTGGGACCCGATCCAACGCTCCTTGAATTCTTACTTCTGTCAATTCACGACATAGAGCGACCCCTAGCCAATGTCTTCGGCGAACTCGCCTTGTGACCGGAAGGTTCTGGGTTGGGATCCCGGTGGGCGCGTTCTGCCTAGAGTCCCAGACTAGGACGAAACAGCTGTCCAGTACTCCCAGGTTTTCCAATGGTTCTCGAACTAATGTCATCTCATGAAGAAATACTGAAACCAAACAAATCCCTACAAACCAACACATAAAGGATCCTAATATATTCAAGTCAGTGAGTCTATTATTTTCGTATGAAATTAGTTAACTGTATCTGACCGTAATAATATTCTTAAGGTTTTTCTTTTATTGTGGCTGTCGCTGCCGTTCCTCTTGTGAAATATTTTCGTTCTCCTGGGGTTTTTCTGAATCATTAATTCCTTACTACCTAATTTTAAAAGGCCGCTACTCTGCAACTTACAAATATGCAACAATATCATCCCCGGGCATGAGGCGAGCGACCCCACTCTGTAGACAAAGAAAAAGTATGTGTGGGCACATGGAACGTCTACACTACTTATGAGACTAACAAAGCTGTCTAGATTTCGAATGAGGTGAAGAGATATGTGGTCGGCCTGCGAAATTTGGGCTACCGATATCCATGCTGAAAATTCCATACTTGTACCAAAAATACAGTGTGGAATCAAGCTGTTACCAAAAAAATTCAAAACAAAATAAATAATCAAGTGCTAGGAATATGTGAAAGCAGATGGAATGAGAATGGACTCACCAAATTGTTTACGGGAGAGTCAGCGATTTACTATAGTCACCCAGAAGATAACCACGAGCACACCGAGGGTGTGGCTATCATGATGTCACCAACGGAAACGAAGGCCCTAATGCAAAGGGAGGTGATCTCGCCCAGCGGGCAGCGAGGAAACAGGCCTAAAATGAACCCACACAAAATACTTGGAGGATCTGGACTTCGCTGATGATATATGTCTGGTTCCCACAGACTGGAAGATATGCAAGTGAAAAGCACCGAGCTGGCAGAAGAATCATCAAGCATAGGACTTCAGGTTAACATAGGTAAAACATAGGTGATGAAGATTCCTGGCCAACACCGACAGCAACAACAGACAACAATCAGCCAGCATAAATCGTAGGAACCTGAAAGAAACAACCTCCTTTACCTACCTGGGAGGCATCGTTTCAACTACAGGCGGAACTGACGAGGATATCAAAGCCAGAATTGGAAAAGCAAGACAAGCTTTTATTACTCTCAAGTCTGTGTGGAGGTCAACAGCACTCAGCATCAAAAATAACATCCGGATTTTCAACTCCAATGTGAAGACAGTCAGTGCTACTATACGGATGGATCAGAGACTTGCACTGCACGTCATAAAGAGCATCTCAAACAAACTTCAGACCTTCATTAACGGCTGCCTTCGCTCAGAACTCCAGATCAGATGGCCAGAAAAGATCAACAACAGGAATCTGTGGGAGCGAACGAACCAGGAACCGATTGTGCGAGAAATAAGGTTCATGAAAAACAGTTTAAAGAAGTTGCCAATGGAGTTGAAGATTGAACGATCAATTCTTGGTTGTTTCCTCAAAACAAACTTCCCTATATTTTCGCGGAGACATCAATACACCAGTCATCGTCTCATCGGTCGCTGTTCAGAAAGAAGAGTGAAACATCGTCAGAAGTAATACAATGATTTATTATTGTAATATTTGTTTTCAGGCCTTAGTTCACTTATTCTTTTTATATGTTGGTGTAACAATAAAGAAATATCAAGCGGCCAATCGGTGTTTTGGTTTTTGCGTCCGTTATAACTAAGCGTTTCTGAAATCTTCGAGGAACAGCGTGGGCCCGAGCGTAGCGAGAGCTGGGCATAAACGGTTTATGAGACGTGATTCTCACAGGATGGACGATGAAGTAGATGTGTATGTGAAATTCGTTATTCACTGAGAAGAAGAATTGTATTTAGCTACATTTTACTGTTCTGAGTCAAACTAGTAGTCAAACTGTAGTGATGTGTGGTTGTCGAAACAACTAATTATTATTATTTATGAAGACGGAAGGGTTTCAAATAATTTTGAATAAGGATTCTTTTTCTCCAATAAAAGTGGTCATTAAGATGTAAAAGCATGCTCCTGACTATCCTTTTATCTTTGGAATGGATGGGTTTTGCATACCGAGTGTCTTGTTCCAAGCTCTATTTTCCACTTGGATCCCTCAGGGAAATGATAACAATGATAAGTGTTTTTTTGTCCTAATAAGTATGTCGTGCTTTATAAAGTTGTTTATAAGTAAAACTGTTTCGAATCTCTTTCTTTCTTTTTCTGTCTCTATGTATGTGTCTCTTTGACCGTATAAGGGAGCGACATCAGAATATGAGTCTCCCGATAATTGGGAATTCTACAGACGACGTGAAGAGTCCTCGTCGTACTCCTCCTCCTACGGTGATAAGAAGAGACAGAAGTTGCAAGAGGCGTTGGAGGGAGGAATATAGTTCTCTCATTTCCCTGGAGCGGGATATGGTTTCGACGCCAATTTCAGTTCGAGACGATTCAGCCAGTCGTCAGCGGCTCACTGGTGAGGTATGTTATTGTTGCTTGGTTTTGATTTTCCTTATGATAATGGATGTGGACCTGTTGTTTTTAAGTCAAACTGTATTATTCATACTCGAATTCCGATGTATAAATGTGAACAGAGGAAGAGTGTCGTTGCAGAATAACATCGAATGATTGTGAAATAAAGCACACGAATGATAAGTTGTTCAAACGTTGCTATATATACATGTATATATGTATATGTATACATATGTATATATATACATACATGTATATATATAAATGTACATATATACATATATATTTGTATATATATTGAATATGTCTGCTGTTAGAGATGGTAATGCTAAAAGTTATCCTCATTGTAGTGTTTTCGATGAACTTTTGTTTCCACGATTTACTGGGCTTACCGAACATGCTGTGTCAATGTAGTTCAAGATTGAACGATCAATTCATGGTTGTTTGCTCAAACCAACTTATGTTGGTGTAACAATAAAGAATCCTCGAGTCAACAATTGGTGTTTTGGTTTTTTCGTCCGTTATTACTAAGCGTTTCTGAGAAACTTCAAGCGACAGTGTGAGCCCGAGCGTAGCAAGAGCTGGGCATTAACGGTTTACGAGACGTGGCTCACATGCTGAGATTCTTGTTGAAGTTATTTGGAACACTGTGACTGTGTGTTTACCGTTGCCTACATGGGTATAGTATGACTCCAAAAGTGAAGTCACTTATCTATGTTCTGAAGGTGTTAATTTTTTGGTATGAATAAAACAATATGTGAGAACTAGTGTTGTATTTGCTCTACAAAATTAATTCTGTATTGTTATTATAATTGTTGTGTTTTAGAAGACGTTCTCTTCAAATACGTAAGTTTGCTGAATTGTTGATTTTGAGTGATATGCTGATTTATGTGTTATGTATGCGTTACGATAGTTTTTTATAGTTTCGACTTCCTTATGCTTTAAATAAGTGTCTTTCATAGGTGAGAATTGTTCTTTATTCGTCGGCCCTCATATATTCCTCACCACCTACAACTCAACCTTCCTAAGGTAATGTGTTGAACTTATATCCATAATGTTTCTGAGCAGTCAATATTCACAACTCCTGTCGGAACAAGTGAAATCCTTCCCACAAGCAGTAGAAATCCATCAATTAATGCGTCTAAAGCGTATGTATTTTACTCCCAACAATGACATTGCAGATCAAATGAGATAAACATATCACTGATTTCAAAATAACACATCAATGAACTATAATCCAAGGACTCTGCACACAACAAATCATGTATGAAAATTGACTTCAAGCTTTATTTTTTCCCAGGCACTTATAACCCATCCACCAAAGATCTGGTTGTTTTGTTAATGCGAAGACAATACTTCTGTATTTCCTGATGTGTTTCACTCACTGACAATCTAGCAGATTTTTCCAACTGTGCACGGAAATGATTGTACGTTAGTGAAAAGGCTGTTTTATACGATTAGGATTAACATTTATCAAGTGTATGTATAATCTCCAGCGTACATCTGAAACATATTCTGCTATCGACTGTAAATTGTGACTGAATAATATGGTCCTATTTCTGTGACAATCTGATGATGCCTGTAAACTGGCGTCCCTCATCTACTGTAATATGAGAATAAATTTATTTATTTATTCAAAGGCTCTGCGAATCGCCCATAAGGATCTGAAACTACGTCCAATCACCCCGCGACAGTGTGGAGAATGTTTTAAGTCGTGGCTAACTATGGCGCCTAATCCGAGTGATTCTGAACTGGTGGAAGTGTTATTCCCTCTAATTCGTAGAAGCTTGTGCTTGCCTGTTCAATGCGCATGGTTGCACATTTTTCTCCATTGATCGGGAGCATCCATTCAACGGACCACTCTGACAATTTGTGGAGGTCCTCTTGCTACGTGGACGTATCACTGTTGCCCTTCAACTCTCTCCAAATTTTTAAGTCGTCTGTGTATAGGACCATAGGGTAGTCGGTGAGCAAAGATAACTCATTGATATACAGAATAAATAGGAGAGGACCGAGTACCGTGCCTGGTGGCACGTACTGCTGTCCAAGTAGAGAGTTTCGAGTTGATCCTAACCCTCTGCCTCCTCTCTATGAGGAATTCCCTGAGCCAGTTTAGTGATCTGCCTTTGATACCAAGACTTTGCAATTTCATGAGGTACTTTACCAAAGGCTTTACCGAAGTCTATGAAGACGACGTCAGCGGGTCTTCTGTTGTGCTTTGATTTGGCCCAGCTTTCTCTTGCAGTGAGATTTGACAGGCATGAGAGGACCCTCCGGAAGCCATGCTGTGCTCTAGATAACAAGCTGCTATTTTACCAGATACGCCATAATGCTTTTCTTGATAATTCTTTCCAGTGTCTTGATTAAAATGCCGGTGAGAATAATAGGCCTGTAATTTGAGGGGCTTTGCCTTGATCCTAAAAATATGAAACTGATGAGATATGAAATTGATAAATATGTAGTATATATATATATATATCAGCAGTAATAATAGTGTAGAGGACACAGTAGCTGGAGTAGTCAGAAGAGTAAGACAAAGAAAAAGGTAAAGAAATAAACTATGAGTTCATGTGTCTACCGTTTATTAGTGTGTGAGCTTTAAGGAAATAGGGCGTTTAGACGCAATCCTCGTATATCTGTGTGACTATCCAGCCTTCTCTAAGGGCTGTTCACGAATGATTTAGTAGCTACATCTGCTGGCAGAGAGTTTTGAGGACGGCAAACTCAAAGCGAATAGATACGGAAGCGCACTCGAGTCCGTGTGCTGCGGTGAGCTATCCTTCACGGATTCCTATATAGAAACCAATACGTACTTGGTAACAGAATGCTTAGATTTGGGTGATTCTGGTCATCAGTAATAAAGTCGTCCCCCAAGCCGCCGGTAGTGTGAAGAGACCTTATTCCTAAAGCCCTTCATCATATGGTTCATTTAGAAGACCCATCACTCCTTTTGTCACCCATCTTTGCACGCTTTCCAAAAGGTTCACGTCTCTTCTAAGCGGTGGAGGTACAATGATATTGTACACTTCAAGGTGTGGCACGATTTATGTTTTGTACAACTTTAGAAAGAGCTCAGGAGTGAGTGCACTTAACTGTCGATGTATTAAGTGTCCTGTCACGTATGCCCTCGCCACATTCCCTATGTAATTCACGCTTGTGTTCATTTTTTCAGTCAGAACTAGACCTAAGCCACGCCCTGACATCTTTCAAGATAAGATTTCGCTTTACAGACTGTGACTTGTTATCTGCAGCCTACAGGATCGTGATCGCTCTACTGTGAAATTTTTTCAGGTTAAAATTCCCACCGCTGGTCATCGGCTAGTCTTCCAGAAGCTCTACTTCTACCTGCGATCTATTTAAGTCTTCCGAGGACTACAGTGCCCCCACTAATAAAATAGTTACCCCACCAGCGTGAAGAAGAATCAGGCAGCTAGACGCCATGGCAAATCATTGATGAAAATCAAAAACACCAGTGGCCCTACGACATAAACCTGTGGAACTACTGATGACGAGCTGTGTCAAGGTCATCGGACTCGACTGACCTCAGTGCAGAATTTTCTTGTACCAGATAGTCTTGCAACCATTACAGAAGAGGCAAACCTATGCTTACCTGACTAATTTTGAGTTAAAGAAGGATATGGTGAATTGTGTCGAATTCCTTCGAGGAGTCAAGGTAGGTCACATGGACTAGAATACTCACATCACGGCATGATGTTCAATTGCTCCAGGCTTATAGAAGAATTGCTATGCATGATCTGCGTTTCCTGTAACTATGTTGTGCTTCATGTAGTCTATTAACCATGTAAAGGCGTTCCCTGATGTGGTCATCAATCAGACGTTCCAGTAATACTGATAACATTGAGATTAGCGCAACTGGTCTATAATTGATGACATTTTACCTATCCCCACCCTTAAAAACAAGCGAAAGGTTGTCTCTTTTACAATCCCTTGACAAATTCCCTGAATCATTTTAACTCTTACAACAGAACCTAAACAGTGCTTCGGCGCACTGCTTCAGATTTAGGAGCATGTGTCAATGAAGCTGAAGATTGAACGATCAATTAATGGTTGTTTCCTCAAAACAAACTTCCCTATATTTTCGCGGAGACATCAATACACCAGTCATCGTCTCATCGGTCGCTGTTCAGAAAGAAGAGTGAAACATCGTCAGAAGTAATACAATGATTTATTATTGTAATATTTGTTTTCAGGCCTTAGTTCACTTATTCTTTTTATATGTTGGTGTAACAATAAAGAAATATCAAGCGGCCAATCGGTGTTTTGGTTTTTGCGTCCGTTATAACTAAGCGTTTCTGAAATCTTCGAGGAACAGCGTGGGCCCGAGCGTAGCGAGAGCTGGGCATTAACGGTTTATGAGACGTGATTCTCACAGGATGGACGATGAAGTAGATGTGTATGTGAAATTCGTTATTCACTGAGAAGAAGAATTGTATTTAGCTACATTTTACTGTTCTGAGTCAAACTAGTAGTCAAACTGTAGTGATGTGCGGTTGTCGAAACAACTAATTATTATTATTTATGAAGACGGAAGGGTTTCAAATAATTTTGAATAAGGATTCTTTTTCTCCAATAAAAGTGGTCATTAAGATGTAAAAGCATGCTCCTGACTATCCTTTTATCTTTGGAATGGATGGGTTTTGCATACCGAGTGTCTTGTTCCAAGCTCTATTTTCCACTTGGATCCCTCAGGGAAATGATAACAATGATAAGTGTTTTTTTGTCCTAATAAGTATGTCGTGCTTTATAAAGTTGTTTATAAGTAAAACTGTTTCGAATCTCTTTCTTTCTTTTTCTGTCTCTATGCATGTGTCTCTTTGACCGTATAAGGGAGCGACATCAGAATTTGAGTCTCCCGATAATTGGGAATTCTACAGACGACGTGAAGAGTCCTCGTCGTACTCCTCCTCCTACGGTGATAAGAAGAGACAGAAGTTGCAAGAGGCGTTGGAGGGAGGAATATAGTTCTCTCATTTCCCTGGAGCGGGATATGGTTTCGACGCCAATTTCAGTTCGAGACGATTCAGCCAGTCGTCAGCGGCTCACTGGTGAGGTATGTTATTGTTGCTTGGTTTTGATTTTCCTTATGATAATGGATGTGGACCTGTTGTTTTTAAGTCAAACTGTATTATTCATACTCGAATTCCGATGTATAAATGTGAACAGAGGAAGAGTGTCGTTGCAGAATAACATCGAATGATTGTGAAATAAAGCACACGAATGATAAGTTGTTCAAACGTTGCTATATATACATGTATATATGTATATGTATACATATGTATATATATACATACATGTATATATATAAATGTACATATATACATATATATTTGTATATATATTGAATATGTCTGCTGTTAGAGATGGTAATGCTAAAAGTTATCCTCATTGTAGTGTTTTCGATGAACTTTTGTTTCCACGATTTACTGGGCTTACCGAACATGCTGTGTCAATGTAGTTCAAGATTGAACGATCAATTCATGGTTGTTTGCTCAAACCAACTTATGTTGGTGTAACAATAAAGAATCCTCGAGTCAACAATTGGTGTTTTGGTTTTTTCGTCCGTTATTACTAAGCGTTTCTGAGAAACTTCAAGCGACAGCGTGAGCCCGAGCGTAGCAAGAGCTGGGCATTAACGGTTTACGAGACGTGGCTCACATGCTGAGATTCTTGTTGAAGTTATTTGGAACACTGTGACTGTGTGTTTACCGTTGCCTACATGGGTATAGTATGACTCCAAAAGTGAAGTCACTTATCTATGTTCTGAAGGTGTTAATTTTTTGGTATGAATAAAACAATATGTGAGAACTAGTGTTGTATTTGCTCTACAAAATTAATTCTGTATTGTTATTATAATTGTTGTGTTTTAGAAGACGTTCTCTTCAAATACGTAAGTTTGCTGAATTGTTGATTTTGAGTGATATGCTGATTTATGTGTTATGTATGCGTTACGATAGTTTTTTATAGTTTCGACTTCCTTATGCTTTAAATAAGTGTCTTTCATAGGTGAGAATTGTTCTTTATTCGTCGGGCCTCATATATTCCTCACCACCTACAACTCAACCTTCCTAAGGTAATGTGTTGAACTTATATCCATAATGTTTCTGAGCAGTCAATATTCACAACTCCTGTCGGAACAAGTGAAATCCTTCCCACAAGCAGTAGAAATCCATCAATTAATGCGTCTAAAGCGTATGTATTTTACTCCCAACAATGACATTGCAGATCAAATGAGATAAACATATCACTGATTTCAAAATAACACATCAATGAACTATAATCCAAGGACTCTGCACACAACAAATCATGTATGAAAATTGACTTCAAGCTTTATTTTTTCCCAGGCACTTATAACCCATCCACCAAAGATCTGGTTGTTTTGTTAATGCGAAGACAATACTTCTGTATTTCCTGATGTGTTTCACTCACTGACAATCTAGCAGATTTTTCCAACTGTGCACGGAAATGATTGTACGTTAGTGAAAAGGCTGTTTTATACGATTAGGATTAACATTTATCAAGTGTATGTATAATCTCCAGCGTACATCTGAAACATATTCTGCTATCGACTGTAAATTGTGACTGAATAATATGGTCCTATTTCTGTGACAATCTGATGATGCCTGTAAACTGGCGTCCCTCATCTACTGTAATATGAGAATAAATTTATTTATTTATTCAAAGGCTCTGCGAATCGCCCATAAGGATCTGAAACTACGTCCAATCACCCCGCGACAGTGTGGAGAATGTTTTAAGTCGTGGCTAACTATGGCGCCTAATCCGAGTGATTCTGAACTGGTGGAAGTGTTATTCCCTCTAATTCGTAGAAGCTTGTGCTTGCCTGTTCAATGCGCATGGTTGCACATTTTTCTCCATTGATCGGGAGCATCCATTCAACGGACCACTCTGACAATTTGTGGAGGTCCTCTTGCTACGTGGACGTATCACTGTTGCCCTTCAACTCTCTCCAAATTTTTAAGTCGTCTGTGTATAGGACCATAGGGTAGTCGGTGAGCAAAGATAACTCATTGATATACAGAATAAATAGGAGAGGACCGAGTACCGTGCCTGGTGGCACGTACTGCTGTCCAAGTAGAGAGTTTCGAGTTGATCCTAACCCTCTGCCTCCTCTCTATGAGGAATTCCCTGAGCCAGTTTAGTGATCTGCCTTTGATACCAAGACTTTGCAATTTCATGAGGTACTTTACCAAAGGCTTTACCGAAGTCTATGAAGACGACGTCAGCGGGTCTTCTGTTGTGCTTTGATTTGGCCCAGCTTTCTCTTGCAGTGAGATTTGACAGGCATGAGAGGACCCTCCGGAAGCCATGCTGTGCTCTAGATAACAAGCTGCTATTTTACCAGATACGCCATAATGCTTTTCTTGATAATTCTTTCCAGTGTCTTGATTAAAATGCCGGTGAGAATAATAGGCCTGTAATTTGAGGGGCTTTGCCTTGATCCTAAAAATATGAAACTGATGAGATATGAAATTGATAAATATGTAGTACATGTATATGTGCACGTACATATATATATCAGCAGTAATAATAGTGTAGAGGACACAGTAGCTGGAGTAGTCAGAAGAGTAAGACAAAGAAAAAGGTAAAGAAATAAACTATGAGTTCATGTGTCTACCGTTTATTAGTGTGTGAGCTTTAAGGAAATAGGGCGTTTAGACGCAATCCTCGTATATCTGTGTGACTATCCAGCCTTCTCTAAGGGCTGTTCACGAATGATTTAGTAGCTACATCTGCTGGCAGAGAGTTTTGAGGACGGCAAACTCAAAGCGAATAGATACGGAAGCGCACTCGAGTCCGTGTGCTGCGGTGAGCTATCCTTCACGGATTCCTATATAGAAACCAATACGTACTTGGTAACAGAATGCTTAGATTTGGGTGATTCTGGTCATCAGTAATAAAGTCGTCCCCCAAGCCGCCGGTAGTGTGAAGAGACCTTATTCCTAAAGCCCTTCATCATATGGTTCATTTAGAAGACCCATCACTCCTTTTGTCACCCATCTTTGCACGCTTTCCAAAAGGTTCACGTCTCTTCTAAGCGGTGGAGGTACAATGATATTGTACACTTCAAGGTGTGGCACGATTTATGTTTTGTACAACTTTAGAAAGAGCTCAGGAGTGAGTGCACTTAACTGTCGATGTATTAAGTGTCCTGTCACGTATGCCCTCGCCACATTCCCTATGTAATTCACGCTTGTGTTCATTTTTTCAGTCAGAACTAGACCTAAGCCACGCCCTGACATCTTTCAAGATAGGATTTCGCTTTACAGACTGTGACTTGTTATCTGCAGCCTACAGGATCGTGATCGCTCTACTGTGAAATTTTTTCAGGTTAAAATTCCCACCGCTGGTCATCGGCTAGTCTTCCAGAAGCTCTACTTCTACCTGCGATCTATTTAAGTCTTCCGAGGACTACAGTGCCCCCACTAATAAAATAGTTACCCCACCAGCGTGAAGAAGAATCAGGCAGCTAGACGCCATGGCAAATCATTGATGAAAATCAAAAACACCAGTGGCCCTACGACATAAACCTGTGGAACTACTGATGACGAGCTGTGTCAAGGTCATCGGACTCGACTGACCTCAGTGCAGAATTTTCTTGTACCAGATAGTCTTGCAACCATTACAGAAGAGGCAAACCTATGCTTACCTGACTAATTTTGAGTTAAAGAAGGATATGGTGAATTGTGTCGAATTCCTTCGAGGAGTCAAGGTAGGTCACATGGACTAGAATACTCACATCACGGCATGATGTTCAATTGCTCCAGGCTTATAGAAGAATTGCTATGCATGATCTGCGTTTCCTGTAACTATGTTGTGCTTCATGTAGTCTATTAACCATGTAAAGGCGTTCCCTGATGTGGTCATCAATCAGACGTTCCAGTAATACTGATAACATTGAGATTAGCGCAACTGGTCTATAATTGATGACATTTTACCTATCCCCACCCTTAAAAACAAGCGAAAGGTTGTCTCTTTTACAATCCCTTGACAAATTCCCTGAATCATTTTAACTCTTACAACAGAACCTAAACAGTGCTTCGGCGCACTGCTTCAGATTTAGGAGCCTGTGTCAATGAAGCTGAAGATTGAACGATCAATTAATGGTTGTTTCCTCAAAACAAACTTCCCTATATTTTCGCGGAGACATCGATACACCAGTCATCGTCTCATCGGTCGCTGTTCAGAAAGAAGAGTGAAACATCGTCAGAAGTAATACAATGATTTATTATTGTAATATTTGTTTTCAGGCCTTAGTTCACTTATTCTTTTTATATGTTGGTGTAACAATAAAGAAATATCAAGCGGCCAATCGGTGTTTTGGTTTTTGCGTCCGTTATAACTAAGCGTTTCTGAAATCTTCGAGGAACAGCGTGGGCCCGAGCGTAGCGAGAGCTGGGCATTAACGGTTTATGAGACGTGATTCTCACAGGATGGACGATGAAGTAGATGTGTATGTGAAATTCGTTATTCACTGAGAAGAAGAATTGTATTTAGCTACATTTTACTGTTCTGAGTCAAACTAGTAGTCAAACTGTAGTGATGTGCGGTTGTCGAAACAACTAATTATTATTATTTATGAAGACGGAAGGGTTTCAAATAATTTTGAATAAGGATTCTTTTTCTCCAATAAAAGTGGTCATTAAGATGTAAAAGCATGCTCCTGACTATCCTTTTATCTTTGGAATGGATGGGTTTTGCATACCGAGTGTCTTGTTCCAAGCTCTATTTTCCACTTGGATCCCTCAGGGAAATGATAACAATGATAAGTGTTTTTTTGTCCTAATAAGTATGTCGTGCTTTATAAAGTTGTTTATAAGTAAAACTGTTTCGAATCTCTTTCTTTCTTTTTCTGTCTCTATGTATGTGTCTCTTTGACCGTATAAGGGAGCGACATCAGAATATGAGTCTCCCGATAATTGGGAATTCTACAGACGACGTGAAGAGTCCTCGTCGTACTCCTCCTCCTACGGTGATAAGAAGAGACAGAAGTTGCAAGAGGCGTTGGAGGGAGGAATATAGTTCTCTCATTTCCCTGGAGCGGGATATGGTTTCGACGCCAATTTCAGTTCGAGACGATTCAGCCAGTCGTCAGCGGCTCACTGGTGAGGTATGTTATTGTTGCTTGGTTTTGATTTTCCTTATGATAATGGATGTGGACCTGTTGTTTTTAAGTCAAACTGTATTATTCATACTCGAATTCCGATGTATAAATGTGAACAGAGGAAGAGTGTCGTTGCAGAATAACATCGAATGATTGTGAAATAAAGCACACGAATGATAAGTTGTTCAAACGTTGCTATATATACATGTATATATGTATATGTATACATATGTATATATATACATATATGTATATATATAAATGTACATATATACATATATATTTGTATATATATTGAATATGTCTGCTGTTAGAGATGGTAATGCTAAAAGTTATCCTCATTGTAGTGTTTTCGATGAACTTTTGTTTCCACGATTTACTGGGCTTACCGAACATGCTGTGTCAATGTAGTTCAAGATTGAACGATCAATTCATGGTTGTTTGCTCAAACCAACTTATAATAATAATAATAATAATAATTTATTTTCATATAAACATAAATTTACATGAAAATGCATGCCATTTTTACAGGCACGATCAAGGATGATATAATGTCAAATCTTAAATTGTCTACAAGTTAATAATGTTTCAACAGTTAAATATTTGATATATATATAAATACACATTGTCTGAACTAGGCTGTATAGTTATTGAATTGTACAATTGTCCTCCAGGTTGAGCGGGAAAATCGACTTCGTTTCGTTTTCATCCCGTGGTTGTAGGCATACGATAATCAACCAATATTGAGGTAAGTACAACGTTTACAAGGAATTGGAAGCTGTTTTAGAAAAATTAAAGTGCTGTGGTGTAACATTAAAGTGTAATAGATTAAGTGAGTGAAATATATCATTAATAAACACATTTATATAGAAAACAGAATGGGGAAGTAATTAATCCTTAGGCCGACAACGTTCATTTGCAATGTATAATGAAACCAATATATTTTATACTATCATGCGTTCACTTTTGGCTTTAATACAATTATTTTCAAGCCAGTTGTCTTTATTTCATGTCTTTTTTTCTATTTGGTGCACAACCGTACCCTCCAGAGAATAGGAATAGAATAAGTCGAATCAAATTCATAAAGAGCTATAAAATGTTAGGTTTAATGGAATATAATGAGAATCAAGTAAAGACGTTATTAGAAAATAAGTGAGACAAGATATTGTGAAGTGGTATTTAAAGATCTGACAATGGATAGCAAGTTAATTTATAAGATGCCCCATAAATCTGTGCAGATCCCACGTGGTCGCATCTCAACAATAGGCTGAGCGAATGGTATATATTTAAAGGTAGAAGCATTATCTGTCAAGGCGTTCACTATTATCTTTTTCAAGATAAAGATCTAAGCCCTCATAAAAATCAGAAATATCTCGAGCCTTTAATTTGTATATTGCTGTTCCTGCAGAATGGGGCGATTCACCTTAGTGACCACCACCATATCTACTGATCAGCTAACGCCACCCTCCCTCCTTTTTTGATGTTAGGCTCTGAGACTATGATTATTATGGCTACCGCAAATATATTGCTTGGTACCAGACATGTTCGTACCCCATATTCCATCTCCCTAGCTTTCTTAATGAGTGCTTCCAATAGGTCTCCACGTACATCTTTACGAACATATTATATATGTGTGCATGCATCCTGATGAACAGATTACTTTATAAGAAGTTAAAACCTTAAAGAGTAAAACGAATAGGTATTGTGAATAGTGGAGCAAGATTTAGCAGAATACTATAGTTAAGGTTCAATTTAGGTAGTATGGACTGAAGGTAAGGTCGGTTGGCAGGACTTAGTGTACTAAATTTTCATGACAGTCTTATATATAGTAAACATCTGACATTGCAAAGTAACGTGTCTAGACATATTATAAAAAGATATTAACACAGAACCAACGAAATTTTGGCGTTTTTTAACAATACTGCAGTGTGTGTATACTGAAGAATGGTGGTTAGTCTACAGGGAGCCGTAGAGTAAATCAAACCATATATGATAAGAGTATAATCAATAATATAGTTCGTATATCAAATATTACACTAGGTTCAATAATTGAGTGTTATAAGGGAAACAAGCGTGGTAAAGCAAGAGAACATTTGATGCATAAATATTTTAAGTATTTTAATATCCATCTAATTTAAGAGTTGAACATGCATGATTAATAAGTATTGTTATATTAGTATATACATATGTAAAACGTTAAAAGGTGTGGATGCTATTACAATTATTTCCAGTGTTACTTTCACCAACACAACTTAGTGAAAATTATAGAGAATAGAAATCAGTAAATTAGTTAACGTTCGCTGCGTGAGTATTAGAGTCGAGATATACGTATGTGACTATACTGAAGACTGGACTGGCCTTCAATTTCCGTTCTACCAACAGTTGTGGTCTTTTAGACGAGCTAGGGTGGACATGTTAAAGTGTCTTTCTAGGCTCCGTTTGAACCCATCAGGGTTTTCACAACATCTTATTTCAGGTGGTAGTTGGTTCCAAAGAGTGCAATATTTTATGGTGAAAAAGTTTGCCCTAATGGATTTTCTGTGGGTAGCCACCTTGACAAGGTAGTCGTGGTTTCGCAGCTGATATGATTTAATATTTTCCCAAGTTATGGATGAGTTACTGTAGCAGTGTTTCCTAATGACTTTGAAGAGTAGAAATAGGTTGCACTTCACTCTCCTTAACCACAGAGGCTCTAATTTCAGACGTACACACCTGTCAACATATTCCACTTGTTGGTCGAACCCTATTATGCGTTTCGTGAGGAATCTCTGGACACTTTCGATTTTTTTTCTGTCTACAGTCCTGAGGTTACTAAATAGGAGAGCACAATATTCAAGTTTGGGACGGATACATGTCCTATATATAGCTAATCTTGCTTCTTGGGTGTAGAAGTTACGCAGTACAAAGCCAGTAAGTCGTTTACAGTCAGATACAACCTTATTTGCGTGATCGGAAAAGGATAAATCTGAGTATGTTATCCCGAGGTCTGTGACTGTGTTCAGTTTTGACAGGAGCTTCCCGTACATGTATAGGCACATTATCGGTTTCCAGCGTCCAAGGTGGGTTATACCGCACTTGTCTGGGTTGAAAGTCAGTTGCCACTTTTCGCTCCAATCGCCTAGATCATTTAAGTCTTGTTGGATCTTGCTTTCGACGCTCATATCACGGTACCCATGTTGGTGTAACAATAAAGAATCCTCGAGTCAACAATTGGTGTTTTGGTTTTTTCGTCCGTTATTACTAAGCGTTTCTGAGAAACTTCAAGCGACAGCGTGAGCCCGAGCGTAGCAAGAGCTGGGCATTAACGGTTTACGAGACGTGGCTCACATGCTGAGATTCTTGTTGAAGTTATTTGGAACACTGTGACTGTGTGTTTACCGTTGCCTACATGGGTATAGTATGACTCCAAAAGTGAAGTCACTTATCTATGTTCTGAAGGTGTTAATTTTTTGGTATGAATAAAACAATATGTGAGAACTAGTGTTGTATTTGCTCTACAAAATTAATTCTGTATTGTTATTATAATTGTTGTGTTTTAGAAGACGTTCTCTTCAAATACGTAAGTTTGCTGAATTGTTGATTTTGAGTGATATGCTGATTTATGTGTTATGTATGCGTTACGATAGTTTTTTATAGTTTCGACTTCCTTATGCTTTAAATAAGTGTCTTTCATAGGTGAGAATTGTTCTTTATTCGTCGGGCCTCATATATTCCTCACCACCTACAACTCAACCTTCCTAAGGTAATGTGTTGAACTTATATCCATAATGTTTCTGAGCAGTCAATATTCACAACTCCTGTCGGAACAAGTGAAATCCTACTCACAAGCAGTAGAAATCCATCAATTAATGCGTCTAAAGCGTATGTATTTTACTCCCAACAATGACATTGCAGATCAAATGAGATAAACATATCACTGATTTCAAAATAACACATCAATGAACTATAATCCAAGGACTCTGCACACAACAAATCATGTATGAAAATTGACTTCAAGCTTTATTTTTTCCCAGGCACTTATAACCCATCCACCAAAGATCTGGTTGTTTTGTTAATGCGAAGACAATACTTCTGTATTTCCTGATGTGTTTCACTCACTGACAATCTAGCAGATTTTTCCAACTGTGCACGGAAATGATTGTACGTTAGTGAAAAGGCTGTTTTATACGATTAGGATTAACATTTATCAAGTGTATGTATAATCTCCAGCGTACATCTGAAACATATTCTGCTATCGACTGTAAATTGTGACTGAATAATATGGTCCTATTTCTGTGACAATCTGATGATGCCTGTAAACTGGCGTCCCTCATCTACTGTAATATGAGAATAAATTTATTTATTTATTCAAAGGCTCTGCGAATCGCCCATAAGGATCTGAAACTACGTCCAATCACCCCGCGACAGTGTGGAGAATGTTTTAAGTCGTGGCTAACTATGGCGCCTAATCCGAGTGATTCTGAACTGGTGGAAGTGTTATTCCCTCTAATTCGTAGAAGCTTGTGCTTGCCTGTTCAATGCGCATGGTTGCACATTTTTCTCCATTGATCGGGAGCATCCATTCAACGGACCACTCTGACAATTTGTGGAGGTCCTCTTGCTACGTGGACGTATCACTGTTGCCCTTCAACTCTCTCCAAATTTTTAAGTCGTCTGTGTATAGGACCATAGGGTAGTCGGTGAGCAAAGATAACTCATTGATATACAGAATAAATAGGAGAGGACCGAGTACCGTGCCTGGTGGCACGTACTGCTGTCCAAGTAGAGAGTTTCGAGTTGATCCTAACCCTCTGCCTCCTCTCTATGAGGAATTCCCTGAGCCAGTTTAGTGATCTGCCTTTGATACCAAGACTTTGCAATTTCATGAGGTACTTTACCAAAGGCTTTACCGAAGTCTATGAAGACGACGTCAGCGGGTCTTCTGTTGTGCTTTGATTTGGCCCAGCTTTCTCTTGCAGTGAGATTTGACAGGCATGAGAGGACCCTCCGGAAGCCATGCTGTGCTCTAGATAACAAGCTGCTATTTTACCAGATACGCCATAATGCTTTTCCTGATAATTCTTTCCAGTGTCTTGATTAAAATGCCGGTGAGAATAATAGGCCTGTAATTTGAGGGGCTTTGCCTTGATCCTAAAAATATGAAACTGATGAGATATGAAATTGATAAATATGTAGTACATGTATATGTGCACGTACATATATATATCAGCAGTAATAATAGTGTAGAGGACACAGTAGCTGGAGTAGTCAGAAGAGTAAGACAAAGAAAAAGGTAAAGAAATAAACTATGAGTTCATGTGTCTACCGTTTATTAGTGTGTGAGCTTTAAGGAAATAGGGCGTTTAGACGCAATCCTCGTATATCTGTGTGACTATCCAGCCTTCTCTAAGGGCTGTTCACGAATGATTTAGTAGCTACATCTGCTGGCAGAGAGTTTTGAGGACGGCAAACTCAAAGCGAATAGATACGGAAGCGCACTCGAGTCCGTGTGCTGCGGTGAGCTATCCTTCACGGATTCCTATATAGAAACCAATACGTACTTGGTAACAGAATGCTTAGATTTGGGTGATTCTGGTCATCAGTAATAAAGTCGTCCCCCAAGCCGCCGGTAGTGTGAAGAGACCTTATTCCTAAAGCCCTTCATCATATGGTTCATTTAGAAGACCCATCACTCCTTTTGTCACCCATCTTTGCACGCTTTCCAAAAGGTTCACGTCTCTTCTAAGCGGTGGAGGTACAGTGATATTGTACACTTCAAGGTGTGGCACGATTTATGTTTTGTACAACTTTAGAAAGAGCTCAGGAGTGAGTGCACTTAACTGTCGATGTATTAAGTGTCCTGTCACGTATGCCCTCGCCACATTCCCTATGTAATTCACGCTTGTGTTCATTTTTTCAGTCAGAACTAGACCTAAGCCACGCCCTGACATCTTTCAAGATAAGATTTCGCTTTACAGACTGTGACTTGTTATCTGCAGCCTACAGGATCGTGATCGCTCTACTGTGAAATTTTTTCAGGTTAAAATTCCCACCGCTGGTCATCGGCTAGTCTTCCAGAAGCTCTACTTCTACCTGCGATCTATTTAAGTCTTCCGAGGACTATAGTGCCCCCACTAATAAAATAGTTACCCCACCAGCGTGAAGAAGAATCAGGCAGCTAGACGCCATGGCAAATCATTGATGAAAATCAAAAACACCAGTGGCCCTACGACATAAACCTGTGGAACTACTGATGACGAGCTGTGTCAAGGTCATCGGACTCGACTGACCTCAGTGCAGAATTTTCTTGTACCAGATAGTCTTGCAACCATTACAGAAGAGGCAAACCTATGCTTACCTGACTAGTTTTGAGTTAAAGAAGGATATGGTGAATTGTGTCGAATTCCTTCGAGGAGTCAAGGTAGGTCACATGGACTAGAATACTCACATCACGGCATGATGTTCAATTGCTCCAGGCTTATAGAAGAATTGCTATGCATGATCTGCGTTTCCTGTAACTATGTTGTGCTTCATTTAGTCTATTAACCATGTAAAGGCGTTCCCTGATGTGGTCATCAATCAGACGTTCCAGTAATACTGATAACATTGAGATTAGCGCAACTGGTCTATAATTGATGACATTTTACCTATCCCCACCCTTAAAAACAAGCGAAAGGTTGTCTCTTTTACAATCCCTTGACAAATTCCCTGAATCATTTTAACTCTTACAACAGAACCTAAACAGTGCTTCGGCGCACTGCTTCAGATTTAGGAGCATGTGTCAATGAAGCTGAAGATTGAACGATCAATTAATGGTTGTTTCCTCAAAACAAACTTCCCTATATTTTCGCGGAGACATCGATACACCAGTCATCGTCTCATCGGTCGCTGTTCAGAAAGAAGAGTGAAACATCGTCAGAAGTAATACAATGATTTATTATTGTAATATTTGTTTTCAGGCCTTAGTTCACTTATTCTTTTTATATGTTGGTGTAACAATAAAGAAATATCAAGCGGCCAATCGGTGTTTTGGTTTTTGCGTCCGTTATAACTAAGCGTTTCTGAAATCTTCGAGGAACAGCGTGGGCCCGAGCGTAGCGAGAGCTGGGCATTAACGGTTTATGAGACGTGATTCTCACAGGATGGACGATGAAGTAGATGTGTATGTGAAATTCGTTATTCACTGAGAAGAAGAATTGTATTTAGCTACATTTTACTGTTCTGAGTCAAACTAGTAGTCAAACTGTAGTGATGTGCGGTTGTCGAAACAACTAATTATTATTATTTATGAAGACGGAAGGGTTTCAAATAATTTTGAATAAGGATTCTTTTTCTCCAATAAAAGTGGTCATTAAGATGTAAAAGCATGCTCCTGACTATCCTTTTATCTTTGGAATGGATGGGTTTTGCATACCGAGTGTCTTGTTCCAAGCTCTATTTTCCACTTGGATCCCTCAGGGAAATGATAACAATGATAAGTGTTTTTTTGTCCTAATAAGTATGTCGTGCTTTATAAAGTTGTTTATAAGTAAAACTGTTTCGAATCTCTTTCTTTCTTTTTCTGTCTCTATGTATGTGTCTCTTTGACCGTATAAGGGAGCGACATCAGAATATGAGTCTCCCGATAATTGGGAATTCTACAGACGACGTGAAGAGTCCTCGTCGTACTCCTCCTCCTACGGTGATAAGAAGAGACAGAAGTTGCAAGAGGCGTTGGAGGGAGGAATATAGTTCTCTCATTTCCCTGGAGCGGGATATGGTTTCGACGCCAATTTCAGTTCGAGACGATTCAGCCAGTCGTCAGCGGCTCACTGGTGAGGTATGTTATTGTTGCTTGGTTTTGATTTTCCTTATGATAATGGATGTGGACCTGTTGTTTTTAAGTCAAACTGTATTATTCATACTCGAATTCCGATGTATAAATGTGAACAGAGGAAGAGTGTCGTTGCAGAATAACATCGAATGATTGTGAAATAAAGCACACGAATGATAAGTTGTTCAAACGTTGCTATATATACATGTATATATGTATATGTATACATATGTATATATATACATATATGTATATATATAAATGTACATATATACATATATATTTGTATATATATTGAATATGTCTGCTGTTAGAGATGGTAATGCTAAAAGTTATCCTCATTGTAGTGTTTTCGATGAACTTTTGTTTCCACGATTTACTGGGCTTACCGAACATGCTGTGTCAATGTAGTTCAAGATTGAACGATCAATTCATGGTTGTTTGCTCAAACCAACTTATGTTGGTGTAACAATAAAGAATCCTCGAGTCAACAATTGGTGTTTTGGTTTTTTCGTCCGTTATTACTAAGCGTTTCTGAGAAACTTCAAGCGACAGCGTGAGCCCGAGCGTAGCAAGAGCTGGGCATTAACGGTTTACGAGACGTGGCTCACATGCTGAGATTCTTGTTGAAGTTATTTGGAACACTGTGACTGTGTGTTTACCGTTGCCTACATGGGTATAGTATGACTCCAAAAGTGAAGTCACTTATCTATGTTCTGAAGGTGTTAATTTTTTGGTATGAATAAAACAATATGTGAGAACTAGTGTTGTATTTGCTCTACAAAATTAATTCTGTATTGTTATTATAATTGTTGTGTTTTAGAAGACGTTCTCTTCAAATACGTAAGTTTGCTGAATTGTTGATTTTGAGTGATATGCTGATTTATGTGTTATGTATGCGTTACGATAGTTTTTTATAGTTTCGACTTCCTTATGCTTTAAATAAGTGTCTTTCATAGGTGAGAATTGTTCTTTATTCGTCGGGCCTCATATATTCCTCACCACCTACAACTCAACCTTCCTAAGGTAATGTGTTGAACTTATATCCATAATGTTTCTGAGCAGTCAATATTCACAACTCCTGTCGGAACAAGTGAAATCCTACTCACAAGCAGTAGAAATCCATCAATTAATGCGTCTAAAGCGTATGTATTTTACTCCCAACAATGACATTGCAGATCAAATGAGATAAACATATCACTGATTTCAAAATAACACATCAATGAACTATAATCCAAGGACTCTGCACACAACAAATCATGTATGAAAATTGACTTCAAGCTTTATTTTTTCCCAGGCACTTATAACCCATCCACCAAAGATCTGGTTGTTTTGTTAATGCGAAGACAATACTTCTGTATTTCCTGATGTGTTTCACTCACTGACAATCTAGCAGATTTTTCCAACTGTGCACGGAAATGATTGTACGTTAGTGAAAAGGCTGTTTTATACGATTAGGATTAACATTTATCAAGTGTATGTATAATCTCCAGCGTACATCTGAAACATATTCTGCTATCGACTGTAAATTGTGACTGAATAATATGGTCCTATTTCTGTGACAATCTGATGATGCCTGTAAACTGGCGTCCCTCATCTACTGTAATATGAGAATAAATTTATTTATTTATTCAAAGGCTCTGCGAATCGCCCATAAGGATCTGAAACTACGTCCAATCACCCCGCGACAGTGTGGAGAATGTTTTAAGTCGTGGCTAACTATGGCACCTAATCCGAGTGATTCTGAACTGGTGGAAGTGTTATTCCCTCTAATTCGTAGAAGCTTGTGCTTGCCTGTTCAATGCGCATGGTTGCACATTTTTCTCCATTGATCGGGAGCATCCATTCAACGGACCACTCTGACAATTTGTGGAGGTCCTCTTGCTACGTGGACGTATCACTGTTGCCCTTCAACTCTCTCCAAATTTTTAAGTCGTCTGCGTATAGGACCATAGGGTAGTCGGTGAGCAAAGATAACTCATTGATATACAGAATAAATAGGAGAGGACCGAGTACCGTGCCTGGTGGCACGTACTGCTGTCCAAGTAGAGAGTTTCGAGTTGATCCTAACCCTCTGCCTCCTCTCTATGAGGAATTCCCTGAGCCAGTTTAGTGATCTGCCTTTGATACCAAGACTTTGCAATTTCATGAGGTACTTTACCAAAGGCTTTACCGAAGTCTATGAAGACGACGTCAGCGGGTCTTCTGTTGTGCTTTGATTTGGCCCAGCTTTCTCTTGCAGTGAGATTTGACAGGCATGAGAGGACCCTCCGGAAGCCATGCTGTGCTCTAGATAACAAGCTGCTATTTTACCAGATACGCCATAATGCTTTTCTTGATAATTCTTTCCAGTGTCTTGATTAAAATGCCGGTGAGAATAATAGGCCTGTAATTTGAGGGGCTTTGCCTTGATCCTAAAAATATGAAACTGATGAGATATGAAATTGATAAATATGTAGTACATGTATATGTGCACGTACATATATATATCAGCAGTAATAATAGTGTAGAGGACACAGTAGCTGGAGTAGTCAGAAGAGTAAGACAAAGAAAAAGGTAAAGAAATAAACTATGAGTTCATGTGTCTACCGTTTATTAGTGTGTGAGCTTTAAGGAAATAGGGCGTTTAGACGCAATCCTCGTATATCTGTGTGACTATCCAGCCTTCTCTAAGGGCTGTTCACGAATGATTTAGTAGCTACATCTGCTGGCAGAGAGTTTTGAGGACGGCAAACTCAAAGCGAATAGATACGGAAGCGCACTCGAGTCCGTGTGCTGCGGTGAGCTATCCTTCACGGATTCCTATATAGAAACCAATACGTACTTGGTAACAGAATGCTTAGATTTGGGTGATTCTGGTCATCAGTAATAAAGTCGTCCCCCAAGCCGCCGGTAGTGTGAAGAGACCTTATTCCTAAAGCCCTTCATCATATGGTTCATTTAGAAGACCCATCACTCCTTTTGTCACCCATCTTTGCACGCTTTCCAAAAGGTTCACGTCTCTTCTAAGCGGTGGAGGTACAGTGATATTGTACACTTCAAGGTGTGGCACGATTTATGTTTTGTACAACTTTAGAAAGAGCTCAGGAGTGAGTGCACTTAACTGTCGATGTATTAAGTGTCCTGTCACGTATGCCCTCGCCACATTCCCTATGTAATTCACGCTTGTGTTCATTTTTTCAGTCAGAACTAGACCTAAGCCACGCCCTGACATCTTTCAAGATAAGATTTCGCTTTACAGACTGTGACTTGTTATCTGCAGCCTACAGGATCGTGATCGCTCTACTGTGAAATTTTTTCAGGTTAAAATTCCCACCGCTGGTCATCGGCTAGTCTTCCAGAAGCTCTACTTCTACCTGCGATCTATTTAAGTCTTCCGAGGACTATAGTGCCCCCACTAATAAAATAGTTACCCCACCAGCGTGAAGAAGAATCAGGCAGCTAGACGCCATGGCAAATCATTGATGAAAATCAAAAACACCAGTGGCCCTACGACATAAACCTGTGGAACTACTGATGACGAGCTGTGTCAAGGTCATCGGACTCGACTGACCTCAGTGCAGAATTTTCTTGTACCAGATAGTCTTGCAACCATTACAGAAGAGGCAAACCTATGCTTACCTGACTAGTTTTGAGTTAAAGAAGGATATGGTGAATTGTGTCGAATTCCTTCGAGGAGTCAAGGTAGGTCACATGGACTAGAATACTCACATCACGGCATGATGTTCAATTGCTCCAGGCTTATAGAAGAATTGCTATGCATGATCTGCGTTTCCTGTAACTATGTTGTGCTTCATTTAGTCTATTAACCATGTAAAGGCGTTCCCTGATGTGGTCATCAATCAGACGTTCCAGTAATACTGATAACATTGAGATTAGCGCAACTGGTCTATAATTGATGACATTTTACCTATCCCCACCCTTAAAAACAAGCGAAAGGTTGTCTCTTTTACAATCCCTTGACAAATTCCCTGAATCATTTTAACTCTTACAACAGAACCTAAACAGTGCTTCGGCGCACTGCTTCAGATTTAGGAGCCTGTGTCAATGAAGCTGAAGATTGAACGATCAATTAATGGTTGTTTCCTCAAAACAAACCTCCCTATATTTTCGCGGAGACATCGATACACCAGTCATCGTCTCATCGGTCGCTGTTTAGAAAGAAGTCTGACCAAAACTGTCAAAAGTAATATTGTGATTTATTATTGTAATATTTGTTTATAGACCTTAGTTAAAGCTTAGATTTAAAGTTGGATATATTGGAGTAACAATATATAATTCTCGAGGAGACAATGGGTTTTTTGGATTTAAGTCGATTATTACTAAGCGTTTCTGAAAAACTTCAAGGAACAGCGTGAGACCCAGCGCAGAAAGAGCAGGGTATTGTCGGTTTACGAGAAGTGGCTGACAGCTATTGACAGTTAAGTCAGTTTCTGACTCCTGAAATATTTTGTGAAGGATTCAGATACCTGGTGACAGCTTGGATAGTCACCATTCATCTTTCCTGGTGCCGGTCAAGTCCTCTTTGAACAAGCAATATCTGGAACTTTTTGGAATTGGGTCAAGTTCAACAATGCCTGGGTCAAAGAAGGGACAGAGCGTCTTGGATGCAAACAGGAAAGTAAGTCATGGTGACTTGTCTGTTAATTGTAACGATGTGTCTGATGTTAAGCATGACATGGTTGATGTTACTGTTTCGCCGTTCAGGGATAATAGGAACATCAAACTCCCTAGGTTTGAACCACGGTGTTTTGATGGAAACCCGGCCGATTATTTACAATTTGTAAAGGAGTTTGAGATCATGTTGAGTGGTTTTTTATTAAATGATGAATTGAAGTTGATATATTTGATGAGGTATTGCACTGGAGATGCTGCAAGAGCTATACAGTGCTGTACGTTTATGAAGCCAGAAGAGGGCTACTACGAGGCTATGAGCATACTACGTCAAAGGTTTGGAAGACCTTCGATGATTGTAGGGAAATTATTCGAGGATCTTAAGGGTAATGGTGGTCAATTACGGGATGACCATCAGGCACTCACTGGGTTTTGGATAATTTGCTAATTTACAAGAATGCAATGATTTCGATGAATCGCATGAGTGACCTCAACTCGAGTTTTATACTAGAAGTAATAGCGAGACGCCTACCTACTCGACTGCAAAGGAAGTGGGTGAAGATGAGCTCCCGTATGGAGGATGAGGGTATCGAGCCAGAGTTCGATGATATCCTGAAACTGGTAAACGATAGTGTCAATCAATCTATGAGCAAGTTTGCCAGTATATTGAATCTCATCCCTAGAATAGAGCAGTCTGAGAGCAAAATGCAATCATTGATGACGAGTAGGCCACAGATAGGTGGATATCGAGAAGGCTCTATGATGTATAGTAATGCATATAGACCTAATGAGTGTAACAGGTTTCGTAGTACATCCTCAACAGATAAGTTACAAGATGCAAGAGAAACACGGTTGTGTTTTACACGTTTGCAAGAGGTGCATACAGAAGTGAACTGTGAACCAGTGAGCAAGTTCAGTGATAAGCTAAATGTAAACTCCAGGTCTGACTCCGAATTGTGTGACGATAACTGTGCGGTGAAGAAGTCTGTAGTTGCAACTGGTAAGCCATTGTTGAATAGAGTGTCACAGAAGAGAGTTACTGGTTCAGAGTACAGTTCTGACTCCACATGTTTACAAGGTATTACTAGTCAGAGTGAAGATATAGAACATTTAATGATTTGTGAGGAGGAATCACAATTGTCTACTGCTGTTAACAAAGAGTTTGAAAATGATGAAGTTCACGGAGAAGTGAATATTAGTGATAATGATCATTTTAGTGCACATCTGTCTTTGGTTGATCATGATGAGATGAGGGAATGCCTACTACTGTTAAGTTGTACAATGGCTCTGTACAACTTTAACGTGAAGTAGAATTGAACGCAGATGCAGTTTCAGAAGGTGTGCATACTTGTGAGACAGTCAGTGTAATTGATCAGCGTGTAGTCCACCTATCATCAGATGCTAGTGCTAAAGCGGGGCTAATAGTAAAAGACAGCAGTGGTGGTAATCTTGCAGTCAAACAATTTTCTGAAAGGCGAAGAACAACAGCTTCTCATGCACCGCTTCGTTCATCAACTGGTATCAATCAGTCATCGTTGGTGTTTTCATCCACAATGAAATGGACGTCCACGAACTCACGTGCCTTAAGCAATGAATATGATAGTATTGGTGCGTTTGAAAGGACGAAAGATATTGCTCAGTTTAGTGAGGATAAACCAAGTGTAAACGAGAGAGTAATTGTTAAATTGACTTGCATGAATGAAGGCATTTCTATTTTCAAGTTACTAATTGAATGCTATTATCTTTGGTGTAAATTACTCTGTTTCTACGCTTGGTTGACCAGATGCGTCGTGTGTTTGTTAGTCATTTACATTCCACGAAACAATTACATAGGCGTGTTTCCGTTCAGATTTGAGGATACAGATGATAGAAGGAAATCAGCAAATGAACTCTGCGACGATTTTCCAACCTAGAGCGTCAACCTGATAAGGGTTGCAGGCGTACTGCTGTAAGTCCTACAATTCTTCAAAGGGTGGCGCATCAATGAGCAGTCCAATGTGCTTGGTGTGTGATTTTGTACATATGCTCACATTGTATATACTGAATTGATATCATCTGTCATCTAGCTGTTGGTAATTCTGTTTGTGTCCGGACGACTTCCACTTGGATCATCAACCTGAGAGGAAATGTAGGCGTACTACTGTAAGTCCTACAGTTCTTCAAGGGTAGTTCGTCGTGCCAGAATCCACAACATTTGATGTGTTGACTGTGCATATGTTTGCGTTAAATAATTGTGTGAGTTCCAATTATTGTTATTGTTGGTTAATCTTGTTTGTGTCCGGACATTCCACAGCTTACAATCGTCAACCTCTGAAGGGTTGTCGGCGTACCGGTGTAAGTCCTGCAATTCTGCAAAGGAATACCATCAAGACATGATCCGCGAGTTTGTGTGTACTGTTTGTATATATGTGTGGTGTGTCATATCAATTGGTGTTTTTTGGGATTCATTGTGTTTACTCGTTATTTTCGTGTCTTGTTGTTATTGCGTAAATTTGTTAAAATTTTCGTCGTGATTACTTCTGAAGTTGTTTCGAGTCTTCTACGTCCGTGAATGAATTGATTGATGTTAGAGACAGCAGATGGGTCGTAGACGCCGGGGAGGCTAGGCTAGTGCTGAGAATGACATGCACACGGAGTCAATGATTAGCTGTGATCCCACACGCTGGGGAGCGTGAGTGCAGATGGCTGAGGCTTGCGTACGTCACCATTACTAGAACTGAGGCAGAATGAGTGTCAAGCGATTGCAGTGGTAATTGGTAGTGAGTAGATACGAGGACGTGAGAAGAGTATCATGAGTTGGTGCTATGGCCACGTTGCATTCTGCAAGAGTCATTCTAGCAAGTGGCGATTGGGTTGCAAGATGTCAAGAGGAGGTCTCTATCTGGAGGCGCAGGTCGTCAGCGATGTGTGAGATTGTGCTGTGGGTATGCTTGTGGTGTGTTGGCTTTTCTGTTTGTTTTCCATTTCAGCTCTGTCCGTGTGACCCAGGTTCTCGCAATGGCATCCAAGTCGACGTGTATTGGTCGTGAAGGAAAAAAGGGTTGGATCCCTTTTTTGCCGGGGAGTGTCAATGGAGTTGAAGATTGAACGATCAATACATGGTTGTTTGCTGGGTACCTATTGGTCGAAAAGGAAACCTGGTCCGGTCGCTTGCCACACGTATTCGGCGCATTTGTAGCACTGATACTGTGGAAGATGAGTTATACACTTTGAGGAAAATCCTAATGGAAAATGGATTTCCACCACGTTTTATAGATAAGAATATACATTCAAAGCCTAGAAAACGTGACTTATCAACCGCTCCCAAGAAAATACTTTACATGATCTTAGAATTAAGAGGGGACTTAGCTTCCGATATCATGAAACGAAGGATATCACAGTCCCTGAAATGAACATTCCCTGCTGCCTCTCTGAGAATAGCTTTTACTAGCCGACCATTATTGTTCAATAACCTGAAGGACAAGATCCCAATGTTGACCAACTCTATGTGCGTTTATCAATTCACCTGCTCTTGTGGAGCTAGGTATATCGGTCGTTCGACTTGAGTTTTGTCCAAGAGGGTGCAAGAACATTATCCTGCATGGCTACGAAAAGGTGGAAGTGGAGCAATAAGAAGCGCGATCATAGAACATCTGGTAGAAAACGATCACCCTATCTCTATAGCCTCCGCCTTTAAAGTCATCTACAAGGCAAAGAGCAATTTACCTAAATCCCTACGTACCCGACTCATCTGTATTGCTGAATCTTTGGCTATCGAAACAGAAAAGCCAGATCTCTGTGTACAGAAAAAGTTCGTTCAACCCCTCCAACTTTCATGGTCTTAATCCCTCTATGCTAAAGTATGGTAATCCCAAATCATATTTTAGCTCTACCAATTTTTCATTTTGTCTATTCAATTTGTATACTCTTCCTTATTAAATCAATTGTTATTATTACTATTCTCACTTTGAACTGTCCCCGGTATTATTTCACTTGTTCCACTTGTCATTCTAAATCAATTGTTTTTACAACGATAAATTCTATGCTATTGAATTTCACACAATATTACGTAACGTTTTTGTTTTATTCGATTTGCCTACTAATCCTATAATTGCACATCATTTTTCAAGTTCTATCCCTCCTATGAATTGTTCTATATATGACATTAATCTGCTTTGCCACTTGACATTTAACTACGATTATAATCACAAACATTTTAGTTTTAATCGAACTTCATATGATTATTATTATTATTTTGTGCATTCACACGTAAGATTCAATTCCCTCACCGGATATAACTTATTGAAAACCATATATATACGACTGTAGACCTTGATGATAAATTCGTTGAAAAGAGTCTTCCCTGAATCAATTGTTTTGATTTCCAAAACCAACTTCCCTATATTTTCGCGGAGACATCGATACACCAGTCATCGTCTCATCGGTCGCTGTTTAGAAAGAAGTCTGACCAAAACTGTCAAAAGTAATATTGTGATTTATTATTGTAATATTTGTTTATAGACCTTAGTTAAAGCTTAGATTTAAAGTTGGATATATTGGAGTTACAATAAATAATTCTCGAGGAGACAATGGGTGTTTTGGTTTTACGTCCGTTGTCAGCCACGTCTCGTAACCAGTTAACGCCCAGCTCTTCCTCCACTCCGGATAACGCTGTCGATTGAAGTTTCTCAGAAACGCTTAGTAATAACGGACGAAAAACCAAAAGACCGATTGGTGAATCGAGGATTCTTTATTGTTACACCAACATAAAAAATAATATTTGAACCAAGGTTTCTGATGGTTTACTGTTGACTTCTTTCTGAACAGCGACCGATGAGACGATGATGTCGTATTGATGCCTCCGCGAAAATTGGGGGAGTTGACTTTGAGCAAACAACCATTAATTGATCGTTCAATCTTCAACTCCATTGACACTCCCCGGCAAAAAAGCATCCAACCCTTTTTTCCTTCACGACCAATACACGTCGACTTGGATGCCATTGCGAGAACCTGGGTCACACGGACAGAGCTGAAATGGAAAACAAACAGAAAAGCCAACACACCACAAGCATACCCACAGCACAATCTCACACATCGCTGACGACCTGCGCCTCCAGATAGAGACCTCCTCTTGACATCTTGCAACCCAATCGCCACTTGCTAGAATGACTCTTGCAGAATGCAACTTGGCCATAGCACCAACTCATGATACTCTTCTCACGTCCTCGTATCTACTCACTACCAATTACCACTGCAATCGCTTGACACTCATTCTGCCTCAGTTCTAGTAATGGTGACGTACGCAAGCCTCAGCCATCTGCACTCACGCTCCCCAGCGTGTGGGATCACAGCTAATCATTGACTCCGTGTGCATGTCATTCTCAGCACTAGCCTAGCCTCCCCGGCGTCTACGACCCATCTGCTGTCTCTAACATCAATCAATTCATTCACGGACGTAGAAGACTCGAAACAACTTCAGAAGTAATCACGACGAAAATTTTAACAAATTTACGCAATAACAACAAGACACGAAAATAACGAGTAAACACAATGAATCCCAAAAAACACCAATTGATATGACACACCACACATATATACAAACAGTACACACAAACTCGCGGATCATGTCTTGATGGTATTCCTTTGCAGAATTGCAGGACTTACACCGGTACGCCGACAACCCTTCAGAGGTTGACGATTGTAAGCTGTGGAATGTCCGGACACAAACAAGATTAACCAACAATAACAATAATTGGAACTCACACAATTATTTAACGCAAACATATGCACAGTCAACACATCAAATGTTGTGGATTCTGGCACGACGAACTACCCTTGAAGAACTGTAGGACTTACAGTAGTACGCCTACATTTCCTCTCAGGTTGATGATCCAAGTGGAAGTCGTCCGGACACAAACAGAATTACCAACAGCTAGATGACAGATGATATCAATTCAGTATATACAATGTGAGCATATGTACAAAATCACACACCAAGCACATTGGACTGCTCATTGATGCGCCACCCTTTGAAGAATTGTAGGACTTACAGCAGTACGCCTGCAACCCTTATCAGGTTGACGCTCTAGGTTGGAAAATCGTCGCAGAGTTCATTTGCTGATTTCCTTCTATCATCTGTATCCTCAAATCTGAACGGAAACACGCCTATGTAATTGTTTCGTGGAATGTAAATGACTAACAAACACACGACGCATCTGGTCAACCAAGCGTAGAAACAGAGTAATTTACACCAAAGATAATAGCATTCAATTAGTAACTTGAAAATAGAAATGCCTTCATTCATGCAAGTCAATTTAACAATTACTCTCTCGTTTACACTTGGTTTATCCTCACTAAACTGAGCAATATCTTTCGTCCTTTCAAACGCACCAATACTATCATATTCATTGCTTAAGGCACGTGAGTTCGTGGACGTCCATTTCATTGTGGATGAAAACACCAACGATGACTGATTGATACCAGTTGATGAACGAAGCGGTGCATGAGAAGCTGTTGTTCTTCGCCTTTCAGAAAATTGTTTGACTGCAAGATTACCACCACTGCTGTCTTTCACTACTAGTTCGGGTTTAGCACTATAGGCTTATGATGTGTGGACTACACGGTGATCAATTACACTGACTGTCTCACAAGTATGCACACCTTCTGAAACTGCATCTGCGTTCAATTCTACTTCACGTTAAAGTTGTACAGAGCCATTGTACAACTTAACAGTAGTAGGCATTCCCCTCATCTCATCATGATCAACCAAAGACATATGTGAACTACAATGATTGTCAATGGAGTTGAAGATTGAACGATCAATTAATGGTTGTTTGCTCAAAGTCAACTCCCCCAATTTTCGCGGAGGCATCAATACGACAGTCATCGTCTCATCGGTCGCTGTTCAGAAAGAAGAGTGAAACATCGTCAGAAGTAATACAATGATTTATTATTGTAATATTTGTTTTCAGACCTTAGTTCACTTATTCTTTTTATATGTTGGTGTAACAATAAAGAAATATCAAGCGGCCAATCGGTGTTTTGGTTTTCGCGTCCGTTATAACTAAGCGTTTCTGAGAAATCTTCGAAGAACAGCGTGGGCCCGAGCGTAGCGAGAGCTGCGCATTAACGGTTTACGAAAAGTGGCTGAAAGCTTCTGATTGTAGAAATAGACTCTGGCGGATTCAAACAGTTGGTGAAAGTTTGGATAGTCGCCGTTCATATTTCCTGGTTCCGGTCAAGTCCTCTTTGAACAAGCAATATCTGGAACTTTTTTGGAATTGGGTCAAGTTCAACAATGCCTGGGTCAAAGAAGGGACAGAGTGCCTTGGATGCAAACAGGAAAGTAAGTCATGGTGACTTGTCTGTTAATTGTAACGATGTGTCTGATGTTAAGCATGACATGGTTGATGTTACTGTTTCGCCGTTCAGGGATAATAGGAACATCAAACTCCCTAAATTTGAACCACGGTGTTTTGATGGAAACCCGGCCGATTATTTACAATTTGTAAAGGAGTTTGAGATCATGTTGAGTGGTTTTTTATTAAATGATGAATTGAAGTTGATATATTTGATGAGGTATTGCACTGGAGATGCTGCAAGAGCTATACAGTGCTGTACGTTTATGAAGCCAGAAGAGGGCTACTACGAGGCTATGAGCATACTACGTCAAAGGTTTGGAAGACCTTCGATAATTGTAGGGAAATTATTCGAGGATCTTAAGGGTAATGGTGGTCAATTACGGGATGACCATCAGGCACTCACTGGGTTTTGGATAATTTGCTAATTTACAAGAATGCAATGATTTCGATGAATCGCATGAGTGACCTCAACTCGAGTTTTATACTAGAAGTAATAGCGAGACGCCTACCTACTCGACTGCAAAGGAAGTGGGTGAAGATAAGCTCCCGTATGGAGGATGAGGGTATCGAGCCAGAGTTCGATGATATCCTGAAACTGGTAAAAGATAGCGCCAATCAATCTATGAGAAAGTTTTCCAGACATTTATATCTCACCCCTAGAATAGAGCAGTATGAGTGTAAAACGCAATCATTGATGACGAGTAGGCCTCAGAGAGGTGGATATCGAGAAGGCTCTATGATGTATAGTAATGCATATAGACCTAATGAGTGTAACAGGTTTCGTAGTACATCCTCAACAGATAAGTTACAAGATGCAAGAGAAACACGGTTGTGTTTTACACGTTTGCAAGAGGTGCATACAAAGGTGAACTGTGAACCAGTGAGCAAGTTCAGTGATAAGCTAAATGTAAACTCCAGGTCTGACTCCGAATTGTGTGACGATAACTGTGCGGTGAAGAAGTCTGTAGTTGCAACTGGTAAGCCATTGTTGAATAGAGTGTCACAGAAGAGAGTTACTGCTTCAGAGTGGAGTTCTGACTCGACATGTTTACAAGGTATTACTAGTCAGAGTGAAGATATAGAACATTTAATGATTTGTGAGAAGGAACCAAAATTGTCCACTTCTTTTATTATAGGGTTTGAAAAATGATGAAGTTGACGGTAAAGTGAATATTAGTGATAATGATCATGATAATTCACTGTTGTCTTTGGTTGATCATGATGAGATAAGGGATATGCCTACTACTGCTAAGTTAAATAAAGGTTCTGTATAACTTGAACGTGAAGTAGAATTGAACGCAGATGCAGTTTCAGAAGGTGTGCATACTTGTGAGACAGTCAGTGTAATTGATCACCGTGTAGTCCACCTATCATCAGATGATAGTGCTAAACCCGAACTAGTAGTGAAAGACAGCAGTGGTGGTAATCTTGCAGGTAGACAAATTTCTGAAATTCGAGCAACAGCAGCTTTTGATCCATCGCTATCTTCATCAACTGATATCAATCAGTCGTCGTTGGTGTTGTCATCCACAATGAAAAAGACACCCATGAACTCAAGTATCTTGTGCAATGACTATGGTAGTATCAGTTCGTTTGAAAGTACGAATATCAATGGTCAGTTTAGTGAGGATAAACCAAGTGTAAACGAGAGAGTAATTGTTAAATTGACTTGCACGAATAAAGGCATTTCTAGTTTCAAGTTACTACTTGAATGTTATTACCTTTGGTGTAAATCACTCTGTTTCTACACTTGGTTGATGAGATATATCGCGTGTTTGTTGGTCATCTATATTCTATGATACAATGACATGGGCGTGTTCCCGATCAGATTTGAGAATTTAGCTCAAAGATGGAAGTCAGCAATTGAACTCTGCGGTGACGTTTTCACTATTTGCATATATGTGTGGTGTGTCATATCAATTGGTGTTTTTTGGGATTCATTGTGTTTACTCGTTATTTTCGTGTCTTGTTGTTATTGCGTAAATTTGTTAAAATTTTCGTCGTGGTTACTTCTGAAGTTGTTTCGAGTCTTCTACGTCCGTGAATGAATTGATTGATGTTAGAGACAGCAGATGGGTCGTAGACGCCGGGGAGGCTAGGCTAGTGCTGAGAATGACATGCACACGGAGTCAATGATTAGCTGTGATCCCACACGCTGGGGAGCGTGAGTGCAGATGGCTGAGGCTTGCGTACGTCACCATTACTAGAACTGAGGCAGAATGAGTGTCAAGCGATTGCAGTGGTAATTGGTAGTGAGTAGATACGAGGACGTGAGAAGAGTATCATGAGTTGGTGCTATGGCCAAGTTGCATTCTGCAAGAGTCATTCTAGCAAGTGGCGATTGGGTTGCAAGATGTCAAGAGGAGGTCTCTATCTGGAGGCGCAGGTCGTCAGCGATGTGTGAGATTGTGCTGTGGGTATGCTTGTGGTGTGTTGGCTTTTCTGTTTGTTTTCCATTTCAGCTCTGTCCGTGTGACCCAGGTTCTCGCAATGGCATCCAAGTCGACGTGTATTGGTCGTGAAGGAAAAAAGGGTTGGATGCTTTTTTGCCGGGGAGTGTCAATGGAGTTGAAGATTGAACGATCAACTCATGGTTGTTTGCTCAAAGTCAACTCCCCCAATTTTCGCGGAGGCATCAATACGACAGTCATCGTCTCATCGGTCGCTGTTCAGAAAGAAGAGTGAAACATCGTCAGAAGTAATACAATGATTTATTATTGAATAATTGTTTTCAGGTTTTAGTTCGCTTATTCATTTTATATGTTGGTGTAACAATAAAGAAACATCAAACGGCATATCGGTGTTTTGGTTTTTGCGTCCGTTATAACTCAGCGTTTCTGAGAAATCTTCGAAGAACAACTTGGGCCCGAGTGTAGCGAGAGCTGGGCATGAACGGTTTGCGTTACGTGATTGATAATGATCATAATCACGATTATGCACTTCTCCGTCAGCTTTATCATTTTCAAACACTTTGTTAACAACAGTAGACAATTTTGATTCCTCCTCACAAATCAATATAGGTTTAATATCTTCACTCTGAGTAGTTATACTTTATAAACGTGTGGAGTCAGAACTCCACTCTGAAGCAGTAACTCTCTTCTGTGACACTCTATTCAACAATGGCTTACCAGTTGCAACTACAGACTTCTTCACCGCACAGTTATCGTCACACAATTCGGAGTCAGACCTGGAGTTTACATTTAGCTTATCACTGAACTTGCTCACTGGTTCACAGTTCACTTCTGTATGCACCTCTTGCAAACGTGTAAAACACAACCGTGTTTCTCTTGCATCTTGTAACTTATCTGTTGAGGATGTACTACGAAACCTGTTACACTCATTAGGTCTATATGCATTACTATACATCATAGAGCCTTCTCGATATCCACCTATCTGTGGCCTACTCGTCATCAATGATTGCATTTTGCTCTCAGACTGCTCTATTCTAGGGATGAGATTCAATATACTGGCAAACTTGCTCACAGATTGATTGACACTATCGTTTACCAGTTTCAGGATATCATCGAACTCTGGCTCGATACCCTCATCCTCCATACGGGAGCTCATCTTCACCCACTTCCTTTGCAGTCGAGTAGGTAGGCGTCTTGCTATTACTTCTAGTATAAAACTCGAGTTGAGGTAATTCATGCGATTCATCGAAATCATTGCATTCTTGTAAATTAGCAAATTATCTAAAAACTCAGTGAGTGCCTGATGGTCATCCTGTAATCGACCACCATTACCCCTAAGATCCTCGAATAATTTCCCTACAATCATCGAAGGTCTTCCAAACCTTTGACGTAGTATGCTCATAGCCTCGTAGTAGCCCTCTTCTGGCTTCATAAACGTACAGCACTGTATACCTCTTGAAGCATCTCCAGTGCAATATCTCATCAAATACATTAACTTCAATTCATCATTTAATAGAAAACTACTCAGCATGATCTCAAACTCCTTTACAAACTGTAAATAATCGGCCGGGTTTCCATCAAAACACCGTGGTTCAAACTTAGGGAGTTTGATGTTCCTATTATCCCTGAACGGCGAAACAGTAACATCAACCATGTCATGCTTAACATCAGACACATCGTTACAATTAACAGACAAGTCACCATGACTTACTTTCCTGTTTGCATCCAAGGCACTCTGTCCCTTCTTTGACCCAGGCATTGTTGAACTTGACCCAATTCCAAAAAAGTTCCAGATATTGCTTGTTCAAAGAGGACTTGACCGGAACCAGGAAATATGAACGGCGACTATCCAAACTTTCACCAACTGTTTGAATCCGCCAGAGTCTATTTCTACAATCAGAAGCTTTCAGCCACTTTTCGTAAACCGTTAATGCGCAGCTCTCGCTACGCTCGGGCCCACGCTGTTCTTCGAAGATTTCTCAGAAACGCTTAGTTATAACGGACGCGAAAACCAAAACGCTGATCTGCCGCTTTAGATTTGTTTATTGTTACACCAACATATAAAAAGAATAAGTGAACTAAGGTCTGTAAACAAATATTACAATAATAAATCGTTATATTACTTCTGACGATATTTTACTCTTCTTTCTGAACAGCGACCGATGAGACGATGACTGTCGTATTGATGCCTCCGCGAAAATTGGGGAAGTTGATTTTGAGCAAACAACCATGAGTTGATCGTTCAATCCTCAACTCCTTTGGCATCCGTTATTACTAAGCTTTTCTGAGAAACATCAAGGAACAGCGTGAGTCCCAGCGTAGCAAGAGCTGGGCATTGACGGTTTACGAGACGTGGCTGACAGCATTGTGTCATCATAACCTGGAGGTTTCCGAATGTCGCTGTGACTTCCCAGAACCACCGCTGGATTTATTTGGAGCGTAGTCAATAGCTTTCCCCTCCGACAATCTTCAGCGCCACCTTTTTAACCTTTACCAGCAATAATCACATTGCTGTTTACCTTTTTGGCTTAGGCAAAAGTCAACGTTTCGGCCTTTAGCGAACTTGTGAGATACTGACCTTTTGGACCTACTCAGATGCATGCCCCCTCCTTGGTATGTTTTCTGACCGACATTAATCTGCCTAGGCCTTTCACGTTCGCCAGGAGATTTTTGGCATGGTTCATCCGAAACGAAACCTTATCACTTTCAACGCCTCCGTTGAGCCGGTTCCTGAACTTCGAGTATGATTCGTGGTCTGTTTGTCTCTTGGAGGTTCACAACATAGACCAGAACTTGCGCTTTGCCTGCAGAATACGCTGCATACCTCTTTTCAACAATGGAGTCTGTTTCTTGTATTCTTTTGTGACCACAGCGACGTTATCTTTGATTGGGGGTGTGAATAATTCATTTTAACACTTCCGAATGTTCCTCCGCGGGAAACTTAGTCCAGTTTATAAGACGCTGTACCGGAAAAGAGTCCTTGCACTTCGGCATAGCCGCCTATGCTATAGCACAGACATGACTGCGTAGCGTCCGATTGCAAGTGCTGATGAAGGATGCGATCAAGCACCATTACTGCATCGTCACTACTGCCTTTGGGGGCATTATCCGGACATTTTCGACTAACAACTCGTCACTAGCTAGGATTTCATCCAGTTTCGGTGACCTTCAGCGAGGTACCTGCCTAGTGTCGTCTCATTTAATCATGCATTTCAAATGGTTTGTGGAACTTAAATGTGGGGTGAGCAATTATTATATGTGTAAAACTTAGGCACTGAGATAGTTAGTAATTCCATATTAGTTTGTTTATTAGATGTACCACACAGTGAAACAGTATTATTTACTGGATAACGTTTCGAACAAAATTTATTGTTCATAATCATATCAGTTGTAATCACAGGACTTTGACACCTGAATTTTATGGTTTTCTTTGTCTTCTCCTATTTGTCGTAGGGGTAGAAGAAGACAAAGAAAACTATGAAACTCATGTTTCAAAGTCGTGTGATTACAACTGATATGGTTATGAACAATAAATTTTGTTCGAAACGTTATCCAGTAAATAATATTGTTTTACTGTGTGGTACATCTAATAAACAAACTACTATGGGGTGAGCAATGACAGAATTTAAAGTGGTTGACATATGCAAAACCAGTTTTTTATGAATCGACAGATTTGAAATTTTACACTTACCACTTATAGCCCGCCTAACTCAATTATACAGTAAATAAGTCGTGGAAAACGAATCTTTTAATTTTCCTTGAATTTGATGGATTTAACTGCAGCAGAAGCAAAGGACTGTTAGCTCTGTCCGAAGTGAAAACTTTCCACTTCCAGATATACTCATCATGCTAGAACGGATATTAAATGACAAGACTCTGCTGTAACTAAATTCAAAAATCACTACCTCCCTTAAAAATATTAAATCTCCTCCTATAGGCTATCAACCAGGAGCAACTACGACTACCTGTTATATCAAACTCTGAAACCCAGAAATTTGTGTAACGCATGGATCCACATTAAAGGAGGTAAACGTTCGCTCTCTGGGGTTGGATTTAATTCACCTGACTGTTAAGTGAACTTAGTCGTCTGAAATTTGGAGCAAATTTCATTGCATACAGGAATTTCCATCAAAATGCCTACACCTGTTGATTGTATTACAGTGTTTGCCGGGTACCAACCATGAAGCGACCTATAGTTTTCTATCTATCCCCAAATAACCTAATAACTCGTTGCGTCTGATTTCATTCCTAGTGTTAAGCTATCACTTCTACGATGGAGGAATATTTTAGTTGTCGAAATGTCTCCCTCAAAAATAGAAGCGGTTGCAATTAAGTATCTTTTCTATTCCTGCTCAAATGTTTTACCATATAAATGCTAGCTTTTGCCGCCCATTCTTTCCGTCTTTTTAAAAAATTTCATATTTTTCTATTTTCCACCTCCTTATCTTTCTACTAGGGTCCGCCACCACGAATTAACTTTCTCCACGACGCAACCTGGATTACATCTGTGGAATATACTCTTATACCAATGGAAAACTATCAATTTGTAATACAACGTCACGATTGTAGCTTATAACATAACTGATCGTATCTGTAAAAATAGCTTTCTTATTACCCAATTGGGATATAAATCAAATCAAAAATGAGATTCGGATTTGTACACACCCAAGTTATATTGAGGAATTACTTCAAGCTTTATTTTTTCCCAAGTATTTTTAATCCATCCAAAACTTACTTGGGTTTTCTTGTTAATGCGAAGTTAATATTCCTATATTTCATGATGTGCTCCATTGAATGACTTGTTATATTGTGGAATAACTTCAAGCTTTATTTTTTCCCAAGTATTTATAATCCATCCAAAACTTACTTGGGTTTTCTTGTTAATGCGAAGTTAATATTCCTATATTTCATGATGTGCTCCATTGAATGACTGGTTATCATATTGTTCCCACAGACCTAAGATAAAAACGCCAGCAACTATGTAATTTAACCATAAACCAAATTTATGAAATTTAAATAATGCTTATCCATGCCTGTATATTTGGTGTGTCCTACACAAGTAGGAAAAAATGTGTATTTTATTAAAACATTATTATTAAGTATGATTGCTAATCGTATATGTAATTTATCATATTGATGATGCCTGTAAACTGGCGTCCCTCATGTACAAAATGAGAATATACTATTATTATTACCAGTAGTCATTTATTCGTATCCAATGGTCACTGGCGCATGAGCCACCTCCAGTTGCTTTCGTTTCTCCTAAGCCCCACAATTTACCGGCCTACATACCCTTCGGATCACCGCACAAGTGCATTTAGTGTCACGAAACTTCCTATTAAATCTGCAAGTTTTCCTGTTATCGAGGTCATGGCAACTGGACGATAACTCTGGGTTGCGTCCTATCTGCTGTCGCATCTCCAATCCAGCAAGTTACGTCTCATTCTATTTGAATGCATTTTATTGGCTTCAGTACCAGCTGATAATCACACACCATCTAGAATAGTGCTTTTCGTCGAGAGCTGGGAAGAGACTCAGTGAGACCTCTTTAGTAATCCCAAAGAACCTTTATAACCACACTTCCCATTTGTAAAGTCTTTGACATTTTGTGAGGCGAAAGTATGTCTGCGAATCACAGCTTCCTTGCCTTAGCTTTAGCGGATGGTGAAAAGAGTAAAATAAGTTAAAACTGGGGCTTCGTGGCGTGAATTAAAACCATGGAGCCGCTGTGGTTTGAGTTACTCATCCATCTGCTTTTGCCAGATGTTTTTTGATTTTTAAATAACCTTTTATTCCTTCTTCATGTACGTTTTCTTTTTTTCAGTGACTCCACAAATATTGCATTCCATTCATATACTCTTTATTTGTTTTGTTTCCTTTCTTCTTAAAAAATTGCATTTGTCAGAGCGTTTTCCAGAGGCCTGGAGGATCCTCTTGTGAAATGATAACAGGCAGATGAAAGCAGTAGTGCCATCGTGCATTCTCCATAAAATAAACAATACACTACTCGAGCTGTACAAGGCGGAAAATCTTAAACAGCTGTAAGTAAGAGCCAAAAAATCAGTGAATTCAGATAATTTCGTCTCAAAAACTCACTCAAATGAGGAGTAGAAGTGGGCTTTATGGCTTCAGAGCCTTAGGCGGATAGGATTTCTGTACTGTGGGAGTAGCTTACGCAATCAGTCTGGCCTTTGGCAGAAAATCAAACTCTACATCTGCAGTACCACCATAAGCGGAAATACTGTCCTGCTAAGACACTTCCTGAAATGCATAGTAGATTGATTCAATGTAAATTTCCCAATGGTCCTACAGGTGATTCTGAGAAGGTGACAAATGAAAGTTTCACATTTCAAAGACTTCAGATATCTGTTTTAGAATGATGAGCAGAATTTTCTAGTGTAGACATCTGAAAATTGTTACAAAATTCTATAGACTCCGAGAAACTCAATAAGAAGAGACAGTGTCATATTTCTTTCTATAATAGTGGCTGCAAACGGACCAGATGCCATGAGTTTTATACTCCATTAGAGTCTAATGGTATTGAAGTTCATCGATGGTACGATGTGCACCAGCCCAAGATCTTATCCTCACAATTCCTACGGTATTCGTTCCGTGAAGACCAAATGCAAAAGAAAACACCAGAACTGATAGTCCAACATACAGACTGTATTTCAAGACCCAAATATAAATGCGAGGGTGTTTGCTTAGCCAGCTAGGCGTGATGCATAAACAACCGGACTTAACAAGACAGAGTAACAAATGGAAAGGCTTCTTGTCCGGGAGTCTTTAGCTAACCAAGCCGACTTAAACGGTAAAGGTCAGCATCCAGCATTGAGCTGAGAATGATGCCGATAACAGGACTGGGAAGATATCTACAGATGCACTCCGAAATGGCATATGAATTTTGCAATGGTGGTGTTCCTCCAGTTGACCGAACTGGCCTCCGCACTTCTTCGCCTTTATTGTTCCGTCCTAACATTGCGATCGCTCGACATCCACAATGTAAATCAAAAGACAATTGAGAAGGAGTACGAACGTGCATTCCCGCAGCAGGCAAAATTCAAAAGTTGATTGAGTAATTTGCATCGATTGCTATCCTGTAATCCTTAACGCGATAAAAATCTAAGTCAAATCACATAGTAAAAGTATAATACGAAGATGAATAATAAAATGGGTTGCTTAAAGAGCATCTCCGTAGAACGCAGGCAAATGAAGTTTCCCTGGATTCCGTACATGATTGTAAATTGCGATGACATGCAACGGAATTTGAAAGACAGCTACATTGCAGCGAACAAAAGAGAAAAGAAGAGTACCAGTGAAGACAAGAGAAAATATTATGAAGCTATGATAATGGGCGTTCGGTAACAACATTGTTTCTCGACGTTAGCAAGGCCTTCGATAAAGTCCCACATATCAGACTCCTAACAAAACTCCAATCCTACGGAATAACCGGAAAGCTTCACAAATGGATAAGTTCTTTTCTCACAGAAAGACAGCAATTAGTCGAAATCAACCACCAGTCGTCTTCCTCAAAGCCGATAACCAGTGGTGTAATACAAGGTAGTGTTCTTGGCCCTATTCTGTTCCTCTTATTTATAAATGACATAGTCTCTGTAATCAAGTATGGCAAGCCATACCTTTTTGCAGATGATCTCAAGATAGTATATGATTATGGGTACGGTGATATGAGCGTCGAAAGCAAGATCCAACAAGACTTAAATGATCTAGGCGATTGGAGCGAAAAGTTGCAACTGACTTTCAACCCAGACAAGTGCGGTATAACCCACCTTGTACGCTGGAAACCGATAATGTGCCTATATAAGTACGGTAAGCTCCTCTCAAAACTGAACACATTCACAGATCTCGGGATAACATACTCAGATTTATCCTTTTCCTATCATGCAAACAAGGTTGTATCTGACTGTAAACGACTTACTGGCTTTGTACTGCGTAACTTCTACACCCAAGAAGCAAGATTAGCTATATATAGGACATGTATCCGTCCCAAACTTGAATATTGTGCTCTCCTATTTAGTAACCTCAGGACTGTAGACAGAAAAAAAATCGAAAGTGTCCAGAGATTCCTTACGAAACGCATAATAGGGTTCGACCAACAAGTGGAATATGTTGACAGGTGTGTATGTCTGAAATTAGAGCCTCTGTGGTTAAGGAGAGTGAAATGCAACCTATTTCTACTCTTCAAAGTCATTAGGAAACATTGCTACAGTAACTCATCCATAACGTGGGAAAATATTAAATCATATCAGCTGCGAAACCACGACTACCTTGTCAGGGTGGCTACCCACAGAAAATCCATTAGGGCAAACTTTTTCACCATAAAATATTGCACTCTTTGGAACCAACTACCACCTGAAATAAGATGTTGTGAAAACCCTGATGGGTTCAAACGGAGCCTAGAAAGACACTTTAACATGTCCACCCTAGCTCGTCTAAAAGACCACAACTGTTGGTAGAACGGAAATTGAAGGCCAGTCCAGTCTTCAGTATAGTCACATACGTATATCCCGACTCTAATACTCACGCAGCGAACGTTAACTAATTTACTGATTTCTATTCTATATAATTTTCACTAAGTTGTGTTGGTAAAAGTAACACTGGAAATAATTGTAATAGCATCCACACCTTTTAACGTTTTACATATGTATATACTAATATAATAATACTTATTAATCATGCATGTTCAATTCTTAAATTAGATGGTTATTAAAATACCTAAAATATTAATGCATCACATGTTCTCTTGCTTTACCACGCTTGTTTCCCTTATAACACTCAATTATTGAGCCTAGTGTATTATTTGATATACGAATTATATTATTGATTATACTCTTATCATATATGGTTTGATTTACTCTACGGCTCCCTGTAGACTATCTACCATTCTTCAGTATACACACACTGCAGTATTGTTAACCAGATGCCAAAATTTTGTTGGTTCTGTGTTAATATCTTTTTATAATATGTCTAGACACGTTACTTTGCAATGTCAGATGTTTACTATATACAAGACTGTCATGATAATTTAGTACACTAAGTCCTCCCAACCGACCTTACCTTCAGTCCATACTACCTAAATTGAACCTTAACTATAGTGTTCTGCTAAATCTTGCTCCACTATTCACAATACCTATTCGTTTCACTCTTTAAGTTTTTGACTTCTTATAAAGTAATCTGTTCATTAGGATGCATGCACACATATATAATATATTCATAAAGAAGCACGTGGAGACCTATTGGAAGCACTCATTAAGAAAGCTAGGGAAATGGAATATGGGGTACGAACATGTCTGGTACCAAGCAATATATTTGCGGTAGCCATAAGAATTTTTTTATTTTTTTTATTTTTGGTTACAGCTTGATTCCACACCGTATTTTGTGGTACAAACACCTCCCCAAGTATAAACAATTCTATATTACAAACATGTACATTTCTCCTAGTTGCTCTCCATCTGATCTATCTAATTTTGCTGATGAATTCACCATGTTTGCTGCTGCCAACTTCGACAACTCTCTATCCGTTATTACTGGAGACTTCAACACATCGGATTGTTCCTTTCTTGAAGCTCTTGGTCACACAAACATAGTCAAATTTCCCACTCGACTTGACAAAACACTCGACCTCGTTTTTACTAATGACGAAGGAGTATATGAAACACGAAGACGTTCACCGATACATAACTCCGATCACTGCATTGTCCGCGTTTTGCCAAAAATATACAGCAAAACACATATTAAAATCTTCTCACACCTGTCTACGAAAGCACAAGAAAGATGCTACACATCTGACAACTTACTCAATCTAAGATGCATGTTAAAAGATACCAACTGGGATCTATTCTATGAAAGTACATTAGATGACTCAATCACCAATATAATGGATTATCTTAAGTTCTGCCTCGACATATGCTGTCCCAAACAAACACTGTTCAAACGCCTCGACCGCTTCTCGTCTCCCCGTCTCAAACAACTTCGCAGGCAAAAAGAAATGTTATATAAATGCAAAGACAAGTTAGGTCTTAAAAAGATTAATGCTCAAATCAAATCTGAAATCAAAAATCTTAATGCTATCTATAACCAAACACTTTTATCATGCAAATCTCCTAACAGCATGTGGAAACTTTTCAATGAAATTACTGGCAAAAGTAAGCGATGTAATGTTTTTCCCTCTTGTGATGTTAATGCTCTTAATCTGTCTTTTTTACGCTCTCCTTCTACTATAACCACTTCTAACGTTACCAATCTTGTAGCTGATAACTTCCAGGACTTCAATACTCTCGATGTTTTGAAATGTCTTAAAACTCTTAAGCCCTCACATAGTCTTGGCCCTGATAGCATACCTGCATATGTTCTAAAACAATGTGCAGATGCTTTATGTTCCCCTCTAACTAATATACTAAATGCTTCTTTCCGTGAAAACGTTGTACCTGTTCCATGGAAAGACATTAAAATAGTCCCTGTCCCTAAACCTGGCAATAGCAAGAACGTAAAGTTCAGACCCATCGCCATCACTTCCCCGTTTCTAAAGCTCATGGAAAAACTAGTACTTCTTAAACTCGAACCCTCCCTTAAAAGCTTCGAAGACCCCAAACAATTTGCCTACAGACAGGGTAGGAGTACTTTAGACGCTGCAGCCGTCTTACACAACAGTATTATCTCATCATTAGACAAAGGTGCCAAATATGTCCGCTGCACGTTTCTTGACTTTACTTCTGCTTTCGACTCTGTACCTAGAAGTCTCTTGCTAAATAAGCTCTCCATGACACAAACCGAGTCCTGGGTCACTAACTGGTTGCATTCCTACTTTTCAAACAGAATGCAGTACACCGTATACAAAGGCCAATCCTCCTCTGCTGTGCTCACAGAAGCTGGTGTCCCCCAAGGTGCTGTACTCTCCCCACTTCTCTTTTCTTTCTTTCTACATGACCTACCGTCTTCAAATGACATTAACTTTGTCAAATATGCTGATGACCTAACTGTGTCTTTACCTGTCAAATGTCAAAGTGACTGCTCTAAACTAAATGGCTTCTTATCGGAAATTAGCCAATGGTCCAAGGAAAACGGTCTAACCTTAAACCCCTCCAAATGCCAAACAGTTAATTTCACCCTTAGGCATAAATCTGACCTAAACAAACTGGTTAGCACTCACGAGGTGTGCAACATAGATGGCAGTGAAATAGAAACCAAGTCGGAAATTAAATACCTAGGCGTCACTCTATCTTCTGATCTTTCCTGGTCGTCTCATATCTTGACGATTTCCAAGAAAATATACCGTCTTACCTTCTACATCAAGAAGTTAAGACATTCTGGTGTAACCCAACCCTTACTCCTACAATTTGTTAACTCCCGTATTCTGCCTATTATTCTCTATTGCTCCCCCTTAGTCTTTCCTGGGCTATTGAAGAAAGACTATACCTTATTACGTAGGATGTTAAAGGTTGTCAGCAGGGTAAGCAGCTTGCCACTTAGCCAGCTAGTTAATATTCTGGTGGACAGGCATATGGACTCATGTGAAAAATGGGCGAAATCCATTTTATCTGACTCACAACACCCTCTACATTCACAACTCTCCCCATGTATCTCTTCAGGGAAAACAAGAAGCCTATATAGGAAACTATATGCCCGCACTAGTAAGTACAAAAACTCATCCATACCCTACTTAGATCGTGTTCTGTGCGATAAAGAATGCATCAGGCATGAAACCTTTAACTTATTAAATAGTCAGTAGAACCAATGGATCTTGTCTTTCCAACTCACATCATTTATAGGTACAACGTTTTCTCGCTCTTCATTCTGTATTTATTTTTGTTATGTGCTGTTTTGTTTCTCTCTTCCTTGCAAACTCTACTTAAAACATTCTTGTTCGTTCTTTCACACTCTGTACATCTCGAACATTTTGCTATCGCTTACGCCAGTAAATATGCTAGTAGTATCTACTTTTCTAACACCTTCAAACACTTTAATTTTGGCTTTGCTACCGACATACTAATATGTTGTTGAGATAACTTTAATCTATGTAGAACTTTATTTATTGTTAATGTAAACAACTGGATGCAATATTGTAGTAAAATGCTGAGAATTCCATTCTGTATCACAAGTACTGATTTGGAATAAAGCTTATCTTATGTTATGTTAAGCATGGAATTTTCAGCGTGGATATCGGTAGCCCAAATTTCGCAGGCCGACCATAGATATCAGCTGTGCGTCGGCGAGGATTCGAACCCGGGACCATGTGCATGGTCGGCGAGAGTCCTAACCACAGTGCCACCGACGCACCATAGTCTCAGAGCCCAACATCAAAAAAGGAGGGGGGGTGGCGCTAGCTGATCAGTAGATATGGTGGTGGTCACTAAGGTGAATTACCCCATTCTGCAGGAACAGCAAAATACAATTTGAAGGCTCGAGATATTTCTGATTTTTATGAGGGCTTAGATCTTTATCTTGAAAAAGATAATAATGAACGCCCTGACAGATCATGCTTCTACCTTTAAATATAAACTATTCGCCCAGCCTATTGTTGAGATGCGACCATGTGGGCTCTGCACAGATTTATGGGGCATCTTACAAATTAGCTTGCTATCCATTGTCAGATCTTTAAATACCACTTCACAATATCTTGTCTCACTTATTTTCTAATAACGTCTTTACCTGATCCTCATTATATTCCATTAAACCTAACATTTTATAGCTCTTTATGAATTTGATTCGACTTATTCTATTCCTTTTCTCTGGAGGGTACGGTTGTGCACCAAATAGACAAAAAGGCATGAAATAAAAACAACTGGCTTGAAAATAATTGTATTAAAGCCAAAAGTGGACATCATGATAGTACAAAACATATTGGTTTTATTATACATTGCAAATGAACGTTGTCGGCCTAAGGATTAATTACTTCCCCATTCTGTTTTCTATTTAAATGTGTTTATTAATGATACGTTTCACTCACTTAATCTATTACACTTTAATGTTTTACCTTAGCACTTTAACTTTTCTAAAACAGCTTTCAATCCCTTGTAAACGTTGTACTTACCTCAATATTGGTTGGTTATCGTATGCCGACAACCACGGGATGAAAACGAAACGAAGTCGATTTTCCCGCTCAACCTGGAGAACAATTGTACAATTCATTAACTATACGGCCTGGTTCAGACAATGAGTGTAATTATATATATGTATCAAATATTTAACTGTTGAAACATTATTAACTTGTAGACAATTTAAGATTTGACATTATAACATACTTGATCGTGCCTGTAAAAATAGCATGCATTTTCATGTAAATTTATGTTTATATGAAAATAAAATTATTATTATCAAGTGAAGCAGGACAAGCTGCATGCAAAGGAGACCTCGTAACACTTTACCAAACAACAAGGGTTCCTATCGGGGAAGAGATCAAAACAAATTAAGCCATCAAGAATGAAAATGGAAAGCCAATCACCAAAGAGATGGAGCAAAGGAATCACTGGGCTTAACACTTCAAAATACTTTTAAATCGGCCGCCACCTACAACGTGCACAATAGTACTAAAAACGGAATCAGAACTACCAGTGGACATCAACCCCCCGACGAAAACAGAAATCCTGAAGGCAATCAAGTTGCTAAAAACTGGAAAAGGGACAAGACCAGACGGAATTCCACCAGTGGAATTGAAAATGGACTCGGAGACATCAGCGGACTTGATTACACCACTACTGGATGTGTGGAAAGAGGGTAAGGTAACTGCGGATTGGAAGGAATGCTACTTATTCAAACTGCCGAAGAAGGGATACGAAAGTCACAGCAAGTACTGGCGCCGAACTGCCGAATCGACCATCCAGAGTGAAATACAAAACTACATGAACCCGGAGAGAAACAAACGTGCCCTCGCTGAAAAGCTCGACCGGAACAAGCTGGATTCAGGTGCAACAAGTTGTCAATCACGTCTCAAAAACCGTTAATGCCCAGCTCTTGATACGCTGGGCCTCACGCTGTCACTCGAAGCCTTTCAGAAACTCTTAGTACTAACGGACGCAAAAACCACAACATAGATTGGCGACTCGAGAATTCTTTTTTCTAACACCAACATATAACCAGCATTATTGCAATTACGGACTAAGGTCTATAAACAAATATTACAACAATAAAATACGATGTTACTTCTGACAGTTCTTTCTAGCTTCTTTCTGAACAGTGACCGGTGACAAGATGACTGGCAGATCAAGGACTTCCGCGAAAAATATCGAGGGGTTGGGTTTGAGGAAAAAACCATGAATTGATCGCTCAATCTTCAACTACAGTGACACTCCGCGGGAAAAAGCAGATCCATCTCTTCTTTCCATAACGACCAATATACGTCGACTTGGATGCCTTCGTGATAACCTGGGCCACACCGACAAAACTTAAATGGAAAACGAACAGTAAAGCCAGCACACCACATGCATACTCACAGCAAAATCACACATATCGATCACGACTTATCCCTTCCAGTTAAACGCAGACACTTGACATCTTCCAGCACAGTCGCCGATTGCTAGAATGGCTCTTGATCCCCGGCGTGTGGGACCACAGCCTAAAAAGAAACATTCATTCTCAATCATTGATTCCGCTGCTAATCATTAAATCCGTATGCATGTCATTCTCAGCAATAGCCTAGCCTCCCCGGCGTCTACGACCCATCTGCTGTCTCTAACATCAATCAATTCATTCACGAACGTAGAAGACTCGAAACAAATTCAGAAGTAATCACGACGAAAATTTTAACAAAATTATGCAATAACAACAAGGTACGAAAACAACGAGTAAACACAATGAATCCCAAAAAACACCAATTGATATGACACACCACACATATATACAAACAGTACACACAAACTCGCGGATCATGTCTTGATGGTATTCCTTTGCAGAATTGCAGGACTTACACCGGTACGCCGACAACCCTTCAGAGGTTGACGATTGTAAGCTGTGGAATGTCCGGACACAAACAAGATTAACCAACAATAACAATAATTGGAACTCACACAATTATTTAACGCAAACATATGCACAGTCAACACATCAAATGTTGTGGATTCTGGCACGACGAACTACCCTTGAAGAACTGTAGGACTTACAGTAGTACGCCTACATTCCTTCTCAGGTTGATGATCCAAGTGGAAGTCGTCCGGACACAAACAGAATTACCAACAGCTAGATGACAGATGATATCAATTCAGTATATACAATGTGAGCATATGTACAAAATCACACACCAAGCACATTGGACTGCTCATTGATGCGCCACCCTTTGAAGAATTGTAGGACTTACAGCAGTACGCCTGCAACCCTTATCAGGTTGACGCTCTAGGTTGGAAAATCGTCGCAGAGTTCATTTGCTGATTTCTTGATCTTATATTCACGATCAACGTAACACCATCTACAATTCATGTGGGACATGAATTCCCAGGTAGCGATCATAAAATAGTTGCATGTTCGTTTAACATTTCCCCAGAAACTATACACAGAAACGAAGTTAGTCGGACACCTATAAGACTATACACGCGGGTTGATTGGGACTTGTATCAGGACTTGATTAGATACTCTAATTGGGATTCCTACTTTACCAATGACTCCTTAGAGGAAGTCCTTAAAAACTTCTATGACAATATACAGTCGGTTAATGATGTCATAGCGCCTGTGAAACTGATTAAATTCAAAATCCCTCAAGGTGATTTTATTCCAATATCATTAAGAAGAAGTCTGCGGAAGCATTCATTAAGTTACTATAGACATGACGACTTATCGTCGTTAATCGCTATCAAATCAATCCTCATTAGAATCCATGAGTTAAAAAATCTAAGTCTTAGGAATAAAGAAACGCGGGCAATTCAGTCGCCACATAACACCGGAGAAATAGCCAAACTCTTCAAAAGTAGGTTAACTAACTCCAAATCAACATATCCAAAAATAATACACCTAGGTGGCATTACTCACGAAAGTGCTGAGGATATATGTGAGGTGTTTAGCACTCACTTTGCCAAACTGTACACTCTAGAAAATGACCAGGATATAGATTTCCCTCGTAAAACAGAAAAGTGTCTAAGCGGTGTAGTCTTAAACGCCCAAGAAATCGATAAAGCTATCACAACTCTTAAGCTTACTAATACTCCCGGCCCAGATGGAATGTCTTTCGTCCTCTTAAAAAATGGTGGAAATGACATGAATCTACTTCTTCTCAAGATATTTTCAACTTCGATAAGGAGTGGAACATATCCAAATAGCTGGAAGAAATCTTACATTGTACCCATTCACAAAACCGGACCTACAGCGGACATAGATAATTACCGCCCCATCAACATTACTTCCGTAGTTTCACGTGTGATGGAAAAGATTGTAAAGAAGCAAATTGTTCAGTATTTGCTCTCGAATGACCTAATATCCCCTTTCCAATACGGTTTCCTAAATAGAAGATCGTGCATTACGTGCCAGTTAGATTATTTCGATCACATTACTGAATGTGTAGACAAAGGTCGTTCGGCAGCAACATTTTTTGTTAATGCGAAGACAATACTTCTGTATTTCCTGATGTGTTGCACTCACTGAAAATCTAGCGGATTTTTCCAACTATGCACAGAAATGATTGTACATAAGTGAAAAGGATGTTTTATACTATTCGGATTAACATTTATCAAGTGTACGTATTATCTCCAGTGTACATGTTAAACATATTTTGCTATCGACTGTAAATTGTGACTGAATAATATGATCCTATTTCTGTAACAATTTGATGATGCCTGTAAACTGGCGTCCCTCATGTACTGTACCATGAGAATCAATCCATCTATTTACTTATTTCAATGAAATAAACATTTCTCTGATTTCAAAATAACACATCAATGAACTATAAATCAAGGATTCTGTACACAAGAAAATTATGTATGAAAACTGACTTCAAGCTTTATTTTTTTCCCAGGCACTTATAACCCATCCACCAAAGACCTGGTTTTTTTGTTAATGCGAAGACAATACTTCTGTATTTCCTGATGTTTTGCACTCACTGAAAATCTAGCGGATTTTTCCAACTATGCACAGAAATGATTGTACATAAGTGAAAAGGATGTTTTATACTATTGGGATTAACATTTATCAAGTGTACGTATAATCTCCAGTGTACATGTTAAACATATTTTGCTATCGACTGTAAATTGTGACTGAATAATATGATCCTATTTCTGTAACAATTTGATGATGCCTGTAAACTGGCGTCCCTCATGTACTGTATCATGAGAATAAATTTATTTATTTATTTATTTATTTATTATTTCTAGATGTTAGGAAAGCTTTTGATAAAGTCCCACATAAAAGACTCATACTGAAACTCCTATCTTATGGAATAAGTGGAAGGCTTCTTGAGTGGATAACTTCCTTTCTTACAGGAAGAGAACAGTTAGTTAAAGTCAACCATCACTTATCAACATCCAAACCGATAACCAGCGGCGTGATACAAGGTAGTGTTCTTGGCCCTACCCTATTCATTGTATTCATAAATGATATTGTCTCTATGATCAAGTATGGCAAGCCATACCTCTTTGCAGATGACCTCAAAGTTGTCTATGATTTTGACTATAATGATATGAATATTGTTAGTAAAATCCAAGAAGACCTAAATAGTCTATGTAATTGGAGTGAAAAGTGGCAGTTAACGTTCAATCCAGCTAAACCTGGGATAACATACTTCGGACGTTGGAAACCTAGCATGTGTCTATACATGTACGGTGACCTTGTCTCAAACACAAACACAGTCACAGATCTCGGGATAACATACTCAGATCTTACCTTTACTGAACATGCAAATAAGGTGGTATCTGATTGTAAACGTCTAACCGGCTTTGTGCTACGCAACTTTTACACTCCAGAAGCCAGATTAGCCATATATAAGATATGCATTCGCCCCAAACTTGAATACTGTGCCCACTTATACAGTAGCTTCAAGTCGGCAGACAGAAAAAAGGTTGAAAGTGTCCAAAGATTCCTTACGAAACGCATATTAGGCTATGGTCAGCAAATAGAATACCTTGACAGATGTATTCGACTGGACTTAGAGCCCTTATGGTTAAGGAGAGTGAAGTGCAATTTATTTCTCTTATTCAAAGTTATAAGAAAGCACTGTAACAGTAACTCGTCCATAACCTGGGCTAATCCTAAATCGTATGGACTACGCAACCACAACTACCTTCTCAAGGTTAACACCCATAAACTCACCACTAGAGCTAACTTCTTCACCATTAAATATTGCAAACTTTGGAACCAACTACCCTCTGAGATAAGATCCTGTGAAAGGCCTGACAGTTTCAAAAGGAGCCTAGAAAAACATATAAACATGTCCACCCTAGCCCGCCTCAAAGATCTCAACTGCTGGTAGAGTGGAGAGACAATGGCTTTTCAATATTTAACTACGGAAAGTACACTAGTCCCAATACCAATATAATAACACTTAGTAATTATGTAGGTTCAATACTTGAAATTCGATTGTCATTAAAATACTTAAAATGATTAAAATAGCTATGCGGCAAGTGTTCTCTTGCTTTACCATGCTTGTTTCCCTTATAACACTCAGTTATTGAGCCTAATGTATTCTTTGATAATACGAATTATGACACTGACTATGCTCTTATTATACATAGATTGATTTACTTTACGACTACCTGTAGTACTAACTACCCTTCTGTAGTATTGTTAAACAAATGCTGAAATTTTGTTGGTTCTGTTAATATCTTTTTATAATATGTTTAGACACGTTACTTTGCAATGTCAGATGTCTACTATATACAAGACTGTCATGATAATTTAGTACACTAAGTCCTGCCAACCGACCTTACCTTCAGTTCATACTACCTACATTGATCCCTAACTATATTGTTCTGCTGAATCTTGCTTCACTATTCACAAAACCTATTCTTTTTATTCTTTAAGGTTCTAACTTCTTGTAAAGTAATCTGTTCATTAGGACGCATGCATACATATATAATGTTCATAAAGATGTACGCGGAGACCTATTGGAAGCACTCATTAAGAAAGCTAGGGAGATGGAATATGAGGTACGAACATGTCTGGTACCAAGCAATATATTTGCGGTAGCCATAATAATCATAGTCTCAGAGCTTAACATCAAAAAAGGAGGGAGGGTGGCGTTAGCTGATCAGTAGATATGGTGGGGGTCACTAAGGTGAATCGCCCCATTCTGCAGGAACAGCAAATACAAATTAAAGGCTCGAGATATTTCTGATTTTTATGAGGGCTTAGATCTTTATCTTGAAAAAGATAATAATGAACGCCTTGACAGATCATGCTTCTACCTTTAAATATATACTATTCGCCCAGCCTATTGTTGAGATGCGACCATGTGGGATCTGCACAGATTTATGGGGCATCTTATAAACTAACTTGCTGTCCATTGACTGATCTTTAAATACCACTTCACAATGTCTTATCTCATTCATTTTCCAATAACGTCTTTACTTGATCCTCATTATATCCCATTAAACCTAACATTTTACAGCTCTTTATGACTTATTATATTCCTACTCTCTGAAGGGTACGGTTGTACATTAAATGCACAAAAAGGTATAAAACAAAAACAACTGGCACAACTGAGGATAAATGTATTAAAACCAAAAGTGGACATCATGATAGTACGAGATATACGTGTAGCATTATACATTGCAAATGAACGTTGTCAGCCTAGGGAGTTTATTTTATCAATGCATTTATTAATGATACTTGCACTTACCTATTTCATTACAATTTAATGATTCACCTCAGCACTTTTACTTTTCTAAAACAGCTTTCAATCCCTTGTAAACGTTGTACTTACCTCAATATTGGTTGGTTATCGTATGCCGACAACCACGGGATGAAAACGAAACGAAGTCGATTTTCCCGCTCAACCTGGAGGACAATTGTACAATTCAATAACTATACAGCCTAGTTCAGACAATGAGTGTAATTATATATATTATCAAATATTTAACTGTTGAAACATTATTAACTTGTAGACAATCTACGATTTGATATTATATCATACTTGATCGTGCCTGTAAAAATGGCATGCATTTTCATGTAAATTTATATGTTTATATGAGAATATACATTATTATTATTTCCTTCTATCATCTGTATCCTCAAATCTGAACGGAAACACGCCTATGTAATTGTTTCGTGGAATGTAAATGACTAACAAACACACGACGCATCTGGTCAACCAAGCGTAGAAACAGAGTAATTTACACCAAAGATAATAGCATTCAATTAGTAACTTGAAAATAGAAATGCCTTCATTCATGAAAGTCAATTTAACAATTACTCTCTCGTTTACACTTGGTTTATCCTCACTAAACTGAGCAATATCTTTCGTCCTTTCAAACGCACCAATACTATCATATTCATTGCTTAAGGCACGTGAGTTCGTGGACGTCCATTTCATTGTGGATGACAACACCAACGATGACTGAGTGACACAAGGTGATGACCGTAGCAGTGGATCAGAAGCTGTTGTTGTTCGCCTTTCAGAAAGTTGTCTAACTGCAAGATTACCACCACTGCTGTCTTTCACTACTAGTTCGGGTTTAGCACTATAGGCTTATGATGTGTGGACTACACGCTGATCAATTACACTGACTGTCTCACAAGTATGCACACCTTCTGAAACTGCATCTGCGTTCAATTCTACTTCGCGTTAAAGTTGTACAGAGCCATTGTACAACTTAACAGTAGTAGGCATTCCCCTCATCTCATCATGATCAACCAAAAACAGATGTGCACTAAAATGATCATTATCACTAATATTCACTTCTCCGTGAACTTTATCATTTTCAAACTCTTCGTTAACAGCAGTAGACAATTTTGATTCCTCCTCACAAATCATTAAAGGTTCTATATCTTCACTCTGACTAGTAATACCTTGTAAACATGTGGAGTCAGAACTGTACTCTGAAGCAGTAACTCTCTTCTGTGACACTCTATTCAACAATGGCTTACCAGTTGTAACTACAGACTTCTTCACCGCACAGTTATCGTCACACAATTCGGAGTCAGACCTGGAGTTTACATTTAGCTTATCACTGAACTTGCTCACTGGTTCACAGTTCACCTTTGTATGCACTTCTTGCAAACGTGTGAAACACAACCGTGTTTGTCTTGCATCTTGCAACTTATCTGTTGAGCATGTACTACGAACCTGTCACACTCACTAGGTCTATATGCATTACTATACATCATAGAGTCTTCTCGATATCCACCTCTCTGAGGCCTACTCGTCATCAATGATTGCATTTTGCTCTCAGACTGCTCTATTCTAGGGATGAGATTCAATATACCGGCAAACTTGCTCATAGATTGATTGACACTATCGTTTACCAGTTTCAGGATATCATCGAACTCTGGCTCGATACCCTCATCCTCCATACGGGAGCTTATCTTCACCCACTTCCTTTGCAGTCGAGTAGGTAGGCGTCTCGCTATTACCTCTATGGCGGAAATTGTGTTCATTTCACTCATGCAATTCATCGAAATCAGTGCAATCTTGGAAGATAAAAGGTTATTCATAAGCTCAGTGAGTGCCTTGGAGTTATCTTGTAATTGACCACCATTACCCTTAAGATCCTCGAATAATTTCCCTACAATCATCGAAGGTCTTCCAAACCTTTGACGTAGTATGCTCATAGCCTCGTAGTAGCCCTCCTCTGGCTTCATAAACGTACAGCACTGTATAGCTCTTGCAGCATCTCCAGTGCAATATCTCATCAAATACATTAACTTCAATTCATCATTTAATAAAAAACCACTCAACATGATCTCAAACTCTTTTAAAAATTGTAAATAATCGACAGGGTTTCCATCAAAACACCGTGGTTCAAATTTAGGGAGTTTGATGTTCCTATTATCCCTGAACGGCGAAACAGTAACATCAACCATGTCATGCTTAACATCAGACACATCGTTACAATTCACAGACAAGTCACCATGACTTACTTTCCTGTTTGCATCCAAGGCACTCTGTCCCTTCTTTGACCCAGGCATTGTTGAACTTGACCCAATTCCAAAAACGTTCCAGATATTGCTTGTTCAAAGAGGACTTGACCGGAACCAGGAAAAATGAACGGCGACTATCCAAACTGTAGGAAACTGTCAGTCACGTCTCATAAACTATTAATGCCCAGCTCTTGATACGCTCGGCCTCTCGCTGTCCCTCGCAGACCTTCGGAAACTCTTAGTTCTAACGGACGCAAAAACCAGAGCATAGATTGGCGAGTCGAAAATTCTTTTTTCTAACGCCAACTAATAACCAGCATGATAAAGTAAGGTTTCTGGCAGTTTTTTTCTTTACCCTTTCTGAACAGCGACCGATGAGATGACTGGCAGATTGATGACTTCCACGAAAAATATCGAGTGGCTGGGTTTGAGCAAACAATCATGAATTGATCGTTCATTCTTCAACTACATTTACACAAGTCATGCGCAGATCATGTCGCGACACTACGGATCATTATTGAATGGCAGTTGGCTCCCTATCTCAACCTCACTGACCTTGAAAAGGCCTCCGACAGAGTTCATCGAGATGAGATTTGGAAACCACCTCGCTACTACAAGGGGGTGCCACCAACAATTATATACCTCATCAAACGGTTGTACGATATTGCTACATGGCGAATAATCTACAGTAGGAAAATCACGGAATCCCTCGAAGTATGAAGAGATGTAAGACAAGGCTGCCTACTATCTCCAATGATTTTCCTGATTGCGGTACATTGGATAATGCGACAGACAGTGGGTAACGAAGAAACAGGCATCATCATCAAAAACTTGGAGGATATGGACTTCGCCGGTGATGTATTTGATTTCCCACAAACTGGACGATATGCAAGTGAAGAGCAACAAGTTGGCAGAAGAAGCATAGAAGAAAGGGCTTCAAGGGGACATAGAGAGGATATGTGTTGAAGATTCCTGGCCAACGGCAACAGCAACAACAGACAACAATCAGCATAAATGGGAGGAACCTGAAAGAAACAGTCTTCTTTACCTACCTCGGAAGCATCATTTCAACTACAGGTGAGATCGACGAGAACATCAAAGCGAGGACGGGTGAAGCAAGACAAGCTTCCATTACCCTAGGGTCTGTGTGGAGGTCAAAAGCACTCAGCATCAAAAACAAGATGCAGATTTTCAACCTCAGTGTGAAGTCAGTGCTCCTTACTCTACGGATCAGTAACTTGGCGCAATTCCAACAATCTACAGATCTTCTTCAACAGCTACATTCGCTTGACACTACTCAAGATAAGAAGGCCAGAAAAGATCAGCAACAAGCAGATATCTCTGGGAGCGAACCAACCGATCGCGAAATAAATAGGCAGGAAGAGATGCAGGTGGATTGGATTGGCTATACGCTGATGAGACAATAAGGTGACATCAACAGACAAGCTGTCAATGGAGTTAAAGATTGAACGATCAATTCTTGGTTGTTTGCTTAAAATCAACTTCCCCAATTTTCGCGGAGGCATCAATACGACAGTCATCGTCTCATCGGTCGCTGTTCAGAAAGAAGAGTGAAACATCGTCAGAAGTAATACAATGATTTATTATTGTAATATTTGTTTTCAGACCTTAGTTCACTTATTCTTTTTATATGTTGGTGTAACAATAAAGAAATATCAAGCGGCCAATCGGTGTTTTGGTTTTTGCGTCCGTTATAACTAAGCGTTTCTGAAATATTCAAGGAACAGCGTGGGCCCGAGCGTAGCGAGAGCTGGGCATTAACGGTTTATGAGACGTGATTGACAGTTTCTGACGATGAAAACAGATCTGGCGGATTCAAACAGTTGGTGAAAGTTTGGATATTCGCCGTTCATTTTTCCTGGTGCTGGTCAAGTCCTCTTTGAACAAGCAATATCTGGAACGTTTTTGGAATTGGGTCAAGTTCAACAATGCCTGGGTCAAAGAAGGGACAGAGTGCCTTGGATGCAAACAGGAAAGTAAGTCATGGTGACTTGTCTGTGAATTGTAACGATGTGTCTGATGTTAAGCATGACATGGTTGATGTTACTGTTTCGCCGTTCAGGGATAATAGGAACATCAAACTCCCTAAATTTGAACCACGGTGTTTTGATGGAAACCCTGTCGATTATTTACAATTTTTAAAAGAGTTTGAGATCATGTTGAGTGGTTTTTTATTAAATGATGAATTGAAGTTAATGTATTTGATGAGATATTGCACTGGAGATGCTGCAAGAGCTATACAGTGCTGTACGTTTATGAAGCCAGAGGAGGGCTACTACGAGGCTATGAGCATACTACGTCAAAGGTTTGGAAGACCTTCGATGATTGTAGGGAAATTATTCGAGGATCTTAGGGGTAATGGTGGTCGATTACAGGATGACCATCAGGCACTCACTGAGTTTTTAGATAATTTGCTAATTTACAAGAATGCAATGATTTCGATGAATCGCATGAATTACCTCAACTCGAGTTTTATACTAGAAGTAATAGCAAGACGCCTACCTACTCGACTGCAAAGGAAGTGGGTGAAGATGAGCTCCCGTATGGAGGATGAGGGTATCGAGCCAGGTTTGATGATATCCTGAAACTGATAAATACTTGTGTCAATCAATCTATGAGCAAGTTCGCCAGTCTATTACATCTCACCCCTAGAATAAAGCAGATCAAAAGAGATCAAAATGCAATCATTGATGACGAGTAGGCCTCAGAGAGGTGGATATCGAGAAGACTCTATGATGTATAGTAATGCATATAGACCTAGTGAGTGTGACAGGTTCGTAGTACATGCTCAACAGATAAGTTGCAAGATGCAAGACAAACACGGTTGTGTTTCACACGTTTGCAAGAAGTGCATACAAAGGTGAACTGTGAACCAGTGAGCAAGTTCAGTGATAAGCTAAATGTAAACTCCAGGTCTGACTCCGAATTGTGTGACGATAACTGTGCGGTGAAGAAGTCTGTAGTTACAACTGGTAAGCCATTGTTGAATAGAGTGTCACAGAAGAGAGTTACTGCTTCAGAGTACAGTTCTGACTCCACATGTTTACAAGGTATTACTAGTCAGAGTGAAGATATAGAACCTTTAATGATTTGTGAGGAGGAATCAAAATTGTCTACTGCTGTTAACGAAGAGTTTGAAAATGATAAAGTTCACGGAGAAGTGAATATTAGTGATAATGATCATGATAGTTCAGATTTCTCTTTGTTTGATCATGATGAATTGGAGGGAATTCCTACTACCGCTAGGTTAAATAAAGGTTCTGTAGAACTTGAACGTGAAGTAGAAATTAATGCAGGTGCAGTTCCAGAAGGCATGCGTACTTGTGAGAACGCCAGTGTGAGTGATCAGCATGTAGCCTCCCTATCATCAGATGCCAGTGCTAAGCCTGAGCTGATATTAAAAGACGTCAGTGGTAGTGGTGGTCTTGCAGGTAGACAAATTTCTGAAAGTCGAGCAACAACAGCTTTTGATCCACTGCTAACTTCATCACCTTGTGTCACTCAGTCATCGTTGGTGTTGTCATCCACAATGAAAAAGACGCCCATCAACTCAAGTATCTTGTGCAATGACTATGCTAGTATCAGTTCGTTTGAAAGTACGAATATCAATGGTCAGTTTAGTGAGGATAAACCAAGTGTAAACGAGAGAGTAATTGTTAAATTGACTTGCATGAAAAAAGGCATTTCTAGTTTCAAGTTACTACTTGAATGTTATTATCTTTGGTATAAATTACTCCGTTTCTACACTAGGTTGATAAGATATGTCGTGTGTTTGTTGGTCATCTATATTCTACGATACAATGACATGGGCGTGTTTCCGTTTAGATTTGAAAATACAGATGATAGAAGGAAATCAGCAAATGAACTCTGCGTCGATTTTCCAACCTAGAGCGTCAACCTGAGAAGGGTTGTAGGCGTACTGCTGTATGTCCTACAATTCTCCAAAGGGTAGCGCATCAATGAGCAGTCCAATGTGCTCGGTGTGTGATTTTGTACATATGTTCATATTGTATATACTGAATTGATATCATCTGTCATCTAGCTGTTGATAATTCTGTTTGTGTCCGGACGACTTCCACTTGGATCATCAACCTGAGAAGGAATGTAGGCGTACTGCTGTAAGTCCTACAGTTCTTCAAGGGTAGTTTGTCATGTCAGAATCCACAACATTTGATGTAGTGATTGTACATATGTTTGTGTAAATTAATTGTGTGAGTTCCAATTGATGTAATTTTTGGTTATTCTGTTAGTGTCCGGACATTCCACAAATTACAATCGTCAAGCTGTGAAGGTTTGTAGGCGTACTCGTGTTAGCCCTGCGATTCTTCAAAGAATTCCATCAAGATGTGATCCGCGAGTTTTTGTGTACAGTCTGTATATATGTGTGGTGTGTCATATCAATTGGTGTTTTTTGGGATTCATTGTGTTTACTTGTTGTTTTCGTACCTTGTTGTTATTGCGTAATTTTGTTAAAATTTTCGTCGTGGTTACTTCTGAAGTTGTTTCGAGTCTTCTACGTCCGTGAATGAATTGATTGATGTTAGAGACAGCAGATGGGTCGTAGACGCCGGGGAGGCTAGGCTATTGCTGAGAATGAAATGCACACGGAGTCAATGATTAGCTGTGATCCCACACTCCGGGGAGCGTGAGTGCAGATGGCTGAGGCTTGCGTACGTCACCATTACTAGAACTGAGGCAGAATGAGTGACAAGCGATTTCAGTGGTAATTGGTAGTGAGTAGATAAGAGGATTAGTTTAGAATATCGTGAGGTACTGCTATGATCACGTTGCATTCTGCAAGGGTCATTCTAGCAAGTGGCAATTGGGTTGCAAGATGTCAAGAGGAGGTCTCTATCTGGAGGCGCAGGTCGTCAGCGATGTGTGAGATTGTGCTGTGGGTATGCTTGTGGTGTGTTGGCTTTTCTGTTTGTTTTCCATTTCAGCTCTGTCCGTGTGACCCAGGTTCTCGCAATGGCATCCAAGTCAACGTGCACTGGTCGTGAAGGAAAAAAAAGTTGGATGCTTTTTGCCGGGGAGTGTCAATGGAGTTGAAGATTGAACGATCAATTCTTGGTTGTTTGCTCAAAGTCAACTTCCCCAATTTTCGCGGAGGCATCAATACGACAGTCATCGTCTCATCGGTCGCTGTTCAGAAAGAAGAGTGAAACATCGTCAGAAGTAATACAATGATTTATTATTGTAATATTTGTTTTCAGACCTTAGTTCACTTATTCTTTTTATATGTTGGTGTAACAATAAAGAAATATCAAGCGGCCAATCGGTGTTTTGGTTTTTGCGTCCGTTATAACTAAGCGTTTCTGAAATATTCAAGGAACAGCGTGGGCCCGAGCGTAGCGAGAGCTGGGCATTAACGGTTTATGAGACGTGATTGACACAAGCCCTCGAATGGAACCTGAAATGGAAGCGGCGAGTTGATCGTCCAAGTGTCACTTGGAGGAGGCCATGCGAAGAGGAGTTGAAAGAATGTGGGCAGACTTGGAGTGGGGTGAAAAAGTTGGCGGAAAATCGAACGAAATGGAGACGCGCAGCTAATTCCCCATGTTCCTCTAGGAACTAAAGGAAACAATAAATACAATGACACAAAAAATATGTTTTCCGAGATGAAAACCAGGTTTAGGCCTTTCAGTTTTTTGAGGTTTGCTTATATAACTCCAAATATTCGAAAATGCTGACAATTTTGAAACGAACCAAAATGTTTGGATAGTTGCACACAAGCCAATAATAAAACCAAAAGGATTAGTAGATTAATAATGAGGTCGTAATTACAGATGATTTTTGTTGCAAAAGTTTATTGAATAGACTTATATCTTACCATAGAGTTAAAAGAACGATGTTTCTATGATTACTATCAACAGCACTGTTAAACAGGACGGTGAAAGTAGTGTCAGAATAGTTAGTTAAAAACACCAGTTAAAGGGAGTGGTGAGTCTGTGGGGCTTGCACCCTATTTTAGAAGGATGAAAGTAAAACTTGTATTGAAAACAGATTTGACTGAATTGGATTAGGTCGCGTATACCATTGCATCAATACGTATAATAACACAGTAATAAGGAGGTGTGGAAACGAATCAGAAATAAATTGTGTATACATATCTATGTGGCCAATGTACTAGCCTACCTGATCTTGTGGTTTTTTGTGTCTTGTTCGCCAAAATATCACAAGATTTTGAATTTTGAGAGCAGGAATCATTGTGTGGTGTAATTCTGGGTTATGTTGATAGATGGGTAAAAATTCGGTCCGGGAGGCGGTTTGAGGTTATCGATGCCTACATTCTCGTGTTTTCCCCCGCATTCGACAGTGATGATTTCACTTATTCTGCTTATTAGTTTAAATGGTCCGTCACAAGTTGGTGATAGTTATTTCCCCACCATTTCAGTGTTTCACTACAGGAATTGACTAATGGGCTGATCGAATAACTTCAGCATCACAGTGCCTTTGCCTCAATACAGACAAATAACTTGTCGTTACTAAGTACACGGAACTAAATTTGTTCTAGCATATCCTATATTATTGGCTTACATAGCCTGAGAATACATGCGAGGAGGCCTGAAATGAAAAGCCTGAATTCGTTTGGAAGGTCTTAGTTATCAGCACATCGTAATAAAATAAACGTTATTCTTGTGTTCACAGAAAGGTTTTCCAACTTATAGGGATAATGTGACTTGGCTAGGGGAACAGCGAATGCGACAGAACAAAACAAAGTGGAGAATGGTTCTGCAGCCTAAGTCATCCCAAAGAGCCTTTAAAATTCACCTAGTTTATTGAAAACATTTATTTCCCGATACGAATTTAAAACAAGCAAAAAAGGTAAATGAAGCAGGATTTAACAAATTCAACAAATTTCGGTAGAACTCGTCAGCTGAACACTCTACCTACACGGATATATACTTTTGATATTACATTGGGAGATTTAAGACCGATAGGTAAACAAACTACATTGAATTAATCATGCAGACTGCATTGGGATTCAAATTGTGTTCCCATGAAAAAGATAAAGCAAACTGATATCGAATGCCAATACTAAAATGAACAACTTATGGGGCTACATGCCACGTCCAGTGACAGCGAAAGCTGGTTGAAATCAAAGATGGTTGATGCACAGATACACTTTGGAAGGCTGGACAACCATGCAGCGACACAAGGACTGCATCCAAATGGCCTACCTCCTTAAAATCGCAAACACCATTCAGGGGTAGACAGTTAAGCTCGTCGTTTTACTTCTTTACATTCTCTCCCGTCTTACTATTATTATTACCGATATATATATTATTCTTCAAACTTAATCCACTGACTGTTGTTACGCTTTCCTATTTCCGTTTCTGTCTCTCAGTCTAAATAACTTCACTAATTATATCTATTATTAGCATTATTATTACTATCTCTTTTCTCTTGTCGACAATACCGAAGGACTAACTGGCGAAAGGATCAACTCCAATCACAGCGGTAACAGTCTTAACACACCTCAAACTACAAACCACATATAATAAATCCTAGCACTACTCCCTTTGGAGTCAACCAAGGCTACGACAGTCGAGTGGCGGGACAAGCTACGCAGAAGTTTACCGAAGATCAGGAACCTATACCTTACAATCAAGAAGCGAGCACAAAGAAATCAAATTGGTTTATACTAGCTCGTAAAACGATATTGAATATTGGATAAGGAGAAGGGATAATGAGAGAATAAAATTAAGATGAAATGCATTACGATACACTCATAGCTTTTACTAATAACTGACTGTATATCTAAGTAAGATCTAGTACCACTCTGAAGCAACCAAGAGCCAGTGGCGGAAAACTGTAAGTTTTAAAATGCTGGTGAAAAGATATTGGATGTTGAACCTTAAAAGGGCACAATGTTTGGACTACGTCGGCACGTTCTGACCTCAACATGCAAGGTATTTAGAATCCACTGTTTAGTATTCCCTAGAGTGTTAAGGTGACTAGAATCGCATTACTGGGGACTAGAAACTCAGTCTCTAGCATCAAAGGATATTTGAAAAACATTGAGAAAAATGGTATGATATGATAATAGTGTTATTATCATAAACGTAGAAATAACGCATAGTATTGAAAAGAAAGAGTACGAGAGTGGAAGGCGACAATTAGCGCAAATAATGGGTTATGATCCGGCGCATTTTAGCCCTGAACAAGTTAATGACGCGATTGAATATCTCCTGCCATCCTCGTTGTTCACCAAACGTGCTCGTCCTACCTTTAAAGTATGTTGATGCGTGTGTATAATGATAACATTATCCAGGAGCCACATTTAGTGCTTCCACCTCAGAAGAGTTAGTTTTTCAGTTAACAAAACAGTTTTAGAACTACAATGTGATGTAAATGGGCGTCCATTTAACAGTTTCTTCTATACGACACATCAAAACTTCTTCAAGATCATGCATGTAAGATTTATTGCGGTTGTTCTATTCTTGTTAAGGAAACAGTGTATAAACTGGAGGAGTTGAGGCTTCAGATAGACCGCTCATACTTCGAGAAAACGCCTATCAAACTTCCTCCGGATGGGACGTGGTATGTTTAGAATTTTTTTTACCATGAGGCGAATTGTTTAATTTGTGATTATTAATCGTCATATTACTCTTTTGTCACTGTTTTGTATTAATATTCAATTGGAAAGGTGAGGAAATTACGGTAAACAATGATGATTTATTTATTTGAGGCTTCGAAACTGCATTCCAAACGTTTATAATAACATCCTATCCATTTTCCTCCCACATGATCTTATAATAAAATCAATTTAATTTATGTCCAAAGTGTGATTGAGTCAACTGATTGAAGGTCTGTAAACATTTGTTTGACAAACACAATATATTTTCTCCGTCAGGATCGGCTAGTGAGACCTGTGCACCTCTGGCGGAATAGAGCTCAGACGTTAATTGGATGACGGTGTCCGAGGCTAGTGTTCCTCTTTAGTAAACCAAAACCGTTCCTACAATCACTAAGCGACAACTGAGTGATTAGATTCTAAGTGGAAAGTACCCGACCGAAAGCTGCTACCTTGACGTGGTGGTCGGGCTTGAACACCGCAATGACCTAATCAAGCTATACTGGCTGAGACTTATGTCTCTTGAGGTCCTACCATGCCAGGCAGGTTGTTTGGATAGCGGTTAAACAAAAAGCAGCTACCCAATCCAACATCATGTCCAATACAAAATCACAAAATTTCATGCCGGATCGGCCGTGGCCCGGATTAACAACGACCGCGCTTCCTGCTGCCGTGTCACAGGGCGGGAGTGATAAATCTGCTACTGAGACACACCAAACAAAAAAGAACGAACAAAAACAGGCCGCGTGTGACCGGCCTCAAGCAGTTGTCCCCTGGGCTCTGCGGTCACGCAACCAACTTCCACGGTGTGGGCAGCCGGGAAGTAACAATCGCCCTCACAATCCGAAATGCACACGAAACCTCTCTATTACTCACTCATCTTTGTCTTCATCTTCATCTCTATCATCTTGCCTTCCTTCCACTGATGCAACTCCTCGACTTGATAGCTCTCCACTTCCTCTCCACTCTGCGTCCACTAAAAACGATGGAAGCCAAAAAACCACCACCGACAGCCTCTTAAAGCCGCGCCACCAATTTCATATAGGAGCTCTTAATGTTAGGACACTTTGCCAAATAGGACAACAAGCATCACTAGCCAAGACCCTGGCATCACGAGCCATTGATGTATGCTGTGTTTCAGAAACACGCATACAAGACCCAAGTGTGGTTATTCACCTAACCCCACCTGGCCAACAGGTTGAATCTGCAAAATTCACCTTGAGGGTGTCAGGAGATGCCACAGCTAGTTCACGAGGATTAGCTGGCGTAGGGATAGCTTTGAGTACTAGGGCAGAAAAGACATTGCTTGACTGGATCCCGGTAGATAGCCGAATGTGTGCTGTCCGCCTGAACGGATCAGTAAGAAGGAGGAAGGACTGCACTACTCGCCGATGCCTTTTCGTAATCTCCGCCTACGCCCCCACTGACTGCAGTTCAGATGAAACGAAGGATGAGTTCTACCAAAAGCTGTCTAGTTTGGTGCGAAAGGCTAAACGCTCAGACATAGTCGTTCTAGCTGGTGACTTTAACGCTCAAGTAGGGAAATTGTGTCAATCTGAGAAGGATGTCGGTGGCACCTATGGAGCTCCGTGCCAGCGAACCGACAACGGTGACCGTCTCCTACAGTTCTGCTCTGATAATCATTTGTTTCTTGTAAGCACTAACTTCAAACACAAGGAGAGACACTGTTTGACTTGGAGACCCCCTTCATCAAACCAACGCTGGACACAAATAGACCACATAGCAATAAGCTATCGTTGGCGTGGGTCGGTAGGAGATTGTCGCTCCTTCTGGAACACGTGCGTAGATACCGACCATGCACTGGTCCGCGCTCGGGTGTGCTTACGACTGAACGGACGTAGGAAACAGCTGGCGGTAAAACCATCACGTCCCCAGCTCGATCAGGAAACTAAATCCGTATTTGAGGAAGAACTAGCTAAACACATATCTGTGTTCGACAGCTGTGCTCACCCTGAAGAAGCTTGGAAAAATATCCAGGCAGCCATAGATACAGCTGTAAAAGCTGTGAATAAGGTAAACCCAAAGGTGAGTAAAAACCACTGGATCTCCACCGCCTCATCCGAACTGATAGATGCTAGAAGACTTATTCCGGCGAGCTCCGAATTCAATGAGGAGCGAAAGCTGCACAAGAGGAAACTTACGAAAAGTCTCCGCAAGGACCGTGAACAGTGGTGGGCGACAAAAGCCAAAGAGATGGAGAAAGCTTCGAGGATAGGCAACACCAGGCAACTCTTTGGACTCATCAGGGAAACGGGTGGGAGAAGACAAATCATCAGTGAGACAATCTCGGAAAAAAATGGCACTATAATTAGCTCCCAGGATAGACGACTGGATCGTTGGAAAGAGCATTATGAGGAGCAGTTTAATTTGCCCACAGCCACGCTCAACCTTCCGAGCATCCAACACCTCCCTGAATGGGATATAAACACAGGTCCTCCGTCACTAACTGAGGTTACTAAAGCTGTCACCAATCTGAAACTAGGCAAAGCAGCGGGACCTGATGGAATGACTCCAGAGGTATTTAAGTACGGTGGAGACAGCTTACTGTCCGGATTAACTGAGGTACTAGGCAGCGTCTGGGAATCAGAAGAAGTCCCATCGGGTTGGTGTAAGTCACTGATTATCCCCATATACAAGAAGGGAGACAAGTCTTCCTGTGATAATCACAGAGGGATTAGCTTGACTAATATAGTATCTAAAGTCTTAGGCTCAATAATCATGCGTAGACTGAGTGGTGCTCGGGAAGCACAAACACGAGAGAGCCAGGCAGGCTTTAGACCAGGAAGAGGGTGTATTGATCATATCTTCACCCTCCGACAGATTCTAGAACATAGGCATTCCTACCGGCGTCCAACAGTCATTATATTTCTTGACCTAAAGGCAGCATTCGACTCTGTCGATCGGGAAGTTCTCTGGAGATGCTTGGCTGTAAAGGGAATTCCAAGAAAATATATTGCACTGATTAAGGCACTCTACTCGTACTCATACAGCCAGGTGAGGGCTTACGGCGAGCTGTCATCTGAACTGATGACGACCAGTGGTGTCCGTCAAGGATGCCCATTATCTCCTTTTCTATTCAACTTCATCATAGATGTGTTAATGGACTTAACCCTAGGTGACTTCAGCGACTCAGGGATTGACTTGCTACCGGGGAATAATCTCGTTGACTTGGAATATGCAGACGATATAGTCCTTCTAGGCGAAGACGCTGACGAAATGCAGAGTCTTCTAAACACCTTGAGCCGCAATCTACGAATGTTTGGCATGCGATTCGCTCCCGCCAAATGCAAGATGATGTTACAGGACTGGACTACATCGACGCCTAGTTTAAAAATAGGAAGTGAAGTGGTAGAGCACGTTGACCGCTTCACTTATTTGGGAAGTACCATCAGCCCCAACGGGCTGATCTCTGACGAAATCTCAGCACGAATACAAGGGGCTCGTTTCGCATTTGTTAGTTTACGCCGACTCTGGCGTAGACGAGATGTTCGACTATCGACCAAAGGGCGGGTGTACTGCTCATCAGTCCGCTCCGTCCTCCTTTATGGTTGTGAGACCTGGCCACTGAGAGTGGAAGACATGAAAAGACTAGCTGTCTTTGATCATAGGTGCCTGCGTTCTATTTCCCGTGTAAAGTGGCATAATAAGGTGAGCAACATGGAGGTTAGGCGTAGAGTTCTAGGTAAACAGGGGAAATCAATCGACGAAGTCGTGAAGCTACAAAGACTGAGATGGTTAGGACATGTGTTACGTATGCCAAGCCATCGCCTCCCTCGACGAGCAATGTTAGCGGATATAGGGTCAGGCTGGAAAAAAGCTAGCGGCGGTCAAACAAAAACTTGGCATCAGTCAATGAAATCCACAACAGTTGGTCTAAGCCACGTAGGAAGGTGTAGACTTCCAGGCTGGGGTCCTCGGGACGGTAAAAATCTATGGTTGGAAACAATTGGTGACATGGCTCAAAATCGTTCTCAGTGGCGCAGATGCATCCACTCCCTGTGACTTATGATCTTCAATGAAACTGTTTTGTATTTCTTTATTACTCCTTTGTCTCACACCTCTGCTCACTGTTTCTATTATGCTTTTCTTGTACTTTCTTCTCTTGCTTCGCGTGCTACACGGAATGTGGCGACTTGAACTTCCGCACATTTGTGCAAAGTTCTATGTCGAAAACAGACAGACAGACAGTTGAAGACATGAAAAGGTTGACTGCTTTCGATCATAGATGTCTGCGATCTGTCTCACGTTAGGTGGTTTCACAAGGTAAGTAATGTTGACGTTAGGCGTAGAGTGTTGGGCAAAGAGGGAAAATCAATCGACGAGGCTATAAAGTTACATAGATTGAGATGGCTAGGTCACGTGCTGTGCATGCCTAACCATCGTCTCCTCCAACAGGCATTACTAGCTGATATAGGCGCAGGTTGGAAAAGAGTAAGTGGTGGCCAAACAAAAACATGGCCTCATCAATCCATGAAATCCTTGACAGTTAAACTGAGTCAGCAGGTAGGGAGATGCATACTTCCGGGTTGTGGCCCTCGGGACTCTAGGAATCAATGGTTGGAGACAATAGGTGACATGGTTCAAAATCGTTGTCAATGGCGCAGATGTATTCAGTCTCTGTAATCTTTCATATTCCTTTCTACCATTGCCCATTCTGTTTCACTCTTATACTTGTCAGACTGTATTGATTCTCTTCACTCATCTTCTTTTCTACCTTTGTGTGCTATTTGGAACGTGGCAACTCGAACTGGTGCACTTCGGTGCCAAGTTCTATGTTGAATCCAGACAGAGACAGAAGCAGAATGTATCAAAGCGATATTTTCCGTGTTAGATCAGACTGTCTACCTCAAGGTCGCGTGTCTAAATCAAAACTGACTCCATAGTGATAAAATTTAAGACATCGGAATCCAAAAAACCTACTTCTGTTCTAAAACAGTGGTGATAGGTTTTACGGCATACTTTTCTGGTGACAGCTTTTTAGAGACTGCTGGAGAATGAACATCTGATTGAAATATTCTTCACCCAGATGAAACCCAAGCTCGGTCTAAAGGCACCTTTCAAAGTCTGCAGAGCATGACAGTAGCCACTACTTTTTATGTAAGTGGTATTGGATGCACTGATGATTACCACATGCATCAAGACATTTCATTCTCTGGTTAACTGAATGTATTGTGCTTTCCAAACATTCAACCCATTTCTCCGACTAATTTGGTAACCCTCTTAAAAAGTCTGAAGTACTACTGGCTGTACTGGGTCCCTTATTTCTCTTGAACTTCTTTTCTAACCTCAGATTTCTACCAAAAAGCTTTTTACACCTAAATTTTAGGTGAGAAAACTGTTTTAAAGCATTCCAGTGTTTTTGCAGGTTGTTGACTACCATATCAACTACCTCAGAGACTGTTCCACTGCCTTTTAGTGCCGTTGGCTCGGAATACTTTAAAAAAGCTTAAGACCGTAGTCCCAGATACGTATTCTAATAAGAAGGTCAAGCAGTGTACATAGTAGATCGCAGCAGTGAGGAACATGTAAAGATTAGCTAAATACTTATGTTACATTTGATATGTGAATCACCCAGAACGCCTTTTATTGATTGTTTCAGTTTAACGTCTGATGATTGGGTAACCAAGTCGGAACTGATGGAGATGATAAATGAAACTTTGACTGATTCGCAGGTATGTGTATTGTCCGACTGATTTACTGAATTGATTTCACAGTATGAGCAGTGGATAGTTTTAATGAAGCGACTGTCTGAACATCCGCTGTCATATATGGCAGAAGAATTCCTTCAGAGATTCAGAGTCCGTCACAACGATGCCATTTCAGATACTGAGTTTCCTGAGGTTAGTATATTTAAATCAGTTATGTCTTTTAGCCCTGTGTGGATTTAGTAACGAACCAAAAATATATCCGGGCCTTTGGTCAAAAAAAAAACGCATTTGCAGAAGCGACGTTGTATATGCCTGGAACTGGTGGTTTTACGGTAAATGGGAAACGCCTTCTAGAAGTATTCTCGGAACTTGGGAATCGAGAACAGATAATGTTTCCCTTACAGCAAACAAGTAAAGTTTAATATACCACGATTTGCTTGACTTTGTATAAATTCATTGATTAGCATCTTATCCATGACGGTATACAAGTTTAATTCTACGGTTATTTTTATGATCGCGTGAGCGTTTTTTTGTTCCCACTGTTTAAAATAGTTAAAATATATAATGAAGCCAGTAGTTAAGTCTTGAAGCTGCTACTTGCAAATATCAGTATCCCAATAAAGAAATGCAACAAGTATGATGATGAATTTCAAATTAGTGTCATAACATACTATTTACTTAAACTCACAGCATGAAACCTATTTATGACCGCTATTAAGATATGTGAAATCGAATTGCTACTTCTTTAGAAAATATAGTACTGATAAGCTCTTACCATATTACAAGTAGGTTGTCTTCTGGCATAGTAAACACTGCAACTGTTACTCAGCGATGACACATTATAGTTGCAATGAGTTTCACGATCTGTGCGGTACTTTGTGAATATTCAAACCCCTCGATACGTAGAGTATGTTTCGAACTCGTAACCTTAAGCTGATAAAAAAATAAACTGAATGATGTACATAATGCCAGAAATGTTTTGCATTTTAGATACACTTGGAAAGGTAGATGTAATTGCTACTGTTGATGGAGTGGGCTCAAGCTCTCTGGCCAACGCCCTTCGATTAGCATTAGCGAGATGCCTGGCCTCGATGCTTCCCATAGACCAAGGGAAAAACAGATTAACGGTCACTGGACTCTTAACTCAAGACAATAGGTTTGCAGAACGTAAACAGCCTGGTCAAAAGAAAGCACGCAAAAAGCCTATTTGGTAAGTAGGATTCCGAATTAAAATTTTGAAATCTTTGTGTCATAAAGCATTATTCAACTAAGATGAATGAAGCTGGACAACTTGTCGTTAACGAAACTTTAAGAAGATTAATCCCATATTAGATAAATTCCTTTGAAATAATGCACAGTAATAAAGTATTAATTATCCACACAACTTCCCAACACTTCATTCATATGATTGCAGGCAATAAATTTTGCTCAAGAAATCACCAAGAATTACATCGAATGAACTTAGCTAGTAGGGAATTATATCCTGCGACTGTGAGCAAACTCTCCACACACACTAATTTAGATGGTAACTACTTGTCATTGAGACTTTCGTGGGTACAGTTTGTGGTGTGATGTGCGATGTTTAAATTCACTCAAAAACATTAGCCAACATGGATGTGAGTATAACTAAGCTAGGGATGTCTTCTTGCACTTGTAGGATGTCTCGAAACACGCATTTCATGCCATTTTCAGAGTTACCTTAGGATTACATTGAAGCCTAGAATCCCAGTGAATAATTTTGAACAAAACACATCCTTTTGAAATGGTTTATACACTGAAGGTATGTAATTCAGCTAACTCCCTGTTTGTATATTGTGATGATCAGTAGTGCATATTACACAAAGTATGAATAATTCAGCTAATGAGTCAGAATTCTTCGTCTAAATGTAGTGAAGACTACTAGAAACTTAACAATGCTGTAACGTCGGGATTGTACACTTCACCCTACAACTGGGAAGTATTAGCGACAAAGTTATGCCAAAAGGTAATGTACTTTGATTTATTTTCAAAATAACATTTATTTCGTGTTTTTGGTATAAGTGCAGTTAGTAAAATAAGGATGAAGGGAAATAAAAATACATTGAAAAATTAAGTATTGATTAAAATTACAAACACTACGGAATAAAAGTTAAGTATTGGAGTAATATTATTTTACTCACTGAAAGCATAAAATTTTTAAAAAAATTATGTGAAGTGGATTTTTTACTGATTCACTTTCTTGTTTATTATTTCAGGAAAGCACGTTAACTTCGAAGGAAACACGATTTTGTACAAATACAGACGGCAAATAAAACTAATTAATATTCTTCTTAGTGTTTATTACTGAACAGTTTACTTCGTCGTTTTCGTTTCGAGTTTAAGTATCTACAAAAGAGTACAAACGCATTGATGAATATACTAGCGTGATCAAGTATTCTATATCCAAGCGGAAGTGTAGTAACTCTAATGAAATTTTTGGGTCCGTATATAGTCGCTATATTGCGAAACAAGTAAGATTTTCTTGTCAGCCCGGTCGGTAAGCTAGTGAAAAGTAAGGTGAAAGATATGTCTACACAGTAGAAATAATCTGGTGTCGAAGTTCCAGTCTACATAATAATACTAAATAGTTTTAGTACGTGATTTGTGCTCGTATAGAATTGAAAAAATTAGTAAACAGACTTGTAAGAAAGACTGGATCATTTACTCTCTTTGTGATGAGCTAGGTCACCTCCACCTGTTTCTGTAATCAGAACTGATACTCTGACAGTACATTTCGTGATGACTAACTCCACAATATATTCAAGGTAAACTGGAGTAGGTCATCTTTTTTTGAAATTAAACAGGTCGAGCAGTGTGAAAGTATTTGAAGCTTCCTTCTGGAAGTGTAAATTGATCCTGCAAAGCTATAGCTATCGACGAGATGGCTACGTGCGGAGTACTAGAGACAAGAATAAGCCTTATCTTGAGTGGAATTTCAAGTCCCCCCTACCCGCAAAGAAAAAACAAGTAATTATTTCAAAAAATGCTGAAGGTGGATGTTTACACGTAGCTTTTTAATCTAACCATGTCCTTATGACGCGTATGCCTTCTATGACAGTAGTAGTCGCATCAAAAAAGATGTCTGCAGTGCATATAAGAATAGTAACACACAAGGAGTTCTTTTACCACATACACCTAACACTAGTCTTAAGTCATAGGAATGTATGCGAAACCTTGACAAGAACTAATCAACACATTTAGAATTTATTTTCCGGGATCAACATCTAGTAAAGGGTTATTTTATTAATGTTTTTCGCCATTGGCATACTGACATAGACCGACATTTGTAATGATGAAGCACTCTAGTTTTATCATGTTCCTGTGTTTTTAAAAATGTCAAAAATCCTTAATGCATGGAACATATGAAAGCTGCACGTGACTCTTTCGTTCAGTATACGTAGGATTTGTTAGCAGTTCATTAGTTAGCTGCATAAATTAGCCTTCGAGCCTCATGCATTCATTCATCTGTAAAATATAACCGTATAATTCAGAGAGAGAAAATATTTCGTAATAACAACTTAGGATTCCCATGGTGGGAAAAAATTAAAAAATGCTTCAGATAAAAGAAAACATTTGTCAGGGTTGACTTCCAACTGACTGTTATGTTAAATATGGCAATGTTGAAATATTGTAGTATACGCGATACTACATTTCCACTAAAATAAATTAACATAAGTAGACTTTATTGAAGTGTCGTGCATTCCCTAGCATTTTCATCTCAGTATTACAATCATAAATCCTAAGGTCAAGAAGTATACTTAGACGTGGGTGTTTGCCTGCACTCGCGATCAGATTTGAGATCAGCCTTTTCGTGATAAATGCTGTTCGAATTGAGATACTAGGACTTTCTTTGGTTCTTTAGAAATAACTGATGATACGGGTAGTAGTCGTAATCACCAACTTAACTGCAGGGAAAATTTCAGTCGAAGTAACTAGCAGTCCTATAAACAAACCAATAAGCTCTGCTTTCCTCTTGTTTGAGGCTCGATGTGGGTTTTTTTACTTAAAGTAGGAAGAAAGAGGTCTTACTCTTAACATCATCCATATCATTCTTCTGGTATGGCAATTTAGCCTAGTTACATCTTGCACACATAGACGCAAATTCATGTACAAAATGGGCAAGGGCTGTACTGTCAGACCCTCTCTGCACCCCTTTTATTCACAACTATCCCCTTGTATCTCATCAGGTAGGACGAGAAGTCAATATAAAAAGTTATATGCTCATACCACTAAGTACAGAAATTCTACAATACCCTATTTAGCCCGTACTTTATGTGACGAAGACTCTGTTAGACGTGGAACACATAAGTTACTATGTAATTAGCACAGTGAATCGACCCTTTCATTGGTCATCTTTCTGTATCATATGGTGTCATACTTTCTAGCGCTTAATTATAACTGCTATTTTATTTTAGTTGTTATTACTATCATTACTACAATTTTGTACTTTATGCATATTTTTTTTCTCCGTATTGCATCCAGTAATTTGCTATGTAGCTGCTATAACGACGTTTTATTATTATTATGTAATGTTTATTTTTATTATACTTTTTGTCGTTTTTGAGTAAATTAGATGCAATATTGTACTGAATGCTGAAAATTCCTTGCTGTATCATTAGTACTGTTTTTGGAATTAAGCAAGTTATCATTATCACTATGGTGTATTTGATTACCGGTTATACCGGTAATGACGACAAAGTTAACTTCCGGAAGAATCACGAATGGAAAATAAGCGTCGCGAAAATCTGTGCACTCTACATTAAAAATTCGCGACGGAATATGCCAGACTGGAAAATGAAATTCGGATCTTCTCTAGCGTATGCATGAGAAACTATATCATAAACGTAACCCTAACATTAGCCAGCATTATTATCTGACAGGCAGATTTCCTTATAGGGAGACTATTAGTAATTCCATTTTATTTTATTGAAAGATCGAGAGCATTCTAACTGAATTGTAATCTTCAGGATCATCGGGAAAGTGAACGGTTCCACCTTGCTGATTAATACTTGCAAGAATAGACTTTGATTTGATCTATAGAAAAATTTAGAGTAAAATAATCAGAAGAATACTTCATCGTATGTTAACTTCCACAAACAAGCGATGCATATTTTGCTGCTAAAAGCAAAACGTTTGGATAAGGTCACATTTTTATATTCAAATATGAAGGTCGAAGCAGTCAGAAAGCTTTACTGAAAGTTTCGATAGCCTCATTACGACCAACTGTCAATGGTGACCATATGCAACAATTCTGTTCCTTTTAAACACTGACTTCCCACATATGGGCTGACATCTCACCTAAAAGGTCATCCACATCAAACCAACGACGAGCACAAAGGTAACCTCTAGATATAAGTAAACAATGTATAAGGGTAGTGGGGTATTAGAACTCCTTTTTAAAGCCTTCATGAACTCAATTCGTGCACCACCCGTTGCACAAGTTTGTCTGAATCTTAATGTATCCAGCTACCTAATAAGAATTTCGCATTTTGACAGGAAATAACTGTAAACATATTTGAAGCTTGGTATAGCATATAGTTAATACTGCTAACAACTTGTGGCCAAAGGTTAGGGAAAGTGATGGAATTCTGTCTTTTCATGGTGTATGAGGTAAAGAGACTGGTCCCCTCAGGTTAAGAATTTGAGGAGCAATAACTACTCAGATGCTCGAAACGACAGCCAAAGTGAAGGAAAAGACCTCACCAAAAGTCAATAGCTATCAATTATTCAGGCTTATATTAATATTAGCGAAGTTAGGAGTTAAGAGTTAGGTAAACAAGGCGATTGAATCAATGAGACCTCAAAAGCTGCATTCCAAACATTTACGATGCATTATTGTCCCTCTTCCTCCCACATTGTACCACAATAACGTTAATTAATCTCTGTTCGAAGTTTGATTGACTTTGTCAATTCAAAGCGTATTTGTGACGTGTGCTACCCGAGAGATATATCAGTGGCATATAGACGCAGACTGCTAGGAAGCAGCCAAAATTGAAAACATTTGCAGTCAGTGACTGCAAAGGTAGTGTGGTGATATTCAACCGATTTGCAAAAGATGCGCAAATAAGGTATTGAAGATATGGCATACTAAATTTACGTACCTACAATCAGCTTTTCCTTATAAACATTCCTTCGAGCCTCAACGATCTTTTCTTTCTTACAGTAGTAGTGTTTATTCCTCAATTTAGTTTTTGATGTGGTCACGAAATAATCTCGTTCGACAAGCCTTTGTTTATAGGTTTAATATTCACCACGATAAGCCTCTTTGCGACAAAAGAAAAAGTCTGTGTGGGGACATGGAACGTCCGCACTATATACGAGATTGTAGGAGAAGACAAAGAAAACTACGAAACTCAAGTTCCAAAGTTGTGTGATTACAACTGATATGATTATGAACAATAAATTTTGTTCAAAACCTTGTCATCCACTAAATAGTAATGCTGTTTCACTGTGTGATACATCTAATAAACAAACTAATATGGAATTACTTACTATCGCAGTGCCCAAGTTTTACACATATATTAATAATCATTTCCCACAGTTAGGATGTAGTCACAGGTTATCATAAAAAAGTCAGGTATCTGTTTAACCTTGAAACAAGCAGTTCTTTTCAGCACCCATCAGTTGTAGTACTTTTATAATATTTTTCTCCTCTTTTGCAGGATAAGCTAATCTCTCACCATCAAAAGATTTCAAACAGAAGTTGATCATCACGATCGACATCCTGGGCGCATGCTTTTGTTCACCAAACAAAAACGTGTCATAGTGACAAACTTTTGAATCTCTCAGGATTTTCGTAAAAAAGAAATAGGGACGCAAAATTTACAACCAATAGCAAAGGTCAGGAGAGAATATTGTTCTCGTGGCTTATCATCAAAGCCGTGCAGTTTTTCAAATGGCCACAGAAATGCTAATAAATGTCCGTTAATGATAAGTCAACAACGAATCATTAAAAAGTAACCTAAAGATAATGGATAAATTGTCAGGGTTGGCAAAGTAGTTTGAAGTAACCTAATACACAAAGTGACCAATAGAGTTAAGAAATAATTTTTATTAAAAATGAAGGGTAATGAGAACAGATATGTTGTTCATCAGAGGAAGAGATTTATATTACGCATATATTACACCGTAAGTTTAGGAGTCTGAAGAAAAACAACAAAGACGGTTTACGTACCGAACTACTGTACATGTCAAAAAAGTTTCAAGTCAGACAGCTCTGGCACAGTTCACGATTATCCTCATGGGTACTAAGAGCTGGTGTGGGTAGTAAGTGCAGACGGATTGGTCTCTAATTTCACGGATGCTGAACCCCAAGGGCAAACTTTACTACCACAGGGATTGGAGTGATGCGTTGCCAGACATTCGTTCGAAAAACTCAGACACATCATAAAAACCGTTGTGACCAATGGCATCTGACAGCCAACATACTCTAACGCAGAATGAATAATCATCATCGGTAACATCTTAAAACATCCTCGAAACTAAACATCCAACTCACATAATACTAATTTCTCGTAAATGTAAACTAAGAGGACCTTATGCATTACACTAAGTAAAACCTCAGGGTATGTGGTTTGTTAAGAAGCTCACTACGATGCGATTCTTGAGCCTTACTGCTGTAGTCCACTACTACAACATATAAAATAGGACAGGTTTGGTGTGGGACATCACATTGCTGGATAGTGGCAGGTTACCACCTTGGATCAGGATACTCAACAAGTTCGCATAGCTGGGTACACTTGAGCAAATAGAAAGGATGACCAGATTTCTCAGGAGCAAAACAATATAGGTGTACACATTTGGACAAAAAAAATAGGTGAACGGACAAAAGCAATAGTGAGGAAAATCTGGTGACATAATATTTCCGATTCTGAATGAAATCTAACCAATATTTTAGTTCTGACAATTATTTAACAAATAAATTACAATTTCTGGACTAATATCTTATTATTTAACCACTTCTTTAAAATTTTAACCATTATTCAAGCAATATTTTCTAAATTTAGCTATTGTTTAATCAGGATATGCCCATCTCCATGCATATGGGTACGCGAACAAAGTTTCACAGAAGTAATAAATAAGAATACAGAGCATCTTCCCCAAATGGAACGTATCCCATTTGCAATTAATTCACTAACATTGATACATTACATTTCGATAAGTAACTGAAAAAGGATTATACCATCCTGAGAAGGATGTTGAAGGTAGTTAGCAGGACTAGCGGTGTAAAACTCAGTCAGCTCGTCACAACATTAGTGGATAAGCATCTGAATACATGTGAGAAATGGTCTAAAACCATACTCTCTGACCCCCAACACCCCCTCTATTCACAACTCTCTCCCTGCATCTCATCAGGTAGAACCAGAAATCAGTATAAAATAATATATGCTCGCACAACCAAGTATAGGAACTCAACGATACCATATTTGGCCCGTGTTCTAAGTGACAGAGACAATGTTAGGCGTGAAACCTATGACTTGCTTTGTTGTTAATAACATAATTTTGGCCCTTGTTTTTTTCCCCCTTACACTCTCTTATTTGTACTCTATAGTGAACAACCTTCTTAAACATACTTAGCTGCTTAAAATTATTATCATTGGCTTACATTTTTATTCTTTATTCTATTCCTTCTTTGTACATCTACTGGGTCCGACTATATTATCACTATGATTATTAAAAATTGTCCCGTCTTTAACCATCATGTAACATTAGTTTTGTGGTTGTTCTTTGTTCGGCACTATTTAACTGACAATCTTGTTTGTTATTGCCACTATCACCATCTTAAAAATTTTGTATCATGCATGATTCCTCACACTGCCACTACAAACAACCGCATTAGTACTGACAAAAAAGAAAACAAACCTGAAATGTTTATCTTATGATTGCTTAGTGTTGTTCAATCAAATTAACTGATCATCTTGGCCATAAACATTTTTTTTCTTTTTTTTTAAGAACATCTCATAATTTCGCGTATGATTATAGCTGTTACTGTTCACCACGCATAAACATATCGTAGCTTCCACTAACTAATACTGAAATATTTTTTTTTCATTATTTGTGTTGATCTTCTTTTTTTTACTCAATATTTTTATTTGCAATTTTTTTTGGTTATTTCTGTTTCTTTTGTTTGGTTTTTATAATACTCCTTTTAAATGTACGATGAAATTAGATGCAATATTGTAGATATGTGCTGAAAATTCCACACTGTACCACAAGTACTGTTTCTGGAATAAAGCGAAATTGTTATGTTATGTTATGTTATGCGGAAAAATTGAGAATCCGTCAACAATTACAGAAAATTATGTGAGCAACTGCAGTTATATTGTGATGGACATTTATGGATCACACTATAGCAAAATGAGAAGGAGAGGGAGAATACAGAACCTCTTTTGAATTAGCGCCTTCTCTATAAAATTATGTGCCCCATGAGCTTTACGAATATTGCCGCGCATTAATGCCCAATGTCGAGTGTAGTCGTCATCGTCATTTTACCCGTTTCAGTTCCAGAACTTTAGCTGGGAACAGAAAAATCAAAGCCCGCATTACTCCTTTACAAATAAGCGTTTGCGCGGGCTGCACCGATGACTCTAAAGAATAGTAGGCTAAACCGAAACGACCTTCGAACGCAAAAATGACCTTGAGCAAGGAATCAGCTGACTGTATCATTTCCAGATGTAATCATGAATGCTTTACGGCTTTTGCGTTGCAAATTCGCTCCGGATCATGTTTTCGATTACTGTTTGGATAACAGACTGATTGCTAGGTCGAAAATTTGCCAATGCGGAGTTGTGCATATACTAAAATACCGAGATTGCATTGATGGCTTTTTATACAGATGTATTGAGTACCGAAGCAGGAAATCGTTTCGGGAAGGTTTGTCGTTGTTTTTCAGTTTACAGATCCCTTAGGAACTTTTTCTCAAGGTCTAAACTACCTTTAACGAAAATTTTAATGATCTGTAACTTCTGGGTCCTGAAAAGACCAGTCACAGCAACAGCTTTTGAAACAGAAAATTCGGAAGTGTCAACAGCACAATGGTGCAACTACTGCAGAGACGTTTCCTCCTAGAATATGAACATCCTAACTCAAGTTCTCGGAGGAGTCGGCAGAATCGTCCATGTTGATGAGACTGTACTAATAAAAAGGAAATATAACCGCTGGAGATTACCAGCAAACCAGCAGTGGATATAAGGTATCTATGACACAACACTACGCAAATGGCATATAGAGGCAATTCCCATTCTCAGTACAGCTGTATTACTGCGCATTATTCAGCGTTTGTTGCTGCCTGGGACGACTATTTACACATATGAATGGAGCGGCTATCGTCAATTATCGAATCATGAGTACATTCATCATGTTGTAAATCACACGTACGGTTTTCGGAATCCTTTGGATGGAACCCACACTAATTCCATCGAAAGTTTTTGGAGTCGTCTAAAAAGACATTAGAGCAGTTGATGGATCAGGAAATCCGATGATTTGCAGTTATCTGGATGAATTCATGTACAGGAACTGATTTAATATGACTATGAAGTCTGCTATGAGAAACTGGGAGGTTTTTTTGCTACATATGCGCGGGCGTTATCCTTCGTAACTGTTTACTATGATTGCATTAAGTTATATATAAACGACTTTTTACAATTATGCGCCGTTTTTTAGCCCTCTCATTGGTCGAAGTTGTCCTTGTCAAGGTCGTTTTTGCATTCGTAGATCGTTTCGGTTTGGGTTGCTATTCTTTGGTCACCGCTGTGGGCTTCCTATTGGTCTAAAATATAAGTTAAAGCGGCAATCTTTTTATTTGGACACGGAAATTTACGGTCAGTTTGATTTAGGGCTTACCTTACCATAATATAATGGCGTGTTAATTTTTTGGTGTGAGTGTAGTGTGATAGTCACACGCTATTTGGATGCATTGGCGGTGTTTGAAGTACACCGGGATTTATGAGTATGTCTAGTAAGAGAATATAAATCAACAGAGGTTTCGATGCAACTATTTTAAGTCCAACATAGGATGCATGCATTTTTGCTTACTAGGCGAATATAGTTCAACAACAATTTCTAAATATTTAATGTATCCTTAATAAGCACATATAGACATATGTATTAACTAATCTACATTTTTAAGTTGTCACTTCATTGACCTGTGGGATTTATGCATACTAGGTCAGCATAAATCAAGTATATTTCTCTTCAAATGGCTGAGAGCGACAGTTTAGAGCATATTTTAGTTGATGGTTTCGTGATGAGAGCGATTTGGAGTCAGCTATAAACTACACCGATCTGTGTCTTATTTACTACGTTTTTCAGCAGAGCATTTCTGGTTAATAGCTATGCTCAATAACGGTAATGAATGCGATTTATCGCTCAGACCGCAGCACCACCAACCTTACAAAAATTCTAGACTTGTTCCAACCTATTCCTCGATAATGCCGTTTTATGGTAACTATCAGCCAACTCTCATAAACTGTAAATGTTCAGCATTAGCTACGCTGGACTTCACACTGTCCCTGGGAACTTTCAGAAACACTTTGTAGCGTCGGTGGAACAGTGGTAAGGACTCCCGCCGACCATGCACATGGTCCGGGATTCCAGCCCACGCAAACGAACACCTGATATGCATGGTCCGCCTGCGAAATTAAGGCTACAGGTAATCACGATGAAAATTACACACATGTACAAAAATACGGTGTGTAATCGAGCTGTAAACAAAAATAAAAAATAACCAACGTGAAAATCAGAACACTGATTGGCGACTCGAGAATCCCTTATTCTCACGCCAATATGTAACCAACAATAAGGTTATTTAATAAAAGTTCTGAGAATAAATGATATAACAATAAATCACGATAATACTTCTGATAGTTTTCTGTCTTCGACTGAACAGCGAACGATGAGACGATGACTGCTGGATTGATGACTCCGGCGAAAAAGTTGGAGGAGTTGGGTTTGAGCAAACAACCATGACTTGATCGTTCAATCTTAAACTACATTGACACTCCGCGGCAAAATGCGGATCGATCGTTGGTATGGCATATCCCCAATTTGAAGTTGCACCTCTGGCTTAACCTTGACGGCATTTGCGCGCTTTCGTTGATTCGAGTTGGAGCTAGTCGCCCAGGCAAACTTAAAAGACGCGATTTCGGTGCTTATTTTGCTCTTGTTGGATGAATTTGCATGAAAATTTTGTTCGATATTGTTCTTGAGCATTTACTGATTGCTTGTGTGACAGGACGCTTAAATAAAGGGTTCATGCAATGATTATTTGGCGTACCGAGTAAGCTTCGCTTACATTTCAACGACTGTCATTCGATAAATTACTTTGCGCCTTGGCAAAATGTCGCACTCGATCGCAAATTTCCCTATCAGCCATCGTGCAGTACCTGTTACTGTTGCAGGAACCGAAGAATATGGCTGATATAGAATTCGTGCATCCTTCCGCACTTTTGTGTGTTGTTTTGATAGCTGAAAATCAACGGAATGCATAGATACAAGCGAAAATTAGTGTTCACAAATGGTCAGAAACTGCAATATGTTTCACGATCACTCATCAAATTCAGTGCTTTCTGTCAAAGTTTTTAAATGTGTTAAATGCTCACTGCAACATTTTAGTAATTTTGTGGATTTGAATACCATCCTTGTGGTCAGGTTTGTAAAGACATCTTAGATGTCTCTCATTTTGTCCTATTATTGAGTTTGGTTTCACAAACTTCCGATTTTTGTTATTTCCCTGGCGCCATATTATATGCGTTTGTTCAAAGTTAATTCTCAAAATTATTTTAAAATCGCGTAGAAGTATTGTCCGACATCTCTTCAAGCTATGGACCGAAATTTTAGGAGTGGCTGCTGTATCCATATAGGGGGGACTCATTGATGTCTGTAAGCAAGAGCTACGCATCATTTTTCTAAATGCCTCCGGAAGCAAACAGAATCTTCAGAGCCCATTTATGGTTAGAACAGGAGACCTAGCTCCTCTATTGCGAAACATCTTATAGAGACAGGACAGAATTGACGTTGGTAAATTTTTTAACCTGTCTGTAAAACGTGTTTGGATTGCATCCTCAAGTTTGTGGAAGCCCAAGTGAGATTAGGAAGTTTAAACCACCTTTGTGAGTTCCAAAACTATTTGTCATCACACGAAACCTTCTTAGTTAAACTTCGTTTTGATACCAGTCATGCTAGATGTACTAATGCCTCTGATATTTGGTTTAGTGAGCTTCATTGTTATTTTGACCTTCAATATGTGATTTTAATTCCACCTTAATTTATTTTCTAACCCCTTAACTGTGTTAATTTCATATGTATTCCGATGACGAGTCCATGCGTGACCAGATTGTTCAAAATGTGTTGCACAAATACAACAATACACGATTCAGACAAGTTAGGTCTTCTTATTACTTCGTCTAAATATCCTTTTGTGTCAAAAATAGTGACTGATGTAATCGCACATTGATATAAACTTTCATTAATTCTTACTGTGCTCTCTCGTTAATATTATATTGGTAGTTGTATTCACGTATACATCCTGTGAATCCTTGTTTTCTTTTTAAGGTAATCTGTAGTTCCAGTGACCTCGTGGGATTCGTTACTGAAGAAAGTGGTTTCCAGTACCGTTGATTTTGTATTGAATCACTAATAAATGTATTCTCTATAGCTCAAGTGGACATTCTACTTGTTAATAGTCACAAGAGCTACAGAGTTAGGGTCATGTGTTGTATTGAGTAGTGCGTTTAGAAAAAAACGTCGGCACCTGAGGCATATTGTCGCCAATATGAGGTACGTTCTCATTATCGTGATAAATCTGTTAGCAGTAATTATTATCAGTACCTATATTTCGTAAGGATGGTATATAACGAAACGTACTAATTCAATAGTCAAAGGTGAGAAATATCCGTTAAATTTGAGACAGGCGCTCATGTAAGGGAAAACTGATTGATCGAAAGTTGAAACATGACGTAGGTGATAAAGTTTATAGCATCGTTTACATGCGAATAGTTAAGGTTATTTATTTAGAAATGATGGTAACTTGTTGATGGTTTAAGGGATGTTCTGTTTGATAGGAAATAGGTGAGACATTATAACTGAAAAACAGTATAACGGGAAAAGCAACATCAGCTGGCCAGTATACACATATTTCGAAGCAAAACACGATCGGGTAAAGTATTTCGAAGACAGGAGTAGAGCAGTCCTCTGAAACTAATTCTGATCCAAATTACTACGTAAAGGCTAATATCTCTAAGGGTTTCTTGATACAAAGATTAACTTGTCTCCAAAGTATGAAATATGTTCATATCTAGAAAATACTTAGGTTTAGAGTTGTTTTTTCTACTAACACAACACCAGGTGACTCACCAATTGGTCACAAATTAAAATTACATCTGTCAAAGACAGTCCTCTCCTGACTTCTAGATATCGTGAAGGAAGAGCTATATTCATAGGTTAATAGGATTAGACGTAGGATGTCAATTCAAAACTAGGTGACTACGTTTCGCAGCTACAGAAAACACCACGTTACAATCTATTCCTTTAATCGTGTCAATCAATGTGACATCAGTTAAGACCAGAGAAGGAACACAACTGGTTTTCACAAAATCCATTTGTGTTCCTTAATATAATGTACATTCCGTAATAATAGGGAAACTAGGAAATGCACCAAGTCATCACATATACGAACAATAATTAAGCTCACAGGGTAGGGTAGATTTAAAGAAATGCCTACTCGATGTGGTCCAGAGTTCATGTGAAGTGGCACATGCCTACATCTGAAGGTGCGTGTGCAAGGTATCGCATTTCGTCAGCCTTTTGTCTAGGTAACTCAATGGGTCGCCTCCATATTTAACAAATGCTCAGTCCATGAATTCTACTTGTACCTTTAAAACACAAAGAATGCCCTCCTGGGATAAGGTGCTGTGTTACACTAGAGTCCCTCAGTTTACGGGTAAATCACACTTAATATCAGTATTACCGCTTTAGTTGAAAAAGTCATTCGACTGTGTCACAGATGCTTTTGGCTGGATTCCTCAGTACCAAATATTATTCCCTATGAGAGTGCATTGAAGAAACCCTGCAGGGTGATATTGAAGCTTCGCCGAAAATCGAATAGAAGCATTTCATTCATACAAGATGTATACACTATTAACTCACCGCGCTCAGCCCTACATTACCCTATAAAATTCTCTTGTTTGAAAATGAAACATGTACATATTTATTGTGTCATTAACTTCATATAAACATTAATATCTAAATTTCATACGCTTTCTGTCTAACTACTCCATGTAATAATAGTTTGATTGTTATTTCCGAATGCAGTAATAAGTATTTCATGGGCCGCGAGTAGCACTTTGTATTCAGCAGAGGTATGGGCACTTAGTGATTGTAATTTAGAGAACTAATACGAAAAGGTTAGCTTTTTTCTAATATATACGCACCTATCAACGCAATGAAAAGATAATGACGAATTGTTATCACAAGCATTGTATTTACTATGGAGGGAATGTTATTACAGGCAAACTTCACAGTAACATGTACAAGTCTTGCATGTCATTGCATCAGTAATATTAGCACACTGATTGTATTACGGCCAAGTGTAAATGATTTAAAGGCATCGTAACAATAACTTTGCGGGAGGTAGATGTATTGAAAGACTGTTTGCAGACACTATGTATGACGACATCTAGTAGAATGTCAACGAAGACTGACAACCTGCAATGAGGAAGACAAAAATGAAACAATTGGGAGACACATAAAGAACAAGATGAGTATTTTTGATATAAGTATAAAACTTGGGCACTGTGGTAGAGTATAACTCCATTATGGATACGATTTTATTTCCATAAATCACACAGTGTTGTACAGCAATATTACTTGGTGGCGTTTTGAGCACAAACTATTGCTCATGATCATATCAAGTCAGTCACACAACTTTTTGCCTCATTCATATACATGAGTATTTTAGTTAAGCGTACTACAGGGATAGAAGGTCACTCATCTCACTCACTTCTATTCACACTATTTCTTACGTCCGTGTTACTGACTTTTGGTTTATGTTTTCCTCTTCAGTGCACTTTATCTGGACAGTTTAAGGAATCGGGAAATGCATAGAGTACTTAGGAAACGGCATGAATAATTGTTTAAGTTAACCGACACTAGTGAGTTGTAACACTACGCATCTGCAGTGAAAATGCTGACTGACTGAGTTTTAACAGGAAATGAGCACAGAAGTGTAGCAGTTCGATTTGTGACGTTCCACACTTGAAAAATATTATATTTAGTTGGTAATAAGCAAAACACATTTCATCAGATGTGTTTCGACTTCGCATTTGGGCTACGCGATAAAAATAACTAACTCATGAGATATAACGAGACAGAGTGTGAGAGTTATCTCGGGTAAGAAGAGAAATCATTGTAAGATCACTTTTTTTCAGTTAGACAAGAACCAAATAAAAAATACGATTATCATTTGTTGACATTTCGCTTATTCTTATCCACGCTTTGACATCCCATTATACCTGGACTATAGATCATTTTGGCAGACTGACCTCAAACACAGAAGCTTGCACACAAGTGCAGGCGTTTAAGCTATCACATTCCATGTAGCAAACAAAGCTGGATAAAAAGGAAATTAAATTAAACTCTAATGAGCATAAATGTGATGAAAAACGAACAGTCATGTGGAAAAAATATAAGGATGGCTCAGATATGTGAGATTACACATAGTGTCAATGTAGTTGAAGATTGAACGATCAATTCATGGTTGTTTGCTCAAAACCAACTTCCCCAATTTTCGCGGAGGCATCAATACGACAGTCATCGTCTCATCGGTCGCTGTTCAGAAAGAAGTCAGGAGACAACTGTCAGAAACCTTAGTTGTAACACTGTTTATATGTTGGTGTTACAACAAAGAATCCTCGAGTGTCCAATCGGTGTTTTGGTTTTTTCGTCCGTTATTACTAAGAGTTTCTGAGAAACTTCGAGGAACAGCGTGAGCCCGAGCGTAGCAAGAGCAGGGTATTAACGGTTTACGAGACGTGGTTGACACATAGTGAATGCATCTGTGTCATTAACAAGTTTTGAAATCACGTTTCTACTTAACACTAAGCTTAACCCCAATATTACTCATCATATTAGACTAGTTAACACAGAAGAAATGGTACAGATACTAAGATCAAAACCAGTAGTCTTTTCATATCTTCCAGTTTCAATGGTCACTTCTCGAAACCTAAGCGGACAACACCATCAGCATACACTAAGTTGACAAGACTGTTCCCTGGTTAATCCCTAAATTGAGTGACGGACAATTCGGTTAATACATTTATGATCAAAGTGAAATAAAGAAGGACAACAGTTGTAGAAATGAGCCTTGTATTATACCCTTCTTGGAAATATCAGTTGCCCCATAGTTTAGTTTCAGTATTAAGTGAATGGAATGCAGTTTGCAAATTCATGAAATACTCATACTGACGTACTACTTTTCGAGAATCCTAGTTAATGTTTCCTCAAGTGAGAAACGGGCATTATACTTGTGTATACTCAATAGGCTGTGAACTGCTGCAAATGAAAATGACAACAATTTTTGGAATTACGTAATTCCAAAAACTACCATGTAATCTTTTATACTGACTTCTGGTTCCATCAGATGAAGTTATAGAGAAGAGCTGAGAATAGACAGGATGTTGAGGGTTAGAAAGTATAGATTTAGGCCATTTCTTTCAACTAATGCATTAACGAGTTCCATTATGGATAAGGTTTTATTTTGATAAATCACACAGTGTTGTACAGTTGTGTTAACTGATGACGTTTCGAGCAGAAACTATTGTTCATAATCATATCATTGATATGATTGTGCATTAAATAGTTGACCAAATAGTACACCACTTTCCCTACTGACAACCTTAATACCCTGCACAATACGACATAGTCGTCTTTGAGTAATTCGGGAAAGAATAAAGGGGAGCAGTAAAGAACAATGCTAGAGTTAACAAATTGTAAAAAGAGAGGTTGAATGATTCCTGATTGTCTTGACCACATAACATGGTAAGCTAGACTGAAGGTTTTCTTAGAAATCGACAAGATATAGAATGACCAAGAAAGACCAGAGGATAGAACTACTCCAAGGAAATTTATGTCAGACTTAGTTTCTGTTTCAGTGCCCTCTTTGATACAAACATCTTGTGAACGACACAGTTCTTGCAGTCTACGCTTATGAGTGAGGGGAAAGTTAACTGCCTGACATTTAGAGGGATTTAACGCAAGACCACGTACCTTAGACTACAGACAGGAACCAGTTACGTTTGCTGAAGTCACATTGTAACATGACACGAAGTGAGACGGTCAGATCAACAGCGTATTTGACGAAGTTGCTCTCTTTAGAAAGAGAAAAGTCATGTAAGACGAGAGAGAAAAAAGAAAAGGGGTGATAAAAATAGCCTGAGGAACACCAGCTTCAGCAAGCGAGGCGGAAGATTTACCCTAATATACAGTATGTTGCATTCCATTTGAGAAATGATAATGCAACCAATCAACTGCCCAGGACCCAAGTTTGCACGATCGAAACCTTATTCAACTAAAGTCATCTAGGCGCTGAGTCAACAACAACGGCGAATGCTGAATGACCGAAGGCTAAGCACAAAAGTGACAAAGCACAAATCCAGTTGCAAAGTAGGAGACGAGTCCCGGGTGGAAGAAGAGATTACTGAAAGGTATCTATTTTTCATTTGGCAAAGAACAAGATTAAGAACTACACTTATCATTTGGTGAAATTTTGGAGATCATTTATCAATGTTTCGCATTTAGTTATGCCCAGACTGTGTCATTCTGACTAGCTTTCAGTATGAGTTTGCAGAGAAGTCCACCTGTTTAATTTACCACATTTCATGTAGCACACAAAGGTAGAGACATTAAACTAAATGGAAGTTTAACGAGCGAAAATGTGAGGGAGAATAAATAGTGACAAGGAAAAACATGAGTTGAATAGATACGTGAGATTACACAGAGTGAATGCACCTGTACCAGTACCAAAGATTTGCAGTCACATCTCCGGTAGTTCTTCCAGCTGACTGTCAACAATTTTATGAACCAATATCACTTTTTCACTTGACCGACCCAAACACATTTTAAACCTTAACATGTGCTGGCTAGCATTGTCCCTGGAGAAAGGCGATGGCTTTGTATGCCATCACGTGTTCTAGCCATCTCAACCTATTCAGCTTCCCTACCTTGAAGACCAACCCTGCCCACCTGAACATTTATACGTAACCTCAACAGCACTCGCCATATTATACTGCTTTACTCATGAGATAGAACGCGGACACCTATAATCAAACACCGGTATTATTTTCATATTTTACAGCATCAGAGGTTACTTCTCATAGTCTAGGTGGACAATATCATCAGCAAACCGTAAGTTGATGAGACTATTCCCTGATAAGTCTCTAAAGTCAATTACAGATTATCCTATTAATATATGTGTGATTGAATTGAGCTGGTATAAGGATGACAGTTTAAGAATTCAGCCTTGTATTACATCCCACTCGGAAATGTGTTTTCTCGGATAATTCGCAAACAGTATTCAGTGAATAGAAAACATTCTGTAGGCTTAACGAAACTCGTAAACTGACGCACTACTTTTGCAGGCACTATAGTATTTCCTCAATAAAATGAGAATTGAATATTTCGGCTTCATTAAACGAGTAAGTGGTATCCTGGAAGTACCAATGACCACAGCAAGTCTAGGAATTATGCACTACAACTTCTACTCTACTGAATACTGCAGCAGAATTTACATAAACACTTGATATCAAATTTATAAAGGAATTCAGTAAGATTTAGTAAACTAAAAGTACTTTTGGTTTCCACAGGAGTTCTCCGTGCCGAATTTATTCCTTTAAGGGCCTACAGAGATTGAAACTTCAACTAAACAACACTGAGGTTAAAGAAATTCCATTCTTCATCACTAGACTTAATGGAAAGAATCATGTTTTTTATTCTAAAAACAGAAGCATTCGTAATGTTTTGCTTTATGTAAATGCAGTTACATATAGTTGCACTAGGAACTCAGTGCAACTCGATGCACAGTGGTATATATATAAATAAACTGAAAAATAATATCCTCCTTACCTTATAAACAAATTAAGGACAATTATTTTTATTCCAGGATAATAACTTCCTTTCACCTATGAGCCTGAATTATGTCTATGGAATCGCAATATTACATCAGTTAAATCTTCACCCAAAAGCAATGCCACTTGCAACCACTAGCAGTATAGCAACAAGCGTCATTGCGGGGATATGCAATAAAGTCGCTCTACAGATCCATCCCTTTTTTCTATGACGACCAACAAACGTTGGCTTGGATGCCAGCGCGAGAACCTGGACCACACGGACAAAGATGAAATGGAAAACAAACACCAAAGCAAACACACCACGGGTATACCCACAACAAAATCGCACTCATCGATGACGACCTACGCCTTCCAGTTAAAAGCATCCTCTTGACATCTTGCGGCACAATCGCCAATTGCTAGAATGGCTCTTGCAGAATGCAACGTGACCATAGCACCACCTCACGATACTCTACGCACATCGTCTTATCTACTCACTACCAATTACCACTGAAATCGCTTGTCACTCATTCTGCCTCAATTCTAGTAACGATGACGTATGCAAGCCTCACTTGTCTACACTCTCGCTCCCCGGCGTGTGGGACCACAGTTAATCATTATCTCCGTGTGCATGTCATTCTCAGCAATAGCCTAGCCTCCCTGGTGTATACGACCCACCTGCTCTCTTTAACATCAATCAATTGATTCACGGATGTGGAAGACTAGAAACAAGTTCAGAAGTAATCACGACGAAAATTTTAGCAAAATTATGCATAACAAAAAGATATGAAAACAACAAGTAAACACAGTGAATACAAAACCACAAATTGATATGACACACCACACGTATATAAAAACAATACACATAACCTCGTAGATCATATCTTGAGGTAATTCCTTTGAGAAATAGCGGGACTTACACCAGTACGCCTGCAAACCTTCTAAGGTTGACGACTGTTGCTTGTACAAAGTCCGGAAACAAAGAAGATTAACCAACAATTAAATTAATTGAACCCAAGCAATCACTTAACACAAACATATGTACAATCAATGCATCAAATGTTGTGGACTCTGCCTTGAGGAACGACCCCAGAAGAACTGTGGGGCTAACAGCAGTGCGCCTACAACCCACTCTCAGGTTGACGCCCTAGGTTGGAAAATCGTCGCAGAGTTCATTTGCTGACTTCCTTCTATCATCTATATCCTCAACTCTGAACGAAAACACGCTCATGTCATTGTATCGTGTAGTATAGATGTCAATGCAGTTGAAGGTTGAACGATCAATTCATGGTTGTTTGCTCAAAACCAACTTCCCCAATTTTCGCGGAGGCATCAATACGACAGTCATCGTCTCAACGGTCGCTGTTCAGAGAGGACTTGACAGGCACCAGGAAAGATGAATGGTGACTATCCAAACTTTCATCAACTGTCTGAATCCGCCAGAATCTGTTTCTACCGTCAGAAACTTACTTCACTGTCGGAAACTGTCAGCCACGTCTCGTAAACCGTTAATGGCCAGCACTTGCTACGCTCAGGCTCACGCAGTTCCTTGAAATTTCTCAGAAACGCTTAGTACGAACGGACGCAAAAACCAAAACACCGATTGGACACTCGAGAATTCTTTATTGTAACACCAACATATAAAAAATAATTCCACTAAGGTCTGTGAACAAATATTACAATGATAAATCACAATATTACTTCTGACGGTTTTTTACTCTTCTTTCTGAACAGCAACCGATGAGACGATGACCGTCGTATTGATGCCTCCGCGAAAATTGGGGAAGTTGGTTTTGAGCAAACAACCATGAATTGATCGTTCAATCTTCAACTGCATTGACAATAGATGACTAATAAACGCACGACGTATCTGATCAACCAAGCGTATGCACAGAGCAATTTACACCAAAGACAATAACATTCAAATAGTAACTTCAAACTTGAAAAACCTTTATTCATGCAAGTCAGTTCATCAGTTATACTGTCATACACACTTGACATATCGTCACTAAACTGACCAATATCTTTCGTCTCTTCAAGTGCACCAATACTATCATAGTCATTGCACAAGATACTGGAGTTGATGGGCGTCCTTCTCATGGTGGATGACAACACCAACGACGACTGATTGATACCAGTTGATGAACGAAGCGGTGCATCAGAAGCTGTTGTTGTTCGCCTTTCAGAAAGTTGTCTAACTGCAAGACTACCACCACTGCTGTCTTTTACTATCAGCTCCGGTTTAGCAATAGCATCTGATGATAGGTGGGCTACACGCTGATCAATTACACTGACGGTCTCACAAGTATCCATAACTTCTGCAACTGCATCTGCATTTAATTCTACTTCACGTTCAAGTTGTACAGAGCCTTTGTTCTACTTAACAGTAGTAGGCATTCCCCTCATCTCATCATGATCAACCAAAGACAGATGTGCACTATAATGATCATTATCACTAATATTCACTTCTCCGTCAATTGCATCATTTTCAAACTCTTTAATAACAGAAGTAGACAATTTTGGTTCCTCCTCGCAAATCATTAATAATAATAATAATAATAACGTATATTCTCATATAAACATATAAGTTTACATGAAAATGCATGCCATTTTTACAGGCACGATCAAGTATGATATAATATCAAATCTTAGATTGTCTACAAGTTAATGTTTCAACAGTTAAATATTTGATATATATATAAATACACATTGTCAGAACTAGGCTGTATAGTTATTGAATTGTACAATTGTCCTCCAGGTTGAGCGGGAAAATCGACTTCGTTTCGTTTTCATCCCGTGGTTGTCGGCATTCGATAAGCAACCGATATTGAGGTAAGTACAACTTCTACAAGGGATTGAAAGCTGTTTTAGAAAAGTAAAAGTGCTGAGGTGAATCATTAAATTGTAATGAAATAGGTAAGTGCAAGTATCATTAATAAATGCATTAATAAAGAAAACTCCCTAGGCTGACAACGTTCATTTGCAATGTATAGTGCTACACGTATATCTCGTACTATCATGATGTCCACTTTTGGTTTTAATACATTTATCCTCAGTTGTGCCAGTTGTTTTTGTTTTATACCTTTTTGTGCATTTAGTGCACAACCGTACCCTTCAGAGAGTAGGAATATAAAAAGTCATAAAGAGCTGTAAATTGTTAGGTTTAATGGGATATAATGAGGATCAAGTAAAGACGTTATTGGAAAATGAATGAGATAAGACATTGTGAAGTGGTATTTAAAGATAATAATAATAATATATATTTCTTCCTGTTTATGCAGGAACATACCAATTGTACAGGCATGGATAAGTTATTATATAAATTACACATAATTTGATGTATGATGAATTTACAGTTTGGTTGTTCTCTCTGACATGAGAGTCAGTCGGAACAGTCTGCTATAAAGTCTGTGTAGCACATAAAGAGATATAGAAATATTGTCTTCGCATTAAAAAAAACCAGACATCAGATGAATGTAATACGGATATCTGGGAAAAAAAGCTTGAAGTCAATTCTCTTATATAACTTTGTTGTGAGCAACACCCTTGGTTTGAAGTTTATTGATGTATTATGTTGAGATCAGTGATATATTTATTCCACTTTTTCAGCAGTCTTATCTTAGTTTTATAACAGGAAAGAAATTTGATCGTGGATACGAAAACTAGATAAGGTCATATTAAGTTGTTTTACTGCATCAAATGGTGTCGAGGTCGATTCCAGAATTCTCCATTTGCTCCATTTGTGTCTGCATGGCGGACTGTATTCGTAAGTTCAGAAAAATGTTGAAAACCAGTTGCTTCTTCATTTCAGATCATGAATACTCATTTACAGCATGTTCGCCAGCGTCTTCAAATGGTAGAATTGGATCGTTCATGGAATTTGAGTGGTTATGATATAGATGGTTTGGAATTAATCCTCATTTCAGTTTAGATGCAGGGTTGTTCGACCTCGACCAGAAGATGAATAAGAGCAGCAGAATACCAGAAAGAGAAAGTATGTGAACATTAAAAGGATATTAATGTATATGTATAAATGTTTATGTCAATTTTATAACATATAAGTAAAAAATTACTTTTAATTATAGTTGCCTTTTCACTTTATTTATGCGAAGTCTTAGAGTTTATTTAGTGTCATAATGTGTATTAATGAGTCTGAGCGTTTTAGTGTTCTAATGACTGATGCGTTTTAGAAGTAATTAATGGTTTCTGGTAGGGATAGTCATTGGAATAAAACAGTTTATATAGCAAGCGTTTGAAGGTTACAATAAAGTGACACGTCCTATTTCTAAGGGTAAACTAATCCTGTATGTTCCGTACTGTCTTTATGCATCCATGCTGCTAGTTTATTTATAGTTTAAAGATTGCTAAGGGTGTTGAAGTGCGTCTTTTAGGTGCTGTAGTAGATTAGTGATTGATTCGTTCTAGGAGTAAATAGTTTATTAATATAATCAGTAGAGTGAAACAGTCTGTATAGAGAGCGTTTGAAGCTTGTAACCGAAGAGCAAGTTCTGATATCTAGGGGCAGGCTATTCCATATTTTAGAATACATGACTGTGAAGAAGTTTTCACGGAGTGTTGACTTAAAAGAATGAGTTGTCACTGTGGAAGTTTGGTTACGCAGATCGTAAGAACCTTCCTGTGCGAATTGTATGTCCCTGTTACCTGAGAATGATATTTTGTGAAGGACCTTAAAGAAGAATATTAGGTTTATAATAAGTCGCCTTGTCCAAAGTGGGTCAAGTTTTAGGATCATGCACCGTGAGATGTAGTCTTTCTTACAATCATAGCCAAGTAGTTTTGAGGTAAAATATCGTTGGATACTTTCCATCCTTAGCTTGTCACGTGTGCGAGTGCTGCTTATAATAAATGGACAGTATTCTAGTAGTGGTCTGACACATGTTTTGTACAGAATTAGCTTGGCTTCATTGTCGTGAAAGTTCCTGAGTATGCATCCTAAGAGCATCCTCGATTTTCTAGTCTGTGATGCTACTTGCTCAGAGAATGTCAAGTCACTAGAGTACCTAAGGCCTAGGTCAACGACACTTCGGAGTCTTGTTAGGTTAGCAGATTGGAGCGTTAATTTCAGGTCAATTGAGGGTGCGCCGAAGCAGATCCAGCCACATTTGTTCAGATTGAATTGGAGATTCCATAGGGACGACCAAGCAGTCATTTTATCTAATTCCTTCTGCACTACATTCTCGAAGTTCCCTAAGTCATCACTTTGGAATGTATAAGCTACTTTTAGGTCATCTGCAAAGATGAATGGTTTCCCGTGCGTGAAGCAAGCGCATATGTCATTGATGTATAGTGTAAATAGGAGGGGTCCAATGACACTACCTTGTACTACACCAGAAGTGATAGGGCTAGGTTTGGAGGTTGCAGACCCGAGTTTAACTATTTGGGACCTATTGTTAAGGAATGATTTAAGCCATCCTAATAATGGGTCACGTATTCCTAAGGAGTTCAGCTTATTTGTTAGCAGTAAATGGTCAACACGGTCAAATGCCTTAGAAATGTCAAAGTAGATGACAAGTACTAGTTGCCGTCTGTCACGACTGCTGGTTACAAAATTGAAGAAGTCTAGGTGACATGTTAAACATGATCTGGATTTCAGGAATCCATGTTGGTTCGGACTTATAATATTGCGGCTAAGCATATGTTTGATTAGTTATTCTTTGACTAGTCTCTCCATGATTCTAGATGCTATAGGTGTGATATTGATCGGCCGGTAGTTACTGACTTCAGTTTTCGAGCCAGATTTGTGTTTAGGCATAATGAATGTAGTCTTCCATATGTCAGGGTAAGTTTGAGTTTCTAGGGACATTGTGAATATTTTAAGCAGCAGTAGAGGAATGTCAGGGCCACCATATTTATAGAAGTAAGATGATATACCGTCGGTACCGAAACCTTTTGAACTTTTGAGGGTTCTTATAGTTTGGTTAATATTAGCGTAAGTGAATTGAACAGTGCTAATTTGGTTTGGTGTGAGTGGAGATGGTGTTTGTGCCATATTAGTAATAGGGTGTATATCGAGTAGCTGGACTGAGGGCTTAATGTAGTTACCTGCAAACGTTTTGTTGAATAGTTCACATATGTCTGCAGAGTTAGTGCATAGCCTACCTTTGTCTATGAGGAGAGAAATGCTGTGATTTTTGCGATTCATTCGCTTCCTTAAGATTTCTGTGAGTGCATACACTCTAGCAGGACTGGCTACTGCGATGCGTTCTTCCTTTCTCATACGGAAATCTCGAGCTTGTGAGATGGAGCTAAGGGTGTTAAGTATTAGACCTAGAGTGCCAAAGTCGTGGTGTTTGAAGTAACTTGTTGAGAGTTTCTTCAGTTTCATACGATCCTTTGGTTTTATGAATGACTTTCTGTGTGGGGAAACCTTTAGTGTTTGGAGTGGAATGACAGCATCTAAGCATGTGTTAGTGTTATGGTAGAAGATGGTTAGGGCTCTCGAGAGGTCATCAGTAGTGAAGTATTCATCCCATTCGGAGGATCTTAGCATTGATTCTACCAAGGCCCAGTTTGCCTTACTATAGTTCCTATATATTACTTGTTGTGAAGTGGAGGTATGAGATGCATTGCTACTCAGCGGAATTGGCAGTGCACACATCACTGTTTTGTGGTCGCTCCCTGGAAACTCAGAACCTACTAGCGTTGAAAGGGGGCTTATATTGTGGCAGAAGATTAAGTCTAGTACGTTGTTACCTCTTGTGGGAGTAGTGACAGTTTGTTTCCAGCCAAGTATATCCAGTGTGCCTAAGAACTTATCAAATTTAGTTGGGCCTGTGGGTATATCCCAGTTGATTTCAGGTAAGTTAAAGTCCCCACATAGGATCTTATGGTCGTATTGTAAGTCGGATAATTGCTCCAGAGTATTAATAAGTTGGGTCTCGTAATTACTAAAGGTGCCAGGTGCTCTGTAGGTGCATCCAATTAATGCTGTTACGTTATTTAAGTGTACATTAACCCATAGAGTCTCAGGCATGTTAAGTGTACTACTTTCTAGCTGTGATACAGTAAGTGCATTCAGAAAGTACATGAGACAACCCCCTCCCTTACCACCTTCCCTGTCACACCGAAAGTGTGTGTAGTTATCTAAGCTTATTTCTTCATCCAAGATGTTCGAATGACACCAAGATTCAGTGATGACAATTACAGGGGGTTTGTATATTACTGTGAGTGCTCTGAGCATCGGCAATTTATTTAGAACAGATCTAGCATTTATGAGGATTAGGTAAAGATGAGAGTTGAAGTAGCATTTGAAGTATTTAAGTTCGTTAGTCAGCCCCGAATATGGTTCAGCACCCAGTAGTTCTGCTTGACATGATGATCCTATGTTAAGAGGAGTTCCAGCATCATGCTCACCTATGTCTATCGAGTTGTTGTGTGCTGTTTTCGGTGGAGAATTAGGAGTTGGAGTACTGGATTTGCTATAGACCAAGGAATTTTTATTTTTAGTTAGGTTACAGAAGTGGGTAGGGTTCTTTATTTGACCTATATTTGTGCAGGTGTCAAGTGTGCCTAATGGATACGGGTGCACTAGACCGTTCCTGTTTTCATGCAAGGAGGGAGCCAGCTCTAGTGGTTTAGGAGTGTTAACATCCCTACCAGCTGTTTTTTCAACGCTGACAGGGACGCGGGGGATAAAAAATGATTGGATCCTTTTGATGACCATGGCTTATTATTCCACCTATTGTTTGATGCTAGTTGTGTCCTTGTGTGGGTTTCATGTGTACTGCATTGTGGGTTAGTTCCCAGCAGACTTGTACCATATATCCGGTCAAAATTTGTTTGTGTGCCATACTCTGAAGACCCTAAGTTGTTGATAGCCGAGTTCTGACTATTACCACTTGTACTATTGAGGGTGACATTGTTGTGACATTGGATATCAGTGTGTGCCATGGTGCGATTTAGCACGTTGTGGGTGCTAGTACTATTGACCGTGGGAAGTGTGGGTTTATTTAAGCTGCCACTGTTTTTGTTGGTATGATTTAGGGGCATATTTTCCTTACCTTTAGCAATGAAGTTATGGCTAGGAGAGGACAAAGTCGAATTTCGGGGGTTTTTGACTTTTTTTCTGGGGTTATTTAATGGCATTTTAGATTCTGCGGTGATGGGTGGTATGGTTTTGTTATTTATTTGGTTACAGTCTAGTGGCCTTTCGGCTGGTGTTGCACTCTGATGGGATAATTCTGTGTGTTTTGAGAGGGGTGATGCGGTGGGGTCTACTGTATCTTTCACAGGGTTGGGAATAATGGCTGCTTGCAATGTCCTATTACCTATTTCACAATTAGTCTTAGTGAGATAGTTGTGTGCGCGCCTTTCTATGACTGTTTTGTCCACCCCGACCTTTATATGTTTGTAGTTTCTGGCTTGCGATAGGGTGTGTTGGGAGTGGATGAATTTTCTGGTCTCTGCCGGTGTTTCGAACTGAAAACGAATAGGACAACACTTTTCATGTTGACTCTTCTTCAGCCTATAGCACTTAGTCTTGGAGTTAGGCATTTTCGCTTCACTAAGTAAGATGCGCTGTACCTTTTTTAGTGCCTCATTGTCCGGAACGTTGTAGACAATAGCACTCAGTTTTGCGTCGAGTCGTTTTGTTACTTCTGTGGTAACAAAATTAATGAGGTTATCTACCTTAGTTACCGATTCTGTGTCAAGCTTGTTAAGGTTTACAGTTTTCATGAGGATAGTTAGAGGTGTCAATTCACAGACCTGCGATCTGATATCGCTGATCTGATCTGATAATTTGGATATCTCGGTATCGGTTTCGATGTTTCCAGCATTTACTGACTTACTGTTTTTTATTTCCCTTAACTCAGCCTTAAGTTCACCTATAGACAACTTTAGAAGTTCTATTTCTGAAGATAGTACTGAAGAAGAGCTTGATGGCTGGAGTTTTTCGATAAGCACATAAGGTGAAGGGAGGGGTTCTGTATGAGCAGAGGGTACTGAATTTTTAGGAGTAGTGCTAATACTAGCTGTCAGTACAGTTTTATCCTCAGTTCCAGCTCGACGCTTACGGCATACAAGTGAGTTATGTGACTCATTATAGCCGTTTGTAGGGGGTGTGTTGCTTGATGTAGCAATCAAGGACGTTAAATTAGACACCAGTTTTACAGGGGAATGGGTTCGTCGCTTTTTACTTTGATTAACCATAACTATTAGAAATGGAAGTTAGTGGTTACAAGTATGGAAGTGGTATAGTACTTGTGCAAGTACTACAACAAGATAAATTTTATGTAACGAATCACGTAAAAATGTAACGCAAACGTTGAACGTACCGCGATACAGAGTCAGTCAATGGGCAGCAAGTTAGTTTATAAGATGCCCCATAAATCTGTGCAGATCCCACGTGGTCGCGTCTCAACAATAGGCTGAGCGAATGGTATATATTTAAAGGTAGAAGCATGATCTGTCAAGGCGTTCATTATTATCTTTTTCAAGATAAAGATCTAAGCCCTCATAAAAATCAGAAATATCTCGAGACTTTAATTTGTATATTGCTGTTCCTGCAGAATGGGGCGATTCACCTTAGTGACCCCCACCATATCTACTGATCAGCTAAAGGTTCTTTATCTTCACTCTGTCTAGTAATACCCTGTAAACCTGTGGAATCAGAACTGTACTCTGAAATTGTAACTCTCTTCTTCTGCGTAAACTGTGGTATCGTCTGTGACACTCCATTGAACAATGGCTTGCCAGTTGCAACTGCAGACTTCTTCACCGCACAGTTATCGTCACACAATTCGGAGTCAGACCTGGAGTTTAGATTTAGCTTATCACTGAACTTGCTTACTGGTTCACAGTTCACCTTTGTATGCACCTCTTGCAAACGTGTGAAACACAACCGTGCTTGTCTTGCATCTTGTAACTCATCTGTCGAGAATGTACTACGAAACCTGTCACACTCACTAGGTCTATATGCATTACTAGACATCATGGAGCCTTCTCGATATCCACCTCTCTGAGGCCTATTCGTCATCAATGATTGCGTTTTGCTCTCAGACTGCTCTATTCTAGGGGTGGGATGCAACATAATGGCAAACTTGCTCATAGATTGATTGACACTATCGTTTACCAGTTTCAGGATGTCATCGATCTTCGACTCGATACCTTCATCCTCCATACGGGAGCTTATCTTCACCCACTTCATTTGCAATCAAGTAGGTGGGCGTCTCGCTATTACCTCTAGGACAGAACTTGAGTTCAGATAGCTCGTGTATTTCATCGTAATCTACGTATTCTGAGAATAAATGATATAACAATAAATCACGACAATACTTTTGATAGTTTTCTGTCTTCGACTGAACAGCGAACGATGAGACGATGACTGCTGTATTGATGACTCCGGCGAAAAAGTTGGAGGAGTTGGGTTTGAGCAAACAACCATAACTTGATCGTTCAATCTTCTGTTACATTGAGGAGCTTTTTATATCGTTTTGCACCTGTTGGTTGTCTGATAGCATTGGCTTTATTAGAGACATTTCTGCTTAACGCATTTACATCTATTAAATTGTACACTATTAACCATATGTGACACTTACTCTCTAGGGGCTTCTGATTCCCTTCCGACTTTTGTTAATTACAAAAGTATACACGGCCAACACACATTTATAATTCACATGTGGATCATCCTTGTTTTATTTAGATTCTCTCAAAATACCTCTGGCGTTTGAACTGATAACAGACACACACAACAGTTACAAAGCTTTTTCAACTTCCACACAGGGTCTTAATTCTTCAGGTTTAGGATGTTCTTCGAAAACCTTAGTAATATCATCTCTGATCGTACTCTCCTCACCACATTGACTCGTAGATTGTTGCATGCCGTAAACATGGACGTAGAAGATATTTTTTTCTCCAGACCTCTATTTATTAAGTAAACAGTTGAGCCAGAAACAATACCGCAACTAACAAATGAAATGGAAACAACAGCTTCAGCCATTCAGGCGTGTTCATATGCAAAATTTATAAAACTACTACACAGGACGAATTCATAAACAGCTGAAAAACTACTAAAGCATTGCAACCATGCGTGAAAGCAATGTATGAAACTATTAGAATGAAATGAATAAACTGACCGGGTGATAAGGACTTTCGAAACCGACTAAACAAATAATTTTAGCAACAACAGAAAGAAAAATGAGGTGAAACGCAACATTTGTGAACAGTGTGCATCAAGATAAGTTGTGAATAACTGCAGGATAAAATTTAAAGCCAATGTGCAAGCGAATGGTTAAGAAATGGCAATCCAACGCGGCCAGATAACTTGGACGAAAGTGACTTTCGAGTGTTTAGCTCCTCCAATGATTTTGAGTGTGCCGGATAATTTCAGTCATGAAATCTCTTCTCCTGGCAGTACTTGAATATGCACTTGTGCAGCATATAAATGCACCAATATGATACCATCCTGAACATCATACGTCCGCTCTAGACTTGGTGCTAACACACGAGAAGGAGGATGTCGGTGACATTAGGTGCCTGGCGCCGCTAGGTAGCAGTGACCACATAGTTATCATTTTTATGTCTAGCATTCAGCATCATACATACATCAACAGCTGCTCGCCCAAAAGTTTGGAAAGCGAATACACCTGCAATCCGAAATGGAGCAACTATAGCGGACTGGTCTGTTAATACACACTAGAGTGTAGAGGAGGCTTGGATGGGATTTGGGAACACTAGAGTCCGTCACTGCACCCTTTGTACCTTGGTCTACACCTCAAAATCTATCTTATAAACCACCTTGGATTACCAATGAAATAAGGACGTTATTAAGTACTTATGGGACAGGTTTGCTGTGGCCGGGAGGGATGAGTTTCGGATGGAATACCACAAAGTTCGCAACCTTTGCAAGTACAAGATTGATAAAAGCCGTATAAAGTATGAGAGACAATTAGTACTGAATTGTGGTCATTATGCAAAAAGACTGCACTCGTATATCAAATGCGGGACCAAAACTAGCAGTGGTATACCGTCCTCATTAGCAACATAGGAGAGGCTCCGGAGTCAGAAGAAACAAAAATGAGAAACTCTCTGAATTCTATTGTGATGTTTTCTGGACTAATCGTACCACTCAGGGGTGTAGCGAGGTAACTGATGTAGCCCCTAAAATGCATCCAATTGTGGTAGATGATGCAGTGGTCCTGAAACTACTGTATACGCTGAAGCCAGGTAAATCACCCGGACCAGACAGACTTCATTCTAGATTGCTAATCTCCTTGGCGGATATAATATACATCCCACTTACGGAAATTTTTCAGATGTCTCTAGCCCAGGCTAGGCTACCCATAGGCTGGAAAGATGCTTTTATAAGCCCCATCTTCAAAGATGGGAACAGGCAGTTAGTATCTAGTGCGTCGGTGGCATGGTGGTTAGGTCTCTTGACGACCATGCACATGGTCTGAGGTTCGATCCCCTGCCGACGCACACCTGATATCTATGGTCGGCCTGAAAAATTTGGGCTACCGATATCCATTCTGAAAATCCCATGCTTGTACCAAGAATACAGTGTGGAATCAAGCTGTAATAAAAAAAAATTAAAAAAATAACTACCGGCCTTTAAGTCTGACCTGAATTATAGCAAAGGTGTTAGAAAAACTCATAACGGATCAGCTCTTAGCTCATACGGAAAAACATGGCTTACTGGCAGTGGAACAGCATGCATTCCGACCAGCACGATCCTGCTTGACAACCTCACTGTTAGCTAGGGACAAAAAACATCTGCAATTGATAGTGTTCTCTGAGCTCCTTGGTTTAATTGCGGAGCTTTCATCGTCTTTCTGGACGACAAGAAACATCTACTGGATGTTGTCTTTATCGATCTTGGTAAAGCATTCGTTAAGGTATCCCATTTAGGTCTTCTTAGTAAACTTAAACATTTTGGATTAGACCAGCGCTTATGTGAGTGGTTTAGTGACTACCTCATGGATAGGAGGCAGAAGGTAAGGGTTAATGGTGTACTGTAAGGGTGGAAAGCAGTACTTAGTGGAGTACCTCAGGGAACTGTACTTGGCACCCTGCTATTCCTATTACACGTAAATGAAGTGCCAAAAATTCTTACCTCATCTTCCTTACTATTTGCGGACGATATTAAGATATGGAAAACCGTGAACAATAACGATGGTGGGTTGGCACCACTAAGTGATCTAGACAAATTAGCTGAATGTGCTAACCTCTGGAGTTTGGAAATTAATTACAAGGAAATCGCGATGATGTACCTTGGTCAGAAGTCTTACACGTCGTACCCCATGCGGGACACAAAACTACCAGATGATAGGGGACAAAAAAACTTGGGAATTATTGTAAGCCATGACTTGAAAACAACAGGAAATCGTAATCGAGCTGCAGCTAAGGCTTTTCGAATGCTTTAGGCACTTCGAAGGGGGGATGTTCCAAGTAATCTATGCAACATATGTCAAGTCTCATCTAGAGTACTGCATACAAGCGGCGAGTCCATGCTTCAAAAAGAAGGTACATGCCCTGTAAAGAGTACAGAAGATGGGAACAAAATTAGTTATTGGTATCTCACACCTTCCTTATGACATGAGGATGGAGCATTTAAATCTCTTCCCATTATCCTACCAGAAGAGGAGAGGCGATTTAATTTTAGCTTACCGTATATTTTTTTAATTTCTTAATTTTTATTTTGATTACAGCTTAATTCCACGCCGTATTTTTGGTACAAGTATGGAATTTTCAGCGTGGATACCGGTAGCCCAAAATTCGTAGGCCAACCATAGATATCAGGTGTGCGTCGGCGTGGGCTCGAACCCCGGACCATGTGCATGGTCGGCGAGAGTCCTAACCACTGAGCCACCGACGCCATATTCAAAGGTGTTGTAGGAATTAACTTTTCGAACCTTTTCTCTCCCTTTAGGATACATTTACGAGGACACCACAAGAAACTTCTCAAACCGACGTCTATAAAATACATTTGGAGTTTAGATTCTCTCACAGAGTGGTCAACGACTGGAGCTCCTTACCTGAAACAGTAGTAACAGCTCCATCGGTTAACGCTTTTGAAGAGTAACTGGATCTCTGCAGAGATATATATCGCAAGGATTAAAATAGGCAACGAGAGCCTCGTATCCTTATAATCTGAATCCGAAGCATTGGGCATTTAAACATCTTACTAAACGCGCAATACTCAAAGTTCAAGTGTTACTGGATTTTCAGGTAGTTATAATATTTTTAGGATATGTTGCGTTTGGGATGCATTACTGAGTAGATATAGATCATATAAACTAAATGTGTTTTGAAAAAATGGAACGATCTATGTGAAATTGGTTGAAGTTGTTATTCCATGTATGAAGAAATAATTCAAAACTCGCTATATAGCGGCTAGTTGCACTTAATGCTACTAGTCTCATATTGATTTTCTGTTTTTGTTCCCTTTGACGTATGTTGAATGCTGTAATCTTTATATTGGTGACATGAATTCATTTTTACTTATGGATTATAAGTGCTTTCATTTAGTTTCGTCTCTTAACACTTGTTTGTTATGCCGTCATGTGTTTCTGTCTGTCATTTACGACTGGTGTCTGTGCTCTTGCCTCATTCTGTATACACTGAGGAAATAATTGTTCACTGGTAATCATATAAATGACTGTCAAACGGCCTTGTCTCTCTTGTGCTACTGGCTGTGAATATATCTTCACTGCTTGCGTTGATCTCGGTGGCAGCCGATTCTGTCTACCAACTTGTTAGCAGTCGAACCTTCGATTTAGATATTGTGGTTTATATTGTAGGTTTCTTGCACCTGCCATGCAGTAAACTTTGCATAGCAAAAATAAATAAAAATAAATAGCATCTCGTGGAAGTAATTTCTTGACTTCATTTTTTCAATTCAGTAAACCTTTTTCCGGTAGTCTAGGCCTATTGTGCTTAATCAATAAACAAGTTGGTCGGTATATTGCTTTACCTTTTCAGTGGACTGACGGTGGTTGACTAAATCTGTTTAATTCATTTTTAAATATAACACAGGTTAAATGAAAAAAATCAATCTGTAGCTGTTTCAGAGTGGTATGAGCTGTCATATTTCAACGGATAGTGCCAGTAGCTTTACGTGGGATGAATATCTGCTAAAAACAAATGGTCGGCCAGCGAAACCAGAATGTTTCAAACAGGTGAGCCACAGTGTAGTGATTTTTCAAAAATGCTGTCTGTATCCTCTTTGAAACTTCTACTCATTCCTTCTGACGATAGTCTTCATGCTCCTGATTACCCATTCTTAATGAGTGTCAGTTAAAATATTTTCCAGTTATCTGCAGTAGTAACGTCTGCTTATTTTCTGAAACAGCGAATTCGCTAAAATTGTCTATTCATTTCAGTTTCGGGAATATATATGTTTGCTATCCCTTCCCCTTTAAGTGTTCAGCAGTTGGAAACTATCAATCATACATCCGACCGCACTCAGAATTCTATCAGTCATCCTGCCAAAAAGCTGTGTAGTTTAGAAAGATATAAGAACATTTGCTCGAGTTATGTTAGGCCTTATAAAGAAAAGAGCCAAGATTCATAACCTTGAATTCCTGATGGATTATGGAAACTGACATACATGTACTCAAGGTGAGTGTCTGCACAAGTGTTGACAGAAGCCTGTTCCCTTGAGATTTCACATATCTTTTGCTGGTGACATAACAAATCCGGAACTGAGGTGACGAAACATAACTCGATAAACTTTAGTGACCCAATATTTAAATTAAGGCACATTGTGGTAGTCTTCCAGCTTCGTAATAGCGTTACGCACTTGTCTGGGAAGGAATGACTGAATAGCTTGTCAACTTAGAACTTCGAATGTAAGCACAACATTACAAGTTGTGACACTAAAGAGAAGGAATATAATGGGACTAAAATCGACACGATGTGCGAAAGAGGACGACTAAATAAATACCAGTTTTAGAATATGAAAGATGGTATCCCTGCCATTGTAAACGATTTTATGTCATGTTACCTATAGTCTGCAACTATTTCTTCTTGCTGTCTTGCGAACTCCAACCAGGTAGTCTGCGCTACCTTGCGCAAACCCAACCAACATACACGACCCTTAATTGTGTCCCACCGCAATCCTATATAGGTTGGCCTTTATTTCTTCATACATTCCACCTTCAGTATCCCTGCTGTAGCTCTAACTTAGAATGTAGCTAACTTCCACGCCGTAGACATCTTCCTACGGATAGGCGTATGCTAAGCCTGCTTTTGATATAAGGCAGATTAGACTTTAAACGAGATCTCTTATTCTCGCTAAGTCTTCGTCAACATTTAAACCTTTAGGTTTGATACAAGTAAGTAAAATCAACATACATTCAACCTTTTTCAATCATTCATTTTAAAGTCGGATTCGGCGCAAAACAGTTCTGTGGCTAATCACTTGCCGAACTTACTGAGATTTTCTTTTAGGCTGTTCAGGAGACTGAACTTTGTCCACATATTCACCCGACAGGGCATTACCATGTACAGACTATTCAGTAAAACTTCCATACCGACAAGTCAATCACTCACATTCACTAATATATATATATATATATATATATATATATATATATATATATATATATATATATATCGTAAAGTTAAATGGAAAAAGTGATGGTGGGCAGTCCTAATGAAAATCATTGGCTGTCACATCTTCAGAGGGAAGCTTTTACGACTGTGTGAGTTTGAATAATGTGCCTCAATTAGTATAATGTACTTTCGACCTCCATACATCCGTACATCATCCCTACATTGATGAAGCTTATTGCTACCTTTCAGTTGAGGAATACGGTATGTATCAGTAAAAAGTTTGAGCATTGTGGATGAGATCAAGTAAAGTATAATTATATTTCAATAGTTTACACACAATGATAAATTTTGTTTTGTTATTAGTAATTTTGCTCGAAATATTACCAATAACATCGTATGCAAACTATTGAAATATAATTATACTTTATTTAATACGGTATGTGCTAAATGTCTGTCTGTCTGTTTTCGACATAGAACTTTGCACAAATGTGCGGAAGTTCAAGTCGCCACATTCCGTGTAGCACGCGAAGCAAGAGAAGAAAGTACAAGAAAAGCATAATAGAAACAGTGAGCAGAGGTGTGAGACAAAGGAGTAATAAAGAAATACAAAACAGTTTCATTGAAGATCATAAGTCACAGGGAGTGGATGCATCTGCGCCACTGAGAACGATTTTGAGCCATGTCACCAATTGTTTCCAACCATAGATTTTTACCGTCCCGAGGACCCCAGCCTGGAAGTCTACACCTTCCTACGTGGCTTAGACCAACTGTTGTGGATTTCATTGACTGATGCCAAGTTTTTGTTTGACCGCCGCTAGCTTTTTTCCAGCCTGACCCTATATCCGCTAACATTGCTCGTCGAGGGAGGCGATGGCTTGGCATACGTAACACATGTCCTAACCATCTCAGTCTTTGTAGCTTCACGACTTCGTCGATTGATTTCCCCTGTTTACCTAGAACTCTACGCCTAACCTCCATGTTGCTCACCTTATTATGCCACTTTACACGGGAAATAGAACGCAGGCACCTATGATCAAAGACAGCTAGTCTTTTCATGTCTTCCACTCTCAGTGGCCAGGTCTCACAACCATAAAGGAGGACGGAGCGGACTGATGAGCAGTACACCCGCCCTTTGGTCGATAGTCGAACATCTCGTCTACGCCAGAGTCGGCGTAAACTAACAAATGCGAAACGAGCCCCTTGTATTCGTGCTGAGATTTCGTCAGAGATCAGCCCGTTGGGGCTGATGGTACTTCCCAAATAAGTGAAGCGGTCAACGTGCTCTACCACTTCACTTCCTATTTTTAAACTAGGCGTCGATGTAGTCCAGTCCTGTAACATCATCTTGCATTTGGCGGGAGCGAATCGCATGCCAAACATTCGTAGATTGCGGCTCAAGGTGTTTAGAAGACTCTGCATTTCGTCAGCGTCTTCGCCTAGAAGGACTATATCGTCTGCATATTCCAAGTCAACGAGATTATTCCCGGTAGCAAGTCAATCCCTGAGTCGCTGAAGTCACCTAGGGTTAAGTCCATTAACACATCTATGATGAAGTTGAATAGAAAAGGAGATAATGGGCATCCTTGACGGACACCACTGGTCGTCATCAGTTCAGATGACAGCTCGCCGTAAGCCCTCACCTGGCTGTATGAGTACGAGTAGAGTGCCTTAATCAGTGCAATATATTTTCTTGGAATTCCCTTTACAGCCAAGCATCTCCAGAGAACTTCCCGATCGACAGAGTCGAATGCTGCCTTTAGGTCAAGAAATATAATGACTGTTGGACGCCGGTAGGAATGCCTATGTTCTAGAATCTGTCGGAGGGTGAAGATATGATCAATACACCCTCTTCCTGGTCTAAAGCCTGCCTGGCTCTCTCGTGTTTGTGCTTCCCGAGCACCACTCAGTCTACGCATGATTATTGAGCCTAAGACTTTAGATACTATATTAGTCAAGCTAATCCCTCTGTGATTATCACAGGAAGACTTGTCTCCCTTCTTGTATATGGGGATAATCAGTGACTTACACCAACCCGATGGGACTTCTTCTGATTCCCAGACGCTGCCTAGTACCTCAGTTAATCCGGACAGTAAGCTGTCTCCACCGTACTTAAATACCTCTGGAGTCATTCCATCAGGTCCCGCTGCTTTGCCTAGTTTCAGATTGGTGACAGCTTTAGTAACCTCAGTTAGTGACGGAGGACCTGTGTTTATATCCCATTCAGGGAGGTGTTGGATGCTCGGAAGGTTGAGCGTGGCTGTGGGCAAATTAAACTGCTCCTCATAATGCTCTTTCCAACGATCCAGTCGTCTATCCTGGGAGCTAATTATAGTGCCATTTTTTTCCGAGATTGTCTCACTGATGATTTGTCTTCTCCCACCCGTTTCCCTGATGAGTCCAAAGAGTTGCCTGGTGTTGCCTATCCTCGAAGCTTTCTCCATCTCTTTGGCTTTTGTCGCCCACCACTGTTCACGGTCCTTGCGGAGACTTTTCGTAAGTTTCCTCTTGTGCAGCTTTCGCTCCTCATTGAATTCGGAGCTCGCCGGAATAAGTCTTCTAGCATCTATCAGTTCGGATGAGGCGGTGGAGATCCAGTGGTTTTTACTCACCTTTGGGTTTACCTTATTCACAGCTTTTACAGCTGTATCTATGGCTGCCTGGATATTTTTCCAAGCTTCTTCAGGGTGAGCACAGCTGTCGAACACAGATATGTGTTTAGCTAGTTCTTCCTCAAATACGGATTTAGTTTCCTGATCGAGCTGGGGACGTGATGGTTTTACCGCCAGCTGTTTCCTACGTCCGTTCAGTCGTAAGCACACCCGAGCGCGGACCAGTGCATGGTCGGTATCTACGCACGTGTTCCAGAAGGAGCGACAATCTCCTACCGACCCACGCCAACGATAGCTTATTGCTATGTGGTCTATTTGTGTCCAGCGTTGGTTTGATGAAGGGGGTCTCCAAGTCAAACAGTGTCTCTCCTTGTGTTTGAAGTTAGTGCTTACAAGAAACAAATGATTATCAGAGCAGAACTGTAGGAGACGGTCACCGTTGTCGGTTCGCTGGCACGGAGCTCCATAGGTGCCACCGACATCCTTCTCAGATTGACACAATTTCCCTACTTGAGCGTTAAAGTCACCAGCTAGAACGACTATGTCTGAGCGTTTAGCCTTTCGCACCAAACTAGACAGCTTTTGGTAGAACTCATCCTTCGTTTCATCTGAACTGCAGTCAGTGGGGGCGTAGGCGGAGATTACGAAAAGGCATCGGCGAGTAGTGCAGTCCTTCCTCCTTCTTACTGATCCGTTCAGGCGGACAGCACACATTCGGCTATCTACCGGGATCCAGTCAAGCAATGTCTTTTCTGCCCTAGTACTCAAAGCTATCCCTACGCCAGCTAATCCTCGTGAACTAGCTGTGGCATCTCCTGACACCCTCAAGGTGAATTTTGCAGATTCAACCTGTTGGCCAGGTGGGGTTAGGTGAATAACCACACTTGGGTCTTGTATGCGTGTTTCTGAAACACAGCATACATCAATGGCTCGTGATGCCAGGGTCTTGGCTAGTGATGCTTGTTGTCCTATTTGGCAAAGTGTCCTAACATTAAGAGCTCCTATATGAAATTGGTGGCGCGGCTTTAAGAGGCTGTCGGTGGTGGTTTTTTGGCTTCCATCGTTTTTAGTGGACGCAGAGTGGAGAGGAAGTGGAGAGCTATCAAGTCGAGGAGTTGCATCAGTGGAAGGAAGGCAAGATGATAGAGATGAAGATGAAGACAAAGATGAGTGAGTAATAGAGAGGTTTCGTGTGCATTTCGGATTGTGAGGGCGATTGTTACTTCCCGGCTGCCCACACCGTGGAAGTTGGTTGCGTGACCGCAGAGCCCAGGGGACAACTGCTTGAGGCCGGTCACACGCGGCCTGTTTTTGTTCGTTCTTTTTTGTTTGGTGTGTCTCAGTAGCAGATTTATCACTCCCGCCCTGTGACACGGCAGCAGGAAGCGCGGTCGTTGTTAATCCGGGCCACGGCCGATCCGGCATGAAATTTTGTAATTTTGTATTGGACATGATGTTGGATTGGGTAGCTGCTTTTTGTTTAACCGCTATCCAAACAACCTGCCTGGCATGGTAGAACCTCAAGAGACATAAGTCTCAGCCAGTATAGCTTGATTAGGTCATTGCGGTGTTCAAGCCCGACCACCACGTCAAGGTAGCAGCTTTCGGTCGGGATGTGCTAAATATAGGTATGTATCTTTAAGCTCCAGAGCTTGTTGAAAGGTGGAAGTGTAATCGATGTACCTATCCGGGCCTAAAGATTGCATGGTTTGCTTTTGTTTGTTTTTCTGGAGCCTCACTAAGTCTTCGTAGTACCGTGGGCAGTAAATATGTTAATGTCTGTCTGAACTTAACGAACTGTCATGTTCCGTATGCTTAAAGAAGAAACATGTGTGGCTTAAAATAAGGCTTTGTAAAGACGTTGTAATATGAGTATTTCTCAATCCGAAGAATGTCATAAATCTTTTGTATGTCACTTTGTTTTCGTCCATCAAAATTTATCAATTCGGGTGCTTATGTTAGTTTTCCTCGGCTATATAAGTTGTGATTGGTGCTTGTACAGTACCACATTGCGAAACATGTAAGCACAGTTTGTTTTATAGCAACAACCGCCATACAATTCAGTTTATATACGAGTATGGAAAGGTGTGCGAACTGTATACTGTCTCAGTTATCTTCTAATAACCATATAATCTACAGTGAGCATTTCCAAATAAGTTGTTCCAAAGGATAGGAATTTCCCTTCAGTAACCCTTTGACATGTTTATTTGTATGTTCTGCACCAATAAGTCCCAGAGCCAGCGTCTTCCCACTATGCATATAGAATAAGAATTGTTATGAGAGGCTTATTTACATAGATACATTTGTTTGCTAAGCTAGGTATGTGGTCAGTTACTTCTAATGCTACTTGGAGATCACTCGAGAATCCTTTCTAATGATACAATGAATTAATCCTGTCTATACTGAGGAAATCAGTTGTATACTCACACCATTATACTTATTGCAACCATTTCTCTATCCCCTTATATTGCTACTTATGTATTCAGGCGAGAAATAAATCCTACTGCTTAACAAGGTAAATAAGCCATATGTAAGGAAAAGTGGTTTCACTAGAGTGCGATATTTTATCCCGATGGCGCTAAAGGACATCATTTTAATCCAAGGGGTCCGTGGTTCTGCGTTGGGCATGTTTATGTCGATGGTGCTTAACATATGCACTTTAACCAAAGTTGGGATCAAAAGGGTATTACAGATATACAGATTTTATTCTCAAAGAATTTCAGAAGTACGAGTTGTGGCAAAATTCTTCTATTTCTCAAGAAAGTTTAATGAATATTACTGAATATTCACAGAAAATGGTCAAGTATATTATTAGACTACTTAAGTCATCCAGTTAAAAGCTTGTTTGATACTACAGCGATTCCAGTCACGTTTACTGTCTGTTAATTAATGTAGATGCTATTCAACTTTTTAGTTGATGCCGATGTTCGCACGACAGTTTAGTCACGTATCGGACAAAACTCTAGATAGCTTCAATAGATTGTCACTATTTGTAAATATCAGGCATAATTCTACTCTAGCTGGAATTAAGGAACAAGTTGTTACACAATAATAATAATCAAAAACTCAGCTACTTCCGTTAATACTGTCCAGTCAAACGACGAAAGAGGATACTTTAAGAAAGTTGTCAAAATGATGTTAACTCAACTCTATATGAAGCGTTGGTTTAATGCTTGTTAATAATTTGATAGAGTTTACTATCAATAGACATAAATGCAATTATTATTATTATATCCTTTAGTTCCTAGAGGAACACAGGGCTTCAGCTGCGCACTTCCATTGCCTTCTGTTTTCTGCCAACTTTTTCACCCCGCTCCAAGTCTGTCCACATGCTTTCATCTCCTCCTCACATGACCTCACCCCACTCTCACAGTGACGACCAACTCGCCGCTTCCCTTTCGGGTTCCATTCGAGGGCTTGTCTAGTGATGCCACTTGATGGTTTCCTCAGAGTATGGCCAATCCAATCCACCCCTATTTCTTCCTGCCTATTTGTTGCACAATCGGTTCCTGGTTGGTTCGCTTTCAGAGATCCCTATAGCTGATCCTTTCTGGCCATCTGGTCTTGAGTATTGAGCGAAGACAACTGTTAATGAAGGTCTGAAGTTTGTTTGAGGTGGTCTTTATGACTCGCCAAGTCTCTGATCCGTATAGTAGCACTGACTTTACATTGGAGTTGAAGAATCCGGATCTTATTTTTGATGCTGAATGCTGTTGACTTCCACACAGACTTGAGAGTTATGAAAGCTTGTCTTGCTTTCCCAATCCTTGCTTTGATATTCTCGTCAATTCCGCCTCTAGTTGAAACGATGCTTCCTAATTAGGTAGGTAGGTAAAGGAGGTTTTCTCTTTCACATTTCTCCCATTTATGCTGGCTGCTGTCCGTTGTTGTTGGCCAGGAATCTTCATCACCTCTGTTTTATCTATGTTCACCTGAAGTCCTATCTTTGATGCTTCTTCTGCCAACTTGTTGCTTTTCACTTGCATATCTTCTAGTTTGTGGGAAATCAGACATATGTCAACGGGGAAGTCCAGATCCTCCAAGTTTTTTGTGTGAGTCCATTTTAGGCCTGTTTCCTCGCTACCCACTGTCTGTCGCATTATCCAATCTACTGCTATCAGGAAGATCATTGGTGATAGTAGGCAGTCTTGTCGCACTCCCGTCCTCACTTCGAAGGCTTCCGTAAGTTTCCCGTTGTGTATTACTTGGCATGCAGCATTGTCGTATAACTGTTGGATGAAATGTATAATTGTCGATGGCACCCCGTAGTAGCGAAGTAGTTGCCAAATCACCTCTCGATCGGCGCTGCATAAATGCAATGTTCCTCATAAAAATTATGAAAACTAAAATCTCACAAAAACTGTCCGTCAACTGTTTACGTTTTTTTAGAGATATGTGTCATAAAGAAGCCACAGCAGAGTAAAAGACATCTGAGTAGGATGGAAGACGATTGGTTTCTCAGAAAAGGCTGTCAGAAAACACTTTTATGAACGTAAAAGCTCCAAAGTTACCTAAGCTGTCTAGAATCTAGACGTAGTAGGATGGTATGGTTTGATTACGGAGTTGATTGAGGATAGTAGTAATTAGTTATTTTCCAGAATAAGTACGATATTAGTTATTGTATGCGAATTGTGGGATCATTTCAACAAACTAATGTAAATCTTCTCTTATAAGAAAGGGTGGAAATTTTCCCATGATAGTTCTAAAAGATATGGTTGACTAATATAATGACTGAGATTATGGGGTGAGTTAATTGCTATTTTTAGATAAAGTGGCGCTTGGGAAACAAACGGAAGAGAACCAGTTTCCTGTTGATATGCTACTTTTTCGAGGGTGAGGTTGACTGTAAACGTTGTGACCATCAGTTTAATTATGTGGAAAATGCTTTTCACACCAACCAAGTGTAAGATGATATTACAAGACTGGTGTGTACTGACTTTTAGTCCATGGCTAGTGAGTTAAGCAGTTAAATTATTTAACCACTTGTTCGTTTAGTTCCATAGTTCTTAACGCACCAGTTGCTGATAAAACTTCTTATTGAATGCAGAAAGGGCTTTCAGCTTTTGCTTGCGTCATCTCTGGTTGTTCCTCAAAAGGCTTGCGTACTGTGCGGTGGCTCATTTCGTTCTTTATGACTGTTAAGCATGTTTTCCTAAGTCAGCCTTGAAAACTCTAGGTGCTTTTAATCATATGTAGCATAGCTTGGCAAACAGCTGTGTCGATATGTGAGTTTGTGATACTTTATCAATTAAGGTGAGCTCAACATTTCTGGTTTGGTGTGAAGTTTCACAAGTTATGTTGTAATCAAAGTACTTTAAGTTTATTTATCACTTTCATGAATTTTTCCCCTGTAAATGACATGCTTTTACAGTCGATTATTCCACCACCAAACAAGTTCGAAGTTAATACAATACTGGAAGCTGAGGACCATCGTAGTGCAGCTCTAATTATGAGCCCTTTGGCGTGTTCACCTGGCGTAACTAAAGGGCGGCACACTAAATTCAATGGTTCACCATTGCTTCTAGGAACTCCTTCCAGAAGATCCAGTTTGGATTCTCATTCTAATGCGTCTTTTCGACGCTTCAAAGCTGCATCATTTAGTCTGGCTCGTGTGGTCGAAACCTGTGGTCCACGTTTACGAATACGTTTGGTTGGAACAGATGATCGCAATGATTATTGGTTCTTGGTTGACTCTGATCAAATTAGACCTTACCCATCTGGAAACCCATTACAACCGCCATTTGGATATATGCATAATCACCTGGTTTGGAATCGAACACTTAAGAAGGCAACTGAAGGAACACGTTTTGCTGACCCCTCTTGGTTTATTAGCGTAAGTCACTGTTATTCATAATTTATTTACTGTTTTCACGTAAATTGCGATCCTTAATATAATTACTTTTTTATTACAGCAACCTCCCGATCCGGAAGACAACTATTTTCAAGTGAATGACAAACTAGAAGCAGTAGATCGCAGAAATACACAACTCATCTGCCCTGCCTCTGTTGGAGCTGTGCATGGACACCACGTATTGATAAATTTTGATGGATGGTCTGGAGCGTTTGATTACTGGGCCCGCTTTGATAGTCGAGAGTTGTTTCCTGTAGGTTGGTGTAAATCAGCAAACTATCCACTTCAACCACCCGGTCCGAATGTTGTACGATCTCCTAATAACCATTCAACTCCCAATCTTTTTTATGCACCAAATTTTGGTTCCCTAACTATTAATGATTCATCTAAATGTGCATATGATATGCATACTCGCACTTGTTACCGTGGCAGTAAAAAAGGTAAAAAGTCTCTTCCCCACAAACGACCAGGATTTTCAAATAAAGATAAATCTCATGCTGGATTAATCAGAAGTGGCTTGCATAAACAAATAGAAAATACAACTCCTTATACCCATCGTTACAGTTTATCAAAGAAATCAAGTGTAAATAACCAAAATTCATTTCCTTTGAGTTCATCAAAAGCGAATTCTCACGACATATCCAGTCTCATGGATGATGAAAACAAACTTGCTAATGTTTCTGTAGAACTTAATGCGACATCAATTGATTCTTCCATTCATTCTTTGTCTTCACCACCAGTCATTCCCCCTGTTCTTGAAGATGCGAATGACTCCCTAAGCTTATTTTATTCATCATCACCTCCTGAACACCCTCCATGTATTGAGTTTTCTGGATCATTGAACGATTCTGCGGCTGGCCGTCATAATTGTGTTGCTAATCCTTCCGACTGTGTGGTCCGACTTCAGGCTAGACCTTCCACTTTATCCAGCATATCAGATTCACAGGATCTAGTACTTAAATCATGGAAGGTGGTTACAGAAACAAGACAAAGAAATAAGCGACTAAAATTAAAGCGTTGCAAGCAGACTTCTTCAAAAGGATACGATGAATTAAAACAGAAATTAAAATTGATTAAGTGAGTTCTAAGCACAAATTTTTATCGAATATGGGAAGTTGGTTTCCTCTTACAGTCGTCATTTTAGCCGACAATAATTTCGAACGTTAATTCCCCGTTTTTCTTCTGTCGTTACAACAAGTAACAAATACTTTTTATCTGTATCTATTACTACATGAGCAGACAATCTCTTAAAACCATGTCTTCATGGAGCAGCATGTGATGCAATAACTTTACTGTTCCTAATTACAGATAACGGGATTAAGGAGTCCAACCCGTGTTTGTTGAAGTAATCATCTGCAGTCATAAATCCTATTGATTGGAATAATACATCCAAGCTAATCTCAGGCTGTGATGGTGCTTCTTTGTTATAGTTATTCCTGTTAACTGTAAAGTCATGATGCATAAGACCAACTGAGGATTTTTTATGAATCGGAAATCCCTATAGTGAGTTACAGATAAGTAACAACGAAGAAAATTTCTTTCCGAAAGAAAGAACGATTTTGAATAATATCACCAAGAGTATCAGGACACTGGTTTTTGGTGCCTTTAGGACCGCAGCCAGGCAGTCTTCACGGATTAGTTTCAACATCCTTTGTCTCAGCTAAGGTTACTCGACGAGATAGGTGTTAGCTCGACATAAGCAACACGTTCCCTAGCCATCTTAATCAATGCAGCTTCACAAACTCATTGATGATTTTCCATTTTACCTAACGTTGCACCCTACCTCAATACAACACAGCAAGTTATGCAGCGATCCAGAAGATAGAACGCTAACAGAGGAGATGAAGTAGGCTAGTCTCAAGTCTTCCCATCCTCAACAGCCATGTTTCACAGTCATAAAGAAGGACGGAGCAAACTGCCCAGCATTACACGCCATTTAATCGATAACTAGATATCTCGTATACGCCACAGATGACGTAAATTGGCAAACGTCACATGAGCATTTTGTATCTGTGCCTAGAATTTGTCAGCAATTAGCTTATTAGTAGCGATGAAAATTCTTAAGTAAAGTGGTCAATATCCCCAACCGCCCCGCTGCCTATCTTCAAACCAGGGGTTAATGTAAATCAGTGCTACAGCAGGGGGGAATTACCTGCCAAAATTACTAAAATTTCTGCTCAAGTTGCTAGGGGACCGCACTTTGTCAGCATCTTCATGTAGGAAAATATCATCCATTTATTCTGATTTGATAAGTTTTATCTCCGGTACTAGCCAATACCTAAGTCTCTAAAGTCTATTGACGTCATTTCCACCAATAAATCTATAAGATGAAGGAAGATGGGGACAAAAGGCATCCCTTTCGGACACCAATAGTTGGCATCATTCCAGATGACAACATTGTAAACACTACGCGAGTTCGATAGCTTATACGTGATCTACAGAAGTGCTCCGTTAATTTGTTGGTGAAGATCCCCAATTTAAGCAGTGATTCCTTTTCTTTGAAGTTAGTGTTGGTGGTACTGCAGAAGAAGATCGTTGTTATCATTGAGTTTAACTGTTATGCTTCTGTGGCTAGCCTAGCCTCCATACGTCAGCATTGAAGTCACCTGTTAAAATTCTACAGCTGAGTGTTTCGCTTTCAGTAGTCAAGATAGCTTTTGACAGAAGTCATCATTTACTTTGTCTGAACTGCAGTCGTTCGTGTCATAAGTGACGATTATAAGAGGACATAGACTAGTTTTTTAATCTTTCACTCTTCGAATGGGACCCAGTCAGCTAGGGGTTTTTACGCCTTAGTTCGCAATGCGTATTCCTATACATAAAAGTCCTTTCAAATTAGTCAGAAAAATTTCCTGACACTTTAATGTGTTTTGAAAATTTACGCTGATGGTCTGTTGTGGTTACATTAATAACCACCCTTAAACTTAAGATACTAGAGTTCTGGTTATTGAGTCCTGTCGGATTTGGCATAATGTGTGGACGTCAGGAACATTACTTCCAACCAGTGTAACTCGTTCAGTTGTTGCATATCATTTGGGATGTATAATAAGTTCTGACACTATCTAATGTAGTTCATACTCTAGTGCATCGTTTTGATCAGTGAATATATGACATTATTACTTTAACCTAATATTCGTCCTGTTCGTAAAGTATGCTATTGGAAATTTTATAGAATTCTTCAGGCAAAATGAAACGCAATAGTAATTCTGTAAAGTCAACTTTGTTTTCACACCCGTCTTTTTACGTAAAGTATTTTCCTGCAAAAGTTATTTGAAGTTTTTAATATTTGAAATCGTGAACTCATAATATTCCTCACAAAACCTTTGCATTTTTTGACATTTTAGGGGTAAAACGACGGATCCCGTCACTCGTAACTATGATTTTGTTGATCCTCTTTCCTCTAACTTGAATAATCTTCCTGATTTGCATCAGAATTATCGGAATCTGCGTGTTTGCAATAATTATAATTCCTGTAACTACCAAAACACCAGTGATTCTGTTACTTATCAAGATGACCCGAAGTCAACGTGTACTACACTGTACGAACAGGACAGGAAAAATGTATTCAAAAGCGACGTCAGCAAACAAAGAACCCCTCTTCTGGATTCAGATATAATCCTCCGTACAGATGTTTCTCGTGAAAGTATACATCCAAGTGCATGCTATTTCGATGAAATTAATTCACCTCTTCATGACAATCTGTCGGTAGAAACATCCGATACACCGTCATGGTTTTCAGGAAAGGTGGAGTGTGGTTCTAGTAAATCTTCGTATCCTGTATACACGCACCAAAATACTGACAGCTTAGATAACCAAAGTTGTACTACACATCTTCCCTCGTCAACTGTATCTCCGTCATCACTAGGTGAGTATATATTAACTCACGATAATCACCGCATCTGAATCTCGTAATACCATCTAATTTTAAACGTTGACTGAAAAATACCGTTTTCCAAAGGTAGAATCAGAACTAAAAGTGATGCAAGAAAAATACGAACTGGCTGGATCTTCATAGTTCGTAGTCACTATTTGAGAAATTCAAAACAGACAAAACAGGATAGATGAAGTATTGGTGAAGTACAGTAAAAAAAGGTAGTAGGATATTCTCAATGACAAATGATGTATGTATCACTATAATCAGGGTAAGGTATGCGGCGCATATCGGCTGTTGGTTCACAGACTAACTTTGATTATTGTGAGAGCGAGAAAAAGCACTGGTGCTTATAGTGAGCCGAGTTGATTGACAAAATGGAATGTTGAAATTGATGAAACTCGTTGAGTCACACGTTTTGCAAGTTGAATGGTTTGCAATGCCTCTTATGTATGCATAAGATAGGTGCATGCATCCAGCTAGTTGTGTGAATGCTGTAGGATGTGACAGATGTAATCTCTAATTCTATAGGAAAACCAAGGGCGTTGTATGCGGAGTCGGACCACCTCTAGCACCGTAGTGACATAACATTAACTTGATTGCTAAATGTCGGATTTGCGGTGTCTCGATGTGCACATTAGGGTCTCGTGCCCGTATACCTGACCTTTTCGAACTGAGGATGTGTCCAGTGGCTGCGTTTTTGATCATCCATGCCCCGCTGAATTGTTTTCATACGGTGGTATTATTTAAGTAATTCTGTTTGGACAATTTTAAAGCTAAGGTCTATTCTTTTATTGAGTATTTTACCCCCTTTTTTCCTACTTCGTTTCACTGCCTTTTGTCTATGATCGTGACACGTAAACACTTTGACCTATATTAAAAAATTTTTGATTCTTTATGCTCTGTTACATTTTGTATATAAGATATGTATGATAAGTACGTGTGTGATCACAGTATTCGGAATGGGTTGACAAATATGGTGCACGTGTCGGACAGATTACGTCTTCTTATTCTAGCTGTAAATATCTACATATTGTCTTTACCTTCCAATGCTCTGACATTAATTCTAATCTGTCAGTTAGACCGGCGCCAATGTGTTTATTATATAACGAATTCGTGGCCATTTACTCACAAATTAGAATTTATTTTATTTCTGTTTAATCCGACAGGAAGAATACAATATAGTGTCTGAAATGGTTTCTTTTGGATCTCACGGCAAGGTTATTCTGCCATTGTCCATGTTTGCCATATGCAAAGTATCGATATCTCCCAGTTAAATATACAAGGAATATTCCTGGTTTACTTAATAAAAATACAAGCCAACAAGACGGTGCTAGAGTTATGGACTGAACTATTGTTTTCTGCCCTCAGAGTTCGAGATTATCTCAACGACTAGCAAGCACCATCTCATACTCAAGCGTCGAGACATAATAGCGTTTGTACTAGTCGACCGTGTTGATAATTTTAAAAGAAAAAAATCCCCATTTAGACATTTAGAAAACAGAAAGATTGAGCGAAAAAATATTGACTTTTCAATTAGATCCTCATCTCTGGCTCTACTCTACTTGATTGGTAAACTGTTGTATTGTAATTAAAATGCTATATATATATATATATATATATATATATATATATATATATATATATATATATATATTAGAGTAGAGCCAGAGATGAGGATCTAATTGAAAAGTCAATATTTCTTCGCTCAATCTTTCTGTTTCCTAAATTTTAAAAGACGATTCCAGTGGAGCTGAGTTCACCAGGTGCCTGAGAACTGAGCTAGTAGTAGTTGATTTGTATCTGTTTTGTTGATAATTTTTAACATAGACGTTTCTTTGGACAGAGAAAACCGTGGGCTCTGAATTTAACTGTCTTCTACAATGGTTTTGACGAATCTATCAGGCACTTCCTTTATACTGTCATTATCTATCTTATCAGCTGTAAAAACAGACTGAAATATAGACTTTATCAAGCCTTTCTTGTGTAGTATTGGGTGGAAACTGTAGAAATCTGAATTCAGCTATGTCCATGTAATCTTTCTATCGATTGATTGTTTCATGCAAACCAATTTCGTTTCGACCCAAAAGTATGTACCAAAAGGATGCTAGTTGTAGTTTTCTTCCTTTCATTTAAGACTAACATGATTTTGTACACCGTTATCTATGTGTTGGCATTTACTCACTACTAATACAAATGGTCGTTCTTCAGCTATCGTGATAATTATGTCAGGCATGTTAATTAGTTCTTTTTGGATTTTGAAGCCCAGCACAGACAAAATGCTCTCTCGTCTTCCAACCTGAATCATGAAATTGATAGACATTGTCAACTCCACAATTTTACCGTAGGTTTTTATGGTATATATCAACTACTATATTTACACATGTTCTATTGCATACAATAATAATGATCAGGAGGGCTTCGTGTACTTTTGGAAGTGTGAGGGCGGTTGTAACCTCCCGGCTGCCTACACCGTTATTACAATTCTTTTTGCCTCATATCTCTGTTTACTGTGTCTGTTTTGCATTTCTTTCTACATTCTTCTCTTGCTTTATGTGCTATATGGTATGGCGACTTGAACTGCTGCGCATCGGTGCAAAGTTCCTTGTTGAAACCAGTCATACAATAATGAAGAAAGGTATAAATATTCACACTCGGACACTGAACATTATAATTATATTAAAGTTTACAGGTTCCTCCTTAAGTCAGGAGTAATTTTGAAACTCTGCATTATGATGAGAATAACGACGACTGAATGCATCTAGACGTGTTAAAATTTTTCACTTGCTCTATTTAAATAATAAGCATATAGATGTTTCTAACTTTTTTATTGTATGATTAATCAGCTATCTGATTTATACACGTATGGGTAACTTTTCAGACTTGGGTTCATTTCCTTATCCCAACCCTGCACAGTGGACCATTGAAGAAGTATATAATTATATTACAACTCGGGATGCAACTCTTCTAGAGGCGGCTGAAAAGTTCAAGCATCATGTATGTTGCTAGATTCAATTTCTGTGTTTGTTTGTTTTTCAATTTTGATCATAGAGTGGTATCAGTTAGAGAATCATGGGTTGCTGGATTATACAACTGTTTTCTCCTACTTTGAGACTCATCTTCAGTAATTCACACACCGGTATTCCAGCCCTCGACCTTCCAGTTACAATAAAATCTTTGTTTGTTCTAATGTTAACAAATTAATGGCTGTTTCACTGCTTCTCAGTTCTAGCTTTTGAAAAGAATTTCGGTTTGGATTTAAACAGCAACTGATCGTTTCTAATGCCTGAGTTGTTATGTTCCCATTGCACTCGCCTCTAAGAAGCTAAAATAAGAAATGTATGCTGTCATTGCTTGAAATCAAATAAAGTTTCAAAGGTGTACTTACAATACGTTAGTGATAGTTGTTCGTTTCTTTTCAGTTAGTAATTAATCGTCCGTTTGAAATCAACTACTGCACTTTGCATAGACCTTTGTATTATTTCCTTTTTCGCAGTTAAGCCTAGAAGTTTCTCTTTTTATCTTGGTATTCATACTATTATATCTAGTGTGGTGATGGTGATTAGTAAATAATCTTACATCCATACACCTATTAAATACCCGAAACAATAAGTCATGTGGTTTCTAATCTTAAAATACAGAAGCACGTGATAACCTGATTCCATTGGTTGTCCCCATTCAGTTGCGCTTCAGTTAAGTACTACATGTTTGAGTTTACTTTCTGCACAAACCTACACCACTACTACTACTACTGTTAATGAGTAAGTGCCTGTCTGAATTGCAGTTATTTTATTAATATACCATTGCTACTACAATCTTTCTATTTCATGCCTGCTTCTGTGTGGAAGTTGTAGTTAGTGTTGACTGAGGAAATTACTTCGTAATTCAATTACAAAATTGTGCAACTACTTCTTTATGGCATACGTCATAGTTTCTGTGTTATTTAAAGTGTAAAAATCGCAAAACTGAATATACCTACTGTCAGCATTTCAACACAGTGGACCAACTCTTTCACTTGAATAAAGCAAAGACAACAATTTGTGCAGATAAGGTCATCATCTATTTCATCTTCAGTTCTGTGTACAACCTAAAAATGACTAAGCATGTTCAGTAAGGATTTCAACGCTTACCTACGAAGACAATATGAAATCAATTAACAGAAGACCCGAAATAATAAAGTGCTCATAATTTACACTTAATTAAATGATACCCAGAAGTTTAAACCAAAATGTTAGGATACACCGAGAAAGATTTGTGTAGCAACTGGTAGCTATAGAGAATGGCTATGGCACTCAACGGAATTGTATGCTTTACTGAGATTCAGTTGCCTGTCAATTAGACTCTAAGGTGGTTTTCGAATTTAGTGCGGTTAATGGTTTGATGGTAGCATAGAATAAGATATGCATATGACACTTACAACATATATGTTTGCCGTAAATAGACTTTTGTACACAATAAATGCCGGATTTCCTTTGGACGATTGGTTGTTCAAGGTCATTTCGTCGTGTGGTGGTAGTTATTCTTTGTTTGCTAAGAAATGGTCATAATGGAGAAAAAGTTGCACAGCAAAACGGTGTAACACAGGACAGAACCACATTGCGCTGCAAATTTCGAGTGGTTAAATCGAAACCGAATTACGGGGGCACGGTAGGACTTTATTCTGAACACATGCATAGTATTCTCAACCTTTGATAGCAGTTGCTTCAAAAAACTTAGCGAGGATCAGTGTATACTGTCTATTGGTAGTCGTTTTAAGGATGTCCACCTCACGCGATGCCACCAGTAGTACTACAGAAAGTGTTTATTCCCTTAGGATTGTAGTTTCTTCTGTGGGACCTAAAGTATGAAACTAGTCCATGCAATTATGCAAGCAATCTTTGCGAGTACGTTATGAGATTTGCGTACATATAACTGATAAGTCTTGTTTTAGATTGCACACAGCTGAGAAACTGACGAAACAATGGCGCCATTATCGCTCTGCACACATCGCTGTTTATTGTTAGTTCAAGAAGTAGAATACGTGTGCGAATTTTCTTCCATTGCTGGTTTTTTAGCACGTGCACAAACGGTGTAAATCTCCGAATAATCCATTGTTTTGTTTTCTCTTCTAGGAGATCGATGGTCAGGCGTTGCTACTTGTCAGTATGGAGTCACTTCGTAATTACATGAAAATTAAGTTGGGTCCAGCGCTAAAGGTGGTCCACCTTATCAATCGCTTAAAGCGCGGTTTAGTATAACTTTCCGTATTTTCACACGTTTTACGTATTACCTGTTAACATTCAGTAATTTTTATGTCCATTACCTTATTGAGAGATAGATGAAATGTGTTGTAACTCCCTTCAAGAGAAATCATTCTAAATTATAGTAGACTATTTTCGTAACATTTTAAGTGATCAGTCGAGAATGTGATCACTTTTATCCAACCAATATAAAATGTGTACAATATGGCTTTATTCACTTAAGTTGATTGGTCGGTACTGAATAAAAGTAATTGTATTCAGTTGAAGCTTTCATTCTTAATGTTCTGTATTTCCTGCATTACATGATACAAACGTTGGAATCACCAGCGACTAAAGCACTGTTACTAAAAGCATACTAGGTGGTTGAAAAAATCTCGCTATTTGATACCAAAATGCAATAGGCAACTTAACTGAAGATTGTAGATTACTCTTTTACCTCAGTATATTTTGGCGTACGAAGCATTCAGTGAAATCACAAGACAAGGCATCTTTGTGTCTCTGAGATCAACTTTATTAGAGAAAAGTACATTACTCATATTACATAAGACTAGGAGAATTAAGCTAGTTTCAGCAGTTAAATAACTAATTTGATTGTTTGGAGGACAAAGACTAACCAATCAATTATGGCGAAAGTTTGATGGCTAGAAATATTGATTTCAGTTGAAGCCGTTTCCTATCCAGTACAACTTACAGTGACGAATAACAGCATGAGCCAATATGCGCGTTTATTGCCAATTAAGTAAGACTCGTCAGCTGAATGTGCGTGCTCCCCAATGATTGATACTGAGCTCACTATCCATCGCACTTATGTTTATGAGTGGCTTTTCGATTTATGTATATTCTTGTATTTGAACTAGTGTTATTTATCTGCCATATAAAAATGATGGAATTCGCTATATGAATAAATTATCCCTAAATTTTTTTGTGATCACTCCCCTAGTACACACCCAACTGAATTATTAACGCAGAACTCTTCACAGGAGTGCACATGATTTTAAATCATAACACCGAATCAGTTAAGACCCTGCAAAGCGCTGACCAATGGTCAATCACTTCGTACGATGACGGCATATTTTGGTCTAATCACGCTTAACTGATTTTAAAGTCAAGCTTACTTCGCGAACAATAACTTTAAAAGAGGAAAGTGCCTCTTTAAAGTTTCATAATCGTATCGACTGGTTGGTTGTCAATAAAATAAGAAGACAAGTAGTTCAGCAAATTCATCTTGGCATATGTATACAATGTTTTCTCGTAAAACTTGAGTCAAAAAAAGTGGATCACCATAAGAAGAGTCGCTAATATTAATTAATACACATGGAGAAATGAATAAGGGTCACAGAATAACTTATTCAGATAAGTAACAATAATAATAGCTTTATTCTGAACAGTATTTTGGTATAAATAACGAGACAATTTAATGAGTGAGCTGTAATGACGATGCACATTGAAGCAGGAAATCTTAAGAGTTGAGGAGGATAGATAAGTCAGAGAAACAAAATAAGTAAAATAGGTTGGAAACAACAGGGTGTTTACCACGACAACGGAAGTAAGACAAACTACAGTCGTTTCTCTAAAAGTAGAACAGCGCAAGCTTCTGCATAGTATTAATAGATAGTTGGGCATCATGTTCCCGTAAACTGATATCTCGGCCATGAACTGGAGACTGAAGGGCTCGGATTGCTTCCCGTTAACTTCCTGGTATGTGATTGAGTTCTGCGCAGGTGGCGCAAGGAATGACAGTTCCCCCACTCCCGTGATCTGGACTACATCGACGCCTAGATTAGAAATAGGGAGTGAAGTGGTAGAGCACGTTGGTCGCTTCACTTATTTGGGAAGTACCATCAGCCCCAACGGGCTGATCTCTGACGAAATCTCAGCACGAATACAGAGGGCTCGTTTCGCATTTGCCAGTTTACGCCGACTCTGGCGTAGACAAGATGTTCGACTATCGACCAAAGGGCGGGTGTACTGCTCATCAGTCCGCTCCGTCCTCCTTTATGGTTGTGAGACCTGGTCACTGAGAGTGGAAGACGTGAAAAGACTAGCTGTCTTTGATCATAGGTGCCTGCGTTCTATTTCCCGTGTAAAGTGGCATAATAAGGTGAGCAACATTGAGGTTAGGCGTCGAATTCTAGGTAAACAGGGAAATCAATCGACGAAGTCGTGAAGCTACAAAGACTGAGATGGTTAGGACATGTGTTACGTATGCCAAGCCATCGCCTCCCTCGACGAGCAATGTTAGCGGATATAGGGTCAGGCTGGAAAAAAGCCAGCGGCGGTCAAACAAAAACTTGGCACCAGTCAATGAAATCCACAACAGTTGGTCTAAACCACGTAGGAAGGTGTAGACTTCCAGGCTGGGGTCCTCGAGACGGTAAAAATCTATGGTTGGAAACAATTGGTGACATGGCTCAAATTTATCGTTCTCAGTGGCTAGCGCAGATGCATCCACTCCCTGTGACTTATGATCTTCAATGAAACTGTTTTGTATTTCTTTATTACTCCTTTGTCTCACACCTCTGCTCACTGTTTCTATTATGCTTTTGTTGTACTTTCTTCTTCTCTTGCTTCGCGTGCTACACGGAATGTGGCGACTTGAACTTCCGCACATTTGTGCAAAGTTCTATGTCGAAAACAGACAGACAGACCAATCCCGTGAAACACAGATCCACAGGATGGAAGGAACTCAGATCAGTTACTGAGCTAAACATCATTCACCCCTAACAGATTTCTCATGCATCTGGCCACATCAAGGCTGAAGTAGTTGGAGCGCGGTTCTGTTGACAGAGGAACCTTCCCGAATGATTGAAACTTATGAATTCCACGTTTTTTTAATTGTGCCGAAATAACCCGTTTGTTCGTATACGATATTTTTGGAGCAACGCACCGATGAATATGTTCAGCTTATATGAAACATATAAGAATGACATTAGGAGATGGAAATAGGTTCGATCTTAATCGGGATTTCAGCTGAATATAACTTAATCACGACGCATGGAGTCTGCGTATGGTTATTGAAGGTTTGAGATAACGGTGGAATGACAGGACTAATTATGACTTAGTCCTATACAGTCGCGCTTTCTTAAGGCGTATTGATGTGTGGATTGATCTAAGAACGGCGCAACCTAGTGCGATATTATAGGACAACTTAATGTGACCATTATAATGCACATAGACAATAAACGAGTACACACTGTACTTTTTGAGTGAGTCATGTCACGTCATAAGTGTAAGGCTGGCGGGAGAAAGGAAATGCTCGAGAAATACCCGTGAAAAGATAAATTGGGAGGGAATAAGGTAGTAGGGGTTTACAACCGATAACAGCTGAAGAGACCTCACGAAACACAATAACAGTCATACTAGGCAAAATAAAGACCTGCGGAGAAGCGATTTCACCAGAGAAAAGATTATATGAACTGAATAGGAATGAAGTAGTCGGAAGTTTTTTAACGTGATTTGAAACTTAAGATCAAATGCAGCTGCTGAAGGCGCGAGATACCAGTAAGTCGGTTCTCAATTCTGCAAAAATGGAGGAATATGATACTATTTCGAGGGTCGTAGACTAGGTTTTCCTTCTTAAAGGTATAATTATTATTCAGTGTTTGAGTGATAATACCTTCCTACTGTCAGACGGGGTTGTGTAAGACGTAAATCCCAAGAAAATTTATGTCAGCAGTGCGATGGACAGGTTAGAAATAAGATGATATAGAAGAACTAACAACCAGGGAGATGTCAGAATCAAAATCATTTAAGGGAAGAAATTGTACCATCAGAAGTGAAGACACTCAAAAGAGAAGAAACGTCGAAATATGACGAGAAAATCAATGAAACTTACTAAAGTAAACTAATTATGTGTGATGTCAAACTTATTGAACCACTTCAAAATATATATTCTTACCTCTGTCCCAAACGCCGAGTGTCTCTGCGAATGTACTCCTCTATTTATCCCACCACTACCGACCGAAACATCTGCAAAGCTTCAATATAATAGTCGTAATCATTGTTTATTATCCGTGTACAGTCTGTCTGTAGATATCACTGAAGTCGACACTTTGAAATGCTTAGTTCATTTTAAATGTCACTACGGATTTCCCTCAGCATTATCTCGTGCGATTTAGGCAGTTACACGCGTGTACATATTTTTGAAAACTCAAAACTAACGGCAGCCATTCCCTTCACTAAATTTATTATCTTAATGGCATTTCCGTGTTGACCAACAGATCTAAATACGCGCCCTGTGTGGGAAATAGGGTTCAGATGAAATATGACAGGGTTCTTTAGGAAGTCTGATCTGTCTAGGCCTTCTTAAATTTGTTAAAAACCCTAATGGTAGAATAATTTTATTAGAAAAGACAGTATTATTATTTATTTTTTGATGACGTTCTGAATACATTTTATTGCTAACAATATTAAGGCGCTCCCATAGCCTTCAGACTTTGTTTATCTCTAGTCCTCCAATTTTATTGATAGCACTATTTCCCGTAAATCTGTTTCGGTGTTGCGCTATTCTTGCTGCACGCGTTAGGTGTAAACTGCATCCATATACTACTCTAGTGCGATTGTGTGTTAACATATGCATTACAATCGCTTGTTTCCCTTGAAGTTAGTTTTTTAGTCAGTAACTTCAGACTTAAATAAATCATCATGTCCCGATATTGTAGATTATGCCGACATACTGAAGTGATTCATGAAGTTTACCTCAGTCAATGCAGGGTACCTTCTAGAAGGCATTATTTTGTCTAATTGGATTAATGGGGTTTTTGAGTAAGTTTGTAGGTTTGAATCCTACCACAGCTCTTGTTTTCTTAAGAATTTTACGTAGAGTTTCAGATGTCCCTTCTGGGTATGGTGACAGCGCATATGCGTATTCTAAATAAGATAAATCTTCCTGAGATTATCGCTTAGGTTAATATGGTATCTAAGATTCAAAATTCGGCAGTCCTGTAAAGTTTAAGTATGGCTTGAGAAAACCGGGCGAGTATTAAAATCTGGATGAGACTGCACTGATATTCACATCTGGACAAGTTCTGAGAAGCAGACATACTACCGGGCGTTTAACTTTGACTTATATTCCTCAACCTAATAAAGTCATACGATTATGTTAAATGTGGCATTATACCAAACAAGACGAATGCGGCAGTGTATCCAGAAGGTCCATTTACTGAGATTGCAAGGAAGTGTTTTACACCTACCAAGCTATTGCCTGTTTCCACGTGCGACGTCAAGCAAAACACGATTCAGATGAGAAAGAGTTAGGAGTTGTCAAAGGAAAATATTCTACCGAATCATGGTGCCATTATTAATCTGTGAAACACAGATGAGTGTAGATAACCTGATCGGGGCAGTCGGAATGTTAAGAATAAATCTTTGGAGACTTTTAGTGACATAGGTCATTGTCTTAACAATGGTATATCATCATCCGGATTCTGATAATCGTCAGTTACCTTATTCTCTTTTCAATACATCTTTATCTACTGTAGTTTCACCACTTCTCCTTGCTTTACGTTTGTGTGCCTCTACGAAGTGTGACAACTTGAATTGATGCACTTCTGTGCAAAGTTCCAAGTTATTGCCATAATTTAGATTGCCTAAACTGCCAACTATTCAATTGCTTGAGGACTCGAAACAAGAGAACAACGATTCAAATATGACTTAAAAATGTCTGTTGATCATATTATACACAATTACCCACAATAATTAAAGCCGGTGTCTACAAAATAAAAATATTTAGCAAAATGTGACCCACTCACACAACATACAGATAGCTACTTAATTCCGAGACGAAACATGGAGATAGCAAACAAGGTGTTCAATATTTAAATTCTAGGTTTTAACCACAATACAAAATATTTAAGCTTCATGAAGTAGTAATTATTGAGTTTTTGCACGTAGAGCTGCACGTTTGCCAGTTAGTGCTTGGAATCCAGACGTAACTGTCTTCACTGTGAAACGAGAACCGCATCTCCGACAATGTAGAAACAAAAGGCGTGAGTCTTTGCATAAGTCTGTCTCTGAAGACTGGCAAGTACCACAAAGGACGTAGGTTCCTACAAAGTAAAGCAAACACTTCATGACGAAAAACGATGAATAAATCAAAACTAATCTACCGTCACACATTCCACAGAAAAAATTGGTAATTCAACACGATAAAGCATATGATTCGAATAACACCTAATATTAAGCTTATAGAGATATAAATTATTATTTACTGCAAGGTAATTGAAGGTAAAGAAAACTTTGAAATAATTAAAACCAAAAAGCGACCGAAAATATATGAAAAGAGCAGGTAGTGAAAATAAATTTATCCATCACTACGGCTATGACTAAGTTTACATACACAATGAGTCGTCTACCAGCTTCTTTTGTTTATGTGCGTTTAAAAAGAATACCAACACTTCTCAACAAAGTCAATAACATTACAGACACAATATCATTCTGTCTAGTCGTAGATTCCTTCCAATTTAATCTTACTCCAGTTAGCAGTATGCTGCTTCAGATAATGGAGAAAGATGCGCCAATTATATCCCAGAAAATGTGACAGACGGTAGCTTAAAGGATAATGCAACACATTGGGGTGATGCTACATAGGAAACGGTGAAGAAATTCATAAGAATTTCCCTAACCTCTGAAGTGTTATTATGAGTCATTACTAAGAAAGCATAGTACATTGCTAAGCACGCAGTGCATACAATCTTTGATGAGTACAGTCTAACTTCCAGGGAAATAAACTAATAGCTACAATTCAAACTGCATTGTACCCTTATATCCACTTTTAGGATAAATTTACATAAGGCCAGAGAATGCTAACATCCTTGATGGTAACCACTCGATATTAACAATTCCCTGAAATGACTAGAGTACACTTTCATGATTAAGTAAATTAAGAGCATTCGCTAAATGAATACAACTGGTAGGAAGCTATATGTGAATCCCATTCTTACAAACTTCCACCCAACTCAGGCAACTACAAGTTTGTTAAGTATGTAGGACCCATGTAAATAAATAAAATAAGTAAATATACTAATGGACAAACTAGCTGATGACTTCGTCCAAAATAAAATTTTCTTTCGCTGAAACCGTTTTTTAATATTTCAACGTAAATACTACCCGATAACTGATGGCTGGAGATGATATCAAATGCACTTCAAAATGAAACCCAGTTTTAGTCGCCTTTGTTAATGGACCATTGAATGACCTACTTCCCCGCTACGAACACTAACTCTCAACACTTATCGGAATGTAACTACAAGTGACTACCACTAAATAAACTACCTGTGTTGTTTTCACGGCAAACCATTATTTGTAGTTAGTGTGGAGACCACTTCTCACTAATTGGCTTCCGCATACTAAGGACACCTGGAGGAATCAAAAAATGTTCACATCAAAGGTTAATCATCGTCTATGACAGAGTAAATTTCATAAATAATTTCAACATATAGAGTGAAAATTGTTGAGGAAAATCACAGTATTCCATAGGTATTGTCTATGTGGTTTCGTGGAAACAAGTCATGTGAGTTGAAGTGTGAATTTATCACTTTTATGAAAAGGCTAACAACTGTGGGGAAATTAAATATAAGAACTTACTACAGTAATTCCTAAGCACTGGTTCCATGTGCTTACTGGTATAACGCCCGCGAATAAGCAAAGCGCCATTTGCATCTACAGAACCTTGTGTACCCAACTCAGTAAGTATATAAGTGGTGAGATGGGACTGATCTCTGTTCAAAGAACGGCAAATTGTAGAAAAGTTAACAAAGAGCGTCTTCTTCGTTCCAACACGAGCCATTTGAGGAGGGACCATTACAAGCTTTCTTTTTTGATCTGATACCAGCTCGGGATTTAAATCACCAAGTTGGGCAAAAACCCTTGTTAGCAACTAAAAAAATTTAAAAACCAAAACTTGTGAGAAACCATAGACAAAAAGTCATAACATCGGAATTCGGATGGCTTTATGAATGGACCATTTTGTGAGGATGAACAGAAATCTATATTTTTCTATAGTGGATAAAAGTTGTACATGATGGCCTTATACTTTGATTAACATGAGTATTATATATATATATATATATATATATGTACCCGTGCCGAAGAATTAAACCAGCGCTTAATGAAGCTTAAAAATGTGAAGGCGACCACATGGACCACAAGTCACGCTAATCAGAACAACGGCATCTTAGACCATGAACATATCTGGTATTGCTGAGAGACATAGAAAACACATGCGCTACTCATCTCATCGATCCAATGTATCACAAAGTTCTAAAAGGACAAAACTATACCCTAGAGCGGAATTTCATAGCTTCATTGCATTTCAGACGACATGGTTGTTTCAAATAAATTGTCAGTGACGAAGCTAAAACACACAAAAGAATTGCATAGTGACACTGACAAACAAATTAAGCAGAGAAGTTATACCAACTGTACCAAAATATAGTACTGGATGTCTTAGGTATCTATTGTTAACGAGCAGATATGTGGTTGATCCTTCCAATTTGGTTCAGCCAACAGCATCTTTAATTAAAGATCACTGATAGCAAAATGATTAAATAAAGGGTGGGATAGGTGAAAGAATTCTGGTCACTAAGCAACATTCCTTGCGGAATTAAACCATCTACTGGTGCATGGACATGTGTATATAAGAAGCAATTAACTATGAATTCTTTACGTATTCAGCTTGCAGATTAGGGTGATACATATATATTCCACTGAATGAACATCCACCTCAGTAATGACAGTTATGCCGCAATTAAGACAGGCACAACGTCTCGACTGTGGAAGAAACAACAGTAAAAGTTGTGATCAACAAAAACAAGAGAACATAAGGGTAACCTAGTATTTGTCAAGTATTTTGGATTACTGAGGAGATGAAGACAGAACTATGGTACATAAAAATACCTTCATGAGAAGTTCCCAAAACACACCACCTAAACTGAAGACTTTGATAAGTAATTAGATACGGTTTACACATACACTTCATTTACTTTGTGGAGGACGTGTCAGACAAAGGGATACAAGCCTGACGAATGTTACGTCTAAAATTTTATGGTTTATATTTATTCATAAGCTAGATAGGATCTGCAAACAAACCAGACTACACAACTTCGTGACTTAACTTTTTTTTCTAAGTCGTGTAGTTACTATTGATAAGACTGTAAGCAATAAAATGTGTTCGAAACGTGACTAAGGCTGTTTCACTGTGATAAACCAAATAAACAAAGATGAAATTCCAGTTAATTTTATTTCATGCTGTCGAGCTACGTTTTCGAAGGACTTTACAAGAGATGTAGCAGTTTAACTTGTCGCACTTCAGGGAGCACACTAAAGTACACAATGAATAAGCAAAGAAACTACAATAAACGGAAAATAGGATAATGGCGTGTAGAATAATGAGAATTGGATAAATCTGCGAGGTTATAAATGGTGAAAGGATTCAAGTCACAGTAGACGATCTAGATCAACACTAGCTGCCTAGAGCCTTAGGTTCTTAGAACTGCGTATCCCCCAGGCGGAGTGTACTTTTATTTATTTTATTTTTGATTACAGCTTGATTCCACACCGTATTTTTGGTACAAGTATGGAATTTTCAGCATGGATATCGGTAACCCAAATTTCGCAGACCGACCATAGATATCAGGTGTGCGTCAGCAGAGAGTCGAACCTCAGACCATGTGCATGGTCGGCGAGAGTCCTAACCAATGTGCCACCGACGCGCACTGTGTACACCTCCCTAATTGGCTCAGACCTGCATACAAAACTGACTACACCTAGAATTATATTAAAAGCGCACTCTAAGCGGACGAGCATCTTCCTCTGTAGTGTCAGTCAAAAAGCGTGCCGGGGCCAACTTTATTAATACATACTGAAATTGAATAAAAACAGTAAAACTGGGCACATCTAACAGACACATAGTTATCTTTACTTCAGGCATTAACTGTCCATATACTTTCGGGACAAATCTAGGTATCCGATTTTTAGCACTTCTTTCTGCTCACTTTGATTCTTCCCTTTTTATTTACTTTCTCGTTCTATTTATCCGACCTGAGAGGATAATTGGCTGCCATCACACAGCCCATGTTTTTGCATGAAAACAAACCAATCACCGACGATTTCGTCAAAACTATGATGAATGGTTGGAAAACCAATAAAATAGTCACGAGTGCGGAAAAAATCCCCTTTCTTACATGACCTACTTAGATAACACCTGTAGTATATAGTATCTTAAAACAGGATCTACCGCAATGGGTGAACAATTAGGCAACACGACTGCCTTTAATGCAATTGTGACAATGAATTCCAAAGTTAACCGCATTGAAGAGTGAAATCCACTCTAAAACTGGTCAAATGTTTTTGATGAACAGCGAAAACAATGACTTACCATCTCATAATCATAACCAGATAAGTCTCGGACAACCACTTCCGAGGCGGTATTAGATTCAACCATGCCACTTTCATCCACATCGACTGGCTTGAGCTTTTTACGCTTTTTCTTGTCTGAGAAATGAAGTTCATCTGCAATCTTATCCGCGAGTTCTTTAACTACTTTGTCATTGACTGAACTTTTAACCTGGTCTTTTACGTCCTATAGAGCTCAATAATCAATTCTGCTGAAAATTATTATTTACATCATCCTTTATCACAGCCCCTTCCAAACTCAAGGGTTTGTCCTTCTTTTTCTTCTTTGAACCAAAGTCAATAACCTCATGATCTTCCATTTCGTCAGCCCCTTCTTTTTGATCGCTAGAGGTAACTTTTGTCTTCTTCTTTTTCCTACTTTCAAAATCTAAAATGTTATCCTGTTGAGAGGAAACTAGTTAAACAGAAATATCGTCTAGACTCACGGTCATGACAATCACGTCCGTCAAGGTCGTTCAGCGAGATCTCGTCAATGTCCAACATAAAAAGGTTTCAAAAAAACTCAATATTCGCAAATTTGTTAGCGATTTTCCTAACTAATTTGTAGTTTACACAGTTCGAGGTAGTCATTTCATTCTAATTTCCTTGGGAAACGGAGATTATTCAGACCACAAAATGTTATGTGAGAGGTACCAAAAATCGATACCTTTTTGATGTGTATGTGTTCCCTGGGCTGGATAGTTAATTTGCGAATTAACTGTCTCGTTAGCCAGAAGGACTTGTAGAGTAAGTAATTTATATCAGACAGCGATGGTTTTCTATCACCAGTGTGATTTTGTAAGTTGGAAGTCGTGAATGAGTGAAATAGTTGTCCACCGAAAGCCAGGATATAACCAGTTTGAAAATAAAACGTAACTAAAGTAACAAAATGTTCCTTCAGTAGCACAACTCACAACAGGTTCGGAATTTCGCAGTAGGTGGAAATAAATTTCGGTCAAAGAGAGAGAAGCCTGATAGCATACGCTGCCTATATTATGATATGTGTCTGTATGTACTTGAAGGAATGGCATACCAGCTTCTAGGGGGTTCACCATCTAATGAATAAACCAGCACTCTTGTTACCTGAACCTCCTTACACTGTGTGGATTATAGTGAGGAGAACAAATACCGAGATTCAGTCACTCTTGATGCCATAATACAGTTGTATCAGGCACTAAGCGGGTGACCGTTCTTCGAGGCATTTCCCCTTCATAAATCATACTTGTCAGAACCTCCTCGTTCGTGTTTAGATGATGTCGTATTTATGAAGAGTCTCAAAGTCACAGGTTGCGTATGGGAGACGGCGCGCTTAAGATTTTGCGTCCTGTTATGAGATTTAAATCGTATGTTCGAAGCAGACAGGTGAGAATTAGGCGGCTTTCTGTCAAAATTCATTCTGTCAGCCAGCTAGAACCCCTAAACTGTCTACGAACAAATAAAGTATAATTATATTTATATACTTTTGTATACGCTTTATTTGATCTATTCCATAATGCTCAAACTTTTTACTGACAATAGTGTGTCCATGGATTTTCGTCACTGATGGTGTCAACCATGGCCAACCTAATAAAACGCGCTCTACACCCTGTATAAAAATTGCTAATTTTTAAGGACCATTTGGCAGCTCTCTGGATCATACCACTGAGAATTCTGATATGACTGCCGGGAAGACTAATGGGTTTACGTTAAGATGGGTTTTGTCTGGTTTATGTCTTTGGGATGTCTTGGCTATTCCGTTTCCCCGACCAAGTTGCAGTATTCTTCCTTTAGATTACACTCGAGAATTGGCTGAGTGGATTACCAGTTCTTCGTGAACCTTTGGACCTAGTACGATTAAACGATTTAAATCCCTAAGAATTAAAATACAAGACTTCTTCCGATATGAATAGAAGGTGTTTTTGGATAATGTCCAGCATCCAGAATCAACACAGTTTCGGAGGATCAAAGAGGCTCGAGGAATCAGTTGAAGCTCAATGAATTCATCTCCTACGATCAGTTTGTTTATATGTGCGGATGGAAACTGTCAAGGGAAAAGAGTTCGGCGGCTTCGTTGTTGTACAAGCATCCACGTGAACACTATTCAAATCATCGTCAACGAATACACGTTTAGGAAGCCACAGTTTAAGTTTGGAACCCAGAGAGTGAGGGGCGAAGTTAGAGAGGACACTCTGATGTCAGATGTTGACGTTGAGAAACACCGCACTCACTACAAAAAAGACCTGGATATTTTAAAATTAATATCACTTTATTATAAATGATCGAGCGACTTGGTGCGTCGATCGCTAAAGACACTTCTACAGGCCTGAGACTTTCTCCAGCAATCGTTTTTACTCCATGATGGCGACAATAGGGCTGGCCAGGAAAGATGAGTAGCAGAGTACTATGATAGAAAAGCTGCAGCCCAGAGAATATGAAGAATCAAATTAAAATGAGTCAGACACTACAAATAGATCACATAAGACACCATGCACAATGCCGTTGGTTGGAACCTGAATGACAGGAGATGAATGGATGTCATACAGAGAGGACCACGTGAATAGGAAGGGAAACCATACGTGCGTCGATGTGACCACCTGCTATGGCTCACACAGAGCAGCTTCTTCATACTTTGTTTGGCTTCATTTATGTTGTTGATAATGTCTTCGTTATATTCGCGTATTAAACCTCATTATGTGTAATGAAATTTCCAAAGTGCAACTCGCTGCCGTACTTTTCAGAATTGAAAAGTGCACAGTCTACTCTGATGAGCTGCGTTTGTGGGTAATGCGTTTCCTGGCTTTTGTTTTGTATCCCCGCCATCCACTTCTATAGGTTCCGGAATAATTTACCTTACAGTTTTCAGTACTACAAAACCCACGATATCATAATTTTTCTCGCAACTTTGCATTGCTTTTTGTTCTCGTTATCTATTTGCCTTTTAAGGACGTCTGCCCTGCTTAAATAACTTTACGCGTAAATTCAGTCTGTACATATTTTTGGGTCTGATAGACATGGCAGAAACGTCATATTTAGATGTAATCCTATGAAAATTTTTAAAATTATCTTAAATTCAGCAGCCCCAAAAATTAATTGTGTTTTATTTACTTAAAGCTTCAGTCACGAATCATCCATGATATTTAAAGCGAAATTACATCTCCCTGCATTTCATAATAATCTTACAACTACAAACTCCTAAAAGCCCAACAAAAACAACATCCACTGCACCGCAAATTTCATCAGCTTCTGTCACTCAGTCGTCACCGGTGTTGTCATTTACGATGTAAGGGTCATCCAGGAAGTCATATGAGTTGTCCTGTGACTATGCCATTAGCACTCACTTGAAATGAGGAGACACATTGCTCAGTTTAGTGAGGATAGGTCAGGTGTAAACGAGAGAGTAATTGTTAAATTGACTTGCATGAATAAAGGCATTTCTAGTTTCAAGTTACTATTTGAATGCTATTATCTCTGGTGTAAATTACTCTGTTTCTACACTTGGTTGATCAGATACGTCGTGTGTTTGTTCGTCATCTATATTCTACGATACAATGACATGAGCGTGTTACCGTTCAGATTTGAGGATATAGATGATACAAGGAAGTCAGAAAATGAACTCTGCGATGATTTTCCAACCTAGGGCGTCAACCTGAGAGTGGCGTACTGCTGTAAGTCCTACAATTCTTTAAAGGGTAGTGCATCAATAAGCAGCCTAAAGTGCTTGGTGTGTGATTTTGTACATATGTTCATGTTGTATATACTGAATTGGTATCATCTTTCATCTATCTGTTGACAATTTTGTTCGTGTCCGGACGTCTTCCACTCGTATCACCAAACTGAGAAGGAATATAGGCGTACTACTGTAAGTTCTACAGTCATAATAATAGTAATAATATATATTCTCATTTTGGTACACGAGGGACGCCAGCTTACAGGTATCACCAATTCCATAAATAACACAAGATTCATAAGCAAATTTAATAAAGATAATACAATCAGGTACATATTTTTACAAGGTATTATTACATAAATAGAATGTATAAAATTGTAACGGATAAAAACATATGGTTACATTGATAAAAAACGGTAAAGAAAGGCAGACGAAATTCGCAGTATAAAATGATATCATTCTAATTCACAGGTTCTCATCAGCTGCAGACTACCTGAAATTAAAATGGTTATATAGATGATAATAACATACTTTAATGTTTGAGTGGTTGTAGAGAAGAGATACTATAAAATTGACGCATCTAAATGAAAGCATTACAATGTTTTTAGTTTAAGTTTTCATCATCAATTTATACTCTTTTAAAGTTGAAAAGAGGGGGAGGGGTAAGACAGAAAACAGAAAAAATTGATTAACAGAACAGTGTTAGCTTGTAGGTTCAAATAGCAACTCAAGAAACAAAAGCGGTTACAGTTTATGAGATTAGGATTTGTTCAGTGAGTTGAGATCACTGAATTAGATGACTAATCAAAATCAAAATCCCGTTACCAATGGAGTGAGAGGCTAATCACACTCTCTTTCTGTGTGCATAAGTCTGGTTTAAGTCGTTTGATTGCGATTACTTCGGCAAATCGTAGTAAATTTGCTGTCCTTTGTCTATTTAATATTTTGAAGGACTTAGAAATCTCTGCGAGATGTCCAGTATCAATAATGTGTCTGGTAATTGCACTCTGGGAATATCTGCTTCCTTCAAGGCACTGGTTTTTGGGAATATGTTCGGAAAACCGGATAGAAGCCCTTCTTTCTGTCCTCCCAATGTACTCGCTCCCGCAAGTGCACGTGAATTCACAAACGCAGTTGGAGGTGACATCAGCAGAGTATTTATCCAGTTTTGAGTGGATTAAAGAAGGAGTGGTGCTGTATACTGTTATGAGTTTCGCTGTCGGGAAGCTTCTATTTATTGCACCTTTCAATCTCTTGTCAATCTTTTGTGACACTGCATCTCCTTTGTATGGTAGACAAATAAACACTTTTTTCTTTTCTACAGTTGGATGCTTTTTTCTCGTCTTTTTCTCTGCTGTACTTCTGTATAAATCCCTTAGGGTATCCATTTTCCCTCAGGCATTTCTCGACGAAAACTAATTCTTCTTCGACCCTGTTTGGTGAACATAGCTTCCTGGCTCTGTCATACAAAGTCCTCACTAATCCACGTTTATAGCTTATGGGACAAAAGCTGTTATAGTGAAGATATTGTCCAGTACAGGTTTCTTTTCTATTGATGGAATTTTCGACCGTGCCTTCGTTTGTTCTTCTTACATTTAGATCCAGGAAATCGAACTCATTATTATGTTCATATTCCATGGTGAATTTGATATTTGGATGCACATCATTTAGGCGATCACATAGTGCCGATGCGTGATCCATATCGTTCTATAGAGCCCATTCGGATTAAATTTGCAACCCACAGCCTGAAGGATAGTTATCAATTTTCCAAGGAAGTTTGTTTGTTTGCGAGAACGCAAATTTCCTTCTGCTCTTAATAAGGTGTTTTAAAATGATAAACTCTGCCAGATAGAGGACGGTAAATTTTATATTTTTGATAATCTTCATGATAGTGCACATTTTACTTTGGCTGATCATGATCAGATAGGCGGAATCCCCACTACTACTGAGTTCAGCAAAGGTTGCGTACAACTTGAACGTAAATTAGAATTAAGAGCAGATGCGTTTGCAGAAGTTATGGTTACTCGTGACGCCGTCGGTGTAAATAATCAGGGTGTGGCACACATATCATCCGATGCCAACGCTTAACTGCCGCTTATATTAAATGACAGCGGTAGTGTTAATCTTACAGTTACAAACTCCTAAAAGCCCAACAACAACAGCTTCCATTACACGGCAAATTTTATCAACTTGGGGCACTCAGTCGTCATTCGTGTTTTCATCCACAATGAAAAAGACGCCCATCAACTCAAGTATATTGTACAATGACTATGAAAGTATTGCTGCATTTGAAAAGACGAAAGATATTGCTCAGTTTAGTGAGGATAGGTCAGGTGTAAACGAGAGAGTAATTGTTAAATTGACTTGCATGAATAAAGGCATTTCTAGTTTCAAGTTACTATTTGAATGCTATTATCTCTGGTGTAAATTACTCTGTTTCTACACTTGGTTGATCAGATACGTCGTGTGTTTGTTCGTCATCTATATTCTACGATACAATGACATGAGCGTGTTACCGTTCAGATTTGAGGATATAGATGATACAAGGAAGTCAGAAAATGAACTCTGCGATGATTTTCCAACCTAGGGCGTCAACCTGAGAGTGGCGTACTGCTGTAAGTCCTACAATTCTTTAAAGGGTAGTGCATCAATAAGCAGCCTAAAGTGCTTGGTGTGTGATTTTGTACATATGTTCATGTTGTATATACTGAATTGGTATCATCTTTCATCTATCTGTTGACAATTTTGTTCGTGTCCGGACGTCTTCCACTCGTATCACCAAACTGAGAAGGAATATAGGCGTACTGCTCTACGTCCTAAAGTTCTTCAAGGGTAGTTTGTCGTGCCAGAATCCACAACATTTGATGTGTTGATTGTACATATGTTTGTGTTAAATAATTGTGTGAGTTCCAATTATTGTAATTTTTGGTTAATCTTGTTTGTGTCTGGACATTCCACAACTGACAATCGTCAACCTGAGAAGGAATGCAGGCGTACTGATATAAGTTCTGCGATTCTTCGGAGGAATTACATGGAGACACCATCCGCGAGCTTGTGTGTACTGTTTGTTTGTATGTGTAGTGTGTCATATCAATTGGTGTTTATGGATTCATTGTGTTTACTTGTTGTTTTTGTACCTTGTTGTTATTGCATAATTTTGTTAAATTATTCGTCGTGATTACTTCTGAAGTTGTTTCGAGTCTTCTACATCCATGAATGAATTGATTGATGTTAAATGCAGCAAATGTGTTGTATACCTCGGTGAGCGGTACTGTAGTCGCCTGCGGCTTTCATACGTCATCTTTACTAGAATTGAGGCAGAATGGATGACAAGTGATTGTAGTGGTAATTGTTATTGTGTAGATTAGAGGATGTTCGAAGAGTGTCAGTAGGTGCTGCTATGGTCACGTTGATTTCTGCAGGAGTCATTCTAGCAGTTAGGGATTGTGCTGTAAGATGTCAAGAGGATTCCTTCAACTGGAAGACGTAGGTCGTCATCGATGAGTGTGATTGTGCTGTGAGTATGCATGTGGTGTGCTGGCTTTTCTGTTCGTCTTCCTTTTCAACTTTGTCCGTGTGGCCCAGGTTATCGCGAAGGCATCCAAGTCGACGTGATTGGTCATGATGGAAAGAAGGAATGGATCCGTTTTTGGTCGCGGAGTGTCAATGTAGTTGAAGATTGAACGATCAATTCATGGTTGTTTGCTCAAACCTAACTCCTCCTTATTTTTCGCGAAAGCATCAATCAGCCAGTCATGGTCTCATCGGTCGCTGTTCAAAATGAACTCAGGAGACAACCGTCAGAAATCTTAGTTGTACATTGGCTACATGTTCGTGTTAAAATAAATAATTCTCGAGACGCCAAACTGGGTTCTGGTTTTTGCGTCCGTTCGTACTAAGCGTTTCTGAGAAGCTTCGAGGAACAGCGTGAGTCCCGGCGTAGCAAGAGCTGGGCATTAATGGTTTACAAGACGTGGTTGACGGGTGTAGACATATTCTGTACATTATATAACCATACTTCACCATTTTCTTAACCAGTTGCAAGAATATGCGTTCTTGAAGCGAAATTTATAAGCATGTTAACTTGGTCCCTTAAGCTAGAAAATATAGTGTCTATCCGCTTTTATTATTGCTATTTCAAAGCCCGCTTCAGTAACGTAAGGCACGTATTAGCCGCAACGTTTACGCAATGGAAAATCTACCAATCACAGCGTGCATAAGTGACCTTCAAGTGCTCAACCTCTCCAAAAGCCATTTGTGCCGCTATCCTATCTCGTGAGTTGTCTGCGTGCTTGTCAACCTTCTTTATTTTACGAATTTTTCCAAGTAATTACTTGCACACTTATATGTTTTATATTGCAAATATAACAGTACTGGCCATTTTTATTATTAGGCATAGCGTATAAGTTGTGTAGACCGCAGGAATCCGTTTTTTAACCGTTTTTCCGATTTCTTCCAGGTAACATGAGCTCCGTCAAGCATCACTAATACACTAAATGACAGCAGACCACCAGCTAATGTCGAACCATAACTTTGAATAACAAAAATGATGACAGAAGAGAAAGACGGGGGCGGAAAAGAACAAAACGGTTATGAAAAATATCTTTAAAAAGGCCTACGTCTATTGAATACCAATCGCAGCACACAATTTTCCTGCATCATTTGTACTAACGGTTTATTCGTTTGATCAAGTTTACATTCAAGTTGAGCAAATTTGTAAAGTAATTCATTATGAGACCAGTTTAATTCAGACGTCATAGATGGTAAGCGACTATCAAGATACTTACTTAACGCTTCAATTGGTATATGTGGTGAATGCGCAGTTTCTTCTAGTTTCTCTGTATCAACGGTACTAGGATGACGACTAGACGTATCTATCGGCATCGGCGGTATAATTTTATTATCTTCTAATATTAAATCATACGGATGACTTGTAAGCGATTTCAATGATGATGATGCTGATGACTTCTGGTTTATGCTATCAGCAGTATCACTGTCTATCAGTAAACTTTGATCTAATAATGATCGATTTGAACTAATAATATTGGTGAGTGGTTTTGATTCTGGTTGATCGAATACATGCGGCATTACTGACCATCTTGTTAGTGATTTAGACTGTTCTGTTTTTCCCGTTGTTTTTGTTGTATTGTATTAGTTAATTCGCTTAAAGGTTGACGAATTTGGCTATTACTACATGTTAGGTGAGTACTATTCATTGATGTACTGTAAGAATTTTTATTGGTTATTTGAGAAGTTGATAAATTGCATAATGTATTATTATTATTATTAATAAAGCCTACGTCATTTAGATCAGCTCGTAAAGTGGATGAGAATGAAAGTAGACGAATAGAATGATTACCTGATCCAATAGAGATACAATGAATTGGTGTAGACATATTCTGTACATTATATAACCATACTTCACCATTTACTAAACCAGTTGCAAGAATATGCGTTCTTGAAGCGACATCAATACTTAGATAACCGTGTTGTTCATCCACTGGTGATAAACATGTGACAGGTTTTTGTTGTTGTTTCTGTTGACCTGATGTCGACAGTATATACCATACACGCAAATTTAAATCTGGTAATCCTGCACTATACAATAATTGATCATCATTCGATGAAAATGCAATGCGTATACAACCTTCATAATAATCTTTGAATAACTTTGAATCATCAACTTTATATTTCATATCCTGTGGTGCATTGTTTGAAATGTAAACTCTAAGCTGTATTTTTCATAATTTTTACTTATCTTTGTTCTTTTGGCATTGGTTTTTTCCCTTTATTTATTTATTTTTTTGATTGTAAAAGTCTTATAAAATTTATGAGGTAATTAGATGCAATATATTGTAATGCATGCTGAAAATTCCATACCTGTACCACAAATACCGTTTGGAATAAAGCTGTTAATATTATTATTGTTATTATAAAACTGATTTCATTCATACTTGTAGCTAAAGATTTAACATCCCAATAATTTAAAATGTAATTGTTTGTATCACCAGTAACTGGCTATTGTATATTCCATAAGATTATAGAACCATTAGATTAACCACAGCATATGAGATGGCCATTAAATTTAGAAGTTTATAACATACAACATTTAGGTAGGGAAGTAACACAACCTTTGACCTGTGAATATTGACAAGGGAAAGGTAATACGATGTTTTCACATCGACCATTGGTACTAATTTTATCCGAAGCTGCTAAGAATAATACAATAGAGCCATTATTATATCCAGCAGCAATAATACGATCATTTAACACCCAACTAATACACTTGGGTTGTAATTCATTAGGTAATATATTAAATGGATGTAGATTAGTATAGCGTAATTGACATCGTAGTGTTATTTGCTTATTTCCACAATTATAAACATTTATCAAACCAGTATTAATGCCAACAGCTAGATATCTGCCTGAACTTCTAGGGAAACCGATACACGTGGCTGTACAATTTTCAGATTGTAAACTCAACGTCAGTATATCAGAAGTTGTCTTTCCATAGTCATGATTTTTGCCAAACAATAATTGTTGAAGGTAAACAGATCCACCAGATTTATCAATAACAGCTAGCTTAAATGATCGAGGATTCCACTGGATTGATTGAATCGGACTGGTTGATATTGGTTGAGGTTCGTCCAGGTAAGGTTGTGGTGTGCTCTTGAGCTGGTTATATGTTCTCTCGAATTCGTTTGTCATTGAAATTTAAAGGTTTTTTGTGACTATTTTGCGTATTTCAATGTGTCTATGTCAGTTTCTGTCACTGGATGCTACTATAAGCTTATTTTTTAGTCTGGAGTTCACAGTTATTAACTTTATAGCTAAAGATTATGGTAAACCTCCAATCATTGAGCTAATTCGCGTTTATAAGGCCAAGATAGTGAACTGTTCATAGCAGAAAATAAAATTTAACTGCAGTTAAGTTAGCCCTTTAAGCGTACAATAATTTTGAAGTAAATTTCGCAAATTATCAACCAACTCCAACTTTCTCTATTGAGTAAATCCTGAAATTGGTGACTCTAAGCTATATTGGTCCAAGGAGAATTTATAAACAGAAAGTGGTTGAACCTGACTATGAGGACTGCTGTGGGAAGTTGGGAGGTTTTCTTAAAACAAATGCAAGATTATTATCCTATGTAACCATTTTTTAACATTGCATTTTTTGTATATAGACGTTTATTCCAAATTACGCACTTCTACTTCTGACGCACCTATTGGTCGCTAGAGGTAGTTTCGTTTGGGCTGCTATACTATAGTCACCCTAAAATTCCTCTGTGATAGTTTGATTACGCTCACAAACTGGAACTGTGTGCTGGTTTTCAACATGAATGGCACTAATTTAGCCCCTGTTCATCTTCTAGGCATTTTCTGAAGTAGCTCAGAACCTGCTGTGTTTGCTTATCAGCCTTATTTCAGCATTCTTAACCCAGATTCAGCGTCCAGGGCTCTTTTTAAGAACGACCAGCGTTATTTCATTACATGATGTGATCATTTCATGTGGATAAAATATTCATTCACTGTAAATTGGCATTATTGACGAGTAGGTTAGAATTAGTTGAGAATTGTTGTAAGGTTGCACCTTAAAGCGTTTTTACGGTATTAGAAATTAATCCTATTAGTCACTTTTATTCAGGATTCGCTATAAAACAGTCATCTTCAGCTTATAAGACATAGTAAATAAGGCACAGATCGCTTTAATTTCTAACTCACTTCCAAGTTGCTTTCATCACAAAAAAATCAACCAATGTCTGTTTTAAACTGTCGCTCAGACATGCGAACGGAAAGGAAATCTAACAACAATTTGGGCGTACATGTTTATGTTATGAATGCATACAGAAACAATAAGGTAATGCTAGCAGATGCACAGGGGCACGTCCTATTCGTAATGTTGTCTGCGGTTCATTTAATAGTAAACTGTCCGACTTTCTGGTGAACTCTGTTATTTCCCTCAGTAAAGCATCGGGATTTCGTTGGTTCAGGCTGACGAGGTAACATCCTAACCGTTCACAAGCATTCTGAAACACGTTTGGTTGCGGTGTTAAGCGGGCGGCATCCGGAATGTTTTCCGTGGTGTTATACGAAAGTTTCCACCTCGCTATCTCTCAGAATATCTAAGAGTAACATTTAAGGAAATGGAACATACCACTGTTTAGATATGAATCCAAGAAAGCTGCAACTACATGGGCATATGGCAAACTATATGCGCTGTCCTCTTCCGAATCCGTCAGTCACAACAAACCGATATTAAGACCATCTATTATAAGGAGAAGAAATTATACCTTCTTGTACTGCCACTTACCCCATCTTATTCGTTTTATAAGCACAATCAATTGCAACTACTTCTGCAAACTTATGATGATAGAGGTCGATCATATCATTACGAGCGAAAATGATTTTCGAGACAACACTTCGTTGGTACTCTGGATTTTCTGCTTAACATTTCAAGGATTTAGAGTGAGGGCTTTAGTTCATTAAGTGAATGCCAAGTGTTGGAAAAGTGGGTCACATGGCGGACAAATAATTCCTTATCAATCACAGTCATGTTAAAAACTTGCGAATGGTCGTTGTACACTTTTGTGTTCACAGCAAGAATTTTCGGACATTAGGAGAAATAAGGTTGGTAATTTTGAGTTCAGAATACCGATAGACACAGTGATAATGTCGTTTTCTTGAGAGTTTATTGACACTATTTGAAACGTAAAAGTTCTTTTTATTAAACAACTAGAATTCAGAATATCCTGTAATTTGAGTTAGTTCGATTGGACGGTTATAAAAGACTGTACCTGTCTTTTCGGTTCCCGTTCAGCCGACAGAGATTTTGGTAATAAGTAACACGCAGTTCGCATTTCAGTGGTTCAGTCTATTTTCAAAGATTACAATGAGGAAAGCTAACTTCAGGACTAATGTGGTTTGACTCTAAATGCTCAGGATTGCGAACCAAGTGTCTCATTAGTTCCCCTATTATTGACGTGTTTGTCAAATTTGGAATATAAACTGTAATAATATCGGTCTTAAGGATGACTTTCGGCAACAAAAGTCGTTCTACAGGGGTTGTCATAGACAGAGTCCTTACTAACAGGTAAATCTGCTTTTCGTGCTCTAGATCTACTGCTGAAACATATTACGTAAATCCACTTTAAAGTGGACAGTGTGTCATATATTATCATGTCCAAGTATCTATAATCAAAAATCGAGCGGTTCCTTATTCAAGAGGACTTTCCAACTGCTAGTATTTGGATGTGATAAGCACGCTTGCTTGAGAAGCTTACTCAGTTGATACTAAAACTCACCCTTTACTGGATCAGAGCTGTAATCTGGTAGGAAGCAGAACTAATGCAGAGATGATGCTTTTATTGTCAGGTAACTACTTACTCCAACACAACATGTAGACTAAGGCACATAGAGGACTACTAATGGGTATCCAGTCGAGTAATGTGACTTCTATTCTTGCGCTTGGTGAAACATCAGCTAAGCTGGACGCTAATGCTTTAGAGTTTCCAGATAGGTGCACACGGTACATACAGTTGAACCTGTTGATAGAGAAGTTATTCGAAGCATCTCATTGGGATGTGAAATACGTTGACAGTGAGGCTTTCCAAGATACCTGCTAGACATATCTGCTATCCGATTTGCAGCAGTATATGAACGCTGTATGTTGCAACCTTGGGCTCAACACGTGGTTTCAGAATTGTTGTGCCAAATATCAATGGGACCCAGCTTTGTGAAGGTAACTGACCAGCAACTCGAAATAATAAGAATACCGATTTTTAACAAGTAAAGCTAATTTAGTAAACAATGGTTTATACATGGAAATAAAAATTTTGTGATAGTTGATGAAGTGACTGAATATACGACTGGTAAAGTAATTCTCGAAAGCGTACAAGCAAGCTGAGTTTTCAATTAATTTATTGTTTAGTGTTTCAGATACTACCCGAGATTTCAAACCGAAGTAGGTAGTTTTTAAGGGGTCATTCCCCGAACTTTTGACGACGTCTGACTCTCAGAGCCTGGGAGCAAGTTCATTAGGTGCATCTCTATGGTTGCTGATGATTGGAACAGGTCATTTTCTAGGGTCGTACAACTCACTTGCATCACGTGCTTGGAATCACCCTCTATGTCCACCACTTCGATTATGAGCGCCAAAATTTTTCACCTGACTAATTTCCAAAGAAGACTGCTAACTGTACCTTTAACATATTTAGCGTAAAGAGCATCTTAAGCTAATAATAATGCATTGATTCTTCAAGTGGTGGGTTTGAAGAGCCAAACATCAGATTACCAATAATAGAGTAAGTCTCATTTTTGGAATCATACGAATATGACTGAAAAGTTGCTGATGCAGATATTGTTTGACAAACTTGCTACACCGTATGTCGATGTAGTTGAAGATTGAACGATCAATTCATGGTTGTTTGCTCAAACCAACTTCCCCAATTTTCGCGGAGGCATCAATACGACAGTCGTCGTCTCATCGGTCGCTGTTCAGAAAGAAGTCAGCAGTAAACCATCAGAAGTAATGTTGTGATTTATTATTGTAATATTTGTTCACAGACCTTAGTTCAATTATTATTTTTATATGTTGGTGTAACAATAAAGAATTCACGAGTGGCCAATCGGTCTTTTGGTTTTTTCGTCCGTTATTACTAAGCGTTTCTGAAAAACTGCAAGGAACAGCGTGGGCCTGAGCGTAGCAAGAGCTGGACATCAACGGTTTATGAGACGTGGCTGACAGTTTCTGATGGTAGAAAAAGACTTTGGGGGATTCAGACTGTTGGTGAATGTTCGGATAGTCACCATTCATTTTTCCTGGTGCCGGTCAAGTCCTCTTTGATCAAGCAATATCTGGAACACTTTTGGAATTGGGTCAAGTTTAACAATGCCTGGGTCAAAGAAGGGACAGAGCGTCTTGGATGCAAACAGGAAAGTAAGTCATTGTGACTTGTCTGTTAATTGTAACGATGTGTCTGATGTTAAGCATGATATGGTTGATGTTACTGTTTCGCCGTTCAGGGATAATAGGAACATCAAACTCCCTAAGTTTGAACCACGGTGTTTCGATGGAAACCCTGTCGATTATTTACAATTTGTAAAGGAGTTTGAGATCATGTTGAGTGGTTTTTTATTAACTGATGAATTGAAGTTAATGTATTTGATGAGATATTGCACTGGAGATGCTGCAAGAGCTATACAGTGCTGTAAGTTTATGAAGCCAGAAGAGGGCTACTACGAGGCTATGAGCATATTACGTCAAAGGTTTGGAAGACCCTCGATGATTGCAGGGAAATTATTCGAGGCTGTTAAGGGTAATGGTGGTCAATTACAGGATGACTCCCAGGAACTCACTGAGTTTTTAGATAATTTGCTAATTTACAAGAATGGAATGATTTCGATGAATCGCATGAGTGACCTCAACTCGAGTTTTATACTAGAAGTAATAGCAAGACGCCTACCTAATCGACTGCAAAGGAAGTGGGTGAAGATAAGCTCCCGTATGGAGGATGAGGGTATCGAGCCAAAGTTTGATGATATCCTGAAACTAGTAAAAGATAGTGTCAATCAATCGATGAGCAAGTTTGCCAGTACATTGAATCTCACCCCTAGAATAGAGCAGTCTGAGAGCAAAATGCAATCATTGATGACGAACAGGCCTCAGAGAGGTGGATATCGAGAAGGCTCCATGATGTCTAGTAATGCATATAGACCTAGTGAGTGTAACAGGTTTCGTAGTACATCCTCAACAGATAAGTTACAAGATGCAAGACAAACACGGTTGTGTTTCACACGTTTGCAAGAAGTGCATACAAAGGTGAACTGTGAACCAGTGAGCAAGTTCAGTGATAAGCTCAATGTAAACTCCAGGCCTTACTCCGAATTGTGTGACGATAACGTTGTTGTGAAGAAGTCTGTAGTTGCAACTGGTAAGCCGTTGCTGAATAGAGTGTCACAGAATAGAGTTACTGCTTCAGAGTGGAGTTCTGACTCCACACGTTTATAAAGTATAACTAGTCAGAGTGAAGATATAAAACCTTTAATGATTTGTGAGGAGGAACCAAAATTGTCTACTTCTGTTATTAAAGAGTTTGAAAATGATGAACTTGACGGTAAATTGAATATTTGTGATAATGATCATGATACTTCACAGTTGTCTTTGGTTGATCATGATGAGATGAGGGATATGCCTACTACTGCTAAGTTAAATAAAGGTTCTGTACAACTACAACGTGAAGTAGAATTGAACGCAGATGCAGTTCCAGAAGGTGTGCATACTTGTGAGACAGTCAGTGTGAGTGATCAGCATGTATCCCAACTATCATCAGATGATAGCGCTAAACCCAAACTAGTAGCGAAAGACAGCAGTGGTGGTAATCTTGCAGTTAGACGACTATCTGAAAGCCGTAAAAGAACAGTTTCTGATGCACAGCTTTCATCACCTTGTGTCACACAGTCAGCGTTGGTGTTTTTAACCACATTGAAAAAGACGCCCATCAACTCAAGTATATTGTACAATGACTATGAAAGTATTGCTGCATTTGAAAAGACGAAAGATATTGCTCAGTTTAGTGAGGATAGGTCAGGTGTAAACGAGAGAGTAATTGTTAAATTGACTTGCATGAATAAAGGCATTTCTAGTTTCAAGTTACTATTTGAATGCTATTATCTCTGGTGTAAATTACTCTGTTTCTACACTTGGTTGATCAGATACGTCGTGTGTTTGTTCGTCATCTATATTCTACGATACAATGACATGAGCGTGTTACCGTTCAGATTTGAGGATATAGATGATACAAGGAAGTCAGAAAATGAACTCTGCGATGATTTTCCAACCTAGGGCGTCAACCTGAGAGTGGCGTACTGCTGTAAGTCCTACAATTCTTTAAAGGGTAGTGCATCAATAAGCAGCCTAAAGTGCTTGGTGTGTGATTTTGTACATATGTTCATGTTGTATATACTGAATTGGTATCATCTTTCATCTATCTGTTGACAATTTTGTTCGTGTCCGGACGTCTTCCACTCGTATCACCAAACTGAGAAGGAATATAGGCGTACTGCTGTAAGTTCTACAGTCATAATAATAGTAATAATATATATTCTCATTTTGGTACACGAGGGACGCCAGCTTACAGGTATCACCAATTCCATAAATAACACAAGATTCATAAGCAAATTTAATAAAGATAATACAATCAGGTACATATTTTTACAAGGTATTATTACATAAATAGAATGTATAAAATTGTAACGGATAAAAACATATGGTTACATTGATAAAAAACGGTAAAGAAAGGCAGACGAAATTCGCAGTATAAAATGATATCATTCTAATTCACAGGTTCTCATCAGCTGCAGACTACCTGAAATTAAAATGGTTATATAGATGATAATAACATACTTTAATGTTTGAGTGGTTGTAGAGAAGAGATACTATAAAATTGACGCATCTAAATGAAAGCATTACAATGTTTTTAGTTTAAGTTTTCATCATCAATTTATACTCTTTTAAAGTTGAAAAGAGGGGGAGGGGTAAGACAGAAAACAGAAAAAATTGATTAACAGAACAGTGTTAGCTTGTAGGTTCAAATAGCAACTCAAGAAACAAAAGCGGTTACAGTTTATGAGATTAGGATTTGTTCAGTGAGTTGAGATCACTGAATTAGATGACTAATCAAAATCAAAATCCCGTTACCAATGGAGTGAGAGGCTAATCACACTCTCTTTCTGTGTGCATAAGTCTGGTTTAAGTCGTTTGATTGCGATTACTTCGGCAAATCGTAGTAAATTTGCTGTCCTTTGTCTATTTAATATTTTGAAGGACTTAGAAATCTCTGCGAGATGTCCAGTATCAATAATGTGTCTGGTAATTGCACTCTGGGAATATCTGCTTCCTTCAAGGCACTGGTTTTTGGGAATATGTTCGGAAAACCGGATAGAAGCCCTTCTTTCTGTCCTCCCAATGTACTCGCTCCCGCAAGTGCACGTGAATTCACAAACGCAGTTGGAGGTGACATCAGCAGAGTATTTATCCAGTTTTGAGTGGATTAAAGAAGGAGTGGTGCTGTATACTGTTATGAGTTTCGCTGTCGGGAAGCTTCTATTTATTGCACCTTTCAATCTCTTGTCAATCTTTTGTGACACTGCATCTCCTTTGTATGGTAGACAAATAAACACTTTTTTCTTTTCTACAGTTGGATGCTTTTTTCTCGTCTTTTTCTCTGCTGTACTTCTGTATAAATCCCTTAGGGTATCCATTTTCCCTCAGGCATTTCTCGACGAAAACTAATTCTTCTTCGACCCTGTTTGGTGAACATAGCTTCCTGGCTCTGTCATACAAAGTCCTCACTAATCCACGTTTATAGCTTATGGGACAAAAGCTGTTATAGTGAAGATATTGTCCAGTACAGGTTTCTTTTCTATTGATGGAATTTTCGACCGTGCCTTCGTTTGTTCTTCTTACATTTAGATCCAGGAAATCGAACTCATTATTATGTTCATATTCCATGGTGAATTTGATATTTGGATGCACATCATTTAGGCGATCACATAGTGCCGATGCGTGATCCATATCGTTCTATAGAGCCCATTCGGATTAAATTTGCAACCCACAGCCTGAAGGATAGTTATCAATTTTCCAAGGAAGTTTGTTTGTTTGCGAGAACGCAAATTTCCTTCTGCTCTTAATAAGGTGTTTTAAAATGATAAACTCTGCCAGATAGAGGACGGTAAATTTTATATTTTTGATAATCTTCATGATAGTGCACATTTTACTTTGGCTGATCATGATCAGATAGGCGGAATCCCCACTACTACTGAGTTCAGCAAAGGTTGCGTACAACTTGAACGTAAATTAGAATTAAGAGCAGATGCGTTTGCAGAAGTTATGGTTACTCGTGACGCCGTCGGTGTAAATAATCAGGGTGTGGCACACATATCATCCGATGCCAACGCTTAACTGCCGCTTATATTAAATGACAGCGGTAGTGTTAATCTTACAGTTACAAACTCCTAAAAGCCCAACAACAACAGCTTCCATTACACGGCAAATTTTATCAACTTGGGGCACTCAGTCGTCATTCGTGTTTTCATCCACAATGAAAAAGACGCCCATCAACTCAAGTATATTGTACAATGACTATGAAAGTATTGCTGCATTTGAAAAGACGAAAGATATTGCTCAGTTTAGTGAGGATAGGTCAGGTGTAAACGAGAGAGTAATTGTTAAATTGACTTGCATGAATAAAGGCATTTCTAGTTTCAAGTTACTATTTGAATGCTATTATCTCTGGTGTAAATTACTCTGTTTCTACACTTGGTTGATCAGATACGTCGTGTGTTTGTTCGTCATCTATATTCTACGATACAATGACATGAGCGTGTTACCGTTCAGATTTGAGGATATAGATGATACAAGGAAGTCAGAAAATGAACTCTGCGATGATTTTCCAACCTAGGGCGTCAACCTGAGAGTGGCGTACTGCTGTAAGTCCTACAATTCTTTAAAGGGTAGTGCATCAATAAGCAGCCTAAAGTGCTTGGTGTGTGATTTTGTACATATGTTCATGTTGTATATACTGAATTGGTATCATCTTTCATCTATCTGTTGACAATTTTGTTCGTGTCCGGACGTCTTCCACTCGTATCACCAAACTGAGAAGGAATATAGGCGTACTGCTCTACGTCCTAAAGTTCTTCAAGGGTAGTTTGTCGTGCCAGAATCCACAACATTTGATGTGTTGATTGTACATATGTTTGTGTTAAATAATTGTGTGAGTTCCAATTATTGTAATTTTTGGTTAATCTTGTTTGTGTCCGGACATTCCACAACTGACAATCGTCAACCTGAGAAGGAATGCAGGCGTACTGATATAAGTTCTGCGATTCTTCGGAGGAATTACATCGAGACACGATCCGCGAGCTTGTGTGTACTGTTTGTTTGTATGTGTAGTGTGTCATATCAATTGGTGTTTATGGATTCATTGTGTTTACTTGTTGTTTTCGTACCTCGTTGTTATTGCATAATTTTGTTAAATTATTCGTCGTGATTACTTCTGAAGTTGTTTCGAGTCTTCTACATCCATGAATGAATTGATTGATGCTAAGGACAGCAGATGGGGCGTATACGCCGGGGAGGCTAGGCTATTGCTGAGAATGAAATGCATACGGAAATAATTGTTAGCTGCGGTCTGGCACGCCGGGGAGAAAGAGTGTAAACGACTGAGGCTCGCATGCATCACCGCTACTAGAACTGAGGCAGAATGATTGACAAGCGATTGCAGCGGTAATTGGTAGTGAGTAATTAAGAGGATGTGCGTAGAGTATCATGCGGCGGTGCTATAGTCACGTTGCATTCTGCAAGAGTCATTCTAGAAAGTGGCGATTGTGTTGCAAGATGTCAAGAGGTCTCTGTCTGGAGGCGCAGGTCGTCATTGATGTGTGAGATTGTGCTGTGGGTATGCTTGTGGTGTGTTGGCTTTTCTGTTTGTTTTCCATTAGAGCTCTGTCCGTGTGACCCAGGTTCTCGCAATGGCATCCAAGTTAACGTGTATTGGTCGTGAAGGAAAAAAGGGTTGGATCCGATTTTTGCCAGGGAGTGTCAATGGAGTTGAAGATGGAAGGATCAATTCATGGTTGTTTGCTCAAACCAACTTCCCCAATTTTCGCGGAGGCATCAATACGACAGTCGTCGTCTCATCGGTCGCTGTTCAGAAAGAAGTCAGCAGTAAACCATCAGAAGTAATGTTGTGATTTATTATTGTAATATTTGTTCACAGACCTTAGTTCAATTATTATTTTTATATGTTGGTGTAACAATAAAGAATTCACGAGTGGCCAATCGGTCTTTTGGTTTTTTCGTCCGTTATTACTAAGCGTTTCTGAAAAACTGCAAGGAACAGCGTGGGCCCGAGCGTAGCAAGAGCTGGACATTAACGGTTTATGAGACGTGGCTGACAGCGTATATATCTACCATTATCACTGGTGACAACATAGTTTTGATGCACATTTTCATCACGACAAAATCATCATGAGAATATGAGACACATCGTGTAACACACAATATTTAGTAGGTATTATGCATGAGGATTATCTCTTCCGACTCGCCATACATGTTACTGTTTGTCATTTAGGATTTTTATCACTGAATTTATTGCTCAGTTTCGCAGTCAGCTCTCGTTAAAACAGGCATCCCTAAATTAGGGTTTTCATTATATGAACATTTAATAAACTCCTATCTCATGAAAATAAACAGTAAGAGGGAAGCTAAAGGGATTCTAACAGAAGCCAGATAAAGTTGGAAATGTCTTTACAGAGTTTCACAACTCGCATGTATTGTTCAACTTCGGATTTAACTTTATGTGACTTGAAGTATAGAAATGACTCATAGGATTAGTTTCAATTTGTTTATCCATTGAAACGGTCTGCACATGTTTAAATTCACTCACATGGTTATCAGTATTTCGGGAATCATCTGGAATTGAGGACGTTGGGCACATGATGATATCGTCAATGAATTAAAACTTTGGAGGTTGACGGAATCTCTTATACAGCAACTTCTAACTTATTAATTCTCGCGTACCAAAAGCAAAGCAAAAGCCCAAACTACATGATATATTTCGGGACCAAAACAATGCGTCAGACGAACGCTTAGCTGGCTAATGATCGTGCACGCACGTGACACGACGGGGTACCAAATGGAGGGGATGCTTGACCGGAAGCCTTCAGCTAAACAAGTCGACATAAACAGTGGTGATCAGCATCCAATGTTGAGTGATTTCTGTGGTCAATGCGTCTCATACCTCCACTTCACAACAAGTAATATAATGGAACTATAGTAAGGTAAACTGGGCCTTAGTAGAATCAATGCTAAAATCCCCCTGTCAAGTCACAACACCAGGTATGCCGAAATATCTTGATCTTCAGATGAATGGTCTTGATACACGTCTGCAGCTAGATACCGCCTCTGATAATACTGTTATATCAGAGAAACTTTGGAATGATATTGGCAGACCACCTATCACAAATACTTCCCAGACTCTTGTCAGTGCCTGTGGTGGGTGCCTCAAACTAATTGGTCAACTCATCTGTTCTGTCTCATTCCGTAACATTAAATTCAGAGGAATCTGCTACGTCACCAAGAGTGATTTAAATCTTTTGGGACTTGATTAGTTCGATCGTTTTCGTCTGACTGATGTCCCACTAAATTCTCTATGCGATGCAGCCAAGAAACATAAAACGTCAGACGATTCCGGACGAAGCCGAAGCCGCAAACCCAACAGGCAGACGAAGCGACAGACGTCAACAACAAGCCCAAAGGTTCCAGATAAACCCTCAGGAAAACACCCTACTAATAATCAATCTTCTCAAAAGGGGACTTGATATGTATCCATATAATATGTGTGTTTGTTTGACAGTCGGTTATATTTTACTATGTATACGTGGATCGATATTCCATTCTAATTAGCCAATCATGTTAAGAATGTTTATTGATTTGTTCATTTTGAATATTCGCTCACACGCTTGTGTGACATTGATTCTCCTTGGTTTTGGAAAATAGAAGTATCTTCGCAAACCTCGTGGTCTTCTGATTTCCGTCTTTCTTGCGTCAGGACTATTAGTTTCTCGACCAGTACATAACCCTCATCCTCTGTACCTGATGTGCATATAGGTATCGATGATTACACTGTACACCGTGCAAACAGAGATTGCAAGCGTGGTGGAGGATGTCTCATATATACATAGCTCATTTGTAGTCAGTAAGGTGGAAGATGAAACAATGAATAATGTACCTGACTCACTCTGGGTTGTCTTACATGGAGATAAGTACAAACTTCTCATAGGCTGTGTTTATCGAGCACCAAGCTCAACAAAAGAAACTGATGCGTTATTAGCTAAATCGTTTGCACACGCATCCTCGTTTAGTGCTAATTACAAAATAATTGCAGGGGACTTCAATCTTCCAGAAGTCAATTGGCTAACTAGTTCCGGCCCCCAACGCTTCGACGAATTACTTGCCACTATAGACTGTTATGGATGGCAACAACACGTCCAGACACCTACTCGTGGTGACAACATGTTGGACCTTGTTTTTTGTCATGACACAATCCCAGTATCCACTATGTTGGTAATAGATTTTCCAGTAGTGACCATAGAATGGTACTCTGCTCTCTGCCTTTCTCACCACTAAATACAGGAAACAAACAAGATTCAGGAAGCACAATATGTCGTAGTTACAAATATACAGACTGGGGATTAGTCCAAGAACTTATTCGACTCTGTCAATGGGATGACTATTTTACCACTGACTCCCTGGAGGCCTTAGTAACCCTGTTTTACAGGAATGTTACCCTTTGTCTAGATACAGTTGCTCCAAAGAAAATAGTGAAATTAAGTAGACACCGAACTGAATATATTCCAAGGGCACACCGTAATAAGTTAAGGAAGCTGAAGAAACAGTACTATTCCACTAAGGACATATCACTATTGCTCTCAATCCACGAGTCTCTTGAATCTATCAAGCGCCTACGCTCTCAAAAGGACCTCGACGAAGAGTTAACGGCACTTGAAAGTACCTCCAAAGTTTATAACTTAACGGCACTTCTTAAAAAACGAATGCAGTCGGCGAGGGAAATCCCATACTTACTTCACGACAAAGTAATCTACAATGAACCTGCCACTATCTGTGAACTTTCAGTGATTGGTTTGCAAACTTTAGTTTAGAAACACATATGCCTGGTGAAACCGCCCCCTTACTATCTCTTCCCTTGAAAGCATTGTGTTCACTAATCAGTTAATAGTACAAGCAATTAAAAGCCTTAAACCTTCCACTAGTACGGGACCGGATGGCCTCGCTTCGATAATTTTCAAAAACAGTGGGTGTGATATACCCTGTTACTTCTTAAATTCTTCTCAATATCTATGGACACTGGCACTTACCCTAGTGAGTGGAAAACTAGCTTCATAATTCCACATTACAAATCTGGTGATAGGGCAAACGTCCGCAATTACAGACCCATAAATATAACCCCAGTTATCTCACGAATCATGGAGAAAGTTGTAAAAGATCAATTGTCAGACTACCTAATTAGGGAAGATCTTGTTACAAGGTCTCAACACGGATTTCTCAAAAATAGATCCTGCGTTACTTGCCACTTCGACTTTTTCAACTGCATCACTAGTAGTCGCGAAGCACGTAAGCTAGTCGTTGTTCTCTACTTCGATATATCTAGGGCATTTGACATGGTATCTCACAGTATTCTCTTTGAGAAGCTGTACTCTTGTGGAATTCGCAACCCATTACTGAACTGGTTAAAATCATTTCTAAGCAACAGGGTACAAATAACCAAAGTTGGATCTGTATTGTCTCATCCTAGGCAGATCTCAAGTGGGGTCGTGCAAGGTAGTGTCCTAGGTCCACTTTTATTCACAGTCTACATTAACAGCATTTGCAAGTGCTTCACCTCAGGCAAACCATTCCTATATGCTGACGACCTCAAAGTCGTCTACTCCTGCTACACTCATGAATTAAGCGATATGGTTACTAAAATACATCTTGAACTAAGTAGCCTCGCAACATGGTGTGCTGAATCCTGTCTAAATTTTAACATTGACAAATGCGGCTGGATTTGTATCGGCAACAGTAACCTTGATCTAACTCTTGAAATAAATGGGCGAAAACTAGCTAAGCTCAACTCAGTCGTAGATCTCGGTATTAGATACTCTAGTAACCTAACGTTCGCTGAACAGACTGATTATGCCAGACGTAAAACGCGAAGGCTGATAGGATGCATAACACGCAATTTCTTTTGTTGTGAAACTAGGGTTTTATTATACAAAGTATGTGTCCGACCTATCTTAGAATACTGCCCGTTTATTCTTAGCGGACTCAGACAAAATGACAAGCTTAAATTAGAGGGAGTGCAACGGCAGTTTACCTCAAGAACTCTTGGTTTAGAAAGTGGTCTGGAATACCATGAGCGATGCGAAGACTAAGATTAGAACCCCTCTGGAAAAGACGCCTTAAGCTAAACCTTATCTTTTATTATAAGCTAACTAATCTTCTCTTGCATTCCTCCGAGCCAATAACTAAACCTACCGCTGTCATCAGTTACAATCTTAGAAATCATCACAACCTAGCTGCTATAGAGCACTGTCAGACTTACGTGCGGTACAACTTCTTCTTAAATAAGTTTTCAGTCATTTGGAATAGACTACCAGCTAATGTGCGCGATGCAAACACACTTCCAGTGTTCATCTCCTCAGTCACCAGACTGCTCAAAGATGACAATGCACTTATACGTCTGACTCTTACACCTTCTTTTTCACCCTACATAGATATTTTAAGTTCTTTAAACGTGTAGTTACAACAAACTACAATTATAAATTTTAATATTATTGGAACTAGATGATAAACATTTCTACACAGGACAGTGATGTCAGTTCACAGTGCGTCGGTGGCACAGTAGTTAGGACTCTCGCCGACCATGCACATGGTCCGGGATTCGAGCCCACGCCGACGCACAACTTTGGTTGGCCTGCGAATTTCGGGCTACCGATATCCACGCTGAAAATTCCACACTTGTACCAAAAATACGGTGTGGAATAAAGCTGTAAACATAAAGTAAAAAGATATAAAAGTCAGCCGAACGGGACTAGTTAGTTAGTGAACATAGTTACTAGACAGAATATATATGTATATATTTATTACTCACTCCTTGAAGACTCCTCTTGCTTTCTTTTGCTTTGCTGTTTGTCAGCCACGTCTCATAAACCGTTAATGCCCAGCTCTTGCTACGCTCGGGCCCACGCTGTTCCTTGCAGTTTTCAGAAACGCTTAGTAATAACGGACGAAAAAACCAAAAGACCGATTGGCCACTCGTGAATTCTTTATTGTTACACCAACATATAAAAATAATAATTGAACTAAGGTCTGTGAACAAATATTACAATAATAAATCACAACATTACTTCTGATGGTTTACTGCTGACTTCTTTCTGAACAGCGACCGATGAGACGACGACTGTCGTATTGATGCCTCCGCGAAAATTGGGGAAGTTGGTTTGAGCAAACAACCATGAATTGATCCTTCCATCTTCAACTGCATTGACAATTTTGCTTATCTTCTTTTTTCTCTCACCATTTTAGCTTCCATTGTACTTTTTGAATGAGGTTGAATAATGTGGATGTTTGGCCATTTACAATGACAAATGATCTGCAAACCTTATTGATCCCGTATCTTTCAGTTGCCTAGTTAATGACGAATTAACTTTTCCTACGACGGAACCTGGATTACATTTGTGGAATATACTCTTATACCAATGGAAAACTATCAATTTGTAATACAACGTCACGATTGTAGCTTATAACATAACTGATCGTATCTGTAAAAATAGCTTTCTTATTACCTAATTTGGATATAAATCAAAAATGAGATTCGGACATGTACACACCTAAGTTATATTGTGGAATTACTTCAAGCTTTATTTTTTCCCAAGTATTTTTAATCCATCCAAAACATACTTGATTTTTAGAGGGTGACGGAATTCCCTTACACAGCCTCTATATTATTCTCGCGCACCAACAACAAAGCAAAAGCCAATATTTGATCGTCCAAACTACGTGATATATTTCGGGACCAAAACAATGCGTCAGACGAACGCTTAGCTGGCTAATGATCGTGCACGCACGTGACACGACGGGGTACCAAATGGAGGGGATGCTTGACCGGAAGCCTTCAGCTAAACAAGTCGACATAAACAGTGGTGATCAGCATCCAATGTTGAGTGATTTCTGTGGTCAATGCGTCTCATACCTCCACTTCACAACAAGTAATATAATGGAACTATAGTAAGGTAAACTGGGCCTTAGTAGAATCAATGCTATGATCCTCCGAATAGGATGAGTGCTTCTGATGGATTGAGTTGCATAACTCTATGACTGCAGGATCCCTACTCGAAATCTGCTCAGTCATCCAGCACATTTAGGGAACTGACCGTTCAGTTATTTCTAGAATCTTATCAGCAGAAATAGCTAAGTCATCTATTACAACACCCTGAAGTGTCACAAGTACGGTCTGTACAGACTGTGGCAACTTGGTTAAGAAGAGTTCTCTAAACAGTCCTTCGTCGAACTGACTTTGGCCAATAACTTGTCTCATTCTTGTAAGCATGCTCACGGCTGACTGATCTCCTAACTCGATGTTACGAAACAATTCGTCCAGACGTTGTTGGTCAGTGAGAACGTTTCTCCTGAGGAGGGATGCTTTGAGCAACTCGTACGAGCTAATTACCTCGGGACTCAACATCTGTGAAGTTACGTACTTGCTGAATTCCCGCGGTAGGGCGTGAATAACTGCAAGTAACGGTGAACAGTGATCGGTTATCCCATGCTCACAAAAATCTGCTTCAGCTAGCTGAAACCACGTTTCAGCATTATCTGGTCAGTATGGTACGAGCTGAATGGTTTTAGGAGTTGAGTGGATACGAATGACCTTGGGACTAAGATCACTCATGACGAAAATTATGTCGAATAATATACGGTACAAGAACAAATACAGAATGGAACGAACTCACCGGGGTTATCTGCGGATTTATCTTTGATGAAATTCGCGGCTGGACTCACCAGTTTAGAGGTTGAAGGAATCTCTTATACAGCAACTTCTAACTTATTAATTCTCGCGTACCAAAAGCAAAGCAAAAGCCCAAACTACATGATATATTTCGGGACCAAAACAATGCGTCAGACGAACGCTTAGCTGGCTAATGATCGTGCACGCACGTGACACGACGGGGTACCAAATGGAGGGGATGCTTGACCGGAAGCCTTCAGCTAAACAAGTCGACATAAACAGTGGTGGTCAGCATCCAATGTTGAGTGATTGCTGTGGTCAATAATTTTGGGGAATTATTTAGCACTACAGCTGACCCTACCTCTAGTGGTGTGGTGAGGCCCCTCAGACAGAACCAGCCGGAAGTAAAAAACTCGATGGTTCCCTTTCGGGTGAAAAAATCTTCTGAGTGGCTTGATGGTATGCCTACTGGTTTTTCTGGCTATGCTAATAGTGTGTTTGTACAAAGCTTCCTTGAAGTTGTTCGTTGGATCCTGTGCTTCGTTTGTTTCCTGTCGAGTGCCCGTCGCACCTGTTAAAGAAAACAAGAACGCTAAGAACCATGTCGAGGAAAATCCACCAAATCAGCTTTTTGGTTAAAAAAATGATGTGCATTTACTATACAATAAAATAATGCTAAGTTCAGAACATCGAAGAAAAATACATCTAATTAATTTTATTTTTTGCATGTTACATGCACTGTTGAAAAAACATTTACTTGTGTTTAGTGATACTGTATATAAAAAAAATTGATACGTCTAAAAAAATATTTAGTACCACAAACGAATGAGTTGGGTGAATCATACGACTTCGTTATGTTAATTAAGTGTGAAGATATTCTGGGAACCTCATGGTACGTCTAAAACGGATTTTGTTAGGGGGGCTCAACAGAAGTTTTGGTAGCTGTCGCTGTGCTATTGACTTCATCGAGGTCTAAACGATCTTCGGTTACTTGTGCTTTGTGGGTTACGTTTAGCTCTACGCTAATAGGATTACCCTCCAAGTAAGCCGGTTTCAGACGGTCAATACCGACGGTGTCCTCGCGGCCTTTTTTGTCCAAGACAAAGAATTTATCCGTACGTTTAATTACTTTATAAGGTCCGTCATATGGGGGTTCCAGAGGTCTGCGCACAGAGTGGCGACGAACGAATGCATGTGAAGAAGTTTTTAAACACGGGTGAACAAAAACATCAATGGACTGTGGACGAAGAGGAGCAGGTTTAACTGAACGCATTGCGTTTGTAAGCCTACTGACGTATGAAGCGTGATCTATTGCTGGTGGGAAGCTCGAGGGAGAAACAAGTTCGCCAGGCAGTCGTAGTGTCGTGCCATATACTAGCTCGGCGCTAGTGCAACCAGCATCGGTTTTCAGGGCGTTTCGTATCCATAGAAGAACTAACGGAAGGGATTCAATCCAATGGGTGTTGTTTGCAGCTGACAAACCAGCTTTCAACTGTCTGTGTAGACGTTCTACCATACCATTAGCTTGAGGATGGTAGGCTGTTGTTCGAAAACGCATGCAACATATGATTTAGTCAGGGCGAAGAATAAGCCACTTTCGAAATGCCGCCCACGATCAGTTGTTATGGGAGATGGGCATCCAAAGTTAGCGATCCATCTTTCTACAAAGACGCGTGCGACTGTTTCAGCAGATACATCCTTGATGGGTACTACTTCCGGCCATCGTGTGAATCGATCGATGCAAGTTAAAATATAGGTATATCCATGGGATTCAGGAAGGGGTCCAACCAAATCTATATGGACGTGGTCGAAACGTGCGTTGGAGAGAAGAAAGGTGCCAAGTGGGCTTTTGGTGTGGCTTATCACCTTGCACTTTTGACAAGCTAAGCACGTGTGTGCCCATTCCCTTACTTCTTTATTAATACCAGGCCAACAAAACCGACTAGTTACGAGCTTGACAGTAGTTCGGATACCTGGGTGATAAGCCATGCAACGTATTGAAGACGTTACGGCGATAACTTTTAGGCACGATGGGGCGAGGAGTACTCGTGGAAATGTCGCATAGAATAGTATCTCTTCCCATACCTAAGGGTTTCTCGGTGAATTGTAGAGTTGTTTTCGACAACTCATAATAATAATAATAATAATATATATTCTCATTTTTTACATGAGGGACGCCAGTTTACAGGCATCATCAATTCGATAATTTACACATAATATTAATAAGCATATTTAGTAAAGATAATATAATAAAGTACATTTGTTTCCCTAGCTATGTAGGGTACACCACTTGTATAGGCATGCATAAATATTGTTTTAATAATAATAATAATATATTCCTTCCTGTTTATGCAGGAACATACCTATTGTACAGGCATGGATAAGTTATTATATAAATTACACATAATTTGATGTATAATGGACTTACAGTTTGGTTGTTCTTTCTGACATTAGAGTCAGTCGGAACAGTCTGCTATAAAGTTTGTTTGTGTAGCACATAAAGAGATATAGAAATATTGTCTTCGCATTAACAAAAAACCCAGACATCAGATGAATGTAATACAAATATCTGGGAAAAATAAAGCTTGAAGTCAATTTTCCTATATAACTTTGTTGTGAGCAGCACCCTTAGCTTAAAGTTTATTGATGTATTATGTTGAGATCAGTGATATATTTATTCCATTTTTCAGCAGTCTTATCGTAGTTTCATAACAGGAAAGAAATTTGATCGTGGAGGCGAAAACTAGATAAGGTCATGTAAAGTTGTTTTACTGCATCAAATGGTCCCGAGGTCGATTCCAGAATTCCCCATGTTGAAGCTCGGTATCTTCTTTTTGAAGACGAGCCAGTTTTACAAGGTCTATGCCGTCGATTTGGGTGAGGGAACAAACGCGCGACAAAGCATCTGCCACAGTGTTGTTTACTCCGGATACATGGCGAATATCTGATGTAAACTGTGAAAAGTAATCCAGTTGTCGTGATTCCCTGGGTGAATACTTATCTGAAGGTGAGTTCAGAGAGTACGTCAGAGGTTTGTGATCAGTAAACATTATGAGTTCACGACCCTCTACTGAATGTCGAAAATGACGTATAGCACAGTACACAGCCAGAAGTTCTCTGCCGAATGTGCTGTACTTCATTTCAGCTAATTGAAGGCGCCTCGAGAAAAAGGCGGATGGTCGCCACTCCTTGTTGACTAGCTGTTGTAGAACTGCGCCGATTGCAGTGTCTGATGCATCAACCGAGATACTTAACGGTGACGTTGGATCCTGGTACATCAGAAGTGTGGCATTCGCAATAACTCCTTTAACCTGGGGAAAAGCATTTCGAGCGGACGCGTCAAGTTCGATGGACTTGTTATTTCCTCGAAGAAGGTCTGTCAATGGCTGAATCAGAGAGGCAGAGTTGGGAATAAAGCGTCGATAATAACTTACTAAGCCGTTAAAAGTGCGAAGACTTTTCACCGTCTGTGGCTCTGGAAAGTTCAGTATAGTCTCGACCTTAGTAGCCAGTGGGCGAATGCCCTTGCAGTCAATAGTGTAACACAGGAAGTCGAGTGAGTCAACACCGATTTGACACTTTTGAGTATTTATGGTAACACCATGTTGGCGTAACCTTTCAAATGCCAAGTCTAAATGTCTAAGGTGAGTTTCCTTGTCTGGACTGGCAATGAGGCAGTCGTCTAAGTATGCGCATACAAATTCGAGACCGCGGAATACTACATTGATGAAGCGTTGGAATGTTTGGGCTGCGTTCCGGAAACCGAATGGCATAGGTAGAAATTCAAAAAGTTTAATAATATGTATTTCTTCCTGTTTATGCAGGAACATACCAATTGTACAGGCATGGACAGGTTATCATATAAATTACACATAATTTGGTGTGACGAATTTAAAGTGTGGCTGTTCTTTCTGATATTAGAGTCCATCGGAACAGTCTGCTATAAAGTCTGTTTGTGCAACAAATAAAGAAATATATCGAATTATCCAATGAGATTCACGAACGCAGTTCAATGCTGTAGAGCGCTTGATTCTTTTCTAATACGTGACCTTACAAGATTACGGTTGCAATTCGGAGAGTACAGTGTTTTCCAGTATTGACTGGATTTAGGGTTGCTCCAGAAGGAGCGAACTTGTTCGTGTGTTGGCATCATGACTTTAAAAAGCTATAGCAGATCAACTGATGGGTTTGTTCATCGTTGTGCTATGTGTTTGAAGCGTGCTAACATTAGAGCGGATAAGCTGATAATTTTAATATTTCGTAGGAACTTTTTTCCCTAGGTCGCATCTCTCCCTAACCCAGAGTTTCTACATCTGCAACTACTGGGTGTTGAAACAGCCGGTGAGAGCAGCAGCTGCCGAGACTGAGAATAGTCTCGTCTCAACAGTTTAGTGGTACCAGCATTGCAGAGATATTGCTTTGTGTAAAATAGGGAAAATCACTTGTTTGCTGGGTGGATCCCGTTACGAGGACTCATGCGAATTCCATTGAAGGTTTTTGGGGCTGCTTGAAAAACAGGATAAGGGCTATAAACGGATCTCAAAAGGATCTCATTTACCGGCATTCAGATGAATATAAGTACACGATGTGGTGTGACTTCTCCATTGACAGTCTTATGCTAAACTGGGAGATGTTTCTCTCACATGTTCGAGAAAGATACCCCTTGTAACCTTTTTATCCTTTTTTATGCTTTCTTCTATAAATATACGTTTCCATTCATCATATATGCCTATTTAATATGATTGGTCCGCTCAAAGTCGTTTGGTGATTGGTTGTTAGTGGTGTCGAAAGTTTAACTTTGCCAAACGTCGTACCTATAAATGATATGAGTTGGAAAGACGAGATCCAGTTGTTCTACTGACTATTTTATAAGTTATAGTTATCACGCCTAATGCTTCCTTTATCTCGTATAACACGAGCTAAGTAGGGTATGTTTGAGTTTTTCGTACTTGTATAGTTTTCTATACAGGCTTCTGGTTCTGCCTGATGAGATATAATGGGAGAGTTGTGAATAAAGAGGGTGGTGTGAATTAGATGAAATGGATTTAGCCAATTTTCATATGAGTCCAAGTATATGTCAACCAGAATATTACCAGGCTTGTTAAGTGTCATGTTGCCTACCCTGCTGACAACCTTTGACATCCTGTGTAATAAGATATGGTCTGTCTTCAGTAGCCCAGGAAAAAATAAGGAGGAACAGTAGAGAATAAAAGGTAGAATGCGAGAGGTAACGAATTGTAGGAGTAAGGGTTGGGTTATACCAGAATGTCTTAACTTCTTGATGTAGAAGGTAAGACGGAATATTTTCTCAGAAATCATCAAGATGTGAGACGACCAGGAAACATCAGCAGACAGAATGACGCCTAGGTATTTAATTTCCGACTTGGTTTCTATTTCATTGATATCTATGTTGCACACCTCGTGAGTGCTAACCAGTTTGATTAGGTCAGATTTATGCCTACAGGTGAAATCAACTGTTTGGCATTTGGTGGGATTAAACGGAGTATTGACTAATGCTTAGCAGTCACAGGATTCTTTTTGACTAACCTTAGTGTTCGATAAAACATATTTATCCTGTGATAACTACGAAGGCAGTACAGTGATCAATGAAAATTCTGAAATTTTAGGCTCAACTATTATTGTAGGAAACCTAAATGAAATTCGATAAATACCAATCCTAAAAACTAAGCCCATCTTTTGTTAGATCTCTAGGCATACAATAACTGAGACGAGGTTTACAGTTTCACGAAACTCCAGTGATGAATTCGTAAACATAAAATGACTAGAATAACTGATGTGTGATATTTCAAAGAGCAATGTTAATTAGAATAAAATCAAGTTGAAAGAACAGACTAACTTGTAGAATTTCTCACACATACTTTTAACTGTGCTGAAATAAACAAAATATTAAAAATCAGTAACTTCATAAGGTGTGACTAAATCAACTCCACTAAAGGACACTTATCTACTCTTTTTTATCTTCGACATTTTAAAATTTGATATGAAACCCAGCAACTTTTTCTTTTTTGCTTCAACATTGGTGTTCACCAGCTCATCATCTTTTTATCGTGTAGCTATCTTAACTAATGCAGTAAAGTTTAAAATTCCATACTGACTTTTTTGCTTGTAGCCAAGAAGACCGTTAATTGTTTTGTAAAATGAAAACATTGCCATAAGATACTGACTATAATTTAGCCAGTGAAGACCTCATATGATATTGTGGCCCTAAGTATTGTGCAGGCATTGCTATTCAAATTATAATGACATGAAAACTGAACTCTCTATTTTGCTTATGCAAAGTCGACTTCATAGCAATGCACCTGAACAAAGTTACTGAGTGATGCCAAGTATTTGGAGTTAGATACAAGTAATCATGCAGTATTCACATCCACTTAGCAGAATCATTTCTCATGTCATCACTTGACGTCATCCATCGTTGATAGTGATAACACAGTTGAGCAGTTAAGAAGTGTCAACATAAACTGTTCAATTTAGACAGAATTTGTCACTTAGTCCCATCCACGGTACACAAAACTCTCGTGACTAATGCTATTACCTCCGAAATATTATTTTCTCAAATAAGCTGTCCCACCTTATTCTGTGGTATTATTTAGCACTTTTGTGATATATATAATCACTCACTTGATAGTTTTTCGAATATTCTTCAGTAAGGCTACCCACAAAACGCAACTCAGCATTAAGGTCTGATGAAATTTCCTTGATGATCCTTCTTCTATTTTCCCAAGCCGTGTAGTTGGCAGGATTCATTAATAAAATCTCCGATATCAAAGAAAACGTTCCCTAATTAAGTTCATTTTTTATCAAAACTGCACGGAAATAATCATGTGCGTCAACAAAGTCTTCTGAATATGCTATATTTACAATGTGCCGACCATTACCATCTTGAGGAGCAGGAGTAATGTCATTCCATTCTTTTCTGTCTCTATAAAACAGATGCTTCCCACGGGTACTCATTAACACCAATAGTGCAAGCAGAAAACTTGGAGGCAACTAAAAAGTTTCATTTAAAACAGAACGAAATCAATAAGAAGTACATCCAATAAGAACAAATCTCAAAAATATGCAAGTAACTCATGATTACTAGTTGAAATAATAATGCAACCAACCTACCCGTCATATGCTTTCATGCATTGGACTATATTATACTTTACAACAGGATAGTCGTATAGGCATATATAAAATCGAAGCCCTCCATATATGTTGTTTTGAAGTGCAACACACCAATGAGGAGGGTTGTTCGACCTCGACCAGAAGATGAATAGGAGCAGCAGAATAACAGAAAGAGAAAGTATGTGAAAATGAAAAGGACATTAATATTTTATGCACTTATAAATGTTTATGTCAATTGTATATTATACTTAGTAAAAACTTTCTATATTGTAGTTGTGTTTTCACGTATTTATGCGAAGTCTTAGAGTTTATTTAGTGTCATAATGTGTATTAATGAGTCTGAGCGTTTTAGTGTTCTAATGACTGATGCGTTTTAGAAATAAGTGATGGGTTCTGGTAGGGATAGTCATTGGGACAAAACAGTTTATATAGCAAGCGTTTGAAGGTTACAATAAAGTGACACGTCCTATTTCTAAGGGTAAACTAATCCTGTATGTTCCGTACTAAGTCTTTATGCATCCATGCTGCTAGTTTATTTATAGTTTTTAGATTGCTAAGGGTGTTGAAGTGCGTCTTTTAGGTGCTGTAGTAGATTAGTTGATTCGTTCTAGGAGTAAATAGTTTATTAATATAATCAGTAGAGTGAAACAGTCTGTATAGAGAGCGTTTGAAGCTTGTAACCGAAGAGCAAGTTCTGACATCTAGGGGCAGGCTATTCCATATTTTAGAATACATGACTGTGAAGAAGTTTTCACGGAGTGTTGACTTAAAAGAATGAGTTGTCACTGTGGAAGTTTGGTTACGCAGATCGTAAGAACCTTCCTGTGCGAATTGTATGTCCCTGTTACCTGAGAATGATATTTTGTGAAGGACCTTAAAGAAGAATATTAGGTTTATAATAAGTCGCCTTGTCCAAAGTGGGTCAAGTTTTAGGATCATGCACCGTGAGATGTAGTCTTTCTTACAATCGTAGCCAAGCAGTTTTGAGGTAAAATATCGTTGGATACTTTCCATCCTTAGCTTGTCACGTGTGCGAGTGCTGCTTATAATAAATGGACAGTATTCTAGTAGTGGTCTGACACATGTTTTGTACAGAATTAGCTTGGCTTCATTGTCGTGAAAGTTCCTGAGTATGCATCCTAAGAGCATCCTCGATTTTCTAGTCTGTGATGCTACTTGCTCAGAGAATGTCAAGTCACTAGAGTACCTCAGGCCTAGGTCAACGACACTTCGGAGTCTGGTTAGGTTAGCAGATTGAAGCGTTAATTTCAGGTCAATTGAGGGTGCACCGAAGCAGATCCAGCCACATTTGTTCAGATTAAATTGGAGATTCCATAGGACGACCAAGCAGTCATTTTATCTAATTCCTTCTGCACTACATTCTCGAAGTTCCCTAAGTCATCACATTGGAATGTATAAGCTACTTTTAGGTCATCTGCAAAGATGAATGGTTTCCCGTGCGTGAAGCAAGCGCATATGTCATTGATGTATAGTGTAAATAGGAGGGGTCCAATGACACTACCTTGTACTACACCAGAAGTGATAGGGCTAGGTTTGGAGGTTGCAGACCCGAGTTTAACTATTTGGGACCTATTGTTAAGGAATGATTTAAGCCATCCTAATAATGGGTCACGTATTCCTAAGGAGTTCAGCTTATTTGTTAGCAGTAAATGGTCAACACGGTCAAATGCCTTAGAAATGTCAAAGTAGATGACAAGTACTAGTTGCCGTCTGTCACGACTGCTGGTTACAAAATTGAAGAAGTCTAGGTGACATGTTAAACATGATCTGGATTTCAGGAATCCATGTTGGTTCGGACTTATAATATTGCGGCTAAGCATATGTTTGATTAGTTATCTTTGACTAGTCTCTCCATAATTCTAGATGCTATAGGTGTGATATTGATCGGCCGGTAGTTACTGACTTCAGTTTTCGAGCCAGATTTGTGTTTAGGCATAATGAATGTTGTCTTCCATATGTCAGGGTAAGTTTGGGTTTCTAGGGACATTGTGAATATTTTAAGCAGCAGTAGAGGAATGTCAGGGCCACCATATTTATAGAAGTAAGATGATATACCGTCGGTACCGAAACCTTTTGAACTTTTGAGGGTTCTTATAGTTTGGTTAATATTAGCGTAAGTGAATTCAACAGTGCTAATTTGGTTTGGTGTGAGTGGAGATGGAGTTTGTGCCATATTAGTAATAGGGTGTATATCGAGTAGCTGGACTGAGGGCTTAAGGTAGTTACCTGCAAACGTTTTGTTGAATAGTTCACATATGTCTGCAGAGTTAGTGCATAGCCTACCTTTGTCTATGAGGAGAGAAATGCTGTGATTTTTGCGATTCATTCGCTTCCTTAAGATTTCTGTGAGTGCATACACTCTAGCAGGACTGGCTACTGCGATGCGTTCTTCCTTTCTCATACGGAAATCTCGAGCTTGTGAGATGGAGCTAAGGGTGTTAAGTATTAGACCTAGAGTGCCAAAGTCGTGGTTTTTGAAGTAACTTGTTGAGAGTCTCTTCAGTTTCGTACGATCCTTTGGTTTTATGAATGACTTTCTGTGTGGGGAAACCTTTAGTGTTTGGAGTGGAATGACAGCATCTAAGCATGTGTTTGAGTTATGGTAGAAGATGGTTAGGCTCTCGATAGGTCATCAGTAGTGAAGTACTCATCCCATTCGGGGGATCATAGCATTGATTCTACTAAGGCCCAGTTTACCTTACTATAGTTCCATTATATTACTTGTTGTGAAGTGGAGGTATGAGACGCATTGACCACAGAAATCACTCAACATTGGATGCTGATCACCACTGTTTATGTCGACTTGTTTAGCTGAAGGCTTCCGGTCAAGCATCCCCTCCATTTGGTACCCCGTCGTGTCACGTGCGTGCACGATCATTAGCCAGCTAAGCGTTCGTCTGACGCATTGTTTTGGTCCCGAAATATATCATGTAGTTTGGGCTTTTGCTTTGCTTTTGGTACGCGAGAATTAATAAGTTAGAAGTTGCTGTATAAGAGATTCCTTCAACCTCTAAACTGGTGAGTCCAGCCGCGAATTTCATCAAAGATAAATCCGCAGATAACCCCGGTGAGTTCGTTCCATTCTGTATTTGTTCTTGTACCGTATATTATTCGACATAATTTTCGTCATGAGTGATCTTAGTCCCAAGGTCATTCGTATCCACTCAACTCCTAAAACCATTCAGCTCGTACCATACTGACCAGATAATGCTGAAACGTGGTTTCAGCTAGCTGAAGCAGATTTTTGTGAGCATGGGATAACCGATCACTGTTCACCGTTACTTGCAGTTATTCACGCCCTACCGCGGGAATTCAGCAAGTACGTAACTTCACAGATGTTGAGTCCCGAGGTAATTAGCTCGTACGAGTTGCTCAAAGCATCCCTCCTCAGGAGAAACGTTCTCACTGACCAACAACGTCTGGACGAATTGTTTCGTAACATCGAGTTAGGAGATCAGTCAGCCGTGAGCATGCTTACAAGAATGAGACAAGTTATTGGCCAAAGTCAGTTCGACGAAGGACTGTTTAGAGAACTCTTCTTAACCAAGTTGCCACAGTCTGTACAGACCGTACTTGTGACACTTCAGGGTGTTGTAATAGATGACTTAGCTATTTCTGCTGATAAGATTCTAGAAATAACTGAACGGTCAGTTCCCTAAATGTGCTGGATGACTGAGCAGACTTCGAGTAGGGATCCTGCAGTCATAGAGTTATGCAACTCAATCCATCAGATGTTTAGGTCAAACATGCCTTCTAACTCCTCCGACCGTCGTCCTAAATCTCCTCAACGCAGGAACTCACGTGGTCGATCTAAGTCCAAACCACGTTCTCTGAAAAACCCTGACTGGTACTAGTACCACAACACCTATGGCCAAGAAGCGAAGTGTTGCCGTAAGCCTTGTAACTTCGGAAATGTCTCAAAGTCTGTGGGAAAATATCCCGCCGGCACGCGTTAGCGGCAACCGTCGCCGGTGGCACTAGCCGCCTAATTTACATCCATGATGTGATCAGCCGGACTCGATATTTGGTCGACACAGGCGCCGAAGTCAGCATCCTTCCTGCTACAGCAGCAGGTCGACAGAAGGAACCTACCTTCAACTTACAGGCTGCAAATGGAAAGCTGATCGCAACCTTTGGTAGGAAATACGTCTATCTGAACGTAGGTCTACGCAAACCTATTCGATGAATTTTCCTTCTCGCTGACGTTACAATGCCCATCATTGGCACGGACCTACTTAATCATCATGATTTACTCGTAGACGTCCGATGAAAAAAAACTGATTGACAATACTACTAGTCTGTTTATCAAAGGCATCACCTACATACATCAAAAGTTCAAAGGGTTTCGGTACCGACGGTATATCATCTTATTTCTATAAATCTGGTGGCCCTGACAATCCTCTACTGCTGCTTAAAATATTCACAGTGTCCCTAGAAATTCAAACTTACCCTGACATATGGAAGACAACATTCATTATGCCCAAACACAAATCTGGCTCGAAAACTGAAGTCAGTAACTACCGGCCGATCAATATCACACCTAGAGCATCTAGAATTATGGAGAGACTAGTTAAAGTGGCCTAATCGAACATATGCTTAGCCGCAATATTATAAGTCCGAACCAACATGGATTCCTGAAATCCAGATCATGTTTAACATGTCACCTAGACTTCTTCAATTTTGTAACCAGCAGTCGTGACAGACGGCAACTAGTACTTGGCATCTACTTTGACATTTCTAAAGCATTTGACCGTGTTGATCATTTAATGCTAACAAATAAGCTGAACTCATTAGGAATACGTGACCCATTATTAGGATGGCTTAAACCATTCCTTAACAATAGGTCCCAAATAGTTAAACTCGGGTCTGCAACCTCCAAACCTAGCCCTATCACTTCTGGTGTAGTACAAGGTAGTGTCATTGGACCCCTTCTATTTACACTTTTAAAGGTTGAACGGATATTAAAGGTGTGACGTGATATCTCGTTCAACACTTCTAATTAGTTTATTCTCGCGTACCAAAGACAAAGTAAAAGCCAACAATTGATCGTCCAAACCGAGAGATGTATTTACGAACCAAAACCAGCCGTTAGACGAAAGCTTAGCTAGCTAGTGATCATGCACGTGACACGACGAGGTACCAAATGGCGGGGATGCTTGACCGGAAGCCTTCAGCTAAACAAGTCGACTTAAACAGTGGTGGTCAGCATCCAATGAGTGATTGCTGTGGTCACTAATTTTGGGGAATTATTTACCGCTACAGCTCACTCCCCCCTAGTGGGGTCGTGAGGACCCTAAGACAGAACCAGCCGGAAGTAAAAAAAACTGGATGGTTCCCTTTCGGGTGAAAAAAATCTTCCGAGCGGCTTGGTCTTATGCCTACTGGTTTGTCTGCCTATGCTAATAGGGTGTTTGTACATAGTTTCCTGGTGTTGTTCGTTGGATTCCGTGCTTCGTTTGCTTCCCGTCCAGTGCCCGTCGCACCTGGAAAAGAAAACAAGAACGCTAAGAACCATGTCGAGGAAAATGTACGAAATGACCTTTTTGGTTGAAAAAAATTATGTGCATTTACTATACAGTAAAATAATGCTAAGTTCAGAACATCGAAAAAAAATACATATAATTAATTTTTTGTGTATGTTACATGAACTGTGGAAAAAGATTTTTTTGTGTTCGGTGGTACTGTATATAAAAAAAAATTTTACGTCAAAAAAAAAAGTTAGTACCACAAACGAGTGAGTTGCGTGAATCACACGACTTCGTTAAGTCAAAAAAGTGTGCAAATGTTCTGGGAACCTTACGGTGCGTCCAGAACGGTTTTTCTTAGGAGGCTCAACCTTAGTAGCCAGTGGGCGAATGCCCTTGCAGTCAATAGTGTGACCCAGGAAGTCGAGTGAGTCGACACCGATTTGACATTTTTGAATGTTGATGGTAACACCATGTTGGCGTAACCTGTCAAATGCCAAGTCCAAGTGCCTAAGGTGAGTTTCCTTGTCTGGACTGGCGATGAGGCAGTCGTCTAAGTATGCGTATACAAAGTCGAGACCGCGAAATACTTCGTCGTTGAAGCGTTGGAATGTTTGGGCTGCATTCCGGAGACCGAATGGCATACGTAGAAATTCAAAAAGTCCGAAAGGCGTAATGATAGCCGTTTTCGGGATGTCTTCTGTTGCCATCGGGATTTGGTTATACGCTTTAACCAAGTCGATTTTTGAGAATATAGTCGCGCCGGATAATGTTGCCGTCAAGTCGTGTATATGAGGCAACGGGTAGCAATCAGGGGTTGTTTTGGTATTCACTCGGCGGTAATCACCAGTGGGTCGCCAATCGTTGCTATCCTTTTTCGGAACCATATGAAGTGGGGATGCCCACGGGCTATTCGAAGGTCGAATGATGCCAAGGGTAAGCATATGGTCAAATTCATTCCTGGCGATTCTCAGTTTGTCAGGAGCTAATCGTCGTGCTTTAGATGTCACAGGTTGTCCTGTGGTAGTGATGTGGTAAATATGCTAGCATCTACTTTTCTAACACCTTCAAACACTTTGTTCAACTTTGGCTTTGCTACCGACATGTCAATATGTTGTTGTCATAATGAACTGAGATTACCTTAATCTATGTAGAATTTTATTTATTGATAATGTACCAACTGGATGCAATACTGTCATAAAATACTGAGAATTCCATTCTGTATCACAAGTAGGGAAATTGTGTCAATCTGAGAAGGAATTCGGTGGCGCCTATGGAGTCCTGTGCCAGCGAACCGACAACAGTGACCGTCTCCTACAGTTCTGTTCCAAAAATCATTTGTTTCTTGTCAGCACTAACTTCAAACACAAGGAGAGACACAGTCTGACCTGGCGACTCCCTTCATCAAACCAACGCTGGACACAAATAGACCACATAGCAATAAGCTGGGCCGGTAGGAGATTGTCGCATCGGGTTGGTGTAAGTCACTGGTTATCCCCATATACAAGAAGGGAGAAAACTCTTCCTGTGATAGTGACAGAGGGATTAGCTTGGTTAATATAGTATCTAAAGTCCTAGGCTCAATAATCATGCGTAGAAAAGTGGTGGTCGGGAGGCACAAACACGAGAGAGCCAGGCAGGCTTTAGGCCAGGAAGAGGGTGTATTGATCATATCTTCACCCTCCGACAGCTTCCAAAACATAGGCATTCCCACCGGCGTCCAACAGTCATTATATTTCTTGACCTAAAGGAGGCATTCGACTCTGTCGACCGAGAGGTTCTCTGGCGATGCTTGATTGTATAGGGAATGGCGAGAAAATACATTGCACTGATTAAGGCACTCACTCTACTCGAAATCATGCAGTCAGCCAGGTGAGAGCTTACGGTAAGTTGTCATCTGAAGTGGTGACGACTAGGGGTGTCCGTCAAGATGCCCATTATCCCCTTTCCTATTCAACTTCATCATAGATGTACTAATGAACTTAACCCTAACTCACTTCAGCGACTCAGAAATTGACTTGCTACCATGGAATAATCTCGTTGACTTGGAATATGCAGACGATATAGTCCTTCTAGGCGAAGACGCTGACAAAATGCAGAGTCTTCTAAACACCTTGAGCCGTAATCTACGAATGTTTGGCATGCGATTCGCTCCCGCCAAATGCAAGATGATGTTACAGGACTGGACTACACCGACTCCTAGATTAGAAATAGGAAGTGAAGTGGTTAGCACGTTAACCGCTTCACTTACTTGGGAAGTGCCATCAGCCGCAACAGGTTGATCTCTAACGAAATCTCAGCACGGATATAGAGGGCTAGTTTCGCACATGCCAGTTTACGCCGTCTCTGGCCTAGACGTGGTATCCAGCTGTCTTTCGACCAAAGGGCGGGTGTACTGCTCATCAGTCCGCTCCGTCCTCCTTTGTGGCTGAGAGACCTGGCCACTGAGAGTGGTAGATATGAAAAGATTAGCTGTCTTCGATCATAGGTGCCTGCGTTTTATCTCTCGAGTGAAGTGGCATAATAAAGTGAGCAACATTGAAGTTAGGCGTCGAGTTCTAGGTAAACAGGGGAAATCAATCGACGAGGCTGTGAAGCTACATCGACTGAGATGGTTAGGACATGTGTTACGTATGCCTAGCCATCGCCTTCCTCAACAATGAGCTATGTTGGCTGATATAGGGTCATGCTGGAAAAGAGCTATCGGAGGTCAAACAAAAACATGACACCAGCCAATGAAATCCACAACAGTTGGTCTAAGCCACGTATGAAGGTTCAGACTTCCTGGTTGGGTTCCTCGGGACGGTAAAAACCAATGGCTGGAAAAAATTGGTGATATGGCTCAAAATCGTTGTAAATGGCTGGCGCAGATGCATCCACTCCTTGTGACTCATGATTTCCAATGAAACTATATTGTTTTTCGTTATTACTATTCCTTTGTCTCACACCTCTGTTTACTGTCTCTGTTTTGCATTTCTTGTACTTTCTTCTCTTCCTTTAAGTGCTACATGGAGTGTGGCGAATTGAACTGCCGCACATCGGTGCAAAGTTCTATGTCTAAAACAGACAGACAAGTACTATTTTGGGATAAAGCAAATTATTATTATTCAATCGTTCAATGTTACACATTACCTTTAAATCTATAAGGTGTATCTGCTAGTAAGTCTGCCCAATTTTAAATTTGTTCTCTACTTATTAAGATTGACATTGTTCGGAGGTTAATATTTTAGATTTAACTTACTTTTAACTTTAGGGTGTATTTATATAAGAGATACACAAAAATCCTCCTATTGACCCAGTTTCCATTAGATTATCTGGTTCAGTCAGAAAATGCATTTATTCTGCTATTACACTTGTCGGGTGACAATTGTAACCAGGTTTGGTGCTGAAAACAATAGCATCTTCCTCTTATGGTTCTTACTTCCCAATCGTCACATGATCCAGTTCTATGCTAACTTTAAATGAGGATTTGACGAATTATCGTCACAAAGATTTCCGTCTGAGTATTCGTTTAATTTCAGTGACAGGTTAGTGAACCTTAGACAGTTTACTTAGTTTTCTGCCAACTAATGAATGTAAAATGAGTGATTCAAATAGAGTCCATTCATCATAAGGAGCAAAGTCGCTTAGAAGTAAAATGTCTCATTTATGTTTAAAACAAGTGGCCGGTTGGAGAGATTGAGAAAGCATCTGTACGAGTAAGTGGCCTGGTAAGACCGAAGGTAAGTAAACTCTGTCCCATCTCTCGAAATAGTGTCATGTCATCATGCGTTTAGAGCCTCTGCCACGTAAGTCCTCTATTGTTTGCATCCAACAGGAATGCTCTTACAAAGTGAAAGATTGAATGCAAACATTCGGCACTTCTAACCGAACTGGTGGGCATGGCGGTTTATCTTAGAGTTATGGAAAGCCCGGATGTCTAACCTATGGGGAGCGTGGGCTCCAGAATCTGAAGGATTCAATTGACATACGAATATGTTCTGATCACATGCAACCATAAGAATACATCTCCTTACACTGCTTTGGTGCCTTGTCGATCAGACTCCAAGTCAAAAGTTCTGGGAGTCACCTATTAAGGCAAAGACCTGTTACAGTTTGACCATCCGGGCAGCATCTCAGTAGTCGCGTAAATCACGAATCAACAATCAAATGTAAAAATATATTCCAGTGTTCACAATCATATTCTCAGCGACTTGTCACTTTCTCATTTTATTTTCACATGCTAACTGTCTTAATATATTCTTACCACCTTTATTATTTCTGGTGTCTTCACTTTCATCATTCTTCGCCAGTGTTCGGAGTCTCAGCTCTGTCCTTTCCGTTATGGGCTGTTACTTAGCTGCCTTCAAAATACCAGTTTCCAGTACGATATCTAACATGTCTGTTCTGAAGTCACATGTCGCGTTCAAACTTGCAGTCTACCTTGTTCGTACACTGACCCAAATCGGGCGTAATTTTCAGAATGTGTATGTTGGACCCAATCAGCGGTTGTATCTGACAATGGCCGGAATCTGTTCCATCTTGTCTGAGCCACAGACAAAAAGGAGCATAAAGTCAGCAAGACGGTTAGTATGCTGACTGACAGCCTTAAGAGCCGCTGGGTAGAGCACCTTGAAAGGCAGTATAACTGACCAACAGCGCCAGCATCCAACATCCATCACAGTGCTCCATGGTCGGTTAATACCTATCCTTCAAAGGAAGTGGAAGTCCGAGAATTGAAATTCTAGTTTACTTAACGCAGAAAGTGGTAAGATTCTTGTTAGGGAACCGACTGGATTATTCAGGAAATTGTCGGAATGTGAGAATGTTTCATCAGTATAGAATAAAGCTATTAACGCGCCTATCTGTAGAAAAGGCTCATGTAGTGCATGTGGTAACTATAGAGGTATTAGTTTACTAACAGTTGCGTTTCAACTACTACTTGGTTTCCTGTTCTACAGGCTTTCTAAAACGCGTGAGGAATTAATGCATGAAGAGCAGGCTGAAGTGGTATTATAAACCCACCATTCTTCTGGCCTTGAGTATATAGACGATATAGTCTTGCTGTGCAATAACTTGCTGCCAAAATCTCGCCTAATCAATCGATGACCAGTGTCTGTAAGTATGGTATTAGCTTTGCACCGTCTGTGCAAAGTATTGTTGCAAGATTGACCTGAGCATGTAGCTGCACACACCCTCAGATGTAGCGCCTAAAGTTTTTGACTACTGAGCGTATCGAAGGGGGTATATTAGGTGATCTCTAACGGTATATTGAAAGCCAGGTAGGCCTATAGAATATGTATATATATATATACCTCTTAATTTGTATATAGGTGAGCGTAAATTATTTCCTACGCTATATTATTTAAAAGAACCGTTGTAGTGTCTGAGACTATCCTTTCTAACGAATCACGGAATGTGAGGGTATATGGTCCTTACAGAAGTAATTAATCAAAGTGGCCTTTTCGGTTGCGAAAGAACTGTCCCTTTTTGCACATAGTTATAACAGCATTATTGAAATTGTTACGCCCAATGTATTAGATTGTTAGTGGGGATAAAATTTAATGAGTTTACTCATTAGATTTGTGCTTAACGGATAACCTTATTCTTCCGCCTTTACTAGTTCCTGTCTATCCCCCATTTTTATTATGTGACTTCTGGCAGAAGTTAGAATTCTTGGGCCATTGGATCGAGTCCCAGTGGCTTAATGGTATACGAGCTAGCCTTGTAATCAGGTCTTGGGTTCAAATCCCGGTGGGTGCGTACTGATGAAGGGTCCCAAACGAGTACGAAACAGCTGTCCAGTACTCCCAGGTTTTCCATTGGTTCTCTAACTAATGTCAGCTCATGATGAAATCCTATACTAAGATCTTCCCTCAACGTGTTCAAAAGATTACATCTTCCAGCACTTTTAACAACAACAACAACAATGATACCATCTGCGTGCTCTATCTCGATCGACGAAACTGCTCTGATAACAGGTCAATCCATCAGACGTCGAAACCGACCAGTGTCACCTCCATCAGTACATATCTCTATCATGAAAGCGAATTGAAATAATGACAATGGAAATTTCTGACGTACATCACTGAATTTTGTCACTTCAGATGACAATCATTGTGGGCTCTAACACGGTTGCATGATTTTGTGTAGAGTGCATTGACTACCATAATGTACTTCCCGACGCATCTTCCACATTCCTACATTTTTAGAGCACCTATCTTTCTCTTTTCTCGCCCAGCATTCGTCCTTTGGTATGTTCCAAACCCAACAGTATCAATCTCCTTGTATCCTCTCATTTCGGATAAAGCCGCAAACATCCGTTGACATTTAATTTTGCTCTGTAGGTACTATTTGTACAGCAGACTGCATATGGTGACAGGCCTCCTCAAGATGAGCATTATTGATGTGCACAGTTATGTGTTTAGTTATTTTTCCTCAAAATATGGATCTGACATTTCTTTCTAAAAGTCGGATACGTAAATGTTGTGTAGCCGCTTATCTCTTACGTCCGCTTCGTAGTAGACATTCATGTTCACGTACTATCGCCTTATAAGAATCTACACGAGTGTTAAGAAAGAACGAACATTTTTTATCTGGTCTCCCATTCGACAAATTTTAGCTATTTATTATTATTCTTTACTTCCCTCCAAGTGCATCATAGGGATTCAACTGCATATCTTCATTGCTCTCGACTCTTTTTCATCACTTTCAGCAAGCCTCACGACTTCCCACAAGCTTCCACTTACATATACACAAGATCTTCATGTCACCTTGCATGCTTAAATCGTCACTTCGCCTTCAGGTTACTCTCAAGGACTCAGTGTGTAATTTCACTTGAAGGTCACTTCAGCGTATGTCGAATTCATCCTCAATTTCTTCTACATATTAGTTGAGTAAAAGGTTCTTGATTGGTTCGCTAACTGCCAGAGTTCCTTGTAACATATAGTTTCCACCCAACTATCTAATTTTCAATATCGACCAGAAACATGTTGTTGGAAGTCTTCTGTAGGCCGTTGGAAGTGTCTATCGTTAGCGTGCGTAAAATCTGTGAACTATGTGGAAGGACTAACTTGACATTAATGCTGCAAATTCGGATGTTGTTCCCTGTGTTGAGTTGTAGATCTGTCTCCACACTGACTTCGGAGTATTGAAGGTCTACGCAGAAGAGATGATTTTCAGATTTCTCTCATTGATGGTGATTGGTGTTTGTTGGTACTGGTTGGGTATCCTCACCGCGTATGCCTTCTCATTTAGAGCCCAGTCTTCTTCACCTTTTCTGTCAACCTGTTGCTTTTTGCTTGTAAATCTTCGAGTTCGGAAGACATGAATCATTCATGAAGTCCAGATCTTCTACATTCTCCTTAGTCAAGCACCTGCCCGGCATGATCCAGTCCACCACAACCAGGAATATCATCTGTGATGATAGGCAACCTTGCATTACTCGAATCTACTTCTAAAGCTTCATGGAGTTTACTGTTGTGAATCATTTGGCAAGTGGCGTCATCATGTAAGTGTTGAACGAGGTTTACAGATGTTTGCTGCACTGCAATCAATAGTATTGAGGCAACTATCAAACTATTTTGCCATCTACGCTGTTGAAGGCCTTTTTAAAGTCCACGAAGTTGAGTTAAAGAGTTTACTTCCGTTCTGGGCTCTAGTAATTATTGAAATGTATTACTGCGATTTGACCCGCACATGACTTGTTATTCGTGAGTCCAACCTATTCCAAGCGAGGTCTCTTAACCGTGATATCTTTTAGTCTCTCCAAGATGACACAAATTAATACTTTGCCTGGGTTAGACAGGTGAGTGACTCGGCATTAGTTCTTGCATGGGGTCAAGTCGCCTTTATTTGGCATTTCCGCAATTCAACTTTCCTTGGGATAGGCAGGTACCTTTCCTTCCCTCTACACCGTTTGTAGCATTGGCGAGGTCTGCGTTCTCTATGCTTCTGGGAGATTCCATCTGACCCTCCTTTTTCTCGGCTTTCAGTAACTTAATATCCCAGAGGTCTTCTGCTTTGGTCCAGGGGCGAATTGTCCGCTGGTATTTTTCGACGAGTCGTTGGTGGTTATTGAATCAAAAATCCTTTGTTGTATCAACATAGGGTTTTCTTTTTTCACACCTCAGGTAATTGGGCTGCTTTCGCTACCTTCCACTAGCTTCGTCTGTATTCACCTCTTCCGGGAAAGTAATACGGATATTTGCTATAGTGTTTTGTAGTCTCTCTTACGCGCACCCTGTTCATTTCCAGTTTCCAGTGTTTGGCGGAAGCCTATTTTTTGTCTTTCCTAGTAGCGTTTTTAAGTCCCTTGTTCAATGCTCTGTACGTTGTACTGGGCTTCTCCTTTCACTGTGTATCTGTGCCCTAGGTCGTGGTGTGCATCGGCACTCTTCCTTCGACCAGTGTCGTTTATGTCTGCAGTGAGGCATTCCTTGTCGGGTCCCTTTTCCCCTGAGACGTCTCTATTTGATTGCTTCTGTGTCTCTTTCAGGTTAGTATCACATGTAAAGAATATAATAAAAAACTTTGAATACAACTAAATTTCAGTGTTGTTTGCTGAGGGCTAGAATCACAAGTGAAAATAAATGAAACTGAAACAAAATCTTGAAATTGGTTATAAAACGGGTTAACGTATTACCCCTCAATCTTCGGAAGTTTTCTGGGTATGAACCGTTGAATGAAGATACCTTGTGGTGAACAATTTGTATATATATATATATATATATATATATATATATATATATATATATATATATATATATTAGGAATTTCTTGTATTTTCATACCGTCTCTTTTTAGTTTCTGCCCTACTAATATATGCAGCTTTTCGTTTCAATGTATTTGAAAAAAATTATAAATATGCTGTGGGTTAATATTTACCATAGTAAGGTCTCATTAAAATATGCTAAAATAAACTTGCTTCATCCTAGATCAAAAATATCCTTACACATACTTATTCGTTTTTAACCAAGCATATATATACATCTTATAAATGATGGTAGACACTTATTCTGTAACTAGCGTATCATTGGTAGACATAGCAAAATGACCAGATCTAACAAAAGAGTCAGAATGACTCGTCAGTGTCAGTGAGACATTTGTTTTACGTAAACATAACTACAGTCAGTCAACCTTAAGGTAATCACAAAATCAGCGAAATTGAAGATTGTTATCATTTATCATTATTCCCTTGGATTTCGAGGGGAGCATGGGACTTCAACAGCACATTTCCATTCCACCCTGTCCTTTGAAGTCCTTCTTAGCTAGCTCCATGAGTACGGCAGCTGTGAATACAGTCCTGCAGCCCGTTTGAATTGCTCTAGGTGATGCGCTGAGCCTCTAAAGAATTGGTCTAATAAATACCCCCTCTTATCTCCCCTCACGATCTGTTGCAGGTGCCGGTCCACATCAGTAAGAAATAACACCGGTGATAGTTGGTATAAAATCGGGAATGTTTATTTTATCCTTGTCAAAACTGGATAATTCGCTTTGATCGCACTGTGTTCAAAATGAAAGTAATTTGAAACACTAGAAGTGAAGTGGTTCTCCAGTGTAGGAGTTAACATTCGCTTCTCCCAGTAATTTTTGTCATTGTCGATCATAATTTTTTCCCAGTTATACTGTAATGCCTGGGATTTTTTATCTCGCCAAAAACTTTTTTGATATCATGATATGCCAGTGCTTTAGAAGCAGATTCAGTTTGGTTAACATACAGGATAAAATAGAGGCTTTTTCACCATCCAGTTTTATGCGTGTACGAATAAGCATCACAGTCCATGTGTGCTACTCATCACTTGAACCTTATTTATAAGCACTGCTCAAAAGTATTCTTTACCCAGTGGCAGCTCCACGCCCGTAATCGGTACCTGAAATAGCCTACTAGTAGCATTAAATATATATTCTTGTTGAACTGTCGACTCCTAAGAGATAATATGGACTTATTTTCCTGTTCACTGTACTAAGAGTCTTATGACAGGAAAAGATGTGTAGAAATTAAGATATTCTGACTGATCTAATGCATGAATGCTTTGGAAAAATATTTGTTTATTTATTTCCTTTTGTAGTTATGGCATCATCGTCAGTGGATTGTGGAAGAATTATCAAAACAGACTGCTAACGGATCATGTAATTCTCTAACACATCTCCGTTCTGATGAACTACGTTTCACTAATGATGTTATCTCGGATGATCCAAAGAACTATCATGCATGGCTGCATCGTCGATGGATTGTGACATTTTTTAAAATATCTGTCGAAGAAGAACTGGCATTTACTGAACGAATGCTTTTAAGCGATGTACATAATAACTCAACGTGGAATCACCGTTTCTACGTAGTCACGCTTGATGAAGGTTTGTCGCCATCTGTTCTTACACGTGTAAGTCATTTAATTTAGGTATTCAAGCCATTGAGCATGATTTCCACTGTATAAATTACAATATAACTAACGTGTATTACTGTTTTCTTTCTTTAATTTTTTAGGAAATCGATTTTGTTCAGAAGCGAATCTCTTTTGCACCGAATAATGAGAGTTCATGGAATTATTTTTATGGCTTATTAGTACCCCTTGTGCATAAGAGAAAGTATATTTACTCTGAGACATCCAGACCATCAGATGAAAAATCTTCCAGTAATGAAATTGATTTAATGCCTAAACTCCAACTTATGCTGAAGTTTGTTGAAGATTTGATGTCAGTCGATCGTACTGTTGTTGACTGTTTAGCTCCACTTAGCTTCTTAGTTGAAGTGTATACTGATTACTTAGAATTACACTTTATGAAACAGTCAAATGGCAGTGGCACACCAGGAAAACAAGGCAGATAAGCAGCATTATGTTATATGTTGCAAAGGAAGCAATAAGTATGCATTTATTTATATAATTTAATAGTTCCCATTACAACATTAAGAACACAATATTCACTCAGCGAAGAGACTCTTTTCAACAATGAATCTATTATCAAGCTATATATATATATATATATGGTTTGTATTATAAGAAATTATATCAGATGAGGGAACTGAACCAAAGGTGTAAATACATGAAATTATAATAGTATGAAATGCAATTAAAATATTTGTGTAATTATAGCATTAGTAGGCTAATATAAAACGTTACATAACATGGTGTGAAATTTGATAAAGATAGAATTCAACATTGTAAAAAAGTTCTTTTTGGATTTAGAATGGCAATTGGGAACAGTTCAGAGTCGTAGTAATGAGGGAAAGGTACCTAGATTAACTAAATAAACAAAATAAATAGATAAATGTGTATCCCTCTACGGCCAAGGCAGAAGTAGGGGTTGTACATACTTCTTTTGTACACAAAGGTCTGGTTTAAATTCATGAATGGCTGAGGCATTCATTGTCTTTAGAGGCTTATATCGAAGAATACGTGGCAGGTTAGTATGGATCCTATAGATGATTTTAAAATCTCATGGTCAAGGTTGGTAGAGCGACAGGAGTCGATCAAGTGTTCTAGAATAGAGCCTCGCACACGCTTCTTTTCTTCCTTGTAAAGGCATGCTGGGATGTGTACTCGTATCCGTGTGGAAAACGTTCTCTGGCCACGGCCAATGTACCCTAGTCAACAAGACCAGGTAAACTGAACATGCACATTGAGACGCCCAGAAGGGAGAGTTTATCTTTTACAGAGATGGAAAACAACTTGCAGCTGGTGAACGTTATTTGTAATCTTGCTGTTGACGGGTAGCTGAATATCAATAAATGCACTCGTATGGTCGATATGCATCATACTAGTTTATATATTATAATCCCGGCAAGATATCGTATAAGTAATCGCATTATATTTTACCAACTGAGAATTTACAATTTTATTCAATCTTGCTCTTCGCTTTCTATCGTTGGATTTCAACAACCGCATGAATCTTCAGTTGCGCAGTTTATGTATACTTCTATCAAACACTGTGGTGGTTTTGCCTTTTATTTTAGAACTGTAACAAAATTGTGCATCATACCTTTCTTTAGAGTGAACTAGGATAATAATAATAATAATAACAGCTTTATTCCAAACGGTATTTATGGTACAGGTATGGAATTTTCAGCGTGCATTACAGTATATTGCATCTAATTACCTCATAAATTATATAAGATTTTTAAAAATCAAAGATAAATAAATAAAAATAAAATAAATAAGTTATAAATAAATAAAATAATTAAAAATTAAGAAAAAACAACGTAGAGTATTTCATTTCAAACAATGCACCACAGGATTTGAAATATAAAGTTGATGTGTGGTAGAAGATGAGAACAACAGTGTAATAGTAACGAGGAAAGGAAAACAAAAACTAATGAGACTATTTGTTAGAGTGCTGCAGTAAGTTTATCGTGTTGCAGTTTAGATCATTGTTAATATGATCTCTTCTGTAATTCGGTAGAGAATTTACACCTTCATTTGAATACGCACAGTGATTTTTCATAGATATTCAAGATTACAGTCCAGTAAATAGGTGATTTTGAACCTTTGTCGAAGATGTCTAGGTGGAATCTCTAAGCTTAAGATGCAATAGTTTAAAAAATGAATCACAAATAATTCATTTTTAATATTAACTAATATTCCCTGTTAATAACATTCAAATACACCAAAGCTGGCATTTAAATTGTACAACCTGACAATTATAAAAAAGAGTTAATCATTTTGTTAAATAAATGTGCTCAGCGAAGAGTTACTACTTTCAGAAATATCATTCTCAAGCACTACAATCATATAAATATATAACGCCTTACTCAGTTAAACCAAATACTACGAAGTTAATAGATGGTGTTATCTTAGCTCATACAGTTTGGCAGACCCAGTTCAAGCCTGCTAGTTCTCCCCTGTTCACTTTTTATGTATAGAAGTTATTATATATATATATATATATATATATATGTAATGTACTTTTTATACGTGAAATAATGTAAAGTAAAAATTCCTCGGTTCATAATATGCCGATTGTTTTTCTTTACATTATAGTCCGCATGTTGATGCACCAACAGGTGATTCTATGAACATGAAATACGATCCTAAAACTATTTTTAATCGTGCCATCTCTCTATGTGATCGTTTGGCTAATGAAGTGGACAGAATTCGAGCCAGTTATTGGCAGTATCGTGCTCGTCAATTGACGTGTTTCGCCAAGAAATTCAACTTACCATGTGATATCATCACATCATAAATGTTGTAATTTATTGCATCTGTGAGACTTCATATTTAATATTTTGTAATCAAGACTGTATTTCATCCTTTGAATTTGACAATACAAATATTTCTACTGTGAGATTTTTCTTTTGTGAGAGGTTTTGTTGTTTTTCTTTGTCCTTAATGTATGACTTTACTACCTGTATATTGTGAGTTAGAAGATTGTTGCTATATAGGCAAAGTTAATCCACACCGCTAAGAAAATTGACGCTTTCATTGATAATGAAACTCACTTCAGTTAGTTAGTTGGCTCAAATACTCTTCAATTAACTTTGTAATTCATGACTAATTGTGTGAATCTGGTGTTTATGTAAAGTCGCTTAGATGATCGACATTAAAGTTTGACATCAAGCTCAGAATGTCTCAACTGTTTGTTGTGCAAGTTTATGTTATTATTATTCCTCCGAAACCATAGGGTTGATTGTGCCTATAAGCTCTAATTTCCTCCTCACACGATCTCCTCCATATCACATATGGACCCACAACTCCTTGTTCCCCTCTCGACATTCTGATGCGGGGCATCCATCAGTGGTCTCCTCAGCGTGTGTCCGACTCATTTCCACTTCCTTCTGAAGATTTGTTGCGAAATAGGGTCTTGGAAACTTCACCACCAAAGTTTCATGTTCCTAGTTCTTTCTGGCTATCTAATGGTCAGTATAGATCGAACAAGGCTGTTGTCTACAGCCTGTTCGAAGTCCTTTACGTAACGTGCCAAGTCTCTGAACCGTATAGAAGAGCTGACCCGACATTAAAGTTGAAAATACGCATAATGTTCTTCATTCTGAGTGTATTAGATTTCTACACTGATTTCAAATTCATTAATTAATGAAGGTAAGTTTGGCTTTTGTGATCCTGGCTTGGACATCCTTATCCATCCCACCTGTAGTTGAAACGTTACTGTCCAGATAAATAAGTGGGAGAAGTGACCTTGAAACTCCTCAGTGCTCCTTACTTTCCAATGCTTTTTCTAGTTGCTCTCGATTAGTGATGATCAAACTGACTGTGAAGTACAAATAACTTCACTAAAAGGGTTCTGGTTATTTAGAACGACAAACATTCCAGGATTACGTATCTAGTGTCATACAAAAACGTTGTGATGATACTACTTCACGACCAACAAAAAGCTTGAAACCATCTGAAACTCTTTCGACGTTTCCACAGAATCCGGAGAAATATGTATTCAATTTCTCGAATTTTCCTCTGACTCCTGTTCAAATGCAAGTCCTATCACTTGGCCCAAAATTTTGCCATGTATCGAGTAAAACCAACGAACTACATACTAAAGTGCAGTTTGAGAATTTAATGTCACAGACATCCGATTTGTCACCGACTTCCGAAAAAGACCTAGATCAATTCAAAGCTTCAATTCTTGACAGCTGTTACAAGTACATTCGTACGCAACCGAGCCACCGTTACCTACTAACCAAAGAACACAGAAGACAACTTAAACAACTTCAAGAAAATAAGGACATAATCCTTGTCCGTCCTGATAAGGGCAGTGGGATTGTAGTGATGAATAGATCCGATTATAATGAGAAATTGACAAATATACTATCAGACAAAACCAAATTCTTTGAATCACCCAACCAAAAAGACAACCGAAAGAACAGAAAACCTACTTACAAAATTGCTGAAGAGAATGAAAGAAGATTCAGTCATAACACCGGAGGTTTATGAGCAAATAAAACCATGTAGTTCAACTATTCCAAGACTGTATGGACTGCCGAAAGTGCATAAAGAGAATGTTCCACTTCGACCGGTCATAGACATGGTTAACTCACCGTATCACCAAATCGCGAAGTGGCTAGCTGATATCCTCGAACCAGTTAAAAGACATATGACAAAATATAGCCTCAAAGATACATTTGACTTCATCGACTCAGTGAAGGATGTCAACGTGTATGAAAGACAAATGATCTCACTAGATGTCGCCTCTCTATTCACAAGTATCCCCCTGACTGAGACAATATGCTTCATTTGTAATTACATAGAAACCAACAACATAGAAGTTCCTCTCCCCATAAACTACCTGAAGGAACTTCTTCTCAGATGCACGTTCAATATCCAGTTCAAATTCAATGAACAGTTCTATGTACAGAAAGATGGAGTAGCCATGGGGTCTCCTCTCGGTCCACTCCTAGCTGACTGTTTCATGGCGAGTCTTGAAAACAACATCCTTGATCCCTTGATAAGTAAACTGCACTTATACAAGAGATATGTAGATGATACGTTTATAATCTGTGATGAAAAATGTGATTTAGATTCTCTCCTGAAAACCTTCAACGCAGCGCATCCATCAATAAGATTCACCTTAGAACGCGAATCGAACAACGCATTTCCATTCCTCGATGTATTACTCACCAGAAGAGACGACTGTACGATCCAAAGATCGATATACCGTAAGCCAACATGGACTGGACAGTTTATCAACTTCCAGAGCTTTGTTCCACTGACCCGAAAGAGAAACTTGGTACGTACATTGTGCTCAAGGATTAGAAAAATCTGCTCGGAAGACACGGTGGAGAAAGAATTAAATTTATTGCGTGAAACCCTACTAGAGAATGGGTATCCGCCAAGATTCATCGACAAAAACATGAAGGAGAAGCCCCCGGTGCCAAATATCACAACGGTTCCTAAGAAGACTCTCTTCATGAACCTAGAATTCAAAGGTGACATCGCAGCGGAAATTCTCAGAAACCGCCTTTCAAAAAGTCTGAAGAAGACATTCCCAACAGCCACTCTACGTATAACATTCTCCTGCAGACAGTTAATCCAGTCTAACGTTAAGGACAAGATACCGCCTTTGGCCACTTCAATGTGTATTTATCAATTCACTTGCTCGTGTGGAGCAAAGTATATCGGCCGTACGCAACGTCAAGTCCACAAACGTATCCTGGAACACTGCCCAGCTTGGTTAGCCAGAGGAGAAAAGAATACCAACAGCTCAATCCTCGAACACCTTGTTATCTCCGGACATCGAGCACCCCCACACGAATGCTTCACAGTGGTACACAGAGTCCCTCAATATCGTACAAAAGGACTCCGGATACGACATCTGTACATAGCTGAGGCATTAGCTATTCGTGACATAAAACCGGACCTATGCATACAAAAACGATACATACATTCTCTAGCCCTACCATGGCCAGAGTAAATTTCTTACTATAATTTTTCTCCTCCCTTTAATATGCAAGTTCACTATTATTTATTATTATTATTACTGTTCTTAATACTTTTATTATTATTACTATTCTCACCATCCACATTTTATCACCACTCTATTACTGTTTATTAATAACATTGCTTTCCACACAGATCTTATACAAAAATACTTTATAGCCTTTCCACTAGTTCCTGTCCATCCTACACTAGCTTATTGATTAGTCATTATCTCACACTTATTAGGTCATGCCAACTTCTGTCTCCTTTCTAACTTACAATTAGTCATCCCTTCTTACACCTCACATTATGTAGTAGAATTTTCAAGGACAAAGTTTACCAGTATCTGATTGGTCAAAAAAACTTATGTGTTTAATTAAAATTACGATTGTACAGCTCATGAAAATGAATCGTCGAAAAGAAAATTTTCTTCTCTGTTTGTGCCTTTTCTTATGACTCAATATGGGAATATTTCGTTCATTTTATAAAAGTCTTCATGTAACTGCGTCCCAATTTTCTACACTCTGAAATATAACCTGTTGACTCTGATGCTTGTGGTGTTATGTACCAAGTAAGCTTCAGAGAGCATCCCAGATTTCCACAAATATCACCATAAATATCACTTTTCTAACTAGTCAATATAAACTGACTACAGCTTATCAAATACTGAATATCTTTCAAACTATTAACTTCCAGTACTTTTGGAGAAATTCCACCTGGTCCTACTACCTTCTCGGCTTTTAGTAACTTTGCCACAGTGTGCTCATGACTGCCTTCCGGGATATTTGGAGTGAATTATTGACTACTGTTAGCAATTTAGAGAGTCGATATCAATTTCATCTACTCTCAGATTCTTAGGCTTTCTACGCTATATCTTCTCAATTCTTTAGCAACCTGGGTAACATTCCGAGCTTCATATGCTGTATGGACATTCCACGTCCTCACGGTTATTTTCTCCTTCATCGAAAGAGTACACATTGGATGATTGGCTGCTGGAAGACTTTCACCAACTTGGACGTCATTCCGCCTCCGATTCAAGCGAAGAATAAGTTCATGCTTTATATTTCCGTGGTGTCTTGAAGTTTCTGTAGTGATTCGATTGGATTTCTGGGATAAGGCAGTTAGCCCCACGTTCAACCTTCCCTGTTCTTCCGGCCTTAAGACCGATCAGAAAACTAGTAAACTGACAAACTAGCCAAGATTGTTTTGAAATATCGTAGTCCTTCGTGAACAATACCTGTTATCTTAACGTGTTGTCGCGGCTTGCATATTATTACTATTACCTTCGGTTCCCAGCGGAACATAAGGGCTTCAACAACACATCTCGACTTTGTTCTATTTGGTTCTGTCCCCTCCAGCTGGGCCCACGATTGCCCATAGTCTCTCATCTCCTCCCTACACAATCTCCTCCATGTCACCCTAAGACGACCCACTAGTCGATTTCCACTTGGATTCCACTCGAGTGATGGCCTGGCACACGATGTCATTCGATGGCCTCCATTTTCTCCCACATATTTGTTGCGCAATCGGCTCTTGGTTGGTTGGTTTGTTCATCTTTAGAGTTTACTGTTGTTATTTGTTTCTGGCCGGCCATTTGATCTTCAATATGAAGGCAGCTGTTGATAAAAGTCTGTAACTTGTTGGGGATCCTTTTTGTGAAACGCAGAACAAGTTTCTGACCCTTATAGAAGGACCGACTTTACATTTGTTTTGAAAATCCGAATCGTGTTCTTCATGCTGGCTGAGTGAAACAGATTTCTAAACTAGTTTCAGGTTAATGTGTGCGTATGTCAAGAAGGCTTCGTGTACTTTTGGAACTGTGGGGGCGGTTGTTACTTCCCGGTTGCCCACACCGTGGAAGTTGATTGATTCTTCGGGTACCTGAAACAGAAGGAGGGTTAGTATTGCGTGACCACAGAGCCCAGGAGACAACTGCTTGAGGCCGGTTACACACTGCCTGTATGAACTGGTTCCTCGGATTCGTTCCGTATTAGTAAATTTACGGCCGGTTACGGACCACCGTAGGGTAACTCGGTATGTACGGTTTTCGGGGTTGACCTTTTCTAACCTTATCTGTCCAGGGTGGAGAGGCAGCGTAGCTGGCATGCTGGTCATATGAGGGAAACACCTTAGTGCTGTTCCCCAGCAATACGACTTCGCCCACAGACCACCAGCACAGTGTTAAAAAATTACACTAACAACCTTCCTGGCATGGTAGAACCTCCAGGAACAATAGCTCCAACCAGTGTAGCTTGTTGGGTCATTGCGATATGCAAACCCGACCACCACGTCATGGTAGCAGTTATCGGTCCTGTGGATGCATCCACTCCTTGTGACTTACAATATCAAATAAAACTATATGGTTCTTCGATATTACTATTCTTTTTGTCTCACATCTCTGTTTACTGTCTCTATTTTACATTTCTTTTTACTTTCTTCTCTTGCTTTGTGTGCTATGTGGTATGGCGACTCGAACTGCTGCACATTGGTGCAAAGTTCTATGTTGAAATCAGTCAGTCAGTCAGAGGGCGTATCTTGCCTCTCCCATTCTGACCTTGACATCTTCATCTGTTCCGCCCGTAGTTGAAACGATGCTTCCTAGATAAGTGAAGGAGGTAACCTCTGTTTAATCTCTCCCGTCGATGGTGATTGGTGCTTATTGTTGTTGTTGTTAGTTGGTTGGTGAGTTATCTTCATCACCTCAGTCTTGTCTATGTTCACCTGCAGTCCTGTCTTCGCTGCCAGTTTGCTGCTTTTCGCCTGAAAATCTTCGAGCTTGTGTGACATTAAACATAGATCATTTGCGAAATCCAGATCTTCTGGAGTCTTCTCATCGATCGGTCCAACGTATTCCTGTCTTCTCACTCCTCATCCACAGTCTGACTCTTAATCCAGTCCACCACAGTTAAGTTTTCAAATTAATTCTTTGTCAGTGCTGTCTATCGAAGGCCCTTTCGAAATCGATGAAGGAAGTTGAGGTAGAGGTTTGATTGTGATTCTATGCTATGTTCGGTGACAATGCGTAGAGTTGCAGTTTGACCAGCACATGATTTTCCCTTCCTGAATCCAGCTTGTTCCGGGGGGTGAAGTTCTGCATGTAATGCATTTTTTCTTCTCTCCAGTATAACGCCTAGACAACAGCATTATTCCACTCCAGTCAGTTTTTGCAGTGGCGTAAGTCGCCCTTCTTTGGTAGCTTGACAAGGTAGCCTTTCTTCCAATCAGTAGGCACCATTCCTTCCTTCCAAACCTTTTGCAATAATAACGTAAGCACATGTGCCACAGTCTTTGGGTCCGTTTTCAATGCTTTGGGGGTTAATTCCGTCTGCTACCTTTCAAGGTTTGTATATTGTTATGACTCAGTGAGTAATAATGGATGCAGCGAATGCTCCTTCAGAACCTTCCATGAGAGAAAAGACGTGTCGCTAGCCGTTGAACTCAAGACATTTACCGTCCTATTGTAGGTTTCCTACGCTATGTAAAGAGTCTGAGGTCGTGATCACACTGGTAGGAAATGGAGTTATAACAGTAGTAAGTTGTTGTTTCACGCACACGAGAAGCAAGCCAGTTATACTGCCTTCTTGCTCTCGGGAAGAGAAGTTGACCACAAAATGTGTACATCCGGACAATGCTGCAGTTCTCCGTAGACAATGAAAAAGTCTTCCTACGTAATAACACCAACCTATGTGGACCCCGTTCGCGCACTAGTATATGCGCGTGTATGCCTACGACTAAAGAAATACAACAGACAAGCAGCTCGGAAAACCTTTACGCGTTCAAGCTTTAGATAAAAATGTAACGTACAGTTTCGAAAGCAGTACAAAAAACTACATTATGGTAGTCAATGCACTCTACTCAAAATCATGCAACCACGTTAAAACCCACAATGGTTGTCATCTGAAGTGACAAAATTCAGTGATGTACGTCAGAAATTTCCATTGTCATTATTTCAATTCGCTTTCATGATAGAGATATGTACTGATGGAGGTGACACTGGTCGGTTTCGACGTCTGATGGATTGACCTGTTATCAGAGCACAGTTTCGTTGATCGAGATAGAGCACGCAGATGGTATCATTGTTGTTGTTGTTGTTAAAAGTGCTGGAAGATGTAATCTTTTGAACACGTTGAGGGAAAATCTTAGTATGTCTGGCATGTGACTGAAGTGGTTAGTGTGTGTGTGTGTGTGTGTATGTTACGGATGGGGAGCCCTTCGTTGTCTTGTTTGACGAGCAATGTTGAATAATCTAGGACTGAGTTATTTGTAGTCAAAGCAAAACATCACACCAGTCGACTATGTTGTTGGTTTCTGATTTGATTCACTGATGGACGTATATACTGGGTTGCTGTATATTCTAAGAATCGGATGTTAGAGACTGACGACACCACAGAATAGAATAGTTCTTAGTGATGTAGACGTATTCCTTCTTTGTCATTTTTCAGAGTCAATAAATTTTTATTATTCCTTATGTAATTGACACTTGTCACGCTTGTATCTGTTTATTATAGTGTGAATTTCTTTGCTCCACCTTCATGTGTAATTTCATGAAGTCTTGGCAACTTCAAATGAAGTACTTTTCCGCGAAATTTATTTCATACCTGTTGAATTTGACTGAGTTATGGTTGTTTTTTCAATTCATTTACATCCATACAGGGTTTTTTCATGAGTTTTTAATATGTGTTGTATAAGTTTAAAAACTTGATTTTTAATAAATGAGTTGTCAGATCAGCTTATTATTGTATGTTCTGGCTTTCTAGTATCATTAACGCCTACACAATGAATGTCGCCCACTGACAAAAATGAATTGTATAAAAAGTATTATTTTATATTCCTCACCTTTTGTCCTGAATAGCTTTTTGTAGTATGTCACACAAAGTAGAGTACGACTAACTCCATAACGTTATCATAAATGGCCTTGTCTCCTAAGGGGATTCATTCCCCCTGAATACGTCTGTGATGAATAGTCACATCATACGGTTTCATCGAACTTTGACTGTATATTTTTAACGAAGGACTATCAATAATGCGTATCATTGATGTAAAGATAAGTGGTATTACCTGAGCAATAGATGGGTGAACTTCCTATGAAATTATCTCTGTTGAAAATGCCGACTGGAAATATGGAAATGCCAAAATCTCTATTTTCTCTTAGCTTTTGCTAATAGAATCCTTCTGCTAGCAGTACCTCACTGATGAGCTAGCTAGTCAACTCCGACTGTCAATATTGTCGACTTACTATCCTCTTCTAGCACTCTGCTTCCAGCTTCATGATTACTCATTACGTTATTCTATCACATACTAACCTTCCTACGAAGACTTTCAATTGATAGTTATTCTTATGTTCTCTGCTACTGGAGTCCATGTTTAGCATATGTAGGTTAAAACAAAAAGTAGGACTTCCGTAATGTTTTAGTTTCTGATTAGATGGTTGAAATTTCAGCAATGCCAGGCCAAACAGAGGGAGATGTGTTGATGTGATGAATGTTTTGGAAACCAGTTTATTATGACAACTACACATATATCTTAAATGCACTCTTTAACTCATTAAATCAATAGAGTCATCCTCAGTGGAAGGTTTATGATTAATTATTTACTTGTACTTTACTTGTTCCATCTAAACTGTTAAGATTTGTTGTGTTCTTGGTGGTAAGGGGGAATGTTTAGTTTCATGAGATATCACAGAAAAATACCTGATATCGTTTGTCACAGAGACGCACACTGACAACTGATTAATTCTTCGTCCTCACTACAGATTTTGTTTTAAAGTGTTTCGTTAACCCTATATTTTTGTAATTCACCTAACAAAAGCTGTATAAATTGAGGTATAATCAAGTCTGTGATTCACTGCTTGCGATTTTAGATCGTTTGTCTTAATACTGTTGCATTTCTATTTACTTATTCTCTGCGGGTTGAGAATCTACAAGTGGGTGGTCTCAGGGTGACATGGAGGAGATCGTGCGCAGAAGAGGTGATAGATTGTGGGCAATCGTGTGCCCGGCTGGCGAGGACAGCAGAAAATAGAACAAAGTGAAGATGTGTTGTTGAAGCCCCTATGTTCCACTTGGAACCCAAGGGAAACAATAATAATCTTTATATTATTCTTCGCAGGTGACTGCATTTTGTATTAACTTCGATTGATTGACTTTAATGTTCTATGTTCTACATTTATATGTCTGATTAATGGGAACTACTTAGTCAAAAATAGCCAGCTTTCCGATAATTCACAAAAACAGACACTGTAATGAGTCGAAAGATTTCGTGTTTCAAAATGTTTTAATGGAAAAGAAGCAGAATATTACTGGTACAACATGAAAATGTTTTGTCTAGGGTTGTTTATATACTTAAATATAATCAAATTGTCAAGAAAAGTAATCCAATATGTTTGTATCTCTGATATGAAAGTTTCGACCAAGCAATACTTTGCCCTGACTAACTTTCCAAGAGCCTAACTCAGGATTATTTCGAATATTCTGTCAATCTCTGATAGATTTTTAGGTGTTTTATTTTGTTTTGTTTTTGCCAGCTTTTGTTATATTTGGTTAGAATAAGATTTAAAAGACAGTTGTTTAATCTTCACTCTGACATTAATTAACCCATTATATGTTCTTTCTGTAGGAATCATGTACAAACTGTAAAGGCACATTGTACTTTTCACATTCTCAATAATTGCTTTTGTGGATTGTGTGTGTGTGTGGTTTGGTTTTCGCTTATTTGCAACTGGAATGTAACTGACACACATCTATCACAAGATTTACCCATCTTTTTCCTATAAATATTTTAATTAATAATCCCCATTGAGATATAAAAACAAAGAATTCAGCGAAGGAAATTCTCTTTTCGATGATTTTATTTTCGTAGCTGTACAATCGTATATATATATATATATGAATTACAATACACAATAAGAATCAGTTTTCTTGTTTATGTGTGTGTGTGTGTGTTTAAGTTTGACAGTGAGAGGAAATACTAAAGTGCTATAATAATTATTGGTGTACAGGATTATGAATCACCGTCGATTAAGATATATGAATGAATAACTACATAAATGGAGGCCAACCTAAAGTTCAATAAACATGTGTGAAATAGACGATCGGAAAATAAAGTATATTCGGAAATGTAAATTTGTGAATGTAATATAACGGATACAGAGGATGAGTGAAATTTTGTCCAAATAGTAGACTAGATGAAATGTTAGACTATGATAACAAAAGTAAAATGAAATAAAACAAAAATGAAAACCGGAATAAAGAAGGATAACAAAATTGTTATGTGGATTACATAGCGAAATCAAGACTATGGTAACAAAACAGATCGTACAAATTGTTTTTTTTATACACAAAGTTCTTGATGTTATGTGTTACCAAAGCCTCTGCTATGCAAAGCAAATGCACTCGTGTCACTTTCAGCATAGCTTGCCGGACTTTGTAGACTATACTAAGCGATGTATCAGATGCTACGTGGTCAGTATATACTAAATGTTGCAATGTCGATGAATTAATACTTCTACGTTCTCCTTTGCTCAGACAAACTGGGAAGTGCTCTCGAACGCGGCGGGATATGTTTCTCGACAAACGTTCCACGTACCTAGCTTCTCAAGAGCAGGTGAACATATAAATACACATGGAATTGGACAGTCGAGGTAACATTTCCTTGATACTAAGGTGCACCAGTGGACGGCTAGAGTAGTTTATTTTTAAAGTAGCAGCAAAGAACGTTTTTCTCAGTGACCTGATCATACTAATTTTAAGTATTTCACTCGTAGTGTTACCCCTAAATTCTAAGTTTATGTGCAATGCTTTTTTAGCTGCCTTATCAATCATTGTATTTCTTCCACGTATTTTGCTATTTGCCTCTACTAAGTGTAGTAGATATGCGTTCTCAATGAAGGTTTCATTTAGTTGTTTGAGTTCATTATCAACAGCATCTTCACCACAAATTTTCCTCACCTGTGTTGAGAGGGAACGGATTAGATACCTTTTTTTGCCTATGGGGACAAAACTGCAAAAAATTGCTCAGTTGTCCCATCCACTTCGAATTTCTGCAAACAGATCTTTTCAAAGACCCGTCATCTCTCCTTTCGAGTAGCACATCAAGGAAAGATATTTTTGCTTCAGTTTCTTTTCCTAAGGTGAACTGGATAACACAATCGTATATGTATATATATATATATATATATATATATATATATATATATATATATACGATTGTGCAGTTATGAAAAAAATATTTCTACCGCTATATATTTCGAAACTGTCTACTTTAACCTCATTGAAGAATTTTATACATGCATGCATATTGTTATCCTCTTATCCCAAGAGGAAGCCTATTTTTATTTCTAATATTTCGTAAATAGCGTTTATTGCAGTGCACTGATTAATGATGGTGGATTTTTTCGCGGCTGCACAGCCAGCATTGTGGTTTAAATCCATGAAGTCTCGGTACTGGGGAAACCCCGGGGTATTATTTTGTGCAAGTTACTTAGATCAATAAATTGATGATTTGCAATTTATGAGTGCTGAATATACAACCTTGCGTCAGTGTCTTGCTCGCCAACTATGCATTTGATATGGGGTTCGATCCCCGGCTACTGTCACACTCCTTTACCTCGCTAAGCTGGCAGTAAGACCGGTAAAGAGGAAAGGTTGGGCATGTGGTTAGTAACCACACCCCTTGCAAATAAATACCACTATTACTGAAACTTCGAAGCTCTAGCCTGAAGTCCTATGTTCCACTCGGAACGTACAAGGATAATATAAAATAAATAAGAATACACAACTTTTGTAATTAACAGTATGTTTCTTGTCTAAACCATGCTGAGTTTTATTCGGATCACGAAAGTTTCAGCGCAAATCTTCTATTTGAAGATAAGTAAAATTAGCGTTCAGTAAATCTCAATTAAGCGATTATCTAATTCGCCGAGACTTCAAAAGTTATTCACGTATCTTAGATCTCAGCTTATATTACTTCTAGAGATATTCAACGTGTGGAGAGAGATAAGTGAATTATTTTAAGGTTGATTATGACATCCCGTTTAAACTTTCTAAGTGCTAACAACAATTCCACATAAGATCACTGCTTTGAAAATATAAATGGCTGATCGTCTTTCATTTGTAAATAATGTTCTAAAAATCTAGAAATAGAGGAGAGGAAATTTGCTGGCATGTATATATTTGATGTCATAAATGTTGAAACCTAGTATCAAATGTATATTTCTATTGAAGTTGAAGATACATAGGAAGTTTGTCCCTCATGGAAGACACTGGCTCATGTGATACCTTTAAGAAGTAGTTCAATGGGAGCGTATGTGTGTGCTCACATGAGTTGTAAGGGGAACCAGGAGACCTTCACTTTACATGGCTAAGTTCAATTTATCATTGTTCTAATTCAAACATTTCCAGGTGAGAACAAGCATCACCGAAGATCCCCTGCTTCTCAATCCGACTTGTTTAGAATAGAAATGACCATTCGATTAAATATTTATTTTGATTTATGTTTTTTTGGTTGTTGTGAAATTCATGATTCCTTTTCAATTTTTACATTTTTAGATGTCTTCACGGTACTTCAAGAATCCGTATCGTGATGTATTGTCTGAAACAGAGCCTCTGTTGTTAAATCCTTCGTATGCTCTTCAAAAAGCTGTTACATGTATACGTATGTGCATTGAGGTAAGAGAAACTATTCCTTAAAATATTAGTCTGGTGGAAAACCTTTTAGCAAATTATTTTTATAAATAAAACATTAGAAGGCTCATACATTGTCAGACAAAAAATGCTCCTTTATTTAGTATTTTTACTTATCTGGTTTTACAGGTTACGTGCAATGTAGAATGCCTCTAGGGATTTGATTTGCGAGTGAAAATTCAAAGTCTAAGCTTTCTGGAGTGACACATATTCATAACTAGTATTCCCATCTATTTAGCTTTTCACTATACTTCAGTTTCTCTTATAAATTTATCTGTGATGCATTCGTTTATTGGTCGATAGATAAACATTTTGTTGACGTAAGCATATCTTCACTTTCAAAACATGTATCGGAAATGTTAGTGATTCCCTACGTCATTTTAAGTCTCGGATTAAAAATAATTCCCAAACCTTCAAAGTTAGAGAGATAAAGCATGAAAACATCTAAATTTTATCACCCAATTTCTATAACGACTGTTCCGTGACATTTGAAGGATCGCAGGCCGTCATCCTACACTCTGTTAGGTGTCGAACTAAGAGTTTATAGCCCTATATACTGTTTTCTTTCTCTTCTCTGTTTTCTTTTAACTTTTGCTAATCCAAACGTCCTAGTACATTTGCTCGTTGAGGACGTTGGTAGTTGGACATACCTCAGTGCACGATTCGGCCTATCCCGACTCTCAATATCGTCGGGTTGCTTTCCTTTTATAAAACTGTATTTTCAACCTTAACATTATTTATCATACATGATTCCCTTAGCCTAGTCCACCATAGGAGATAATCAAAACTGAAGTATCTTTACTCCAACCTTTTCTCGGACGTTGAATGAAACATCGGAGGTTGCAGACCCGAGAATACCATTCGGATTTGCCTATAAATTCTTGAATAAATATCTACCAGTGTTTGACACTAGCTGTAGTTTTCAGTTAAAAAGTAGTATCTTATTTTTTCTCTTGAAAAATGTATGTGCCTCATAATTAGAACTCACACAGTTGCATAGATGCGTAAACTGAGTTTCTCATGTGGTGGTATGACAGCGAACTGTTCTTGTGAATCTGTCATCGATGATATAACTACCGTAATGTCAATTGGATTTATATATGCGCTACTACTAAATAATATTTGTGAAACTATAGATATCTTAATATCAACATCTTTGCAAAGTATATCAGTGCTTCATATCTATATCAATTCATGTCAGTTTAAATTTGTTATATAATTTATAGGTTTTGTAGGGATTTCGTTTGATTGGTTGGCGGTTTTCATCATGAGCTGACATCAGCTAGAGAACCTATTGGAAAACCTGCAGGGAGTACTGGTTAGCTGCTTCTCCCTAGTTTGGGACTCTTCATCAGTACGCGACCATCGAGGTTCGAACCCGGTTTTATCCTGTGTATCATGTTAAAGCGATTTTTCTCTCTTCACACATACTTTTCCTTTTCCAATATTTTTTCAGTTTATTAATACTCATTATTATCATGCAGTGTTTACTCGCCTACACGTTAATTACTACTAATCATAGATTGTCGTACCAGCGAATGAAGTACATAGTTTTTGAATTTTTCTTTAACTTATTCAACTTTACCAGATTGAATCAGTCCTTTGTTTAATGTCCAAACATTTCTACCCGCAGTAGTCATCAAAGGCGTTTTTTTTTAAAATGAGGTCAAAATCATACTACTTCATAGTAGTATATATATGTATCTCCTAGAAATCCTCATAAGTTGAATGATTATATTGTTACACACTTTAAGGAATTTAAATTTTTTAATATTTATTTGTCTGTGTAGTATGATGATCGATCAGTGCAACAAAAGTATTTCATAAAAGTGAATTTTGCATTTATAACATTCAGCGTCATCCCTAACACGTCTTTTTTTTAACCTATGTGAATACATTAGAACACTGGTCTAACACCGCGTACATTCGATGGTTGCCTTTATACCGGTTATATTGGTGTTGCATGGGCTGCACTGTATATTTCTCAACATGAAGTTCCACTTGAAATCAAAAAATATTTGTTGGATAAGTCTACTCATTTTGTGGATAGTGCTTTGATGCATTCAAATGATGATATGTTTAGTAAGCATTCAAGAAGTAAAGAAGACCTACTATCATTTCTTCTTGGTCAGACTGGAATCTGGTTAACTGCCATCACTATGTATCAGGTAATTGTTTAAATTAATTCTTTCTACATGAATATTGATCATAGACTTGTAATGTTACTTTTTATCTGTCTGTTTCAAACTATCAAAATTGTGTTGTACAGCTGACGCTATTACTATTTATATTTCATCCAATATTCCATGATTACATAGTACATTGTCAACTTATTATCACTATTCAACAGTCTTCGTGTGAAAAGTAACCATTACCATCAAATGATCTCAATCTAAAGTCTGTATACAGAAAACCTGATTTCATTAACCTCGCATTATTCTGATTACTTGTTTTATTTTTGTTGCGTCACAGTCTTCACATAATTTTGATTTTCACTTTGCTGAGCTGAATTCATTATTAATCTTCCAATTCACCTATTGTTAAATTGAGTCGAAAAGAGCAGACGTTATGCAATAGGTTAAATAATCAATAATGTTATTTTGACAACAACTTGGTAACCAATGCTGTTGCAGATAATTTCTGTTTTTAAAGTAGGTTTTTAGGCTTCTTCAGAACGCTTCATTCTTTAAACTCATTTTAAGTTCATCGACTGGCTAGTAGTAGTCTGTTTGTTAACAATAATTTGATCTTATGTGGACTACAGCAACTTGAAAGTAACTAATATTAGTTGTTTAATTTGTGGATGGTGACTAGCAGTGGAATCCAGGATGCGCATTTCGTCCTATTTGGGACCCGTCAGCCGGATGTATCTGCATTTCCTAGTGAGTGATGATGTTCCCATCGAGGCTCGAACCCAGTGCCCAGACATCGTCGAAGCATCTTCACAAGAAGCGGATATGTCAACCTGAGACGGAGCCCTTTGGTCCAATCAATCAACGGGAAAACCTCAAATTCAATTAAATTATTATTAGTTGTCTTTGGAAACAGCAAATGTAGTTCAGGTTCATCGGTATTTGGATTTCTACATTATGTGAGCTGATATGTGATATTAGATAGTTAAAGGCAAATGGCAAAAAGCCTTGGACCTAGGTTTCGTGCTGGTTGACACTCACCAGTCAGCAAGGTGTATTTGCAACCTTCAGGGAACCCATATGTCCTTTCCGAGCTTCGAACCCGCGTCACCCAGTGCTGCAATCAGAGATGTTACCACTGAGCTGTTCGGGCTGGCGACTGACCTCCTGTAGGACTGTAGGGGGTAATTTCATTGGACACTAGTAGCTAGTGTGACGTATCTAGTCCTTCCTTTGGTGCAGGCTGAATTCTATCAGTCAGGTTTGCAATGAGGCCAATCTAATGTCATCAAATCAATGTGCACCGTGATGGCGAGCCACCTAGAATGGTGGCCACATTGCAAACCTGACTGATAGAACTCAATCTGCACCAAAGAAAGGACTAGACACGTCGCACTAGTTATTAGTGTCCAATGAGAACTGATATGTAATAGTAAGCGTAATTTTCATTTTAAGTAATTCTGTGATTACGTAACAATTTATATTACTACTATTAATATTATTATTTTCTTTTCAAATCGAAAATAAATCTAAGCATTCAGGTGATATAGAGAAGCGTGATTCATTTATAAGAAAATATGCTGAATTAGCCGACCACTACAAACCACTAGTTATATTCCAGCAAGGTTCAGATGAAATATTTATTGGCAGAGCTGGTTATCTACTTGGCATTGCTACACTTCGACAAATGACCAAACAGGTAACATTTATCTTGTCATCTAAAATTTAATGAAAATCATCTTTGACTTTATTTTTCATTGTTTAAATGAAGAGGCTGTAAAGCATTTTGATGGTACCGTAGCTCACTGAACAACATATATTCTTAATTCTTATCGATGTGAACCGCGGGTTAGCATTTCATTTCGACCAATTGAAATTAAAGATTTTGTGATATAAGTGTCGTATTGTAAAATACATGAAGCCTACACTTTAATAGGTTGTTTTAATAACAATAATAATAATATCTTTATTCTGGACAGTATTTATGAAATGTACAGAATTTTCGGAGGAGTTTATTGCGTGATATTTTCCCTTCGTACAATATCTTCAAGTAAAATATTAATTTCCGGATCCCTGTGAATCAAAGGCCTCTGCTCTGTAACCTTCACGAAATCCACGATATCTGTTTAAAAGCCAATTGTAAAATGTTCAGAAGTACATTTTTAGAGCCAGGGAAATAACTGATGAACAGTTATCTTGTTTATCGGAACACGTTACCACCCACAATCAGGCCATTCCTCAAGTTTAGTAGGAACTCGCGAATCAGGTGCTTGTAAACACAGTGCGTCGGTGGCACAGTGGTTAGGACTCTCGCCGACCATGCACATGGTCCGGGGTTCGAGCCCTCGCCGACGCACACCTGATATCTATGGTTGGCCTGCGAATTTTGGGCTACCGATATCCACGCTGAAAATTCCATACTTGTACCAAAAATACGGTGTGGAATCAAGCTGTAACCATAAAATAAATAAATAAAAAATAAAAAATAAGAGTAGGTAATACCACTAGAGTTTATGTTTATGCAATAGAAAGATGGAAAATTTTGGAGCACAATTTTGAAGCAGGCTACCGCCACTATTATTATCATCACTATCAGTGCTAGTGGTTCACTAGTAGAATACTCACCAACTACGTACGTAGTCTGCGCTCGATTCTCAACCGACGCACCCTTAAACTTCGCTTAATTGGTAGTATACGTGACAAAAAAAAGGGAAGGTTAGGTGTTTGTGTGTGTGTATGCGTTTGGCTGTCAACTCCACTCCTTAAAAACAACACCGATCTTGAAAATTCCAAATTCAAGCTTGAAGCTGTATGTCCCAATCGGAATGCAAGGGGAATAAAGAGAACGGTTATAACCACCAATATGAGTACTTTCGCTTCAGCCATCAGTAAGAAACAGTGTTGTCCACAGCCCGCCCACACAGTTATTTGTAATTCATTCTCAACAATAAGTGGAAAATACATACGGAAGTTTTAGATTTAAAAGCATTGTGCACGATGAGAATCTAAAATAATTTGACCAGATATGTGTTCGTTAAGATGAAAAAATGCAAAAAAATTTTTTTGTTGCTCTATCTAAACAAATAGGAACTTCATCAGACTTCTCATTGCGTGTATTCCCGACGTACTGAGTGTTCATATTTCTCTTTTACTATATATAATTCACCTTTTGGAATGTGAATTAGTCATAACCGTTATCTGATGTTGCTACGTTTGTCAAATTTTCAGCTGGATTACGCGTATTCCCATTGCTGAAGTGAAGTGAACAGTATAGTTTTTCTTAGAACAGCAATTTAATATTTCGTCTTAGAGATGTAGAAAATACCTCTGAAAGCATCTAGGTACACCTTGTTCTCTAATTTGAAGCCATTCTTCACTGTAAATTAGTACCAACGAAATCACCACTTATTAAAATAAACGGGATTGAATATTTCCCTTCTCTCCTTATCTACTGAAATCTCTGTTATGTATGTACAGAATCAAAGATACAATTCTCAAATCTTGTCGTGATCAAATGATTGTTTCACAATTAAGCACATAACTAGAATCAATTACAATACTGTACTTTAAATTGATCAGTCAACGGCCATTCACACTTTCACCTTCTTCGCTAGATCACCTACATGTACAGATTGATTGACGTTGGGAAATTATGATAACGTGTGTAACACTGAGTTGATAAGATCTAACGTTATCCAACATGTTAATAAGACATTCAAATATAGATATAAGGATATAACTTGGGCACTCTGGTAGAGTATAATTCCATCATGGAGAAAATTTTTATCCTGATAGAAGCATTCCCTATTATACAGCAATATTTACTGGTGACGTTTCAAGCACAATTTCCTACTGCTCCTAATCATATCAAGGCAGTACTCACATAACTTTCTTGCTTCGTTTATTATATACATGAGTAAAAATTGATTAGAAATTTGAATTAAATCAATATAAAACTTGCGTGAAACAGAATGGAAGATAAAGTACATTCGGAAATAATATTAGGTTAAACTAGTAGATCGAGAGTAGTGGGATTCTGAGAACATAAGAATTTAGCTAAGGTTAGAATAATTGACCCCATGAAGATAAGTAATGTGGAAAAAATAACTCAGCCATCTCACTGCATGCATTCACACACTACACAATGGTGTGGGTGGGACAAAGTCGAAATTCTAAAAAGTAATATAGGTAGGTGGAGATAGATAGAGAGAGTCTACACCGAACACATGCAATAGAAGTGACTCAACGCAAATACTAGAGATATGGAAGATATTGTTACCGCCGGTCAAATCAGAGGATAATAAGTAATGTTAAAATGTATTCAGTTCACATTATAACATTCTAACAAGTTACTTATTTTTACTATAAAAACATCTTATGTTCCATCTTATTGACTAAGAACACTCGTCTTAATTCCCATCGTATTATATTTATTGATAACACTAATATTCATTATGAATGTACTTTATCTTCCATTCTGTTTCACGCAAGTTTTATATTGATTTAATTCAAATTTCTAATCAATTTTTACTCATGTATATAATAAACGAAGCAAGAAAGTTATGTGAGTACTGCCTTGATATGATTAGGAGCAGTTGGAAATTGTGCTTGAAACGTCACCAGTAAATATTACTGTATAACACTGAGTGCTTTTATCAAAATAAGGACTCTCTACATAATAAAATTACATTCAAAAAAAATTTCTGTATCCACATTCTATATCATTTCAGATCATCCTTATTTGTCAATATACTAGGAATATATATGCCTCGTACTGTTAATTAAATTCTCTTTTAATACTCCATTGGGAATTCACTGTTTTTCTCGTTACACGTTGCCAATTTGTTACAACTGCAATGAAATGAATAAACTCCATAGCCAATTTGTTATGTCTGCTCCTGTTAATTATTCTAAGTGTTATGATCTCGACTAGTAGGCTAATATGCCTATATGTTCGTTGTAGCTTCCGATTCACTGGGCCACGCAAATATCAAAAGACAAAGGCTGGCCTGTGACTGTGTAAGGTATTGTATTGTACCTTTATTCGGAAACAAAACACGATAGTTATACATTTTCTTTACCATAATAAAGTCGGCTTACAACCGTGGAAATGGATTGTTCTTATTGGCTTCCAAGGGCTGTTGTTCTCATTGGTTGGTGATCCGACAAAGACCAAGGTGAAACAAAGGCGATGAATAGATCACACACTAAATCACAAGTGCATGAGAAACGATAGATCCACATTGAGACTCCATCACAAAATAAATCACTTGATTCGTGAGAAAGAATGATATACTATTTCATGCTGGCTCCTATCAAAAATGATATCAGACTCACTTAAATGAGAATATGTTTAAACAGTTACATTTTAACCTGGAATATCAAGTAATTTTCCATATCATTTCCCACCCGCTTTTTCCAGGTTATTGTACCGAACGCAAAAATTTATGATATATGCAACGCTATAATTAACTCTGGACAAGCCTACTCATCGAGTCATCGTAGTCAATGTCCCTTGATGTATGCCTACTATGAGACAGAATATCTTGGTAAGATTTTTCATGCAACTAAATTTACTGTCCCACAGATTACACTAATTCTTCTGTAAAACAACTTATTTTTCACCTTATTGCTTTGACTGTAGCAACTCTCAGATAAACCAGAAGAATTTGCTACTACAACAACTGGAATCATTCCCAAGATATCAACACTTAGTGTTTTTGATTTCAGCATTCTAATACGTATATTTTAGTGTTTACAAATAACACAGAACAGAAAAAAAAAGTTAGCCAGATTAAGTGATAATTTAGCATTTTACCGACTGAAGTGTCTTAATATGTGATGACTGCTCTGGCCAACCAATTTTCAGACCCCAAATTTCCGAATGACTAAATTCCATAGTCAGATCAAATGATTTCTTGGCTTATTATTGTATGAAAGTTGTTGTACAAGTTGTCGCCAAATGCTGCAAAACCTGACTAACTGTATGCATAAAACGGAAATTTTTGTATTTATTTCTTCCCGCTATTTTTTCAGTTGTGAAGTAAACCAGTGCCTTTTTTTCCAAAGAAGAATGTAGTCATATGAATGTTAGGTCAGAGGTTTTTTCTTAAGGCGTATTATTCAACTTTTCATATTTTTACCGTATGAACCTGTTGTGTTCAATGCAGGAGGAATCGTAATCAACCTAAATTTTTCCCTGAGAATTTTATACACCTTATGCTATATGGTATCAAAACACTTTCGAACTAAAATTTTTGTTGTATTCAACCCTGAAATTGAATTTATCTATTGAACCCCTATCGTTGCACACCCGACCGAAAGCTGCTACCTTGACGTGGTGGTCGGGCTTGAACACCGCAATGATCTATTCAAGCTATACTGGCTGAGACTTATGTCTCTTGAGGTCCTACCATGCCAGGCAGGTTGTTTGGATAGCGGTTAAACAAAAAGCAGCTACCCAATCCAACATCATGATAAATACAAAATCACAAAATTTCATACCGGATCGGCCGTGACCCGGATTAACAACGACCGTTGCACATATTCCTAGTTTGTACTGTTCCCGATTGGTTTAACATGTTGCTACAAAAACACTGCATGCAAATATGTGGCAGCTCACTTGACTACCGAATATGACTACTCACTGTCATTGTCTTCTGCTTGACCCACTGAACGAACTATCATCACATCAAAGTTGGCTTTTGACTATTTTAAAGACCATTTTATTCGACAGAAGTATATACATGAAATTATGGCAGATCAGTCGTGAAAAAGCTTGAATTAATTGACTGCGTCAGACGAAACCTTCCAACAAAATTATCCTGTTCTCATTAACACCATGTATAGAATTTTTGAACAAGGTCAAGGAAAGCATTTCCAACAAGCTGAAAACTTTCATTAACAGTTGCTTTTTTTCTCCATACTACAGACTAGGTGACCAGAAAAGATTCTTATTACCATTAACGATAATATTATTATTATTGCTATCACATTGACGCCCGAGTGGAACATATGCCTTCAACAACACATCTCCATTTCGCCCTGTTTTCTGAAGTCCTCTTCAGGAGGTCCCACCTTTTCCTGCAGGCTCTCATCTCCTCCGAACCACACCTGGACAATAAACTCCTCGTTTCGTACTCGAGCGCCTAGCTTGTGTTGTTATTCAACAGTCTCCTCAGCGTGTGTATGATCCGTTTCTATTTCCTTCGGAATATACGATGCGAAACATAATCTTGGAAGCCTTCAACACCAGAGTTATCTTCTGCTAGTCCTTTCTGGCCTGCCGTCTGATCTTCAGTATGGATTGGATAGGGCCATTGTTGATAAAAGTCTGCAGTCTGTTCGAAGTGCTCTCGGCGACGCGCCTAGTCTCTGAACCATATAAAAGAAATGACCTGACATCAGTGTTTGAAATGCGAATCTTGTTCTTCATTCTGAGTGCATTCAATTTCCATATTGATTTCAGATTAACTAATTAATGAAGGTCTGTTTCGCTTCTGGGATCCTGACTCAAATATCCTTATCCATCCTACCTGTAGTTGAACAGGTGCTGTCCAGATAAATAAGTGGGAATGGTGACCGTCAAATTTCTCTCGTTGACAGTACTGCCTGTTGTTGTTGTAGGTGGTGGTGGTGGCTATCTCCTTCACTTGTGTCTTCTCTATATTCACTTGAAGTTCCATCTACGCTGCTGCTTCTGCTGTCAATTTGCTGGTCTCTGCCTTCACATCTTCGAGTTTTTGTGACACTCGACAAAAATCATCGACGAAGTCTAAATCTTCCGGAGTCTTCTTGTGGGTCGACCACAATCAGGAGTACCACTGGTAATAGTGTGCAGCCCTGTCTTACTCCTGTCCCTACCTGAAAGGCTTCGCTGAGCTGAGATTTCCGTTGTGAATCTCTCCACATATGATATCATCATATAGTTGTTGAATGAGGCTGATAAAAGTTTAGGTCACTCACCACATAATGTTGAAGTCGTTTCCAAATTACTTCAAAGTCAAGGCCACCGAAGACTTTTTAAAGTTGATGGAATTGAGATCGAGATCTGACTGTCATTCTACACTAGTCCGTATTCAATGAAGTTGTGTAACATTGTAATTTGATCCATGAATGATTTACTTTTCCTGAATCCAGCTTGTCTTCGGAGGAGTTTTGCATCTAAATCATATTTAAGTGTCTGCATCAGGATGACGCAACTTAATATTTTGCTTGGCGTAGAGGGAAGAATGATTCCGCGCCAGTGTTTTCGAAGGCTTGAGTCACCCCTCGTTGGTAGTTGGCAGTTAGCCTCTCTTGCAATGAGTAGGTGTCTTTCCTTCCTTTCTTCCTTGTGAACTTTCTGCAATAGTGGTGTGAATATATCTACTGAGGTCACTGGATCCGTTTCCATTACTTCAGGAGATCGGCCTGGTGCTGCTGCCTTCACAGCTTCCAATAACTTTATTGAATTGAAGACTTCTGCTTTTGTCAGAGGATTGGCGTTCACTGGCACTTCTGTGATGAAGTTCGTCGACGGGTTGTAGGTGGTGGTCGGTTGAAGAGTCTTTCGAAGTGGTTCCTTGGAAATTATCTTCCCTTCGCTATCTTTCCTATGTGTTGGTCTCTTCCCAGGTAGTGAGTTGCATATCTGATGCAATGTTCTGAGATCTCTTTTATCTGCTAGTTTCCCTGCTTCAGTTGATAGTGCATTCTAGAATCGTAAAGTGCCTTAACCAGCACTCTTTTTCACTTCTTTATTTAGTGAGCTGAACTCAGCTCTTCTTTTCGTTGTTCATCTTTGTACTGTTTCATCTTCAGTTTAACCGACTCTCTGTTGTCTATTAGCTTTTAGGTGTTTGTAGAACGCCTTTCGTTGTTTTGTGTCTTTTTTCTTCCTTCCTATGATGGCTGATTATATAGGTTTCCCTGAAGATCACCTTTAGATAGTTGCAGTGTTTTTCCACTCAAGTTTTCTCAGTGAAGCTACATAGTGTCTTCGATCTTGCTGTGATAGCTGCAGTGAAGAATTCTTTTGTAGTTTCTTCCTTACGTTCCTGGGTGTTGAACCTAAAGACTTTTGACTTGACCTTGAAGGATCCATGTACTAAATAATGGTCTGAACTGATGTCTGGTCTTCTTCTTGATTTTGTTTCCAGCAGGCTGAGTTTCCACTCTCTCGAAGTTGAGATGAAGTCTATCTGATTTTTGGTGTATCCCTTAGGTGAAATTCATACCGCCTTGTGTATATCCTTGTGCTTGTATGTGCTGCCTCTAATCACTAAACCATTGAAGACTCAGAAGTCTATGAAGAGTTCTTCATTCTCACCCATGTCGCTGAGGGCCTTCCGACCAGTGATGAGTTCTCTTGTTATATCGTCTGCTACTGGTTCGACATTCATTCATTCATCACCGATTAGGATTTTGATGTCGCGATTTAGGGTTTTGTGTGTAATTATTCGCGATTGTCTGTGGAAGTCTTCCTTCTTATTCTGCGTTGTTTGTAGGAGCGCCCTAGGATTAAATAATTGCAACTTTCCTACCTTTTTAGTTGAATCATGCTTTGATTACCCTGGTGGAGATTGGTTCCCACTCCATAATTACCCTCAATGCTATTAGTGACATCATGATGATAGCCACTGCTTCAGTGTGTTTATGTTTGTCGTCTGGGTGGGTGACTGGAGTAGATTATTGACTCTCCATGTGACGATTTGGACAGTACCACTGTAACAGCAGAATGCAAAACGCGGAAGCTAACGTATATTTTTCATTAATCAAACCTCTGTTTAAATAAATACAGTTTATATTCGTTAACCAATCACTGAGCGTGTGATTGTGGTTTACATTAAACGAAATGAAATTAGAATGTTCAAATAGACGAATAGTATTCTGTTGCTAATTCAGTATTGAACTGCTGGAATATGTGAGAAGCATATTCCTTTGGAAAACACTGTCTGTATCACACCACCACAATAGTAGTAATCCACATAATAAGCAAAGGATAAAAGTTGAAAAAACAAAACGAAAAATAAGTCGGAGCAAAGTATGAAAGGGAATTATTGTACTTTAGCATATACGGACCATGAGAATGGGAATGATTGAAAATATTTTCTCTGTGCACTCAGATCTGGCTTTTCTGTTTCGATGGCTGAAGCTTCAGCAATACATCTAAGTCAGATAGTAACAGACAAAAAGTTTAATTATAACAGTAGAAATCCATCATCATCCATTGCAAAGCACTTAATAATGTCAGGTCACAAAATCAATACTAATGACTGTTTCACAATTATTTCACACAATTCTAATTCAAGGTGGTGGAAGCACTTTGGAGGATTAATCACATGCATCCTAAACTATGTGTATAAAAACAATAAACTTCAGCCTTCACCTACAATGGACTACTTGACCTATTTAACTATGATTGGTCACTAGTATTTACTTTTATTTTATATAACTGAATAATTGTCATGAATTTTGTTTTATTATTGTTAACCATGTTAGTTGTAAAGCGGTTGTAAAGAAACTACGAAATGATATCATCTCGCAAAATTTGTTTTCTAAATGCCTTATTCAAATGTTTAATTGTTGCGCTTCTTGTATACACACCACCACTTCTTCTTAACCACACAGGATAGTTTTCCTACACCCTCTTAGACATAACCTTCGTCAGGTAACTGGTATATCTAGAGCAAGTGAAATGATAAACGCGAATAGAGCTGGTCGACTGAGTAGTCTTGTTCTTGAAGTTATTGAATGGTAATGGTGGATTAGAAAACGCTATCCTTTACTGTGCTGCAGTGAATGTTTATTTTCAGGGACTACGATATCCTGCTTTCAAGGATTTCAGCAGCTAGGTCATCTTTGAATTCAAGATTCATATGCAGCATTCCTTTGGTTACATACATCAAATCACATTTCCTAGGTTTGAAATGTTCGTTCTGGTCTACAAATTGTAGTGGAAATTCATTTTCCATTTGGACTCTTTTTAGACGATTTAACTCTTCCTCCACGGCATCAGAACTGTATATGCGCCAAACGAGAATACCAGATGGTCGAATCAGGTTTCGTTCTCAACCAGCTGTAGAAATTTGTCCGTTGATTACCCCATGACAGCTTTCTATTAAAATCCCCATTCCATTGGCACACATTTCCTGTATCACACCACCACTTCCATTCCATCTGCTCCGACATATTTTTAGCACTTCTATATCATATCTCCTAATTTATTTTGCAATCTGAGCAGCCTTCCCAGCTTCGGACATCGTATCGACACTCTATGTTTTTGTGCTTATTTCTGCTTTCATTGAAAGGATACACATTGGCTGACTGGCTGTTTGGAGGCCTTCACCAACCTGGTGGTAATTCCATCTCTTTGATTTAAGCAAGGAATAAGTTTATGTTCTCATATTTCTGTTTTGCATTGAAGTTTCTGTTGAGATCGGATTGGTTTTCCGGAGTTAGCTCATTAGCCCGACGCTTCTGTTGTATCTGTGTCTACGAATATCTATATAAATTTATATATTCCTGATGTGTTCGATCGCATCTGACCTGTTTAAATAGAATAATTGTTGGCATTAATTGATAGTAACTGTTTTCTGTATAATTATAGAAAATGAGGTGGGCATTATATATTAATATTTACGGTTTAACTGTAAAGACTGAATAGCTTTTCCATTATACATATAACTTTATTGTAAATTGTATGTAGTTTTGTTAATATACTGAATGGAGTCCACGTAGGCGGGCTATCAAAGGAAACTGGTAAAACTATAGGCGTTTAGACAAATCCCTGTGCATTGATTTTCAATACTTAGAGTAATGAAGTATTAAGTACGACACTGTTATTTAACACTACACTGTGTTCACTTTTCGGTGGCACAGTGGTTAAGACTCTCACCGACCATGCACATGGTCCTGGGTTCGATCCCCTGACGATGCACACCCAATATCTATGGTCGGCATGCAAAATTTGGACTACCGATATCGCACACTGAAAATACCATACTTGTACCAAAATTACAGTGTGGAATCAAGCTGTAATTAAAAAAAATAAAAATAAATAAATTTTTGTTTGTTGGCCACTATACAGTGGTTATTCAACCCTTACATTAGTGATCAAACAGGTATTTTACATAGTTTTAAAGAATATGCGAACTTTCAATTCATCAGAGAAAAACAATGTTCAATGCATGAAAGTATGTTTATTTGTTTGTTTGTTCTACTTTAGAAAAACACTTGGAATTCGGCCTTGTAGCGTATTCGTTGGTATCAAGATATATATATATATATATATATATATATATATATATATATATATATATATATATATATAGGCAAAGTAGTAAGGAATTTAGAAAAAATTACATAATTTTTGGTACACTCCATGTTCAACTTTAAAAAGGCTAACAGCTTCATGATAACACAATAGTTAGCTTTTTTGTGTGTCAACCGATGGATTTAGTTCTGGCATTCATTGGAATTTAAATTGTAAATAACTTTTCATTTTATAATTCATTAACAAAATTCATTATGAATAGTTATATCGATTTATTAGTTCATCATATAAATATATATATATATATATATATATATATATATATATATATATATATATATATATATATATATATATACCAAGTGATATCTCAGTAATCTTGCTACCTGAGCACACTCCCGAATGTTAAATAATAATAAGCAGTCTGTTGACATGTCACATTCAATATAGGCAGATCGATATTTCTGCTGTGACACAATTAGTTCTGCTAACGAATAAGTACTGTTGTTTTCTTTATTTGGACTGAAATATTCGATCAATAGTATAGCTGGCTTATTTAAGCCAGCTTTAACTCTTTGAAAAACAAAATTATCATCCCACAAACTAGAAGAATAAAGTATTAGTGAGATATTGTGATTTCAGAGCGAAAAGAAGAGAGTAATATCATCCAATAATTAGTTGTTGAAGCAAGAACAACAGTTTGTGAAGAAAAAAAATGCTACTATCATTGCTTACCTCGTTGGCTTCTCATCAGCTGCTTACAACCTAAAGATATTATTAAGTTATTGTACGCACAAGGATCCCAATCAATCAAACTGTTGGAATCATATGTCAGCATTCTGAACTTCTCCCACTCGCAGTGTTGGAATTCAAACGTCTACTGCTGATGTACACCGTAGATGTATAATTTCAGTTTGACAATACTCTTTACCGCCAAATAGATGCTGTAGCTATGGGCAGTTCACCTAACCCTGTTTTAGCAAATATCTCCTTGTCCATCAGTTAAGGAACAAAGTCAAAGCATGCGATCAACGAAACAACTTTTTGTTGTCGATATTGCGATGATACATTTGTAGTGTTCAGCAATGAAAGACATGCTTCCTACCTACTTGGATTATTCAACGAGGTACGTACAAATATTGAATTTACTACGGAACATAAAAATGATGGAAAGTTTCATTTCCTTGACATTGCCATGCAACTCCTCGAAAATGGTAGTCTTCAGAAAGCCAACAGGGAATGGGCAATACTTACATTTCAACAGTTTCTGTCCAAGTAGCTATAAACGATCACTATTAAAAGCTATGTTCTATAGAGTCAGAAGAATATGCTCTACAGAGAAATTAGAGGAAGAGTTTCTTGTTCTCAAAAGGATATTGAAAAACAACGGTGACCCCCAGAGATTCATTAACAAGTACAGAAAATGTGAAAGCTCACATGTCAAACAAATCATAGTGGGATAACAGCCTATCTTCATTCAACTCGATTTTATAGGTGATAATATTTCAGAAATAGTCAACACACAACTGCATATGTCACTAGCTAGAGATTATCCAGCAGCTAAGTTGGTTCCCGTTTATCGAACAATATGCTATTTGGTGCAATTAAAAGTCGACAGATATCCATCTCATATTAACTGTAAATTTACTTGCATCTGCGAGAGCACTTACTATGAGAGAACAAAAAGAGGAGCACAACTCTGATTCTCTAAACATCTACCAAAAAGTCTACATCTCAAGAGAATTAACACTCAACAGTGCCATTGCCAGGCATCTCCTTCATGCAGATCGTGAGATTGAACATCGCAAAATCCTTCGGAATCATCAATAGGCTAAATAGGTGGATTCTTCTCGATTTTGCCGAAGCAATCCCTATCAAACTCCTGAAACACGATTTATGTGTTCAGAAGGAAGCAGTTGTCAATCTTTCCTTGCTCTGGTAACTGGATGTCTTTATTCTCCCTTTCATTTGATTACGTATTCTTTAAAGCTGAAAGTTCCATTCTGTATGATTATTACTGTTTAGAATAAAGTGATTATTATTATTATTATTATCCCCGTCGTATGCATACATTGATTTATTTTGCTTAAACTTGAACCCTTTGGGTATGTCAAAATTGTTTTTGTACATAAACTTATTAATTTCTTTAGGCTGTAAGCAGATGATGAGAAGCGAACGAAGTAAATGATGGTACCATTTTATTCTTCACAAGCTGTTGTTTTTGCTTTATTCAAATTTATTAATGGGGAATAAATGTATGAAACTAGTTGTTATTCGACTTGAGACAATATTTATAATCTGTCCTTGTCAGTTTATTTTGTCTGTGTCGCCAAAGTAGTTTTTGACCAAATCATATTTTATCTCCTACATCAGTCAGTTTAGAAACTTAGGGATTTTTCGAATGACACTGAATGTTCTGAATTGACCAGATGTTCCGTCACTGAATATATATATATATATATATATATATATATATATATATATATATATATATTCAGCGCTATTCGAAGAATCCTTCAAAATAATATACAAGATTCGATCAAACTTTAGTAGATTGTAGTTACTCACATTTCATCGAATGCATAGATTCTTTCATTCCACCTTTTCTGGACAAGTAAATTAAAAGTAGGAAAGGTATGCGGCTAATTTAAGCCACAAATACAAATGTTCATATATCTCGTCTTAAAAAAGTCTACAAGCATATTTCAATAATGTGATACGAACACTTTTTGCAGTAGGTGTTTCTGCACATAGTGTTCTTATCGCATTATTCGAATTTTTCAAGGGAACTATTTGTATGAAACTGTGTTTCGCGTTAATTGCTTTTGTATATTCTATGTTTATTGAATTCCTATAGATTCTGTTTCTTTCATTTCCCTATCTTTTACTGCCATACTTAACTAAAATGTGTTTTGGGTCATATATATGAGTAGGTATCAGTTTAAATAAATGCCTATCGACATCTAGTTGGCAGGGAAACTGGTTCACTTAGGGCTATGAGTCACACTTAATTGTTTGACAGCTGATGATACTACTCAGACTGATATTTGATTTGTACTACCTTTCACTACGTTTTATTTTTACTGCTACTCATAAAAATTTTCTGTAGAATGTAGATAGCTAATTTCCTAGGTATCTAATGAAACCCTAGGTACTGAGTATTTCTTTAGAGATTGGTGAGTCTTCTTTCCGGTAAACATGTCGACAATATCATCGGAAAACGGTGAAATAGATACTAGTCCCCCTATTTTTGTATGATTTGTATTCACTGTTTAGCTTACATTACCAAGTGATCAGTGTTTACGTTGTGTGGCGTCACTGGTCATATTCACCACAGAGGATTTTATGTATAACACCTGGAAGATTTCACTGGATCTCGTTGTGTTTCTTTCTACGATTATTACATTAGTAATAATACAGCTTTAATGTGTTTGTGGACGATTTTCTTCGAGATTTGTTGTTTCTGCGTTATCGAATGAATACAATACAAAATATTCTATCGTTAACATATGTGGAAGAAAAAAATAAGTGTTTCTCGTTTTGGGGTAGGTCAGTCATACCTATAAACCCATTTAGATGAGAAAGTATGTAAGTTACCATAGTTTCTGTCTACTTTGGTATAAAAATCTGTCAGCTGAACGTTTGTCCAGAGGTTTTGAACACATATATCAAGGCTGCAGTTGACGAAGAAATGCGAAACCGCAACAAAATATTATCACATAATAACTGCCTTCTAAAATCCATTAATTTCTATATAGAAGCAACAAAAAAGTCCCCACCAATTTTATCAGCTTCACAGTAGGATGTTTAAATAACTTCGCCTTTTTAAGGATGTTCGCTAAAATCTGATCACCAAAGTAAAGACTCAGAGCGGTACTTTATAGGAACTACTATGCAGTTGGGTTGAATTTTGTAGAGAAAGCACTAAAAGTATTTGAAGGATAGTGTTACATCCCTCCGTATGTATGTGTAGTCACACATACATGTGAGAGGACCCATCGGTCTCTGCAGGTTAGGACTACAGAACACATTCTTGAGTAGTAGCTGCCAGAATCGATGAAATCTATTAACTCAGTTGATACTGGAAACAGATCTATTGTAACACTTGTGTAGGTCACGTGCTTAATTTCATTGAAGTCCTATCCCTAGAAGAAAAGGTTTAATTAATTCTGTTTCATGCCTTCAAAAAAAAGATTTGTTTTTGTCACAATGAACTTGTCTCAGTAATCTAATCTTAAAACTTGTTTTCGTAACTATCTATCTATGATTTCGACCCCTAAATAAACATTTAGACTTTTTGTGTTTTGTTGACTTTTACATAAATATTTAATTTACAAGAACAAGTGTGATTTGAATGTTCAAAATGTGTTGCATTACACGTGTTTTAGACAACATTCATTTTTCTAGCCAGTGATTTGGTTTATTTGTTGTTGTTGTTTTTTTGAATCACGTTTTTTTTGACAAAAATTGTCGCTTCGATTTTATTTTGAGTGTTGATTCTCTGTGAAACAAGAAAAAAAGCATTCTAAAGTTCCTTGTCTGCTTTATCAAGTTCTTAGATTCTTCGATTTCTCTTCATCTCTAGGCGTAAAGGTTTGGTCTCAAGTATGTTTATATGTTCATTTCTAGCGTTAAAAACATAACATATCTCTAGCTACTTGACACATATAAACTCACTATTCGGGGGAATACAATTCACATTTGAATATGAAAATGAAAATTAGCTATGATTGGTTGTAGAATAAAACTAATAGAAGGTAAACTGCACACTAGCGTTTATAAAAAAAACCAACACATTCTAACAGATATTTAGACTTAGATATTTATCCATCTCATCCGTTGACTGTTAAGGCAGGCTTAGTTAAGTGTCTAACAAACCGAGCAGCAGCACTGTTGTACAACAAAAAACCTAAACGATGAAATAAAACAGATAGAAGAAGCGTTGGTGTTAAATACCTGTCCTATAAAATTCATTAGGAAGATCAGAAAAGGTCAAAAGCAAAATAAAAATAATGGTAAAACCAATATTGATAACATAAATCAGAAAGAATATAAGACATTTACAGTTCTATCATATAAGGAGTGGGACATCTGAGACCCCACGAAGGATTCTTAATAAAGCAGGAATTAGGGTGGCATTCAAACCTGCAAACACAGTCAGACAGGACATCATATGTAGGCTAAAGGACCCGGTAACCCAATTAAACAAAATAATATAATTTAGAAAATACCCTGCAATGACTATGACGTCAACTACATAGCTCAAACCAGTAAATTGTTAGATTGTTGGAAGATAAGAAATTAACTGATTGCAGAATGACTGACCCCACCAAGATAATTTTAAAAAATAACTCAGCCATCTCACTGCATGCATTAACACACAACCACACAATGGTGTGGGTGGGATAGAGTCCAAATTCTAACAAGTAATATAGGTAGGTAGAGATAGATAGAGAGAGAGAGATTACTAAATCCTGGTCCATCGAGTCTACACCGAACATATGCAATAGAAGTGACTCAACGCAAATACCAGAGATATGGAAGATATTATTACCGCCGGTCAAATCAGAGGATAATAAGTAATGTTAAAATGTGTTCAATTCACATCGTAACATTCTAACAAGTTACTTATTTTTATTATAAAAACATCTTTCCCATCTGATTGTATTTTATTGATGATACTAATATTCATTCCGAATGTACTTTATCTTATATTGATTAAATGATTAGAAATATCTAGGTATGTGGATATTGGTTCATAAAATATCGGTGGAAGAATGGTTTGAAGAAAAAAAACAGTTCAGTCAAAGTTTGTACCAAAGGCATTTTTCGCCCTATTGATTAACATGTACAGCGATAGTTGGTTCACTGATGCTATATTTACCGCATTTACACCTAGCAAATAATGAGAAGGCGTTTAAAGTGCGTTAGACATTGTTTAAATAAAATTAAAAATGAAAACATTGACAACTTACAGCGACACTTAAAAATTACCTCAGAAGGCCTTGAGTTGCCTACCACTAAAGCTTGTTAGATTGTTGATTCCAAAGTTTTTGGACGGGTTATCGATGTTTGGATTTCGGATCATCCCACCCTATGTCATGAAAAGTAGGATTGGTGAAATGTTTTGAGTAAACAGGGCACAAAACTTAGTAGTATGTATCGACGAAAATCTAAGACAAGAAGTTAGGTATATACGAGAAGTTTTGAAACTTAATAAATACTCTGATATTAATCAGGCAGTATGTAGGAAAATGTAAAAAAAGATTAATATTAATAGTAGTGATAGTGATAATAATATTAATAACGACATACATGTCAAGCATGCACAGAATAATGATAACACCAACAGTGGGAAATTTAAGTTACAAAGAACGAACCTCGGAAGCCTTACGGAGAATTCTAAACAATACAGGCGGGAATAAAAGTGGCCGGCATTCAAACCAACCACAAACTCAATTAGAAACAGGCTTCGTCGGTTAAAGGATCCTGTGGAACCAATTAAACAAAACAGTTTAGTTTATCTAATACCCTGCAATGATTTCCAGGTCAAATTAGTAGAATGGGGTAAGTCAGACTAGCGGAGCACAAAAACCTAGCACAATCTAGATTGGTCAGCCCTAATTAGATAAGAAATCCGGATAACAGTTCAGCTGAAGCTCTACATGCAATTACACACAATCATACAATATAGGTTGGGATAATATGACAGTTTTAAAAGCTAATGTAAAATGGTGGAAGGAGAGATTGGTAACCGAAGTTTTATTTATCGAATCAATTGCAAAGACGTGTAATAGGAATGATTCAATACCTGACCCAGACATGTGGAAAATCCTACTACCCTACAACAAGTATGAAAGAATACAGAAAACTGCAGAACTCAAGTTTCGAAGTCGCGTGATTACAGTTGACATGGTTATGAACAAGAATAAATTGTGTTCGAAGCTGTTATTCAGTAAATAATACTGTTTCACTGTGTGATATATCTAATAAACAAATTAATATGGAATTACAGCTAATTGTCTTATTTACTTTATTTTCAACTATTCTAGGCGCTGGTCATGGTCTTATAGGAATCCTGTTCAGTCTCATGCTCTTCCCTGGCTACATGAAATCCAAACCTGATGCTGAGAAACTTATATGTGATTCTTTATTTTATCTTATGCAAATAACTCCATCGGAGACAGGTAATCTTCCTGCAGCTACTGATGAACTTGGTCGAAACGCAAAATCTTTAGAGCCAAATGTGCTAGTCCATTGGTGTCATGGGGCTACAGGTACAATTTTTTCATCCTTGCTTCGCAATACTTTGATACAAATTCAAGTCTTTTTTATTTTATATCTTCAATGTTTCATTGATTAAAAAAAATACTCTTTAATCCTTATGGAAGCATAATTCACCATTCAATAGTTAGATTTATCATCCGTATTCTATAACTCTCGAAGCATATGACATACTCCTAGTGAAAATCACTTTGCAGTCACACAGTCTTATCGGTGCCTGTATTAACAGTTATGACCAGTGCCTACGTTCCTGTCGAGTTTTCAGTTTTTATATGCCAATTAAATCGAATGAATGTAGGTCAGAATAACGTATCATCTACGTCTGTAGAAGGGGAAGATATTCTTTTATCTTTCCTAGATATATTGCTTGGTCGACGACCTGATGTATCAGTTAGACGATCTATTTATAGAAAACCTAACTGGACAGAACAGTATCTTAATTATCATAGTTTTTGTCCTGTTCTATGCATAAGAGCCTTAGTGAGGTGCCTCTTCAGTAAAATCCAACGAATATGTACTGAAGATACACTTGATGAGGAAGGAAGAAAATTGACCTAAACTCAAGTTTACTATGAGATATAAAGTAGTCAGAACACCAAGACCCATTCTGCAACTCGCCACTAAGAAAAACGTGTATATTAACCCACCCTTTATGGGTGATCATAGCAGCTTGGCAATTCAACAAAGACTGAATGCTACGGTTAGAAAGACTTTTTATGCAGAATAATTGAGAATGTGAAGCCAATATATCCATCTAAGCCCTTTGAATATGGGAAAAATGATATAAAATCCCACTGTATTTACCAGTTTAGATGTACGTGTGGACACTTTTAGGAGGGACTCATCGACCTTTGCAAGTAAGGCCTTCAGAAGCAAGGTGAATCTTCCGAACCAATTAATGGTGAAAACAGACGATCTAGCTCCTCTATTGCGAAACATATTTTATAAACTGAACATAAAATTGATGTTAACACGTCTTTTGTACCCATCTATAAAACGTGTTTGGGGCGTCTCCTAAAGTTTGTGGAAGCCCTTGCAATTAGGAAGTTCAAACCACCTTTATGCGTTTGAAAACAATTCATTATCACACTAAACCTTCTTTTGTAAACTTTGTTTTGATACCAGGGTAGATGTACTTTTACTTGTTATTTGGTTTCGTGGTCTTCATTGTTATTTTGACCTTCAATAAGTCCTTTTAACTTGACCTAAATTTACTTTTGCACCTCTTAACTCTTTATTAATTTCATATATATATTCCTATGACAAGTCCGTGTTTGGTCAGATTGTTCGAAATGTGGTGCACGAATACATTACACGATTCAGAAAAATTAGGTCTTCTCATTGTTTTGTTTAAAATATTAGATTTGATATTATCTCCGTGCAGTTTACTAGCCTGTCCTAATCTCGGGAAAGATGAAAGGCTGGAAAGGGACTGGAAACCTTACTCCGAAAAACAATCCAATGGCTATTAATTTTCCAGAGAAAATAAATTTTCCACTTCCCTCTGAAGTCGTTTATTCCACTTGAAACTCATGGAGCGAGTAGTGATGATAATAATATGAAATAGTATATCTATATTTTCTTACTCTATAGTAAGATTAACTACTATGACAAAAGGAATTACTTCTGTTGAATTTCCCTACTTAGGGAGTCATAAGCTCAAACTCTGTTTCACGATTTTTTGGTAAAATATCATATAAACTGAATGGAAGGAAAACAAATAAGCATAACGTAAGCATTTAGTAAAGGTGTACAATGGCTGTTAATCTGCACATATTACCACACAACTTCTAATATTTATGCTCAGATTTCAATAGATAAGGTTGGGTAGCTCTGTTATCACTATCCTTAAATTTTGAACCAACATCTCTGCGTGTTGTGAAACTAAGTTCAAGACCGTTACTATAGTAACCTATTGCCTGATTGGCAAGACAGTAATTTATATGAGGAAAAAGCTTTATTTCACAGGTGTTGTTTGTTTGACCAACTAGCGTTGTCATTATTTAATCTACTGACCTGAATTTTTTTTTCGTCAATACAAGTCTTCGTTTAAGTTGTCTACAACAAAACTGTTTATCATAGAAATAAATCGATAGTTTTTATTATTACTTGGTAAAATTTTTCTAATTCGTATTAACTTATGGTGCAGAATCACTCATTGAAGTGTTATACATTAGTTTTACCTAAAATTCGACTATCTGAAAGAATCTCCAGTTAATTTGATCTAATTTAACCTATTCCAAACAACTAGTTATGCTTTTGAACATGGTTAGACTTTTGGAGATAGCTAATGGAATTAATCCTGTTCAACTGATGTACATAAAAGTGAATTTGTTCATCATTTCTGCATTATATCATCCTGAATATACGTTGGTGGTACAGTGGTAGAAGTGCTGGTCAACCATGCACGTGGTCCGGGGTTCGAGTCCAGACCAGTACACACCTTAACCTTCCTTAGCCGGAAGGGAAGGTTGGGCGTGAGGATAGCAACCCTACTGCTATTCGAACTTCAAAGCTCTAGCCTGAAGCTTTGTGTTCCACTCGGAACGCAAAGGAATAAAATCAATCAACCTGAATACTTTTATTATCACAAATCATGTGTTTTCCCCACTTATTAATAAAGTTAGGTAACACATTCAGTCTGATTTAAAACTACACATAATTTTGTAAGGTCTGGAAAAAGTGCTATTGTTTATCTACTTTATAATGATGATTATCTCAACGTGTTTTGGCCACCTTATCAAACTTCATAAATGTAACTTTTTTTGACATCTTTTAGGAGCCGTATTTGCGTATGCGCGAGCATATATCCTGTGGAGAGATGAACGATTTTTGGCAGAATGTCGACGATGCGCAAATGTTGTATGGGAAAGAGGTTTATTAAAAAAAGGTCCAGGTATGTGAGATAATACATCCTTTTTGATACTAAGCACCAGAATATAGCTCTTAGGCCAGGTTTTATAATATAACTAGAAGTCTTGGCTACAAGTAGTATCTACAACCTAGAATTCGAATTTCAGTTACACAGTTGTCAAAGCCAAATGTTTTGCCTATCGATCATTTTAACAATCGAATAACTATCTCTTATAATGAGTGATATATTTGTGTCTGTCATCATCAAGTTTGCCTCGTTAGCGCTTATTTAAGGTTAAATCAACGCCATACACATATGTGTATACAAGCTTAATATCACTAATGTACTTGATCCAAGATCTGAATGGTTTTCATTTGTATCCAGACGATATAGTGCTAATCAACTAAGTTTTTTTATCTCAGCAAGAGTTTATTTCACCACTGACACTTAAGAAGTTCAACATAATTACCTCACTTCATTAACCCAAGCTTTACATATAAAGTAAAATGAATCATTCATTGATATCCTATTTTGCATAGAATAAATTTACCTCCTAGATTGCTTTGATGATTTCACTATTAGTACTGGAACTATCATAATGCCATTCCAAGTCGAAAGACTGTAAGTGTCTAACGAGCAAGTCAGCTATTGTATAATTCTACAATACCCTATTTAGCTCGCATTTTATGTGATGAAGACACTGTTAGACGTGAATCATATAAGTTACTGTGTAATTAGCAAAGTGAACCGACCCTTTCATCGTTCATCTTTCTGTAATTTTATGGTGTCTGCCTTTCCATCGTTAAATTATAACTTAGCGATTTAATTTAGTTGTTATTACTATTATTACTACAATTTTATACTTTATGCATTTTTTCTCCTTATCGCATACTGTAATTGCTACATAGCTGTTATAACAACGTTTTGTTATTATTATGTAATGTTTATATTTTGTCGTTGTGAGTAAATTAGATGCAATATTGTAGTGAATGCTGAAAATTCCTTGCTGTATCATTAGTATTGTTTTTCGAATTTTTTTTTGTAATGACAGCTTGATTCCACACTGTATTTTTGGTACAAGTATGGAATTTTCAGCATGGATATCGGTAGCCCAAATTTGCAGGCCGACCATAGATATCGGGTGTGCGTCCTCAGGGGATCGAACCCAGGACCATGTGCATGGTCGGCGAGAGTCCTAACCGCTGTGCCACCGACGCACAAAAATTACTATTATCCCTTTTTTTATTGACAGACAATTCATAAATTCTTCGGTCAAAGTTTCCACTTTGTTCCAATTGGGTTAGTTAGTGTTTCTAGTCCTTGTGCGATTCATTTTCATGCCTTTTAGTAAGCATTAAGTTCTTTCTAGCGCGTGCGTGTGTTACGCTATCAATGAATACTCATAATTTATATTTCTTAAACGGCTGTGTACATTTAAAGGCTTCTTCCATTCTCAAGTTATTAACGAAAAAAGGATAAAAAATAACCATTTAATGTGTTAATAGTCCAGAAGATTGCTTCAATCCTATTAACATTGAACAAAAACCCTCTTTCTTTTAAATAAAAAAAACAGATGTTTCTGTAATGCAGAGAGTTTTCACTTTCCAACTATGACAATGTAAAGCTTGACTGTTTATTGTAGTGTTCTTTGATTCAGCAACAGCAAACCGATAGTTGCGGCATTGATAAAATCATCACTTGGGTGTATAAATACTTGGAGTAAACACAGTCCTAATGTCATCTAACTTGATAAAATAACGCATTGAAAGAAGTTACATGACATTGAAAACAATTCCTAAAGAGGTCCGAATTATGAAAGAAGTGAATTAATATTTGAAATATCTTTTGGAAAATTATGAATATTATAGATATATTAATTTTGTTTTATACTGACTTTTATTTCAGGCATTTGTCATGGAGTTGCTGGTGGTGGTTATGTATTTCTTTTGTTATATCGTCTAACCGGTGAGACTGTATACTTACACCGTGCCACAGCATTTGCACATTTTATGGAGTCGGATGCTTTCAGAACTGCACGTTGTCCTGACTGTCCATATTCTTTATTTGAAGGGTTAGCTGGTACTGCATGCTTCTATGCTGATCTTCACAATCCATCAAAGTCTGCTTTTCCATTTATGGATCCATTTTGGGATATAGAAGGATATGTGTCTTTAAGTCAAGCTTCTACGTCATCGTAATGCTTTCGTTTCCTTCTTGTGCGTATGTGTGTCATGCATACGATAAATTTATTTTTAAAAAATATATCGATCATTAAGCAATGGTTTTCGATATGGAATTTTCTAGTCAAACCGGTAAATTGTGTTGGTCACTTATGCTGTAAGCTGGCAGTGATTGTCTGATGTTGGGCAATAAATAATGCAGCAGGCAGTTTTGTCATTGTGTACATGTCGACTTGCAGTGAAAATAAGTCTGCATAGAAACTACTTTTCAAGTATCTGAATTCACTCCTGTCTCAATGTGTCCTATGCATAAAGTCAAATTTCAGGAATGTGTACTTCTATATTAGATTAGTTTACTGAAAATAGATGACCTGTGAAGATACTTTATTTATCTTCTAGTGTTTACAGCGTAGTCTGTCGTTTAGATATGCAACAATGCATGTAGAATCAACATCTAACCGGTGACGCAATACTTTTACGGTATATGTGAAAAATGCTTTTATGAATTGAATCAAGTGACAAGTAAGAGAATTGTAAAAAAATAAGCAATGTCAGTAGACTGACATAGTTATAAGCAATAGATAGTACTCCGAAAGTCTTGGAATAAATATCACGCGGTTATTGTATGATGCGTCAAGTATATTTTCCGTGTTTCATTGAGATGTGACCTTCATAAATGTAGTACATCGCATTTCGTTTCTCTCACAGAAATGTATCAAGTATAAACTATAGAGGCTTCAAGGGTTTCCAGCTTAAACCTAAATGATGCTATAGAAACGTATATATATATATATATATATATATGCAGTGATACTGAGCTACTGTTATATTCGGCATAAAGAAATCTCATTCTAGTAACATTATCCAAAACGCTAACAACGAGTAAAGAAATTGCATAATCATTTGTAACGCTTCTGCTGGTTGAAAACTTTGCAGATATTTCCCACGAATATATCTGTGCCATTTTTAGACACTGCTTACCCGTGACAGTTTCAGTGTAACACTTTACTCATTTATAAAAGCTTTACGTGACAGCTGGAAGAAACCGCCCTTCCCCGCACTGAGTAATTAAGGTGAAAAGCGGCTTGGCAAGTCAGCCGGTGAGCTACCGACTCGAAATTTCATCGCTAATCACAAGGAGATACAATTATAGGTTTGCGTGCTATTACCAAGGTCATATCGAGGACAGTAGCAGTATATTCGTGAAAAATGAAGCTTTTTGATGTAGGTCAGAATTCTTTACAAACGTTCTTACCGTGTTTCATCATGAGAAATGTCTAGATTATGTTTTTCTTTTCATGGAGTACCAAGCACTGTCCACACTTACAATCAAATAGTGCTGATCAAAGAAGGCTATTCACTGGAAAAACTGTGTTCGTGAGATTTCATGAAACCTTTAGAGCGAGGTATCAGATTCAGATGATAAGGATAGAAGGCTCTTGTGGCCTGTGTTAATCCTTGCAAAGTATATCTCTGCAGAGATCTAACTTCTCTTTGAAAGCGTTCACCGATGGAGCTGATACTACTGAATCAGGTAAGGAGTTCCAATCGTTGACCACTCTGTGAGAGAATCTAAATTCTGCACGTATTTTAATCGTCCTTGGTTTGAGCACCTTTTTGCGGTGACCCCGTAAATGTATCCTAGAAGGGGAGAAAAGGTTAGAAAGGTCAGTTCCTAAATCACCCTTAAGTATACGGTATGCTAAAATTAAGTCGCCTCTCTTCCTTCGGTATGATAACGGGAAGAGATTTAAATGCTCCATCCTCTTATCATAAGGAAGGTGTGAGATACCACTAACTAATTTTGTTCCTACTCTCTGTACTCTTTCCAGAATATGTGCCTCCTTTTTGAAGCATGGACTCGTCGCTTGTATGCAGTATTCTAGATGAGGCCTGACATATGTTGCGTAGAGTATTTGGAACATGCCCTCGTCTAATCGTTTGAAAGCCCTTCGAATTGCCCATAGCATTCGAAAAGCTTTAGCTGCATTGCAATTTGCAGTTGTTTTCAAATCATTGCTGACAATGATTCCTAGGTCCTTCTGTTCGTTAACATCAGGTAGTTCTGCATCCCCTAGGGAGTACGACGTATAAGACTTCTGACCTAAGTGCATTACCGCGCTTTTCCTAGCATTCATTTCCAAACTCCATAGGCTTGACCACTCAGCTAATTTATCTAAATCAGTTTGTAGGGCCGACCTATCCTCGTTATTGTTTACAGTTTTCCATATCTTAATGTCATCTGCAAATAATAATGAAGATGAAGAAAGAATCCCTGGTAATTCGTTAACGTATAATAGGAATAGCAATGGACCTAATACAGTTCCCTGGGGCACTCCACTGGATACTGCTTTCCATCCTGATAGTACACCGTTAACTCTAACCTTCTGCCTTCTATCCATTAAGTAATCTCTAAACCACTCACATAGGCATTGGTCTAGTCCGAAACCTTTCAGTTTACTAAGGAGACCTAAGTGGGATACTTTGTCGAACGCCTTGCTAAGATCAATAAAAACCACGTCCAACAGATGGTCCCTATCTCTGGCCTCAACCCAGTCTTCCCTAGCCAATAGTAGGTTTGTCAAGCAGGATCGTCCTGGTCGGAATCCATGCTGTTCCACAGCCAACAAGCCATGTGTTTCAACATAAGCTAATAGTTGATCCCTTATAATAGTTTCCAATACCTTTGCAATAATGCATGTCAGACTTACCGGCCTGTAGTTAGATACCAATTGCCTATCCCCGTCCTTGAAGATAGGGCTTATAATGGCATCCTTCCAGTCCCTGGGTAGCTTAGCCTGCGTCAGAGACATTTGGAAAATCTCCGTAAGCGGAATATATATTATATCCGCCAAGGAAATTAACAACTTAGGGTGAGTCCATCCGGCCCAGGTGATTTACCTGGCTTCAGTTTAGACAGTAGTTTGAGAACCTTTGTGTGCTCTACCACAATTGAGGGCATCTGAGTGGCGATGGCAGTGACCTCGCCATATCCCTGGGTGGTACTATCAGACGTCACAGAAGTATTCAGAGAGGTTTTCAGCCTTCCTTCGTCTGACTCAGCCGCTTCTCCACTAATGGTTATGAGTGACGGTATACCACTGCTAGTTTTAGTCCTACGTTTAATATACGAGTAAAACCTTTTTGGGTAATGAACGCAATCTAGTACTAATCGTCTCTCGTACTCTATACGACTCTTGTTAATCGCATACTTACAGAGGTTTCGAATTTTGCGGTAGTCTTTCTGGAAGTTTTCCCTTCCTGTCATAACAAATTGGTCCCATAAGTTCTTTCGCCGTCTTAATAACCTCCTTATTTCACTAGTGATCCAAGGTGGTTCATGCGACGGCTTTCGAGGAGTGTACCAAGGTATAAAAGGTGAAGTGACACGATCTAGTGTATTCCTAAATCCTACCCAAGTTTCCTCGACTTGTATCAACTGACCAGTCAACAGCAGTTCCGGATTCCTTGTATATCCGCTTTCCAAATGTTTGGACGAGCAGATTTTGGCCTGTGCATGAGAGAATGAATCCTAAACGTAAAAGCAATGACTATGTGGTCACTGCTGCCAAGCGGGGAAGGCACCTAATGTTACCAACGTCCTCCTTCTGGTGTGTCAATACCAAGTCTAGAGTAGATGGATCATGTTCAGGGTGATACCGTGTTGGTGCATGCATATGTTGCACGAGTGCACATTCAAGCACTGTCAATGTGAGCTCCCTATTGAAACAGGTATACAAACTAGTGGAGTTTAATTCCCCCCAATTAATATGTGGAGCGTTAAAGTCGCCAACAATCAGACACCTATTTCTACTACCCCACGCCCTCAAGTGATTTAGAACGAAGTCATCAGCTTGGCTAGCAGGACTTCTGTAAATAACTCCGATCGTTAAAGTGCCTTTGTTTAAGTTAATGATGCAACTTGCGGCTTCACTGGTGCCGCTGTCATGAGCTTCTGACAACGTTGACCTGATCCCTATGTCATCCCGGATGTAAGAGCAACCCCCCACCTTTCCGACTACTTACTCTGTCTGCTCGTATGCAGATATACCCAGGTATGAGTGGAGTTAAGTCTACACCCACTAACAACCACGTCTCAGTGATAGCAATTACATCAGGTTGTAGTCTTTCAGATAACTCTCCTAATTCGGCGAGCTTATTCCTAAGACTACATGCGTTCGTATAGCACACCGAAACACCTACGTGTTCACCCGGCTTATGAAGAGAGGTCTCGGCAGCATCGGTTTCCGAGACCTCACCACCCGAAAACCCAATAGTTTGAGGTCCTTTCGCCTTTCTCTAGCCTGGCCTTTAGTTCAGCCACGGCTTCTCTTCTTTTGATTCTATCTTCCAAAGGCCAATCAGGCCTTATTTTTAGACTTTTGTCGTTGACTTTGAACGCGTTGTCGAGGATGGTCCTCCTCTCTGTTTCGTTCCCTAAAACTACCTTAAGTAGTCGTCGAGGAGTTCCTGTAGCATCAGGGTTTCGTTTTCCGATCCTGATGGCCTTTCGTACGTGTACTCCAGTTGTTTTTTCGGGAAGTATTTCCCGGATAATGGAGCTGATCGCCTTCAGATCATCTGCATGTCGGGCAGCTGGATCTGTATTCTTAGATTCCTCCAAATTCCAGATGATAACACTTTAACTACAGTCCGTGGGTTTCTGAGTTTGGTTGATACTAACAGCCGTCGAGACCTTGTTGGCTACTGTTTCTTTCCTAGTTTTATTTTGCTTCTTACAACAACAGCAGAATTTACTTCACAACGTTAAAAATCCCACTCTCCTTTTTCAAAGCGCGCGCTATCCACGCTATCACCATCATCTTTCCCACATATTCGGTGAACTTGTCAACCAGCTACCCACTGCTTTATTTCTCCTATATTCTGTGCAATTCATTTCTAAAATCTAGACGTGTCACATAGCAATGCGTCTGTTAATCTAATTGAGAAGATGAAGTCCCACTGCTAAGGGGAATAGTTAGTTATCACCTTCATTGCAAATAACACACATTAAAATGCTGTTTTTTATGTATATTATGTGAAATACTTTTTTGCACCTAAGTGCATTTTGGAAGAAACGTCAACTAAAGATACAACAGAAGAGATCATACGACTATATATATATATATATTGTGAATACATCCCAGAGTGAGCATCTAACACATCCATATACAGGATTTATAAGGGGGGGGAGGATAAGAAGTGAAAAGTAACCAAAAAAGATACAATATGCTATATTAATATAAGTTATTCAGGGTATGAAATTTAAAAAAAACTGATTGTGTATCTGAAATCCAAAATTGAGATCGGTTAACAGTCTTATTAATAAAACACAGTCAGCATTCTTTAATGCGCAGGAAGCTGCCTCTATGTATGCTGATGCAGAAATACGGCTGGGATTTTTACGATGACTAACATTACGCTTGTAATGACGACCCAAGAGATACATATTTTGTTGTTGTTGTTGTTGAAATTAACAGGTGTAAATGTCCGGATATACACACGTGAAAATTGAACAAAAACAACTGAGAATTAAATAAATAAGTAAATGGAACAATAAACGGTAGTAGGAGTAGGAGTAGTAGTGGTGGTGATAAGTATCAATTTCCATGTTATTTACAATAATGATGCTTTAATCATACATATTAATGAACAATAAATTAACTCACTAGTTAACAAATTATTATAAGTACAATAAGAACAAACAATCGTATTAATAAAAAGCATCAGAAGCATAAATTAACAGAATAAAGAGGCCATTGATATGGAGAATGATTTCTAATAAATAATTATTGGGTATATATATATATATATATATATATATATATATATATATATATATATATATGCAACTGTAATGACAGTAAGTAACACAACGGCAAAAACTTTACGAGGATATAAAAGATCTGTTCATGATGAAAACAAGGGATTAAATATCTATATATTAGAAATTAACTACTTAATGAAATAATTAATATTATCAAATCAAATATAAAACTTTGGTTCTTTAAAACAATCAATAATATTGATAGTCTAAAAAGGAAACTGTAACAGTAGTGGCGATGATATTATGATTTCAGACATAAAATATTGACAGAAGTCGTTGAAAAAAAAGAAGGAGGAAGAGGAGAACAAAATATAGACTAGATCTGCGCGTTTTCCTGGACAATGGTCAAACATAACCAACTAGGAAAGTGTATTTATTAAAGAGACAACCTGACAGAGGAATGTACAAACTGGATGGGAAGAAAAGCTGAAAGAGATCAAAACTTTTGGAAAGTATCAAAATGTTTTGGTGAGTGTTTCCAAGATTTGTTATTATTTGAAAGATCATCATTGGTTGAAGTGAGGTCTGTGAAACAAGAATTATTATTTATAGACATTATGTTTTCTGGTTTACTTGATGTACGCGAATTACCGTTGGTGTCATCGTGTCGTTTCTCATTAACATCATTGGTGAAAGTATCAGTTTCACCACTGGTACATCGGTTCCTGTATGAATTTGACAAAAGTGGTGTCGGCATTAGTTCCAACTCTACTAGAAGAGCAAAGTGATCAGATGGTATATGAACGTGTGGACAACCAAGTATTTTCTTTTCTTGAAACCATGGTTCACATATTTGATCCAGACTGCCCAAAAGTCGGAAGTGTTGTCGCGTAAAGAGAACATAATCTATCATCCCTTTGAAGTCATACCTAAATAAGAAACAGTTAGTGAAATCTTTAAAAGAAAAAAAAGAACGATGCGTCGTAATTACAAACTAAGGTGGGTTTTTCGTGAAAGGTGATGCTGTCATAAAATATTACTCAACCATTTACTTTACCATTATTATTATTATCTTAGCTGTATGTCACTATATCTTAGAAACTTTCGGCTTCGAATGTTTCACGACAGCTAGCAAGGAGACCTTATGTTCAAGAGAATTATTCCCCACTGAGAGGCTTGAACCCTCATCATTAAAAAGCTATGTGTGGAAAAGTAGGGTAACCAACCTCTTGTAGGAACAGACGTGGTTAAATATACTGTCAAGCTTTCTAAAGTGACTGATAGTTAAACCAAGTTACTTCACTTTAATGGATGTTGAGCAGTTGTAAGCTATGCACCTATTGAAATGACATTTTACAAAATCATTTCATTCATCTAATGGATACAGTATTAAACTCTTAAACAATGTCACTAGTTCATTTAATAAATGCACAGCATTAAGCGCTAAATCATATGCCGAACAGTATTCACTGTTCATAATCTGCAGTAGCAGACGATAGATAAATAAATAAATGGTCATGATCCAGTGACCGTCTTTTATTCAATAATTTATGGGTAAAGAATAAAAAAGTTATTTCACATTTAATATTTTAGCGAAAATAAATAAAATTAAATATTTAAGAAGTTAACCTTCATTATCAATTTAACTGTATGAATTACCCTCAATATGGAGAGTTTAAAGAGATTTACAGCTTAATAGTATTTGGACACACAATAGGAAACGAAATATACGCACGGATAGACAAAAGAAAGTGAAGAAAAAGTTTTAAAAAAACGTGATACTTACGTGAAATTTGTTAAACACATGCCCTCAGAATCCTGATAAGCACGATCAAAGGTGAAACGATGCCTTAGAGAATTGCCATCTATAGCCCACTTCTCTAAAAGTCTCCAATCTTTAAACATATACTTATAACCATTGTTGAGAAAATCACTGTGTGTCAATGATACACTACCTTTAGTAAGAAATTCTATTACTCCAGATTCAGGTAATGAATTGAGATCACCACACAATATAACAGGCATATTAATAGCTGGTGAAAAAGGACCCGGTAGGGCTATTTTAGATGACAGAGGAACAGAACGCGACAATGTTGGTGATAATTGTTTCGCGGCGCTTCTAGATGTTTTAAGAAATCTATCAATGTACGCCCATAATTCCGCCGTCCACAAAATCGTTTGAATCACCTTTACATCTGAGTGTTCAGGATCCCAATGAATGTGACCAGTTGTAACACAGAACTGACGTCCTCCAGTACCATCTGAAGTTAAATGAAAATGAATTATTGGTTATAAAACATAGGTTTAATATTCAAGTGTTGGTTTATAGGGATTTGACTGATTGGTTACAGGATTTCACCATGAGCTGACAATGGCTAGACGACCATTGGAAAACCTGGAAGTACTGGACAGCTGTTCCGTCCTAGTTCGGGACTCTTAATCAGAGCTCACCCACCGGGGTTCGAACCCAGAACCTTGTGGTTACGAGTCTCAGTGGCTTAATGGTGTACGAGCTCGCCTTGTAACCAGAAGATCCTGGGTTCGAACTCCCGAGGGTGCGTGTTGGTGGAGAGTCTCGAACTAGGACGAAACATCTCTCCAGTACTCCCAGGTTTTCTAACGGTTCTCTAACTGATGTCAACTCATGATGAAATCTTGTAACCAATAACTTTAGTTTAAACCGCAAAAGCAGCAATTCTATGAACAATTTATTATATTACACAACTTAAAGTACAAACCATTGGGAAAGTATCTGAATGAGAATGACATAGATATGAAAAAAAAAAGAGAATGACATACTTAAGTTTTTGGAATCATTATCGTACAGTAGAATATTAACTCAAGAGCAGACTTAAATGTTTCTATAACCGTCATTCAACTTATTTATCTTTTAAGAAAATGAAGAATTTATCCAATCTTTCTTTGATGTGAAGAATATATGAATGACAGTTTGTATAATCTAAATCGGCTATGACAGTTAAATTGCTAACAGCGACAACGGATGAGTGATGACACAGCACTTACTAACAACGATTCTAGTCGTAGCGACATACTTCGTCGCTATGTTCACCTAAGAACATAAATAATATATTTTTTTACATATTTGACAATATCATATATGGATTAGGAAATTTTTTGTGAGGTATTTTACTGAAGAAGGAGCTTCAGAGTTCTTGCTGGCCTGTAGCAGTAAATGTTGCTTGATAGCCATAACTAGACAGCAGATTGCAGATATATATATATATATCTGCTTTTTCATGATTCATGTTGTTATATGTCGTCTGTTGCATCAGACGTCGGTGGCACAGTGGTTAGGACTCTCGCCGACCATGCACATGGTCTGAGGTTCGATCCCCTGCCGGCGCACACCTGATATCAATGGTCGGCCTGCAAAATTTGGGCTACCGATATCCATGCTGAAAATTCCATACTTGTACCAAAAATACAGTGTGGAATCAAGCTGTAAATCAAAAACAAAATAAAAAATAAATAAGATATCCTTCGATCCACTCGCATCCTAGTGATGCTCAACCACAATGGTGTATTTCCAGGGGTGTGCTATATCATGTTGAATTTACCGGAAATGATGTATTAAGATGTTTTATTTCTTTTTATTACTTTACGTTCCCAGGGGAATATAGAACTTCCATACAGACCTTTGCATTCTTAGTAGCTGTGGCGTTTTTTTTTACTGGTTGGGGGTTTGTTAACCCCACATTCAACCTTCCCCTTTACCGGCGCCTTACTAATTTACTGGCTAAACTAGTTAAAGGAGTGCTTCGACCGGGGATCAAAACCCTGACCAAATGCGTTGTTGACGAGCATTCTACCACTGAATCACCGATACCCGATGTATTGAGAACAATTGTTATAGTCCATTATTCCAGCTGCTGTTGTCTTTATGAAGTCAACATTGAGAAGAGATTACGCGGTATGCGATGTGTTAGCAATGTCTTTCAAAATTAAAATGATACAAAACAATAACGAAATTAAGTTGCAGAAAAAGATAGATAACTTGGTAAAGAGAAACTCTGCATACCAAAAGCTCCCTTAGTTTCAAAAATAACGCCCACTGCAACATTATCACGTGCGCCAACACGATTCAGCATAGTTGGTGAAGGATTTTCACACATACTTGTGCACGAAAGCATAAATTCATGGTGAAATTCATGCAGCTTTTCAAACCTGATAAAAAAAGTATTTTAAAAAACAGATGTAACTGTAAGACAAGTTATTACTCACAATATAACCATACTGTCTCCGTTTGGCTAAAAAAAATGCAAATTATTTCCTATCAGTAATAATGGAGATTCACTGAGCTAAGTTCACTATTTCCATTAACTTTATCATTATGACGACACCAATATGAAGAACGATTCAGGTTAAACATAACAGTTATGCGACTACACGAGTGAGTCAGTGATTCAGCTGCAGGAGTGTTTACCGATCATGCACGTGGCTCGGGGTTTGAGTCCCGACCAGCGCACCCCTTCCCCCCCCCTCCCAATGGCCAGTTATAATCAAGACAAAGAGGGAAGTTTGGGCGTGAGGCTAGCAACTCCACTCCGTAAAAATAAAACACCACTGCTACTGAAATTTCAAAAGTCTAGTTTGACGCTATATGTTCCACCCGGAACGCAAAAGAATAAAAAAAACTACACAATAGTAAAATCTTGTATTACTTAAATTATTACTTCGTTCAACTGAATGAAAAGAAAAACTCGTAATAAAGAAGAAAAGTATCGATACGATAAATCATTTTCGATAGCTATGTAATCGTATTTACGTTCAAAAGAGAATTCATATTATAACAAACTGGATACTGATAATTGTGTTCTAGAAAAATGTTTCACGAATTATGAGGAATAATTTAGAATGGAATGTGTGTGTACATTCAGGTGGAGATCAAAAGTCGAAAGTCAGTATTACACAATAATAGTGCAAGAATGACCTACTCAGTCTGAATTAATAAAAGTCAGTGGAAATATGGTAGTGTTTAATAAATAAAATTCTGCATGGGGAATGCAATGTTACTGAAAAATAATGGTTATTAGTAATAAAATATTAGTGGTAAGGATGCTTATCTTCATCCTTTGATAGATTTTTGAACATAAGCATACTTACCGGAGTCAAACAATTGTGTTTTTTTTTACCTGAAGGCGATATTCATTCCCGTCGAAGGGGATAATGGTGCGGCAATGTTTGACCGTGGAGGCAGTGCCTAGGAAGTATATCGCACTAATCAAAAAACTTACTCGACCGTGTAGGAGCTTACAGAGAGTTGTCATTTGAATTACTGACAACCAGTATTATCCACCAGGGATGTGCTGTCTTCATTTTTGCTTAAATTCATCATAGATGTACCAAGAGATGTGAATTTAATCTACTGAACGACTTACGGACTACCTTTTTACCACAGTAGAGTCTCATCAGTTTAGCCTACAGATGGTATGGTCCTTCTAGCGGAACATACACTGGGAAAATACAGAGTATTCTGAATGGCATAAGCAGAAATCTTTGTATGTTTAACATGATATACGAGACTCTTGCCATCAATATTGTAATGATAATCACTATTTTTCAGTAGCATTGCATTCTCCATGCAGAATTTTATTTATTAAACACTACCATATTTCCACTGACTTTTATTAATTCAGACTGAGTAGGTCATTCTTGCACTATTATTGTGTAATACTGACTTTCGACTTTTGATCTCCACCTGAATGTACACACACATTCCATTCTAAATTATTCCTCACAATCCGTGAAACATTTTTTAGAACACAATTATCAGTATCCAATTAATTGCAGTATGAATTCTCGACTATATAGGTTATTGAAAATGATTTATCATATCGATGCCCTCCTTCGCTGTTAAACCTTCTCTTGATTTTGTTCAATTTCTTTCTGATAAATTTCGCGGGTTGAGACTTCTTGAAATACAGAAATAAGGTGTGAGAATGGAATATACTTTGAAGAAGACGTCCCATGCTGCCGACCCTCATAAATCTTATTGAAAAAAAGAATTTCAAGCAGTAAGGCAATTTACTACTTTGATTGGACAATAGTCACTAGTGTAATGTGTCTAGTCTTACCTTCGGTGTAGACTGAATTCTATCAGACAGGTTTGCAATGTGGCCAACACTTTAGGTAGCTTGCTATGGCGGTGCAAATTGTTTTGATGATAATAGATGGTTGGAGGCAATCGGCCACAGGAAGCCTTGGACCTAGGTTTCGTGCGAGCTGGCACTCGTCAACAAGGCGTATCTGCAACCTTGAAGGAACTCATACCCCTCCCGGGATTCGAACCCGCGTCACCCAGTGCTGCAGTCAGAGATTTTACCACTGAGCACCAGAGAAAGGACTAGACGCATCAGACTAGTTAGTAGTACCCAGTCAAAGTATCCAATACATTCCTAGAGGAAGTCAATCACGAGCCTGAATGGCTCAGTGGTAACATCTCTGACTGCAGGCGGCGCTGGATGACGCTAGTGCGAATCTCAGAAGGAAAATGAGTTCCTTCAAAATTGCAGAGACGCCTAGATGACGAGTGCCAACTAGCACGAAACCTAGGTCCAAGGCTTCCTTCCGAATACCTCCAACCATCTACTATCGTCACGGCAAGTTACTGCTAATACCCACATTGTTGTAAGAAAGCAGTAGCATTTCAAAACTATTCATTGTATAAACGTTAACTGTGTCATGTTTTCATCCCACCAAATGAGTGTAGTTACAATTCTGTCTGTCTGTCTATTTTCGACATAGAACTTTGCACAAATGTGCACCAGTTAAAGTCGCCACACTCCGTGTAGCACGCGAAGCAAGAGAAGAAAGTACAAGAAAAGCATAATAGAAACAATGAGCAGAGGTGTGAGACAAAGGAGGAGTAATAACGAAGAACAAAACAGTTTCATTGGAGATCATAAGTCACAAGGAGTGGATGCATCTGCGCCACTGAGAACGATAAATTTGAGCCATGTCACCAATTGTTTCCAACCATAGATTTTTACCGTCCCGAGGACCCCAGTCTGGAAGTCTACACCTTCCTACATGGCTTAGACCAACTGTTGTGGATTTCATTGACTGGTGCAGCCAAGTTTTTGTTTGACCGCCGCTAGCTTTTTTCCAGCCTGACCCTATATCCGTTAACATTGCTCGTCGAGGGAGGCGATGGCTTGGCATACGTAACACATGTCCTAACCATCTCAGTCTTTGTAACTTCACGACTTCATCGATTGATTTCCCCTGTTTACCTAGAACTCTACGCCTAACCTCAATGTTGCTCACCTTATTATGCCACTTCACACGGGAAATAGAACGCAGGCACCTATGATCAAAGACGGCTACCACGCTTTTCATGTCTTCCACTCTCAGTGACCAGGTCTCACTTGCAGCCATAAAGGAGGACGGAGCGGACTGATGAGCAGTACACCCGCCCTTTGGTCGATAGTCGAACATCTCGTCTACGCCAGAGTCGGCGTAAACTAACAAATGCTGTTAATATTATTATTATTATTAAGTCCATTAGTACATCTATGATGAAGTTGAATAGAAATGGGGATAATGGGCATCCTTGACGGACACCGCTAGTCGTCACCAGTTCAGATGACAGCTCGCCGTAAGCCCTCACCTGGCTGTATGAGTACGAGTAGAGTGCCTTAGTCAGTGCAATATATTTTCTCGGAATTCCCTTTACAGCCAAGCATCTCCAGAGAACTTCTCGATCGACAGAGTCGAATTCCGCCTTTAGGTCAAGAAATATAATGACTGTTGGACTCCGGTAGGAATTCCTATGTTCTAGAATCTGTCGGAGGGTGAAGATATGATCAATACACCCTCTTCCTGGTCTGAAGCCTGCCTGGCTCTCTCGTGTTTGTGCCTCCCGAGCACCACTTAGTCTACGCATGATTATTGAGCCTAGGACTTTAGATACTATATTAGTCAGGCTAATCCCTCTGGTAGTTACAATTGAATTAAGTAAACGCTTGTCTTTCTGCTGATGACTAGCTTATATATTCAAGCGATTTATTCGTTTAGACTAAACAGGACAAGGAATATAAACAATGAGGAAGGAATGTCAACATTATTATGAGCATTTGAAAAATAAAACACAGTACTCTTGAAATAATTATTAGGAGTTGTAAAATAACGAAACAATAGATTTGCTAAAAGATAGACTAAAAGATGAGGCGCACACATCCTGTCAGCTTTAATAAGTTTTCTGCTAAGAGAACACATCCTGTTAATAGCATCTGCGCTGAAATATAGGAGCGTCTCAATAGAACAGATAGATTTTATAAAAAGCCTTTTCGTAATCTGACAGTCACAGGGTGCTCAGAACAGAATATGTGGAATCTGAAAAGATTAAAAGACGCAATAACTCTACAGCCTTTATTTGTTTGGTATTTTAAAGACGAATTTGAAATGTACGAGAGAAAGCAACGATAGGATGAACACGAGAACCAGCTTTTGGTTATTGTAGCTGATTATATTATACATATAAGTCTTAATAGAAAGACTGTTGTCCATGATACATGTTCGTTGACTGATTCATCAATCACAGTGGTATGCGCTTCAAAGCGTAGAGAATGCGCTTATTAGTTTTTATGGTTGAAGTTTCATGCTAAAATTATTATTATTAAGAACTGAGAATATCGATGGAATATGCTACACAGCTACATTCTTAAACAGTATGAGATTAAAAATCCACGAGAAGAACCGGAACGCTTCTGTGCACCCGGACGATCATGCACTCAATAAGTAATACTGATATAAGAATACTGCTAATATTACTATTATACGACTTAATGACAATCATTAGTTAAATAAAAGTTATTATTATTACGGCATTTTTAATAAAAAAAGGCTAATATCACTCTATTATAACTATCATCGTCTGCAATAAAACTCACTTATCCGTCTGCCAAAATATAGCGCATCCGTCGACCTTTTTACTCTCTTTTAACTCCATCGTCCGCCTTCTACTCTTTGGTAAAAAGACAGCATCATAGTTCAACTTTTGTAACTCCGGTTTGAAAACCTCTTCAAACTGATCAGTTCGCAACTCCTATGAAGAAAAAATAATAATAATGTGACATGTAACATCATTTTGCATTAAATAATGCCAAACAAACTTTCACAATACTTCGGAGTTAAAAACCAGTTTTTTTTCCTGCATCGGTTGGTTGGTGAATGACCATCATTGTATAGTTGGCATAGGCCGAATTCTGACAAAAAAACATCCACTCAAGTGTGTATATAAAGTTAATGGGCAAAGTCACAGTTATGTAGATGTTAAACCCCTCAGTGACCTAGTTATTATGCTTATAATTACAGTAGGGGTATACCAGCAAAAGGCACGTTCCCTCTAATATTAGAATGTACTATTCATTATTTGTAAAACTACTGATTCTCTCTTAAAAGGACTGGATTATATACATGAATCGATTATTTGATCGAAACCAGTGACAGTATCAACACCTATACATATGTCATTCTGTTACCAGAGAACCAGTTTATGGACGAAGACTTAATTGTAGATATATGACCATTTTTAATTTCAACAGCTTATTATAATGAGTTATTCTGACTTTACAGTCAAAAAGTGCAAACTTAAGATTCCGAAAAAATATAAAGTTTTTTTAAGTACTACTTGAAGAACACTTTACAAGAGTGACCAGTAACAGACATAACTCCATTTTAGATATTTTATGATGTCTGGAGAAAAAAGCATCGGTAGTTCAGCCGTAGAATGCTCGCCAACCACGGAAGTGTTCCAGGGTTCGATCCCCGACCACCAAAGCTCTCCTAGACCTCACTAAGTCCGGTAGTAAGGCAGGTAAAGAGGGAAGGCTGGACGTGAGACCAGCAACCCCTCCCCGCAAACATACAACACGACTGCTACCGAAACTTTAAAACCCTAGCTTGAAGCCCTATGTCCCAGTGGGAACGTAAAGAAATAAAAAGAGGAATAACAAAAAAAAGAGGAAAAAATCTAATAAATAATTTAAACAATGTGAAAGTAATTAATACAAACGAGTACTCACAAAAATTGTAGTAAAGCAAAAAATTTTGTTAATGTACATCAGTAACAACCAGTTGGAATAATAATAATATATAGAATCACGTGTAGTATAGTTGATTTCCCTAAACATAAGAGTACATAGAGTGTGTAAAAAAGGTGGATAGGAGAGCAGAAAGAGATAGAGTGAATAAGTGTCAGTGAGAAACTTTGATCACTGGGCGTTTTAGCCTACCAAAGCTTCTCAACACATAATTTAAATTAACAATGAGATGTTTCTCACGTTGGTTCATCACATAAGCTGTAATAATTATCTACTTAAACAAGTAAGGTGAAGAAATTGAATGCAATTCAAGTGAAAATTAGTTAAAAGGATGATTAGATTTTAATATGGATAACAGTACCAAAGTGTAACTAGGAGTTCAAAATAGCAAACTTCCTCATCAAAACAAGATTAAACGATATTTGCGTCATAGAAGAAATCACATGAAGTTGTAACACCAAAGAAATGGAAGAATTTAGTTACCACTATCGTATGCACGAAATGAAGAGTAACAGTGAAGGAAACAGGACACGAGTAGTTGTTTGTGCAAACTATATTACTAACACAAGCCTACTGAAATGTAAAAGTAGAATTTTAACACTGTGGTAGAATACACATCCATTCCATATCAGACAAGTTCATTCGATATAACACATTATGATACACTACTAACCACTAGATGGTACTAATAATAACAGCTTTATTCTAAACAGTACTTTTGGTACAAATATGGAATTTTCAGCATGCAGTACAGTATTGAATCTAACTTTCTCATTACAGACATAATAATTTTGAAAAAAGGCATTCACGCTGATAATATTATTCAATTGGTAATTTCCTATCTTACACTCTTTCTCATCACATAAAATGTGTGCCTGCCCAATAAGGTATTATGGAGTTAATATACTTAGTTGTCCTAGCATACAGCTCTTCTATAGTGGCTTCTAGTTCTACTTGATGAGATGCATGAAGAAAGTTGTGCATAGAGAGGAAGCTCAGAGTCTGACAAGATAATATTTGCTAATTTCCTGCAGGAATCCAAGTGTCTATCTACAATAGTATTAACAAGCTGGTTTAGGGACAGCCCAATTGCCCTACTGACAAATTTTAGTGCCTGTCCTTCGCAGTAAAACAAAGTCTTACTTAAGTAGCCTAGGAAAGATTGATGGGAGAGCAGTAATGAAGGATAGGCGGAATACAAGAATCAACAAACTTAGAAATTATTATTGTTATTGTTCCCTTAGCTTCCTGCACGGCTTCGACTGCACGTCTCCACTTCCTTCTGTCTTCTGCTGTACTTTTCACCTGCATCTCATCTATGTTAGTCCATACTCTTTCAACTCCTCTTCACACCATCTCCTCCATGTCACCCTTGCACTGGCATCCCACTCGCCGCTTCCCATTCTGTCGGGTTCCACTCGAGCAATCGCCTGACGCGCGCGCGATGTCACCAACCGGCCTTCGCAACCAGTGTCCAATCCATCTAAATCCACTTTCTCCTGCATATTTGTTGGGCGATTCGTTCTTCTTTTGTTTCTTCCCATAGTTTCTTGTTGGTGATTCTTCCCGGCCCCACCATCTGATCTTCAGTATAGATCCAGCGAAGACAGTTGTTGGTTGGTTGATAAAGGCCTGCAACAGGCTGTTGGAAATATTCTTTGTGACCCGCCCGCCAAGTTTCTCATCCGTATAGAAGAGCTGACTGACTGACTTGACGTTTGTATTGAAAATCCGACCGAATTTTGTTGTTGATGCTGGCTGAGTGACGAAGATTTCCACATTGGTTTCAGGTTGATGAGTGAATGTGTTTCTCGCCTTCCCGATTCTCGCTCGATTTGACATCCTCGTCCGTTCCGACTTCCTGTAGTTGAGACAATGCTCCCTAGATAATGGAGTGAATGAAGTAACCTCTTTCAAATCCCTCCCGTTGATGGTGATTGACGCTGGATTTTGCTGTTGTTGTTGTTGTTGTTGCAGCCATTAGAAGATCTTTATCAAACTTAGAGACTGACAAACCAAAGGAGTCACTAAAAAATTTGTTATGCGGCAGGAAAGATATAATAAGCAACTAAGTAAGAGAAATCCACATATACATATCGACCCGATTCAACAATTACTGGAAAACACAAAAAACAAGGATTAGTTTTGAGTTCAGGTGGACAGAATAGTCAGAGAAAATGTCAGCATACAGGTACGTGACTTTGAGATAGCCAGTTGCATCCAAAGTCAGCAAGCATAAGCTACTAAACCACACAAGGAGTGTAAATTTATATAGGTGATGGTGATTGACGCTGGATGTTGCTGTTGTTGGTTGGTTGGTTATTTTCATAACCTCCGTCTTGTCTATGTTCACCTGGAGTCCTGTCTTCGCCGGCTGCTTCTTCGACCAGTTTGTCGGTTTGTGTGACATCAAACATAAATCATCCACGTGCGAAATCCAGGTCTTCTTAGTCCTTCACGTCGAAACTTAGAAATTAGAGACGAGATAATACCAGATCGTCTTAACTTCCTAACGTAGAACGTAAAAAAAAACATGACTTGAGAAGACTGGAAAAGATGAGAGAAAATATATAATCCAGGGTATTTAACATCCGACTTAGTTTCAACTTCAGTGCCATGATGGTGGAAACATGCGAACTTAACACCTCATGCAAGTAACGCTTGCATCTTAAAGTCAAATTAACAGCCTGACATTCGGAGACACTAAGCTCAGGACCATTTGACAAGCATCACTAACTAATTTCTGACAAAAAGTCGTTCATTTTGGAACAGTTTGACTGAGAAGTAACGAACACAGAAACAGTCCGATCATAGACATACTTTACAAAATTGGTGTCCATCGAAAACTTCTTACTTTTAGTAATAGCAATATACTGACACGATTTCCTGACTTGTTTTATATTATATTATTCTTAGTATCTCTTGTCTGCTAACGTAATTTTTTGTATATCCGAGATAGGTGTTGCGTCGTTCCCATTCGCGTGTGTGTTGATGCTAATTCCACAAACAAACACATTTCCTAACGAACTTTTCTCTCCATATAACCGTATTAATTTTTAATAGTTTTACCCTACCTTACCATATCGTGTGATTACATGCGACTGCATGCATAGCAACATTTACCAAGCTTTTTTCGAGATTATTTAACTTGGGAAGGTTAACCATACTAGATACAAACTAAATTCCTATCCATCACACTGCGCATGCAAATTTGATTTAGAGTCACTAGGATGCAAGGAAAAAAAACAAAGTATATCTGACAAAAAGAAGACTACATCTAATAGCGTGAAATCTTGGCGACCTGTTTGAAAACTTGGGCTACCAAAAAACTTCCTTCGCTCTATTGAATATGTTTTCTTCCGTTTCGTTTTGTTTTAATCGATTAAGACATAAACTCTAGTGGTATTACCTACTCTTGTGTTTACAAGCACCTGATTCGCGAGTTCCTACTAAACTTGAGAGAAGGTCTGATTGTGGGTGGCAAAGTGTTCCGATAAACGAGATAACTGTTCTTCAGTTATTTTCCTGGGTCTCAAATTGAACTTCTGAACATCTTACAATTAGCTTTCAAACAGATATCGTGGATTTCTTGAAGAAGCCAAAGCAGATATATCATAATGGAGTTGTTTCTGCTTCAGCTCAGAGACCATTGCGTCGTAGGAGATACTGTCAATTAATATTTTACTTGAAGATATTGTACGAAGGGGGAATATCATGCAATAAACTCCTGTGAAAATTCTGTACATTTTATAAATACTGTTCAGAATAAAGATGTTATTTTTATTATTTTTTAAATAATAATTTTTAAAAATGCAAATGTATACACGTTTAACTTCAAAACCTACTGTCTACTTCAGTCTACAATATAGTCTACACATAAGCATCAAGTAACACTTACTGCTACCGACTGGCAATAGCTTCAGCACACAGTTCAAATAGATAGCTTAGAAAATTCTTCGATACACTACATGTTGTCAAAATATCTAAAGAAATATAACGTATATCATTGTGTGAACACAGAAACGAAATACGCAGCGTTGTTAGTAGGATGACCAATGAACCGGCTCTAAATTTCTATCTTCTGGTAAACTAACTGGCCTCGACCTACTATTAGTTTTGACTCGCGTCACAAACCTTACTGTCATTATATAGTAATTGGTAACTAGATTTATTGTATCGTTCAACCGAAAAAGTTTATCTTTGGAAGAGTTAGCTGGTTTAAATGCCATCCTAATTTCAGCGTTATTAAGAAACCTAATGTCAGGCCTCTGATGTTCCTTCCTTATATGGTAGTACTATCTATTCCATGAATCCTTTGTTACTTTTTTCTCATTACTACTTTTATTTGTCCTTATTAGTCCTAATAAACAGCTGTTAGGCTTTTCTTATTGTTCCAGACCTAGCTCCTGAACCAACCACACAGCCACCGGCAGCATTACTTAGTATCTGACAAATTACCTTTCACCAGCATACCAATATATCTGAGGCTATTACTGAGTTCAACTAGATTCCTTTTGTATCTCTATCATTTAAAACTTGTTCAAAAAGTTTTTAATTATTATGTCTGAAATAACATTGAACATATGATCTAATTTAGTAGACTGTAAACATGACTTTTGTTGTAAGTGTGACACCAATGTAAAAAACAAATCTGCTTTAATTCTAGTTCTGAAACAAGGTATAAAAAACCAAACAACACGCTCTGTCTTTAGCACAATGTTGTACAAACTCACTATCTTGATATACATTTGTGAATGAAACACAACTTACATACATACACACACACACACACAAACACGAACACAGAATTCACATGAGTAGATAATTTCAGTATATTCATTACACTATTTCTAAAATCTACAATTCTCACAACTCAACAAATTTATGAACTGATGTTTAATTCTTTGTCATTCTCCCAAGCTATTGTTTTGAGCTGCCGCCTGCCTAGCTTCAGATCACAAAACCAAGACCCGTAGCACTAATGATTTCAGTAGACTAATAATGAAAGTTAGTCGGATATCCCAATCATACAGGACACTTGTGTAAGCCTAGACTAAATGTTTGGGCTAAACAACTTTGAGTTGAATCCAAGGGCTATATTCAATCATCATGAGCAACTGTAACAAAAGTGTACATTACGCATAACTTCGGGATAAGCAGATATCAAAATACAGAATTTAAATAGCATATAATGCATAGAGTCATGAGTTCCTTCAAGATTGCAGATATCCCTTGCAGACAAGTACCAACAAGCACATAACCTAGAGGTCCCAGACTACGTGTCGATTGCCTTCAAACATCTAATCAACAACTATACAGAAAATAATTATATCAGTAACTAAATAAAACTTCCTTATTCTTTTGATGAACAAAGAACTGAACCTTTAACTAACCTGTAGACATATAATGTTTGCATGATATATGCGTATTTCATCAAGAATAGCTCGCCTCCGGTAATCCCAGCTTAAAGCCCAAGAAGGACAGTATGGGTACATCATTGGTGTAGCATAGTTAGGACTCAGTAGATTGTAACACATTAGGGTAAATGCAACTAAGAAGCAAAACAACAAAGATAATAAACAAAAAGTATTAAGAAGAGGTGCAACACATAGTTCTAGCAGTAACAATTAAAGAAAGAACAGAAAACCAAAATATTTACTGGAGCCTCCACAATAGTCAATTCGTTTAAGAAACAAGTATGTTAAAACTGTTATTGTGCTTATATTTAATAATATCTTTGCCATATGATGGGATCCCACATATTTTGGTATTGACTGTTAATCTTGCATATATGGTATATCATCATTCTCACACATTTTTGTTATTGACTGTTGATCTCGCACATATGGTATATTATCATCTCTCACGCACTTTGTTATTGGCTATTAAGATCAATTATTTCAAATGCTGTTAGCTGTCCATATTGTTGTAAAATGTATAAATATCATGGCTTTCTTTGTCGTTGTTGTACTACAATACACAGTCACAGTCCAGCCTTTGTCTTTTGATATTTGCGTGCTTTACTAAATCGGAAGGTACGACAAGCAGATAGGCAGATTAGTTCAGGCGCAGACAGAACAAGGTGACAACGTCTTCATTTAATTCCCTACAGTTATAACAAATTGGCGACGGGGTTTTACCTTAATTGATTGCTGCTATAACAAGCAAGCGACGACGGGTCTTATTCTGTTCAGCGCAGCTATAGAACATTTTTGACTGTGTTAATTACAACCCAATTACAATGTCTATCTCTCTGGACGATCTCAAATCTATCTTGCAGCAGCAGCAAGTTCAGAATGAAGCAGCTCAACTAAAATTAATCGAAGCTCTCACTCAGAAGCTGTCCATTCAAGTTCCATCAACATCTCATTCTGACAAATATGAAAGCATCTCAAATTCCATTAGTGAGTTCAACTACGACCCAATATCTGGTCTCGTATTTGATGCATGGTTCAATCGTTACGAAGACGTTTTCCGTATTGAATGCTACATGTTTGATGATGCTGCCAAAGTCCGATTGTTACTAAGAAAACTTGGTACTGTTGAGCACAACAGATATGTTAACTTCATTCTGCCCAAGAACCCACGTGAGTTATCATTCGATGAGACAGTCACCGTTTTATCACAAATATTTGGTGAACAGTCATCCATGTTTAATATTCGGTATCAATGTTTTCAGTTGACAAAAATGCCTTCCGATGATTATGTCACTTACGCTGGCAAAGTGAACAAGGAATGTGAAAGGTTCAAACCACACGAAATGACATCAGATCAGTTCAAGTGTTTGATTTTTATTTGTGGGTTGAAGAACCCAGAAGATACTGACATAAGAACTCGACTTCTGTCACTCGTGGAACAAGATCCGAAAATGACTTTACAAATGGTGACAGCAGAATGCCTACGCTTAATCAACTTGAAGCACGATACTGCTATGGTGGAGTGCAAACGACAGTCGTCTGAATTTGGTTCAATTAACACAGTGAAAAGTCCTCCGATCACCGTTAAGCACACAGCACGTCAGTCTCAGAATTCAGCTAAACCTCCTTCAGTGTGCTGGCACTGTGGTTCGTGGCATTTTGTCAAGTTCTGTCCTTTCAAGAAGCATAAATGCCGTAATTGTCACCGTTTTGGACATAAGGAGGGTTACTGTACACCGCAGAAAAATTCTTCGGTGAGGAACAGAAGTAGTCGTTTCAAGCCGAAACAATCTCCTCGAGTACAGACCATTTTCACAACTTCCAAAGTCGATTTCGCCAGCAAACGTAAGTACATAACACTAGATATTAACGGCAAACATATTCGTCTTCAGTTGGATACGGCATTAGATATCACCTTAATTTCCCGAACTACGTGGCGCAAACTTGGTTGCCCACAGATTCTGCCGACCGAGCATTTCGCCAAGAATGTCTCTGGAGATATACTGAAACTCGTGGGTGAGATAAATTGCCAGGTTCAGTTTGGTGAGCATCACTTCAATGGTGTATGTTACGTTACAAACTACCATGATTTGAATTTGCTTGGTCTTGACTGGTTAGACAAGCTCCATATCTTTAATGTACCATTAAATTCAGTATGCTCTAATGTTTCGTCCTCACCACACAACGTTGTTCCCGGAGATGTATCTGATCAATCTCTCTTGCAACGCCTTCGTCAAAAGCACGCTTCTGTCTTCCAGGACAAACTTGGTTGCTGCAAACTGTTTGGCATCCAGCATATTCGTAGCCCCCCGTATCATCCCCAATCGAATGGACAGACTGAACGTTTCGTCGACACCTTTAAGCGTGCTTATGCAAAAGCGAAGGGGGAGGGAACAACAGAAGAAATTTTGGATAAATTCTTGCTGCATTATCGTACGAATGTAAAAGGACAGTTATGTGTCAGACACACAGATCACGCTCTATCCAGTACCACGCAAAGGTCAACTCGACAAAGAAGAGCTCCGAAACCTTTTCAAATAGATCCAAAAAGCAAGTCCTACACTCTTTACGGGGAGAGGTGATAGGATCCCACATATTTTGGTATTGACTGTTAATCTTGCATATATGGTATATCATCATTCTCACATATTTTGGTATTGACTGTTAATCTTGCATATATGGTATATCATCATTCTCACACATTTTGGTATTGACTGTTAATCTTGCATATATGGTATATCATCATTCCCACACATTTTGTTATTGACTGTTAATCTCGCACATATGGTATATTATCATCTCTCACGCACTTTGTTATTGGCTATTAAGATCAATTATTTCAAATGCTGTTAGCTGTCCATATTGTTGTAAAATGTATAAATACCATGGCTTTCTTTGTCGTTGTTGCACTACAATACACAGTCACAGTCCAGCCTTTGTCTTTTGATATTTGCGTGCTTTACTAAATCGGAAGGTACGACAAGCAGATAGGCAGATTAGTTCAGGCGCAGACAGAACAAGGTGACAACGTCTTCATTCAATTCCCTACAGTTATAACAAATTGGCGACGGGGTTTTACCTTAATTCATTGCAGCTATAACAAGCAAGCGACGACGGGTTTTATTCTGTTCAGCGCAGCTATAGAACATTTTTGACTGTGTTAATTACAACCCAATTACAATGTCTATCTCTCTGGACGATCTCAAATCTATCTTGCAGCAGCAGCAAGTTCAGAATGAAGCAGCTCAACTAAAATTAATCGAAGCTCTCACTCAGAAGCTGTCCATTCAAGTTCCATCAACATCTCATTCTGACAAATATGAAAGCATCTCAAATTCCATCAGTGAGTTCAACTACGACCCAATATCTGGTCTCGTATTTGATGCATGGTTCAATCGTTACGAAGACGTTTTCCGTATTGAATGCTACATGTTTGATGATGCTGCCAAAGTCCGATTGTTACTAAGAAAACTTGGTACTGTTGAGCACAACAGATATGTTAACTTCATTCTGCCCAAGAACCCACGTGAGTTATCATTCGATGAGACAGTCACCGTTTTATCACAAATCTTTGGTGAACAGTCATCCATGTTTAATATTCGGTATCAATGTTTTCAGTTGACAAAAATGCCTTCCGATGATTATGTCACTTACGCTGGCAAAGTGAACAAGGAATGTGAAAGGTTCAAACCACACGAAATGACATCAGATCAGTTCAAGTGTTTGATTTTTATTTGTGGGTTGAAGAACCCAGAAGATACTGACATAAGAACTCGACTTCTGTCACTCGTGGAACAAGACCCGAAAATGACTTTACAAATGGTGACAGCAGAATGCCTACGTTTAATCAACTTGAAGCACGATACTGCTATGGTGGAGTGCAAACGACAGTCGTCTGAATTTGGTTCAATTAACACAGTGAAAAGTCCTCCGATCACCGTTAAGCACACAGCACGTCAGTCTCAGAATTCAGCTAAACCTCCTTCAGTGTGCTGGCACTGTGGTTCGTGGCATTTTGTCAAGTTCTGTCCTTTCAAGAAGCATAAATGCCGTAATTGTCACCGTTTTGGACATAAGGAGGGTTACTGTACACCGCAGAAAAATTCTTCGGTGAGGAACAGAAGTAGTCGTTTCAAGCCGAAACAATCTCCTCGAGTACAGACCATTTTCACAACTTCCAAAGTCGATTTCGCCAGCAAACGTAAGTACATTACACTAGATATTAACGGCAAACATATTCGTCTTCAGTTGGATACGGCATCAGATATCACCTTAATTTCCCGAACTACGTGGCGCAAACTTGGGTGCCCACAGATTCTGCCGACCGAGCATGTCGCCAAGAATGTCTCTGGAGATATACTGAAACTCGTGGGTGAGATAAATTGCCAGGTTCAGTTTGGTGAGCATCACTTCAATGGTGTATGTTACGTTACAAACTACCATGATTTGAATTTGCTTGGTCTTGACTGGTTAGACAAGCTCCATATCTTTAATGTACCATTAAATTCAGTATGCTCTAATGTTTCGTCCTCACCACACAACGTTGTTCCCGGAGATGTATCTGATCAATCTCTCTTGCAACGCCTTCGTCAAAAGCACGCTTCTGTCTTCCAGGACAAACTTGGTTGCTGCAAACTGTTTGGCATCCAGCATATTCGTAGCCCCCCGTATCATCCCCAATCGAATGGACAGACTGAACGTTTCGTCGACACCTTTAAGCGTGCTTATGCAAAAGCGAAGGGGGAGGGAACAACAGAAGAAATTTTGGATAAATTCTTGCTGCATTATCGTACGAATGTAAAAGGACAGTTATGTGTCAGACACACAGATCACACTCTATCCAGTACCACGCAAAGGTCAACTCGACAAAGAAGAGCTCCGAAACCTTTTCAAATAGATCCAAAAAGCAAGTCCTACACTCTTTACGGGGAGAGGTGATAGGATCCCACATATTTTGGTATTGACTGTTAATCTTGCATATATGGTATATCATCATTCTCACACATTTTGGTATTGACTGTTAATCTTGCATATATGGTATATCATCATTCTCACACATTTTGTTATTGACTGTTAATCTCGCACATATGGTATATTATCATCTCTCACGCACTTTGTTATTGGCTATTAAGATCAATTATTTCAAATGCTGTTAGCTGTCCATATTGTTGTAAAATGTATAAATATCATGGCCTTTTTTGTCGTTGTTGTACTACAATACACAGTCACAGTCCAGCCTTTGTCTTTTGATATTTGCGTGCTTTACTAAATCGGAAGGTACGACAAGCAGATAGGCAGATTAGTTCAGGCGCAGACAGAACAAGGTGACAACGTCTTCATTTAATTCCCTACAGTTATAACACCATGTAAGCAGCTGATGAGAAGGCAACGAAATAAAAGTGGTAACATTTTATTCTGCTAAAACTGTAGTTCTTGCTTTGTTCAAATAAAATGATCATCTTTCAGTCTTCACAAGCTTCATAGCATATTATTAAGGAAATATACCACGGTTGACAATGTGTGACAATATCACTAAAAGTGCATTTGATCAGTCGGATGTCCGAGTTGACATATATTCAGTTCACAGTTTTGAATGCCATGTTTGCCATTTTTAAGTTAGTAAGCGCATCCAGATCCGCCTTGTTAGAGGTGGTGGGCTTTATGTGTCAGTGGCACAGTGGCAGAATGCTCACTAACCACGCATGTGGTTTGGGGTTCAATCCCCGGCCACCGATGCTCTCCTACACCTCGCTAAGCCGGTAACAAGACTAGTAAAGAGAGAAAGTTGGGTATGAGGCTAGCAACCCCATCTCGTAAAAATAAACACCAGTGCTGCCGAAAAGTACAGGAATAAAAAAGGGCAGCCAGCCAAGTGACGCACTTCACACCATACCATAAAAGTTATCACTTTCAGATAATGTAACAGCTTCAGTGAATAATTATTTTAGCTTGTCGTCAAAACTAAATAATATGAATGACACTTTCACAGTAGACAGGAACAGGAATGAAACTAATCATATTTTGATGAGCAATTTAAAACCTCATATCTACAGTGACACAACCCACAAGAACTAAATAATGAATCAGAATAGCAACTGTCCAATACTACGTAAGGAAACTGTGTTGAAAATCCTGTTTGACAGAGTTGAAACTCGATAGAGCATTGGAAAGTTGAAAGCTGAAAAATTATTCCAACGAAATGAAGACTTAAAATGCTTCAACACAAATTGAGTCCGCATAACACAGCCTAACAAAAGTCAATTAAACAGTGATAAATTCTTACATCAATATTATCCTGGAAGCCATTATTATTATATCATTGTGCCCTTGGCTTCCTGGTAGAACATACGGCTTCGACTGCACGTCTCCACTTCCTTCTGTCTTCTGCTGTACTTTTCACCTGCATCTCATCTATGTTAGTCCATACTCTTTCAACTCCTCTTCACACCATCTCCTCCATGTCACCCTTGCACTGGCATCCCACTCGCCGCTTCCCATTCTGTCGGGTTCCACTCGAGCAATCGCCTGACGCGCGCGCGATGTCACCAACCGGCCTTCGCAACCAGTGTCCAATCCATCTAAATCCACTTTCTCCTGCATATTTGTTGGGCGATTCGTTCTTCTTTTGTTTCTTCCCATAGTTTCTTGTTGGTGATTCTTCCCGGCCCCACCATCTGATCTTCAGTATAGATCCAGCGAAGACAGTTGTTGGTTGGTTGATAAAGGCCTGCAACAGGCTGTTGGAAATATTCTTTGTGACCCGCCCGCCAAGTTTCTCATCCGTATAGAAGAGCTGACTGACTGACTTGACGTTTGTATTGAAAATCCGACCGAATTTTGTTGTTGATGCTGGCTGAGTGACGAAGATTTCCACATTGGTTTCAGGTTGATGAGTGAATGTGTTTCTCGCCTTCCCGATTCTCGCTCGATTTGACATCCTCGTCCGTTCCGACTTCCTGTAGTTGAGACAATGCTCCCTAGATAATGGAGTGAATGAAGTAACCTCTTTCAAATCCCTCCCGTTGATGGTGATTGACGCTGGATTTTGCTGTTGTTGTTGTTGTTGTTGCAGCCATTAGAAGATCTTTATCAAACTTAGAGACTGACAAACCAAAGGAGTCACTAAAAAATTTGTTATGCGGCAGGAAAGATATAATAAGCAACTAAGTAAGAGAAATCCACATATACATATCGACCCGATTCAACAATTACTGGAAAACACAAAAAACAAGGATTAGTTTTGAGTTCAGGTGGACAGAATAGTCAGAGAAAATGTCAGCATACAGGTACGTGACTTTGAGATAGCCAGTTGCATCCAAAGTCAGCAAGCATAAGCTACTAAACCACACAAGGAGTGTAAATTTATATAGGAAGAATGTTTTCAGAGAAAGACAATCAATTAATCAGCAACCTAAAATAAATACCAACACTCCCAACAACGACAACTTCCCCTTATAAGCTACACAAATATCCCTGATCATTAGTGAATAAATCATGCTAAATAATAGAAATTTAGTAGCTAACCAAGCAGTATGACAACAAAACTGATTCACGAGCTGTGTGAACAACATGCAAAAGTTAAGATGAAAATTCACTGAAAGTGGTCACAAGTTAGATTTTAAAACTTCAGGATAAATAAATTCAAAAACACAAGGGAATTCCGCTGGAAATGGGAAGATGATAATTAACACAGGCATAGAAAGTTGAATATACGAAGAGCAATAAAAATCATTTTGATAAAAAAAACAGGCACCAAATGTAAACAAGTATCAACTGTAAATAAGGATAATAATTGAAAGACAGCATAACTAACTAACTAGTGATTATTGTCTTCAATAATGAAAACAACTCAAGAGGGGTAAGAGAAACAAGAACCTTGTTATCAAATGATTCAAACCAACGATAGGATCAATCAATTTAGAACAGGAAGTCTATAGTGAGCAGTTAATGATGGTTGGTCTATTCACTCCTCTGACAACAAGATCATAATTGATCAATACACATTTATCCGTTGACAATGACAAACTCCAACACAAGAAATAATTTAGAACACATGAAGGAGAACAAACAGGTCTACCAGTCAATATACAACAGATATTTGAAGTTCATAGAAAATAATGACAAACATGAAGATCAGTGACAAAAAAGCAACTAATAATGGCCAAATAAACTCATAAATAACGATGAAAAAAATTCACAATTTCCACCTACTTTCGAATTGCATTTAAAATGACTATTAGTCACACTATTTTGTTTCATTCGTTTGCGTTCCAAGTAGGAAGTAGGGAATAAAGCTTGTGCTTTTGAAATTTCGCTAGCGGTGGTGTTTTCTAGCCTCACACACCCACCCAATCTTCTCTTTATACTGGGTTTAATATACCAGTTAAGAAGGTGAGTGGGCCGGGAATCCAACAGGGACCAAATGCGTGATTGACGAGTATTCAATGAATGAACCACCAAGGCTACAATGATACACCCACCCGTTGAGTGAATAATTATACACTGGCTTTCATGAAAACAGAATACAGTCATCCTAACCTGTTGAGAGACCAGAATAGCATGCACTACCGTTATCTTGCATTCTTTAGTCATTTGGAAGCATTACACCGATTTTCATTTTCTTCCTTTTTTCGAAATTTGAGTTAGGGGTATCACTGTTAATAGTCCCTAAAGTGACCATTTAAATTAGCGTCTCGAGACTATTTATGTTATGGCTTGCGTTTACTTCTCCTTAGTTTTCTGAAAAGTGTTTTCAATTGCTATATTCACATCATACATACACAATGAAGAAACATTCAAGTGACATTATACTGCAAGTCCTCGAATGGAACTCAACGACGAGTTGGGTATCTGTGGACGAAAAGAGCAATCGCCAAATGAGGTCGAATGGCTGCAAAGAAACAATTGTAATAGAGCCGCACCACCGTAGCTCGATGTTATACTGTCATTTCATTATAATCTAGCGAATTTATCAAGTCTAAGCTGAACTTAATGTAAGGAGGTTTAATTTTTGAAACAAAACCGTATCAACGTAACTTTAACCATCGAGCTATGAGTATTCTGTGGTGACTGAAAGCTTTAACATACTAAAATGAGCCCTGACGATACAAAACCATAGGAGTGTCTGTAGTCGGATAAAATGATGAACGCCTAAGTTTTCTCTTGAAAGAGAACAAGAATGCTTTAACGTTTTTATCTATCTCATTAAAAATAGTGTGAGTTAGCTGATGACGAAAACGCCTAAAAAGTTATTCACGAGAGGTCAACTCTTGAGTCAATAAAAATGGTTGTGTCGAAAATTCGCGCTAGAAACACGAATTCTAAACGAGTATAATCATGAAAGAGTTTTGAAAAAATGTAATGATAACTTACATCCATCCTTGTTTGGATCAGCCAATCTTCTCCATTGTCTTGGAGGCGGTGAGCTGTGAACATCTAAGTGATGTTTTTAAGACAAAGAGACAAATTAATGCTTTCAACACCAATCAATCAAAACACGTTAGGAAAACCAATAAAGACTTTCTTCTTTTTTTTAATTTTAAATCACAAAGGTAGGTGTACAATAAACTCAAAAATCACAGGAATAGAATAGAAACTGATGAATACTATGGAGTGTAAATAACATTTTCCTACATAAAGAATAATTATTTTATAAACACTATGACATATTACCACAATGACCGCATTACAACAAAATAACCCATAAATACATTGAAAAACATGATTTCAAGAACATACATAAATGATGTTAAAACACTGAAAGGCGTTTCCCAAACAATGAGATCCACCTGCTAACACAACGACAACAACAGTCAATCCACCTAAAGACGCTTAGTTTAAGCCGGTAAACTACTACACACTATGGGATATGCGTGTCCAATTTCAGGTTTGACCGGATTTTTTTTAATTTACCTGCATATTTGATAAATGAACTTTTCGCTGGAAGTTACACCTCTCAAATTTATTTTATTTGTTTGCTCTGAATAACTATGCAGATTACACGCACTTGCTTGCGTCTAGATGTTAGAGCCAAGTGTTTCGTAGGAAAATCAGAGTGAAAACGTGGCACCGCCGGCTTTTTAAAGAGATAGCATTCGTTAAAGAATCCTTGAACAAAACGCCAAATCAAACCGCACAGTGATAAAATGTGTATCTCAGCAGTTGACTACGCTACGATTGGAGGGTACACAAAGTTAAATGTATGAACAAAATAGAAAATGTGTCATAAATCAGCCCCATGAAACCGTGCCTTCTAACTTGAGACTTTTTTAAATGAGGATAATTTATATCCTAATATCTGGACAAATACAAAAAAAAACATTCTCAAGTTATTCAAGTGTTGGTTTGTAAGGATTTGATTGGTTTACAGGATTTCATCATGAGCTGATATTAGTTAGAGAACCATTGGAAAACCTGGGAGTACTGGACAGCTGTTTCATCCTAGTTTGGGACTCTTCAGCAGTAAATTCTCAAATTATGTAACAAAAGAATGTGAACGAAAACTAATCTTTCAAGCATGAAACTTTTCATCGCATAAAATAACAATTACAAATTTATTCTTCCTGACGGTATTCACCATAGTTAAACAGATGAGATGATATATATATATATATATATATATAGTGAGATGTAATCATATGCTATGGCCAAAACTTTGTGGGTTTGTTTTTTACAAGTTATAAATAAATACTGAAGTTAACAGATTCACTCAAATCACTTACAGTTTCTCAACTGATCATAAGGAACAAGACAAGTGCGCAAAGCATTGCATACATCACGGTTTCTAGGGAGGCGTATCGGTTCAGGAATATATACCCATTGAGGTGTGGACGCTAATGCCGAGCAAGTATACGATTTGAACAGTAGATCATTTAATTTGTCACTGCATATGTAACTTTTCTTAGAGCAGACACGACACAATTCACCAGAATAACTGACTGCCGAATTACGAAATATACAAATATTCTTATTATGATTTCTCAGTGAATGTTTTAACTCACATGTTTTACATACATGACAAAGCCTAAATCCTGAGTAGTATTTTGGATGCAAATAATGACTACGACAAAACCTACAGGTCGCATCACGTAAACCCTCTTTAATGATATATAAGTCACTCGGACAAGAATAGAGTGAAGACGATAGTTGACATCTAGTGCATGCGAATTCTCTATGGGAAGCGGTTTGTTCATATTCTAACAGTGATGAGCAAGCATTTCGGCAACTAATTTGGCATGAATCATTCATTCCATTGTTCATGCAGCGTAAAAATGAATCCAGATCTTCGTATTTCTTTTACACGTTTTTATACATTTCGTGAAGCCACTGGATTCATAACAATTGGAACAAGGTAAACTTCCGGAAAGCTTAGATCCAATATTGTCAGTGTTGTCGTTATCAATTGGTGGAAGACGTTCAACAAATATAGAGACATTTTGGTTTGTCATATCAACAAAAACTCCGAAAGAAGAATCGGTATCATATGTTGGTTGGGGAAAACGATCTACGCCAGCATGATGCAAAAGCCGACAAAATCCAGAACACCTCATCCTTGAAGGAATAATACCTCTACAGTAAAATGGAGCCATGTGATAACAGTATGGAAAAGTAGATTCATAGCAGTTGATATGAGGATCCCAAACCTCATGTTGTGGAGTGGTACATGTGTGCTGTCTAAAAGGAGTTTTAAAACTTATACTAGAACAACAACAACAACAACAACAGCTTTGCTGACATTGGTGATTTCGACATAAATCATCAGAATCCAAGATTTCAGGAAACATATAGGGAGAAAAAGCCGTTGCATTGGTACCATATTTTAAATTCTGAATATGACGTTTAAAGTGTATCCGGGGGACATTGTGAGAACCGTATGCGACACGAGGGCTATCCGAAAACAAATGACCGACCTGCTGGGAACTTATTTCGTCGGTTTCTGAAGATGTTGAGTTTTGGCGTCTTGGTGGAATTGACAAGTTGTCGTTTAATAATGGGGGATGTATTGATGAATTGGCTGATACTAATGCATAAGAACGGTGTTTTGACAATTCCTGGTTGGAATTTGGAGTATAGAAAGACCTCTCACTTTTGTGCTGATGAGCGGTCATATTTTGAGTGTTATTTTCAGTAATACTGAAAGAAACGTGTGTAGCTTTGTTAGTATGAATGCAGGGTGTGCAACTATTTACATTCGAGGAATACTCCGGATGAATTATACAAGGCACATAGGGAATAAAATGTGACTTATTGACTAAATACCGAAACCAATACTTCTTCATAACAAACTCATATATCGATTTTGTTTCAGAAGAACTGTATATGCTATCAGTTACTGTTACCGGGAGATATGCAGCATGGAGTGAAACTACGGATTGGTGCAGTAAATTTGAAAGAGTTTCGGAAAAATTGATGAGAGAATGAAGAGAATTTTCACCTTTCGAATTTTCAGATAGAGTAAATTGTAAGTGGAGTTGACGAATAATCAGCTTGTATGTCTTCTGATGATTACCATTTCCAGGGTCTGTATTAAAAATTGTCACTGGAGGAAATTCCGATAAACTTGCTAAAGGTTGGAATATATCCCTGTTACTACACAATTCTGACAAAACACCCGCAAAAAGCAAATAAAGACGTGTTAAACAGACTCCTTTGAAGATTTTCGGTGCATATATCAATGACCAATAGCTGTGTAGTAAGTGAAAAAGGTAAGCGGCGTGAGAAACTGTAACTCCACAGACAAATTTATATGTAGCCGAATAACTTGATATTACTTTATACTGTATAATGTTTGAAATAGTTTGATAATGAGGTGAGGTTTGAACATCACATTCAGAGAGCATGTGTTGACTCTTTTTTGAAACACAATCACTAATTAAAGTTGAAATCCTATTAAGAAAGCCTAAAATCATTAAGTTACAACTTCCAGATGTGATGAAGAGTTCATTGGTTTTAGAAAAATTTCTTTATCCATCCAGTTAGTGTCTCCGGAACATGAATATTGGTAAAATCTTGATGTTGTTTGCAAAGTTTTGATACAACTCACAGGAAATAACAGGAACTAATTCCTTGAATAAAAAATAATCACGAATAAATCCATCCCTTATTGACTGTGTGAATGCATTTATCAGTCTCATTCGTAAGTAAACTGGAGAAAAAATGGTCACATTAACAGGTTATGTACTCTTGACTAAAACAGACTTAAGTGGTTATAAGGATAGCATACTACTACTACTACTACAACAAGGCAGTCACGTTATGCGATACAGAAATCAATGAGAACTATCGATATTCTCTACATAAAAACAAAGCTCCTATATAAAGATAGGAGGCAAAACTATGCATATATGTTTGTTCTTCGATCATGCCTAACATGTGTGTCTGTTTAAAAGGACAAAAATATACCAATCAAAATGGTTGAAAGAATCTGGGACAAAACGACGATATCCAACCAGAGAAAGTGAAAACAGACAACATTTAGGTCATTTAAATCCACGTTCTCAAAATATCATCCGATAGCATAGGATAAATAAAAAATGAATGAGAGCAATGCCTGATAATTTTTACAGAGTAATGAGAAATTTTTAACTCCCTGGGAAATTTTTTAATGTGTCGTGTGAAGTTACAATGAAGAAAAACAATGTCGGTGTATTTTCTTTAAGATTTCTATCATAAATTAGTGTCCTGAAAAATAACAGACGTAATAATTCAGAGAAAACGCCTAATCCACAAATAATATTCAGAAAAGTAATTTAAATTCTTTATTATTGTAATAACAGAAGACAAGGGCTTGGCAACAGATCATTTTATTACGGAAATCAACACGTATTTATATAAATTTCACATACATTATTATAGCCTAGTCAAGTAGACAAACGCAGTCTTCTGATTGGTTGTTTTCGAGTTCCTCGGAAAGTGGAGCCATCTATCTGCAAATCATATTTGCCCACGTTTAAGTTTGCTGTGATTGGTTGTTGAAACAGGCTTGTTCATATTCTCTCACGGCCCATATTAGTGACCTAGACATTGACGTAGATTAATGTCAACCAATTGGCTAGCAGTTTGCTCTCACCACATTATGGACACCAAATGAAAAAGCACTGGAAGCAATGAACACTGACTAAAATTATAGAGACCACTAACTCGTCAGCTGTGTTTAGCGTGACAAACACACACACACAATCCTGGAAACTGTAGAGGAGTTACAAAAAACGAACGACCTACCAAATACTGAAAGATCTGCGATGTTTTCAATATTCGAGCGGTAACTAAACCAATTTGTATGCATGAATTTGGCAAGTAGCCGTATGTCATATAATTTCGGGATTCGTCTACTGCTCACAATACCTTTTTCAAATATTCCCGATGTCGCTCACCTCCTATAAACGGGTTTTGGACCGACTAGAAAACTAGTGAACTAGGCGAGGTTAATTTCTCATATTAAGTTTGAGAGCTTTTCTTACATGTCTTATTTGCTGTCTTAGATTTTTCCGGCACTACTTAAGTTTTTTCTGCTATATTACTCAATCTTTTCACTAATCCTGTTTTTATTGACATAAAATGGGATAAACAGAAGTTCATATATCGGTTTGAATGTGTAGGTTTTCTGGAAACACTAACATTTAACTTCCCATCTTCTCACCTTTGCATGATAGAATCTAACATTACAGGCTCCCCTATATGACTTTCAAATTCATAAGTGAATCGAATTGCCTCTATCTTTGAGTTGATGTGTTGGAAAAAGCCACTTATACCCTGTATTTTAGCACTGTCAATTTTTCATCCACGTACCTCTACCACACTTCAGGCATGGAGCTGAACTTTTCAACCGCCAAGTTTTCCCACCTATTCATAAGTATATCCTGCCACTGTCGGAGAAATTTGTGGCTCCATGGCAACTATTTCACTTTGTTTGTATCTTTTTCCTTGAAATCCAAACACTGAAGAAGTTATACATGGCTGTACTTCTAGTATGATGTCTACTAGTTGTACTTTGGTTTTAAGTCACTCCTAACTGCCTCTATAGCCAAATTCATCGGTATTTTTATTTACAGACTGTTGATGTCCGAAATAACCAATTTTTCTTGAATATCTAGTTTCAAATTATCTAATATATGTTTTAGTTTATAAGAATAATTGAGTCCATATTTTGGGTGATTTCTAATTGAATTTAATGCCATAGGTAAATGTTTAAATTGTTCATAAGTAAGAGAATTTCTAAAATCAACTATACACGTCTAGTGGAATATCATGATATATGAACTTTGACGACGCCCTACATGCTATTGCGATTATTAGTTTTTGGCACCAAATTAAACCAACAGACTCACCCAGAAACGTCTTAATTCGGCGGATAGGATCAGATGTGGATTTCTTAGCTTTATTCATGACAGTATCTATTGACTTCCTAATTTCTTCATACAGTCCTGTTTGTATGTGATCATGAAACTTCTCCACATAGTTCGAATTATTTACTCCTACTTTCGAATATCCTTTTTCTCATCATCACCATCGAATACAGACTGGTGTGAATGACAGTCAGATCTCGATCTCAATTCCATCAACTTTAAAAAGTCTTCAACGGCCTTGACTTTGAAGAAATTTAGAAATGGCTTCAGGATTATGCAGTGAGTAAACTAAACTTTTGTCAGCCTCCTTCAACAGCTATATGATGATGCCACATGTCGAGTGATTCACAACGGAAATCTCAGCTCGGCGAAGCCTTTCAGGTGGGGATAGGAGCAAGACAGGGCTGCATACTATCACCAGTGGTACTCCCGATTGTGGTGGACTCGATTATGCTGAGTACCATAAGTGGGGAGTAAAAACACAGGCATACCTTCGACCCATAAGAAGACTCCGGAAGATTAAGACTTCGTCGATGGTTTTTGTCGAGTGTCACAAAAACTCGAAGATGTGAAGGCAGAGACCAGCAAATTGACAGAAGACGCAGCAGCAAAGACAGGAATTCAAGTGAATATAGAGAAGACACAAGTGAAGGAGATAGCCACCACCACCACCTACAACAACAACAGGCAGTACTGTCAACGAGAGAAATTTGACGGTCACCATTCCCACTTATTTATCTGGACAGCACCTATTCAACTACAGGCAGGATGGATACGAATATCAGAGTCAGAATCAGAAAAGCGAAACAGACCTTTATTAATCCATTTGAAATCAGCATGGAAATACAATGCCAGAAAAGATTGGCGAAAGTGAAGTTACGAAGATCCTATTTCCCAATAAACATTTCGAAGGAAATGGAAATGGATCGAACAGACGTTGAGGAGACTGTTGACTGATATGACACTCCAGGCCGTCGAGTCGGAAACGACGAGTGAGCCGTCCGAGGGTGACATGGAGGAGATTGTGTAAGGAGGGAATGAGAGCTTGTGGGAAGGCGTGAAGCCAGTCAAAAGTGACACTGAAACCCGCAAACACACCTAAAACCAAAGTATATCGGTTAAAGAATACTGTGAAGCCCATTCGACGTAGTTAGTTTACCTAATATCCTGCAGTCATTGTGAGGTCAAAGGCATACGCTAAAGTGATAGTATGTGGTCAGATTAGCGGAGCACGAAAACTTATCAAGATCTAGATTATTTGATTCTAAGAAGATAAGAAACCTAGAAAATGGCAGATATATAGCACTATACAACCATACAATAGGATAAGTCTTAAAATTTAATATAAACAGGGTGGAGGGAGAGATTGATAACGGAAGATTTATTTGACGAATAAACTGAGAATATGTGCAGTAGGAATGATTCAACGCCTATCCCAGATATTTGGAAAATCCCACTACCTCAACAGAGAATGAGATGGGAGAAAAAGATAGATAACGTTTGAAGAATGAGATGGTGTTTTTTTACATACTTGAAAAAGGTTTCAGTTATTTACCACACTATGAAGTTGGGTTACTATGATAAACTTTTCTGTTAGAAGTAAAACATCTTTGATCTTCGTAACCAATTCACCTGACTAGTATACGAAATTGATTATTGATTTCATTAAATGACCATGGATCACTGCATAAAACGAATTAATACTTGCCATTTCAATGTTACTGCATTTTAATGAGCGGTGGTGTTACCGTATACCGACTAAGTAATGGTAACAACAGGAAATTACAAGGGCATTTAAAATATAAATTCATCTCTTTCCAAATGATGGAAAATTAGTTTTCAAGTATTGGTTTGTAAGGATTTATTTGATGGATTGGTTACAGGATTTTATCATGAGCTGACATCAGTTAGAGAATCACTGGAAAACCAGCTGGGAGTACTGGACAGCTGTTTAGTTCTCGTTTAGGACTCTTAATCAGTACACAGTATTCGGCAAAGACATTGGCTAGTGGTTGCGCTATGTAGCGAATTGACAGAAGTTGGAATTCATAGACTGGCCAGTGGATCGGATCCCAGTGGCTTAATGGTCCACGAGCTCAGTAGCCTCGTTAGCAGAAGGTCCTTGGTTCGAACCCGATGTGGCGGGTGCGTACTGATGAAGAGACCCAAACTAGGACGAAACATCTGCTCAGTACTCCCAGCTGGTTATCTAATGGTTTTATAACCGATGTCAGCTCATGATGAAATCCTGTAGCCGAAAAATGAAACGACCCACTAAAAACACATCGCCGAATAAATACTCACAACTTTCCAGGTCTATTTATCTTCCCTGACCGTTCAACAGCGTTGCGTGATCTACCCTTGATGGGCAAGCACTGCAAGCAGGATGTACGGGGAAAGCTCAAGTGTTCCTACTAATAACTGTAAGTGATTGTTTATGCGATATAACAACTGAGATATAATACAAACACAATCACTAGAAACCTTGGTTTGCAAGTTTTTGTAACACAAAAATGATACTGTACGCGATATTGAATATTCAGGTTACGGATATTGCTAGGTTGAGGATCATTTTGAAATTTAATTGTTATGACCATCAAGTAAGATCAGGTCACAAAGTATGCATTCTTGAAATACATGAAGAAATCACAAAATGTACCACATCACTTACTGTAAAGGTAGAAGTAATCCATGTAATAGCGAATCATTCGTCGAATGTTGGAGTCCGAACCATCACCGTACATTGAACTAACCTCTGCGCTCAACGGATTGTCATTCAAGTCTAAATTTAAATAATGTACAAGATCACACTACTATTAAAACACAAGCTTCATACATCATCAGCAATGAGAGATGCACCACATAAAGTCTTACAGTTTTAGCAACGGCCAGGATACCACCCAGACATCCAGACTGAAGCTAATGGTTGTCTTAAGCGGCCACCTCCTGCTCGAGCCCTCAACTAGAAGTCTGATCCACAAGGCAGTGTGACGGCGTCAGGAGCTAAGTTCCGTGGTTGCCAGTGACCAAAACAGGCTCATACACCATTCGATCCTTTCGGACTCTGGAGCCCATGTACACTACAGGTTTGGAATCAGGGCTTCCTAGCTGCTTTAGGTACACCAGTCCAGTCAGAAGTGACAGACTTTCGTACTCAATCTTTCACTTTTGTGAAGAAAACCCCGCCGCATGATGACAGTGAACAGGACTTACCTAGCAGATGATAGGAACACAAATTACACTACCGAAGCAATCATATATATATATATATATATATATATATATATATATATATATATATAGAACAACACATTTAAGCGAACAATATTGTTTTCCAATATTGTTCGCTTAAATGTGTTGTTCTAAATTCTACTATGGGAATATTTAATATATATATATATATATCGCTAGCACGAAACTGCTAACTGACACTCCAAATTTCAAGTTACTATCCAAACTTGAGATAATAAATATAACTGGTCAATCGAGACAGAGGGAAATAAAGATGGAAATATTTCTCAACAACTGCTTGCATTTTCATGCAGTTAACAGTGAACCACACCCATTGTGTGTAGGCCAATGATACTACTTTTAGCTGCCTAAACTTTTGTAGATGGGACAGCGTTTGTGACCCCGTGATTGGAAGTCGAGCGCTCACACCTTGGAGTTTTTGAGATATATCAGGGCAAAAACTGATACATCAGTTAGGACATATAACACTAAAAACTCCTCCTAACTCTGAAGAATCTCAAATACAGCTTTCACAGTCGATGGTACTTTAGCAAAGTTATTCAAAAGGACAGAAAAATAGGCTAATGGAACTGATTTACTTGAAAAATGTACATACTTCTTGTGCAGAATCAAATGACTCGGAAGTATAACACAACGTAAGCCACTTAAATCAATGAAGAGTCATAGTTTCAACTTCATTTATCACAAGATTACATTTCACAGTACGATGATATGTACAAAAATCTGTAGTCTTTAGACATCTAATTATTGTGGAAAACAGGATAACAATAATATGTAAAGCGGTTGTAAAGAAACTACGAAATGATGTCATCTCGCGAAATTTGTCTTCTAAATGCCTTATTCAAATTTATCAAAGGGACTAATTGTTTTAATTTTCTGAATAACAAACGTTCTTATTGAGGTCTATATTTCCACTTCTAATTGCACATGAATCGACTTCCTTGCAGAAAATCAGTTAACGCAATCAACAAGTTGCACTCTCTTGAGCACATTAAGTAATAATCACAGATTATCCGAAATGTGTTTCTTCCCCTCCCCTCTGAGCGTCTATTTTTACTTAAGGACTATGCTTATGAGCAATGAATTAGACCCGAAACGTCATGTAGTTATTAATATTGTATCAGCGGATGTTATGTCAAATCAACTTATCTGATGTGGAATTATATTCTACCACAGTGCCAAAATTATACTCTTAAATGAATTACTTCAGGACTAATCTGGAGCAACACCATGAGACTACAGAAAATAAAATAAACGCACCAACCATTTTACTTATGTGAAAACTTGCACCAGCCAAGATGCACTAAATGCTGGTAAAATCTAATCAAGGATACAGAAGGCTCGCCCGTCTTTAGCCCACTTGTATCAGTTATGCAATACGGGAAGCACCCAGATACCATAAAAGGATCTAGCATACTTCTAATTAGTACACTCTACCTAGCTGTATGTCTGGGAAATATGACATTTAAAGCCAGAGAAACTAAAGAGACTTGAAGTATTTTACCATCATTGGCATGTAAATATTGCTCGCGTTTGGTGGATTCATTGAATAAACGATGCAGAAGACAGGTGTAATGCCCATCGCTTAACGGGTCTGGGCCATGCATTTTATACGCTTACTCATCATCTTCAATATTCTGTGTTACCGAAGTTGTATTAACTTATCGACAAAAGACGGCTGTAAACTAACCATCATATCGCAAGACCACCTGTTGAGGAATAAATAAGTAACATATTTGAATCAGTATATTAACAAGGACCGAGAAAAATTTAATATCCGGAAGTATAGATTTCAGGCAAATCATACCCTAGAAATGACCTAAGTTGTGAAAATCTTTAGCACATAAATATGATATAGTATATGATCATAGCACCATAAATTCTCACAAGAATGACTTTCTTTTGAGATTCATTAGATACTTTGTGCAAACGATACACAAATGAGGAAAACGGCAAACTGTAAATGGTGCTTTTAGAAGATAACTTTAATCTACAATTTATTCCGATAAACATTGTGAAACCACCCCAAAATTATCTCTAGCTATTACTTTTTAATGTCGCTCCTCCACAAAAAGTGGGACTGGCGTATTCCTCGAAAAGCCAAAATTTAAGCAGTAGTTACATCCATATTTGATCTAACAGAACCCCACATATTGAGTAGTGAATGACAAGCCTCGTATCGAAGTGCCTAGGCCTCTTCATTAGGTGACATTTAAAAAGGATTAAAATTAGCCAAATACCTGACCAACGCAAAAGTAAAAGCATTAGGAGTATGTGAGAGGATTTAATGAATATTTATCAGCATATTTTAGTACTTACTGAAATGGCGTAAATTAAGAAGCCTGCCTATTTCAGATGGTAAATCGACTATTTTGTTGTCATTCAGGATAAGTGCGCGTAGTTCTGTGAGATCACCAATAGTTGATGGGAGGGAATGAAGCCTGTTACAACTGGCATCCAAATTCACAAGATTCACTAGGTTCCCAAGCTCTGAAGGCAACCGTTCCAAATTGTTATTTTTTATAACCAGTGTTGTTATGTATGTTAACTGGCACAGATTTCCAGAAAAGTTTTTCACAGGACCTGAAGTTAATGAAATGCATTATAATTAAACCAATCCCAGAAGTAGAATTTGAAATGTTTATTCAAACTCCACCCTTTGTAGATCCTGAATTAATTGATCATAATGATAAAACTGTTGATTATTGACTGGTGCCACTTTTTGATAAACACATAAAATAATGCCAAGCACAATTTATCGATTTCCATGAGATTCATATATTATCAACTGTTGTAATCAAAGCATAATTCGAATAATATATGCTTATATTGTGTCTAGGCACGTATCGAGACTATGTACACTCAGTAGACAGTTGTATTTTTGTGAATTCCAAATTCTGCCGAAACTGAAACGTAAGTGAATGATATGAAGTTTAGGTAAGTCACTTATTATACCGATATTCAAGAATGGAAACAAGTCCTCGTGTGATAATCATAGGGGGATCAGCCTAACGAACATAGTCTCTAAAATCCTAGGCTCAGTAATCATGCATAGACTAAGCAGAACTCGGGAGGAACAGACAAGGGAAAATCAAGCAGGCTTTAGACCAGGTAGAGGGTGCATAGATCATATCTTCACTCTTCGACAGATTCTAGAACATAGACACACTTTTCGGCGTCCAACAATTGCCATATTTCTTGACTTGAAGGCGGCCTTCGACTCAGTGGATCGAAAGGTACTATGGCAATGTCTGACTGTGAAGGGAGTGCCAAGAAAATACGTTGCACTAACCAAGGCACTCTATTCAAACTCACGTAGTCGTGTAAGGGCTTATGGGGAATTGTCATCTGAATTGGTAACAACCAGTGGTGTCCGACAGGGATGTCCACTTTCCCCATTTTTGTTTAACTTCATCATAGATATGCTAATGGAAGTATCCTTAACTGAACGTAATGACTTAGGAATCGACTTGTTACCAGGGAATAATCTTATGGACTTAGAATATGCAGATGACATAGTCCTGTTAGGGGAGGATGCTGAAAAAGTGCAGAGTCTTCTGAACACCTTGAGCAGCAATCTTCGTATGTTTGGCATGCGATTCGCCCCTGCAAAATGCAAGATGCTGCTACAGGACTGGACCACGTCAACCCCTAACTTAGTGATAGGGAGGGAAGTGATAGAACATATTGACCACTTCACCTACTTGGGAAGTTGTATTAGCACCAACGGATTGATTGGCGATGAAATCTCAGCACGGATCCAAAAAGCTCGAGCTGCTTTCGCTGACTTACACCATCTCTGGCGTAGGCGTGACATCCGGCTTTCAACCAAGGGACGTGTGTACTGCTCACCAGTTCGCTCCGTCCTTCTCTATGGCTCTGAAACATGGCCAATACGCGTTGAAGACATGAAAAGGTTGACTGCTTTCGATCATAGATGTCTGCGATCTCTGTCTCACGTTAGGTGGTTTAATAAGGTAAGTAATGTTGACGTTAGGCGTAGAGTCTTGGGCAAAGAGGGAAAATCAATCGACGAGGCTATAAAGTTACATAGACTAAGATGGCTAGGTCACGTGCTGCGCATGCCTAACCACCGCCTCCCCCGACGGGCATTGCTAGCTGGTATAGGTTCAGGTTGGAAAAGAGCCAGTGGTGGCCAAACAAAAACATGGCCTCATCAATCCATGAAATCCTTGACAGTTAAACTGAGTCAGCAGGTAGGGAGATGCAGACTCCCGGGTTGGGGCCCTCGGGACTCTAGGAATCAATGGCTGGAGACAATAGGTGACATGGTTCAAAATCGTTGTCAATGGCGCAGGTGTATTCAGTCTCTGTAATCTTTCATATTCCTTTCTACCATTACCCATTCTGTTTCACTCTTATACTTGTCAAACTCTATTAATTCTCTTCACTCATCTTCTTGTCTACCTCTGTGGGCTATTTGGAACGTGGCAACTCGAACTGGTGCGCTTCGGTGCCAAGTTCTATGTTGAATCCAGACAGACAGAGACAGACAGATGAAGTTTAGGCGAAGTTAAACTTTCGACACCACTAACTACCAATCAGCGAATTATCCAATGAGATTCACGAACGATGTCGAATTATCTAATGAGGTTCACGAACGCAGTTCAATGTTGTATAGCGCTTGATTCATTTCTAATGCGTGACTTTACAAGGCTATTGTTGCAATTCGAGGAGGTTAGTGTTTTCCAGTGTTTCCTAGATTTGAGTTGCTCCGGAAAGAACGAATTTGATTGTGTGGTGGTATCATGACTTTAAAAAGCTATACCAAATCAACTGATGGGTTTGTTCAACGTTGTGCTATATGTTTGAAGCCTACTAACACTAGATAGGGTATGCTGATAATTTTATTATTTCGTAGGAACTTATTTCGCTAGGTCGCTTCTCTCCCTAAGGATAGTAGATAGAAAAGCAACTACTCTTATACCTATTGTTACCAGAATTGTTAAGCGGGGGTCAATTATACACACGGATGAGTGGAAAGGCTGCAATTCGCTGTCATCTCTGGGATATATTCATCATAGAGACAACCATTCAAGTGATTTTGTGGATCCCGTTACGAGGACACATACAAATTCTAATGAAGGATTTTGGGGCAGGTTGGAAAATAGGATAAGGGCTATAAATGTATCTCAAAAGGATCTCATTTATAGTCATTTGGATGAATATATGTACAGGATATGGTGTAACTTCTCCATTGACAGTCCCATGCTAAACTGGGAGATTTTTCTCTCACATGTTCGAGAAAGGTATCCCATGTAACCTTTTTTATTATCTATTTTATGCTTTTCTCTATTAATATACATTTCTATTCAACATATATGCTTCTTTAATGTGATTGGTCCGTTGGAGGTCGTTTGCTGATTGGTTGTTAGTGGTGTCTAAAGTTTAACTTTGCAGAAGTTTAAATCAAGCTGATAAAAAGTACGATTAAAATTAAATTTTGTTACTAGGATTCCGGAAACTCTAATGAATCGAAACCAGATTAGATGAAATAAGTTCCCTAAAACGAGGCTTCGCTTACAACACATCCAGCATTCGTCAGTGACTGAATATTTTTATGTTCACTGAACTACAAACTACTAATATGGACGTTGAACTACGCGAAAATACACAGTAACTAGACTTTTCTGTGGTACAGTAAATTATTATCGACGAGAATCAAATTAATTATCCATTATCTTTCAGTATTCAGTCCATACACAACAAATGAAAGTAAATGCTCTCGTACGCTTCACCATATAATGATTACCTGAGACTGATAAGCATCTGTTTACTTACTACCTTAAATATGGTTCCCACAAATACTTTGAAATTATTCTCAAAATACTCAAGTAGATGGCCACGTAGCACTCAATATATTGTTCACCTTTTGTTTTTGTTGGTCAACTTTAGCTAGGGTAAACGACATTTACTTATGCTTTAATACACGCTCGATTACTACGGTAACCTATAGTTAAGCTGATTTAACGTAAATGCCTGCATAAAACCACGCAGATCGACTATTTGTCAGATATTCATTGTTATGAAGTGATACCTACAGAAATTTACCATTCATATTTTAAATCCATCAATCAATGGGAGTATTGCATGTAAGTCACATATCAACTTGATATGATTTTGAGCAATGAATTGTACTCGAGACGTCATCAGTAAATATTACTGTATAGCATGAAATAAGAAACTTGGAATTGACAACTGACAAAGCTGACATATAACCGGGATCATAAAAACGTAACCTCAATTTCGAGGTATTTAAATCATCAACTGGTAGGCATCACACAAAAAAACTTATCACAAGTGCATTTTAAAGCAAATAATTACCCGTTAAATTCAATCGAAACCAGTCACTTTTTTTACCAATTTTGTTTTCGTCTTCAGTCATCAGTCTGCTTTGCATAGTTAATTCATTTAAACAGTTGTGACGCCTTGAACCAAATTCATGTTGCTGTATCATCTGAGAGTTATAGTCAGAAAAAAGTTACGGGATTGAGTGATGACCAGCAGTAAGTTATCACATAATTTCCATCTACTAAAACTACGTAACATGGTAACATGACGTCATCCATCTAAAAATCCAACTTTCACACCAGCTGAAATTAATTAGATAAGTTAATACCATTACCACAATCTATTCAATTAAATAACACTTGGGCTCAGTCGACAAGCTCAAACCATAAACATCTTATACTCTAGTAGTCACTCAAAAAGTGACTGACTTATCAGTGTGAACTTCATTTTACAGGCAACAGTAAGCTCATGTCATGTTTCTATGCTATTTCTATGATGCACTTTAGTTTGACATACCGCACAGTATTACGATACACGCTACAGAAATTGTGAAGACAGTTTGATTTGTAACAGGAAACAAAATTACGTACCCAAAGGCTGCATTTTCTTTAAAAAAGAACAATCCTATTCGAGTAACAGTTGAATTGCATAACATTTTCGCCAGTAGCAAAGAGACTAGGTTGCAAAGACTATAGAACGCATAACTTGGGCATCTATCATATGCGAAACTAAGTCTCAATGAAGCAATTTACTGCCCACAACTTGAAGTGCATAATATTATTGCACCTCCACTGCTTAGAAGAGACGCCAACCTCTTGGAAAGAGTCCAACGACGGGCAACAATAGGAGTGGCTGGTCTCCGAAATATACCATATGATGAAAGGCTCAAGAAATTAGGCCTATTTACGCTTAGCTACCGTCGTACCTGGGGGGATTTAATTACTGCTTACAAAATAACAAATGACCAGAATCACCCGAACAAAGGTGTTCTGCCATTGATTAGGTATAGGATAGCTCACTAGAGGGCGAGGACCCGGGTGTGTTTCCACTTCTTTTCACCGCGGGTTTGCCGTCCCTGGAATTCCCTACCGGCAGATGTAGCTATGGCACCGTCTGTGGGCGCCTTTAAGCGAAGGCTGGACAACCATGCAGAGACACAAGGACTGCATCCAAATGGCCTATCCCCTATCCTATACACCATTCAGGGGTGGACAATTAAACTTGTCGTTTTACTACTTAACATTCTCTCCCGTCTTACTCTTCTGACAACTTTAACTACACCTATTATTATCATCATTATTACCGATACATATATATATAATTCATATTATTCTTCAAATTTGATCAGCTGACTGTTACGTTTTCTTATTTCTTTTCTGTCTGTTAATCTGAATAACTTCACTAATTATATCTATTATTCTCTTTTTTTGACGACGATACGGATGGACTAATTGGTGGGAGGACCAACTCTACTCACAGTAGTAACAGTCTTAACACACCTCATGCAACAAACCACAAATTATTAATCCCAGAACTACTCCTTTTGGAGTCAACCAAGGCTACGACAGTCGAGTGGCGGGACGAGCTACGCAGAAGTTTACCGAAGATCAGGAACCTATACCTCACAACCAAGAGGAGAGCACAAAGAAATCAAATTGGTTTATACTAGCTTGTAAAAACGATATTGGATATTGGATACTCCAACATTCCGAAAACTCCTCTCAGAATTACCGTAGCAGGAAACTTTGTCTGATCGTGATCAGGACTATACTTACTAGATAATGCTCACTTTCTACCATAAGCAATTCTTTCAGATAAGAAATGAATTTCTCTTGAAGCTGATGCATATGTGTATAGGAAATTTATATACTGTGAGAATTAAAGTAAAACTTCTTAATACAGTAATGTATGGCACATAAAAACTTCAGATGTATGGTAAAACCAGGAACAATAAATCTAGAAAGTGAGTTCAGTTAAACAGAATTATGATTGTATTCTAAACCACTGATTAACAGACTTATGAATTCAACGTGAACCCTGCCTTGCATACATCATGTAAGCCAAAGAACTTAGTCGAACACCTACCTTGACATTAAGTCCTGTGAGCTATATAAGAACTACACTTCCCTTAATTTACGTTGAATAAACCTTTTAAAACCACTAAATATATTACTCCTATATGATGGTTCAGTTGATTTCGGTACGTTTTCCACGCGATTTTAGTCCATTCCCCCTCCAAAAAAAGCTGTGAGACTTACACAATAACTAAACCATCACACAACTTTCAAACGGCAACTCGTAGATTTAACAAAATACAAATAGTGGAACTGACCTTCATAGCTCCAAGTGCAAAACTACCGCCTTTTGTTTATACCCTTCACAATAACATAAACTAGAATAATTTAAGGTGACACAGTTAGTCACAAGAACAGTTGTGAAGAATAAAATCCAGGCAACAAGACGAGGCTAGTAAAAAGATATGCGCTTAGAACACAGTAATTATACAGCAGCTAATATCAAATACCGCGTCGGTGGCGCAGCAGTAAGGACGCTCGCTGACCATGCACATGGTCCGGTGTTTGATTACCAGTCGAGGCACTCCTTTACTTCACTAAGTCAGAAATAATGCTGGTAAAGAGGAAAGGTTGAGCATGAGGCTAGCAACCCCATCCTGTAAAATTAAACTCTGCTGCAGAAACTTCAAGCCACTAGCTTGAGACCCTATGTTCCACTGGGAACATGAAGAAAAAAATATCTAATATCCTTATTACTATCTGAAAGTGTAGTTCTTCATAGAGCCTCCTTAGAATCCATACAGAACTGTTCTTTTACTGGCGTCTTTGTTCTGTTAAGGCCTTTGTTTTCTGTGATCAGCAGTAGTCCTTACACAGCCTTAGTTTGAAGGTTCCAGAGCAAGTAGACTTCAAACGAAACGGAATGAAGGCGCGCCTTAGGGCTAGCGCAAAGAGGACTACCAAAGGAAGAATCGATGACTGAACTAGTTGTTCGATTTCAGTTGGACTGATTTGTTATATTTGTGCTCATCTCGAATTACAGAGATACTTGGGTAACTGTACTTATTTTTATTTTTTTTTATTTTTTATTTTTGATTACAGCTTGATTCCACACCGTATTTTTGGTACAGGTGTGGAATGCAACTGAGGAACGAGAATGATTTGGTACCTCAGTTTGTGGCATCCTTAAATTTCAAGAATAGCCGTTCCCACTAACCCGATACATAACCTGGTAGTTATGATGAAGCATCTTATGTGTCTACTTTGGGAGCTGATTTTCAACTAAAAGGACCATAGGGAGCTAGCTAATTTGAATTCAGTGAACAACGGGAATGCAGAAAGTAGTATCCCACTATGCGCTATCTTGGATGACAGCCGACTGCACCGATGTTTCCTCCGAAAGGTTGATCCTTCGTAGTCCCGGAGGGCCTTGTATGACCGCCAAGGTGTGGTATACTAGCTCCCGTGAATGCTTACTATATGCTCACACACACTTCTGGTTTATCGGGTCTTATGGCATGTTTGGAGGCCTCTCTATCACTAGGAAATAAGGCATAAAGAGAAAACAATCTCTTCCTCTGGTATAAATGAGTTTTGTCTTTAACGGAGGTGACTTGGGTTCCCTTGCCAGCCTACAAAAACTTAAGGGCAGAGTGCTTAGCCCTAACATACAATTGAAACTCGTGGGGTTGCTATGCAGTTTGCTTATTGTTAAATTCAGATAACTTATAATTCCACTTTTCTCTAGATAGTGATCTTGTTATAACCTCAAAATTAGGGACCTTGATGCTCGAGGGCATCATTTACCAAGCACGAATGCTTTTGTGACTCTTCCTCTTCGGACCTTTTCCGTGATGCTCATTAGATGACCAATGAGTGACGAAATTCTCACTTCATAAGTTTACTGCACGACTTGTGGACGTCACAGTTGACGAAAGCCCTTTCTATTTTCTAAAACTAATCATTTTATCCACGAACATGTGAGATAACTTGTTTCACTTATTCAATAACTCTGTGCCTTCATTTCCAAAATTACACTTCTGTGGAAAATCCTCACTGTTGAATTAGTCAGCATTTCGGGTACAAATTTAATATCTGTCACTGTGGTAATTTCGCCCGATGACAATTGTCATCACTTGAAAACGTATAAGTAGAAGGAACCGCAGCGATACTTGTCCAAAAGGCGTTCACTGACCGTGACAGACCGAACACTATTAATAGAATACAAATCTTTGTCTCAGTCTCAGGAGACACATCATTTATTCGGGTATGGGCGAACTAACCTATCCTAACTAACTGGATTGCTAGTCTTCTAGCCAGTCCCAACACGGGTAAAGAGGAATGGTTGGGTTGGCGACATTTCAACACAAAACCAACCAAACTGCTGCGGAAACTTCAACACAAAAACTACACTAAAAATACAAAAAATTCAAACAACGATCTTAAATTTCGCTCAAATAGTAGAGGCGAAATTACAGAGCGTGATGGTAAAACCCCACCCTCAGTAAGCCAGTTAGCCGATGTGTCTTTTTGAAGAAGGCAAGAATAAGAATGGGGAAGTGTAGTGTTATAACGGTAGGATGTTGAATGAAGACGTTTTCACCTTATTCTGTCTGCGCCTGAACTAATCTGCCTATCTGCTCGTCGTACCTTCCGACTTCGTAAAGCACGCAAATATCAAAAGACAAAGGCTGGACTGTGACTGTGTATTGAAGTGCAACAACGATAAAGAAAGCCATGGTATTTATACATTTTACAACAATATGGACAGCTAACAGCATTTGAAATAATTGATCTTAATAGCCAATAACAAAGTGCGTGAGAGATGATAATATACCATATGTGCGAGGTTGACAGTCAGTAACAAAATGTGTGGGAATGATAATATACCATATATACAAGATTAGCAGTCACTACCAAAATGTGTGAGAATGATAATATACCATATATACAGGATTACGGTACTACCAAAATGTGTGAGAATGATAACATACCATATATGCAAGATTAAACAGTCAATACCAAAATATGTGGGATCCTATCACCTCTCCCCGTAAAGAGTGTAGGACTTGCTTTTTGGATCTATTTGAAAAGGTTTCGGAGCTCTTCTTTGTCGAGTTGACCTTTGCGTGGTACTGGATAGAGCGTGATCTGTGTGTCTGACACATAACTGTCCTTTTTCATTCGTACGATAATGCAGCAAGAATTTATCCAAAATTTCTTCTGTTGTTCCCTCCCCCTTCGCTTTTGCATAAGCACGCTTAAAGGTGTCGACGAAACGTTCAGTCTGTCCATTCGATTGGGGATGATACGGGGGGCTACGAATATGCTGGATGCCAAACAGTTTGCAGCAACCAAGTTTGTCCTGGAAGACAGAAGCGTGCTTTTGACGACGGCGTTGCAAGAGAGATTGATCAGATACATCTCCGGGAACAACGTTGTGTGGTGAAGACGAAACATTAGAGCATACTGAATTTAATGGTACATTAAAGATATGGAGCTTGTCTAACCAGTCAAGACCAAGCAAATTCAAATCATGGTAGTTTGTAACGTAACATACACCATTGAAGTGATGCTCACCAAACTGAACCTGGCAATTTATCTCACCCACGAGTTTCAGTATATCTCCAGAGACATTCTTGGCGACATGCTCGGTCGGCAGAATCTGTGGGCAACCAAGTTTGCGCCACGTAGTTCGGGAAATTACGGTGATATCTGATGCCGTATCCAACTGAAGACGAATACGTTTGCCGTTAATATCTAGTGTTATGTACTTACGTTTGCTGGCGAACTCGACTTTGGAAGTTGTGAAAACGGTCTGTACTCGAGGAGATTGTTTCGGCTTGAAACGACTACTTCTGTTCCTCACCGAAGAATTTTTCTGCGGTGTACAGTAACCCTCCTTATGTCCAAAACGGTGACAATTACGGCATTTATGCTTCTTGAAAGGACAGAACTTGACAAAATGCCACGAACCACAGTGCCAGCACACTGAAGGAGGTTTAGCTGAATTCTGAGACTGACGTGCTGTGTGCTTAACGGTGATCGGAGGACTTTTCACTGTGTTAATCGAACCAAATTCAGACGACTGTCGTTTGCACTCCACCATAGCAGTATCGTGCTTCAAGTTGATTAAACGTAGGCATTCTGCTGTCACCATTTGTAAAGTCATTTTCGGGTCTTGTTCCACGAGTGACAGAAGTCGAGTTCGTATGTCAGTATCTTCTGGGTTCTTCAACCCACAAATAAAAATCAAACACTTGAACTGATCTGATGTCATTTCGTGTGGTTTGAACCTTTCACATTCCTTGTTCACTTTGCCAGCGTAAGTGACATAATCATCGGAAGGCATTTTTGTCAACTGAAAACATTGATACCGAATATTAAACATGGATGACTGTTCACCAAAGATTTGTGATAAAACGGTGACTGTCTCATCGAATGATAACTCACGTGGGTTCTTGGGCAGAATGAAGTTAACATATCTGTTGTGCTCAACAGTACCAAGTTTTCTTAGTAACAATCGGACTTTGGCAGCATCATCAAACATGTAGCATTCAATACGGAAAACGTCTTCGTAACGATTGAACCATGCATCAAATACGAGACCAGATATTGGGTCGTAGTTGAACTCACTGATGGAATTTGAGATGCTTTCATATTTGTCAGAATGAGATGTTGATGGAACTTGAATGGACAGCTTCTGAGTGAGAGCTTCGATTAATTTTAGTTGAGCTGCTTCATTCTGAACTTGCTGCTGCTGCAAGATAGATTTGAGATCGTCCAGAGAGATAGACATTGTAATTGGGTTGTAATTAACACAGTCAAAAATGTTATATAGCTGCGCTGAACAGAATAAAAACTGTCGTCGTTTGCTTGTTATAACTGCAATGAATTAAGGTAAAACCCCGTCGCCAATTTGTTATAACTGTAGGGAATTGAATGAAGACGTTTTCACCTTGTTCTGTCTGCGCCTGAACTAATCTGCCTATCTGCTCGTCGTACCTTCCGATTTAGTAAAGCACGCAAATATCAAAAGACAAAGGCTGGACTGTGACTGTGTATTGAAGTGCAACAACGATAAAGAAAGCCATGGTATTTATACATTTTACAACAATATGGACAGCTAACAGCATTTGAAATAATTGATCTTAATAGCCAATAACAAAGTGCGTGAGAGATGATAATATACCATATGTGCGAGGTTGACAGTCAGTAACAAAATGTGTGGGAATGATAATATACCATATATACAAGATTAGCAGTCGCTACCAAAATGTGTGAGAATGATAATATACCATATATACAGGATTGACGGTCACTACGAAAATGTGTGAAAATGATAATATACCATATATACATAATTAGCAGTCAATACCAAAATGTGTGAGAATGATAACATACCATATATGCAAGATTAAACAGTCAATACCAAAATATGTGGGATCCTATCATGTAGTCTCCAAAATATGCAAGAAATCAGCCGTGAACGCGGTCTAGTTGGTCAAGGAAATGCAAAGATATGGCATGGAGGTGCTGGGAATCTGAGAGAGCAGGTTGAACGGAAGTGGATCATGGAAATTATCAACTGGAGGGTCAATAATCTACTCCGGCCACCAAGACGACAACCACAAGCACACTGAGTGTCTATTTTATTGCCACCAATAACAGCCAGAGAACTAATGCAGTAGGGACCAATTTCATCCTGGATCATGACATCAAGATCCAACCCAAAAGGATGGAAGGTCACAAGTATCCAGTACTGCGTAGAATGCTACAAACAACTAGGAACAAAAGAAGAAGGAAGACTTTTACAAACAATTATAAACAGTCGTCAGTGTAGTTGAAGATTGAACGATCAATTCATGGTCGTTTGCTCAAGCCCAACTCCTCCATAATTTTCGATGGAGTCATCAATCCAGCAGTCACCGTCTCATCGTTCGCTCCTCAATGGAAGATAGAAAAATATCAGAAGTATTATCGTGATTTATTGTTATAATATTTATTCTCCGACCCTGTGTGTAATAGCCTTATTTTTGGTTACATATTGGCGTAAGAATTAAGGATTCTCGAGTCGCCAATCTGTGTTCTGGTTTTTCGAGTTGGTTATTGCAAATTGTTTTAGAAAGTCCAGGGACAGCGTGAGGTCCAGCGTAGTAAGAGCTGGACACCGACAGTTTCTGAGAGTTGGCTGATAGCTTCTGATAGATTCTGTTCGTCTCTCCTGGTGCCTGCAAGTCTTCTTTGGACAAGTATTATCAGGAACTTTTCTGGGATTTTTGGTCAAGTCCAGTGATGCCTGGGTCAGAGAAGGGAAAAAGCGTCTTGGAAGCAGGCAGGAAAGTAAGTAATACTGAGTTGCTTGTTAATTGTAATGATATGTATGATACTCAGCATGATGAGTCTGTTGTTCATGTTTCGCCGTCAAGGGATAATAGGATTTTTAAACCGCCCAAATATGAACCTCGGTGTTTCGACGGAAACCCAACTGACTATCCACGGTTTGTAAAGGAGTTTGAAATCATGTTGAGTGGTTCTTTATTAAATGATGAAATGAAGTTGGTGTATTTGATGAGGTATTGCACTGGAGTTGCTTCAAGAGCTATACAGTGCCGTAAGTTCATGCCCCCTAACGAAGGATATAATAAGGCTATGAGTATACTGCGCCAAAGATTCAGAAGACCTTCGATGATTGTAAGGAACGTATTCGAGACTGTTAAAAGTAATGGTAGTCAATTACGAAATGACTCCAAGACACTGTCTGAGTTTTTGGATAATCTGATGACTTACAGGAACACGTTGATTTCGATGAATTGCATGAGTGATCTGAACCCAAGTTCCGTCCTAGAGGTAAAAGCGAGACGCCTACATTCTCGACTGCAAAGGAAATGTGTGAAGATAAGCTCTCGTATAGAGGATGAAGGTGTTGAGCCAAAGTTCGATGATATTCTGAAACTGGTAAAAGATAGTGTCAATCGATCTATGAGCAAGTTCGCCAGTCTATTGCATCCCACCCCTAGAATAGAGCAGTCTGAGGGAAAAACGCAATCATTGATGACGAAAGGGTCTCAGAGAAGTGGATATCGAGAAAGCTTTATGGTGTCTAATAATCCATATAAACTTAGTGAGTGTAACAACCTTCGTGGGACATCCGCAAGAGATAGGTTATAAGTTGCGAGACAAACACGGTTGTGTTTTACACCTTTGCAAGAAGTGCATACAAAGGTGAACTGTGAATCAGTGAGCAAGTTTAGTAGTAAGCTAAATGTGAAATCAAGTTCTGACTCCGAATTGTGTGACGGTAATGGTACAGTGAGGAAGCCTGTAGTTGAAATTGGTAAGCCATCGTCGAATAGAGTGTCACAGGCGACACCACAGTTTGTGCAGGAGAAGAATTACAGTTTCAGAGTCCAGTTCTGACTCCACAAGTTTACAAGTTATTACTAGTCAGGGTGAAGGTATAAAACCTGTAAGGATTTGTGAGGAAGAACACAAATCATCTACCGCTGTTATTAAAGAGTTTGAAAATGATGAAGTCGACCAGATGGACGACTGTAAAGTGGATATTTGTGACAATGGTCATGATAGTGCATGTTTGTCTTTTGCTGATCATGATGAGATGAGTGGAATGACTACTTCTACTGAGTTGAGCAAAGGTTCTGTACAACTTGAACGTGAAGTAGAGTTAAAGGCAGATGTGGTCGTAGAAGGTATGGATACTCGTGAGACTGTCAGTGTAAATGGTCAGCGTGTAACCCACCTATCGACAGATGTTAAGGCTGAACAGCAGCTAATCAGTAAAGATAGCATTGGGGGTAATCCTACGGTTAGACAAACTTCCAAAGGTCGAACAACGAGAGCTTCTGATGCACCGCTAAGTTCATCAACTGGTATCGCTCAGTCGTCGTTGGTGTTGTCATCCACAGTGAAAGGGACGTCCATGAAATCAGGTGTCTTGTGTTTTGACTATGCTAGTATCGGTCCGCTTGAAAGGACGAATGTCAATGGTCAGTTTAGGGAGGACAAGCCAACTGTGTATGAGAGGGTAATTGTTAAACTGACTTGCACGAATAAAGGCCTTTCAAGTTTCAAGTTACTATCTGAATGCTATTATCTTTGGTGTAAATTACTCTGTGTCTACGCTTGGTTGACCAGATACGTCGTATGATGGTCGGTCATCTAAATTCCGAGATACAGTGACATGGGTGTGCCAAAGTTCACAGTTGAAAATAAATATGATGGAAGAAGGTCAGCAAGTAGACTCTGCGACCATTTTCCAAACTATGGCGTCAACCTGAGAACGGTTGTAGGCGTACTGCTGTAAGTCCTACAATTCTTCAAAGGGTAGCGCATCAATGAGCAGTCCAGTGTGCTTGCTGTGTGATCTTGTACATATGTTCATATTGTATATACTGAATCGATATCATCTGTCATCTAGCTGTTGGTAATTCTGTTTGTGTCCGGACGACTTCCACTTGTATCATCAACCTGAGAAGGAATGTAAGCGTACAGCTGTAAGTCCTACAGTTCTTCAAGGGCAGCTCGTCAAGCCAGAATCCACCACATTTGATGTGTTGATTGTACATATGTTTGTGTTAAATAATTGTGTGAGTTCCAATTATTGTAATTGTTGGTTAATCTTGTTTGTGTCCGGACATTCCACAACTTACAATCGTCAACCTGTGAAGGGTTGTAGGCGTACTGGTGTAAGTCCTGCGATTCTTCAAACTAAATCCATCAAGGCATGATCCGCGAGTTTGTGTGTACTGTTTGTGTATATGTATAGTGTGTCTTCTCAATTTGTGATTTTGGATAATTGTGTTTACTCGTTGTTTTCTTACCTTGTATTTATTGCATAATTTTGTTAAAATTTTCGTCGTGATTACTTCTGAAGTTGTTTCGAGTCTTCTACATCCGTGAATGAATTGATTGATGTTAGAGACAGCAAATGGGTCGTATACGCCAGGGAGGCTATTGGTGAGAATGACATGCACACGGAGATAATGATTAGCTGTGGTTCCACACGCCGGGGAGAAAGAGTGTAAACGACTGGGGCTCGCATACGTCACCGTTACTAGAACTGAAGCAAAATGAGTGGCAAGCCATCGCAGTGGTAATTGGTAGTGAATAGATAAGACGATGTGCGTAGAGTATTGTGAGGTGCTGCTATGGTCACGTTGCATTCTGCAAGAGTCATTCTAGCAAGTGGCGATTGTGTTGCAAGAGGATGTGTCAAGAGGATGCCTTTAACTGGAAGGCGGAGGTCGTCATTGATGTGTGAGATTGTGCTGTGGGTATGCTTGTGGTGTGTTGACTTTTCTGTTTGTTTTCCATTTCAGCTCTGTACGTGTGAACTAGGTTCTCGCAATGGCATCCAAGTCAACGTGTATTGGTCGTGACGGAAAATAGGGATGGATCCGATTTTTGCCAGGGAGTGTCAATGGAGTTGAAGATGGAAGGATCAATTCATGGTTGTTTGCTCAAACGCAACGCGGTGCTGACGCACAAATAGATTTAGGCTATGGCGACATTTTAAGCCAGTTTGTAGTATCCCGTGACTTATTTACGATATTGCTAATTAATGCACGTTCTTTGATCAATAAGTTATCTGAACTAAGGACATTATTATTAATCGCTAAGCCTACTGTAGCTCTGATTACCAAGTCATGGTGCTCATCCTCTGTACTTGATGTGCATATAGGTATCGATGATTACACTGTACACCGTGCAAAAAGAGATTGCAAGCGTGGTGGAGGACGACTCATATATATACATAGCTCATTTGTAGTCAGTAAGGTGGAAGATGAAATAATGAATAATGTACCTGGCTCACTCTGGGTTGTCTAACATGGAGATAAGTATAAACTTCTCATAGACTGTGTCAATGTAGTTGAAGATTGAACGATCAATTCATGGTTGTTTGCTCAAAACCAACTTCCCCAATTTTCGCGGAGGCATCAATACGACAGTCATCGTCTCATCGGTCGCTGTTCAGAAAGAAGTCAGGCCAAAACTGTCAGAAGTAATATTGTGATTTATCATTGTAATATTTGTTCACAGACCTTAGTGGAATTATTTTTTATATGTTGGTGTTACAATAAAGAATTCTCGATTGGCCAATTGGTGTTTTGGTTTTGCGTCCGTTACTACTAAGCGTTTCTGAGAAACTTCAAAGAACATCGTGAGTCCCAGCGTAGCAAGAGCTGGGTATTGACAGTTTACCAGACGTGGCTGACAAGCATTCTCACCATTTGGTACTCCATCGTGTCACTTCGTGCACGATCACTGGCCAGCTTAGTTTCCGCTTCAGTCCACGATTTCGTTTCGAAATAAATCTCGTACTTTGGAAGATAAACTCTGGTCTTTTGCTTTGCTTTTGGTGCACGAGAAACCAATACTGCAGAAGTTGTTGATATAAGATTTTGCGTTGGTATATTCCGTACAAGTCGCGAACGTCTATGCCGTCAGCCTCTAAAGATTCAATGCTTCTTTGGTGAGCAATAACTTTTTTCAAATGTCTCTGTGAAAGTTTTCTTAACATCTTCCTTTGTTTTGACTTGATAACATCACACACAATAGTCAAACAGGCCACAACCCAGTGCTCTCGTGAAAATTAAGATTTCCTATGGAGTTCGCATGGGCGGTGATACACAATCCACTTATTTTTGTGAAACCCTTACAGTGGTTTCAGCTGTATTCAGGACGGCTATATCTTCACATTTATTTAGGCCAAGGAGAAAAGTCTCCTCTGCCATGTCACCATTTGATCTGCACGTGGCAGCGTCTTCGTCATATTTTAAATATATCCACTGAAAAGCCAATAGGCTTGGCCACATGCTGGCTATGAGATTACGGTCACACTGCAATTTGGTAGTTTAGCCTTAATGTGCCTAAAATGTGAGAAATCCTCATATAAGTGTTGTTGTTTTAAATACGATAGTGCAACAGAAACTCTCAAGACTACTCGACATTTGTTAAGTAAAGTGCATTGAAAACTTCAGGGGAATAATCACCGATGGATGATCTTATACCTACATCGTGTATCTCCGGCTAAACATTGGCTTGTTGGTGAACGCGCTTCCTCAATGCTTAGTAGAAAGACCATAATACACTTTTGTGCGTCAACCACTGTTACCCTTACTTTCATTTGAAAAGTGACAAATACAAATGACTAAATCGATGCAGAAAGCTAAAATTCTTAGTTGAAGTTTTAAAGATTACCATCCTACCGTTTCAAAACACATTTCTGAAGGCATTCATCAAAATGGATGGCGGGGTGATTTCTCAGGGTCCGCATTTGAACTATATAGCCATGCAAATTTATGGTCTTGTGTTGAAGGCATTCATCAAAGGTGTTAAAATACACCTCGAAGTATGTTAAGATAAACGAAATAGAATCAACCGTTTCCATCGTTCATAGTGATGTTGGATGGTTGGATGTTGTAATATAAGGTTAGAAGATTTTTGGTAGCTTTTGAGACCTTGTCTAATACAGAATTACATCCTACCAGTGCCTAGAAAATACACTTCCATTAATGAGAGCTTAAGCAGTTTGACCGTCGGAATAAGACATAGTTTTGAATGTTAAGACGTTTTTGCTTGAAAGCCTCTCTCGATACTTTGGTGATTGTACATTATTGGGTGGTGGTCATGCTAGAGGAGAGTAAGATTTACTTTGTCATAGAAAATTTAAGAATAAGGTCTTCAAAGGTGTGAACACACCTTATACTGTTTACTTGTTATGCATCAGTAAGAAACGCATTGGAAAATGATAAAACTATTCGTAAGGAATTTATAGTTCTACAACTCAGAGGGTTCGCTTGATGAGTATGGAGACCAGATTTTCCACCATCATCAAGCAACTTATTGAAAGGTACACATTTCTGGTCCTCCTCCCTCTTACCAGACATCGAGTTGTTTCTTCGTGGAAAACACACATTCTTCGTGAAACCGGGTTACTTTGCCGTTTCTAGTAATACCGAACAGATATACAAATGAACCTCAGTTAACTTTTAATAATAATAATAATATTAATAGGATATTCTCATTTTGTACATGAGGGACGCCAGTTTACAGGCATCATCAATATGGTAAATTACATATACGATAAGCAATCATACTTAACAATAATGTTTTAATAAAATTCACATTTTTTCCTACCTGTGTAGGACACGCCAAATGTACAGGCATGGATGAGCATTATTTAAATTTCATAGATTTGGTTTATGGTTAAATTACGTGGTTGCTGACGTTTTTGTCTATAGTTTGTGAGAACAATAGGATAACCAGTCATTCAATGGAGCACACCAAGAAATATTGTCTTCGCATTAACAAAATAACCTGTAGCGGTAAATAATTCCCCAAAATTATTGACCACAACAATCACTCATCATTGGATGCTGACCACCACTGTTTATGTCGACTTGTTTAGCTGAAGGCTTCCGGTCAGGCATCCCTTCCATTTGGTACCCCGTCGTGTCACGTGCACGATCACTAGCTAGCTAAGCGTTCGTCTGAAGGCTTGTTTTGGTCCCGAAATATATCACGTAGTTTGGACGATCAAATAATGGCTTTTGCTTTGCTGTTGGTACGCGAGAATAATTTAGAGGCTGTGAAAGAGAATTCCGTGAACCTCTAAACTGTTGGGCCCAACCGCGAACTTCATCCACGATAAATCCGCAGATAACCCCGGTGAGTTCGTTCAATTTTGTATTTGTTCTTGTACCATATATTATTCGACATAATTTTCGTCATGAGTGATCTTAGTCCCAAGGTCATCCGTATCCGCTCAACTCTTAAAACCATTCAGCTCGTACCATACTGGCCAGATAATGCTGAAACGTGGTTTCTGCTAGCTGAAGCAGATTTTGTGAGCATTGGATAACCGATCAACCTTCACAGTTCCTTGCAGATATTCACGCCCTACCTCGGAAATTCAGCAAGTGCGTAACTTCACAGATGTTGAGTCCCGAGGTAATTAGCTCGTACGAGTTTCTCAAAGCACCCCTCCTCAGGAGAAACGCTCTCACGGACCGACAACGTCTGGACGAATTGTTTCGTAACATCGAGTTAGCAGATCAGTCAGCCGTGAGCACGCTGACAAGAATAAGAGAAGTTATTGGCCAAAGTCAGTTCGACGAAGGACGTTTTAGAGAACTATTCTTAACCAAGCTGCGACAGTCTGTACAGACCGTACTTGTGACAGTTCAAAGTGTTGTAATAGATGACTTAGCTATTTTGGCTGATAAGAATCCAGACATACCTAAACGGTCTGTCAGCGACGTCTACTAAACCGTTAATGCCCAACACTTGCTACGCGCGGGCTCACGTTGTTCCTTGAAGTTTCTCAGAAACCCTTAGCAATAACGGTCGCAAAAACAAAAACGCCAATTGGCCACTCGAGAATTCTTTATTGTAACACCAACATATAAAAAATAATTCCACTAAGGTCTGTGAACAAATATTACAATGATAAATCACAATATTACTTCTGACAGTTTTGGCCTGACTTCTTTCTGAACAGCGACCGATGAGACGATGACTGTCGTATTGATGCCTCCGCGAAAATTGGGGAAGTTGGTTTTGAGCAAACAACCATGAATTGATCCTTCCATCTTCAACTACATTGACACGGTCAGTTCCCGAAATATGCTCGATGACTAAGCAGACTTTGAGTAAGGATCCTCCAATGATAGAGTTTTTCAACTCCACCCAGCAGATGTTTAGGTCGGACATGCATTCTAACTCCTCCGACCGTCGTCCTAAATCTCCTCAACGCAGAATCTCACGTGGTCGATCGAAGTCCAAACCAAGTTCACTGAAAAACCCTGACTGGTGCTGGTACCACAACACCTATGGCCAAGAAGCGAAGTGTTGCCGTAAGCCTTGTAACTTCGGAAATGTATCAAAGTCTGTGGGAAACTATCCCGCCGGCACGCGTTAGCGGCAACCGTCGCCGGTAGCACTAGCCGCCTTCTTTGCACCCATGATGTGATCAGCCAGACTCGATACTTAGTCGACACGGGCGCCGAAGTCAGCGTCCTTCCTGCTACAGCAGCAGATCGAAAGAAGGAACCTACCTTCAACTTACAGGCTGCAAATGGAAAACCAATCGCAACCTTTGGCAAAAAATACCTCAATCTGAACGTAGGTTTACGCAAACCTTTTCAGTGGATTTTCCTTCTCGCTGACGTCACAACGCCCATCATTGGCACGGATCTACCTAATCATCATGATTTACTCGTAGACGTGCGCCGAAAACGACTGATTGACAATACTACTAGTCTGTCTATCAAAGGCAGCAGCTACATAGGCCCTAGTTTGTCACCCGTTAAGATAAAGGCAATTCTTGATCCATCCTTTCAACCTATGGTTGACAAGTATCCGGAAATTAACTGCCCGTCGAACGACCTACCGTGCATAACCAGCAATGTTATGCACCACATCATTACCACAGGACAGCCTGTGACATCTAAAGCACGACGATTAGCTCCTGACAAACTGAGAATCACCAGGAATGAATTTGACCATATGCTTACCCTTGGCATCATTCAACCTTCGAATAGCCCATGGGCATCCCCACTTCATATGGTTCCGAAAAAGGATAGTAATGATTGATGACCCACCGGTGATTACCGGCGAGTGAATGCCAAAACGACCCCAGATTGCTACCCGTTGCCTCATATACACGACTTGACGGCAACCTTATCAGGCGCGACTATATTCTCCAAAATTGACTTGGTTAAAGCGTATAACCAAATCCCGATGGCAACAGAAGATATCCCGAAAACGGCTATCATTACGCCTTTCGGACTTTTTGAATTTCTACGTATGCCATCCGGTCTCCGGAATGCAGCCCAAACATTCCGACGCTTCATTGACGAAGAGACCAAAGACTACAGTGCAATCACATTTCTTTTTGCTTCGTGTTTGCCGTCTCTGGAGCGCTTTACCGGCGGCCGTGACTACAGCGCCATCTCTGGAGATTTTTAAGCGGAAGCTGGACAATCATGCAGAAATGCAAGGTTTGTGTCTCAATGGCTTATCCTCATAAAACTTAAAACCACACTGTCAATGGATAAGCGTACAAACTAAATCCCCACGACCTGTTCTGCCTTCTCTCACTGTATCTTTTCCTTAGTTCACCTTTATTATTCCACTTATCTCAACCTATATCATCTACATTACAACCTATTATTATTACTATTCTGCTTTTATGACTACGCCGAATGACCAACGGGAGTTAGGTCAAACCCCATTCACGGCAGCAATACAGTCCTAACATACTGCATACTACAAACCACATCTTGACCAATCCCGCACCACTCGTCTTGGAGTCTACCGGAGCTACAGCACTCGAGTGGCGAGACTTACTATGCAGAAGCTCACCGAAGATTTGGAACCTCTACCTCACAATCAAGAAACGAGCTCAAAGAAACAGCAATACGCAATTTGAAGGCTCGAGATATTTCTGATTTTTATGAGGGCTTAGATCTTTATCTTGAAAACGATAACAGTGAACGCCTTGACAGATCATGCTTCTACCTTTAAATATATACCATTCGCCCAGCCTATTGTTGAGATGCGACCATGTGGGATCTGCACAGATTTATGGGGCATCTTATAAATGAACTTGCTATCCATTGTCAGATCTTTAAATACCACTTCACAACGTCTTAACTCATTTATTTTCTATTAACGTGTTTACTTGATCCTCATTTTACTCCATTAAAACTAACATTTTACAGCTCATTATGACTTATTATATTCCTACTCTCTGAAGGGTACGGTTGTGCACTAAATGCACAAAAAGGTATAAAACAAAAACAACTGGCACAACTGAGGATAAATGTATTCAAACCAAAAGTGGACATCATGATAGTACGAGATATACGTGTAGCATTATACATTGCAAATGAACGTTGTCAGCCTAGGGAGTTTCCTTTATAAATGCATTTATTAATGATACTTGCAATTACCTATTTCATTACAATTTAATGATTCACCTCAGCACTTTTACTTTTCTAAAACAGCTTTGAATCCCTTGTAAACGTTGCACTTACCTCAATATTGGTTGGTTATCGTATGCAGACAACCACGGGATGAAAACGAAACGAAGTCGATTTTCCCGCTCAACCTGGAGGACAATTGTACAATTCAACAACTATACGGTCTGGTTCAGACAATGAGTGTATCATATGTATCAAATATTTAACAGTTGAAATATGATTAACTTGTAGACAATCTGAGATTTGAGACTATATCTTACTTGATCGTGCCTGTAAAATAGGGCATGCATTTTCATGTAAATTTTTTAAATTTTTATGAAATACATTACATTATTATTAAATCACTGGTTTATACTAGCTCGTAATCAGGATATTGGATATATCAAACATCTTATTGAAAGGTACACATTTCTGGTCCTCCTCTCTCTTACCAGACAGCGAGTTGTTTCTTCGTGGAAAACACACATTCTTCGTGAAACCGGGTTACTTTGCCGTTTCTAGTAATACCGAACAGATATACAAATGAACCTCAGTTAAATTTTCATAAATGTACAATACTCAAAGACCAAATACAAGGTTTTGTATGTAAAAACATGTGAAGTATTTCAATCCAATGGTCGTTCTGGAAGAAACAGCAGGAATGACATTAAATCAAAAAAGGAATTACTCAACTGAAATTTATTATTGTTCCCTTGGGTTCCATGTGAAGCCTAGGTCTTCAACAGCACATCAATTTCTTCTATTTTCTGCCATTCTCTTTACCTAGCTTCACTACTGCCCATAATCTTCCATTTCTTCCTCGCACGATCTTCTCCATGTCACGCTTAGACGGCTCACTGATCGTTTCCCATTGAGATTCCACTCGAGCGACGGCACGTATTGCGTGCAATGTCATTCGACAGCCTCCCCAGTAGCGCATACCACCCATCCACATATTCTCCCACAAATTAGTTGCGCCATTGGCTCTTGGTTGTTTTGTTCCCAGAGTTTATCGTCACTAATTTTATCCTGACATTTCATCTGATCTTCAATATGGAACCAGTGAAGGCAGCTCCTGATAAAAGTCTGAAGCTTACATCTGGATCCACTAGAGTCTTCTTATCGGCGGTCCAACGTATTCCTGTTTCCTCGCTCCCCGCTCTCTTCCGCATAATCCAGTTCACCGCAATTAAGAATATCTTCGTGAGTGATGATGGAAAGCCTTGTCTTACTCCAACATGCAATTCGAACGCCTCGCTGAGTTTTCTGTTGTGGATCACCTGACACGTGGCACTGTCATACAGCTGTTGGATGAGGTCGGTAAACACTTGAGGTACGCCGTAGAGTTGACGTAATTTTGTAAATTACTTCTCCATCGATAGTGTCTGGTGAAGGCTTTTTTTAAGTCAGTGAAGTTGAGGTAGAGCTTTGATTGCCATTCAATGCTTCGTTCGATGACGAGCTTGTTACAGTAGTCGTCAGTGTTCTGCACCCAGTGCACATTTTACTCTCCCCAGGATGATGCGACTTAGTATTTTATTAAGCATGCGCGAGTTGTTGCAGAGTCCTGGGTAGCCCTTCTTTGGCAGCTTTACGAGATAGCCCATCCTCCAACCAACAGCAACTTTCAATTCCTTCTAAACCTTTTATAATAATGGCATCCGTTTCCAGTGCTTTGGGGGGAATATCGTCCAGACTTAATGGTTTCCGACTGGGCATTAGTAGCTTGATGGAATTTAGAATTTCTGATTTCGTTGGAGGATCGGTGTGCAATGGTAGGCAGTTCTGTGAGTTCTGTTGGTGGTGTGTTTCTAAGCGAGTCGCGGACTATGGTCGATTCCATAGTCCTTTGAAATGATCAGTTCTTTGTTTTACTTGTTTCTGCATTCTGGTAATCAGGTTGCCTTGAACATCTTTTATTAGTTTCACCATTTCGGTTGATCACTTTTCGGATAGAGACCTGGCCATATGATATAATGTCTTGAGGTCTCTTTTACCCGTTGCCTGTTCTACTTCACTTGCCACTGTGACGTAGAATTGTTTTTTGTCTCTCCCAGCGCTCTTCTTCACTTCTTTATTCAGTGCAGTGTACATTGAGGTCATCTTCTCCTTCTGTTGTGGACCTTTGCATTGATTCTTCTTCACCATCCCTCTCTCCTCGACCAGATTCAAAGTATCCATTGAGAGCTATTCCTTGCCTTGTCTCTTCCTTCTTCATAGAACAGTTGTACAAATTTATGTGTCTCACTCATGAGCCCTCGACCTGTCGCTTCGCATTGATGATATCTCATTTCAGGTCATGACGTGTGATGTCTGTCAACGGTCACGTCAGAGCCTGTCCAAACCACCTATCTCAATTTCCTTCTCCATATTTTCTGGTTAGTGGCTGTACGTCAGTAATTGAATGGTAGATTACTTGCTAATCACATCTCATGTTGTGAGGATCTCGATGCTTTGTCTGTGCACTAGTAAGTATCGCTTCGCTTCGCCTCGCCTCGCCTCGCCTCACCCAATAGATAGCCAGTCCGTGAGAAAGAGGTATTTTTTTAGGGCTGCAGACCCAACACCATAAAAGATAAATACCAATGCTACTGAAAGTTCAGAGTCCAACCTCGACGCCCTGTATTCCATTCAGAGAAAAGAGGAATAAAATAACTATACAGAATATCAGATTGTTGGTTATTTTGTTGTCAACCAGATTTTTTTGTCGCAGCCTCGTCATTCGTTGTGTGAGAGGTGATCTGGAGTATCGAATGAAGAGGACGGGTGTTGATGAATGATTGGAGTCCATTCGACACATATGGAATTTTGTTTGAATATGTGAATTGTTTTGTTCACTACGAATAATGTTGACTGGACACACAAAATTTCTTGAATTTATCAATATGCTCAGTAACCAACGTGTCACAGCAAGATGGCGTATAGTGCTGCTACACATTGGGCGTTATTATTGGAGAGACACATAATTTCATTTCATTGAATATACGGTTGAATTTAAGAATCATCATAATTTAGGAGGCGGTTTCAGAGTTTAGTGTTATTGACCCTCAACTGGTTCTTATCTGGTGTCGATCACAACAGTATCAACGAACTAGCAGAAACACTTACATTTCTGTTCTAAAGTCCATCATATTCGAGGAGCCTCATTCTACACGTTGCAGATGCAGATCTATCAGTTTGACAGCTAGTGACGAGGTCTAAGCAACAAAAATGTGCATCCGAATTTCACGGGTAAAGAAACACTACGGACAACCTTCAGCCAAAATGACATTTATCAGCTGTGTAATAGAACGAAGAACACATCGTCGAGGTACTCACTCCCTTATGAGGTCCCAAGTGATCGAAGATTTCTCGAGAAAACTACGTGAAGGAGTTCACTGACAACTCTCTCATAGTAGATCAATAAACTAATGGGCATTCCAGCTATTTCACGGGTGTGATCAGTGATAATATCTTCCTCACTGAGATATTAACTGAAGCTGATAACGAACACCGAGAACAAAATGTAATCTTATTTTCTTGAGGCGTCAATAAATCCATTTTGGCGACTAAAAGACACAGATCCGAATTCGGATTAGTCATTCGATCGTGCATATCTTTGATCTTTCATATTCTAACCAATAGCCGTCTTCTCATTCCTGTTTGGTTTCTTGCTAGTGGACTCTAGTTATCACTGATATCACTGAAGGACATAGATACTGCTACTATTATGCAGTTAACTTACCTAAATATTGCAACTCATTAGCGTGAAGTTAATTAACCAATGAATCTAACTACTAAATCAGTTAATCACATTATCCTAACCAAACTACTGTGTAACAGGTGGGCATCATAGGTCAGTGCATCATACCGAAACTAATGTAGTTCTCATGATACAATCCATGGAAGTGAATGTGGTCAGATAAGGTTATCGTACACTTAGGGTTTGAAATACTTGCTTCTCTAGACACTTGGAATATTTCCTTGGAGAAGCCTCCGACTGATGACTATTTGTTTATAACTAGATGCTTAATGTGAGGTTCTTAAATGGTGGTAGCCCTTATAACAATGGAGGTGTGGTGAGAGCTGGATATTAGTGAAAATTGGTGGACAGTAATTTACGTCAATATTTATGTCCTCACTATTACTCGTGATAAAATTGAGGAGAAAGGCTCTCCGTAGGCGGATACATTTAACATATAGATGATCTGACCTTCAAGAAACAGCCACAAAGAGATGCAAGGTTAACTTTCTGTGAGAAACAACCAATCAGAGGACTGTGTTTTTCTGCCAACAATAATCTATAATGTTTACTTGAAAATCTGTAAATATGTGTTGATTTTCCTTAATAAATGATCTGTTTCCTGGCCCTTGTCTTCTGTTGTCACAGAGGAAAATTTCACCCATTTGGAATATGTAACACAGACATATTGCCATCTTCACAAGCCGTGGTCTCATGTATGGCTCTATTTCGAAGTGGTAATATGAATGGAGTTTGTCACAGTTGGATATGCTTGGAATCATATTTCAGATTTCCCGTTCACTGATTTAGAGTAACTGGAGGAAATTCTCCAGTCAATCATGAAGCACACTTTCGAAACGGTGCAGTCGTCTTGACTTGTGACTTACCAACTCAGTGTTCTCTTTTCATGTTGATTTACGGCTTGAATCAGTGTTGATTGCATATTATTTCTTCCATTAACCTTTTATTTTCAATCTCTGGTAGAAGAATTGAGCAATTTACAAGAAAGTTTGCAGTTTTGGGATATTCTTTATTTTAGTATAATTGTTACTTCTTTGAATATTTGCTTTTCAGGCTTGCCATATTTCGACTGCACATCTTTGACAGCACTGATGATACAATACCCCCATTCTTTTTACTAACCCTTCAGTTCGACATTGTCATTTACATTTGTAGATCGCAAGGTTGATTGCATTGAAAAATACAAATACTTGCTGAATTTCCTTGCATGTCGTTTGGGCTACGTAATAGGAAATATCAAATGGTGAAGCTAGCTACTGGTAGGTGTGTTTTTCAAAAAGGCAAAAGAAAGTTTGATAATAGATTGTTCTACTAATTCTGACTTCATTTACTGCATCGGAAAATATAGGGGAAATATCGATAAATTGGTGGAAACCGACGACAGAATATTGGGAGTGGTGTATCGAAACTTTGGAAAAGCCGTAAATTTACCTGGGGAGGACGGTGTTGCGACTCCTGAGTATAAAGTGTATGTCTTGATAGATAAATTGACTTTGAGGTTAGAAAAATAACCTCGTGTATCCTTCAGCTGAACTGAAAGATGCTGTAAAACTGGCAGGAAGAAAATATAGACTGATACCATTGCTTGAAGTTGTAAGAAATTACGTGGTTTCTAACGATCTATTTTTTCGAGACGGCAATATGTTGATGTTCACTGATGGCTAATATTCTACATTACTGGCGAAAAGAGTGCGACGTAGTTCCAAGTTGGATTAATGAGTAACTAAAAACAGAAAGCAGTCAATTGAAGGAGCACACAAAAGCGCCATCGACATATGCAGTATTTGGCTTATTTTTCACTATAGAGACATTTTTCACTTTTATATCCCCCAAAAGGGGATAGATTACCTGAGGATATTACTCTATTCACTGTAATATGTTTAAACAGAGTATTTCGAGTGAAAGTTTATTTTTCCTAGTGAAATCTGTGTACTCATTTAACCGAGATGTTTAGGTTAATTTGTCCCAAGATGTGGTGATTGATAATTTCTATTTCTGTATTGTTTAAATACTTACTACTGATTGTTAATATATTTCTTATATGAATTGAACAATAATTCCGCCAAATACAAATTCCTAAATTCATCCCTCTCTGTGTTTTGGCTGAATTCTTGTAATTCGGTCATCTCGAAATACTAATACTACTATTACAAATAATTACGACACAAGATTTTGTTTGATTTATTGCTTGCTTTATGAACAAGTCTTCACCTAAAGTAAAAAAGTCACAATGATTTCAAATTCCGACTGTCAGCTTTATCTTTAATGTGTAGTTAACAAATGGAAATCAAGAAGTTCATATTTAGTGGTTATGATTCTGAGAAAAATAAGAGTTTGATCATGGGTAAGCGGTTGGATTAAGTAATTTCATATTAGTTTGTTTATTTGATATATCACACAGTGAAACAGTATTATTTACTGAATGACGTTTCGGACAAAATTAATTGCTCATAATCATATCAGTTATAATCACACGACTTCGAAACTTGAGTTTTATAGTTTTCTTTGTACCCTCTTATTTGTCGTAGGGGTAGTAGAATTTTCCAGATATTTGGGGCAGGTGTTGAATCACCTCTATTACATGTATTTGCAGTTGATTCGATAAACAAAGCTTCTGATATTAATCTCTCCTTCCACCCTGTGACATTAGATTTTAAAACTGCCATCCTATTGTATAGTTGTGTATGATTGCATGTAGTGAGTGCTATAGCTGAACTATTCTCTAGATTTCTTATCTTATTTGGGTCAACTAATCTAGATTTTGCTAGGTTTTTATGTTCGGCTAGTCTGACTGCCCCTGTTCTACTAGTTTGACCTATGTATTCGACCTGACAGTCATTGCAGGGTGTTGGATAAACCAAATTGTTTCGTTTTAAAGGCCCCACAGGATCCAGACATTAAGGGACGAAGCCTGTTTCTAATTGAGTTTGTGGTTGGTTTGAATTATAATAATTATAATTGTAATAATGTATATTCTCATATAAACATATAAATTTACATGAAAATGCATGCCATTTTTACAGGCACGATCAAGTATGATATAATATCAAATCGTAGATTGTCTACAAGTTAATAATGTTTCAACAGTTAAATATTTGATATATATATAAATCCACTCATTGTCTGAACCAGACCGTATAGTTGTTGAATTGTACAATTGTCCTCCAGGTTGAGCGGGAAAATCGACTTCGTTTCGTTTTCATCCCGTGGTTGTCTGCATACGATAACCAACCAATATTGAGGTAAGTGCAACGTTTACAAGGGATTCAAAGCTGTTTTAGAAAAGTTAAAGTGATAAGGTAAAACATTAAAGTGTAATAGATTAAGTGAGTGAAATATATCATTAATAAACACATTTATATAGAAAACAGAATGAGGAAGTAATTAATCCTTAGGCCGACAACGTTCATTTGCAATGTATAATAGAACCAATATATTTTGTACTATCATGATGTCAACTTTTGGCTTTAACACAATTATTTTCAAGCCAGTCGTTTTTATTTCATGCCTTTTTGTCTATTTGGTGCACAACCGTACCCTACAGGGAACAGGAATAGTATAAGTAGAATTGAATTCATAAAGAGCTATAAAATGTTAGGTTTAATGGAATATAATGAGGACCAAGTAAAGACGTTATTAGAAAATAAGTGAGACAAGATATTGTGAAGTGGTATTTAAAGATCTGACAATGGATAGCAAGTTCATTTATAAGATGCCCCATAAATCTGTGCAGATCCCACGCGGTCACATCTCAACAATAGGCTGAGCGAATGGTATATATTTAAAGGTAGAAGCATTATCTGTCAAGGCGTTCACTGTTATCTTTTTCAAGATAAAGATCTAAGCCCTCATAAAAGTCAGAAATATCTCGAGCCTTTAATTTGTATATTGCTGTTCCTGCGGAATGGGGCGATTCACCTTAGTGACCACCACCATATCTACTGATCAGCTAGCACCACCCTCCCTCCTTTTTTGATGTTAGGCTCTGAGACTATGATTATAATGGCCACCGCAAATATATTGCTTGGTACCAGACATGTTCGTACCCCATATTCCATCTCCCTAGCTTTCTTAATGAGTGCTTCCAATAGGTCACCACGTGCTTCTTTATGAACATATTATATATGTGTGCATGCATCCTAATAAACAGATTACTTAATAAGAAGTTAAAACCTTAAAGAGTGAAACGAATAGGTATTGTGAATGGTGGAGCAAGATTTAGCAGAACACTGTGGTTAAGGTTCAATTTAGGTAGTATGGACTGAAGGTAAGGTCGGTTGGGAGGACTTAGTGTACTTATATATAGTAAACATCTGACATTGCAAAGTAACGTGTCTAGACATATTATAAAAAGATATTAACACAGAACCAACAAAATTTTGGCATCTGGTTAACAATACTGCAGTGTGTGTATACTGAAGAATGGTAGATAGTCTACAGGGAGCCGTAGAGTAAATCAAACCATATATGATAAGAGTATAATCAATAATATAATTCGTATATCAAATAATACACTAGGCTCAATAATTGAGTGTTATAAGGGAAACAAGCGTGGTAAAGCAAGAGAACATGTGATGCATTAATATTTTAGGTATTTTAATAACCATCTAATTTAAGAATTGAACATGCATGATTAATAAGTATTATTATATTAGTATATACATATGTAAAACGTTAAAGGTGTGGATGCTATTATACTTATTTCCAGTGTTACTTTTACCAACACAACTTAGTGAAAATTATATAGAATAGAAATCAGTAAATTAGTTAACGTTCGCTGCGTGAGTATTAGAGTCGAGATATACGTATGTGACTATACTGAAGACTGGACTGGTCTTCAATTTCCGTTCTACCAACAGTTGTGGTTTTTTAGACGAGCTAGGGTGGACATGTTAAAGTGTCTTTCCAGGCTCCGCTTGAACCCATCAGGGTTTTCACAACATCTTATTTCAGGTGGTAGTTGGTTCCAAAGAGTGCAATATTTTATGGTGAAAAAGTTTGCCCTAATAGATTTTCTGTGGGTAGCCACCTTCACAAGGTAGTCGTGGTTTCGCAGCTGGTATGATTTAATATTTTCCCACGTTATGGATGAGTTACTGTAGCAATGTTTCCTAATGACTTTGAAGAGTAGAAATAGGTTGCACTTCACTCTCCTTAACCACATAGGCTCTAATTTCAATGCTGGTCACTTTTATTCCTGCCTGTATTATTAGGAATTCTGCGTAAGGTTTCCGAGGTTCCTTCCTTGTATGGAATTGTTACTGATGATTTAGGTTCCATATAGTTGGTGTTTTCATTATCTTGAGCATGTTTGACATACATGTCATCATATTTATTATTATTATCACTATCCCTACTATCATTATTTGTTTTATTTTTACATTTCCCTACATACTTTCTGACTAATTTATTAAGGTAATTATTAAGTTTCTCTTATATGCCTCACTCCCTGTGTCAATGTAGTTGAAGATTGAACGATCAATTCATGGTTGTTTGCTCAAAACCAACTTCCCCAATTTTCGCGGAGGCATCAATACGACAGTCATCGTCTCATCGGTCGCTGTTCTGAAAGAAGTCAGGCCAAAACTGTCAGAAGTAATACTATGATTTATTATTGTAATATTTGTTCACAGACCTTAGTGGAATTATTTTTTATATGTTGGTGTTACAATAAAGAATTCTCGATTGGCCAATTGGTGTTTTGGTTTTGCGTCCGTTACTACTAAGCGTTTCTGAGAAACTTCAAAGAACATCGTGAGTCCCAGCGTAGCAAGAGTTGGGCATTGACGGTTTACGAGACGTGGCTGACAATTATTGTTAGCAAAAAACACAGTCTTCTCATTGGTTGTTTCTCACAAAAATTTAACCTTGTATCTCTTTGTGACTGTCTCTTGAATGTCAGATCATCTATATGTTAACTGTATCCGCCTAAGCAAAGTCTGCTGTGGTTGTTTGTTGAATCAGTCTTGTTCATATTCTGTCACGACCAATATTTGGGACATAAACACTGACGGAAATAAATGTCTACCAATTTGGCTAGCAGTCAGGGTTTTTAGTGAACCTGACTTGGGTTTAGATTGACCTCGTGAGTTTCGCCATTAAGGGGAGTTCGGACGATGTTAGGAGGAATTACAAGGTATTTTTGACCTAAGCATCTGCCAGATGGAGTTGCATAACTCTATCACTACAGTATTTCTACTTGAAGTCTACTCGGTAACTGAGCATATTTCAGTAACTAGCCGTTTAGTCGTTTCTAGAGTTTTATCTGCAGAAACAACTAAGACATCTAAAATAACACCCTCAAGTATCACCAGCACAGCCTACACTGACTGTGGCAGTTTGAATAAGAAACGTTTCCTGAAAAGTCTTTCATCTAACCAAGGCTGGCTAATAACTTACCTCATTCTTGTTTGCGTGCTCACACCCGACTCATCACCTAACTCGAAGGTGCGAAATAATTCGTCATGGCGCTTCCGATCCGCGAGAATATTTCTCCTTAGGAGGGTTACTTTAGGCAACTCATACAAGTTACTTACCTCTGAGCTCGACACCCGCACAGTTACGCATTTGCTGAATTCCCACGGTAGGGCATGGACAACTGCAAGGAACTGTGAACGTTGATCAGCTAACCCATGCTCGCTGAAATCAAACTCAGCTATCTGAGACCAGGATTCAGTATTATCTGGCCAAAATGTTACGAGGTGAATATTTTTGGCAGTTGATCGAATACGTATGAGCTTAGGAGTATGATCACTCATGACGGAATATATATAACGCAATATATAGCAATAACGCCCGGTACGTTCAAATCAGGTGACGCTTTTGCACGTGTTTTCGCTTATATTCATTTATTGGTTACTAATAATTGAACTTTAATAACGATGGTTCAAAATTCTAAAAAGCGTGTTCGTGTGAACACCAGTAATTTAGAAAATAGCACCGGCTCGTCTAATAACACATTACCACCCCATATTATTAGTAGTTCACCCAACATAAAAGCCTCGAACATAACTCTGACCCCTGTAATACAGGTGGAAGATGTTCTGTCTGAAAAAGTAGAGCTCTCTTACTTAACGTGCGTAATTAAAGAGATGCAGCTACAGATAGATGAATTAAAAACGAAATTAAGTTCCCTAGAATGTATACCTGAAACTATCTCACGTATGAAAAGAGAAATGCAGGATCCTACAATCCTAAAGCTTTTTAATATGACCTCTAGAATGACTCATACTGACTAAGAAAATGCGAAGGAGTTAGAAAACGCCATCGAATTTCTATCCAGCGAAGTTGTTAAAAGGCTGGCTTCAAAACAAAACGCAATAGTGTATAATGTACCGGATAGTGAGCCCATAAAGTCAGTCCAGCACTCATTGCTGAAGGCTGCATGTCAATCACGTCTCATAAACCGTTAATGCCCAGCTCTCGCTACGCTCGGGCCCACACTTTTCCTTGAAGATTTCAGAAACGCTTAGTTATAACGGACGAAAAAACCAAAACACCGATCTGCCGCTTGATATTTCTTTATTGTTACACCAACATATAAAAATAATCATTGAACTAAGGTCTGTGAACAAATATTACAATAATAAATCATAGTATTACTTCTGACGATGTTTCACTCTTCTTTCTGAACAGCGACCGATGAGACGATGACTGTCGTATTGATGCCTCCGCGAAAATTGGGGAAGTTGATTTTGAGCAAACAACCAAGAATTGATCGTTCAATCTTCAACTCCATTGACACTGCAAATCTCTTGAATGCACCTTGTCAGTGCATTCGCCTAAGCAAAAAAGACCTAAAGCATCCTTGTCCTATACTCTTTAGGTTCGACAGCTACATAACAGCTGAACGATTTAAGATGGCCGAAGATCTTCTGGCTACTGCCACTAAATTCAAGACTATTAAAGTAGTCTCGGATAAAACACCAAACCAAAGGCAAGCAACCAAGAACTCCTTCGACACAAAGTTGACAACACTGAGAAATACATCTGGTATCAGTGCTAAAGTGTCGACGGACACTGAGGCACAGCAAGTCACGTGTATAGTGTTAGGAGAAAAAACGGCAAGTAAGAGCGACCCAAAACTCAGTAAGAGCAGTGCCACTGGGTGCAGTCTTAGAGTGCACGAGAGCACATCTCGAAAACCTGCTGACCTACATGAGGTTGACATAGACGCACAAACTATGGCTGACCAGAAACTACTGGCAGACCACACTCAATCTGGATCCAAGCCAGAGAGTCCCTCAGTAGAAACCGCAAAAAAGACCACAAAACCCAGAGTCCCACCCCAGACTTCGACATACCTCCCTCGTAATAAGTCTAATAAGCAGCGTGTCAGTCTAAAAAATGACAAAGCATGGGTAACGAAGCACATTCCCAAAGACGTCACGCAGCATGTGAGAAGGAATACCCCTTCCCGAACTAGAAGTAACATGCCTAACAACGCACATAACTTGGGAATGCAACGTAGAATGGATCCTCAGGATATATGGGGCACTAAACGGGACTCATATAGGCACCATATTAACGAAAATTCTCGTCCAGACTCTCGCACTATATATGTTAAACCTCATCAACATAATGAGAACAGGTCGACACTTGATCCCCTCAATAACTTCACTCACCACGTGACGTGAGCCAATATGCATACGGCTATGAAAGCCCCATGAGGTACAACTACCAGGGTAATCTTAACACAGGGTACCTAGGTCCAGCAAACTACAACCCAAATTGCAGGGCAGACCATATATCACCAGTAGATCAACGCAGATGCCGACCCATGGATGCTAATAGTCAAAATATGCAACAGGATTATTTTCGGCTGCAGCAAACAATAGCCCCACTCGCTGCACAGTTCATCCAGGAAATAGTACACACACTGACTCTGTCTCACCTCAGAGCCCCTCCAAACATAACGTAGGGATAGTAACAAGTAACCATGTTAACCTCTCCTCCAATAACTCTGGTTTACTAACAATTATGCTCCTGAATGCTAGATCTCTCCTTAATAAAATAACAACGCTTCGCTGCCTGGCATACATAGAACGGCCAACACTAATAATGGTGACTGAAACCTGGCTTACTACTGATATACCTGACACAAAGCTAGTAATAGACAACTACGACATCTATAGGAACGATAGAGTTGACAAAAGAGGAGGCGGTTGCTTAATATATGCCTATAAATCCACTAACTCCAATACTTTCAATAACCCAAATACTGACAAACTCCCAGAATCTAAGTGGATAAGCATCCACACAAACGAAAGTAAAATTCTCGTGGGATGTATATACAGACCCCCCAATAGCCCTGAAATGACTGATATAACTATTGCAGAAATACTAGAGCATGTAGCCACGCTGGACTTCGACTACAAAGTAGTATGTGGAGATTTCAACTTACCTGGAGTAAACTGGGATACCTGTACAGGACCAAGAATCCATGAAGAGCTACTACAAGCTATAGACATAGGAGGATGGAAGCAGTGCGTGCGCCTCCCTACAAGGAACCAAAATACTCTTGACTTAATCCTCTGTCATAACATAGAGCCCATCTCGATAGAGGTGGGAAATAAACTCGATAACAGTGATCACAACATATTGTACTGCACGCTCCCCCTCCGACTAACAACTAAATACACACCTAAAAATTCCCCGGTGCGCTATCAATATAGGGACTATAAGAATGCTGATTGGGAATTCCTATCAGATCTGTTGAGAAGTTCTGACTGGGAAGAATACTTCATCAACAATAACTTAGAAGTATCACTTGAGATTTTCTACAAAACAGTTGGCTCAGCAAGAGACACAATCGCGCCCCTAAAATCTGCCCTAAAGACACCAACTCCATTTATTGACCGGAAAACGCGACTAAAACTAAAGAAATTGAAAAGGAAATACCATGTATTTAAGGAATTTAATGCGTTAAACCAAATACATGAAACTCTTAAACTGCTTGAAGAGAAACACAAAATGAAGTCACAACATGAGGAAAATAAAGCGCTAATGGGTAACACCAAAACTCAGGAACTTTGTAGGATATTGCAAAAACGTCTAAAAAGCAGTAAAGACAATAATGTAAGCATCTTGGAACATAGGGGTGTAATATACAACGATCCCCAGGTTATAAGTGAACTCCTCAGTGAGTGGTTTTGCAATGACACCAGAGTGCACCCGACCCCAAATTTCCAAATGACCTGCAAAAGTAACCACAAATTAGGAGAAATAGATTTTAATATACAAAATATAGACTCAGCGATTAAGACATTGAAGTCAAATGGCAGTACTGGAACAGACGACATACCATCTGTCATATACAAAAATGGTAGCACGGAAATGGTAGTCTTGTTACTTAGAATATTTACTCTGTCACTGGAAACTGGAACTTATCCTGAAGTGTGGAAAACCACATACATATTACCTAAGCACAAAGCAGGGGCCAAAACCAGTGCATGCAACTATAGACCTATTAATATAACACCGGTAATATCACGAATAATGGAGAAAGTGGTTAAAGACCAAGTGTCAGACAACTTACTAGAACATGAACTTATCAACCCATCACAACACGGATTCCTCAAAAAGAGATCATGTGCGACCTGTCACATAGACTTTTTCAATGAAGTTACACGAAGCAGGGACAACAGAGAACTAGTAATTGTGCTATATTTCGATATAACAAAAGCCTTCGATAGAGTCCCCCATAATCTGCTAGTCAGCAGGTTATGCTCACTAGGGATATGTGACCCTCTCCTGAGCTGGATAAAATCATTTCTCTGTGACAGAAGTCAGATAACAAAAGTTGGCTCGATAATCTCAAGGCCTAAACCTGTAAGTAGTGGTGTAATCCAGGGAAGTGTATTAGGCCCACTCCTATTCATAATATATATAAACAGTATCTGTGAATGCTTTAGTGTTGGTAAACCAATACTATATGCAGATGACTTAAAAGTGACCTATAAATGCAAGAACACAGATCTCGGAATAACAGTAAACGCCATACAGCAAGAATTAAAAAAAATGGATAGATGGTGTGACACCTGGCAACTCCAGTTTAATGTCGACAAATGTGGCTGGCTCTGCATAGGTTGCAACAATTTAGAACTTGACCTGACAATTCAAGGCCATGCACTTTTACGACTGGAATCTGTATTGGACCTAGGACTGAAATACTCACATGACTTATCATTTTCTGAACATATCTCCAAACAAGTGTCAAAGTCACGCAGACTTATCGGCTTTCTACTCAGGAACTTTTACAGAAATGAGTCCAGAATTCTGTTGTACAAGGTTTGTGTGCGTCCTTTATTTGATTACTGTTCATTCATGTATAGTAGTATACGCATAGAGGACAAATTGAAAGTCGAGGGAGTGCAGAGGTACTTCACGTCAAAATTACTCGGAACCGAAAATGGTGCGAACTACTCCACTAGATGTGACACCCTAGGATTAGAAACACTATGGCTAAGACGCCTGAGACTAAACTTAACACTTTACTATAAGCTTCTAAACCACTTAGTTTTTACCTCTACTAATGGCATTCGACTTTCAGATGACAGTGGCTACAAACTAAGACACACTAAGGGTACAGTAGCTATCGAACAATGTAAAACAGCTACCAGGCAAAAGTTTTATTTGATTAGGTATGCACAGATATGGAATAAACTACCAATGGAAATGCGTCAAGCAGGTACATTGGCCTCATTCAAAAAAGTGCTTAACGACAAACTACACGAGTTTGCAAACGACAGTAGTCCTAGTTCCTATCTGAGAGCCTCCGAAATTATAGGTCCATTTAATGTATAAGCTTAAATACTACACCTGTTGTTTTTGCCTATATTTATAATTTTAGATAAAACATTAACGATTAAGATACTTACCCTCAAACAGACAAGAAGTTTCGTTTGTAAAACTTCTACCCAACACAATAAGTGGAATAAAATGGACATAAACCGACAACATGAAAAAGATATAACTCACCACAACATCACATGGACAGATGTACGCTCGTCGGACATCATATATGCCTCACCAACTACAACCCAACATTCCTGAGATAATGTGATGAACTTATATCCGTAATGTTGCTGAGCAGTCAATATCCACAACTCCTGTCGGAACAACTAAAATTCAAAAACCTTCCTCACGAGAAGTAAATACCCACAAGCAGTAGAAATCCATTAATTAATGCGTCTAAAGCTTATGTATTTTACTCCCAACAATGACATTGCAGATCAAATGAGATAAACATATCACTGATTTCAAAATAACACATCAATGAACTATAATTCAAGGATTCTGCACACAACAAAATTATGTACGAAAACTGACTTCAAGCTTTATTTTTTTCCCAGGCACTTATAACCCATCCACCAAAGACCTGGTTTTTTTGTTAATGCGAAGACAATACTTCTGTATTTCCTGATGTGTTGCACTCACTGACAATCTAGCGGATTTTTCCAACTATGCACAGAAATGATTGTACATAAGTGAAAAGGATGTTTTATACTATTCGGATTAACATTTATCAAGTGTATGTATAATCTCCAGTGTACATGTTAAACATATTTTGCTATCGACTGTAAATTGTGACTGAATAATATGATCCTATTTCTGTAACAATTTGATGATGCCTGTAAACTGGCGTCCCTCATGTACTGTATCATGAGAATAAATTTATTTATTTATTTATAGTCTGAAAATAGTACAAGAACAAGTACAGAATGGAACGACATCACCGGCTTTGTCCGCGTGTTTACCAGAGACGAATTCGCGGTCGGGGTCATCAGTTTAGAGGCTGATGGTATTGACGTTCGTGAATTGTACGGAGTATACTAACACAAGAATTAATACCTATATCTATGATATTCGTTCCGTGTAGACCAAAGGCAAAGCAAAATAATAATTGATCGTCCAAATTACGAGATATATTTTGGGACCGAATCGGAGTGAGAGGTAATTGCTTAGCTGCACTGCTCAACAATAGAAACCGCTCATACGCAGCATAGCGTCCTCCGCCACCTTCACGCCTTTTCTTAGAACCTGCGATCCTCCGATGCAAGCCCACAGGCAAATAGTAACATCTGCAGAAGAAGCACATGAAAGCTGGGCACAACGGCTACACACATCAGCGGACGGTTTTGGTTTGACGGAATCAACAACATGTCCCGAATCTCGCAAATGGCTTCGCAATCCTGAAATGGTCTTGCCCGAACTCTATGTACGGGCCGTTCAACTGCGTGGAGTTATTTTGCGCACAAAAACGAGAAATGCGCGGGGACGTCCTGGAGTCGACATCAACTGCAGAGGAGGGTGTTGTCAACCAGAAAATCTTCAACACATTCTTCAGCATTGTGCTCTTACTCATGAGGTCAGATGCAAGAGACACAACGATGTTGTCAGCCAAGTCTCATAAACCGTTAATGCCCAGCTCTCGCTACGCTCGGGCCCACGCTGTTCTTAGAAGATTTCTCAGAAACGCTTAGTTATAACGGACGCAAAAACCAAAACACCGATCTGCCGTTTGATATTTCTGTATTGTTACACCAACATATAAAAGGAATAAGCGAACTAAGCAAACTAAGGTTTCTGAGGATATTTTACTCTTCTTTCTGAACAGCGACCGATGAGACGATGACTGTCGTATTGATGCCTCCGCGAAAATCGGGGAAGTTGATTTTGAGCAAACAACCAAGAATTGATCGTTCAATCTTCAACTCCATTGACACTCCCCGGCAAAAAAGGGATCCAACCCTATTTTCCTTCACGATCAATGCACGTTGACTTGGATGCCATTGCGAGAACCTGGGTCACACGGACAGAGCTGAAATGGAAAACAAACAGAAAAGCCAACACACCACACGCATACTCACAGCACAATCTCACACATCGCTGACGACCAGCGCCTCCAGACAGAGACCTCCTCTTGACATCTTGCAACACAATCGCCGCTTGCTAGAATGACTCTTGCAGAATGCAATGTGACCATAGCACCACCTCACGATACTCCACGCACATCCTCGTATCTACTCACTACCAATTACCACTGAAATCGCTGGTCACTCATTCTGCCTCAGTTCTAGTAGCGGTGACGCATGCGAGCCTCAGTCGTTTACACTCTTTCTCCCCGGCGTGTCGGACCGCAGCTAACAATTATCTCCGTGTGCATTTCATTCTCAGCAATAGCCTAGCCTCCCCGGCGTATACGACCCATCTGCTGTCCTTAACATCAATCAATTCATTCATGGATGTAGAAGACTCGAAACAACTTCAGAAATAATCACGACGAAAATTTTAACAAAATTACGCAATAACAACAAGACACGAAAACAACAAGTAAACACAATGAATTCAAATAACACCAATTGATATGACACACCACACGTATATACAAACAGTACACACAAACTCGCATTTCATGTCTTGATGGAATTCCTTTGAAGAATCGCAGGACTTACACCAGTACGCCTACAAACCTTCACAGGTTGACCATTGTAAGTTGTGGAATGTCCAGACACAAACAAGATTAACCAACAATTACATCAATTGGAACTCACACAACTATTTAACACAAACATATGTACAATCAACACATCAAATGTTGTGGATTCTGACACGACAAACTACCCTTGAAGAACTGTAGGACTTACAGAAGTACGCCTACATTCCTTCTCAGGTTGATGATCCAAGTGGAAGTCGTCCGGACACAAACAGAATTGCCAACAGCTAGATGATAAATGATATCAATTCAGTATATACAATATGAACATATGTACAAGATCATACACCAAGCACATTGGACTGCTCATTGATGCGCCACCCTTTGAAGAATTGTAGGACTTACAGCAGTACGCCTACAACCCTTCTCAGGTTGACGCCCTAGGTTGGAAAATCGTCGCAGAGTTCATTTGCTAACTTCCTTCTATCAGCTATATCCTCAAATCTGAACGGCAACACGCCCATGTCATTGTATCGTAGAACATAGATGACGAACAAACACACGACATATCTCATCAACCAAGTGTAGAAACAGAGTAATTTACACCAAAGATAATAACATTCAAATAGTAACTTGAAACTAGAAATGCCTTTACTCGTGCAAGTCAATTTAACAATTACTCTCTCCTTTACACTTGGCTTATCCTCACTAAACTGACCATTGATATTCGTCCTTTCAAACGAACTGATACTACCATAGTCATTGCACAAGATACTTGAGTTGATGGGTGTCTGTTTCATTGTGGATGAAAACACCAACGATGACTGAGTGACACAAGGTGATGAACTTAGTGGTGGATCAGAAGCTGTTCTTTTTCGGCTTTCAGATAGTTGTCCAACTGCAAGATTACCACCACTGCTGTCTTTCACTACTAGTTCGGGTTTAGCACTATCATCTGATGATAGGTGGGCTACATGCTGATCAATTACACTGACTGTCTCACAAGTATGCACACCTTCTGGAACTGCATCTGCGTTCAATTCTGCTTCACGTTGTAGTTGTACAGAACCTTTATTTAACTTAGCAGTAGTAGGCATTCCCCTCATTTCATCATGACCAACCAAAGACAAATCTGCACTATCATGATCATTATCATGAATATTCACTTTACCATCAAGTTCATCATTTTCAAACTCTTTGTTAACAGCAGTAGACAATTTTGGTTCCTCCTCAAAAATCATTAAAGGTTTTATAACTTCACTCTGACTAGATATACTTTGTAAACTTGTGGAGTCAGAACTCCACTCTGAAGCAGTAACTCTATTCTGTGACACTTTATTCAACAACGGCTTACCAGTTGCAACTACAGACTTTTTCACAACACCGTTATCGTCACACAATTTGGAGTCAGACCTGGAGTTTACATTTAGCTTATCACTGAACTTGCTCACCGGTTCACAGTTCACTTCTGTATGCACCTCTTGCACACGTGTCAAGCACAACCGTGTTTGTCTTGTATCTTGTAACTTATCTGTTGAGGATGTACTACGAAACCTGTTACACTCACTAGGTCTATATACATTACTAGACATCATGGAGCCTTCTCGATATCCACCTCTCTGAGGCCTACTCGTCATCAATGATTGCATTTTGATCTCAGACTGCTCTATTCTAGGGGTGAGATCTAATAGACTGGCGAACTTGCTCATAGATTCATTGACACTAGTATTTACCAGTTTCAGGATATCATCAAACTTTGGCTCGATACGCTCATCCTCCATACGGGAGCTCATCTTCACGCACTTCCTTTGCAGTCGAGTAGGTAGACGTCTTGCTATTACTTCTAGTATAAAACTCGAGTTGAGGTCACTCATGCGATTCATCGAAATCATTCCATTCTTGTAAATTAGCAAATTATCTAAAAACTCAGTGAGTGCCTGGGAGTCATCCTGTAATTGACCACCATTACCCTTTACAGCCTCGAATAATTTCCCTGCAATCATCGAGAGTCTTCCAAATCTTTGACGTAATATGCTCATAGCCTCATCGTAGCCCTCCTTTGGCTTCATAAACTTACAGCACTGTATAGCTCTTGCAGCATCTCCAGTGTAGTATCTCATCAAATACATTAACTTCAATTCATCAGTTAATAAAAAACCACTCAACATGATCTCAAACTCCTTTACAAATTGTAAATAATCAGCCGGGTTTCCATCAAAACACCGTGGTTCAAATCTAGGGAGTTTGATGTTCCTATTATCCCTGAACGGCGAAACAGTAACATCAACCATGTCATGCTTAACATCAGACACATCGTTACAATTCACAGACAAGTCACCATGACTTACTTTCCTGTTTGCATCCAAGACACTCTGTCCCTTCTTTGACCCAGGCATTGTTGAACTTGACCCAATTACAAAAAGGTTCCAGATATTGCTTGTTCAAAGAGGACTTGACCGGCACCAGGAAAAATGAACGGCGACTATCCAAACTTTCACCAACTGTTTCAATCCGCCAGATCTGTTTCTATCGTCAGAAACTGTCAGCCAAGTCTCATAAACCGTTAATGCCCAGCTCTCGCTACGCTCGGGCCCACGCTGTTCTTAGAAGATTTCTCAGAAACGCTTAGTTATAACGGACGCAAAAACCAAAACACCGATCTGCCGTTTGATATTTCTGTATTGTTACACCAACATATAAAAGGAATAAGCGAACTAAGCAAACTAAGGTTTCTGAGGATATTTTACTCTTCTTTCTGAACAGCGACCGATGAGACGATGACTGTCGTATTGATGCCTCCGCGAAAATCGGGGAAGTTGATTTTGAGCAAACAACCAAGAATTGATCGTTCAATCTTCAACTCCATTGACAGATGTCCTCAAGCTGATCGCCAACATACTCCGCGAATCCAATACCAGATTTTACATCGAGCCGCGTGTTTCAACGCCCACGTCTTTCTGTCAACCAGATATGATTATCCTGTTAGACGGTGTGGCATAAATTATCGACGTAACAGTATGCAGCGATGCCTACATTTACATAAGCCATCCACCTAAGATGTCAAAATACGGCGCCTTAACGATGGTTGCCGCATGTAAACGATTCCTGTCCACAATGGGACATACGGTTCAAAGAATCATGCAAATTCCTGTTGTAATCTCTTATCGAGGGATGATCAGTCAACTCTCTACAAAATACCTTCGCAGACTCTTTTTCACCTCCTTCGACATTTCACGCCTCTGCATCTCAACCATTCATGGCTCTTTGAAAATCTATGATACTTAAATGCGTGGAACGTATGGACTCAAACGCAGAAAAGAATTGAACCAGTGATATTGTAAATTTATTGCCATAAAGGAATAATTTTTTTCTAACGCTTGCTCTACTACCAGTTGGCATAGTTCACACACGAGACACACTGTGACACTCATAAACATATATATACTCATTGAACCGATAATACTGTTATTAACCTCCTAAAATGCCCGATAACTTCGTTTGTTCTGTATATTCTAATTGTTCTTTACTACATACACGCACAGAGCATATTGCCCCTATCAAAGTATGACATAAACAATCAATCATAATTACACATATTTGTACAAACACTTCTAACTGACAGTGCTGCAGAAAAAGTACACATTATTGGGTTCAACATGGGCTGCTGTGCTAATTTTTCTACACTTATTTTTTATTTTTATTTTTTTTGATAGCTTAATTGACTATTTTACGTTTATATGCTTATTTATCTTTACGAAGGTTACTTATGTTATTTAGGAATCATTATTTTGTACTTATTTTTCTATTGATATTTCTTGTATTATTGTATTTTACTTTTGTGTGTATGTACTCAACTTAAATATTGTAAAAACTGTCCATTCGCCAAAGCGAATGGACTGTTCTTATTTAATATTCAAAAATAAATATGTTAAGCTAGTGATCGTGCATGGACATGACACGACGGAGTACCGAATGGCGTCGATGCTTGACCGGAAGCCTTCAGGTAAGCAAGTTGACTTAAACAGTGAGGGTCAGCATCCAGTGTTCACTGATGATTGCTGTGGTCAATGATTTTGGGAATTATTAACCGCTACACTATGTTAGGGAGCAGTTCGACATCTTTGCTCCTTTCCACATGGAATGGTATTTTATCTAACCACGACTTATTTTCTACAATTCCCAGATCCTTCTGTGGCTTCCTTCGAATGTGTTTCAGAGGATGGTAAATATTAAGAGTGGTAATGGCTGAGGAACATAACCATAGATGATCTCCAAGATCAAGCTGCGCCGAAATTACAGGACGCTCTTCTTTTGTTACACAATCTTCTCATGTCTATGTAACCCACAAACCATGAGAGTAGCAAGTCTCTAACACTCCCTGTTCTACCTCATAAAAAGTGGACTTGAATCGGATTATAAATATTGGAGAGGACCGTATGAAAAAGGATATGCACATCCGAGCATGAGTGTGGTTTCTTCATGCTAGCTGTCAACTTATTGTGGAGTATCTACCTCTCCTTCAAACGTCTCGCATCTCCTGGAATATCTTGCTTCCTTGATGGTGTTTTTCTTTATACCATATATAAAACTGTCGATACCAGCAGCAGCTGTAGGGGACTAATATTAGAGTTCACTAACATTCCAAGTATAAAAGTAATAATCCAAGTCAGTGGAGTGTTAAATCACAATATATTACCAAAAATACAGTGACGAGTTATAGCAACAAAAAGGATTACTTGGTTATAAAGTGTAAGTCCTCGGCTACAAATTAATTATATAATCCACAGGCACGTTAACTGTTTGGACTGCGTCTGCTGTAGCTGCTGTGTTCCGGTTGTAGAAATGTCTTCGGTTGAAAGTAGTAGGCTCCTACAATAAATCCGAAGTATACAACACGGTGTGAGTGGAGCAAGTAAGTAGAAGTGACCAGGGAGAAGACGAAGTCTCCAACAGCAGAGTGTATTTTTCAATTGTACACGGAAATTATGTATATTTCAACAAGAAGCGATTTAAACAAAAATTATGTACAATATCTCGAATTTATACAAGTACCTAAAAAGTGTACAATCACATTGTTACGTACTCAACACGGCTCCCCCCTAGAGGTCCGGAGAGACAACCGGAAAATGATACGTAAAACTATGAAGTAAATAATAATAGTAATAGCAACTTTTGGATAAAAATAGGGATATATTACAACATGCATAAACGCGAGAAGGTATGTGAATCATGTAAAGTCTGAAAGCATATACAATAAGTTCAGCAATAAAAATTGAAATAGAAAGTCATGTCACTTAAATTTGCACTAACCATGAACATAGATTTTTAATGTATAAAGAAAAATATGTAAATACACAGTAATTAAGGAGGGGAAAGAAACATTAAAAAAAATATGGATTAAAGATCAATAGTTTTTGGAAAGGACACTACCTGTTTTTTCGGTGAGGTACATATAAATAAATAATAGTGATAGTAACATCAAAGTTTACGACGAAATACTAACGGTCATGATGATAATGTCTAAACGAAAAAGATAATAATAATTTTTAATTATTTTTCTTTTGTTAGTCCTCAAAATGAACGTAGCGAGCCGGTTTACTGATTTGCCGACCACTACGTGTTTGATATGGAGGGAGGATAAGACTTGGTGCCGGTGGAGTGGAATCGGATGTTTGATTATTTGATTGCGCAGTTGCCGATGTAGATTCGAAGTCGTTGTCGGTGTATGCGGGTTTGATTCGATCAATGGAAATAGTCTCTCGTTTTCCATTCTTGTTCACGGTAAAGTGTTTGTCTGAACGTTTAATAACTTGAAAGGGTCCTTCGTATGGAGGTTGCAATCCTTTTCTGATGGCGTCGACTCGAATGAAGACGAATTTGCAAGTTTGTAGATGTTTGTTGATCTGATCTCGTCGGGGAGATTGTCGAGGTGCTGTTGGTTGAAGTTGAAGCATTTGTCTAGTTAATCGGTTAGTGAAGTCGGCAATGTTCACGTCTGTGGAATCGGCTGAGGGGACTAGCTGTCCAGGCAAGGTTAGGTTGGTGCCATAGACAAGTTGAGCCGGTGTACATCCTAAATCTTCTTTGATAGTAGATCGGATACCAAGTAAAATCAAAGGTAAGTATTCACTCCACTTAGATGTATCATTCTGCGCCATCAGGGAGCTTTTCAGTTGTCTGTGGAATCTTTCCACTAGACCATTCGCTGCCGGATGATAGGCTGTTGTGGAGATATGTTTCACTCCCAGAAGTCTCGTCAGTTCGCGAAAGAGTGTCGATTGGAATTGAGGACCGCGGTCGGATGTAATAGTAGTTGGTACACCGTAGTTTGACACCCAACGGTCGAGAAAAACTAAAGCAACGTTTTCAGCAGATATGTCGTTTAAGGGGCATGCAATAGCCCAACGAGTAAATCTATCAATCGCTGTCAGGATATGTGTATATCCCCTTGATGTTGGCAATGGTCCCACGATATCTATATGGATATGCTGAAATCTCCTTTCGGGTAATTTAAACGTCTTCGGGGTTGTAATAGTGTGGCGGTGTACTTTGGAGCATTGGCATTGGATACATTCTCGTGCCCATCTCCGAATGTCAGAGTTCATTTTAGGCCACACGAAGCGTTCGCTGATCAGTCTGACCGTGGCGCGTACTCCAGGGTGGGAAAGCGAATGTAAATGTTCGAACAATGCTTTTCGGCAACTGAGAGGGACAAATGGACGATTAGTGCCGGTAGATACATCGCAGACTATGGTTGCATCTGATAAGGGGATAGGCACATCTTTGAGCTGTAAGGAAGAGTTTCTGCGGCAGGTTTGGAGTTCAACGTCATCTCTTTGTAATTGAGCCATACGATCAAGACTGATGTCTACCGACGTTTGGAGCTGGTTAATGTCACTTCTTGAAAGAGAATCGGCTACCACGTTCGCATCCCCTTTGATGTACTGAATGTCGGTTGAAAATTGGGAGATATAATCCAACTGTCTGGCTTCTCTAGGGGAGTGTTTATCAAGTGAAGTAGTGAAAGCATGACACAGGGGCTTGTGGTCAGTAAAAATAGTGAAATGCCGGCCCTGTAGTAAGTAACTGAAATGCTTCACTGCAAGATATATGGCCAGCAATTCTCTCCCAAAAGTGCTGTATCGTGTCTGAGCCGGTTCCAACTTCTTAGAAAAGAATGCGAGTGGGGTGACTTCGCCCTTCATCTTTTGTTGTAATACTGCCCCTACAGCTACTTGGGAGGCATCTGTGCACAAAATAAGCGACGCTTCGGGGTTGATATGGGATAGCATAGTGACTCTGGATAAGGCATCTTTTGCGTTGCAAAATGATTCGCGTGCTTCAGCTGACCACTGAAACTTTTTAGGATCATTTTTAAGGAGGTCGGTTAACGGCTGGACGATGGAGGCACACGAAGGAATGAAACGCCGATAGAAATTAAACATCCCCAAAAAACGTCTGACCTTCTTGAGTGAATCTGGTTCGGGGAAGTTTTTGATGGACTCTATCTTTTCCTCCGTAGGCGTAATACCATTCGTGGTTATGTGGTGTCCCAGAAACTGTATAGAGGAGACACCGAATATGCACTTTTTGGGGTTAATGACGACTCCATATTGCTCAAATCGTTGAAATAAGATGGTGAGGTGATCAGTATGTTCTTCGGGCGACGAGCTAGCAATTAAAACGTCATCGATATATACAAATACAAAGTCCAAACCTTGTGTGACCTGATCCATGAAACGTTGGAAGGATTGTGCTGCGTTCTTTAGGCCAAATGGCATGCGGAGAAATTCAAACAAACCGAAAGGTGTGATGATGGCCGTTTTTTCGATATCCTCTTGGGCAACTGGTATTTGGTGATAGGCCCTGACCAAGTCTACTTTAGAAAAAATGGTTTTTCCGTGTAATGTCAGGGAGAAATCATGAAGATGAGGAATAGGATAACGGTCGGGAACTGTGGCATTGTTTAAATGTCGGTAATCCCCACATGGCCTCCAATCATGATCAGCTTTAGGCACCATGTGTAAGGGCGAAGACCAAGGACTATTGGAGGGTCTGATGATGCCGAGCTGCATCATGTGTTCAAATTCTGCCTTGGCTGCTGCCAATTTGTCCGGGGGTAATCTACGGGACGAGCACGAACTGGTTGACCCGTAGTAACTATCTTGTGAGTAACTGTGTGAGGGACGTCCTCGATGTTGTACGACGGCTTAAGAATTTTAGGGAAACGGTGAAGTAGGGAGGAAAAAGGGCAATCTGCTGGTCTTTCAATACTGATATTATAGACAGAATAGCTGGAGATAATTCCATGGATCTTTAGATGGGTGTTGTTATCAATCAGTTTTTTATTGTTGACGTCAACTAACAGGTTGAAATTACTCAAGAAATCTGCTCCGAGGATGGCGTGACTGACGTCGGCTACTATGAAAATCCATGTGAAACGCCGACGTAAACCTAGATCCAGTATGAGGGATTGCTCTCCATACGTCTGTATGCTTGTGTGGTTAGCTGCCCGGAGAGACAGTTTTCCGGGTGTCCGTGTAGATCGCCTGGATAGTGAAGGAGGGATTACGCTAACTTCTGCTCCCGTGTCTACCAGGAATAAAGTGTCTGAAGTTTTATCCTTCACATAGAAGAGGCGACTTGTTTGCTTGCCAGTAACAGCTGTCGCCATCACTGTCTGGCTGAGGCGTTTCCCTGAGCCTGGTTGGCTTCGCTAAAGCTGCACGGTTTTACACATTTCAGGGCATGACGTCCAAACTTCCAGTGATACCAGCATATATTGCTATCCCGAGAAGACGTGTAAGAACGCTGTCGTGAGAAGGATCGTCGTCGTGATGGTGACCTTCTTTGTGAACTCCGTCTCCGGACTTGTCGATCAGACTTATTAGTTTCCAAATTGTCAATCCTTGCCGCTAAGTCTGCAATGGCGGCGAGTATCGGTGTGTCTGCCGTGGGTGTGGAATGACACGGTGTGGCACTATCAGATGCTACGTGACTTATGGTGTTATCGGATAAAACATCCAAAATACTATCTGCCATGTCACTTAGTTGGTCTAAGTCATACGACTTTCCTGAGATGATTAAAATTTGCTGGACATTTCTAGGTAAACGTTGCAACCACATCTGTTTCAGCACTACCTCGTCTACTTTATGATGTCCGATTAACTGGCGCATGTGCCTGAGCAGCTGGGATGGTTTACGTGGGCCTAGTTCACAGCCTGTGAGCAATTGTTGGATTCTTTTCTCATCCGACAAACTGGTACGTTGTATGAGGAGGGCTTTAAGTTTATCAAATTGATGTTCCGTCGGAGGATCTTCGATGAAATCGCTGATTTCTGTCAATACTGACGGAGGGAGTTCTGCCAGCACCATACCATATTTGGCTATTTGGGACTTAATGCCCCGTGCTTCTAGCAACGGTTCAATTACCGCAAACCAAATCCTTGGTTCTGCGAAACCGTATTGGGGTAAACGAAAATCAGTGATGGCATTTATTGTGGCATTTGTCTCGCTATTAGTTGTCTGCTCGTTTGATGTACCGGACTGAGGTGATGACATTATAATATGAGGTTATTGGTGCAAATTAGGATACAAATATAAACCACACACAAAATCACAATGAATATAAAAATAGCAAAAATAAGAATATAAATATGCCAAAATAATCCGTGTTCTTATCGGGCTCACCAATTAATTTGTAGGGGACTAATATTAGAGTTCACTAACATTCCAAGTATAAAAGTAATAATCCAAGTCAGTGGAGTGTTAAATCACAATATATTACCAAAAATACAGTGACGAGTTATAGCAACAAAAAGGATTACTTGGTTATAAAGTGTAAGTCCTCGGCTACAAATTAATTATATAATCCACAGGCACGTTAACTGTTTGGACTGCGTCTGCTGTAGCTGCTGTGTTCCGGTTGTAGAAATGTCTTCGGTTGAAAGTAGTAGGCTCCTACAATAAATCCGAAGTATACAACACGGTGTGAGTGGAGCAAGTAAGTAGAAGTGACCAGGGAGAAGACGAAGTCTCCAACAGCAGAGTGTATTTTTCAATTGTACACGGAAATTATGTATATTTCAACAAGAAGCGATTTAAACAAAAATTATGTACAATATCTCGAATTTATACAAGTACCTAAAAAGTGTACAATCACATTGTTACGTACTCAACACAGCAGTGCTGCTAAACTGCTGCACACGGTTCACGTCCAATCTCGTTCACTTTTGTAACTAGCCGATATAAACGCTTTCTCCATTCCTGTGCTCACCTACTGATAGAATCACACACTCGAAGGGATAGACTACTGAGCCTTACTCACAAGCAAGATAGATCTTCCTACTAAACCATCCTTCACTTACGAATGGATGGCGGAAATATGAATATTGAATTCGATAAAGTGTGAGTTTGCCAATTCCGCCGATTTCGGAAGTTACGGTACTCTTCGCAAAAGTCGAAGGACAACCATCACTATCCTCACAGGGTATTTGGGCTGTGTTAGTAAGTTGTATTTATGCAGAGTCATGATGGTTACCTGTTTATTTTTAAAAAAACCAAATGAATAACTTTTAAAAGACTCAGTTATACTTTGGATAAGAAAATGCCATCCTAGATGAAGTTGGGCCACATGGTGCAGTGTTTAAATTCGACAAACTCCTATGATAAATGTATGAATTTAAGGTTAAGAGGCAGCGAGATTGAATCAACTCAGGGAAATGGCGCTTCGTTGTTCGAAAAACCTTAGATGTGTGAATTTTGTGCCTGTTAATCCCTGATACAGGTACTTTCGAAAAGGTCTAACATCTTTTCGGAAGTGTTCTTTAATAGGTTTGGTATTGTTTGACTGGGAAAGTTGTTCCAGTCGTTGATAATTCAAATTCTACATGTATTTAGTTCAACTCTTTGTGCACTTTCTTGTGATGACCTCGCAAACTTATCATAGACGGAGTGAGTAGGTTAAGAAAACGGACTTTGAAGCCACTCAACATATATATCAAAGTTAAGTCGCTTCCCCGTTAGGATATTGGGTGCGGGATAATTGCTAATTTAGTTCTTTTGTACTTTTTCCAAGGTTAATTCGTCCTCCTTGAAACATGGACTAGTCACTTGTATGCATCATAGTAGATATAACAGCATATATTGCCTAGAGTATTTTAAATGGACTTATATTAGCGTTCGAAAGCTACCATAAAGGACCTAGTTGGCTTGCCGGCGGGTAGTCTTCGGTCTCTGTCAAAATGCCGACATGTGATCAGGTAAGTCCTGTTTGTTGCCTTCACGCTGCAGTGTTGCTCACAAAAGTAAAAGGGCTATTAAGAACTTCTTGTATTTTCAATCGGATTGGTGGACATGCATTTATACTTAGCGGAGCTGGAAATCCCTGATTTCAAACCTTTGATGCATACAGACTGCAGAATTCGAGTGGCGTATGAACGCATTTTGGTCACCGATAACCGTGGGAGTGTAGCTCACAACGCCGCTCCACTACTTTTTGAATCAGACTTCAAGTCGAATGATCGGAGAGAGGGTGGCCCTTAAAAGCAAATACCTGCTTCACTTTAGGCTTCCAGACAGCATCTCAGCCGTCGCACAAACTAGGAAATTCTGTGTGGACATGGCCGTATCTTTATTTCAACATACAAATCGTTGATGACGATAATTCCTAAACACATTTGTCCCTTAACACCAGGCAGTTCTATGTCCTCTAGGGAGTACGATGTTTAACACTTATGAACCATGTGCTTCTTCTGGAATTAATTTCCAAACTCCAGAGGTTAGGAAACAGTTAATTGGTGTAGCTCACCTTGTAAAACTGATCTATAGTCACTTACATTTACAGTTTCCAAAATCCTAATATCGTCTGCAAATAATGATGAAAATGAGGTTAAAATTTTCGGCAGATCGTTAATGTATAGTAGAAGATAACAATGTGCTGAGAATAGTACCCTGTACCGTACGTCTCCCCCCCCCGTCCTCCACAGTACAGCATTTACCTTTCATTTTGTGCTCAGTAGCTAGTCCCTAATCGAACCACACGGATATCGATCTAATCCAAACCCTCATTCTAATAAGCCTTAAATAGGATACCTTATCAAACGCTTTACTAAGGTCAATAAAAACGACGTTCAAAGGTAGGTTTTTATCCCTGCCGTCTGCCCAGTTTTCTCTGACTAACAGTAAGTTTGTTAAACAAGGTCATCGTTGTCTGAATCCGTGCTGTTCCTTCGCCAGTTGGCCACATTTCTCTGGATTAGCTAATAGCTGGTCCCTTATGATAGTTTCTAATACATTTGCTATAATGCAGGCCTGTAGATAAAAATTGTCTGTTTCCCATTTTGAAGATGGGGCTTGTAGCTGTATCATACCAATGCCTGGGTAACCCAGCCTGGATGGGGGACATTTTAAAAGTCTCTAAGTGGTATATCATCTGGAAGGACTATCAGTGTAGGCTAGAATCCGTTAGACCCTAGTGACTTACATGGCTTCGGTTCAGATAGCAGTTTAAAAACCATCGCACTATTTACTATAATTGGGAGCATTTTCTTTCACATAACGATTCATCCGCAAACGGGGCACCTATACATTAGCTTTCAGGAGAACTGAATACACTCATCCCAGTCTCTTGAGAGATCAAAGTGCCATGCACTGTCATCCTGTTGCCATACCACTCGAGAGCATTCTCCTTTGGTAGACCGACTGTACACAACTACCTTATTCTACCATACTTGTTGTGCTATGAGCTTAAGCCCACTCAAACCATCATGTTGCAGCCATGTGTGTATGTGCCTTCAAAATATTCCGTTGAAAAATTAGAGATTACAGTTTATATAACCCGTCTAGACCGTTTTTTCACCTTTTCTTGGGCAATTTGTTATATTTGTAATTAGGAGATTTTGGAATTTCAACACCCTAACTGTCTGTATACAACGTATTTACGAACTGCGTAATATATAAAATATATACAAGTCATGTGAATCATTTAATAGAGTCATATGCGGTGGTTCATCAGAAGAAGGCGCATATAGGGTGTAGGGAAGTTACAGTTTGATGGCTTGGTTGTGGAAAAATTTGTTACAGTAGTGATTTCACCCATGACTTGATTCAGATTTAGGGTACTGTTCACTCTGTGCTCTACTGACTACGCCGAGCAATCTCCATTCTTTTAGTTGCCACCTTCTGTACTTAAATACCTAACTTCTTAAATTAGACGTGCAACAGCTCAGTCACTTTTCGTCCAGTTCCTAGACGACTTGTATCTCTTTCCACTTCCCTGGGTATATAATCAACTTTAGTTTTTATAGAAACAAAAGCAGCAAATGCTTTATCTCTGGCTAAGTTGCGACTATATGAATTATACTGATATGACCAGAATATTCTTGCTATATTCCTAAATACTTTTGGAGCGGCGGAAGTTGACTTTTTGGTGGTAACTCAGCCTCCATTATTTCGACTGGTTAGTATTAAGGATCTTTTGAATTTTACAAATGACCTCTTCTGTAATCATTTGTCATCCAATTGTCTTAACAATGAATCTATCTTTATATAACATAAAAATTTCTATTGATGACTGTTGGAACTACTGAATGTTTTCGATTTTTTAATTTCGCTGACACATTTTAGATTTTTTAAAGCTACCATTATCTGATGGAGTTCAAATCCCCAGCGCTTGCCAAAAGTAAACTTACTCGCCTGCAGTTCTACAACTCTCCACCTAGTGAAACTATTGAGCTGAATGAGCTAGAAGATTATGCTGTTCAACGCATTCGAGTACTAAAATGTATTGAGGCTGTTGGCCAAGATTGTGTCAGAGGCACCAAGGAATATGATGACAAAGTAGTAACAGAACTGACAAAATTAGGTGGATTTGGAAAGATTTTTACTGCATGTTCTTCCTCCAGTAAAAACGCAAAGGAAGATATTCGTAAAGATATAATTTCCCATTTCATTCTACAAGTGCGTTACTCTTCGTTAACATGTAATTTCTTACACTGGAGTTCGCATTACGTGTTCTTTTCTTTTTTATCAGCTATTTTTCTAATGTTAATTCAGTTAACACCTAGTTTTTAACCGCACAACTTTTCTTAGCATCTTGAAGATGTGATAATATTAGGTAAGTTATGCATTCAGAAATGTAGCCTACCGTAAACCTCGCATATGGCTATCATAGAGACAGGTTACTCAAAATTACCAGAAATATAAACCGCGGACATAAAGTGATTCGTTGCTCTACATATTAGGGATGTAATGTAAGGCTCTTCGAAATTATCAGTTACAATTGTTGGACTATAATGACTTACATACACTACTTGTTTGTCTATTTAATTCTTAGACATAATAACATTCTATTTATTCCTTCCCCGTCTATAAATGCTACCTTGATGTGTTGGTCGGGTTTCTATAAAGTAATGATCCAACCACCTACACTGGTTGAAATGAATGTTTTTGCCAGTCCTGCCATATCAGAAAGATCAGCTGAATAGTTGGGGTATGTTGCCTACTACATTGTGCTTATCTGAGGACTAACAGTAGTAAAGATTTCCTTCAGACAATCAACAAGCTAGTTATAGTGCTTTCCCTCTCTGAAGATTAAGGGTAGGGAAAGGTTGGTTTCAAAATTGTCTATCTGGGTTTTAAATGTCTTGGTAAAGTTATGTATACTGACAACACTTATTAAACTGTACTTATGTGTGTGTCCAATCACCTGTCAGGTACTCCAAGAAATAATCAAATACCATGATTTGGACTACCTGGAAATAGAAACCACGCAGGTATTTTCATAAGTGTATAATTCCTCTGTTCGTTAGCTAGTATCCTTTTACTTTAATCCAACAAATAATATCCAAACCTCTTAACTCTGTAACTATTACTAGCAACTTTATCTAGAAAAACATTTCGTGTCCAGCTAAAACTATACTGCCAGCTTCACACTGAGTCTTAATCACACAACAGTCATCACTAGTCAAAACGTAGGTTTCTGTGGGTTTGTAAGAATGTAGTATCTCTGGTGCTGTCATGGTCGTTAAATATTCACACGAGTTCGGGTTGATAATGATGAAAGTTCTGCAATTTCCTTGACTGGTTTCTTTGACTCCAACTGGTAAATAATGAAACATGCGATGACTTTCAAATGCGGTTTTCAGCAGAACTGACGAAACAATTATATAGTAATAATATTCGAAACGTATCATGGGGGGTTACGACGTAACTGTAACAATTCATTATTCTGTGTATCTGTTTGCGTACGACTGAAAGAACGTAGTAAGCTCGCAGCTGTCACATGTTCAGCGTTCAGCAAGAACTCAAAGTCCATATTTTGGAAGGAGGTAACTAAATATACCCTAAGAAGACCTGGCATCACCTCCAGTCTGCTACTGAAGATTGTTAATAACCTGCAACAGTCTGGATTTTCATAAGAACTGACCGATATAAATAGGTCCTTTCAGGCCTAAAAATTATCTTTGAAGAAAGCTGCCTAAGAGCCATTGCAATTATCTCACAAGTAGTCGAAATGGAAACTTCATCAGCACTAGTTAGTATATCAACTACTTAGGTTCATTATGAAAAGGTTGTGGTAAGAGTTCTCTCTGAGAAGCTTCGAATTTTAGAAAATTCCCAGAAGAGATGACTGAAGAATGGCGTGAGGAGCAGTTCTGCTGGCCTGTAGCTGCACTGCAGTTTCCCATAATCTAACCTTTACATGAATGTGACGTAGATACCAATCCTTCCACTATCTGAGATTGCAGAAATGACTTTAGTCTAGAAGGCCACAAAGTAATAAGATCAAATGATCTGTTTAGGGATGATGATGATGAATTGTCTAAACCGAATGAGACAACAGCTAGTAAAGAGTGATCTGGAACAGTTCCATCAGAGTGATATATATATATATATATATATCTTTGGTCATCTCACTTTGTGAGGAAGGAATTTATCTTCCTATAGTAATTACACAGGTATCACCTAGATTAACATGGTCTTTGACATTTTATTTTCCTAGTCTTGGGACAATTTAATGCAGTTTGGAAGATCAAACCCAAAGAAAGTTTCAGATTTGGGTGAATATGCACTCATCATATTTTCAACCTTAGAAAGACATATTGGTGTCCAACGCTTTCTATATTTATTGACCCAAGGATGTTATTTGACACTATCAAACGAGAGGTGTTATGGCAATATATACCTTTGAAGGAAATACTGAAAGAGTATATTGTACTAATCAAGCCACTCTGTTGGAACTTATGAGGCCGTGTAAAGATTATGGATAGTTGTCATTTGAAGTGATAACAGTAGCTAGTGGTATTCGTTAGGGACACCGCTTGTCATCATCCCTATTCACTTTAAATGTAAATACACTAAGGGACCTTGGTACTGGTTGACTTCGAGAATGGGGAATTAACTTGTTACCAAGAGAAAATCTCATTAGTCTGGAGTACACAGATGATATTATCCTCTTAGGTGAAGAGGCTGAAAAATACATCTGAAGATACTTCGCATGCGAATCACCCTTGTAGAATGCTTCCGGAATGGTCTGCACCGACCCATAGTTTAAAGATAAGGAGTAAAATGACTTAGTTTGTTGACAGCTTCACTTACTTGGGAAGTTACATCAGCCTCGATTGACTAATTTTTGATAAAATGTTAGCAGGGATAAAAAAAAGTTAGTTTGACATTTGCCAACATGCGTCACTTTTGGTGATGGCGTGACATCCCGTTACCCATCAAAATATATGTGTAATTTGCATTTGTTTGCCCTAGTGGTTGGAAAATGACCGCTAAAAGTGGAAGATATGAAAAGATCAGCGAAAGGTGTTTAAATTCAATATGGTCAGTATTAATGAGGTTAGCCTTATTGTAAGGTAAGGAGGAAAGGCCGATCGACTATGTTGTGAACATCCATCAAATAAGGTAGCTGAGACATTTGTTGCACACGCTAAGTCACCACCTTCCTTAACGAACGATGTTAGCTGATGTAAAACGAGGTTGGAAAAGAGTTGGAAGTAGTCAGGTGAAAACAGTACCAATTCGTGAAGTCTTGGACTGTTGGTTGGAGCCACGGATGAAGTTTTATAATGCCTAGTTGGGATCACTGATAAGAATCAATGCATGGTGAATTAGTTTGCAATGGCGCAGATGTATTTACTCTCTGTTACCACTCGGATTTTGAAAGTCCTCATTATTCCTTCTACTTTGCATTCTCGTGCATCGCAGCTCCATTCCATTTCATCCTAATTTTGTATGTACTTTGAACTGATACACATTCGTGTAAATTTATGCTTCAATAAGTCAGTCAGTCAAATGTTTTTCTTCTGTCATGCTTTTTCATTATCTGTTTTATTGATACGGCAGAGTAGTGTGCTGTGAATAACCATTATGCGACTTTCAGTATTGACCTTCAACGCCCAATGTAATGTTGTTGCGTTGAATGTAGTCGTGGTTAAGTAATCACAAACTCGTAAAAAATTGTATTGACGGTTTATGCAACCTTTTGTTCATTCACAGTCAGTTACTTAACGGGATGAACTTACGGAAAGTTCTCTTCGAACTAAGGTGAGTCTGCTTAATTAACCCATCCAAATCGTAGCTATTCGTCCTGCATCCAGTCTCGCTCGAGCTGCTTTCGCTGACTTACACCACCTCTGGCGTAGGCGTGACATCCGGCTTTCAACCAAGGGACGTGTGTACTGCTCAGCAGTTCGCTCCGTCCTTCTCTATGGCTCTGAAACATGGCCAATACGAGTTGAAGACATGAAAAGGTTGACTGCTTTCGATCATAGATGTCTGCGATCTCTGTCTCACGTTAGGTGGTTTAATAAGGTAAGTAATGTTGACGTTAGGCGTAGAGTGTTGGGCAAAGAGGGAAAATCAATCGACGAGGCTACAAAGTTACATAGATTGAGATAACTAGGTCACGTGCTGCGCATGACTAACCACCGCCTCCCCCGACGGGCATTGCTAGCTGATATAGGTGAAGGTTGGAAAAGAGTAAGTGGTGGCCAAACAAAAACATGGCCTCATCAATCCATGAAATCCTTGACAGTTAAACTGAGTCAGCAGGTAGGGAGATGCAAACTTCCGGGTTGGGCCCCTCGGGATTCTAGGAATCAATGGCTGGAGACAATAGGTGACATGGCTCGAAATCGTTGTCAATGGCGCAGGTGTATTCAGTCTCTGTAATCTTTCATATTCCTTTCTACCATTACCCATTCTGTTTCACTCTTATACTTGTCAGACTCTATTGATTCTCTTCACTCATCTTCTTGTCTACCTCTGTGTGCTATTTGGAACGTGGCAACTCGAACTGGTGCACTTCGGTGCCAAGTTCTATGTTGAATTCAGACAGAGACAGGATGTTAAAGTCAAACATTTTGTCAAGTGATGTGTTATGGCGTTGGATGGGTTTCGCTACAATCGTAGTAGGATTATCGCTTGGGATGATAGTATTTTTCTAGATATTCAGGATTAATTTTGGAGCAATTTAAACTACATTGTTTCACTATGAAATAACTAATTATACAGCTATTGTTTGATTTCAGATCATTTGTATGATTTGAAGGGGGTTTAATATTAGTGTCAGTTTTGTACAGCATTGTTGTGTCAAGAAATGTCATTATTGTCACTTTTTTCATCAGGTTGCTTATTGTCGCAGCGAAGATCTACGCCGTTGGTTTATTCAACAGGAGGTGGACCTATTCCGTTTTCGATTTCTCAATGAACGTAATAGTTCTACTCATGGCCCAGAAATTATATCAAAATTTCTGCATGAAAATCATCTTCACTTTACACATATGACAGAATCTGAACGACAAAATTTACAAAATTATTTAGTAGCAGGCACGGCTACTCCGGGTATTGATTCGAACACCACAGCATTTTACAAGGTAGGTCACGCAAGTAAGACTATATACAAATTTGACAGTTAGTCAGTCATGATGTCGTTGAAAAGAAATTTTACATTCTCTCAGCCGTTTTATCATTTCATGATTTGATAAGCTTCTTACTTCACTTCTTGACAGTTGTTCACTCTATTTCTCATATTTGTAACATGTCACCAAATATACTTTTAGAACGAGAATCATTGGGTTTTGTCAGCTACTAAAGGCGATTTACTAGAGACATCTTTCGTCTTGTTCTAAGCTCGCTAGTTGGAAATATTCTTCACTAAATAATCCAGCCTTTTTCAGAAGATTTTATCATCAGTTTTTCTAAATCGTTCTCACATCTTAATAAAATAGTTTTCTGATAGTGCATACAATATTTCACGGACTATTATATTATTATTATTATTATTATTACTATTCCCTTGGGTTCCGGGAAAGACACAGGGCTTCAACAACACGTCTCCATTTCGTCCTATCTTTCTCGGTCCACTTAAGCTGCCCCTACGTTCCCCCACAATCTCTCATCTCCTCCTCTCATGATCTCCTCCACACCACCCTCGGACCAACGTCCCACTTATCATTTCCCATTCATCTTCCACTTGAGCGATGATCTGCATTGAATGCAATGTCACCCGTTGGTCTCCTCAGCGTGTGCACAATCCATTTCCACTTTCTTCTGCATATTTGTTGAGCAATTGGCTGTTGCTTGGTTTTGTTGCCAGAGTCTCTTGTTGCTTATTCTTTCTCGCCGGCCATTTAATCTTCAACGCAGATCGAAAGCAGCTGTTCATAAAAGTCTACAGTAGCCTGTTAGAAACGCTTTCTGTGACGCACCAAGTTTCTGATCCATATCGAAGAGCTGACTGGCTTAAAATTGGTGTTGAAAATCCCAATTTTTTTTCTTTATGCTGACTGCGGAAGACTTCCAAACTGATTTCAGAGTGTTGAAGGTGTAGCTTGCCTTTCCGGTTCTTGCTTCGATGTTTTCATTCGTCACGCCTGCAGTTAAAACAATGCTTCCTAAATAAGTGAAAGAAGTAATCTTTTTCAAATTATAGCATATTCACTGTTTGTTATTGGTGAACATGACGAATAAAGCATATACTTTGAAAGCCTTTGGGAGTATTATAGCATATGCTTTATTCGTCATGCCCACCAATAACAAACAGTGCACTTCAGCAACAATCAATCAGTTCGTGTGAACTGATTTATGTCCAGTTATCTGGAAAATATCCCCCAATGATAATTTTACAGCACTGAAAATTTGATTGTATTCAGTGGGTATTTTTTTCCTATCCATGTGGAATCAGTAACCTCGTTGGTCTTATGGTGAATTAATCAGAAAATGTCTAATACAAGTTGTATACTACCAGTGATTATACAAACAGATAAAATCAGTGTACGATAAAATCACAAGTATGAATATAATTAAAAAATAAAGCAATAGAATAAATGATGGCCTCCCACAATTACTAGTTCAATGGACGGACACTTACGTACCATTCACCCACCTGATAATTGGGCCTTACCGGAGATAACTGCAATGAAACATTAAATTAGTCGGTAAGTTGGGATCTGTACATCATCTGATGCTGGACCAACGGAGGAGGATTTCGTAGGCCGCTGGTTCGAATCATACCGTGATGGAGATTTTCAGTCAATCCATTATATGAATACCAGTCTGCCAACTACAAGGCTGTCAGTTAGCATTCAATTCACACAGAAGTCAGTTGGTGAATAGTCATTAGTAAACTTTTAAAAGATTTTGAAAATTTATCTAGGAATAAGACCTTTAATTTTTAGCTCTGCTGATGGTTTTTGCAGCGGCCATTTATTACGCCATATTTTCTAATGGATTTTATTCACTTTCATTTTACGTCTTATTTCGACTATTTAACTATTTTCTTTTTAGGTTCATTTTACGGAAGTTCCAGAACTTGTTCGGTCAAGACGAGTTTTCATTCGAGGAGGATATGCGTTTGTACCGGAACCAGATCTAGTCAGTCTTGTTGTGTCTAGTTTCCGTACTTGCTTGTCACGCAATTTAGCACATCTTGGCTTAACATTGGGTTCTAGAACTGCATGTGAAGAAAATCGAGTCTTACCTCTACTGTCTTCTTTGTCTCAACGTTACCTCGGTGAAGATTATTCAACTAAAGCTGCTGTATCAGGAGCAGTGAAAGCTGATGACGTAGATGGTCTTGCAAGGCAACCAGGTTTATTGCCACCGTGTATGTCACAGCTACATGAAGCATTGAAAGCTCATCATCATTTACGGCATACTGGCAGAATGCAGTACGGGCTATTTTTAAAGGTAAATTTTCAATTTTGAAGAATACTTACTAAATATTCTTATAAAGTGTATTTATATCTTCAGAAATCCTTGCTCTGTATATCCTGCTTACTCTAATATCTCCTAAAAATGTCGTTAGATTAGTTGATCTAGGCAAATGTTACAATCGATTTGTACTTTGTAAGCATTCGTTTCCACTCTTACTTTTTCTAATGAATACAAAATTGCAAAGATTAGAACAGCTGAGAAAAGCAGGTGTTATTTTAGATAGTTGGAAACTGTTGACAGGATACCTTGCGTCTAGGCTTCATTTTTGTTTCCACTTAATAACAAGGTTTATTTTCAGTACCTAGATAATTGATGCCTCTTCAGATGTTTGAATCCGTGCTTCACTGGGAGATCTCCACGGAGTTAGTTGGGATCATTATGGACTCTTTGTACGACATTATTAAGAGAAAAACAATGAATTAGAAATCGCTGTGAATTATGTCTATGGACTTCTTTATCCACTAGTAGAATCTTTCGTTTACTCTCCCTCTGTTAATGTAAGAGTACTTACAGTGTAACAGTAGAAGGCAAGACGCGGAAGCCCAGGTATATTTTCAAGTGATCAAACAGCTATTTATATCTATATAGTTTATATTCTCTAACCTATCACTGAGCATGCGATTTTGGCTTACATTAAACGACATGAAACAGAATGTTCAAATACTTATAGTATTCTGTTGCTAATGCAGTATTGAACTGTGGGAATAGTATTCAGACGTTAACACCAACATATAAAATGATTCTTACCGCCAGAACAATATTCCGTTGGAACTCATTGTCTGTTCGAATTTTCGGGCCAGATATTATACTATCTACATATTGCATCCGATCTACCGTTTACTCACATTTATTTATCATTTACTCTCGTAACTTTATTAATCATTTAAGACCAAATGACTTTCATATTCCCAAGAAATCAAGGAGGAAGCATCGTAGTGGTTGGCAAAGAGCTCTCAAACGTATACCAATACACTTAACTACGGTCCCTGTCATAATGAACACAAACTGCCGCTCTCTGTCTAACAAGATAATGTACCTACAATCTCTGTGTCACACCTCTACAATAGTACTTAGCGAATGACAAGGATTTTGTTCTAATGTCTTATTGGTTAAAATTTCTCTTCATCAAATTTTGATCATTGTGAAATCTTTTAAGAAGTAAGATAACTTGTACCAAATATGTACCATCTGTAAGTGAACACAAAAGGATATCCATCAAACTTTAAGGTCTTTCAGCAGTAGTCTGGATGTTAAGAAACATATTCATGCTGTTTGAAACTCCCATTTAAGATTGGAAGAGCAGTATATAAATCAAAACAAATTCTTTTACAAGACTTTTTCAAGTTCTACAGATATCATACTTTTTCGTTAGCTGCCCTATTGATAAAGAGAAAGAATTTTCTGTGATTCTACAGCTACTTATCCATATGAAGAACTAATGGCTACAGTCCTAGGTAGTGTATGGAAATTGGAGGTAGTTCTTAATGGCTAGTGCAGATTGTTTTTTCTGAAAAAGAAAACATCTTCGTGTGATAACCACAGTTGAGTCAGCGTGACTAATATAGTATTCATATGAAGACCAATCAGAGAGACACCGGATATTACATTGACCAAATCATCACTTTATGACTGGTTCTGAAATACAAGCATTATTATTATTAAATGCCAAAAAACTATTCTGAACCCCTAGAGCGAATATCCGAGTATGTATGTATGTATGACATACGTTTACTTAATAACATATAGAATGATGCTACAGAACTGGAGTGCACTAACTTCTATTTTGGTAATAAGAATTGAAATAATTGGTTGACTTGTCTGTTTCACTCATTTTAAGAAGTTTCGGCTTCTCTAAAAGACATATTAGGCATAAAAGCTTATGCTCCTTGCGTTATCTCTCTAGCAAATGTGATATCTGATTGTCCATCATAAAACAAATACATTGCACAACAATTCAACCTGTCATTTCGACAACACAATAAGAAGACGTAGTTTATCTGAAACGTGTAATGTATTGACGCAACACATTTCGGACATTCTGATCACACACGTACTTGTCATACACAGTTTTTATAGAAGGCATGAATAATTACAATACAGGTCAAGGTCACAAATAATGGGTATGGAGACGCAAAAGATGTGGGTAAGAAAGATAAAAAGAGGAAAAACAAGGCAAAGAAGGGGTTTGAAAATATTATGAAGTAAATTGGTCCTTGGTTCTAAATTGGAATACCAAGGCAGGTTTAAGGTGATAACAAATAACTTTTGGACACATAAGACAGGTTTAAGTCTTTTTATGGCTAAGGCCTCAATGAATTTAAGTATGTGACCCAACCTTGTTTTATATATCGGCTTAAAGGCATTTTTAAAATCAACCTTATGACCCGTCTCTATAATATGCTTCGCTATAGATGATGTTGGACATCTATTTCCGGCGTCAATTGTATCTGACGATTTCATTTGTTGTTGCAGCCACTTTGGAATGTGTTCTGTAGCCCTAACATGCAGAGACCGATGGGTTGTCCCTATATACGTGTCACCACACATACATGTAAATTGATAAACACAGTGGGATGAGACACTATCGTCCGGATAATGTGAGGGTTTCAGGACAGCGTAGTTCTCGTTTTCTCTATGAAGATAAGTTTAGCTGCATAATAGATTCTATTAATTGCATCCTTAAATCTTTGTCTAGTGACTAGACTTTGTTGATCACCTCTGAACGGCAAGGATATGTAGACATCCTTTTTGGGAACTGATTGGATTGGTAAAACTATATGGTTGACACTTCCGTAATGTCTAATAAATCTCAGTGGGTAATTGTTATCTAACAATATTTCAGTGAGATGTTGTCTTTCTTCTTCAATTGTATCAGCGGTACATATACGGTGAACGCGCTTGAACAGACATTTAACCAACGCCTTTTTATACTGTAGTGGACAGAAACTATGGTAATTTAGATACTGTCCAGTCCATGTTGACTTTCTGTAGACAGATCGTTTTACTGACCCATCTTCTCGGCGGGTTATGAGTACGCCTAAAAATGGTAGGCATCCATTATTCTCTTTAACATAAGTTAGCGATATGCTGTTTTGTGCTGTGTTGATCTGGTTTAGGATTTCTATGGCGTCCGTCGGTTGATCACAAATAACTATTATGTCATCTACATATCTTTTATAGAAATACACTTTTCCAATTTCTCTCTCCACTAGGTTCTCAACATGCAACATATATATATATATCAGATAACAATGAACCTAGGGGGCTTCCCATAGCGACACCATCGATCTGGCGATAATGCTCGCCCTCGAATGTAAACTTAATATTGTTATTACAAAGAAGCAGTAACTCTTTTAAGTAAGATGTAGATACTGGTAATAGGAAATCGTTGTCAGAAATGAAGTCACATAAAATGTCAACCGTCTTTAAAAGAGGTACATTTGTATATAAAGATTCAACATCTAGGGAAAATATGGTTTTGTCCTTTATATTAACGTTATCAAGACAATCAATTAACTCAAAAGTGTCTTTCAAAGAGAACTTACAGAAACTTCTTCTAACAGGTTCTAGTATTTCCACTAGCCACTGTGCAAGTTTGTGGGTTGGAGATCTGCACATTATGGGACGTACAGGAATGTTAGGTTTATGTGTTTTGGGCAAACCATACATGTGTGGTAGTTGGGACTGCGTGGGCTTTAGTGAGTTGAATTTCTCTCTGTTAATTGCATTCATGTTTAAGAGTTTTACTAGATTATTTGTCACCATATTTTGTACATTCTTAACATCCTCAGGACCGGAGTCTCTCATAAATTTATCGTTGTTTCCAAGATTGCATAACATTTTACTTTTATATTCAATTTTGTCTATTATAACTACACCAGACCCTTTATCTGGTCTGAGGATAACGATATCAGTATTATGTTTGAGTTCTTTTAGCGGTTTAAAGTGCTCAGGTGTTAGGATACTTTTCTGAAATGTACGACTATTGCAAAATTGGTGAGCAATGTCCACTAACTTTGCTTTGAACCAACTGTGATGATCTTCAGAAACGGGAGTAAGAGGCTTCAAATGGTCATATAGATCTTCGAATTGTGCGTGTACTTCGACCTGTCATTGTGTAAGTGACATAGACTTTGTTGGATGTCGACAATACATACCTTCATTCAGTTGCTTGTATTAGGTTGGGTGAAATGTCAATTGATATTAAGACTATAGCGCAGTAGCTAATTATTAAGGTTGGTAGGCAAACAATTAGTGAAGTTGTGTACTCTCATCAGAGTAGGCAGTTTAGAATTAGATATGTCGATTGGTTCAAAACGCTGTATCGATCATAAGGCCTATAATCACTGTTAAAGTTTGATGACGCTACCATCATCATATGCATTCATTCCCCCCCATACACACACACGTTTTCTTTCAGTTATCATCACACTCAGGATGCATATATTCTTTTTCTAGGTCCCCATTATCGTATATTTGTGTTAACAGTGATGTTATTTCCAAGATAGTTTATGAATTTGTAAGCAGTTATTTTTAAAGGTGGACACATCTTTCTAACGACTGCGTATTTATTGCTTTCAAGTCGTCTATGCATAGTTCATACAGGTATCCCGGGTTCACCAGTTTTCGACTACTCTTTGGCAGTTACATGCCATATGGTAGTTGGTCTTAATCTCTAGATAACCTGGTAGTGTTTCTTTGAAACGACACCACTGTTCATGCCACGTTACACGCGAGCACTGATATCATTCTGATAAAGCGGCTTTCTGCTGGTATCTATTCCTATTGCACCGTTGTAGAGTTTCAGCTACACAGCCTACTCAATATGGTCAGTCACCATTGTGTGTTTTGTTTTCATTCCAGGGTATTGGATTGCCTTTGGAGGAGTCTCTAAAGTTTTGGCGCAGTGCATTCTCGCCTAAATACGACAGTGATCAGTTTAACAAAGCTTATGCGTATAACATCAGACACAATTATGGAAAGGAGGGGAAACGTGCAGATTATACGCCTTACTCTTGTATCAAGGTAATTTATGTTTTAACGTTTGTTGTGCTATGACAAATAATCCGTGATATATTATCTCATTCTATAATTACCACAGCCTTTTACTTTGCGTGGTTGTGAATTCTATGTGTGCATTTTTAAGTATAGATTCCGGTTTAAATATGTGTTTATATTTAAAGAATACTGTATTGCTGCAGAGACTTGGTTTCTTTGCATCTGAATTCCAAAACATTAAATGTCCTAGGTATATAAAGCCAGTTGGCTATAACTGTTGTTGTCATACAGTGTTTATCAAGCGTAGCTTACTTCTTTTCCTATGCTTAAGCCGTAGTATTCTGTTTCTCCATAATTAGCATATAAGGCACATAAAAACTTATCAATATTGTGCTTTGAACAAAAAGCTGATGCAGTTATAGCGCGAAAAAATGTGCCACATAAAATCAAGCAACCAACAGCTATACGATGAAGATACTTCAAGAAGAATAAAGTTGATAGGTAATCATTTTGGTTGAGCTAAACAGGTCACAGGCCAAGTTTAACACTCAAAAACTGAAGGATCAGGCCACAAACGACATCTTCACTGCAAAGTTAAGGAAAAAGGCGGAGAGACAGATCATCACTAGCGAAGAGACCAAAGTTGAAAAACACTGGAACAGCCTGAAAGCAGTGTGGAGTCAAACCTGCATGGAAGTTCTAGGCAGAAAGAAGAGGCAGGACAAACAGTGGCTCACTGAGGATACTTAGAGACTAATAGAAGAGAGAAGGATGGTGAAACAAAAGATTATCCAGTGCATTGACGAGCAACAAAAACAGTAGTTGAATGCAAGCTTCAATACACTGAACATAGAAGTAAAGAAGAGTGCCAAGGAAGACAAAAGAAAATATTATATAGCTATGACAAGTGAAGCAGAACAAGCTGTAGGCAAAGGAGACCTCGCCACACTCTACCAAACAACTAGGCACCTATCGGGCAAAAGTTCGACACAGATTAAGCCAGTGAAGGATGACAATGGAAAGCTAATCACCAAAAAGGTGGAGCAAAGGAAACGTTGGGCTGAACACTTCAAAAGACTTCTAAATCGATCGCCACCTACAACGCCCCAATAATACTAACAGTGGAGGCAGAACTACCAGTGGAACCCTCCAACGAGAACAGAAATCCGGATTCTAGAAACTGGAAAAGCAGCAGGACCAGACGGAATACCAGCAGAAGTATTGAAAATGGACAGACATCAGCGGACTTGGTGACACCACTACTGGAGAAGGTGTGGAAAGAGGGCAAGGTACCTGAGGATTGGAAGGAAGGCTTCTAATTCAAACTGCTGAAGAGAAGAGACTTAAGTCAGTGCAAGAACTGGCGCGGCACTACTCTCTTGTGTACCCCAAGCAAAATACTAAACTGCATCATTCTGGAGAGAATCAAACACGCCCTAGATGAAAAACTTCGATTCAGGAGAAACAGATCATGCATCGATCAAATCGCTATACTACGGAATTACAGTCAGCTCTCTTCCTTAAACTCATTGATTTTGAAAATGTCTTCGATAGCGTCGACCGAGAGGTGATTTGGAAACTACTTCACTACTACGGGGTGCCGCCAATAATTATATACCTCATCGAACAGTTGTACAATAATGCTGCATGCCAAGTAATTCAAAACGGGAAATTAAGGAATCCTTCGAAGTGAAGAAGGAAGTAAAAACAACTGGCTGTCTACTATCTCAAATGATTTTCCTGATTGTGGTAGACTAGATAATGCGATAGACAACGGGCAGCGGGGAAACAGGCATAAAATGAACCCACACAAAATCTTGGAAGATCTGGACTTCGCCGATGATATGTGTCTGATTTCCCACAAACTGGAAGATATGCAAGTGAGAAGCAACAAGTTGGCAGAAGAAACATCCGGAAAAGATGGGCCTTCAGGTGAACATAGAGAACTCAGAGGTGATAAAGATTCCTGGTCAGTAGCAACAGAAATCGGCATAAATGGGATGTGATTCGCCCCTACAAAATGTAAGATGCTGCTACAGGACTGGACTACGTCAACTCCTAGCTTAGTGATGGGGAGTGAAGTGATAGAACATGTTGACTACTTCACCTATTTGGGAAGTTGTATCAGCACCAACGGACTGATTGGTGAAGAAATCTCAGCACGGATCCAAAAAGCTCGAGCTGCTTTCGCTGACTTACACCATCTCTGGCGTAGGCGTGACATCCGGCTTTCAACCAAGGGACGTGTGTACTGCTCAGCAGTTCGCTCCGTCCTTCTCTATGGCTCTGAAACATGGCCAATACGAGTTGAAGACCTGAAAAGGTTGACTGCTTTCGATCATAGATGTCTGCGATCTCTTTCTCACGTTAGGTGGTTTAATAAGGTAAGTAATGTTGACGTTAGGCGTAGAGTGTTGGGCAAAGAGGGAAAATCAATCGACGAGGCTACAAAGTTACATAGATTGAGATAACTAGGTCACGTGCTGTGCATGCCTAACCATCGGCTCCCCCAACGGGCATTACTAGCTGATATAGGTGAAGGTTGGAAAAGAGCCAGTGGTGGCCAAACAAAAACATGGCCTCGTCAATCCATGAAATCCTTGACAGTTAAACTGAGTCAGCAGGTAGGGAGATGCAGACTTCCGGGTTGGGGCCCTCGGGACTCTAGGAATCAATGGCTGGAGACAATAGGTGACATGGCTCAAAATCGTTGTCAGTGGCGCAGGTGTATTCAGTCTCTGTAATCTTTCATATTCCTTTCTACCATTACCCATTCTGTTTCACTCTTATACTTGTCAAACTCTGTTGATTCTCTTTACTCATCTTCTTGTCTACCTCTGTGTGCTATTTGGAACGTGGCAACTCGAACTATGTTGAACCCAGACAGACTTCCTTCACCTGCCTAGGGAGCATCGTTTCAACTACAGGCGGATGGAACTGACGAGAACATCAAGGCGAGGATTGGAAAAGAAACGAAAGCTTTCATTACTCTCAAGTTTGCGTGGAGGTCACAAGCACTCAGCATCAAAAATAAGATGCAGATCCCCAACTCCAATGTGAAGTCAGTGCTACTTGGCGCCGTTTCACGAAGGGCACTTAGAACGAACTACAGACATTCATCAACAGCTGTTTTCGCTCAACACTACTCAAGATCAGATGGCCGGCCAGAAAACCTCAACCTCTGGGAGCGAACTAACCCAGTAGGAACCGATTGTGCAACAAATAGGCAGGAAGAAATGGAGGTGAATTGGATCGGCCATACTCTGAGAAAACCATTAAATGACATCACACGCCAGGCCATCGGTCGAGTGGAACCGGAATGAGAAGTGGTGAATGAGTTGATTGTTAGTGCGAGAGTGACATGGACGAGGTGATATGAGGAGGAGATGAAAGCATGTGGGTAGACGTGGAGCCAGGTGAAAACGTTGGCAGAGAATCGAACGCAATGGAGAGGTGTGGCTGAATCTCTATGTTCCTCTAGGTATTAAAGAGAAAAAAATAATTATTAATCATATTTGAAGGACTGCTGAATGCTTTGCTGCTCTCACTTTAGTAATAAAAAGCTAATTATGGTTACCATTGATTTCAGCTCTGAGCTATATTGGATAACGTTTTCAGCCACCGTCGGATTCCCTGCAAACAGTTGTGATCCAGTGACATCTGTCCATCTCAAAATGCTAAATCATACTCAGATAACCATTCCACTTCTTCCAATGAGTCTCAGTAAATAATATGGAAACCTTTTGTATGATATTTGTAACACTTGTTCAGGCGATTAAAGTATTCCCTGGAGCGGGAGCGGAATTCTGTGAATGATGTTCTCCACCTCTTCAGGACATATGCCACTAAACTGATCGAGTAAGATTATAGGCTTGTGTCCTTATTAATCCTGTATATTAACAGTTCAAAAACAAATCGAATACATGTAAGACTCCAGCTGGTTAGCTGCGATTTCATGGCTTTTGTTTTGGTTGTTATATTTATATCACTGCCATGTTTGGCGTTCAGGGTTATTCTTTGGATTTACAGCATAATAGCACTGCTTGTTTAGAGCAGTTATGTTGGATGGTTGCATGCCATCACACTGCCTAGAGTGTTTTGTACAGGGTTTTCAAGATACTGACAAACTTCTCAGGAATTGCCCTCTCGTTAACAGATAATTGTAATGTCAATACATACAATTAATTTCGGTGTTATTAAAGCAACTGTCAATCGTAACATTACGTACTCGTAATATTCTGTTAAGATTCTATGAGACAATATATCTACAAATATGGTTTTATTTAGAGTATGATTTTACTAAAAGATGCTTTGATTAAATTGGGAATAGAACGGAAGATAAGCGCTGTACAACATACACGTAAAAATATGAAATTATTATACAAATACACTATAAATCATGACCCCATAGCAAGTGTATTGCTACAAGTTTGAAAAGTAAGCAGCAGCTCAATAAGAAGTAGTAAAATGTGTAGGCTTTAGACAAAAATGACAAAACGTATTCTGGCCACTGTAACAAATATCTGTCCATAAAACCAATAAATGAAATGCTACTCAAAAACCACTCGCATTCACCTACGCTTGGCGGCAATAAGCCAAATCTGTTGTATAAGGAGTCGATGGTACCATCAGCCCCAACGGGCTGATCTCTGACGAAATCTCAGAACGAATACAAGGGGCTCGTTTCGCATTTGTTAGTTTACGCCGACTCTGGCGTAGACGAGATGTTCGACTATCGACCAAAGGGCGGGTGTACTGCTCATCAGTCCGCTCCGTCCTCCTTTATGGTTGTGAGACCTGGCCACTGAGAGTGGAAGACATGAAAACACTAGCTGTCTTTGAGCATAGGTGCCTGCGCTCTATTTCCTGTGTAAAGTGGCATAATAAGGTGAGCAAAACTGAAGTTAGGTGTCGAGTTCTAGGTAAACTGGGGAAATCAATCGACGAAGTAGTGAAGTTACAAAGACTGAGATGGTTAGGACATGTGTTGCGTATGCCAAGTCATCGCCTCCCTCGATGAGCAATTTTGGCTGATATAGGGTCAGGCTGGAAAAAAGCTAGCGGCGGTCAAACAAAAACTTGGCATCAGTCAATGAAATCCACAACAGTTGGTCTTAGCCACGTAGGAAGGTGTAGACTTCCAGGCTGGGGTCCTCGGGACGGCAAAAATCTATGGTTGGAAACAATTGGTGACATGGCTCAAAATCGTTCTCAGTGGCGCAGATGCATTCACTCCCTGTGACTTATGATCTTCAATGAAATTGTTTTGTATTTCTTTATTACCCCTTTGTCTCACACCTCTGCTCACTGTTTCTATTATGCTTTTCTTGTACTTTCTTCTCTTGCTTCGCGTGCTACACGGAATGTGGCGACTTGAACTTCCACACATTTGTGCAAAGTTCTATGTCGAAAACAGACAGACGATGGTACCACCTAGCAACCTGAACTCGCGTAAGTGAAATACTTAGAGTCGCAAACAATCAGTGATGCCTCCGTGTATTACAACTCCATGATTAAATATCACGTTTCAGTCTTTTTTTCTTGAGCTTTTCAGCATTGAATTGTGAAAGCAAAAGTGTCTTGGCAAGCGTAATACGTGTGCCAGGTATCCCACCCAGATCAAGTTTTCAACTTAACTGAATACTTTATCTTTTATAAACCTCTACACACCCTATAACCAAATATGTTTAGCATCAAATTCTCCAAATCTGTAACTGTAAATCAGAATTGAGTGAACTTCTGTGTAGTAGAATATTGTTTCGTTATGACTCTAATGACCACTTTATTATATAGACATTTTTTGATGTACTTATCCATCAAATGGGATGGGACTAAATATCGGTTGTAGGCGTGCAACAGTTAATGCAGACTATCCCTTCAGGCATTTTGATTCATGTAGTATGGTACACTCATACCTCCTTTAGACATTCGTCACTCACAAACGTTTAGTTAAAGGGTGTATTATTGTATCTGACAGAACTTGTACTTTTGTTTTAGATTATATCAGGCAGTGCTCCTGCTGGAGGAGATTACCACGGTTGTCCTTTCCGACATATGGATCCAGAACTTCTCCGACAACGCCTTTTATCCGGTGGCCATTTGTCATCAGATATAGTAGAAACTATTGTACAACGATCAAAAGAAAGACTTTATCATCTCAGCTGTCGTGAATATTTACGCGGAATGTTGAAATTAAGTGTAGACGATATATCCGGAGTGACTATTCACCATCCAAACCAATATTTTGAAGAAGCTCGAAAGATTCTACAGAGTGACAAAACTAAATCTAACGAAAAGGTTCAAGTGAAAAAAGTTAAGATGTACAATGAAAATGATAACGAGGATAGACTACTTCTGTCAATTAACATGGATGATGCAAGTTTTGAGTCTACTCATATTGATGACAGTTTGATGGGATAATCTATCATTTCTTAGTACACTTCAGTTTCTTGTATTTTTGATTGTTTGTACACATTTTATGTATGTATACAAAAGAATAATGGAGTAACAGAACTAGATTACTTTATTCATATTTGAACACAATTGTATTTTGTTATTCCCCATTTTATTTTGAATGATTGTGGTTTTTAGCTGTCGATTTTTTCTCTATTCATCGTCGTATAACGAAGTCAAGAATAAAAGCTTTTTTACTAATATGACTTCCAAGTAATGCATTTAGTGATCTTCTTTGTGTTAGTAGTTTTCCAATTCAATGGGTATTTCTTTTTTTCATCGACCGGTTTTTAGCGTTATCTAATGTAGCATTCTTTTCTAGTGCAACGACTCGTTTACTGGCCTGGATCACCTTGTCCTAGTAATCACTAGTGTTTGCTCGTTTGATACAGAAGTCTCGTTTCGCATATGCCAGTTTACGCCGTGTCTCTCGCGTGATATCTGGCTGTCGAAGTGTGCACTGCTCAGCAATCTGCTCCGTCCTCCTTTATGGCTGGTTGTGAGACCTGGTCATTGAGAGTGGAAGACATGAAAAGCGTGGCTAGCCGTCTTTGATCATAGGTGCCCGTGTTCTATCTCCCGTGTGAAGTGGTATAATAAGGTGAGCAATATTGAGGTTAGGGAGGGGAAATCAATCGATGAGGTTGTGAAGTTACACCGATTGAGACAGTTAGGACATGTATCACGTATTCTTCAACGGGCGATGTTAGCTGACATAGGATCAGGCTAGAGAAGAGTTAGCTAGTGGTCAAACCAAAACATGACTTCATCAATCAATGAAATCCACAACAGTTAGTTTAAGCCAACCACGTAGGAAGGTTTAGACTTCGTGGTTGGGGTCTACGGCACGGTAAAAACCAATGTAGACAATTGGTGATATGGCTCATAATCGTTGTGAATGTCTGGCGCAGATACATCCACTCCCTGTGACTTATGATTTCCAATGAAACTATGTTGTTCTTCGTTATTACTATTCCTTTGTCTCACACCTCTGTTTACAGTCTCTATTATGCATTTCTTCTCTTGTTTTGTGTCCTACATGGAGTGTGGCGACTTGAACTGCTTCACATCGGTGCAAAGTTCTCTGTCGAAAACAGACGGACAAATTAGATAAGGCGACACAAATACCAATATTAATCTTGATAACCTCAAAATGGGAAAGAGAAACTGACAGAATTAGCATTCTTGCATGTGACATATCAACGCAAGCAATTGGTGAATCATCATGAGGTCTAATAAAAATCCACAAGTGTTGGAGTCTCTTACCTTCAGTAGGATACTGTCTTTATAGAAATCCATTCTTACGCAGAAGTGTTCTTACACATTCTTTGAAGGGGCGGAGTCACACATTGGTTTCATTTTAGTAAACACAGTATGTTTAGGGTAATGATAGGCATATTATCATTATTAGTGTTCTCTCGGGTTCCGAGTGGAACATAGGACTTCAACAATACATCCCTTTCTTCTATTTTCTGCCATCCTATTCAGCTTGGTACACGATTGCCCACAGTCTCTCATCTCTTCCTCACACGATCTCCTCCACGTCACCCTAGGACGACCCACTCGTCGCCTCCCATTTGGATTCCACTCGAACAATGGCCTAGGCCGCGATGTAATTTGACAGCCTCTTCAGCGTATATGCGAGTCATCTCCATTTTCTCCTACAAATTTGTGCAGCAATCGGCTATTGGTTGGTTTGTTCCCAAAGTTTCTTGTTGCTCATACTTTCTTGTTATTTAATCTTCAGTATGGAGCCAGGAAAGGCAGCTGCTCATAAAAATCTACAACATGTTGCAAATCCCCTTCTTCATACGCAGTGCACGTTCAAGACCCGCATACAAGCATCAAACAGAGGATTTCATTTCATATGAACATAGAGAAGAGAGAGGTAATGAGAATACCTGAACAACAGACAACAATCAGCATAAATGGGAGAAATCTGAAAGAATCAATCTCCTTCACCTACCTAGGAAGCATCGTTTCAGCTACAGGCGGATGGAACTGACGAGAACATCAAGGCGAGGATTGGGAAAGAAGCGAAAGCTTTCATTACTCTCAAGTTTGCGTGGAGGTCACAAGCACTCAGCATCAAAAATAAGATGCAGATCCCCAACTCCAATGTGAAGTCAGTGCTACTTGGCGCCGTTTCACGAAGGGCACTTAGAACGAACTACAGACATTCATCAACAGCTGTTTTCGCTCAACACTACTCAAGATCAGATGGCCGGCCAGAAAACCTCAACCTCTGGGAGCGAACTAACCCAGTAGGAACCGATTGTGCAACAAATAGGCAGGAAGAAATGGAGGTGAATTGGATCGGCCATACTCTGAGAAAACCATTAAATGACATCACACGCCAGGCCATCGGTCGAGTGGAACCGGAATGGGAAGTGGTGAATGAGTTGATTGTTAGTGCGAGAGTGACATGGACGAGGTGATATGAGGCGGAGATGAAAGCATGTGGGTAGACGTGGAGCCAGGTGAAAACGTTGGCAGAGAACCGAATGCAATGGAGAGGTGTGGTTGGATTCCTATGTTCCTCTAGGCATTAAAGGAAACAATAATAATAGAAGCACTATCTGATTAGACATTGGTGTTGAAAATCTGAATCTTATCCCTCATGCTGGCTGAGTGAAGCAGATTTTCAAACTGGTTTCAGGTTGATGAAGGCGTATCTTGCCTTTATGATTCCAGCTGGTTGGCTTTGACATCTTCATCCGTACCAACTGCTTGTAGTTGAAACGATGCTTCCTAGATAAGTGAAGGAGGTAACCTCTGTCAAATCTGTCCCGTTGATGATGACCGGCGCTGGTTGTTGTTGTTGCTGTTGTTTGGTTATCTTCATCATCTTCGTCTTCTCTATGTTCACCTACAGTACTGTCTTCGTTGCCAGTCTCTTCAGCCAGTTTGCCACTTTTCGCCTGCAAGTCTTCGAGTTTGTGTGACATTAGACATATATCATCTGCGAAATCCAGAGCTTCTAGAGTCTTCTTATCGGTAGTCCAGCCTACTGCTGACTCCTCGCTTCCCACAGTCTTTCGCATAATCCAGTCGACTACAATTAAGAATATCATTGTGGGTGATGATAAGCCTCGCTGAGTTTCCCGTTGTGGATCACCTGATACGTAGCATTGTCATATAGCTGTTGAATAAGCTTGATAAAGACTTGAGGTACACCGTAGTGTTGAAGTAGTTCCCAAATTACCTTTCCATTAACGCTGTCTAATGAAGGCTTTTCCAAAGTCAATGAAGTTGAGGTAGGGAGAGGTTTGACTGCCATTCTATGCTTTGTTGTGTGATGACGATGACTAGAGTTGCAAGTTGTTCAGCACATGATTTGCCCATCCTGAGTCCACTTTGTTCTGGTCGGTGGGGTGAAGTTCTGTATCCAGTGCATCTTTTACTCTCTTCAGGATGACGCGACTCAGTATTTTACTTGGCATCGACAAGTTCTTGCAGAGGCCTAGGTCGCCATTCTTTGGCAGCTTGAGGAGGTAGCCTTTCTCCCAGTCAGTAGGCACCTATCCTTCCTTCCAAACCTTTTGTAATAATAAGGCGAGAACATCTACGGCAGCCTCTGAGTCCCTCTTCAGTGCTTCGGGGGGAACTCCATTTGGCCCTGCTGGCTTCCCTACTGAACTTCAGTAGCCTGATCGCATTTAGGATTTCTGATTTCCTTGGAGAACTGGTGTCCACTGGCAGGCAGTTCTGTGCGTGCTGATGGTGGCATTTCTGGGAGGGTTTCAGGTGATGGGCGATTCAAGAGTCCTTTGAAGTGATCATTTCATTGTTTTACTTGATTCTCCTCCTTGATAATCAGGTCTTCTTGAACATCTTTCATTGGTTTCATCATTTCGGTTGATCTCTTCCCGGATAGAGACCGGGTTATATGATATAATGTCCTGAAGTCTCTTTCACCTGCCGCCTGTTCTACTTCACTTGCCACTGTGTCGTAGAATTGTCGTTTGTCTTTTCCAGCACTCTTCTTCACTTCTTTATTCAGTGCAGTGTACATTGAGGTCATCTTCTCCTTCTCTTGTACAACTTTACATTGAGTCTTCTCCTTCCTGGCCAACAGACAACAATCAGCATAAATGGGAGAAATCTGAAAGAATCAATCTCCTTCACCTACCTAGGAAGCATCGTTTCAGCTACAGGCGGATGGAACTGACGAGAACATCAAGGCGAGGATTGGGAAAGAAGCGAAAGCTTTCATTACTCTCAAGTTTGCGTGGAGGTCACAAGCACTCAGCATCAAAAATAAGATGCAGATCCCCAACTCCAATGTGAAGTCAGTGCTACTTGGCGCCGTTTCACGAAGGGCACTTAGAACGAACTACAGACATTCATCAACAGCTGTTTTCGCTCAACACTACTCAAGATCAGATGGCCGGCCAGAAAACCTCAACCTCTGGGAGCGAACTAACCCAGTAGGAACCGATTGTGCAACAAATAGGCAGGAAGAAATGGAGGTGAATTGGATCGGCCATACTCTGAGAAAACCATTAAATGACATCACACGCCAGGCCATCGGTCGAGTGGAACCGGAATGGGAAGTGGTGAATGAGTTGATTGTTAGTGCGAGAGTGACATGGACGAGGTGATATGAGGAGGAGATGAAAGCATGTGGGTAGACGTGGAGCCAGGTGAAAACGTTGGCAGAGAACCGAATGCAATGGAGAGGTGTGGTTGGATTCCTATGTTCCTCTAGGCATTAAAGGAAACAATAATAATAGAAGCACTATCTGATTAGACATTGGTGTTGAAAATCTGAATCTTATCCCTCATGCTGTTTGAGTGAAGCAGATTTTCAAACTGGTTTCAGGTTGATGAAGGCGTATCTTGCCTTTATGATTCCAGCTGGTTGGCTTTGACATCTTCATCCGTACCAACTGCTTGTAGTTGAAACGATGCTTCCTAGATAAGTGAAGGAGGTAACCTCTGTCAAATCTGTCCCGTTGATGATGACCGGCGCTGGTTGTTGTTGCTGTTGTTTGGTTATCTTCATCATCTTCGTCTTCTCTATGTTCACCTACAGTACTGTCTTCGTTGCCAGTCTCTTCAGCCAGTTTGCCACTTTTCGCCTGCAAGTCTTCGAGTTTGTGTGACATTAGACATATATCATCTGCGAAATCCAGAGCTTCTAGAGTCTTCTTATCGGTAGTCCAGCCTACTGCTGACTCCTCGCTTCCCACAGTCTTTCGCATAATCCAGTCGACTACAATTAAGAATATCATTGTGGGTGATGATAAGCCTCGCTGAGTTTCCCGTTGTGGATCACCTGATACGTAGCATTGTCATATAGCTGTTGAATAAGCTTGATAAAGACTTGAGGTACACCGTAGTGTTGAAGTAGTTCCCAAATTACCTTTCCATTAACGCTGTCTAATGAAGGCTTTTCCAAAGTCAATGAAGTTGAGGTAGGGAGAGGTTTGACTGCCATTCTATGCTTTGTTGTGTGATGACGATGACTAGAGTTGCAAGTTGTTCAGCACATGATTTGCCCATCCTGAGTCCACTTTGTTCTGGTCGGTGGGGTGAAGTTCTGTATCCAGTGCATCTTTTACTCTCTTCAGGATGACGCGACTCAGTATTTTACTTGGCATCGACAAGTTCTTGCAGAGGCCTAGGTCGCCATTCTTTGGCAGCTTGAGGAGGTAGCCTTTCTCCCAGTCAGTAGGCACCTATCCTTCCTTCCAAACCTTTTGTAATAATAAGGCGAGAACATCTACGGCAGCCTCTGAGTCCCTCTTCAGTGCTTCGGGGGGAACTCCATTTGGCCCTGCTGGCTTCCCTACTGAACTTCAGTAGCCTGATCGCATTTAGGATTTCTGATTTCCTTGGAGAACTGGTGTCCACTGGCAGGCAGTTCTGTGCGTGCTGATGGTGGCATTTCTGGGAGGGTTTCAGGTGATGGGCGATTCAAGAGTCCTTTGAAGTGATCATTTCATTGTTTTACTTGATTCTCCTCCTTGATAATCAGGTCTTCTTGAACATCTTTCATTGGTTTCATCATTTCGGTTGATCTCTTCCCGGATAGAGACCGGGTTATATGATATAATGTCCTGAAGTCTCTTTCACCTGCCGCCTGTTCTACTTCACTTGCCACTGTGTCGTAGAATTGTCGTTTGTCTTTTCCAGCACTCTTCTTCACTTCTTTATTCAGTGCAGTGTACATTGAGGTCATCTTCTCCTTCTCTTGTACAACTTTACATTGAGTCTTCTCCTTCCTGGCCAACAGACAACAATCAGCATAAATGGGAGAAATCTGAAAGAATCAATCTCCTTCACCTACCTAGGAAGCATCGTTTCAGCTACAGGCGGATGGAACTGACGAGAACATCAAGGCGAGGATTGGGAAAGAAGCGAAAGCTTTCATTACTCTCAAGTTTGCGTGGAGGTCACAAGCACTCAGCATCAAAAATAAGATGCAGATCCCCAACTCCAATGTGAAGTCAGTGCTACTTGGCGCCGTTTCACGAAGGGCACTTAGAACGAACTACAGACATTCATCAACAGCTGTTTTCGCTCAACACTACTCAAGATCAGATGGCCGGCCAGAAAACCTCAACCTCTGGGAGCGAACTAACCCAGTAGGAACCGATTGTGCAACAAATAGGCAGGAAGAAATGGAGGTGAATTGGATCGGCCATACTCTGAGAAAACCATTAAATGACATCACACGCCAGGCCATCGGTCGAGTGGAACCGGAATGGGAAGTGGTGAATGAGTTGATTGTTAGTGCGAGAGTGACATGGACGAGGTGATATGAGGAGGAGATGAAAGCATGTGGGTAGACGTGGAGCCAGGTGAAAACGTTGGCAGAGAACCGAATGCAATGGAGAGGTGTGGTTGGATTCCTATGTTCCTCTAGGCATTAAAGGAAACAATAATAATAGAAGCACTATCTGATTAGACATTGGTGTTGAAAATCTGAATCTTATCCCTCATGCTGGCTGAGTGAAGCAGATTTTCAAACTGGTTTCAGGTTGATGAAGGCGTATCTTGCCTTTATGATTCCAGCTGGTTGGCTTTGACATCTTCATCCGTACCAACTGCTTGTAGTTGAAACGATGCTTCCTAGATAAGTGAAGGAGGTAACCTCTGTCAAATCTGTCCCGTTGATGATGACCGGCGCTGGTTGTTGTTGTTGCTGTTGTTTGGTTATCTTCATCATCTTCGTCTTCTCTATGTTCACCTACAGTACTGTCTTCGTTGCCAGTCTCTTCAGCCAGTTTGCCACTTTTCGCCTGCAAGTCTTCGAGTTTGTGTGACATTAGACATATATCATCTGCGAAATCCAGAGCTTCTAGAGTCTTCTTATCGGTAGTCCAGCCTACTGCTGACTCCTCGCTTCCCACAGTCTTTCGCATAATCCAGTCGACTACAATTAAGAATATCATTGTGGGTGATGATAAGCCTCGCTGAGTTTCCCGTTGTGGATCACCTGATACGTAGCATTGTCATATAGCTGTTGAATAAGCTTGATAAAGACTTGAGGTACACCGTAGTGTTGAAGTAGTTCCCAAATTACCTTTCCATTAACGCTGTCTAATGAAGGCTTTTCCAAAGTCAATGAAGTTGAGGTAGGGAGAGGTTTGACTGCCATTCTATGCTTTGTTGTGTGATGACGATGACTAGAGTTGCAAGTTGTTCAGCACATGATTTGCCCATCCTGAGTCCACTTTGTTCTGGTCGGTGGGGTGAAGTTCTGTATCCAGTGCATCTTTTACTCTTTAATGGTTGAGAGATATTAAAGGTTTGACGTGATATCTCGTTCAACAACTTCTAATTAATTTATTCTCGCGTACCAAAGACAAAGCAAAAGCCAACAATTGATCGTCCAAACCAATAGATGTATTTACGAACCAAAACCAGCCGTTAGACGAACGCTTAGCTAGCTAGTGATCGTGCACGTGACACGACGAGGTACCAAATGGCGGGGATGCTTGACCGGAAGCCTTCAGCTAAACAAGTCGACTTAAACAGTGGTGGTCAGCATCCAATGAGTGATTGCTGTGGTCAATAATTTTGGGGAATTATTTACCGCTACAGCTCACTCCCCCCTAGTGGGGTCGTGAGGACCCTAAGACAGAACCAGCCGGAAGTAAAAAAAACTCGATGGTTCCCTTTCGGGTGAAAAAAATCTTCCGAGCGGCTTGGTCTTATGCCTACTGGTTTGTCTGCCTATGCTAATGGGGTGTTTGTACATAGCTTCCTGGTGTTGTTCGTTGGATTCCGTGCTTCGTTTGTTTCCCGTCCAGTGCCCGTCGCACCTGGAAAAGAAAACAAGAACGCTAAGAACCATGTCGAGGAAAATGTACGAAATGACCTTTTTGGTTAAAAAAAATTATGTGCATTTACTATACAGTAAAATAATGCTAAGTTCAGAACATCGAAAAAAAATACATATAATTAATTTTTTTGTGTATGTTACATGAACTGTTGAAAAAAAATTTTTTGTGTTCGGTGGTACTGTATATAAAAAAATTTATACGTCAAAAAAAATAGTTAGTACCACAAACGAGTGAGTTGCGTGAATCACACGACTTCGTTAAGTCAAATAAGTGTGCAAATGTTCTGGGAACCTTACGGTGCGTCCAGAACGGTTTTTCTTAGGAGGCTCAACCTTAGTAGCCAGTGGGCGAATGCCCTTGCAGTCAATAGTGTGACCCAGGAAGTCGAGTGAGTCAACACCGATTTGACACTTTTGAATATTGATGGTAACACCATGTTGGCGTAACCTGTCAAATGCCAAGTCCAAGTGCCTAAGGTGAGTTTCCTTGTCTGGACTGGCAATGAGGCAGTCGTCTAAGTATGCGTATACAAAGTCGAGACCGCGAAATACTTCGTCAATGAAGCGTTGGAATGTTTGGGCTGCATTCCGAAGACCGAATGGCATACGTAGAAATTCAAAAAGTCCGAAAGGCGTAATGATAGCCGTTTTCGGGATGTCTTCTGTTGCCATCGGGATTTGGTTATACGCTTTAACCAAGTCGATTTTGGAGAATATAGTCGCGCCGGATAAGGTTGCCGTCAAGTCGTGTATATGAGGCAACGGGTAGCAATCAGGGGTTGTTTTGGCATTCACTCGCCGGTAATCACCGGTGGGTCGCCAATCGTTGCTATCCTTTTTCGGAACCATATGAAGTGGGGATGCCCATGGGCTATTCGAAGGTCGAATGATGCCAAGGCTAAGCATATGGTCAAATTCATTCCTGGCGATTCTCAGTTTGTCAGGAGCTAATCGTCGTGCTTTAGATGTCACAGGTTGTCCTGTGGTAATGATGTGGTGCATAACATTGCTGGTTATGCACGGTAGGTCGTTCGACGGGCAATTAAGTTCCGGATACTTGTCAACAATAGGTTGAAAAGTTGGATCAAGAATTGCCTTTATCTTAACGGGTGACAAGCTAGGGCCTATGTAGCTGATGCCTTTGATAGACAGACTAGTAGTATTGTCAATCAGTCGTTTTCGGCGGACGTCTACGAGTAAATCATGATGATTAAGTAGGTCCGTGCCAATGATGGGCATTGTAACGTCAGCGAGAAGGAAAATCCACCGAATAGGTTTGCGTAAACCTACGTTCAGATAGACGTATTTCCTACCAAAGGTTGCGATTGGTTTTCCATTTGCAGCCTGTAAGTTGAAGGTAGGTTCCTTCTGTCGATCTGCTGCTGTAGCAGGAAGGACGCTGACTTCGGCGCCTGTGTCGACTAAGTATCGAGTCTGGCTTATCACATCATGGATGTAAAGTAGGCGGCTAGTGCCACCGGCGACGGTTGCCGCTAACGCGTGCCGGCGGGATAGTTTCCCGCAGACTTTGAGACATTTCCGAAGTTACAAGGCTTACGGCAACACTTCGCTTCTTGGCCATAGGTGTTGTGGTACCAGCACCAGTCAGGGTTTTTCAGTGAACGTGGTTTGGACTTAGATCGACCACGCGAGTTCCTGCGTTGAGGAGATTTAGGACGACGGTTGGAGGATTTAGAATGCATGTTTGACCTAAACATCTGCTGAAGGGAGTTGCATAACTCTGTCATTGCAGGATCCTCACTCGAAGTCTGCTTAGTCATTGAGCATATTTCGGGGACAGACCGTTTAGTTATTTCTAGGATCTTATCTGCAGTAATAGCTAAGTTCTCTATTACAGTACCCTCAAGTGTCACAAGTACGGTCTGTACAGATTGTGGCAACTTGGTTAAGAAGAGTTCTCTAAACAGTCCTTCGTCGAACTGACATTGGCCGACGACTTGTTTCATTCTTGTCAGCATGCTCACGGCTGACTGATCTCCTAACTCGATGTTGCGAAATAATTCATCTAGACGTTGTCTGTCCGTGAGAGCGTTTCTCCTGAGGAGGGATGCTTTCAGCAACTCGTACGAGTTACTTACCTCGGGACTCAACATCTGTGATGTTACGTACTTGCTGAATTCCCGCGGTAGGGCGTGAATAACTGCAAGTAACTGTGAACGTTGATCAGTTATCCCATGCTCACAAAAATCTGCTTCAGCTAGCAGAAACCACGTTTCAGCATTATCTGGCCAGTATGGTACGAGCTGAATGGTTTTAGGAGTTGAGCGGATACGGATGACCTTGGGACTAAGATCACTCATGACGAAAATTATATCGAATAATATATGGTACAAGAACAAATACAAAATGGAACGAACTCACCGGGGTTATCTGAGGATTTATCGTAGATGAAGTTCGCGGTTGGGCTCACCAGTTTAAAGGTGGGCGGATTTATCGTGGTGAAGTTCGCGGTGGGCTCACCAGTTTAGGGTTGACAGATATTAAAGGTTTGACGTGATATCTCGTTCAACAACTTCTAATTAATTTATTCTCGCGTACCAAAGACAAAGCAAAAGCCAACAATTGATCGTCCAAACCAATAGATGTATTTACGAACCAAAACCAGCCGTTAGACGAACGCTTAGCTAGCTAGTGATCGTGCACGTGACACGACGAGGTACCAAATGGCGGGGATGCTTGACCGGAAGCCTTCAGCTAAACAAGTCGACTTAAACAGTGGTGGTCAGCATCCAATGCGTGATTGCTGTGGTCAATAATTTTGGGGAATTATTTACCGCTACAACTCTCTCCACGATGACGCGACTCAGTATTTTACTTGGCATCGACAAGTTCTTGCAGAGGCCTAGGTCGCCATTCTTTGGCAGCTTGAGGAGGTAGCCTTTCTCCCAGTCAGTAGGCACCTATCCTTCCTTCCAAACCTTTTGTAATAATAAGGCGAGAACATCTACGGCAGCCTCTGAGTCCCTCTTCAGTGCTTCGGGGGGAACTCCATTTGGCCCTGCTGGCTTCCCTACTGAACTTCAGTAGCCTGATCGCATTTAGGATTTCTGATTTCCTTGGAGAACTGGTGTCCACTGGCAGGCAGTTCTGTGCGTGCTGATGGTGGCATTTCTGGGAGGGTTTCAGGTGATGGGCGATTCAAGAGTCCTTTGAAGTGATCATTTCATTGTTTTACTTGATTCTCCTCCTTGATAATCAGGTCTTCTTGAACATCTTTCATTGGTTTCATCATTTCGGTTGATCTCTTCCCGGATAGAGACCGGGTTATATGATATAATGTCCTGAAGTCTCTTTCACCTGCCGCCTGTTCTACTTCACTTGCCACTGTGTCGTAGAATTGTCGTTTGTCTTTTCCAGCACTCTTCTTCACTTCTTTATTCAGTGCAGTGTACATTGAGGTCATCTTCTCCTTCTCTTGTACAACTTTACATTGAGTCTTCTCCTTCCTGGCCAACAGACAACAATCAGCATAAATGGGAGAAATCTGAAAGAATCAATCTCCTTCACCTACCTAGGAAGCATCGTTTCAGCTACAGGCGGACGGAACTGACGAGAACATCAAGGCGAGGATTGGGAAAGAAGCGAAAGCTTTCATTACTCTCAAGTTTGCGTGGAGGTCACAAGCACTCAGCATCAAAAATAAGATGCAGATCCCCAACTCCAATGTGAAGTCAGTGCTACTTGGCGCCGTTTCACGAAGGGCACTTAGAACGAACTACAGACATTCATCAACAGCTGTTTTCGCTCAACACTACTCAAGATCAGATGGCCGGCCAGAAAACCTCAACCTCTGGGAGCGAACTAACCCAGTAGGAACCGATTGTGCAACAAATAGGCAGGAAGAAATGGAGGTGAATTGGATCGGCCATACTCTGAGAAAACCATTAAATGACATCACACGCCAGGCCATCGGTCGAGTGGAACCGGAATGGGAAGTGGTGAATGAGTTGATTGTTAGTGCGAGAGTGACATGGACGAGGTGATATGAGGCGGAGATGAAAGCATGTGGGTAGACGTGGAGCCAGGTGAAAACGTTGGCAGAGAACCGAATGCAATGGAGAGGTGTGGTTGGATTCCTATGTTCCTCTAGGCATTAAAGGAAACAATAATAATAGAAGCACTATCTGATTAGACATTGGTGTTGAAAATCTGAATCTTATCCCTCATGCTGTCTGAGTGAAGCAGATTTTCAAACTGGTTTCAGGTTGATGAAGGCGTATCTTGCCTTTATGATTCCAGCTGGTTGGCTTTGACATCTTCATCCGTACCAACTGCTTGTAGTTGAAACGATGCTTCCTAGATAAGTGAAGGAGGTAACCTCTGTCAAATCTGTCCCGTTGATGATGACCGGCGCTGGTTGTTGTTGTTGCTGTTGTTTGGTTATCTTCATCATCTTCGTCTTCTCTATGTTCACCTACAGTACTGTCTTCGTTGCCAGTCTCTTCAGCCAGTTTGCCACTTTTCGCCTGCAAGTCTTCGAGTTTGTGTGACATTAGACATATATCATCTGCGAAATCCAGAGCTTCTAGAGTCTTCTTATCGGTAGTCCAGCCTACTGCTGACTCCTCGCTTCCCACAGTCTTTCGCATAATCCAGTCGACTACAATTAAGAATATCATTGTGGGTGATGATAAGCCTCGCTGAGTTTCCCGTTGTGGATCACCTGATACGTAGCATTGTCATATAGCTGTTGAATAAGCTTGATAAAGACTTGAGGTACACCGTAGTGTTGAAGTAGTTCCCAAATTACCTTTCCATTAACGCTGTCTAATGAAGGCTTTTCCAAAGTCAATGAAGTTGAGGTAGGGAGAGGTTTGACTGCCATTCTATGCTTTGTTGTGTGATGACGATGACTAGAGTTGCAAGTTGTTCAGCACATGATTTGCCCATCCTGAGTCCACTTTGTTCTGGTCGGTGGGGTGAAGTTCTGTATCCAGTGCATCTTTTACTCTCTTCAGGATGACGCGACTCAGTATTTTACTTGGCATCGACAAGTTCTTGCAGAGGCCTAGGTCGCCATTCTTTGGCAGCTTGAGGAGGTAGCCTTTCTCCCAGTCAGTAGGCACCTATCCTTCCTTCCAAACCTTTTGTAATAATAAGGCGAGAACATCTACGGCAGCCTCTGAGTCCCTCTTCAGTGCTTCGGGGGGAACTCCATTTGGCCCTGCTGGCTTCCCTACTGAACTTCAGTAGCCTGATCGCATTTAGGATTTCTGATTTCCTTGGAGAACTGGTGTCCACTGGCAGGCAGTTCTGTGCGTGCTGATGGTGGCATTTCTGGGAGGGTTTCAGGTGATGGGCGATTCAAGAGTCCTTTGAAGTGATCATTTCATTGTTTTACTTGATTCTCCTCCTTGATAATCAGGTCTTCTTGAACATCTTTCATTGGTTTCATCATTTCGGTTGATCTCTTCCCGGATAGAGACCGGGTTATATGATATAATGTCCTGAAGTCTCTTTCACCTGCCGCCTGTTCTACTTCACTTGCCACTGTGTCGTAGAATTGTCGTTTGTCTTTTCCAGCACTCTTCTTCACTTCTTTATTCAGTGCAGTGTACATTGAGGTCATCTTCTCCTTCTCTTGTACAACTTTACATTGAGTCTTCTCCTTCACCATCCTTCTCTCCTCGATTTGATTTAAAGTATCTGTTGACTGCTATTACTTGACTGGTCTTTTGGTTCCTCTCAGAACCGTTGCACTTTTTCTCGCGAATGTTTTTTTCAGAGATTTCCTATGTTCTTCCACTCAGCTGACCTCGGTTTTGCCACGTAATGTGTCTGACTTTGCTGTTATCTGATCTGTAGCTAAGGCATCCCTTTTAGTTTTGTCCTTCAGATTCTGATTGTTGAACTTGCATTGTAGCCTGTCTGCATTTGTTTTCATGGATTTCAGCTTCACCTTGATGGTTCCTTGAACTAGGCGTTGATCTTAGCCGATATCTTCTCCGCTTCTCGACTGTGTGCCTGACAGACTTGCTGCCTCTCCACTTCCTGCATCAGTAGTGAAATGAATTTTTCTTGGCTTTAGTCAGGTGTTGGTAGGTTATAGAGACTGGAATCTCCGCCGAATGATAAATGATAACAATGGTGTACTCTTCTTCTGCAAACTGGTGTAGTCAGGAGAAAGACACTGGCCTAAATTTAATACGGTGGATAATATTTTGTTCGGCCTAAACGATATCCCAGAGAAACTACCTTTTCTAGCTGATAAAACTCATTAACGTCTATGTTTTCCCCTTTGAAAAACATTAGAAAACCCATGTCAATATTCGATTGACGGGGTAAAGCTACAGCTCACATCTAAAAAGTACGTGGTGATAAGTGTAACTGTTTTTAAAGCGTTTCATCTACAGCCGCGAAATACCTCAGCTATGACAGAAGCAATGGTTCTTATTCCTCCACTTGTCTCACTGACATGTGTAATTTTTATGCCGATTTCCACTATGTTTAGTCCACGTTTTAGGATTTCACTAATGATGTTTATCACTTGAACTATTTGTCAGTTACAGGATTTCATCATGAGATGACATTGCCTACAGCACCATTAGGAAAACCGATGTTAGTTTATGATGAAATCCTGTAACCAATCAGTCAAATCCCTACAAACCAATATTTGGATATTTGTCAGTTAGTTATTACTATCTAAGATAATCGGTAGTTGATTACTTTGATCGATTTCCTGAGATGGGATTAAAGAAATGTCGCCTAAATACCCATCCATTTTGTTTCAGTCCCCTTGTTTGGGTATTGAAATTAGCTCACACTAAGAATACTGCGGTGCGTCGGCGGCATAGCGGTTAAGACGCTAGCCGACCATGCACATGGTCCGGGGTTCGATCACCGGCCGACTCACTTCTTTACCTCGCTAAGCTAGAAATAATGCTGGTAGAGAGGAAAGGTTGGGCATGAGGCTAGCAACCCCGTCCTGTAAAATAAATACTACTTCAGAAACTTCAAGCCACTACCTTGATACTCTATGTTCCAGTGGGGAACGTGAAGAAAAAAGAGAATACTACACGTATCTGTACATGGTTAGGTGGTTTCTGGCAGAATTATTCACACCATCTGAACTATATTCAGTGTATGGAGAATTAAATGTAACCCCAAAATATATCATGATCATAAGGAGCTCTTAAGTTTTCATTCCATCGAATACCTCACAAACAACTCTGACTCGACCTCGATGTACCTCTGTTTTTATTTCGATTTATAGACAGATCATGGATACATCTGTATTGTTGCAAGTGATTTTTAATTATATATTATATATCATTATTATATTATTATTATATATATCATATGAAAGTGACTTATTTTTAATATAATTAGAATCATAGTTTTATCCAACAACTTTATGAGCTGGCAATGTGTCTTTAGTCGGCTGTCTTTAGACTTCTTCTATCCTACTTCCAATTTATCTAGATGGTCTACCTAGACTATCCCTTTTGATTTAATCCAATTTCTTATTCTGTAAGGCTTATAAATTTACTTCACTGATTTTTAAAATGCATTCTCAACTTATAAAATGATTCAAAACCTATTACATTTTCCATTCAGATCTTAAATTTGATGACGTAGTAGAAACAAGTGTGGCTGTTCTCTTAAGAGGTCAATGAAACATGACATATAATCAGAAATTCCAAATGCAAGCTGTTATCTAGAAAGTGTATACTGCTTCAAACAGCCTTTTTAACATGAAGAGGAGTATATAAGTCACTTATGATTAACTTTTATACTTCATTTATTTTATCAACTCAAATGAACTGGTTCTTGCTGGAACACCAACATATAGATGCTTAAATGTTTATTTGATGATATGTCAGCTGTGCACCAATTCCAGCCTGGTTAATTCTCAGATCCAGGCATGATAGCTGTAAATAGTAAGTATGAAAAAGTACAGATTTTCAATCACTGTTATTCATGATTGATTGCTCACTCCATGCTGAACAATATGGTTAATAATAACATGTTAGATAATAAGGTATTAGATAGAGAAACACTAAACTGTCGAAGGTAAAGGTAACTGGGATGACAAGTTCTGTTTATTGAAATAAAATCAATATGACAAAACTATCTGTGTAAGATGCTAAGAACCAATGGTTTGAGACTTAAGGTGGCTTAAAATCACTCATTGGTAAAGATGCACAGTTGTGAAGATTTCTTATCAAATTATCCTCTCACACACATCTATATTTGTCAATTTTATATTAGTGTACTTCTCTTCTTTTCGTTCTTGTGATAAATTTCATATTTTCACAGAGTTGGAAATCTCGAAGAAACTCCCGTGTCTATATGGTGTCTGATGATTGTGCTGTGTAAGTGTCTGCTTCTCCTTAGATATATATTTCCTGCATTATGCTCAAGAAATCGGATAGAAGCTCTTCTTTTTATGCTTCTAACATACTTTCTACCACCAGTGCCCGTCAGTTTATAAACATAAGGTATTTCTCCAGTTCAAATGAACTTACTAAGTATATGGTAATGTAGAGTGATACAAGCTTAGCTGCACTGAAACACAATTTTATTGTGTTATGTTGCTGCTGCTGAGTGGTTAATAGTAGTTTTCCCCGTCGCCAAATTGTTATGTACTCGTCGCCAAATTATTGTTATGTACTGGTCGAGAATTTAATAGTCCTGACGCAAGAAGGCGGAAATCAGAAGACCACTAGGTTTGCGATGATACTTCTATTTTCCAAACACAAGGAGAAGCAATAAGTGGTATCACACCAAAGTGTAAGTAGGTCACACAAGATTGTGTGAGCGAAATATATATGAATGTTCAGACAAGTGTGTGAACAAATCAATAGACAGTCTTAACATGAATGGCTAATTATAATGGAGTGTCGATCCATATATACATAGCAAAATATAGCAGACATGTCAACAACCACACATAATATGGATATATGTCACCAAGCAACGGACTGTCAACAAACACTCATATTATATATAATATAAGGGGAATATACATTGTTAAAGGAGACAGGTTCATCAAAGTGAAATAGTCACAGACTAAGCGAGCAAACAGAAAGAGAGATCACCATACACATATATATATGTGGATACATATCATATTGCACCCTTTATTCTCTTCTTAATCCACAGGCTACTGCTTCTCCTTTGAATGGAATATGAAAAAAGAGTCCTTCTTCTCAACAGTTGGGTATTTCATTTTTCTGTCTATTGTTTCATAATGAGTGTCAAAGAATATTCATTCTTTTCAAGGCTTTTCTCGACAAAGCCTAATTCTTCTTCCAGTGTGTTGCATAAACACTGCCTCCTGGCTTTGTTATAGAGTGTCTTCACTAATCCACGCTTATAGCTGACATGATAGAGGCTATTGTAATAAAGATATTATCCGGTCCAAGTTTCTTTTCTATGAATGGACTTTTCAGTTGTACCATCATTTGTTGTCCTCACATTAAGATCAAGGAAATTAAACTCGTTGTTTTGCATATATTTTATGGTGAATTCAGTAGTATGTTGCATCTTTTTGAGACGTCAAGGAATTTATTCGTATCATTTATATGGATGCAGACAACAGACGTTTTGGTAATAAAAGGTTATTTCATGGATTGCCGAACTCACCCATGTCTGTTTGAGTTAATCCACGAAGGTATCGGTCAGGATAGTTTTCAGAGATGAAGTCAGGGCAACTCCGATGCCAGTTCATGATTAAATCCTGAAACGAATCAAATCCCTGCAAACCAACACTTGAATATCAATCTGATGCTCACTAACGACTGACCCATCCAGGTGGGTAGTTACCTAGGTTCCAATGAGAAGTCGTGACCAGTGCGGTGCAACAGATTGCGTGTGAGGACAAATATTCACCACATATGGCATTGGCTAGTACCAGTCACGCCGTATCATGAATGGGCAAAAGCTGGAATTCATGGATTGGTCATTAGGTCGGGTCCCAGTGACTAAATGGTCTACGGTCTCGCCTTTTAACCGAAGGTCCTGGGTCAGAGCCGTCGTGGTGGGCGCATGCTACTGAAGAGTCTCGAGCTAGGACAAAACAGCTGGTCCTCTAACCAATGTCAGATCATGATGAAATCCTGAAACCAATCAAATCCCTGCAAACCAACACTTGAATGTAAAGCTGGTTATCAAATTTCAACTGAATATCTTTTGTGAAGACAAGTAATAATCGCCTTTTCTCTCTTTCGGGTAATGACGACACATCTATTTGTTGATACGTAATGTCAGTCGTTTCCATCAGTCGCAAATATGTAAACGAAGTAGTCACATTATATATTACCAACAGTCTATTTGGTATGTCAGCAAGGTACACTTCTTGTTATCTGGTACAAAACAGATTTATACTTTCTTATCCTAATCCAAATATAATTTCTATTCCTCTTAGATAACAAATGCATCAAAATTGTCACAGTCACTGAAGGCAACTCATACCATAGGATTTAAGCATTGAGTAACGAAAGTGGTGTTTCACCTTCTCTAGGTGACAGCATAAGTTTGACAATCTCATCTGTTGTTTAAGTTGGTTTGTGCTTCACGTTGATTGATTTATACTGAACTGAAATTCTCGGTCTCTGTTAACAGGTTGGTTCCTAGTGCGGAAGCTTCAAGAATCGCTGGAGTTCCTTTGGATGACAGTGAAAAGCAGTAGAATCTAAGATACACATTACCTCCATTGTAGGATTTGTAGGCTGGTATGTTGCTCCTTAGACCAGTGACTAGGTGAGAACAGCATTACTCATTGAGGATGATGGCATATGCAGCTGTTGAGCACCAAATAGGGTTAAATGTGCGTCATATATTCCATTAATAGCTACCAACAATCAAATATATCTCAATTGTTGAATTTCGTCCACTTGTTAAGACATTTTACACTGTAATCACATTCCTAAGCGCTTTTAGCGGATTTTAACTTTACAGCAGAGTATAAACCAACGCATATTTTAATTTGCGGAGACAATGGCAAGTTCTTGGTTGGTTTGTCCCCTCAGCTTCTTGTTATTCATTCTCCCTGACCCATCATCTGATCTTCAGTGTCGAGAGAATCGTACAGCTGTCGATAAAATCTGCAGCCTATTCGGAATGCTCTGGGTGACGCACTAAGTCTCTGAACCATACTGAAGAAGTAACCTGAAATTAATGTTTAAGATCCGGGTATTGTTCTTTATTCTGAGTGCAGTAGATTTCTACACTGATTTCATATGATTGAGGGTCTGCCTTGCATTTTTGATCCTTCCTATGACACCATCTGTGTCGCCTGTTTAACATTTGTAAATGGTTTTCAAACTATACTACTAGTTAGTAATGTGAAAATATTTTCGAAAATTTATGGAAAACTGGGAGACGATGTAGGGTTTAACTGAAATCATAGAAACTGGAAACAAGCAAAATTATACTATATCAAAAGGGGAGTGAGGTTAAAGGCGAAGATTACGTAATCGGATAAAAGACCTATAACTGCCTCTTTGTGAACACATAAATTGGGTTCCAGGAGTTTGATAGAAACTTCTTCAGCAAACTTGAGAAGAATAGAGCTTTTTTATGTGTTGATAATTTTAAAGGATTTTGTCCACCTCGTGACCTGTGTCAACGAGATGCTTGGTGATGACGCTGTTGAAAGCGTTTGTTACCTTAAGAGGTAGGCTTTTTGTTACCTATTCAAAAAATCAGAATTGTGCTCTTCTTTCTGTTCTCCCATTGTAACTGCTTCCGCATATACATGTAGATTAGTATAAACAGTTGGAGTTAACATGAGAAGCGTATCTGTCAACTTTTCAGTACACCAAACAGCATGTTATCCAATAAACGGGAACCAACTTAACCGCACGTTAAGCTCTGGCTAGTGACACATTCAACCTTTTTTTGACTATTGCTACAATATTTTCACCCTTAAAAATCGAGCTGAACGAAGACGGACATTTTTCCCACTGTGATTTGTTTGATTTTTGAGCCTTTACATCTTCCATATTTTTTAATGAATCTCTTAGGGTAACCGTTGTTTTTCAACATCTTTCTGAGAATCATAAATTCTTTCTCTAAATTCTCTGCAGAGCGTATTCTCCTAGCTCTATAATACAGAGTCTTGACTAGTGCTCGTTTTAAGCTATTTGGACAAAAACCATTAAAATCAAGGTATTGTCCTTTCCATGTAGCCTTTCAATAAGTTGCCCTCCGGAGACTACCATCTTCTAGGCGTCGCATAGCAGTGTCAAGGAAATGAAACTTTCTGTCATTTTCATGTTCCATAGTGAATTCAATATTTGTATGTGCGTCGTTGAATAATCTGACTGGGTAGGAAGCATGACTTTCATTGTTACACACTACAAACGTGTCATCGACAAATCAACAATAACAAGTTGTTTTGTTGATCCTATGTCGTCTCTGTACCTCTGCTTCTACCATCTAATGGATGTCACAATGATCATCCATATGTTTCTCATTAAAGTATAAACTACTAGTCAGCGTCACAGATTCTGTCATTCTCAATCAAAATCGTATCGTTATTAATATGATGCAAGAATTGGGTCACTATGAATCAAAAAGTGGTCAATAAAAATAACTTATTATTACATACTTGTGATCTAATCGTAATCTGTCGAACAGTAGTGGAGATATATTGATATGAATGTGAGAAACGCACAACTAAACCAGTTCGCATAGTCATAACTAGCTCTTAATTCACCTGCTAAATGTAGTGATTACAGGCAAATAGAGAATACTAATTATGTACTTCCTGACTTCAAAGTTACTTCATTGATAGTAAGAAGGGCTTTCAGTAAAAGAAATCCCTTTTTACACAATAAGCATAAGAACGAAGAATAGTGAATAATTTATATGCTTAAGTGTAAATAATTCACCAATAGGGAGAAATTTCATGTTGGTATTTATTTCAAATTTATATTTTTAAAAGTACAAAAGGGTTATCATTCATCCTGTCCTTAAAAAAAATAATAGTATTTAAGGTGGGATTCTGAGGACACTTTATCAAACATCATACAGTTTGACAGTGAATGTTTTAACACGTTTGTATCCAAGTTCAATTATAGCATCTTGTCTACTGTATATTGTGCTATACTAATTTTATGCTGAAGATTATTGAATTGAACAAGAGCAACATTCTGTGATTTGTGTTTTTCTTGATGTGGACTTCATTAGAAATATCAATTCACACATCCTGTAATATTATTGAAGCACCCAGCATTAACAACATTTCCATTCATCCTCTTAACCACTGATTTACTGTAGGTATTTGAGAAAATAATTGCACCAAATAAGATGCTTACATAAAGACACGTGGGATAAGGTCAATTTGTAAAAGAGTTTTCGTTGCCACAATGATTATATTTCGCAACAGCTTGTACTTGGCTGTTGTTTGTTATCAACCTTCCTTGGTAATTGATCAGTTTCATTAGGGATAACTTCACGCAATTATATTTTGTCTCATAACTGGTGAACAGGTTTCATAGCGCTCAGCTGAATCAAGACTATCAGAAGTCTCCTTATCATCTCAAGTAAATTTTGAGTATTTCGATTTAACTATAATTATCGAGAAATCTATTTCTAACTTCTAGCATAGTTCATTCTAGTATCTAATTTCATATGAAAGTGTAGATGTATTGTTTTAAGTTCACTGCAACTAAATAAGTAGGTTAATTTACTCAAAAGTAAACATATGAATGTGGAACTTGAAAAAGTCAGTATCTAGTGGAACCATGGAATTTTCCGCAAAATTTGTCTCAAGTCATAGATTTCTATCCTAATAGTTATCAATGAGCACCTTTAGACCTAAGAGAAGAACTCATCCAAATACGTATTAATCCATTATAGCTGTATAGTTTGTTTTTATAGTTAACTAGGCGATATTTTAGTTAAGTTCGAAACTTGTTAAATTTTCGAAGAGTTAGTAGGCAACCGAAACTTCTTGGTCAATAAACTACAGTGAACACTTCTAGACGAACGGGAAGTGTAAACAAACTTTTCAGTGTTTTGCATCATCCAGTGGCATTTGAGCGAAAAACGCTTGTCTTGTTATTTTAGATATGGTTTTCTGATACATATTTCTTGACTAGCTTTTGATTCGGTAAGCTTAAACCAAACTTCACTACCTACGGACCTCTTATATTTCCAGTTTTCCACCTATATAAAGCAGCTGAATAATCTATACTTGTGTACGGGATCTTTGTGCTTGAGAGACAATCTAGGGACGCATTTGCCACCGTGATGTTTATTTTTGTTATATCTTGGCTGTCTCGTAAGTTTACCAGGGAGGGTTAGGCATTCTGAAAAAAGAGTGACTATGAGCTACAAGAGAATCTCCAAAACACTTTGCTTTTCTGGTAGGTTTTTGTGTGTATCTTGTCTTTATTTTATTTGCACAATCATATCAGCTTTAAGCTTTACACAGCATTCCTATTTTCTCAACCTAGAAATGCTTGGTCTTATGTGAAGATGGAAAATCGAAAACAGAGAACACCAGAAAATGGATGCACTTTGAAGGTTACCGCAACACTATCACGCGAGATTACTTTGTATTAACAATTGAAAACAAAATTTTCCTTTTACCTAAATGTGATTTGATGTGGACTAGGTTTACACATGATAGGCATAACGTTCTTTTTGCTCACGTATCCTCAGTTAGGAATAGTAACAATGGTTATATTCTCTATGTTTCAGCTTGTAATCGCAGTTGCTACATGATAAGGATGCATAAATTAACGTACACATTAATTAAATTTCTACCGAATGCTCAATGGTCTCCAATGTTATCAATATTTTTTATTTTTTATTTTTTATTTTTGATTTACAGCTTGATTCCACACTGTATTTTCGGTACAAGTATGGAATTTTCAGCATGGATATCGGTAGCCCAAATTTTGCAGGCCGACCATAGATATCAGATGTGCGTCGGTGCGGGCTCGAACCCCGGATCATGTGCATGGTCGGCGAGAGTCCTAACCACTGTGCCACCGACGCACAAGGAATGAGGAATGAATGTACAGTGTTCATTAAAAACTATAAGAGGTCTCATATTGAAAAGCAGTGACAAAAGTATAAGCATAAAGGCGCATGATAAAAAGTTACTCAAGAAAGTAGGCGGTGCAAAGTTAGTACGAAGAGTTTTAAGAAAAAAAGAAGCCACAACACGAAGTAGTCAGCGTCATTTCAAGATGTGGTCATTTCTTCTTACGACCGATCGCATCCAACGTTTGCTTACTTCATAAGAGTCAACTTAATATTACGTCTCAGTCAACTACTGCCCCTCACCAGAGATGCTCATGTTGTGAGCATTGTGTCTGCATTGTAATCTCCGCTTCATCTGCTTGACTTTGCCAGAATTCATTAAGTCATTATCATTATTGTAACTCTTAACTGACATAGTGAGACATTGTAAATAGAAAAAAAAATAAAAGTAAGTTGTTATCGGATTTCTTGGATGTTTACCAACAAAAACAATAAACTACTGACCTCGGTTAACTTAACTGCGCGATAGGTATGTTCTTATCTTAGCAACTACAAGAGGAAAACTCTTCCTCGGGAGATACATATGTGACTTATGTTTCAATTAATTATGATAGAAGAGTTATGTGGAATGACTAAGTATACAATATTTCCAATAAAATAGTACGAAGTTGACAAAGTGGAAAATTTAGTACAACGTATATTCAGAATGTAAGGCAATGCAGTCCTAAAATATTATCACGACGTGAAAATAAATAAAAGTGCATAAAAATTTTGAGTACTTGCCATCTAGCATAAGTGAAGATGCATACTTATATCTATGGTATCACTAGTTTCCGGTTATATCATAAAACAGATCAATAAAGCCTCCGAAAATATTAGTTAATCACAGTCAGATTTCAATTTCATTGACTTTGAAAAGGCCTTCTACATCGCTGACCGAAAAGTGATTTGGCAACTGCTTCGCTACTACCAACGGGTGCCGCCGACAATTATACATCTCATCCAACAGTTGTACGACAATGCTGCATTCCAAGTTATCCACACTGGGAAACTTACAGAATCGTTCGAAGTAAAGACGGAAGTAAGACAAGCTGGCTGCCTACTATCGCCAGTGATTTTCCTGATTGCAGTAGATTGCATAATGCAACAGACAGCGGACAACGAGGAAACAGGCATAAGATGGACCCTCAAAAAAAAAAACTTGGAAGATCTGGACTTCGCCGATGATATATGTTTGATTTCCCACAAACTGGAAGATATGCAAGTGAAAAGCAACAAGTTGGCAGAAGAAGCATCAAAGATAGGACTTCCTTCAGATAAACATAGAGAAAACAGAGGTGATGAAGATTCCTGGCCAACAACAACAGACAACAGCCACCATAAATGGCAGAAATGTGAAAGAAACAACCTCCTTTACCTACCTACCTGGGAAGTATCATTTCAACTACAGGCGGAACTGACGAGGATATCAAAACAAGGATCCGGAAAGCAAGACAAGCTTTCATTACTCTCAAGTCTGTGTGGAGGTAAACAGCACTCATCATCAAAAATAAGATCCGGATTTTCAGCTCCAGTGTAAAGTCACTGCTACTATACGGATCAGAGACTTGCACTGCGCGTCATAAAGAGCACATCAAACAAACTTCAGACCTTCATTAACAGCTGCCTTCGCTCAGAACTCAAGATCAGATGGCCAGAAAAGATCAGCAATAGGGATCTCTGGTAATGAGCGAACCAACCAGGAACCGATTGTGCAACAAATAGGCAGGAAGAAATGGAGGTGGATTGGATTGGCCATACTCTGAGGAAACCATCAAGTGACATCACTAGACAAGCCATTGCTCGAAAGGGTCGGGGTGAGTTGGTCTCCAAAGGTGACTTGGAGGAGGTTATGTGAAGAGGAGATGAGAGCATGTGGGGAGACTTGGAGCCAGGTAAAAAACGTTGGCAGAGAACTGAACGCAATAGAGACGCGCGGCTGAAGCGCTATGTTCCTCTAGGCATTAAAGGAAACAATAATAATAATAATACAGCCAGACTTTAGAGCATTTACTCACCAGCTCCATTTATAGTGTCATCTTCCACATAACTACACTGCAGTAAAATGCTGTACAGTTCTTCAAGAAAATGAAGGAAATATGTCTGAAAGAATTGAATCTTTCTTCAAATGGAACATCACTGCTTCACATGATATACTGCAGATTATTACTTTACTTGTAGACGCTGAACGAAGAGGAAATATTTTCCAAATAAGTGTGCTAAGAATTTTTACACTATGTGTTAACATATTGCCTGGAATAAAGCTCTTTTTTAAATCTACATCAGATACAAAAACAGTCAGTGTCAAGCACCTGTTTATAAAGCTACACGTTGTGGTATTTATCAGTGATTAGATTCAAATTCTGATGGTGAAATAAAACCAAAAAAAATTATTCCATCACAAGCCGCTAGAGGTTTTGCATTGCTCCATCGTTTTCTTTGTGACTGTATTATATTGAAGTGAGCAATTATATTTCCACGTGAGGGATATAATCACCTTGAACTTCGACGTATCACTTATTAGTGGAGAGAGAAGAAATTTTTCCCCATTAGTTTAAAAGAATTAAAGTCCGTGAGTTCATTTCACTTGAATGACCTATTTGCTTACACATTGGGAGGTGCTTATTGTAAATACTAACGGTTCTTAAATACATTTCTTTGGTGCAGTCAAAAGTCAACAGATACCCTTCTGGTGTTGACTCCAACTGCATATACAAATTTACATGTATCTGAGGAAGCAGTTACACTGGAAGAACACAAAGAAGGGCAAATTTCCAATTTTCTAAACATGTACCGAAATGTCTACGTCTCGATTTATGTGTTCAGAAAGAAACAGTTAACAGTCTTTCCTTGCCCTGGTAACTGGATGTTTTCATCCTCTTTTCATATGATTACGTAATGCCGAAAGACTCCATTATCTATGACCATTATTGTTTGGGATAAAGTTATCATTATTATTGTTATTAGTATTGTATGCATGCATTGACTGACTGATATTTTGTTTAAAAATGAACTCTGTGCAAGTATGTTAAACTTGTTTCTGTGGAAATACTTAATGATGTCCTTGGGCTGTAAACAGTTGATGAGAACCCAATGAAATAAGTCATCGTACTATATTAATCTGTAATAACTGACGTTCTTACTTTATTCACATGTCAGGGTGTTTCACTGAAGCAGATCACTAGCATGTCTCAAAACTAAGATAGGGAGCTACCTGATGCTAATTATTTCAGAATAGTCTTAGTCATGAACGACATTTATTGGAAAACTGACTAGATTCCATAATTACTAGCTTTCTTTTGAAACCCTCAGGCGCTTCAATTCCATTATTCACGAGAGATTGAGTTTAAAACTCACGGGTATAGCGGTGGGATCCAATGACCTATGGCTTTATTTTTTTAAATTCTCACTTTTAATTCCTTGAGTCATATCAGATTTTTTTGTGTGGATAGAAATCCACTTCAAAATAGCATGTGTTATCCGTTTGTCAGTCGTGGCAACTGGAATTAAATGTGACAGTGAACACAATTTATTAAAGTAGACTCCAGGGGTTTACGGTGATGATGATGAGTATGATGCAATATACTTAAGCGGAAATCCATTCATATTGTCTTATGAATGAATAAGGAGATAAAGTTATCCTAACATCACCGGATGTAACGAAATAAGGGATTATCAAATATGACAGAATATGACTGTCTAATAGTCACAAGGGAATAAATCACATTCCTGCCCTAATCTCAGCATATGTATAATAATGTGATAATTCTACCCCACCTATTCCATTTTTGTAGGTATGCCTTAATAATCCGTGAAAGTGAGAAATAAAATGACTTTTATTTTCATAACCACTTCACTCGAGAATATGATTATTATGCTTCAGGACGTCAGTAACACATCGAATAAACTATTATCTATAAACTAAAATTGTTGCTAACATTAGACTTAACATTATTTAAATAAAAAACATGAAAAAAAACGAAGATTATCCTGTTAGTTATTGTGCTGTTTTCTTTGGTGTGTGTGTGTGGATTTTTTTTCAAATTTCCGCTTAAATGAACTGTGTATTATTTCTCGCCTCATTTACACGCCATAAAAAACTAATACAGAAACATTTAACGCCCATTTTAAATCACAGCAATAAATATGGAGTTTCGTTTCTAAAATAAGTTTTAAAAAAGATAGGGAAGGAATATTACGATTTCAATTATCCTGAGATGACGTGTGAAATGTTTTCAACTGGATGAGAGTTTTTTTCATTTTGATTACTATACACTCTAACGAAAACCTCAGTAGTGGTGATGAAGATGCATTTCTCATAGTTAATAAAAAAAGTTTGAAGCTTTAAGGGTATTTTATTCTGCTGTGCATTCTGGACAGCACTTAAGGGTGACATAATAAAGGGGAACAGGGGGTTGACTGACTACAGTTCTGCCAACATCATAAAGTGCGTCGGTGGCACGGTGAATAGGACTCTCGCCGACCATGCACATGGTCCAGGGTTCGATCTCCCGTCGACACACACCCAATATCTATGATCGGCCTGCAAAATTTGGGCCACCGATATCACATGCTGAAAATTCCATACTTGTACCGAAAATACAGTATGGCATCAAGTTGTGATCAAAATAATAAATAAATAAAGTAGTAAAGAAGCAAGCGGTGGTCGGTATAAATACCTCTGTACTACATTCCGTTTGACACATTGCCCCAGTATAAAAGCTTTAATGCACCTATCACGAAGTATAGAACTCTCTGTGAAACACAGGTGTTTCGGGCAATTGTTTTATTTTACACTGAGAGCTTCTGTTAAGAGTGAACAAGCTATGTAGTCCTTAATTTTCCGAACAACCGCAAGTGACATTGTCTCTTCTATCTATTACAAATTTGTAGATAGTGAATAACCTAAAGACGCTAATTGTTATGACCCTAACAAATTTGTCTTTTTATCCGCTACTGTCCACAGATACCAGTTAGACTTCTGTACAGATGACTACAAATTCCAGTTCACAAGAGATTTCATGTTTCCTCCATTAAATCCGACTCGAAATCCTTTGGTTGATTAGGACTATCTCTCTTTATTTAATATAATGAGTTTTAATACACTTTTAACATACTTTTACTTCATATTAAGTTCTATTTCATAAAAATATTTCAATAGCGAATGACATCATTTTGTTGTTTAAACGTTGACTTATTACTATGAGAGTTAGTTAAGTACAGAACACTACACTTTGACGTATACGCCTAAAGTCAGAACTCTGTCGCCATACAGAAAAGAAAAATCCAAGTTCTGAGTATCACAGGTCTTTTTATGAGTTGTATATGACTGTCTGATTGACCGATGATAATAAACTCGACTTACACTAAATGAGATATCGTTCAGAGTGTTTATTGGTGTACCTCAGCGAACACTATTTACGGAACAAGCTTCGTTACTGATACAAGCTCCTATTGAGTATACAACAGTTAAAAAACTGTCATTTATATATGAAAATGCTATTTAGGTAATTTGAATGCAGAAGGTAACCTGAAAGATCATTAGGCAGCTAATAAATTCTTACCAAGACTGTGTTTCTGCTCCTTATAGGAACTCAAGAGTAGATGATTACTCTATTGCACTTATTTTAATGACTGCATTACACAACTGATGAACAAATTTTGATCAATCTACTTAGGAGTGGAAAGTTTTATTGATCACAGTCTAATGGTCAGTCAGTGTACATCAGTTAGTCACACGCAGGCCTAAATATTGCAGTGGTAAGAGTGAAGATTCCCACCAAAGCTATAAACAAGCTTCTCTGACATGTAGCAATAAACAGGAAATCCATGTCCAGGGATTAGTCACTAATTAATTCCTACCAACACTTAAGACTACTCTGCTTTACGAGATTAAGTTGCCTGAAGTCATTTCAATATGTAGTTTCAAGACACTCCACCAACTGAAGTTGTTTCAGTATATGGTCTTGTGTAAAACTACAACACAAATGTATTTGAGCAAACGATTTTGCTGTATGAATACAAAAACCCGATTAAAGTTCATGCTACCGTGGAGATCTACTTTTATCGGGGATGGAGAAGTTTCATTTCAATAGTGAAAGTATCAAAGTGCATGAAATAATAATAAGTTTGAGAATATGCGTGTAATATTACCTCACATATAAGTTATTATCTGTAGAATAAACTGATAAAAAACAGAGTTAGAGAGATTATTTAGAGATCTAATGTGAAATAACATTACTAAATTGTTGATTTAGTAAAACTCAGTTGCTGGGATATGAGCCACACTCACTCTGGAAGGGTTGATGATATCACCCAGTTGCTCCGGCTGGAGTGGATGGAGCGAGATTCAAAATTACGACTAATTGCCTAAAAATTGACTGCTTAAGCCAATGAATCACATCTCCACATTTTAGTGAATAGCTGTGTGTGTGTGTGTGTGTGTTGCCTAGTAAACACTTGATGATTTTTCCTTATTTAAAGCTTTCATCTACTGAAAGTAAAACTATCAAGTATCACCCTTTCAAAGCATGCCACACTCTTCTCATTTCTATTGACATATCAGTGATTCATGAAAATTTGCCACTATGCCGATGACGAGTCCCAAACTGGCACGAAACATCTGTCCAGTACTCCCTAGCTTTCAAAGGCTTTCTAAATGATGTCAATCCATGATCAAACAAGTTGAATCCCTACATACAAACTCTAGAAAATCATAAAAGTCTCTTTAAAATGATTTATAAGCGAGTTGTATATTTTCTGATTTCCCCTTCACAAAGCAAACAGAATTTAATACACCGTACTACAAAACCTCATCCTTTTAGAAGTACGCAGTTGAGTATATATATATGCAGAACAGTTGTCATAATTTCTACGTAGTGTAGTGCAAGACTCCGTGTGAAGTAAAATCTTGTAGACGTGGAATAAATCCAAGAATCGAGAGGAGAAACATCGAAATTTATAAAGTAGCATTCAAATATCTTTGTCCCACTAAATCAGGATGATGACATAAGATATCCTATGTCTATGTTGTATTGTCTATGTTGTATTAAAAAATGTAGAAACATGAAGTACAATACAACTTTTTTCTTAAATCATTAACATACCCTTTTTGTCAAAAGAAATTCAGTAGTATAGGTGTCAAAAGTATAGAAATCGCATATCTGCATGATCATCTATTGACTCTGATATTCGCTCTATAACATTCTTCGCATAATCCGTCATATCTAAATTCTTCCATTCTTCTGTGTTCATAAAATCATGTACAGGAATTTATGAGAAACCTCAGCTAACTGTTATACTACAATCAAACCAATCTGGATACAGGTCTAAACTTACCTATTAATTTTCAAGTATTAGTTTGTAGGGAATTTATTTTATTGGTTGGATGGGTGAGTACTGTGAAGAGTCTGAAACTACGACAAAAGAGCTGTGTGGTACTCACAGGTTTTTCACGGTTTCTCTAATTTATGTCAGCTGATGATGAGACCTTCCAACTTATCGATTAATTGTTTGATATGGTCAATTAGTTAAGAAACAGCGGTAAACTAAGTTTCTTACCTTCAAACCTCACAAACAAAATGAATTTCTTCCCGACTGTAGCAACACTTTGCTGATAAGAGGCTTGGAAGCACGCACCGTATTGTATAGATCTTGCTAACAGTTATTGCTAAAGAATGCTCTAAGACAGATACATACACTTTCAATATTTTATAAATACTCACATTATTGAGCTGTAAAACCATTTTGTTATATACTCGTGTCAAGCATACAGATTAATTGGCATCACTGATATGCAACCTTTGAATGTTCATTTGACTGATTTAAACATTCTTTTATCTATAGAACAATATGTACTACTAGATGCATATCCGATCAAAATGCATATTCTTTATAGGCTTCAAAGACATCGAGGGCAATGCAGGCCATTGCTTGAGTGGAATCCCAATGGGAAGCAACTAGTAGGTCTTCAATGCAACGGTTACATTGAGGAGATCGTGAGAGAAGGAGATGAGAGATTATGGTGAATCGTAGATCCAGATGAAGAGGATAGCAGAAAATAGAAGAAAGTGAATATGTGTTGTTGAAGCTCTATGTTTCAATCGGAACCTATGGGAATAATAACAACAACGACAGGTTTCAAGGATTTCATTGTCTTGCCTTTCAGCTGGTAGCCACATGTTTCAATGAAAAAAGTAGATAACTAGAGGAGAGTACAGAGGTTTGTGAAAATTATATTTTGAACACATGTAACCCGACGGTCGTGACTGAGATGTGACTAGGAAGTAACAAACTAGAATAGAAGAACTATCCAGTGCTCCTTCACTTACAATAGCTGTCTACTTTATGTAGATTTTCGATGTAATATCTATGGCAAACATGCATTGATCCAGCCTATATGATTCCAAGAAAGCGGGAAGTATTTAAAGCTTTGCAAATAATGAATAGTTCAAGCATTAAAAACTTTAAAAACCAATCATTCCCAGACTACCAGTTTGACTTTTTCGTCACAAGCATGGAATAACCTGAACATATATTGATATTATTCACCTGTTTACCTATTTAATTTCACCTGTCTTGACCGTTAAAGGGATATGGTCTAATATTACTTTGCTTGAAATAATAGACAAAATTTGTAGCTCAGGTGGATGATGTTGAATTAGTTATCTTCTCTGAGCTAATAAAAAGTAACTCGTCACATGACAAGAAAGTTCGAATCCCAAGTCAATAAAAATGTAATTCCATTATGGGTAAATTTTGTTTTGATAAAGTCTCACAGTGTTATACAGTAATGTTTACTGATGATATGATTATGAGCAATAAATTGTGCTCGAAACGTCATCAGTAAACATTACTGTATAACACTGTGAGACTTTATCAAAACAAAATTTACCCATAATGGAATTACACTCTACCACAGTGCACAAGTTTTATTCTTATATCAATAAAAATGACCAGTAGAAAGGTAAATTAACAACCAGTCACGACAGCGGTTGCCGGGAGACGCAACGACATCATTCATGGAGAATTTAAATAAGTCCTTTTTTTACTAAAACCTGTGCTGAAGATGTTGTCTAGAAGCGGAACGAAGAAAGCTTCGCAATTCAATCAACTGACTCAGAGAACACAGCTAATTCAATATTATTTTGCTTTTTATAAGCCCTAAATCCACTTATTGAAGTGAAGCTATAATTCACCTGGTACACAAATCCCTTGACTTTGGTTTTTAATAATAGACTAGTGCCGTAAGCAACTCTTATTTTAATACTAGAACTGGTCATATTCCTAACGAATTCTTATCTTTGTCAGCTTTCTAATCCAGCCAATCATAGTTACATTATGATTATTTTAGTTAATTGTTTTAACTAAATATTCCCCCCCACTGAGAGTTAAGTGAAATATGGTCACTGACTGATAAGCCACTTCTATATACTTATGCAAACGAATTACAGCAAATATACATTCAGGCTGGTTTATACGGGCATTCAAATAACCTAAAAATCCTATCTTAACGAATTTAATCCCGATTAATAATTCAGTTTCAATGATCCTTTAAAAATCAAATTATTATTATGTTTATTATTATTTCCACTAAGAATTATTTTCACCGGATGAAAGCAGTTGGGCGAGCAGTGATTACGTCATTATCATCCCCTCAAAAGTTAAAATAATAATTGAAATAATAATCAAATTCATTTCCTTTACACTTAATTCCCTCGGTATGCATCACTTACGCACACTGCATACACATTAACACGTATGCATACGCACAAATAAAATCCCTACCGGACAGAATACTGACTTTCCAACAGTTTAAGTGTTTAGATTTTCATTGTGTGTCACTTCACTCGAAGGATTCAATAACTTCCTGTTTGTTATTATTATTATTTTTACTATTATTATTATAGCCTCTTCGAAATATTGTGTGGATTATAATCATTAAAATACTGAAGACATATAGAGTTAAGCTGAAAATAAACGGGTGTTGCTTCTGCCATGATGTAACCTTATCATAGTTACTTTTGATTCTGTCTGTCTATCTATCTGTGTGTGTGCATTTGTACATTATGAAAAAACTTATAATAAATAATGTGATATCTAAAACTATTACTATCTAAATGCTTTTCTACTTAACACAGATTAGAGCGTCTTTGCTTAAGCATAGAATGTAGCTGTTGTTCAGTGGTCATAAAAATAACAATAATAATCTTAATTGTATGCGCTTTAAAATGTTGAAGGCTGACATTATATTTTCCTAATAATATGCTCCCCTATCAGTCTGTAAACAACGTTCATCCAATGTCTGACAATCTGATTCTAACCAAATCAGTTTAGTAGAGTTAGGTCATACATTCACTTTGATTTAGCGATCATTTCATAATGACCATGTGACGGTATTGCAAGAGATTCGATATCTAGTGAACGTTTGCGGATAAGATGACTTCGTACTATTGAAGCTAATTATCACGATATCCTGCTCCATTGTATGTATTGTAAAACTGTCAAGGTGATCATTAGAAAACAAAATTTATGGGCTTATTTCCTTTTTAAACTTTTTGAACAGTAACATTTTACCAAAAGGTGGAATGAAAAGTGCTTTAGGTTATGGTGAACAATATTTATCTCTACTTCTTAAATCAGCATATGTCGTCATGTTATGAAACATATTTCTAGGCTATTTAAATACATTGAAATGCCTCTGAATGGCTTATGTTTTATACCATCAATTTAGGAGTGTACTGTAGTGAGTGAGCCTGCTAAATAATACACATCTATATTAGTTAGGTCATATTTGATGTATTCACAAGAAATTATTCTCGAAAAGAAATGCATTCATTTGTCTAAGTCAATTTTGTATTTCTGTTGATTGACAAGAGGTGGCCTAAGTGGCTCAAACTGCCCAGTGCAAAAAGCTTTCGCGTTTGAAATACTACGTGCTGGGATCGAGTCTCGGTAGGAACACCCCCCTCACTCGATAATGCAGGTTCATCCACCTGACGAGTCCAAAACAGGACGAAATGCGCATCATAGATTCCACTAGTAGTCACCATCTATCAAGTAAGAATAGTATTTATTTAAAGACTGATTGTTCTGTCTTCTGACATTACTTCAGCTGGAAGGATGCTCTTGTGTCAGAAATTTATTTTTGTTCTATACAGGTGTGTCATTACTCAACTATATTATCCAGCAGTATAGTCGATGAACACTCAGTTTAATGCATAATTCATTTTTGTGTCATAAAAAGTGATGAATTTCCTAAATTAGCTTAAACAAATGTGATATTTAAGATTAGAACATCTCAATGAATTCTTCTGATCACTTAACGCTATATTTATGTCATATCTCTTCATGATGAGATGATAAATCATTCAGTCGTGCATAATATCATTACCTGAAAATTCTTACTGAAGTTCAAAGCTTCTGACTACAAACTGTCTTTACCTGTATTCTATGTATATTTCATCATTAAGACTCAGTTTGTCCGCAGTTGAAATAGTAATATGTTATGCAGTAGAATCATTGCCCCACAGAACCTTCTGTGAAAGAAACTATTTCAGTTGCTTACTATATTACTGAAATTTGATCAATCAGAAGTTCTAGGACTTTTAACTGGTATATATACTTGAAAGTCTAACTTTTTTCTAAGCTTATAATATTTGTATCATTATTATTACTTTGAACTAAGGAACAACAGTATAGTGAACCAATGAGTTAAATTTTTTGCTTTAAATCTCCTTATAAGACAAAAAAACAGGAGTGATTTGAAGGGTAATCAGAAATTTGACTCATATTTAGATTAAGTTGAGTTACATGCTCATTTCGTGCGACAAATAATACTGTTGTTATTAGATGGTTGGAGGCAATCGGCAGGGAGCCTTCAAGACTAGGTTACATGCTTGTTGGCACTCACTAATCAACAAGGCGTATCTGTAGTCCCTTCTGAAATTCAAATCCGCGTCACCCAGTACCATCTGCAGTCAGAGACGTTACCACCAAGCTATCCCGGCTCCGATTGACCTCCTGTAGGACTGTATTAGATACTTTTTGACTGGACACTAACTAGTATCCACCTAAGTCCAAGGCTTCCTGCGGATTGCCTCCATCCATCTGATAACAAAAATCCAGAGTGTACCGTGATGGCGAGCCACCTAGTTTCATGGTGACCACATTGCAAACTTGACTGATAGAATCCAGTCTGCAGTAAACAAAGGACTAGACACATGACACTAGGTAGTGTCCAATAAAAAAATAATAAAAAAATGTAATACCAGAAGGCATAATAATATTCCTCAACTGAATATTAAGCCTAATAACACTAAGAAATGAATCAAAATAGCTTGTTAACAGTGCTACTTAGGCATGAAACCTGAATCCCATCCTTTTTTAAATTCGTATAAAAATATCTCCCACAGTTGTGTTTTATCACTGTAAGTCTACAGATGGTAGTACTTCTAAAAAACTACAAAAATAAGCTTTTTCCTCATTTGAATACGTGAAAGCAAATCTTATCTGCCTTCAACGCATTTCCCTCTTATTATAAAATAACTCTTAAAGTGACTGTCGACAAATACTTTAGGAAATCGAATGGGAACTTTCATCAGTCCTTATCACTTTCAACAAGACTACAAATTTGAATAATTGGTGCACCTTTAATAATAACTGCTGACAAGGACAGCCAGTTGTACTAGACTGAATATCCAAGGAAGAGAGTTTGGACAACTTCATCAATGGTCATGTTCATTTTGTTCAGCCTTACACAGAGAGAGAGACAGAATGGCAATAGTTGTTTCAACTTTTAAATTAATGATGTCTAAGTAAGAACTTTCTTGTACTACTTTTGACGCTCCCATTCAAGTAATTTTTGACGGAAAACTGTGAAATTCTAAAATATTGTAATATTACATTCAGTTAATCTTTAGCTGGTCATCACATAAGCTGGAAAAGCTGTTGTTTGCTATTGAAAATCACTGATATTCACTTGTGAAAGTTAATGCGTGTGATAAAATCTCTTCAACCCTAAAAACTTTGCATCGATTAATATTGGTTGAAAACCATTTCTATCATCAATAGTCTTAATGACACTAGATAGTTTGAGGCAATCGGCAGGAAGCCTTAGACTTAGGTTTAGTGCTAGTCGGCACTCATACCCCTTCTGAGATGCGAACCCGCGTCACCCAGTGCCTCCTGCAGTCAGAGACGTTACCACTGAGCTATTTGGACTGGCGACTGTAGGACTGTAGTGGGTACTTTGAGTTCCCACAAGGTTGCAGATACGCCTTGCTGACTGGTGAGTGCCAACTAGCACTAAACCTAAGTCTAAGGCTTCCTGCCGATTGCCTCAAACTATCTAATGTCATTAAGACTATTGATGATAGAAATGGTTTTCAACCAATATTAATCGATGCAAAGTTTTTAGGGTTGAAGAGATTTTATCACACGCATTAACTTTCACAAGTGAATATCAGTGATTTTCAATAGCAAACAACAGCTTTTCCAGCTTATGTGATGACCAGCTAAAGATTAACTGAATGTAATATTACAATATTTTAGAATTTCACAGTTTTCCGTCAAAAATTACTTGAATGGGAGCGTCAAAAGTAGTACAAGAAAGTTCTTACTTAGACATCATTAATTTAAAAGTTGAAACAACTATTGCCATTCTGTCTCTCTCTCTGTGTAAGGCTGAACAAAATGAACATGACCATTGATGAAGTTGTCCAAACTCTCTTCCTTGGATATTCAGTCTAGTACAACTGGCTGTCCTTGTCAGCAGTTATTATTAAAGGTGCACCAATTATTCAAATTTGTAGTCTTGTTGAAAGTGATAAGGACTGATGAAAGTTCCCATTCGATTTCCTAAAGTATTTGTCGACAGTCACTTTAAGAGTTATTTTATATCACTTCTGAGTTTCAAGATTTCATAATTAGTTGACGTCGGTCAGAAAAACATTGGAAACCAGCAGTAGAGTACTGGACAGCCGTCTCTTCCTAATTTGGGACTCTTGAGAAGTATGCAACTACCACATGGGGTTGGAATCCAGGACCTTCCCAGGTACAAGGCGAGCTTGTAGGTCACTCAGTCATTGGGACCCGATCCAGTGGCCAGTTCATGAATTCTAGCTACTGTCAATTCACAGCATAGCGCGACCACCAGCCAATATCTTCAGCGAGTACCTGTACTGACTTACTACCTGTAGTGCATCACTGGTCAGGACTTCCTACTAGAACCGCTGGTAACTACCTACTTGCTATTCACAAAAACATAGGAAGTCAGTTTTTGAAGTATCACGATTAACCACAAATTATATATATATATATATATATATGCGACTGAAGGTCCGAACTTACAGAAGTATTTCTTTCAATAATAAAACGCCTTTGTTTTCCAAAAATTACTGATTTTTATTGTCAAAAATACCATATGCGTATATAAACCATTGTACGTAATGTATTCATAGTCTTATAGGTGTAGAGTTTATTTGTCCATTCGTTCATCATACCACAGCCGGAAAAAAAGGAAACTGAAATGTTATGCAGCATAAAATATTAGTAAAACAAAAGATTAATAACACGCTGCATATGCTTGTTTTGAATAAGCGAGTGAAGTTGTTAAGATCACTGTCAATGAAAAGAGATTGACTCATGACATTGATAGTGTTCATGAAGAAATGAAAATTAACCAAGCAAATACTGACAACATTTTATATTGTCTCCCTTGAATTAGTACAAATGTGAGCTGGAGTTTGCGAATTGGTGTCCGAATTACTGTATGCAGCATATACCACAGAGTGTTGAAATGAACTGCAGGCTTGTATATCTTCGTTTGATGTAGTTGAAGTGTTCCTGATTTTCTCTTTATGCCTCATAAATTGACGTTGCAGTCTAGGCAGACAGTTACTGTTTGGATGATTGTTTAAAGTATGTTGTAACATGTCATATAGTTTACTGCATGAATAACCGCATGTTTCACACACACGTACTATTTCACGACGTTGATTAGGAGTGTAATTCAACTGGATTTTATGAATTTTACGTCGATGACCTTCCAAGGAACAACGTTGACTGAATGAACGTTTGCATTCTGGACAAACATATGGACGCACCACTAATAATTTTTATATTGTATAAGTAAAGAAAAAAATACGAAATACATTAAAATAAAATAACAGGAAATGAGGCATGTTTTAAGATAAAATTTAAAATAGGATTTTATGAGTTGATCACGGATTGATATCAGTTGGAGAGAACCATTGAAAACCAGGAAGTACTGGACAGCTGCAGTTTCATCCTAGTTTGGGAATCATCGGCACTACGCACCCACTGGGATTCGAACCCAGGACCTTCCGGTTATAAGGCAAGTTCGTATACGATTTAGCCACTGGGATCCTAATCAATGGCTCATTAATTCTTACTTCTACCAATTCCCAAACTAGGATGAAACAGCAGCTGTCCAGTACTCCTTGCTGGTTTTCAATGGTTCTCTAACTGATATCAATCCGTGATCAACTCGTAAAAACATAACTAATCCTTACAAACCAAACAAAAAAAAGGATTATATCAGTTTAACTAAGACGGTTTCTTGTCGAGTCAGTACCTAATACCAAAATCAAGAAGTACTTTCTTTCTCTTCTAGAACTAATTATCAATTATGTTAGATTCCATCTTAAGCAGAGTAGAAGAAGTCAAGCATTGGGGAAATCGTTACAACATTTCTGACAGTAACATCCACGTAAAGGAAAGTGATAATGCTATTGTGGTGATGCTGTTGATTCATCCTCAGTGTTATTGTGAGTTGCAAGAGTCTTAGATGAATTGTTTTTCATACTTTCCCGTTATGTGTTACACATTAATTTCAAGAAAATTTCGAATTGTGAACTATGACACAGGCAGTTTGTTTTCCATTATGAATAAAATAAAACTGAGAGTGAATAGACAGGATTTTGTAAAATTATTTGAAACAATCAATAATATGAGTGACATCCACTCTTATCTTCAACTTTCAAACAGTAGCATGTTATCTAACCTCCATTACAAAAAATACTAATAATAATGTGACTTACATGTGTGTTTACGAGTATGACGTTTCATATCGTACTTATCATTAAAGCCTTTGAGACATTGGACACAGAGATTGAATTTACTTGCACTGTGTGACAGTAAGTGTTGTTGCATTGGTCGTAAACGTCTTGTTGTACGACTGCATCCTTTGCACAAATAAGTATTATTATCTAATTTGACACCTGTATTATTAAAACGAAAAATAAAATTTAGAAATCCCTGTTTTGAATTGTGTGTATACTGTTAAAATGTGCTATTATTATTATTATTATTATTATTATTATTATTATTATTATTATTATTATTATTATTCACACCGTATAAAAATGTTCATTTCACCATTGACTGAGATCTCTGTCATCAGAATGGTTAATTAAAACATACATCATGTCACATTACCAAATAACCTGAAGAGAGAAGTGCCGTGGTACACACAAATACACGTTCATGTTCCCATTTGCGATAATGGAACACAGGCACTCGATAAACAATAATAGATAATATGTGTTCATCAATTTCGGCAATTCATAAAGGTGCATGAGAAAAAATATATACCTACATAGTAAGGAAGTTAAGTGGATCAGTTGAACCTTTCTATCAACAGCGAAAGGATTGCGTATTGCAGCGCCATCGTTGACATACTTCAAACACGGATCATTACGTTCCAGCATCGCCTGTTTGAAATAAAATTGAAGAAGTGAATAATACCAACAGTTTGCTTCAATTGTAACTCAACTGGGAGAAAATCAGATAAATTTAGGTAAGCATTGCAGTCTTTCTTTTTGTTGATACTTGCTAGTAATGTTAATTATGCAAGTGAGCTTCACTACAGTGTGGTAGCTTTAGAAATCAGTTGTAAACTATTTTTTTTTGTAATAGATAGTTAGAGTTCACATCAGCTGAGTTCTAAGATTTTAGTATTGACCTGTTGGATAACAACATATACGCTATATTTCAAATAGTATTTTTGTGCAAAATACTCATTGATGTAGTGAACACCGTTATTGTTGTATGCCTAAAATTATGATAAGAATAATCACACCCAAGATATTCTGTTGTACTAAACTAGTCCTAGCGACTATATAGTTGTAAAACCACTGGTTGCTTTCCTGGTAATTTACTTTTTTTATTTTAGATCACTTCAAAATCGCAAATCCCATATTCTGCTTTTCATTGGTAGTCATCAATCACATTCTATATGAAGATTTATTAATTGAACTTATCAGCTGAATATCCTTACTAATAACCTCAAGTGAAAAATGATGCTAAGCACTGTCAGACTAATGATTCAGCACCTACCGTAGTTACTAAGTGATGTTTTATCAGATGTATGAAAGAAACAGTGGACTTCTCTACTGATTCAACTGCTTTGAAGTTACACGGTATCATAAACTGAAGACATTAAAATAAAATGGTTGAAAACTGAAAAACTGAACACTGACAAAAACGACCGAGTAGTAATACAAAAGCGTAGGGTACACAGAGTTGAAATACGATCAGTATCTCACATCGACGAAACTATGAGGTTAACAGTTTATAATGATAATAAATTCTCCTAGGTGAAACCTGTTAATCATGAATTTCTGTACACGGATATCAACTGTAAAAACAATAAATCCTACAGGCATGTAATAATGACTAAATTTGTATGCTAAGTAAATTATTTACCTTAATCCTTTTCTTACTGTCGGATGGTTCAGGATAGTAAAGTATAATCGGGGTTTTTCCTAAATCACCACTTTTTCTTCTACATCTAATTTTTGTATCATCCTCACTTGATATTGATGAACAGCTCAGTGCATAAGTATTCACCGTTGACGATTGACCATCGTCCATTTGTTTCAAATTATATCCGATGGAGTCTTCAGTCGTTGTATCTTCTGAAATTCTCTGGTTAGTCATTTCAGTTATTTGTTCATATGTTGTTGGTTTTGCAGGATTCAGTTTTCTCGTTGACTTTTTAACCGGAGACATTCTTGTGACTGAGGTGTTTAAATCTGTCGATAGCGATGGTGAACACGGGATTATGACGTTGCTCTCGACTTGTGGTACAATCCGTTCATTGGGTATTTGAGTACTGTTGGAATTAGATAAAAGGGAATTCAACCCTAATGGATTTATCATCTGTAAATAATTAACTAGCAATTGATCGAATAGAGTTTTAGAAGTCACTGGATGTGTCATTGTCTGCATTTCAGCACAATTATCTGTTCCGTTGAGATTATCGTAACACTCTGAGTTAGTTGAAGACTGATTATTGATGCCTTCGTTATTTCTTAATAAAGATTTGATATTAAACGAATTTCCAGGTTGTCTATCGGTATTTGGATAATTTTTCCCTTGAGTCATTTGATTAGACAACGATAGTGATGCATATGCAAACATCCCGTATTTTTCAGGACTATTTGTGATTGTCTTAGTACTGTTGCTGGTATTGTTACAGTCAGTATTTACATTTTTTGAAGCTGATTTAAGACGTAAATCAAGAGGAGCTTGTGTATGATAATTTTCAATTTCACAAGTGTAATCTAAATCATTCGAGTGAACGGAATAATAACAGGAAATCGCTGAACATTTACTGTTACAGTAACATGAAATCTCATTGTGTACAGATTGTGAGTCAGTTTTTATGCTACATGTCTCCAAAAATTTCTTATTGTTTTGAATCTGTTTCAGTTGTTCACTAATAGTAACTGAATTATTTCCAAATGTATTCAGTTGTTCCGTACTATAGTCCTCTTGATTTTTTTCATGAAGTGTTTTCGACAGAATGTGACTGACTCTTCTTGGTGTTGATGACGCTTGTACACAAGATTCAAGAACAGACTGATCCTTTATGGTTAAGTCTAGTCCACTATACGTTGCGTAGGCTTCATCCACCGGGGAATTTGTACGACTCATTTATATGGGAATATCTGAAATAATCTGTAATGAAATAATAGTTTTGTATTAGTTAATATTATCGTAGGCTTAGTATAAACAAAAGATCCGATGCATTTTGTAAACATGTCAGAGAACCACTTGACGGATTTGCATCGCGCAATTTCTAAATATAACCGTGTAACCTCCCTATGTAACACTTTAACTTTTAGTAAAACCCCGTGGATAAACTAAGAAGCGGGTGTTTATTGCCTTGGCAATTGACTGAAGCATATCAACCAGAAATGCGATACAAAAGTGGATTATCTCACTGTCACCTCTTCATAAAACTAAATTTACCAGTAGTTATATAACATGCTGACTACAAGTCAGTCAACTAATCCGTTGAATAATTTCAGTTGAGATTATGTTCATGCATTATGTTCATCACTTTTGATTGTGTCATGATCAATTACTCATCTGGATTAACGAGTAAATATTAGATAATCCTATTTAAATGGAAATTAGCCCATATTTTTAAAGCCTGCTGTATGAAAGAAACGAAAAATACGATCACAGGATGTCTCATAATACTGACCTCATAGGACCTGTCTTCTATTTAGACCACGACGATTAAATGTATCTTGATGACAGTTAATTAATTTAATGACACATTATGAAATGAATTCATAAAACGGTCACTGGATAGCAAATAGTGTTCACTTTTACCCTTTGGTGCTGACGTTTGTTATTTCATGTGATGTAGTTACTATGGTATATTACACCTGATACTTTATGCCACTGTGATCTGTGGCCAAAGCCTGAGTTTAACTGTTAACAAGTAAAATATTTTACTCAGAACTGATACAGATAGGCTATGTGATACAGTCTTGCTTACGAATAAAAAAATTATCAATGTAGCCTAGATGGCATTAGCAATATATACAATATATGTTACCCTAGAAAGTATTGCAGCAAGCCTACAAAGATCATTTTACACAATTTGTGCAAGCCCATCGTTTAGATTTGGATGTTCAGAGGATGGAGTAATGACTGAAACTGAAATCAATTATTCAAACTAATGATCTTCACTCTGCAATATTCTGTTGTCTTATTTCCATCAAATAAGCTGTGATTAACGACTGACACCTGCTTCAGCTTAAAACATTTTACTATGGCAACAACGACCTATTAAACTAATACAAAATATTGATGCGTATATCCAGGAAACGAGGACGGTTTAGTAGTCTTCAGTTAATCTTAGGGAATAGCGTTAGTACTGCACACATAAGGGAGTATAAAATTTAACCTGAGGAAAAGAATAAATAGCCAACTAACTGTCCAAATCAGCTCACCGTTATATCTTATCAACACACAAGATAACTCAGTAATGCGTTAATACACTAACCATTTTGAAATTGCTAGTTAGTGCATAATAAGGTCTACCAAATTAGTTTGATAACTAGGCTTACAAGAAATTATCATACCTAAAAGGAGAAATTTATGGGTTAAATATGAAGCCAGTTATTTTAATGAACAATTTAACGTTAATTAACCGGTCGCCTATCACAATTTATAAAAAATGTTATTAAAAATCAACGACACTGTTATACGGAAGCAAGAAGTCTTTATGGAACATTAAGATTTAAAAAATGCAAAACGCTTTTCGCATACCTTACAGCAGAATTCCGGTTATAATCAAATGAGCAATAGTCTTAATGTATATATATGTATTTATGCGTTATTTTCATTCAGTACGTCAGAGAAAATTATTCAACCAATCAATATTTGAATGACAGAGTTTTAGGAACGAATCAACTGACCAATATTATGCTCAGATTTTACTGATTGGCTTATTCTGCGGTTTTATTTAGTATGAAATATAAAGTGCAGAAGAATTGAGGTGAACTTACACCACTTTGTACTAGCCACTCAGCTATTATAACCTTGAAATGATTTGTCAATTTTCCTACCCCATACTCTACAAACCTATCATCACCATTGTCTTCCGTTTTACAATATTTTCTAATAGATTTCAGCCTAGCACGTTTGTCATACAATCACGACTATTTATTTTAACACCCCATAACTAATTCGTTATTCTACGTTAGAAAATGTATCCGCCTCACAACTGGCCTTATTGTAACGACCACAAATATTATATTTTATAATTGTAAGAACCTGAAGAGGAGAAATTATTGAAAAGAATATTCTTCGTTCAGATTGACTTTTAAAACTGAAGAATTGAAAATTTATGTGGACAGTACATCACTTTCATTGACAGTTTTTCATGAGGAGAGCTTACAGTCTAAAATGACATATATAAAGTGTTGGTTGGCAGGGATTTGATTTAATTTAATTGGCTACAGGACTACTGATCACTTGCTGATATCAGTTACATAACTATTGGAAAACCTTTAGGGAGTACAGGATAGATGTTTCGTCCTAGTTTAGGACTCTACATAAGTACGCAACCACTAGGGTTTGAACCGCAGGACCTTCCGATTACGAGGCAGGCTCACAGACCGTTCAGCCATTGCGAACCGATCCAGTGGTCCATGAAGCCGGATTTCTGCCAGATTGTGCTGTATATATATATATAGTAGTGCATCTACCTCGCTGAGTTGATTACTATTCGTCGTAAGCTGAATATTTTCACTATGAATAAACATAGTCAATAAAAAAAATTGAAAATAAACTTCTTAGGTGTGAAACGACATCAAGGCTATGTGCCATCGATACCACTGAATACAGAATACGGCTGTTACTTGACGACTTTGGTTGAATGGTTATAATTACCAAGAGTAGGACACTGCAAATACTCGTCTATTGTTTATTTCCATCTCACCACTATTAAGGAACGCTGTATAAAGCGGTCACAATCAAAGATTGGGCTTTCCGAAAGATGAAGAAGCAAAATTAACTCTCATCTAGCACTTAAGAGCCAGACCTTTAAAAAGTCCAGTGTAAATGATCCCACGTTAGTTAGTATTAGTCTTCTAGAGCACCTATTATGTGACTCATCAGACCCACTACTGATTTACAACGATTCCTACAGTTCTTTTCCGTGTATGACCTATATGATAGACAGACTTATGTGTACAAGTGATAAGTGAAATTTCTTGACTGATATATTATCTTTCTTCCATGAACGATGAATAAATAAACGGTCAAGTAGCATTGTTCACTGCACAATATTTAATTTCAGTTCTGGTTGATGGTGACTAATAGTCGAATCCTGGACACACGTTTCATCCTATCCGAGATCCATCAGCCTGCACTCCCAAAGAGAGTTGATATTCCCATTAAGACTCGAACCCTGCACCCGTGGTTTTCAATGTCAAGAGGATTATTCACTAAGCGATCAGGAGAAAAATCACTTAATTTGAACTGCGGATGGCGTCCAGTCAACGGGTTCTAAATAGGACGGAATGCACATCCCGGAGATTTAACTGCTAGTCAACATCAACCAAAAAGAGAAATAATCTCACACTAATCTTTAGACATCATCAAAGCATTCATACTAGCAGCCAACATGTACACAGAGACCAAGTATACCAGTCCAACATATTCAATCATCGTGTGCATCGATGGCACAACGGTTACGAGTCTCACCAACCATGAACATGGTCCGGGGTTCCATCCCCTGTCTACGCACATCTGATATCAATGGTCGGCCTGCAAAGTTTTGGCTACCGATATCGTATGCTGAAAATTCTATACTTGTACCGAAAATACAGTGAGGAATCAAGTTATAATCAATAAAAATTAAATTAAATTAAAGTAAATAAAAACGAATAAAACTTAACTCATACACTGAAAAAGTATAATGTAAACATAACAGTATTTTTGTATGCGTTACGTCTAAGTAAAAGCGGTGAGATGCGAAGTGACTAGTTTTCAGCAGGATTCTGCAATAAATTGCTTTGTGGTTGAATTTTTACTGGTGGCGAAAGAGCGAAAAAGCTAATAACATTGATATGATTCTGTTTACCTACTTTCAATTGCCTAATGAATTCAAAGATACCTGTCTGAAGATTTCCCACTGATTATATTTAGCAGTTTAACATTCCATAATATGGAATGAGTGAGTACCTTTTAATATTTTTGAAACTAAGACTTCAAATACCAAGGACTAGTCTAATTCCATTATGGGTAAATTTTTGTTTTGATGATAAAGTCTCACAGTGTTATACAGTAATGTTTACTGATGACCACGTTTCGAGCACAATTTATCGCTCATAATCATATCATACTATAATGGAATTACACTCTGCCACAGTGCACAAGTTTTATTCTTATATCAAGGATCAGTCGGTTTACCAATAGCATAAAAAATTCACTTCAAGCTTACTGCATTTGAATGTTACGTGGTCTGCTGGGATTTTTTTCGCTATCTACTTCTTCGGTGGTGTGTCGGTGGTTCAGCGATACAATGTCCAACGATCATGCACATAGTCCGAGGTTTGATTCTCAGACGACGCACTCCTAAACCCCTCACAAGGCCGGTAGTAAAACCAGCAGAGCGTGGGGCTAGCAACTACTGCCACTGTGACTTCAAAGCTGGAAACTTGAAACCGCATATTCCACTCGGAATGCAAAGGAATCAGAAGCATATAACGGTGAGTGACTTGTTTACTCTAACAGTCTTTTTTACAAGGCCATTGGAAAACCTGGGATTACCGGACAACTGTTTCGTCCTAGTTTGGGACTCGTCATCAGTACACAATACTAAGTGAACACTTATTCCAAAATCGCAACACATAGTCGAATTGTAGGGCTTAAGAGTAAGGGATATTCTCACATCACCAATTAAAAGTCAGTCTGAATGAAGAATAGTCCTCTCAATACACTTTCTCTAGTTATTTACAATTATAAAGTGTAATATTTTGTCAATTGCATCATTAGCCTGTTATTTAGTGGATTCAGTTTTAGGTGGAGTGACTAATTAGTTATAGGGTGACAAAATAAATAGTATTTGTGTAAAAAACGTGGTGGATCGAAGTTCAAGATGATGATGGGGATTGCTTATTAGTAGGTTCGTACATGTTAGAGACCACTGCCCAATATGCACATTTTCTCAGCTTCGTGTGAATGGAGTTCAAACGTAATCTGACCAGATGCTTAGTATTTAGAGCAAGATCGATTTGCTGCGACATTCTAAGCGAAAACGCATATCTGGAGGTTATAACAGTTGTAAACATGAAGTGGCAGTAGCCAAGAAAAGGCCATTAATCTTCGCATCTACAATTTACGGGAGGTACTTTTACGGAGATTCTATCCTAATGTTTAGCCGGAGCGACAAAGAAGACGGTACTCTGGCATCTGTTCCTAACCTGTTCGTCCAATGTTCACTCAAAAACTGAAAGGCTTCCTACCCAATTTTAACTCCTCCTTTTGTACATACCGTTTTAACTGCGGTTGTGGTTCAAGTGATAGCGGATGTACGATTAAGTAGATTCGTCTACGGATTTGAGAACATTTACCAGCTTCTTTCAGAAAGGGTCAAATACAAATACGTAAAAAATTCAATTCTAACACTATTGGTGGATACAAGATATCTTACTGACGCTAACATAGCCTTTGGGGTTACACACCGCATTCCTAAGTCATTATCATACACACTTCACCTACGAATTTTAAATATAGCTAAAGTTGAAGCGATACAGAACTTTGCATTCAAAAAGAACAGGTTCAGGTGTTATCCCTACTATTGTCAAACCTGGTTTAAAATTTCCTTTCCCCTCCAAAAACGTCTTTTCCTCATCTCTTTTTTGTTTTGTTTATTGTCTGTTTCCTTCCTGTTCGCCTTGACAGTTTCAGCTAAAATGCTTTCGTAATTTACACCTTCCATTCTAGCATTCTTTGAATTCTGTTATATGCTCCGTTTATATGGCTCCGATTTATTATTTGTGACATTATTTCTTTTCTTGGTGTACGACTCCAGTCGTTCATCTCAAATATTGATCATTCTTTGATGAATTATTTGTTACAGTCTTGCTACCTCCTCTTAAATGCATACTAGCTACTCACCGAATACACTTTACTATATTGAACTGATTTGTCAATCTACCTTCCCACACATTCTATGAACTTATTATGAGCAATATATTGTACTTGCATTTACTCCGCCATGTTTGTCACACAAAGGTCATTGATTTTGTCACCTTATGAGTAATTAGTTATTCTATATAAAAATCACTACGGAAACTTCGTGACACAATAAAAATATAAAACATAAACTTACTCTTTGCTTAAATCAGAGAGATGGAATGACGACCAGGCTGGTGAAAGCCTCTGAACAGCCATTCCGCCAATGTGTAGTCTTTCGATGAAAGCAGAAGTAAGCGCAAAGAAATGGAGTGTCAACACAACGTTCGAAACTGGGAAGGCTGATTAGATTGCAAAATAAATTAGAAGATACAATATAGAAGTGCTAAGAATATGACAGAGCAGGTGGAATGGAAGTGTTGGTATTCTTCAAACTGTTAACTGGAGAGTCAATAAACTACTCCGGACGACAACCATGAACTCACTGGCTGTCATCATGATGTCACCAATGGCACTGAGGGCGCCTATAGAGTGGGAACTAGTCTCCTCCAGTAAACTGCATCTTAAAGCAAAAGGAGCACTTGAAATATGTTTGCCAATCACCATCCAACCAATCCAATAATTTGGCTTATAATTTTTTAAAGTTGACTAAATTGTATAAGTCGATGGACTAAGCTATACTTTTTTCAGAAAAGAAATAATCTGTCATTTTGTCTGAATGGCTTTTGTGTCTCAGTTCTTTTCTTCCGTATGTACATAGAACATGCGGATTTTATAATCCTTCTAGGTGAAGACACTGACAAAATGTAGAGGCTTCTAAACACTTTCATCTGAAATCTTCGAATGGGAGATGATGCTACAGGATTGGACCACATTGACTCCTAGCTAAAGAGTGAAGTGGTGGAGAGTGTTGACCACTTCACTTATTTGGGAAGTTGCATCAGCTCCAGTGGGTTGGTCACTGACAGAATCTCAGCATGGATAAAGAAAGCTCGTTTGGCATATACCAACTTACACCATCTCTGGCTTAGTAGACATGATATCCAGCTGTCTGTCAATTAAAGGGCGTGTGTACTGCTCAGCAGTTCGCTTTATGGCTGCGAGACCTGCTCATTGGAAGTGGGAGATATGAAGAGGCTGTCTATCTATGATCATAAGGGTCTGTGCCTATCTCGACTGTTAAGTGGTATAGTAGGGTAAGCAATACTGAGGTTAGGCGTCGAGTGCTAGGTAAGGAGAGGAAATCAGTTGATGAGGCTATGAAATTACATCGGCTGAGATGGTTAGGACATGTGTTACGTATGCCTCGATGGGCAATGATAGCTGACATAGGGTCAGGCTGGAAAAGAGCTAGCTAGTGGTGGTTAAACCAAAACATGGCACCAGTCAGTGGAATCCACAACAGTTATTTTAAGCCAGACACGTAGGAAGGTGTAGACTTCCTGGTTGGAGTCCTCGGGACGGTAGAAATCAGTGGCAGGAGACAATTGGTGATATGGCTCAAAATCGTTGTTGTCAATTATGGCAAAGATGCATTCACTCTTTGTGATATATCATATCCAATAAAACTTTTGTTTTTCCATATTACTATTCTTTTCCCCTCACTCACACTTCTGTTTGTTAACTGTCTTCTGAACCTCCCTTCACTCTCATCTCTTGCTTTGTGTGCTAAATGGATGGAGTGTGGCAACTCGAACTGATGCGTATATGTGCAAAGTTTTGCGCTGAAACCAGTCAGTTAGTCATGTACCTATGTACAAATACACGTTTACATGTATGTTTGTCATTTGAAATTGCATTAACTTCGCATCATCTTGAATATTTAATAGCCAGCATGAACTTGGTATGCACCATACAATGATCCCACAGTCACAATAAACTATGCATTCTACTAGCCAGGGAGAGTATTACTCATCATTTAACACTTATATTTTCCAAAATAAAATTAATAAGAGAAATATTTATGCAGAGAGAATTTATTCATGACAATAAGCAAGCTAAATAGCTTTTGAATTCAGACGCATAGAAACATTTTTGAATACTTTCTATGTAGAAATTATTTCCAAAAGAGAATTTGATTTTCATAATTCCGCGTGTAATTTAATACATACAAGTTTGGAATGAATAACCACTGCAATATGAATCACATACATGTCTACATACAGACATACATACATACACAACCACAACCAAAAACGCAATCATGTACGAAAGAAATATGCTATAATCTTATATATTATAACTTAATTATATCATGAAAATTGCATAATAAGTTATCGTGTTTCATCGATATTATATATATATATATATATATATATATACATATATAATTTGAGATTAACAAGTACAATTTCCATTGAAGTGCACTAAAAAGAATATATTTTCTAATCTTTTATTCGTGTTTGTTTGCAAAAGAGAGTTCATCATATCTTACACTTGTAATGTAGTAATTAACTCACCGAAGTAACTGTCATCAATATAAGAATGATATATCTCGATTAATTTGCTCCATTCACGCCGTAGCGCAACTGGCAATAACCAGTGTCGTCACTGGCGAGTATTTGTCCTCACACCCTACCTGCTGTGCCCGACTTGTCACAACTTCTAACTAGAACCCAGGTAACTACTTACCTGAATAGGGCCAGTTGCTAGTGAGCGTCTCAATGATTTTCAAAAGTTAGTTTGTACGCGAATGCTGTTGAAGAGACCCAAACTAGGACAAAACAGCTCTGCATTACTCCCAGGTCGAATCATCTTCTAAATAATAACAAACAAGTATTTATTGTTACTTGTTCAGATAAATAACAACTGAAGTGGGCTTGCATTCTTTTTTCTGGTGAGACGCACATATTTACTTATTAGGTGGGCTAAAATATGACTGATTTCAAAATTGATTTCACAAACAACCTGAGATTGACAAAGAGAAAATCAAACATTACAGGTTTGACACTACTTTCGAACTCTTCGTCTGACTACATGCATCCACCAGCATATGGATTATTTTAGTTATCATTTAAATGATTTCAAGAATGGATTTTTAATTACATTTTTTTCCTTCACTTTCTCAATGGAACGTAGGGCCTCAAGCTAGTAGCTTGAAGTTTCTGTAGCAGTGTTTATTGATTTTACAGGATGGGATTGCTAGCCTCATGTCCAACCTTTCCTCTTTACTAGCATTATTTCTGGCTTAGTGAGGTAAAGGAGTGCGTCCAGTGGCCGGTGATCGAACCCCGGACCATATGCATGGTCGGCGAGCGTCCTAACCGCTGTACCACCGATGCTTTAATTACATAAATACAGTGAAAACTAAAGAATACTGGTCATTTATTTTGTTCCTGTTTGGATCTCTTTGTAATAATTTTCTCCTGTTCAATATGCTTTAATATTTTGTAGAACTGGTGTCGAACACTAGTCTCAGTGGGAACATGAATCCAAATGGAATCAAATGAAGAAGATGTGAAGAGTTCAGAGTTAGGCGAAATATGAACATCAAGTATTTTATTTTATTCCTTTACTTTCCCAGTGGAACATAGGTCTTCAAGCTAGAGGCTTGAAGATTCCGTAGCAGTGGTGTTTATTTCTACAGGATGGGATTGCAAGCCTTATGGCCAAGTTTCCCACTTTACCAATCTTATTACTGGCTTAGTGAGGTAAAGGAGCGCGTCGGCCAGGTGTCGAACTCCGTCCCATCTGCGGGGTTGGCGAGCATTCTACCACTGTGCCACCGAACTCCAAGTAGACGGATAGAACTTGTTCAATTTTGAGACTACAATTTCGTTCTAATCATCTTATGCAAAAGGCTAAATGTGTTTATGGTGGTTTACTTTATCACGTGTTTTCGAATGAATAACTATATGTTATAATAGAATTCGATGAGAAAATGTAACCTGCTAATCTAACTCTCAGATTGTTGCTATTCTTTTTGTGGAATTAAGTAACTGAGGCAGTCTGCGCATAGCGTTTGACTTGCAAACGTAATGTTCAATACACGTGTCAGCATGATTCAGTTCGATCTTCTCAGATTTCATTATTGTTGTAAATAGGCGAAGATTGAAGCATGCTGATTTAATATTCACACAAAAAGAACTGTTATTATAAACATCGACTTGTTTCACTAACCTATCTCATTCCAGTGATTATAAAGCTTAAGCTAAGATGTCAGATACAACACAAATAATAAAAGTAGGCGTAACAACTCTAAGTTAATTAGAGTTAAGGAAGACACTTTATCTGGGAGTGATGTTGAAACTAAGTGTTAATTTTTGTCGTATTATGGTACTTTTTAAGATTAAACGTCAGGTTTGTATGATTTACGCAAAGCTTCAAGAATTACCCATCCAGACAACAAATGTTTTCAAAGTCCTGCAGATTTGATCACTTTCATGAATTTATATGCTTTTATTGAAAATAATTCATTGGATGCTTTTTGACCATGCTATAGCTGAGTAACTTTCGTTAACTGTAATATACTTCATATTCATGTCATCTAAATCATATTTTTGTATATAAGGGGTTTATGAATACTACGTACAGGTATTCAGTTGACCTGTGGTCTGTTCTTCCTTATACTCATTCAAGGCTACTTTTTGTCATAAATAATCATCACTCAACAATGCTATCAGATACTCTGCGTAATCCCCGAACACTGTCAGAGTTTACTCACTACTCCGAATTCTATAATCTTCAAGTATTGGTTTATAGGAATTTTGTTTGATCGGTTGGAGGATCTTATCATGAGCTGACATCAGTTAGAGAACTATTAGAAAACCAGCTGGGAGTACTGGGTAGTTGTTTCGTCCCACTTCGGGACTCTTCACAGCATGCATCCACCACATGGGTTTGGAATCCACGACCTTCTGGCTACAAGGCTAGCGAGCTCGTAGACCATTAGGCCACTGGGACTCAATCTAGTAGCCAGTCCATGGATTCCAACTTCTGCCAGTTCATGACAAAGCGTGACCACTTCACAATGTCTTCCATGAGTTACTGCCTCACCTTCAACCTGCTGCACCCTACTCGTCACAACTTCCCACTAAAACCCCAGGTAACTCTACCTACTTGAATAGGGCCAGTGGCTAGTGAGCATCAGACTAATTTTCAAGTATTGGTTTTGTAGGGATTTTGTTTGATTAGTTCGAGGGTCTCAACGAACCCCGGTGGATGCGCACTGATGAAGAGTCCCAAACTAGGACGTAACCGTCGTCCAGTACTCCCTTCAGGTTTTCCAGTGGTTCTCTGACCTATGTCAGCTCATGTTAAAATCCTCCAACCAATTATATAGTCCTTAAGTAAATGACTGTTCATATGGAAAAACTTTATTTAGAGATGGAATAGATTATAGGCACTGTTGAAATTTCACAGAAGTACTAAACTGCTCTCTAGTATATTCACAGTTTTCTACATATCTCCATTTTATTAAGTGAGAGTCACGGAATACTGAAAAATATTATTGTGTTGTAAAATGTGATTTTATATCTACGGTATTTGAAAGTAAGATCTAGTCATTCTCCTGATACCGACTGAAATAAAAATATATGTTGACAACATCATGGTTCATTAAATTTAAAATTATCACTTCCCTTTATGAATTTCGACAAAACAGTGTGAAGACAATTCATCTGAATTGTATAATGTATTTACGCAACACATTTCGAACAATCTGATAACACACGTAATTGTTATAGCGTGGTGGTGTGATACAGACAATGTGTTCCAACGGAATATTATTTTCTCACATATTCCTACAGTTCAATACAGCATTAGCAACAGAATACTATTTGTCTATTTGAACATTCTATTTCATTTCGTTTAATGTAAACCACAATCACACGCTCAGTGATTGGTTAACGAATATAAACTGTATGTATTTAAACAGAGGTTTGATTAATGAAAAATATACGTTAGCTTCCGCGTTTTGCATTCTGCTGTTACAATAGGAATATATATATAGAAGATAATGAGGCATTAAGCGGTAAGACAATAGAAATAAGTCAAAGTTATAAATCTGCATTGAAGGTCAAAATAACAATGCAGATAAATAAATTAAATAAGGGAGATGATGGCATATCTGCTCTGGTATCAAAACAATGTTTACGAAGGATGGTTTAATATGATGAAGAACTGTTTTTGAGCACATAAAGGCGGGTTAAACTTTCTACTAGGTAGGGCTTCCACAAACCTTAGGATGCGCCCTAAACACGCTTTACAAATAGGTTTAAAAGGTGTGTAAACATCAATTTTATGTCCTGTTTCCATAATATGTTTCGCCGTATGGGGGCTGGGTTGTCCATTCATTCATATGATTAGATTTGCTTCTAAAGCCACTTGGGGATATGCTCTGAAGCTCTTAAGGCTTTATTATTTTCATATATATATATATGTATCCCTATGGCAAGTATTTGAGTGATCAGATTGTTCGAAATCTGTTGTTCAAATGCGTTGCATAACAGTTTATTAAATCCGATTAAGCAGTGTAGGAAATATTCTTCCATTTGAGTAATACTTCCGCTTCTATATCATCATTTGTACACAATGAAATCTCTAGCTTTCATAGTTGTCACAATTGTGTCTGCAATATTGGCCCCTAGGGCTTCAGGACGGTGGCACATAGTGCCTCATGTTAGCAGATTTACTACTAAGTTACTAAATCACAGATTTACATAAGGGAACTGGTTCTACGAATGTGACCAGTGTACAACAGTGTTGCGTCACTTGGTATAGAGACGTACTGGAAGCAAATGATTGCTGAATTTCGATCAGCACTTAGAAATGGGCGACAATACTTTGCACTAACTAACCAGCGACTGACTGAACCAGTAAATCAACTTTAGCACATAAGGAAATGCAGTTCTCATGACTCTGATAACTAATTTGGTCTGCAGTGAATACAGTGAGTCTCTCTCAATAGTTTTTCATTACAATTGCTTAATGAGGCATTCCTTGAGTAAAAAATAAATCAGTTTCTTTTTGTAATATTTATTGGAATTACATGGTGAGAAAATATTCAGCTACGGGAAAAGTGGGAGAATAGGGTAAAATTTAAGGAAGTTGCAAGTATCGCTAAAAATATTCACTGTAAAAGTTATGAAAATCGGAAATTTCAGACAGTAAAATACACTGCACAAAACTACAAATTTCTATAGGATAGAAAAATGACTAATAAAATGTAAAATATTTTAGCTGATTTCAGGAAATCAGGTTACTGGGTTATAAATAATGAGAACGGATGAAGGTATCTCAGGGAATTTAGGACATCTGAATAATGTATAAACATACAGATTCTAAATTACTTACTTTCTTATTGGATGCGAACAATCGTGGCACAGCGGTAGGATGCTCACCAACTACACAGGTGGTCTGGAATTCGATCCTCAGCCGATGCGCTCCTTTATCTCACTAAGCCAGTAATAAGGCTGGTAAAGTGGGGAAACTTGGGCATGAGGCCCTCAATCCCATCCTGTAGAAATAAACACCACTGCTACGGAATCTTCAAGCCTCTAGCTTGAAGACCTATGTTCCACTGGGAACGTAAAGGAATAGGAAAAATTCTTCAGCCAGACGAGATGCACAATAATTTATCACTGTGTCATGTATCTAGTGCTTAGTGTTAATTGTGATGGAAATTTTTTTAGCTAAGTCAAGTTTGCAGTGTAGTCGGTAAGCTAGGTGATACGCATGGTGGTGCACTTTTACACTTATTTTCAACTAGTTGGAAGCTATCAACAGGAAGCCACAGACCTATGCAGAGTTCAGTTAACACCAGTATTAGATATATGACGTTGTTTACACGCTGGTGACCAATCATTGTGTTCATTACAGTCCTACAGGAGGTGAGTCATGAGACTCAATATAAGTGAGTGACGCGGACTCATATCTCAGCGAGGACAAACATCAGTTTTATCTAAGCTGTTGAAACGCCTTGTTGACAAGTGTCAATAAGTACGAAGCCTAGCTGAGATTTAGTATCAGTTCAGCAGTGAAAAGTGAGAACATTTAGGTAGAAATCTTATCTCAGAGATCTAAGTTATTTTTGTCTGTGTCAACAATTAAAGACTGACCATTTATTTGTAATTATTTAGCGCATAATCTTATGATGATTACTGTAATCGCTACCATTATGGTATATATCATATATTTGTTAGGTTGAACTCTGTGGATTCCAGTTGTAGTAGTAATCTTCCCATGTTTTCCCAAATGAGTAGCAACGGTTATGAGATCAAGATTCACTCTTCCTCCTCCTCCTCCTTCTTCTTACTTACTACTTTCAAGTATTGAACATATATAAATCTTATAAGCATAAGGATAACTAATGAACTAGCTGAAAAGTAATCAAGATGGTGAAAGGACAAAAACAAAGAATGAGTGAATGTGTTTTGTACAATATTTATTAAGTTTGGGTTAAATTAACACTCAGGTTTCAATTTCATACAAATACTGTTCATTTAGCAATATTTCCAAATAGCCTTAAAATCTATGAGATTGTGTTAACAATCATTTCATGTTAGTGATAAGATTACTGAAAAGTCTGATACATTTCCCGCTGTTCATGATGAACCACGCCTAGTCGAATTAAAAGGATAAAATTACCTTATTTTATCCAGTAAAGTTGTTGCTTAGATTGTGAAGAATATTGCACGTGTTCGCTGAATCATGACAGCTTTCTTATTAGTCTATATTATTATTATTATTATTAACAATTATTAGGAAAAAACACTTGTAGATAGTTATACTGTTTTATTTTGTGATTTTTAGCTTAAACAAATACACAAATGAACATAGACAAATAAATAGCCAAGTGTCTAGGTTTACATGAATCTCATCTCCATTCTGTGCTAACGTGAAATTTGAATAAGGGCAGTGAAAGGATTAGAATGTTAAACTTCCCTCTCCATTTGTTATGCTTCAGTTAGTGGTGATTAGAGAATTACTCGGGCAGTGGTGTTGATGGTGGTGGTGGTGTGGGGGAGGGAGACTACCGAATATATCTGAAGAGATTCATCTGAACACAAGCATACACACATACATGGATAAAAGTAAATCAGATGAACGGAGAAAAGTCAAAATACAGGTGTTAACAATACAACAACAATAACAACAACAACAAAGATTATCACACAACTTGATACATAAATTTCCATTTAGTATTGTAATCTCTTAACAAAATATAAGTTTAAGTAGCAGGTCAATGATGGATGGCTATACAAAATGAGCTCAAATTGCAGAATTAGTAAAGTTAAAAAACAGATTTAAATATTTATTTATTTTAATTTTTATTATAGCTTGATTCCTCACCGTATGTAATTTTCAGCATGTGATATCGGTAGCCCAAAGTTTGCAGGCCGACCATTGATAACAGGTGTGCGTCGGCCGGGGATCAAACCCAGGAAGATGTGCATGGTCGGCGAGTGTCCTATAACCGCTGTACCACCAACTCACAGCTTTATTTAGCCACCCAAAAATAAGGAAACACCAAAGCATTGAAACGAACTTACACAGTTAATTAGTTCATGGAAATAATGATTAATGAAATTTGGTATTTAGTGTTGCGAATAGTATTTCAATGATCTTTTCAAAATAAATTTCAATGATAACAGCGGTCCCATCTCGGTTATTGCAATCGAATTGATGTCCTCTTTTATAATTCTAGACATTCATAACATCTGTAACTGTTCTTTTCCCATTAGTAGAAAAAGGTTGTTCAAAGAGATGACATTTCAAAATTTATTGAGAATTGCTGCTAGCGACAAGTGTTGCAAAACTCATAGTGAAAAGAATAGTGTAATTATATAGCACATCAGGTATTCAACCTAGTTGAGATTAATGGGTGGGTTGCTGATTCTTCAAAGTGTTTGATATTATTGTTAGCATAAAACAGTTATTGTATTGCCTCTCTTTAAAAACTGTGTGGTTCAGTAAATTCTTTTTCGCATCACTTCACTCATTTTACAAGAACAACAAAAAATTGTCACAATCAACAGGAGAAATCCAAAGACTTGGCTTGTGATTTGTAGTGCAATCTGCATTTAATGATTATTAGAACCTGTCACCATCGATTTGTTTGATACCTTCATAGCATATGCTTACCTGATAACCATACTAAGCTTGACTAAAACATTTTCTCAAGTAATGTGTGATTCATCGTGTCGCTAGCAGCAGGCTTCATAGATTCTTAAATAAATTATCAGCATATTCCGTCTAATCAGTTGCACAACTTCGGAAGTCGGCTTCATGATTAACTGGATAATTTATTACCGTTACTCTAAATCAGTGAACGGGAAATCAGAAACTTGATTCCAAGTGTATACAACGCCTAGGATGTCAGCAACCAACTGTGACAAACTCCAGTCATACATCACCACTTCGCAATGCAGCAGAACTTGAAACCACGCCGTTTGTACATGGCAATATGTTGTATTTCATATTCCAAATGGTTGAAGAGTTCCTCTATCGTTATAAAGGCTACCAAAATTTAACAATCTAGTTATAAACAAATAGACATCGGTCGGAGACTTCTCCAAGGAAATATTCCAAGTGTCTAGAGGAGCAAGTATTTCGAAGCCAAGGTGTACGAAAAACTTATCTGAACATATTGACTTCCAATTCCACAAATTTAAAGAAAATTCCTTATGTGTCGAATGGACTCCAATCATTCATCAACACCCGTCCTCTTCATTCGATACTCCAGATCACCTCCCACACAACGAATGACGAGGCTGCGACAAAAAAATCTGGTTGACAACAAAATAACCAACAATCTGATATTCTGTATAGTTATTTTATTCCTCTTTTCTCTGAATGGAATACAGGGCGTCGAAGTTGGACTCTGAACTTTCAGTAGCAGTGGTATTTATCTTTTATGGTGTTGGGTCTGCAGCCCTAAAAAAATACCTCTTTCACACGGACTGGCTATCTATTGGGTGAGGCGAGGCGAGGCGAGGCGAAGCGAAGCGATACTTACGAGTGCACAGACAAAGCATCGAGATCCTCACAACATGAGATGTGATCAGCAAGTAATCTATCATTCAATTACTGACGTACAGCCACTAACCAGAAAATATGGAGAAGGAAATTGAGATAGGTGGTTTGGACAGGCTCTGACGAGACCGTTGACAGACATCACACGTCATGACCTGAAATGAGATATCAATGCGAAGCGACAGGTCGAGGGCTCATGAGTGAGACACAGACGATAATGTCAGGAGGCGATAAGGGTCTGTGGTGAGTGGTGGAGATAGCTGAAACAAATGACAAAGAACCGGGTACAGTGGAGGCGTGCTTCTGGAACCCTATATTCCATGGGGAATACAAGCGACGGATAACCACGATAGTAATAATAATACTACTACTAATAATAATAATAGTAAATTAATGATACTAAAATTTTGATAAATGATAGTAAATTAGTATCATCTTCATTAAGAATTTCAAAGATATTCTGACGAAGAAATCAGCAGTCAGAAAAACTGCAAGACACTTGTGTCATTATCACCAGCAAATTTATGCCAACTGTGATATACAGAGAGAATGGTACACCAGAATCTAATTAGTAGCACAGAGAGTGAAGTGGATTCAGTAATGTAACAACGTTCTAGAGAAAAAGTGGAAGAAAATTCCAGAGCATATGACGAAAGTAAGGTGACTGGTACAAAATGAATGGGTTAATTTAAACTCACTGGTCTTATTTTTCTGTTAGTCACCGGTTGAATATTGCTCAGAGTGTAGACATTATCCAACAAATGAATTCTGGATTTAAAGTTTCTCTTCCCCCATGATTCATATGAAAGTTCCTAGTTAAAGAGCAATAAACAGCCTTCAATATTGTCACCACTCTTCATCAATCAAGGTGAATGAATGACGAAGTAGAAGACAATTCCAACTGTCCTACCTCAACATTCATGCCATCAGAATTCCCTGACTAAACATTTTGTTACTTGCGTGACACGTAGCGCTGAATTCTACAATAGGCATACCTAAGCCTCATGTCATCACAATGGATATCTTACTACACGAAGTCATCCTCCCGGCGAAATCTTCACTATAGTCACTTCGGTCGACATCGAATGCTTTGTGAAGTATATAACTAAACGAGAGGAACGTGGATAAATACGATGTTTTATGTACTGCCTTCAACATGAAATCACATTCCACCCAGAGATTCTGTGAAATTATTTCACCGTGTGTTAGATAACTCGACAGTGCTATAGCAGGAGAGGTTACTCAACCACTTGCATATATTCACATCGATGCAATCAGAAGTGGGTTTCATAATCCGGATAGGAATTTTGTGAATTAACATTAAAATTCCATGTGGCGTTGTGTTTGCATGAGAATAGTTAGTAATAGTAATAATAATTTGTATTCTGTCAACAGGTACCAGTCATGAGAAAAACAAGTCAGTTTTCTGGTCATATATATGGCTGATAAGAATGCAAAACATTTGTATTACAAACGAACTACTTATTATTATTATTATTATTATTATTATCATCGAATGACACATCTGAATCACAGAGATGCTCACAATCGATTATTTACAGATATGTACTCAACACATTTCAAAAGACTAGAAATTTTCAATGTTCAGGCAAGTATTAGATTAGAGTTGATATCTCGGTATGTAAATTGAAACCACTATATTGGAGAGAGGAAAATTCATCCCAGTTGTTTTAGCTTTATAACAATCACCTCGCTCTCTGGAAATACAACAGATACGATAAACTTGTGACAGTAATCTGCTTTAATAATTCATTTTAAAGGAAATTGTATACGGGATTAGAATTTCATGTATTGTATACACACGGTTTGATGATGTGTTTTCCTCCCCTTTCAGCGAAAACTTGCTTCTGCTTCTCATTATTATCATTATTCACTTTATTTTCGAAGTTTTCCATATAATGGCTATCATTATTACTGATATTGTCATCAATAAAATTATTCCATAGGGTTCCTAGTGGGACAAATGCCTTCAACAACACATCACCGTTTCACTCTGTCCTCTGGTTTCCTCTTTAGCTGGCTCCATGTATCCCCACATGCTCTCATCTCCTCGTCATTCGATCTTCTCCATATCTAGTTCAGATGGCTAACTATTTGTTTATGTATGTATATATGTGCATTGTTCTAAAGTTCTACTTATCCGTCAGATGTTGCCATGTTTACTTGATAGAGAATCTTCTTCATTATTAAATTCACTGTGTTAATCTTCCATATCTAGCTAACTGATTTTTTCGTCAGTATCTCTAGCATTCTTCTCTTTTCTATCTACTTCATTTTGACCTTCCATCGGACTTGTTATCGTTTTAGGTTGGACGATGAATTGAAAACCAGGGTGTACTGGACAGCTGTTTTATCCTAGTTTTTGGACTCATTGGCAGTATGCATCCAACAAACTAGTTCTTGAAAATTAATCTGATACTCGCTAGTGACTGGTTACATGACGAAGTTGCCTGAAGTGCGTTCTAGTGAGAAGTCGTAAACGGTGGGGTTCATCCAGTCGGGATTGAGGATGGAGTTCTCACCGATGACATTGGTTGATGGTCGCGCTAAAATCGAGAATTGATAGGATGGTTAGAATTCATGCTCCATCGAATCGGATGCCAGTAGCTGAATGGTATACGAGCTTGCTTTGTAACCGGAGGACCCTGGGTTCGAACCCTGGCTGTGGATGAGTCCATAACTGAGATGAAACAGCTTCCTGGTTTTCAATGGTTTTCTAACTGATATCAATCCGTGGTCTAACGTGAAAAAAAACAGAATCCCTACAAACTAATTCTTGTTACTTTTCGTCGTTTAACATTAAATCCTTGTCATTTTCGTGAGGGTATATAGAAACTACCCATTTCACTAACTTTTGGCTCTGTAATATTATTTTCATGCTCGTACCTAGATTTTTATATCTCTTATCGTCAAATGTAACTCATGCTTGACTTTAACTTCTCTTTTCCAGAAGGGACAAAAGACAAAGCAAGATACTGTAACACTCTTCCTACTGGTTTGTTTCTCTTATTTGAATTATATGGGTTTATACATACATATAACAAGACCACAAGGCACAGTGCCTGAAAAGCCTTATATGTTTAAACACTATAACGGCCTTACAGTCATATTATCATAATTTCCTAGTGATATAACACTAAATGACAGGTAACAAATACAAAGAAAACAATACCATGCGTTCCTGTGTCTGTGTAATTTCTTAACCTTTTCAGTAACAATTTCTTGAAAAATGACATCTGTGTTCATCACTTCATATCATTTGACCTCTCATTGTAGGGAAGTAGTTACTTCTTTTTCAGTGATCATATATAGAACATCATGTGAACCCTCGAAAACCTATCATGGACTAAAAACTAAGAATGTCATAAATACCATGAAATTTAAGTACAGATTCTAAACAAAATGTTTATAAGTTCTTTATGAATGACGTCCAAAGTATTCATTTGGCTCGATTCTCTGTATCAATAAGACAGCTTAGAAGTGGTATACTGTCGCCGACACCATATACTTACAGCTATTCATAAAAGACCTAAAACTATTATTTATTTCATATTAGTTTGTTTATTAGATGTATAACACAGTGAAAGAGTATTGTATACTGGATGATGTTTCGAACAAAATTTATTGTTCATAATCATATCAATTGTAATCACACGACTTTGAAACTTGAGTTCTAATATGGAATCACTTACTACCACAGTGCCCAAGTTTTACGCATATATTAATATCATTTATTTCGATGAATGAGAGCCTCAAACACATATCAACGTCACATTTTAGTGAAAGTTTCGAAAATTCCAACGACTGCAAAATAAGATTTAGTCAACAGGCAAGTGGTTTCATAATTCCATACGTGCTATCCATACTATTACAATCACTGAAGTAAATATTATCCTTCATTAGACCTTATTACATCAATAAAAAATACCTAAAATTATTTGTTGACTAAATTAACCTTACAATTAATATCAGTTGAAAAACCTCTGAATCGACATCTGTAGTTTACACTAACTAATAGTATGAATGATAATCAGTGTTTGATAAGCTGTAGTCAGTTTATATTGGCTAGTTAAAAAAGTGATACTTATTGTGACAGAAATTTTATGTTCATGGAAATCTGATATGCTCGCTGGAACTTACTCAGTACTTAACACCACAAGCTTCAGAGTCAACAGGTTATATTTTGGAGTGTGGAAACTTGCAACCCAGTTACATCAAGGCTATTATCAAAACTAGAATCCTTTTAGTAGAGTTATTTGTACCTCACTGTCAGTTTGATCATCACTAATCGAGAACAACTAGAAGAAGCATTGTAAAATAAGGGGCACTGAATAGTTTATTGTCCTGGTTTGTGGCTTTAGTAAATATTAATCTTGGAATTCACATAGATGAAATTGAAAGAATGATAAGATGTATGATTGACCTTAAATAAGCAGTGGTCATTTCCTCTGCTACATAACATTAAGACATTAAGACTTCACAAAAACAACAAAATCATTTACGCCTCCGTTATGATACACTGGTAAAAATGACCTTGAATTGTCCCAGACGATTTATGTTGAGTATGCTTGACTATAGTAAAAAGTGGGCAGCAGCACCAGGTGGAATTCCTCTGGAAGTGCTGAGAACGGATCCAGAGACCTTAGCAGGCGTACTCACTCCACTATTGCAGAGTCTTTGGAAGGAAGGAGAGATACCTACAGATTGGAAGGAAGGCTATCCTGCCAACTACCAACGATGGGTGACTTAAGCCTTTGCAAACACTGGCGCGAAATCATTCTGTCCTCCACGCCAAGCAAAATATTAAGTTGCATCATCCTGATGGAGAGACTAAAATATGATCTGGATGAAAAGCTCCGATCGAAACAAGCTGGATTCGGGAAAAACAAATCATGCACGGATTAAATCGTAACGCTACACACCACTGTTGTCATTGTCATCCTTTTCGTCATCGAATAGAGATTAGAGTAGAATGACGGTCAAATATCTACCTCAATTTCATCGACCTTCGATAACCTTGATTGTGGAGTAATTCAGAAACAGCTTCAACACTACGAAGTGAGTAAAGCAAACATTTATCAACCTCATTCGACGGCTATATGATGATACCACATGTCGAGTCATCCACAGCGGAAATCTCAGCTCAGAGAAGACTCTTAAATGTGGAGAGGAGTAAGACAGGGCTGCATACTATCACCGGTGGTACTCCTGATTGTGTTGGACTGGATCATTCTGGATACCATGAGTGGGGAGCGAAAACACGGGTATACCTTTGACCGGCAAGAAGACTTCAGAAGATCTCGACTTCGCCAATGATTTGTATCCAGTGTCGCACAAACTCGAAGATGTGTAGGCAGAAACCAGCAGCAGCGAAGATGGGACTTCAAGTGGATATGTAAAAGACACAGATGAAGGAGGAAGGAAACAAGATCAGTAAGAGACACTACAACCATTGTCGACGAGGGAAATTTGACGGTCACCAGTCCCACTTATTTATCCGGACAGAAACTGTTCTAATGCAGGTGTGAGAGATAAGGATGTCAGAGTCAGTGTCACGAAAGCAAAACAGACCTTTATTAATTAGTTAATCTGAAATCAGTGTAGGAATCGAATGTACTCAGAATGAAAAACAAGATTTTTATTTCCAGCACTGATATTGGGTTAGCTCTTCTACATAGTTCAGAGACTGGGTACGTCAAGCATTGCACTTCGAACAACCGGAGAACTTTTATCAACAGTGGCCCTATTCGATCCATTTTGAAGATCAGATGGCCGGCCAGAAAGGGATACCAAAATGTATAACTCTGGTGGTAGAGTTTCGGAGATTCTATTTCTCAAGAAATATGCCAAAGCATATAGATATAGATCGGACACGTGCTGAGGAAACTATTGAGTGAGGTCACAAACAAGATTCACGAATGGAGGATAACGAGCTGATCGCCTGGGTTAGGTATGAGGGAGATCACATGACGAGGAGATGAGAGCATGTGGGGATACATGGAGCCAGCTAAAGAGGATTTCAGAGGACAGAGTGAAACGGCGATGTGTTGTTGAAGGCGTTTGTCCCATTAGGAACCCTATGGAATAATTTTATTGATGACAATATCAGTAATAATGATAGCCATTATATGGAAAACTTCGAAAATAAAGTGAATAATGATAATAATGAGAAGCAGAAGCAAGTTTTCGCTGAAAGGGGAGGAAAACACATCATCAAACCGTGTGTATACAATACATGAAATTCTAATCCCGTATACAATTTCCTTTAAAATGAATTATTAAAGCAGATTACTGTCACAAGTTTATCGTATCTGTTGTATTTCCAGAGAGCGAGGTGATTGTTATAAAGCTAAAACAACTGGGATGAATTTTCCTCTCTCCAATATAGTGGTTTCAATTTACATACCGAGATATCAACTCTAATCTAATACTTGCCTGAACATTGAAAATTTCTAGTCTTTTGAAATGTGTTGAGTACATATCTGTAAATAATCGATTGTGAGCATTTCTGTGATTCAGATGTGTCATTCGATGATAATAATAATAATAATAATAATAATAAGTAGTTCGTTTGTAATACAAATGTTTTGCATTCTTATCAGCCATATATATGACCAGAAAACTGACTTGTTTTTCTCATGACTGGTACCTGTTGACAGAATACAAATTATTATTACTATTACTAACTATTCTCATGCAAACACAACGCCACATGGAATTTTAATGTTATTTCACAAAATTCCTATCCGGATTATGAAACCCACTTCTGATTGCATCGATGTGAATATATGCAAGTGGTTGAGTAACCTCTCCTGCTATAGCACTGTCGAGTTATCTAACACACGGTGAAATAATTTCACAGAATCTCTGGGTGGAATGTGATTTCATGTTGAAGGCAGTACATAAAACATCGTATTTATCCACGTTCCTCTTGTTTAGTTATATACTTCACAAAGCATTCGATGTCGACCGAAGTGACTATAGTGAAGATTTCGCCGGAAGGATGACTTCGTGTAGTAAGATATCCATTGTGATGACATGAGGCTTAGGTATGCCTATTGTAGAATTCAGCGCTACGTGTCACGCAAGTAACAAAATGTTTAGTCAGGGAATTCTGATGGCATGAATGTTGAGGTAGGACAGTTGGAATTGTCTTCTACTTCGTCATTCATTCACCTTGATTGATGAAGAGTGGTGACAATATTGAAGGCTGTTTATTGCTCTTTAACTAGGAACTTTCATATGAATCATGGGGGAAGAGAAACTTTAAATCCAGAATTCATTTGTTGGATAATGTCTACACTCTGAGCAATATTCAACCGGTGACTAACAGAAAAATAAGACCAGTGAGTTTAAATTAACCCATTCATTTTGTACCAGTCACCTTACTTTCGTCATATGCTCTGGAATTTTCTTCCACTTTTTCTCTAGAACGTTGTTACATTACTGAATCCACTTCACTCTCTGTGCTACTAATTAGATTCTGGTGTACCATTCTCTCTGTATATCACAGTTGGCATAAATTTGCTGGTGATAATGACACAAGTGTCTTGCAGTTTTTCTGACTGCTGATTTCTTCGTCAGAATATCTTTGAAATTCTTAATGAAGATGATACTAATTTACTATCATTTATCAAAATTTTAGTATCATTAATTTACTATTATTATTAGTAGTAGTATTATTATTACTATCGTGGTTATCCGTCGCTTGTATTCCCCATGGAATATAGGGTTCCAGAAGCACGCCTCCACTGTACCCGGTTCTTTGTCATTTGTTTCAGCTATCTCCACCACTCACCACAGACCCTTATCGCCTCCTGATATTATCGTCTGTGTCTCACTCATGAGCCCTCGACCTGTCGCTTCGCATTGATATCTCATTTCAGGTCATGACGTGTGATGTCTGTCAACGGTCTCGTCAGAGCCTGTCCAAACCACCTATCTCAATTTCCTTCTCCATATTTTCTGGTTAGTGGCTGTACGTCAGTAATTGAATGGTAGATTACTTGCTGATCACATCTCATGTTGTGAGGATCTCGATGCTTTGTCTGTGCACTCGTAAGTATCGCTTCGCCTCGCCTCGCCTCGCCTCACCCAATAGATAGCCAGTCCGTGTGAAAGAGGTATTTTTTTAGGGCTGCAGACCCAACACCATAAAAGATAAATACCACTGCTACTGAAAGTTCAGAGTCCAACCTCGACGCCCTGTATTCCATTCAGAGAAAAGAGGAATAAAATAACTATACAGAATATCAGATTGTTGGTTATTTTGTTGTCAACCAGATTTTTTTGTCGCAGCCTCGTCATTCGTTGTGTGGGAGGTGATCTGGAGTATCGAATGAAGAGGACGGGTGTTGATGAATGATTGGAGTCCATTCGACACATATGGAATTTTGTTTGAATATGTGAATTGTTTTGTTTACTACGATTAATGTTGACCGGACACACAAAATTTCTTGAATTTGTCAAGATGCTCAGTAACCAACGTGTCACAGCAAGATGGTGTATAGTGCTGCACATTGGGCGTTATTATTGGAGAGACACATAATTTCATTTCATTGAATATATGGTTGAATTTAAGAATCATCATAATTTAGGAGGCGGTTTCAGAGTTTAGTGTTATTGACCCTCAACTGGTTCTTATCTGGTGTCGATCACACCAGTATCAACGAACTAGCAGAAACACTTACACTTCTGTTCTAAAGTCCATCATATTCGAGGAGCTTCATTCTACACGTTACAGATGCAGATCTATCAGTTTGACAGCTAGTGACGAGGTCTAAGCAACAAAAATGTGCATCCGAATTTCACGGGTAAAGAAACACTACGGACAACCTTCAGCCAAAATGACATTTATCAGCTGTGTAATAGAACGAAGAACACATCGTCGAGGTACTCACTCCCTTATGAGGTCCCAAGTGATCGAAGATTTCTCGAGAAAACTACGTGAAGGAGTTCACTGACAACTCTCTCATAGTATATCAATAAACTAATGGGCATTCCAGCTATTTCATGGGTGTGATCAGTGATAATATCTTCCTCACTGAGATATTAACTGAAGCTGATAACGAACACCGAGAACAAAATGTAATCTTATTTTCTTGAGGCGTCAATAAATCCATTTTGGCGACTAAAAGACACAGATCCGAATTCGGATTAGTCATTCGATCGTGCATATCTTTGATCTTTCATATTCTAACCAATAGCCGTCTTCTCATTCCTGTTTGGTTTCTTGCTAGTGGACTCTAGTTATCACTGATATCACTGAAGGACATAGATACTGCTACTATTATGCAGTTAACTTACCTAAATATTGCAACTCATTAGCGTGAAGTTAATTAACCAATGAATCTAACTACTAAATCAGTTAATCACATTATCCTAACCAAACTACTGTGTAACAGGTGGGCATCATAGGTCAGTGCATCATACCGAAACTAATGTAGTTCTCATGATACAATCCATGGAAGTGAATGTGGTCAGATAAGGTTATCGTACACTTAGGGTTTGAAATACTTGCTTCTCTAGACACTTGGAATATTTCCTTGGAGAAGCCTCCGACTGATGACTATTTGTTTATAACTAGATGCTTAATGTGAGGTTCTTAAATGGTGGTAGCCCTTATAACAATGGAGGTGTGGTGAGAGCTGGATATTAGTGAAAATTGGTGGACAGTAATTTACGTCAATATTTATGTCCTCACTATTACTCGTGATAAAATTGAGGAGAAAGGCTCTCCGTAGGCGGATACATTTAACATATAGATGATCTGACATTCAAGAAACAGCCACAAAGAGATGCAAGGTTAACTTTCTGTGAGAAACAACCAATCAGAGGACTGTGTTTTTCTGCCAACAATAATCTATAATGTTTACTTGAAAATCTGTAAATATGTGTTGATTTTCCTTGATAAATGATCTGTTTCCTGGCCCTTGTCTTCTGTTGTCACAGAGGAAAATTTCACCCATTTGGAATATGTAACACAGGCATATTGCCATCTTCACAAGCCGTAGTCTCATGTATGGCTCTATTTCGAAGTGGTAATATGAATGGAGTTTGTCACAGTTGGATATGCTTGGAATCATATTTCAGATTTCCCGTTCACTGATTTAGAGTAACTGGAGGAAATTCTCCAGTCAATCATGAAGCACACTTTCGAAACGGTGCAGTCGTCTTGACTTGTGACTTACCAACTCAGTGTTCTCTTTTCATGTTGATTTACGGCTTGAATCAGTGTTGATTGCATATTATTTCTTCCATTAACCTTTTATTTTCAATCTCTGGTAGAAGAATTGAGCAATTTACAAGAAAGTTTGCAGTTTTGGGATATTCTTTATTTTAGTATAATTGTTACTTCTTTGAATATTTGCTTTTCAGGCTTCCCGTATTTTGACTGCACATCTTTGACAGCACTGATGATACAATACCCCCATTCTTTTTACTAACCCTTCAGTTTGACATTGTCACTTGCATTTGTAGATCGCAAGGTTGATTGCATTGAAAAATACAAATACTTGCTGAATTTCCTTGCATGTCGTTTGGGCTACGTAATAGGAAATATCAAATGGTGAAGCTAGCTACTGGTAGGTGTGTTTTTCAAAAAGGCAAAAGAAAGTTTGATAATAGATTGTTCTACTAATTCTGACTTCATTTACTGCATCGGAAAATATAGGGGAAATATCGATAAATTAGTGGAAACCGACGACAGAATATTGGGAGTGGTGTATCGAAACTTTGGACAAGCCGTAAATTTACCTGGGTAGGACGGTGTTGCGACTCCTGAGTATAAAGTGTATGTCTTGATAGATAAATTGACTTTGAGGTTAGAAAAATAACCTCGTGTATCCTTCAGCTGAACTGAAAGATGCTGTAAAACTGGCAGGAAGAAAATATAGACTGATACCATTGCTTGAAGTTGTAAGAAATTACGTGGTTTCTAACGATCTATTTTTTCGAGACGGCAATATGTTGATGTTCACTGATGGCTAATATTCTACATTACTGGCGAAAAGAGTGCGACGTAGTTCCAAGTTGGATTAATGAGTAACTAAAAACAGAAAGCAGTCAATTGAAGGAGCACACAAAAGCGCCATCGACATATGCAATATTTGGCCTATTTTTCACTATAGAGACATTTTTCACTTTTATATCCCCCAAAAAGGGATAGATTACCTGAGGATATTACTCTATTCACTGTAATATGTTTAAACAGAGTATTTCGAGTGAAAGTTTATTTTTCCTAGTGAAATCTGTGTACTCATTTAACCGAGATGTTTAGGTTAATTTGTCCCAAGATGTGGTGATTGATAGTTTCTATCTCTGTATTGTTTAAATACTTACTACTGATTGTTAATATATTTCTTATATGAATTCAATAATAATTCCGCCAAATACAAATCCCTAAATTCATCCCTCTCTGTGTTTTGGCTGAATTCTTGTAATTCGGTCATCTCGAAATACTAATACTACTATTACAAATAATTACGACACAAGATTTTGTTTGATTTATTGCTTGCTTTATGAACAAGTCTTCACCTAAAGTAAAAAAAGTCACAATGATTTCAAATTCCGACTGTCAGCTTTATCTTTAATGTGTAGTTAACAAATGGAAATCAAGAAGTTCATATTTAGTGGTTATGATTCTGAGAAAAATAAGAGTTTGATCATGGGTAAGCGGTTGGATTAAGTAATTTCATATTAGTTTGTTTATTTGATATATCACACAGTGAAACAGTATTATTTACTGAATGACGTTTCGGACAAAATTAATTGCTCATAATCATATCAGTTATAATCACACGACTTCGAAACTTGAGTTTTATAGTTTTCTTTGTACCCTCTTATTTGTCGTAGGGGTAGTAGAATTTTCCAGATATTTGGGGCAGGTGTTGAATCACCCCTATTACGTGTATTTGCAGTTGATTCGATAAACAAAGCTTCTGTTATTAATCTCTCCTTCCACCCTGTGACATTAGATTTTAAAACTGCCATCCTATTGTATAGTTGTGTATGATTGCATGTAGTGAGTGCTATAGCTGAACTATTATCTAGATTTCTTATCTTATTTAGGTCAACTAATCTAGATTTTGTTGGGTTTTTATGTTCGGCTAGTCTTACTGCCCCTGTTCTACTAGTTTGACCTATGTATTCGACCTGAAAGTCATTGCAAGGTGTTAGATAAACCAAATTGTTTCATTTTAAAGGCCCCACAGGTCCAAACTTTAAGGGACAAAGCCTGTTTCTAATTGAGTTTGTGGTTGGTTTGAATGCTGGTCACTTTTATTCCTGCCTGTATTGTTAGGAATTCTGTGTAAGGTTTCCGAGGTTCCTTCCTTGTATGGAACTGTTACTGATGATTTAGGTTCCATATAGTTGGTATTGTCATTATCTTGAGCATGTTTGACATACATGTCATCATATTTATTATTATTATCACTATCCCTACTATCATTATTTGTTTTATTTTTACATTTCCCTACATACTTTCTGACTAATTTATTAAGGTGATTATTAAGTTTCTCTTATATGCCTCACTCCCTGTCCTAGATTTGCCTTGGTACTACTTAGTTTTTGTACTCTATTATTTAAACATTTCACCAGTCCTACTTTTCACTGACCTATGATGTGATGATCGGAAGTCCTAATATCGAAAAACTTATCAATTGTAATGGTGGAGTAATTTTGACATAAAAATTTGGACTACTTACAATTTATCAGTAACCTCCGGTGCAAGCAAGATTTTCCATGGTTTCTCCTCTTTGCCCCCTTTATGCGGATTATTTCCCCTTTTGAAAGAAAATAGACCTTTTTCTTCCCCGTTTCCCCAAAAATGTCCCATTTTGTCCACACATTTGTACGTCTAGGTCTGTTTGAATGTGTGGGTTTCCTGTAAACACTAGTGTTTAACTTCCCATCTTCTTTCCTCCTTACGCTACAGTCTGACATTGGAAGCTCCCCTTCTTGACGTTCTAATTCTTAAGTGAACTGAACTGCCTTCACCTTTGAGTTAACGTGTTAGAAAAATCTATCTATATCCTGTGTTATAACTATAGTGAGTGTGTCATCTACATACCTCCACCATAGTTTTGGGGTGGGGCTGAACGTTTCAATCACTATCTTTTCCTACCTATCCACGAATATACCTGCCACAGCCGGGGATATGGTTGACCCCATAGAAACTCCCTCAGTTCGTTTGCATATTTTCCCCTGAAATTTAAATGCTGTGGAAGTCAGGCATAGCTGAACTCCCAGCATTATGTCCTCAAGTGGCACCTTCGTTCTAAGTTTGAGTTCTTGGTCAGAAATGAAGTGGATTAAGTGTTGAGACTAAGTGCATGTCACCAGAAAAAAGACGATGTAAACATGAACTTGAAAGGTAGGAAATACACTGCCTGAAAAAATTAGCATAGACAGTCTAATCTATAAATAAAGGTGGAACAAGCCGAGCGTTTCAAAAATAAAGGTGGGGGAGAAATTGGTTTTGTTGGTATTAGCCTGTAAGATTAAGTACATTTTTCTGATCATGTCACTTAAGTTGTACGTCCTCTTTAGCTGCCTTTCATGATAACATTAACGTATGAGTACTCCCTTGAAGTTTTGTCTTCTTTAGTTTAAATTGTAAGCTGCTGCCTAGTCTACAGTTTTCCGAAACTCACCGGAAAACTGAACCTGTTTTCAAACATAAAATAGTCACTATGCTAGACTCATCGGTTAAGAAGTGCCTTCCAAGCAGGAAGGTCATTCACGTATTTGGATGCCGGCGAAAATTGTTGTGCTACTGAACTGAATTTTAACTACTAGGTTTTGGCCTAATGACTTTAGTAGTAAGTTACTTTAATGTGTCATAGTGATACTCATTGTATTCAGCAACCTTTTCGTAATATCTTCTGCGTATAATAAACACTGGCAACCTCCATCAGGCATTTTATCTGATTTATTAAAATGTCATTCAGCGTTAGATGTGGCCACAATTTCGAAAGACAATACCCAAAAGTTTTGCAGTAATGGATTTATGAACATCTCATTGCGTTTTACACAGAATGTTATATGACTTACAGTTTACTTCAGCTATATCTCTTCTAAGCCCCGAACAGTGAATTATTACTTCCTAAGAAATGTAACCTATGACTACTTTTTCTTTTAAATCCTGCAAAGTGTTGCGCACATACATATCTTTTCGCCACGATTTGTCAGTATTTCATCATTGTCTTATAAGGACGCACAAACTAGAATATATACTTAACTTGAAAGAGCACAAAATTCTCTACGGAAGCCTATCTCCTATCGATTTCTTTTAATGAGTTTGCTCAAAAACTTGATTTCAAAATTGTCATCAATGATAATTTATCAATAATAAAATTTATATTCTTGAAATTTTGCATGCACAAAAATACAGTAGTCTCATCACAGTTTCTCGAAAATTAGTAGCTTCTCGTAATGAGTATTGAAGTAGATAAGTGAAGAGTGTTTGAAGTAAAGCTCAATACAATACGACAATTCTCTTTCATTTTCTCATTGAAAAACCAAATGGTATTTCAGAAGCCATACAAAAATTGCGTTCCAATATCCAATATGTATCCAATATCGTTTCTGCGAGCTAGTATAAATCAATCCCAGTCAGAGAATGCACCTGAGCAATGTGCTCGCCTTTTGATTGTGAGGTAAAGATTCCTGGTCTTCGGTAAACTTCTGTGTAGTTCGTCTCGCCACTAGACTACCGTAGCCTTGGTTGACTACAAAACAAGTGGTGCTAGGATCAATTACATGTTGTTTATAGTATTCTGTATGTTAAGACTGTTACTGCTGTAAATGCAGTTGATCCTCTCGACAATTAGTCCTCCGGTATCGTCGTCAAAAAAGAGAGATAATAATAATAACAACAGATATGATCAGTGTCGATTATTCAGACTAAAAGACACAAAAAGATATAAAGAAAACGTAAAACAGACAACTGATTGAATTTGAAGTTGACATATATATATATATATGATAATAATAATAGGTGTAGTTAAAGTTGTTAGGAGAGTAAGACCTGATAGTATGTAGAGAAGTAAAGCGGCGAAATTAGTTGTCTACCTCTGAATGGTGTATGGGATTTTAAGGGGATAGGACATTTGGATGCAGTCCTTGTGTCGTCGCATGATTGTCCAGCCTTCGTTTAAACGTTGCCTTAGCTACATCTGCCAGTAAGGAGTTTCAGACACGGCAAACACGCAGTGAAAAGAAGTGGTAGAGCACCGAGGCTTTCGCCCTCTGGTGAACTGTCCTTCTGGGATTTTCACGAGCAAGCCCATGCCTACTCAATGACAGAACACCTTTGTTTGAATGGTTCTGGCCATTTGTTATCTTACGGACAGTAATCAGATCCTCCCTAAGCTGACGGTAGCTAAGTGTGAATATGCCTAATTTCTTTAGCCATTCATCATACGGTTTATTCCGGAGACCCACCACTCCTGTTGTTGCCCGTCGTTGGACTCTTTCCAAGAGTTTGCGTCTTTTCTAAGCAATGAAGGTGCAATGATATCATGCATTTCAAGATGTGGTCTGATTTACGCTTTGAACAACCTTAGAAGGAGGTTAGAGGCGATTGCACCTAACTGTCTATGTGTAAAGTGTATGACCGCATATTCCCTCGCTACACCCCCTGTGCAACTCAAGCTTGTGTCCATTTTTCCGTTAGAACCAAACCTAACTCACGCTCCGACGTTGTGCGGGACAACCTTTTGTTGCACAGGGTGTGACTGGAGTTCTGTAGCCTACAGGTGCGCAGTTCACTACTTTGCACCTTTTCAGGTAGGAAGTCACGCCATTGGCCACCGCCCAGTCTTCCAGGAGTTTAGGCCTGCCTGCAGCTTATCTGAGTCTTCCAAGCACTTTATTGCTCTCCATACCTTTACGTCGTCAGCGTATAGAAGAGTTGGGTAGCTTAGACGGCATGGCAGGTCACTGATAAAAATCAAAGCATCAGTGGCCCTGCGATAGTCGGTGCGACACTCCTGATGACGAGCTGTGCCGAGATGATCAGACTCGATTGACCTTGGTTCAGGATTTCCTTGCAGCTAAGTAGTCTGTAGCGGTAAATAATTCCCCAAAATTATTGACCATAGCAATCATCACTGAACATTGGATACTGACCCTTAGAGTTTAAGTCGACTTGCTTAGCTGAAGGCTTCCGGTCAAGCATCCTCGCCATTTGGTACTCCGTCGTGTCACTTTCGTGCACGACCACTAGCCAGCTTAGCTTTCGCTTCAGTTCACGATTTGGTTCCGAAATAAATCCCGTACTTTGGAAGATCAACTCTGGTCTTTTGCTTTGCCTTTGGTACATGAGAAACGAATACTGTAGAAGTTGTTGATATAAGATTTTGCGTTGGTATATTCCGTACAAACCGCAAACGTCATTACCGTCAACCTCAAAACTGGTGAGCCCAACCGCGAACTTCATCTCCGATAAATACGTAGATAACCCCGGTGAGTTCGTTCCATTTTGTATTTGTTCTTGTGCTATATTGTAATCGGCATACACTTCGTCATGAGTGATCTTAGTACCAAGGTCATTCGTATTCATTCATTTGACAAAACCGTTCAGGGCTTACCATATTGGCCAAATAATACGGAAACGTGGTTTCAGATAGCTGAGTCTGATTTTTGTGAGCATTGGATAACCGATCAACGTTCACAGTTCCTTGCAGTTATTCACACCCTGCCGCGGGAATCCAGCAAGTGCATAACTGTGCAGATGTTGAGACCCGAGGTAAGTAACTCGTACGAGTTGCTTAAAGCATCCCTCCTCAGGAGAAACGTTCTCACAGATTGACAACGTCTGGACGAATTATTTCGTAACATCGAGTTGGGGGATCAGTCAGCCGTGAGCATGCTGACAAGAATGAGAGAGGTTATTGGCCAAAGTCAGTTTGATGAAGGACTTTTCAGAGAACTCTTCTTATCCAAGCTGTCACAGTCCGTGCAGACTGTACTTGTGACAATTCAGGGTGTTATTTTAGACGAGTTAGCTGTTTCTTCAGATAAGATTCTAGAAGTAAGTAAACGGTCAGTTCCTGAAATACACGCGGTGGCCAAACAGACTTCGAGTAAGGATACTGCAGTGATACAGTTATGCAACTCAATCCAGCAGATGCTTAAGTCAAACATACATTGCAATCCCTCTTACCGTCATCCGAACTCTCCTCAACGGTGAAACTCACGTGGTCGATCTAAGTCCAAGCCACGTTCACTGAAAAACCCTGACTGGTGCTGGTATCACAACACCTATGGCAACGAAGCGAAATGTAGCCGTAAACCTTGTAACTTCGGAAATGTATCAAAGTCTGTGGGAAACTATCCCGCCGGTACGCGTTAGCGGCAACCGTCGCCGGTGGTACTAGCCGCCTAATTTACATCCATGATGTGATCAGCCAGACTCGATATTTAGTCGACACAGCGCCGAAGTCAGCGTCCTTCCTTCTATAGCAGCAGATCGACAGAAGGAACCTACCTTCAACTTACAGGCTGCAAATGGAAAACCAGTCACAACACTTAGTAAGAAATACGTCCATCTGAACGTGGGTTTACGCAAACCTATTCACTGGATTTTCCTTCTCGCCGACGTCGCCATGCCCATCATTGGCACGGACCTACTTAATCATTATGATTTACTCGTAGACGTTCGCCGAAAACGACTGATTGACAATACTACTAGTCTGTCCATCAAAGGCATCGCCTACATAGGCCCCAGCTTGTCACCCGTTAAGATAAAGGCAATCATTGATCCAGCTTTTCAACCGATCGTTGATAAATATGAGCATTAATCAAGTCACAAACGATGAACACTGTGACAATATATTAAACTTCATGTACCACAGCATCACATGTTACATTTGAGGAACCGAAAGATTCACAACAACACACCTGATTTTAAGACTTCGCAGTGCTTCTTGGTCAATGGAGCTTCATTCTGCAAGGTAATTATCCGTTACTGCTGGAGTCTCACCGACCATGTACATGGTCCGGGCTTCGATCCTCTGATGACACACAACTGATTTGAATTGTCCGTATGCTAAATTTGGGCTACCGATATCACATGCTGAAAATTGCACAGTTGTGCCAAAATACTGTGTGGAATCAAGCTATGGTAAATAAAATAAATATATACACATATGTTAAGACAAGATTACTCCGTCATCTGTGGCTGCTCTGACTACCTCCTCTGGTATCCATAATGGAGTTACTACTCTGGTGCAGCAATATCCAGTTTCTGTGGATGATGATATGAACATGGCTTAGCTGACACCGCCGATCGCATTTGCAAACGAAGGTTTGAACAAGGACGGAATATAGTGGAGCAACCATAAACTGATCGGATAACAAGCCGAGCTTGCGGTGGCTGCAAATTGCTTGACAGATAGAAATCCATCTACACTAAACAAAGAGCTAGACTAAGGACATTAGTGACTACCCAGTTTCCAATAAAAGCATCCAACTCAATCATACTGAAGGCTCATCACCAGCCCAGATAAGTCAATGGCAACGTCACTGACTGCGGCACTGGGTAAAACGGGTTCACATCCCATAGGCGACATGGGTTCCTTCAAGTTTGCAATGACGCCTTGCTAACGAATTCCATCAAGCACGAAACTTAAGTCCAGGGCTTTTACCGACTACCCCCAACCATAAATTTACAGTGGTTCAGAATGCAAATTACGTGATTTGTCATGCCTATTGTCCTTTTCAAAAGTATGCTTCGTGGGAAGTAACAAACCAAGAGGAATTAGCAGTAGTTAGGGTGGCGTCAATAAAACCAGGTCCATGAAATTGAGGAAGTGTCTTATCCCATATTAGTTCGTTTATTTGATATATCACACAGTGAAAGTGTTATCTACGGGATCCAGTGAATGATACTGTTTCACTGTGTGATGCATCTAATAAGCAAACTAATATGGAATTACTTACTAATACAGTGCCCACGTTTTTCACATATGTTGAAGCATTTCATCCATTTATTGCTGGCAGTGCTATAATATGTTGTACTTGGCTTACTGTTCCACTTAGACTCATTCTTGCCGCCCCTAATCTAACAAGTTCGTCCTAAAAATACGTTTAAACATTTAGTGTATTAGTCGACAGGTGAAGGTTTCTATGCGGTAAAAAAACTTTGCCCCGCGAGCTCAACGCTGATCTTAGCAACTTACGTAAAGAAAGTGTAACCAATCAATCAAGAATGATGACTTGATGTATAAAGCCCCAAATGCAACTACGTTGATAATGGAAACATTTAGGTACACAAAATTCAAGGATAAGAAATCCAACGGGGGCCCAGCGCTGACTGCTGATAACGACACAATCTAAGCGGCTAGGAAAAGGCAAAGGCAATGGCAAAAATATTTTTACAGAGTCCCCACCCAATTGTCAAGACACTGCATACCATCTTCTCTGGCCGCATTAGAGAAATGCCAATTAAGTTTCCTTGACATTGGCCTCGACATCGCATTTTAATCTCTGGGGAAACCAGAATCAGGTAGATCGACAGGCTCCGATGACCTTCACCCAAAGCTCCTCATGGAGGTTGCAGCTCACACAACCGGCCCACTGAATACTATCTTCAAACCCTCCTGAATAGAATGTTGCTCTGCGCCATAGTGCCACGCATCCACAAAGGAGGATCAGGACAGTGTGCTTCAGACTACAGGCCTATCAGTCTCACCAGCGAGTTAATCAAAATACTTGAAAGAATCATCAAGGAAGCTATCATGGTATATCTGGAGCACAGATCGTCATCCGAGGAGGCCTCTAATGCCTGTCAAATCTTACGCAAACAGAAATGCTGAGTCAAGCCAGGGGAAGGCAGAAGAGCCGTTGACGTTAAGTTCGTACACTTCAGCAAGGCCTTCTATAAAGTGCTTACGAACTAAGAAAGTCTTGGAATTCAGTGTGGCTTACTAAGCTGGATTAGGGAACTACTCATAGGTAGGAGAAAGACAGTCAATCTCAACTCAACTCTCCAGTACGTCATGGAGTGACACGAGCCACTATTCGAGCCCCTCTTATTCATTTTTTATATCAATGAGTTACGTATGCTCAATGATTCCCTCATGGACCTTTAATCAAATGACCTAAAATGTTTGCAGAGAGCCGAATTCCGACAGTCACATGCTTACATCGCAACGAAATCTCAACGAATTCTATGTATTTTCAACGAAATGAAATGCGAAACCACACGCAATGAGCACGCAAGCATCAGCTGATACAAACCAGATGCGATAACGATCCCATCATCTAAGACTTATATGGATCTAGATGTCATAATAAGTCCCGACTAAACAAACCATAGCACACTATCAATATCATGAGCGGGTATTGGCTACAAATCAGCCAATGGGAGTAACCCAGATGTACTTCCTCAACCAATGACAGTTAACTTTTGAGAACTGCGTTACAATGAATCTTAATTAGTGATTAATAATACATCATTTCAAATAATATACTCTTTTAATATAAACAATCAATTAAATATACTTTTACTATCTAAATACATCACCAAAGGCCCCTCTCTCAGAAATCTTTTACTGCACTGAAATCCTTCGAAGCGGGTGAATCCACAATTTGTATTTCCACTGCTGTGAGTTGTCTGCGTGCTTGTCAACCTTCTTTTTTACGAATTTTTCCAAGTAATTACTTGCACACTTATATGTTTTATATTGCAAATATAACAGTACTGGCCATTTTTATTATTAGGCATAGCGTGTAAGTTGTGTAGACCGCAGGAATCCGTTTTTTAACCGTTTTTCCGATTTCTTCCAGGTAACATGAGCTCCGTCAAGCATCACTAATACACTAAATGACAGCAGACCACCAGCTAATGTCGAACCATAACTTTGAATAACAAAAATGATGACAGAAGAGAAAGACGGGGGCGGAAAAGAACAAAACGGTTATGAAAAATATCTTTAAAAAGGCCTACGTCTATTGAATACCAATCGCAGCACACAATTTTCCTGCATCATTTGTACTAACGGTTTATTCGTTTGATCAAGTTTACATTCAAGTTGAGCAAATTTGTAAAGTAATTCATTATGAGACCAGTTTAATTCAGACGTCATAGATGGTAAGCGACTATCAAGATACTTACTTAACGCTTCAATTGGTATATGTGGTGAATGCGCAGTTTCTTCTAGTTTCTCTGCATCAACGGTACTAGGATGACGATTAGACGTATCTATCGGCATCGGCGGTAAACTTTTCTTATCTTCTAATATTGGATCATACGGATGATTTGTAAGCGATTTCAATGATGATGATGATGATGACTTCTGGTTTATGCTATCAGCAGTATCACTGTCTATCAGTAAACTTTGATCTAATAATGATCGATTTGAACTAATAATATTGGTGAGTGGTTTTGATTCTGGTTGATCGAATACATGCGGCATTACTGACCATCTTGTTAGTGATTTAGACTGTTCTGTTTTTCCCGTTGTTTTTGTTGTATTGTATTAGTTAATTCGCTTAAAGGTTGACGAATTTGGCTATTACTACATGTTAGGTGAGTACTATTCATTGATGTACTGTAAGAATTTTTATTGGTTATTTGAGAAGTTGATAAATTGCATAATGTATTATTATTATTATTATTAATAAAGCCTACGTCATTTAGATCAGCTCGTAAAGTGGATGAGAATGAAAGTAGACGAATAGAATGATTACCTGATCCAATAGAGATACAATGAATTGGTGTAGACATATTCTGTACATTATATAACCATACTTCACCATTTACTAAACCAGTTGCAAGAATATGCGTTCTTGAAGCGACATCAATACTTAGATAACCGTGTTGTTCATCCACTGGTGATAAACATGTGACAGGTTTTTGTTGTTGTTGTTGTTTCTGTTGACCTGATGTCGACAGTATATACCACACAGGCAAATTTAAATCTGGTAATCCTGCACTATACAATAATTGATCATCATTCGATGAAAATGCAATGCGTATACAACCTTCATAATAATCTTTGAATAACTTTGAATCATCAACTTTATATTTCATATCCTGTGGTGCATTGTTTGAAATGTGAACTCTAAGCTGTATTTTTCATAATTTTTACTTATCTTTGTTCTTTTGGCATTGGTTTTTTCCCTTTATTTATTTATTTTTTTGATTGTAAAAGTCTTATAAAATTTATGAGGTAATTAGATGCAATATATTGTAATGCATGCTGAAAATTCCATACCTGTACCACAAATACCGTTTGGAATAAAGCTGTTAATATTATTATTGTTATTAAACTGATTTCATTCATACTTGTAGCTAAAGATTTAACATCCCAATAATTTAAAATGTAATTGTTTGTATCACCAGTAACTGGCTATTGTATATTCCATAAGATTATAGAACCATTAGATTAACCACAGCATATGAGATGGCCATTAAATTTAGAAGTTTATAACATACAACATTTAGGTAGGGAAGTAACACAACCTTTGACCTGTGAATATTGACAAGGGAAAGGTAATACGATGTTTTCACATCGACCATTAGTACTAGTTTTATCCGAAGCTGCTAAGAATAATACAATAGAGCCATTATTATATCCAGCAGCAATAATACGATCATTTAACACCCAACTAATACACTTGGGTTGTAATTCATTAGGTAATATATTAAATGGATGTAGATTAGTATAGCGTAATTGACATCGTAGTGTTATTTGCTTATTTCACAATTATAAACATTTATCAAACCAGTATTAATGCCAACAGCTAGATATCTGCCTGAACTTCTAGGGAAACCGATACACGTGGCTGTACAATTTTCAGATTGTAAACTCAACGTCAGTATATCAGAAGTTGTCTTTCCATAGTCATGATTTTTGCCAAACAATAATTGTTGAAGGTAAACAGATCCACCAGATTTATCAATAACAGCTAGCTTAAATGATCGAGGATTCCACTGGATTGATTGAATCGGACTGGTTGATATTGGTTGAGGTTATACCTCCTTGTACTGCCACTTACCCCATCTTATTCGTTTTATCAGCACAATCAAGAATCTACATGTCTGAGCGACAGTTTAACACAGACATTGGTTGATTTTTTGTGATGAAAGCAGCTTGGAAGTGAGTTAGAAATTAAAGCGATCTGTGCCTTATTTACTGTCTTATAAGCTGAAGATGACTGTTTTATAGCAAATCCTGAATAAAAGTGACTAATAGGATTAATTTCTAATACCGTAGAAACGCCTTAAGGTGCAACCTTAGAACATTTCTCAACTAATTCTAACCTACTCGTCAATAATGCCAATTTACAGTGAATGAATATTTTATCTACATGAAATGATCACATCATGTAATGAAATAACCCTGGTCGTTCTTAAAAAAAGCCCTGGACGCTGAATCTGGGCTAAGAATGCTGAAATAAGGCTGATAAGCAGACACAGCAGGTTCCGAGCTACTTCAGAAAATGCCCAGAAGATGAACAGGGGCTAAATTAGTGCCATTCATGTTGAAAATTAGAATTAGTTGAGAATTGTTGTAAGGTTGCACCTTAAGGCGTTTCTACGGTATTAGAAATTAATCCTATTAGTCACTTTTATTCAGGATTTGCTATAAAACAGTCATCTTCAGCTTATAAGACAGTAAATAAGGCACAGATCGCTTTAATTTCTAACTCACTTCCAAGCTGCTTTCATCACAAAAAATCAACCAATGTCTGTGTTAAACTGTCGCTCAGACATGTAGATTCTTGATTGTGCTGATAAAACGAATAAGATGGGGTAAGTGGCAGTACAAGGAGGTATAACCTCAACCAATATCAACCAGTCCGATTCAATCAATCCAGTGGAATCCTCGATCATTTAAGCTAGCTGTTATTGATAAATCTGGTGGATCTGTTTACCTTCAACAATTATTGTTTGGCAAAAATCATGACTATGGAAAGACAACTTCTGATATACTGACGTTGAGTTTACAATCTGAAAATTGTACAGCCACGTGTATCGGTTTCCCTAGAAGTTCAGGCAGATATCTAGCTGTTGGCATTAATACTGGTTTGATAAATGTTTATAATTGTGGAAATAAGCAAATAACACTACGATGTCAATTACGCTATACTAATCTACATCCATTTAATATATTACCTAATGAATTACAACCCAAGTGTATTAGTTGGGTGTTAAATGATCGTATTATTGCTGCTGGATATAATAATGGCTCTATTGTATTATTCTTAGCAGCTTCGGATAAAACTAGTACTAATGGTCGATGTGAAAACATCGTATTACCTTTCCCTTGTCAATATTCACAGGTCAAAGGTTGTGTTACTTCCCTACCTAAATGTTGTATGTTATAAACTTCTAAATTTAATGGCCATCTCATATGCTGTGGTTAATCTAATGGTTCTATAATCTTATGGAATATACAATAGCCAGTTACTGGTGATACAAACAATTACATTTTAAATTATTGGGATGTTAAATCTTTAGCTACAAGTATGAATGAAATCAGTTTAATAACAATAATAATATTAACAGCTTTATTCCAAACGGTATTTGTGGTACAGGTATGGAATTTTCAGCATGCATTACAATATATTGCATCTAATTACCTCATAAATTTTATAAGACTTTTACAATCAAAAAAGTAAATAAATAAAGGGAAAAAACCAATGCCAAAAGAACAAAGATAAGTAAAAATTATGAAAAATACAGCTTAGAGTTCACATTTCAAACAATGCACCACAGGATATGAAATATAAAGTTGATGATTCAAAGTTATTCAAAGATTATTATGAAGGTTGTATACGCATTGCATTTTCATCGAATGATGATCAATTATTGTATAGTGCAGGATTACCAGATTTAAATTTGCCTGTGTGGTATATACTGTCGACATCAGGTCAACAGAAACAACAACAACAACAAAAACCTGTCACATGTTTATCACCAGTGGATGAACAACACGGTTATCTAAGTATTGATGTCGCTTCAAGAACGCATATTCTTGCAACTGGTTTAGTAAATGGTGAAGTATGGTTATATAATGTACAGAATATGTCTACACCAATTCATTGTATCTCTATTGGATCAGGTAATCATTCTATTCGTCTACTTTCATTCTCATCCACTTTACGAGCTGATCTAAATGACGTAGGCTTTATTAATAATAATAATAATAATACATTATGCAATTTATCAACTTCTCAAATAACCAATAAAAATTCTTACAGTACATCAATGAATAGTACTCACCTAACATGTAGTAATAGCCAAATTCGTCAACCTTTAAGCGAATTAACTAATACAATACAACAAAAACAACGGGAAAAACAGAACAGTCTAAATCACTAACAAGATGGTCAGTAATGCCGCATGTATTCGATCAACCAGAATCAAAACCACTCACCAATATTATTAGTTCAAATCGATCATTATTAGATCAAAGTTTACTGATAGACAGTGATACTGCTGATAGCATAAACCAGAAGTCATCATCATCATCATCATTGAAATCGCTTACAAATCATCCGTATGATCCAATATTAGAAGATAAGAAAAGTATACCGCCGATGCCGATAGATACGTCTAATCGTCATCCTAGTACCGTTGATACAGAGAAACTAGAAGAAACTGCGCATTCACCACATATACCAATTGAAGCGTTAAGTAAGTATCTTGATAGTCGCTTACCATCTATGACGTCTGAATTAAACTGGTCTCATAATGAATTACTTTACAAATTTGCTCAACTTGAATGTAAACTTGATCAAACGAATAAACCGTTAGTACAAATGATGCAGGAAAATTGTGTGCTGCGATTGGTATTCAATAGACGTAGGCCTTTTTAAAGATATTTTTCATAACCGTTTTGTTCTTTTCCGCCCCCCGTCTTTCTCTTCTGTCATCATTTTTGTTATTCAAAGTTATGGTTCGACACTAGCTGGTGGTCTGCTGTCATTTAGTGTATTAGTGATGCTTGACGGAGCTCATGTTACCTGGAAGAAATCGGAAAAACGGTTAAAAAACGGATTCCTGCGGTCTACACAACTTACACGCTATGCCTAATAATAAAAATGGCCAGTACTGTTATATTTGCAATATAAAACATATAAGTGTGCAAGTAATTACTTGGAAAAATTCGTAAAAAAGAAGGTTGACAAGCACGCAGACAACTCACAGCAGTGGAAATACAAATTGTGGATTCACCCGCTTCGAAGGATTTCAGTGCAGTAAAAGATTTCTGAGAGAGGGGCCTTTGGTGATGTATTTAGATAGTAAAAGTATATTTAATTGATTGTTTATATTAAAAGAGTATATTATTTGAAATGATGTATTATTAATCACTAATTAAGATTCATTGTAACGCAGTTCTCAAAAGTTAACTGTCATTGGTTGAGGAAGTACATCTGGGTTACTCCCATTGGCTGATTTGTAGCCAATACCCGCTCATGATATTGATAGTGTGCTATGGTTTGTTTAGTCGGGACTTATTATGACATCTAGATCCATATAAGTCTTAGATGATGGGATCGTTATCGCATCTGGTTTGTATCAGCTGATGCTTGCGTGCTCATTGCGTGTGGTTTCGCATTTCATTTCGTTGAAAATACATAGAATTCGTTGAGATTTCGTTGCGATGTAAGCATGTGACTGTCGGAATTCGGCTCTCTGCAAACATTTTAGGTCATTTGATTAAAGGTCCATGAGGGAATCATTGAGCATACGTAACTCATTGATATAAAAAATGAATAAGAGGGGCTCGAATAGTGGCTCGTGTCACTCCATGACGTACTGGAGAGTTGAGTTGAGATTGACTGTCTTTCTCCTACCTATGAGTAGTTCCCTAATCCAGCTTAGTAAGCCACACTGAATTCCAAGACTTTCTTAGTTCGTAAGCACTTTATAGAAGGCCTTGCTGAAGTGTACGAACTTAACGTCAACGGCTCTTCTGCCTTCCCCTGGCTTGACTCAGCATTTCTGTTTGCGTAAGATTTGACAGGCATTAGAGGCCTCCTCGGATGACGATCTGTGCTCCAGATATACCATGATAGCTTCCTTGATGATTCTTTCAAGTATTTTGATTAACTCGCTGGTGAGACTGATAGGCCTGTAGTCTGAAGCACACTGTCCTGATCCTCCTTTGTGGATGCGTGGCACTATGGCGCAGAGCAACATTCTATTCAGGAGGGTTTGAAGATAGTATTCAGTGGGCCGGTTGTGTGAGCTGCAACCTCCATGAGGAGCTTTGGGTGAAGGTCATCGGAGCCTGTCGATCTACCTGATTCTGGTTTCCCCAGAGATTAAAATGCGATGTCGAGGCCAATGTCAAGGAAACTTAATTGGCATTTCTCTAATGCGGCCAGAGAAGATGGTATGCAGTGTCTTGACAATTGGGTGGGGACTCTGTAAAAATATTTTTGCCATTGCCTTTGCCTTTTCCTAGCCGCTTAGATTGTGTCGTTATCAGCAGTCAGCGCTGGGCCCCCGTTGGATTTCTTATCCTTGAATTTTGTGTACCTAAATGTTTCCATTATCAACGTAGTTGCATTTGGGGCTTTATACATCAAGTCATCATTCTTGATTGATTGGTTACACTTTCTTTACGTAAGTTGCTAAGATCAGCGTTGAGCTCGCGGGGCAAAGTTTTTTTACCGCATAGAAACCTTCACCTGTCGACTAATACACTATATGTTTAAACGTATTTTTAGGACGAACTTGTTAGATTAGGGGCGGCAAGAATGAGTCTAAGTGGAACAGTAAGCCAAGTACAACATATTATAGCACTGCCAGCAATAAATGGATGAAATGCTTCAACATATGTGAAAAACGTGGGCACTGTATTAGTAAGTAATTCCATATTAGTTTGCTTATTAGATGCATCACACAGTGAAACAGTATCATTCACTGGATCCCGTAGATAACACTTTCACTGTGTGATATATCAAATAAACGAACTAATATGGGATAAGACACTTCCTCAATTTCATGGACCTGGTTTTATTGACGCCACCCTAACTACTGCTAATTCCTCTTGGTTTGTTACTTCCCACGAAGCATACTTTTGAAAAGGACAATAGGCATGACAAATCACGTAATTTGCATTCTGAACCACTGTAAATTTATGGTTGGGGTAGTCGGTAAAAAGCCCTGGACTTAAGTTTCGTGCTTGATGGAATTCGTTAGCAAGGCGTCATTGCAAACTTGAAGGAACCCATGTCGCCTATGGGATGTGAACCCGTTTTACCCAGTGCCGCAGTCAGTGACGTTGCCATTGACTTATCTGGGCTGGTGATGAGCCTTCAGTATGATTGAGTTGAATGCTTTTATTGGAAACGGGGTAGTCCCTAATGTCCTTAGTCTAGCTCCTTGTTTAGTGTAGATGGATTTCTATCTGTCAAGCAATTTGCAGCCACCGCAAAACACACGCAAATTTCAATCTGGTAATCCTGCACTATACAATATTTGATCATAATTCGATGAAAATGCAATGCGTATACAACCTTCATAATAATCTTTGAATAACTTTGAATCGTCAACTTTATATTTCATATCCTGTGGTGCATTGTTTGAAATGTAAACTCTAAGCTGTATTTTTCATAATTTTTACTTATCTTTGTTCTTTTGGCATTGGTTTTTTCCCTTTATTTATTTATTTTTTTGATTGTAAAAGTCTTATAAAATTTATGAGGTAATTAGATGCAATATATTGTAATGCATGCTGAAAATTCCATACCTGTACCACAAATACCGTTTGGAATAAAGCTGTTAATATTATTATTGTTATTAAACTGATTTCATTCATACTTGTAGCTAAAGATTTAACATCCCAATAATTTAAAATGTAATTGTTTGTATCACCAGTAACTGGCTATTGTATATTCCATAAGATTATAGAACCATTAGATTAACCACAGCATATGAGATGGCCATTAAATTTAGAAGTTTATAACATACAACATTTAGGTAGGGAAGTAACACAACCTTTGACCTGTGAATATTGACAAGGGAAAGGTAATACGATGTTTTCACATCGACCATTGGTACTAGTTTTATCCGAAGCTGCTAAGAATAATACAATAGAGCCATTATTATATCCAGCAGCAATAATACGATCATTTAACACCCAACTAATACACTTGGGTTGTAATTCATTAGGTAATATATTAAATGGATGTAGATTAGTATAGCGTAATTGACATCGTAGTGTTATTTGCTTATTTGCACAATTATAAACATTTATCAAACCAGTATTAATGCCAACAGCTAGATATCTGCCTGAACTTCTAGGGAAACCGATACACGTGGCTGTACAATTTTCAGATTGTAAACTCAACGTCAGTATATCAGAAGTTGTCTTTCCATAGTCATGATTTTTGCCAAACAATAATTGTTGAAGGTAAACAGATCCACCAGATTTATCAATAACAGCTAGCTTAAATGATCGAGGATTCCACTGGATTGATTGAATCGGACTGGTTGATATTGGTTGAGGTTATACCTCCTTGTACTGCCACTTACCCCATCTTATTCGTTTTATCAGCACAATCAAGAATCTACATGTCTGAGCGACAGTTTAACACAGACATTGGTTGATTTTTTGTGATGAAAGCAGCTTGGAAGTGAGTTAGAAATTAAAGCGATCTGTGCCTTATTTACTGTCTTATAAGCTGAAGATGACTGTTTTATAGCAAATCCTGAATAAAAGTGACTAATAGGATTAATTTCTAATACCGTAGAAACGCCTTAAGGTGCAACCTTAGAACATTTCTCAACTAATTCTAATTTTCAACATGAATGGCACTAATTTAGCCCCTGTTCATCTTCTGGGCATTTTCTGAAGTAGCTCGGAACCTGCTGTGTCTGCTTATCAGCCTTATTTCAGCATTCTTAGCCCAGATTCAGCGTCCAGGGCTTTTTTTAAGAACGACCAGGGTTATTTCATTACATGATGTGATCATTTCATGTAGATAAAATATTCATTCACTGTAAATTGGCATTATTGACGAGTAGGTTAGAATTAGTTGAGAATTGTTGTAAGGTTGCACCTTAAGGCGTTTCTACGGTATTAGAAATTAATCCTATTAGTCACTTTTATTCAGGATTTGCTATAAAACAGTCATCTTCAGCTTATAAGACAGTAAATAAGGCACAGATCGCTTTAATTTCTAACTCACTTCCAAGCTGCTTTCATCACAAAAAATCAACCAATGTCTGTGTTAAACTGTCGCTCAGACATGTAGATTCTTGATTGTGCTGATAAAACGAATAAGATGGGGTAAGTGGCAGTACAAGGAGGTATAACCTCAACCAATATCAACCAGTCCGATTCAATCAATCCAGTGGAATCCTCGATCATTTAAGCTAGCTGTTATTGATAAATCTGGTGGATCTGTTTACCTTCAACAATTATTGTTTGGCAAAAATCATGACTATGGAAAGACAACTTCTGATATACTGACGTTGAGTTTACAATCTGAAAATTGTACAGCCACGTGTATCGGTTTCCCTAGAAGTTCAGGCAGATATCTAGCTGTTGGCATTAATACTGGTTTGATAAATGTTTATAATTGTGCAAATAAGCAAATAACACTACGATGTCAATTACGCTATACTAATCTACATCCATTTAATATATTACCTAATGAATTACAACCCAAGTGTATTAGTTGGGTGTTAAATGATCGTATTATTGCTGCTGGATATAATAATGGCTCTATTGTATTATTCTTAGCAGCTTCGGATAAAACTAGTACCAATGGTCGATGTGAAAACATCGTATTACCTTTCCCTTGTCAATATTCACAGGTCAAAGGTTGTGTTACTTCCCTACCTAAATGTTGTATGTTATAAACTTCTAAATTTAATGGCCATCTCATATGCTGTGGTTAATCTAATGGTTCTATAATCTTATGGAATATACAATAGCCAGTTACTGGTGATACAAACAATTACATTTTAAATTATTGGGATGTTAAATCTTTAGCTACAAGTATGAATGAAATCAGTTTAATAACAATAATAATATTAACAGCTTTATTCCAAACGGTATTTGTGGTACAGGTATGGAATTTTCAGCATGCATTACAATATATTGCATCTAATTACCTCATAAATTTTATAAGACTTTTACAATCAAAAAAGTAAATAAATAAAGGGAAAAAACCAATGCCAAAAGAACAAAGATAAGTAAAAATTATGAAAAATACAGCTTAGAGTTTACATTTCAAACAATGCACCACAGGATATGAAATGATAGATCGACCACAAGAGTTTCACCGTTGAGGAGAGTTCGGATGACGGTAAGAGGGATTGCAATGTATGTTTGACTTAAGCATCTGCTGGATTGAGTTGCATAACTGTATCACTGCAGTATCCTTACTCGAAGTCCGTTTCGCCACCGCGTGTATTTCAGGAACTGACCGTTTACTTACTTCTAGAATCTTATCTGAAGAAACAGCTAACTCGTCTAAAATAACACCCTGAATTGTCACAAGTACAGTCTGCACGGACTGTGACAGCTTGGATAAGAAGAGTTCTCTGAAAAGTCCTTCACCAAACTGACTTTGGCCAATAACCTCTCTCATTCTTGTCAGCATGCTCACGGCTGACTGATCCCCCAACTCGATGTTACGAAATAATTCGTCCAGACGTTGTCAATCTGTGAGAACGTTTCTCCTGAGGAGGGATGCTTTAAGCAACTCGTACGAGTTACTTACCTCGGGTCTCAACATCTGCACAGTTATGCACTTGCTGGATTCCCGCGGCAGGGTGTGAATAACTGCAAGGAACTGTGAACGTTGATCGGTTATCCAATGCTCACAAAAATCAGACTCAGCTATCTGAAACCACGTTTCCGTATTATTTGGCCAATATGGTACGCCCTGAGCGGTTTTGTCAAATGAATGAATACGAATGACCTTGGTACTAAGATCACTCATGACGAAGTGTATGCCGATTACAATATAGCACAAGAACAAATACAAAATGGAACGAACTCACCGGGGTTATCTACGTATTTATCGGAGATGAAGTTCGCGGTTGGGCTCACCAGTTTTGAGGTTGACGGTAATGACGTTTGCGGTTTGTACGGAATATACCAACGCAAAATCTTATATCAACAACTTCTACAGTATTCGTTTCTCATGTACCAAAGGCAAAGCAAAAGACCAGAGTTGATCTTCCAAAGTACGAGATTTATTTCGGAACCAAATCGTGAACTGAAGCGAAAGCTAAGCTGGCTAGTGGTCGTGCACGAAAGTGACACGACGGAGTACCAAATGGCGAGGATGCTTGACCGGAAGCCTTCAGCTAAGCAAGTCGACTTAAACTCTAAGGGTCAGTATCCAATGTTCAGTGATGATTGCTATGGTCAATAATTTTGGGGAATTATTTACCGCTACAGACTACTTAGCTGCAAGGAAATCCTGAACCAAGGTCAATCGAGTCTGATCATCTCGGCACAGCTCGTCATCAGGAGTGTCGCACCGACTATCGCAGGGCCACTGATGCTTTGATTTTTATCAGTGACCTGCCATGCCGTCTAAGCTACCCAACTCTTCTATACGCTGACGACGTAAAGGTATGGAGAGCAATAAAGTGCTTGGAAGACTCAGATAAGCTGCAGGCAGGCCTAAACTCCTGGAAGACTGGGCGGTGGCCAATGGCATGACTTCCTACCTGAAAAGGTGCAAAGTAGTGAACTGCGCACCTGTAGGCTACAGAACTCCAGTCACACCCTGTGCAACAAAAGGTTGTCCCACACAACGTCGGAGCGTGAGTTAGGTTTGGTTCTAACGGAAAAATGGACACAAGCTTGAGTTGCACAGGGGGTGTAGCGAGGGAATATGCGGTCATACACTTTACACATAGACAGTTAGGTGCAATCGCCTCTAACCTACTTCTAAGGTTGTTCAAAGCGTAAATCAGACCACATCTTGAAATGCATGATATCATTGCACCTTCATTGCTTAGAAAAGACGCAAACTCTTGGAAAGAGTCCAACGACGGGCAACAACAGGAGTGGTGGGTCTCCGGAATAAACCGTATGATGAATGGCTAAAGAAATTAGGCATATTCACACTTAGCTACCGTCAGCTTAGGGAGGATCTGATTACTGTCCGTAAGATAACAAATGGCCAGAACCATTCAAACAAAGGTGTTCTGTCATTGAGTAGGCATGGGCTTGCTCGTGAAAATCCCAGAAGGACAGTTCACCAGAGGGCAAAAGCCTCGGTGCTCTACCACTTCTTTTCACTGCGTGTTTGCCGTGTCTGAAACTCCTTACTGGCAGATGTAGCTAAGGCAACGTTTAAACGAAGGCTGGACAATCATGCGATGACACAAGGACTGCATCCAAATGTCCTATCCCCTTAAAATCCCATACACCATTCAGAGGTAGACAACTAATTTCGCCGCTTTACTTCTCTACATACTATCAGGTCTTACTCTCCTAACAACTTTAACTACACCTATTATTATTATCATTATATATATATATGTCAACTTCAAATTCAATCAGTTGTCTGTTTTACGTTTTCTTTATATCTTTTTGTGTCTTTTAGTCTGAATAATCGACACTGATCATATCTGTTGTTATTATTATTATCTCTCTTTTTTGACGACGATACCGGAGGACTAATTGTCGAGAGGATCAACTGCATTTACAGCAGTAACAGTCTTAACATACAGAATACTATAAACAACATGTAATTGATCCTAGCACCACTTGTTTTGTAGTCAGCCAAGGCTACGGTAGTCTAGTGGCGAGACGAACTACACAGAAGTTTACCGAAGACCAGGAATCTTTACCTCACAATCAAAAGGCGAGCACATTGCTCAGGTGCATTCTCTGACTGGGATTGATTTATACTAGCTCGCAAGAACGATATTGGATAGATATTGGAACGCAATTTTTGTATGGCTTCTGAAATACCATTTGGTTTTTCAATGAGAAAATGAAAGAGAATTGTCGTATTGTATTGAGCTTTACTTCAAACACTCTTCACTTATCTACTTCAATACTCATTACGAGAAGCTACTAATTTTCGAGAAACTGTGATGAGACTACTGTATTTTTGTGCATGCAAAATTTCAAGAATATAAATTTTGTTATTGATAAATTATCATTGATGACAATTTTGAAATCAAGTTTTTGAGCAAACTCATTAAAAGAAATCGATAGGAGATAGGCTTCCGTAGAGAATTTTGTGCTCTTTCAAGTTAAGTATATATTCTAGTTTGTGCGTCCTTATAAGACAATGATGAAATACTGACAAATCGTGGCGAAAAGATATGTATGTGCGCAACACTTTGCAGGATTTAAAAGAAAAAGTAGTCATAGGTTACATTTCTTAGGAAGTAATAATTCACTGTTCGGGACTTAGAAGAGATATAGCTGAAGTAAACTGTAAGTCATATAACATTCTGTGTAAAACGTAATGAGATGTTCATAAATCCATTACTGCAAAACTTTTGGGTATTGTCTTTCGAAATTGTGGCCACATCTAACGCTGAATGACATTTTAATAAATCAGATAAAATGCCTGATGGAGGTTGCCAGTGTTTATTATACGCAGAAGATATTACGAAAAGGTTGCTGAATACAATGAGTATCACTATGACACATTAAAGTAACTTACTACTAAAGTCATTAGGCCAAAACCTAGTAGTTAAAATTCAGTTCAGTAGCACAACAATTTTCGCCGGCATCCAAATACGTGAATGACCTTCCTGCTTGGAAGGCACTTCTTAACCGATGAGTCTGGCATAGTGACTATTTTATGTTTGAAAACAGGTTCAGTTTTCCGGTGAGTTTCGGAAAACTGTAGACTAGGCAGCAGCTTACAATTTAAACTAAAGAAGACAAAACTTCAAGGGAGTACTCATACGTTAATGTTATCATGAAAGGCAGCTAAAGAGGACGTACAACTTAAGTGACATGATCAGAAAAATGTACTTAATCTTACAGGCTAATACCAACAAAACCAATTTCTCCCCCACCTTTATTTTTGAAACGCTCGGCTTGTTCCACCTTTATTTATAGATTAGACTGTCTATGCTAATTTTTTCAGGCAGTGTATTTCCTACCTTTCAAGTTCATGTTTACATCGTCTTTTTTCTGGTGACATGCACTTAGTCTCAACACTTAATCCACTTCATTTCTGACCAAGAACTCAAACTTAGAACGAAGGTGCCACTTGAGGACATAATGCTGGGAGTTCAGCTATGCCTGACTTCCACAGCATTTAAATTTCAGGGGAAAATATGCAAACGAACTGAGGGAGTTTCTATGGGGTCAACCATATCCCCGGCTGTGGCAGGTATATTCGTGGATAGGTAGGAAAAGATAGTGATTGAAACGTTCAGCCCCACCCCAAAACTATGGTGGAGGTATGTAGATGACACACTCACTATAGTTATAACACAGGATATAGATAGATTTTTCTAACACGTTAACTCAAAGGTGAAGGCAGTTCAGTTCACTTAAGAATTAGAATGTCAGGAAGGGGAGCTTCCAATGTTAGACTGTTTTTCGATATTAGGATTTCCGATCATCCCATCATAGGTCAGTGAAAAGTAGGACTGGTGAAATGTTTAAATAATAGAGTACAAAAACTAAGTAGTACCAAGGGAAATCTAAGACAGGTTGTCAGCAACGTCTCGTAAACCGTCAATGCCCAGCTCATGCTACGCTGGTACTGACGCTGTTCCTTGAAGTTTCTCAGAAACGCTTAGTAATAACGGACGCAGAATCCAAAACACCGATTGGCCACTCGAGAATTCTTTATTGTAACACCAACATATAGCCAACTTTAAAACTAAGCTTTAAATCTAAGGTCTATGAACAAATATTACAATAATAAATCATAATATTACTTCTGACGGTTTTCTGGTGACTTCTTTCTGAGCACCGTCCGATGAGACGAAGACTGGTGTATTGATGCCTCCGCGAAAATTGGGGAAGTTGGTTTTGAGCAAACAACCATAAATTGATCGTTCAATCTTCAACTTCATTGACAAATAATCTATAATATATACATGAAAATCTGTAAACATGTGTTGATTTCCTTAATGAATGATCTTTTGCCTGACCCTTGTCTTATGTTGTTGCACTAGTACCACAACACCTATGACCAGGAAGCGAAATGTTGCTGAAATCTTTGTAACTTCGGAAATGTATCAAAGTCTGTGGGAAACTATCCCGCCGGTACGCGTTAGCGGCAACCGTCGCCAGTGGCGCTATCCACCTACTTTACATTCGTGATATGGTCAACCAGACACGACACCTAGTTGACACAGGCGCCGAAGTCAGCGTCCTTCCTTCTATAGCAGCAGATCGACAGAAGGAACCTACCTTCAACTTACAGGCTGCAAATGGAAAACCAGTCACAACACTTAGTAAGAAATACGTCCATCTGAACGTGGGTTTACGCAAACCTATTCACTGGATTTTCCTTCTCGCCGACGTCGCCATGCCCATCATTGGCACGGACCTACTTAAACATCATGATTTACTCGTAGACGTTCGCCGAAAACGACTGATTGACAATACTACTAGCCTGTCCATCAAAGGCATCGCCTACATAGGCCCCAGCTTGTCATCCGTTAAGATAAAGGTAATCCTTGATCCAGCTTTTCGACCCATTGTTGACAAATATCCGGATCTTAACTGCCCGTTTTACTGCCTACGTGTATATCCAGTGATGTTATGCATCACATCATAACTTCAGGGCAATCCATGACATCTAGAGGATGACGACTAGCTCCTGACAAACTGAGACTCGCTAGAGATGAGTTCGACCATATTCTCACCCTTGGAATCATTCGGCCATCGAATAGCCCATGGGCATCCTAACTGCATACGGTGCCTACAAAGGATAGCAACGATTGGCTAAACATTGGTGATAACCGGCGAGTAAACGCCGAACCAACCCCTGATTGCTACCCGTTGCCTCATATACACGACTTGATGGCACCATTATCTGGTGCATCTATATTCTCGGAAATCGACTTGGTTAAAGCGTGCAACCAAATCCTGATGGGAACAGAAGACATTCCGAAAAAGACTATCATTACGCCTTTCGGAACTTTTGAATTTCTGTGTATGCCATTCAGTCTCCGAAACGCAGCCTAAATATTCCAACTCTTCATCGACGAAGTATTTTGCGGTCTCGACTTTGTATACGCATACTTAGACGACTGCCTCATTGCCATTCCAGACGAGGAAACTCACTTTAAACACTTGGACTTGGCATTCGAAAGATTCCGACAACATGGTGTTATCATTAATATTCAAAAGTGTCAGACAGGCGTTGACTTCCTGGGTCACACCATTGACTGCAAGGGCATTCGCCCACTGGCTAGTAAAGTTGAAGCGATACTGAAACTTCCAGAACCGCAGACAGTGAAAAGTCTGCAAACTTTCAACGCCTGGTAAGTCATTACCGACGGTTTATTCCCAATTATGCCTCTCTGATTCAGTCATTAGCAGACCTTCTTCAAGGGAATAACAAGTTCATCGAACTCGACGTGGCTGCTCAAAATGCTTTCACTCAGGTTGAAAAAGCTGTCGCGGACGTCACACTTCTGATGCATCAGGATCCAACGGCACCCTTATGTATCTCGGTTGAAGCGTCAGACACTACAATCTGCGAAGTTCTGTAAAAACTGGTTAACAGAGAGTGGCGCCTCGAGAAAGAGACGCCTTCAGTTAGCAGAAACGAAGTAAGCGCTTTCGGCAGAGAACTTCTGGCTATGTACTGCGCTACACGTAATTTTCGACATTCAATAATAATAATAATTTTATTTTCATATAAACATAAATTTACATGAAAATGCATGCCATTTTTACAGGCACGATCAAGTATGTTATAATGTCAAATCTTAAATTGTCTACAAGTTAATAATGTTTCAACAGTTAAATATTTGATATATATATATATATATATATAATTACACTCACTGTCTGAACCAGGCCGTATAGTTATTGAATTGTACAGTTGTCCTCCAGGTTGAGCGGGAAAATCGACTTCGTTTCGTTTTCATTCCGTGTTTGTAGTCATACGATAACCAACCAATATCGAGGTAAGTACAACGTTTACAAGGGATTGGAAGCTGTTTTAGAAAAGTTAAAGTGCTAAGGTGAAACATTAAAGTGTAATAGATTAAGTGAGTGAAATATATCATTAATAAACACATTTATGTAGAAAACAGAATGGGGAAGTAATTAATCCTTAGGCCGACAACGTTCATTTGCAATGTATAATAAAACCAATATATTTTGTACTATCATGATGTCCACTTTTGGCTTTAATACAATTATTTTCAAGCCAGTTGTTTTTATTTCATGCCTCTTTGTCTATTTGGTGCACAACCGTACCCTCCAGAGAATAGGAATAGAATAAGTCGAATCAAATTCATAAAGAGCTATAAAATGTTAGGTTTAGTGGAATATAATGGGGATCAAGTAAAGACGTTATTGGAAAATGAATGAGACAAGATATTGTGAAGTGGTATTTAAAGATCTGACGATGGATAGCAAGTTAATTTATAAGATGCCCCATAAATCTGTGCAGATCCCACATGGTCGCATCTCAACAATAGGCTGAGCGAATGGTATATATTTACAGGTAGAAGCATGATCTGTCAAGGCGTTCATTATTATCTTTTTCAAGATAAAGATCTAAGCCCTCATAAAAATCATGAAAATCTCGAGCCTTCAAATTGCGTATTGCTGTTCCTGCAGAATGGGGTGATTCACCTTAGTGACCACCACCATATCTACTGATCAGCTAGCACCACCCTCTTTCCTTTTTTGATGTTAGGCTCTGAGACTATGATTATTATGGCTACCGCAAATATATTGTTTGGTACCAGACATGTTCGTACCCCATATTCCATCTCCCTAGCTTTCTTAATGAGTGCTTCCAATAGGTCACCACGTACATCTTTACGAACATATTATATATGTGTGCATGCATCCTAATGAACAGATTACTTTATAAGAAGTCAAAAACTTAAAGAGTAAAACGAATAGGTATTGTGAATAGTGGAACAAGATTTAGCAGAACACTATAGTTAAGGTTCAATTTAGGTAGTATGGACTGAAGGTAAGGTCGGTTGGCAGGACTTAGAGTACTTATATATAGTAAACATCTGACATTGCAAAGTAACGTGTCTAGACATATTATAAAAAGATATTAACATGGAACCAACAAAATTTTGGCATTTGGTTAACAATACTGCAGTGTGTGTATACTGAAGAATGGTAGATAGTCTACAGGGAGCCGTAGAGTAAATCAAACCATATATGATAAGAGTATAATCAATAATATAATTCGTATAACAAATAATACATTAGGCTCAATAATTGAGTGTTATAAGGTAAACAAGCGTGGTAAACCAAGAGAACATTTGATGCATAAATATTTTAATCATTTTAAGTATTTTAATGACAATCTAATTTAAGAATTGAACATGTGTGATTAATAAGTATTATTATATTAGTATATACATATGTAAAACGTTAAAGGTGTGGATGCTATTACAATTATTTCCAGTGTTACTTTTACCAACACAACTTAGTGAAAATTATAGAGAATAGAAATCAGTAAATTAGTTAACGTTCGCTGCGTGAGTATTAGAGTCGAGATATACGTATGTGACTATACTGAAGACTGGACTGGCCTTCAATTTCCGTTCTACCAACAGTTGTGGTCTTTTAGACGAGCTAGGGTGGACATGTTAAAGTGTCTTTCTAGGCTCCGTTTGAACCCACCAGGGTTTTCACTACATCTTATTTCAGGTGGTAGTTGGTTCCAAAGAGTGCAATATTTTATGGTGAAAAAGTTTGCCCTAATGGATTTTCTGTGGGTAGCCACCTTGACAAGGTAGTCGTGGTTTCACAGCTGATATGATTTAATATTTTCCCACGTTATGGATGAGTTACTATAGCAGTGTTTCCTAATGACTTTGAAGAGTAGAAATAGGTTGCACTTCACTCTCCTTAACCACAGAGGCTCTAATTTCAGACGTACACACCTGTCAACATATTCCACTTGCTGGTCGAACCCTATTATGCGTTTCGTGAGGAATCTCTGGACACTTTCGATTTTTTTTCTGTCTACAGACCTGAGGTTACTAAATAGGAAAGCACAATATTCAAGTTTGGGACGGATACATGTCCTATATATAGCTAATCTTGCTTCTTGGGTGTAGAAGTTACGCAGTACGAAGCCAGTAAGTCGTTTACAGTTAGATGCAACCTTGTTTGCATGATCGGAAAAGGATAAATCTGAGTATGTTATCCCGAGATCTGTGACTGCGTTCAGTTTTGAGAGGAGCTTACCGTACATATATAGACACATTATCGGTTTCCAGCGTCCAAGGTGGGTTATCCCGCACTTGTCTGGGTTGAAAGTCAGTTGCCACTTTTCGCTCCAATCGCCTAGATCATTTAAGTCTTGTTGGATCTTGTTTTCGACGCTCATATCACCGTACCCATAATCATATACTATTCAGTGGAGGGTAGTGAATTCATAATTTTTACGAACCTCCGACGTACTCTCTAAACTCACCTTCAGATAAGTATTCACCTAGGGAATCACGACAACTCGATTACGTTTCACAGTTTACATCTGATATTTGACATGTACCCGGAGTGAAAAACACTGTGGCAGATGCCTTGTCGCGCATTTATTCCCTCACCCAAATCTACGGCATAGACCCTGTGAAACTGGTTGGTCTTCAAAAAGAAGATGCTGAGCCCCAACATGAGTTGTCGAAAACAACTCTGCAATTAGCCGGAAAACCCTTAGGTGTGGGAAGAGACAGTATTCTATGTGACCTTTCCACGACTGCTCATTCCCCTTTGTGCCTAAGAGTTATCGCCGTAACCTCTTCACTATGTTGCATGGCATGTCCCACCCAGGAATTGAAACCAGCGTCAAGCTCGTAACTAGTCGGTTTTTTGGCAGGCTTTAAGTAAAGAAGTAAGGGAATGGGCGCACACGTGCTTAGCTTGTCAAAAGTGCAAGGTAGTAAGAGACACCAAAAGCCCTTGTCAACGTAGTTGAAGACTGAACGATCAATTCGTGGTTGTTTGCTCAAACCTAACTCCATATTTTTCGCGGGAATACGACATTCATCGTCTCATCGTTCGCAGTTCATTGGAGGAGAAAAAACTATCAGAAGTATTATCGTGATTTACTGTTAGAACATTTATTCTTAGACTTTGTGTACAATAACTTAATTGTTGGCTCTATATTGGTGCAAGAATAAACGGTTCTTGAGTCACCAATTTGCGTTCTTTTTTTGCGTTGGTTATTACGCATAGTTCCTGAAAGTCTTCCAAGTCCAGTGTAGTTAGTGTTATAACTGCAATGAGTTAAGGTAAAACCCCGTCGCCAATTTGTTATAACTGTAGGGAATTGAATGAAGACGTTGTCACCTTGTTCTGTCTGCGCCTGAACTAATCTGCCTATCTGCTTGTCGTACCTTCCGATTTAGTAAAGCACGCAAATATCAAAAGACAAAGGCTGGACTGTGACTGTGTATTGAAGTGCAACCACGACAAAGAAAGCCATGGTATTTATACATTTTACAACAATATGGACAGTTAACAGCATTTGAAATAATTGATCTTAATAGCCAATAACAAAGTGCGTGAAAGATGATAATATACCATATGTGCGAGATTGACAGTCACTACCAAAATGTGTGAGAATGATAATATACCATATATACAAGATTAACAGTCACTACCAAAATGTGTGAGAATGATAATATACCATATATACAAGATTAACAGTCAATACCAAAATATGTGGGATCCTATCACCTCTCCCCGTAAAGAGTGTAGGACTTGCTTTTTGGATCTATTTGAAAAGGTTTCGGAGCTCTTCTTTGTCGAGTTGACCTTTGCGTGGTACTGGATAGAGCGTGATCTGTGTGTTTGACACATAACTGTCCTTTTACATTCGTACGATAATGCAGCAAGAATTTATCCAAAATTTCTTCTGTTGTTCCCTCCCCCTTCGCTTTTGCATAAGCACGCTTAAAGGTGTCGACGAAACGTTCAGTCTGTCCATTCGATTGGGGATGATACGGGGGGCTACGAATATGCTGGATGCCAAACAGTTTGCAGCAACCAAGTTTGTCCTGGAAGACAGAAGCGTGCTTTTGACGAAGGCGTTGCAAGAGAGATTGATCAGATACATCTCCGGGAACAACGTTGTGTGGTGAAGACAAAACATTAGAGCATACTGAATTTAATGGTACATTAAAGATATGGAGCTTGTCTAACCAGTCAAGACCAAGCAAATTCAAATCATGGTAGTTTGTAACGTAACATACACCATTGAAGTGATGCTCACCAAACTGAACCTGGCAATTTATCTCACCCACGAGTTTCAGTATATCTCCAGAGACATTCTTGGCGACATGCTCGGTCGGCAGAATCTGTGGGCAACCAAGTTTGCGCCACGTAGTTCGGGAAATTACGGTGATATCTGATGCCGTATCCAACTGAAGACGAATACGTTTGCCGTTAATATCTAGTGTAATGTACTTACGTTTGCTGGCGAACTCGACTTTGGAAGTTGTATAAATGGTCTGTACTCGAGGAGATTGTTTCGGCTCAAAACGACTACTTCTGTTCCTCACCGAAGAATTTTTCTGCGGTGTACAGTAACCCTCCTTATGTCCAAAACGGTGACAATTACGGCATTTATGCTTCTTGAAAGGACAGAACTTGACAAAATGCCACGAACCACAGTGCCAGCACACTGAAGGAGGTTTAGCTGAATTTTGAGACTGACGTTCTGTGTGCTTAACGGTGATCGGAGGACTTTCCACTGTGTTAATCGAAACAAATTCAGACGACTGTCGTTTGCACTCCACCATAGCAGTATCGTGCTTCAAGTTGATTAAACGTAGGCATTCTGCTGTCACCATTTGTAAAGTCATTTTCGGGTCTTGTTCCACGAGTGACAGAAGTCGAGTTCGTATGTCAGTATCTTCTGGGTTCTTCAACCCACAAATAAAAATCAAACACTTGAACTGATCTGATGTCATTTCGTGTGGTTTGAACCTTTCACATTCCTTGTTCACTTTGCCAGCGTAAGTGACATAATCATCGGAAGGCATTTTTGTCAACTGAAAACATTGATACCGAATATTAAACATGGATGACTGTTCACCAAAGATTTGTGATAAAACGGTGACTGTCTCATCGAATGATAACTCATGTGGGTTCTTGGGCAGAATGAAGTTAACATATCTGTTGTGCTCAACAGTACCAAGTTTTCTTAGTAACAATCGGACTTTGGCAGCATCATCAAACATGTAGCATTCAATACGGAAAACGTCTTCGTAACGATTGAACCATGCATCAAATACGAGACCAGATATTGGGTCGTAGTTGAACTCACTAATGGAATTTGAGATGCTTTCATATTTGTCAGAATGAGATGTTGATGGAACTTGAATGGACAGCTTCTGAGTGAGAGCTTCGATTAATTTTAGTTGAGCTGCTTCATTCTGAACTTGCTGCTGCTGCAAGATAGATTTGAGATCGTCCAGAGAGATAGACATTGTAATTGGGTTGTAATTAACACAGTCAAAAATGTTCTATAGCTGCGCTGAACAGAATAAAAACTGTCGTCGTTTGCTTGTTATAACTGCATTGAATTAAGGTAAAACCCCGTCGCCAATTTGTTATAACTGTAGGGAATTGAATGAAGACGTTTTCACCTTGTTCTGTCTGCGCCTGAACTAATCTGCCTATCTGCTTGTCGTACCTTCCGATTTAGTAAAGCACGCAAATATCAAAAGACAAAGGCTGGACTGTGACTGTGTATTGAAGTGCAACCACGACAAAGAAAGCCATGGTATTTATACATTTTACAACAATATGGACAGCTAACAGCATTTGAAATAATTGATCTTAATAGCCAATAACAAAGTGCGTGAAAGATGATAATATACCATATGTGCGAGATTGACAGTCACTACCAAAATGTGTGAGAATGATAATATACCATATATACAAGATTAACAGTCACTACCAAAATGTGTGAGAATGATAATATACCATATATACAAGATTAACAGTCACTACCAAAATGTGTGAGAATGATAATATACCATATATACAAGATTAACAGTCAATACCAAAATATGTGGGATCCTATCACCTCTCCCCGTAAAGAGTGTAGGACTTGCTTTTTGGATCTATTTGAAAAGGTTTCGGAGCTCTTCTTTGTCGAGTTGACCTTTGCGTGGTACTGGATAGAGCGTGATCTGTGTGTTTGACACATAACTGTCCTTTTACATTCGTACGATAATGCAGCAAGAATTTATCCAAAATTTCTTCTGTTGTTCCCTCCCCCTTCGCTTTTGCATAAGCACGCTTAAAGGTGTCGACGAAACGTTCAGTCTGTCCATTCGATTGGGGATGATACGGGGGGCTACGAATATGCTGGATGCCAAACAGTTTGCAGCAACCAAGTTTGTCCTGGAAGACAGAAGCGTGCTTTTGACGACGGCGTTGCAAGAGAGATTGATCAGATACATCTCCGGGAACAACGTTGTGTGGTGAAGACGAAACATTAGAGCATACTGAATTTAATGGTACATTAAAGATATGGAGCTTGTCTAACCAGTCAAGACCAAGCAAATTCAAATCATGGTAGTTTGTAACGTAACATACACCATTGAAGTGATGCTCACCAAACTGAACCTGGCAATTTATCTCACCCACGAGTTTCAGTATATCTCCAGAGACATTCTTGGCGACATGCTCGGTCGGCAGAATCTGTGGGCAACCAAGTTTGCGCCACGTAGTTCGGGAAATTACGGTGATATCTGATGCCGTATCCAACTGAAGACGAATACGTTTGCCGTTAATATCTAGTGTAATGTACTTACGTTTGCTGGCGAACTCGACTTTGGAAGTTGTATAAATGGTCTGTACTCGAGGAGATTGTTTCGGCTCAAAACGACTACTTCTGTTCCTCACCGAAGAATTTTTCTGCGGTGTACAGTAACCCTCCTTATGTCCAAAACGGTGACAATTACGGCATTTATGCTTCTTGAAAGGACAGAACTTGACAAAATGCCACGAACCACAGTGCCAGCACACTGAAGGAGGTTTAGCTGAATTTTGAGACTGACGTTCTGTGTGCTTAACGGTGATCGGAGGACTTTCCACTGTGTTAATCGAAACAAATTCAGACGACTGTCGTTTGCACTCCACCATAGCAGTATCGTGCTTCAAGTTGATTAAACGTAGGCATTCTGCTGTCACCATTTGTAAAGTCATTTTCGGGTCTTGTTCCACGAGTGACAGAAGTCGAGTTCGTATGTCAGTATCTTCTGGGTTCTTCAACCCACAAATAAAAATCAAACACTTGAACTGATCTGATGTCATTTCGTGTGGTTTGAACCTTTCACATTCCTTGTTCACTTTGCCAGCGTAAGTGACATAATCATCGGAAGGCATTTTTGTCAACTGAAAACATTGATACCGAATATTAAACATGGATGACTGTTCACCAAAGATTTGTGATAAAACGGTGACTGTCTCATCGAATGATAACTCACGTGGGTTCTTGGGCAGAATGAAGTTAACATATCTGTTGTGCTCAACAGTACCAAGTTTTCTTAGTAACAATCGGACTTTGGCAGCATCATCAAACATGTAGCATTCAATACGGAAAACGTCTTCGTAACGATTGAACCATGCATCAAATACGAGACCAGATATTGGGTCGTAGTTGAACTCACTAATGGAATTTGAGATGCTTTCATATTTGTCAGAATGAGATGTTGATGGAACTTGAATGGACAGCTTCTGAGTGAGAGCTTCGATTAATTTTAGTTGAGCTGCTTCATTCTGAACCTGCTGCTGCTGCAAGATAGATTTGAGATCGTCCAGAGAGATAGACATTGTAATTGGGTTGTAATTAACACAGTCAAAAATGTTCTATAGCTGCGCTGAACAGAATAAAAACTGTCGTCGTTTGCTTGTTATAACTGCATTGAATTAAGGTAAAACCCCGTCGCCAATTTGTTATAACTGTAGGGAATTGAATGAAGACGTTTTCACCTTGTTCTGTCTGCGCCTGAACTAATCTGCCTATCTGCTTGTCGTACCTTCCGATTTAGTAAAGCACGCAAATATCAAAAGACAAAGGCTGGACTGTGACTGTGTATTGAAGTGCAACAACGACAAAGAAAGCCATGGTATTTATACATTTTACAACAATATGGACAGCTAACAGCATTTGAAATAATTGATCTTAATAGCCAATAACAAAGTGCGTGAAAGATGATAATATACCATATGTGCGAGATTGACAGTCACTACCAAAATGTGTGAGAATGATAATATACCATATATACAAGATTAACAGTCACTACCAAAATGTGTGAGAATGATAATATACCATATATACAAGATTAACAGTCAATACCAAAATATGTGGGATCCTATCACCTCTCCCCGTAAAGAGTGTAGGACTTGCTTTTTGGATCTATTTGAAAAGGTTTCGGAGCTCTTCTTTGTCGAGTTGACCTTTGCGTGGTACTGGATAGAGCGTGATCTGTGTGTTTGACACATAACTGTCCTTTTACATTCGTACGATAATGCAGCAAGAATTTATCCAAAATTTCTTCTGTTGTTCCCTCCCCCTTCGCTTTTGCATAAGCACGCTTAAAGGTGTCGACGAAACGTTCAGTCTGTCCATTCGATTGGGGATGATACGGGGGGCTACGAATATGCTGGATGCCAAACAGTTTGCAGCAACCAAGTTTGTCCTGGAAGACAGAAGCGTGCTTTTGACGAAGGCGTTGCAAGAGAGATTGATCAGATACATCTCCGGGAACAACGTTGTGTGGTGAAGACAAAACATTAGAGCATACTGAATTTAATGGTACATTAAAGATATGGAGCTTGTCTAACCAGTCAAGACCAAGCAAATTCAAATCATGGTAGTTTGTAACGTAACATACACCATTGAAGTGATGCTCACCAAACTGAACCTGGCAATTTATCTCACCCACGAGTTTCAGTATATCTCCAGAGACATTCTTGGCGACATGCTCGGTCGGCAGAATCTGTGGGCAACCAAGTTTGCGCCACGTAGTTCGGGAAATTACGGTGATATCTGATGCCGTATCCAACTGAAGACGAATACGTTTGCCGTTAATATCTAGTGTAATGTACTTACGTTTGCTGGCGAACTCGACTTTGGAAGTTGTATAAATGGTCTGTACTCGAGGAGATTGTTTCGGCTCAAAACGACTACTTCTGTTCCTCACCGAAGAATTTTTCTGCGGTGTACAGTAACCCTCCTTATGTCCAAAACGGTGACAATTACGGCATTTATGCTTCTTGAAAGGACAGAACTTGACAAAATGCCACGAACCACAGTGCCAGCACACTGAAGGAGGTTTAGCTGAATTTTGAGACTGACGTTCTGTGTGCTTAACGGTGATCGGAGGACTTTCCACTGTGTTAATCGAAACAAATTCAGACGACTGTCGTTTGCACTCCACCATAGCAGTATCGTGCTTCAAGTTGATTAAACGTAGGCATTCTGCTGTCACCATTTGTAAAGTCATTTTCGGGTCTTGTTCCACGAGTGACAGAAGTCGAGTTCGTATGTCAGTATCTTCTGGGTTCTTCAACCCACAAATAAAAATCAAACACTTGAACTGATCTGATGTCATTTCGTGTGGTTTGAACCTTTCACATTCCTTGTTCACTTTGCCAGCGTAAGTGACATAATCATCGGAAGGCATTTTTGTCAACTGAAAACATTGATACCGAATATTAAACATGGATGACTGTTCACCAAAGATTTGTGATAAAACGGTGACTGTCTCATCGAATGATAACTCATGTGGGTTCTTGGGCAGAATGAAGTTAACATATCTGTTGTGCTCAACAGTACCAAGTTTTCTTAGTAACAATCGGACTTTGGCAGCATCATCAAACATGTAGCATTCAATACGGAAAACGTCTTCGTAACGATTGAACCATGCATCAAATACGAGACCAGATATTGGGTCGTAGTTGAACTCACTAATGGAATTTGAGATGCTTTCATATTTGTCAGAATGAGATGTTGATGGAACTTGAATGGACAGCTTCTGAGTGAGAGCTTCGATTAATTTTAGTTGAGCTGCTTCATTCTGAACCTGCTGCTGCTGCAAGATAGATTTGAGATCGTCCAGAGAGATAGACATTGTAATTGGGTTGTAATTAACACAGTCAAAAATGTTCTATAGCTGCGCTGAACAGAATAAAAACTGTCGTCGTTTGCTTGTTATAACTGCATTGAATTAAGGTAAAACCCCGTCGCCAATTTGTTATAACTGTAGGGAATTGAATGAAGACGTTTTCACCTTGTTCTGTCTGCGCCTGAACTAATCTGCCTATCTGCTTGTCGTACCTTCCGATTTAGTAAAGCACGCAAATATCAAAAGACAAAGGCTGGACTGTGACTGTGTATTGAAGTGCAACAACGACAAAGAAAGCCATGGTATTTATACATTTTACAACAATATGGACAGCTAACAGCATTTGAAATAATTGATCTTAATAGCCAATAACAAAGTGCGTGAAAGATGATAATATACCATATGTGCGAGATTGACAGTCACTACCAAAATGTGTGAGAATGATAATATACCATATATACAAGATTAACAGTCACTACCAAAATGTGTGAGAATGATAATATACCATATATACAAGATTAACAGTCACTACCAAAATGTGTGAGAATGATAATATACCATATATACAAGATTAAACAGTCAATACCAAAATATGCGGGATCCTATCACCTCTCCCCGTAAAGAGTGTAGGACTTGCTTTTTGGATCTATTTGAAAAGGTTTCGGAGCTCTTCTTTGTCGAGTTGACCTTTGCGTGGTACTGGATAGAGCGTGATCTGTGTGTTTGACACATAACTGTCCTTTTACATTCGTACGATAATGCAGCAAGAATTTATCCAAAATTTCTTCTGTTGTTCCCTCCCCCTTCGCTTTTGCATAAGCACGCTTAAAGGTGTCGACGAAACGTTCAGTCTGTCCATTCGATTGGGGATGATACGGGGGGCTACGAATATGCTGGATGCCAAACAGTTTGCAGCAACCAAGTTTGTCCTGGAAGACAGAAGCGTGCTTTTGACGAAGGCGTTGCAAGAGAGATTGATCAGATACATCTCCGGGAACAACGTTGTGTGGTGAAGACAAAACATTAGAGCATACTGAATTTAATGGTACATTAAAGATATGGAGCTTGTCTAACCAGTCAAGACCAAGCAAATTCAAATCATGGTAGTTTGTAACGTAACATACACCATTGAAGTGATGCTCACCAAACTGAACCTGGCAATTTATCTCACCCACGAGTTTCAGTATATCTCCAGAGACATTCTTGGCGACATGCTCGGTCGGCAGAATCTGTGGGCAACCAAGTTTGCGCCACTTAGTTCGGGAAATTACGGTGATATCTGATGCCGTATCCAACTGAAGACGAATACGTTTGCCGTTAATATCTAGTGTAATGTACTTACGTTTGCTGGCGAACTCGACTTTGGAAGTTGTATAAATGGTCTGTACTCGAGGAGATTGTTTCGGCTCAAAACGACTACTTCTGTTGCTCACCGAAGAATTTTTCTGCGGTGTACAGTAACCCTCCTTATGTCCAAAACGGTGACAATTTCGGCATTTATGCTTCTTGAAAGGACAGAACTTGACAAAATGCCACGAACCACAGTGCCAGCACACTGAAGGAGGTTTAGCTGAATTTTGAGACTGACGTTCTGTGTGCTTAACGGTGATCGGAGGACTTTCCACTGTGTTAATCGAAACAAATTCAGACGACTGTCGTTTGCACTCCACCATAGCAGTATCGTGCTTCAAGTTGATTAAACGTAGGCATTCTGCTGTCACCATTTGTAAAGTCATTTTCGGGTCTTGTTCCACGAGTGACAGAAGTCGAGTTCGTATGTCAGTATCTTCTGGGTTCTTCAACCCACAAATAAAAATCAAACACTTGAACTGATCTGATGTCATTTCGTGTGGTTTGAACCTTTCACATTCCTTGTTCACTTTGCCAGCGTAAGTGACATAATCATCGGAAGGCATTTTTGTCAACTGAAAACATTGATACCGAATATTAAACATGGATGACTGTTCACCAAAGATTTGTGATAAAACGGTGACTGTCTCATCGAATGATAACTCACGTGGGTTCTTGGGCAGAATGAAGTTAACATATCTGTTGTGCTCAACAGTACCAAGTTTTCTTAGTAACAATCGGACTTTGGCAGCATCATCAAACATGTAGCATTCAATACGGAAAACGTCTTCGTAACGATTGAACCATGCATCAAATACGAGACCAGATATTGGGTCGTAGTTGAACTCACTAATGGAATTTGAGATGCTTTCATATTTGTCAGAATGAGATGTTGATGGAACTTGAATGGACAGCTTCTGAGTGAGAGCTTCGATTAATTTTAGTTGAGCTGCTTCATTCTGAACCTGCTGCTGCTGCAAGATAGATTTGAGATCGTCCAGAGAGATAGACATTGTAATTGGGTTGTAATTAACACAGTCAAAAATGTTCTATAGCTGCGCTGAACAGAATAAAAACTGTCGTCGTTTGCTTGTTATAACTGCATTGAATTAAGGTAAAACCCCGTCGCCAATTTGTTATAACTGTAGGGAATTGAATGAAGACGTTGTCACCTTGTTCTGTCTGCGCCTGAACTAATCTGCCTATCTGCTTGTCGTACCTTCCGATTTAGTAAAGCACGCAAATATCAAAAGACAAAGGCTGGACTGTGACTGTGTATTGAAGTGCAACAACGACAAAGAAAGCCATGGTATTTATACATTTTACAACAATATGGACAGTTAACAGCATTTGAAATAATTGATCTTAATAGCCAATAACAAAGTGCGTGAAAGATGATAATATACCATATGTGCGAGATTGACAGTCACTACCAAAATGTGTGAGAATGATAATATACCATATATACAAGATTAACAGTCACTACCAAAATGTGTGAGAATGATAATATACCATATATACAAGATTAACAGTCACTACCAAAATGTGTGAGAATGATAGTATACCATATATACAAGATTAACAGTCAATACCAAAATATGTGGGATCCTATCACCTCTCCCCGTAAAGAGTGTAGGACTTGCTTTTTGGATCTATTTGAAAAGGTTTCGGAGCTCTTCTTTGTCGAGTTGACCTTTGCGTGGTACTGGATAGAGCGTGATCTGTGTGTTTGACACATAACTGTCCTTTTACATTCGTACGATAATGCAGCAAGAATTTATCCAAAATTTCTTCTGTTGTTCCCTCCCCCTTCGCTTTTGCATAAGCACGCTTAAAGGTGTCGACGAAACGTTCAGTCTGTCCATTCGATTGGGGATGATACGGGGGGCTACGAATATGCTGGATGCCAAACAGTTTGCAGCAACCAAGTTTGTCCTGGAAGACAGAAGCGTGCTTTTGACGAAGGCGTTGCAAGAGAGATTGATCAGATACATCTCCGGGAACAACGTTGTGTGGTGAAGACGAAACATTAGAGCATACTGAATTTAATGGTACATTAAAGATATGGAGCTTGTCTAACCAGTCAAGACCAAGCAAATTCAAATCATGGTAGTTTGTAACGTAACATACACCATTGAAGTGATGCTCACCAAACTGAACCTGGCAATTTATCTCACCCACGAGTTTCAGTATATCTCCAGAGACATTCTTGGCGACATGCTCGGTCGGCAGAATCTGTGGGCAACCAAGTTTGCGCCACGTAGTTCGGGAAATTACGGTGATATCTGATGCCGTATCCAACTGAAGACGAATACGTTTGCCGTTAATATCTAGTGTTATGTACTTACGTTTGCTGGCGAACTCGACTTTGGAAGTTGTATAAATGGTCTGTACTCGAGGAGATTGTTTCGGCTCAAAACGACTACTTCTGTTCCTCACCGAAGAATTTTTCTGCGGTGTACAGTAACCCTCCTTATGTCCAAAACGGTGACAATTACGGCATTTATGCTTCTTGAAAGGACAGAACTTGACAAAATGCCACGAACCACAGTGCCAGCACACTGAAGGAGGTTTAGCTGAATTTTGAGACTGACGTTCTGTGTGCTTAACGGTGATCGGAGGACTTTCCACTGTGTTAATCGAACCAAATTCAGACGACTGTCGTTTGCACTCCACCATAGCAGTATCGTGCTTCAAGTTGATTAAACGTAGGCATTCTGCTGTCACCATTTGTAAAGTCATTTTCGGGTCTTGTTCCACGAGTGACAGAAGTCGAGTTCGTATGTCAGTATCTTCTGGGTTCTTCAACCCACAAATAAAAATCAAACACTTGAACTGATCTGATGTCATTTCGTGTGGTTTGAACCTTTCACATTCCTTGTTCACTTTGCCAGCGTAAGTGACATAATCATCGGAAGGCATTTTTGTCAACTGAAAACATTGATACCGAATATTAAACATGGATGACTGTTCACCAAAGATTTGTGATAAAACGGTGACTGTCTCATCGAATGATAACTCATGTGGGTTCTTGGGCAGAATGAAGTTAACATATCTGTTGTGCTCAACAGTACCAAGTTTTCTTAGTAACAATCGGACTTTGGCAGCATCATCAAACATGTAGCATTCAATACGGAAAACGTCTTCGTAACGATTGAACCATGCATCAAATACGAGACCAGATATTGGGTCGTAGTTGAACTCACTAATGGAATTTGAGATGCTTTCATATTTGTCAGAATGAGATGTTGATGGAACTTGAATGGACAGCTTCTGAGTGAGAGCTTCGATTAATTTTAGTTGAGCTGCTTCATTCTGAACCTGCTGCTGCTGCAAGATAGATTTGAGATCGTCCAGAGAGATAGACATTGTAATTGGGTTGTAATTAACACAGTCAAAAATGTTCTATAGCTGCGCTGAACAGAATAAAAACTGTCGTCGTTTGCTTGTTATAACTGCATTGAATTAAGGTAAAACCCCGTCGCCAATTTGTTATAACTGTAGGGAATTGAATGAAGACGTTTTCACCTTGTTCTGTCTGCGCCTGAACTAATCTGCCTATCTGCTTGTCGTACCTTCCGATTTAGTAAAGCACGCAAATATCAAAAGACAAAGGCTGGACTGTGACTGTGTATTGAAGTGCAACCACGACAAAGAAAGCCATGGTATTTATACATTTTACAACAATATGGACAGTTAACAGCATTTGAAATAATTGATCTTAATAGCCAATAACAAAGTGCGTGAAAGATGATAATATACCATATGTGCGAGATTGACAGTCACTACCAAAATGTGTGAGAATGATAATATACCATATATACAAGATTAACAGTCACTACCAAAATGTGTGAGAATGATAATATACCATATATACAAGATTAACAGTCACTACCAAAATGTGTGAGAATGATAATATACCATATATGCAAGATTAACAGTCAATACCAAAATATGTGGGATCCTATCACCTCTCCCCGTAAAGAGTGTAGGACTTGCTTTTTGGATCTATTTGAAAAGGTTTCGGAGCTCTTCTTTGTCGAGTTGACCTTTGCGTGGTACTGGATAGAGCGTGATCTGTGTGTTTGACACATAACTGTCCTTTTACATTCGTACGATAATGCAGCAAGAATTTATCCAAAATTTCTTCTGTTGTTCCCTCCCCCTTCGCTTTTGCATAAGCACGCTTAAAGGTGTCGACGAAACGTTCAGTCTGTCCATTCGATTGGGGATGATACGGGGGGCTACGAATATGCTGGATGCCAAACAGTTTGCAGCAACCAAGTTTGTCCTGGAAGACAGAAGCGTGCTTTTGACGAAGGCGTTGCAAGAGAGATTGATCAGATACATCTCCGGGAACAACGTTGTGTGGTGAAGACAAAACATTAGAGCATACTGAATTTAATGGTACATTAAAGATATGGAGCTTGTCTAACCAGTCAAGACCAAGCAAATTCAAATCATGGTAGTTTGTAACGTAACATACACCATTGAAGTGATGCTCACCAAACTGAACCTGGCAATTTATCTCACCCACGAGTTTCAGTATATCTCCAGAGACATTCTTGGCGACATGCTCGGTCGGCAGAATCTGTGGGCAACCAAGTTTGCGCCACTTAGTTCGGGAAATTACGGTGATATCTGATGCCGTATCCAACTGAAGACGAATACGTTTGCCGTTAATATCTAGTGTAATGTACTTACGTTTGCTGGCGAACTCGACTTTGGAAGTTGTATAAATGGTCTGTACTCGAGGAGATTGTTTCGGCTTAAAACGACTACTTCTGTTCCTCACCGAAGAATTTTTCTGCGGTGTACAGTAACCCTCCTTATGTCCAAAACGGTGACAATTACGGCATTTATGCTTCTTGAAAGGACAGAACTTGACAAAATGCCACGAACCACAGTGCCAGCACACTGAAGGAGGTTTAGCTGAATTTTGAGACTGACGTTCTGTGTGCTTAACGGTGATCGGAGGACTTTCCACTGTGTTAATCGAAACAAATTCAGACGACTGTCGTTTGCACTCCACCATAGCAGTATCGTGCTTCAAGTTGATTAAACGTAGGCATTCTGCTGTCACCATTTGTAAAGTCATTTTCGGGTCTTGTTCCACGAGTGACAGAAGTCGAGTTCGTATGTCAGTATCTTCTGGGTTCTTCAACCCACAAATAAAAATCAAACACTTGAACTGATCTGATGTCATTTCGTGTGGTTTGAACCTTTCACATTCCTTGTTCACTTTGCCAGCGTAAGTGACATAATCATCGGAAGGCATTTTTGTCAACTGAAAACATTGATACCGAATATTAAACATGGATGACTGTTCACCAAAGATTTGTGATAAAACGGTGACTGTCTCATCGAATGATAACTCATGTGGGTTCTTGGGCAGAATGAAGTTAACATATCTGTTGTGCTCAACAGTACCAAGTTTTCTTAGTAACAATCGGACTTTGGCAGCATCATCAAACATGTAGCATTCAATACGGAAAACGTCTTCGTAACGATTGAACCATGCATCAAATACGAGACCAGATATTGGGTCGTAGTTGAACTCACTAATGGAATTTGAGATGCTTTCATATTTGTCAGAATGAGATGTTGATGGAACTTGAATGGACAGCTTCTGAGTGAGAGCTTCGATTAATTTTAGTTGAGCTGCTTCATTCTGAACCTGCTGCTGCTGCAAGATAGATTTGAGATCGTCCAGAGAGATAGACATTGTAATTGGGTTGTAATTAACACAGTCAAAAATGTTCTATAGCTGCGCTGAACAGAATAAAAACTGTCGTCGTTTGCTTGTTATAACTGCATTGAATTAAGGTAAAACCCCGTCGCCAATTTGTTATAACTGTAGGGAATTGAATGAAGACGTTGTCACCTTGTTCTGTCTGCGCCTGAACTAATCTGCCTATCTGCTTGTCGTACCTTCCGATTTAGTAAAGCACGCAAATATCAAAAGACAAAGGCTGGACTGTGACTGTGTATTGAAGTGCAACCACGACAAAGAAAGCCATGGTATTTATACATTTTACAACAATATGGACAGTTAACAGCATTTGAAATAATTGATCTTAATAGCCAATAACAAAGTGCGTGAAAGATGATAATATACCATATGTGCGAGATTGACAGTCACTACCAAAATGTGTGAGAATGATAATATACCATATATACAAGATTAACAGTCACTACCAAAATGTGTGAGAATGATAATATACCATATATACAAGATTAACAGTCACTACCAAAATGTGTGAGAATGATAATATACCATATATACAAGATTAAACAGTCAATACCAAAATATGCGGGATCCTATCACCTCTCCCCGTAAAGAGTGTAGGACTTGCTTTTTGGATCTATTTGAAAAGGTTTCGGAGCTCTTCTTTGTCGAGTTGACCTTTGCGTGGTACTGGATAGAGCGTGATCTGTGTGTTTGACACATAACTGTCCTTTTACATTCGTACGATAATGCAGCAAGAATTTATCCAAAATTTCTTCTGTTGTTCCCTCCCCCTTCGCTTTTGCATAAGCACGCTTAAAGGTGTCGACGAAACGTTCAGTCTGTCCATTCGATTGGGGATGATACGGGGGGCTACGAATATGCTGGATGCCAAACAGTTTGCAGCAACCAAGTTTGTCCTGGAAGACAGAAGCGTGCTTTTGACGAAGGCGTTGCAAGAGAGATTGATCAGATACATCTCCGGGAACAACGTTGTGTGGTGAAGACAAAACATTAGAGCATACTGAATTTAATGGTACATTAAAGATATGGAGCTTGTCTAACCAGTCAAGACCAAGCAAATTCAAATCATGGTAGTTTGTAACGTAACATACACCATTGAAGTGATGCTCACCAAACTGAACCTGGCAATTTATCTCACCCACGAGTTTCAGTATATCTCCAGAGACATTCTTGGCGACATGCTCGGTCGGCAGAATCTGTGGGCAACCAAGTTTGCGCCACTTAGTTCGGGAAATTACGGTGATATCTGATGCCGTATCCAACTGAAGACGAATACGTTTGCCGTTAATATCTAGTGTAATGTACTTACGTTTGCTGGCGAACTCGACTTTGGAAGTTGTATAAATGGTCTGTACTCGAGGAGATTGTTTCGGCTCAAAACGACTACTTCTGTTGCTCACCGAAGAATTTTTCTGCGGTGTACAGTAACCCTCCTTATGTCCAAAACGGTGACAATTTCGGCATTTATGCTTCTTGAAAGGACAGAACTTGACAAAATGCCACGAACCACAGTGCCAGCACACTGAAGGAGGTTTAGCTGAATTTTGAGACTGACGTTCTGTGTGCTTAACGGTGATCGGAGGACTTTCCACTGTGTTAATCGAAACAAATTCAGACGACTGTCGTTTGCACTCCACCATAGCAGTATCGTGCTTCAAGTTGATTAAACGTAGGCATTCTGCTGTCACCATTTGTAAAGTCATTTTCGGGTCTTGTTCCACGAGTGACAGAAGTCGAGTTCGTATGTCAGTATCTTCTGGGTTCTTCAACCCACAAATAAAAATCAAACACTTGAACTGATCTGATGTCATTTCGTGTGGTTTGAACCTTTCACATTCCTTGTTCACTTTGCCAGCGTAAGTGACATAATCATCGGAAGGCATTTTTGTCAACTGAAAACATTGATACCGAATATTAAACATGGATGACTGTTCACCAAAGATTTGTGATAAAACGGTGACTGTCTCATCGAATGATAACTCATGTGGGTTCTTGGGCAGAATGAAGTTAACATATCTGTTGTGCTCAACAGTACCAAGTTTTCTTAGTAACAATCGGACTTTGGCAGCATCATCAAACATGTAGCATTCAATACGGAAAACGTCTTCGTAACGATTGAACCATGCATCAAATACGAGACCAGATATTGGGTCGTAGTTGAACTCACTAATGGAATTTGAGATGCTTTCATATTTGTCAGAATGAGATGTTGATGGAACTTGAATGGACAGCTTCTGAGTGAGAGCTTCGATTAATTTTAGTTGAGCTGCTTCATTCTGAACCTGCTGCTGCTGCAAGATAGATTTGAGATCGTCCAGAGAGATAGACATTGTAATTGGGTTGTAATTAACACAGTCAAAAATGTTCTATAGCTGCGCTGAACAGAATAAAAACTGTCGTCGTTTGCTTGTTATAACTGCATTGAATTAAGGTAAAACCCCGTCGCCAATTTGTTATAACTGTAGGGAATTGAATGAAGACGTTGTCACCTTGTTCTGTCTGCGCCTGAACTAATCTGCCTATCTGCTTGTCGTACCTTCCGATTTAGTAAAGCACGCAAATATCAAAAGACAAAGGCTGGACTGTGACTGTGTATTGAAGTGCAACCACGACAAAGAAAGCCATGGTATTTATACATTTTACAACAATATGGACAGTTAACAGCATTTGAAATAATTGATCTTAATAGCCAATAACAAAGTGCGTGAAAGATGATAATATACCATATGTGCGAGATTGACAGTCACTACCAAAATGTGTGAGAATGATAATATACCATATATACAAGATTAACAGTCACTACCAAAATGTGTGAGAATGATAATATACCATATATACAAGATTAACAGTCACTACCAAAATATGTGAGAATGATAGTATACCATATATACAAGATTAACAGTCAATACCAAAATATGTGGGATCCTATCACCTCTCCCCGTAAAGAGTGTAGGACTTGCTTTTTGGATCTATTTGAAAAGGTTTCGGAGCTCTTCTTTGTCGAGTTGACCTTTGCGTGGTACTGGATAGAGCGTGATCTGTGTGTTTGACACATAACTGTCCTTTTACATTCGTACGATAATGCAGCAAGAATTTATCCAAAATTTCTTCTGTTGTTCCCTCCCCCTTCGCTTTTGCATAAGCACGCTTAAAGGTGTCGACGAAACGTTCAGTCTGTCCATTCGATTGGGGATGATACGGGGGGCTACGAATATGCTGGATGCCAAACAGTTTGCAGCAACCAAGTTTGTCCTGGAAGACAGAAGCGTGCTTTTGACGAAGGCGTTGCAAGAGAGATTGATCAGATACATCTCCGGGAACAACGTTGTGTGGTGAAGACAAAACATTAGAGCATACTGAATTTAATGGTACATTAAAGATATGGAGCTTGTCTAACCAGTCAAGACCAAGCAAATTCAAATCATGGTAGTTTGTAACGTAACATACACCATTGAAGTGATGCTCACCAAACTGAACCTGGCAATTTATCTCACCCACGAGTTTCAGTATATCTCCAGAGACATTCTTGGCGACATGCTCGGTCGGCAGAATCTGTGGGCAACCAAGTTTGCGCCACTTAGTTCGGGAAATTACGGTGATATCTGATGCCGTATCCAACTGAAGACGAATACGTTTGCCGTTAATATCTAGTGTAATGTACTTACGTTTGCTGGCGAACTCGACTTTGGAAGTTGTATAAATGGTCTGTACTCGAGGAGATTGTTTCGGCTCAAAACGACTACTTCTGTTGCTCACCGAAGAATTTTTCTGCGGTGTACAGTAACCCTCCTTATGTCCAAAACGGTGACAATTTCGGCATTTATGCTTCTTGAAAGGACAGAACTTGACAAAATGCCACGAACCACAGTGCCAGCACACTGAAGGAGGTTTAGCTGAATTTTGAGACTGACGTTCTGTGTGCTTAACGGTGATCGGAGGACTTTCCACTGTGTTAATCGAAACAAATTCAGACGACTGTCGTTTGCACTCCACCATAGCAGTATCGTGCTTCAAGTTGATTAAACGTAGGCATTCTGCTGTCACCATTTGTAAAGTCATTTTCGGGTCTTGTTCCACGAGTGACAGAAGTCGAGTTCGTATGTCAGTATCTTCTGGGTTCTTCAACCCACAAATAAAAATCAAACACTTGAACTGATCTGATGTCATTTCGTGTGGTTTGAACCTTTCACATTCCTTGTTCACTTTGCCAGCGTAAGTGACATAATCATCGGAAGGCATTTTTGTCAACTGAAAACATTGATACCGAATATTAAACATGGATGACTGTTCACCAAAGATTTGTGATAAAACGGTGACTGTCTCATCGAATGATAACTCATGTGGGTTCTTGGGCAGAATGAAGTTAACATATCTGTTGTGCTCAACAGTACCAAGTTTTCTTAGTAACAATCGGACTTTGGCAGCATCATCAAACATGTAGCATTCAATACGGAAAACGTCTTCGTAACGATTGAACCATGCATCAAATACGAGACCAGATATTGGGTCGTAGTTGAACTCACTAATGGAATTTGAGATGCTTTCATATTTGTCAGAATGAGATGTTGATGGAACTTGAATGGACAGCTTCTGAGTGAGAGCTTCGATTAATTTTAGTTGAGCTGCTTCATTCTGAACCTGCTGCTGCTGCAAGATAGATTTGAGATCGTCCAGAGAGATAGACATTGTAATTGGGTTGTAATTAACACAGTCAAAAATGTTCTATAGCTGCGCTGAACAGAATAAAAACTGTCGTCGTTTGCTTGTTATAACTGCATTGAATTAAGGTAAAACCCCGTCGCCAATTTGTTATAACTGTAGGGAATTGAATGAAGACGTTGTCACCTTGTTCTGTCTGCGCCTGAACTAATCTGCCTATCTGCTTGTCGTACCTTCCGATTTAGTAAAGCACGCAAATATCAAAAGACAAAGGCTGGACTGTGACTGTGTATTGAAGTGCAACCACGACAAAGAAAGCCATGGTATTTATACATTTTACAACAATATGGACAGTTAACAGCATTTGAAATAATTGATCTTAATAGCCAATAACAAAGTGCGTGAAAGATGATAATATACCATATGTGCGAGATTGACAGTCACTACCAAAATGTGTGAGAATGATAATATACCATATATACAAGATTAACAGTCACTACCAAAATGTGTGAGAATGATAATATACCATATATACAAGATTAACAGTCACTACCAAAATATGTGAGAATGATAGTATACCATATATACAAGATTAACAGTCAATACCAAAATATGTGGGATCCTATCACCTCTCCCCGTAAAGAGTGTAGGACTTGCTTTTTGGATCTATTTGAAAAGGTTTCGGAGCTCTTCTTTGTCGAGTTGACCTTTGCGTGGTACTGGATAGAGCGTGATCTGTGTGTTTGACACATAACTGTCCTTTTACATTCGTACGATAATGCAGCAAGAATTTATCCAAAATTTCTTCTGTTGTTCCCTCCCCCTTCGCTTTTGCATAAGCACGCTTAAAGGTGTCGACGAAACGTTCAGTCTGTCCATTCGATTGGGGATGATACGGGGGGCTACGAATATGCTGGATGCCAAACAGTTTGCAGCAACCAAGTTTGTCCTGGAAGACAGAAGCGTGCTTTTGACGAAGGCGTTGCAAGAGAGATTGATCAGATACATCTCCGGGAACAACGTTGTGTGGTGAAGACAAAACATTAGAGCATACTGAATTTAATGGTACATTAAAGATATGGAGCTTGTCTAACCAGTCAAGACCAAGCAAATTCAAATCATGGTAGTTTGTAACGTAACATACACCATTGAAGTGATGCTCACCAAACTGAACCTGGCAATTTATCTCACCCACGAGTTTCAGTATATCTCCAGAGACATTCTTGGCGACATGCTCGGTCGGCAGAATCTGTGGGCAACCAAGTTTGCGCCACTTAGTTCGGGAAATTACGGTGATATCTGATGCCGTATCCAACTGAAGACGAATACGTTTGCCGTTAATATCTAGTGTAATGTACTTACGTTTGCTGGCGAACTCGACTTTGGAAGTTGTATAAATGGTCTGTACTCGAGGAGATTGTTTCGGCTCAAAACGACTACTTCTGTTGCTCACCGAAGAATTTTTCTGCGGTGTACAGTAACCCTCCTTATGTCCAAAACGGTGACAATTTCGGCATTTATGCTTCTTGAAAGGACAGAACTTGACAAAATGCCACGAACCACAGTGCCAGCACACTGAAGGAGGTTTAGCTGAATTTTGAGACTGACGTTCTGTGTGCTTAACGGTGATCGGAGGACTTTCCACTGTGTTAATCGAAACAAATTCAGACGACTGTCGTTTGCACTCCACCATAGCAGTATCGTGCTTCAAGTTGATTAAACGTAGGCATTCTGCTGTCACCATTTGTAAAGTCATTTTCGGGTCTTGTTCCACGAGTGACAGAAGTCGAGTTCGTATGTCAGTATCTTCTGGGTTCTTCAACCCACAAATAAAAATCAAACACTTGAACTGATCTGATGTCATTTCGTGTGGTTTGAACCTTTCACATTCCTTGTTCACTTTGCCAGCGTAAGTGACATAATCATCGGAAGGCATTTTTGTCAACTGAAAACATTGATACCGAATATTAAACATGGATGACTGTTCACCAAAGATTTGTGATAAAATGGTGACTGTCTCATCGAATGATAACTCATGTGGGTTCTTGGGCAGAATGAAGTTAACATATCTGTTGTGCTCAACAGTACCAAGTTTTCTTAGTAACAATCGGACTTTGGCAGCATCATCAAACATGTAGCATTCAATACGGAAAACGTCTTCGTAACGATTGAACCATGCATCAAATACGAGACCAGATATTGGGTCGTAGTTGAACTCACTAATGGAATTTGAGATGCTTTCATATTTGTCAGAATGAGATGTTGATGGAACTTGAATGGACAGCTTCTGAGTGAGAGCTTCGATTAATTTTAGTTGAGCTGCTTCATTCTGAACCTGCTGCTGCTGCAAGATAGATTTGAGATCGTCCAGAGAGATAGACATTGTAATTGGGTTGTAATTAACACAGTCAAAAATGTTCTATAGCTGCGCTGAACAGAATAAAAACTGTCGTCGTTTGCTTGTTATAACTGCATTGAATTAAGGTAAAACCCCGTCGCCAATTTGTTATAACTGTAGGGAATTGAATGAAGACGTTGTCACCTTGTTCTGTCTGCGCCTGAACTAATCTGCCTATCTGCTTGTCGTACCTTCCGATTTAGTAAAGCACGCAAATATCAAAAGACAAAGGCTGGACTGTGACTGTGTATTGAAGTGCAACCACGACAAAGAAAGCCATGGTATTTATACATTTTACAACAATATGGACAGTTAACAGCATTTGAAATAATTGATCTTAATAGCCAATAACAAAGTGCGTGAAAGATGATAATATACCATATGTGCGAGATTGACAGTCACTACCAAAATGTGTGAGAATGATAATATACCATATATACAAGATTAACAGTCACTACCAAAATGTGTGAGAATGATAATATACCATATATACAAGATTAACAGTCACTACCAAAATATGTGAGAATGATAGTATACCATATATACAAGATTAACAGTCAATACCAAAATATGTGGGATCCTATCACCTCTCCCCGTAAAGAGTGTAGGACTTGCTTTTTGGATCTATTTGAAAAGGTTTCGGAGCTCTTCTTTGTCGAGTTGACCTTTGCGTGGTACTGGATAGAGCGTGATCTGTGTGTTTGACACATAACTGTCCTTTTACATTCGTACGATAATGCAGCAAGAATTTATCCAAAATTTCTTCTGTTGTTCCCTCCCCCTTCGCTTTTGCATAAGCACGCTTAAAGGTGTCGACGAAACGTTCAGTCTGTCCATTCGATTGGGGATGATACGGGGGGCTACGAATATGCTGGATGCCAAACAGTTTGCAGCAACCAAGTTTGTCCTGGAAGACAGAAGCGTGCTTTTGACGAAGGCGTTGCAAGAGAGATTGATCAGATACATCTCCGGGAACAACGTTGTGTGGTGAAGACAAAACATTAGAGCATACTGAATTTAATGGTACATTAAAGATATGGAGCTTGTCTAACCAGTCAAGACCAAGCAAATTCAAATCATGGTAGTTTGTAACGTAACATACACCATTGAAGTGATGCTCACCAAACTGAACCTGGCAATTTATCTCACCCACGAGTTTCAGTATATCTCCAGAGACATTCTTGGCGACATGCTCGGTCGGCAGAATCTGTGGGCAACCAAGTTTGCGCCACTTAGTTCGGGAAATTACGGTGATATCTGATGCCGTATCCAACTGAAGACGAATACGTTTGCCGTTAATATCTAGTGTAATGTACTTACGTTTGCTGGCGAACTCGACTTTGGAAGTTGTATAAATGGTCTGTACTCGAGGAGATTGTTTCGGCTCAAAACGACTACTTCTGTTGCTCACCGAAGAATTTTTCTGCGGTGTACAGTAACCCTCCTTATGTCCAAAACGGTGACAATTTCGGCATTTATGCTTCTTGAAAGGACAGAACTTGACAAAATGCCACGAACCACAGTGCCAGCACACTGAAGGAGGTTTAGCTGAATTTTGAGACTGACGTTCTGTGTGCTTAACGGTGATCGGAGGACTTTCCACTGTGTTAATCGAAACAAATTCAGACGACTGTCGTTTGCACTCCACCATAGCAGTATCGTGCTTCAAGTTGATTAAACGTAGGCATTCTGCTGTCACCATTTGTAAAGTCATTTTCGGGTCTTGTTCCACGAGTGACAGAAGTCGAGTTCGTATGTCAGTATCTTCTGGGTTCTTCAACCCACAAATAAAAATCAAACACTTGAACTGATCTGATGTCATTTCGTGTGGTTTGAACCTTTCACATTCCTTGTTCACTTTGCCAGCGTAAGTGACATAATCATCGGAAGGCATTTTTGTCAACTGAAAACATTGATACCGAATATTAAACATGGATGACTGTTCACCAAAGATTTGTGATAAAATGGTGACTGTCTCATCGAATGATAACTCATGTGGGTTCTTGGGCAGAATGAAGTTAACATATCTGTTGTGCTCAACAGTACCAAGTTTTCTTAGTAACAATCGGACTTTGGCAGCATCATCAAACATGTAGCATTCAATACGGAAAACGTCTTCGTAACGATTGAACCATGCATCAAATACGAGACCAGATATTGGGTCGTAGTTGAACTCACTAATGGAATTTGAGATGCTTTCATATTTGTCAGAATGAGATGTTGATGGAACTTGAATGGACAGCTTCTGAGTGAGAGCTTCGATTAATTTTAGTTGAGCTGCTTCATTCTGAACCTGCTGCTGCTGCAAGATAGATTTGAGATCGTCCAGAGAGATAGACATTGTAATTGGGTTGTAATTAACACAGTCAAAAATGTTCTATAGCTGCGCTGAACAGAATAAAAACTGTCGTCGTTTGCTTGTTATAACTGCATTGAATTAAGGTAAAACCCCGTCGCCAATTTGTTATAACTGTAGGGAATTGAATGAAGACGTTGTCACCTTGTTCTGTCTGCGCCTGAACTAATCTGCCTATCTGCTTGTCGTACCTTCCGATTTAGTAAAGCACGCAAATATCAAAAGACAAAGGCTGGACTGTGACTGTGTATTGAAGTGCAACCACGACAAAGAAAGCCATGGTATTTATACATTTTACAACAATATGGACAGTTAACAGCATTTGAAATAATTGATCTTAATAGCCAATAACAAAGTGCGTGAAAGATGATAATATACCATATGTGCGAGATTGACAGTCACTACCAAAATGTGTGAGAATGATAATATACCATATATACAAGATTAACAGTCACTACCAAAATGTGTGAGAATGATAATATACCATATATACAAGATTAACAGTCACTACCAAAATATGTGAGAATGATAGTATACCATATATACAAGATTAACAGTCAATACCAAAATATGTGGGATCCTATCACCTCTCCCCGTAAAGAGTGTAGGACTTGCTTTTTGGATCTATTTGAAAAGGTTTCGGAGCTCTTCTTTGTCGAGTTGACCTTTGCGTGGTACTGGATAGAGCGTGATCTGTGTGTTTGACACATAACTGTCCTTTTACATTCGTACGATAATGCAGCAAGAATTTATCCAAAATTTCTTCTGTTGTTCCCTCCCCCTTCGCTTTTGCATAAGCACGCTTAAAGGTGTCGACGAAACGTTCAGTCTGTCCATTCGATTGGGGATGATACGGGGGGCTACGAATATGCTGGATGCCAAACAGTTTGCAGCAACCAAGTTTGTCCTGGAAGACAGAAGCGTGCTTTTGACGAAGGCGTTGCAAGAGAGATTGATCAGATACATCTCCGGGAACAACGTTGTGTGGTGAAGACAAAACATTAGAGCATACTGAATTTAATGGTACATTAAAGATATGGAGCTTGTCTAACCAGTCAAGACCAAGCAAATTCAAATCATGGTAGTTTGTAACGTAACATACACCATTGAAGTGATGCTCACCAAACTGAACCTGGCAATTTATCTCACCCACGAGTTTCAGTATATCTCCAGAGACATTCTTGGCGACATGCTCGGTCGGCAGAATCTGTGGGCAACCAAGTTTGCGCCACTTAGTTCGGGAAATTACGGTGATATCTGATGCCGTATCCAACTGAAGACGAATACGTTTGCCGTTAATATCTAGTGTAATGTACTTACGTTTGCTGGCGAACTCGACTTTGGAAGTTGTATAAATGGTCTGTACTCGAGGAGATTGTTTCGGCTCAAAACGACTACTTCTGTTGCTCACCGAAGAATTTTTCTGCGGTGTACAGTAACCCTCCTTATGTCCAAAACGGTGACAATTTCGGCATTTATGCTTCTTGAAAGGACAGAACTTGACAAAATGCCACGAACCACAGTGCCAGCACACTGAAGGAGGTTTAGCTGAATTTTGAGACTGACGTTCTGTGTGCTTAACGGTGATCGGAGGACTTTCCACTGTGTTAATCGAAACAAATTCAGACGACTGTCGTTTGCACTCCACCATAGCAGTATCGTGCTTCAAGTTGATTAAACGTAGGCATTCTGCTGTCACCATTTGTAAAGTCATTTTCGGGTCTTGTTCCACGAGTGACAGAAGTCGAGTTCGTATGTCAGTATCTTCTGGGTTCTTCAACCCACAAATAAAAATCAAACACTTGAACTGATCTGATGTCATTTCGTGTGGTTTGAACCTTTCACATTCCTTGTTCACTTTGCCAGCGTAAGTGACATAATCATCGGAAGGCATTTTTGTCAACTGAAAACATTGATACCGAATATTAAACATGGATGACTGTTCACCAAAGATTTGTGATAAAATGGTGACTGTCTCATCGAATGATAACTCATGTGGGTTCTTGGGCAGAATGAAGTTAACATATCTGTTGTGCTCAACAGTACCAAGTTTTCTTAGTAACAATCGGACTTTGGCAGCATCATCAAACATGTAGCATTCAATACGGAAAACGTCTTCGTAACGATTGAACCATGCATCAAATACGAGACCAGATATTGGGTCGTAGTTGAACTCACTAATGGAATTTGAGATGCTTTCATATTTGTCAGAATGAGATGTTGATGGAACTTGAATGGACAGCTTCTGAGTGAGAGCTTCGATTAATTTTAGTTGAGCTGCTTCATTCTGAACCTGCTGCTGCTGCAAGATAGATTTGAGATCGTCCAGAGAGATAGACATTGTAATTGGGTTGTAATTAACACAGTCAAAAATGTTCTATAGCTGCGCTGAACAGAATAAAAACTGTCGTCGTTTGCTTGTTATAACTGCATTGAATTAAGGTAAAACCCCGTCGCCAATTTGTTATAACTGTAGGGAATTGAATGAAGACGTTGTCACCTTGTTCTGTCTGCGCCTGAACTAATCTGCCTATCTGCTTGTCGTACCTTCCGATTTAGTAAAGCACGCAAATATCAAAAGACAAAGGCTGGACTGTGACTGTGTATTGAAGTGCAACCACGACAAAGAAAGCCATGGTATTTATACATTTTACAACAATATGGACAGTTAACAGCATTTGAAATAATTGATCTTAATAGCCAATAACAAAGTGCGTGAAAGATGATAATATACCATATGTGCGAGATTGACAGTCACTACCAAAATGTGTGAGAATGATAATATACCATATATACAAGATTAACAGTCACTACCAAAATGTGTGAGAATGATAATATACCATATACACAAGATTAACAGTCACTACCAAAATATGTGGGATCCTATCAGTTAGACATGGCCATTGACAGCTCTCTTGGCCCATTTCTTATCCCTGATGCTCGCTTTGAACACCTACATATAGATTTGGTTGGACCCCTTCCAGAATCCCATGAATATACCTATATTTTAACCTGCATCGGCCGGTTCACATGATGGCACGAGTCAGTACTCCTCAAGGATGTAACTACTGAAACAGTTGCACGCATCTGCACATGTTTTTGTTCATGAGTCTGTGCGTCGCCCTCTGGAACCCCCATACGGCGGACAATATGAAGTCATTAAACATACGCATAAATTTTTTCTTAGGCAAAAAAAGGCCGCGAGGACACCGTCAGCATCGACCGTATGAAACCGGTTTACTTAAAAGGTCATCTTATTAGCCTAGAGCTTAGCGTCCTTGGTAATAAACGAGTATTAGAATATCCCTTATTCCTCGAAAAACTCACTAGCACGGCGAACCTTCTGTCGAGCCCTCAAACAAAACGCGTTCTGGGCGTAATGTGAGATTCCTAGAATATCTTCACACTTATATCACATAACTAAGCGATTCGATTCAACCAACTCTTATTCGTTTGTGGTATTCATCATTTTTTCCTCTCAGACACATCAGTTTTTACACTGAATCCCGAAACACAGGTAAAATCTTTTCTATAACCGTATATGTTGCATGCACTGAAAATATTAGATATATGCTGTTTTTTTGATGTTCTAATTTTCGGATTATTTTACTCTATGGTAGATGCATATCATTTTTCAATCGTTATATTTGGTACACCTTCCTCAACAAGGTTCTTAGCATTCTCGTTTTCTTATCCAGGTGCGACGGGCACTGAACAAGAAGCAAACGAAGCACGAGATCCAACGGGAAAACATCAACGGGGCGATGTACAGACACATTATTGGCATAAGTAGACGACCAGTGGGCACTCAATCAGGCCGCTCGGAAGAGATTTTTAACGATGGAGAGCCGGTGGGTTTTATAACTCCGACTGGTTCTGTCTTAGGGTCCTCACAACTCCACTAGGAGGGAAGTGAGCTGTAGCGGTAAATAATTCCCAAAATTATTGACCATAGGAATCATCAGTGAACATTGGATGCTGATCCTCACTGTTTAAGTCAACTTGCTTACCTGAAGGCTTCCGGTCAAGCATCCTCCCCATTTGGTACTCCGTCGTGTCATGTCCATGCACGATCACTAGCCAGCTAAGCAATTACCTCTCACTCCGATTCAGTCCCGAAATATATCTCGTAATTTGGACGATCAATTATTATTTTGCTTTGCCTTTGGTCTACACGGAACGGACACTATAGATATAGGTATTAATTCTTGTGTTATTATACTCCGTATAATTCATGAACGTTAATAACGTCAGCCTCTAAGACAACAAAGTGACTCACAGTCTCTGTGTCTAGCACAGTCTGTCTAACATCAAAGCGCGATCTGTGTCTTACCCCAATGGAAAACATAAGTACGCACGCGAATTATTCTGAAATCAGTGTGCAGACCTACAGGAGTTGCCACAAAAATAAATGTCCAGCTGTATCATCGTGACAGAACTCCTATATGGCAGACAGAATAGGACCATGCGTCGCGACAGACTTTCTTCAGCATATTTTTCAATCAACGTTAAAGATGATATGGCCGGAGAAGGACGAATAACGGCGGATTATAGGAGGTGGCAAACCACTTGAGGACTAATTAACCAAACGAATATGCATAAAGAAGTTGAACACAAGCTTAGGAAACCGAGTAACATTACGCGTGCGGACCCCGTGCTGTCCGCGAATGAGATACTACTTGTCGGCCGTGACAGGGAGGAAGCGAAAATGAATGGACATTTATGAAGCACGTCGGGTGTGAAAATATGACATTGACTAGTGGTCGTGCTACTTCGTGAATTGGCAGAAGTTGGAATTTATGGGCCACTGGGATGGGTTCCAGTGACTAAATTCAACTATCAGAAACAGTTGGATATAGTACTTCAACGGTTGTACGAGACCAAGGGTAAATTGGGAGAATACGTGCGATGCTGCGGAAGTAGACCTCGAACCATATATAGTCAGCAAACAGAGGTCTTACTACGTCTCCGAGCCTCAGTGGCACTACACCGATGCGGGACTGAGAGTGTCACCCAAGTGTCCTACCCAATTTCAAGGAAAAAATACGACAACGGACCGATTCCATCAGAATCGGCTAACTACTCCCAATATGAAGTTCCCTGCCAGCAGGCAACGTAACGTCAACTACTCCACAACACACTAAGGTTTTGAAACTCACTGTCAGCCGCCTTTATAACAATGCCAGAGGGCTGAAAGGGAAAGTAGATGAACTCAGAAATCTCCACTCACACCCACACCTCGAAATAATCATCTTAACTGAAACCTGGCTAACCCTCACTATCGCCGGCAGTGAAATCAGCATAAGTGTTATGATTCTGGTCAGGACAGACACGGATAAATAGGAAGGGGAAGTTGCCATATACTTTGGTAAGCAACTTAAATGTGTGCGTGCAATGGACGCACCACTTAATGAACCCCCAGACTCCATATGGTGTCATTTCACCGTGGCCACACCAGGCATTTGCTGGGTGGCATCTACCGATCACCTACCTGTGGGGCGGAGCACAACCAGATACAGCTCAGCACCATCACAGGGATACGAGACCTGGGCTGTGACTGAATCGTCACAGCTGGAGATTCCAATGCCCAATTCCTGAACCTTGGCTCGGGGTAAGCCCAGGAAAAATTCAGTCGAAATCTACTGCAAACCATTAGAAATACAGGACTGACTGAGAGTGTTGGAGACGACACTAGGTGATGGGCCCTGGTGGGAGGTTATCGAAACTACTCGTCGGATAGGTCCGTATCATGATCCCACTAGGAAGTGGTGATCATGCAGTCATAGGGTTCCATCTTGTTCTCCGTGAGCACTTGCAGTAGGACACTACCATGTCCCATCATGTCCGTGGTATAACAAGGTGGACTTTGCTGATATGTGGAGGCTTTTCTCCGACGCAGAGTGGCCCATAGAATGACATGGGTTATCTGTGGATGAACACTTGAGGGTGATAAAAGAGATTATTCACACAACAACCTCGCATACCGTCTCTTTAGTCACAGTACAACCGAAAAATGTTCGTCATGGCTGAAGAGAGGTACTCGACGTATTCTGCGAGCAGAGAGAAAGGCTTGGTCTACGTGGCGGGTATCCAAGAGTCAGACCGACCACAATGCATACCTGGAACTTATTAAATGGTACAACGTAAGAGTCAGGAGTGACAGGAGGTGATTTCAGACTAACATTGCGGAGAAACTCCTACCCAACCCCAAAAGCTTGTACCAAGTCATGTTGGAGATAAAACCAACCAACCAGGGGGCAGGTCCAAATAGTCAATACCTCACTAGTATGGGGTGGCCAAAATATTCAGTTTAGCTCTCGATAAACAGTAAAACAGCACTGTGGGTATTACTGGTGCGGACCAAAATGGCGGCGCTACTACTTCGCTGGAGGAAAATCTAGTGGCTAATCCACAAATAAACCCAGCAATATTACTAAGGAAGCCACAGAGACTCACATCTGAAAAGTCCCCAGGTTGTGACGACATAAGGCTATCTGTTCTGAAACAGTGCTTCGAAACTCTCTATAGTTTATTAGGTGATTGTTCCAACACTCGACTGATTCGGGAAACTGCCAGGGGTGTGGAAAAGAGCCATTCTCGCCTATTTTCAAAGGTAGGGAAAGGTGAAATGCCAGTAGTTATGAGCCAGTAGCCCTACTCCCAGCGGCATGAAAAGTACTGGAGAGTATTATTGATGATCACATTAGGGAGCACCTCAATAGGACTAATAGACACCATGTAGACCAACATAGTTTCAGGAAGGGCAGATCCTTTGTAACAAACCTATTATCAGCTTGGGACGATTGGGTATCATGGTGGGATATGAATATTCCAATCCATTTGGTCTTTCTATGGCCAATGGCATGACTTTCAATCTGGAAAAGTGAAAACTAGAGAAACTGCCCACCTGTAGGCTACAGAATGCCAGTCACACCCTGTGCAACGAAAGGTTGTCCTGCATAATGTCGGAGTGTGAGTTAGGTCTAGTCTTAACGGAAAAAATGGACACAAGCTTGAATCGTACAGAGGATGTAGCGAGGGAATATGCTGTCATACACTTTAAACATAGACGTTTAGGTGCAATCAGTCCTAAGCTCTTTCTGAGGTTGCTCGAAAAATACGTCGGATCACACCCTGAAGTGCACAATATCGTCGCACTCCCACCGCCTAGAAGAGACGCAAACCCTTGGAAAGACTAAAAACACGGGCGACAAAAGGAGTGGTGGGTTTGCGAAATAAACCATATGATGAATGGCTAAGGAAATTAGGCTTATTCAGACTTAACTTCCGTCGGCTTAGAGAGTACCGGATTACCGCCCGTAAGATAACAAATTACAGGAATCACCCAAAGAAAGGTATTCTGCAGTTAAGTAGGTATGGGCTTCCTCGTGGAAATCCCAGGAGGACAGCTCACCAGAGGGCAAAGAGTCGGGTCCACTCCCACTTCTTTTCACTGTGTGTTGGCCTTCCCTGGAACTCCTTACTGGAAGATGTAGCTACGGCACTGTCTGTGGACAAATTTAAAAGAAGGCTTGACAACCAGGTAGCAATACAAGGACTGCGTCCAAATGGCGTATCCTCTTAAAATCCCATAAACAATTCATGGGTAGACATCTAAATTCGTCGTTTTACTTCTTTACATTCTCTCCCCTCTAACTCACCTGACTATTCCAACTACTACACTTAGAATTATTATTATTGATGTATATGTATCTTCTGGAAACTAAATCAACTCATAATCTGTAAATAGTCTGTGAATTTATTCATGATAGTAGTCGTTGTTAATATGACTAAAATCGAAAGTAAATAATAGTAATATTAAGGATAATAAAACTTTTGGGGGAACATAAAACAGTCACATTCATCTACTACATGAAATAATAAGTGGTATATATAGTGAGAATAAATAACATGTTAAAAATGAGGAATGTACGTAATTTCACATGAGGTTTTTTTATCACAATGTCTCTGACGACAACACTAAAAGAATAATGATATTTCTGAATAAGTTTCTTAAAATTAAGGAAGTAGATAAGTACAATAGACAAATGACAAGATAGCATAGTTTTCATAGTTGAGGTTAAATGTCACATAGGGTAAATGAGAAATATGATATCACTGTTAATGAATTTATCGATCTAATATGAGGCGAGGAAAATAAATTAAGGTATAGGATATTGAAAGTATCTTGATGTTATTTGAACAACGCAGAAATATAAATATTTTGAAGGGATTTTACTATGAAGAATGTTTTCATGTGTATCACAAGAAGATAAAGAAGATGAGAAAGTGAAGTTGAGAGTTTTTGAATTGAAAATTTGGCGTAATTCGTCTCAAATGAGATCAAAACCAATATTTCATGTTGAAAAGAAATGAACAGTTGATAAAAATACTTTAATTATCGGAAAATTTTCCTAAGTTAACTTTTATATGTATAAGATTTAGGATTCGTTTTTCAATAATTGTAATATAAATGCATTATAAAGTGAAATGAAATGCAGAACATGACAGAAATAAAAATAATCAAATTACTTTCTAATTGAATATGATTAGATATCCCTGTTAGTCGCATAGTTGATGGCATATTTAGTATGCGTCCATTAACACCTGTCAGTGATGATGTCCTAAATATGATTCTTTGTGTTTCAGAAAATCCCATTGAATTCTGTCCAGATAGTTCAAGCTCATATGCACTATCCGGTTTCAAATCATCAATTGGGAAATTGCACATTTTTTGACCTTCTGCTGCTGATACTACACAATATGGCTCGATGTTATTGTAGTGAGTCCAAGAACCAATAGGACGTCCAGATATCTCACCTAAATAAACATTTCAAATAAACTTTGCAATTTCAATCAAAATAAAATGACACAGGGCGTTTTGTAATAGGGTAAATCAATTAATGAAAACCCAGAGTTTATTAGGCAGTTTTTTTTCCCAAACAGGGTTTTCGTCATCAAACGCAATTTCCGTTGAGAAGTTCAACGTACTTTCTATATTTCAAACACGCTGGATTCAGGAAAAGCAGATCATGCGCGGATCAAATTGCAACTCTACGTATCGTCATCGAACCAGGTTGAGATTAGAATGGCAGCAAATCTTCAACATAACTTCATCGACTTTGATAAAGGCCTTCAACAGCATTGGCGGCGAAGTAATTTGGAAATCACTTCAACACTTTGGATTGACCCAAACATTTATCAACCTCAAAATCTATACGGTGATCCTAGATGTCAAGTTATTCACAACAGAAATCTCAGAGAAGTCTTTGGCATGTAGTCAGGAGTGTAATAAGGCTGTTTATTACCACCGGTGATATTCCTAACTGCTCTGAACTGGTGTGTGTCGCAGGCTGTGGGGGAGGCAAGAAGATAAGAATACTTTGGGTAGGTAGGAGGACTCTAAAAGACCTGGAATTCGTAGATGATTTGTGCCTAGTGTCACATGAACTCGTAGATCAGCAGGTGAAAACCAACAATTTGGTAGAAGCAACAGCGAAGACAAGACTTCAAGTGAACACAGATAAGACAGAGGTGATGAAGATATCCAACCACCCCCAACGAAAACGAGCACCACAATAACTAAAACGGGAGAAATTTGAATGTCGTTTCTCCCACTTATTTATCAACCGCCATTTCAGCTACAAGTAGGACGGATAAAGATATCCGAGTCAGGATCGGGAAGATAAGGCAGACCCTCATTGATATGAAATCAGTTTGGAAATCTAATGTACTCAGAACAAAGAACAAGATTCGTATTTGAAACACTAATGTTAGGTCACCCAGAGCATTTAGAACAGGCTGCAGACTTTTATCGATAGCTGCCGTATTCGATCCATCCTGAAGATCAGATGGCTGGCCAGAAAGCATGAGCAGCGAGAAACTCTGGGAATGAACTAATCAAGAACATGCTGTCCAACAAATATTCCAAAGAAAAAAGAGGTAGATAGGATGCATGCTGAGGAAATTATTGAGTGATGTTGCACGCCAGGCACTGGAGTGGAATCCGAATGGGAAACGACTCATTGAGCGTTCGAGAGTGACATGGAGGAGGTGAAAGTTTATGGGCAGTCGTGGGGTGAAGATATTCTGTTGCAGCCCTGTGTTCCACTCGGAACCCAAGGGAATAATCATAAATAATAACAGAAACTAGTTTAGATAGTAGCTTAGTCACACAGAAGTGATCTTAGTGTAGGGAGAAAACAACCTGTGTCTTTGAAATTAGAGTCGTTATTAGTACTTTTCCTAAATATAATGGATGACTTCGTGTTTGTAATAGTTCTTAAGCATCCAGTTCTCATTATTATTTCTTAGTGCCAATGACATTCTAAGTAAAATTAACCAAATCATATTTTTCCACCTGATTTTCTAATTGGTCCACAGTGAAACTACCATCGACATCTTTCCTACATAAAACGTACTAAGAATTTGGAAGCTTAACTTTAAGACATTCTGATAGCATGTAAACGAATGCTAAATTAAGACCTCTATTCAATTCACACGATTCCATACATAGTTACTTTGTTTATAAAACACTACACTAACTTCATATTTTGATGGTGGATACGATGTGCATCATAAGTGTAACGCACTAACTGAAAGATAAACAGTCTTAAAGTTTTACAGTGAAAAGAAGTTCTTGAAATCTATAGTTTTCATTACTGACAATTAGTCTGGAGGTTATTACTTTCTAAGCTAGTTAAAATAATTGTTGACTTGATTACACTGCAGAAGAAAAAATTAATTCACACTGATTACACGTACTGACTTCATATCATAACACCTCATTAGGGTGAAGTAATTCTTTCTTCTATTTACGGGAAAACAGATTAAAAAATGTTATTTAAATAATTTTGAAATTCCTAATGCAGAAAACAGAAATAAGGTGATGGCAGGAAGGCGAGTTATTTTTCTTTTTTTTTGTTATTTGGATTTGTAAGTGCAAAGATGAATTTCTTTGAATTAAACATAATTGTAATAAGGATTCATCAATGAATCCTTATAAATCTGTCAAAACACTTAAAGTAATATAAACTGTGTAACTTTTTCAGTCATTAGCAGTCATTTCTAATCCAATTACCAAAACAAATGTACTAAGTATTTGCGAGATTGCACAGTTTTTCACAAAATACTTTCAGAGATGTTTTCGGGACAGTCAAATAAAACGATTAAAGTTAAACAGGCCTTGAAGACGGGGATCTATTCAAAAGTTGTATTCACTTTATACTTTAAGTGGTCGAAGAAAGTTTGAGTATTGATTACTTACATCACTTCCAATAAAATAAAATGCAGCTTAAATATCTGAAATGAAAAGTTATTTAACTCTATAAATAAAACTAGCAGAAATTTAAAGTAGAGATTAGACTGGTATAGAAACATTCCCTTTCAAAACATAGGTACTTCCTAAAATTTCAGCGGAAATATTACCTATCTGTTCCCAAATAAGAACACTTCATAGGGTAGTCGGGAATCTTTCCTTTGAATTTTAGATTTTTAGTAACATAATGTTTCCATAGATTCCAAAATGTAAATGATATCCATATATATTATTTCCTAGTTACAGAATTAGCATACACCAGACAACTTTTTAATTCGAAGACACACTTTTCTATCTAAAAATAGTTTAAGCATCTTAGTTTGGTGTCTTATCATGATATCGTATGATTAAATGGACTTTTCAATGTTTTATGTGGCTTATTGTATGGAAGGAATGACTGCTGCTGTGCAGTCAGTTATATAGGTCGTACAATTAGGCGTACTCATCGTCGGATTTCCGAACACCATCCTGAAAAGTGGTTAAGTAATGGACAAAAAAAGTCTATTCATAGCGCTATTCTGTCTCATCTTGTGCATACAGAACACAAGGTTGGTGTTGAAGATGCTTTAATAGTCATCTACAGCATACCGACTAATCTTAACGTTACCTTAAGAGTTCGTCTACTATATATTGCTGTGGCTGTTGGGATCTACATTAAGAAATCTAACGTATGCATCTAAAAGAAGCTGGTTCAGACACTGTCCTTACCTTGGCTATCAAGGTTCTAATGATCCTCAATTTGTTGTGGAAATTTCCTTAATTTTATCTGATATTCTATTTTTTTTCCTTCACGTTCCCCAGTGGAACATAGGGCTTCAAGCTAGTGGCTTGAAGTTTCTGTAGCAGTGTTTGTTTTACAGGATAGGGTTGCTAGCCTCATTCCCAACCTTTCCTCTTTACCAGCATTATTTTTGGCTTAGCGAGGTAAAGGAGTGAGTTGGCCGGGAGTCGAACCCTGGACCATGTGCATGGTCGACAAGCGTCCTAACCGCTATGCCACCGACGCACTATTATTACTTTTTATGCTTATTATAACTTATGCATTTTCCTTGAATTGTGGTAATTCCATTGTGGTCTCAACAAATCGATGTTATTTAGAAACACCAATACTATTAATGACGACTATTCTAGAATGTTCTATGTATGCATATATATATAATTGTAGAATCAGAAGAGGAAATTATCTAAAAGGATATTCTTTGCTTATTTATTATTTCAATTTAGAATTTGGAGGAAGAATTACGATGATCTATAATATTTGCTATCTCGGCCACATTACCCCATTAATAATCCAATAGAATATTAAAAAAAAATCAGATAAGAAGAAGATAAATGAAAGGACCTAAGAGACCATCAGAGATGTGACTATAACAAATTTGTTTCACTTTCTAGTACTTAAAAGAAGGAGAATTTTTTGAAAAAAAACGTGTTGCAAACTTACCCATAGAATAATCAACTTCAACTGGTCTTATATTTATATTATATTGATTTATGTCCATGCCGTTTGTAGTCTCTGCATTCCAGTGAACATTGTATCCTGTTGGACTTATATAATTCTGAGAAGCGAGTAATTTTATAACCGGTTTAGATAACTGGTTAGTTGTAACCTGTTTAAGAAAATATCAATTAGTGGTTACAAAAATATGCAATGAATACGTACCAAAAAGTTCGATACACCTTAAAGATATTAACACTAGTGGTTTTGATATCAGAAGCTAAGATTAAGGCAGGCAGGTTCTCAAAATTCTAGTACTTAATATTACAACAAAAAGTGTGCACCGCAGCGCTTGGTACTGTGATACTAAATATTTTATAGACTGTACCACATGCTTGGCTGATGGATTTTAGTTGATTCTTGGAGCTTAATAGTTACCCGAATTATAATCCTATAGTCAGATGTATGGACTTGAAATTATGCTGCTCTTTGAGTCAAAATAACAAAGTCTTGTCTGAATGAGTTAGCGGTAGACTTTCCATGAATGGAACATGCGCTCAAATTCAGCTTCTAAGTCATCACAAAAACAAGTAAAGACCATAGGCTAGAATGTGTCTCAGAAGAAGCTGTTAGAAATACACCAGAGATTTTATCCACTAGTAGTGTGATGATACCTTCAGTTTGATCCTTAACGTCAGATAACCTGTATTAGAGAAGTCAGTGCAAGAAGCTACCGTTAATTGTCAAACTAGACAGTTAGAAACACAAGAAAACACAACATGGTTTCCGTGTATACTCCGACTGCCTAATCTTAACCGAGTTATTGAAACTGGGAAAGTCACTATATGATGACGACTTCATTTGTATATATATATATATATATATATATATATATATATATACATAATAATATAGTGATCACAAAATAAGATTAATCTTGTTTAAATACCTGTAAATATGCATTTGGCCCACGACCTGCGCTTGAGACAGCAGATAATGCGAATCGGTAGTAATAACCAGGGATGAGATTTGGTAACCTTAGCACTCTGCGACCAGGAAGATAGGCGAAAGGTCCGTGGAAAGCGCCACGTGGATGAGTTTGAATCCTTAATTCATAGTGAGTTAGTGGTAGACCTCCAGTTTCAGTTGGGGGTTCAACACACAGCTCAATTAAAGTTGCCTCAACCTAATCAGAATATTTTGAGAAATATAGTAGTAATAATAATAATACTAATATATATATATATATATATATATATATATATATATATATATATGCATAAGTATAAAGAAGTATAATTTGCAAAATAAGCACTGTTTTGTTTTAAAGGAAATATTTCGGTTTTTGAATTATTCTAAAACTCATATAACTGTTATACTAAAGGAATTTACTGTAGGTAATCACGCAACTCATAAAATGCCATAAAAGTTGGTGAATGTTCGAAACGAAAATCTACAGTCGAAAATGAAGATGATGAGACTTACGTATTTTTTGTCAGAAAGTGGAATATTCCACTTAACTGATTTACTGTAAACTTATAAATATCCATGTTTATATAAATTGTTTTCAGGAGAGAAATTTTGATGATGTACTCAGGATGTTAACTAATCCACATGTGATTATAAGACAACACACGCTTTCATTGCACAGACCAGAGGATTTGTATTCGGTTGTAATGAAGTATACTAAGTGGTGGTGAGAAGTAATTGTTTGGGAAAACATTTTAGACGAAGTATTGGAGCAGATAAAAAAAATTTCGACTCATCGACCCTGCCGGTTCGAGTTTCATTTTTCTTGTTGTCACTTTACTTTCTATGAAGAAGCTGATTCATGTGAAATTTGTAACCGACTGCAAAAAGTTAGATAAATAGTTTGTCATTGTGTTGACTGTTGTCCACAATCGAAGTACAGAGAAATAATTATGAGGACGTTATACTGTGTATTAGACATATTGAAGATAAAGCATACATTTAGAATACATATTGATGCATACTATATACTTAGGAGGATTAGTAGACGAGTCCAATTCATTGTAGAAATTTTTATCCATCAAATACAAGTAAGTTAGTATAATTATACTAGAGACATTCTATAGCTATTTGATAGTTGACTTTCAACAACATGAGACAAATATAGATGGATTGGTCACAAGTATATGTTTGTTAGTATTTTATGAATGCTGTAAATTCAGTCTCCTTTTTTAAAATTGTCGACTGGTGCCTAATGGATTATTCTGTTATCTGATAATACTGTCATATATATATATATAACGAACTACTGAAGGAGAATTTTAGATGGTTTATTTCATAAGTTGTTTTCTTTGTCAGAAGAGACAGCAAGTAGTCCATCCTCCTGGTTTCTAGTACTTGCTAATTCCCCATAAATCAGCATATTGTTAAACGACAGTACCAGACACGCGTCTCCTGTGAATACAGATATATGTGTACGTAAAAATTCACCCTCAGCTTGACAGTGTTTCAACTTTTAGGTGATTATTTTTCACTAAAGCTGTGGAGTGAATTCGTCATAATTTATGGCAGTCAAAAACAAACAAACAAACACACACCAGAGTCACAATATTTATAAATTTTAAACTAGATTGGATTTGTCTATCCAACGGAGCCTGTACAAAAGTAGCTGGATTAGAATTCGTCAATGTTTATTTTCAGTCTTTAGGGCTAATTGATGGGAGCTTAAACACTAAATGGGGAATTTTTCTTCAAGTCGCTGCTTCGAATAAAACTGTCCAGTTATTTTCTCACAATGATATTCCATGTCCAATAACTGTCTAAGAAAAAAAACAGAAAATTTCCTCGACGTGTTAATAATATATTTCATATATTAAAAATATATCGAGAATTCAACATACTTTACACGCTCTCAGCGTTGGTCGGCCTGGATGGCTCGCCAATTGAAGTCGAACATGTCCTGTTGCATGACCAAGTCTATTAGATGCAGTGCATGTATATGTGCCAAACACACCGACATTCCAATAACCAGCTGGAACAGTTAATTCACTGACCGAATACTCGCCATCTTGATAGTCTGTTTTAACGTAACTGAAGTTAAAACAATAGTTATACTGAGTTCACTTTATGTGGCTAGTTAAAATAAAGAGATGAATACACTTTAAATGACGTACTTCTGTAAATTAATAAGCCATTGTTTATCACCTATAATTCTAGTTTACTAAAACAACCCACATGCTGTGGAAATAATTTATTAATATCAGTATATCCTATCTGCATCTATCTGTTGATTAGCCCGATACTGAAGCTATGTAAGAATGAAACAATCCCTAGTGATTTATACTGTATGAAAAGGAAGCCCACCTGAGACCTTACATTTACTTGGTAGTTTCTCTTGCAGATCATAATGCTATAACAAACCATCTTAGTTGAAAAGATTAATCATACATATTCTACCAATACCAGGATGGTCAGTCAGATGGGCAGACGAAAAGTAAGTACCATAACAATGTAAATTGCATGCACTTCAGTTGAAGTTTTATAGAGAAATAGTACTGCTGGTAGAAAGGCTTATGATAGCAGGAGGGCATTCTCATTGGAGGAAGAAAAACAAACTTGTTGGGTTAATTTCTCAGTTTCTGATGGATCGGTAAGAGAACGTCGGCTCCAAAACTGTACATCATGAATTAGTTAACAAATGTCTCCAGATAATGACAAGGTTTCTGGTATGCAGGAAATTGACTAAACAAGCTTCGCGAGGATGTTGAATGGGCTCTATAGTGATAGTAGAAGAACTACCTTTCTATTTCAGGTATTTAAAAAATATCAGATTTCACTGAGTGTTCGAGGCTAAGAAGTAAAACAATAAATGCTTCCATCGGAACTCATTATTTACTTATGTTCTTAATTCTTTACCCAACCTTAAAGTTCACTGCTTTTTCCCAGCGTTCATAGTACCTTCCACACAGTCCTGTTCATTTATCTTCAGCATACGGTAGCTGCGAACGTTTTCATTAGACGAAACACCATTCTCAACCTCTACTAAAGATACACCTTATCATGTCAAAAATTTCATTAACTAGAATGCTGACATCTTGAGTTAAAGATGCACACTTCAACTTGTAGCAGTACACAAGACTATTATGGTGAACCTGCATAGTCCATGTTACATGTGTCAGGAAATTCGATAGCTGCCTAAAGTGAAAGTTTCTGTTGTGGGGATGACATTAAGATCTACGGAAGAAAACTGATTGTTAAAGTGAAGCCTATTAGTTTAATCTCATTCAGAAGATATGTATTTCGCCTTATAAGTAAAGCTGTAGCTATAGTCATGTGATCAGGTGACTTCAGTGTACAATTAAGAAGACTAGACTAGTTGGAGAAGCAAATAGGAGTAAATGTGAAGTCTAACAACAAAGTATGTACGAAGCGACTGTATTTACTTTTTATAATTTTCACTTATCTTCATTAAAATCTTTACTTTCATTTCCTACCCGTATTTAGCAGTGGTAATATTATATTTGTCTTCTTTTTTTCTGTGATCCTATAAAATATACTAGGCTGATTGACTTTTGTGTGGAATTCTACACAGATATATCAGTCGGTTATCCAGAACTGACAATACAACAACTTACCCTCTTGAATTATTTGGTTCACCTAGTGGTACATTTGGTCCGCTTTGTGGACCTACCCATTTCCATTGAGGTGGTGGCTGTCCCAGTGCCTGGCAGGCTATTTTAGAAGGTAAATGTGATAAACCATAAACAACATCTTTTCCCTGCTGTGTGGTTGTTTCACTCTGAATGGAATTATCATCTGTATCGATGGTGTCTGATATTTCTGTAACACGTCTAGGTTCGGCTGCTGGTGGTGCAAACCAAACAGTCACTCTTCCAGGAGGTTCAGCTGAAGTTGGAGTGAATGCTCGCCAATGAGGTCCAGAAAGTGCTTCACACAAGTAAAACGAGTTATCTTCTGGTGACAGATCTAAATAATGCCAAAATTAAACAAAATTAAAGTACACATATCTTGTCACATGATTTAAATGTCAGCAAAATTTAGTTGTTACTGATAAAGTTTATGAAATTGTGAAAGCTAGACATAGTGATTACACCAATTGAACTTACCCTTCCCTTCAATATGTGTCTGTAAAAGTTTATCCTTAGATGTTTAAAAGTGTGTGAAGTAATTCAACTTGACAGCTGATAAAAGAATGTTGTTAAAAAAATTTACCCATTAATATTCAGTATTGTCTGAGACTAAGTTAAGAACAAGTTTTTGAAAATATACTGTATGGGAGAAGGGATCACAGACGAGAAGGTATGAACACTTAAGACGGTGTTGTCGTTGAAAGATATTTAAGCCTAATGGTTTGTTGAATATTATTAGTAAACTAAAACTCCTATATTGCAACAATTTCTTGTTAATCAAACTGTTATTCACATAATACTGCAATTTTACTTTTCTTCGAATAGTCGTATAACCTGAATACAAATTACTAACACTGTTATAGCCACAAATTGAATTCGAACAGGCTGGAAATCTGTTTGATGATTATTAAGAAATTTTCTGATATAATTAAGGATACTAAAGGGACCAAAACCTAAATGCATGTATCTATTTATGCTAGGTAGAAGAGAATAACATTTTACGCATTTCAATATAAGCGGTCAAGCTTCATGGGAGAACATGAAGAAAGGTAAAATTAAATTGTAAGCGAAGTTAACGAACTGAACACAACTTTCAAGACAGAAAGTCAGATGAAAGTAATTACAAATATTTGACCACGGATCAATATCAGTTAGAGAACCATTGAAAACCATCCAGGGAGTACTGGACAGCTGTTTCATCCTGGTTGGTGGTTGCACTAAAATCCTGAAATGGTAGAAGTTAGGATTCATGGACCATTGAATCGGGTCTCAGTGGCTTAAAGGTGTGTGAGGTTGCTTTGTAACCGGAAGGCCCTGGGTTCGAACCCCAGTGCGTACTGCTGATGATTACCAGACTAGGACGAAACACTGTCCAGTGCTCCATGGCTGGTTTTTAATGGTTCTGTAACTGATATCAACCCGTGGTCTAATTCGTAAAACAAATCAAATCTTTACAAATCAACTCTTGGAAATTATGAATGTGTTGAACGTGCAGTCAAATTAAATTTAATAACATGTGAAGCACATATATTTTTCTAAAAATTATTATGAAAAGTAAGGAACTCATAAAGCAGCAAAAAATAAATATTAACTTAGATTAGAAAATGCAGACATTTATTCAGGAGAAAAAGTCTGTGTTTATAAAACAACAGAATACCAGTGAATTTAACGAAAATATATATTCATGGCCCATAAATCATGCATGAAAAAGACTATACAAACTAAAAATATTTACCTGTAATATCTAAACGTAAAATAGTTGCATACGAGTTCCGTGGATCTGGTTCAACAGTCAAATGGTATCGAGGATTGTCACCTGGTTTCACAATTTCTATATAACTATTACTATTAGATCCTTCAGTTTTACTTTTTCCACTCACAGAACTCATGTATTGTGCGTCGGATGAAGATGAATCAAGCAAACCACTGTTTTCGGAGAGCAGTGTAGGCCGGTTACGATTTCTATCATTAATAGAAGAGTATCCTGCTTCATATTCAGTGAAACCATCGTATGTTTTGATTGCGGGATTCTTATTTTCCGTATACATAGAATTAGACATATAAGAAATGAGTTTAGTAACACCGGGACCTTTCAGAAGTCTGACACGTAATCCCATTTCATTTGGAAGGCCACCATACGCTTCACATGTTAAACTGCAATTTTCTCCAGGATATCCGCTGGCTCTTAAGCGAGTGCCTGACCGGACGAATCGTGGTTTCAAAACGACGTCTGGAAGAATACTACAATCAAATGAAAAAGAACAAGAATATCATGATGTTGTGCATCTAGTTTTATTTGACACACTTAAATAAGACTCTTAAAATATTAGATATAAACAAAAGGAACCGCAAAAGTTGGAATATACGGGCTGGCCACTGGATCAGATTCCAGTGGCTTAATGGTCTACGAGCTCACTTTGTATCCAGGTTCTAGCCCCGGTGGGTGCATACTGATGAAGAGTCTCAAAGTTTTCAATACTTTCAGACTTTCCAGTGGTCCTCTAACCAAGCTCAGTCCATGATGAATCCATGAAACTGATAAAATCTCTGTAAAAGAAACGGGAAGTGAGTTAGAAATTAAAGCGATCTGTGCCTTATTTACTGTCTTATAAGCTGAAGATGACTGTTTTATAGCAAATCCTGAATAATAGTGACTAATAGGATTAATTTCTAATACCGTAGAAACGCCTTAAGGTGCAACCTTACAACAATTCTCAACTAATTCTAACCTACTCGTCAATAATGCCAATTTACAGTGAATGAATATTTTATCTACATGAAATGATCACATCATGTAATGAAATAACCCTGGTCGTTCTTAAAAAAAGCCCTGGACGCTGAATCTGGGCTAAGAATGCTGAAATAAGGCTGATAAGCAGACACAGCAGGTTCCGAGCTACTTCAGAAAATGCCCAGAAGATGAACAGGGGCTAAATTAGTGCCATTCATGTTGAAAATTAGAATTAGTTGAGAAATGTTCTAAGGTTGCACCTTAAGGCGTTTCTACGGTATTAGAAATTAATCCTATTAGTCACTTTTATTCAGGATTTGCTATAAAACAGTCATCTTCAGCTTATAAGACAGTAAATAAGGCACAGATCGCTTTAATTTCTAACTCACTTCCAAGCTGCTTTCATCACAAAAAATCAACCAATGTCTGTGTTAAACTGTCGCTCAGACATGTAGATTCTTGATTGTGCTGATAAAACGAATAAGATGGGGTAAGTGGCAGTACAAGGAGGTATAACCTCAACCAATATCAACCAGTCCGATTCAATCAATCCAGTGGAATCCTCGATCATTTAAGCTAGCTGTTATTGATAAATCTGGTGGATCTGTTTACCTTCAACAATTATTGTTTGGCAAAAATCATGACTATGGAAAGACAACTTCTGATATACTGACGTTGAGTTTACAATCTGAAAATTGTACAGCCACGTGTATCGGTTTCCCTAGAAGTTCAGGCAGATATCTAGCTGTTGGCATTAATACTGGTTTGATAATTGTTTATAATTGTGGAAATAAGCAAATAACACTACGATGTCAATTACGCTATACTAATCTACATCCATTTAATATATTACCTAATGAATTACAACCCAAGTGTATTAGTTGGGTGTTAAATGATCGTATTATTGCTGCTGGATATAATAATGGCTCTATTGTATTATTCTTAGCAGCTTCGGATAAAACTAGTACTAATGGTCGATGTGAAAACATCGTATTACCTTTCCCTTGTCAATATTCACAGGTCAAAGGTTGTGTTACTTCCCTACCTAAATGTTGTATGTTATAAACTTCTAAATTTAATGGCCATCTCATATGCTGTGGTTAATCTAATGGTTCTATAATCTTATGGAATATACAATAGCCAGTTACTGGTGATACAAACAATTACATTTTAAATTATTGGGATGTTAAATCTTTAGCTACAAGTATGAATGAAATCAGTTTAATAACAATAATAATATTAACAGCTTTATTCCAAACGGTATTTGTGGTACAGGTATGGAATTTTCAGCATGCATTACAATATATTGCATCTAATTACCTCATAAATTTTATAAGACTTTTACAATCAAAAAAGTAAATAAATAAAGGGAAAAAACCAATGCCAAAAGAACAAAGATAAGTAAAAATTATGAAAAATACAGCTTAGAGTTCACATTTCAAACAATGCACCACAGGATATGAAATATAAAGTTGATGATTCAAAGTTATTCAAAGATTATTATGAAGGTTGTATACGCATTGCATTTTCATCGAATGATGATCAATTATTGTATAGTGCAGGATTACCAGATTTAAATTTGCCTGTGTGGTATATACTGTCGACATCAGGTCAACAGAAACAACAACAACAACAAAAACCTGTCACATGTTTATCACCAGTGGATGAACAACACGGTTATCTAAGTATTGATGTCGCTTCAAGAACGCATATTCTTGCAACTGGTTTAGTAAATGGTGAAGTATGGTTATATAATGTACAGAATATGTCTACACCAATTCATTGTATCTCTATTGGATCAGGTAATCATTCTATTCGTCTACTTTCATTCTCATCCACTTTACGAGCTGATCTAAATGACGTAGGCTTTATTAATAATAATAATAATAATACATTATGCAATTTATCAACTTCTCAAATAACCAATAAAAATTCTTACAGTACATCAATGAATAGTACTCACCTAACATGTAGTAATAGCCAAATTCGTCAACCTTTAAGCGAATTAACTAATACAATACAACAAAAACAACGGGAAAAACAGAACAGTCTAAATCACTAACAAGATGGTCAGTAATGCCGCCTGTTCTCGTGTTGTTCATCCACTGGTGATAAACATGTGACAGGTTTTTGTTGTAATATATACGATACACGCAAATTTAAATCTGGTAATCCTGCACTATACAATAATTGATCATCATTCGATGAAAATGCAATGCGTATACAACTTTCATAATAATCTTTGAATAACTTTGAATCATCAACTTTATATTTCATATCCTGTGGTGCATTGTTTGAAATGTAAACTCTAAGCTGTATTTTTCATAATTTTTACTTATCTTTGTTCTTTTGGCATTGGTTTTTTCCCTTTATTTATTTACTTTTTTGATTGTAAAAGTCTTATAAAATTTATGAGGTAATTAGATGCAATATATTGTAATGCATGCTGAAAATTCCATACCTGTACCACAAATACCGTTTGGAATAAAGCTGTTAATATTATTATTGTTATTAAACTGATTTCATTCATACTTGTAGCTAAAGATTTAACATCCCAATAATTTAAAATGTAATTGTTTGTATCACCAGTAACTGGCTATTGTATATTCCATAAGATTATAGAACCATTAGATTAACCACAGCATATGAGATGGCCATTAAATTTAGAAGTTTATAACATACAACATTTAGGTAGGGAAGTAACACAACCTTTGACCTGTGAATATTGACAAGGGAAAGGTAATACGATGTTTTCACATCGACCATTAGTACTAGTTTTATCCGAAGCTGCTAAGAATAATACAATAGAGCCATTATTATATCCAGCAGCAATAATACGATCATTTAACACCCAACTAATACACTTGGGTTGTAATTCATTAGGTAATATATTAAATGGATGTAGATTAGTATAGCGTAATTGACATCGTAGTGTTATTTGCACAATTATAAACATTTATCAAACCAGTATTAATGCCAACAGCTAGATATCTGCCTGAACTTCTAGGGAAACCGATACACGTGGCTGTACAATTTTCAGATTGTAAACTCAACGTCAGTATATCAGAAGTTGTCTTTCCATAGTCATGATTTTTGCCAAACAATAATTGTTGAAGGTAAACAGATCCACCAGATTTATCAATAACAGCTAGCTTAAATGATCGAGGATTCCACTGGATTGATTGAATCGGACTGGTTGATATTGGTTGAGGTTATACCTCCTTGTACTGCCACTTACCCCATCTTATTCGTTTTATCAGCACAATCAAGAATCTACATGTCTGAGCGACAGTTTAACACAGACATTGGTTGATTTTTTGTGATGAAAGCAGCTTGGAAGTGAGTTAGAAATTAAAGCGATCTGTGCCTTATTTACTGTCTTATAAGCTGAAGATGACTGTTTTATAGCAAATCCTGAATAATAGTGACTAATAGGATTAATTTCTAATACCGTAGAAACGCCTTAAGGTGCAACCTTACAACAATTCTCAACTAATTCTAACCTACTCGTCAATAATGCCAATTTACAGTGAATGAATATTTTATCTACATGAAATGATCACATCATGTAATGAAATAACCCTGGTCGTTCTTAAAAAAAGCCCTGGACGCTGAATCTGGGCTAAGAATGCTGAAATAAGGCTGATAAGCAGACACAGCAGGTTCCGAGCTACTTCAGAAAATGCCCAGAAGATGAACAGGGGCTAAATTAGTGCCATTCATGTTGAAAATTAGAATTAGTTGAGAAATGTTCTAAGGTTGCACCTTAAGGCGTTTCTACGGTATTAGAAATTAATCCTATTAGTCACTTTTATTCAGGATTTGCTATAAAACAGTCATCTTCAGCTTATAAGACAGTAAATAAGGCACAGATCGCTTTAATTTCTAACTCACTTCCAAGCTGCTTTCATCACAAAAAATCAACCAATGTCTGTGTTAAACTGTCGCTCAGACATGTAGATTCTTGATTGTGCTGATAAAACGAATAAGATGGGGTAAGTGGCAGTACAAGGAGGTATAACCTCAACCAATATCAACCAGTCCGATTCAATCAATCCAGTGGAATCCTCGATCATTTAAGCTAGCTGTTATTGATAAATCTGGTGGATCTGTTTACCTTCAACAATTATTGTTTGGCAAAAATCATGACTATGGAAAGACAACTTCTGATATACTGACGTTGAGTTTACAATCTGAAAATTGTACAGCCACGTGTATCGGTTTCCCTAGAAGTTCAGGCAGATATCTAGCTGTTGGCATTAATACTGGTTTGATAATTGTTTATAATTGTGGAAATAAGCAAATAACACTACGATGTCAATTACGCTATACTAATCTACATCCATTTAATATATTACCTAATGAATTACAACCCAAGTGTATTAGTTGGGTGTTAAATGATCGTATTATTGCTGCTGGATATAATAATGGCTCTATTGTATTATTCTTAGCAGCTTCGGATAAAACTAGTACTAATGGTCGATGTGAAAACATCGTATTACCTTTCCCTTGTCAATATTCACAGGTCAAAGGTTGTGTTACTTCCCTACCTAAATGTTGTATGTTATAAACTTCTAAATTTAATGGCCATCTCATATGCTGTGGTTAATCTAATGGTTCTATAATCTTATGGAATATACAATAGCCAGTTACTGGTGATACAAACAATTACATTTTAAATTATTGGGATGTTAAATCTTTAGCTACAAGTATGAATGAAATCAGTTTAATAACAATAATAATATTAACAGCTTTATTCCAAACGGTATTTGTGGTACAGGTATGGAATTTTCAGCATGCATTACAATATATTGCATCTAATTACCTCATAAATTTTATAAGACTTTTACAATCAAAAAAGTAAATAAATAAAGGGAAAAAACCAATGCCAAAAGAACAAAGATAAGTAAAAATTATGAAAAATACAGCTTAGAGTTCACATTTCAAACAATGCACCACAGGATATGAAATATAAAGTTGATGATTCAAAGTTATTCAAAGATTATTATGAAGGTTGTATACGCATTGCATTTTCATCGAATGATGATCAATTATTGTATAGTGCAGGATTACCAGATTTAAATTTGCCTGTGTGGTATATACTGTCGACATCAGGTCAACAGAAACAACAACAACAACAACAAAAACCTGTCACATGTTTATCACCAGTGGATGAACAACACGGTTATCTAAGTATTGATGTCGCTTCAAGAACGCATATTCTTGCAACTGGTTTAGTAAATGGTGAAGTATGGTTATATAATGTACAGAATATGTCTACACCAATTCATTGTATCTCTATTGGATCAGGTAATCATTCTATTCGTCTACTTTCATTCTCATCCACTTTACGAGCTGATCTAAATGACGTAGGCTTTATTAATAATAATAATAATAATAATACATTATGCAATTTATCAACTTCTCAAATAACCAATAAAAATTCTTACAGTACATCAATGAATAGTACTCACCTAACATGTAGTAATAGCCAAATTCGTCAACCTTTAAGCGAATTAACTAATACAATACAACAAAAACAACGGGAAAAACAGAACAGTCTAAATCACTAACAAGATGGTCAGTAATGCCGCCTGTTCTCGTGTTGTTCATCCACTGGTGATAAACATGTGACAGGTTTTTGTTGTAATATATACGATACACGCAAATTTAAATCTGGTAATCCTGCACTATACAATAATTGATCATCATTCGATGAAAATGCAATGCGTATACAACCTTCATAATAATCTTTGAATAACTTTGAATCATCAACTTTATATTTCATATCCTGTGGTGCATTGTTTGAAATGTAAACTCTAAGCTGTATTTTTCATAATTTTTACTTATCTTTGTTCTTTTGGCATTGGTTTTTTCCCTTTATTTATTTACTTTTTTGATTGTAAAAGTCTTATAAAATTTATGAGGTAATTAGATGCAATATATTGTAATGCATGCTGAAAATTCCATACCTGTACCACAAATACCGTTTGGAATAAAGCTGTTAATATTATTATTGTTATTAAACTGATTTCATTCATACTTGTAGCTAAAGATTTAACATCCCAATAATTTAAAATGTAATTGTTTGTATCACCAGTAACTGGCTATTGTATATTCCATAAGATTATAGAACCATTAGATTAACCACAGCATATGAGATGGCCATTAAATTTAGAAGTTTATAACATACAACATTTAGGTAGGGAAGTAACACAACCTTTGACCTGTGAATATTGACAAGGGAAAGGTAATACGATGTTTTCACATCGACCATTAGTACTAGTTTTATCCGAAGCTGCTAAGAATAATACAATAGAGCCATTATTATATCCAGCAGCAATAATACGATCATTTAACACCCAACTAATACACTTGGGTTGTAATTCATTAGGTAATATATTAAATGGATGTAGATTAGTATAGCGTAATTGACATCGTAGTGTTATTTGCACAATTATAAACATTTATCAAACCAGTATTAATGCCAACAGCTAGATATCTGCCTGAACTTCTAGGGAAACCGATACACGTGGCTGTACAATTTTCAGATTGTAAACTCAACGTCAGTATATCAGAAGTTGTCTTTCCATAGTCATGATTTTTGCCAAACAATAATTGTTGAAGGTAAACAGATCCACCAGATTTATCAATAACAGCTAGCTTAAATGATCGAGGATTCCACTGGATTGATTGAATCGGACTGGTTGATATTGGTTGAGGTTATACCTCCTTGTACTGCCACTTACCCCATCTTATTCGTTTTATCAGCACAATCAAGAATCTACATGTCTGAGCGACAGTTTAACACAGACATTGGTTGATTTTTTGTGATGAAAGCAGCTTGGAAGTGAGTTAGAAATTAAAGCGATCTGTGCCTTATTTACTGTCTTATAAGCTGAAGATGACTGTTTTATAGCAAATCCTGAATAATAGTGACTAATAGGATTAATTTCTAATACCGTAGAAACGCCTTAAGGTGCAACCTTACAACAATTCTCAACTAATTCTAACCTACTCGTCAATAATGCCAATTTACAGTGAATGAATATTTTATCTACATGAAATGATCACATCATGTAATGAAATAACCCTGGTCGTTCTTAAAAAAAGCCCTGGACGCTGAATCTGGGCTAAGAATGCTGAAATAAGGCTGATAAGCAGACACAGCAGGTTCCGAGCTACTTCAGAAAATGCCCAGAAGATGAACAGGGGCTAAATTAGTGCCATTCATGTTGAAAATTAGAATTAGTTGAGAAATGTTCTAAGGTTGCACCTTAAGGCGTTTCTACGGTATTAGAAATTAATCCTATTAGTCACTTTTATTCAGGATTTGCTATAAAACAGTCATCTTCAGCTTATAAGACAGTAAATAAGGCACAGATCGCTTTAATTTCTAACTCACTTCCAAGCTGCTTTCATCACAAAAAATCAACCAATGTCTGTGTTAAACTGTCGCTCAGACATGTAGATTCTTGATTGTGCTGATAAAACGAATAAGATGGGGTAAGTGGCAGTACAAGGAGGTATAACCTCAACCAATATCAACCAGTCCGATTCAATCAATCCAGTGGAATCCTCGATCATTTAAGCTAGCTGTTATTGATAAATCTGGTGGATCTGTTTACCTTCAACAATTATTGTTTGGCAAAAATCATGACTATGGAAAGACAACTTCTGATATACTGACGTTGAGTTTACAATCTGAAAATTGTACAGCCACGTGTATCGGTTTCCCTAGAAGTTCAGGCAGATATCTAGCTGTTGGCATTAATACTGGTTTGATAATTGTTTATAATTGTGGAAATAAGCAAATAACACTACGATGTCAATTACGCTATACTAATCTACATCCATTTAATATATTACCTAATGAATTACAACCCAAGTGTATTAGTTGGGTGTTAAATGATCGTATTATTGCTGCTGGATATAATAATGGCTCTATTGTATTATTCTTAGCAGCTTCGGATAAAACTAGTACTAATGGTCGATGTGAAAACATCGTATTACCTTTCCCTTGTCAATATTCACAGGTCAAAGGTTGTGTTACTTCCCTACCTAAATGTTGTATGTTATAAACTTCTAAATTTAATGGCCATCTCATATGCTGTGGTTAATCTAATGGTTCTATAATCTTATGGAATATACAATAGCCAGTTACTGGTGATACAAACAATTACATTTTAAATTATTGGGATGTTAAATCTTTAGCTACAAGTATGAATGAAATCAGTTTAATAACAATAATAATATTAACAGCTTTATTCCAAACGGTATTTGTGGTACAGGTATGGAATTTTCAGCATGCATTACAATATATTGCATCTAATTACCTCATAAATTTTATAAGACTTTTACAATCAAAAAAGTAAATAAATAAAGGGAAAAAACCAATGCCAAAAGAACAAAGATAAGTAAAAATTATGAAAAATACAGCTTAGAGTTCACATTTCAAACAATGCACCACAGGATATGAAATATAAAGTTGATGATTCAAAGTTATTCAAAGATTATTATGAAGGTTGTATACGCATTGCATTTTCATCGAATGATGATCAATTATTGTATAGTGCAGGATTACCAGATTTAAATTTGCCTGTGTGGTATATACTGTCGACATCAGGTCAACAGAAACAACAACAACAACAACAAAAACCTGTCACATGTTTATCACCAGTGGATGAACAACACGGTTATCTAAGTATTGATGTCGCTTCAAGAACGCATATTCTTGCAACTGGTTTAGTAAATGGTGAAGTATGGTTATATAATGTACAGAATATGTCTACACCAATTCATTGTATCTCTATTGGATCAGGTAATCATTCTATTCGTCTACTTTCATTCTCATCCACTTTACGAGCTGATCTAAATGACGTAGGCTTTATTAATAATAATAATAATACATTATGCAATTTATCAACTTCTCAAATAACCAATAAAAATTCTTACAGTACATCAATGAATAGTACTCACCTAACATGTAGTAATAGCCAAATTCGTCAACCTTTAAGCGAATTAACTAATACAATACAACAAAAACAACGGGAAAAACAGAACAGTCTAAATCACTAACAAGATGGTCAGTAATGCCGCCTGTTCTCGTGTTGTTCATCCACTGGTGATAAACATGTGACAGGTTTTTGTTGTAATATATACGATACACGCAAATTTAAATCTGGTAATCCTGCACTATACAATAATTGATCATCATTCGATGAAAATGCAATGCGTATACAACCTTCATAATAATCTTTGAATAACTTTGAATCATCAACTTTATATTTCATATCCTGTGGTGCATTGTTTGAAATGTAAACTCTAAGCTGTATTTTTCATAATTTTTACTTATCTTTGTTCTTTTGGCATTGGTTTTTTCCCTTTATTTATTTACTTTTTTGATTGTAAAAGTCTTATAAAATTTATGAGGTAATTAGATGCAATATATTGTAATGCATGCTGAAAATTCCATACCTGTACCACAAATACCGTTTGGAATAAAGCTGTTAATATTATTATTGTTATTAAACTGATTTCGTTCATACTTGTAGCTAAAGATTTAACATCCCAATAATTTAAAATGTAATTGTTTGTATCACCAGTAACTGGCTATTGTATATTCCATAAGATTATAGAACCATTAGATTAACCACAGCATATGAGATGGCCATTAAATTTAGAAGTTTATAACATACAACATTTAGGTAGGGAAGTAACACAACCTTTGACCTGTGAATATTGACAAGGGAAAGGTAATACGATGTTTTCACATCGACCATTAGTACTAGTTTTATCCGAAGCTGCTAAGAATAATACAATAGAGCCATTATTATATCCAGCAGCAATAATACGATCATTTAACACCCAACTAATACACTTGGGTTGTAATTCATTAGGTAATATATTAAATGGATGTAGATTAGTATAGCGTAATTGACATCGTAGTGTTATTTGCACAATTATAAACATTTATCAAACCAGTATTAATGCCAACAGCTAGATATCTGCCTGAACTTCTAGGGAAACCGATACACGTGGCTGTACAATTTTCAGATTGTAAACTCAACGTCAGTATATCAGAAGTTGTCTTTCCATAGTCATGATTTTTGCCAAACAATAATTGTTGAAGGTAAACAGATCCACCAGATTTATCAATAACAGCTAGCTTAAATGATCGAGGATTCCACTGGATTGATTGAATCGGACTGGTTGATATTGGTTGAGGTTATACCTCCTTGTACTGCCACTTACCCCATCTTATTCGTTTTATCAGCACAATCAAGAATCTACATGTCTGAGCGACAGTTTAACACAGACATTGGTTGATTTTTTGTGATGAAAGCAGCTTGGAAGTGAGTTAGAAATTAAAGCGATCTGTGCCTTATTTACTGTCTTATAAGCTGAAGATGACTGTTTTATAGCAAATCCTGAATAATAGTGACTAATAGGATTAATTTCTAATACCGTAGAAACGCCTTAAGGTGCAACCTTACAACAATTCTCAACTAATTCTAACCTACTCGTCAATAATGCCAATTTACAGTGAATGAATATTTTATCTACATGAAATGATCACATCATGTAATGAAATAACCCTGGTCGTTCTTAAAAAAAGCCCTGGACGCTGAATCTGGGCTAAGAATGCTGAAATAAGGCTGATAAGCAGACACAGCAGGTTCCGAGCTACTTCAGAAAATGCCCAGAAGATGAACAGGGGCTAAATTAGTGCCATTCATGTTGAAAATTAGAATTAGTTGAGAAATGTTCTAAGGTTGCACCTTAAGGCGTTTCTACGGTATTAGAAATTAATCCTATTAGTCACTTTTATTCAGGATTTGCTATAAAACAGTCATCTTCAGCTTATAAGACAGTAAATAAGGCACAGATCGCTTTAATTTCTAACTCACTTCCAAGCTGCTTTCATCACAAAAAATCAACCAATGTCTGTGTTAAACTGTCGCTCAGACATGTAGATTCTTGATTGTGCTGATAAAACGAATAAGATGGGGTAAGTGGCAGTACAAGGAGGTATAACCTCAACCAATATCAACCAGTCCGATTCAATCAATCCAGTGGAATCCTCGATCATTTAAGCTAGCTGTTATTGATAAATCTGGTGGATCTGTTTACCTTCAACAATTATTGTTTGGCAAAAATCATGACTATGGAAAGACAACTTCTGATATACTGACGTTGAGTTTACAATCTGAAAATTGTACAGCCACGTGTATCGGTTTCCCTAGAAGTTCAGGCAGATATCTAGCTGTTGGCATTAATACTGGTTTGATAATTGTTTATAATTGTGGAAATAAGCAAATAACACTACGATGTCAATTACGCTATACTAATCTACATCCATTTAATATATTACCTAATGAATTACAACCCAAGTGTATTAGTTGGGTGTTAAATGATCGTATTATTGCTGCTGGATATAATAATGGCTCTATTGTATTATTCTTAGCAGCTTCGGATAAAACTAGTACTAATGGTCGATGTGAAAACATCGTATTACCTTTCCCTTGTCAATATTCACAGGTCAAAGGTTGTGTTACTTCCCTACCTAAATGTTGTATGTTATAAACTTCTAAATTTAATGGCCATCTCATATGCTGTGGTTAATCTAATGGTTCTATAATCTTATGGAATATACAATAGCCAGTTACTGGTGATACAAACAATTACATTTTAAATTATTGGGATGTTAAATCTTTAGCTACAAGTATGAATGAAATCAGTTTAATAACAATAATAATATTAACAGCTTTATTCCAAACGGTATTTGTGGTACAGGTATGGAATTTTCAGCATGCATTACAATATATTGCATCTAATTACCTCATAAATTTTATAAGACTTTTACAATCAAAAAAGTAAATAAATAAAGGGAAAAAACCAATGCCAAAAGAACAAAGATAAGTAAAAATTATGAAAAATACAGCTTAGAGTTCACATTTCAAACAATGCACCACAGGATATGAAATATAAAGTTGATGATTCAAAGTTATTCAAAGATTATTATGAAGGTTGTATACGCATTGCATTTTCATCGAATGATGATCAATTATTGTATAGTGCAGGATTACCAGATTTAAATTTGCCTGTGTGGTATATACTGTCGACATCAGGTCAACAGAAACAACAACAACAACAAAAACCTGTCACATGTTTATCACCAGTGGATGAACAACACGGTTATCTAAGTATTGATGTCGCTTCAAGAACGCATATTCTTGCAACTGGTTTAGTAAATGGTGAAGTATGGTTATATAATGTACAGAATATGTCTACACCAATTCATTGTATCTCTATTGGATCAGGTAATCATTCTATTCGTCTACTTTCATTCTCATCCACTTTACGAGCTGATCTAAATGACGTAGGCTTTATTAATAATAATAATAATAATACATTATGCAATTTATCAACTTCTCAAATAACCAATAAAAATTCTTACAGTACATCAATGAATAGTACTCACCTAACATGTAGTAATAGCCAAATTCGTCAACCTTTAAGCGAATTAACTAATACAATACAACAAAAACAACGGGAAAAACAGAACAGTCTAAATCACTAACAAGATGGTCAGTAATGCCGCCTGTTCTCGTGTTGTTCATCCACTGGTGATAAACATGTGACAGGTTTTTGTTGTAATATATACGATACACGCAAATTTAAATCTGGTAATCCTGCACTATACAATAATTGATCATCATTCGATGAAAATGCAATGCGTATACAACTTCATAATAATCTTTGAATAACTTTGAATCATCAACTTTATATTTCATATCCTGTGGTGCATTGTTTGAAATGTAAACTCTAAGCTGTATTTTTCATAATTTTTACTTATCTTTGTTCTTTTGGCATTGGTTTTTTCCCTTTATTTATTTACTTTTTTGATTGTAAAAGTCTTATAAAATTTATGAGGTAATTAGATGCAATATATTGTAATGCATGCTGAAAATTCCATACCTGTACCACAAATACCGTTTGGAATAAAGCTGTTAATATTATTATTGTTATTAAACTGATTTCATTCATACTTGTAGCTAAAGATTTAACATCCCAATAATTTAAAATGTAATTGTTTGTATCACCAGTAACTGGCTATTGTATATTCCATAAGATTATAGAACCATTAGATTAACCACAGCATATGAGATGGCCATTAAATTTAGAAGTTTATAACATACAACATTTAGGTAGGGAAGTAACACAACCTTTGACCTGTGAATATTGACAAGGGAAAGGTAATACGATGTTTTCACATCGACCATTAGTACTAGTTTTATCCGAAGCTGCTAAGAATAATACAATAGAGCCATTATTATATCCAGCAGCAATAATACGATCATTTAACACCCAACTAATACACTTGGGTTGTAATTCATTAGGTAATATATTAAATGGATGTAGATTAGTATAGCGTAATTGACATCGTAGTGTTATTTGCACAATTATAAACATTTATCAAACCAGTATTAATGCCAACAGCTAGATATCTGCCTGAACTTCTAGGGAAACCGATACACGTGGCTGTACAATTTTCAGATTGTAAACTCAACGTCAGTATATCAGAAGTTGTCTTTCCATAGTCATGATTTTTGCCAAACAATAATTGTTGAAGGTAAACAGATCCACCAGATTTATCAATAACAGCTAGCTTAAATGATCGAGGATTCCACTGGATTGATTGAATCGGACTGGTTGATATTGGTTGAGGTTATACCTCCTTGTACTGCCACTTACCCCATCTTATTCGTTTTATCAGCACAATCAAGAATCTACATGTCTGAGCGACAGTTTAACACAGACATTGGTTGATTTTTTGTGATGAAAGCAGCTTGGAAGTGAGTTAGAAATTAAAGCGATCTGTGCCTTATTTACTGTCTTATAAGCTGAAGATGACTGTTTTATAGCAAATCCTGAATAATAGTGACTAATAGGATTAATTTCTAATACCGTAGAAACGCCTTAAGGTGCAACCTTACAACAATTCTCAACTAATTCTAACCTACTCGTCAATAATGCCAATTTACAGTGAATGAATATTTTATCTACATGAAATGATCACATCATGTAATGAAATAACCCTGGTCGTTCTTAAAAAAAGCCCTGGACGCTGAATCTGGGCTAAGAATGCTGAAATAAGGCTGATAAGCAGACACAGCAGGTTCCGAGCTACTTCAGAAAATGCCCAGAAGATGAACAGGGGCTAAATTAGTGCCATTCATGTTGAAAATTAGAATTAGTTGAGAAATGTTCTAAGGTTGCACCTTAAGGCGTTTCTACGGTATTAGAAATTAATCCTATTAGTCACTTTTATTCAGGATTTGCTATAAAACAGTCATCTTCAGCTTATAAGACAGTAAATAAGGCACAGATCGCTTTAATTTCTAACTCACTTCCAAGCTGCTTTCATCACAAAAAATCAACCAATGTCTGTGTTAAACTGTCGCTCAGACATGTAGATTCTTGATTGTGCTGATAAAACGAATAAGATGGGGTAAGTGGCAGTACAAGGAGGTATAACCTCAACCAATATCAACCAGTCCGATTCAATCAATCCAGTGGAATCCTCGATCATTTAAGCTAGCTGTTATTGATAAATCTGGTGGATCTGTTTACCTTCAACAATTATTGTTTGGCAAAAATCATGACTATGGAAAGACAACTTCTGATATACTGACGTTGAGTTTACAATCTGAAAATTGTACAGCCACGTGTATCGGTTTCCCTAGAAGTTCAGGCAGATATCTAGCTGTTGGCATTAATACTGGTTTGATAATTGTTTATAATTGTGGAAATAAGCAAATAACACTACGATGTCAATTACGCTATACTAATCTACATCCATTTAATATATTACCTAATGAATTACAACCCAAGTGTATTAGTTGGGTGTTAAATGATCGTATTATTGCTGCTGGATATAATAATGGCTCTATTGTATTATTCTTAGCAGCTTCGGATAAAACTAGTACTAATGGTCGATGTGAAAACATCGTATTACCTTTCCCTTGTCAATATTCACAGGTCAAAGGTTGTGTTACTTCCCTACCTAAATGTTGTATGTTATAAACTTCTAAATTTAATGGCCATCTCATATGCTGTGGTTAATCTAATGGTTCTATAATCTTATGGAATATACAATAGCCAGTTACTGGTGATACAAACAATTACATTTTAAATTATTGGGATGTTAAATCTTTAGCTACAAGTATGAATGAAATCAGTTTAATAACAATAATAATATTAACAGCTTTATTCCAAACGGTATTTGTGGTACAGGTATGGAATTTTCAGCATGCATTACAATATATTGCATCTAATTACCTCATAAATTTTATAAGACTTTTACAATCAAAAAAGTAAATAAATAAAGGGAAAAAACCAATGCCAAAAGAACAAAGATAAGTAAAAATTATGAAAAATACAGCTTAGAGTTCACATTTCAAACAATGCACCACAGGATATGAAATATAAAGTTGATGATTCAAAGTTATTCAAAGATTATTATGAAGGTTGTATACGCATTGCATTTTCATCGAATGATGATCAATTATTGTATAGTGCAGGATTACCAGATTTAAATTTGCCTGTGTGGTATATACTGTCGACATCAGGTCAACAGAAACAACAACAACAACAAAAACCTGTCACATGTTTATCACCAGTGGATGAACAACACGGTTATCTAAGTATTGATGTCGCTTCAAGAACGCATATTCTTGCAACTGGTTTAGTAAATGGTGAAGTATGGTTATATAATGTACAGAATATGTCTACACCAATTCATTGTATCTCTATTGGATCAGGTAATCATTCTATTCGTCTACTTTCATTCTCATCCACTTTACGAGCTGATCTAAATGACGTAGGCTTTATTAATAATAATAATAATAATAATACATTATGCAATTTATCAACTTCTCAAATAACCAATAAAAATTCTTACAGTACATCAATGAATAGTACTCACCTAACATGTAGTAATAGCCAAATTCGTCAACCTTTAAGCGAATTAACTAATACAATACAACAAAAACAACGGGAAAAACAGAACAGTCTAAATCACTAACAAGATGGTCAGTAATGCCGCCTGTTCTCGTGTTGTTCATCCACTGGTGATAAACATGTGACAGGTTTTTGTTGTAATATATACGATACACGCAAATTTAAATCTGGTAATCCTGCACTATACAATAATTGATCATCATTCGATGAAAATGCAATGCGTATACAACTTTCATAATAATCTTTGAATAACTTTGAATCATCAACTTTATATTTCATATCCTGTGGTGCATTGTTTGAAATGTAAACTCTAAGCTGTATTTTTCATAATTTTTACTTATCTTTGTTCTTTTGGCATTGGTTTTTTCCCTTTATTTATTTACTTTTTTGATTGTAAAAGTCTTATAAAATTTATGAGGTAATTAGATGCAATATATTGTAATGCATGCTGAAAATTCCATACCTGTACCACAAATACCGTTTGGAATAAAGCTGTTAATATTATTATTGTTATTAAACTGATTTCATTCATACTTGTAGCTAAAGATTTAACATCCCAATAATTTAAAATGTAATTGTTTGTATCACCAGTAACTGGCTATTGTATATTCCATAAGATTATAGAACCATTAGATTAACCACAGCATATGAGATGGCCATTAAATTTAGAAGTTTATAACATACAACATTTAGGTAGGGAAGTAACACAACCTTTGACCTGTGAATATTGACAAGGGAAAGGTAATACGATGTTTTCACATCGACCATTAGTACTAGTTTTATCCGAAGCTGCTAAGAATAATACAATAGAGCCATTATTATATCCAGCAGCAATAATACGATCATTTAACACCCAACTAATACACTTGGGTTGTAATTCATTAGGTAATATATTAAATGGATGTAGATTAGTATAGCGTAATTGACATCGTAGTGTTATTTGCACAATTATAAACATTTATCAAACCAGTATTAATGCCAACAGCTAGATATCTGCCTGAACTTCTAGGGAAACCGATACACGTGGCTGTACAATTTTCAGATTGTAAACTCAACGTCAGTATATCAGAAGTTGTCTTTCCATAGTCATGATTTTTGCCAAACAATAATTGTTGAAGGTAAACAGATCCACCAGATTTATCAATAACAGCTAGCTTAAATGATCGAGGATTCCACTGGATTGATTGAATCGGACTGGTTGATATTGGTTGAGGTTATACCTCCTTGTACTGCCACTTACCCCATCTTATTCGTTTTATCAGCACAATCAAGAATCTACATGTCTGAGCGACAGTTTAACACAGACATTGGTTGATTTTTTGTGATGAAAGCAGCTTGGAAGTGAGTTAGAAATTAAAGCGATCTGTGCCTTATTTACTGTCTTATAAGCTGAAGATGACTGTTTTATAGCAAATCCTGAATAATAGTGACTAATAGGATTAATTTCTAATACCGTAGAAACGCCTTAAGGTGCAACCTTACAACAATTCTCAACTAATTCTAACCTACTCGTCAATAATGCCAATTTACAGTGAATGAATATTTTATCTACATGAAATGATCACATCATGTAATGAAATAACCCTGGTCGTTCTTAAAAAAAGCCCTGGACGCTGAATCTGGGCTAAGAATGCTGAAATAAGGCTGATAAGCAGACACAGCAGGTTCCGAGCTACTTCAGAAAATGCCCAGAAGATGAACAGGGGCTAAATTAGTGCCATTCATGTTGAAAATTAGAATTAGTTGAGAAATGTTCTAAGGTTGCACCTTAAGGCGTTTCTACGGTATTAGAAATTAATCCTATTAGTCACTTTTATTCAGGATTTGCTATAAAACAGTCATCTTCAGCTTATAAGACAGTAAATAAGGCACAGATCGCTTTAATTTCTAACTCACTTCCAAGCTGCTTTCATCACAAAAAATCAACCAATGTCTGTGTTAAACTGTCGCTCAGACATGTAGATTCTTGATTGTGCTGATAAAACGAATAAGATGGGGTAAGTGGCAGTACAAGGAGGTATAACCTCAACCAATATCAACCAGTCCGATTCAATCAATCCAGTGGAATCCTCGATCATTTAAGCTAGCTGTTATTGATAAATCTGGTGGATCTGTTTACCTTCAACAATTATTGTTTGGCAAAAATCATGACTATGGAAAGACAACTTCTGATATACTGACGTTGAGTTTACAATCTGAAAATTGTACAGCCACGTGTATCGGTTTCCCTAGAAGTTCAGGCAGATATCTAGCTGTTGGCATTAATACTGGTTTGATAATTGTTTATAATTGTGGAAATAAGCAAATAACACTACGATGTCAATTACGCTATACTAATCTACATCCATTTAATATATTACCTAATGAATTACAACCCAAGTGTATTAGTTGGGTGTTAAATGATCGTATTATTGCTGCTGGATATAATAATGGCTCTATTGTATTATTCTTAGCAGCTTCGGATAAAACTAGTACTAATGGTCGATGTGAAAACATCGTATTACCTTTCCCTTGTCAATATTCACAGGTCAAAGGTTGTGTTACTTCCCTACCTAAATGTTGTATGTTATAAACTTCTAAATTTAATGGCCATCTCATATGCTGTGGTTAATCTAATGGTTCTATAATCTTATGGAATATACAATAGCCAGTTACTGGTGATACAAACAATTACATTTTAAATTATTGGGATGTTAAATCTTTAGCTACAAGTATGAATGAAATCAGTTTAATAACAATAATAATATTAACAGCTTTATTCCAAACGGTATTTGTGGTACAGGTATGGAATTTTCAGCATGCATTACAATATATTGCATCTAATTACCTCATAAATTTTATAAGACTTTTACAATCAAAAAAGTAAATAAATAAAGGGAAAAAACCAATGCCAAAAGAACAAAGATAAGTAAAAATTATGAAAAATACAGCTTAGAGTTCACATTTCAAACAATGCACCACAGGATATGAAATATAAAGTTGATGATTCAAAGTTATTCAAAGATTATTATGAAGGTTGTATACGCATTGCATTTTCATCGAATGATGATCAATTATTGTATAGTGCAGGATTACCAGATTTAAATTTGCCTGTGTGGTATATACTGTCGACATCAGGTCAACAGAAACAACAACAACAACAAAAAAACCTGTCACATGTTTATCACCAGTGGATGAACAACACGGTTATCTAAGTATTGATGTCGCTTCAAGAACGCATATTCTTGCAACTGGTTTAGTAAATGGTGAAGTATGGTTATATAATGTACAGAATATGTCTACACCAATTCATTGTATCTCTATTGGATCAGGTAATCATTCTATTCGTCTACTTTCATTCTCATCCACTTTACGAGCTGATCTAAATGACGTAGGCTTTATTAATAATAATAATAATAATACATTATGCAATTTATCAACTTCTCAAATAACCAATAAAAATTCTTACAGTACATCAATGAATAGTACTCACCTAACATGTAGTAATAGCCAAATTCGTCAACCTTTAAGCGAATTAACTAATACAATACAACAAAAACAACGGGAAAAACAGAACAGTCTAAATCACTAACAAGATGGTCAGTAATGCCGCCTGTTCTCGTGTTGTTCATCCACTGGTGATAAACATGTGACAGGTTTTTGTTGTAATATATACGATACACGCAAATTTAAATCTGGTAATCCTGCACTATACAATAATTGATCATCATTCGATGAAAATGCAATGCGTATACAACTTTCATAATAATCTTTGAATAACTTTGAATCATCAACTTTATATTTCATATCCTGTGGTGCATTGTTTGAAATGTAAACTCTAAGCTGTATTTTTCATAATTTTTACTTATCTTTGTTCTTTTGGCATTGGTTTTTTCCCTTTATTTATTTACTTTTTTGATTGTAAAAGTCTTATAAAATTTATGAGGTAATTAGATGCAATATATTGTAATGCATGCTGAAAATTCCATACCTGTACCACAAATACCGTTTGGAATAAAGCTGTTAATATTATTATTGTTATTAAACTGATTTCGTTCATACTTGTAGCTAAAGATTTAACATCCCAATAATTTAAAATGTAATTGTTTGTATCACCAGTAACTGGCTATTGTATATTCCATAAGATTATAGAACCATTAGATTAACCACAGCATATGAGATGGCCATTAAATTTAGAAGTTTATAACATACAACATTTAGGTAGGGAAGTAACACAACCTTTGACCTGTGAATATTGACAAGGGAAAGGTAATACGATGTTTTCACATCGACCATTAGTACTAGTTTTATCCGAAGCTGCTAAGAATAATACAATAGAGCCATTATTATATCCAGCAGCAATAATACGATCATTTAACACCCAACTAATACACTTGGGTTGTAATTCATTAGGTAATATATTAAATGGATGTAGATTAGTATAGCGTAATTGACATCGTAGTGTTATTTGCACAATTATAAACATTTATCAAACCAGTATTAATGCCAACAGCTAGATATCTGCCTGAACTTCTAGGGAAACCGATACACGTGGCTGTACAATTTTCAGATTGTAAACTCAACGTCAGTATATCAGAAGTTGTCTTTCCATAGTCATGATTTTTGCCAAACAATAATTGTTGAAGGTAAACAGATCCACCAGATTTATCAATAACAGCTAGCTTAAATGATCGAGGATTCCACTGGATTGATTGAATCGGACTGGTTGATATTGGTTGAGGTTATACCTCCTTGTACTGCCACTTACCCCATCTTATTCGTTTTATCAGCACAATCAAGAATCTACATGTCTGAGCGACAGTTCAACACAGACATTGGTTGATTTTTTGTGATGAAAGCAGCTTGGAAGTGAGTTAGAAATTAAAGCGATCTGTGCCTTATTTACTGTCTTATAAGCTGAAGATGACTGTTTTATAGCAAATCCTGAATAATAGTGACTAATAGGATTAATTTCTAATACCGTAGAAACGCCTTAAGGTGCAACCTTACAACAATTCTCAACTAATTCTAACCTACTCGTCAATAATGCCAATTTACAGTGAATGAATATTTTATCTACATGAAATGATCACATCATGTAATGAAATAACCCTGGTCGTTCTTAAAAAAAGCCCTGGACGCTGAATCTGGGCTAAGAATGCTGAAATAAGGCTGATAAGCAGACACAGCAGGTTCCGAGCTACTTCAGAAAATGCCCAGAAGATGAACAGGGGCTAAATTAGTGCCATTCATGTTGAAAATTAGAATTAGTTGAGAAATGTTCTAAGGTTGCACCTTAAGGCGTTTCTACGGTATTAGAAATTAATCCTATTAGTCACTTTTATTCAGGATTTGCTATAAAACAGTCATCTTCAGCTTATAAGACAGTAAATAAGGCACAGATCGCTTTAATTTCTAACTCACTTCCAAGCTGCTTTCATCACAAAAAATCAACCAATGTCTGTGTTAAACTGTCGCTCAGACATGTAGATTCTTGATTGTGCTGATAAAACGAATAAGATGGGGTAAGTGGCAGTACAAGGAGGTATAACCTCAACCAATATCAACCAGTCCGATTCAATCAATCCAGTGGAATCCTCGATCATTTAAGCTAGCTGTTATTGATAAATCTGGTGGATCTGTTTACCTTCAACAATTATTGTTTGGCAAAAATCATGACTATGGAAAGACAACTTCTGATATACTGACGTTGAGTTTACAATCTGAAAATTGTACAGCCACGTGTATCGGTTTCCCTAGAAGTTCAGGCAGATATCTAGCTGTTGGCATTAATACTGGTTTGATAATTGTTTATAATTGTGGAAATAAGCAAATAACACTACGATGTCAATTACGCTATACTAATCTACATCCATTTAATATATTACCTAATGAATTACAACCCAAGTGTATTAGTTGGGTGTTAAATGATCGTATTATTGCTGCTGGATATAATAATGGCTCTATTGTATTATTCTTAGCAGCTTCGGATAAAACTAGTACTAATGGTCGATGTGAAAACATCGTATTACCTTTCCCTTGTCAATATTCACAGGTCAAAGGTTGTGTTACTTCCCTACCTAAATGTTGTATGTTATAAACTTCTAAATTTAATGGCCATCTCATATGCTGTGGTTAATCTAATGGTTCTATAATCTTATGGAATATACAATAGCCAGTTACTGGTGATACAAACAATTACATTTTAAATTATTGGGATGTTAAATCTTTAGCTACAAGTATGAATGAAATCAGTTTAATAACAATAATAATATTAACAGCTTTATTCCAAACGGTATTTGTGGTACAGGTATGGAATTTTCAGCATGCATTACAATATATTGCATCTAATTACCTCATAAATTTTATAAGACTTTTACAATCAAAAAAGTAAATAAATAAAGGGAAAAAACCAATGCCAAAAGAACAAAGATAAGTAAAAATTATGAAAAATACAGCTTAGAGTTCACATTTCAAACAATGCACCACAGGATATGAAATATAAAGTTGATGATTCAAAGTTATTCAAAGATTATTATGAAGGTTGTATACGCATTGCATTTTCATCGAATGATGATCAATTATTGTATAGTGCAGGATTACCAGATTTAAATTTGCCTGTGTGGTATATACTGTCGACATCAGGTCAACAGAAACAACAACAACAACAAAAAACCTGTCACATGTTTATCACCAGTGGATGAACAACACGGTTATCTAAGTATTGATGTCGCTTCAAGAACGCATATTCTTGCAACTGGTTTAGTAAATGGTGAAGTATGGTTATATAATGTACAGAATATGTCTACACCAATTCATTGTATCTCTATTGGATCAGGTAATCATTCTATTCGTCTACTTTCATTCTCATCCACTTTACGAGCTGATCTAAATGACGTAGGCTTTATTAATAATAATAATAATAATACATTATGCAATTTATCAACTTCTCAAATAACCAATAAAAATTCTTACAGTACATCAATGAATAGTACTCACCTAACATGTAGTAATAGCCAAATTCGTCAACCTTTAAGCGAATTAACTAATACAATACAACAAAAACAACGGGAAAAACAGAACAGTCTAAATCACTAACAAGATGGTCAGTAATGCCGCCTGTTCTCGTGTTGTTCATCCACTGGTGATAAACATGTGACAGGTTTTTGTTGTAATATATACGATACACGCAAATTTAAATCTGGTAATCCTGCACTATACAATAATTGATCATCATTCGATGAAAATGCAATGCGTATACAACTTTCATAATAATCTTTGAATAACTTTGAATCATCAACTTTATATTTCATATCCTGTGGTGCATTGTTTGAAATGTAAACTCTAAGCTGTATTTTTCATAATTTTTACTTATCTTTGTTCTTTTGGCATTGGTTTTTTCCCTTTATTTATTTACTTTTTTGATTGTAAAAGTCTTATAAAATTTATGAGGTAATTAGATGCAATATATTGTAATGCATGCTGAAAATTCCATACCTGTACCACAAATACCGTTTGGAATAAAGCTGTTAATATTATTATTGTTATTAAACTGATTTCGTTCATACTTGTAGCTAAAGATTTAACATCCCAATAATTTAAAATGTAATTGTTTGTATCACCAGTAACTGGCTATTGTATATTCCATAAGATTATAGAACCATTAGATTAACCACAGCATATGAGATGGCCATTAAATTTAGAAGTTTATAACATACAACATTTAGGTAGGGAAGTAACACAACCTTTGACCTGTGAATATTGACAAGGGAAAGGTAATACGATGTTTTCACATCGACCATTAGTACTAGTTTTATCCGAAGCTGCTAAGAATAATACAATAGAGCCATTATTATATCCAGCAGCAATAATACGATCATTTAACACCCAACTAATACACTTGGGTTGTAATTCATTAGGTAATATATTAAATGGATGTAGATTAGTATAGCGTAATTGACATCGTAGTGTTATTTGCACAATTATAAACATTTATCAAACCAGTATTAATGCCAACAGCTAGATATCTGCCTGAACTTCTAGGGAAACCGATACACGTGGCTGTACAATTTTCAGATTGTAAACTCAACGTCAGTATATCAGAAGTTGTCTTTCCATAGTCATGATTTTTGCCAAACAATAATTGTTGAAGGTAAACAGATCCACCAGATTTATCAATAACAGCTAGCTTAAATGATCGAGGATTCCACTGGATTGATTGAATCGGACTGGTTGATATTGGTTGAGGTTATACCTCCTTGTACTGCCACTTACCCCATCTTATTCGTTTTATCAGCACAATCAAGAATCTACATGTCTGAGCGACAGTTTAACACAGACATTGGTTGATTTTTTGTGATGAAAGCAGCTTGGAAGTGAGTTAGAAATTAAAGCGATCTGTGCCTTATTTACTGTCTTATAAGCTGAAGATGACTGTTTTATAGCAAATCCTGAATAATAGTGACTAATAGGATTAATTTCTAATACCGTAGAAACGCCTTAAGGTGCAACCTTACAACAATTCTCAACTAATTCTAACCTACTCGTCAATAATGCCAATTTACAGTGAATGAATATTTTATCTACATGAAATGATCACATCATGTAATGAAATAACCCTGGTCGTTCTTAAAAAAAGCCCTGGACGCTGAATCTGGGCTAAGAATGCTGAAATAAGGCTGATAAGCAGACACAGCAGGTTCCGAGCTACTTCAGAAAATGCCCAGAAGATGAACAGGGGCTAAATTAGTGCCATTCATGTTGAAAATTAGAATTAGTTGAGAAATGTTCTAAGGTTGCACCTTAAGGCGTTTCTACGGTATTAGAAATTAATCCTATTAGTCACTTTTATTCAGGATTTGCTATAAAACAGTCATCTTCAGCTTATAAGACAGTAAATAAGGCACAGATCGCTTTAATTTCTAACTCACTTCCAAGCTGCTTTCATCACAAAAAATCAACCAATGTCTGTGTTAAACTGTCGCTCAGACATGTAGATTCTTGATTGTGCTGATAAAACGAATAAGATGGGGTAAGTGGCAGTACAAGGAGGTATAACCTCAACCAATATCAACCAGTCCGATTCAATCAATCCAGTGGAATCCTCGATCATTTAAGCTAGCTGTTATTGATAAATCTGGTGGATCTGTTTACCTTCAACAATTATTGTTTGGCAAAAATCATGACTATGGAAAGACAACTTCTGATATACTGACGTTGAGTTTACAATCTGAAAATTGTACAGCCACGTGTATCGGTTTCCCTAGAAGTTCAGGCAGATATCTAGCTGTTGGCATTAATACTGGTTTGATAATTGTTTATAATTGTGGAAATAAGCAAATAACACTACGATGTCAATTACGCTATACTAATCTACATCCATTTAATATATTACCTAATGAATTACAACCCAAGTGTATTAGTTGGGTGTTAAATGATCGTATTATTGCTGCTGGATATAATAATGGCTCTATTGTATTATTCTTAGCAGCTTCGGATAAAACTAGTACTAATGGTCGATGTGAAAACATCGTATTACCTTTCCCTTGTCAATATTCACAGGTCAAAGGTTGTGTTACTTCCCTACCTAAATGTTGTATGTTATAAACTTCTAAATTTAATGGCCATCTCATATGCTGTGGTTAATCTAATGGTTCTATAATCTTATGGAATATACAATAGCCAGTTACTGGTGATACAAACAATTACATTTTAAATTATTGGGATGTTAAATCTTTAGCTACAAGTATGAATGAAATCAGTTTAATAACAATAATAATATTAACAGCTTTATTCCAAACGGTATTTGTGGTACAGGTATGGAATTTTCAGCATGCATTACAATATATTGCATCTAATTACCTCATAAATTTTATAAGACTTTTACAATCAAAAAAGTAAATAAATAAAGGGAAAAAACCAATGCCAAAAGAACAAAGATAAGTAAAAATTATGAAAAATACAGCTTAGAGTTCACATTTCAAACAATGCACCACAGGATATGAAATATAAAGTTGATGATTCAAAGTTATTCAAAGATTATTATGAAGGTTGTATACGCATTGCATTTTCATCGAATGATGATCAATTATTGTATAGTGCAGGATTACCAGATTTAAATTTGCCTGTGTGGTATATACTGTCGACATCAGGTCAACAGAAACAACAACAACAACAACAAAAACCTGTCACATGTTTATCACCAGTGGATGAACAACACGGTTATCTAAGTATTGATGTCGCTTCAAGAACGCATATTCTTGCAACTGGTTTAGTAAATGGTGAAGTATGGTTATATAATGTACAGAATATGTCTACACCAATTCATTGTATCTCTATTGGATCAGGTAATCATTCTATTCGTCTACTTTCATTCTCATCCACTTTACGAGCTGATCTAAATGACGTAGGCTTTATTAATAATAATAATAATACATTATGCAATTTATCAACTTCTCAAATAACCAATAAAAATTCTTACAGTACATCAATGAATAGTACTCACCTAACATGTAGTAATAGCCAAATTCGTCAACCTTTAAGCGAATTAACTAATACAATACAACAAAAACAACGGGAAAAACAGAACAGACTAAATCACTAACAAGATGGTCAGTAATGCTTCATGTATTCGATCAACCAGAATCAAAACCACTCACCAATATTATTAGTTCAAATCGATCATTATTAGATCAAAGTTTACTGATAGACAGTGATACTGCTGATAGCATATACCAGAAGTCATCAGCATCATCATCATTGAAATCGCTTACAAATCATCCGTATGATCCAATATTAGAAGATAAGAAAAGTATACCGCCGATGCCGATAGATACGTCTAATCGTCATCCTAGTACCGTTAATACAGAGAAACTAGAAGAAACTGCGCATTCACCACATATACCAATTGAAGCGTTAAGTAAGTATCTTGATAGTCGCTTACCATCTATGACGTCTGAATTAAACTGGTCTCATAATGGATTACTTTACAAATTTGCTCAACTTGAATGTAAACTTGATCAAACGAATAAACCGTTAGTACAAATGATGCAGGAAAATTGTGTGCTGCGATTGGTATTCAATAGACGTAGGCCTTTTCAAAGATATTTTTCATAACCGTTTTGTTCTTTTCCGCCCCCCGTCTTTCTCTTCTGTCATCATTTTTGTTATTCAAAGTTATGGTTCGACACTAGCTGGTGGTCTGCTGTCATTTAGTGTATTAGTGATGCTTGACGGAGCTCATGTTACCTGGAAGAAATCGGAAAAACGGTTAAAAAACGGATTCCTGCGGTCTACACAACTTACACGCTATGCCTAACAATAAAAATGGCCAGTACTGTTATATTTGCAATATAAAACATATAAGTGTGCAAGTAATTACTTGGAAAAATTCGTAAAAAAGAAGGTTGACAAGCACGCAGACAACTCACAGCAGTGGAAATACAAATTGTGGATTCACCCGCTTCGAAGGATTTCAGTGCAGTAAAAGATTTCTGAGAGAGGGGCCTTTGGTGATGTATTTAGATAGTAAAAGTATATTTAATTGATTGTTTATATTAAAAGAGTATATTATTTGAAATGATGTATTATTAATCACTAATTAAGATTCATTGTAACGCAGTTCTCAAAAGTTAACTGTCATTGGTTGAGGAAGTACATCTGGGTTACTCCCATTGGCTGATTTGTAGCCAATACCCGCTCATGATATTGATAGTGTGCTATGGTTTGTTTAGTCGGGACTTATTATGACATCTAGATCCATATAAGTCTTAGATGATGGGATCGTTATCGCATCTGGTTTGTATCAGCTGATGCTTGCGTGCTCATTGCGTGTGGTTTCGCATTTCATTTCGTTGAAAATACATAGAATTCGTTGAGATTTCGTTGCGATGTAAGCATGTGACTGTCGGAATTCGGCTCTCTGCAAACATTTTAGGTCATTTGATTAAAGGTCCATGAGGGAATCATTGAGCATACGTAACTCATTGATATAAAAAATGAATAAGAGGGGCTCGAATAGTGGCTCGTGTCACTCCATGACGTACTGGAGAGTTGAGTTGAGATTGACTGTCTTTCTCCTACCTATGAGTAGTTCCCTAATCCAGCTTAGTAAGCCACACTGAATTCCAAGACTTTCTTAGTTCGTAAGCACTTTATAGAAGGCCTTGCTGAAGTGTACGAACTTAACGTCAACGGCTCTTCTGCCTTCCCCTGGCTTGACTCAGCATTTCTGTTTGCGTAAGATTTGACAGGCATTAGAGGCCTCCTCGGATGACGATCTGTGCTCCAGATATACCATGATAGCTTCCTTGATGATTCTTTCAAGTATTTTGATTAACTCGCTGGTGAGACTGATAGGCCTGTAGTCTGAAGCACACTGTCCTGATCCTCCTTTGTGGATGCGTGGCACTATGGCGCAGAGCAACATTCTATTCAGGAGGGTTTGAAGATAGTATTCAGTGGGCCGGTTGTGTGAGCTGCAACCTCCATGAGGAGCTTTGGGTGAAGGTCATCGGAGCCTGTCGATCTACCTGATTCTGGTTTCCCCAGAGATTAAAATGCGATGTTGTCAATCACGTCTCATAAACCGTTAATGCCCAGCTCTCGCTACGCTCGGGCCCACGCTGTTCTTCGAAGATTTCTCAGAAACGCTTAGTTATAACGGACGCAAAAACCAAAACACTGATCTGCCGCTTTAGATTTGTTTATTGTTACACCAACATATAAAAGGAATAAGCGAACTAAGGTCTGAAAACAAATATTACAATAATAAATCTCTGTATTACTTCTGACGATGTTTCACTCTTCTTTCTGAACAGCGACCGATGAGACGATGACTGTCGTATTGATGCCTCCGCGAAAATTGGGGAAGTTGATTTGAGCAAACAACCAAGAATTGATCGTTCAATCTTCAACTCCATTGACACTCCCCGGCAAAACAGGGATCCAACCCTTTTTTCCTTCACGACCAATGCACGTTGACTTGGATGCCATTGCGAGAACCTGGGTCACACGGACAGAGCTGAAATGGAAAACAAACAGAAAAGCCAACACACCACAAGCATACCCACAGCACAATCTCACACATCAATGACGACCTGCGCCTCCAGACAGAGACCCCCACTTGACATCTTGCAACACAATCGCCACTTACTAGAATGACTCTTGCAGAATGCAAAGTGACCATGGCAGCACCTCACGATACTCTACGCACATCCTCTTATCTACTCATTACCAATTACCACTGAAATCGCTTGTCACTCATTCTGCCTCAGTTCTAGTAGCGGTGACGCATGCGAGCCTCAGACGTTTACACTCTTTCTCCCCGGCGTGTCGGACCGCAGCTAACAATTATCTCCGTGTGCATTTCATTCTCAGCAATAGCATAGCCTCCCCGGCGTATACAACCCATCTGCTGTCCTTAACATCAATCAATTCATTCATGGATGTAGAAGAGTGGACACAACTTCAGAAGTAATCACGACGAAAATTTTAACAAAATTACGTAATAACAACGAGGTACGAAAACAACAAGTAAACACAATGGATCCAAAAACACCAATTGATAGGACACACCACACGTATATACAAACAGTACACACAAACTCGCATTTCATGTCTCGATGGAATTCCTTTGAAGAATCACAGGACTTACACCAGTACACTTGCAACCCTTCTCACGTTGACGATTGTAAGTTGTGGAATGTCCGGACACAACCAAGATTAACCAACAATTACATCAATTGGAACTCACACAACTATTTAACACAAACATATGTAGAATCACTACATCAAATGTTGTGGATTCCGGCATGACAAACTACCCTTGAAGAACTGTAGGACTTACAGCAGTACGCCTACATTCCTTCTCAGGTTGATGATCCAAGTGGAAGTCGTCCGGACACAAACAGAATTAACAACAGCTAGATGACAGATGATATCAATTCAGTATATACAATATGAACATATGTACAAGATCATACACCAAGCACATTGGACTGCTCATTGATGCGCTACCCTTTGAAGAACTGTAGGACTTACAGCAGTACGCCTACAACCCTTCTCAGGTTGACGCCTAGGTTGGAAAATCGTCGCAGAGTTCATTTGCTAACTTCCTTCTATCAGCTATATCCTCAAATCTGAACGGCAACACGCCCATGTCATTGTATCGTAGAATATAGATGACCAACAAACACACGACATATCTCATCAACCAAGTGTAGAAACAGAGTAATTTACACCAAAGATAATAACATTCAAATAGTAACTTGAAACTAGAAATGCCTTTATTCGTGCAAGTCAATTTAACAATTACTCTCTCCTTTACACTTGGCTTATCCACACTAAACTGACCATTGATATTCGTCCTTTCAAACGAACTGCTACTAGCATAGTCATTGCACAAGATACTTGAGTTCATGGGTGTCTGTTTCATTGTGGATGACAGCACCAACGACGACTGATTGATATCAGTTGATGACGTTAGCGGTGGATCAGAAGCTGTTGTTGCTCGACCTTCAGAATGTTGTCTACCTGCAAGACCACCACCACTGGTGTCTTTTACTATCAGCTCAGGCTTAGCACTGGCATCTGATGATAGGTGGGCTACATGCTGATCAATCACACTGACGGTCTCACAAGTATGCGTGCCTTCTGCAACTGAATCTGCATTTAGTTCTACTTTACGTTCAAGTTGTACAGAACCTTTGTTCAACTTAGCAGTAGTAGGCATATCCCTCATCTCATCATGATCAACCATAGATAACTCTGCACTATCATGATCATTACCACAAATATTCAATTTACCGTCAAGTTCATCATTTTCAAACTCTTTAATAACAGAAGTAGACAATTTTGGTTCCTCCCCACAAATCATTAAAGGTTTTATAACTTCACTCTGACTAGTAATACCTTGTAAACTTGTAGGGTCAGAACTGCACTCTGAAGCAGCAACTCTATTCTGTGACACTTTATTCAACAACGGCTTACCAGTTGCAACTACAGACTTCTTCACCGCACCGTTATCGTCACACAATTCGGAGTCATGCCTGGAGTTTACATTTAGCTTATCACTGAACTTTCTCACCGGTTCACAGTTCACTTCTGTATGCACCTCTTGCACACGTGTAAAACAAAACCGTGTTTGTCTTGCATCTTGTAACCTATCAGTTGAGGATGTACTACGGAACCTGTTGCACTCATTAAGTCTATATGCATTACTAGACATCATGGAGCCTTCTCGATATCCACCTCTCTGAGGCCTATTCGTCATCAATGATTGCGTTTTACCCTCAGACTGCTCTATTCTAGGGGTGAGACCTAATAGACTGGCAAACTTGCTCATAGATTGATTGACACTAGTATTTACCAGTTTCAGGATATCATCAAACTTTGGCTCGATACCCTCATCCTCCATACGGGAGCTCATCTTCACCCACTTCCTTTGCAGTCGAGTAGGTAGACGTCTTGCTATTACTTCTAGTATAAAACTCGAGTTGAGGTCACTCATGCGATTCATCGAAATCATTGCATTCTTGTAAATCAGGAAATTATTCAAAAACTCAGTGAGTGCCTGGGAGTCATCCTGTAATTGACCACCATTACCCTTAACAGCCTCGAATAATTTCCCTGCAATCATCGAAGGTCTTCCAAACCTTTGACGTAATATGCTCATAGCCTCATCGTAGCCCTCTTTTGGCTTCATAAACGTACAGCACTGTATAGCTCTTGAAGCATCTCCAGTGCAATATCTCATCAAATACATTAACTTCAATTCATCACTTGATAGAAAACTACTCAACATGATCTCAAACTCCTTTACAAATTGTGAATATTCAGCCGGGTTTCCATCGAAACACCGTGGTTCAAATTTAGGGAGTTTGATGTTCCTATTATCCCTGAACGGCGAAACAGTAACATCAACCATGTCATGCTTAACATCAGACACATCATTACAATTAACAGACAAGTCACCATGACTTACTTTCCTGTTTGCATCCAAGACACTCTGTCCCTTCTTTGACCCAGGCATTGTTGAACTTGACCCAATTCCAAAAAAGTTCCAGATATTGCTTGTTCAAAGAGGACTTGACTGGCACCAGGAAAAATGAACGGCGACTATCCAAACTTTCACCAAATGTTTGAATCCGCCAGATCTGTTTTATCGTCAGAAACTGTCAATCACGTCTCATAAACCGTTAATGCCCAGCTCTCGCTACGCTCGGGCCCACGCTGTTCTTCGAAGATTTCTCAGAAACGCTTAGTTATAACGGACGCAAAAACCAAAACACTGATCTGCCGCTTTAGATTTGTTTATTGTTACACCAACATATAAAAGGAATAAGCGAACTAAGGTCTGAAAACAAATATTACAATAATAAATCTCTGTATTACTTCTGACGATGTTTCACTCTTCTTTCTGAACAGCGACCGATGAGACGATGACTGTCGTATTGATGCCTCCGCGAAAATTGGGGAAGTTGATTTGAGCAAACAACCAAGAATTGCTCGTTCAATCTTCAACTCCATTGACAGATGTCGAGGCCAATGTCAAGGAAACTTAATTGGCATTTCTCTAATGCGGCCAGAGAAGATGGTATGCAGTGTCTTGACTATTGGGTGGGGACTCTGTAAAAATAGTTTTGCCATTGCCTTTGCCTTTTCCTAGCGCTTAGATTGTGTCGTTATCAGCAGTCAGCGCTGGGCCCCCGTTGGATTTCTTATCCTTGAATTTTGTGTACCTAAATGTTTCCATTATCAACGTAGTTGCATTTGGGGCTTTATACATCAAGTCATCATTCTTGATTGATTGGTTACACTTTCTTTACGTAAGTTGCTAAGATCAGCGTTGAGCTCGCGGGGCAAAGTTTTTTTACCGCATAGAAACCTTCACCTGTCGACTAATACACTAAATGTTTAAACGTATTTTTAGGACGAACTTGTTAGATTAGGGGCGGCAAGAATGAGTCTAAGTGGAACAGTAAGCCAAATACAACATATTATAGCACTGCCAGCAATAAATGGATGAAATGCTTCAACATATGTGAAAAACGTGGACACTGTATTAGTAAGTAATTCCATATTAGTTTGCTTATTAGATGCATCACACAGTGAAACAGTATCATTCACTGGATCCCGTAGATAACACTTTCACTGTGTGATATATCAAATAAACGAACTAATATGGGATAAGACACTTCCTCAATTTCATGGACCTGGTTTTATTGACGCCACCCTAACTACTGCTAATTCCTCTTGGTTTGTTACTTCCCACGAAGCATACTTTTGAAAAGGACAATAGGCATGACAAATCACGTAATTTGCATTCTGAACCACTGTAAATTTATGGTTGGGGGTAGTCGGTAGAAAGCCCTGGACTTAAGTTTCGTGCTTGATGGAATTCGTTAGCAAGGCGTCATTGCAAACTTGAAGGAACCCATGTCGCCTATGGGATGTGAACCCGTTTTACCCAGTGCCGCAGTCAGTGACGTTGCCATTGACTTATCTGGGCTGGTGATGAGCCTTCAGTATGATTGAGTTGGATGCTTTTATTGGAAACTGGGTAGTCACTAATGTCCTTAGTCTAGCTCTTTGTTTAGTGTAGATGGATTTCTATCTGTCAAGCAATTTGCAGCCACCGCAAGCTCGGCTTGTTATCCGATCAGTTTATGGTTGCTCCACTATATTCCGTCCTTGTTCAAACCTTCGTTTGCAAATGCGATCGGCGGTGTCAGCTAAGCCATGTTCATATCATCATCCACAGAAACTGGATATTGCTGCACCAGAGTAGTAACTCCATTATGGATACCAGAGGAGGTAGTCAGAGCAGCCACAGATGACGGAGTAATCTTGTCTTAACATATGTGTATATATTTATTTTATTTACCATAGCTTGATTCCACACAGTATTTTGGCACAACTGTGCAATTTTCAGCATGTGATATCGGTAGCCCAAATTTAGCATACGGACAATTCAAATCAGTTGTGTGTCATCAGAGGATCGAAGCCCGGACCATGTACATGGTCGGTGAGACTCCAGCAGTAACGGATAATTACCTTGCAGAATGAAGCTCCATTGACCAAGAAGCACTGCGAAGTCTTAAAATCAGGTGTGTTGTTGTGAATCTTTCGGTTCCTCAAATGTAACATGTGATGCTGTGGTACATGAAGTTTAATATATTGTCACAGTGTTCATCGTTTGTGACTTGATTAATGCTCATATTTATCAACGATCGGTTGAAAAGCTGGATCAATGATTGCCTTTATCTTAACGGGTGACAAGCTGGGGCCTATGTAGGCGATGCCTTTGATGGACAGACTAGTAGTATTGTCAATCAGTCGTTTTCGGCGAACGTCTACGAGTAAATCATAATGATTAAGTAGGTCCGTGCCAATGATGGGCATGGCGACGTCGGCGAGAAGGAAAATCCAGTGAATAGGTTTGCGTAAACCCACGTTCAGATGGACGTATTTCTTACTAAGTGTTGTGACTGGTTTTCCATTTGCAGCCTGTAAGTTGAAGGTAGGTTCCTTCTGTCGATCTGCTGCTATAGAAGGAAGGACGCTGACTTCGGCGGCTGTGTCGACTAAATATCGAGTCTGGCTGATCACATCATGGATGTAAATTAGGCGGCTAGTACCACCGGCGACGGTTGCCGCTAACGCGTACCGGCGGGATAGTTTCCCACAGACTTTGATACATTTCCGAAGTTACAAGGTTTACGGCTACATTTCGCTTCGTTGCCATAGGTGTTGTGATACCAGCACCAGTCAGGGTTTTTCAGTGAACGTGGCTTGGACTTAGATCGACCACGTGAGTTTCACCGTTGAGGAGAGTTCGGATGACGGTAAGAGGGATTGCAATGTATGTTTGACTTAAGCATCTGCTGGATTGAGTTGCATAACTGTATCACTGCAGTATCCTTACTCGAAGTCCGTTTGGCCACCGCGTGTATTTCAGGAACTGACCGTTTACTTACTTCTAGAATCTTATCTGAAGAAACAGCTAACTCGTCTAAAATAACACCCTGAATTGTCACAAGTACAGTCTGCACGGACTGTGACAGCTTGGATAAGAAGAGTTCTCTGAAAAGTCCTTCATCAAACTGACTTTGGCCAATAACCTCTCTCATTCTTGTCAGCATGCTCACGGCTGACTGATCCCCCAACTCGATGTTACGAAATAATTCGTCCAGACGTTGTCAATCTGTGAGAACGTTTCTCCTGAGGAGGGATGCTTTAAGCAACTCGTACGAGTTACTTACCTCGGGTCTCAACATCTGCACAGTTATGCACTTGCTGGATTCCCGCGGCAGGGTGTGAATAACTGCAAGGAACTGTGAACGTTGATCGGTTATCCAATGCTCACAAAAATCAGACTCAGCTATCTGAAACCACGTTTCCGTATTATTTGGCCAATATGGTAAGCCCTGAACGGTTTTGTCAAATGAATGAATACGAATGACCTTGGTACTAAGATCACTCATGACGAAGTGTATGCCGATTACAATATAGCACAAGAACAAATACAAAATGGAACGAACTCACCGGGGTTATCTACGTATTTATCGGAGATGAAGTTCGCGGTTGGGCTCACCAGTTTTGAGGTTGACGGTAATGACGTTTGCGGTTTGTACGGAATATACCAACGCAAAATCTTATATCAACAACTTCTACAGTATTCGTTTCTCATGTACCAAAGGCAAAGCAAAAGACCAGAGTTGATCTTCCAAAGTACGGGATTTATTTCGGAACCAAATCGTGAACTGAAGCGAAAGCTAAGCTGGCTAGTGGTCGTGCACGAAAGTGACACGACGGAGTACCAAATGGCGAGGATGCTTGACCGGAAGCCTTCAGCTAAGCAAGTCGACTTAAACTCTAAGGGTCAGTATCCAATGTTCAGTGATGATTGCTATGGTCAATAATTTTGGGGAATTATTTACCGCTACAGACTACTTAGCTGCAAGGAAATCCTGAACCAAGGTCAATCGAGTCTGATCATCTCGGCACAGCTCGTCATCAGGAGTGTCGCACCGACTATCGCAGGGCCACTGATGCTTTGATTTTTATCAGTGACCTGCCATGCCGTCTAAGCTACCCAACTCTTCTATACGCTGACGACGTAAAGGTATGGAGAGCAATAAAGTGCTTGGAAGACTCAGATAAGCTGCAGGCAGGCCTAAACTCCTGGAAGACTGGGCGGTGGCCAATGGCGTGACTTCCTACCTGAAAAGGTGCAAAGTAGTGAACTGCGCACCTGTAGGCTACAGAACTCCAGTCACACCCTGTGCAACAAAAGGTTGTCCCGCACAACGTCGGAGCGTGAGTTAGGTTTGGTTCTAACGGAAAAATGGACACAAGCTTGAGTTGCACAGGGGGTGTAGCGAGGGAATATGCGGTCATACACTTTACACATAGACAGTTAGGTGCAATCGCCTCTAACCTCCTTCTAAGGTTGTTCAAAGCGTAAATCAGACCACATCTTGAAATGCATGATATCATTGCACCTTCATTGCTTAGAAAAGACGCAAACTCTTGGAAAGAGTCCAACGACGGGCAACAACAGGAGTGGTGGGTCTCCGGAATAAACCGTATGATGAATGGCTAAAGAAATTAGGCATATTCACACTTAGCTACCGTCAGCTTAGGGAGGATCTGATTACTGTCCGTAAGATAACAAATGGCCAGAACCATTCAAACAAAGGTGTTCTGTCATTGAGTAGGCATGGGCTTGCTCGTGAAAATCCCAGAAGGACAGTTCACCAGAGGGCGAAAGCCTCGGTGCTCTACCACTTCTTTTCACTGCGTGTTTGCCGTGTCTGAAACTCCTTACTGGCAGATGTAGCTAAGGCAACGTTTAAACGAAGGCTGGACAATCATGCGGCGACACAAGGACTGCATCCAAATGTCCTATCCCCTTAAAATCCCATACACCATTCAGAGGTAGACAACTAATTTCGCCGCTTTACTTCTCTACATACTATCAGGTCTTACTCTCCTAACAACTTTAACTACACCTATTATTATTATCATTATATATATATATATATGTCAACTTCAAATTCAATCAGTTGTCTGTTTTACGTTTTCTTTATATCTTTTTGTGTCTTTTAGTCTGAATAATCGCCAAAACCTAGTAGTTAAAATTCAGTTCAGTAGCACAACAATTTTCGCCGGCATCCAAATACGTGAATGACCTTCCTGCTTGGAAGGCACTTCTTAACCGATGAGTCTAGCATAGTGACTATTTTATGTTTGAAAACAGGTTCAGTTTTCCGGTGAGTTTCGGAAAACTGTAGACTAGGCAGCAGCTTACAATTTAAACTAAAGAAGACAAAACTTCAAGGGAGTACTCATACGTTAATGTTATCATGAAAGGCAGCTAAAGAGGACGTACAACTTAAGTGACATGATCAGAAAAATGTACTTAATCTTACAGGCTAATACCAACAAAACCAATTTCTCCCCCACCTTTATTTTTGAAACGCTCGGCTTGTTCCACCTTTATTTATAGATTAGACTGTCTATGCTAATTTTTTCAGGCAGTGTATTTCCTACCTTTCAAGTTCATGTTTACATCGTCTTTTTTCTGGTGACATGCACTTAGTCTCAACACTTAATCCACTTCATTTCTGACCAAGAACTCAAACTTAGAACGAAGGTGCCACTTGAGGACATAATGCTGGGAGTTCAGCTATGCCTGACTTCCACAGCATTTAAATTTCAGGGGAAAATATGCAAACGAACTGAGGGAGTTTCTATGGGGTCAACCATATCCCCGGCTGTGGCAGATATATTCGTGGATAGGTAGGAAAAGATAGTGATTGAAACGTTCAGCCCCACCCCAAAACTATGGTGGAGGTATGTAGATGACACACTCACTATAGTTATAACACAGGATATAGATAGATTTTTCTAACACGTTAACTCAAAGGTGAAGGCAGTTCAGTTCACTTAAGAATTAGAACGTCAGGAAGGGGAGCTTCCAATGTTAGACTGTTTTTCGATATTAGGATTTCCGATCATCCCATCATAGGTCAGTGAAAAGTAGGACTGGTGAAATGTTTAAATAATAGAGTACAAAAACTAAGTAGTACCAAGGGAAATCTAAGACAGGTTGTCAGCAACGTCTCGTAAACCGTCAATGCCCAGCTCATGCTACGCTGGTACTGACGCTGTTCCTTGAAGTTTCTCAGAAACGCTTAGTAATAACGGACGCAGAATCCAAAACACCGATTGGCCACTCGAGAATTCTTTATTGTAACACCAACATATAGCCAACTTTAAAACTAAGCTTTAAATCTAAGGTCTATGAACAAATATTACAATAATAAATCATAATATTACTTCTGACGGTTTTCTGGTGACTTCTTTCTGAGCACCGTCCGATGAGACGAAGACTGGTGTATTGATGCCTCCGCGAAAATTGGGGAAGTTGGTTTTGAGCAAACAACCATAAATTGATCGTTCAATCTTCAACTTCATTGACAAATAATCTATAATATATACATGAAAATCTGTAAACATGTGTTGATTTCCTTAATGAATGATCTTTTGCCTGACCCTTGTCTTATGTTGTTGCACTAGTACCACAACACCTATGACCAGGAAGCGAAATGTTGCTGAAATCTTTGTAACTTCGGAAATGTATCAAAGTCTGTGGGAAACTATCCCGCCGGTACGCGTTAGCGGCAACCGTCGCCAGTGGCGCTATCCACCTACTTTACATTCGTGATATGGTCAACCAGACACGACACCTAGTTGACACAGGCGCCGAAGTCAGCGTCCTTCCTTCTATAGCAGCAGATCGACAGAAGGAACCTACCTTCAACTTACAGGCTGCAAATGGAAAACCAGTCACAACACTTAGTAAGAAATACGTCCATCTGAACGTGGGTTTACGCAAACCTATTCACTGGATTTTCCTTCTCGCCGACGTCGCCATGCCCATCATTGGCACGGACCTACTTAATCATTATGATTTACTCGTAGAAGTTCGCCGAAAACGACTGATTGACAATACTACTAGTCTGTCCATCAAAGGCATCGCCTACATAGGCCCCAGCTTGTCACCCGTTAAGATAAAGGCAATCCTTGATCCAGCTTTTCGACCCATTGTTGACAAATATCCGGAACTTAACTGCCCGTTTTACTCCCTACGTGTATATCCAGTGATGTTATGCATCACATCATAACTTCAGGGCAATCCATGACATCTAGAGGATGACGACTAGCTCCTGACAAACTGAGACTCGCTAGAGATGAGTTCGACCATATTCTCACCCTTGGAATCATTCGGCCATCGAATAGCCCATGGGCATCCTAACTGCATACGGTGCCTACAAAGGATAGCAACGATTGGCTAAACATTGGTGATAACCGGCGAGTAAACGCCGAACCAACCCCTGATTGCTACCCGTTGCCTCATATACACGACTTGATGGCACCATTATCTGGTGCATCTATATTCTCGGAAATCGACTTGGTTAAAGCGTGCAACCAAATCCTGATGGGAACAGAAGACATTCCGAAAAAGACTATCATTACGCCTTTCGGAACTTTTGAATTTCTGTGTATGCCATTCAGTCTCCGAAATGCAGCCTAAATATTCCAACTCTTCATCGACGAAGTATTTTGCGGTCTCGACTTTGTATACGCATACTTAGACGACTGCCTCATTGCCATTCCAGACGAGGAAACTCACTTTAAACACTTGGACTTGGCATTCGAAAGATTCCGACAACATGGTGTTATCATTAATATTCAAAAGTGTCAGACAGGCGTTGACTTCCTGGGTCACACCATTGACTGCAAGGGCATTCGCCCACTGGCTAGTAAAGTTGAAGCGATACTGAAACTTCCAGAACCGCAGACAGTGAAAAGTCTGCAAACTTTCAACGCTTGGTAAGTCATTACCGACGGTTTATTCCCAATTATGCCTCTCTGATTCAGTCATTAGCAGACCTTCTTCAAGGGAATAACAAGTTCATCGAACTCGACGTGGCTGCTCAAAATGCTTTCACTCAGGTTGAAAAAGCTGTCGCGGACGTCACACTTCTGATGCATCAGGATCCAACGGCACCCTTATGTATCTCGGTTGAAGCGTCAGACACTACAATCTGCGAAGTTCTGTAAAAACTGGTTAACAGAGAGTGGCGCCTCGAGAAAGAGACGCCTTCAGTTAGCAGAAACGAAGTAAGCGCTTTCGGCAGAGAACTTCTGGCTATGTACTGCGCTATACGTAATTTTCGACATTCAGTGGAGGGTAGTGAATTCATTATTTTTACGAACCTCCGACGTACTCTCTAAACTCACCTTCAGATAAGTATTCACCTAGGGAATCACGACAACTCGATTACGTTTCACAGTTTACATCTGATATTTGACATGTACCCGGAGTGAAAAACACTGTGGCAGATGCCTTGTCGCGCATTTATTCCCTCACTCAAATCTACGGCATAGACCCTGTGAAACTGGTTGGTCTTCAAAAAGAAGATGCTGAGCCCCAACATGAGTTGTCGAAAACAACTCTGCAATTAGCCGGAAAACCCTTAGGTGTGGGAAGAGACAGTATTCTATGTGACCTTTCCACGACTGCTCATTCCCCATTGTGCCTAAGAGTTATCGCCGTAACCTCTTCACTATGTTGCATGGCATGTCCCACCCAGGAATTGAAACCAGCGTCAAGCTCGTAACTAGTCGGTTTTTTGGCAGGCTTTAAGTAAAGAAGTAAGGGAATGGGCGCACACGTGCTTAGCTTGTCAAAAGTGCAAGGTAGTAAGAGACACCAAAAGCCCTTGTCAACGTAGTTGAAGACTGAACGATCAATGCGTGATTGTTTGCTCAAACCTAACTCCATATTTTTCGCGGGAATACGACATTCATCGTCTCATTGTTCGCAGTTCATTGGAGGAGAAAAAACTATCAGAAGTATTATCGTGATTTACTGTTATAACATTTATTCTTAGACTTTGTGTACAATAACTTAATTGTTGGCTCTATATTGGTGCAAGAATAAACGGTTCTTGAGTCACCAATTTGCGTTCTTTTTTTGCGTTGGTTATTACGCATAGTTCCTGAAAGTCTTCCAAGTCCAGTGTAGTTAGACCTGGACATTGACAGCTCTCTTGGCACATTTCTTATCCCTGATGCTCGCTTTGAACACCTACATATAGATTTGGTTGGACCCCTTCCAGAATCCCATGAATATACCTATATTTTAACCTGCATCGGCCGGTTCACATGATGGCACGAGTCAGTACTCCTCAAGGATGTAACTACTGAAACAGTTGCACGCATCTGCACATGTTTTTGTTCATCATGAGTCTGTGCGTCGCCCTCTGGAACCCCCATACGGCGGACAATATGAAGTCATTAAACATCCGCATAAATTTTTTCTTAGGCAAAAAAAGGCCGCGAGGACACCGTCAGCATCGACCGTATGAAACCGGTTTACTTAAAAGGTCATCTTATTAGCCTAGAGCTTAGCGTCCTTGGTAATAAACGAGTATTAGAATATCCCTTATTCCTCGAAAAACTCACTAGCACGGCGAACCTTCTGTCGAGCCCTCAAACAAAACGCGTTCTGGGCGTAATGTGAGATTCCTAGAATATCTTCACACTTATATCACATAACTAAGCGATTCGATTCAACCAACTCTTATTCGTTTGTGGTATTCATCATTTTTTCCTCTCAGACACATCAGTTTTTACACTGAATCCCGAAACACAGGTAAAATCTTTTCTATAACCGTATATGTTGCATGCACTGAAAATATTAGATATATGCTGTATTTTTGATGTTCTAATTTTCGGATTATTTTACTCTATGGTAGATGCATATCATTTTTCAATCGTTATATTTGGTACACCTTCCTCAACAAGGTTCTTAGCATTCTCGTTTTCTTATCCAGGTGCGACGGGCACTGAACAAGAAGCAAACGAAGCACGAGATCCAACGGGAAAACATCAACGGGGCGATGTACAGACACATTATTGGCATAAGTAGACGACCAGTGGGCACTCAATCAGGCCGCTCGGAAGAGATTTTTAACGATGGAGAGCCGGTGGGTTTTATAACTCCGACTGGTTCTGTCTTAGGGTCCTCACAACTCCACTAGGAGGGAAGTGAGCTGTAGCGGTAAATAATTCCCAAAATTATTGACCATAGGAATCATCAGTGAACATTGGATGCTGATCCTCACTGTTTAAGTCAACTTACTTACCTGAAGGCTTCCGGTCAAGCATCCTCCCCATTTGGTACTCCGTCGTGTCATGTCCATGCACGATCACTAGCCAGCTAAGCAATTACCTCTCACTCCGATTCAGTCCCGAAATATATCTCGTAATTTGGACGATCAATTATTATTTTGCTTTGCCTTTGGTCTACACGGAACGGACACTATAGATATAGGTATTAATTCTTGTGTTATTATACTCCGTACAATTCATGAACGTTAATAACGTCAGCCTCTAAGACAACAAAGTGACTCACAGTCTCTGTGTCTAGCACAGTCTGTCTAACATCAAAGCGCGATCTGTGTCTTACCCCAATGGAAAACATAAGTACGCACGCGAATTATTCTGAAATCAGTGTGCAGACCTACAGGAGTTGCCACAAAAATAAATGTTCAGCTGTATCATCGTGACAGAACTCCTATATGGCAGACAGAATAGGACCATGCGTCGCGACAGACTTTCTTCAGCATATTTTTCAATCAACGTTAAAGGTGATATGGCCGGAGAAGGACGAATAACGGCGGATTATAGGAGGTGGCAAACCACTTGAGGACTAATTAACCAAACGAATATGCATAAAGAAGTTGAACACAAGCTTAGGAAACCGAGTAACATTACGCGTGCGGACCCCGTGCTGTCCGCGAATGAGATACTACTTGTCGGCCGTGACAGGGAGGAAGCGAAAATGAATGGACATTTATGAAGCACGTCGGGTGTGAAAATATGACATTGACTAGTGGTCGTGCTACTTCGTGAATTGGCAGAAGTTGGAATTTATGGGCCACTGGGATGGGTTCCAGTGACTAAATTCAACTATCAGAAACAGTTGGATATAGTACTTCAACGGTTGTACGAGACCAAGGGTAAATTGGGAGAATACGTGCGATGCTGCGGAAGTAGACCTCGAACCATATATAGTCAGCAAACAGAGGTCTTACTACGTCTCCGAGCCTCAGTGGCACTACACCGATGCGGGACTGAGAGTGTCACCCAAGTGTCCTACCCAATTTCAAGGAAAAAATACGACAACGGACCGATTCCATCAGAATCGGCTAACTACTCCCAATATGAAGTTCCCTGCCAGCAGGCAACGTAACGTCAACTACTCCACAACACACTAAGGTTGTGAAACTCACTGTCAGCCGCCTTTATAACAATGCCAGAGGGCTGAAAGGGAGAGTAGATGAACTCAGAAATCTCCACTCACACCCACACCTCGAAATAATCATCTTCACTGAAACCTGGCTAACCCTCACTATCGCCGGCAGTGAAATCAGCATAAGTGTTATGATTCTGGTCAGGACAGACACGGATAAATAGGAAGGGGAAGTTGCCATATACTTTGGTAAGCAACTTAAATGTGTGCGTGCAATGGACGCACCACTTAATGAACCCCCAGACTCCATATGGTGTCATTTCACCGTGGCCACACCAGGCATTTGCTGGGTGGCATCTACCGATCACCTACCTGTGGGGCGGAGCACAACCAGATACAGCTCAGCACCATCACAGGGATACGAGACCTGGGCTGTGACTGAATCGTCACAGCTGGAGATTCCAATGCCCAATTCCTGAACCTTGGCTCGGGGTAAGCCCAGGAAAAATTCAGTCGAAATCTACTGCAAACCATTAGAAATACAGGACTGACTGAGAGTGTTGGAGACGACACTAGGTTATGGAAACTAAATTGTGTTCTAGCTAGTGACCAACCACTCGTCGGATAGGTCCGTATCATGATCCCACTAGGAAGTGGTGATCATGCAGTCATAGGGTTCCATCTTGTTCTCCGTGAGCACTTGCAGTAGGACACTACCATGTCCCATCATGTCCGTGGTATAACAAGGTGGACTTTGCTGATATGTGGAGGCTTTTCTCCGACGCAGAGTGGCCCATAGAATGACATGGGTTATCTGTGGATGAACACTTGAGGGTGATAAAAGAGATTATTCACACAACAACCTCGCATACCGTCTCTTTAGTCACAGTACAACCGAAAAATGTTCGTCATGGCTGAAGAGAGGTACTCGACGTATTCTGCGAGCAGAGAGAAAGGCTTGGTCTACGTGGCGGGTATCCAAGAGTCAGACCGACCACAATGCATACCTGGAACTTATTAAATGGTACAACGTAAGAGTCAGGAGTGACAGGAGGTGATTTCAGACTAACATTGCGGAGAAACTCCTACCCAACCCCAAAAGCTTGTACCAAGTCATGTTGGAGATAAAACCAACCAACCAGGGGGCAGGTCCAAATAGTCAATACCTCACTAGTATGGGGTGGCCAAAATATTCAGTTTAGCTCTCGATAAACAGTAAAACAGCACTGTGGGTATTACTGGTGCGGACCAAAATGGCGGCGCTACTACTTCGCTGGAGGAAAATCTAGTGGCTAATCCACAAATAAACCCAGCAATATTACTAAGAAGCCACAGAGACTCACATCTGAAAAGTCCCCAGGTTGTGACGACATAAGGCTATCTGTTCTGAAACAGTGCTTCGAAACTCTCTATAGTTTATTAGGTGATTGTTCCAACACTCGACTGATTCGGGAAACTGCCAGGGGTGTGGAAAAGAGCCATTCTCGCCTATTTTCAAAGGTAGGGAAAGGTGAAATGCCAGTAGTTATGAGCCAGTAGCCCTACTCCCAGCGGCATGAAAAGTACTGGAGAGTATTATTGATGATCACATTAGGGAGCACCTCAATAGGACTAATAGACACCATGTAGACCAACATAGTTTCAGGAAGGGCAGATCCTTTGTAACAAACCTATTATCAGCTTGGGACGATTGGGTATCATGGTGGGATATGAATATTCCAATCCATTTGGTCTTTCTATGGCCAATGGCATGACTTTCAATCTGGAAAAGTGAAAACTAGAGAAACTGCCCACCTGTAGGCTACAGAATGCCAGTCACACCCTGTGCAACGAAAGGTTGTCCTGCATAATGTCGGAGTGTGAGTTAGGTCTAGTCTTAACGGAAAAAATGGACACAAGCTTGAATCGTACAGAGGATGTAGCGAGGGAATATGCTGTCATACACTTTAAACATAGACGTTTAGGTGCAATCAGTCCTAAGCTCTTTCTGAGGTTGCTCGAAAAATACGTCGGATCACACCCTGAAGTGCACAATATCGTCGCACTCCCACCGCCTAGAAGAGACGCAAACCCTTGGAAAGACTAAAAACACGGGCGACAAAAGGAGTGGTGGGTTTGCGAAATAAACCATATGATGAATGGCTAAGGAAATTAGGCTTATTCAGACTTAACTTCCGTCGGCTTAGAGAGTACCAGATTACCGCCCGTAAGATAACAAATTACAGGAATCACCCAAAGAAAGGTATTCTGCAGTTAAGTAGGTATGGGCTTCCTCGTGGAAATCCCAGGAGGACAGCTCACCAGAGGGCAAAGAGTCGGGTCCACTCCCACTTCTTTTCACTGTGTGTTGGCCTTCCCTGGAACTCCTTACTGGAAGATGTAGCTACGGCACTGTCTGTGGACAAATTTAAAAGAAGGCTTGACAACCAGGTAGCAATACAAGGACTGCGTCCAAATGGCGTATCCTCTTAAAATCCCATAAACAATTCATGGGTAGACATCTAAATTCGTCGTTTTACTTCTTTACATTCTCTCCCCTCTAACTCACCTGACTATTCCAACTACTACACTTAGAATTATTATTATTGATGTATATGTATCTTCTGGAAACTAAATCAACTCATAATCTGTAAATAGTCTGTGAATTTATTCATGATAGTAGTCGTTGTTAATATGACTAAAATCGAAAGTAAATAATAGTAATATTAAGGATAATAAAACTTTTGGGGGAACATAAAACAGTCACATTCATCTACTACATGAAATAATAAGTGGTATATATAGTGAGAATAAATAACATGTTAAAAATGAGGAATGTACGTAATTTCACATGAGGTTTTTTTATCACAATGTCTCTGACGACAACACTAAAAGAATAATGATATTTCTGAATAAGTTTCTTAAAATTAAGGAAGTAGATAAGTACAATAGACAAATGACAAGATAGCATAGTTTTCATAGTTGAGGTTAAATGTCACATAGGGTAAATGAGAAATATGATATCACTGTTAATGAATTTATCGATCTAATATGAGGCGAGGAAAATAAATTAAGGTATAGGATATTGAAAGTATCTTGATGTTATTTGAACAACGCAGAAATATAAATATTTTGAAGGGATTTTACTATGAAGAATGTTTTCATGTGTATCACAAGAAGATAAAGAAGATGAGAAAGTGAAGTTGAGAGTTTTTGAATTGAAAATTTGGCGTAATTCGTCTCAAATGAGATCAAAACCAATATTTCATGTTGAAAAGAAATGAACAGTTGATAAAAATACTTTAATTATCGGAAAATTTTCCTAAGTTAACTTTTATATGTATAAGATTTAGGATTCGTTTTTCAATAATTGTAATATAAATGCATTATAAAGTGAAATGAAATGCAGAACATGACAGAAATAAAAATAATCAAATTACTTTCTAATTGAATATGATTAGATATCCCTGTTAGTCGCATAGTTGATGGCATATTTAGTATGCGTCCATTAACACCTGTCAGTGATGATGTCCTAAATATGATTCTTTGTGTTTCAGAAAATCCCATTGAATTCTGTCCAGATAGTTCAAGCTCATATGCACTATCCGGTTTCAAATCATCAATTGGGAAATTGCACATTTTTTGACCTTCTGCTGCTGATACTACACAATATGGCTCGATGTTATTGTAGTGAGTCCAAGAACCAATAGGACGTCCAGATATCTCACCTAAATAAACATTTCAAATAAACTTTGCAATTTCAATCAAAATAAAATGACACAGGGCGTTTTGTAATAGGGTAAATCAATTAATGAAAACCCAGAGTTTATTAGGCAGTTTTTTTTCCCAAACAGGGTTTTCGTCATCAAACGCAATTTCCGTTGAGAAGTTCAACGTACTTTCTATATTTCAAACACGCTGGATTCAGGAAAAGCAGATCATGCGCGGATCAAATTGCAACTCTACGTATCGTCATCGAACCAGGTTGAGATTAGAATGGCAGCAAATCTTCAACATAACTTCATCGACTTTGATAAAGGCCTTCAACAGCATTGGCGGCGAAGTAATTTGGAAATCACTTCAACACTTTGGATTGACCCAAACATTTATCAACCTCAAAATCTATACGGTGATCCTAGATGTCAAGTTATTCACAACAGAAATCTCAGAGAAGTCTTTGGCATGTAGTCAGGAGTGTAATAAGGCTGTTTATTACCACCGGTGATATTCCTAACTGCTCTGAACTGGTGTGTGTCGCAGGCTGTGGGGGAGGCAAGAAGATAAGAATACTTTGGGTAGGTAGGAGGACTCTAAAAGACCTGGAATTCGTAGATGATTTGTGCCTAGTGTCACATGAACTCGTAGATCAGCAGGTGAAAACCAACAATTTGGTAGAAGCAACAGCGAAGACAAGACTTCAAGTGAACACAGATAAGACAGAGGTGATGAAGATATCCAACCACCCCCAACGAAAACGAGCACCACAATAACTAAAACGGGAGAAATTTGAATGTCGTTTCTCCCACTTATTTATCAACCGCCATTTCAGCTACAAGTAGGACGGATAAAGATATCCGAGTCAGGATCGGGAAGATAAGGCAGACCCTCATTGATATGAAATCAGTTTGGAAATCTAATGTACTCAGAACAAAGAACAAGATTCGTATTTGAAACACTAATGTTAGGTCACCCAGAGCATTTAGAACAGGCTGCAGACTTTTATCGATAGCTGCCGTATTCGATCCATCCTGAAGATCAGATGGCTGGCCAGAAAGCATGAGCAGCGAGAAACTCTGGGAATGAACTAATCAAGAACATGCTGTCCAACAAATATTCCAAAGAAAAAAGAGGTAGATAGGATGCATGCTGAGGAAATTATTGAGTGATGTTGCACGCCAGGCACTGGAGTGGAATCCGAATGGGAAACGACTCATTGAGCGTTCGAGAGTGACATGGAGGAGGTGAAAGTTTATGGGCAGTCGTGGGGTGAAGATATTCTGTTGCAGCCCTGTGTTCCACTCGGAACCCAAGGGAATAATCATAAATAATAACAGAAACTAGTTTAGATAGTAGCTTAGTCACACAGAAGTGATCTTAGTGTAGGGAGAAAACAACCTGTGTCTTTGAAATTAGAGTCGTTATTAGTACTTTTCCTAAATATAATGGATGACTTCGTGTTTGTAATAGTTCTTAAGCATCCAGTTCTCATTATTATTTCTTAGTGCCAATGACATTCTAAGTAAAATTAACCAAATCATATTTTTCCACCTGATTTTCTAATTGGTCCACAGTGAAACTACCATCGACATCTTTCCTACATAAAACGTACTAAGAATTTGGAAGCTTAACTTTAAGACATTCTGATAGCATGTAAACGAATGCTAAATTAAGACCTCTATTCAATTCACACGATTCCATACATAGTTACTTTGTTTATAAAACACTACACTAACTTCATATTTTGATGGTGGATACGATGTGCATCATAAGTGTAACGCACTAACTGAAAGATAAACAGTCTTAAAGTTTTACAGTGAAAAGAAGTTCTTGAAATCTATAGTTTTCATTACTGACAATTAGTCTGGAGGTTATTACTTTCTAAGCTAGTTAAAATAATTGTTGACTTGATTACACTGCAGAAGAAAAAATTAATTCACACTGATTACACGTACTGACTTCATATCATAACACCTCATTAGGGTGAAGTAATTCTTTCTTCTATTTACGGGAAAACAGATTAAAAAATGTTATTTAAATAATTTTGAAATTCCTAATGCAGAAAACAGAAATAAGGTGATGGCAGGAAGGCGAGTTATTTTTCTTTTTTTTTGTTATTTGGATTTGTAAGTGCAAAGATGAATTTCTTTGAATTAAACATAATTGTAATAAGGATTCATCAATGAATCCTTATAAATCTGTCAAAACACTTAAAGTAATATAAACTGTGTAACTTTTTCAGTCATTAGCAGTCATTTCTAATCCAATTACCAAAACAAATGTACTAAGTATTTGCGAGATTGCACAGTTTTTCACAAAATACTTTCAGAGATGTTTTCGGGACAGTCAAATAAAACGATTAAAGTTAAACAGGCCTTGAAGACGGGGATCTATTCAAAAGTTGTATTCACTTTATACTTTAAGTGGTCGAAGAAAGTTTGAGTATTGATTACTTACATCACTTCCAATAAAATAAAATGCAGCTTAAATATCTGAAATGAAAAGTTATTTAACTCTATAAATAAAACTAGCAGAAATTTAAAGTAGAGATTAGACTGGTATAGAAACATTCCCTTTCAAAACATAGGTACTTCCTAAAATTTCAGCGGAAATATTACCTATCTGTTCCCAAATAAGAACACTTCATAGGGTAGTCGGGAATCTTTCCTTTGAATTTTAGATTTTTAGTAACATAATGTTTCCATAGATTCCAAAATGTAAATGATATCCATATATATTATTTCCTAGTTACAGAATTAGCATACACCAGACAACTTTTTAATTCGAAGACACACTTTTCTATCTAAAAATAGTTTAAGCATCTTAGTTTGGTGTCTTATCATGATATCGTATGATTAAATGGACTTTTCAATGTTTTATGTGGCTTATTGTATGGAAGGAATGACTGCTGCTGTGCAGTCAGTTATATAGGTCGTACAATTAGGCGTACTCATCGTCGGATTTCCGAACACCATCCTGAAAAGTGGTTAAGTAATGGACAAAAAAAGTCTATTCATAGCGCTATTCTGTCTCATCTTGTGCATACAGAACACAAGGTTGGTGTTGAAGATGCTTTAATAGTCATCTACAGCATACCGACTAATCTTAACGTTACCTTAAGAGTTCGTCTACTATATATTGCTGTGGCTGTTGGGATCTACATTAAGAAATCTAACGTATGCATCTAAAAGAAGCTGGTTCAGACACTGTCCTTACCTTGGCTATCAAGGTTCTAATGATCCTCAATTTGTTGTGGAAATTTCCTTAATTTTATCTGATATTCTATTTTTTTTCCTTCACGTTCCCCAGTGGAACATAGGGCTTCAAGCTAGTGGCTTGAAGTTTCTGTAGCAGTGTTTGTTTTACAGGATAGGGTTGCTAGCCTCATTCCCAACCTTTCCTCTTTACCAGCATTATTTTTGGCTTAGCGAGGTAAAGGAGTGAGTTGGCCGGGAGTCGAACCCTGGACCATGTGCATGGTCGACAAGCGTCCTAACCGCTATGCCACCGACGCACTATTATTACTTTTTATGCTTATTATAACTTATGCATTTTCCTTGAATTGTGGTAATTCCATTGTGGTCTCAACAAATCGATGTTATTTAGAAACACCAATACTATTAATGACGACTATTCTAGAATGTTCTATGTATGCATATATATATAATTGTAGAATCAGAAGAGGAAATTATCTAAAAGGATATTCTTTGCTTATTTATTATTTCAATTTAGAATTTGGAGGAAGAATTACGATGATCTATAATATTTGCTATCTCGGCCACATTACCCCATTAATAATCCAATAGAATATTAAAAAAAAATCAGATAAGAAGAAGATAAATGAAAGGACCTAAGAGACCATCAGAGATGTGACTATAACAAATTTGTTTCACTTTCTAGTACTTAAAAGAAGGAGAATTTTTTGAAAAAAAACGTGTTGCAAACTTACCCATAGAATAATCAACTTCAACTGGTCTTATATTTATATTATATTGATTTATGTCCATGCCGTTTGTAGTCTCTGCATTCCAGTGAACATTGTATCCTGTTGGACTTATATAATTCTGAGAAGCGAGTAATTTTATAACCGGTTTAGATAACTGGTTAGTTGTAACCTGTTTAAGAAAATATCAATTAGTGGTTACAAAAATATGCAATGAATACGTACCAAAAAGTTCGATACACCTTAAAGATATTAACACTAGTGGTTTTGATATCAGAAGCTAAGATTAAGGCAGGCAGGTTCTCAAAATTCTAGTACTTAATATTACAACAAAAAGTGTGCACCGCAGCGCTTGGTACTGTGATACTAAATATTTTATAGACTGTACCACATGCTTGGCTGATGGATTTTAGTTGATTCTTGGAGCTTAATAGTTACCCGAATTATAATCCTATAGTCAGATGTATGGACTTGAAATTATGCTGCTCTTTGAGTCAAAATAACAAAGTCTTGTCTGAATGAGTTAGCGGTAGACTTTCCATGAATGGAACATGCGCTCAAATTCAGCTTCTAAGTCATCACAAAAACAAGTAAAGACCATAGGCTAGAATGTGTCTCAGAAGAAGCTGTTAGAAATACACCAGAGATTTTATCCACTAGTAGTGTGATGATACCTTCAGTTTGATCCTTAACGTCAGATAACCTGTATTAGAGAAGTCAGTGCAAGAAGCTACCGTTAATTGTCAAACTAGACAGTTAGAAACACAAGAAAACACAACATGGTTTCCGTGTATACTCCGACTGCCTAATCTTAACCGAGTTATTGAAACTGGGAAAGTCACTATATGATGACGACTTCATTTGTATATATATATATATATATATATATATATATATATATATATATATATAGTGATCACAAAATAAGATTAATCTTGTTTAAATACCTGTAAATATGCATTTGGCCCACGACCTGCGCTTGAGACAGCAGATAATGCGAATCGGTAGTAATAACCAGGGATGAGATTTGGTAACCTTAGCACTCTGCGACCAGGAAGATAGGCGAAAGGTCCGTGGAAAGCGCCACGTGGATGAGTTTGAATCCTTAATTCATAGTGAGTTAGTGGTAGACCTCCAGTTTCAGTTGGGGGTTCAACACACAGCTCAATTAAAGTTGCCTCAACCTAATCAGAATATTTTGAGAAATATAGTAGTAATAATAATAATACTAATATATATATATATATATATATATGCATAAGTATAAAGAAGTATAATTTGCAAAATAAGCACTGTTTTGTTTTAAAGGAAATATTTCGGTTTTTGAATTATTCTAAAACTCATATAACTGTTATACTAAAGGAATTTACTGTAGGTAATCACGCAACTCATAAAATGCCATAAAAGTTGGTGAATGTTCGAAACGAAAATCTACAGTCGAAAATGAAGATGATGAGACTTACGTATTTTTTGTCAGAAAGTGGAATATTCCACTTAACTGATTTACTGTAAACTTATAAATATCCATGTTTATATAAATTGTTTTCAGGAGAGAAATTTTGATGATGTACTCAGGATGTTAACTAATCCACATGTGATTATAAGACAACACACGCTTTCATTGCACAGACCAGAGGATTTGTATTCGGTTGTAATGAAGTATACTAAGTGGTGGTGAGAAGTAATTGTTTGGGAAAACATTTTAGACGAAGTATTGGAGCAGATAAAAAAAATTTCGACTCATCGACTCTGCCGGTTCTAGTTTCATTTTTCTTGTTGTCACTTTACTTTCTATGAAGAAGCTGATTCATGTGAAATTTGTAACCGACTGCAAAAAGTTAGATAAATAGTTTGTCATTGTGTTGACTGTTGTCCACAATCGAAGTACAGAGAAATAATTATGAGGACGTTATACTGTGTATTAGACATATTGAAGATAAAGCATACATTTAGAATACATATTGATGCATACTATATACTTAGGAGGATTAGTAGACGAGTCCAATTCATTGTAGAAATTTTTATCCATCAAATACAAGTAAGTTAGTATAATTATACTAGAGACATTCTATAGCTATTTGATAGTTGACTTTCAACAACATGAGACAAATATAGATGGATTGGTCACAAGTATATGTTTGTTAGTATTTTATGAATGCTGTAAATTCAGTCTCCTTTTTTAAAATTGTCGACTGGTGCCTAATGGATTATTCTGTTATCTGATAATACTGTCATATATATATATAACGAACTACTGAAGGAGAATTTTAGATGGTTTATTTCATAAGTTGTTTTCTTTGTCAGAAGAGACAGCAAGTAGTCCATCCTCCTGGTTTCTAGTACTTGCTAATTCCCCATAAATCAGCATATTGTTAAACGACAGTACCAGACACGCGTCTCCTGTGAATACAGATATATGTGTACGTAAAAATTCACCCTCAGCTTGACAGTGTTTCAACTTTTAGGTGATTATTTTTCACTAAAGCTGTGGAGTGAATTCGTCATAATTTATGGCAGTCAAAAACAAACAAACAACACACACTAAAGTCATAATTTTTATAAATTTTAAACTAGATTGGATTTGTCTATCCAACGGAGCCTGTACAAAAGTAGCTGGATTAGAATTCGTCAATGTTTATTTTCAGTCTTTAGGGCTAATTGATGGGAGCTTAAACACTAAATGGGGAATTTTTCTTCAAGTCGCTGCTTCGAATAAAACTGTCCAGTTATTTTCTCACAATGATATTCCATGTCCAATAACTGTCTAAGAAAAAAAACAGAAAATTTCCTCGACGTGTTAATAATATATTTCATATATTAAAAATATATCGAGAATTCAACATACTTTACACGCTCTCAGCGTTGGTCGGCCTGGATGGCTCGCCAATTGAAGTCGAACATGTCCTGTTGCATGACCAAGTCTATTAGATGCAGTGCATGTATATGTGCCAAACACACCGACATTCCAATAACCAGCTGGAACAGTTAATTCACTGACCGAATACTCGCCATCTTGATAGTCTGTTTTAACGTAACTGAAGTTAAAACAATAGTTATACTGAGTTCACTTTATGTGGCTAGTTAAAATAAAGAGATGAATACACTTTAAATGACGTACTTCTGTAAATTAATAAGCCATTGTTTATCACCTATAATTCTAGTTTACTAAAACAACCCACATGCTGTGGAAATAATTTATTAATATCAGTATATCCTATCTGCATCTATCTGTTGATTAGCCCGATACTGAAGCTATGTAAGAATGAAACAATCCCTAGTGATTTATACTGTATGAAAAGGAAGCCCACCTGAGACCTTACATTTACTTGGTAGTTTCTCTTGCAGATCATAATGCTATAACAAACCATCTTAGTTGAAAAGATTAATCATACATATTCTACCAATACCAGGATGGTCAGTCAGATGGGCAGACGAAAAGTAAGTACCATAACAATGTAAATTGCATGCACTTCAGTTGAAGTTTTATAGAGAAATAGTACTGCTGGTAGAAAGGCTTATGATAGCAGGAGGGCATTCTCATTGGGAGAAGAAAAACAAACTTGTTGGGTTAATTTCTCAGTTTCTGATGGATCGGTAAGAGAACGTTGGCTCCAAAACTGTACATCATGAATTAGTTAACAAATGTCTCCAGATAATGACAAGGTTTCTGGTATGCAGGAAATTGACTAAACAAGCTTCGCGAGGATGTTGAATGGGCTCTATAGTGATAGTAGAAGAACTACCTTTCTATTTCAGGTATTTAAAAAATATCAGATTTCACTGAGTGTTCGGAGGCTAAGAAGTAAAACAATAAATGCTTCCATCGGAACTCATTATTTACTTATGTTCTTAATTCTTTACCCAACCTTAAAGTTCACTGCTTTTTCCCAGCGTTCATAGTACCTTCCACACAGTCCTGTTCATTTATCTTCAGCATACGGTAGCTGCGAACGTTTTCATTAGACGAAACACCATTCTCAACCTCTACTAAAGATACACCTTATCATGTCAAAAATTTCATTAACTAGAATGCTGACATCTTGAGTTAAAGATGCACACTTCAACTTGTAGCAGTACACAAGACTATTATGGTGAACCTGCATAGTCCATGTTACATGTGTCAGGAAATTCGATAGCTGCCTAAAGTGAAAGTTTCTGTTGTGGGGATGACATTAAGATCTACGGAAGAAAACTGATTGTTAAAGTGAAGCCTATTAGTTTAATCTCATTCAGAAGATATGTATTTCGCCTTATAAGTAAAGCTGTAGCTATAGTCATGTGATCAGGTGACTTCAGTGTACAATTAAGAAGACTAGACTAGTTGGAGAAGCAAATAGGAGTAAATGTGAAGTCTAACAACAAAGTATGTACGAAGCGACTGTATTTACTTTTTATAATTTTCACTTATCTTCATTAAAATCTTTACTTTCATTTCCTACCCGTATTTAGCAGTGGTAATATTATATTTGTCTTCTTTTTTTCTGTGATCCTATAAAATATACTAGGCTGATTGACTTTTGTGTGGAATTCTACACAGATATATCAGTCGGTTATCCAGAACTGACAATACAACAACTTACCCTCTTGAATTATTTGGTTCACCTAGTGGTACATTTGGTCCGCTTTGTGGACCTACCCATTTCCATTGAGGTGGTGGCTGTCCCAGTGCCTGGCAGGCTATTTTAGAAGGTAAATGTGATAAACCATAAACAACATCTTTTCCCTGCTGTGTGGTTGTTTCACTCTGAATGGAATTATCATCTGTATCGATGGTGTCTGATATTTCTGTAACACGTCTAGGTTCGGCTGCTGGTGGTGCAAACCAAACAGTCACTCTTCCAGGAGGTTCAGCTGAAGTTGGAGTGAATGCTCGCCAATGAGGTCCAGAAAGTGCTTCACACAAGTAAAACGAGTTATCTTCTGGTGACAGATCTAAATAATGCCAAAATTAAACAAAATTAAAGTACACATATCTTGTCACATGATTTAAATGTCAGCAAAATTTAGTTGTTACTGATAAAGTTTATGAAATTGTGAAAGCTAGACATAGTGATTACACCAATTGAACTTACCCTTCCCTTCAATATGTGTCTGTAAAAGTTTATCCTTAGATGTTTAAAAGTGTGTGAAGTAATTCAACTTGACAGCTGATAAAAGAATGTTGTTAAAAAAATTTACCCATTAATATTCAGTATTGTCTGAGACTAAGTTAAGAACAAGTTTTTGAAAATATACTGTATGGGAGAAGGGATCACAGACGAGAAGGTATGAACACTTAAGACGGTGTTGTCGTTGAAAGATATTTAAGCCTAATGGTTTGTTGAATATTATTAGTAAACTAAAACTCCTATATTGCAACAATTTCTTGTTAATCAAACTGTTATTCACATAATACTGCAATTTTACTTTTCTTCGAATAGTCGTATAACCTGAATACAAATTACTAACACTGTTATAGCCACAAATTGAATTCGAACAGGCTGGAAATCTGTTTGATGATTATTAAGAAATTTTCTGATATAATTAAGGATACTAAAGGGACCAAAACCTAAATGCATGTATCTATTTATGCTAGGTAGAAGAGAATAACATTTTACGCATTTCAATATAAGCGGTCAAGCTTCATGGGAGAACATGAAGAAAGGTAAAATTAAATTGTAAGCGAAGTTAACGAACTGAACACAACTTTCAAGACAGAAAGTCAGATGAAAGTAATTACAAATATTTGACCACGGATCAATATCAGTTAGAGAACCATTGAAAACCATCCAGGGAGTACTGGACAGCTGTTTCATCCTGGTTGGTGGTTGCACTAAAATCCTGAAATGGTAGAAGTTAGGATTCATGGACCATTGAATCGGGTCTCAGTGGCTTAAAGGTGTGTGAGGTTGCTTTGTAACCGGAAGGCCCTGGGTTCGAACCCCAGTGCGTACTGCTGATGATTACCAGACTAGGACGAAACACTGTCCAGTGCTCCATGGCTGGTTTTTAATGGTTCTGTAACTGATATCAACCCGTGGTCTAATTCGTAAAACAAATCAAATCTTTACAAATCAACTCTTGGAAATTATGAATGTGTTGAACGTGCAGTCAAATTAAATTTAATAACATGTGAAGCACATATATTTTTCTAAAAATTATTATGAAAAGTAAGGAACTCATAAAGCAGCAAAAAATAAATATTAACTTAGATTAGAAAATGCAGACATTTATTCAGGAGAAAAAGTCTGTGTTTATAAAACAACAGAATACCAGTGAATTTAACGAAAATATATATTCATGGCCCATAAATCATGCATGAAAAAGACTATACAAACTAAAAATATTTACCTGTAATATCTAAACGTAAAATAGTTGCATACGAGTTCCGTGGATCTGGTTCAACAGTCAAATGGTATCGAGGATTGTCACCTGGTTTCACAATTTCTATATAACTATTACTATTAGATCCTTCAGTTTTACTTTTTCCACTCACAGAACTCATGTATTGTGCGTCGGATGAAGATGAATCAAGCAAACCACTGTTTTCGGAGAGCAGTGTAGGCCGGTTACGATTTCTATCATTAATAGAAGAGTATCCTGCTTCATATTCAGTGAAACCATCGTATGTTTTGATTGCGGGATTCTTATTTTCCGTATACATAGAATTAGACATATAAGAAATGAGTTTAGTAACACCGGGACCTTTCAGAAGTCTGACACGTAATCCCATTTCATTTGGAAGGCCACCATACGCTTCACATGTTAAACTGCAATTTTCTCCAGGATATCCGCTGGCTCTTAAGCGAGTGCCTGACCGGACGAATCGTGGTTTCAAAACGACGTCTGGAAGAATACTACAATCAAATGAAAAAGAACAAAAATATCATGATGTTGTGCATCTAGTTTTATTTGACACACTTAAATAAGACTCTTAAAATATTAGATATAAACAAAAGGAACCGCAAAAGTTGGAATATACGGGCTGGCCACTGGATCAGATTCCAGTGGCTTAATGGTCTACGAGCTCACTTTGTATCCAGGTTCTAGCCCCGGTGGGTGCATACTGATGAAGAGTCTCAAAGTTTTCAATACTTTCAGACTTTCCAGTGGTCCTCTAACCAAGCTCAGTCCATGATGAATCCATGAAACTGATAAAATCTCTGTAAAAGAAACGGGAAGTGAGTTAGAAATTAAAGCGATCTGTGCCAGTATATCAGAAGTTGTCTTTCCATAGTCATGATTTTTGCCAAACAATAATTGTTGAAGGTAAACAGATCCACCAGATTTATCAATAACAGCTAGCTTAAATGATCGAGGATTCCACTGGATTGATTGAATCGGACTGGTTGATATTGGTTGAGGTTATACCTCCTTGTACTGCCACTTACCCCATCTTATTCGTTTTATCAGCACAATCAAGAATCTACATGTCTGAGCGACAGTTTAACACAGACATTGGTTGATTTTTTGTGATGAAAGCAGCTTGGAAGTGAGTTAGAAATTAAAGCGATCTGTGCCTTATTTACTGTCTTATAAGCTGAAGATGACTGTTTTATAGCAAATCCTGAATAATAGTGACTAATAGGATTAATTTCTAATACCGTAGAAACGCCTTAAGGTGCAACCTTACAACAATTCTCAACTAATTCTAACCTACTCGTCAATAATGCCAATTTACAGTGAATGAATATTTTATCTACATGAAATGATCACATCATGTAATGAAATAACCCTGGTCGTTCTTAAAAAAAGCCCTGGACGCTGAATCTGGGCTAAGAATGCTGAAATAAGGCTGATAAGCAGACACAGCAGGTTCCGAGCTACTTCAGAAAATGCCCAGAAGATGAACAGGGGCTAAATTAGTGCCATTCATGTTGAAAATTAGAATTAGTTGAGAAATGTTCTAAGGTTGCACCTTAAGGCGTTTCTACGGTATTAGAAATTAATCCTATTAGTCACTTTTATTCAGGATTTGCTATAAAACAGTCATCTTCAGCTTATAAGACAGTAAATAAGGCACAGATCGCTTTAATTTCTAACTCACTTCCAAGCTGCTTTCATCACAAAAAATCAACCAATGTCTGTGTTAAACTGTCGCTCAGACATGTAGATTCTTGATTGTGCTGATAAAACGAATAAGATGGGGTAAGTGGCAGTACAAGGAGGTATAACCTCAACCAATATCAACCAGTCCGATTCAATCAATCCAGTGGAATCCTCGATCATTTAAGCTAGCTGTTATTGATAAATCTGGTGGATCTGTTTACCTTCAACAATTATTGTTTGGCAAAAATCATGACTATGGAAAGACAACTTCTGATATACTGACGTTGAGTTTACAATCTGAAAATTGTACAGCCACGTGTATCGGTTTCCCTAGAAGTTCAGGCAGATATCTAGCTGTTGGCATTAATACTGGTTTGATAATTGTTTATAATTGTGGAAATAAGCAAATAACACTACGATGTCAATTACGCTATACTAATCTACATCCATTTAATATATTACCTAATGAATTACAACCCAAGTGTATTAGTTGGGTGTTAAATGATCGTATTATTGCTGCTGGATATAATAATGGCTCTATTGTATTATTCTTAGCAGCTTCGGATAAAACTAGTACTAATGGTCGATGTGAAAACATCGTATTACCTTTCCCTTGTCAATATTCACAGGTCAAAGGTTGTGTTACTTCCCTACCTAAATGTTGTATGTTATAAACTTCTAAATTTAATGGCCATCTCATATGCTGTGGTTAATCTAATGGTTCTATAATCTTATGGAATATACAATAGCCAGTTACTGGTGATACAAACAATTACATTTTAAATTATTGGGATGTTAAATCTTTAGCTACAAGTATGAATGAAATCAGTTTAATAACAATAATAATATTAACAGCTTTATTCCAAACGGTATTTGTGGTACAGGTATGGAATTTTCAGCATGCATTACAATATATTGCATCTAATTACCTCATAAATTTTATAAGACTTTTACAATCAAAAAAGTAAATAAATAAAGGGAAAAAACCAATGCCAAAAGAACAAAGATAAGTAAAAATTATGAAAAATACAGCTTAGAGTTCACATTTCAAACAATGCACCACAGGATATGAAATATAAAGTTGATGATTCAAAGTTATTCAAAGATTATTATGAAGGTTGTATACGCATTGCATTTTCATCGAATGATGATCAATTATTGTATAGTGCAGGATTACCAGATTTAAATTTGCCTGTGTGGTATATACTGTCGACATCAGGTCAACAGAAACAACAACAACAACAAAAACCTGTCACATGTTTATCACCAGTGGATGAACAACACGGTTATCTAAGTATTGATGTCGCTTCAAGAACGCATATTCTTGCAACTGGTTTAGTAAATGGTGAAGTATGGTTATATAATGTACAGAATATGTCTACACCAATTCATTGTATCTCTATTGGATCAGGTAATCATTCTATTCGTCTACTTTCATTCTCATCCACTTTACGAGCTGATCTAAATGACGTAGGCTTTATTAATAATAATAATAATAATACATTATGCAATTTATCAACTTCTCAAATAACCAATAAAAATTCTTACAGTACATCAATGAATAGTACTCACCTAACATGTAGTAATAGCCAAATTCGTCAACCTTTAAGCGAATTAACTAATACAATACAACAAAAACAACGGGAAAAACAGAACAGTCTAAATCACTAACAAGATGGTCAGTAATGCCGCCTGTTCTCGTGTTGTTCATCCACTGGTGATAAACATGTGACAGGTTTTTGTTGTAATATATACGATACACGCAAATTTAAATCTGGTAATCCTGCACTATACAATAATTGATCATCATTCGATGAAAATGCAATGCGTATACAACTTTCATAATAATCTTTGAATAACTTTGAATCATCAACTTTATATTTCATATCCTGTGGTGCATTGTTTGAAATGTAAACTCTAAGCTGTATTTTTCATAATTTTTACTTATCTTTGTTCTTTTGGCATTGGTTTTTTCCCTTTATTTATTTACTTTTTTGATTGTAAAAGTCTTATAAAATTTATGAGGTAATTAGATGCAATATATTGTAATGCATGCTGAAAATTCCATACCTGTACCACAAATACCGTTTGGAATAAAGCTGTTAATATTATTATTGTTATTAAACTGATTTCATTCATACTTGTAGCTAAAGATTTAACATCCCAATAATTTAAAATGTAATTGTTTGTATCACCAGTAACTGGCTATTGTATATTCCATAAGATTATAGAACCATTAGATTAACCACAGCATATGAGATGGCCATTAAATTTAGAAGTTTATAACATACAACATTTAGGTAGGGAAGTAACACAACCTTTGACCTGTGAATATTGACAAGGGAAAGGTAATACGATGTTTTCACATCGACCATTAGTACTAGTTTTATCCGAAGCTGCTAAGAATAATACAATAGAGCCATTATTATATCCAGCAGCAATAATACGATCATTTAACACCCAACTAATACACTTGGGTTGTAATTCATTAGGTAATATATTAAATGGATGTAGATTAGTATAGCGTAATTGACATCGTAGTGTTATTTGCACAATTATAAACATTTATCAAACCAGTATTAATGCCAACAGCTAGATATCTGCCTGAACTTCTAGGGAAACCGATACACGTGGCTGTACAATTTTCAGATTGTAAACTCAACGTCAGTATATCAGAAGTTGTCTTTCCATAGTCATGATTTTTGCCAAACAATAATTGTTGAAGGTAAACAGATCCACCAGATTTATCAATAACAGCTAGCTTAAATGATCGAGGATTCCACTGGATTGATTGAATCGGACTGGTTGATATTGGTTGAGGTTATACCTCCTTGTACTGCCACTTACCCCATCTTATTCGTTTTATCAGCACAATCAAGAATCTACATGTCTGAGCGACAGTTTAACACAGACATTGGTTGATTTTTTGTGATGAAAGCAGCTTGGAAGTGAGTTAGAAATTAAAGCGATCTGTGCCTTATTTACTGTCTTATAAGCTGAAGATGACTGTTTTATAGCAAATCCTGAATAATAGTGACTAATAGGATTAATTTCTAATACCGTAGAAACGCCTTAAGGTGCAACCTTACAACAATTCTCAACTAATTCTAACCTACTCGTCAATAATGCCAATTTACAGTGAATGAATATTTTATCTACATGAAATGATCACATCATGTAATGAAATAACCCTGGTCGTTCTTAAAAAAAGCCCTGGACGCTGAATCTGGGCTAAGAATGCTGAAATAAGGCTGATAAGCAGACACAGCAGGTTCCGAGCTACTTCAGAAAATGCCCAGAAGATGAACAGGGGCTAAATTAGTGCCATTCATGTTGAAAATTAGAATTAGTTGAGAAATGTTCTAAGGTTGCACCTTAAGGCGTTTCTACGGTATTAGAAATTAATCCTATTAGTCACTTTTATTCAGGATTTGCTATAAAACAGTCATCTTCAGCTTATAAGACAGTAAATAAGGCACAGATCGCTTTAATTTCTAACTCACTTCCAAGCTGCTTTCATCACAAAAAATCAACCAATGTCTGTGTTAAACTGTCGCTCAGACATGTAGATTCTTGATTGTGCTGATAAAACGAATAAGATGGGGTAAGTGGCAGTACAAGGAGGTATAACCTCAACCAATATCAACCAGTCCGATTCAATCAATCCAGTGGAATCCTCGATCATTTAAGCTAGCTGTTATTGATAAATCTGGTGGATCTGTTTACCTTCAACAATTATTGTTTGGCAAAAATCATGACTATGGAAAGACAACTTCTGATATACTGACGTTGAGTTTACAATCTGAAAATTGTACAGCCACGTGTATCGGTTTCCCTAGAAGTTCAGGCAGATATCTAGCTGTTGGCATTAATACTGGTTTGATAATTGTTTATAATTGTGGAAATAAGCAAATAACACTACGATGTCAATTACGCTATACTAATCTACATCCATTTAATATATTACCTAATGAATTACAACCCAAGTGTATTAGTTGGGTGTTAAATGATCGTATTATTGCTGCTGGATATAATAATGGCTCTATTGTATTATTCTTAGCAGCTTCGGATAAAACTAGTACTAATGGTCGATGTGAAAACATCGTATTACCTTTCCCTTGTCAATATTCACAGGTCAAAGGTTGTGTTACTTCCCTACCTAAATGTTGTATGTTATAAACTTCTAAATTTAATGGCCATCTCATATGCTGTGGTTAATCTAATGGTTCTATAATCTTATGGAATATACAATAGCCAGTTACTGGTGATACAAACAATTACATTTTAAATTATTGGGATGTTAAATCTTTAGCTACAAGTATGAATGAAATCAGTTTAATAACAATAATAATATTAACAGCTTTATTCCAAACGGTATTTGTGGTACAGGTATGGAATTTTCAGCATGCATTACAATATATTGCATCTAATTACCTCATAAATTTTATAAGACTTTTACAATCAAAAAAGTAAATAAATAAAGGGAAAAAACCAATGCCAAAAGAACAAAGATAAGTAAAAATTATGAAAAATACAGCTTAGAGTTCACATTTCAAACAATGCACCACAGGATATGAAATATAAAGTTGATGATTCAAAGTTATTCAAAGATTATTATGAAGGTTGTATACGCATTGCATTTTCATCGAATGATGATCAATTATTGTATAGTGCAGGATTACCAGATTTAAATTTGCCTGTGTGGTATATACTGTCGACATCAGGTCAACAGAAACAACAACAACAACAAAAACCTGTCACATGTTTATCACCAGTGGATGAACAACACGGTTATCTAAGTATTGATGTCGCTTCAAGAACGCATATTCTTGCAACTGGTTTAGTAAATGGTGAAGTATGGTTATATAATGTACAGAATATGTCTACACCAATTCATTGTATCTCTATTGGATCAGGTAATCATTCTATTCGTCTACTTTCATTCTCATCCACTTTACGAGCTGATCTAAATGACGTAGGCTTTATTAATAATAATAATAATAATACATTATGCAATTTATCAACTTCTCAAATAACCAATAAAAATTCTTACAGTACATCAATGAATAGTACTCACCTAACATGTAGTAATAGCCAAATTCGTCAACCTTTAAGCGAATTAACTAATACAATACAACAAAAACAACGGGAAAAACAGAACAGTCTAAATCACTAACAAGATGGTCAGTAATGCCGCCTGTTCTCGTGTTGTTCATCCACTGGTGATAAACATGTGACAGGTTTTTGTTGTAATATATACGATACACGCAAATTTAAATCTGGTAATCCTGCACTATACAATAATTGATCATCATTCGATGAAAATGCAATGCGTATACAACTTTCATAATAATCTTTGAATAACTTTGAATCATCAACTTTATATTTCATATCCTGTGGTGCATTGTTTGAAATGTAAACTCTAAGCTGTATTTTTCATAATTTTTACTTATCTTTGTTCTTTTGGCATTGGTTTTTTCCCTTTATTTATTTACTTTTTTGATTGTAAAAGTCTTATAAAATTTATGAGGTAATTAGATGCAATATATTGTAATGCATGCTGAAAATTCCATACCTGTACCACAAATACCGTTTGGAATAAAGCTGTTAATATTATTATTGTTATTAAACTGATTTCGTTCATACTTGTAGCTAAAGATTTAACATCCCAATAATTTAAAATGTAATTGTTTGTATCACCAGTAACTGGCTATTGTATATTCCATAAGATTATAGAACCATTAGATTAACCACAGCATATGAGATGGCCATTAAATTTAGAAGTTTATAACATACAACATTTAGGTAGGGAAGTAACACAACCTTTGACCTGTGAATATTGACAAGGGAAAGGTAATACGATGTTTTCACATCGACCATTAGTACTAGTTTTATCCGAAGCTGCTAAGAATAATACAATAGAGCCATTATTATATCCAGCAGCAATAATACGATCATTTAACACCCAACTAATACACTTGGGTTGTAATTCATTAGGTAATATATTAAATGGATGTAGATTAGTATAGCGTAATTGACATCGTAGTGTTATTTGCACAATTATAAACATTTATCAAACCAGTATTAATGCCAACAGCTAGATATCTGCCTGAACTTCTAGGGAAACCGATACACGTGGCTGTACAATTTTCAGATTGTAAACTCAACGTCAGTATATCAGAAGTTGTCTTTCCATAGTCATGATTTTTGCCAAACAATAATTGTTGAAGGTAAACAGATCCACCAGATTTATCAATAACAGCTAGCTTAAATGATCGAGGATTCCACTGGATTGATTGAATCGGACTGGTTGATATTGGTTGAGGTTATACCTCCTTGTACTGCCACTTACCCCATCTTATTCGTTTTATCAGCACAATCAAGAATCTACATGTCTGAGCGACAGTTTAACACAGACATTGGTTGATTTTTTGTGATGAAAGCAGCTTGGAAGTGAGTTAGAAATTAAAGCGATCTGTGCCTTATTTACTGTCTTATAAGCTGAAGATGACTGTTTTATAGCAAATCCTGAATAATAGTGACTAATAGGATTAATTTCTAATACCGTAGAAACGCCTTAAGGTGCAACCTTACAACAATTCTCAACTAATTCTAACCTACTCGTCAATAATGCCAATTTACAGTGAATGAATATTTTATCTACATGAAATGATCACATCATGTAATGAAATAACCCTGGTCGTTCTTAAAAAAAGCCCTGGACGCTGAATCTGGGCTAAGAATGCTGAAATAAGGCTGATAAGCAGACACAGCAGGTTCCGAGCTACTTCAGAAAATGCCCAGAAGATGAACAGGGGCTAAATTAGTGCCATTCATGTTGAAAATTAGAATTAGTTGAGAAATGTTCTAAGGTTGCACCTTAAGGCGTTTCTACGGTATTAGAAATTAATCCTATTAGTCACTTTTATTCAGGATTTGCTATAAAACAGTCATCTTCAGCTTATAAGACAGTAAATAAGGCACAGATCGCTTTAATTTCTAACTCACTTCCAAGCTGCTTTCATCACAAAAAATCAACCAATGTCTGTGTTAAACTGTCGCTCAGACATGTAGATTCTTGATTGTGCTGATAAAACGAATAAGATGGGGTAAGTGGCAGTACAAGGAGGTATAACCTCAACCAATATCAACCAGTCCGATTCAATCAATCCAGTGGAATCCTCGATCATTTAAGCTAGCTGTTATTGATAAATCTGGTGGATCTGTTTACCTTCAACAATTATTGTTTGGCAAAAATCATGACTATGGAAAGACAACTTCTGATATACTGACGTTGAGTTTACAATCTGAAAATTGTACAGCCACGTGTATCGGTTTCCCTAGAAGTTCAGGCAGATATCTAGCTGTTGGCATTAATACTGGTTTGATAATTGTTTATAATTGTGGAAATAAGCAAATAACACTACGATGTCAATTACGCTATACTAATCTACATCCATTTAATATATTACCTAATGAATTACAACCCAAGTGTATTAGTTGGGTGTTAAATGATCGTATTATTGCTGCTGGATATAATAATGGCTCTATTGTATTATTCTTAGCAGCTTCGGATAAAACTAGTACTAATGGTCGATGTGAAAACATCGTATTACCTTTCCCTTGTCAATATTCACAGGTCAAAGGTTGTGTTACTTCCCTACCTAAATGTTGTATGTTATAAACTTCTAAATTTAATGGCCATCTCATATGCTGTGGTTAATCTAATGGTTCTATAATCTTATGGAATATACAATAGCCAGTTACTGGTGATACAAACAATTACATTTTAAATTATTGGGATGTTAAATCTTTAGCTACAAGTATGAATGAAATCAGTTTAATAACAATAATAATATTAACAGCTTTATTCCAAACGGTATTTGTGGTACAGGTATGGAATTTTCAGCATGCATTACAATATATTGCATCTAATTACCTCATAAATTTTATAAGACTTTTACAATCAAAAAAGTAAATAAATAAAGGGAAAAAACCAATGCCAAAAGAACAAAGATAAGTAAAAATTATGAAAAATACAGCTTAGAGTTCACATTTCAAACAATGCACCACAGGATATGAAATATAAAGTTGATGATTCAAAGTTATTCAAAGATTATTATGAAGGTTGTATACGCATTGCATTTTCATCGAATGATGATCAATTATTGTATAGTGCAGGATTACCAGATTTAAATTTGCCTGTGTGGTATATACTGTCGACATCAGGTCAACAGAAACAACAACAACAACAAAAAACCTGTCACATGTTTATCACCAGTGGATGAACAACACGGTTATCTAAGTATTGATGTCGCTTCAAGAACGCATATTCTTGCAACTGGTTTAGTAAATGGTGAAGTATGGTTATATAATGTACAGAATATGTCTACACCAATTCATTGTATCTCTATTGGATCAGGTAATCATTCTATTCGTCTACTTTCATTCTCATCCACTTTACGAGCTGATCTAAATGACGTAGGCTTTATTAATAATAATAATAATACATTATGCAATTTATCAACTTCTCAAATAACCAATAAAAATTCTTACAGTACATCAATGAATAGTACTCACCTAACATGTAGTAATAGCCAAATTCGTCAACCTTTAAGCGAATTAACTAATACAATACAACAAAAACAACGGGAAAAACAGAACAGTCTAAATCACTAACAAGATGGTCAGTAATGCCGCCTGTTCTCGTGTTGTTCATCCACTGGTGATAAACATGTGACAGGTTTTTGTTGTAATATATACGATACACGCAAATTTAAATCTGGTAATCCTGCACTATACAATAATTGATCATCATTCGATGAAAATGCAATGCGTATACAACCTTCATAATAATCTTTGAATAACTTTGAATCATCAACTTTATATTTCATATCCTGTGGTGCATTGTTTGAAATGTAAACTCTAAGCTGTATTTTTCATAATTTTTACTTATCTTTGTTCTTTTGGCATTGGTTTTTTCCCTTTATTTATTTACTTTTTTGATTGTAAAAGTCTTATAAAATTTATGAGGTAATTAGATGCAATATATTGTAATGCATGCTGAAAATTCCATACCTGTACCACAAATACCGTTTGGAATAAAGCTGTTAATATTATTATTGTTATTAAACTGATTTCGTTCATACTTGTAGCTAAAGATTTAACATCCCAATAATTTAAAATGTAATTGTTTGTATCACCAGTAACTGGCTATTGTATATTCCATAAGATTATAGAACCATTAGATTAACCACAGCATATGAGATGGCCATTAAATTTAGAAGTTTATAACATACAACATTTAGGTAGGGAAGTAACACAACCTTTGACCTGTGAATATTGACAAGGGAAAGGTAATACGATGTTTTCACATCGACCATTAGTACTAGTTTTATCCGAAGCTGCTAAGAATAATACAATAGAGCCATTATTATATCCAGCAGCAATAATACGATCATTTAACACCCAACTAATACACTTGGGTTGTAATTCATTAGGTAATATATTAAATGGATGTAGATTAGTATAGCGTAATTGACATCGTAGTGTTATTTGCACAATTATAAACATTTATCAAACCAGTATTAATGCCAACAGCTAGATATCTGCCTGAACTTCTAGGGAAACCGATACACGTGGCTGTACAATTTTCAGATTGTAAACTCAACGTCAGTATATCAGAAGTTGTCTTTCCATAGTCATGATTTTTGCCAAACAATAATTGTTGAAGGTAAACAGATCCACCAGATTTATCAATAACAGCTAGCTTAAATGATCGAGGATTCCACTGGATTGATTGAATCGGACTGGTTGATATTGGTTGAGGTTATACCTCCTTGTACTGCCACTTACCCCATCTTATTCGTTTTATCAGCACAATCAAGAATCTACATGTCTGAGCGACAGTTCAACACAGACATTGGTTGATTTTTTGTGATGAAAGCAGCTTGGAAGTGAGTTAGAAATTAAAGCGATCTGTGCCTTATTTACTGTCTTATAAGCTGAAGATGACTGTTTTATAGCAAATCCTGAATAATAGTGACTAATAGGATTAATTTCTAATACCGTAGAAACGCCTTAAGGTGCAACCTTACAACAATTCTCAACTAATTCTAACCTACTCGTCAATAATGCCAATTTACAGTGAATGAATATTTTATCTACATGAAATGATCACATCATGTAATGAAATAACCCTGGTCGTTCTTAAAAAAAGCCCTGGACGCTGAATCTGGGCTAAGAATGCTGAAATAAGGCTGATAAGCAGACACAGCAGGTTCCGAGCTACTTCAGAAAATGCCCAGAAGATGAACAGGGGCTAAATTAGTGCCATTCATGTTGAAAATTAGAATTAGTTGAGAAATGTTCTAAGGTTGCACCTTAAGGCGTTTCTACGGTATTAGAAATTAATCCTATTAGTCACTTTTATTCAGGATTTGCTATAAAACAGTCATCTTCAGCTTATAAGACAGTAAATAAGGCACAGATCGCTTTAATTTCTAACTCACTTCCAAGCTGCTTTCATCACAAAAAATCAACCAATGTCTGTGTTAAACTGTCGCTCAGACATGTAGATTCTTGATTGTGCTGATAAAACGAATAAGATGGGGTAAGTGGCAGTACAAGGAGGTATAACCTCAACCAATATCAACCAGTCCGATTCAATCAATCCAGTGGAATCCTCGATCATTTAAGCTAGCTGTTATTGATAAATCTGGTGGATCTGTTTACCTTCAACAATTATTGTTTGGCAAAAATCATGACTATGGAAAGACAACTTCTGATATACTGACGTTGAGTTTACAATCTGAAAATTGTACAGCCACGTGTATCGGTTTCCCTAGAAGTTCAGGCAGATATCTAGCTGTTGGCATTAATACTGGTTTGATAATTGTTTATAATTGTGGAAATAAGCAAATAACACTACGATGTCAATTACGCTATACTAATCTACATCCATTTAATATATTACCTAATGAATTACAACCCAAGTGTATTAGTTGGGTGTTAAATGATCGTATTATTGCTGCTGGATATAATAATGGCTCTATTGTATTATTCTTAGCAGCTTCGGATAAAACTAGTACTAATGGTCGATGTGAAAACATCGTATTACCTTTCCCTTGTCAATATTCACAGGTCAAAGGTTGTGTTACTTCCCTACCTAAATGTTGTATGTTATAAACTTCTAAATTTAATGGCCATCTCATATGCTGTGGTTAATCTAATGGTTCTATAATCTTATGGAATATACAATAGCCAGTTACTGGTGATACAAACAATTACATTTTAAATTATTGGGATGTTAAATCTTTAGCTACAAGTATGAATGAAATCAGTTTAATAACAATAATAATATTAACAGCTTTATTCCAAACGGTATTTGTGGTACAGGTATGGAATTTTCAGCATGCATTACAATATATTGCATCTAATTACCTCATAAATTTTATAAGACTTTTACAATCAAAAAAGTAAATAAATAAAGGGAAAAAACCAATGCCAAAAGAACAAAGATAAGTAAAAATTATGAAAAATACAGCTTAGAGTTCACATTTCAAACAATGCACCACAGGATATGAAATATAAAGTTGATGATTCAAAGTTATTCAAAGATTATTATGAAGGTTGTATACGCATTGCATTTTCATCGAATGATGATCAATTATTGTATAGTGCAGGATTACCAGATTTAAATTTGCCTGTGTGGTATATACTGTCGACATCAGGTCAACAGAAACAACAACAACAACAAAAACCTGTCACATGTTTATCACCAGTGGATGAACAACACGGTTATCTAAGTATTGATGTCGCTTCAAGAACGCATATTCTTGCAACTGGTTTAGTAAATGGTGAAGTATGGTTATATAATGTACAGAATATGTCTACACCAATTCATTGTATCTCTATTGGATCAGGTAATCATTCTATTCGTCTACTTTCATTCTCATCCACTTTACGAGCTGATCTAAATGACGTAGGCTTTATTAATAATAATAATAATACATTATGCAATTTATCAACTTCTCAAATAACCAATAAAAATTCTTACAGTACATCAATGAATAGTACTCACCTAACATGTAGTAATAGCCAAATTCGTCAACCTTTAAGCGAATTAACTAATACAATACAACAAAAACAACGGGAAAAACAGAACAGTCTAAATCACTAACAAGATGGTCAGTAATGCCGCCTGTTCTCGTGTTGTTCATCCACTGGTGATAAACATGTGACAGGTTTTTGTTGTAATATATACGATACACGCAAATTTAAATCTGGTAATCCTGCACTATACAATAATTGATCATCATTCGATGAAAATGCAATGCGTATACAACTTTCATAATAATCTTTGAATAACTTTGAATCATCAACTTTATATTTCATATCCTGTGGTGCATTGTTTGAAATGTAAACTCTAAGCTGTATTTTTCATAATTTTTACTTATCTTTGTTCTTTTGGCATTGGTTTTTTCCCTTTATTTATTTACTTTTTTGATTGTAAAAGTCTTATAAAATTTATGAGGTAATTAGATGCAATATATTGTAATGCATGCTGAAAATTCCATACCTGTACCACAAATACCGTTTGGAATAAAGCTGTTAATATTATTATTGTTATTAAACTGATTTCGTTCATACTTGTAGCTAAAGATTTAACATCCCAATAATTTAAAATGTAATTGTTTGTATCACCAGTAACTGGCTATTGTATATTCCATAAGATTATAGAACCATTAGATTAACCACAGCATATGAGATGGCCATTAAATTTAGAAGTTTATAACATACAACATTTAGGTAGGGAAGTAACACAACCTTTGACCTGTGAATATTGACAAGGGAAAGGTAATACGATGTTTTCACATCGACCATTAGTACTAGTTTTATCCGAAGCTGCTAAGAATAATACAATAGAGCCATTATTATATCCAGCAGCAATAATACGATCATTTAACACCCAACTAATACACTTGGGTTGTAATTCATTAGGTAATATATTAAATGGATGTAGATTAGTATAGCGTAATTGACATCGTAGTGTTATTTGCACAATTATAAACATTTATCAAACCAGTATTAATGCCAACAGCTAGATATCTGCCTGAACTTCTAGGGAAACCGATACACGTGGCTGTACAATTTTCAGATTGTAAACTCAACGTCAGTATATCAGAAGTTGTCTTTCCATAGTCATGATTTTTGCCAAACAATAATTGTTGAAGGTAAACAGATCCACCAGATTTATCAATAACAGCTAGCTTAAATGATCGAGGATTCCACTGGATTGATTGAATCGGACTGGTTGATATTGGTTGAGGTTATACCTCCTTGTACTGCCACTTACCCCATCTTATTCGTTTTATCAGCACAATCAAGAATCTACATGTCTGAGCGACAGTTTAACACAGACATTGGTTGATTTTTTGTGATGAAAGCAGCTTGGAAGTGAGTTAGAAATTAAAGCGATCTGTGCCTTATTTACTGTCTTATAAGCTGAAGATGACTGTTTTATAGCAAATCCTGAATAATAGTGACTAATAGGATTAATTTCTAATACCGTAGAAACGCCTTAAGGTGCAACCTTACAACAATTCTCAACTAATTCTAACCTACTCGTCAATAATGCCAATTTACAGTGAATGAATATTTTATCTACATGAAATGATCACATCATGTAATGAAATAACCCTGGTCGTTCTTAAAAAAAGCCCTGGACGCTGAATCTGGGCTAAGAATGCTGAAATAAGGCTGATAAGCAGACACAGCAGGTTCCGAGCTACTTCAGAAAATGCCCAGAAGATGAACAGGGGCTAAATTAGTGCCATTCATGTTGAAAATTAGAATTAGTTGAGAAATGTTCTAAGGTTGCACCTTAAGGCGTTTCTACGGTATTAGAAATTAATCCTATTAGTCACTTTTATTCAGGATTTGCTATAAAACAGTCATCTTCAGCTTATAAGACAGTAAATAAGGCACAGATCGCTTTAATTTCTAACTCACTTCCAAGCTGCTTTCATCACAAAAAATCAACCAATGTCTGTGTTAAACTGTCGCTCAGACATGTAGATTCTTGATTGTGCTGATAAAACGAATAAGATGGGGTAAGTGGCAGTACAAGGAGGTATAACCTCAACCAATATCAACCAGTCCGATTCAATCAATCCAGTGGAATCCTCGATCATTTAAGCTAGCTGTTATTGATAAATCTGGTGGATCTGTTTACCTTCAACAATTATTGTTTGGCAAAAATCATGACTATGGAAAGACAACTTCTGATATACTGACGTTGAGTTTACAATCTGAAAATTGTACAGCCACGTGTATCGGTTTCCCTAGAAGTTCAGGCAGATATCTAGCTGTTGGCATTAATACTGGTTTGATAATTGTTTATAATTGTGGAAATAAGCAAATAACACTACGATGTCAATTACGCTATACTAATCTACATCCATTTAATATATTACCTAATGAATTACAACCCAAGTGTATTAGTTGGGTGTTAAATGATCGTATTATTGCTGCTGGATATAATAATGGCTCTATTGTATTATTCTTAGCAGCTTCGGATAAAACTAGTACTAATGGTCGATGTGAAAACATCGTATTACCTTTCCCTTGTCAATATTCACAGGTCAAAGGTTGTGTTACTTCCCTACCTAAATGTTGTATGTTATAAACTTCTAAATTTAATGGCCATCTCATATGCTGTGGTTAATCTAATGGTTCTATAATCTTATGGAATATACAATAGCCAGTTACTGGTGATACAAACAATTACATTTTAAATTATTGGGATGTTAAATCTTTAGCTACAAGTATGAATGAAATCAGTTTAATAACAATAATAATATTAACAGCTTTATTCCAAACGGTATTTGTGGTACAGGTATGGAATTTTCAGCATGCATTACAATATATTGCATCTAATTACCTCATAAATTTTATAAGACTTTTACAATCAAAAAAGTAAATAAATAAAGGGAAAAAACCAATGCCAAAAGAACAAAGATAAGTAAAAATTATGAAAAATACAGCTTAGAGTTCACATTTCAAACAATGCACCACAGGATATGAAATATAAAGTTGATGATTCAAAGTTATTCAAAGATTATTATGAAGGTTGTATACGCATTGCATTTTCATCGAATGATGATCAATTATTGTATAGTGCAGGATTACCAGATTTAAATTTGCCTGTGTGGTATATACTGTCGACATCAGGTCAACAGAAACAACAACAACAACAAAAACCTGTCACATGTTTATCACCAGTGGATGAACAACACGGTTATCTAAGTATTGATGTCGCTTCAAGAACGCATATTCTTGCAACTGGTTTAGTAAATGGTGAAGTATGGTTATATAATGTACAGAATATGTCTACACCAATTCATTGTATCTCTATTGGATCAGGTAATCATTCTATTCGTCTACTTTCATTCTCATCCACTTTACGAGCTGATCTAAATGACGTAGGCTTTATTAAATAATAATAATAATAATACATTATGCAATTTATCAACTTCTCAAATAACCAATAAAAATTCTTACAGTACATCAATGAATAGTACTCACCTAACATGTAGTAATAGCCAAATTCGTCAACCTTTAAGCGAATTAACTAATACAATACAACAAAAACAACGGGAAAAACAGAACAGACTAAATCACTAACAAGATGGTCAGTAATGCCTCATGTATTCGATCAACCAGAATCAAAACCACTCACCAATATTATTAGTTCAAATCGATCATTATTAGATCAAAGTTTACTGATAGACAGTGATACTGCTGATAGCATAAACCAGAAGTCATCAGCATCATCATCATTGAAATCGCTTACAAATCATCCGTATGATCCAATATTAGAAGATAAGAAAAGTATACCGCCGATGCCGATAGATACGTCTAATCGTCATCCTAGTACCGTTAATACAGAGAAACTAGAAGAAACTGCGCATTCACCACATATACCAATTGAAGCGTTAAGTAAGTATCTTGATAGTCGCTTACCATCTATGACGTCTGAATTAAACTGGTCTCATAATGGATTACTTTACAAATTTGCTCAACTTGAATGTAAACTTGATCAAACGAATAAACCGTTAGTACAAATGATGCAGGAAAATTGTGTGCTGCGATTGGTATTCAATAGACGTAGGCCTTTTCAAAGATATTTTTCATAACCGTTTTGTTCTTTTCCGCCCCCCGTCTTTCTCTTCTGTCATCATTTTTGTTATTCAAAGTTATGGTTCGACACTAGCTGGTGGTCTGCTGTCATTTAGTGTATTAGTGATGCTTGACGGAGCTCATGTTACCTGGAAGAAATCGGAAAAACGGTTAAAAAACGGATTCCTGCGGTCTACACAACTTATACGCTATGCCTAACAATAAAAATGGCCAGTACTGTTATATTTGCAATATAAAACATATAAGTGTGCAAGTAATTACTTGGAAAAATTCGTAAAAAAGAAGGTTGACAAGCACGCAGACAACTCACAGCAGTGGAAATACAAATTGTGGATTCACCCGCTTCGAAGGATTTCAGTGCAGTAAAAGATTTCTGAGAGAGGGGCCTTTGGTGATGTATTTAGATAGTAAAAGTATATTTAATTGATTGTTTATATTAAAAGAGTATATTATTTGAAATGATGTATTATTAATCACTAATTAAGATTCATTGTAACGCAGTTCTCAAAAGTTAACTGTCATTGGTTGAGGAAGTACATCTGGGTTACTCCCATTGGCTGATTTGTAGCCAATACCCGCTCATGATATTGATAGTGTGCTATGGTTTGTTTAGTCGGGACTTATTATGACATCTAGATCCATATAAGTCTTAGATGATGGGATCGTTATCGCATCTGGTTTGTATCAGCTGATGCTTGCGTGCTCATTGCGTGTGGTTTCGCATTTCATTTCGTTGAAAATACATAGAATTCGTTGAGATTTCGTTGCGATGTAAGCATGTGACTGTCGGAATTCGGCTCTCTGCAAACATTTTAGGTCATTTGATTAAAGGTCCATGAGGGAATCATTGAGCATACGTAACTCATTGATATAAAAAATGAATAAGAGGGGCTCGAATAGTGGCTCGTGTCACTCCATGACGTACTGGAGAGTTGAGTTGAGATTGACTGTCTTTCTCCTACCTATGAGTAGTTCCCTAATCCAGCTTAGTAAGCCACACTGAATTCCAAGACTTTCTTAGTTCGTAAGCACTTTATAGAAGGCCTTGCTGAAGTGTACGAACTTAACGTCAACGGCTCTTCTGCCTTCCCCTGGCTTGACTCAGCATTTCTGTTTGCGTAAGATTTGACAGGCATTAGAGGCCTCCTCGGATGACGATCTGTGCTCCAGATATACCATGATAGCTTCCTTGATGATTCTTTCAAGTATTTTGATTAACTCGCTGGTGAGACTGATAGGCCTGTAGTCTGAAGCACACTGTCCTGATCCTCCTTTGTGGATGCGTGGCACTATGGCTCAGAGCAACATTCTATTCAGGAGGGTTTGAAGATAGTATTCAGTGGGCCGGTTGTGTGAGCTGCAACCTCCATGAGGAGCTTTGGGTGAAGGTCATCGGAGCCTGTCGATCTACCTGATTCTGGTTTCCCCAGAGATTAAAATGCGATGTTGTCAATCACGTCTCATAAACCGTTAATGCCCAGCTCTCGCTACGCTCGGGCCCACGCTGTTCTTCGAAGATTTCTCAGAAACGCTTAGTTATAACGGACGCAAAAACCAAAACACTGATCTGCCGCTTTAGATTTGTTTATTGTTACACCAACATATAAAAGGAATAAGCGAACTAAGGTCTGAAAACAAATATTACAATAATAAATCTCTGTATTACTTCTGACGATGTTTCACTCTTCTTTCTGAACAGCGACCGATGAGACGATGACTGTCGTATTGATGCCTCCGCGAAAATTGGGGAAGTTGATTTGAGCAAACAACCAAGAATTGCTCGTTCAATCTTCAACTCCATTGACAGATGTCGAGGCCAATGTCAAGGAAACTTAATTGGCATTTCTCTAATGCGGCCAGAGAAGATGGTATGCAGTGTCTTGACTATTGGGTGGGGACTCTGTAAAAATAGTTTTGCCATTGCCTTTGCCTTTTCCTAGCGCTTAGATTGTGTCGTTATCAGCAGTCAGCGCTGGGCCCCCGTTGGATTTCTTATCCTTGAATTTTGTGTACCTAAATGTTTCCATTATCAACGTAGTTGCATTTGGGGCTTTATACATCAAGTCATCATTCTTGATTGATTGGTTACACTTTCTTTACGTAAGTTGCTAAGATCAGCGTTGAGCTCGCGGGGCAAAGTTTTTTTACCGCATAGAAACCTTCACCTGTCGACTAATACACTAAATGTTTAAACGTATTTTTAGGACGAACTTGTTAGATTAGGGGCGGCAAGAATGAGTCTAAGTGGAACAGTAAGCCAAATACAACATATTATAGCACTGCCAGCAATAAATGGATGAAATGCTTCAACATATGTGAAAAACGTGGGCACTGTATTAGTAAGTAATTCCATATTAGTTTGCTTATTAGATGCATCACACAGTGAAACAGTATCATTCACTGGATCCCGTAGATAACACTTTCACTGTGTGATATATCAAATAAACGAACTAATATGGGATAAGACACTTCCTCAATTTCATGGACCTGGTTTTATTGACGCCACCCTAACTACTGCTAATTCCTCTTGGTTTGTTACTTCCCACGAAGCATACTTTTGAAAAGGACAATAGGCATGACAAATCACGTAATTTGCATTCTGAACCACTGTAAATTTATGGTTGGGGGTAGTCGGTAAAAGCCCTGGACTTAAGTTTCGTGCTTGATGGAATTCGTTAGCAAGGCGTCATTGCAAACTTGAAGGAACCCATGTCGCCTATGGGATGTGAACCCGTTTTACCCAGTGCCGCAGTCAGTGACGTTGCCATTGACTTATCTGGGCTGGCGATGAGCCTTCAGTATGATTGAGTTGGATGCTTTTATTGGAAACTGGGTAGTCACTAATGTCCTTAGTCTAGCTCTTTGTTTAGTGTAGATGGATTTCTATCTGTCAAGCAATTTGCAGCCACCGCAAGCTCGGCTTGTTATCCGATCAGTTTATGGTTGCTCCACTATATTCCGTCCTTGTTCAAACCTTCGTTTGCAAATGCGATCGGCGGTGTCAGCTAAGCCATGTTCATATCATCATCCACAGAAACTGGATATTGCTGCACCAGAGTAGTAACTCCATTATGGATACCAGAGGAGGTAGTCAGAGCAGCCACAGATGACGGAGTAATCTTGTCTTAACATATGTGTATATATTTATTTTATTTACCATAGCTTGATTCCACACAGTATTTTGGCACAACTGTGCAATTTTCAGCATGTGATATCGGTAGCCCAAATTTAGCATACGGACAATTCAAATCAGTTGTGTGTCATCAGAGGATCGAAGCCCGGACCATGTACATGGTCGGTGAGACTCCAGCAGTAACGGATAATTACCTTGCAGAATGAAGCTCCATTGACCAAGAAGCACTGCGAAGTCTTAAAATCAGGTGTGTTGTTGTGAATCTTTCGGTTCCTCAAATGTAACATGTGATGCTGTGGTACATGAAGTTTAATATATTGTCACAGTGTTCATCGTTTGTGACTTGATTAATGCTCATATTTATCAACGATCGGTTGAAAAGCTGGATCAATGATTGCCTTTATCTTAACGGGTGACAAGCTGGGGCCTATGTAGGCGATGCCTTTGATGGACAGACTAGTAGTATTGTCAATCAGTCGTTTTCGGCGAACGTCTACGAGTAAATCATAATGATTAAGTAGGTCCGTGCCAATGATGGGCATGGCGACGTCGGCGAGAAGGAAAATCCAGTGAATAGGTTTGCGTAAACCCACGTTCAGATGGACGTATTTCTTACTAAGTGTTGTGACTGGTTTTCCATTTGCAGCCTGTAAGTTGAAGGTAGGTTCCTTCTGTCGATCTGCTGCTATAGAAGGAAGGACGCTGACTTCGGCGCCTGTGTCGACTAAATATCGAGTCTGGCTGATCACATCATGGATGTAAATTAGGCGGCTAGTACCACCGGCGACGGTTGCCGCTAACGCGTACCGGCGGGATAGTTTCCCACAGACTTTGATACATTTCCGAAGTTACAAGGTTTACGGCTACATTTCGCTTCGTTGCCATAGGTGTTGTGATACCAGCACCAGTCAGGGTTTTTCAGTGAACGTGGCTTGGACTTAGATCGACCACGTGAGTTTCACCGTTGAGGAGAGTTCGGATGACGGTAAGAGGGATTGCAATGTATGTTTGACTTAAGCATCTGCTGGATTGAGTTGCATAACTGTATCACTGCAGTATCCTTACTCGAAGTCCGTTTGGCCACCGCGTGTATTTCAGGAACTGACCGTTTACTTACTTCTAGAATCTTATCTGAAGAAACAGCTAACTCGTCTAAAATAACACCCTGAATTGTCACAAGTACAGTCTGCACGGACTGTGACAGCTTGGATAAGAAGAGTTCTCTGAAAAGTCCTTCATCAAACTGACTTTGGCCAATAACCTCTCTCATTCTTGTCAGCATGCTCACGGCTGACTGATCCCCCAACTCGATGTTACGAAATAATTCGTCCAGACGTTGTCAATCTGTGAGAACGTTTCTCCTGAGGAGGGATGCTTTAAGCAACTCGTACGAGTTACTTACCTCGGGTCTCAACATCTGCACAGTTATGCACTTGCTGGATTCCCGCGGCAGGGTGTGAATAACTGCAAGGAACTGTGAACGTTGATCGGTTATCCAATGCTCACAAAAATCAGACTCAGCTATCTGAAACCACGTTTCCGTATTATTTGGCCAATATGGTAAGCCCTGAACGGTTTTGTCAAATGAATGAATACGAATGACCTTGGTACTAAGATCACTCATGACGAAGTGTATGCCGATTACAATATAGCACAAGAACAAATACAAAATGGAACGAACTCACCGGGGTTATCTACGTATTTATCGGAGATGAAGTTCGCGGTTGGGCTCACCAGTTTTGAGGTTGACGGTAATGACGTTTGCGGTTTGTACGGAATATACCAACGCAAAATCTTATATCAACAACTTCTACAGTATTCGTTTCTCATGTACCAAAGGCAAAGCAAAAGACCAGAGTTGATCTTCCAAAGTACGGGATTTATTTCGGAACCAAATCGTGAACTGAAGCGAAAGCTAAGCTGGCTAGTGGTCGTGCACGAAAGTGACACGACGGAGTACCAAATGGCGAGGATGCTTGACCGGAAGCCTTCAGCTAAGCAAGTCGACTTAAACTCTAAGGGTCAGTATCCAATGTTCAGTGATGATTGCTATGGTCAATAATTTTGGGGAATTATTTACCGCTACAGACTACTTAGCTGCAAGGAAATCCTGAACCAAGGTCAATCGAGTCTGATCATCTCGGCACAGCTCGTCATCAGGAGTGTCGCACCGACTATCGCAGGGCCACTGATGCTTTGATTTTTATCAGTGACCTGCCATGCCGTCTAAGCTACCCAACTCTTCTATACGCTGACGACGTAAAGGTATGGAGAGCAATAAAGTGCTTGGAAGACTCAGATAAGCTGCAGGCAGGCCTAAACTCCTGGAAGACTGGGCGGTGGCCAATGGCGTGACTTCCTACCTGAAAAGGTGCAAAGTAGTGAACTGCACACCTATAGGCTACAGAACTCCAGTCACACCCTGTGCAACAAAAGGTTGTCCCGCACAACGTCGGAGCGTGAGTTAGGTTTGGTTCTAACGGAAAAATGGACACAAGCTTGAGTTGCACAGGGGGTGTAGCGAGGGAATATGCGGTCATACACTTTACACATAGACAGTTAGGTGCAATCGCCTCTAACCTCCTTCTAAGGTTGTTCAAAGCGTAAATCAGACCACATCTTGAAATGCATGATATCATTGCACCTTCATTGCTTAGAAAAGACGCAAACTCTTGGAAAGAGTCCAACGACGGGCAACAACAGGAGTGGTGGGTCTCCGGAATAAACCGTATGATGAATGGCTAAAGAAATTAGGCATATTCACACTTAGCTACCGTCAGCTTAGGGAGGATCTGATTACTGTCCGTAAGATAACAAATGGCCAGAACCATTCAAACAAAGGTGTTCTGTCATTGAGTAGGCATGGGCTTGCTCGTGAAAATCCCAGAAGGACAGTTCACCAGAGGGCGAAAGCCTCGGTGCTCTACCACTTCTTTTCACTGCGTGTTTGCCGTGTCTGAAACTCCTTACTGGCAGATGTAGCTAAGGCAACGTTTAAACGAAGGCTGGACAATCATGCGGCGACACAAGGACTGCATCCAAATGTCCTATCCCCTTAAAATCCCATACACCATTCAGAGGTAGACAACTAATTTCGCCGCTTTACTTCTCTACATACTATCAGGTCTTACTCTCCTAACAACTTTAACTACACCTATTATTATTATCATTATATATATATATGTCAACTTCAAATTCAATCAGTTGTCTGTTTTACGTTTTCTTTATATCTTTTTGTGTCTTTTAGTCTGAATAATCGACACTGATCATATCTGTTGTTATTATTATTATCTCTCTTTTTTGACGACGATACCGGAGGACTAATTGTCGAGAGGATCAACTGCATTTACAGCAGTAACAGTCTTAACATACAGAATACTATAAACAACATGTAATTGATCCTAGCACCACTTGTTTTGTAGTCAACCAAGGCTACGGTAGTCTAGTGGCGAGACGAACTACACAGAAGTTTACCGAAGACCAGGAATCTTTACCTCACAATCAAAAGGCGAGCACATTGCTCAGGTGCATTCTCTGACTGGGATTGATTTATACTAGCTCGCAGAAACGATATTGGATACATATTGGATATTGGAACGCAATTTTTGTATGGCTTCTGAAATACCATTTGGTTTTTCAATGAGAAAATGAAAGAGAATTGTCGTATTGTATTGAGCTTTACTTCAAACACTCTTCACTTATCTACTTCAATACTCATTACGAGAAGCTACTAATTTTCGAGAAACTGTGATGAGACTACTGTATTTTTGTGCATGCAAAATTTCAAGAATATAAATTTTATTATTGATAAATTATCATTGATGACAATTTTGAAATCAAGTTTTTGAGCAAACTCATTAAAAGAAATCGATAGGAGATAGGCTTCCGTAGAGAATTTTGTGCTCTTTCAAGTTAAGTATATATTCTAGTTTGTGCGTCCTTATAAGACAATGATGAAATACTGACAAATCGTGGCGAAAAGATATGTATGTGCGCAACACTTTGCAGGATTTAAAAGAAAAAGTAGTCATAGGTTACATTTCTTAGGAAGTAATAATTCACTGTTCGGGACTTAGAAGAGATATAGCTGAAGTAAACTGTAAGTCATATAACATTCTGTGTAAAACGCAATGAGATGTTCATAAATCCATTACTGCAAAACTTTTGGGTATTGTCTTTCGAAATTGTGGCCACATCTAACGCTGAATGACATTTTAATAAATCAGATAAAATGCCTGATGGAGGTTGCCAGTGTTTATTATACGCAGAAGATATTACGAAAAGGTTGCTGAATACAATGAGTATCACTATGACACATTAAAGTAACTTACTACTAAAGTCATTAGGCCAAAACCTAGTAGTTAAAATTCAGTTCAGTAGCACAACAATTTTCGCCGGCATCCAAATACGTGAATGACCTTCCTGCTTGGAAGGCACTTCTTAACCGATGAGTCTAGCATAGTGACTATTTTATGTTTGAAAACAGGTTCAGTTTTCCGGTGAGTTTCGGAAAACTGTAGACTAGGCAGCAGCTTACAATTTAAACTAAAGAAGACAAAACTTCAAGGGAGTACTCATACGTTAATGTTATCATGAAAGGCAGCTAAAGAGGACGTACAACTTAAGTGACATGATCAGAAAAATGTACTTAATCTTACAGGCTAATACCAACAAAACCAATTTCTCCCCCACCTTTATTTTTGAAACGCTCGGCTTGTTCCACCTTTATTTATAGATTAGACTGTCTATGCTAATTTTTTCAGGCAGTGTATTTCCTACCTTTCAAGTTCATGTTTACATCGTCTTTTTTCTGGTGACATGCACTTAGTCTCAACACTTAATCCACTTCATTTCTGACCAAGAACTCAAACTTAGAACGAAGGTGCCACTTGAGGACATAATGCTGGGAGTTCAGCTATGCCTGACTTCCACAGCATTTAAATTTCAGGGGAAAATATGCAAACGAACTGAGGGAGTTTCTATGGGGTCAACCATATCCCCGGCTGTGGCAGATATATTCGTGGATAGGTAGGAAAAGATAGTGATTGAAACGTTCAGCCCCACCCCAAAACTATGGTGGAGGTATGTAGATGACACACTCACTATAGTTATAACACAGGATATAGATAGATTTTTCTAACACGTTAACTCAAAGGTGAAGGCAGTTCAGTTCACTTAAGAATTAGAACGTCAGGAAGGGGAGCTTCCAATGTTAGACTGTTTTTCGATATTAGGATTTCCGATCATCCCATCATAGGTCAGTGAAAAGTAGGACTGGTGAAATGTTTAAATAATAGAGTACAAAAACTAAGTAGTACCAAGGGAAATCTAAGACAGGTTGTCAGCAACGTCTCGTAAACCGTCAATGCCCAGCTCATGCTACGCTGGTACTGACGCTGTTCCTTGAAGTTTCTCAGAAACGCTTAGTAATAACGGACGCAGAATCCAAAACACCGATTGGCCACTCGAGAATTCTTTATTGTAACACCAACATATAGCCAACTTTAAAACTAAGCTTTAAATCTAAGGTCTATGAACAAATATTACAATAATAAATCATAATATTACTTCTGACGGTTTTCTGGTGACTTCTTTCTGAGCACCGTCCGATGAGACGAAGACTGGTGTATTGATGCCTCCGCGAAAATTGGGGAAGTTGGTTTTGAGCAAACAACCATAAATTGATCGTTCAATCTTCAACTTCATTGACAAATAATCTATAATATATACATGAAAATCTGTAAACATGTGTTGATTTCCTTAATGAATGATCTTTTGCCTGACCCTTGTCTTATGTTGTTGCACTAGTACCACAACACCTATGACCAGGAAGCGAAATGTTGCTGAAATCTTTGTAACTTCGGAAATGTATCAAAGTCTGTGGGAAACTATCCCGCCGGTACGCGTTAGCGGCAACCGTCGCCAGTGGCGCTATCCACCTACTTTACATTCGTGATATGGTCAACCAGACACGACACCTAGTTGACACAGGCGCCGAAGTCAGCGTCCTTCCTTCTATAGCAGCAGATCGACAGAAGGAACCTACCTTCAACTTACAGGCTGCAAATGGAAAACCAGTCACAACACTTAGTAAGAAATACGTCCATCTGAACGTGGGTTTACGCAAACCTATTCACTGGATTTTCCTTCTCGCCGACGTCGCCATGCCCATCATTGGCACGGACCTACTTAATCATTATGATTTACTCGTAGACGTTCGCCGAAAACGACTGATTGACAATACTACTAGTCTGTCCATCAAAGGCATCGCCTACATAGGCCCCAGCTTGTCACCCGTTAAGATAAAGGCAATCCTTGATCCAGCTTTTCGACCCATTGTTGACAAATATCCGGAACTTAACTGCCCGTTTTACTGCCTACGTGTATATCCAGTGATGTTATGCATCACATCATAACTTCAGGGCAATCCATGACATCTAGAGGATGACGACTAGCTCCTGACAAACTGAGACTCGCTAGAGATGAGTTCGACCATATTCTCACCCTTGGAATCATTCGGCCATCGAATAGCCCATGGGCATCCTAACTGCATACGGTGCCTACAAAGGATAGCAACGATTGGCTAAACATTGGTGATAACCGGCGAGTAAACGCCGAACCAACCCCTGATTGCTACCCGTTGCCTCATATACACGACTTGATGGCACCATTATCTGGTGCATCTATATTCTCGGAAATCGACTTGGTTAAAGCGTGCAACCAAATCCTGATGGGAACAGAAGACATTCCGAAAAAGACTATCATTACGCCTTTCGGAACTTTTGAATTTCTGTGTATGCCATTCAGTCTCCGAAACGCAGCCTAAATATTCCAACTCTTCATCGACGAAGTATTTTGCGGTCTCGACTTTGTATACGCATACTTAGACGACTGCCTCATTGCCATTCCAGACGAGGAAACTCACTTTAAACACTTGGACTTGGCATTCGAAAAATTCCGACAACATGGTGTTATCATTAATATTCAAAAGTGTCAGACAGGCGTTGACTTCCTGGGTCACACCATTGACTGCAAGGGCATTCGCCCACTGGCTAGTAAAGTTGAAGCGATACTGAAACTTCCAGAACCGCAGACAGTGAAAAGTCTGCAAACTTTCAACGCCTGGTAAGTCATTACCGACGGTTTATTCCCAATTATGCCTCTCTGATTCAGTCATTAGCAGACCTTCTTCAAGGGAATAACAAGTTCATCGAACTCGACGTGGCTGCTCAAAATGCTTTCACTCAGGTTGAAAAAGCTGTCGCGGACGTCACACTTCTGATGCATCAGGATCCAACGGCACCCTTATGTATCTCGGTTGAAGCGTCAGACACTACAATCTGCGAAGTTCTGTAAAAACTGGTTAACAGAGAGTGGCGCCTCGAGAAAGAGACGCCTTCAGTTAGCAGAAACGAAGTAAGCGCTTTCGGCAGAGAACTTCTGGCTATGTACTGCGCTATACGTAATTTTCGACATTCAGTGGAGGGTAGTGAATTCATTATTTTTACGAACCTCCGACGTACTCTCTAAACTCACCTTCAGATAAGTATTCACCTAGGGAATCACGACAACTCGATTACGTTTCACAGTTTACATCTGATATTTGACATGTACCCGGAGTGAAAAACACTGTGGCAGATGCCTTGTCGCGCATTTATTCCCTTTTTTTTTTTTTTTTTTTTTTTTTTTTTTTTTTTTTTTTTTTTTTTTTTTTTTTTTTTTTTTTTTTTTTTTTTTTTTTTTTTTTTTTTTTTTTTTTTTTTTTTTTTTTTTAGGTGTGGGAAGAGACAGTATTCTATGTGACTTTTCCACGACTGCTCATTCCCCATTGTGCCTAAGAGTTATCGCCGTAACCTCTTCACTATGTTGCATGGCATGTCCCACCCAGGAATTGAAACCAGCGTCAAGCTCGTAACTAGTCGGTTTTTTGGCAGGCTTTAAGTAAAGAAGTAAGGGAATGGGCGCACACGTGCTTAGCTTGTCAAAAGTGCAAGGTAGTAAGAGACACCAAAAGCCCTTGTCAACGTAGTTGAAGACTGAACGATCAATGCGTGATTGTTTGCTCAAACCTAACTCCATATTTTTCGCGGGAATACGACAGTCATCGTCTCATTGTTCGCAGTTCATCGGAGGAGAAAAAACTATCAGAAGTATTATCGTGATTTACTGTTAGAACATTTATTCTTAGACTTTGTGTACAATAACTTAATTGTTGGCTCTATATTGGTGCAAGAATAAACGGTTCTTAAGTCACCAATTTGCGTTCTTTTTTTGCGTTGGTTATTACGCATAGTTCCTGAAAGTCTTCCAAGTCCAGTGTAGTTAGACCTGGACATTGACAGCTCTCTTGGCCCATTTCTTATCCCTGATGCTCGCTTTGAACACCTACATATAGATTTGGTTGGACCCCTTCCAGAATCCCATGAATATACCTATATTTTAACCTGCATCGGCCGGTTCACATGATGGCACGAGTCAGTACTCCTCAAGGATGTAACTACTGGAACAGTTGCACGCATCTGCACATGTTTTTGTTCATCATGAGTCTGTGCGTCGCCCTCTGGAACCCCCATACGGCGGACAATATGAAGTCATTAAACATCCGCATAAATTTTTTCTTAGGCAAAAAAAGGCCGCGAGGACACCGTCAGCATCGACCGTATGAAACCGGTTTACTTAAAAGGTCATCTTATTAGCCTAGAGCTTAGCGTCCTTGGTAATAAACGAGTATTAGAATATCCCTTATTCCTCGAAAAACTCACTAGCACGGCGAACCTTCTGTCGAGCCCTCAAACAAAACGCGTTCTGGGCGTAATGTGAGATTCCTAGAATATCTTCACACTTATATCACATAACTAAGCGATTCGATTCAACCAACTCTTATTCGTTTGTGGTATTCATCATTTTTTCCTCTCAGACACATCAGTTTTTACACTGAATCCCGAAACACAGGTAAAATCTTTTCTATAACCGTATATGTTTCATGCACTGAAAATATTAGATATATGCTGTATTTTTGATGTTCTAATTTTCGGATTATTTTACTCTATGGTAGATGCATATCATTTTTCAATCGTTATATTTGGTACACCTTCCTCAACAAGGTTCTTAGCATTCTCGTTTTCTTATCCAGGTGCGACGGGCACTGAACAAGAAGCAAACGAAGCACGAGATCCAACGGGAAAACATCAACGGGGCGATGTACAGACACATTATTGGCATAAGTAGACGACCAGTGGGCACTCAATCAGGCCGCTCGGAAGAGATTTTTAACGATGGAGAGCCGGTGGGTTTTATAACTCCGACTGGTTCTGTCTTAGGGTCCTCACAACTCCACTAGGAGGGAAGTGAGCTGTAGCGGTAAATAATTCCCAAAATTATTGACCATAGGAATCATCAGTGAACATTGGATGCTGACCCTCACTGTTTAAGTCAACTTACTTACCTGAAGGCTTCCGGTCAAGCATCCTCCCCATTTGGTACTCCGTCGTGTCATGTCCATGCACGATCACTAGCCAGCTAAGCAATTACCTCTCACTCCGATTCAGTCCCGAAATATATCTCGTAATTTGGACGATCAATTATTATTTTGCTTTGCCTTTGGTCTACACGGAACGGACACTATAGATATAGGTATTAATTCTTGTGTTATTATACTCCGTACAATTCATGAACGTTAATAACGTCAGCCTCTAAGACAACAAAGTGACTCACAGTCTCTGTGTCTAGCACAGTCTGTCTAACATCAAAGCGCGATCTGTGTCTTACCCCAATGGAAAACATAAGTACGCACGCGAATTATTCTGAAATCAGTGTGCAGACCTACAGGAGTTGCCACAAAAATAAATGTTCAGCTGTATCATCGTGACAGAACTCCTATATGGCAGACAGAATAGGACCATGCGTCGCGACAGACTTTCTTCAGCATATTTTTCAATCAACGTTAAAGGTGATATGGCCGGAGAAGGACGAATAACGGCGGATTATAGGAGGTGGCAAACCACTTGAGGACTAATTAACCAAACGAATATGCATAAAGAAGTTGAACACAAGCTTAGGAAACCGAGTAACATTACGCGTGCGGACCCCGTGCTGTCCGCGAATGAGATACTACTTGTCGGCCGTGACAGGGAGGAAGCGAAAATGAATGGACATTTATGAAGCACGTCGGGTGTGAAAATATGACATTGACTAGTGGTCGTGCTACTTCGTGAATTGGCAGAAGTTGGAATTTATGGGCCACTGGGATGGGTTCCAGTGACTAAATTCAACTATCAGAAACAGTTGGATATAGTACTTCAACGGTTGTACGAGACCAAGGGTAAATTGGGAGAATACGTGCGATGCTGCGGAAGTAGACCTCGAACCATATATAGTCAGCAAACAGAGGTCTTACTACGTCTCCGAGCCTCAGTGGCACTACACCGATGCGGGACTGAGAGTGTCACCCAAGTGTCCTACCCAATTTCAAGGAAAAAATACGACAACGGACCGATTCCATCAGAATCGGCTAACTACTCCCAATATGAAGTTCCCTGCCAGCAGGCAACGTAACGTCAACTACTCCACAACACACTAAGGTTTTGAAACTCACTGTCAGCCGCCTTTATAACAATGCCAGAGGGCTGAAAGGGAGAGTAGATGAACTCAGAAATCTCCACTCACACCCACACCTCGAAATAATCATCTTCACTGAAACCTGGCTAACCCTCACTATCGCCGGCAGTGAAATCAGCATAAGTGTTATGATTCTGGTCAGGACAGACACGGATAAATAGGAAGGGGAAGTTGCCATATACTTTGGTAAGCAACTTAAATGTGTGCGTGCAATGGACGCACCACTTAATGAACCCCCAGACTCCATATGGTGTCATTTCACCGTGGCCACACCAGGCATTTGCTGGGTGGCATCTACCGATCACCTACCTGTGGGGCGGAGCACAACCAGATACAGCTCAGCACCATCACAGGGATACGAGACCTGGGCTGTGACTGAATCGTCACAGCTGGAGATTCCAATGCCCAATTCCTGAACCTTGGCTCGGGGTAAGCCCAGGAAAAATTCAGTCGAAATCTACTGCAAACCATTAGAAATACAGGACTGACTGAGAGTGTTGGAGACGACACTAGGTTATGGAAACTAAATTGTGTTCTAGCTAGTGACCAACCACTCGTCGGATAGGTCCGTATCATGATCCCACTAGGAAGTGGTGATCATGCAGTCATAGGGTTCCATCTTGTTCTCCGTGAGCACTTGCAGTAGGACACTACCATGTCCCATCATGTCCGTGGTATAACAAGGTGGACTTTGCTGATATGTGGAGGCTTTTCTCCGACGCAGAGTGGCCCATAGAATGACATGGGTTATCTGTGGATGAACACTTGAGGGTGATAAAAGAGATTATTCACACAACAACCTCGCATACCGTCTCTTTAGTCACAGTACAACCGAAAAATGTTCGTCATGGCTGAAGAGAGGTACTCGACGTATTCTGCGAGCAGAGAGAAAGGCTTGGTCTACGTGGCGGGTATCCAAGAGTCAGACCGACCACAATGCATACCTGGAACTTATTAAATGGTACAACGTAAGAGTCAGGAGTGACAGGAGGTGATTTCAGACTAACATTGCGGAGAAACTCCTACCCAACCCCAAAAGCTTGTACCAAGTCATGTTGGAGATAAAACCAACCAACCAGGGGGCAGGTCCAAATAGTCAATACCTCACTAGTATGGGGTGGCCAAAATATTCAGTTTAGCTCTCGATAAACAGTAAAACAGCACTGTGGGTATTACTGGTGCGGACCAAAATGGCGGCGCTACTACTTCGCTGGAGGAAAATCTAGTGGCTAATCCACAAATAAACCCAGCAATATTACTAAGGAAGCCACAGAGACTCACATCTGAAAAGTCCCCAGGTTGTGACGACATAAGGCTATCTGTTCTGAAACAGTGCTTCGAAACTCTCTATAGTTTATTAGGTGATTGTTCCAACACTCGACTGATTCGGGAAACTGCCAGGGGTGTGGAAAAGAGCCATTCTCGCCTATTTTCAAAGGTAGGGAAAGGTGAAATGCCAGTAGTTATGAGCCAGTAGCCCTACTCCCAGCGGCATGAAAAGTACTGGAGAGTATTATTGATGATCACATTAGGGAGCACCTCAATAGGACTAATAGACACCATGTAGACCAACATAGTTTCAGGAAGGGCAGATCCTTTGTAACAAACCTATTATCAGCTTGGGACGATTGGGTATCATGGTGGGATATGAATATTCCAATCCATTTGGTCTTTCTATGGCCAATGGCATGACTTTCAATCTGGAAAAGTGAAAACTAGAGAAACTGCCCACCTGTAGGCTACAGAATGCCAGTCACACCCTGTGCAACGAAAGGTTGTCCTGCATAATGTCGGAGTGTGAGTTAGGTCTAGTCTTAACGGAAAAAATGGACACAAGCTTGAATCGTACAGAGGATGTAGCGAGGGAATATGCTGTCATACACTTTAAACATAGACGTTTAGGTGCAATCAGTCCTAAGCTCTTTCTGAGGTTGCTCGAAAAATACGTCGGATCACACCCTGAAGTGCACAATATCGTCGCACTCCCACCGCCTAGAAGAGACGCAAACCCTTGGAAAGACTAAAAACACGGGCGACAAAAGGAGTGGTGGGTTTGCGAAATAAACCATATGATGAATGGCTAAGGAAATTAGGCTTATTCAGACTTAACTTCCGTCGGCTTAGAGAGTACCAGATTACCGCCCGTAAGATAACAAATTACAGGAATCACCCAAAGAAAGGTATTCTGCAGTTAAGTAGGTATGGGCTTCCTCGTGGAAATCCCAGGAGGACAGCTCACCAGAGGGCAAAGAGTCGGGTCCACTCCCACTTCTTTTCACTGTGTGTTGGCCTTCCCTGGAACTCCTTACTGGAAGATGTAGCTACGGCACTGTCTGTGGACAAATTTAAAAGAAGGCTTGACAACCAGGTAGCAATACAAGGACTGCGTCCAAATGGCGTATCCTCTTAAAATCCCATAAACAATTCATGGGTAGACATCTAAATTCGTCGTTTTACTTCTTTACATTCTCTCCCCTCTAACTCACCTGACTATTCCAACTACTACACTTAGAATTATTATTATTGATGTATATGTATCTTCTGGAAACTAAATCAACTCATAATCTGTAAATAGTCTGTGAATTTATTCATGATAGTAGTCGTTGTTAATATGACTAAAATCGAAAGTAAATAATAGTAATATTAAGGATAATAAAACTTTTGGGGGAACATAAAACAGTCACATTCATCTACTACATGAAATAATAAGTGGTATATATAGTGAGAATAAATAACATGTTAAAAATGAGGAATGTACGTAATTTCACATGAGGTTTTTTTATCACAATGTCTCTGACGACAACACTAAAAGAATAATGATATTTCTGAATAAGTTTCTTAAAATTAAGGAAGTAGATAAGTACAATAGACAAATGACAAGATAGCATAGTTTTCATAGTTGAGGTTAAATGTCACATAGGGTAAATGAGAAATATGATATCACTGTTAATGAATTTATCGATCTAATATGAGGCGAGGAAAATAAATTAAGGTATAGGATATTGAAAGTATCTTGATGTTATTTGAACAACGCAGAAATATAAATATTTTGAAGGGATTTTACTATGAAGAATGTTTTCATGTGTATCACAAGAAGATAAAGAAGATGAGAAAGTGAAGTTGAGAGTTTTTGAATTGAAAATTTGGCGTAATTCGTCTCAAATGAGATCAAAACCAATATTTCATGTTGAAAAGAAATGAACAGTTGATAAAAATACTTTAATTATCGGAAAATTTTCCTAAGTTAACTTTTATATGTATAAGATTTAGGATTCGTTTTTCAATAATTGTAATATAAATGCATTATAAAGTGAAATGAAATGCAGAACATGACAGAAATAAAAATAATCAAATTACTTTCTAATTGAATATGATTAGATATCCCTGTTAGTCGCATAGTTGATGGCATATTTAGTATGCGTCCATTAACACCTGTCAGTGATGATGTCCTAAATATGATTCTTTGTGTTTCAGAAAATCCCATTGAATTCTGTCCAGATAGTTCAAGCTCATATGCACTATCCGGTTTCAAATCATCAATTGGGAAATTGCACATTTTTTGACCTTCTGCTGCTGATACTACACAATATGGCTCGATGTTATTGTAGTGAGTCCAAGAACCAATAGGACGTCCAGATATCTCACCTAAATAAACATTTCAAATAAACTTTGCAATTTCAATCAAAATAAAATGACACAGGGCGTTTTGTAATAGGGTAAATCAATTAATGAAAACCCAGAGTTTATTAGGCAGTTTTTTTTCCCAAACAGGGTTTTCGTCATCAAACGCAATTTCCGTTGAGAAGTTCAACGTACTTTCTATATTTCAAACACGCTGGATTCAGGAAAAGCAGATCATGCGCGGATCAAATTGCAACTCTACGTATCGTCATCGAACCAGGTTGAGATTAGAATGGCAGCAAATCTTCAACATAACTTCATCGACTTTGATAAAGGCCTTCAACAGCATTGGCGGCGAAGTAATTTGGAAATCACTTCAACACTTTGGATTGACCCAAACATTTATCAACCTCAAAATCTATACGGTGATCCTAGATGTCAAGTTATTCACAACAGAAATCTCAGAGAAGTCTTTGGCATGTAGTCAGGAGTGTAATAAGGCTGTTTATTACCACCGGTGATATTCCTAACTGCTCTGAACTGGTGTGTGTCGCAGGCTGTGGGGGAGGCAAGAAGATAAGAATACTTTGGGTAGGTAGGAGGACTCTAAAAGACCTGGAATTCGTAGATGATTTGTGCCTAGTGTCACATGAACTCGTAGATCAGCAGGTGAAAACCAACAATTTGGTAGAAGCAACAGCGAAGACAAGACTTCAAGTGAACACAGATAAGACAGAGGTGATGAAGATATCCAACCACCCCCAACGAAAACGAGCACCACAATAACTAAAACGGGAGAAATTTGAATGTCGTTTCTCCCACTTATTTATCAACCGCCATTTCAGCTACAAGTAGGACGGATAAAGATATCCGAGTCAGGATCGGGAAGATAAGGCAGACCCTCATTGATATGAAATCAGTTTGGAAATCTAATGTACTCAGAACAAAGAACAAGATTCGTATTTGAAACACTAATGTTAGGTCACCCAGAGCATTTAGAACAGGCTGCAGACTTTTATCGATAGCTGCCGTATTCGATCCATCCTGAAGATCAGATGGCTGGCCAGAAAGCATGAGCAGCGAGAAACTCTGGGAATGAACTAATCAAGAACATGCTGTCCAACAAATATTCCAAAGAAAAAAGAGGTAGATAGGATGCATGCTGAGGAAATTATTGAGTGATGTTGCACGCCAGGCACTGGAGTGGAATCCGAATGGGAAACGACTCATTGAGCGTTCGAGAGTGACATGGAGGAGGTGAAAGTTTATGGGCAGTCGTGGGGTGAAGATATTCTGTTGCAGCCCTGTGTTCCACTCGGAACCCAAGGGAATAATCATAAATAATAACAGAAACTAGTTTAGATAGTAGCTTAGTCACACAGAAGTGATCTTAGTGTAGGGAGAAAACAACCTGTGTCTTTGAAATTAGAGTCGTTATTAGTACTTTTCCTAAATATAATGGATGACTTCGTGTTTGTAATAGTTCTTAAGCATCCAGTTCTCATTATTATTTCTTAGTGCCAATGACATTCTAAGTAAAATTAACCAAATCATATTTTTCCACCTGATTTTCTAATTGGTCCACAGTGAAACTACCATCGACATCTTTCCTACATAAAACGTACTAAGAATTTGGAAGCTTAACTTTAAGACATTCTGATAGCATGTAAACGAATGCTAAATTAAGACCTCTATTCAATTCACACGATTCCATACATAGTTACTTTGTTTATAAAACACTACACTAACTTCATATTTTGATGGTGGATACGATGTGCATCATAAGTGTAACGCACTAACTGAAAGATAAACAGTCTTAAAGTTTTACAGTGAAAAGAAGTTCTTGAAATCTATAGTTTTCATTACTGACAATTAGTCTGGAGGTTATTACTTTCTAAGCTAGTTAAAATAATTGTTGACTTGATTACACTGCAGAAGAAAAAATTAATTCACACTGATTACACGTACTGACTTCATATCATAACACCTCATTAGGGTGAAGTAATTCTTTCTTCTATTTACGGGAAAACAGATTAAAAAATGTTATTTAAATAATTTTGAAATTCCTAATGCAGAAAACAGAAATAAGGTGATGGCAGGAAGGCGAGTTATTTTTCTTTTTTTTTGTTATTTGGATTTGTAAGTGCAAAGATGAATTTCTTTGAATTAAACATAATTGTAATAAGGATTCATCAATGAATCCTTATAAATCTGTCAAAACACTTAAAGTAATATAAACTGTGTAACTTTTTCAGTCATTAGCAGTCATTTCTAATCCAATTACCAAAACAAATGTACTAAGTATTTGCGAGATTGCACAGTTTTTCACAAAATACTTTCAGAGATGTTTTCGGGACAGTCAAATAAAACGATTAAAGTTAAACAGGCCTTGAAGACGGGGATCTATTCAAAAGTTGTATTCACTTTATACTTTAAGTGGTCGAAGAAAGTTTGAGTATTGATTACTTACATCACTTCCAATAAAATAAAATGCAGCTTAAATATCTGAAATGAAAAGTTATTTAACTCTATAAATAAAACTAGCAGAAATTTAAAGTAGAGATTAGACTGGTATAGAAACATTCCCTTTCAAAACATAGGTACTTCCTAAAATTTCAGCGGAAATATTACCTATCTGTTCCCAAATAAGAACACTTCATAGGGTAGTCGGGAATCTTTCCTTTGAATTTTAGATTTTTAGTAACATAATGTTTCCATAGATTCCAAAATGTAAATGATATCCATATATATTATTTCCTAGTTACAGAATTAGCATACACCAGACAACTTTTTAATTCGAAGACACACTTTTCTATCTAAAAATAGTTTAAGCATCTTAGTTTGGTGTCTTATCATGATATCGTATGATTAAATGGACTTTTCAATGTTTTATGTGGCTTATTGTATGGAAGGAATGACTGCTGCTGTGCAGTCAGTTATATAGGTCGTACAATTAGGCGTACTCATCGTCGGATTTCCGAACACCATCCTGAAAAGTGGTTAAGTAATGGACAAAAAAAGTCTATTCATAGCACTATTCTGTCTCATCTTGTGCATACAGAACACAAGGTTGGTGTTGAAGATGCTTTAATAGTCATCTACAGCATACCGACTAATCTTAACGTTACCTTAAGAGTTCGTCTACTATATATTGCTGAGGCTGTTGGGATCTACATTAAGAAATCTAACGTATGCATCTAAAAGAAGCTGGTTCAGACACTGTCCTTACCTTGGCTATCAAGGTTCTAATGATCCTCAATTTGTTGTGGAAATTATTTTATAAGACTTTTACAATCAAAAAAGTAAATAAATAAAGGGAAAAAACCAATGCCAAAAGAACAAAGATAAGTAAAAATTATGAAAAATACAGCTTAGAGTTTACATTTCAAACAATGCACCACAGGATATGAAATATAAAGTTGATGATTCAAAGTTATTCAAAGATTATTATGAAGGTTGTATACGCATTGCATTTTCATCGAATGATGATCAATTATTGTATATGCAGGATTACCAGATTTAAATTTGCCTGTGTGGTATATACTGTCGACATCAGGTCAACAGAAACAACAACAACAACAAAAACCTGTCACATGTTTATCACCAGTGGATGAACAACACGGTTATCTAAGTATTGATGTCGCTTCAAGAACGCATATTCTTGCAACTGGTTTAGTAAATGGTGAAGTATGGTTATATAATGTACAGAATATGTCTACACCAATTCATTGTATCTCTATTGGATCAGGTAATCATTCTATTCGTCTACTTTCATTCTCATCCACTTTACGAGCTGATCTAAATGACGTAGGCTTTATTAATAATAATAATAATAATACATATGCAATTTATCAACTTCTCAAATAACCAATAAAAATTCTTACAGTACATCAATGAATAGTACTCACCTAACATGTAGTAATAGCCAAATTCGTCAACCTTTAAGCGAATTAACTAATACAATACAACAAAAACAACGGGAAAAACAGAACAGTCTAAATCACTAACAAGATGGTCAGTAATGCCGCCTGTTCTCGTGTTGTTCATCCACTGGTGATAAACATGTGACAGGTTTTTGTTGTAATATATACGATACACGCAAATTTAAATCTGGTAATCCTGCACTATACAATAATTGATCATCATTCGATGAAAATGCAATGCGTATACAACCTTCATAATAATCTTTGAATAACTTTGAATCATCAACTTTATATTTCATATCCTGTGGTGCATTGTTTGAAATGTAAACTCTAAGCTGTATTTTTCATAATTTTTACTTATCTTTGTTCTTTTGGCATTGGTTTTTTCCCTTTATTTATTTACTTTTTTGATTGTAAAAGTCTTATAAAATTTATGAGGTAATTAGATGCAATATATTGTAATGCATGCTGAAAATTCCATACCTGTACCACAAATACCGTTTGGAATAAAGCTGTTAATATTATTATTGTTATTAAACTGATTTCGTTCATACTTGTAGCTAAAGATTTAACATCCCAATAATTTAAAATGTAATTGTTTGTATCACCAGTAACTGGCTATTGTATATTCCATAAGATTATAGAACCATTAGATTAACCACAGCATATGAGATGGCCATTAAATTTAGAAGTTTATAACATACAACATTTAGGTAGGGAAGTAACACAACCTTTGACCTGTGAATATTGACAAGGGAAAGGTAATACGATGTTTTCACATCGACCATTAGTACTAGTTTTATCCGAAGCTGCTAAGAATAATACAATAGAGCCATTATTATATCCAGCAGCAATAATACGATCATTTAACACCCAACTAATACACTTGGGTTGTAATTCATTAGGTAATATATTAAATGGATGTAGATTAGTATAGCGTAATTGACATCGTAGTGTTATTTGCACAATTATAAACATTTATCAAACCAGTATTAATGCCAACAGCTAGATATCTGCCTGAACTTCTAGGGAAACCGATACACGTGGCTGTACAATTTTCAGATTGTAAACTCAACGTCAGTATATCAGAAGTTGTCTTTCCATAGTCATGATTTTTGCCAAACAATAATTGTTGAAGGTAAACAGATCCACCAGATTTATCAATAACAGCTAGCTTAAATGATCGAGGATTCCACTGGATTGATTGAATCGGACTGGTTGATATTGGTTGAGGTTATACCTCCTTGTACTGCCACTTACCCCATCTTATTCGTTTTATCAGCACAATCAAGAATCTACATGTCTGAGCGACAGTTTAACACAGACATTGGTTGATTTTTTGTGATGAAAGCAGCTTGGAAGTGAGTTAGAAATTAAAGCGATCTGTGCCTTATTTACTGTCTTATAAGCTGAAGATGACTGTTTTATAGCAAATCCTGAATAAAAGTGACTAATAGGATTAATTTCTAATACCGTAGAAACGCCTTAAGGTGCAACCTTACAACAATTCTCAACTAATTCTAACCTACTCGTCAATAATGCCAATTTACAGTGAATGAATATTTTATCTACATGAAATGATCACATCATGTAATGAAATAACCCTGGTCGTTCTTAAAAAAAGCCCTGGACGCTGAATCTGGGCTAAGAATGCTGAAATAAGGCTGATAAGCAGACACAGCAGGTTCCGAGCTACTTCAGAAAATGCCCAGAAGATGAACAGGGGCTAAATTAGTGCCATTCATGTTGAAAATTAGAATTAGTTGAGAAATGTTCTAAGGTTGCACCTTAAGGCGTTTCTACGGTATTAGAAATTAATCCTATTAGTCACTTTTATTCAGGATTTGCTATAAAACAGTCATCTTCAGCTTATAAGACAGTAAATAAGGCACAGATCGCTTTAATTTCTAACTCACTTCCAAGCTGCTTTCATCACAAAAAATCAACCAATGTCTGTGTTAAACTGTCGCTCAGACATGTAGATTCTTGATTGTGCTGATAAAACGAATAAGATGGGGTAAGTGGCAGTACAAGGAGGTATAACCTCAACCAATATCAACCAGTCCGATTCAATCAATCCAGTGGAATCCTCGATCATTTAAGCTAGCTGTTATTGATAAATCTGGTGGATCTGTTTACCTTCAACAATTATTGTTTGGCAAAAATCATGACTATGGAAAGACAACTTCTGATATACTGACGTTGAGTTTACAATCTGAAAATTGTACAGCCACGTGTATCGGTTTCCCTAGAAGTTCAGGCAGATATCTAGCTGTTGGCATTAATACTGGTTTGATAATTGTTTATAATTGTGGAAATAAGCAAATAACACTACGATGTCAATTACGCTATACTAATCTACATCCATTTAATATATTACCTAATGAATTACAACCCAAGTGTATTAGTTGGGTGTTAAATGATCGTATTATTGCTGCTGGATATAATAATGGCTCTATTGTATTATTCTTAGCAGCTTCGGATAAAACTAGTACTAATGGTCGATGTGAAAACATCGTATTACCTTTCCCTTGTCAATATTCACAGGTCAAAGGTTGTGTTACTTCCCTACCTAAATGTTGTATGTTATAAACTTCTAAATTTAATGGCCATCTCATATGCTGTGGTTAATCTAATGGTTCTATAATCTTATGGAATATACAATAGCCAGTTACTGGTGATACAAACAATTACATTTTAAATTATTGGGATGTTAAATCTTTAGCTACAAGTATGAATGAAATCAGTTTAATAACAATAATAATATTAACAGCTTTATTCCAAACGGTATTTGTGGTACAGGTATGGAATTTTCAGCATGCATTACAATATATTGCATCTAATTACCTCATAAATTTTATAAGACTTTTACAATCAAAAAAGTAAATAAATAAAGGGAAAAAACCAATGCCAAAAGAACAAAGATAAGTAAAAATTATGAAAAATACAGCTTAGAGTTCACATTTCAAACAATGCACCACAGGATATGAAATATAAAGTTGATGATTCAAAGTTATTCAAAGATTATTATGAAGGTTGTATACGCATTGCATTTTCATCGAATGATGATCAATTATTGTATAGTGCAGGATTACCAGATTTAAATTTGCCTGTGTGGTATATACTGTCGACATCAGGTCAACAGAAACAACAACAACAACAAAAACCTGTCACATGTTTATCACCAGTGGATGAACAACACGGTTATCTAAGTATTGATGTCGCTTCAAGAACGCATATTCTTGCAACTGGTTTAGTAAATGGTGAAGTATGGTTATATAATGTACAGAATATGTCTACACCAATTCATTGTATCTCTATTGGATCAGGTAATCATTCTATTCGTCTACTTTCATTCTCATCCACTTTACGAGCTGATCTAAATGACGTAGGCTTTATTAATAATAATAATAATAATAATACATTATGCAATTTATCAACTTCTCAAATAACCAATAAAAATTCTTACAGTACATCAATGAATAGTACTCACCTAACATGTAGTAATAGCCAAATTCGTCAACCTTTAAGCGAATTAACTAATACAATACAACAAAAACAACGGGAAAAACAGAACAGTCTAAATCACTAACAAGATGGTCAGTAATGCCGCCTGTTCTCGTGTTGTTCATCCACTGGTGATAAACATGTGACAGGTTTTTGTTGTAATATATACGATACACGCAAATTTAAATCTGGTAATCCTGCACTATACAATAATTGATCATCATTCGATGAAAATGCAATGCGTATACAACCTTCATAATAATCTTTGAATAACTTTGAATCATCAACTTTATATTTCATATCCTGTGGTGCATTGTTTGAAATGTAAACTCTAAGCTGTATTTTTCATAATTTTTACTTATCTTTGTTCTTTTGGCATTGGTTTTTTCCCTTTATTTATTTACTTTTTTGATTGTAAAAGTCTTATAAAATTTATGAGGTAATTAGATGCAATATATTGTAATGCATGCTGAAAATTCCATACCTGTACCACAAATACCGTTTGGAATAAAGCTGTTAATATTATTATTGTTATTAAACTGATTTCATTCATACTTGTAGCTAAAGATTTAACATCCCAATAATTTAAAATGTAATTGTTTGTATCACCAGTAACTGGCTATTGTATATTCCATAAGATTATAGAACCATTAGATTAACCACAGCATATGAGATGGCCATTAAATTTAGAAGTTTATAACATACAACATTTAGGTAGGGAAGTAACACAACCTTTGACCTGTGAATATTGACAAGGGAAAGGTAATACGATGTTTTCACATCGACCATTAGTACTAGTTTTATCCGAAGCTGCTAAGAATAATACAATAGAGCCATTATTATATCCAGCAGCAATAATACGATCATTTAACACCCAACTAATACACTTGGGTTGTAATTCATTAGGTAATATATTAAATGGATGTAGATTAGTATAGCGTAATTGACATCGTAGTGTTATTTGCACAATTATAAACATTTATCAAACCAGTATTAATGCCAACAGCTAGATATCTGCCTGAACTTCTAGGGAAACCGATACACGTGGCTGTACAATTTTCAGATTGTAAACTCAACGTCAGTATATCAGAAGTTGTCTTTCCATAGTCATGATTTTTGCCAAACAATAATTGTTGAAGGTAAACAGATCCACCAGATTTATCAATAACAGCTAGCTTAAATGATCGAGGATTCCACTGGATTGATTGAATCGGACTGGTTGATATTGGTTGAGGTTATACCTCCTTGTACTGCCACTTACCCCATCTTATTCGTTTTATCAGCACAATCAAGAATCTACATGTCTGAGCGACAGTTTAACACAGACATTGGTTGATTTTTTGTGATGAAAGCAGCTTGGAAGTGAGTTAGAAATTAAAGCGATCTGTGCCTTATTTACTGTCTTATAAGCTGAAGATGACTGTTTTATAGCAAATCCTGAATAATAGTGACTAATAGGATTAATTTCTAATACCGTAGAAACGCCTTAAGGTGCAACCTTACAACAATTCTCAACTAATTCTAACCTACTCGTCAATAATGCCAATTTACAGTGAATGAATATTTTATCTACATGAAATGATCACATCATGTAATGAAATAACCCTGGTCGTTCTTAAAAAAAGCCCTGGACGCTGAATCTGGGCTAAGAATGCTGAAATAAGGCTGATAAGCAGACACAGCAGGTTCCGAGCTACTTCAGAAAATGCCCAGAAGATGAACAGGGGCTAAATTAGTGCCATTCATGTTGAAAATTAGAATTAGTTGAGAAATGTTCTAAGGTTGCACCTTAAGGCGTTTCTACGGTATTAGAAATTAATCCTATTAGTCACTTTTATTCAGGATTTGCTATAAAACAGTCATCTTCAGCTTATAAGACAGTAAATAAGGCACAGATCGCTTTAATTTCTAACTCACTTCCAAGCTGCTTTCATCACAAAAAATCAACCAATGTCTGTGTTAAACTGTCGCTCAGACATGTAGATTCTTGATTGTGCTGATAAAACGAATAAGATGGGGTAAGTGGCAGTACAAGGAGGTATAACCTCAACCAATATCAACCAGTCCGATTCAATCAATCCAGTGGAATCCTCGATCATTTAAGCTAGCTGTTATTGATAAATCTGGTGGATCTGTTTACCTTCAACAATTATTGTTTGGCAAAAATCATGACTATGGAAAGACAACTTCTGATATACTGACGTTGAGTTTACAATCTGAAAATTGTACAGCCACGTGTATCGGTTTCCCTAGAAGTTCAGGCAGATATCTAGCTGTTGGCATTAATACTGGTTTGATAATTGTTTATAATTGTGGAAATAAGCAAATAACACTACGATGTCAATTACGCTATACTAATCTACATCCATTTAATATATTACCTAATGAATTACAACCCAAGTGTATTAGTTGGGTGTTAAATGATCGTATTATTGCTGCTGGATATAATAATGGCTCTATTGTATTATTCTTAGCAGCTTCGGATAAAACTAGTACTAATGGTCGATGTGAAAACATCGTATTACCTTTCCCTTGTCAATATTCACAGGTCAAAGGTTGTGTTACTTCCCTACCTAAATGTTGTATGTTATAAACTTCTAAATTTAATGGCCATCTCATATGCTGTGGTTAATCTAATGGTTCTATAATCTTATGGAATATACAATAGCCAGTTACTGGTGATACAAACAATTACATTTTAAATTATTGGGATGTTAAATCTTTAGCTACAAGTATGAATGAAATCAGTTTAATAACAATAATAATATTAACAGCTTTATTCCAAACGGTATTTGTGGTACAGGTATGGAATTTTCAGCATGCATTACAATATATTGCATCTAATTACCTCATAAATTTTATAAGACTTTTACAATCAAAAAAGTAAATAAATAAAGGGAAAAAACCAATGCCAAAAGAACAAAGATAAGTAAAAATTATGAAAAATACAGCTTAGAGTTCACATTTCAAACAATGCACCACAGGATATGAAATATAAAGTTGATGATTCAAAGTTATTCAAAGATTATTATGAAGGTTGTATACGCATTGCATTTTCATCGAATGATGATCAATTATTGTATAGTGCAGGATTACCAGATTTAAATTTGCCTGTGTGGTATATACTGTCGACATCAGGTCAACAGAAACAACAACAACAACAAAAACCTGTCACATGTTTATCACCAGTGGATGAACAACACGGTTATCTAAGTATTGATGTCGCTTCAAGAACGCATATTCTTGCAACTGGTTTAGTAAATGGTGAAGTATGGTTATATAATGTACAGAATATGTCTACACCAATTCATTGTATCTCTATTGGATCAGGTAATCATTCTATTCGTCTACTTTCATTCTCATCCACTTTACGAGCTGATCTAAATGACGTAGGCTTTATTAATAATAATAATAATAATACATTATGCAATTTATCAACTTCTCAAATAACCAATAAAAATTCTTACAGTACATCAATGAATAGTACTCACCTAACATGTAGTAATAGCCAAATTCGTCAACCTTTAAGCGAATTAACTAATACAATACAACAAAAACAACGGGAAAAACAGAACAGTCTAAATCACTAACAAGATGGTCAGTAATGCCGCCTGTTCTCGTGTTGTTCATCCACTGGTGATAAACATGTGACAGGTTTTTGTTGTAATATATACGATACACGCAAATTTAAATCTGGTAATCCTGCACTATACAATAATTGATCATCATTCGATGAAAATGCAATGCGTATACAACCTTCATAATAATCTTTGAATAACTTTGAATCATCAACTTTATATTTCATATCCTGTGGTGCATTGTTTGAAATGTAAACTCTAAGCTGTATTTTTCATAATTTTTACTTATCTTTGTTCTTTTGGCATTGGTTTTTTCCCTTTATTTATTTACTTTTTTGATTGTAAAAGTCTTATAAAATTTATGAGGTAATTAGATGCAATATATTGTAATGCATGCTGAAAATTCCATACCTGTACCACAAATACCGTTTGGAATAAAGCTGTTAATATTATTATTGTTATTAAACTGATTTCGTTCATACTTGTAGCTAAAGATTTAACATCCCAATAATTTAAAATGTAATTGTTTGTATCACCAGTAACTGGCTATTGTATATTCCATAAGATTATAGAACCATTAGATTAACCACAGCATATGAGATGGCCATTAAATTTAGAAGTTTATAACATACAACATTTAGGTAGGGAAGTAACACAACCTTTGACCTGTGAATATTGACAAGGGAAAGGTAATACGATGTTTTCACATCGACCATTAGTACTAGTTTTATCCGAAGCTGCTAAGAATAATACAATAGAGCCATTATTATATCCAGCAGCAATAATACGATCATTTAACACCCAACTAATACACTTGGGTTGTAATTCATTAGGTAATATATTAAATGGATGTAGATTAGTATAGCGTAATTGACATCGTAGTGTTATTTGCACAATTATAAACATTTATCAAACCAGTATTAATGCCAACAGCTAGATATCTGCCTGAACTTCTAGGGAAACCGATACACGTGGCTGTACAATTTTCAGATTGTAAACTCAACGTCAGTATATCAGAAGTTGTCTTTCCATAGTCATGATTTTTGCCAAACAATAATTGTTGAAGGTAAACAGATCCACCAGATTTATCAATAACAGCTAGCTTAAATGATCGAGGATTCCACTGGATTGATTGAATCGGACTGGTTGATATTGGTTGAGGTTATACCTCCTTGTACTGCCACTTACCCCATCTTATTCGTTTTATCAGCACAATCAAGAATCTACATGTCTGAGCGACAGTTTAACACAGACATTGGTTGATTTTTTGTGATGAAAGCAGCTTGGAAGTGAGTTAGAAATTAAAGCGATCTGTGCCTTATTTACTGTCTTATAAGCTGAAGATGACTGTTTTATAGCAAATCCTGAATAATAGTGACTAATAGGATTAATTTCTAATACCGTAGAAACGCCTTAAGGTGCAACCTTACAACAATTCTCAACTAATTCTAACCTACTCGTCAATAATGCCAATTTACAGTGAATGAATATTTTATCTACATGAAATGATCACATCATGTAATGAAATAACCCTGGTCGTTCTTAAAAAAAGCCCTGGACGCTGAATCTGGGCTAAGAATGCTGAAATAAGGCTGATAAGCAGACACAGCAGGTTCCGAGCTACTTCAGAAAATGCCCAGAAGATGAACAGGGGCTAAATTAGTGCCATTCATGTTGAAAATTAGAATTAGTTGAGAAATGTTCTAAGGTTGCACCTTAAGGCGTTTCTACGGTATTAGAAATTAATCCTATTAGTCACTTTTATTCAGGATTTGCTATAAAACAGTCATCTTCAGCTTATAAGACAGTAAATAAGGCACAGATCGCTTTAATTTCTAACTCACTTCCAAGCTGCTTTCATCACAAAAAATCAACCAATGTCTGTGTTAAACTGTCGCTCAGACATGTAGATTCTTGATTGTGCTGATAAAACGAATAAGATGGGGTAAGTGGCAGTACAAGGAGGTATAACCTCAACCAATATCAACCAGTCCGATTCAATCAATCCAGTGGAATCCTCGATCATTTAAGCTAGCTGTTATTGATAAATCTGGTGGATCTGTTTACCTTCAACAATTATTGTTTGGCAAAAATCATGACTATGGAAAGACAACTTCTGATATACTGACGTTGAGTTTACAATCTGAAAATTGTACAGCCACGTGTATCGGTTTCCCTAGAAGTTCAGGCAGATATCTAGCTGTTGGCATTAATACTGGTTTGATAATTGTTTATAATTGTGGAAATAAGCAAATAACACTACGATGTCAATTACGCTATACTAATCTACATCCATTTAATATATTACCTAATGAATTACAACCCAAGTGTATTAGTTGGGTGTTAAATGATCGTATTATTGCTGCTGGATATAATAATGGCTCTATTGTATTATTCTTAGCAGCTTCGGATAAAACTAGTACTAATGGTCGATGTGAAAACATCGTATTACCTTTCCCTTGTCAATATTCACAGGTCAAAGGTTGTGTTACTTCCCTACCTAAATGTTGTATGTTATAAACTTCTAAATTTAATGGCCATCTCATATGCTGTGGTTAATCTAATGGTTCTATAATCTTATGGAATATACAATAGCCAGTTACTGGTGATACAAACAATTACATTTTAAATTATTGGGATGTTAAATCTTTAGCTACAAGTATGAATGAAATCAGTTTAATAACAATAATAATATTAACAGCTTTATTCCAAACGGTATTTGTGGTACAGGTATGGAATTTTCAGCATGCATTACAATATATTGCATCTAATTACCTCATAAATTTTATAAGACTTTTACAATCAAAAAAGTAAATAAATAAAGGGAAAAAACCAATGCCAAAAGAACAAAGATAAGTAAAAATTATGAAAAATACAGCTTAGAGTTCACATTTCAAACAATGCACCACAGGATATGAAATATAAAGTTGATGATTCAAAGTTATTCAAAGATTATTATGAAGGTTGTATACGCATTGCATTTTCATCGAATGATGATCAATTATTGTATAGTGCAGGATTACCAGATTTAAATTTGCCTGTGTGGTATATACTGTCGACATCAGGTCAACAGAAACAACAACAACAACAACAAAAACCTGTCACATGTTTATCACCAGTGGATGAACAACACGGTTATCTAAGTATTGATGTCGCTTCAAGAACGCATATTCTTGCAACTGGTTTAGTAAATGGTGAAGTATGGTTATATAATGTACAGAATATGTCTACACCAATTCATTGTATCTCTATTGGATCAGGTAATCATTCTATTCGTCTACTTTCATTCTCATCCACTTTACGAGCTGATCTAAATGACGTAGGCTTTATTAATAATAATAATAATAATACATTATGCAATTTATCAACTTCTCAAATAACCAATAAAAATTCTTACAGTACATCAATGAATAGTACTCACCTAACATGTAGTAATAGCCAAATTCGTCAACCTTTAAGCGAATTAACTAATACAATACAACAAAAACAACGGGAAAAACAGAACAGACTAAATCACTAACAAGATGGTCAGTAATGCTTCATGTATTCGATCAACCAGAATCAAAACCACTCACCAATATTATTAGTTCAAATCGATCATTATTAGATCAAAGTTTACTGATAGACAGTGATACTGCTGATAGCATATACCAGAAGTCATCAGCATCATCATCATTGAAATCGCTTACAAATCATCCGTATGATCCAATATTAGAAGATAAGAAAAGTATACCGCCGATGCCGATAGATACGTCTAATCGTCATCCTAGTACCGTTAATACAGAGAAACTAGAAGAAACTGCGCATTCACCACATATACCAATTGAAGCGTTAAGTAAGTATCTTGATAGTCGCTTACCATCTATGACGTCTGAATTAAACTGGTCTCATAATGGATTACTTTACAAATTTGCTCAACTTGAATGTAAACTTGATCAAACGAATAAACCGTTAGTACAAATGATGCAGGAAAATTGTGTGCTGCGATTGGTATTCAATAGACGTAGGCCTTTTCAAAGATATTTTTCATAACCGTTTTGTTCTTTTCCGCCCCCCGTCTTTCTCTTCTGTCATCATTTTTGTTATTCAAAGTTATGGTTCGACACTAGCTGGTGGTCTGCTGTCATTTAGTGTATTAGTGATGCTTGACGGAGCTCATGTTACCTGGAAGAAATCGGAAAAACGGTTAAAAAACGGATTCCTGCGGTCTACACAACTTACACGCTATGCCTAACAATAAAAATGGCCAGTACTGTTATATTTGCAATATAAAACATATAAGTGTGCAAGTAATTACTTGGAAAAATTCGTAAAAAAGAAGGTTGACAAGCACGCAGACAACTCACAGCAGTGGAAATACAAATTGTGGATTCACCCGCTTCGAAGGATTTCAGTGCAGTAAAAGATTTCTGAGAGAGGGGCCTTTGGTGATGTATTTAGATAGTAAAAGTATATTTAATTGATTGTTTATATTAAAAGAGTATATTATTTGAAATGATGTATTATTAATCACTAATTAAGATTCATTGTAACGCAGTTCTCAAAAGTTAACTGTCATTGGTTGAGGAAGTACATCTGGGTTACTCCCATTGGCTGATTTGTAGCCAATACCCGCTCATGATATTGATAGTGTGCTATGGTTTGTTTAGTCGGGACTTATTATGACATCTAGATCCATATAAGTCTTAGATGATGGGATCGTTATCGCATCTGGTTTGTATCAGCTGATGCTTGCGTGCTCATTGCGTGTGGTTTCGCATTTCATTTCGTTGAAAATACATAGAATTCGTTGAGATTTCGTTGCGATGTAAGCATGTGACTGTCGGAATTCGGCTCTCTGCAAACATTTTAGGTCATTTGATTAAAGGTCCATGAGGGAATCATTGAGCATACGTAACTCATTGATATAAAAAATGAATAAGAGGGGCTCGAATAGTGGCTCGTGTCACTCCATGACGTACTGGAGAGTTGAGTTGAGATTGACTGTCTTTCTCCTACCTATGAGTAGTTCCCTAATCCAGCTTAGTAAGCCACACTGAATTCCAAGACTTTCTTAGTTCGTAAGCACTTTATAGAAGGCCTTGCTGAAGTGTACGAACTTAACGTCAACGGCTCTTCTGCCTTCCCCTGGCTTGACTCAGCATTTCTGTTTGCGTAAGATTTGACAGGCATTAGAGGCCTCCTCGGATGACGATCTGTGCTCCAGATATACCATGATAGCTTCCTTGATGATTCTTTCAAGTATTTTGATTAACTCGCTGGTGAGACTGATAGGCCTGTAGTCTGAAGCACACTGTCCTGATCCTCCTTTGTGGATGCGTGGCACTATGGCGCAGAGCAACATTCTATTCAGGAGGGTTTGAAGATAGTATTCAGTGGGCCGGTTGTGTGAGCTGCAACCTCCATGAGGAGCTTTGGGTGAAGGTCATCGGAGCCTGTCGATCTACCTGATTCTGGTTTCCCCAGAGATTAAAATGCGATGTTGTCAATCACGTCTCATAAACCGTTAATGCCCAGCTCTCGCTACGCTCGGGCCCACGCTGTTCTTCGAAGATTTCTCAGAAACGCTTAGTTATAACGGACGCAAAAACCAAAACACTGATCTGCCGCTTTAGATTTGTTTATTGTTACACCAACATATAAAAGGAATAAGCGAACTAAGGTCTGAAAACAAATATTACAATAATAAATCTCTGTATTACTTCTGACGATGTTTCACTCTTCTTTCTGAACAGCGACCGATGAGACGATGACTGTCGTATTGATGCCTCCGCGAAAATTGGGGAAGTTGATTTGAGCAAACAACCAAGAATTGATCGTTCAATCTTCAACTCCATTGACACTCCCCGGCAAAACAGGGATCCAACCCTTTTTTCCTTCACGACCAATGCACGTTGACTTGGATGCCATTGCGAGAACCTGGGTCACACGGACAGAGCTGAAATGGAAAACAAACAGAAAAGCCAACACACCACAAGCATACCACAGCACAATCTCACACATCAATGACGACCTGCGCCTCCAGACAGAGACCCCCACTTGACATCTTGCAACACAATCGCCACTTACTAGAATGACTCTTGCAGAATGCAAAGTGACCATGGCAGCACCTCACGATACTCTACGCACATCCTCTTATCTACTCATTACCAATTACCACTGAAATCGCTTGTCACTCATTCTGCCTCAGTTCTAGTGGCGGTGACGCATGCGAGCCTCAGACGTTTACACTCTTTCTCCCCGGCGTGTCGGACCGCAGCTAACAATTATCTCCGTGTGCATTTCATTCTCAGCAATAGCATAGCCTCCCCGGCGTATACAACCCATCTGCTGTCCTTAACATCAATCAATTCATTCATGGATGTAGAAGAGTGGACACAACTTCAGAAGTAATCACGACGAAAATTTTAACAAAATTACGTAATAACAACGAGGTACGAAAACAACAAGTAAACACAATGGATCCAAAAACACCAATTGATAGGACACACCACACGTATATACAAACAGTACACACAAACTCGCATTTCATGTCTCGATGGAATTCCTTTGAAGAATCACAGGACTTACACCAGTACACTTGCAACCCTTCTCACGTTGACGATTGTAAGTTGTGGAATGTCCGGACACAACCAAGATTAACCAACAATTACATCAATTGGAACTCACACAACTATTTAACACAAACATATGTAGAATCACTACATCAAATGTTGTGGATTCCGGCATGACAAACTACCCTTGAAGAACTGTAGGACTTACAGCAGTACGCCTACATTCCTTCTCAGGTTGATGATCCAAGTGGAAGTCGTCCGGACACAAACAGAATTAACAACAGCTAGATGACAGATGATATCAATTCAGTATATACAATATGAACATATGTACAAGATCATACACCAAGCACATTGGACTGCTCATTGATGCGCTACCCTTTGAAGAACTGTAGGACTTACAGCAGTACGCCTACAACCCTTCTCAGGTTGACGCCTAGGTTGGAAAATCGTCGCAGAGTTCATTTGCTAACTTCCTTCTATCAGCTATATCCTCAAATCTGAACGGCAACACGCCCATGTCATTGTATCGTAGAATATAGATGACCAACAAACACACGACATATCTCATCAACCAAGTGTAGAAACAGAGTAATTTACACCAAAGATAATAACATTCAAATAGTAACTTGAAACTAGAAATGCCTTTATTCGTGCAAGTCAATTTAACAATTACTCTCTCCTTTACACTTGGCTTATCCACACTAAACTGACCATTGATATTCGTCCTTTCAAACGAACTGCTACTAGCATAGTCATTGCACAAGATACTTGAGTTCATGGGTGTCTGTTTCATTGTGGATGACAGCACCAACGACGACTGATTGATATCAGTTGATGACGTTAGCGGTGGATCAGAAGCTGTTGTTGCTCGACCTTCAGAATGTTGTCTACCTGCAAGACCACCACCACTGGTGTCTTTTACTATCAGCTCAGGCTTAGCACTGGCATCTGATGATAGGTGGGCTACATGCTGATCAATCACACTGACGGTCTCACAAGTATGCGTGCCTTCTGCAACTGAATCTGCATTTAGTTCTACTTTACGTTCAAGTTGTACAGAACCTTTGTTCAACTTAGCAGTAGTAGGCATATCCCTCATCTCATCATGATCAACCATAGATAACTCTGCACTATCATGATCATTACCACAAATATTCAATTTACCGTCAAGTTCATCATTTTCAAACTCTTTAATAACAGAAGTAGACAATTTTGGTTCCTCCCCACAAATCATTAAAGGTTTTATAACTTCACTCTGACTAGTAATACCTTGTAAACTTGTAGGGTCAGAACTGCACTCTGAAGCAGCAACTCTATTCTGTGACACTTTATCAACAACGGCTTACCAGTTGCAACTACAGACTTCTTCACCGCACCGTTATCGTCACACAATTCGGAGTCATGCCTGGAGTTTACATTTAGCTTATCACTGAACTTTCTCACCGGTTCACAGTTCACTTCTGTATGCACCTCTTGCACACGTGTAAAACAAAACCGTGTTTGTCTTGCATCTTGTAACCTATCAGTTGAGGATGTACTACGGAACCTGTTGCACTCATTAAGTCTATATGCATTACTAGACATCATGGAGCCTTCTCGATATCCACCTCTCTGAGGCCTATTCGTCATCAATGATTGCGTTTTACCCTCAGACTGCTCTATTCTAGGGGTGAGACCTAATAGACTGGCAAACTTGCTCATAGATTGATTGACACTAGTATTTACCAGTTTCAGGATATCATCAAACTTTGGCTCGATACCCTCATCCTCCATACGGGAGCTCATCTTCACCCACTTCCTTTGCAGTCGAGTAGGTAGACGTCTTGCTATTACTTCTAGTATAAAACTCGAGTTGAGGTCACTCATGCGATTCATCGAAATCATTGCATTCTTGTAAATCAGGAAATTATTCAAAAACTCAGTGAGTGCCTGGGAGTCATCCTGTAATTGACCACCATTACCCTTAACAGCCTCGAATAATTTCCCTGCAATCATCGAAGGTCTTCCAAACCTTTGACGTAATATGCTCATAGCCTCATCGTAGCCCTCTTTTGGCTTCATAAACGTACAGCACTGTATAGCTCTTGAAGCATCTCCAGTGCAATATCTCATCAAATACATTAACTTCAATTCATCACTTGATAGAAAACTACTCAACATGATCTCAAACTCCTTTACAAATTGTGAATATTCAGCCGGGTTTCCATCGAAACACCGTGGTTCAAATTTAGGGAGTTTGATGTTCCTATTATCCCTGAACGACGAAACAGTAACATCAACCATGTCATGCTTAACATCAGACACATCATTACAATTAACAGACAAGTCACCATGACTTACTTTCCTGTTTGCATCCAAGACACTCTGTCCCTTCTTTGACCCAGGCATTGTTGAACTTGACCCAATTCCAAAAAAGTTCCAGATATTGCTTGTTCAAAGAGGACTTGACTGGCACCAGGAAAAATGAACGGCGACTATCCAAACTTTCACCAAATGTTTGAATCCGCCAGATCTGTTTTATCGTCAGAAACTGTCAATCACGTCTCATAAACCGTTAATGCCCAGCTCTCGCTACGCTCGGGCCCACGCTGTTCTTCGAAGATTTCTCAGAAACGCTTAGTTATAACGGACGCAAAAACCAAAACACTGATCTGCCGCTTTAGATTTGTTTATTGTTACACCAACATATAAAAGGAATAAGCGAACTAAGGTCTGAAAACAAATATTACAATAATAAATCTCTGTATTACTTCTGACGATGTTTCACTCTTCTTTCTGAACAGCGACCGATGAGACGATGACTGTCGTATTGATGCCTCCGCGAAAATTGGGGAAGTTGATTTGAGCAAACAACCAAGAATTGCTCGTTCAATCTTCAACTCCATTGACAGATGTCGAGGCCAATGTCAAGGAAACTTAATTGGCATTTCTCTAATGCGGCCAGAGAAGATGGTATGCAGTGTCTTGACTATTGGGTGGGGACTCTGTAAAAATAGTTTTGCCATTGCCTTTGCCTTTTCCTAGCGCTTAGATTGTGTCGTTATCAGCAGTCAGCGCTGGGCCCCCGTTGGATTTCTTATCCTTGAATTTTGTGTACCTAAATGTTTCCATTATCAACGTAGTTGCATTTGGGGCTTTATACATCAAGTCATCATTCTTGATTGATTGGTTACACTTTCTTTACGTAAGTTGCTAAGATCAGCGTTGAGCTCGCGGGGCAAAGTTTTTTTACCGCATAGAAACCTTCACCTGTCGACTAATACACTAAATGTTTAAACGTATTTTTAGGACGAACTTGTTAGATTAGGGGCGGCAAGAATGAGTCTAAGTGGAACAGTAAGCCAAATACAACATATTATAGCACTGCCAGCAATAAATGGATGAAATGCTTCAACATATGTGAAAAACGTGGACACTGTATTAGTAAGTAATTCCATATTAGTTTGCTTATTAGATGCATCACACAGTGAAACAGTATCATTCACTGGATCCCGTAGATAACACTTTCACTGTGTGATATATCAAATAAACGAACTAATATGGGATAAGACACTTCCTCAATTTCATGGACCTGGTTTTATTGACGCCACCCTAACTACTGCTAATTCCTCTTGGTTTGTTACTTCCCACGAAGCATACTTTTGAAAAGGACAATAGGCATGACAAATCACGTAATTTGCATTCTGAACCACTGTAAATTTATGGTTGGGGGTAGTCGGTAAAAAGCCCTGGACTTAAGTTTCGTGCTTGATGGAATTCGTTAGCAAGGCGTCATTGCAAACTTGAAGGAACCCATGTCGCCTATGGGATGTGAACCCGTTTTACCCAGTGCCGCAGTCAGTGACGTTGCCATTGACTTATCTGGGCTGGTGATGAGCCTTCAGTATGATTGAGTTGGATGCTTTTATTGGAAACTGGGTAGTCACTAATGTCCTTAGTCTAGCTCTTTGTTTAGTGTAGATGGATTTCTATCTGTCAAGCAATTTGCAGCCACCGCAAGCTCGGCTTGTTATCCGATCAGTTTATGGTTGCTCCACTATATTCCGTCCTTGTTCAAACCTTCGTTTGCAAATGCGATCGGCGGTGTCAGCTAAGCCATGTTCATATCATCATCCACAGAAACTGGATATTGCTGCACCAGAGTAGTAACTCCATTATGGATACCAGAGGAGGTAGTCAGAGCAGCCACAGATGACGGAGTAATCTTGTCTTAACATATGTGTATATATTTATTTTATTTACCATAGCTTGATTCCACACAGTATTTTGGCACAACTGTGCAATTTTCAGCATGTGATATCGGTAGCCCAAATTTAGCATACGGACAATTCAAATCAGTTGTGTGTCATCAGAGGATCGAAGCCCGGACCATGTACATGGTCGGTGAGACTCCAGCAGTAACGGATAATTACCTTGCAAAATGAAGCTCCATTGACCAAGAAGCACTGCGAAGTCTTAAAATCAGGTGTGTTGTTGTGAATCTTTCGGTTCCTCAAATGTAACATGTGATGCTGTGGTACATGAAGTTTAATATATTGTCACAGTGTTCATCGTTTGTGACTTGATTAATGCTCATATTTATCAACGATCGGTTGAAAAGCTGGATCAATGATTGCCTTTATCTTAACGGGTGACAAGCTGGGGCCTATGTAGGCGATGCCTTTGATGGACAGACTAGTAGTATTGTCAATCAGTCGTTTTCGGCGAACGTCTACGAGTAAATCATAATGATTAAGTAGGTCCGTGCCAATGATGGGCATGGCGACGTCGGCGAGAAGGAAAATCCAGTGAATAGGTTTGCGTAAACCCACGTTCAGATGGACGTATTTCTTACTAAGTGTTGTGACTGGTTTTCCATTTGCAGCCTGTAAGTTGAAGGTAGGTTCCTTCTGTCGATCTGCTGCTATAGAAGGAAGGACGCTGACTTCGGCGGCTGTGTCGACTAAATATCGAGTCTGGCTGATCACATCATGGATGTAAATTAGGCGGCTAGTACCACCGGCGACGGTTGCCGCTAACGCGTACCGGCGGGATAGTTTCCCACAGACTTTGATACATTTCCGAAGTTACAAGGTTTACGGCTACATTTCGCTTCGTTGCCATAGGTGTTGTGATACCAGCACCAGTCAGGGTTTTTCAGTGAACGTGGCTTGGACTTAGATCGACCACGTGAGTTTCACCGTTGAGGAGAGTTCGGATGACGGTAAGAGGGATTGCAATGTATGTTTGACTTAAGCATCTGCTGGATTGAGTTGCATAACTGTATCACTGCAGTATCCTTACTCGAAGTCCGTTTGGCCACCGCGTGTATTTCAGGAACTGACCGTTTACTTACTTCTAGAATCTTATCTGAAGAAACAGCTAACTCGTCTAAAATAACACCCTGAATTGTCACAAGTACAGTCTGCACGGACTGTGACAGCTTGGATAAGAAGAGTTCTCTGAAAAGTCCTTCATCAAACTGACTTTGGCCAATAACCTCTCTCATTCTTGTCAGCATGCTCACGGCTGACTGATCCCCCAACTCGATGTTACGAAATAATTCGTCCAGACGTTGTCAATCTGTGAGAACGTTTCTCCTGAGGAGGGATGCTTTAAGCAACTCGTACGAGTTACTTACCTCGGGTCTCAACATCTGCACAGTTATGCACTTGCTGGATTCCCGCGGCAGGGTGTGAATAACTGCAAGGAACTGTGAACGTTGATCGGTTATCCAATGCTCACAAAAATCAGACTCAGCTATCTGAAACCACGTTTCCGTATTATTTGGCCAATATGGTAAGCCCTGAACGGTTTTGTCAAATGAATGAATACGAATGACCTTGGTACTAAGATCACTCATGACGAAGTGTATGCCGATTACAATATAGCACAAGAACAAATACAAAATGGAACGAACTCACCGGGGTTATCTACGTATTTATCGGAGATGAAGTTCGCGGTTGGGCTCACCAGTTTTGAGGTTGACGGTAATGACGTTTGCGGTTTGTACGGAATATACCAACGCAAAATCTTATATCAACAACTTCTACAGTATTCGTTTCTCATGTACCAAAGGCAAAGCAAAAGACCAGAGTTGATCTTCCAAAGTACGGGATTTATTTCGGAACCAAATCGTGAACTGAAGCGAAAGCTAAGCTGGCTAGTGGTCGTGCACGAAAGTGACACGACGGAGTACCAAATGGCGAGGATGCTTGACCGGAAGCCTTCAGCTAAGCAAGTCGACTTAAACTCTAAGGGTCAGTATCCAATGTTCAGTGATGATTGCTATGGTCAATAATTTTGGGGAATTATTTACCGCTACAGACTACTTAGCTGCAAGGAAATCCTGAACCAAGGTCAATCGAGTCTGATCATCTCGGCACAGCTCGTCATCAGGAGTGTCGCACCGACTATCGCAGGGCCACTGATGCTTTGATTTTTATCAGTGACCTGCCATGCCGTCTAAGCTACCCAACTCTTCTATACGCTGACGACGTAAAGGTATGGAGAGCAATAAAGTGCTTGGAAGACTCAGATAAGCTGCAGGCAGGCCTAAACTCCTGGAAGACTGGGCGGTGGCCAATGGCGTGACTTCCTACCTGAAAAGGTGCAAAGTAGTGAACTGCACACCTATAGGCTACAGAACTCCAGTCACACCCTGTGCAACAAAAGGTTGTCCCGCACAACGTCGGAGCGTGAGTTAGGTTTGGTTCTAACGGAAAAATGGACACAAGCTTGAGTTGCACAGGGGGTGTAGCGAGGGAATATGCGGTCATACACTTTACACATAGACAGTTAGGTGCAATCGCCTCTAACCTCCTTCTAAGGTTGTTCAAAGCGTAAATCAGACCACATCTTGAAATGCATGATATCATTGCACCTTCATTGCTTAGAAAAGACGCAAACTCTTGGAAAGAGTCCAACGACGGGCAACAACAGGAGTGGTGGGTCTCCGGAATAAACCGTATGATGAATGGCTAAAGAAATTAGGCATATTCACACTTAGCTACCGTCAGCTTAGGGAGGATCTGATTACTGTCCGTAAGATAACAAATGGCCAGAACCATTCAAACAAAGGTGTTCTGTCATTGAGTAGGCATGGGCTTGCTCGTGAAAATCCCAGAAGGACAGTTCACCAGAGGGCGAAAGCCTCGGTGCTCTACCACTTCTTTTCACTGCGTGTTTGCCGTGTCTGAAACTCCTTACTGGCTGATGTAGCTAAGGCAACGTTTAAACGAAGGCTGGACAATCATGCGGCGACACAAGGACTGCATCCAAATGTCCTATCCCCTTAAAATCCCATACACCATTCAGAGGTAGACAACTAATTTCGCCGCTTTACTTCTCTACATACTATCAGGTCTTACTCTCCTAACAACTTTAACTACACCTATTATTATTATCATTATATATATATATGTCAACTTCAAATTCAATCAGTTGTCTGTTTTACGTTTTCTTTATATCTTTTTGTGTCTTTTAGTCTGAATAATCGACACTGATCATATCTGTTGTTATTATTATTATCTCTCTTTTTTGACGACGATACCGGAGGACTAATTGTCGAGAGGATCAACTGCATTTACAGCAGTAACAGTCTTAACATACAGAATACTATAAACAACATGTAATTGATCCTAGCACCACTTGTTTTGTAGTCAACCAAGGCTACGGTAGTCTAGTGGCGAGACGAACTACACAGAAGTTTACCGAAGACCAGGAATCTTTACCTCACAATCAAAAGGCGAGCACATTGCTCAGGTGCATTCTCTGACTGGGATTGATTTATACTAGCTCGCAGAAACGATATTGGATACATATTGGATATTGGAACGCAATTTTTGTATGGCTTCTGAAATACCATTTGGTTTTTCAATGAGAAAATGAAAGAGAATTGTCGTATTGTATTGAGCTTTACTTCAAACACTCTTCACTTATCTACTTCAATACTCATTACGAGAAGCTACTAATTTTCGAGAAACTGTGATGAGACTACTGTATTTTTGTGCATGCAAAATTTCAAGAATATAAATTTTATTATTGATAAATTATCATTGATGACAATTTTGAAATCAAGTTTTTGAGCAAACTCATTAAAAGAAATCGATAGGAGATAGGCTTCCGTAGAGAATTTTGTGCTCTTTCAAGTTAAGTATATATTCTAGTTTGTGCGTCCTTATAAGACAATGATGAAATACTGACAAATCGTGGCGAAAAGATATGTATGTGCGCAACACTTTGCAGGATTTAAAAGAAAAAGTAGTCATAGGTTACATTTCTTAGGAAGTAATAATTCACTGTTCGGGGCTTAGAAGAGATATAGCTGAAGTAAACTGTAAGTCATATAACATTCTGTGTAAAACGCAATGAGATGTTCATAAATCCATTACTGCAAAACTTTTGGGTATTGTCTTTCGAAATTGTGGCCACATCTAACGCTGAATGACATTTTAATAAATCAGATAAAATGCCTGATGGAGGTTGCCAGTGTTTATTATACGCAGAAGATATTACGAAAAGGTTGCTGAATACAATGAGTATCACTATGACACATTAAAGTAACTTACTACTAAAGTCATTAGGCCAAAACCTAGTAGTTAAAATTCAGTTCAGTAGCACAACAATTTTCGCCGGCATCCAAATACGTGAATGACCTTCCTGCTTGGAAGGCACTTCTTAACCGATGAGTCTAGCATAGTGACTATTTTATGTTTGAAAACAGGTTCAGTTTTCCGGTGAGTTTCGGAAAACTGTAGACTAGGCAGCAGCTTACAATTTAAACTAAAGAAGACAAAACTTCAAGGGAGTACTCATACGTTAATGTTATCATGAAAGGCAGCTAAAGAGGACGTACAACTTAAGTGACATGATCAGAAAAATGTACTTAATCTTACAGGCTAATACCAACAAAACCAATTTCTCCCCCACCTTTATTTTTGAAACGCTCGGCTTGTTCCACCTTTATTTATAGATTAGACTGTCTATGCTAATTTTTTCAGGCAGTGTATTTCCTACCTTTCAAGTTCATGTTTACATCGTCTTTTTTCTGGTGACATGCACTTAGTCTCAACACTTAATCCACTTCATTTCTGACCAAGAACTCAAACTTAGAACGAAGGTGCCACTTGAGGACATAATGCTGGGAGTTCAGCTATGCCTGACTTCCACAGCATTTAAATTTCAGGGGAAAATATGCAAACGAACTGAGGGAGTTTCTATGGGGTCAACCATATCCCCGGCTGTGGCAGATATATTCGTGGATAGGTAGGAAAAGATAGTGATTGAAACGTTCAGCCCCACCCCAAAACTATGGTGGAGGTATGTAGATGACACACTCACTATAGTTATAACACAGGATATAGATAGATTTTTCTAACACGTTAACTCAAAGGTGAAGGCAGTTCAGTTCACTTAAGAATTAGAACGTCAGGAAGGGGAGCTTCCAATGTTAGACTGTTTTTCGATATTAGGATTTCCGATCATCCCATCATAGGTCAGTGAAAAGTAGGACTGGTGAAATGTTTAAATAATAGAGTACAAAAACTAAGTAGTACCAAGGGAAATCTAAGACAGGTTGTCAGCAACGTCTCGTAAACCGTCAATGCCCAGCTCATGCTACGCTGGTACTGACGCTGTTCCTTGAAGTTTCTCAGAAACGCTTAGTAATAACGGACGCAGAATCCAAAACACCGATTGGCCACTCGAGAATTCTTTATTGTAACACCAACATATAGCCAACTTTAAAACTAAGCTTTAAATCTAAGGTCTATGAACAAATATTACAATAATAAATCATAATATTACTTCTGACGGTTTTCTGGTGACTTCTTTCTGAGCACCGTCCGATGAGACGAAGACTGGTGTATTGATGCCTCCGCGAAAATTGGGGAAGTTGGTTTTGAGCAAACAACCATAAATTGATCGTTCAATCTTCAACTTCATTGACAAATAATCTATAATATATACATGAAAATCTGTAAACATGTGTTGATTTCCTTAATGAATGATCTTTTGCCTGACCCTTGTCTTATGTTGTTGCACTAGTACCACAACACCTATGACCAGGAAGCGAAATGTTGCTGAAATCTTTGTAACTTCGGAAATGTATCAAAGTCTGTGGGAAACTATCCCGCCGGTACGCGTTAGCGGCAACCGTCGCCAGTGGCGCTATCCACCTACTTTACATTCGTGATATGGTCAACCAGACACGACACCTAGTTGACACAGGCGCCGAAGTCAGCGTCCTTCCTTCTATAGCAGCAGATCGACAGAAGGAACCTACCTTCAACTTACAGGCTGCAAATGGAAAACCAGTCACAACACTTAGTAAGAAATACGTCCATCTGAACGTGGGTTTACGCAAACCTATTCACTGGATTTTCCTTCTCGCCGACGTCGCCATGCCCATCATTGGCACGGACCTACTTAATCATTATGATTTACTCGTAGACGTTCGCCGAAAACGACTGATTGACAATACTACTAGTCTGTCCATCAAAGGCATCGCCTACATAGGCCCCAGCTTGTCACCCGTTAAGAAAAAGGCAATCCTTGATCCAGCTTTTCGACCCATTGTTGACAAATATCCGGAACTTAACTGCCCGTTTTACTCCCTACGTGTATATCCAGTGATGTTATGCATCACATCATAACTTCAGGGCAATCCATGACATCTAGAGGATGACGACTAGCTCCTGACAAACTGAGACTCGCTAGAGATGAGTTCGACCATATTCTCACCCTTGGAATCATTCGGCCATCGAATAGCCCATGGGCATCCTAACTGCATACGGTGCCTACAAAGGATAGCAACGATTGGCTAAACATTGGTGATAACCGGCGAGTAAACGCCGAACCAACCCCTGATTGCTACCCGTTGCCTCATATACACGACTTGATGGCACCATTATCTGGTGCATCTATATTCTCGGAAATCGACTTGGTTAAAGCGTGCAACCAAATCCTGATGGGAACAGAAGACATTCCGAAAAAGACTATCATTACGCCTTTCGGAACTTTTGAATTTCTGTGTATGCCATTCAGTCTCCGAAACGCAGCCTAAATATTCCAACTCTTCATCGACGAAGTATTTTGCGGTCTCGACTTTGTATACGCATACTTAGACGACTGCCTCATTGCCATTCCAGACGAGGAAACTCACTTTAAACACTTGGACTTGGCATTCGAAAAATTCCGACAACATGGTGTTATCATTAATATTCAAAAGTGTCAGACAGGCGTTGACTTCCTGGGTCACACCATTGACTGCAAGGGCATTCGCCCACTGGCTAGTAAAGTTGAAGCGATACTGAAACTTCCAGAACCGCAGACAGTGAAAAGTCTGCAAACTTTCAACGCTTGGTAAGTCATTACCGACGGTTTATTCCCAATTATGCCTCTCTGATTCAGTCATTAGCAGACCTTCTTCAAGGGAATAACAAGTTCATCGAACTCGACGTGGCTGCTCAAAATGCTTTCACTCAGGTTGAAAAAGCTGTCGCGGACGTCACACTTCTGATGCATCAGGATCCAACGGCACCCTTATGTATCTCGGTTGAAGCGTCAGACACTACAATCTGCGAAGTTCTGTAAAAACTGGTTAACAGAGAGTGGCGCCTCGAGAAAGAGACGCCTTCAGTTAATAATAATAATAATAATAATAATATTATATTCTCATTTTGTACATGAGAGACGCCAGTTTACAGGCATCATCAATATGATAAATTACATATACGATTAGCAATCATAATTAATAATAATGTTTTAATAAAGTACACATTTTTTCCTACTTGTGTAGGACACACCAAATATACAGGCATGGATAAGCATTAATTAAATTTCATAAATTCGGTTTATGGTTAAGTTACATGGTTGCTGGCGTTTTTGTTTTAATAATAATTATAATAATGTATATTCTCATATAAACATATAAATTTACATGAAAATGCATGCCATTTTTTTAGGTCTGTGGGAACAATATGATAACCAGTCATTCAATGGAGCACATCATGAAATATAGGAATATTGACTTCGCATTAACAAAAAAACCCAAGTAAGTTTTGGATGGATTAAAAATACTTGGGAAAAAATAAAGCTTGAAGTTATTCCACAATATAACAAGTCATTCAATGGAGCACATCATGAAATATAGGAATATTGTCTTCGCATTAACAAAAAAACCCAAGTAAGTTTTGGATGGATTAAAAATACTTGGGAAAAAATAAAGCTTGAAGTAATTCCTCAATATAACTTGGGTGTGTACAAATCCGAATCTCATTTTTGATTTGATTTATATCCAAATTGGGTAATAAGGAAGCTATTTTTACAGATACGATCAGTTATGTTATAAGCTACAATCGTGAAGTTGTATTACAAATTGATACTTTTCCATTGGTATAAGAGTATATTCCACAAATGTAATCCAGGTTGCGTCGTGGAGAAAGTTAATTCGTTATTAACCAGGCAACTGAAAGATACGGGACCAATAATGTTTGCAGATCATTTGTCATTGTAAATGGTCAAATATCCACATTATTCATTCTCATTCAAAAAGTCAAATGGAAGCTGAAATGGTGAGAGAAAAAAGAAGACAAACAACAGCAACGCAAAAGAAAGCAACGGGAGTCCTTAAGGAGTGATTAATAAATATATACATATATATTCTGTTTAGTAACTGTGGTTATTTTGGTACACAAACTAACTAGTCCCGTTATGCTAACTTTTATATTATGTGTGAACTAATATTACTGTCCTGTGTAGAAATGTTAATCATCTAGTTCCAATAATATTAAAATTTATAATTGTAGTTTGCTGTAACTACACGTTTAAACAACTTAAAATATCTATGTAGGGTGAAAAAGAGGGTGTAAGAGTCAGACGTATAAGTGCATTGTCATCTTTGAGCAGTCTGGTGACTGAGGAGATGAACACTGGAAGTGTGTTTGCATCGCGCACATTAGCTGGTAGTCTATTCCAAATGACTGAAAACTTATTTAAGAAGAAGTTGTACCGCACGTAAGTCTGACAGTGCTCCATAGCAGCTAGGTTGTGATGATTTCTAAGATTGTAACTGATGACAGCGGTAGGTTTAGTTATTGGCTCGGAGGAATGCAAGAGAAGATTAGTTAGCTTATAGTAAAAGATAAGGTTTAGCTTAAGGCGTCTTTTCCAGAGGGGTTCTAATCTTAGTCTTACGCATCGCTCATGGTATTCCAGACCACTTTCTAAACCAAGAGTTCTTGAGGTAAACTGCCGTTGCACTCCCTCTAATTTAAGCTTGTCATTTTGTCTTAGTCCGCTAAGAATAAACGGGCAGTATTCTAAGATAGGTCGGACACATACTTTGTATAATAAAACCCTAGTTTCACAACAAAAGAAATTGCGTGTTATGCATCCTATCAGCCTTCGCGTTTTACGTCTGGCATAATCAGTCTGTTCAGCGAACGTTAGGTTACTAGAGTATCTAATACCGAGATCTACGACTGAATTGAGCTTAGCTAGTTTTCGCCCATTTATTTCAAGGTTTAGATCAAGCTTACTGTTGCCGATACAAATCCAGCCGCATTTGTCAATGTTAAAATTTAGACAGGATTCAGCACACCACGTTGCAAGGCTACTTAGTTCAAGATGTATTTTAGTAACCATATCGCTTAATTCATGAGTGTAGCAGGAGTAGACGACTTTGAGGTCGTCAGCATATAGGAATGGTTTACCTGAGGTGAAGCACTTGCAAATGCTGTTAATGTAAACTGTGAATAAAAGTGGACCTAGGACACTACCTTGCACGACCCCACTTGAGATCTGCCTAGGATGAGACAATACAGATCCAACTTTGGTTATTTGTACCCTGTTGCTTAGAAATGATTTTAACCAGTTCAGTAATGGGTTGCGAATTCCACAAGAGTACAGCTTCTCAAAGAGAATACTGTGAGATACCATGTCAAATGCCCTAGATATATCGAAGTATAGAACAACGACTAGCTTACGTGCTTCGCGATTACTAGTGATGCAGTTGAAAAAGTCGAAGTGGCAAGTAACGCAGGATCTATTTTTGAGAAATCCGTGTTGAGACCTTGTAACAAGATCCTCCCTAATTAGGTAGTCTGACAATTGATCTTTACAACTTTCTCCATGATTCGTGAGATAACTGGGGTTATATTTATGGGTCTGTAATTGCGGACGTTTGCCCTATCACCAGATTTGTAATGTGGAATTATGAAGCTAGTTTTCCACTCACTAGGGTAAGTGCCAGTGTCCATAGATATTGAGAAGAATTTAAGAAGTAACAGGGTATATCACACCCACTGTTTTTGAAAATTATCGAAGCGAGGCCATCCGGTCCCGTACTAGTGGAAGGTTTAAGGCTTTTAATTGCTTGTACTATTAGTTGATTAGTGAACACAATGCTTTCAAGGGAAGAGATAGTAAGGGGAGCGGTTTCACCAGGCATATGTGTTTCTAAACTAAAGTTTGCAAACCAATCACTGAAAGTTCACAGATAGTGGCAGGTTCATTGTAGATTACTTTGTCGTGAAGTAAGTATGGGATTTCCCTCGCTGACTGCATTCGTTTTTTAAGAAGTGCCGTTAAGTTATAAACTTTGGAGGTACTTTCAAGTGCCGTTAACTCTTCGTCGAGGTCCTTTTGAGAACGTAGGCGCTTGATAGATTCAAGAGACTCGTGGATTGAGAGCAATAGTGATATGTCCTTAGTGGAATAGTACTGTTTCTTCAGTTTCCTTAACTTATTACGGTGTGCCCTTGGAATATATTCAGTTCGGTGTCTACTTAATTTCACTATTTTATTTGGGGCAACTGTATCTAGACAAAGGGTAACATTCCTGTAAAACAGGGTTACTAAGGCCTCCAGGGAGTCAGTGGTAAAATAGTCATCCCATTGACAGAGTCGAATAAGTTCTTGGACTAATCCCCAGTCTGTATATTTGTAACTACGACATATTGTGCTTCCTGAGTCTTGTTTGTTTCCTGTATTTAGTGGTGAGAAAGGCAGAGAGCAGAGTACCATTCTATGGTCACTACTGGAAAATCTATTACCAACATAGTGGATACTGGGATTGTGTCATGACAAAAAACAAGGTCCAAATGTTGTCCCCACGAGTAGGTGTCTGGACGTGTTGTTGCCATCCATAACAGTCTATAGTGGCAAGTAATTCGTCGAAGCGTTGGGGGCCGGAACTAGTTAGCCAATTGACTTCTGGAAGATTGAAGTCCCCTGCAATTATTTTGTAATTAGCACTAAACGAGGATGCGTGTGCAAACGATTTAGCTAATAACGCATCAGTTTCTTTTGTTGAGCTTGGTGCTCGATAAACACAGCCTATGAGAAGTTTGTACTTATCTCCATGTAAGACAACCCAGAGTGAGTCAGGTACATTATTCATTGTTTCATCTTCCACCTTACTGACTACAAATGAGTTATGTATATATATGAGACATCCTCCACCACGCTTGCAATCTCTGTTTGCACGGTGTACAGTGTAATCATCGATACCTATATGCACATCAAGTACTGAGGATGAGCACCATGACTCAGTAATCAGAGCTACAGTAGGCTTGGCGACTAATAATAATGTCCTTAGTTCAGATATCTTATTGATTAAGGAGCGTGCATTAATTAGCAATATCGTGAATAAGTCACGGGATACTACAAACTGGCTTAAAATGTCACCATAACCTAAATCTATTTGTGCGTCAGCACCGCAAGAATTTATGAATGAAAAGGAGGTCGGACTGGGTGTCTGCACATCGGAGTTGGTGTGCAATGAGGTGGTCCTAGGTGCCATGGGTCGTACCAGTGATTCAGGACACCTGGAAAATTTACCATGTGTTCCTGGATATAAGGGTAGTACAGGTTGGGCCTAGGTTGACGGTTAAAAGGCATAGCATCAGAAGGTCTACCCATCCAACTGCTATTCGTCATACCGGTATACACCTTCGGGTTGTTTTTATAACTTAAAGGGAATTGTGAAGGAAGGTGCTTTGGCTGCAAGACTTTAGGAGTCTTGGAGCCTGACTTTCTATAAGGTGGAGCATGCGGAACACCTCCAGATATACTTATGTTTCGAGAGGAGTTTTTCGTAACAAGTGATGGTTTGTTGGCATTCTTACTCTCAGCAGGCTTATTGAATACAAAGTATTCTTCCCCATCATTAGTCTCAACCCTGCGAAATTTGTTCATCGTGGTGAGGTTACTACGTTTGGGGGGAAATTTCTTAGAACAACTTGCAGAAGTTCTAGTCATTTTAACATCTTTCGATGAGGCTTTGTTTACAGGGGTACTGGTATCTAAATCAGTTCCTAGTTCCATTGGCAGGTGTGGTTGTTGTGTAGTTTGCTGAATGCTAGTTTCAGCACTAGGTGTCTGTTGCTGTGCACGATCCTTTTTTGGTAAATCTAAGCTAGAGGAGGTGACCAGGTTATTACTACGCATTATTCTGCGCTGACACGGTGTTTTATCCTGAGCTACGGTTATAGACTTATAACTGCTATTCAGTCTTAAGTGATCCTGACATTTAGTAAACTTACTAGCATCAAGGGAATTACTGAATTTAAAAATGATTGGGCAATTAGCCTGGTTAGACTTTTTACGAAGTCGTTTGCATTCACATGGAACACTAGCCATGCCGCAACAAATCAGGATTTTGTGTCTTACAGTTTTCAGGGGCAGAGAATCTGGGACGTTGTAAACTATAGCTTGGTGAGAAGAGGTTATACGCTTCATCACCTCCGTAGCCAAGCAGTCAATCAGATTTTCAGCTTTATTTAGGTTGTCTGGAGATATTTTAGGATGCCTTTCTAAAAGACAGGCTATTGGGTCTAAATTCAAAAGCTTATTTTGAGTTACATCCAGTAAACACTTAACCTGGCCAATATCAGAACGGCTCTCCGTGGTATTTGAGATTGGCAGTGACATACTATCAAACTGATCTAATTTTTTCTGAATTTCACTTACTTGCCTCTGCATATCTTTCAAAAGGAGGTTTAGTTTACAGAACTCAGAGTTCTCTAACAGAACATCTTTCACCTGTATCACAGGAGTGAGATCTGCACTCAAACCATTTTGAGAGCTAGTAGTTGATACTGTATTACGAGGCGGTAATGCAGTTATAACCGAATTTAAGCCACTATCTAAAACAATTGTGTTTCTACGAACACGTTTTTTAGAGATTTGGACCATAATTTCAAGAATTATATGACAATAAGCAGTAAATAAATTTCAGAGCAAACACGTGCAAAAATGTCACCAATTTCGAACGTACCGCCGAACGTAGTTAGCAGAAACGAAGTAAGCGCTTTCGGCAGAGAACTTCTGGCTATGTACTGCGCTATACGTAATTTTCGACATTCAGTGGAGGGTAGTGAATTCATTATTTTTACGAACCTCCGACGTACTCTCTAAATTCACCTTCAGATAAGTATTCACCTAGGGAATCACGACAACTCGATTACGTTTCACAGTTTACATCTGATATTTGACATGTACCCGGAGTGAAAAACACTGTGGCAGATGCCTTGTCGCGCATTTATTCCCTCACCCAAATCTACGGCATAGACCCTGTGAAACTGGTTGGTCTTCAAAAGGAAGATGCTGAGCTCCAACATGAGTTGTCGAAAACAACTCTGCAATTAGCCGGAAAACCCTTAGGTGTGGGAAGAGACAGTATTCTATGTGACCTTTCCACGACTGCTCATTCCCCATTGTGCCTAAGAGTTATCGCCGTAACCTCTTCACTATGTTGCATGGCATGTCCCACCCAGGAATTGAAACCAGCGTCAAGCTCGTAACTAGTCGGTTTTTTGGCAGGCTTTAAGTAAAGAAGTAAGGGAATGGGCGCACACGTGCTTAGCTTGTCAAAAGTGCAAGGTAGTAAGAGACACCAAAAGCCCTTGTCAACGTCGTTGAAGACTGAACGATCAATGCGTGATTGTTTGCTCAAACCTAACTCCATATTTTTCGCGGGAATACGACAGTCATCGTCTCATTGTTCGCAGTTCATCGGAGGAGAAAAAACTATCAGAAGTATTATCGTGATTTACTGTTATAACATTTATTCTTAGACTTTGTGTACAATAACTTAATTGTTGGCTCTATATTGGTGCAAGAATAAACGGTTCTTGAGTCACCAATTTGCGTTCTTTTTTTGCGTTGGTTATTACGCATAGTTCCTGAAAGTCTTCCAAGTCCAGTGCAGTTAGACCTGGACATTGACAGCTCTCTTGGCACATTTCTTATCCCTGATGCTCGCTTTGAACACCTACATATAGATTTGGTTGGACCCCTTCCAGAATCCCATGAATATACCTATATTTTAACCTGCATCGGCCGGTTCACATGATGGCACGAGTCAGTACTCCTCAAGGATGTAACTACTGGAACAGTTGCACGCATCTGCACATGTTTTTGTTCATCATGAGTCTGTGCGTCGCCCTCTGGATTCCCCATACGGCGGACAATATGAAGTCATTAAACATACGCATAAATTTTTTCTTAGGCAAAAAAAGGCCGCGAGGACACCGTCAGCATCGACCGTATGAAACCGGTTTACTTAAAAGGTCATCTTATTAGCCTAGAGCTTAGCGTCCTTGGTAATAAACGAGTATTAGAATATCCCTTATTCCTCGAAAAACTCACTAGCACGGCGAACCTTCTGTCGAGCCCTCAAACAAAACGCGTTCTGGGCGTAATGTGAGATTCCTAGAATATCTTCACACTTATATCACATAACTAAGCGATTCGATTCAACCAACTCTTATTCGTTTGTGGTATTCATCATTTTTTCCTCTCAGACACATCAGTTTTTACACTGAATCCCGAAACACAGGTAAAATCTTTTCTATAACCGTATATGTTGCATGCACTGAAAATATTAGATATATGCTGTATTTTTGATGTTCTAATTTTCGGATTATTTTACTCTATGGTAGATGCATATCATTTTTCAATCGTTATATTTGGTACACCTTCCTCAACAAGGTTCTTAGCATTCTCGTTTTCTTATCCAGGTGCGACGGGCACTGAACAAGAAGCAAACGAAGCACGAGATCCAACGGGAAAACATCAACGGGGCGATGTACAGACACATTATTGGCATAAGTAGACGACCAGTGGGCACTCAATCAGGCCGCTCGGAAGAGATTTTTAACGATGGAGAGCCGGTGGGTTTTATAACTCCGACTGGTTCTGTCTTAGGGTCCTCACAACTCCACTAGGAGGGAAGTGAGCTGTAGCGGTAAATAATTCCCAAAATTATTGACCATAGGAATCATCAGTGAACATTGGATGCTGACCCTCACTGTTTAAGTCAACTTACTTACCTGAAGGCTTCCGGTCAAGCATCCTCCCCATTTGGTACTCCGTCGTGTCATGTCCATGCACGATCACTAGCCAGCTAAGCAATTACCTCTCACTCCGATTCAGTCCCGAAATATATCTCGTAATTTGGACGATCAATTATTATTTTGCTTTGCCTTTGGTCTACACGGAACGGACACTATAGATATAGGTATTAATTCTTGTGTTATTATACTCCGTACAATTCATGAACGTTAATAACGTCAGCCTCTAAGACAACAAAGTGACTCACAGTCTCTGTGTCTAGCACAGTCTGTCTAACATCAAAGCGCGATCTGTGTCTTACCCCAATGGAAAACATAAGTACGCACGCGAATTATTCTGAAATCAGTGTGCAGACCTACAGGAGTTGCCACAAAAATAAATGTTCAGCTGTATCATCGTGACAGAACTCCTATATGGCAGACAGAATAGGACCATGCGTCGCGACAGACTTTCTTCAGCATATTTTTCAATCAACGTTAAAGGTGATATGGCCGGAGAAGGACGAATAACGGCGGATTATAGGAGGTGGCAAACCACTTGAGGACTAATTAACCAAACGAATATGCATAAAGAAGTTGAACACAAGCTTAGGAAACCGAGTAACATTACGCGTGCGGACCCCGTGCTGTCCGCGAATGAGATACTACTTGTCGGCCGTGACAGGGAGGAAGCGAAAATGAATGGACATTTATGAAGCACGTCGGGTGTGAAAATATGACATTGACTAGTGGTCGTGCTACTTCGTGAATTGGCAGAAGTTGGAATTTATGGGCCACTGGGATGGGTTCCAGTGACTAAATTCAACTATCAGAAACAGTTGGATATAGTACTTCAACGGTTGTACGAGACCAAGGGTAAATTGGGAGAATACGTGCGATGCTGCGGAAGTAGACCTCGAACCATATATAGTCAGCAAACAGAGGTCTTACTACGTCTCCGAGCCTCAGTGGCACTACACCGATGCGGGACTGAGAGTGTCACCCAAGTGTCCTACCCAATTTCAAGGAAAAAATACGACAACGGACCGATTCCATCAGAATCGGCTAACTACTCCCAATATGAAGTTCCCTGCCAGCAGGCAACGTAACGTCAACTACTCCACAACACACTAAGGTTTTGAAACTCACTGTCAGCCGCCTTTATAACAATGCCAGAGGGCTGAAAGGGAGAGTAGATGAACTCAGAAATCTCCACTCACACCCACACCTCGAAATAATCATCTTCACTGAAACCTGGCTAACCCTCACTATCGCCGGCAGTGAAATCAGCATAAGTGTTATGATTCTGGTCAGGACAGACACGGATAAATAGGAAGGGGAAGTTGCCATATACTTTGGTAAGCAACTTAAATGTGTGCGTGCAATGGACGCACCACTTAATGAACCCCCAGACTCCATATGGTGTCATTTCACCGTGGCCACACCAGGCATTTGCTGGGTGGCATCTACCGATCACCTACCTGTGGGGCGGAGCACAACCAGATACAGCTCAGCACCATCACAGGGATACGAGACCTGGGCTGTGACTGAATCGTCACAGCTGGAGATTCCAATGCCCAATTCCTGAACCTTGGCTCGGGGTAAGCCCAGGAAAAATTCAGTCGAAATCTACTGCAAACCATTAGAAATACAGGACTGACTGAGAGTGTTGGAGACGACACTAGGTTATGGAAACTAAATTGTGTTCTAGCTAGTGACCAACCACTCGTCGGATAGGTCCGTATCATGATCCCACTAGGAAGTGGTGATCATGCAGTCATAGGGTTCCATCTTGTTCTCCGTGAGCACTTGCAGTAGGACACTACCATGTCCCATCATGTCCGTGGTATAACAAGGTGGACTTTGCTGATATGTGGAGGCTTTTCTCCGACGCAGAGTGGCCCATAGAATGACATGGGTTATCTGTGGATGAACACTTGAGGGTGATAAAAGAGATTATTCACACAACAACCTCGCATACCGTCTCTTTAGTCACAGTACAACCGAAAAATGTTCGTCATGGCTGAAGAGAGGTACTCGACGTATTCTGCGAGCAGAGAGAAAGGCTTGGTCTACGTGGCGGGTATCCAAGAGTCAGACCGACCACAATGCATACCTGGAACTTATTAAATGGTACAACGTAAGAGTCAGGAGTGACAGGAGGTGATTTCAGACTAACATTGCGGAGAAACTCCTACCCAACCCCAAAAGCTTGTACCAAGTCATGTTGGAGATAAAACCAACCAACCAGGGGGCAGGTCCAAATAGTCAATACCTCACTAGTATGGGGTGGCCAAAATATTCAGTTTAGCTCTCGATAAACAGTAAAACAGCACTGTGGGTATTACTGGTGCGGACCAAAATGGCGGCGCTACTACTTCGCTGGAGGAAAATCTAGTGGCTAATCCACAAATAAACCCAGCAATATTACTAAGGAAGCCACAGAGACTCACATCTGAAAAGTCCCCAGGTTGTGACGACATAAGGCTATCTGTTCTGAAACAGTGCTTCGAAACTCTCTATAGTTTATTAGGTGATTGTTCCAACACTCGACTGATTCGGGAAACTGCCAGGGGTGTGGAAAAGAGCCATTCTCGCCTATTTTCAAAGGTAGGGAAAGGTGAAATGCCAGTAGTTATGAGCCAGTAGCCCTACTCCCAGCGGCATGAAAAGTACTGGAGAGTATTATTGATGATCACATTAGGGAGCACCTCAATAGGACTAATAGACACCATGTAGACCAACATAGTTTCAGGAAGGGCAGATCCTTTGTAACAAACCTATTATCAGCTTGGGACGATTGGGTATCATGGTGGGATATGAATATTCCAATCCATTTGGTCTTTCTATGGCCAATGGCATGACTTTCAATCTGGAAAAGTGAAAACTAGAGAAACTGCCCACCTGTAGGCTACAGAATGCCAGTCACACCCTGTGCAACGAAAGGTTGTCCTGCATAATGTCGGAGTGTGAGTTAGGTCTAGTCTTAACGGAAAAAATGGACACAAGCTTGAATCGTACAGAGGATGTAGCGAGGGAATATGCTGTCATACACTTTAAACATAGACGTTTAGGTGCAATCAGTCCTAAGCTCTTTCTGAGGTTGCTCGAAAAATACGTCGGATCACACCCTGAAGTGCACAATATCGTCGCACTCCCACCGCCTAGAAGAGACGCAAACCCTTGGAAAGACTAAAAACACGGGCGACAAAAGGAGTGGTGGGTTTGCGAAATAAACCATATGATGAATGGCTAAGGAAATTAGGCTTATTCAGACTTAACTTCCGTCGGCTTAGAGAGTACCGGATTACCGCCCGTAAGATAACAAATTACAGGAATCACCCAAAGAAAGGTATTCTGCAGTTAAGTAGGTATGGGCTTCCTCGTGGAAATCCCAGGAGGACAGCTCACCAGAGGGCAAAGAGTCGGGTCCACTCCCACTTCTTTTCACTGTGTGTTGGCCTTCCCTGGAACTCCTTACTGGAAGATGTAGCTACGGCACTGTCTGTGGACAAATTTAAAAGAAGGCTTGACAACCAGGTAGCAATACAAGGACTGCGTCCAAATGGCGTATCCTCTTAAAATCCCATAAACAATTCATGGGTAGACATCTAAATTCGTCGTTTTACTTCTTTACATTCTCTCCCCTCTAACTCACCTGACTATTCCAACTACTACACTTAGAATTATTATTATTGATGTATATGTATCTTCTGGAAACTAAATCAACTCATAATCTGTAAATAGTCTGTGAATTTATTCATGATAGTAGTCGTTGTTAATATGACTAAAATCGAAAGTAAATAATAGTAATATTAAGGATAATAAAACTTTTGGGGGAACATAAAACAGTCACATTCATCTACTACATGAAATAATAAGTGGTATATATAGTGAGAATAAATAACATGTTAAAAATGAGGAATGTACGTAATTTCACATGAGGTTTTTTTATCACAATGTCTCTGACGACAACACTAAAAGAATAATGATATTTCTGAATAAGTTTCTTAAAATTAAGGAAGTAGATAAGTACAATAGACAAATGACAAGATAGCATAGTTTTCATAGTTGAGGTTAAATGTCACATAGGGTAAATGAGAAATATGATATCACTGTTAATGAATTTATCGATCTAATATGAGGCGAGGAAAATAAATTAAGGTATAGGATATTGAAAGTATCTTGATGTTATTTGAACAACGCAGAAATATAAATATTTTGAAGGGATTTTACTATGAAGAATGTTTTCATGTGTATCACAAGAAGATAAAGAAGATGAGAAAGTGAAGTTGAGAGTTTTTGAATTGAAAATTTGGCGTAATTCGTCTCAAATGAGATCAAAACCAATATTTCATGTTGAAAAGAAATGAACAGTTGATAAAAATACTTTAATTATCGGAAAATTTTCCTAAGTTAACTTTTATATGTATAAGATTTAGGATTCGTTTTTCAATAATTGTAATATAAATGCATTATAAAGTGAAATGAAATGCAGAACATGACAGAAATAAAAATAATCAAATTACTTTCTAATTGAATATGATTAGATATCCCTGTTAGTCGCATAGTTGATGGCATATTTAGTATGCGTCCATTAACACCTGTCAGTGATGATGTCCTAAATATGATTCTTTGTGTTTCAGAAAATCCCATTGAATTCTGTCCAGATAGTTCAAGCTCATATGCACTATCCGGTTTCAAATCATCAATTGGGAAATTGCACATTTTTTGACCTTCTGCTGCTGATACTACACAATATGGCTCGATGTTATTGTAGTGAGTCCAAGAACCAATAGGACGTCCAGATATCTCACCTAAATAAACATTTCAAATAAACTTTGCAATTTCAATCAAAATAAAATGACACAGGGCGTTTTGTAATAGGGTAAATCAATTAATGAAAACCCAGAGTTTATTAGGCAGTTTTTTTTCCCAAACAGGGTTTTCGTCATCAAACGCAATTTCCGTTGAGAAGTTCAACGTACTTTCTATATTTCAAACACGCTGGATTCAGGAAAAGCAGATCATGCGCGGATCAAATTGCAACTCTACGTATCGTCATCGAACCAGGTTGAGATTAGAATGGCAGCAAATCTTCAACATAACTTCATCGACTTTGATAAAGGCCTTCAACAGCATTGGCGGCGAAGTAATTTGGAAATCACTTCAACACTTTGGATTGACCCAAACATTTATCAACCTCAAAATCTATACGGTGATCCTAGATGTCAAGTTATTCACAACAGAAATCTCAGAGAAGTCTTTGGCATGTAGTCAGGAGTGTAATAAGGCTGTTTATTACCACCGGTGATATTCCTAACTGCTCTGAACTGGTGTGTGTCGCAGGCTGTGGGGGAGGCAAGAAGATAAGAATACTTTGGGTAGGTAGGAGGACTCTAAAAGACCTGGAATTCGTAGATGATTTGTGCCTAGTGTCACATGAACTCGTAGATCAGCAGGTGAAAACCAACAATTTGGTAGAAGCAACAGCGAAGACAAGACTTCAAGTGAACACAGATAAGACAGAGGTGATGAAGATATCCAACCACCCCCAACGAAAACGAGCACCACAATAACTAAAACGGGAGAAATTTGAATGTCGTTTCTCCCACTTATTTATCAACCGCCATTTCAGCTACAAGTAGGACGGATAAAGATATCCGAGTCAGGATCGGGAAGATAAGGCAGACCCTCATTGATATGAAATCAGTTTGGAAATCTAATGTACTCAGAACAAAGAACAAGATTCGTATTTGAAACACTAATGTTAGGTCACCCAGAGCATTTAGAACAGGCTGCAGACTTTTATCGATAGCTGCCGTATTCGATCCATCCTGAAGATCAGATGGCTGGCCAGAAAGCATGAGCAGCGAGAAACTCTGGGAATGAACTAATCAAGAACATGCTGTCCAACAAATATTCCAAAGAAAAAAGAGGTAGATAGGATGCATGCTGAGGAAATTATTGAGTGATGTTGCACGCCAGGCACTGGAGTGGAATCCGAATGGGAAACGACTCATTGAGCGTTCGAGAGTGACATGGAGGAGGTGAAAGTTTATGGGCAGTCGTGGGGTGAAGATATTCTGTTGCAGCCCTGTGTTCCACTCGGAACCCAAGGGAATAATCATAAATAATAACAGAAACTAGTTTAGATAGTAGCTTAGTCACACAGAAGTGATCTTAGTGTAGGGAGAAAACAACCTGTGTCTTTGAAATTAGAGTCGTTATTAGTACTTTTCCTAAATATAATGGATGACTTCGTGTTTGTAATAGTTCTTAAGCATCCAGTTCTCATTATTATTTCTTAGTGCCAATGACATTCTAAGTAAAATTAACCAAATCATATTTTTCCACCTGATTTTCTAATTGGTCCACAGTGAAACTACCATCGACATCTTTCCTACATAAAACGTACTAAGAATTTGGAAGCTTAACTTTAAGACATTCTGATAGCATGTAAACGAATGCTAAATTAAGACCTCTATTCAATTCACACGATTCCATACATAGTTACTTTGTTTATAAAACACTACACTAACTTCATATTTTGATGGTGGATACGATGTGCATCATAAGTGTAACGCACTAACTGAAAGATAAACAGTCTTAAAGTTTTACAGTGAAAAGAAGTTCTTGAAATCTATAGTTTTCATTACTGACAATTAGTCTGGAGGTTATTACTTTCTAAGCTAGTTAAAATAATTGTTGACTTGATTACACTGCAGAAGAAAAAATTAATTCACACTGATTACACGTACTGACTTCATATCATAACACCTCATTAGGGTGAAGTAATTCTTTCTTCTATTTACGGGAAAACAGATTAAAAAATGTTATTTAAATAATTTTGAAATTCCTAATGCAGAAAACAGAAATAAGGTGATGGCAGGAAGGCGAGTTATTTTTCTTTTTTTTTGTTATTTGGATTTGTAAGTGCAAAGATGAATTTCTTTGAATTAAACATAATTGTAATAAGGATTCATCAATGAATCCTTATAAATCTGTCAAAACACTTAAAGTAATATAAACTGTGTAACTTTTTCAGTCATTAGCAGTCATTTCTAATCCAATTACCAAAACAAATGTACTAAGTATTTGCGAGATTGCACAGTTTTTCACAAAATACTTTCAGAGATGTTTTCGGGACAGTCAAATAAAACGATTAAAGTTAAACAGGCCTTGAAGACGGGGATCTATTCAAAAGTTGTATTCACTTTATACTTTAAGTGGTCGAAGAAAGTTTGAGTATTGATTACTTACATCACTTCCAATAAAATAAAATGCAGCTTAAATATCTGAAATGAAAAGTTATTTAACTCTATAAATAAAACTAGCAGAAATTTAAAGTAGAGATTAGACTGGTATAGAAACATTCCCTTTCAAAACATAGGTACTTCCTAAAATTTCAGCGGAAATATTACCTATCTGTTCCCAAATAAGAACACTTCATAGGGTAGTCGGGAATCTTTCCTTTGAATTTTAGATTTTTAGTAACATAATGTTTCCATAGATTCCAAAATGTAAATGATATCCATATATATTATTTCCTAGTTACAGAATTAGCATACACCAGACAACTTTTTAATTCGAAGACACACTTTTCTATCTAAAAATAGTTTAAGCATCTTAGTTTGGTGTCTTATCATGATATCGTATGATTAAATGGACTTTTCAATGTTTTATGTGGCTTATTGTATGGAAGGAATGACTGCTGCTGTGCAGTCAGTTATATAGGTCGTACAATTAGGCGTACTCATCGTCGGATTTCCGAACACCATCCTGAAAAGTGGTTAAGTAATGGACAAAAAAAGTCTATTCATAGCACTATTCTGTCTCATCTTGTGCATACAGAACACAAGGTTGGTGTTGAAGATGCTTTAATAGTCATCTACAGCATACCGACTAATCTTAACGTTACCTTAAGAGTTCGTCTACTATATATTGCTGAGGCTGTTGGGATCTACATTAAGAAATCTAACGTATGCATCTAAAAGAAGCTGGTTCAGACACTGTCCTTACCTTGGCTATCAAGGTTCTAATGATCCTCAATTTGTTGTGGAAATTTCCTTAATTTTATCTGATATTCTATTTTTTTTCCTTCACGTTCCCCAGTGGAACATAGGGCTTCAAGCTAGTGGCTTGAAGTTTCTGTAGCAGTGTTTGTTTTACAGGATAGGGTTGCTAGCCTCATTCCCAACCTTTCCTCTTTACCAGCATTATTTTTGGCTTAGCGAGGTAAAGGAGTGAGTCGGCCGGGAGTCGAACCCTGGACCATGTGCATGGTCGACAAGCGTCCTAACCGCTATGCCACCGACGCACTATTATTACTTTTTATGCTTATTATAACTTATGCATTTTCCTTGAATTGTGGTAATTCCATTGTGGTCTCAACAAATCGATGTTATTTAGAAACACCAATACTATTAATGACGACTAAAGAGGAAATTATCTAAAAGGATATTCTTTGCTCATTTATTATTTCAATTTAGAATTTGGAGGAAGAATTACGATGATCTATAATATTTGCTATCTCGGCCACATTGCCCCATTAATAATCCAATAGAATATTAAAAAAAAATCAGATAAGAAGAAGATAAATGAAAGGACCTAAGAGACCATCAGAGATGTGACTATAACAAATTTGTTTCACTTTCTAGTACTTAAAAGAAGGAGAATTTTTTGAAAAAAAACGTGTTGCAAACTTACCCATAGAATAATCAACTTCAACTGGTCTTATATTTATATTATATTGATTTATGTCCATGCCGTTTGTAGTCTCTGCATTCCAGTGAACATTGTATCCTGTTGGACTTATATAATTCTGAGAAGCGAGTAATTTTATAACCGGTTTAGATAACTGGTTAGTTGTAACCTGTTTAAGAAAATATCAATTAGTGGTTACAAAAATATGCAATGAATACGTACCAAAAAGTTCGATACACCTTAAAGATATTAACACTAGTGGTTTTGATATCAGAAGCTAAGATTAAGGCAGGCAGGTTCTCAAAATTCTAGTACTTAATATTACAACAAAAAGTGTGCACCGCAGCGCTTGGTACTGTGATACTAAATATTTTATAGACTGTACCACATGCTTGGCTGATGGATTTTAGTTGATTCTTGGAGCTTAATAGTTACCCGAATTATAATCCTATAGTCAGATGTATGGACTTGAAATTATGCTGCTCTTTGAGTCAAAATAACAAAGTCTTGTCTGAATGAGTTAGCGGTAGACTTTCCATGAATGGAACATGCGCTCAAATTCAGCTTCTAAGTCATCACAAAAACAAGTAAAGACCATAGGCTAGAATGTGTCTCAGAAGAAGCTGTTAGAAATACACCAGAGATTTTATCCACTAGTAGTGTGATGATACCTTCAGTTTGATCCTTAACGTCAGATAACCTGTATTAGAGAAGTCAGTGCAAGAAGCTACCGTTAATTGTCAAACTAGACAGTTAGAAACACAAGAAAACACAACATGGTTTCCGTGTATACTCCGACTGCCTAATCTTAACCGAGTTATTGAAACTGGGAAAGTCACTATATGATGACGACTTCATTTGTATATATATATATATATATATATATATATATATATATATATATATATAGTGATCACAAAATAAGATTAATTTTATTTAAATACCTGTAAATATGCATTTGGCCCACGACCTGCGCTTGAGACAGCAGATAATGCGAATCGGTAGTAATAACCAGGGATGAGATTTGGTAACCTTAGCACTCTGCGACCAGGAAGATAGGCGAAAGGTCCGTGGAAAGCGCCACGTGGATGAGTTTGAATCCTTAATTCATAGTGAGTTAGTGGTAGACCTCCAGTTTCAGTTGGGGGTTCAACACACAGCTCAATTAAAGTTGCCTCAACCTAATCAGAATATTTTGAGAAATATAGTAGTAATAATATAATATATATATATATATATATATATATATATATATATATATATGCATAAGTATAAAGAAGTATAATTTGCAAAATAAGCACTGTTTTGTTTTAAAGGAAATATTTCGGTTTTTGAATTATTCTAAAACTCATATAACTGTTATACTAAAGGAATTTACTGTAGGTAATCACGCAACTCATAAAATGCCATAAAAGTTGGTGAATGTTCGAAACGAAAATCTACAGTCGAAAATGAAGATGATGAGACTTACGTATTTTTTGTCAGAAAGTGGAATATTCCACTTAACTGATTTACTGTAAACTTATAAATATCCATGTTTATATAAATTGTTTTCAGGAGATAAATTTTGATGATGTACTCAGGATGTTAACTAATCCACATGTGATTATAAGACAACACACGCTTTCATTGCACAGACCAGAGGATTTGTATTCGGTTGTAATGAAGTATACTAAGTGGTGGTGAGAAGTAATTGTTTGGGAAAACATTTTAGACGAAGTATTGGAGCAGATAAAAAAAATTTCGACTCATCGACTCTGCCGGTTCTAGTTTCATTTTTCTTGTTGTCACTTTACTTTCTATGAAGAAGCTGATTCATGTGAAATTTGTAACCGACTGCAAAAAGTTAGATAAATAGTTTGTCATTGTGTTGACTGTTGTCCACAATCGAAGTACAGAGAAATAATTATGAGGACGTTATACTGTGTATTAGACATATTGAAGATAAAGCATACATTTAGAATACATATTGATGCATACTATATACTTAGGAGGATTAGTAGACGAGTCCAATTCATTGTAGAAATTTTTATCCATCAAATACAAGTAAGTTAGTATAATTATACTAGAGACATTCTATAGCTATTTGATAGTTGACTTTCAACAACATGAGACAAATATAGATGGATTGGTCACAAGTATATGTTTGTTAGTATTTTATGAATGCTGTAAATTCAGTCTCCTTTTTTAAAATTGTCGACTGGTGCCTAATGGATTATTCTGTTATCTGATAATACTGTCATATATATATATATAACGAACTACTGAAGGAGAATTTTAGATGGTTTATTTCATAAGTTGTTTTCTTTGTCAGAAGAGACAGCAAGTAGTCCATCCTCCTGGTTTCTAGTACTTGCTAATTCCCCATAAATCAGCATATTGTTAAACGACAGTACCAGACACGCGTCTCCTGTGAATACAGATATATGTGTACGTAAAAATTCACCCTCAGCTTGACAGTGTTTCAACTTTTAGGTGATTATTTTTCACTAAAGCTGTGGAGTGAATTCGTCATAATTTATGGCAGTCAAAAACAAACAAACACACACTAAAGTCATAATTTTTATAAATTTTAAACTAGATTGGATTTGTCTATCCAACGGAGCCTGTACAAAAGTAGCTGGATTAGAATTCGTCAATGTTTATTTTCAGTCTTTAGGGCTAATTGATGGGAGCTTAAACACTAAATGGGGAATTTTTCTTCAAGTCGCTGCTTCGAATAAAACTGTCCAGTTATTTTCTCACAATGATATTCCATGTCCAATAACTGTCTAAGAAAAAAAACAGAAAATTTCCTCGACGTGTTAATAATATATTTCATATATTAAAAATATATCGAGAATTCAACATACTTTACACGCTCTCAGCGTTGGTCGGCCTGGATGGCTCGCCAATTGAAGTCGAACATGTCCTGTTGCATGACCAAGTCTATTAGATGCAGTGCATGTATATGTGCCAAACACACCGACATTCCAATAACCAGCTGGAACAGTTAATTCACTGACCGAATACTCGCCATCTTGATAGTCTGTTTTAACGTAACTGAAGTTAAAACAATAGTTATACTGAGTTCACTTTATGTGGCTAGTTAAAATAAAGAGATGAATACACTTTAAATGACGTACTTCTGTAAATTAATAAGCCATTGTTTATCACCTATAATTCTAGTTTACTAAAACAACCCACATGCTGTGGAAATAATTTATTAATATCAGTATATCCTATCTGCATCTATCTGTTGATTAGCCCGATACTGAAGCTATGTAAGAATGAAACAATCCCTAGTGATTTATACTGTATGAAAAGGAAGCCCACCTGAGACCTTACATTTACTTGGTAGTTTCTCTTGCAGATCATAATGCTATAACAAACCATCTTAGTTGAAAAGATTAATCATACATATTCTACCAATACCAGGATGGTCAGTCAGATGGGCAGACGAAAAGTAAGTACCATAACAATGTAAATTGCATGCACTTCAGTTGAAGTTTTATAGAGAAATAGTACTGCTGGTAGAAAGGCTTATGATAGCAGGAGGGCATTCTCATTGGGAGAAGAAAAACAAACTTGTTGGGTTAATTTCTCAGTTTCTGATGGATCGGTAAGAGAACGTCGGCTCCAAAACTGTACATCATGAATTAGTTAACAAATGTCTCCAGATAATGACAAGGTTTCTGGTATGCAGGAAATTGACTAAACAAGCTTCGCGAGGATGTTGAATGGGCTCTATAGTGATAGTAGAAGAACTACCTTTCTATTTCAGGTATTTAAAAAATATCAGATTTCACTGAGTGTTCGAAGGCTAAGAAGTAAAACAATAAATGCTTCCATCGGAACTCATTATTTACTTATGTTCTTAATTCTTTACCCAACCTTAAAGTTCACTGCTTTGTCCCAGCGTTCATAGTACCTTCCACACAGTCCTGTTCATTTATCTTCAGCATACGGTAGCTGCGAACGTTTTCATTAGACGAAACACCATTCTCAACCTCTACTAAAGATACACCTTATCATGTCAAAAATTTCATTAACTAGAATGCTGACATCTTGAGTTAAAGATGCACACTTCAACTTGTAGCAGTACACAAGACTATTATGGTGAACCTGCATAGTCCATGTTACATGTGTCAGGAAATTCGATAGCTGCCTAAAGTGAAAGTTTCTGTTGTGGGGATGACATTAAGATCTACGGAAGAAAACTGATTGTTAAAGTGAAGCCTATTAGTTTAATCTCATTCAGAAGATATGTATTTCGCCTTATAAGTAAAGCTGTAGCTATAGTCATGTGATCAGGTGACTTCAGTGTACAATTAAGAAGACTAGACTAGTTGGAGAAGCAAATAGGAGTAAATGTGAAGTCTAACAACAAAGTATGTACGAAGCGACTGTATTTACTTTTTATAATTTTCACTTATCTTCATTAAAATCTTTACTTTCATTTCCTACCCGTATTTAGCAGTGGTAATATTATATTTGTCTTCTTTTTTTCTGTGATCCTATAAAATATACTAGGCTGATTGACTTTTGTGTGGAATTCTACACAGATATATCAGTCGGTTATCCAGAACTGACAATACAACAACTTACCCTCTTGAATTATTTGGTTCACCTAGTGGTACATTTGGTCCGCTTTGTGGACCTACCCATTTCCATTGAGGTGGTGGCTGTCCCAGTGCCTGGCAGGCTATTTTAGAAGGTAAATGTGATAAACCATAAACAACATCTTTTCCCTGCTGTGTGGTTGTTTCACTCTGAATGGAATTATCATCTGTATCGATGGTGTCTGATATTTCTGTAACACGTCTAGGTTCGGCTGCTGGTGGTGCAAACCAAACAGTCACTCTTCCAGGAGGTTCAGCTGAAGTTGGAGTGAATGCTCGCCAATGAGGTCCAGAAAGTGCTTCACACAAGTAAAACGAGTTATCTTCTGGTGACAGATCTAAATAATGCCAAAATTAAACAAAATTAAAGTACACATATCTTGTCACATGATTTAAATGTCAGCAAAATTTAGTTGTTACTGATAAAGTTTATGAAATTGTGAAAGCTAGACATAGTGATTACACCAATTGAACTTACCCTTCCCTTCAATATGTGTCTGTAAAAGTTTATCCTTAGATGTTTAAAAGTGTGTGAAGTAATTCAACTTGACAGCTGATAAAAGAATGTTGTTAAAAAAATTTACCCATTAATATTCAGTATTGTCTGAGACTAAGTTAAGAACAAGTTTTTGAAAATATACTGTATGGGAGAAGGGATCACAGACGAGAAGGTATGAACACTTAAGACGGTGTTGTCGTTGAAAGATATTTAAGCCTAATGGTTTGTTGAATATTATTAGTAAACTAAAACTCCTATATTGCAACAATTTCTTGTTAATCAAACTGTTATTCACATAATACTGCAATTTTACTTTTCTTCGAATAGTCGTATAACCTGAATACAAATTACTAACACTGTTATAGCCACAAATTGAATTCGAACAGGCTGGAAATCTGTTTGATGATTATTAAGAAATTTTCTGATATAATTAAGGATACTAAAGGGACCAAAACCTAAATGCATGTATCTATTTATGCTAGGTAGAAGAGAATAACATTTTACGCATTTCAATATAAGCGGTCAAGCTTCATGGGAGAACATGAAGAAAGGTAAAATTAAATTGTAAGCGAAGTTAACGAACTGAACACAACTTTCAAGACAGAAAGTCAGATGAAAGTAATTACAAATATTTGACCACGGATCAATATCAGTTAGAGAACCATTGAAAACCATCCAGGGAGTACTGGACAGCTGTTTCATCCTGGTTGGTGGTTGCACTAAAATCCTGAAATGGTAGAAGTTAGGATTCATGGACCATTGAATCGGGTCTCAGTGGCTTAAAGGTGTGTGAGGTTGCTTTGTAACCGGAAGGCCCTGGGTTCGAACCCCAGTGCGTACTGCTGATGATTACCAGACTAGGACGAAACACTGTCCAGTGCTCCATGGCTGGTTTTTAATGGTTCTGTAACTGATATCAACCCGTGGTCTAATTCGTAAAACAAATCAAATCTTTACAAATCAACTCTTGGAAATTATGAATGTGTTGAACGTGCAGTCAAATTAAATTTAATAACATGTGAAGCACATATATTTTTCTAAAAATTATTATGAAAAGTAAGGAACTCATAAAGCAGCAAAAAATAAATATTAACTTAGATTAGAAAATGCAGACATTTATTCAGGAGAAAAAGTCTGTGTTTATAAAACAACAGAATACCAGTGAATTTAACGAAAATATATATTCATGGCCCATAAATCATGCATGAAAAAGACTATACAAACTAAAAATATTTACCTGTAATATCTAAACGTAAAATAGTTGCATACGAGTTCCGTGGATCTGGTTCAACAGTCAAATGGTATCGAGGATTGTCACCTGGTTTCACAATTTCTATATAACTATTACTATTAGATCCTTCAGTTTTACTTTTTCCACTCACAGAACTCATGTATTGTGCGTCGGATGAAGATGAATCAAGCAAACCACTGTTTTCGGAGAGCAGTGTAGGCCGGTTACGATTTCTATCATTAATAGAAGAGTATCCTGCTTCATATTCAGTGAAACCATCGTATGTTTTGATTGCGGGATTCTTATTTTCCGTATACATAGAATTAGACATATAAGAAATGAGTTTAGTAACACCGGGACCTTTCAGAAGTCTGACACGTAATCCCATTTCATTTGGAAGGCCACCATACGCTTCACATGTTAAACTGCAATTTTCTCCAGGATATCCGCTGGCTCTTAAGCGAGTGCCTGACCGGACGAATCGTGGTTTCAAAACGACGTCTGGAAGAATACTACAATCAAATGAAAAAGAACAAAAATATCATGATGTTGTACATCTAGTTTTATTTGACACACTTAAATAAGACTCTTAAAATATTAGATATAAACAAAAGGAACCGCAAAAGTTGGAATATACGGGCTGGCCACTGGATCAGATTCCAGTGGCTTAATGGTCTACGAGCTCACTTTGTATCCAGGTTCTAGCCCCGGTGGGTGCATACTGATGAAGAGTCTCAAAGTTTTCAATACTTTCAGACTTTCCAGTGGTCCTCTAACCAAGCTCAGTCCATGATGAATCCATGAAACTGATAAAATCTCTGTAAAAGAAACGGTGATTGGACGACAGAGAAATGGAGGTTTAAAGCAAATGAAAAAATAGAGGCATCTGTGCTATTTATACTACTTCTAATCAACATTTATCAAGATCATCAGTAACAAACTCCTGGCATTATATGAAACGTACTCCTATGGTGTACATCTGTATTGCAGCACACATCAAAGGGTGATTGTCTCACTAAAAACCTTTGAGAGATTAATCATCGGGACTCAGTCACCAGATACTTAAAGAGAAACAGAACGGCAATTTTAGCCTAGGTAGCTTAAATGGAGGACGTCTGTGCCTCATCAGAAACCCCTTTTCATACAGTCTATTAACCCTAAAGTCAAAAACAGTTCACTTATCTCCTGACTGCAAGAGTAATTTAAGTATAAGAAAAAGCCTAAGCACCACTGATTTTATTGCATGAGGTAAACATTAATTCACTAATATTTACTGCCTGATTTTCCAAGCGCACCACCACTTCACTCATACAAATGTTGACATTTGGTTATTTACAGCCCAGTAACTTTATTCTTTGTTTTCACTGATAGTTCACATTTAGTAGATACTCACAGTTGGTAGAAAACAGATTTCAGGGCCAGGAATAATTCTCCCACCACAGAAATCAGAGGGAAAACGTGAACTACAAGAGACAGATATTGCAACTTATGTGATTAGACTGTGTTCGAAATGTCATCCAACGTGTCGTCAACAATAACAATTTATTCACATGTAATATGGAAGTTCCAAACATACCATAATACTTATGGAGGTAAACATGAATGACAATTACGTCTACAGCAATTCATAATTTTATTTAAAGATAAATAGGACAACTGAAATTTATTCTGAGTAGCTTAGTAATTTAAAAGTGCCTCTTTGAGACTGATTCCAGTAGTAATTTTATTGGGAAAAAATAAATTGAACAGCTGGCTGTAATTTGAGTGAATAATGATCTTAGTGTCATGACACTAAACTGAACTAAAAAAATAATTGGTGGGCTAAGTTGCCTTTGAAGGTTAAGTGCAGTAGAATTTTACTTTTCATCAAAATAATTTTGCCATTTATATTGTTTTATGTAATGAAAATCAACCCTAACAAATGGTTAACACGATTTGGTGAGCTAGCTAGAATGGCGGTCACATTACAATCTGACTAATAGAATTCAGTCTACACCAATCAGAGGACTAGACGAATCATACTACCTACTAGTGTCAAATCAAAGTAGTAATAGTCTTTATACAACAAATCATAATTATATTTGCGGAAAACAACTATGGATAGCCTATACATTGACTATGGGCATATATGTGCAAATTCATGAGTACTGGGAAGCAGCAATAAATGTCGGCGAATAAAAGCGGAGTTATACATTGTTGTGCCTCACACCTTGCCCTAGCTCCTTTCGCAAGAGCTATTTAAAAAATGTTTTACCGCTCTAATAATCATTGAAATTAGGCTTTCCAAAGAAAACAGAATCTTCTGGTAAGAAAGTGTTGAGTAAAAAAAGGCTGTTGACTACTGTAAACTGCTTAGTTTCTCGGATGGTTTCACTACTTTCTGAGATTTAGTTAGAATATTCATCAGGGCATACTACATCAATCCAGTCATCAAATCAAGTCTAAACTCATCAGGAAGCGAAGTTCACGTGTCGATAAGGAATAATCCCAGTACAGTTTTTGTTGGATTAATCAAATGAGAAATATAGGAATTCGTTTTTTTCATCTTAAGTAGTCTGTTAACTGAGCGGCTCCTTTAAACAATAAATAACGATATTTTTCATCATGAGCTGACATTAGTTAGAGAACCACTGGGAAACATGGGAGTACTGGACAGCTGTTTCGTCCTAGTTTGGGACTCTTCACAGTACGCACCCACCGGGATTCGAACCCAGGACCTTCTGGTTACAAGGCGAGCTCGTATACTCATGATGAAAATCCCGTAACCAATCAAATCCCTACAAACCAACACTTGAATAACGATATTTTGTTCGATGACTGGGGATACTGTTATACAATTTTGACGTGTGCTTTAAATATGTGCTCTTCCCAGGCCCTCTGAATGTGATAATCTAAAACGACGGCCATCAAATACTTAGTAAATATAATGCTTGTATACTGGTAGAACTTCAGTATGATGTATATGGAAATCGATGGAACAGTTTCAATCAAATAATCAAAACGCTTATGTACTCTAGAGAATTCAAGGAAAGTTATGAAAATTAATTTCTATAAAGTGTGCCAGCAAAAAGGATGTGTCTGACAAAGGTAACCAAGATACAGTTATCTAAATTTTCATTGTTCTGTAAAAAGCGATCTAACATCTCATTAGTAAAAGCGGCAATATGAATCATTAAGCATAAAGGGTAAGATAACAATAACTTTTATATGCAGATCTATCTGAAAAAACTCCATTATAGTTAAGATTTTATTTTGATAAATCACAGTGTTATACAGTAATATTAACTGATGACGTTTCGAGCACAAACTGTGTGATTTATCAAAATAAAGTCTTATCCATAATGGAGTTATACTCTACCTCAGTGCCCAAGGTTTATGCTATCCCAAAAAACAGGTGAATTACTCATCACTTTTTCTTGTTGGACATATTCAAACGCATAGACACTCGGAGCTGACGGGCCAACTCTCTTTTTTTGGTAAAGATACACAAATGATAGTCACTGAATTCAAGTCTTAGGCTTTGATTGGATGAGCTGAAATTCGTTTGGGAATAGGACTACCAAAAGATTACTCAACCATTGTCAGTAGTATTATACCGCTCTCTTTGCCTACAGAATAAACTTAGGATGAAGTCAATAGTGATAACGTTGAACTTGACGCAGATATCAAGAAGACTCCACTTCTTCTGTGAAAAACTGAGAAGAGGAGTTAGAACTATAAAGACCAAGTTTTAAAGTTATGAAGTTAAATTTGATATGATTATGAACAACAAATGGCGTTCAATACGTTATCCAGTAAGTAAAACTGTTTCACTGTTATATAACTAACTAATAATAAGTGACATGATAATCTACTCTAGTGAATGAATAAAAAAAGATTATTTGTTACTGAGAAATAATTAAAACTTTACTAACCTTCCAACGTCTGTGAAGTTACCATTCCCACCGTATTGGTTTAAATTCAAAAGAGCCAGACAAGTATATCGAGTGGCATCTGAAGGCATTAAGTTGTTTATTGTTAAGCGTGACATTGCTATGACCGGATCGCCTCTGTCATCTTTTCGAAGACCAGTGGACAACTGAAAACGACCTAATTCATAATTCTGAGTTCCCTTTCTGTAACTACCACTGAGATCACCAGGTGCTTTAGAAACACCTTCATTGGATTGGTTTTCTAAGTTCATAACAGCAGGTAATAGATGATCGAAGTCAGCTATAAGTATTCCAAGCTCTCTTTGCACGTCCTCTAGAGGTAAATGTTGTAATGCCGACCTAATTCGTTGATCGAAAGTTACAGCTTGTGAGCTTGGTGATATTGCTGAAGATCCCATACCACCTCTGTACCACAGAAGTTGAGGACTAGGCCTCCCCCGAGCTTGACATTCGAGAGTAAGTTTCCCACCTTCTTGAACTATCTTTCTTGCACTTGGCGAGATAGGTTTATCTTTTATCTTTTCAGCTTCATGCCATAAAGGTTGAACTCTTTGTAGATAATTTGGTGAACCTTGAAATACTTCTCCACCTTGTTCCCCTTGGCGCTTGTTAATGAAACGCTTATATGGACGTACCAACTGTGGATCATCTGAATCAGTTGATGTAAATATCTCCATTGGACTGCCAGGTAGTAAACGTGGACGTGAATATACTATACCGCGAATGGCTTGAATTTGTATAAAGAAAGGTGCGGTTACAACCCCACTTTCATAGAGACTTGAATCATATTCCGAATTTTTAGGCGACCACGTTGGATTGCTGGTTTCAGCTTTGCATAAGAATATTCCCGAATGACGCGTATCCACCCGTGAAATTTCTAGCACCTACGAGTATTTGTAATGATAACACATAAAACTAGTTTTGATATATAATTCAAATCACAAAGGTAATGATACTAGAACAACTGAGTGAACTGATACACATACAAATATTTGGTGGGCATATAAGCAACATTTAGTTAAATAATCCTCAATTAAAAAATTTGACTGATATGAACAAGAACATAAGTTCTTGAGTTTTTAAGAAGAAGGACTTATAGTGTGTATAGTTTTGTTACATATTAAATTGGAGCTACAGAACGAATGTGTTTTAGCCGATCAAACACAATAATCCCCTGAGATATCATTATAAAGCAAAGAGGTTAGGAAGCAACCAAAGATAAATGAGTGTCATCAATAATTACACAGATCTTGGTATCCTGAATGATTGTAATAAATCAGCTATTTATGATGAAAATGGCTGAATAGTCTTGACACTTAATCTACCTTAGAGACTGCATGCCATGATACTAGTTATATTTAATTGGGTTTTGAAATATTACAAGTTGGAGAGCTTCAGAATCACTCAGGCGGAAGGGAAGGGGAAACTTTAACTTTCACGGGGATTTCGGACGGGTTAAATTTAATCAATGCTTTACTACCAAGCTTTTTATGTTTGATTTCTGTTTGTGAAGTGCTTTGTTCTTTTCCTTCATTATTCAAGAAGAATGCATTTTAAAGTAATATATCTCATTGGAATAATTTGCTACAGGTGATCATTTGGCTTTGGAAATCAGTTTCTGGCCTACACAAATACACTTGTACATGTAAACACTCTAGCTGATTCTGTTGAAGTCAACCTGTGTTCTTAACTTCATTTAATGTTTGCGCTTTCACATTAGTTTTAATGTTGAAATATTTTATTTAGGTGACTATTTTCTTGGTTAAAAAACCTCAGTGGTTTAAAATACTTCAATCTCATCTTGCATAGTTTATTTTAGTATTCTCATTATTCTTTATCTGCAGTTATTTAGGTTAGAACTTAAACAGAATTCGGATGTTTTCGAAAACATTTAGCCAAACATTTGTTACCAGGATTTTCAAAAGTAATCATAGTGAGACATCATCCCAACAACTAGTTTCTACTGTGTTTTCTTGACAAAACGAAAACACTAATAATAATAATAATAACAACAACAACATTTGTGTCTTAGGGTCATTTCGTTTTCAGGAACTGTTATCTTATTTTTTTTAATTTTTCGAAGAGGAATTTCTGTATCGACTTATTTTACCAATGAAGCATCAAAGCTCCATGTGAACAACCACCCATTTTGATTAATAAAAAAATTTTCCTTGTATTATTTCACTGTTTACAGAATGCAAAAAATTGGCATTCTTGCTAGGCTTATGAGAAATGTGTGGGATGGAAAAAAATTGAAGTGGGACAGAGTTTGGTCTAATACACTAAAGTTTCCATGCACGTGACGATGCATTTTTTCTGAGAGCTCATTTTCATAACTACTGACCTTCCTTAGTGAGGCAGACATGCAGGCAAAACAAGAGGTTTGATCGATATTTTCCAATGACCTACTCTATTTAAGCTAACAGCGAAAGACTGGATTGGCTAGTTAAATTGAAACCAGGGTTTGAGAATATGAATTCTATTAGCTTGCATTATTTATCTTCTCATGCTTGTTTATGTCATGCTTTAGAAATTTGTGGAATTGTCTAGTAAAAATTAGGCAAGTAGATAACTAGGTGGGGTAAACCCTTGGGGTGAAATTGACATTTACCTCAACAAAAAGATGCGTCTTAGGAAAATCAAGTCAACACTATGATAATAATAATAGTAATCATAAAAAGAAGAACAAGAACAACAACCAAAGAACTACTTATTCAATATTTACACCTAGTTCTGCCGAACATTAGGGACCTTATATCACTATATTTATAAGTAGTTTTATTGAAATAGTTTTGCGCTACCTGAATAATTTTCATTCTTATGAATGCAGTCTATCCTTCTAAAAGCATCAGTGCTCATAATGTAGAGTTGATTATAATTCTTAAAAGGTTACGTGATAAAGAAATTCCACTAAATATCATTATTCTGTTAACAGACCGTAACAGTGACTCATTATGTCCTGATATCCGACTCCCAACTTGAAAAATTACTTTCACCCTATTTCATCAACATGAGTACAAGAAAATGGATTGAATAGCCTTATGCACTGAGTTAAATTTTAAGAATATGTCTTGGTTTATTTTAAAGATTCTAAACTTAGCGATTAGATTAAGCAAATTTGAGATGAGTTGCCAAAATCATAAGAAACGATAAAAGGGTACATAGAAAGCGTGAAGGACTGATTTCTACCTTATTTAAGTCTTTAACTTAAAAATATCCTTTTACCACAAATACACAGGCTTTTCCTTCATTCATGATTTCTTGGTAATCCTAGCGCAGATTTCCATAGTAATTTTTTTTACTGCATATATTGTGTATTGTCTTCGAGACATTATCCAGTGATATATATATATATATATATATATATCCAATAAATAAATTAATGCAGAACGCAGTGCTTCTGCAGTATCAGAGTTTTGCGCATACACTACCTTGGATTTTCTTGTTTATTTGTAACTTTATTGTTCCTCATGCACACACTAAGAAGCAGTAAGTGGATCATCATAGATTTTTTATTTACTTTACTGTAACGACATAGATAAAAAGATGGCAGATTAGTTTTGAAAAAAGCTGTAAAGAAGTATTACTGCTTTTACTAACATTCACCAACTACAAACTATGTACATCATCGATTCACTAGGTCATATAATACCTATCGGACTAGTGAGCACTACTCTCCAGTGTTTTCAACCACTCATATCCATCAGTACTATATTACCATTACGCTATTTCGCTTGCTTTCTTGATTACTGTTCTTTGTGTGAAACAGATGGCATATTTCAAAGGCAATCCGGATTGTGTAATTTTCAAATGAAAAATTCAAATGGCTATTAGTATATATGTAAATGACTTTTCAAAATTATTTTTCATCTATTTCTAATGAGTGTTATTATTATTATCAATTATTTTTTCTAGACTTTAATGTATCATTAAAGACTGAATTAAAATACTTTTCATTGTCTTCTAATATTAATTTCGGTTATTGGTTATATTAATAATAATTCTATGAATTACAGTGATAGTTATGTTGATGATATCACTTCTGAATGGAACGCGGAGTGATTGAGTTGAATATAAATACTATGACAAAATAAACTATCGTTTCTAAAGAAAACGTGTAGTCACTATGACATGACTATAAGCCTGTATGTGTATGTATGTGTGCAGTAGGGTCAGTTATTGATTACAATCTGTGGTGGTAACTGCTTTTGATCTAACCCTATGGTAGAACCTATGAAACATTAGCCCCAACTTTTGCATCTTGTTGGGTCATCAAGCTATTCTTGACCGACCACCATATGAAGTCAGCAACTGTTGATTGAGCCCAGAAAAGAGAGAACATTCGGCATGAGGTTAACAACTCCAATGCGTCGGTGGCACAGCGGTTAGGACGCTTATCGACCATGCACATGGTCCAGGGTTCGACTCCTGGCCGACTCACTCCTTTACCTCGCTAAGCCGAAAATAATGCTGGTAAAGAGGAAAGGTTGGGAATGAGGCTAGCAACCCTATCCTGTAAAACAAACACTGCTACAGAAACTTCAAGCCACTAGCTTGAAGCCCTATGTTCCACTGGGAACGTGAAGGAAAAAATATATATATATATATGTAAAAAGATATCTAATGTTGTCTATAATAGTCATCCTTGATGAAAAACATTATTATGAAGGAAATCAAAACCTAATGGTAGTCAAAATATTCACCCAGTTTCAAGAACCAACCTTCTGTTAGGCTACATAAATTAAAGACTGAAGCACTGTGTCTTACATTAGACCTCATTACCAGACTGAAAGTTCAGTATGAGAAAAAATTAAAGTAGACCTGTATAGTTTGAAATAACCACAAAGAAATAACAAATATAGTTAATCTACTTTCTAACTGTAAGTAATACAATGTTAGCATGAAAACCTGCTAATTGTGAAATTTGTTAGCTTCTTGGGATGATGACATTAGTGATTGACATTCATCCAATCTTTGCTTGTTTGTATGTTCTTTAAGTAACACATTTTGACTGCCTATCTCTGTCTGATACTAACAGGTCATGTGTGTTTTCCCTTCGTTAAGAGTGAGGGAAAAATGATTTTAAAAACTTTGGGCCTAATCCAAGAAATAATTAATTCGATGGACTAACAAAGTCATTTCAATCGAAGCATTCCGAATTAAGGGAACAAAATGTTAACATCCAATAAAACTTACCTGCCCATTTTCTTTAATATGTATTCCTAATTCACCTGGATCCAAGGCGATGGGACGGTTTAACTGTTCAACATATGGTCGATTTGGCCTCATACTATAGCTTTTTTCTTGTGAGGGTAAAAGAAACATTTCAGAATTTTCTACTCCTGGGAGTTGGTTTTTATTACTGAAGTTATCCAGTTTGTATAAACCCTTTTGCTCTGTTTGCTTCATAACGATTGAAGGAGCAACTAGTTGTCGACCCTGGAAAAACCAGGTGATCTGGACATCATCGACGTTCAAATTTGGGTTAATGCGGCATACAATTTCACCTCGTCGGCCTTCTTCGAGAGCGACAGAGACTGCAACGCCAGCCACAACTGCCGATTCTGAATCTTCTGGAGTAGTTGGTGGCAGTGGTACGAATTCAGCTAAAAGACGAGGTCTAACATTGATAGTTACACTAGCTGGAAGAGCCATTGAATTAGGGTGTGCATTTCGGCACGTATATTGGCCACTGTCATCAGCTTGAAATTGCTGAATAACCATCATAGTTATCTAAACAATAGAAAGGGAATGATAGGTTCAGAAACAAGAATATATTTGCAAATGTCCTCATGAATTCATGCCCGCCATCAAAAATTATGGTGATGATATATTAGTGAGAAAATATTAAAGCCAGTGAGCACTAATTCTGAATTCTGTCATAATCACACTTTACTCATATGTTAGGAATTGTATCTGTTTTGCTTACATAAAGAGAAATATCAATATTCAAACCTTATTATACAAACTCATTCTCTATGTTCATCGCTGCTTAAAATTATTAGTAGAAGATTGTGACCAATAACATGAAAATCTTTCTGGAAACTTTGGTTTATTGTTAAGATCTTTAGCCCTGATTCCCTGGAAGCAGAACTAGATTTTCTGAAAGAAACCTTCATCCAAAGTCACCAAGATTCACGGACAACATTATCAAACCAAAAGTTCAGAGGAACAAAACATTGCTTGTTCAAAAAAACTTTACGTGAACCTGGGTCTCAAAGGAGACTTAACCAGTGATGTTATTAAGAGAAATATTTCAGCATCTTTGAAAACATTCTTTGTAGAAACGCTAAGAGTGGTGTTCTCTAGTAGTTCACTGGTTCGTATAAGACTAAAGGCCAAGACCTCGAATATGATCCCTTCTATGCGCATGTATCCGTTCACTTGTTCCTGTGGAGCCAGGTACACCAGTCTTTCGACGGGTACCTTGTCTAAAAGGGTTCGAAAACACTATCCGCCGTGTCTGCGGAAAGGTGGTGGCTCTATAAGGATTGCGACAATCAAATACCTTGTTAAAACCGGTCATTCTAACACAACAAACGCCTCTGTCAAAGTAATCCACAAGGTAAAGAAAAACTAGCTGTCGAAAACAATACACTTTTGTCTCCTTTGCACTGCTGAAAGCCTTAATCATTCAGTTAGAAAAACCAGAGTTATGCATACAAAAGAAAATTATTCAACAACCCCTACTATCGTGGTAACAACTTTACTGATTTCTACTTACTTGATGTTAGTGCGCCTACTTTCCTAACCCCTTATAAATCTTGTATTTCTTCACAACTGTTACATAATTCCATATTTCTCTCCATTTCCACATGCATCGTGATTACAACTCACTCAGTAAATTATTCATCCTATTACGTAACCGTAGTGCTCTCATTAAATTTCTTTTGCGTATTGACTAATATTAACAACTATATCTATGACAACTCATCACTTCTGCTCTCTCTCTCATGAAAAATTGTATACAAATGCCATTGTACAGCTAAAGAAAATGAATTCGCGGAAAAGAGCCTCTTTGTTGTACTGTATTTTTCATCAAGATTAGTTTTGTCTACCATACGCAAAAGACAAACTAATGGAAAAAGGATGATTGTGTGAAACTATGTATAACTCACCAGATGGTCTTTTGAATGGAAATCTGGCACAGAATATGCAATATGCTGACTATCAGATATTGGAGTAGAAAAGTAATTCACTAATTCTTTGCCATCTGGTCCATTCCATATAAGCTGTTCATGATCATGACCACTGCTTTTACCCGGAACACAGCATATGAGTGTGACACGACCACCTTCAGTAACCAAGCGTCTTTGCTCCCCGCCGATAATTGAAATTTGGTCAGGATTAGAACATAGGGTTTTTGTATTAATGTGGAAAAATGTTTCCGATCTTTGGCATAAATAAACCAGAATCAATATTCGCAGTAGATTAATTTTTCTCATTTTAAAACCTGAAACAGAAAGTATTTATGAATCAGAAGGTTATGGTGTTTGGTTTTTGTCAGTTTAGTAAGAGAATGCAAGTCTGTCGTGCAGAAAGGTGTTGCCACATATGTGATTTAAACAAGCACATTAATAACCTGGTATTTCTTTCTTCTAAAAACCTATCACTGACTGAAAAAAAAACAGTTAGTACAGTGATGGCAATATAGGTGTTTTATTGTCAGTGAAAGTGAGAAAAATCTACTGAAACAAGTATTTTTAGCAAGAAGATAAAGCCACAAGTCTGTCTGATAAAAGAAATTAAATAAAGATCATTCATTCAAGTTCACAATTTTAGTGATAAAAGTCTCTTTGAGGAAGGCTGCATATGTTGCTGAGCTATTCCATTTGAGATAAATAACGAAAGCAAAATGAAATTGCATCTGTGCACTAAGCTAAACTCAGTAATCCAGTAAAGTATATATATGTATACATACTTCACTATATTTTGCGCAGTCTCATAAAAATGCACCCTCTAAAAGTTAAATAAAGTAGAAATGATCAGGACTTGAAACATTGTTCCTCAAAATTACTATACTATTAAGGGTAAATAACCTAACCGCTTGAAGTGTGCTAAATCCTATCAAGCGTATTTCTTGCAACTTTTTGATTAGCGATCTACCGGGCTTTTAAAATTCTTTCACTAGCGCTTGTATTTACCGGATGACTTTGACTTATAAGTTTTCACAAATACATCCAAGAGGCACTGTCAAAACAAGTAATCTAACTGTAAAACGAGAATTCGTCGAACATTTCTTATTTGCAGCTATAGTAAATGTTGTATGGCAATAGTAAATATCCCAAAAATGGGGACTCAAGCACGAGGTTGTGCCTGATGAATCAACGAGAAATGTCATCTCTTTTAATTTGTTTTAAAAGCAGGTTGCATTAAGCAGCAGAAATTCGGATTTAAAACTTCTATCCTGGAATTACTTTATTATTTTACATGTTAATATTGTATGGAAAACGGTCCATAGCATGAAGTTTTTATTTCTATATCATGAAAGTACTGCCATAGTAAACAGAGTTGATATTTTAATTGTTGTGGGTTTTACAAAAACCTTTCCTTATACGCTATAGTGACGTGAATGTCACTATACTTGAAAAATAATTTTACTTTCGAGAAGATTTTAAACTAGAGTCGAGAGTGAATTCAAGCAACCAGTTATCTCTGAAAATCAATTTCCTAAGATATCGGCATACTAAAACTGAGAAATACAGTCGGGAGGAAAAATATCACGTTATAATTGTAAAGGAGGAGATGGCACTATGAAAGCATGGAGAAGCAGATGATAATTTATAAAAATAGTCTATTCCAGGAATTTTACGATAAGAGATTCCTTAATCTTATAATTGTGAATTATAGACTGTCCCAAGATCAAAATCACTTCGGGAAGGAACACCGCAAAATGTTAAGTAAATTTGTCCATTGGCCTGGTTCAAGTGCCCATAAAAGCAAAGAACCCAAAATAAAAACAAAGTCATAAATTTTCTTTCCAAAAAGTGCGGACTATAAGTAATGAGTGCTTGGTAAAGATATTAATTAAGAATTAGCTGCATTTGTCTCTAGTGAAACGGTTGTTCTCTACTAGCTAAAAAATCCAAACAATGGGCAGATCACTTGAAAGTCTTTGGATTTAGGTGTTAGCATTGATAAAACTTCTTTATTAAAAAAAAATTTACTCGCTTATGTGAAATTACAAACTAATTGTTGAATCAGATACTAAGATCTTTTCTGGGATTTCATATGAATCAGTGAAATACACCTAGTATCGGAGAAAACAGTAGACAAGTAATACATAGTCCCGTGGATATTAGCTAACTATTTATTGAATGGAAAAAGTATTTATGTCGGGAACGCTTGATCGTTTCTGACATGTTAACAAACAATCCGTTACTGAGTTTAATGACAAAATCAGTTGCTAAGAAAATAAAAAGATTGGAGGGAATGAAAAAATCCAGATGACATACAAGAAAATTCTCAACAAAAATTGCAATGAAAATGACACACTTCAAATTACCGAAGCTTTTGTGAGTGCATTCATGAAAACATTTGATGAAGTTAAACAAATTACGTCTCAGACTCAAGATAGAGGCTTAAGGAGGATATCTTACTTATAATAAGAATCATTCAGCTAAATAAATGAGATATGTCTTCATTTTTGTATTTAGCCTACACCGCCTATTGTTTCACGAGTGCCTAAGTTTTATACATAGCATAGAAATTGGTTAATTGTTTTCGTTTTTTCGTGGGGAGGTAATGATTCCTCATTTACTTTAGTTTCTTACCTATTTGTTTGCGCAAATAGCCCTCCGGAACTTTCGCAGGCCCTGAAGTTTCAGGTGGAAATAGTTGTGTTTGTAGGCCGTTTTTTTCGACGTGTTCCAAGGCCGTGGCACTCACGCAAAGAATGAGATTGGAATGAAAGATGATATTATTAGTAGTGTATATATGGATCACGATTTATCGGGAAGAAAAATAAGGTGAAAACGATAAAACAGGCGAAAAGAGATTGAACAGAAGGGCGAAGTACATAGTAGTTACATTCAAATTTGTTCGGTTGTACACAGTCCGTTTCTTGCTGCGTGATGATTTATTCCTCGCTTATAGCTTTATGCTGACAGCACAGTGGCCTCAACTAATGGAAAAACACTCCGGAAACAGATTACTCAATTTGAAAACAAACTGGTCCACACTTGGCTGCTTTTTCTCTGGTGAGCCATCTTGCATAGGTTGCTAAAAGTAAGATTGTCTAATGCAAAGACATGATTCACTTGTTTAAGTGATTCTGGTTATCTCTGTACTGCTGACCAGCAACAATTTGATTCCTAAAATGGCGGCAGCCACTTGTGAGAAAACTTGATTTCTTTAGTGTCGCTTTACAGGCAGGCTCATTCTGAAGGCCGGCACTTAAGTTCCAAAACTGCTTTTTTCTGTAGTTTTCATGAATACCAACAGTTGCTTCCTCTTTCCATATGTTCCGATGTCCTGCTTATATCGCTGAACCACCGAATTTTTTCACGAATCCAAGTTTATCATTTTTTCTGCACTTCATTTTGTCTTATCCATCAGAGAGTTTCATGAACCTTCGCCTGCTCTCACGCATATTTTCGAGAGGCTTCAAACCACTTTTTGAAGACAAAGTAAGAAAACCATCGCGGAGTAATGAAGCAATCTCTAGACAAAACGATATTGGGTAACTCCAACATTTGTCGACCCAAGTAAAGGGGTATGAATACCTTGACCAATCAACCAGGTGAGCCCGTAGTAAATCACGTAATTTAAAAGACTCGTTTAGGCGCCAAAGCAAGCGTTAAAAGTAGCTGTTAAGGGCAACTTTCTCGTGTTTATCCCAGCAAAACCTCCTGATTTATTGTTGTTGCCTTCAGTGATTGTCCAGACGTATTTCTGTGCATAAATTCATATGGATAACGACACAGCATTCCGCTTTATGTAACAATCACTGCTCGATAGCACCCATTAACATGAAATAGCAAACACATTTTGTCGGACAGATTTCCTGTAAGCAGAGGCTTGACATCTTTACACATATCCATCAACAGCTGCTGCATACCTCTGTAGAAACCTTACTCCTCACCGCCTACAAATTTCGCATAAGCCTGTTGTCCCGACAGTACTCAAATGCAACCTACTTTGGGGTTCTAAATCGTAATTCGTGAATTTCATCTATATTTCTATCTTTTCACTGGGTCGATCGGGTTGTTTTATTACGGTCATTAAGTTAGTTTACTTGTTTCACCATCGTTTGGAGTAACTTGATATGGTTATGAGCAATAATTTGTGCTCGAAACGTCATCAGTTAATATTACTGTGTAACACTTTGTGACTTATCAAAATAAAATCTTATAAATTATGGAGTTATACTCTACCACAATGACTAAGTTTTGTACTAATATCGTTTGAGGTTTCCTAATAAAGCTTGAAGTGATGCAAAGTAATGCTGATGCTGTTATTTTAAACTCTTATGATTCATTGGAAGTTTTTCTCGGCTAAAAGTGAACGTAATAATCAAAGCAATTGATCAGCCGAAGAGATGGATTTATCGTCAGGCTTTACAATTATACGTATGTGATTCTTTAGTGACAATGGGAACCGCGAGAAAATAGATAGTTTCACACCTTAAAAAATAGTTCGAAATACGTATAAATTTCCGCGGGGTAATGAAATAGCAGGCGTTCAAGGAATGAGTGCAACAAGGTGTCAGTCACGATAGGAAGACATTGAAAAATATGTCGAATTAAATAAATCAAGGTGTTAAAAGGGAGAATACCGTAGATTTTCGAAAGTGAAATTAAAACCGAAAATCAAGATAAGGTGTGATCACTGACTATCCCCTTATCTATTCGCAGTGAGTGTCACCCCCAAATGGAAAGCGATTCCACGAAAACCTACTACGTATGGTTGTTGACCTGTAAAGCCAAAAATCTCCTGGCGGTACGTTCGAAATTGGTGACATTTTTACACGTGTTTGCTCTGAAATTTATTTACTGCTTATTGTCATATAATTCTTGAAATTATGGTCCAAATCTCTAAAAAACGTGTTCGTAGAAACACAATTGTTTTAGATAGTGGCTCAAATTCGGTTATAACTGCATTACCGCCTGGTAATACAGTATCAACTACTAGCTCTCAAAATGGTTTGAGTGCAGATCTCACTCCTGTGATACAGGTGAAAGATTTTCCGTTAGAGAACTCTGAGTTCTGTAAACTAAACCTCCTTTTGAAAGATATGCAGAGGCAAGTAAGTGAAATTCAGAAAAAATTAGATCAGTTTGATAGTATGTCACTGCCATTCTCAAATACGACGGAGAGCCGTTCTGATAATGGCCATGTCAGTCTCGTCTCATAAACCGTTAATGCCCAGCTCTCGCTACGCTCGGGCCCACGCTGTTCCTTTGAGTTTCAGAAACGCTTAGTAATAACGGACGCAAAAACCAAAACACCGATCTGCTGCTTGTTATTTCTTTATTGTTACACCAACATATAAAAGGAATAAACGAACTAAGCAACTAAGGTCTGAAAACTAATATTACAATAATAAATCTCTGTATTACTTCTGACGATGTTTCACTCTTCTTTCTGAACAGCGACCGATGAGACGATGACTGTCGTATTGATGCCTCCGCGAAAATTAGGGAAGTTGATTTTGAGCAAACAACCAAGAATCGATCGTTCAATCTTCAACTCCATTGACACTCCCCGGCAAAAAAGGGATCCAACCCTTTTTTCCTTCACGACCAATGCACGTCGACTTGGATGCCATTGCGAGAACCTGGGTCACACGGACAGAGCTGAAATGGAAAACAAACAGAAAAGCCAACACACCACAAGCATACTCACAGCACAATCTCACACATCGCTGACGACCTGCGCCTCCAGACAGAGACCTCCTCTTGACATCTTGCAACACAATCGCCGCTTGCTAGAATGACTCTTGCAGAATGCAATGTGACCATAGCACCACCTCACGATACTCTACGCACATCCCAATCTACTCACTACCAATTACCACTGAAATCGCTTGTCACTCATTCTGCCTCAGTTCTAGTAACGGTGACGCATGCGAGCCTCAGTCGTTTACACTCTTTCTCCCCGGCGTGTCGGACCGCAGCTAATCATTATCTCCGTGTGCATTTCATTCTCAGCAATAGCCTAGCCTCCCTGGCGTATACGACCCATCTGCTGTCCTTAACATCAATCAATTCATTCACGGATGTAGAAGAGTGGACACAACATTGGAAGTAATCACGACGAAAATTTTAACAAAATTACGCAATAACAACAAGATACGAAAACAACAAGTAAACACAATGAATCCAAAAAACACCAATTGATATGACACACCACACATATATACAAATAGTACAAATAACCTCGCGGATCATGTCTTGGTGGAATTACTTTGAAGAATTGCAGGACTTACACCAGTACGCCTGCAACCCTTCACAGGTTGACGATTGTAAGTTGTGGAATGTCCAGACACAAACAAGATTAACCAACAATTACATCAATTGGAACTCACACAACTATTTAACACAAACATATGTACAATCAATACATCAAATGTTGTGGATTCTGACACGACAAACTACCCTTGAAGAACTGTAGGACTTACAGCAGTACGCCTACATTCCTTCTCAGGTTGATGATCCAAGTGGAAGTCGTCCGGACACAAACAGAATTACCAACAGCTAGATGACAGATGATATTAATTCAGTATATACAATATGAACATATGTACAAGATCATACACCAAGCACATTGGACTGCTCATTGATGCGCTACCCTTTGAAGAACTGTAGGACTTACACCAGTACGCCTACAACCCTTCTCAGGTTGACGCCCTAGGTTGGAAAATCGTCGCAGAGTTCATTTGCTAACTTCCTTCTATCAGCTATATCCTCAAATCTGAACGGCAACACGCCCATGTCATTGTATCGTAGAATATAGATGACGAACAAACACACGACATATCTCATCAACCAAGTGTAGAAACAGAGTAATTTACACCAAAGATAATAACATTCAATTAGTAACTTGAAACTAGAAATGCCTTTATTCATGCAAGTCAATTTAACAATTACTCTCTCGTTTACACTTGGCTTATCCTCACTACACTGAGCAATATCTTTCGTCTTTTCAAACGCACCAATACTATCATAGTCATTGCACAAGATACTTGAGTTGATGGGCATCTGTTTCATTGTGGATGAAAACACCAACGATGACTGAGTGACACAAGGTGATGAAGTTAGCGGTGGATCAGAAGCTGTTCTTGTTCGGCTTTCAGATAGTTGTCCAACTGCAAGATTACCACCACTGCTGTCTTTCACTACTAGTTCGGGTTTAGCACTATCATCTGATGATAGGTGGGCTACACGCTGATCAATTACACTGACTGTCTCACAAGTATGCACATCTTCTGGAACTGCATCTGCGTTCAATTCTACTTCACGTTGTAGTTGTACAGAACCTTTATTTAACTTAGCAGTAGTAGGCATATCCCTCATCTCATCATGATCAACCAAAGACAAATCTGCACTATCATGATCATTACCACAAATATTCAATTTACCGTCAACTTCATCATTTTCAAACTCTTTAATAACAGAAGTAGACAATTTTGTTTCCTCATCAAAAATCATTAAAGGTTTTATATCTTCACTCTGACTAGTTATACCTTGTAAACTTGTAGGGTCAGAACTGCACTCTGAAGCAGCAACTCTATTCTGTGACACTCTATTCAACAACGGCTTACCAGTTGCAACTACAGACTTCTTGACCGCACCGTTATCGTTGCACAATTCGGAGTCAGGCCCGGAGTTTACATTTAGCTTATCACTGAACTTGCTCACTGGTTCACAGCTCACCTTTGTATGCACCTCTTGCAAACGAGTACAACACAACCGTGTTTGTCTTGCATCTTGTAACTTATCTGTTGAGGATGTACTACGAAACCTGTTACACTCACTAGATTTATATGCATTACTAGACATCATCGAGCCTTCTCGATATCCACCTCTCTGAGGCTTATTCGTCATCAATGAGTGCGTTTTACCCTCAGACTGCTCTATTCTATGGGTGAGATTTAACAGACTGGCGAACTTGCTCATAGATTCATTGACACTAGTATTTACCAGTTTCAGGATATCATCAAACTTTGGCTCGATACCCTCATCCTCCATACGGGAGCTTATCTTCACCCACTTCCTTTGCAGTCGAGTAGGCAGACGTCTTGCTATTACTTCTAGTATAAAACTCGAGTTGAGGTCACTCACGCGATTCATCGAAATCATTCCATTCTTGTAAATTAGCAAATTATCCAAAAACTCAGTGAGTGCCTGAGAGTCATCCTGTAATTGACCACCATTACCCTTAACAGCCTCGAATAATTTCCCTGCAATCATCGAAGGTCTTCCAAACCTTTGACGTAATATGCTCATAGCCTCATCGTAGCCCTCTTTTGGCTTCATAAACTTACAACACTGTATAGCTCTTGCAGCATCTCCAGTGCAATATCTCATCAAATACATTAACTTCATTTCATCAGTTAATAGAAAACTACTCAGCATGATCTCAAACTCCTTTACAAATTGTAAATAATCGGCCGGGTTTCCATCAAAACACCGTGGTTCAAATTTAGGGAGTTTGATGTTCCTATCATCCCTGAACGGCGAAACAGTAACATCAACCATGTCATGCTTAACATCAGACACATCGTTACAATTAACAGACAAGTCAACATGACTTACTTTCCTGTTTGCATCCAAGACACTCTGTCCCTTCTTTGACCCAGGCATTGTTGAACTTGACCAAATTCCAAAAAAGTTCCAGATATTGCTTGTTCAAAGAGGACTTGACCGGCACCAGGAGAAATGAACGGCGACTATCCAAACTTTCACCAACTGTTTGAATCCGCCAGATCTGTTTCCATCGTCAGAAACTGTCAATCACGTCTCATAAACCGTTAATGCCCAGCTCTCGCTACGCTCGGGCCCACGCTGTTCCTTTGAGTTTCAGAAACGCTTAGTAATAACGGACGCAAAAACCAAAACACCGATCTGCTGCTTGTTATTTCTTTATTGTTACACCAACATATAAAAGGAATAAACGAACTAAGCAACTAAGGTCTGAAAACTAATATTACAATAATAAATCTCTGTATTACTTCTGACGATGTTTCACTCTTCTTTCTGAACAGCGACCGATGAGACGATGACTGTCGTATTGATGCCTCCGCGAAAATTAGGGAAGTTGATTTTGAGCAAACAACCAAGAATCGATCGTTCAATCTTCAACTCCATTGACAGGCCAGGTTAAGTGTTTACTGGATGTAACTCAAAATAAGCTTTTGAATTTAGACCCAATAGCCTGTCTTTTAGAAAGGCATCCTAAAATATCTCCAGACAACCTAAATAAAGCTGAAAATCTGATTGACTGCTTGGCTACGGAGGTGATGAAGCGTATAACCTCTTCTCACCAAGCTATAGTTTACAACGTCCCAGATTCTCTGCCCCTGAAAACTGTAAGACACAAAATCCTGATTTGTTGCGGCATGGCTAGTGTTCCATGTGAATGCAAACGACTTCGTAAAAAGTCTAACCAGGCTAATTGCCCAATCATTTTTAAATTCAGTAATTCCCTTGATGCTAGTAAGTTTACTAAATGTCAGGATCACTTAAGACTGAATAGCAGTTATAAGTCTATAACCGTAGCTCAGGATAAAACACCGTGTCAGCGCAGAATAATGCGTAGTAATAACCTGGTCACCTCCTCTAGCTTTGATTTACCAAATAAGGATCGTGCACAGCAACAGACACCTAGTGCTGAAACTAGCATTCAGCAAACTACACAACAACCACACCTGCCAATGGAACTAGGAACTGATTTAGATACCAGTACCCCTGTAAACAAAGCCTCATCGAAAGATGTTAAAATGACTAGAACTTCTGCAAGTTGTTCTAAGAAATTTCCCCCCAAACGTAGTAACCTCACCACGATGAACAAATTTCGCAGGGTTGAGACTAATGATGGGGAAGAATACTTTGTATTCAATAAGCCTGCTGAGAGTAAGAATGCCAACAAACCATCACTTGTTACGAAAAACTCCTCTCGAAACATAAGTATATCTGGAGGTGTTCCGCATGCTCCACCTTATAGAAAGTCAGGCTCCAAGACTCCTAAAGTCTTGCAGCCAAAGCACCTTCCTTCACAATTCCCTTTAAGTTATAAAAACAACCCGAAGGTGTATACCGGTATGACGAATAGCAGTTGGATGGGTAGACCTTTGATGCTATGCCTTTTAACCGTCAACCTAGGCCCAACCTGTACTACCCTTATATCCAGGAACACATGGTAAATTTTCCAGGTGTCCCGAATCACTGGTACGACCCATGGCACCTAGGACCACCTCATTGCACACCAACTCCGATGTGCAGACACCCAGTCCGACCTCCTTTTCATTCATAAATTCTTGCGGTGCTGACGCACAAATAGATTTAGGTTATGGTGACATTTTAAGCCAGTTTGTAGTATCCCGTGACTTATTCACGATATTGCTAATTAATGCACGTTCCTTAATCAATAAGATATCTGAACTAAGGACATTATTATTAGTCGCCAAGCCTACTGTAGCTCTGATTACTGAGTCATGGTGCTCATCCTCTGTACTTGATGTGCATATAGGTATCGATGATTACACTGTACACCGTGCAAACAGAGATTGCAAGCGTGGTGGAGGATGTCTCATATATATACATAGCTCATTTGTAGTCAGTAAGGTGGAAGATGAAACAATGAATAATGTACCTGACTCACTCTGGGTTGTCTTACATGGAGATAAGTACAAACTTCTCATAGGCTGTGTTTATCGAGCACCAAGCTCAACAAAAGAAACTGATGCGTTATTAGCTAAATCGTTTGCACACGCATCCTCGTTTAGTGCTAATTACAAAATAATTGCAGGGGACTTCAATCTTCCAGAAGTCAATTGGCTAACTAGTTCCGGCCCCCAACGCTTCGACGAATTACTTGCCACTATAGACTGTTATGGATGGCAACAACACGTCCAGACACCTACTCGTGGTGACAACATGTTGGACCTTGTTTTTTGTCATGACACAATCCCAGTATCCACGTATGTTGGTAATCGATTTTCCAGTAGTGACCATAGAATGGTACTCTGCTCTCTGCCTTTCTCACCACTAAATACAGGAAACAAACAAGACTCAGGAAGCACAATATGTCGTAGTTACAAATATACAGACTGGGGATTAGTCCAAGAACTTATTCGACTCTGTCAATGGGATGACTATTTTACCACTGACTCCCTGGAGGCCTTAGTAACCCTGTTTTACAGGAATGTTACCCTTTGTCTAGATACAGTTGCTCCAAAGAAAATAGTGAAATTAAGTAGACACCGAACTGAATATATTCCAAGGGCACACCGTAATAAGTTAAGGAAGCTGAAGAAACAGTACTATTCCACTAAGGACATATCACTATTGCTCTCAATCCACGAGTCTCTTGAATCTATCAAGCGCCTACGCTCTCAAAAGGACCTCGACGAAGAGTTAACGGCACTTGAAAGTACCTCCAAAGTTTATAACTTAACGGCACTTCTTAAAAAACGAATGCAGTCGGCGAGGGAAATCCCATACTTACTTCACGACAAAGTAATCTACAATGAACCTGCCACTATCTGTGAACTTTCAGTGATTGGTTTGCAAACTTTAGTTTAGAAACACATATGCCTGGTGAAACCGCCCCCCTTACTATCTCTTCCCTTGAAAGCATTGTGTTCACTAATCAGTTAATAGTACAAGCAATTAAAAGCCTTAAACCTTCCACTAGTACGGGACCGGATGGCCTCGCTTCGATAATTTTCAAAAACAGTGGGTGTGATATACCCTGTTACTTCTTAAATTCTTCTCAATATCTATGGACACTGGCACTTACCCTAGTGAGTGGAAAACTAGCTTCATAATTCCACATTACAAATCTGGTGATAGGGCAAACGTCCGCAATTACAGACCCATAAATATAACCCCAGTTATCTCACGAATCATGGAGAAAGTTGTAAAGGATCAATTGTCAGACTACCTAATTAGGGAAGATCTTGTTACAAGGTCTCAACACGGATTTCTCAAAAATAGATCCTGCGTTACTTGCCACTTCGACTTTTTCAACTGCATCACTAGTAGTCGCGAAGCACGTAAGCTAGTCGTTGTTCTCTACTTCGATATATCTAGGGCATTTGACATGGTATCTCACAGTATTCTCTTTGAGAAGCTGTACTCTTGTGGAATTCGCAACCCATTACTGAACTGGTTAAAATCATTTCTAAGCAACAGGGTACAAATAACCAAAGTTGGATCTGTATTGTCTCATCCTAGGCAGATCTCAAGTGGGGTCGTGCAAGGTAGTGTCCTAGGTCCACTTTTATTCACAGTCTACATTAACAGCATTTGCAAGTGCTTCACCTCAGGTAAACCATTCCTATATGCTGACGACCTCAAAGTCGTCTACTCCTGCTACACTCATGAATTAAGCGATATGGTTACTAAAATACATCTTGAACTAAGTAGTCTCGCAACATGGTGTGCTGAATCCTGTCTAAATTTTAACATTGACAAATGCGGCTGGATTTGTATCGGCAACAGTAACCTTGATCTAACTCTTGAAATAAATGGGCGAAAACTAGCTAAGCTCAACTCAGTCGTAGATCTCGGTATTAGATACTCTAGTAACCTAACGTTCGCTGAACAGACTGATTATGCCAGACGTAAAACGCGAAGGCTGATAGGATGCATAACACGCAATTTCTTTTGTTGTGAAACTAGGGTTTTATTATACAAAGTATGTGTCCGACCTATCTTAGAATACTGCCCGTTTATTCTTAGCGGACTAAGACAAAATGACAAGCTTAAATTAGAGGGAGTGCAACGGCAGTTTACCTCAAGAACTCTTGGTTTAGAAAGTGGTCTGGAATACCATGAGCGATGCGAAGACTAAGATTAGAACCCCTCTGGAAAAGACGCCTTAAGCTAAACCTTATCTTTTACTATAAGCTAACTAATCTTCTCTTGCATTCCTCCGAGCCAATAACTAAACCTACCGCTGTCATCAGTTACAATCTTAGAAATCATCACAACCTAGCTGCTATGGAGCACTGTCAGACTTACGTGCGGTACAACTTCTTCTTAAATAAGTTTTCAGTCATTTGGAATAGACTACCAGCTAATGTGCGCGATGCAAACACACTTCCAGTGTTCATCTCCTCAGTCACCAGACTGCTCAAAGATGACAATGCACTTTTGCGCCTGACTCTTACACCTTTTTCACCCTACATAGATATTTTAAGTTCTTTAAACGTGTAGTTACAACAAACTACAATTATAAATTTTAATATTATTGGAACTAGATGATTAACATTTCTACACAGGACAGTAATATTAGTTTACACATAATATAAAAGTTAGCATAACGGGACTAGTTAGTTTGTGTACCAAAATAACCACAGTTACTAAACAGAATATATATGTATATATTTATTAATCACTCCTTAAGGACTCCCGTTGCTTTCTTTTGCGTTGCTGTTGTTTGTCTTCTTTTTTCTCTCACCATTTCAGCTTCCATTTGACTTTTTGAATGAGAATGAATAATGTGGATATTTGACCATTTACAATGACAAATGATCTGCAAACATTATTGGTCCCGTATCTTTCAGTTGCCTGGTTAATAACGAATTAACTTTCTCCACGACGCAACCTGGATTACATTTGTGGAATATACTCTTATACCAATGGAAAAGTATCTATTTGTAATACAACGTCACGATTGTAGCTTATAACATAACTGATCGTATCTGTAAAAATAGCTTCCTTATTACCCAATTTGGATATAAATCAAATCAAAAATAAGATTCGGATTTGTACACACCCAAGTTATATTGAGGAATTACTTCAAGCTTTATTTTTTCCCAAGTATTTTTAATCCATCCAAAACTTACTTGGGTTTTTTTGTTAATGCGAAGTTAATATTCCTATATTTCATGATGTGCTCCATTGAATGACTGGTTATCATATTGTTCCCACAGACCTAAGACAAAAACGCCAGCAACCATGTAACTTAACCATAAACCAAATTTATGAAATTTATATAATGCTTATCCATGCCTGTATATTTGGTGTGTCCTACACAAGTAGGAAAAAATGTGTATTTTATTAAAACATTATTATTAATTATGATTGCTAATCGTATATGTAATTTATCATATTGATGATGCCTGTAAACTGGCGTCTCTCATGTACAAAATGAGAATATACTATTATTATTTAAAAAAATATGTCGAATTAAATAAATCAAGGTGTTAAAAGGGAGAATACCGTAGATTTTCGAAAGTGAAATTAAAACCGAAAATCAAGATAAGGTGTGATCACTGACTATCCCCTTATCTATTCGCAGTGAGTGTCACCCCCAAATGGAAAGCGATTCCACGAAAACCTACTGCGTATGGTTGTTGACCTATAAAGCCATGCAAGAAATATAAGTGGCAAGTGGCTTATAATCTTATCACAGATCAAATAGAAGCATGTAGGTTTGACTACCACATGGTTTTATGTACTCGGATTTGCGTGTCATTTTAAGCCTGTAGTGACCTGACTGAAAGTTGGTGTCGGCTTATGAGGAGGTAATGTAAATAGCTCGCTAAATTCTGCCAGAATGGTATGAAATACACTGTGAAATAGCAAGTTCATCGTCCTGATATCTGAGGAGATATAATAGCTCGAAAAGTTTTCGAGGGACTGCATGGCTATAACTTTTATGGATATCGTTTCACAAAGAGCTAATACTTTCAGATTAATGCAGTGGTTCGGTGTAAGTTTTTCTGAGATGGTTTCCGAATATCGGAATCGGATTTAGGTACATTTGAATTCCAGTGGAGTGGATTACATTGAATACATTATTTTACCTGGTGTGAGTTTAATAGCTTCTATAGACGCATGAACAGTATGAGAGGGTAAATTTCCGCACCTACTGAATTTAGGTGTGAATCAACCATTTTAGCACTGGAAGAATGCACTGGCCGCAAATATAGAGGATTAATATTATGTGACAGTGGCAGTGAGGGACCATTTCCGATACCGCCACAGTAAAAACGTGCCAAGCACGCTCTTTATCTCATCGTAAAATGACAAGGAGTACGGTAAGTTCTGCAGCTAAGAAAATTAGACAACTTATTAATATCAATTATTGTCCCCTTGGCTTCCAAGTGGAACATAGGGCTTCAACAACACAACTCCACTTTGTCCTATTTTCTGCCATCCTCTTCAGCTTGGTCCAGGATTGCACACAATCTCTCATCTCTTCCTCACGCAATCTCCTCCAAGTCACACTGGGACGACTCACTCATCGCTTCCCATTTGGGTTCCACTTGAATGATCGCAAAGCATGCGATGTAATTTGACAGCCTCCTCAGCGTATATGCAATCCATCTATATTTTCCCCTACATATTTGTTGAGTGATCGGCTCTCGGTCGATTTGTTTCCACACTTTTTCGTTACTGATTCTTTCCGTTCACTTAATCCTCAATATAGCGACAGCGAAGACAACTGTTGATGCAAATCTACTACCTGTAAATCCTTTTCGTGACACACAGTGTAAGTTTTTCACCAGTATAGAGGCACTAAGTGACTTGACATTGCTGTTGAAAATGCTAACATCGTTGTTTATGCTGGCTGAGCGAAGCATATCTCGCCTTTCCGATTCTGACTGACTTTGACGTATTCATCTGTATCGACTGTTTGTAGTCGAAACTATGCTTCCTACATAAGTGAAGGAGGTAAACTCTGTTAAATCTCTCCCGCTGATGGTGACCGGCGCTGGCTGTTGTTGTTGTTTTGTTATCCTCATCATCTTCGTCTTCTCTGTTTTCACCTACAGCACTGTCTTCGTTGTCAGCCTCTTCAGCCAGTTTGTCGCTTTTCGCCTGCAAGTCTTCGAGTTTGTGTGACATTAGATATATATCATCTTCGAGATCTAGATCTTCTAGACTCTTCTTATCGGTGGTTCAGCGCATTCCTGTCTCCTAGCTCCCTATGCATAGTCTCACGCATAATTCTGTCCACCACAGTAAGGAATATCACCCGTGATAATAGCCAGACAGCACAGTCCTACACTTGTATGCATTTCGAACGCCTCGCTAAGTTTCTACTTGTGAATCACTCGACAAGTGGCAGGCATTGCCAGATAATTAGTTGTTGAATGAGGTTGATAAAGACATGGGCACTGCGCCGTAGCGTTGAAGGAGTTTCCAAATTACTTCTCAATCAACACTGTCTGTCCAAAGCTTTTTTGAAGTCGATGAAGTTGAAGCAGAGGTTTGATTGACATTCTATGCTATGTTCAATGACGATGAGTAGAGTTTTAATTTGATCAGCATTGCTTTTCCTGAATCCAGATTGTTCCCGTGAGACAGCTTGACAGGGTAGCCTTTCTTACAGTCTGTAGGTACCTTTCCTTCTTTCCAAACCTGTTGCAGTAATGAGCACATCTGCAGCAGCCTTTGGGTCTGTTTTCAGTGCTTCCAGGGGAATTCTGTTAGACTCTCCGTGCTGTTGGATGTGTTTCTGGGAGGGTTTCATGTGATAGTCGGTTCAAGAGTCCTTTGAAGTGATCAGCCCATTGTTTTATTTGTTTCTGCTTTTTAGTAATCAGGTTCCCTTGAACATCTTTCATTGGTTTCATCATTTCGGTTGATCTCTTCCCGGATAGAGATTTGGCTATATGAGATAATGTCCTGAAGTCTCTCTCACCTGCTGCCTGTTCTACTTCACTTGCCACTGTGAAGTAGAATTGTCGTTTGTCTTTTCTAGCACTCTTCTTCACTTCCTTATTCAGTGTAGTGTACATTGAAGTCATCTTCTCCTTCTCTTGTACAACTTTACATTGGGTCTTCTCCTTCACCATCCCTCTCTCCTCGATTAGATTCAAAGTATCTATTGAGAGATATTCCTTGCCTTGTCTCTTCGTTCCTCCCAGAACAGTTGCACACATTTCCTCGAATGTTGCCTTCAGAGAGTTCCAATGTTCTTCCACTCAGGTGACCTCAGTTTTGCCACGTACTGTGTCTGACTTTGCTGTTATCTGATCTGTAGCTAAGGCATCCATTGTAGTTTTGTCCTTCAGATTCTGAATGCTGAACCTGCATTGTAGCCTGTCTGCATTTGTTTTCATGGATTTCAGCTCCACCTTGATGGTTCCTTGAACTAGGCGATGATCTTTGTGTGTCGGTGGCACAATGGTTAGGACTCTCGCCGACCATGCACATGGTCCGGGGTTCGAGCCCCCGCCGACGCACATCTGATATCTATGGTTAGCCTGCAAAATTTGGGCTACCGATATCCACGCTGAAAATTCCATACTTGTACCAAAAATACAGTGTGGAATCAAGCTGTAATCAAAAATCAAAAATATCTTCTCCGCTTCTCGACTGTGTGCCCGACAGACTGGCTGCGTCTCCACTTCCTTCATCAGTATTGAAATGAAATCTATTTGGTTTGTGTTATGTCTGTCAGGCGAAATCCATGTTGCTTTGTGTATATCCTTGTGTTTGTACACGCCACCTCCGCTCACCAAATAATTAAGAGCGCAGAAGTCTGCTAATAATTCTCCATTCCCATTCATTTCTCGGAGAGCCTGTCGGCCCATGATGGGTTCTCTTCCCGTATTATCTTCTCCCGGTGTGGCTTGCATTCATATTGCCCATGGAGATTTTGCTGTCACCATTTGGGATGTTGTCCATTACTGTTTGCAGTTGTCTGTGAAAATCTTCCTTCTTCTCTTGCTCCGAGTTGTTTGTAGCATTGCACGTAAAACTGGATAATTGTAACCTTCCTTCCTTCCTTTTGAGTTGAATCTCGCTGTCGCGATCCTAGATGATATTGGTTCCCACTAAATTAGGGATCTAGCTGCCACTGGTGACATTGTAATAGCCACTCGGTGTGGTTGTAGCTGTCGTCTGGGTGGCCAGATTAGATAACTAACTCTTCAGTTGACTATTTTGACAATCCGCTTCCATTCCATCTGCTCGCGCAGATTTTCAGAACTTGTATGCTATATCTTCGCATTTCTTTGGCTACCTAGGCAGCCTTTCCGGTTGGCTTTGTACATTGTACGGATATTTCATGTCCCCATTCATGTTTTGCTTTCATCGAGAGAAGACACCTCGGCTGACTGACTCTCTGAAGGCAGGTTTCCCTGGCCCGCATCATTTCACCTCTCCGATTCGAGCGGAGAATAAGATTGTTGTTATTTGAAGTTCTTGTAATTTTAATATATTTTCTGTGCGCTGCAGATTCTGTAGCGGTTTCATAGGTTTAGTGGTGTGGAGTAGCTAGCCACATGCCCAGCCCTCGCACTCTATCTGGTCTTGGGATTGGCTACAAAACTAGAAAGCCACATAACTATGCGAGGTTGGTAAACGATTCAACATCCAATAATATCAGTGAACAATGACATTGTGGGAAATCCGTTGATGTTAATTAGTTTCATCATTTATCTATCAGAAAAGTCAGACTTCGAATTGTTTAGTACTTATGGAGAATAAGGGAATTTCTGAAGTATGCGGAAGAAACTGTCAGTGTTCAGCTGTTACTACGCTGGACCTCACGCTGTCCCTGGAAGACTTTCAGATAAAATTTGTAATAACCAACGTGAAATACCAGAACACAGGTTGTCGACTCGAGAATGCTATAATCTTACGCTAATATGTAACCAACAAGAAGTTCATTACACACAAGGTCTGAGAATAAATGTTATAACAATAAATCACAATAATAATTCTCATAGTTTTCCGTCTTTATCTGAAGAGCGAACGATGAGACGATGACTGCCGTATTGATGACTCCATCGAAAATTATGGAGCAGTTGGATTTGAGCAAACAACCATGAATTGATCGTTCAATCATCAACTAAATTGAAACACATATTTCGTACAGTATTTGTTTCGTATTGACTAGTCAAAACCAAATGATTGATCGTTCAAACTACGAAGAGTGTTTCGGGACCAAAATCGCATTTCGATGATGATTGCTTAGGTAGCTGGGAATCATGCATGAACAAATTAAGTAACGTATCTACACAAATCATTTTATGGTGGATATTTCCTCAAAATTATCAGTATCCACCAATCGGCAATGGACGCTAACCTTCATTGTCTAAGTCGACTCGTTTGGTTGAAGGCTTCTGACAAGCACCCACGCTATTGGACACGCTGTCGTGTGGGAAATAACTCCTTGGTCAAATAGCTCAGCTTAACAGCGTGAAGTAAAATCTCGCCGTGTTACACAGGCCACAGGAGGCTGTGCAGCTTACGACTTAGTTTTTCCGGGAAGCTAAAGGACGCGCGCTTTTCGACTATTACGCTACATTTTGGTCATAAATAAAATATCTTATTACTCTAAAATTTTATGCAAAGTGTTTGCGGAAATTATCACAATTATTAACCTTTCGAACACTGAATCCAAAAAATACAATCTTATTGACAGATAATACACATAACTCACTGTTTGGATTTGTGGAATTTTTAAACATAAACACATCTATAATTGTATATATTGTTGGATTTATATGTTCAAGTTGCTCCAAGTCAGTGAGTTTATGGTTAAGATATCATTTTAGTTATATGTACTGAACTATATTGCATGTTGTCTTATTGTATAGTTGCCGTCGCTTTTTGCCCTTTTTTCTGTGAACTGTTTCCTTTGTTGACGTTGTTCTCATTGTTTGTCCGTTATTTTCTGATTTTGAGGGGAGCAACCCAAAAAGTTGCTTCTCTCTAAACTTTTACTCAATGTAATCATTCTTTTCTCAGGCGTGAGGCTAGCAACCCCACCCTGTAAACAAAAATTGCTACAGAACTTCAGTATGCTGAACCTCCTTGCACCAAAAGAAAAAGTCTGTGTAGGAACATGGAACGTTCGAACTATGTACGAGACTGGAAAAGCTGCCCAGATCGCCAACGAGATGAAAAGATACGGAATACAAGTGCTGGGAATATGTGAGAGCAGATGGAATGGGAGTGGACTCACCAAATTGTCAACAGGTGAGTCAGTGATCTACTCCGGTCACCCAGAAGATAACCACACGCACACCGAGGGCGTGGCTATCATGATGTCACCAACGGCAACGAAAGCCCTGATACAATGGGAGGCGATTTCGTCCAGGATAATGACCGCCAGGTTCAACTCCAAAGGAAGGAAAGTGTCAATCATACAATGTTATGCACCCACAAACAACGCAGACCTCGAGAAGAAAGAAGAATTCTACAGGCAACTACAGGCAACAATGGACAATACTCCAGCTGGCGACATGAAAATACTAATGGGAGACATGAACGCCAAACTGGGACCAGACAATACGGGAAGGGAACTCATCATGGGTAGAGAAGCTCTAGGAGAAATGAATGAAAACGGAGAACTCTTCGCCGACTTCTGCGCCTTCAACGAACTGGTGATTGGTGGCAGTGTATACAAGCACAAAGATATCCACAAGGCTACATGGGTGTCACCAGACGGGCAAACCAAAAACCAAATCGACTTCATCTCAATCTCAAGGAAGTGGAGGCGCAGCCTACTGGACACAAAAGCAAGAAGAGGAGCAGACGTTGGCTCAGACCACTATCTCGTACAAGGGACAATCCAAATCAAATTAAAAGCTTTCAGGGAATCAGGAGCTGCAGATAGACCACAAGCCAAGTTCAACACTCAAAAGCTGAAGGACCAGGCTACAAAGGACATCTTCATTGCAAGCATAAAGGACAAAGTCGAGACACAAATCAACACTAGCGAAGAGGTCGGCGTTGAAAAGCACTGGAACAACTTGAAAACGGTGTGGAGCCAAACCTGCATAGAAATTCTAGGCAGAAAAAAGAGACAGGACAAACAGTGGCTCACTACGGACACTTGGAAACTAATAGAAGAGAGAAGGACAGTGAAGCAAAAGATTATCCAGTGCACGGACGAGCAACAAAAACAGGAGCTGAATGCAAGCTACAATACACTGAACAAAAGAGTGAAGAAAAGTGCCAGGGAAGACAAAAGAAAATATTATGAAACCATGGCAAACGAAGCAGAACAAGCTGCAGGCAAAGGAGACCTCGCCACACTCTACCAAACAACTAGGAACCTTTCGGGCAAACGTTCGACACAGATTAAGCCAATAAAGGACGACAATGGAAAGTCAATCACCAAAGAGGTGGAACAGAGAAAGCACTGGGTTGAACACTTCAAAAGACTTCTAAATCGTCCGCCACCTACAACACGTCCAGCAATACCAACAACGGAAGCAGAACTACCAGTGAACACTGACCCCCCGACGAAATCAGAAGTCCTGAATGCAATCAAGATGCTTAAAACTGGGAAAACACCGGGACCAGATGGAATCCCAGCAGAGGCTTTGAAAATAGACCCAGAGACAACAGCGGACTTGATGACACCACTACTGGAGAAGGTGTGGAAAGAGGGCAAAGTACCCGAGGATTGGAAGAACAGTTACTTATTCAAACTTCCAAAGAAAGGAGACTTAAGTCAATGTAAAAACTGGCGTGGAATTATGCTTCTGTCCATTCCAAGCAAGATACTAAGTCGCATCATCCTGGAGAGAATCAAACAAGCCCTAGATGAAAAACTTCGTCCGGAACAGGCTGGATTCAGGAGAAACAAATCATGTATTGATCAAATCGCCACTCTACGGATCATCATTGAACAAAGCTTGGAATGGCAGTCACCTCTCTATCTCAACTTCATCGACTTTGAAAAGGCCTTCGACAGCGTCGATCGAGAGGTCATTTGGAAACTACTTCGCTACTACGGGGTCCCATCGACAATTATACACCTCATCCAACAGTTATACGACAATGCTGCATGCCAAGTAATCCACAACGGGAAACTTACGGAAGCCTTCGAAGTGAGGACGGGAGTGAGGCAAGGCTGTCTACTATCACCAATGATCTTCCTGATTGCAATTGATTGGATAATGCGACAGACAACGGCAACCAACGAGGGAACAGGCATAAAATGGACTGACACAAAAGACTTGGAGGATCTGGATTTCGCCGATGATATATGTCTGATTTCCCATAAACTGGAAGATATGCAAATGAAAAGTAACAAGTTGGCAGAAGAAGCATCAAAGATAGGACTTCACGTGAACATAGATAAAACAGAGATGATGAAGATTCCTTGCCAACATCAACAGCAACAACAGACCACAATAAGCATAAATGGGAAGAACCTGAAAGAAACAACCTCCTTCACCTACCTGGGAAGCATCGTCTCAACTACAGGCGGAACTGACGAGGACATCAAAGCCAGAATCGGAAAAGCAAGACAAGCTTTCATTACTCTCAAATCTGTGTGGAGGTCAACAGCACTCAGCATCAAAAATAAGATCCGGATTTTCAACTCCAATGTGAAGTCAGTGCTACTATACGGATCAGAGACTTGGCGAGTCATAAAGAGCATCTCAAACAAACTTCAAACCTTCATTAACAACTGTCTCCGCTCAATACTCAAGATCAGATGGCCAGAAAAGATCAGCAACAGGGATCTCTGGGAGCGAACCAATCAGGAACCGATTGTGAAACAAATAGGCAGAAAGAAATGGAGATGGATTGGCCATACGCTGAGGAAACCATCAAGTGACATCACTAGACAAGCCCTCGAGTGGAACCCGAAAGGGAGGCGGCGAGTTGGTCGTCCAAGGGTGACTTGGAGGAGGTCATGTGAAGAGGAGATGAAAGCATGTGGGCAGACCTGGAGCAGGGTGAAAAAGTTGTCAGAAAACCGAAGTCAATGGAGGTGCGCAGCTGAAGCCCTATGTTCCTCTAGGAACTAAAGGATACAATAATAATAATAATAAATAATAATAATAAAGGACACCTACTACAATATTCATCGCGTTAAGCGGTATCAGGTCAAATGGTACCACTGTAAAGCATGAGTTAGCCAGACAGGGAGTTCATAACACTTGAAGTAGTCATCAAGTCAAACGTGGCACAAGAAGAAACAAAAAGGCTTGTATTATCTACATATATATCGTAAACATTGCTAATAATGATGCAGGTACTTATTACTTATACTTCTGTTGGCTTAAACTGTAAGCTTGACTAACTAATTCAAATGTACGTACTGTGTTATTCGTGCTCAGACTATTCGGTCTTGTAACATGTGGTTCTAAGACCTATTATTTATCTACTGTATACTTTTTGAACAGTTTCATTGATGTGCGTCGGTGGCACAGTGGTTAGGACTCTCGCCAACCATCCATATAGTCCGAGGTTCGATCCCCTGCCAACGCACACCTGATATCTATGGTTGGCCTGCAAAATTTGGGCTACCGATATCCATGCTGAAAATTCAATACTTGTACCAAAAATACAGTGTGGAATCAAGCTGTAATCAACAATAAAAAAAATAAAATAAATCATTGTGGACAAACCAGTGGATACATGTTTTTCAGTGTGACACACATTGTACCTCACAAATAATAAATGTCAGTTGAAAAAATTTTCATAATATGCAATGTAATATGTATCGTAACAGTAACCTTCACCTTACTTCTGAAGCCGAGCTCAACTCGGTCGTACATCTAGGTATCAGATACTCTAGTAATTTAGCGTTCTCTAAACGAACTGATTATGCTGGACGTAAAACACGAAGTTACCTAGGATGCATAACCCTTTTGTTGTGAAACTAGGGTTTTACTATACAAAGTATGCATTCGACCTATTTTAGAATACTGCCCGTTTATTCCTAGTGGACTACGACAGACCAGCAGGCTTGAATTAGAGGGATTGCAACGGCAACTTACTTCAAGAACTCTTGATTTAGAATGCAGTCCCAATTACAGTAAGCGTCACAACAGACTGGAAATATAAACACCCTAAAAAGGACGTCTTTAGGTGAACCTTACTTTCGACTACAAGCCAACTGAACTTCTCTTGCGCTCCCTCAGGTAAACAACGAAATTTATCTCTGTGATCAGTTACAGTCTAAGAAATCATGAATATCTAGTTGCTTTGGGGCCCTGACAGACTTACATGTGGTACAACGTGTTCTTAAATAAGTTTTCAGTCATCAGGAATAGATTGCTAGCTAATGTGCCTGAAGCGAACACACTTCCAATTTTCATCTCTTCAGCAAACAGACTCCCCAAAGATGACAATTCTCTCCTGCGTTTGACTCCTGGACCTTTTTCACCGCACACAGAGTACTTGGTCCGGCGAACTCCACTGTGAAGTGTTAATACTTTTGGAGGGACATGAAAAACCTTTCCGTATGTGGTGAGAGCAGACCGTGAGAAAATATGAGCAAGGCTGATTCAATAACCAATCAGAAGCCTGCGTTTGTCTGCCTAACTTCTGATAAACAACCAATCAGATAACTGCGCTTGTCTACTTGCATAAGCTATAATAATGTATGTGAAATATGTATAAATACGTGTTGATTTTCATAATAAAACGATCTGTTGCTTCGCCCTTGTCTTCTGTTGTTACATTTGGTGTCTCTGCCTACCGACAAATGGAAAGCCAATGCCCTGCTATTTTTGATGGAGACATATGGATCTTCGGGCAGGACTTCAAGGCTTCTGCGCAGTTGAGTGGCGTTCAAGATCTGTCAGCGATGGAGCTGCTACTTGGGACGCTGCTGGGAGGTCGGGTGAAAGCAGCATATGAAAGTGTGAGACGAAATACTGACGAATGTTCGACAGGGTTAGGCAAACAGTTTCCAAAGTGGGAAGGACCACATATGGTCACTTCGAGATGGGATTACGCGGACACAATCGCAATGACGAACAATGAGAGGCGCGTGAACGTCAGCGAGCTCCAGAAATGGATACAGCGAGACAAGCCAACGATGACGCCTGCACCAAGTAGATCAAGCCGACTTCAGTCGCACTATTTGACGGGGGGACGAGTGTGGTGAGAGCAGGCCGTGAGAAAATATGAGCAAGGCTGATTCAACAACCAATCAGATAACTGCGCATGTCTACTTGCATAAGCTATAATTATGTATGTGAAATATGTATAAATACGTGTTGATTTTCATAATAAAACGATCTGTTGCTTCGCCCTTGTCTTCTGTTGTTACACGTACAGGGCATAAACATCAGTTAGCATAAGTGAAGAATTTATTTGTCAACAAAAATCATTGTTTTTGCGAAGTATATTAATATATATAAGTTTAAAAATCACTCATCGAGGACAACTTGTGCTTCTTTCTGTCGCCTTTCTCCCTCACCATTTTAGCTTTTGAATGATGATAAAGAATGTGGATTTTCGGCGACTGGCAATAACAATCTAGCCTCAAAGCCTACAACCGCCTCATAAAATACCATTTGCTTTCTTCTGCTACGCATCCTGGATGAATGTTGAAGAATGTCACTTTTATACCAATTAGTGAATCACGATTACACATACGGCACCAATGAACCTGGAAATCTAAGAAATCATGAACGTATGCTAATGGTTGCATTTATCATGGTGATGATTTCCCCTGAATGCTCTACATGTCACTTTATGATATGTCGCCATGATACCGGTACCTAACTTCGTATAAACAGAAAATTTCTTGTTTCTATGACAATATTTCCATTTATGTTTAACTGGACATTTACTCCTGCGATGTGTCGTCGGTAGTTCATATTGCTAGAAATATCATTGTCGGTAAACAAACAAACGCTTACAAGACACTTTTATCGCTATACGAATAAATTACCATACCTATTGTAATGGAAACAAACCTACATAACAAACACTAATCTATATTTTACTTTCTTTCCTTGAGGGAAGATACTCCGGAATCACTTATCTGGACTAAGAGGCCTGACGACTGCAAGATCGGAACGACGAAAATAAAACTTCAGGCTGTGAGACTAAATTCCCAAAACATTTTGAAATTGATTCTTGTGGAATAAACGTTTTCTGCTCAGTTCGCGTTCTGCTTTCATGATGTATGACTAATTCTCTACTTGTGACGTTACAAATGGTAACGCAGCCTTCACGTGTGACGCCTAGCATTATATCGGGTACGTTGCTTCTTCCTGTGTTAAGTAACATCAGAAATAATTCCATTACGTTGTCTTTCACTTAACTTTGTAACTTAGTACTTGTAAATAATCATATCCCATGTATGTAGTATTTATCATATTCCTTATTCCTTTATGCTGGCATCTCAGATGTATGGAAGTCGATAATATATTATTACTAATTACATAAATTTAAACTTCAGCGTAAAACCTAGGGGTTAGATGAGACTGAGGAATCAGGGGTTATATTTAAGTGCATTGTCAAGGGTTACATTAGGGTTATGAGTTTAGTTTAAAGACTAGATTATGAATACTAGGTGTGATTAGGACCAAGAACCTACCATTTAAATATGCAGTCCATTACTGAACGCAACTGTATCAGTTGCCGAATATTCGGATCACTTTTCAAGGTCATTTGGTGGTTGCTAGGATTTAATTTCCTCTGAAAAACTTTCCCTCACGTTTGAGGGAAATTCACTATTCAAACTTAGGTTTATTTAACCTCGTCAAAATGATTTCGTACATTAGCCAAAAATTGTTTTATCAACTTGAATTGTAAGCAATACAAGCTGTTTACCCGGGCTGTTAGATTAGGACGCAAATTTGCAGCGAAAATATAGGATGTATGTCGTGCAGTGAACCATCTGCGCACATACTGAAGCATTACCTTTCCGAAGGACATGTCAAAATGACAAACCGTCGATGTCTCGGCTTCACTCCGATTATCATGTGTGGAAGCGGTGTGTTCAGTCCTTAAAGGCAAAGTTCAACACTTCGCCTCCTTAAATATTTCTGACAAGACAATGCACTTCCTGCAGGAAAAGAAAACAATTGTTTTTATCGATGGATACAGGTTTTGTTCCTACAGACATATTGTTTTCTCAGCATCCACTTGTTGGGTTATTATTTACGTCCAACTATTGAATAAGATATTTGCATATGCACAGGCGCATAAATGAAAAGACAATAGTTTTCATCAAGATAAAAGGAAGGCGGACTTAGCTAATCGCCGACTAAATGAGCGATTTGCAGAAATATATGTAATACCACACCATCGTGACTTTCGCGACCTGTGGTATAAAGTGCATGGTCTCTCCATACGAGAATATCAGAGACATGTGGAAAACAAGATTTCAGCAGTAAATAGGTTATTGTGTAATATGATATCTAGTGGGTGATTTCATGTACAGAACTGCAATAGTAGACAGGTTACTTAAAAAACACATAGGAGGTCGCTACTTTGTGCAGTTATTTTATATCACTGAATTTGTCTCCTGTAAGGCATAAACGCGAAATCAGAAGAGTGATTTAATGTTGTGGATGTCGGTGGTTGACGATGACCGATGATTACTGGATGTTAACAAGGCTAGCAGTGGTTTGTCTATTGAAGACTCAGTTTCTTCCTGTCTTCTTGCTGCATTTAACAGCAAGAATAGAAATGGGAATTCAGCATTTTAGCAAAAGATGTTTCTTTGACCGTGTCTCCAGTCATCCTGTTATTGGTTTCCGAAAGAATTTATCCTAAGCCTGTTTCCTCAATCAACTCACATCTCAAGGTGTTAACACATTTATTGTAACTTGAGTGTTAGTTTTTTCTATCTGCTTCGTATAAGGATGGTACAAAATAAGATTGATTCGCTGTACTGTAAACTCTGCGTATACGCACACACATACGATCTATTTCCACTTATACATAGGCGGAAACAAATTCACAATTTCTTTGTAACAGTCATGATTTCATCCGCTACTTGTGGGCCTAATGTGGATAGTCATCTCGTGTCGCTATTTCCGTGCTTCCTTTTTGTCAATACTGTTGTGTTACTTCTGGTGTGTATTGAGTTACTTTAAGTAGACTTTTGTCGCATCGATATCGTATTATTTCTCCCAAATGATACAAGAAACTTCTATCGTTGAACTGAAGCTATCATTATTATTTTGAAAAAAATTAAATGTTATCTTTACTACATAGACCATAAGATCTATTATCATTGTTCCACTGAGCAAGGTTATACTCATCTTATAGCTATATTTTGTCACCTCTACATCGGCTGCCTTACAATGTTTTGATTTGAAAACCAGATAATGATTTTAAGACGACAAAAGTTATTTTGCATAATGAGTATATTCTTGTAGGCTTAAATTAATAATACTCGTATAAAGCAAATGATTATCATCAGTGGATATTGGAAAAAAGAATTGCCATATCACCAGATTCTGTCAGCAAGTAGTTTTTTAGTGATTGTAACATAAGTGGGTCCCAGTTTTATGGGGCCTCAGACCAATAAGGCATATAGAAATATAGTGTATTCTCTTGTTTACTTTCAGCAGTGAGTAAATATTTCACATTGCCAGATGCAAGTTACAAGAATTGTGTCAAAGCACCGGCTAAGATATAGACAAGCACGTCTTCTCTTTCCGTTGTTTCTCCCACTGTTACTATACATCGGGACACTTCATTTGGTAACAACTATTTCTGTTTTGGTGCTATTTCTGTTCGCTTGTTTGAATATCATTATCGCAGTCGCCCCATCCAGTTGCTCATTAGAGAATGCTTCCATAAACCGCAAGCTGTGTGACAGGGTGGAGTTTTTAAGGTAGGTTGATCCAATATTTTACTATATATACGCAAAAATATAAAGACAGGAAATATTTTCCATACTTAACTCTACATCGGCTGCCTTACAATGTTTTGGTTTATATTTAAAGGAGTATATGTTCTGCATGCTTTTAATCACATTAAAACGTATGTGTAACAGATTTTTCACTCTCGAGCCTATGAAGGCTAGTGATGTTTCCCAGTTGTCCAGGTTGAAGTAGATTGAGCGAGATGCAGATCCGGGACCCACTGGCTGATAGTAATATGTTTCAGTCATTGAGTAACATCTTGACAGCTAAAAGTTGTGGAAGTTTGCTGTGTGTGGGTATCAGGCTATTTTAGATCAAATTTTGTGTAGTTAAACCCTTAGAAAAAGAAATGTTATTGTTATTAGTAACAATCATAATGGTAATCTTAATACCAATGTTAACAGAAGTTAAAGTATCGGCAGGCAGCAATAAGCACAGTAAATACACCATAACAACATAGACATCTCAATAATTTAATTCTATAAAGTTCAATGTTGTATCAAACGGAAGCTGATGCACTTGTATGGTTAGTGTATACAACAATATAAAAAGGTGAAGATTTAGAAAAGGTTCATATTCTGATGACACGTTCACTTATCAAGTTTATCTTAACCGAGGAACTAGCAAAAGTTGAAAAAAACTTGGAACAGAGAAATTAGTCATTTTCTGCTGTTAACATGAGTAAAAGACAAGTTCAAATACCGTTTTAAATGTCCTGTGGAATGCGATTAGCTTAAAAGCCCTGGTCTTACTAAGGTTATGATTATTGTCGACTAAATATGTCACACTTTAACCTTTTCTTAATATAACAATCCTCACATAAACAACCCGGTTCAGTCGAGAGTAAGTAGACTTCGGTCCTCCTCTAGAAATGCTCTCATGTGATCACGCATTTTACAGCCTCTGCTAGGTAAATCCTATTTACCTCCTCCTTAACAAAGGGGAAAGGGTAAGTGCAAATATGTGGCTCTTCAAATTGAACTGGTGGACATGCAGATCTACCTAGGGAGTTGGATAACCCTGTTTATAAACCTCTGGCGTACTTGGGATGCAGAATTGGAATGATGTATTAATGTGTTCTGGTCACTGACAACCATGAGAACGTAACTCTTGACGCCGCCCCAATATCATGTAGATCAGACTTCAAGTGGAAGACTCGGGAGGGAGGGTTGACTGACCCCTTAAGATAATCACTTGCCTTGGTTTAGGCATCTGAGCAGTATCCCAGCCCTCGCACGAACTATAAGACTTCATGGCACATCCCCTGGTACCCACAATATACCAAGTGTTTTAGTAATGATTGACTGACTGGTTTCAACATAGAACTTTGCACCGTTATGCGGCAGTTCAAGTCGCCACACTCCATGTAGCACACAAAGAAAAGGAAGAAAGTAAAAACAAATGCAAAATAGTGACAGCAAACACAGATTTGAGGCGGAAAGAAAAGTAATATCGAAGAACAATATAGTTTTTTTGGAGTCACACTGAGTGAATGCATCTGCGCCAGCCATTGAGAACGATTTTAAGCCATATCACCAATTGTCTCCAGCTTTATTGGTTTTTACCGTCTCGAGGACCCCAAGCAGGAAGTCTACACCTTCCTAAGTGTTTGGCTTAAACTAACTGTTGTGGATTTCGTTGACTGATGAAGCCATGTTTTGGTTTGACCACCACTGTCTCTTTTCCAACCTGATCCTATGTCAGCTAACATTGCCTGTCAAGGGAGGTGAGGGCTAGGCAGGCATGCGTCCTGCATCGAGGAAGGCGATGATTAAGCATTTGTAACACATGTCCTAACCATCTCAATCGATGTAACTTCACAACCTCGTCTATTGATTTTTGCTCCTTACCTAGATTCGACCGAAGCCTAACTTCAATGTTGCTTATCTTATTATACCGCTTCACACGGGAGATAGAACGCAGACACTTATGTTCAAAGACAGCTATCCTATTTATGTCTTCCATTTTCAGTGGCCAGGTCTCTCAGCCATAAAGGAGGACGGAGTGGACTGCTGAGCAGTACACACTTCGACAGCCGGATATCACGTCTACGCGGGAGAGGGCGTAAACTGGCATATACGAAACTAGCCTTCTGTATCCGTGCCGAGATTTCGTCAGCAATCAACCTGTTGGGACTGATGCAACTTCTTAAATAAGGGAAGTGGTCAACGTGCTCTACCACTTCACTCCCTATTTCTATCTGAGTCCGGCGTTAATTTGGTGATTGAGGTCGCCAGGTTACTCAGCGTCTCTTTGTGCCTAAAGCTAGTACTGACTAGAAACAGATGATTATGTGAACACAACTGCGAAAGACGATCACCATTGTGGGTTCGTCGGTAGGGAACTCCATACGTACCACCTACATACTTCTCAGTATGGCACAGCTTCCCTACTTGGGCATTGAAGTCACCTGTTAAAACAACTTTATCTGAACGTTTTGCTTTTTGCAGCAAATTAGTTGCTGGTAGAAATTGTCCTTTAGTTCATCTGAATTGCAGTGGCTTGGGGCATAAGTGGAGACTATGAAAAGACAACGACGGGTAACGCTGTCCTTCCTTTTTCTAACGGACCCGTTCAGACAAACCGCACACACGACTATCCACTGCGATGCAGTCAAGAAGTGATTTTTCTGCCCTAACACTCAGTGTCATCTCTACACCTGCGAGTCCTCGCGAGTTAGCTGAGGATTCTCCTGACACCCTTAAGGTGAATTTCGCAGATTCACCTTGTTGGCTGGGTGAGGTTCAGTGGATGACCACACTCGAATATTGTATTTATGTCTCTTAAACACAACATACATCCATAGCTAAAGATGCCAGAGTTCTTGCAAGTGATGCCTGTTGTCCAATTTGACAGAGGGTCCTAACGTTGAATGCTCCTATATGAAGTTGGTGATGTGGCTTTAAGAGGTTGTCGGGGGTTGTTTCTCTGGCTCATAGTTGTTTGTGGTCACAGAGTGAAGTGAAGATGACTCACTAGCCTAAAGAATGGTACCTACTGAAGGTGATGTGGGTAAAGGAAAATGGTGCTCAGGAAGGTTTTGTGTACTTCTTGAAGTGTGTGGGCGGTTGTTACTTCCCGGCTGCCCACACCGCGGAAGTTGACTGATTCTTCCGGTACCTGAAACAGAAAGAGGGTTAGTGTTGCGCGACCTCAGAGTTCAGGAGACAACTGCTTGAGGCCGGTAACACACTGCCTGTATGTACTGGTTTCTCGGATTGGTTCTGTATTAGTAAATCTACGGCTGGTTACGGACCACCGTACAATTTTCGGCGTTGACCTTTTCTAACCTCATCTGTCCAGGGTGGAGAGACAGCATAGCTGGTGGTCATCTGAGGGAAACACTTTAGTGCTTTAACACCCCTGTTCCCCAGCAGTACGACTTCGCCCGCAGACCACCAACACAGTGTAAAAAAATTATTACACTGCTTTCAGTCAGCTGGAAAGGGGGGACATCGTCTGTTTGTTTTATTTGTCCGGACAACTGTCGACATAAGATAGTAGATACATCTGCGTTCATTTGAAGCTTCATGCGAATACACTGATCCGTTATGTTTGTGCGAGCTTTGATTTTACATTTACGTCATCCGTAATATTTTATGAAACAATTTTTATTAGTTTCTTGACCTAATTTGCCCACTCAAATGTCTTCATTTTCATGTTGTTCTCATCATTCTTATCGAACCCTGAACCACGTGTATAGTCGGTAGGCATCTTAAAGCTGAGCTGCTGACACACACAAAGCCGTATCCACTAGACCACTTGAGCCATTCACAAAATGATACACTCACTGACTGGACACTGGTTTTCAGGAGAACCGAACGCACCTATCGCTGCCTCTTACGAGACGAGACAAGCATGCAGTATCATCCTCTGGCGCAACCACTGAAAGGCCAGTAATATATATATTTCTGGAGTTTGCACTTTCACTAAGAGTGAAGATAAAAGGGTTACTTTGGTACTGGATGCATGTGATGAATAACTGAAATTTTTCTGTGTTGGTTAATCGCCTGGTTCGCTCCGTCCTTCTCTATGGCTCTGAAACATGGCCAATACGAGTTGAAGACATGAAAAGGTCGACTGTTTTTATCATAATAATAATAATAATAATAATAATAATGATAATGATATTAGCTTTATTGCAAAACAGTACCTGCGATACAGAATGGAATTCTCAGCATTTTACTACAGTTTTGCATCCAGTTAATAAATTAACAATAAAATAAAATTCTACACAGATTAAGGGTAATCTCAGTTAGTTTTGACAACATATTAGCATGTCGGCAAAACCAAAACTGAACAGTGCTTGTGAAGGTGTTAGAAAAGTAGATGGTGGCATATTTACTGGCGTAAGCAAAAGAAAGAAACAAAGCAGCACATAACAGAAAAAAGAAAAGAGAGAGAGAAAGGAAAGAAAGAAAACGTTGTACCTATAAATGATATGCGTTGGAAAGACGAGATCCAGTTGTTCTACTGACTATCTAATAAGTTACAGGTATCACGCCTAATGCTTTCTTTATCGCACAGAACACTAGCTAAGTAGGGTATGGTTGAGTTTTTGTACTTACTAGTGAGAGCATATAGTTTTCTATATAGGCTTCTGGTCTTCCTGCCTGATGAGATACAAGGGAAGAGTTGTGAATGAAGAGGGTGTTGTGAGTTATGTAAATATAATGGATTTATCTCATTTTTCACATGAATCCAATTGCCTGTCAACCAGAGTATTAACATGCTGGTTAAGTGGCACGTTGCTTACCCTGCTGACAACCTTTAACATCCTGCGTAATAGATGTCTACGATCTCTTTCTCACGTTAGATGGTATATTAAGGTAAGTAATGTTGACGTTAGGCGTGGAGTGTTGGGCAAAGAGGGAAAATCAATCGACGAGGCTACAAAGTTACATAGATTGAGATAATTAGGTCACGTGCTGCGCATGCCTAACCATCGCCTCCCCGACGGGCATTACTACCTGATATAGGTGCAGGTTGGAAAAGAGTAAGTGGTGGCCAACAAAAACATGGCCTCATCATCCATGAAATCCTTGACTGTTAAACTGAGTCAGCAGGTAGGGAGATGCAGACTTCCGGGTTGGGGCCCTGTCTAGCCTACACCATGTTTATATATACATATATATATGCTGATTTCATTTCACGCAGACTGTGGTGTCTTCATGACACTGGCTGGAGGTCCTCGCCAACTCTGCACACTTAGAATAATGTCCGTTCGTCAGTCGAATATTTTGCTTAGAATGCCTTAAGATGCAGACATCAGGGGAAGACGACGAGTGACGAGTCAAGTCAAGAAGCTCGTATGACTTGTGGTGAATTTCAGTCGACCCGATGCCGGCTAGAGGTGATGACGAGTGGCAAATAAGTGACATCTATCTACTCGAAGAATCCTCTTTGTTATGTGGAATGATGGATGCATCTGTGCAGACCAGTAAGTACTCAGTCAACAATATCTCTCTGGTAGACTGAGTCGTCTTCCAGTCTGTGATTAGCGCCACACTGGAAATTGAGATGACAGTAAGCCTGCAGGATAATTTTCACATTTAGCCTGTCATTCTTCTCAGAGAATCAATTGACTAGGATGCACATATTCATGGTTGGCCATCGTGAGCAATACTGCGTCAGTGAATGCACTAGAGTCAATAGACAGAATAATATTAATATTTAAGCATATGTGGAAATTTGTCAGTATTGGATTAAGGTGAACTGTGGATTTCTGTGATCGATTAGTTGTCTTTTGATGTTGGTGTTGTGTTGTGTGGCTGTAGCTGTAGCTGTGGTGCTGGCGGTGGCGGTAGCGGTGGCGGTGACCCTGGTGCTTGTGGTTGTGCTGGCGCTGTCACCGTGGTTTTTATTGAGCAAGGCTTTGAGTCATCTGACTGACCCCCACAGAAATGCCCATCTACATTAGTCAGTAGTCAGAGGGATAGTGAAGTGATGCTTGCTATGTGGTGATGACTGGGTCGCCATGCATAACATACACCATTGTCAATTTAGTCGGTGATGGTCAACAAACTTATCAACTGATCTGCTTGTTTAGCCCGATATTCCACGTCTAGCCTACACCATGTTTATATATACATATATATATGCTGATTTCATTTCACGCAGACTGTGGTGTCTTCATGACACTGGCTGGAGGTCCTCGCCAACTCTGCACACTTAGAATAATGTCCGTTCGTCAGTCGAATATTTTGCTTAGAATGCCTTAAGATGCAGACATCAGGGGAAGACGACGAGTGACGAGTCAAGTCAAGAAGCTCGTATGACTTGTGGTGAATTTCAGTCGACCCGATGCCGGCTAGAGGTGATGACGAGTGGCAAATAAGTGACATCTATCTACTCGAAGAATCCTCTTTGTTATGTGGAATGATGGATGCATCTGTGCAGACCAGTAAGTACTCAGTCAACAATATCTCTCTGGTAGACTGAGTCGTCTTCCAGTCTGTGATTAGCGCCACACTGGAAATTGAGATGACAGTAAGCCTGCAGGATAATTTTCACATTTAGCCTGTCATTCTTCTCAGAGAATCAATTGACTAGGATGCACATATTCATGGTTGGCCATCGTGAGCAATACTGCGTCAGTGAATGCACTAGAGTCAATAGACAGAATAATATTAATATTTAAGCATATGTGGAAATTTGTCAGTATTGGATTAAGGTGAACTGTGGATTTCTGTGATCGATTAGTTGTCTTTTGATGTTGGTGTTGTGTTGTGTGGCTGTAGCTGTAGCTGTGGTGCTGGCGGTGGCGGTAGCGGTGGCGGTGACCCTGGTGCTTGTGGTTGTGCTGGCGCTGTCACCGTGGTTTTTATTGAGCAAGGCTTTGAGTCATCTGACTGACCCCCACAGAAATGCCCATCTACATTAGTCAGTAGTCAGAGGGATAGTGAAGTGATGCTTGCTATGTGGTGATGACTGGGTCGCCATGCATAACATACACCATTGTCAATTTAGTCGGTGATGGTCAACAAACTTATCAACTGATCTGCTTGTTTAGCCCGATATTCCACGTCTAGCCTACACCATGTTTATATATACATATATATATGCTGATTTCATTTCACGCAGACTGTGGTGTCTTCATGACACTGGCTGGAGGTCCTCGCCAACTCTGCACACTTAGAATAATGTCCGTTCGTCAGTCGAATATTTTGCTTAGAATGCCTTAAGATGCAGACATCAGGGGAAGACGACGAGTGACGAGTCAAGTCAAGAAGCTCGTATGACTTGTGGTGAATTTCAGTCGACCCGATGCCGGCTAGAGGTGATGACGAGTGGCAAATAAGTGACATCTATCTACTCGAAGAATCCTCTTTGTTATGTGGAATGATGGATGCATCTGTGCAGACCAGTAAGTACTCAGTCAACAATATCTCTCTGGTAGACTGAGTCGTCTTCCAGTCTGTGATTAGCGCCACACTGGAAATTGAGATGACAGTAAGCCTGCAGGATAATTTTCACATTTAGCCTGTCATTCTTCTCAGAGAATCAATTGACTAGGATGCACATATTCATGGTTGGCCATCGTGAGCAATACTGCGTCAGTGAATGCACTAGAGTCAATAGACAGAATAATATTAATATTTAAGCATATGTGGAAATTTGTCAGTATTGGATTAAGGTGAACTGTGGATTTCTGTGATCGATTAGTTGTCTTTTGTTGTTGGTGTTTTGTGGCTGTGTGTGGTGGTTGATAGTTTCTTTCTGTGTATTCTTTAATTACTTTCTGTTGATTACTTATATGTTTCATATTCGATTTGCATTCGAATTCCGCTGAATACATATTCCTGATTTCCTCCCTCTGTGTTTTGTTTGGATTCTTGTTTTTGCGGTCATCTGGAAATACTAGTAGTACGATTACGATAAATTACTGCAAATTGGCGTCGCGAAGTAACTAAATAACCTGGGAAAATTTCCTTTAAAGTGTTCCCCGCGGTAGACTGCTGATTATTTTGAATGCTTCGATGCGTGGTGCATTTCCAAGAATGTTCGGGATGACAAAATACCAGCACATTTCATTACTGCTATTGGGCTAGATGCGTATAGCCTAGTGAAGACTCTGTCGTTTCCAGATAAACCAATTTCTCTACCATATTATAAACTCCGTGAACTTCTGATAGATCACTTCCATATAACTACCTTTGAGACGCGAGAGAGGGCTCAATTCAACAAACTGGTTCGTGCTCCCAACCAGAAGATTCTAGAGTTCATTCTTCAACTTCAAATTCAAGCTTCAAAGTGTAACTTTGGAGATCAGCTGCATACACAACTACGTGATCGTCTAATTGCTGGAATCAATATTCCTAAGTTAGAGAAAGAGTTAATTCAGATTCCTTCTTGTACCTTTCAAACTGCTAAAGATTTATGTATTACATATGAAGATGTCAATAATGAATACTCTGCTCCCACTACGTCAGTATCTGATTTCATGCTTTCTAAAGTCGAAAATACAAGTGGTCATGGAAAGCAATCCAAACTGTCGTCCACAGGTAATAGAATGCAGCGAGAGATCAAAAACATTAAACCGTGTTTTTCCTGTGGAAAGTTACATCTACGAAGCACTTGCCGTTTTCGGGGTGCTAAGTGTCATAAATGTGGTAAAGTTGGACACATCAAGACTGTTTGCAGAAGTTCGAATACTTATGTTACTCAGAATTCTTATAATTCTCCCAATCTGTCTAGTAAAATGGAGTCAATGTGTCTTTCAACTTTTCAAAATACTCAATCTCATCCAATGAAAACCTCCACTACAAGTTCAGCAACTCAAGCGTCAACTGTTTCCAAAAATGAGGTAGCCGAGTTACAATGCGAACTGTCGAAAACACGAGAAGAACTGAATGAGATGAGAGAGCAACTGATTAAAATGGAGGAATTGTTGCATATGCATAGACTGCGTCTGTTGAATGCAGAGCATACAAGTACCCGTGAAAGTCCTGCAAAACTTCTCAAATCTCGAATTCTCAAAAAGCATCTGATGTCCACGACTTCTAATGTACATTATTACAAAGGGAATGACTACAGACCTTCTGTTGGAATCATACTACAAAAAATGGGAAATCGAGTGGTGAAGATATTAGACATCAAAGATCACTCAGTTCATAACGGACACCTGGACAAAGTGACAATAAATGAAGTAGGTCGTTCCAATTATAATATAAATAATTCCGCTACTAATCCTGATTTTGTAGATAATTCTGAAATAAGTCCAGATAACAGTGATGAAGATAATATCACAGAATCAGTTAGAAGGTCGCAGCTACTTGCAAGCAAACCGAGACATCGTTAAAAATACGCAAGGAGATATTCGACGTGTGGCGGATGTGGTGATTGACAATTTCTATTTCTGTATTGTTTAAGTATATACTCTTGATTGCTAACATGTTTCATATATGAATTCCATTAGAATTCCGATAAATACAAATTCCTGAATTCCGCCCTCTGTGTTTTGTTTGGATTCATGTTATTCGGGCATCTCGAAATACTAATAATACGACTACAAACAAATTAATACACAGTGGCTGTAGCTGTGGCGGTGACCCTGGTGCTTGTGGTTGTGCTGGCGCTGTCACCGTGGTTTTTATTGAGCAAGGCTTTGAGTCATCTGACTGACCCCCACAGAAATGCCCATCTACATTAGTCAGTAGTCAGAGGGATAGTGAAGTGATGCTTGCTATGTGGTGATGACTGGGTCGCCATGCATAACATACACCATTGTCAATTTAGTCGGTGATGGTCAACAAGCTTATCGACTGATCTGCTTGTTTAGCCCGATATTCCACGTCTAGCCTACACCTTGTTTATATATATACATATATATATATGCTGATTTCATTTCACGCAGACTGTGGTGTCTTCATGACACTGGTTGGAAACCTGTGATCGGTTAATTGGGTTTGGTCAGAATTTTAATAAGATGCAGAAATGAATGGAAGTCGACGATTGAATTGTTGATGCGCTCTGCTAATATAAAAATGGTGATTTGTTTTGGTTTGGTTGGTTTGTGAACGTGATTGATTTCGTTGTTTGGTTATCAGTGGATTGCCTAGTGGTTTCGAATGTTTTTAATTCTGTCATTTAAGTTTTTGATTATAGTACGTTTTTAGTGTGATATTTTTATGCTTTTTTATCCGTTCCGATGAAACTGGATATTTAAAGAGAAATGACTTTCGATTGCAATGACGTCGGCATTCGTTCATTGTGAATACAACTTATCAAGTGGTGAATTAACCTTAAGTAACTATGTGAATCCCAATGCACTTCTTACGTTGGAATACACTGTATTTATGGATGTAAATAATCAATCGGGAAATCGGTGCTTTATATTTTCACTTAACTAGGCTTTTAACGGTCTTATGAGTATTTACTTTAAGGTTTGATAGAGTTACGGATTCAAAAGTGTAGTTGAATTAACAATTATTTATTTTGAATTATCCGAAAAGTCCCTCAGCTTATTACATGGAAATTCAACAGCTGTGCTCTAGGAAACTTTGAAAAATACATATTTAAAGTTTACATCAGGTACCGGGTAGATGCATCACAGTTTTTTTCTACATTTCATTCAACTTTCGTGCTTGGCATCACTTGCCATCATTTTTGTTAGTCTCAGTTGTAGTACGCGTAAGTGCAATGTAATATGCATTGGGTGGACCCTCTTGAGTATCATGAAATCCTAATGGTCCCAGTTCACAGTCAGCACACGTTAAATAGCGAAATGTGCTAACACTGTTTGTAAATCCAACGTTTTCAAATGTGTATATATCGTTGACACACCAAAACTGCTCAGTCAATTCTGTGGGAAATTCTTTCGAAGGGTCGGAAAGTTCAGATTTCTTGGCCAACACCGGTAAATCATGCTACAAAGAAAAAGAAAAAAAGTGAAAACAAAAGCATTAATCGTGATTGTATTGACATTTACGAAAAGTTCATTTTTCCTTTTCAATAGGTGGTGCATAGATTATGTGAGCAGGTATAGTGTTTTAGGAATTTTATCTTTATGCATTGGATTTCATTGAGCTAATTTGGATGCTATGGATGTAATAAATTTCAGATAAATAACAAAAAAACTTTATTACACTATCAAAATTGTTGGTTTCGAGTGTAAAGAATGAGAGAAGACAAGTATACGAAGTGATCTTACAAACTCAAGTTAACTGATAGGTAGGTTTAAGTGAAAACACCTACCCCTATTTTATACATACAAGATGGATAAGTGGAACATTTACAGTAAATTCGAACTTTCAAATCATCAGTGCGCGTATTCTTTTGCCCTACGCATCTGAAATTAATTAATGGTAAGTGAAAAAAAAATTATGAAAACAATAGTTCCTCAGTTACTTTTCAGGAGAGACAAATGGGACGTTGGAGAGAACACCATGAGGACGGATTTAACTGGGCTGCACTCACGACAAAGTTATCCAGTATCCAACTCTAACCTGAATCGTTCCCAGACATTAATCATCAAACTGTAACTAAGGCTGCAAAAGCTGAATCTAGTCCGAAATGAGGCAAAACATTGTGACCTGACAGCGTGACTCTCAAAGTGCTTAAGGATTGTACTGATATATTACCGACTAGGATGTGTGTAGATATCATAGATAGTCCTATTGAACTGGCGCGTAAAACATTTACTACCCGGGCCTAGAGGAGGGAAGACAAATATGTTTGTGATAATTATAATAGGGTCAGCTTGACTAACATAGTATCTAGAAATTCAGGCTTCTTAATCCCGCACAGACTAGACAGAAACAAACTCGAGAAAACCAAACAGGCTTTAAGCCATCCCGCTTGACAGATTCTGGAACATACACGTACTTTCTGGTGTTCATCCACTTGTCACATTTCTTAACCCGAAGCGGATGTCTAACTACATCAACTAAGAGGTACCATACAATCACTGAGAATATAAACAAAACTCCCAACGAACTGCTATTTGGTGAAATCAGCACGGAAACAGGTTTGTATGGCACTTACTAACACATTACACATTTCATACCAATAAGAAATAAATCCACTAATTTTTGCAACCATTAGAAATAGAAATTGAAAAGGTCAGATGGGATTAAAGGACAAGTAATGCTAGAGTTAGGTGAAGAGGACGTTATCAAATTGACTAAGCAGTTTGTCTTCCCAAATGAGGTAAATGGGTTACGCATAATAGTATGGGCTCTATGGATGTTACAGAATAATGTTTATAGGCTTCTCTTGATTTGACTTCATACACTTATCTTATCATGGCGAATTCTGTTTACCTATCACCAGGAAACATCATACACAATTTCGCTAATCTACTTCATATATATATATATATATATATATATATATATATATATATATATATACTGTGATATTACTCTATTATCTTTATCGGGACTCAACAACTAGAACTGATGCATCTATTTGCAATGTCCTACCTTGATATTCCTATCCCACACGATTGGACTGACACGGATAAGTCATCAATCCTAAAACTACTATGGATGAACTCCTAAGATTCACAAAATAGACCGGAAGAGGTTACGACAACACCATTCGTGTTCTATATATTGATTCTGTAATATATACGTATGATGCACAACTTAAGAGTTTAGTAAGGTTAAATTTAAGAATAAATACCTACTGGGAGTTGTAACCATCAGAAAAAAAAGGGAAAGAAACGTACTACAGTTCTTGGTACCAGCGTCTCTTAACTCTTCCTCGGTTTTCAAAACTATCATAGGTAGAGTGTTTGCAGCTAAAGGGGAATAATTTACTGTACTCGTTTATTTCTTATAGCTAGCAGTTTGATATGTGTATAACTCTTAAGTAGCTCCAGTTATTTGCATCACTTTATTTGCTTAAATGAAGTGAAATGAGGTATCTTGCCATTAAGCTTCAATAAGTTGGCTTTTGAAGAAAGAACACTCATTAGACACAAATGATGCTTCACACATCAACTGGAGATATAGGAGTGTGCATGATATCTTGCACACAATACATTTTTAATTGCTGACTTAACTTTTATTATGTATAGTCTAGCTGCTTTACAAGCCGTATTGATTTCGTACACAGCTTTATACGTTTCATGTTTAAAATTGACTTCCCATAAGATTTGAAATTCCTGGGGACGAAAATCTTAGTTCATAGGACAAAAAACTACTAAAATATTTGCGAATCAAGCTGAAAACATTTGCTACTATACTTAAATCTTACTTGTTTGTTGGCAAGTTTTGCCGTGTTTTTGCGGAGGACAACACTGGAACATCGTGGACACAAAATGTTAAATTGATTGTATCCATTTTGAGTGAGTTCAGTAGTGGCATCAGTCGGCTTGCAAAATCTAGAGAAAACGAAGTGAAAATAAAGCATTTAACTTACTCTACGGATGCCATTCAATGAAATATACTTGAATAAGAGACTCCTGAGCGAACTGTAACAAAAACATTAAACCAAGTGTACAGTGGTTATTTTGAGCAATATTGGTATCACAATTTCATCACGAACAGAGAGGATATATTTGAATGACATTCTGTTACAAGCTAATCTACATGTATCTAGGATTGGATAGCTTTTTATGTTGAATACTCTAACTGAAAAATCAACACGTAGTTAAATGACCGACGAAATCTGATCGCAGATTTATGCTCTGATTACTTTGAATACCAATTGTAGTATCTTGGAAGATCAGGATTTTTATCTCATGTACACGAAAAATGGATGACAAAATCAGTTGAAATGAGTTCTGAAATATTTTTGGATGGCATGTAACAAGTTTACGTCAGCTTTCAATGGAGTATAATGCACCGGATAAAGGTTAATTTATGATACTACGGACTGAAATAGCTCCATATAGCTGAAGGTGGTATTATGCATAGATATATGCACAAACTCTAGTCAAAAAGTACGACTAACCACTGATTTTATTATCTCATACTTTTAGTCTTAATCATGGTGCTAAGATAAATCAGCTTAGATTTACCACAATTATGATTTCTGATTTCGAATGTTTTCGGTGCATATTCTTCAACTCAGCCTATTTAGTAAGAATACTACTTGCAACCAGATATATTCGTATGAAAACCTGAACGCACGGTTCGTGGACTAATAGAGCAGAATACACAATAAGCTTCATAAGACCAAGTTTGAAGTTGCAGAGGTCTACTACGTGTCTGAATAACGTGAGACTCTGTACTGAAAAACACTATACTGGATTAGAAAACCAGTAGGATTTCGTGACTTGAATAAACAGGTACTTTAGTGAGGACATAAAACTGCACAAAACAGAGCAACACTGATGTGAGATGAACTTTTTAATGAAATCGCCGTTCAGTATTAACTCTCTAAGAGTCAAAACTTTATTTCGTAGATATCATTATCCTGAGACAACCATACACGTTACAGCATAATTGGAGTACGAACCATTTACTAAGCTAGTTTCAACGTAAACATCGTACAGAGGTGCAATAGTAGTGTAACAGCTAGATAAAACGACACCATTCTGAATTTAAGGAATCTCCATTCAAACAAACCAACAAAGTGCACTGCCCTAGAAAGTACTCAGTTACGGTAACAGTTATGACCATTGCCAATATTTAATTTAAAACTCTCCTGACAATGATAAAAACGTACGCTATTATTCTTGACTAAGTTACAACATAAGACTTTGCACCAAAGCGAAACAGTTGAAGTTGCAAAGATTCATGCAGCCCACAAAGACAGAAGCGACCAATGGTACTCAAAGGAACTATAACGAGAAGTTTATGAAAGGAAAGGATAGTCATATGGGGAAAAATTAGAACTTTATGAACCTGGGAATGAATGAATTCGTGCCATTGAGGCTTCTAGTTGTTAGCTAACAAGAGCAAACAACGCAAGCTACGCACAGCCTGTAAACTGACTAGGCATCTAAATTTCACGAGCAACCTAACGTACACAATACGAAGGTTAATAACCATTAGAAAACAAGTCAACAATCTGATCAAGAATAGGAGTCATAAGTGTTAGACACAGAAGAGAAGTCCATTCGAAAAATCAACACAGGTGCAGAGATAACGACACGAATGATTATGGGGACTAAGTATTCCATCATGGTAACTCTATCCCCGCCCGAACCTGTAGGACATATAGGGCATCACTTTTCCATTAGGTTATAAGCCCGAAAGGGTTTGATGCAAAGATTTTGGAAAATATCCCTTAAATCTGACACCAATGTAATGTTACAGGCACAAAAAACCGACTCCAGCTAACCTGAGCGAGAATATCTTCTCCCTCCCCTAAGTACTAAATATTTGGACCCGACCGCCGAAAATGTGACCTCCAATATCCAATATCCTGATTACGAGCTAGTATAAACCAGTAATTTCTTTGAGCTCGCTTCTTGATTGTGAGGTAGAGGTTCCAGATCTTCCGTGAGCTTCTGCGTAGTACGTCCCGCCACTCGACTGCTTTAGCTGTGGTAGACTACAAGAGGAGTGGTGCGGGGATTGGTCAAGCTGTGGTTTGTAGTATGCAGTATGTTAGGACTGTGTTGCTGCCGTCAATGGAGTTTGACCTAACTCCCATTGGTCATTCGGTGTAGTCATAAAAGCAGAATAGCAATAATAATAGTAATATGTTGTAGTGTAGATAATATAGGTTGAGATAAGTGAAATAATAAAGGTGACCTGAGGAAAAGATAGAGTAGCCGGTACAGTGAGAGAAGGCAGAACATGTCGTGGGGATTTAGTTTGTATGCTTATCCATTGACAGTGTGTTTTTAAGTTGTATGAGGATAAGCCATTGAGACACAAACCTTGCATTTCTGCATGATTGTCCAGCTCCCGCTTAAAAATCTCCAGAGATGGCGCTGTAGTCACAGCCGCCGGTAAAACGTTCCAGAGGCGGTAAACTCGAAGCGAAAAGAAGTGTGAATTCACTCAAGTCTTTGGCCTCTGGTGTGCTATCCTTAGCGGGTTACCTCGTGGAGGCCTATAATCACTTAATGGCAGGATGCTTTTATTTGGGTGGGCCTAGTCATTTGAGATCTTGTAGACGGTGGTGAGGTCTCCCCGTGCCTACGGTAACTAAGTGTGAAAAGACTTAATTTCTTCAGTCTTTCCTCGTAGGCCAATCACCCATTTTGTCGCTCATCTCTGGACACTTGCTAGAATGTTAGTATCCCTTTTGGGTAGCGGAGGAGCAATGATATTGTGCACCTCAAGGTGTGGCCTCACATATGTCTTATATAACCTTAAGAACAGTTCCGGGATTAAGAGCTCCCAGCTGCCTATGCATAAAGTGTAAAGATATATATATCCAATATCGTCTTGGCGAGCTAGTAACCAATTCGATTTCTTTGTGTTCGCTTATTGATCGGGAGGTAAAGGTTCCTGATCTTCGGTAAACTTCTACGTAGTTTGTCCCGCCGCTCGAATTTCGTAGTTTTAGTTGACTCCAAACAGGGTGGTGCTAGGATTAATTATGTTTTTTGTAGTATGCTGTGCGTTAAGGCTGTTACTGCTGTATATGGAGTTGATCCTCTCAAAAGTTAGTCCTACGGCACCGTTGTCAAAAGAAAACAGATAATAACAGATATAATTAGTGTAGGTTATTCAGACTAAAAGACAGAAAAAGAAATAAAGAAAACGTAAAAATAGACAGTTAATTAAATTTCAAGTTAGTATATATATGCATAAATAAATATATATGAATACGATATCAGTAATAATTATTACTACAATAAGTGTTGGTGTAGTGGTTGGAGTAGTCAGAAGAGTAAGATGGGAGAGAATGTAAAGAAGTAAAAGGACGAATTTAGATGTCTACCCATGCATGGTGCATGGGATTTTAAGGGGTAAGGCCGTCCTTGCATCTCTGCATGATTGTCCAGCCTCCCCTTAAAGATGTGCACAGACCGTGCCATAGCTACATCTGCCGGTAAGGAATTCCAGGGACGGCAAACCCGCAGTAAAGAGAGTGGTAGAGCACCCTAGTCTCTACCCTCTGGTGAGCTATCCTTCTGGGATTTCCACGAGGAAGTCCATACCTGCTCAATGGCAGAACACCATTGTTTGAGTGATTCTGGTCATTTTCTATCTTTTGGACAGTAATCAGGTCCTCCCTAAGCCGAAGGTAGCTAAGTATGAATAGGCCTAATTTCTTTAGCCGTTCATCATGTGGTTTATTTCGGAGACCCACCACTCCTTTTGTCGCCCGTCTTTGAACTCTTTCCAACAGTTTGCATCTTTTCTAAACAGTGAAGGTGCAATGATATCAGGAACTTTAAGGTGTGGTCTGATTTGTGTTTTGAACAACCTTAGAAGGAGCTCAGATGGGACTGCGCCTAACTGTCTATGTGTAAAGTGCATGACCGCACATTCCCTCGCTACGTCCCCCGCGTAATTTACGCTTGTGTCAACTATTTCCGTTAAAACAAGACATCAGTCACGCTCCGACGTTGTGCAGGACAAGCTTTCGTTGCACAGAGTACAACTTTCATTCTGCAATCTACGGGTAAGTAATTTCACTACTTTGCTTTTTTCAGGTTAAAAGTCATGCCAATGGCCACTGGCAACAGCCCAGGCTTTCAGAAGGTTTAGATCTGTCTGCAGCCTATCTGTGTCTCCCGAACACTTTCTTGACCTCCATATCTTTACGTTGTCAGCGTATAGAAGAGCCGGGCAGCTTAGACGGAATAGCAGGTCACTGATAAGAATCAAAAACATCAGTGGCCTTGGGGTTACATATTGGCTTAAGAATAAAGGATTCTTGAGTCGTCACTCTGTGTCCTGGTTTTTTCGCGTTAGTTATTACAAAGTGTTTCTGAAAGTCTTCGAGGGACAGCGTGAGGTCCAGCGTGGTAAGAGATAGACATTGACAATTTCTGAGAGTTGGCTGACAGAAGGTCATAATGAACTGTGTCAAATGCCTACTTAAGATCTAGGAAGACAATATGGTTTGGAATATTCATATCCCACCATGATACCCAATCGTCCCAAGCTGATAGTAGGTTTGTTACTCAGGATCTGCATTTGCTGAAACCGTGTTGGTCTTCGTGGAGTCTATTAGTCCTATCGAGGTGCTCCCTGATGTGATCTTCACTAATGATCTCCAACACTTTAGATATCATTGGTAAAGTGCTACTGGTCTGTCACTGGTGACATTTCGCCATTCCTCATCCTTAAAGATAGGAGAGAGAATGGCTCTTTCCCACTTTCTTGGCAGTTTCCGCTAATCTATCGAGTGTTGGAACAAGCCGCGTAAGTGCCTACAGGGATCTTCGACGCCTTTTTTCAAAACAGATGGACTTATGTCATCACAACCTGGGGACTTTCAAGATATGAGTCTCTGTAGCTTCTCTAGTGCTACTGCCGGGTTTATTTGGGAAGCGTTCACTAGGTTTTCCTTACGGTGAAGTAGGAGTGCCGCCATTTTGGTCCGCACCAGTAATACCCACAGTGCCGTTTAACCCTTTGGTGAAGGCTAAAATGAATGTTTCGGCCATCTCCACACCAGTGAGGTATTGACCGTTTGGACCTACTAAGGCGCATACCCCCTGTTTAGTTGGTTTTCTCTCCGACACGATTCGCTGGGAGTGTTTTAGCAAAGTTAGCCTGGAATGACCTCCCGTCACACATGACTTTTACGTTGCACCGGTTAATAAGTTCCAAGTATGCACATTGGTCGGTCTGACTCTTGGATACTCGCCGTGTAGATCAAGCCTTCCTCTTTGCTCGCAGAATACGTCGAGTACCTCTCTTCAGCCATGAGGAACTTTTTTCGGCTGTACTGTGACTAAAGGGACGGCATGCGAGGTTGCTGTGTGAATAATCTCTTTTATCACCTTCAAGTGTTCATCCACAGATAACCCATTTCATTCTATGGGCCACTCTGCGTCGGAGAAAAGCCTCCACATATCAGCAAAGTCCACCTTGTTATACCACGGACATGATGGGACATGGTAGTGTCCTACTGCAAGTGCTCACGGAGAACAAGATGGAACCCTATGACTGCATGATCACCACTTCCTAGTGGGATCATGATACGGACCTATCCGACGAGTAGTTTCGATAACCTCCCACCAGGGCCCCACCTAGTGTCGTCTCCAACACTCTCAGTCAGTCCTGTATTTCTAATGGTTTGCAGTAGATTTCGACTGAATTTTTCCTGGGCTTACCCCGAGCCAAGGTTCAGATATGGGGCTCTGAAATCTCCAGCTGTGATGATTCGGTCACAGCCCAAGTCCCGTATCCCTGTGATGGTGCTGAGCTGTATCTGGTTGTGCTTCACCCCACAGGCAGGTGGTCGGTAGATGTCACCCAGCAAATGCCTGGTGTGGCCACGGTGAAATGACACCATATGGAGTCTGGGGGTTCATTAAGTGGTGCGTCCATTGCACGCACACATTTAAGTTGCTTGCCAAAGTATATGGCAACTCCCCCTTCCTATTTATCCGTGTCTGTCCTGACCAGAATCATAACACTTATGCTGATTTGGTTGCCGGCAATAGTGAAGGTTAGCCAGGTTTCAGTGAAGATGATTATTTCGAGGTGTGGGTGTGAGTGGAGATTTCTCAGTTCATCTACTTTCCCTTTCAGCCCTCTGGCGTTGTTATAAAGGCGGCTGACAGTGAGTTTCACAACCTTAGTGTGTTGTGGAGTAGTTGACGTTACGTTGCCTGCTGGCAGGGAACTTCATATTGGGAGTAGTTAGCCGATTCTGATGGAATCGGTCCGTTGTCGTATTTTTTCCTTGAAATTGGGTAGGACACTTGGGTGACACTCTCAGTCCCGCATCGGTGTAGTGCCACTGAGGCTCAAAGACGTAGTAAGACCTCTGTTTGCTGACTATATATGGTTCGAGGTCTAATTCCGCAGCATCGCACGTATTCTCCCAATTTACTCTTGGTCTCGTACAACCGTTGAAGTACTATATCCAACTGTTTCTGATAGTTGGATTTAGTCACTAGAACCCATCCCAGTGGCCCATAAATTCCAACTTCTGCCAATTCACGAAGTAGCACGACCACTAGTCAATGTCATATTTTCACACCCGACCTTCAAGGGCCAGTCTATGCGATAAATCATATAGATACCTATATGTGCATAAGATGGTCTAATTAAAGCTGACCTATTTCCCTGAGATTAATTGATGATGCTGATGATGTGAGTCAGTGGCCCGGCGGTTAGGACGCTCGCCGACCATGCACACTGTCCGGGGTTCGATCACCGGCCGACTCACTCCTTTACCTCGCTAAGCCACAAATAATTCTGGTAAGGAGGAAAGGTTGGGCATGAGGCTAGAAACCCCATCCTGTAAAAAATAAACACTGCTACAGAAACTTCAAGCCGCTGGCTTGAAGCCCTGTGTTCCACTGGGAACGTGAAGGAAAAAAACTGATGATACTGAATGACGGTTTTGGGTTATAATTTGATTCCCATGAACTATACGTTGCCCTAATCCTTGAAAGGAAGGAAAGCGTGAGGTACGCCACCCAGTGGAAAACGACTCCGTTTCTGCTGACATTTCAAAGCGCATAAAAGGCAAACTTATTGCCCTCCCAGAATAGGAAATAATGTCCAATTACATGGAAGGTGACACTGGCGGAAGGAAACCATCATGACATCAGTGAGCTAATGTGGCCATATCCACTCTAGCCCTTGACGCCCCGCTTTTTAAGTGCATAAAAATCATTCCGCCAACAGTTAGGCTGACGTTAGTAAGTTGGGGTCCACACGTGTTGTATATTGTTTCTCTTACAGAATTCCTGGAACACTTGAGAGGAGAACGGACTGTCGTTATCAGATGTGATACAATCTGGCGCACCATGGCGTGTAAAGATCTTCCATGGATCTGAAGTTATTTGGCTGCTGGAAGGCAGAGTAAGTGGTACTACATCAGACCACCTTTAATATGTCTACAGAAGAACCATTTGGTACACCAGAACTATCTGCCCAATTAAATCCGCATATAGCAGGGGTCATGAGTGCGTGCGGTAGGGGGCATACTCGTGGTTGTTCAATGTGCAGATTTTTGCTGCAACTTGGCACCCGTGACAGCAGTCAATGAAATCCTTCATATCAGCATCCATGTTTGGCTAGGATACATGAATTCTGGCCACCGGCTTCATCTGTGCAGTACTCGGATGTCCACTGTGGAAGGGCTTCTGAGTGGTCATGTGTAGGGAGTTTGGTATGATTACGCGTTCTACATACATAAGGCACATTTTACTTACGCTGATAGCATCGTGGTGGCGGAATAATTGCTTGAGATCACGGAGTGAAACTGATAGTGGCGAAGAAGCTCGCATGAACTGTAGAGCTAACTGTAAAATTGTGTTTCTGTTAATTACTTGTTTTGATAGCTCTTCTGTTGTGGGAAGTTGCTCGTAGGCGAGTGTCTCCATAACCTCAGTCACTGATTTCTCGTTGAACGAAGGGCATTTGCCTATTAGACGCGATAGTGCATCTGCTTATCCGAAAGTTTCTGTTCGATGCCATATAATATTATAGTCTTACTACAGTAAAATCGCCTCCCCTCCTTGTCATGTTTTAGCTAAAAGGACTGGGATACCCCTTTTAGACTTAAATATTGACGCTGGGGTTTCGGGATCTGTCAGTAAGGGGAATCCACTACTACTGTGCAGACGGATGTGACAGCTTCTTTCGGTATGTATACATGTTCTTTTCATCGTTCCAACTGTTGCTCTACATGTGTTCAGTTTCTGTGTGAATTATCTTTCCTTATTCTTTTGGAAATAAGCCACTTTTCTCACATTATCCCCATAGCCATACATAATAGGGTTTTTATTGTGTCACCTGAAACTGCATGTAGTATTCACTCATGAAATCTGCAACCTGGAATTTTCTGGTACCCTCTCTAACCACGTGGAACTGAGGATTTTATCCCCAGGCAGTATTGTTAAAGGAAAGTCTGACCTTTTAATTAGCAATATATAGCTGTTTATCGTTGTTTTTTGATACTTCGATAATACAAGAATATTTTTTATATCCTCGAGAGATTTTTCCAGAAATTGTAAGAATTCTTGTTTCTGTAGTGGTTAAGTCTGTTAAATGTTTAAGTACCGTTGAGAGACTGAGATCTGATACTTGTCAACCATCTGAAGGCCTCAGCCTCGTAGTCGACTCTACACTTTTGACACGATACAGAGTCAAAGTTATGGCATCTGATATCATGGAGGAACTGAAAGATAATCCGGCTCGTATCAAAAATGACTTACTGACACTTCAGAAATCAGTCGCAAACCTACAGAGCAAGTTTGGCAGCATTATGCCCCTCACGAAACCGTGTGAGGGGCTGTGTGAGCACAAAACATCTGTCTAGAATCACTCGAGCGCATAATTGACTATTTGGCTGTGGAAGCTCTTAAGAGGATTATGTCTTCGCATAACGCCTTGGCTTATAACATTTTAGACAGAGGCTATTGCCAAACTTAAAACTTCATGTCTATAGGCTTGTAATATGTCGTTAAGCGACCGTCGGGTTTTGCGTCTTCGTGAGAAATCCGCAAGCCACTCATGTCCGGTGCTTTTCAAGTTCAGGTCCATTGAGGAATCTGGGAGTTTTCTGAAATCTGGTAAGATAATAGGCTCTTCAACACCCTACACTAACATTATTGTTGCACCTGACACCATACCAAAGACGATGCCTCTGAGAAGCACTGAATGTTGATAACTCTAATGGGGCAACTGTAGATGATGTTCCATGAGTTAATCCGTCTGGAGAAGTACCTGATGACCACATGCATCGGACATTTTCACAGGCACAGGCAGATATTAGCCAAGTATTGTATAAAGATACCGATACTGACACAGAAATGGTGGACGCAGACGAATCAACGGAACATAATGTTGAAATACATTGTTTTCACACAAACGTCAAGAGCCCGGAACCATCAAAACCCAACCCACTGGTTTTCCACTCATCTCCTTATAAGTCAGTTACTCCTCAGTCTGACAATCCATCCACTGCGAAGTACCAGTTGAATGTAGCTACATAAGTTAGCGATTTCTGTAGGCGTTATGACAAACGTCCCATCTCCATTAAGAAAACTAAAGCGCATGAGGTGTCCAAGCAACAGAAACCCCACATAGCATGTTCTGGCTGCTTCGTTAGCCGTCATCAACCAGTTGATCATAAGAAAAGGGAAAAAGAAGTAAATACTGAACCCAGGGCAAGAAAGCCTTTATATATGACAGAAACGAAAGCACCTCTAAGCCGTCTTTCTAAGAGAAATTCAAACATGTTAGACCATGGTCTTAGAGGTAGGCCTAGTTGGTCTCAAGTGTAATGGCAATTATATCCATCCACTAATTTTAGACAAACAACATAGCGAGGTAGTTGGCATTATTCTGATCATCCACTACGTAAACCCGTTGTTAGCCAGTCCTCTCCTAATGTTCTATCAACTGAAGGTTATAGAAAATCCCCCAAACATCAGCTACAGACCACATTTAGGAAGCCGAATAAGCCAAAAGTACCCATTCATATAACCTGTGTATTTAGTAAGAGCATGTGCCGGTGTTTGCACAAACCTTGCTGTGGTCTGATGACTACCCAAAACAGATACCAACATTTCTTCCTATACTGGCAAGAAATTACCGAATACTCAAATCGATTATACCTTTCACCAAAACACTGCCCCTACTAGCCGCTTCGGACAGGATTTTCGCCAACGTTAGCTAATAGAAACACCTGGCATCATGCATATAGCACGCATGATATCGGATCAATTCCTTGCCGGTATAGCGAACAGTCTACAGCTAGGGCAATGCATATTTTCCAGGAGGTAGCTGACACAGTGTCGGCACCAAACGCGGATAGTAATATCTCTAGAATACTAATATCTGATTATGATACTGGTGTCTCTCAATGCATACCCCATCCAAACAACATAGCATTCCTTACAACCAACTCAAAACCTGCCTGAAGTCTTCCCATGATCAAAAATAACCATAACGCTTTTAACCTCGTGGTTTGTTGCATGCTTCCATATGACTTTTTGAGTGAGAATGAAGAATGTGGATATTTGGCCATTTATAATGACAAATGATCTGCAAACATTATTGGTCCCATATCTTACAATTCCCTCGTGAATTATGCAACACCAATTGGCGACTCGAGGATTCTTTATTGTAACACCAATATTTAAACAATGTTACAACTAAGGTTTCTGACAGTTGTCTCCTGACTTCTTTTTGAACAGCGACCGATGAGACGATGACTGTCGTATTGATGCCTCCGCGAAAATTGGGGAAGTTGGTTTAAAGCAAACAACCATGAATTGATCGTTCGATATTCAACTACATTGACACCTTATTTTCACGAACAATATAACACCATCTACAGTAGATGTAGGACATGAGTTTCCAGGTAGCGACCAAAAAATTGTAGTGTATTCTTTAAACATCTTTACTAAAGCAAAACGCGGAGATGAAGCTGGCAAGACACGTGTGGGATTGTACACGCACGCTGACTGGGACTTTTATCAGCACCTGATTAAATGTTGTGATTGGGACTCTTACTTTTCGAACGAGTCGTTATAGTCAATTCTTGACTGTTTTTATGACAATATTAACTTAATCGATGATGTAATTGCACCTGAGAAGATTTTTCGCTTCGGATTCCCCCAAAGCGATTATATTCCGACATAGTTAAGGATTAGTCCACGAAAGCACTCAATAAAATATTACAGATATCGTGACTTATCATCATTAATTGCTACTACCTTCCTTCTCACTAGAATTGAAGAGTTGAGAAATATAGGCCTCAGAAACAAAGAAGTGCGGGCCATCCAGGCGCTGCATAACTCAGGAGAAGTAGTCAAACTTTTCAAAAGTAGGTTGGCGAACTCATAAATGGTCTATCTGAAAATAACGTACTTAGATGGCATTGCTTACGAAAATACTGAGGTAATATGTAAACTGTTTAGCAAGCAAATCGTCAGATTATATACCTTATAGGACGATTAGGTCATGGATTTCCCGCGTAAAACAGACGAATGTCCAAGTGACATACTTTTAACCACACATGACATTGATAGAGCTGTCTCAAATCTTGAGATTAGTAACACTATTGGCCTAGACGGTATATCTTCCACTCTGCTGAAAAACGGTGGTAATGACATGGATTTACTCCCACTCAAGTTATACTCAATTTCACTAAGCGACGGGACATACCCTACCCATACTCTACCCATAGATACGAACCTATAGCTGATATCAACAACTACCGCCCCAGCAACATCACATCTCTAGTTTCTAGACTGAAATCATTTGGTACTTTCTGTCAAATGACCTCCTATCCCCGGCCTTATACAGTTTCTTAAGTAGAAGGTCGTACATTACTTATCACTTCGATTATCTAGACCACATTACACGATGCATCGATAATAGGCGTTCAATAACAACATTATTTCTCGACGTTAGCAAAGCCTTTGATGAAGTCCCACATATCAGACTCCTAAAAACCTGCAATCCTACGCAATAACTGGAAAGCTTCTGAAATGGAAAAATTCTTTTCTCACATAAAGAGAGCAATTAGTCGAAATCAACCACCAGCTGTCTTCATCAAAGCCGATAACTAGTGGTGTAATACAAGGAATCGTTCTTGGCCCTATTCCATTATTCTTATGCGTAAATGACATAGTCTCTGTGATCAAGTATGACAAGCCATACCGCTTTGCAGATGACCTCAAAATAATATGTGGTTATGGGCACAATGATATGAGTGTCGAAAGCAAGATCCAACATGACATAAACAATCTAGGCGAGAAGCGGCAACTGACTTTCAACCTGGACAAGTGAGGTGTAGCCCACCTTGAACTCTGGAAACTGAGGATCCACCTATGTATGTACGGTTAGCTCCTCTCAAAACTGAACACGGTCACAGATCTTGGCATAAGATACTCAGATTTAACCTTTTCCAATCATACAAATAAGGTAATGTCTGACTGTTTGATCAACAAGTGGAATATGTTGACAAGTGTATACGACTGAAATCAGAACCCCTATGATTAAGGAGAGTGAAATGCAACTTGTTCATACTACCATCTGAAATTAAATCTTGTGAAAACTCCGATTGTTTCAAACGGAGCCAAGAAAGATACATTAACATGCCCACCCTAGCTCATCTAAAACTGTTGGTAGAATGGTAAATGAGAGCCAGTCCAGTCTTCAGTGTAGTCGCTTACGTAAAACTCGACACTACTACTTACGCAGCGAACGTTTAACTAATTTACTTATTTTCTGTTTTCTATAATTTTCAATAAGCTGTGTTGGTATAAGTAACTTTAGAAACAGTTATATTAGCCAGCACACCTTTTAATATTCAACATACATATACAGTTAACGATACACTGCCATTTTTATTGTCGAACTGATTTTACTCAGTCAGTAACCAACTTTTCTCATGTACTTTTGTAAAACTTATAATTCTGTAACATTTTGCAGTATTTTTAACATAACACAAGGTAAAAGGTTACGTCGCAATGTCTATAGCATACCATATGATAGTCGGTCATGCAAATTTAGCATAACTAGTTCTGTTATCCGTCTATCTTCTTCGGGTTCATTCTACATAACGATTGTTCCCCGACACACTGAACTCTGCTAAATAGACTGCTGCTAACTATTTCTATACTTTATAAGTTTTTGGTGGAAACTTAATTTCCTAGTCGTTTGTAACAAATACTTATACACATGTATAAGAATGTCCTCAGGTATCGACGTAACTGGTGATCTAATGTGAAGCGCTCGTCATGAAAGTTGTTAATGCACAGAATACTGTGTGACTGGGACGGGCTTAAAGCAATATACTATTATATTGCTTTAAGCTTTTAGGCTTATTCCAGTAACTGCAGTTGCAGCATATGTCTGCTTAGAGGGCCTCTATCACAGGATATGCTGCTACCACTCAGATGTTGTAATTAACCGAGGAATTCAGAAGGACGTTAAGAGATGCTAAGTAGGAATTATATCTTCGTTATTGCTTGGATGGTTTGATTCGCCTCCTGAGTAATCAACTCTGTCAATGTATTTGAAGATTGAACGATCGATTCATGGTTGTTTTCTCAAATCCAACTCCTCCATATTTTTCGCGGGTCATCAATCCGGCAGTCATCGTCTCATCGTTCGCTGTTTAGTGGAAGACAAAAAACTGTCGGAAGTATTATCGTGATTTATTGTTATAACACTCATTCTTATACCTTGTGTTACAACCTTATTGTTGGCCATATGTTGGCGTGAGAATAAATTATTCTTCAGTCGCCAATAAGTGTTCTGGTTTTTTCGCGTTGGTTAATACAAACTGTTTTTGAATGTCTTCGAGGGACAGTGTGAGGTTCGGCGTAGCAAGAGCTGGACACTAACATTTTATGAGACTTAACTGACAAACTCCCTTACGTTCGTTTGACTAGGTTAACGTCGCTTCACATGCCCTTTGGTGTGCTACCGTAAATGAAGGTTCACACACATTATTAGTCTTCTACAGTATTACGAACGGTCGGGCGGAAATTCGAATAACTACCTCGACTAGAAAGTCGGTTTCTAAATACGTGCACTTTCGATGTAGTGAGTTTTATTGACACTTTTTTCGAAATGCCACGACAAATATTTTCAGACGTATGTGGAAAACTGTAAACATAACCCAAGAAAGCTTTGCAGCATAAAAGCTAAGATGAACATTACATGTGCTACTATCTGGTGGTCGTCAGGCTTCCACCAGCATATTATTGGTGCTTCTAGAGCTGCTCTTAGAGCTGCATTGAACCCCGGCTTACTTTTCAGGGCAATACTTTTGTCTCAAACTCGTAGTAATCTACAGATCAACCAAACGCTTAATTCCCCATGTTGAAGAAGGAGGGTCTCCTCTTTCATGAATCATGGATCCAGCTGTTCATGCTCCACACTGATTGATTAGTTTGTACCATATTTTAAAATTCATTTCGGACAGCTGTCGTGTCTCCAATGCGAATAATCCTGCGGTGGACACGCTGTCTTACATTTGCACTTCTACAATGCCTCCAACCATTGATTTTACTATATTAGCGTACCTACAGACTTCTGGCGTCACCTTAGAAAGACTTTAGAACCCTGACACGTTGGATATAAACAGTCTGTCTGTGACAAACCCTTATCGTACCAGATCACGGAGTATATAAATGGGCACCCTAAACCAGACCTGACTCACTAGTGTCTGGGTTCATCCGGACATCATCACTACGCTTCTACTCCTGAATGCCTACTCATATCTGGCCAGATGTGTAGGTGGATACAGCACACAGTAAGAATTTATTCAGACAGGGCAGTTCCTCTTTTGATACCATTATACGTTAACGTAGGACTGACGATGAGATGGTTTTTAGTTTATGGCATGCAAGTGAATTCGGATCACGACATACTATCCATCCTGTATAGCATTCTCACAATGAAATTAAAACTTCAAAACCTGGCGCATCACCAAAAGCACTGCCAAGGGCACAGATATTTATCAACAGTTGCCCCTATTCCATGTTGAAAACCAGATGATCAGAGGGGATTAGCGAAAAGCTCTGGCAGGCAGCGAACCAACCAGGGGCCTACTGTCTGACAAGCGTTTGAAGAAAGTGCAGGTGGACTGGACCTATGCTGCGGAGACTTTTGAGAAAAACCACGAGCCTGATTGTCAAGTTGAGTACAAATATGAAACGACAAGATGAGATTCCAAGGACCAAATGTAAAAGATCATGTGAAGGGATGAAAGCTTATGGACATTCGCTGATTCGGGTAACGAAAACTGCAGAGATCAGGGTGAAACGGAGATGTGCTGTGTTCCCTACATTCACTTGGAAAAACGAGCTAATGATGAGTGTTGACAATACAGAGTGGATGTGTGCTCTATCATTATCCCTTTTGAACATACTTCTCGATTTGTTAGTGAGTGTAATACTCAGCATGGTTCGCTAATTGAACTACAGTTTGAATAAGAGGCAAACTAGTTTCCCTGAAAGGAAGTCAGCTAAATGCTGCTGACGTTGGCAGCCGCGTACAAAATGTTTCGCTCTATATGACTACAATTTATGGAAAGCAAAATAGTATTGTTTGGTATGAATCACTCAGATTCACTGATTTGTACTTCGATGCTCTTCGGAATCCTCTCCACAATAGACCACTCAGAATTAAAAGTTGGCACGAAGGGTTTCCATCGCTGACAGGCTGGTTTGGGATGATACTCTGTCGATGACATAAAGGTTACTTATATTATTAGGAGCTGACTTCCATTTACAGGGGAATTCTTAGTAGTGACATTTGAAGAGTTTTGAATAGCAAGTCTAGTAACATCAATGAGCACCTTCTCAACGCAGTAAGAGGCGTGTAAACTGGCCTCAAGGTCTGGAGAATTTTATAGATTAGACTCTATGGGACCTTCGCGTTATTGGTATTTGAGGCAGGTTGGTATATTTTACACTTGTTTTGCCAGCGTGTACACAAAAACAGCATTTTATGAATTTCAGTATATTCACTTGTTTTAAGACCACTGGTAAATATTACAAAAAATGTAGGATGGGGAAAAATAGTTAAAGCGAAACCGAGTTGGATTAGATTGGTATGAATAATAGTATCGACTACCCGTAACATCTGTGCAGCAGTATTCATCTCCCAGGAATCCATATCTCTGCACTGATGGAATTATTTCACATCTGACATTAATGAATTCTCAGATACAGGAGAAGAACTCGGACACTTTAGCACAGTATAGTTCAATTATGGAGAAAAATTATTTGACAGTCCTGCAGTGTTATAAAGTAATATTTACTGATGGTGTCTCAAACACAATTTATCACATGAAGATTATGATAACACTATGAGACGTTTCCAAACAAAAATTTCCCACAGCGGAAGTAACCAATGCCCCGTATGTGAAGCCGTCGATATCGACCAAGTGTTTAAAATCCAATAATTGCAGATAAAAAGAATGTCCGTCAGCCTCAGCACTGACTTGGAAAAGAAAGTTTCCAGAGAAGAATAAATACGGTCTGTAACTTAGTATGTCGAACACTCATTCGTACCCTACAGCGAGTCCATCCGATGCTTCTGACCACTAGTGCTATTATTGAATAGCTATACTATAACTCGGTCTGCAAAGTAAAAGCTGCTCATTAAAATCGTCAGCTAACTCCAGAAGCAAGATATACATATAATTCAGGACTGAAGGCATTATCGTATGCCTCAAGGCCATCCTGAAGTACCGTGGTAATCGCTCGTCCGAAGCTAACGTGAAATGTAAAGAAATTCAGAGGGATAGGTTGGAAACAAATTTATCAATACAACAGAAGTTTTAACATGCATCACGTGAATTTTATTTTGGGATGTGAACAAACGCCTTCGCAAATGCACAAGTCCTTGAATGTCCAATCGCTTCGATTGGATCTTGTGGCGCGTTTTTCGGGAAAATGGTTAGTATTTCATTTATGCAGTTTTCCGTCTTCCTCTTCCCCAACTTAGCGTTTTTCTACATTCATATGGCACTTGAGTATTTGGTGGATGTTTCTGACGGGTGATCGATGTCGCTGAAGCATTTTTACTTGTTTCAGCTTGTAGGCTGAGAATGGCTAATCTTTTTGTTTTTGATATTGTGTGCAGCAGTGCACTGAATCTGAAATATTAATTGCTGACCTCTATATGCGAATATAGGCTGTACTATTTGCGTGTATCAATCTCATCCAATATAAGCCTCATGACTAAGAAATAATGTCTCAGCGATATTTTGTAAACAACGGAACAGAAATCAATATTGTCGTACTATAGGTGTTTGGAAAAAGGCCAAGATGTTCCGTTATCTTATCTTTAAGCTAATGACCAATTTTGACAACTCACGTTTTTATTTACCCCAGGCAGAGGGGATTGTTTTGGTATATCGTAGTGCTAACTGATCTCAGAAATCCTAATAACTTCATGTGATTTCCACTTTCTTTTAGTCTTGTCTCTGGCTAAGATTTCTCTTTCAGTCCTATCCTCCACGGACAACACTTTATTGTATGATTATCTCTGTCCTTAATAATGTATATGTTAAAACTACGCATCCTTTTCTCCTGGTAATGCGCGGTACTTTTTCGGCTGCACCCACCTCTCGTAAAACCTAAACTGTCACAAGAAGTCCTGTTTGCCTCCTGAAGTGAAAAACTTATACTGACGCGCAATCAAAACTGTGTAATAGAGGGTATTAGCCGGGTAAAAACTTGGTGGAACCGCTCTCCTCGGGCACCACTTCTCAGCTCCCCGCTCTCCCACTATGAGGTAGTGAAGTCAACTGTGCTTTATTAATTACTAATCACCAAACAGACATGAAATTGCAACTATCCGTAGAGGATGATATAAAGAAATACAGAAACCTCCTTTACAGAAAACTTAACAAGTGAAATGTGTGAAATAAAAAAGATCAATGATACCTAGAGCGTAAATTATAAGAATACCTTTATCTGAGTTACGTTCAGTTAAAAAGTCCCAAAGTAGCACCACCTAACTCTGCAATCATAGACGTTATATATTAGCTAGTCGTGCACATCCATGCCTTGATATATGACTGACCTCTATATCGTAATTATAATGCTTTAATAAACCAGTCTACTGGAGCCCAGCGTTAGGATTGACTTCATAAACGCCTATAGAGGAGTAAGTGATCCAGGTTGCCAGAATATTCCTCTAAATCACCATGTTATTTGGATTAGGCATTATCGCGAGATTTTTCTTAGTCTTTTTCCATATTACGATATTGTCTGTTTAAAAAATTGCCAATTGACCTCTAGGTCATGTCTTTGGTGTGAATACAGAAATACAACTGATTTAAGATTCTTTAGAACTGTGTGAATTTTTTGGATTATTAATTTATTATGACCTCTTCAATCGCCACTGCGTATACAGTTTACTCCATTAACGTAATTTCCGCAGAAGTTTTGAGAGAGTATTAAGTGAGATCAAAACAGCTATATACGTCAATCTCGTTATCATAGCCCTTGATGCTTACAACTGGACACTTCGTCCTCAGGGTGATGTCTGCCCAATTTGTTTGACAGCTGCACCAGAGATTTGTAGCTGCTACTCAGCGTCTTGAATAGAACCGTAAGTAATCAACAGATTTATGCAACATCGTGTGTAAATATCCAGGTAATATTTTCGTTTGGCTTACAAGTATAACTAACAATATGGTTGATTTGTAGACAGGTATTAACATCAGTCATCATACTTCATCTTGAGACTAATTCAGGGATCCCAAGTGGTCATTTCCAGCCAGCACAGCAAGTATGATGTTCAGATACCAGAAGACAGACGTGAGCAATGCGCGTGGCTCAGGATCTTTTGACTTTACTATTAAGCGACAAAACAGCATACTTCCGTTTAAATATACTTCATATGCAAAGAAAGAAATGGTTTTCTCTTGCCTTGTGATTTGCTGAAGTACTCTAGTCATCTGTACCAGTTTTGTGAAATGCTAAGTGACCTTTAGTTGTAGGATTCTTGTCTGCTTGAACTCTCGCCCATTTCGTACATACATGGGGGATCTTAGCAACTCATTCATGTTTTTATGTGTAAGTGTGGTGGCTTGTACAAGTCTTGCAAAAATCAAGTGACTTTTGCACGAAGACCCCAAGATCCTATTACAACTTGTGTTGAAAATACTGTTATCATAGTTCACCAATTTATTGAGCTCGTGAAAACTGATTTGTAAGCAGCTTTTTCGGTCGTGGATTCGTCAGTAATATCTTTATTTTCCACTAAATACCTGAGTATTTGTTGTTTATTTACTAGAGAGGTTGAAACTCTGGAGTTTAACATCTCGAAGAATTCATGCACATTTAAGCAAAGGAGGAAATACAAATACAATACCTATCGTTCTAAACACACATTGGGCTTACATAGGTCCATCTTAATTCACCATTATTAAGCAACCTTATCGTAACTAACACCTTCAATGCGTCGGGAAGGTGTTACTGGTGTGTCAGCTAGTGGAGAGTAAATTTGTAGGTAACAGCATGACACAATCTGACTGCGTAGCTGTTAATTACGCAGTAATCACCATACTAAGATTCAGAGCAGCACAAATAAACTTTATCCCTAACATACTTCATCTTCTTGTAAAGAAAGTTCTGTTCTCTGAGTTGAAGATCTAGTGTCTCCGAACTGAATCTGTTTGAGAGATAATCTATGGTCTTATTATCTTGTAGTATTATAACCATTTGGTGGCAACAAAATTTAAGTAATCTCGGCTGTAATAGAGGTTATCCTTAATGGGTGATATGGTCTTAAATGGATTTAAAATAAACTATTTTACCTCCTTTCATATTGTTCAGTATTCGTGCTCTTGCGAATGTTCACTGATCGTTTTAGAGAGTAGCCACCTATGAAGGATTGTTCACTTTTCCAGTTTTTGTATGATGTTTACTACAGAGAAATTGTTTTGATATTTCATTTAGTTTGGTTGTAAAATTGAAGTTATGTCACATTTCTTGAAGTCATATATTGTTAAGTGATTTTTATTCATGTTAGTCTCCGTTTTTAGTCTAAGATATTTTCATTTGTTATTCAATCTCTACGTCATTGTATTTCACCATTATTGGTATTTTTATGGGAGTTAGAGTTCTTTCATTAACCATAGTACTGAAGAACAACTGAACTCAGTGGTTATGCCTCTTTACTTTTCTTGAAAACTTTTCGAAGTCATCAGCTTTTGATTGCTTTTATTCAAAGGCTTCCAAGAGAACTAAGTGCTCGTTTCCCAGAGATGTTGCAGTGTTGTTATATTTATCCTGACCAAATTAACTTCATTGTGAGTCATTGACAGTAGAAGGTAGGGTTATGAACTTCCTCCAGTTTCTGGAATGCATCTTGCGCATGTTGAGCTACTGCCTCCCTCGACGAGTAACGCTGTTAAAAATAGGATTCGGCTGAAAAGGTATTCGGTAGAGTTAGAGGGAAACATGTCACGGATTCATGAAGTTCTTGATTGTTCGTTAGAGACACTGGATGAAGAGCAGATGTTGCTGGGATCTTCAGGATAGTAAGGATCCGTAGTTGAAAAATTATTGATGTTTTGTAATCGTTTACAGTGATACCGGGGAATTAATCTTTATAATGATCTTTGTTCTAAAAATCCAAACTTGATTACCATCTACTTGGAACTATTATATATCTTTCTGCTAGCTGTTCTAGTTGCCAACCATCTCAAACTTGGGAAGATGGAAGTGGCCAACAATATCAATTTCATACTCTACATTGTTGTTTTGGATTAGAAAGATACTCGTGGTTGCAGTCAATTAGTTATCTAAGGGTTAAACGGGTGAAGTTTTCTCAACCAAACTACAGAATGTAATATAGTGTGTACTTATTAGATCTGACAACTAAATGATTACTTAGTGTACATTTCACTTGAATTAGGCGAACAGGAACTAATTATTAAGCTTTTTTGATTTTATATCTCATTTTTAAAGGGAGAAAGAAAAGGTACAAATAAATACTATCCCCCTGATTTCGATCCGAATCGTCATAAAAATCTCAATGCGTACCATGGCACACACGCTCTTCGTCAGCGAGGAAAAAAAGCAGACCAAGGCATTATCACCATTAGATTTGAAATGCCATTCAATTGTTGGTGTCTCACTTGCAAGAATCCCATAGGTATGGGAGTGAGGTATAATGCACAAAAGAAGAAAGTGGGCATGTACCATTCTACTCCTATATATCAATTCACTATGCCCTGTCATCTTTGCGCTGGAACAATAATAATGCAAACTGACCCAAAAAACTTTCAGTATCTGATTTTGGAGGGCGCTAGGCGTAAAGTGCAACAGTGGGATCCTAAAGAAAATGAGCAAATAGTTACTGCAGGTGATGCGTATGATTTTAAAATATTTTATTTTTGTATACTCTCACGCTTATTGCTTTTGTAAGGTTATTCTGTTTAGAGTGACAAAATGTGTTCAGCTTCCAGACGATGAAAATTAACAATCTAATTAACTGCCATACCTGTTTTTTACTGTAGGGTGGACTTTTCGTGTCTAAGTTAATTACACATACTATGAAGAAAACAATAATCTCAATCGTTACGCTTCAGAAACATATATTAAGACATATCGAACCACTACACACTTCTGCTTAGTAACAATAGTGCGTCTCTACAAAAAAACGAATAATTGTTTTTTGTGGCCTTAATCGTTTCATCTGCCACTATCTCTCCAAGACTGTTGGGATTTCTGAGATAAGCCACGTGGTGTTCAAACTCTTCAACTTGCTACTGGAGAATTCCTGTTGGTATTGAGTACTCAGATGGCATATTCTTTAGAGAAAGACACTAACAAGACGAAGAACCTTCCCTACACCCTGGTAATAAATCTAAGTAGCTCTCACATGCGATTCACCGTTTCCAAATAGAATAGTACTACTACACTGAAGAATAATTTGAGAATATGGAGTAAAATAATCGAATTTATTGTCCAACTGACGTGTTTAGGAGGCTGCATTAGCTTTAATGGGCTTGTTTCTGAAAAAAAACTTAGCACAGATAGCAAAGGTTCGTTTGACATTTGTCAACGTGAATTGCTGATGTGATGTTCGGCTGTCCATCAAGGGGTGTGTGTAATGCGCATAAGTTTGCTCCATCCTTCCTTGCAGCTGTGAGATGTAGCCGTTCGAAGTCGAAGGTACAAAGGGGTCAGCTATCTGTGACCGTATTTGTTTGCGTTATATCTCCTCTGTTAGGTGATATGATGTAGAGTTACACTAAAGTTAGGTAAGGGAGGGAAAATTCATCTGTGAGATAGTGAAGCTGCGTCGATTGACATGGATAGGACACATCGCACGTAGCATACCATTGCATTCCTCGCCGAACAATCTTAGCTGAAATAAGATTAGTTTGGAAAAGGATTAGGGGTGATCAAGTCAAAAATTGGAGTCAGTCGTTGAAGTCTTTGACTTTGGTCTGAGCTATATAGGATGGTTTAAACCGTCTGGCTAGTGTGCTTGAGACTGCTAGTGACATGGTTCAAAATGGTTCTCGGTGGCTAGGATGCATTTGCTTTTTGTAATATTTATTGATCCTCATCATTTTCCACTCAATAATCCTTTCTCCCGTATAATGGTGTTGATTACATTTTCTTTGAATTCTTTTTATCTACCGTCTTATCACCTGTGCCATGTGGCAACTTGAACTGCTGTACTGTTATGTAAATTCCTATGTTGAAAACTCGGTTATTCAGTGATTAATGACTGTCAAAGGGGTAAAGCAGGGACAAAGCGGTTTTTTACCATAGGTGCTTTTTACCAAACTTCTGTGTAATTTGAAGCAATATTGTCAGTAAATATCGGATTAATTAACTTATTCGAGTTAATCGATAATGTTATGAACTCTTCTATGTTGATTTGGATAGGACTTATCCGTTGTTACAGTCCAGTGTAGACTGTCCTACCATGGATGCATACTGCCTAAGGGTATCAAACAGGGACAAAACAGTACCTCTTTGTATTAATGCTTTTATAGCTGTTGTCAGTTCATGACAAAGCCTATGTTGAAATGATTCAAATCTCTACAAAACTTAAAATGTGATTATTTTATGCTTGTTTATGTGGCATAGTTTTTGATTATCTTATTGTAATTATTTACTAAAACATTTACTAGATCACTCCGAGAAGAAGCAGCTCGCCACAGATGCAATGTATCACTTGGAGCATGATGTTGCAGACAAAAAGAAGGCTACCGATGCCGTCCCCATTATTCAAGAACTACAATCAGATAGGACAGTGTATCAAGATGACTTTGCTTTAAATCAAATAGCTCGTAAAAAATTTCGTGTATGCAGAATTATATTAATCTTAATGCTTGATGAGTTTCCTTTTTTGTTTTTTTAAATAATGCGTACAATACCTTTGAAGGTGATTGTTCACTGATTATAAGATTTCATGATACCAAAGCTTTTAATTTGGGATAAAGTGGTTTCACATAAATTTACATTTATTATTTATATTTATGTGAATGAACTTGATCGTTTCTATCACTCGATTGTCCTGTTGCTCAGTATAATTGGATTTTTGAAGGTTTAGTTTTTCTGAATGACTCAAGCGTTGAATTCGACAATGAGTGTATCGTTTCCATTTGTTGTGCTTTGAATAAACACACCCTGAAAGTAGAAAATATAAACCCACTGAAACTGCAATCTTCCCTCTTTATTTTGATACTAAGTGAAACTGGTCTGAACACGAACTATTGCGTTACGGGCTTCAACCTGGTTCCATTTTCTGAGGTTAGTGCAGTCAGGTGTCATTAGTCCTGAGACCATAGCTGTAGCTCATTCTCAAGTACATAGAATTGCCAGCGGTTGTTGAGTAACATCCCCTTACTTCCTGCTTAACAATGTCAAAATTTATAGTTACTAACCATATTGTTCTAAATAATAAGAAAGATTGGAAAAGAGCACACGCGTGCTAAAATCGATCATCTTCCCCTATCTGTCACCTTCAGCAGGCATATTTCACAGACATATGTAAAGTAGGATGCGGCGAACTAGTGCACTGTACACACCCCTTGATGGACTGCCGAACATCACATCAGCAATTCACGTTGACAAATGTCAAACGAACCTTTGCTATCTGTGCTAAGGTTTTTTTCAGAAACAAGCCCATTAAAGCTAATGCAGCCTCCTAAACACGTCAGTTGGACAATAAATTCGATTATTTTACTCCATATTCTCAAATTATTCTTCAGTGTAGTAGTACTATTCTATTTGGAAACGGTGAATCGCATGTGAGAGCTACTTAGATTTATTACCAGGGTGTAGGGAAGGTTCTCCGTCTTGTTAGTGTCTTTCTCTGTAAAGAATATGCCATCGAGCACCCTAAGTCAATGGGATACCCAGTAACCTCATAATCTCTTAAACTTCGATATTGGCGTTGGTTATAGTAATCCGTACTTGTTTAACGAAGTCAGGTGAAAACGGTAACATCCAGAGTTCTAGTATGTTTCACTGCATATGATAAATCTCGAATGCAGTATTCCAGTGAAGAAATGCTCTGGGTACTGGCAACCTGTTTTTTGCACCCTTACAAGAAGTAGTCATTGTAGCCGTCTCCTTAATCTGAAACCTGACTTTTCTTGAAGAGTTAACTCCTGACGAATAGTACTTGGCATTTGTAGGATTATGGATCTCAGTGAGAGTATAATATGTTACTGAGCTGATTCCTCTGTAAGAAATATCACTTATGATAAATACCAGTCGCATCCCCTTACATTAGCTAGAATCCTAATTCATATGGTCAACAATTCATGATCGCTATCCTTGAACACTTCTGAGAACAAACCGTTGTACCCTGTTGATTCACTTCATTTTAGGTTAGAAACAGCATTTGCAACCTTGTCTAAAATCCGATGACCGATGTCTATGTTCCATTAAAGCTGAAGTTAGATTGTAGTAAACTGGACTGCTACTCGAAGTATTCTGCTTAATGTTCCAGCCGTCTATCTTGAGAGTTGATTTAAAGTTCTATCCTTGTCAGCGGCCGTTTCACTCATCACAGGTTTTTTAGAACTCGTTTCTGTAATAAGCCCAAAGAATTGATGGGTATTTTCCATGTCTTGATTCTTTTCCTATTTCTTTCCATTTTGTTGCCGAATATGATTTGTTTTTGTTACGGAGAATCTTGGTCATTTTGTGGTATGTGACTTGTCTATCAGAATATATATATATATAAGTAGTATGTAGTTTGTCTGCTTTTGAGGAAAGCAGTGATATCTTTTTGCGACTGGGAAACTCCCCGAAGAAGAAGCGTTCGAAGAGGGTCATAACTCTTAGGAGCACGGAATAAACAGCAGATAATGAAGAACAAAGTACTTCTTTTTCAAAAGGGTTGATTTCACATGAAATATCCTGAACTCTCCGTTATTTTGTTGGTGTTCGTTTTAATGTAGTAATCAATTGGCTGTTTCATTGTTACTTAATTCAATTCTATATAATAACTTTCCTGTAACCGTTAAACACCACTACTTGTTTTTAAAAATTTCTGTGTTCCTCAACACATATTATGAAACATAACCCACCAGCATACCAGTGGGCCTGTTTGTTTGATTTATAGTTTTGCATTAATTAAGTTCTTTTAATTGTAGTTTAGAAATTTTGCTAAAACTGCTTTCAATTTACAGATGTTTCTCACTTTAGGAGGCGAAAAAGTTATCTCAGGAAATAATGATCAAGGATAAAGCTCTTTTAAATCGTTTGTCATTATCGGGTTCAGAAGTGGAACTGCTTCCTGAAATTGATGAAGACACAACTATGGCTAAAGTTATACAACTTACTCATGCGAAACAAAGTAAGTAATTTTCCAAATTCTCATTTACGCATTTAGAAAAAAAACAACGGATTGAGCGAAGAAATATATTCCTTTTAGATATATTTCTTCACTCAATCTGTTGTTTCTTCTATTGTAATTTCAATGAATAAAGCTAGCAGTGTCTAAAATCTAATTCCCTTCATGGAACATCGATATTTACACTATACGAGAAAGTACCTGATAAACTTCTGTCATTGAAGTCTATACTGTTGTCGACCTCGATCACAAATATTCTGAACGTAGCTGTCCCTTTATGCATAAATCTGTCCTGCATCATATGCTGGATTACCTTTAGACGCTGAAATATTCTTGCCACGAACATGATTTCGCCGTTAGGCAAGTGAATTAAATGCAAATAGTTTAAATCCAAGTGCCTTGGTGGTACAGCGATAGAATGCTCGCCAACCATGCATGTAGTCTGAGGTTCGATCCCTGACCGACACACACGTAAACCTCGCGCTAAGCCAGTAATAAGATTGGTAAAGAAAGACGGTTGGGCATAAAGCTAGCCAACCCACCCCGTGAAAATAAACATCAATGATACCGAAACTTCAAGCTGGCTCAAGCTTGAAGCCCTATTCCATTTCATTAGGAACGCAAAAAAATAATAAAAAGTTTAAATCCAACTTGATACAAAAATGCGTATTCACATCTATCTAAATAGCTGAAGCCATAAGGATACGATTTGCCAGATCGTTGAACAATTAAATTAAATTGAACTAAATATTTGAGTTTCGATCCCCACCTGACGCACTCCTTTACCTCGCTAAGCCAGAAATAATCCTGGTAAAGAGGCAAGGTTGGGCATGAGGCTAGCAATCCCATCCTGTAAAAAACACTGCTTCAAGCCACTAGCTAGAAGCCCTATGTTCCATTTGGGAACGTGAAGGAAAAAAAGAATAATTGAGTTCATACACCGCAACTCCATAGTGTGGTAGGGATGTCTATGTTGTACCAAGTGTATATTGGATTGTAAATGAGGTTTGATTTTATCCTAAGGCAGTACATATTCTGTTTGGTTATAATAATGCACAGACATAAGTATTTAATTGATCTACTTTTATATTGACAGACATTATTTATATTTCAATCTTTAGATGTCAAATCAGATGGTTTAAATCCTACGTCTTTCGTTCACAGTAAAGATCCGTTCGAATTGACTCATAATTCTACCAAGACTATATCAAATGCTGACATCGTCAAACGGGCAAATAATGTGATGTTAAAAAGAACACTGAAGACGTCCACAGGTTCTCATAAACTTATTAACCTATGTGAAAATGTTGAGAAGACCGAGAAATGTGATAAAATTGTAAACCAAAAAAGCGAAATCAACACACAAATAAATTCTTGTAACAACTCGGATATATCTTCTCCTCCACGGGATTATCACTCTTCTAGTCACTATGATGATACTTCTGTCGAACTTGTGTCTTATGCATGCAGTGATGACTCCCACAGTAGCAATGACTGATATTTCACTTCTGCAACAAACTGTCTCTCTCTCTTTTTAATGCATTATGCATAATTGTACATAGTTGGAAGTGTCTACCACATACATTCTCTTCAGTCATACAGTAGGTATCCTATTTACATCTAAAACGTATTACAGTCTTTCTATTGTGACGCTTGTGCCAAGAATATGTATATTGAACTTGATTTCAATAAAATATTTTGAAATTTGTTTTTCCCTGCTTTACACCACACGATGTTTCAGGATTTTTAAGAATTGTGTGTTTGTGGTGCTTACACTTTTATCGTGTTGTGTTGTGTGAAAGTGTTGATCTCAAGAATAAATTTGAACAAAGTCATAATTAGTGTCTCACCAGTTCTACAATTCTGAAGTTATGGAAAAGACGGAAAATGTTGTGAACATTTGTTGCACAACAACAAAGAGGTATATGCATATTTTACTATATACAAGTCCTTATTTATTGTTGTAACAGTTGTTTTTACTAACACTGTCGCTTCAGTGTATCCTTGACATAGATTAGCCATCATCAAACCTTTCAAAGAAAAATGTGCATCGAAGTAGCATTTCCTGACTGCCCCAGTAAGTGGCGCATTGATACAGCATATATAGAGGGGATTATGTTGGAAAGAAGACATTTTAAAATAGACTGTAAATGTCTTAAAAACTCATATCACCAGAAGCAAAGAGTTTCCAAGTGGTCACGGTTAACCGTTTGTTCTAGATTCAGTATCTAGGTTCGCAGACAGAACTCACTAATTGGAATAAAACCTTGTTGAAAGACCTTTATCAGCATGTCTTACAACCATACCAGGGTAGCTTGATGTTGTATTCAGTGTCATTTCATACTTTTTGTTAATTGTCTGTAAATCATAGTCACTCTATTTTAATCAACTGGGGGATCCACGGAGTTCTGTAATTTGTACATAAAATGTGCTGTTATAAATCTTTAAATCTCTTCATATTATCCAACTTCCCCTTCTGACTGTGGGATATTTGTTCAGTTTTTCTATATGTGACAACAGGTTTATAATAACTCTGTAGTGTTATCCACTATTCGGATATTCGATTGCATAACATTTATACCCTTCATCTTTGATTTAATTAGTTACTCAGTGTATGCTAATATCTCTGTACATTTTTATATTAAAATTCTTTTATAGGTTGTATACAATTGACGAGAGTGCCTATGATATTATAAAAGGAAATTATATTCTCCTGCTCAATTTCATTGTTCTCACTTTATTCAAGTTTATCAAGATTAAAGATTGTATGAGATAAAGGTGATGGCTGTGTTGTAAGCCTGGCGTCATTTCCAGTTTTCTTCAAAATTTATTTTACCTCTAGCCGAATGTAAGTAGTCTGATGTGTTGCCGTGATATCTTTTCTGAAATACTTTATTCACAAGAATTCATTTTGGCTTATTTCAGCAAAGGTGGTGATTAACTGAAATAGTTGTTACAATCACAGAAGTATAAATTCATTGTATTATATGAGTTGTGGGAAGTGAAGATGACGAGATTCCGACTCAGTTACTCAAGTTTGTAAATGTGTTGACTAGCAAAAATAGGTTTAAAAGATGTAAGTAGTGGATTAACAGGTGGTTATTCGTACGTTGTGTAGAAAAATTGAGGGATGATGTTGAATTACTGTACAGTTACTTTACATTTACTCATTCTACAGCTGTTTAGCAAATATAGGTTAAAGAATTCGATTATCTGCAACTCGAGAACTAGACAACCGGAGTCAGTTATGGTTACCAAGTCGTGGTAACCTATATGCCGAGCTAGTTACCTAGAATCAGTAGCAAGTTACGCTGTATAAAACATGATTCCTTAATTCTGCTCACTGTTGCACACAATTCATCTCTGTGAAAAGAACTAGAAACCGTCTTCCTAGAGTCACAATATCAACCTGATCATTACTACTATGTCCAGTATCTTACAGTCCGTAGTCACTGGACATCACTGTTTGACAGATGCAGCAAACTCGGTTTATACCACAAATATTGTGTGGAATGTCACTCTCAAAGTCATTGTGGTCAATTGAAGTACATGAGGATGTTTGAATTTTGTGGTTAGGGGGTGGTAGGCATAAATTGTTTTTCGTTTGATACTTTTGTGTAGTCCTCTTCACTCATAGCTCTTTTAGTTCTGAAGTTCTGATTTTTGTGTTTGTTTTTTTTATTATGAAAGAGAACAATATTCATACAAGAAATTCCTTTGATAAATTTTGACAGAGCAAGAAATTCAAAAAATGTGTCGTAGTAAACAGTATCATTTTAAATGCAAAGGTTCTCATCAGTTGTAGACCACATGAAATTAAAGTGGTTATAGAAGATTGAAAGTAACGCATTTCAAATGTTGATACTGTAACCTTGAGAATCAGGTTAATTAGGGAATCCAAATTATTGACAAATGGAAGACCGCGATTTATAGCTCAATTCATCACTAATTTATAAGTTGTAAATTACGTAGTACTCATCGGAACAAAGGAAGAAACGGTTAGAAATTTGACAAGGTTAAAAATTCTTATCAAGTAAGAATAAAGTTAGCTGAGTATCAATTGAACAAGCGTGTAGAGGGTGTGAAAATGTACAAAAGGAACATATGAGAGTGACATTAGTGAATTAATTATTAAAGTAAAAGCAAACTAAAAGTAAAATTGAAGATTAAAAAATAAAATTTTTTACAGGGAACGATTAGTGAAGGGGTTAAGACCATGGTAAAATAGGAAACTAGACAAACTTTTTCTGTATACAGAGTTCGGGGTTGTGCGTCGGTGGCACAGTGGTTAGGACTCTCGCCGACCATGCAAATGGTTCGAGGTTCGATCCTCTGCCGACGCACACCTGATATCTATGGTCGGGATGCAAATTTGGGCTACCGATATCCATGCTGAAAATTCCATACTTGAACCAAAAATACAGTGTGGAATCAAGCTGTAATCAAAAATAAAAAAGTATTGACGAATTGCCAACGCCTCCACCATACACAAATGCTAAATTCTGACGCCCTATGTACCATTTGGCCTCACCTTGTAGATAATCTTGAAAGACAGCTCTGGTGGACAGTCGATCAGTGAATGTGTGAAGGATAAACTGCCGCTTTTGGCAGCAGTGTGTGCCTATAAATTCGCTTGTTCCTATGGAGCTAGTTATATTGGGCGCACAAAGCGCACACTTTCCAAACGCCTCTCTGAACATTATCTGACACGGTCAACAAAAGAACGATGCAAAACAGTTACAAGCTCTATTCTGGAGCATTTTGTGAACTCAAGCCACGTAGCTCCACCACAGTCGTCTTTAAAGATTATCTACAAGGTGAGGCCAAATGGTACAATGGGCGTCAGAATTCAGCATTTGTATATGGTGGAGGCGTTGGCAATTCGTCCACACAATAAGAACATAGGGCTTCAAGTTTCCTTAGCAGTGTTTAATCTTTATAGGATGGGTTTGCCAGCCTCATGCCCAACCTTGCCTCTTTACCAGGATTATTTCTGGCTCAGCGAGGTAAATGAGTGCGTCAGCCGGGGATTGAACCCCGGACCATGTGCATGGTCGGCGAGCGTCCTAACCGCTATACCACCGACGCACTCCACTTCTGAGTAATCATCATTAACTTATTGGATGAATATAAAGCGACTGGGGAGGAAGAGAGGAGATGGGAAAATAGTTTTTAAGGTAAATTTCGTCATAAATGTATACCAGGTAGGGAATCATTAAGATCCAAGGACCACCGGATAGCTATTCCGTCTACTTTTGGGACTTTTCATCAGTGCACATCCACTACTGCATGAGAGGTCGAACACAGGACTTTCGGGCTACCATAGCGAGCACATCAAGTAATAAACTCCTAATGAAGGTTAATAATTCATTACGGAAATATTTTTGCGAAGAGCTTGCATGTGACAGACAGTCTGTTAGATTTTAAACCTTAGAGCCCCTAAATAGAAAGAGAAATCTTATCCACTCACTTCCCTCACAAATGCACTGGGGAAATTGTTGATGAAGAACTGTAAAATCTCCAGTAGCTTTGTGGAAAATGGTTTTTTTCATAGACAAGAAGCTAAAACCAGAGAACTCAGTTAAGAAGGCATATTTATCTCTGAAAAATGGGTTTATTCCTGAACTGCGAACTTAAATGTGATATTGTGGTTGGAATTCTCTGAAAACAGCCTTAAAAATCTCATTAAAACATGCTTTTTTGACAGTCTTCTAATAATACTTTTGTGCAAGAAATCATTAGGTCAGCATGCTGACGAAAAGCTGACGAATCGGGCCACATCATTGTGCCCATATCAGGTTATCTGTTTCTATGGTGCTGGCTGCATCATCTGTATCGTATGCCCGCTTGTAAAATACTCCTGCAAACATAGTCCAGCAAAAGCATAACGGAGCTATCTTTAGTTGTACAACGGAACACCATGTGAATTAGGAACACTTGGCTCGACTCGAGAAATTGATCAAGTTTCTAAAGGGAAGTGAAGCCCTCTTATCTAGGCATACAACAGAGGCATCAGTGACCCAGAAATCCAAGTCAACTCTAACTCACCGATATTAAAACATGTATAGTGACTGATACTTGCCTTTCACTGTTGGATAGTACTGTTTTGTGTGAATGTAGAATTTCTAGGGTGAAATAAGAAGGAATTTAGATATTGGTCTCTTTTTAATCTGTGGTCTTTGTCAAACACATTGTGAAGTCATTAATGGTCTCTTTTTCATTGGGTTCCACGTGGGACATAGGGCTTCAACAACACACCTTTACTTTTTGTTCTATTCTCTGTGCTCCTGTTTAGCTGGTCTCTTGATTACCCATAGTCTCTCATCTCCTCCTCTCACGTTCTCCTCCATGTCACCGTCGGACCAGTGCCCCACTCGTTGTTTCCCATTCAGGTTCCACTGTGGCGATAAGTGATATTTGTATTTACATCTCTAATGAACTTATATTTGGCTAGTATATAACTTCCTGATTTTTGCAAACTATTTTATTAGTATTGTGAAATTATTATTTCATTTTGCTGAATCGGTTGCACACTTTTTTGACTCCTATTTTTTAAGCTGATTCATCATTTACATGACGGATTCAAATATTCTAAAACTTGTTTGGGAGGGTAAAATTCCTGCTTGTTTCTCGTTGGCACAAGAAGATCTAGCGCATGAAGATCATGTTCCTCCACCCGTATATGTGAGTTCACCACTTATATTCATTTTCTGCTGATATGTATTAATAGTTCTCATGCCTTAATTTTGTTGGATATTACTATAAGCAGTTGGATGCGAAACTTGGTTTGAGATTGCATAGCTAGTTAATTCTGACAGACATTTCGCTTGATGCGCTCTGGAACTATTAACAACTATAAGCTTCTCACTGCTGCATATATTTCTTCCTTGCTAGTATGCTCCCACAAACAAGCGTGTTCTAAATTTGACAAGTCAGTCTTCACTCAGCCATCCGACGTAATCTGAGAATAGTAGTCTATTTAGCTCGTGCTGTAAAGTGCCAAGTTTAAAAACTCGCTTACTTTTAGCCTAAATTTATCATTCAGTATGTGACTAGGCTACTTAAGCACACTAACTGATAGGCTTCCATGGCCGAATGGCAAGTTGCGTAGCTTAGAAATAAGAGTGATATGTAAGGATACATTAAAATAGAATCTTGATTTCGGGTCCTTTAGAAAATAATTATTTAAAGCTGACAGATATACCATTTCGACATTTGCATTTCCAGTTCTTCATGTCTTTCTGTCAGCTGCCTTGTGTAAGCGCAGACTGTTTATTTACAAGTAGTTTAATAATTCTATACGTTAGCGCAATAATAATTGCCTCCCAATAATTTTTGTTTTATCACTAATGGTTCCTAGGATCAAAGTAGAGTTTTACCTAAAATACTATGTAGGTTCTTCACGGCGACACTTCAAAATTAAACACAACTCATCACACAGATTTTACTACATTTCTTACGCTTCTAGATGAGACGTTTCTTTTGAAAGGTAGATGCACGTATAAAATTACAACGAATATATAAGTGCAGGTAAAAAAGTGCTCATCTCAATAAGGATGAGACTAAGTACAATTTCACAATTGTATGTAGATAAATGAAATTGTCAAGTATTGGTTTTTGTAGGGATTTTGTTTCATTGGTTGGAGGACTTCATTATGAGCTGACATCAGTTAGAGAACCACTGGAACACCTGGGAGTACTGGACAGCTGTTTCGTCGGCCTAGTTTGAGACTCTTCGGCAGTATGCACCCACTGACAGGATTCGAAACCAGGACCTTCCAGTTACAAGGTGAGCTCGTAAACCATTAAGCAACTGGGACCCGATCCAATGGCCAGTCCATGAATTCTAACTTCTGCCAATTCATGACATAGCGTGACCACTTCGCAGTGTCTTCTTCGACGAGTTACTGTCTCACCTTCAACCTGCTGTACCCTACTGGTCACTGCTTCCCACTAGAACCGCAGGTCACTGCCTAAATAGGGCCAGTCGCTAGCAAGCATCAGAAGAGATTGATTGAAATGGATGTAAGTGAAACAACACCTAGTCATAAGTACTAACAGCTTTGATAGTCCTTGTCCAACAAGTTGTAAAACTGCGTTCTTCGAAGTTCTTCAAGATCGAGTAGACGTTGCTTTGGAGAGGAGGGGTTGTGTTATCAATTTGGATTGGATCAAGATTATCTATAAGACAATAGATATCTTTTAAAGTTTATCTAGAAGTTTTAACAATGTAGAAAAAACTGACTGTTTCTAACAACTTACTTGTTCAAGGGGGCACATCGAATAAGGATGATCCAGCAATAAAAAATGTTCAAGCAGCGATAGGACTCAATGCCTGGCAGTGTAATAGCTGCTCGAGCACTTACGTCTCCTCGACAAAACATTAAGTTGTCTACAAACGACATAGTATCCTCACGCTCATACCACAATTAGATATCTTGTCGATCCCTACACCCCGAAATCCCGAGCAAAGTTTATGGTCATCGCTGTGGCGTAACACCAGACCTAATGGGCCTAGTCGAACATATGGTTCAGTTCAGGAATGTGTGAGTTTGCCCAACCACGTGTCGGATACGGAATGTACTGTTGCAAATATGGACGGGGATTCAGACTTAGAGGCGTTCAGTCTTAATCCCTTAGATGGTAGCTTCGCACCATTGGCCTTTCGACCAGGCGCACATACCAATTGTCTGAACCTGTGGTTCCTCTCATACTAAACAGGATGTTACAATTCAGGATTTACATATGTCTTTTGAATATACCAGTTTCGCCTTTTACTGTTTTACTATCATGTTCAATTTCTTATGCCCACGAGCTGTGAACTATTTGTTTTCCACTCCTCGTTCTCATCCTTTCCCATAGTATGTATACTACCGTCTGGCTGTTTTTGAATCCCACTACTCACCCTCACACTTTTACGTATACTAGTACTGTACATAAATTTTCACGCCTTCTCGCAATTCACCTACTGCTCTATGAAGTGTGTACCTATGATCCATAACACCCAATATTCAACCTTCAGAAGCTAATGTCATGGTTTTGAATTATATCTTTTATTTATGAAGCGTTTATCAATGAAGTAGTATTAATCACTACTGATACGTTACATTATGTATTTTCATAAAGTAATCACCACTGTAGCAGATTGAGTTTTTGGAGTTAATATTTCACAAGGTTTGGTACATGTAGATGGCGAAACACCCACTTAATTAGTGTCAAACTCTGTTTTTTCCATACTTACTTGATTGAATCAGTTCTGTGTGTTTATATTGTTGGAAGAAATTGTTGAAGCAAGTCTCCGTTGGTAATATTGATTAATAAGGCATGACTCTCACAGTGTATGAATGTTGATCTCTTTTCAAATCATATTTATACCTTACTGGGCTGTTTATTATTTTTCCCTAACTTCATTCAACTGTATATCTTTATTCAGCCATGTTTTTGGCTTATGAAAAACTGTGAGACAAATAAAAGAAAATAGAACATAACACATAAGCGCATCATTATCTACTTGTAAAATTTCATATTGATGATGTTCACACCGCTTGGATTTGCGTCATGACTTTTACACACTAAAATTTTTGTTCCCTTCTTCAGATGTTTCTTCCTCGTGTTTCTTATTTCCCGTTGGTTACTGAAAAAGTAATAAAACAATTCAGTCAGTTCACCCAGATTTCGTCAACATTGAAGCCTTCTTCCGAAGATGCGTCTTTTGAGTCATGGGGAAAAACAGAACGTGAAGCTCAGTTCACACCACCACCACCACCACCACTACCACCTGATCAGGTCACGATGTCCAAACAATATCCTCTAGTTAATGAATTTTGGCTGGAATATGCCCATCAGCCTTTGAAATGGTATGAAATATTTCTAACGTTTTTTTGGTTTTGTTACTAGCCACATACTTTTTTCCAATCTACTTGTTTATTGTATGGATTACTCATGGTGAGTTCTCCTATCTTCTGTTCAGGTAGTGTCATACGACATTATTAGTCATTGTACATTCGTACTTACTAATCCATTGAAAATCAGAAGGCATCCCACAGCTGGCACATTTTTTCCCTTACAAGCCTATAAATGTTAAGTGGTGTGGGAGAAACATTTGAACTCTAGTACAATGCAGTACAGGAGGCCTCTGGGTGACATCGCGCGTCACGCCATTGGTCGAGTGGAATCCGAAGGGGAAGCGGCGAGTGAGACGTCCAAGAGTGACATGGAGGAGATTGTGTGAAGAGGAGTTGAAACAGTATGGACTATCGTGAATGCAGGTGAAAGGTAGAGCAGAAGACAGAAGCAAGTGGAGATGTGCAGTTGAAATCCTATGTTCCACTAGGAACTCAAGGGAGCAACAATAGTAATACTATGCAGTACTACTTCCTTCACTTATCTAGGAAGCATCATTTCAACTACAGGCAACCGGAACGTCTGAATATTTCCCTAACCAGCCAGAATCCGAAAGGCGAGTTACGCTTTCATCAACCTGAAACCAATTTGTGAGTCTTCTACACTCCGTCTCAGCATAAACAACATGATTCGGATTTTCAACACAGATGTCAAGTCAGTCAGTCAGTCAGTCATTTTTTTCCATTTGAATCAGAAACTTGCACTGCACGTCACAAAAAGGATTTCCAACGAGTTACAAACTTTAATAAACAGCTACCCACTTCGCTAGCTCGATATTAAAGATCAAATGGCTGGTCAGAAACAATTAGCAACGAGAAACTATGGGAACAAACTAATCAAGACCCGGTCGCTCAACAAATATGTAGGAGAAAATGGAGATGGATCGAGCATATGTTGAGTACGCCATCGAATGATATCGTGGGCAATGCAGGCCGCAATCTCTCGACCGGGACCCGAATGGGAAACGATAAGTGCGGCGTTGATCCGAGGGTGAAATGGAAGAGACCGTGCGAGGAGGAGATAAGGGATTATAATCAGTCGTGGACCCAGCTGAAGAAGACATCAGGAAATAGAAGAAAGTGAAGTTGTTGTGTTCCACTTGAAACCCAAGGTATTAATAATAATATATCATGCAGTACTGCAAATAAATTACATTCAGAAGGATTTATCATTAAATGTAACGCTTGTTTGTGAGAAAATTACTGTTTCTCTGCATGCATTTAGTAGGAAGAATTCAGTTTCTGTAGTGATCCTTCCATAGCCACTGTACTTCCTATAGTTATCATGTATAGCTCTCTCCCTTACGCCAAATATACAGCCAATTAGTTTACAGTATTACAGCTAAATATATTCTTTTCCAGTCAACGAAACAAATTCTCGCTGCTGTAGCCTTCTTAATTACTCGGAAAAGTCTAATAGTAACTAATAGTCATCTGAACAATCCTACTAATAGCAGTTTACTAGCAAAAGAAAGAATAGACAATTTGTGCCATCCTATATACTAAATCAACCAAAAGGGTAGAAGCAAATTAATGACGAAAAAGACAAAGGGTTGAGAGGGTAAAATAAGGTGTGTGTGTGTGTGTAAGTGAACAGAATTAATTGCTAGATAAGTAGGCTTCCATAACAAGTACACATTAGAGGATGAAGTGAAAATAGGTAATCAAAGCATGAACAGTGCATCTCCTACATCGTATCGGAAATCGCACTGTATAATCTCTATTTCTTGTGATGCGCTTGTAGATCAACATTTTTTCAACTGCAAACTACTTTTAATATAATGTAGTTTTTATTCAGTAGTCGGTACTAATATTTCATTTTTTACGCCATATACATATTTTATATTTTCTTATTGTTGTATTGTAGGCATTATCCAATTGGACTTGTATTCGATATGTGCGCTGATACAATAGATATCCCATGGAAGATAACAGTTCACTTTAGTGTACGTCTACGGTATTTGACGATATGCTTTTAAATAAACTGAACACTTTCCATTTTCATCTGGTAGTTTAGTAAATTTTTTTTATTCTAATTGTTTCTACTGTATATAATCATGGTAAATATTAAACCGAAGAAAACCAACGAAACGAATCCCGGTGGGTGCGTACTGCTGAGGAGTCCCAAACTAGGACGAAACAGCTGTCCAGTACTCCCAGGTTTTCCAGTGGTTCTCTAACTGATGTCAGCTCATGATCAAATCCTCCATGCAATCAAACAAAATCCCTACAACAAACCAATACTTAAAAACAAAATTCATCTGGTGCTCACTAGTGACTGGCCCTATTCAGGCAGTTAACCTGGGGTTCTAGTGGGAAGCCGTGACCAGTAGGGTACAGCAGGTTGAAGATGAGGCAGTAACTCATCGAAGAAGACATTGCGAAGTGGTCGCGCTATGTCGTGAACTGGCAGAAGTTAGAATTCAAGGACCATTGGATCGGGTCCCAGTGGCTCAATGGTCTACGAGCTCGCCTTGTAACCAAAAGGTCCTGGGTTCGAATCCCGGTGGGTGCGTACTGCTGAGGAGTCCCAAACTAGGACGAAACAGCTGTCCAGTACTCCCAGGTTTTCCAGTGGTTCTCTAACTGATGTCAGCTCATGATCAAATCCTCCATGCAATCAAACAAAATCCCTACAACAAACCAATACTTAAAAACAAAATTCATCTGGTGCTCACTAGTGACTGGCCCTATTCAGGCAGTTAACCTGGGGTTCTAGTGGGAAGCCGTGACCAGTAGGGTACAGCAGGTTGAAGATGAGGCAGTAACTCATCGAAGAAGACATTGCGAAGTGGTCGCGCTATGTCGTGAACTGGCAGAAGTTAGAATTCAAGGACCATTGGATCGGGTCCCAGTGGCTCAATGGTCTACGAGCTCGCCTTGTAACCAGAAGGTCCTGGGTTCGAATCCCGGTGGGTGCGTACTGCTGAGGAGTCCCAAACTAGGACGAAACAGCTGTCCAGTACTCCCAGGTTTTCCAGTGGTTCTCTAACTGATGTCAGCTCATGATCAAATCCTCCATGCAATCAAACAAAATCCCTACAACAAACCAATACTTAGAAACGATATAACACTAAAGTAACCAGAATTTTTGCAATCTAATCCCCTGATAGTTAAAGGTGTACAATTCAAAGGAACTGTGTAACGAACATAAATGCACAGGAGAAAGAATTATTACACTTAAAGGATAACTAGGGTTTAGTGGATCTAAAATATTACCAAGAGTGAATGCATCTAAACTAACAGGGAACAGCCATTGGTTTTTAGCATCTCAAGGACACTAGCCATACAGTTAGCATATCTTTCCGTATTGGCTAAAATCAACGGTCAAAGTCTTTATGGATTGATTTGACTACTACCTGTAACTCTTTCTCAGCCTGATCATATATCAGCTAATATAGATTGGGGAGGAATGTGATGGGTTGGCATGCGTAACACGTCCCTTAACCATCCCATAATCAATGCAACTTTATTTACCTCCTCGATTGATTTTCCCTTATTACCAAACATTCTACTCACATTTAGTTTTACTTCGTTACAAATCACACGCATACATACAGATCAATCCATAAACCTGAGTTAAAAAAGACGGGACTGTATTTGTTACAAATAAGTACCGATGTGTTAAAAGAATAATATGAATAATTATAGAAATGGGAATTTAAAAAAAAATTTAATTTAATTTCTATTTTGTATCATTTTCTTATCAATTACTACCTGTTATTTTTCCCACCACTTATTTAGAACTATCCAACTGACTTACTGTTATCTCCGCCTGTAAGTCGACCAGCTATTGAGGCACATTTCTTATCGATGATCAAAGAAGCAGATGCTCTAAAACATCGTAGCTACGTCATAAATCAAATGCAGGCTAGAGATCATCGTCAATTGTGGAATGGATTATTGCATTTTCGGTATGATCAGTTTTGGTCAGTCAATAGCAGATTGATGGAGCCTTTGTCGACCAATAATAAAGGTACGTTCTTCACTGTGAAATGGTTAACGTGACTGTATGCTTCATCACTTTGAGATTTGTTTGCAAACTGCATAAGCCGGTTTTTAATGAAATTAGTATTATTATTCCCCTGAATTCCGACTGTAACATAGGGTATCAGTAGCACATCTCAATTTCACCGTCTTCTCTGCAGTTCTTTTTAACTGGCTCCACGGTTGCCCATAAGTTTTCATTTCCTCCTCACATAATCTCATGAATGTCATTCGAGGACTCGTAACTCACCGCTCCCTATTCGGGTCCTACTCAAGAGCCTTGCACGTGATGTCTTTTTTTTACTTTACTTCGGCTATCTCCTACGGGAGGATGAGCCGGCTTCATGAACGTCTCGAATCATCGCTGCCCAGGCGCGGCAATTTGTAAGAGAATTCATGAAGTTTCATGGGAATTTGGTACGAGTGATGTCCCCAGCATCGCTCGGTGTGATGTCACTCGGCGGTCTCCTCTGTGTATTATTTTTTGCATATTTGCTGGGCGATAGGTTTATGGTTAATTCTCCACCGCCCGTCAGAGTCTGTTGTTGCGTATACCTTCCACCAGCCGTCTAATATTCCGTACGCAGTGAAGATAGCTGTTGTTTAAAGTTTGCAGCAGCCTGTTGGCAATGATTTTCGTTACGCGCCGGGTCTCTGAACCATATAGAAAATTCCGATCTTGTTCTTTATGCTCACAGCAGTCGATTTCCACCCTGAATTTAGACCAATGAAGGTCTGTCTTGTCTTTCTGATCTTGGCCTTGACATCCTCATGCATGCCGACCTCCTGTAGTTGAAAATATACTGCCTACACAAGTGAGAGAGACGACCTCTTTCGAATTTCTGGCGTTGCTGGTGATTGATGCTTGTTGTTACTGGTTAGATATCTTCTTTATCTTTATTTTCTCAATGTCGACTTGAAGTCCTGTCTTTGCTGTTTTTCCTGCCAACTTTATCCTGCAGATACCTGAGTTTGTATGACAGATCTCCCAATGTCTCCTCGTCGGTCCAATGTATGCAGTTTTTCTCCTATGGCGACGGGATTTAGATTCTGTGGCACTCTAAAGTCGTAACTGTAACTTCTCTGTCTATTCGAATATCAACCTGTATTCATCGAATCAGAACGTTTTCTTTCTACGCATGGAACTTAACTCCCCGTGCTTAGAAATTCCGGCGATGTGTGTATGTCATATCTTATTCGTCCTTATTGGATTTCCCAGGATAGGACTTAATATTTTACTGATAATTTTGTACACTGTCAACTAACATTAGTTCTTTGGAGTATGGTGTATATATTGTATTCGTGTCGTCTCGTTTTACACTTGTAACTTGCTTGAAGTACTAGAAGGTAAGGATAATGTTTCTAAATTATAATCAGAGTGCACACCGTCGTTTTCACTTATCGTATTTTCTTAAGCCTGATTACGCAACATTACCTTTTACTTTACATTCGGTAGGCGAACAAAAACTTCATCACTCAGGTATATAACTGCATCGCCGTATGGTTGAAGCGTTACTAATGGTAAATTGTGTTTACTGAGAAGAAATTTTAACATTAACAATAAGAGACATTGGTGTTCCTTGTTCTTAGGTTATATTTGTTGTATATGTTATTTTATCCAACGGTGATGGCAATATCGTTAACCCTTATACAACTTAAACATATTTTCTAGCCTGACGCAGAAATTACATTCCTATTTTATTCGCTTATTTCTATCGGACCTCGTGAATGCGGAGATAAACAATAAACATAAAGATTCATTGTAAAATCTCACACAAAATGGTGTATATGACTGAGTGGTTTCAACGTAGAACTTCGCACAAATGTGTAGCAGTTAGAGTTGCCACACTCTATTTATCACACAAAGCAAGAGAAGAGATTAAAGAGAGATTCAAAATAGACAGAAATAATTAACAGAAATATGTGACAAACAGAATAGTAATATGGAAAAACAATAGGATTTTATTGGATATGATAAATTACATAGAGTGAATGCGTCTGCACCATCATCGGGCACGATTTTGAGTCATATCACAAATTGTCTCCAGCCTTCATTGGTTTTTGCCATCTCGAGGACCCCAACCGGACAGCAGTTTACACCTCCCACGTGATTGGCTTAAAATAACTGCTATGGGTTTGGTTAACTCGTGAGGCCATGTTTCGGTTCGACCACCGCTAGCTGCCTCTTTTCCAACCTGATGCATCCTATATCAGCTAACATTGGCCGTCAGTTGAGGAAGGCGATGACTAGGCATTTGTAACACATGCCCTAACCCTCTCAATCGATGTAACTTCACAACCTCGTCTATTGATTTCCCCTCCTTACCTAGCATTCGACCAAACCCTAACCTCAATACTGCTCTCCTTATTATACCATTTCATACGGAGGATAGAACGCAGATACCTGTGATCAAAGACAGCCAGCCTTTTCATGTCTTCCATTCCCAACGGCCATGTCTGATAGCCAGCCAAAAAGGAGGGCAGAGCGAACAGCTGAGCAGCACACCTGCCTTTGGTCTACATCCAGTCGGATATCACGTCTAACCGGAGATTGTGTACCACAATTTTTTATCTCTCACTATGTGATGTATATTTAAGGAACACCCAAAACATTTCCACACTGCTACTTACTCGAATTGTGCAGAAAACTGACACGCAAAGCCTTGGATTTCAAGTAGTCAGGTTAGAAAGATATGATATCCGATGTGACATGGTGTTGGAATGCTGCGTGTTGCGTCAAAGCGATATGTTTATACTCGATGATTGAACTAGTGGTCAGAAATATGAAAACGATTTACTTGTGAGGATTTCACGGAGAAGAATCTACAGTTTTTATGCCTACTATTCATCATCACCCGATTCTGATACATTTTTTTCCCGCTGATGAACTTTAACTGTGTTCTTCTGTTATGTCGTCATCTCGAATATTTTAGTAAATATGTTAACCTTTCACATACCTCATGGCTGATGAAATAATATTAGGTGTTCAGTTATGTCTAACCTCCACTTTATTCAAATTTCAAAATAAACTATAAAAGCCAATGAATGGGGTTGGCAATAGGATCACCAATATCCCCAGTAGTTATTATTATTTCCTTTAATTCTTAGAGGAACATAGGGCTTCAGTCGCGCGTCTCCATTGCATTCGGTTCTCTGCTAGAGTTTTCACCTGGCTCCAAGTCTGCCCACATGCTTTCATCTCCTCCTTACATGACCTCCTCCAAGTCACCCTTGGACGACCAACTCACCGTTTCCCTTTTGGGGTTCACTCGAGGGCTTGTCTAGTGATGCCACTTGATGGTTTCCTCAGAGTATTGCCAATCCATCTCCATTTCTTCCTGCCTATTTGTTGCACAATCGGTTCCTATCCCCAGTAGTGGCAGGCATAATTATGGATAGTTGGCAAAATAAGCCTCTTAAAACGTATAATCCTGTTCCTATGTTATGGTGGAGATATGTGGATGACACGTTCACCGTGTTGGAATCTCAACATATCGCTCAATTTCTCACACAAATAAACTCAGTAGTAGACAGAATCCAATTCAATTCTGAGTTAGAAAATGAATAGGGTGAGTTGGCCGTGCTAGATTGTAGAATAAAACTAAAACGCGATGGTGGGTTAAGTAGTAGTACTCGTAAGAAACCGACACACTAATAAATACTCAGACTTTATTTCATCCCATCCTGTATCGGTAAAGATAGGTTTAGTTAAATGTCTTTGTAATCGGGCCAAGAGCCTAACTAGTAGGCCAGAAGATTTAAATAACGAAATCAAACGAATAAGGAAAATATTACTAGTGAATAACTATCCACCAGAATTTATTCAGAAATGTATGAAGAACCATAGAAAAACTAAAACTAGTAATAAAGGCGACGAAAATGATACAGAATTCAAAGCATCTGTAGCACTGCCGGCGTCCAAGGCCTTAGGTGGAATCCTCAATGACACTGGAATTAGGGTGGAATTTAAGCCAAACAACTCTCTCAGAAATCAACTTTGTCGGCTTAAAGACCCGACAGATCCAATTAGGAAAAATAATATAATTTCCCAAATACCATGTAATGAATGGTCCTGAGGTCAATTACATCAGGGTCAATTAGATTATTGGAATGTAAAAATCTAGCTAGACGTAGAATAATTGACCCTGCTAAGTTAAATAACTTAGAAAAAAGTTCAGCCATTGCACTGCATTCACTTGCATGTAATCACAAAATAGGGTGGGTGGGACAGGTTAAGAGTATTAAAAAGTAATATAGTTAGGTGAAAGGAGAGAGGTTAATCACTGAAGCTATGTTTATTGATTCATTACTACACACGCGCAATCGGAATGTCGCAACACCTGTACACCGGATATACGGAAAGTGGCAACAAACAACAAAGGGAAGTTGGAGAGGCAGAAAGAGAGGAAATATATACATATAAGACAAATTGTGAAAACGTTTGACTAAATTGATATGATTATGAATTATTTTGAATTCAGTTTACTAACTTCATATCTGTAAACTGCTTTGATATACGGTTGTTTTATTTTTCCAATACTTATATATAGCCTATCCCGGAGGATGAAGGCTAACAAAAAAAACATCATTATAGATTAGTAGACTGTGCAGTGAAATTTGTTGTCTTCATTGTATATTTGCTATATAGCAGAAAATTTTAGTTTTCAAGATTGATCACTTAAAACTGTTTCGAAACAAATTTCCAGTACTTTCTGGTTGTTTAATGCCTTTCTAACTGAAAAACCGGTTCGTGATCAATCTTGAAATCAATCACGCTAGGAAAGTTAGTATTTTCTTAGTTGTATTATTGACTGACTATTGATTGTATAGTGCACTACAATGAGAACACAATAAAAGAACAAAGGTTAGTCAAGCATGATTTGATCAATTCACCAAAATTTTGTTAGGACCCCTGAGATGAACACTTTAGACATAGTATTACATACATATGTATTATGGGGGAAATATGCGGGGAAATTTGAATGAATCGGTTGTACATAGCAAAGCATATGCTTAAAGTGTTTTTCAGGTTACGTTCAAACAGCTGAAGGGTAGAAGGAATTGCTTACGATTCAGTTATAATACAATATAAACAATTAGTTATCAGACAGAATGGGAGAGCATGGTAATAGTACTGAAACGAATTAAGACTAAGTACAAATGAAGTAAAATAGCTATAAAAACAGATAACAAAGTAAAGGATGCCACCTTGGTGGAATGGAAGTAACAAACGTTTCCTTCTGAATGCAAAGATTCAGCTCACAGAAACACATAAGCCGCTGAGATTGAAGACAGTCTTCTGTCTGTTTGTCTTCTGACAATGGTGACTTGTCAGCATCAATATTACGTTTAGTGTGCGGGAGATACTTTGTTTTTGAATTTTGTTTGCAAATCAGATTACACATACCACTCAGTTGACACTGACAATGTTGAAGAAATCTAAAGGAATTCATCGTTTATACTTACCTGGACAACACCCTTTCAAGTATTGGTTTGTAGGGATTTGATTGATTGGTTACAGGATTTCATCATGAGCTGACATGAAATCCTGTAACCAATCAATCAAATCCCTAGAAAACCATTACTTGAATATTAATAGGATGCTCACTAGTGACTGGCCCTATTCAGTTAGGTAGTTACCTGGGATTCTAGTGGGAAGTTGAGACCAGTAGGGTACAACAGGTCGAGTGTGAAAACAAATACTCGCCGAAGACATTGTCTAGCGGTCGCGCTATGTCGTGAATTGGCAGAAGTTGGGATTCATCGGCTGATCATTGGATCGGGTCCCAGTGGCTTAGTGGTCTACGAGCTTGCTTTGTAACTGCAAGGTCCTGGTTTCGAATCCTGTCAGTGGGTGCATACTGCTGAAGATTCCCAAGCTAAGACGAAACAGTTTCCTAGTACCATCAGGTTTCCCAGTGGTTCTCTAACTGATGTCAGCTCATACTGAAATCGTGTAATCAAACATCCTTTCAGTTACAGACAGCACAGATGATGTCAAATCCAAACGGGGTCCGAAAAGCTTGACAGGTCTTCATTTCTCTGAAGTCAATGCGGAGATCCACACCACCCAGCATAAAGAACAATTTCCGGATGTTCTCCACTAATGTCACATAACTTGTCATGTGTAGCTCAAAGACTTGGCGCACGTGTCTTGATAAGTGTATAGAACAGGCTATTACGGATTTCTATCAACAACTGACTTCACTCAATACTGCAGATCAGATGGTGGGGTGGAAAGGATAAAGTAACTATTGCAGTGCAGCGATCGAATGTGCAGAGACGGAACGTATGCTGAAGAGGTCATTGAGTACTGACATCACATGCCAGACGCCTGAGTGAATCCCGAATCGAAGAGTTGGGCGTCTAAGTGTTAGATAGCGGAGATCATGGGAAGATCAAATGAAAGCTTGTGAAGCATTTGTAGAGCCAGCTAAGAAATATACCTGAGAACAAAATATTATGGTAATGTGCTACTGAATTCCTATGATATACTCACAACTCAAGCAATGAATAATGATGCTGTCTTCGAACATTCATGTATTCAGTGCCGTCCTGGTTAGATTTTGTTTGATTTTATTATGAGTTACTGTTACGGGAGTTGCGAGAAAACATGATCTTTACTAATCTACAAGATATTTAGTATCTTGTCGACTTTGTGATTTCTGAATTCCATTAGTTGAATCACAGTGGTCTACTAAAATGTGGATGGAAACTAATTCGCTAACTTCAGCAGACATGATGATGATGAGGATCAGAGTTGTGCTTTGGCATTATGTTGTATTCTGTTTGACCATTTATAGCACATTTTTCTTTCTATCTGCTGAAGATTGAAGTTTTGCTCTAGTTAATTGGATAACCCCTGGACATGATACTATATGTAAACTGATGCCGATGTATTTGTAAGAAATAATGAGGGTTTTCTCTTTAACTATGCATGCATTATACTACGTAAACATCCTATCTCTATTTATTTGTATTTCCTAGAACTCATGGTGGGAGAAATACCTTCTTCTGAAGAGTCAGATGAGAAATTACTTGGAAATCAGGACATGTTGTCTACAAAGCATAGGACATTTCGTTACATACCTTGTCGTCTTTACTGTGTTACTGGGAATTCAAGTTGTACATCGTCAAGTTTTATTCAGAAACTTATTCGTCCATTGAATGACGATGGTTCGCTAACTTCACTCCAAGATGCTATCGGAATTCTGTTCCAGTCTCACGAAAATTCAAGAACACAAAACGCAAAACCTGAAAGTAATTTTGCGGTGTTTATTTCTTTAGAATAATTTTCAAGTTACATTTGCCAAAGAAATTGAAACACTAAAAATTAAATATTCTTTTGGAAGGTGATGCGTGTGTGGTACTTTTTTAGCAGACTAAAAAGGTGATTACTATGTGCTGCCAGACACAGTACCTTATGCGTCGGTGATTGAATGGTAGAATACTCGCCACCCACGCACATAGTCCTGAGTTCAATTCCTGGCTGACGCACTCCTTAACCTCGCGTCGCCGGTAGTAAACCTGGTAATAAGGGAATTTTGAGCGTTAGGTTAGCAACCTCACCCTGTGAAAAACAAAGATCATAATGCTCTTGTCCACGCCAAGTAAAATACTAAGTCGCATCATCCTGGACAGAATAAAAGATCCACTGTGTGCAAAACTCCTCCTGGAACAAGCTGGATTCAGAAAGGGTAAGTCATCTGCTGATCAAACTGCAACTCCACCCATCGTCATTGAACAAAGCTTACAGTGGCCGTCAAACCTCTTCCTACCTCAACTTCATCGACTTCAAAAAGGCCTTCGACAGTATTGACTGAGAAGTAATTCGGAAAATACTTCAACACTATGGTGTGCAGTGGCCAAATCCTTATCAACCTCATTCAACAACTGGCTACATGATAATGATATGGTTCAGACTATCCACAATGGAATATTCAGCGAAGTTTTTGTAGGGAAGACAGGAATAAGACAAGCTGGCTGCCTATTATTGCCGATGGTATTCCCAATTATGGTGAACTTCAAAGCTCAAGGTTGAAACCCCGTTCCATTGGGAACGCAAAGGAATAAAATAATAATAAAGGGAATGAACCGCACTCACTAGTTTTCTGTAGTAGTTTGGCGATTTATGAGTTAACACTATAGGGAAAATGCAGACAGTTTGTGAATATTTTGGTTGTGTTAAATTAACAACAACAACAACAATCACTTTCAAACCATGTGTCCAATCTTCTAATTACAAGATTTGTGCGTCGGTGGCACAGCGCTGGTTATGACTCTCGCTAATCATGCACATGGGCCGGGGTTCGATCCCCTGCCGACGCACACTTAGTATCTATGACCGGTCTGCAAAATTTGGGCTACTGATATCACACGCTGAAAGTTACATACTTGTACCAAATATACGGTGTGGAATCAAGCTGTAATTAAAAATAAAAAATAAAAAAAATAAACTGAACTAAATGCATTTGTAATGCGTTGGCTATCACAATTTTTCTTTTCTCACTATTTCACTATTTAGATTACTTATTTTTTATCCATGGAATAACAGTACCGTACGAAACCTCAATGCAATGGATAAGTGAACACATGTCTTATCCTGACAACTTTATTCATATAGTTGCTCGTCCACGCAGTCAATCACATCGAATTCAGATTCATAATCTATTGTAACTGTGAAGCTTTCTCGAATGAATAGGCGGTATGATGCACACGGTCTTTCAAGTGTCTCAGGAGTTTACTTTTGGATCCAAGTATGAATTATCACAAGCCTTTTTGATTTGCATTTTTTTCCACTGATTGTTTCATTGATTGATTGTAAATCCTGTGAAAAACAAAACAAAAATACTTTTGCTACTTTCTTTCGTTTCTTGGTTTTAAATGATTTTGGTTGATTTTAAATTAAATGTTGTGATACACATTTAATAAAGGATTACTTTATCAGTGTACGTGGGATAGTTGGGTGACAGCGACATTCTAAAGTACTTCTATGGTTAGCTTAATAGTAGTGTAACAACAACAGAAGGCAAGACACGGAAGCCATGGTATATTTTCAAGTTATCAAACCGCTGTTTATTTTCTTTAACCAATCACTGAGCTTGTGATTTTGGTTTACATTAAACGACATGAAATGGATTGTTCAAATATGCCTATACAGTATTCCATTTTGCTAATACAATATTGAAGTGTGAGAATAGTATTCAGACGTTAACACTAACAAATACAATGATTCTTATCAATATGAGAATAATATTCCGTTGGACACATTGTCTGTTTCACACCACCACAGTATTACTGAAAGCTAAAAGCGTTGGTAGGTTGTCTCATTGATTGATGTAACAGTAGTAGTTGGTCAAGGATTCACTCTATGATTATTATTGTGAAGTGCTTGTTTTATGTAAAAGAACTAGATCTGCTGAGGGATATACTGTCCAAAAACGGTTAACTGACAGTAGCAGATCGTGGGACACACGGTTCTATCTATCTGACTCGAAGCTCAAACCAATCCATGATTATGATATCTCTTTTTTTTCGCCTTTGAGCAAGAGACGACATTTTGTTGAATGCCAATTAACAGAAAGTTCAGCAGTGCATTTTGTGAACCAAGGAACGGTTATCTCGTTGTATTGGGATGAGCTGCCATCGAGGATAATGCTGCTTCTCATGTTTAGTAGAAACTTGTGAATCAATAGGCTGTAAATGTGTTTTATAAATACTGGCCAGAGTAACTGATAATACTATTAGAGGTCGTATTTTAATAGATTTAATCAAACTGAATAAGAGAAATTCTATGCAATATATTGATGGAAGTCGTTTTCGGTAGCCCAAGTTTTAAGCAGGCTACCACCAACCACACGTAAGAAAGCTCAGATTATATTAATTAAATGTTTTGGGAAAATGGGATTGTAGTATCATCTTCAGATATTTTTCCCATATGGTAGTTCCTTTTATTTATTTACTTTTTTGATTGTAAAAATCTTATAAAATTTATGAGGTAATTAGGTGCAATATATTGTAATGCACGCTGAAAATTCCATACCTGTACCACAAATACCGTTTGGAATAAAGCTGTTAATATTATTTATTATATTATCATTATTTTCAGTCAAAATTACAATTAGTAACGTGCCTGTGAAGTGAAATTACATGTGAACACTAGTTTAAGGTTTGTTTTCCCCAGTGAATAGAAAACCATAAAATTGCATTTACGTATCTTATTTAAGTACATATGCAGAAACTAATCATGTGTCAGTCCTCATTGGTTTTAAAAATAAATAGCGGCAGAAGCCAGGTTTGTAGTCTGTGTTCAAAGACTCGGTGACTATTCCTGTCTGAGTATGTGGAGTTCAGCGCAATGCTCAGTATGCAGTAACATAGTTGGTAGCAGACACATTCCTGAAGATTTCTAAAAAAAAGGACAGTTATTAAGTCACTTCTGAAGCACTATTAATTTCGTTCTGATATAATCCTTTCTCTGCCAAAATTGCTTTCAACTTTGGCAACCAAACATAAAAGAAAAGTAGGATAACTCAAAGTGACTAGTAATTTTGCTTAACTTTTTATTTATAGAGAGATTCTGTGGTAGCTGTTTTATTAATTTGCAAGGCTTCTTGTTCATTACATTATTTGTGGTGTATTTAGAATAAAAATTTAATCAAGATTGAATTCACTATGAATTAAGACACATTCAACGTATATTTGTTTTGGTTAGTGGTAATAATATCAAGGTGGGTGATCATAGATATTCTCTAATATCATGTTATCCCGACACCAACTGTTTTGTTTAAGTTTGCAATCTACAATGTTCTCACTTCTGTTCAAACCGTATACCAGATCATTTCATCCTGAAACCTCGAAAGTCTCTTAGTTGTATACAGACCGCATTGGAGCCATATCTTCAATCTCTGGCTTTCGTAATCTTCAAGAACCCAACCCGGCAATCTTCGCCTTACTTCAAGGCTCAAACCAACGGTCGAGAACTTCATGTAATCTTCGCATGTTTTGGCATGGCTCTCTACAGCTTTTGATCAGATAAAACATTGTTGGTTAAGGAAGAGGACGGCTTAGCTTGCCACCATCTCAATCAATGGAACTTCACCACCCTATCAACTGAATTTCCCCTATTTTCCGACGACACTTGGTTACATTTCTCCATCTAACACAAGAAATTGTTACCAGATACCTTGAGTCTTTGAATATTTTCCACTTTCAGTGATCATATTTCACAACCCTAGAGTAGGATGGGACATCCAGGTGCAAAACATTTTTTGATAGACAGAGGGATATTACGTTGATTGCGAAGGTGACACATATTGGCAACCAACATGCTAACATTTTGTATCAGGTCTCGTTGAGGATCAATCCTTTATGTCAAACACGACATACCAAATAACTGGAGTGATTAGTACGTTTAAACCACTTAAGCTATTTACCTTAAAATCGATGTCGGCATAGCTCTGTTATGGAGCGTCACCTTACGCTTCATAGTTGCGAACACTGGGAGTTTTTCTCGAGATATTCCAACTAGACCGACTATATACCCTGTATCAACGGGGTTCTTCTGTTGTTGAGGGATCAACGTAGATCAGGATAACCAATACTGAAGTCGAATTATGGTGGGGACAATGAGCGTCACTGGTGCTTTCAGTTCAGACGGCGTCTGTCTGTCGTACTTACAGGATCTCGTCTGAAGTGCCTTGATTATTACAGTGTGACATTATAAATAAGTTAGTGTTTACGCTAATAATAACGGCGGTAGAAAGTGAATGGGTAAATAAATAGTAAATCCTTAGTAAAAGTGACAAAAAAACATGATATCACAAATAGAGAGAGCCTTTTATATACTGTCTCGCAGTAAGTCTAACATGTTTTTTAATCTTTGATTGGACAGTAGTCAGTAGCTAGTGCAATGTGCGTAGCCCTGTTTTCTGTGCAGACTGAATTTTATCAGTTAAGTTTGCAATATGGCTCACCATCACTATGCACTATGAATTGTTTTATATTAGATAGTTGGAGGCAATGGGCAGGAAACCTTGGACCTAGGTTTAGTGTTAGTCGGCACTTGTCAGGAAGGTGTACCTGCAAAGTTGGAGGAACTCATGTCCATTCAGAGGATCGAACCCGCGTCACCCAGTACTGCAATCATAGATGTTACCATTGAGCTATGCGAGCCGATTGCCTCCAACCACCTAATACATTCCTTGAGTAGCAACGTAACGACAGAATACTAAGGCTAGGCAACAGATCGTTTATTGAGAAAATCAAGAGGTATTTATAGATTTTATGTGCATTATTATTAGCGTTATTGTTAGCGGCGAAGCAACCTCTTCTGACTGGTTGTTTTCTTGCTGAAGGTTATTCTGTTATCTCTTTGTGGCCGTTTCTCAGAAAATCAAGTCATATATCTGTGAATCATATCTCCACACTTTCACTCTGCTGTTATTTGCGGGTAATTTTGTCAAGGTTAAGCCTTGTTATTTTTTCTCTCATGACCCTGATTTGGAGAAAGAACGTTGACGTAAATTGTCTACATTTTTGGCTAGCAGACAGTTCCCACCACAGTAATACTCGACAGAGTTTGTCCTCTCACGCCTAGGTTTGTATTGAGTTTACATTGATTGCCGAAGTAGAGCCACGTTGTGTAGTCGAAGTTTACAGTTATATTGTGTCAGCTAAGTTTGCAGTGATACACACTTGTACTCACTGGTAAGTGGCTGGGATAGTTGAGTTGTCTAGATACTCAGTCAAAGTACACTTTCATTGGAGAAATGAATCCCTGTCACTAAATTCTGTTATCATAGACGTTACTATTAAGTCATGGATATGTTAAATTCAGCTATTGTGTGTCCTTACAATCAGGAAGTATCAACTCTTTTTAATCACCAGGCCGTGTTTTGTATTGATTCCTGGTTGCAGGAATTTCGGTCTGTGAGAAAGAGATATCACAACTCCCTTAACAGTCAAGGTCTATCAAAATACCTCTCTATCGTCCAAAGCCGTCTTCAAGTGAAGAAATCAGCAAGCGCCAATAAGTAGGACAATTCCCCAGAACCTCCCTTGAACTGAAGTTGTAATTAGTTCACACTCCTATGGGCCGATAGAATACCTGGTTTTCTCAGGTTTGCTTTACCCTTCGTCGTCGTAAGATTATGCGTGGACTCAACAACATCAACATCGTATAAATTAAATTGTGTTAGTCAGCCATTCTACAATTATCACCGAAAGATTGATTTCCAGTCTTAGAAACTAGGATAATCAGTGATCTACGTCAATCCTGTGGAGCTGAGTGGGATTCTTATACATCAGTTAGTACCTCAGTCAATCTAGCCAATTATTATTTGTTGTCACCGTATTTAGACACTTTCGGAGGCATCCACTCAGATCCTGCTGATTCACCTCACTAACGATTAGAGACAACTTTTATAACCTCAGTATAATTTCGAGGACCGGTGCCTACTAGCTCTTCATGCTCAGGTTGGAGGAAGGCCGACTGTCTTCTAGCTGTAGACCTAGTTGAAGTGTTCCTTGGACACTAACATCCTTCTAGAAGGTTATTCCATGTACGTAAATTTTACAGCGCCTTTTTCCATTGACAGGCTGAACAGCCACTTTCCATGATGCCGTAAAAGCTTCTCACTAGTTATTTGAAGCATGTGTTGTGTTACATGCTGCGCCGTCAGAACTGGCCACCACTGGAGGAAGATGCATCTCCATCACAGACATGAATTTGTCTTAAAATGCTCACCTAGCAAAGTGGCTCAAGTACCAAAAGCTTTGTCAATGTCAACCAACAGGATGAGACTTATAGTATTCAACACTGACCCTCGAAAACTATCTTATGTACGTCCAGTCAATTCGAAGTATTACATTTAACACAGAATGCTTCGTTTACTAAATAAATGCATTCACATCAAATCCCTCCTTTCAGTTGTTGTAGTGATTATTTTCATTCGAATTCACACAACTGGCCACTTCCTCACGATTTGAATCATTCGTTTCAATAGGAAATCGGTTGCTTCATCAGTGAAGCAATTGACTTCAAACCTGGTTACTACTGGTGAACACTTTTCCCAACAGGCGTTCTAGGCCTTAATAATCATCAGATGGAAAGACAGATAAACATAATTTAATCAGAAGGAAGTCCATCTAGTATAAAATCAAAGTGCACTAGTGCACAACTGTGCTCTCCTTTCTACTTGAGTTTCTGTATACTACATCTTATATACACTAATTGTGACTGTCATCTAGTGAACATTCGACACACATCGTTCACCCCTATAGAATACAGTTTGAATGAGTAGGTGAGTAAGCCTAGAAATAAAATACTGGGTGACAAAAAGGAGGAAGAACAGTTTTCTCACTGTGAGTAGGCATGTGGCCAAGTAACAAGTGGCAGGTAAGCGCACGTAACAAAAACTCACAACTCCCTGTTGTTCGATTTTATTTCTCTATAGTCATGATATACGAATATTCGACAAAATGAGAATAAATGATTAAAACGTGGTTACAATTTTATATGCTAAGCAACTAAAATTATTGGGCAATAATAGAATTATTGCCTGTCCGCCAACCATTTGAGATATCGAGATAAAACTCACAGACAAACCTGTGCATCTTTTCAGAGAAAAGTTGAAAGTAAACAACTCAGATGGTGTAGTTCTGAGGTTTCGACTTAGAGAGGTCTAATATGAATTTGCTAGCCTACTTGTAAGTGACTGAAAATACCATTTTGCTGACTTAAATAGTAAGCAGGGACTGGGGGATTTAGCGCAGGTTAAGGAAATCAAATTTTTCAGAAGAAGAAGAGGGTGCAATGAATGATACTTATCAAAATGGTTATTATCAGGTTCATCGTCAATGTACGAACATCATTCACAAAGTTATCTGAAGCTACCAAAGCCGGTAAAACACTATATGTGGTTATATGAAGAATACGACGTTTGAGACTCCACCAGAATTGCATCGGTGAAGCGGCGTAGACTGAGCTGAGTTGTATCTGGTTTCGTCGAGACAAATATCCAGACAACATGTCGGTGCGTGAAAATCATGATCTCTGTGTAACCAGACCTTACCTAACTGTTAACCACCATCATTATTTGCATACACTGGACAAATATATACACAATCTTAGGATAAAGATGTGCATATTTGGAAGTAGCTGAGACCATTTCGAACAGCTTGCTCCGATGTTGTGCATATTTGCCATCCCAGTGGCCTTTATGCCGTTCACTGTTGGCTAACCCTGAGAAGAGTTGGAAAAAATGAGGGAATTATAATTGACTCATGTTCAAAGTAAAACTCCGCCACAGCATCATGCTATTTCTGAAAGATCATTCATCCCAGTGACTTGAAACATCAGAGATGGCTCAGAATGACAGTCACATACAGTTTGTTTGATTTCATTAGTATTAAATGTAACTTTAAGCGAAGGATGCTTCCTTGTGCGTCGGTGGCACAGTGGTTAGGACTCTCACCGATCATGCACATGGTCAGGGTTTCAATCCTTAACCGACGCACACCTGATATCAATGGTCGGCCTGCAAAATTTAGGCTACCGATATCACACGCTGAAAGTTCCATACTTGTGCCAAAAATACGGTTTGGAATCAAGCTGTAATCAAAAAAATTTTTTCATGGAGGCAGACACCATAACGATACTAATTTTCTCCAATTAAATAAATCTCGTAATTGTTGCCAGGTAATTTAGCATCACGCAATTCTTCACACTATTACGTACTCGTCGCCAAATTATTGTTATGTACTGGTCGAGAATTTAATAGTCCTGACGCAAGAAAGACGGAAATCAGAAGACCACTAGGTTTGCGATGATACTTCTATTTTTCAAACACAAGGAGAATCAATGTCACACAAGTGTGTGAGAGCAAAATATATGAATGTCCGAAAGTGTGTGAGCGAATATTCAAAATGATCAAATCAATAGACAGTCTTAACATGATTGGCTAATTATAATGGAATATTGATCCATATATACCTAGCAAATATAACAGACTGTCAAACAAAATACACATATTATATGGATATATATCACACACCAACACTGCACCATTTCTAAAAATGAGTATTAGTATTCGTAAAATACTTCCACTATGAGTCTGAGTGTGCTGAAGACTATTTGAGCTACTCTGTCCGTTCGGTCGACTAAACATGAATATCAAAACCATCTAGTCTGAAGAAGCTCTACAGATTTCTTTCGTCTAAGACTTAATTTTTAACTATGCTTGTAGAACTGTTTAAATTCATCACTTCTCCTCCCCTTTCCCTTATAATGAGAAAGTCACCACTTTACGGGTAGAAAACTAGAAATATGTGTACAGGGGATCTCGTTCAACCCGCTTGTTAATTAATGGTCATTTTTAATCTCTCTTTTCAGATTTCTTCTCAAATATTGTTTCATTACTTTTTATGCCCACGGTAAGCCCACTTTATCGTTTCGAAAATAATCTCACACACCACGACGCAACCATATTTCCAGGCCTGTGTAACTTCGATTTCCAAGCTCTTTTAGATTAACCTTCACTTATGATACGATGTTGTAAAAATTATTTTTCGTATTTGTTGTCACATTTATCATTCTGTTCAGTTAAATAATACCTATACATATTTTACAGAAATAAAAACAAAAGTCCCTATTCTACAGCTAGTGATAATGATATCGACAAAAAATAACTTCCAACCTTTTTAATTTCTCTCTATTATAATTTTTATTATTAGTATTATTTGTTCCTTGAGTCCCGAGTGGAATACAGAGCTTCATCAACAAATCTGTATTGTACTGTGTCGTCATTTCCACCTGGCTCCACTAATGACCATAAGTTTCCGTTTCCTCTTGACATGAATTTGGTTTCATCCTCCGGTGCCCAACTCTTCGATTTCCATTATTACTCTAGGGGCTATGGTGTGATGTCATTTCAAGCTTTCCTCAATAAATATTCAATCCAGCTTCATTTTACCTTACATATTCCTTAGGTAATAGTTTGTTGGCTGGTTTAATGAGCTCCGACACAATTCCTTGTCGCTCGCTTATCCTTCATGCCCTGTTATCTGATCTTCAGCATTCAGTAACGAAGGCAGGTGTTGATGAAAGTCTTCAGCCTGTTGAACATATATATTTTTCCTGACGTGTTAACCAAGTCTCTCAACAATATTTACGCACTGAATCGACATTACTGTTGAGAATTACGATCTTTTTCTTTATGCTGAGTGTTGGTGGGTGTGCATACTGATTTCAGAATACTGAAGGTCTATCTTGCTTTACCGATCCTAGCTTTGATCATCCTCATCAGAACTGCTTAGGTGCGTGAAACAAATGAATTCTTCTGAAAATTTTAAGATCATAGGGTGCCTCTCCATATAAATCTTTCTTGTCAACAATGAGAAGTCGACAATTAGATAGTGGAATGGTTGGATGTGTCGATCACTTTATCTACTCATAAGTGAAACGACCGTAAGTCTGGTGCCTACAAAATTTAAAAAAATTTTAGTCTCAAACTATTATTACCTGCTTGCATTGTTAACACTAGAAGCAGAACCTTTCAAATACCTGCAATCTGGTGTTGGATCATTCTGGTTGAGTATTGAGTACAGGTTTAGTTAAGCAATATTCAGAAATCAAAGTCCTTTTTACTCTTAACTTTAATGGATTTTAGAATTCGCCTGACCGCATATCTTCAGCTTCACAGTCGATTTAAAAAGAGAAGATCGGGACACAGTGTCAAATAATGGACGCTGTAGACTAATAATTTTGAAGAAATATTTATCAATACATATCCAAACGGGAAAAACAGAATAATTCACCAAATCGAACGTAGCCTTTCTGACAACAAGCACACAAGTCAAAATGTAACAGCCGAAGGCAAGACACGGAAGCCATGGTGTATTTTTCATTAATCAAACCGCTGTTTATATCTATGCAGTTTATATTCTTTAACCAATCACTGAGCGTGTGATTTTGACCTACATTTAACGACATGAAATAGAATGTTCAAATATATATATATATATATTATTATTATTATTATTTGTTATTATTATTATATCCTTTAATTCCTGGAGGAACATAGGGCTTCAGCTGCGCGTCTCCACTGCCTTCTGTTTTCTGCCAACTTTTTCACTCCGTTCCAAGTCTGCCCATATGCTTTCATCTCCTCCTCACAGGACCTCCTCCAAGTCACCCTCACACTGACGACCAACTTGCCGCTTCCCTTTCGGGTTCCACTCGAGCAATGGCTTGTCTAGTGATGTCACTTGATGGTTTACTCAGTGTATGGCCAATCCATCTCCATTTCTTCCTGCCTATTTGTTCCACAATCGATTCCTGCTGTGTTAGTTCGCTCATTGACAGAGATTCCTGTTGCTAATCTTTTCTGACCATCTGATCTTGAGTAGTGTTAAGCGAAGACAGTTGTTGATGAAGGTCTGTAGTTTGTTTGATGTGCTCTTTATGACGCGTAGTGCAAGTCTCTGATCCGTATGGTAGCACTGACTTTACACTGGAGTTGAAAATCCGGATGTTATTTTTAATGCTGAGTGCTGTTGACCTCCACACAGACTTAAGAGTAATGAAAGCCTGTCTTGCTTTTCCGATTCTGGCTTTGATATCCTCGTAAGTTTCGCCTGTATTTGAAACGATGCTTTCTAGGTAAGCAGGTAAAGGACGTTGTTTCTTTCAGGTTCCTCCCATTCATGCTGATTATATATATATATATATATATATATATATATATATATAGTGTTCCTGTTGCTAATACAGTATTCAACTGTGGGAATATGTGAGAATAATATTCCATTGGAACACATTATCTTTATCATACCATCACAAAATCAGTTAATCAAGTCATAAAAGTCCACCAAAATACAAATGCTGGCGATCTCTATAACCGAGAGAAAAGCTGTAGCAATAAGTACGTGATTACACCGTGGAATGGAATATAGCGACAATTCTAAAATATGCAATAAAGCCAGCAGTCTAAAAACAAAAGTATGCTCAGCTTAGTGAGTGGTTGATTTCATTTTGACTGTCACGAACAATCTTTGACAGTGTTTCTCATATTTTTATTTCGAATCTGTTTTTATTATTTTTTTTTGTGTGTGTGTAAAACTTAGAGCATTTCCGACTTTCAAATGATTACATTTTCCCAGTCTGTCGAACCGACCTATACTTTTGATATTTTCATTATTTTTCAGAGTCGAGTAAATGACCGCCAGACATTTGACAGGAACAAATAAAGCCCTTTCTACCGAACTGTCATACATTCCAAAAGTACAAAAAATCCATTTTTACTCGTGATTTATTAGTATTACTCAAGATCAAATAAAAACCGTATAAATGTTTTCTGTTTGATTGGCGACTGTTCATTACAGTTTAAAAACGAAAGCATACTGCAAACTATGAGATGAGAGAAAAAATATTTCTTTTTTCCACAGCCTTCATTACCATTGGTTCATTGAATGCCTAAATTTCACGAATAGAGTAGTCCTACTGTGTGTTTTCTTTTTTTTTTTTTAAATCTGGGCTTTCGTATTTAATTTCTAGAATTCGATTCAGACATACGATTGATTGTATTTTAGATAATGATTGCTTACTATCTTTTAGTTGTATAGTTTAGTCAGAATGACGGTGGTTATAAAGATTTTTCTAGTATTTAGGTGAGAAGGTAAAAGTTAACTAGTCCAGTTTAAATGACCAATCAAATCGTTGAAAATTTAAATCCTTGTTGGGATTTGTTAACTAAAAGAGAAAGATAGTCTTCTTTATTATTGGTTATTTCGCTTATTCTTAGAAGTTAGTAGAGATAAATATGAACTTCATTGTCTCATGAATTTTAGATACATTATTTTAACCATTTTTCAATCAGTCACAGCATACAATACGTTTTCAGCATGAACATTCAATTACTTATTTATCGTCTTATTTTAATTACGGCTTATATCTCCTACAATGGATGTGCAGTTGTAGAGACAAGTTCAATCAGAGATGAAATAGTCGAAACTCTATTTGCTAATTATCAAAGTCATGTTCGTCCTGGAGAACTTATTCAGAATACAACAGTGGTTACAATTTACATATCTGTATCCGCTATAACATCTGTGGATGTACGCAATATGGAATACACTATTGATATGTTACTTCGTCAGACATGGTATGATCCAAGGTTAGCCTGGGATCAAATAGATAAATTTAAACACTATACAAAAAACATCGTCTCCCCAGTATTCAAAGAAAAAATATGGCTTCCAGATTTATTTTTTCGAAATGGAAAGGAAGGCAGATTGCATACAATGACTTGTGAGAACTTACTGATACGCATACAACCGAACGGTGAAATATTGTACAGTCAGAAGATTACAATGCGTATGGCTTGTCAAATGGAATTACGAACATTTCCCATGGATACTCAAGAATGTTATATGGATATTGGAAGTTATGGATACACACTAGAGCAGATCAGTTTTGTGTGGCGAAACGAATCCCCTGTGGATTTGAATAAAGATTTACAGATATCAGAATTTGATCCGCCTCAGGCAGTGAGAGCTTACGATTGTACAAGTGGGTATGCAACGTCAACAGGACAGTACACATGTTTGAATGCCACATTCACACTACAACGGCAGTTAGGCTACTGGTTGGCGAGCACTTACATACCTAACATTCTTATTATGGTCGTATCATGGCTAAACTTTTGGGTCAGCTTGGAGGCTATACCAGCCAGAGTTAACTTGAGTTTGCTAACGCTTCTCGGTGTGATCACCCAGTCGACAAGTTATGCCAGCTCCCTTCCAAGAGTATCATACATAAAAGCAATCGATATTTGGACAATCGCCTGCATAACTTTTAATTCTGGTGTCTTACTCGAATTCGCCATAGCTTCTCACCTAGCCAGACGACAAAAAGTTTCCGAGTGGCAAGTAGAAATAAGAAAGTTGGTTAGACGAGAGCTAGCCAGATGGTGTTCAGCTTGCCAACTGCAGTATGCACAAAGAGGACCATCTGCACTCTCCGCCTACTCATCAAATAGGTCGAATGATAAAGTTTCTGACTACATCAATTCAGTAGCAGCTGTTGCATTTGCAATTCAAAATAGTCCTGCAATAGAAAGAACTAGCCCTCAAATGTCAGTTCGTTTGACCAAATCAGGTCTGTTGTCAACCACTGCTATGAAATCAGGGAAAACAGACAAAATGTCAAAGAACACTTTCTATGAATTGGTTGCCAATGATTCAGCACTCACATCTTTGGATACAACACAAAAAGAAGCACTTTTACCACCAAGTGAACCTCAACGGGTCAAGAAACCGGCTTCAATGTCAAAAATAGACAGTTATAGTCGATTTCTTTTCCCAGCGTGCTTCCTATTGTACAACTGTTTTTATTGGCTATATTATCTAGTCGTTATGAAACACAAATAAATAAAAAAAAAAAGCAAAACTCACATGCTGATCAATAATTTATGTTTAACAGTCAAGCTGTTCATTAATTACCTCATAACAATTTCTTAAGTAAAAAAATGTGATGGGATTTATATGTGTGCGCTTGCGTGTGTGTGTGTGTGTGTATGACGAAGGCGCTGTACACTTCAAGTATTTCAACTGCTTATCTTTTGCTCAATTGTTTGTTTCACAACGAACAAAAGGTAACTGAATTTCTCATTATTACACTTTCAATCTTTATTATTTGTATACACTCTGTTTAATTACCCAGTAGTGATGATTATATATATATATATATATATATATATATATATATATATATATATATACGCTATTGTGAAACATTTATTTATCAATGTTTTGTTTTTTCTATTAGTCTGCTTTTCATTTTTGATAGTTGTTATATCAAGAATAACAGTCATCATTATAATAAGGATTATAATTATGCTAACATAATAATAATAAACTGTATAGAAAATTCAAATTGAAGCCTGATCATTGTGTGCGAATAAATACTCATTAAAACTACACTATCAATAATAATAATAATAACAACAATTTGATAAATATCTGGATGCATAAATGTTTTCAAGGAAATTATGGTCTTGTAACTTCGTTTACTTTTTAACTTGCAGGAAGCGAGAGTTGTGACACATAAATAGCAAATAATAGCTGGTAAACTAAAGGATTTTCTCTTTACAAGTCATTCATTTACTTCGAGATAAGGGAGAAGATTTGTAGCTCAAGTGAATGGCATTGAATTAGTTGTTGTTCTCTAAGCTTTCGTCGTCCTTCTAGACAACATCTCTTGAACAACTCAATTTGATTGGGATAATATAGAAGTTTTAAACAGGCGAAACACCAGACAGTAATGCCAGGGAATTCTTAGAAGTCTGGTACTCAAGTGAATTGGTAATTAACAAACATATTTATTATTGATCAAATTTACCAGCTAATAAAAAGTGAATCACATGACAAGAAAGTTAGAATTCCAGGTCGATAAAAGTGATTAATAAGGAGGGAAATTAACATCCAGTCACGACAGTGGTTGCCAGGATATACAACTACATCATTCATGGAGAATTTAAATAAGTTCATTCTTTTTAACTAAAACTTGAGCTAAAAATGTTGTCTAGAAGAAGGATGAAGGCTTCTCAATTAAATTAACCAGATCGAGGAACACAAGTAATTCAACATTTATATACTTAATAAAATGAAATGTTGTGCAATCACATTGCTTCCTAATGAAAACCCTGACGCTGGAAGTATCTCAAACATATAAAATGAAATCTATACATTCAGTTGTATAGATAGGTGACGCTCAACCGAGACTTCCCATTCCCCCTTTTGCCTCAAGGTTCCACTGACAAGCCAAGCTTCAAGACTGGTGACACCATATGTGAATAGAACAAGTTAGATGTAAGGTGCTCCAACGTTTCATAGTAGTGACTTAAGTAACACTGATACAAACAAGTTAAAAATACATAAACAAACTGGAGGTGATTGACTGCGTTTTCAAAGTTGAAATTTGCATAGAAGTGAATCAGTCCCCATTTCCACACACCAAAGAGAACACGAGAATTGAGAAGAAAATTCGAGTGCACTAGAATGAATGGGAAGAGGAAAAATAAATTAAGTGGAAAAAAGGATCAGTTTTTTTTTAAATTTTTCTATAATTTGAGTCTTGAGAAAAAGACGTAAACAGTGAAGAAAATTTTCTTTTCGACGATTCATTTTCATATGCTGTACTATCGCAATTATATTTAACAAAGAAATCATAAGACCAATCAGATACTGGTAAAATTTGTTCTCGAAAATGTATTTCTTAATGTAAGCTATTATCTAGAAGGGGTGACTAATCGGAGATTGGAAAAGGGGAAGAGGTTGAGATGATGTAACAAGTGTGAGAAAATGACTAATCATTATAACTGTGTGGAGTGGACAAGAACTAGTGGAAAGTCGATAAAGTGTTCTTATAAAATCTGTATGAAAACGCAGTGTTCTTAATAAACAGTAGTATAGTTAAAATAAAATAAGGATGATGAGATTGATCATACTAACAGTAAAATAACATAGTAAAAGGAAGCAAAATTATAGTAAGAACTTTACTCTGGCCACATTAGGGCGAGAGAATGTATGTATCGTTTTTGAATGCAGAAGTCCAGTTTCCGACCTCGGATGGCTAATGCTTCAGCTATGTACAGATGGCGTATGCGAAGTCCCTTTATACAATATTGAGAGACTCTGTGTAGCACTGTGAAGCATTCATGTGGGGATGCTCGATGTCCAGAGTTGACAAGGTGTTCGAAGGTAGAACTGCTACTATTCTTCTTTTCTCCTCTGACTGGCTAACCAAGCTGGACAGTGTCCCAGAATACGTTTGTGAACTTGATGTTGAGTACGGCCGATATATTTTGCTCCACACGAACAAGTAAACTGATAAATACAAATTGAGGTGGCCAAAAGCGGAATCTTATCCTTGAAATTAGACTGGATAAATTGTCTACTGGAAAATGTGATGCTTAAGGTGGCTGGTTGAAATGTCTTTAAAAGATATTCAGATAGGCGGTTTCTAGGAATTTCTGCTTCGATGTCACTTTTGAATTCCCGGTTCATGAAGAGAGTTTTCTTAGGAACAGTCCTGATTTTCGGTGACAGAGAATTTACCTTCATGTTTTTACCGATGAATCTCCGTTCTCTAGTAGAGTTTCACTTAATGAATACAATTTATCCTCTATCGTGTCTTTCGAAGAGATTTTTCTAATCCTTGAACATAATGTACGTGGTAAGTTTTGCTTTCGGATCAATGGGACGAAGCTATGGAAGTTGATAAACAATCCTGTCAGTGTTGATTTGCGATGTATTGACATTTGGATTGTACAGTCTTCTCTTCTGGTAAATGGTACATACAGGAATGGAAATGGCATGTTTGATCCACGTTGTAAGATGAATTCTATTGATGGGTGTGTCGCGTTCAAGGTTTGGAGGAAATAGTGTAAATCATATTTTACATCACAAATTATCAATGAATCATCTACGTATCTCCTGTTTAAGTGCAGTTGACTTATCAAAGTATCGAGGATGTTTCATTATGGGTAAATTTTGTTTTGATAAAGTCTCACAGTGTTATACAGTAATGTTTACTGATGACGTTTTGAGCACAATTTATTGCTCATAATCATATCAAGGTAATCACACGACTTCCTAAATTCATTTATATAGTTCCATTGTTTTTCACTTGTTTTGATTGGTAGTAATATTTTCCATATTTCGGGTATGAGTAATGACTCATTCTTATTGTATGTGTTTGGTGTAGACTCGATGAACAAGGATTCAGTAATCAGCCTCTCTCTTCACCTATCTAGATTACTTTTTAGAATTTTAACCCTTTCCCTTTCTAAAAAGTAATCTAGATAGGTGAAGAGAGAGGCTGATTACTGAATCCTTGTTCATCGAGTCTACACCAAACACATACAATAAGAATGAGTCATTACTCATACCCGAAATATGGAAAATATTACTACCAATCAAATCAAGTGAAAAACAATGGAACTATATAAATGAATTTAGGAAGTCGTGTGATTACCTTGATATGATTATGAGCGATAAATTGTGCTCAAAACGTCATCAGTAAACATTACTGTATAACACTGTGAGACTTTATCAAAACAAAATTTACCCATAATGGAATTATACTCTATCACAGTGCACAAGTTTTATTCTTATATCGAGGATGTTGTTTTCGAGACTCACAATGAAACAGTTAGCTAAGAGTGGACCGACAGAAGACCCCATAACTACACAATATTTCTGTACACCTTATAATATCTTAAGTACTCCGCATCGATCAGCATGTTATCCCAATAAGACATACCCCTTATAAACCAATACCGATACATATGTAAAGAAAAAAGTGCATTGGAATTACTCCTAACATTTTCAAAAAATTGACTTACAGTTAAAAACGCTTTCCCAATTAGTCCTTAGATTTGTGAATTTCAATGAACCACTGAACTCTGAATGAGAACAGCCGTTCAGATAAGATTATAAAAATAAAACACAATGATTTACAATAACCGGTCAGGTGAACATGAGAAGAGAATAGCCGTTTGTGGTGAAAAATTTTATACTAACTAACTATGAATGAAAAACTCTTCACAGATATAAACAATAAAAATGATAATCACACACACTAATAGTAGAATGCACTCACTTCCACGCAAATATTGTGCTCCAAAAATACGCGAATATACTCAACCACCACAGAACACAGAAATTTACGAACTTCCGAATGCTAAGAAAGAGAGAGAGAGAGAAGACGAAACAGACATTATTCCACTCATCTCATCAAATGTACTACAGTACTAGTCCGAGTGAATGATTGAGGGAAAATCAAACACAAACACACACCTGCAGAACACACAAAACACTGTAGCGACTCTCATATCACAGGTTAAACTTATTACAACGGAAGGCAGTTTACACCATGCGAAAATAATCAGACACCATACAATGAATATTTCTTCGCTGTATTCCTTCACCATAGCGAAGATGATATTCTCTCACATGTAATTTATTACTGTAGCAAATTCATGTTCATGATGGATGGATACGCAACGATTCTAGAAAGCCTCACATTTTCAAGCTATCACCCTCAACAATCCCCAGCTAGGTAGCTAGCTATTAATTTATTTCATAAAACTTCAAATATCACCACCACCTTCACCTTGTAGTTCTTCTAACACACTTGTATTCACTCGGCGACTTCTTCAGATTAGACAATATCTTATTTCCACTAATCGATATTTCCAGCATAAATAAGTGTTCACTTCCACTATGCAATTCTTTATGCAGAACTGCGCGAGATGAAAGTTATTCGAAACCATTCATGGTGATACCATCTAACTGATTCGACTGGAGTAAAAAGAAAAACTCACTGACGATCCCTTGAAATTGTTTGCATTTCGGTAGTTGTTAAACTTCAAAAATAGCAACTTCTTGGACGAATTAATAATTATTTTTCACAAAGAAAATCTTTATTAGAATTTCGCTTTTAATAATAAACAACGGAGATACGAGCATTGCCTAGTTCACTAGCTCAGTAGTTTTCTAACCGGTTCCAAGACGATAAAAAAGAGAGAGTTGGGTGTGGGACTAGCTATACAACCGGGAAAATTGACCAAACTGAAACGGAAACTTCAAAGCACAATAAAAATATTAGAAATATAAAAAGCAAACTTATTTTTCACTTGATACGGAGAGTCGAAATGACGCCCGAGGGGTGGTGAAAGCCTTCAGGATGCCAGTCAGCCTATATATCTTCTTTCGAAGAAAGCAAAACTAAGAATTTGGATGTGGAATATTCCTACAATGTACGAAGCTGGAAAGACTGTCAGAGTAGCCAGATAAATGAGAAAATACTGCATAACAGTGACAGGAATCTGAGGGAGGATGTAGAATAGACATGGATTATCGAAACTGTCAACTCCATGGTCAGTAATCTACTTCGATCACCCTAACGACAACCACGATCGCTCTAAGGAGGCACCTGTCATGTTGTCACCAACAAGTGATGCAGTGGGAAACAATCTCCTACAGGATTAAGACAGCAAGATTCAGCGCAAAAGGAAGGTTACAATTATGCAAAGATACAAACAACTCGAAACAAGAGAAGAAAGAAGATTTCAATAGACAACTGGAAATAGTAGTAGACATGTCAAATGGAGACGTCAAAATACATATGGGTGGTATGAATGCGGAACCGGGAGCAGCCATACAGTAGAAGAATGCATCGACCGTCGAGAGGATCTGGGCGAAGTAAATGATAACAGAGAACTATTCTCAAATTCCTGTGCATTCGACGATTTGGTGATTGGAAGTGGTGTGTCCAAGCATATGAACTTCAACTGAGCAACACGGATCCCACCTGAAGGACGCGAGAAGAGCCCGAAAGACTTAAACTCAGTCTCAAGAAAGTGGAGACAACCTTCTGGACATGAAGTTGAGAAGTGGAAATGTGGGCTCAGATCATTATCTAGTTCAAGAAACGTTCAAGGTGAAGCTCAAATCCCTAAAAAAAACTGGAGACAGGCCACAATTCAAGTTTACCATTCACAAACTGACGGACAAAACTACAAGGGATGCCTTCACTACAGATCAGATCAAAGCAGGATCGAAGACATTACGTGGTATCATTGACAAACCTGTGTGGAAGATCATTAGAACTAACTCTCTGAAGGTGATGCTCAAGGAAACCCGTACAACTTTTCTAGGAAAAAAGAAGGGACAAGACAAGGAATAGCTCTTAACGGACACCAACCTGGAAGCTAATCGAGGAGAGGAGGATGATGGAGTAGAAGATGACTCAATGAAAAGATGGACAACAGAAGGAGAAGCTAAGTTCAATGTACACTGCACTGAATAAACAAGTGAAGAAGAGTGCTACTAAAGGCAAACCTACGACACATTAGCCGACAAGTGAAGCAGAACAGACAGGCAGGCCGCAGGTAAAAGAGTTCTGATATCATTATATTAGATGAGCAGGTCTGTATCCAAGAAGAGATCAACCCAGATGATGAAACCAATAAAAGATGCTCAAGGGAACGTGATTACCAAGGAGGAGAAACAAATAAAACAATGGGCTGGTCACTTCAAAGGACGCTTGAATTGACCATCACCTGCAACTCGTCCAGAAATACCACCAGGAGAACGCAAGGAACTGCCTATCAGTGGACGCCAATCCTCCGACGAAGGCAGAAATCCTAAATACGATCAAGTTACTGAAAGCCGAATCTCGCCTAGATTACCAGCTCGCTAGTTTTCTAGCTAGTCCCAGGCCCGGATAACCAAATCGCTACAGAAACTTCAACGCACAAGTATATTGAAAATACTAAAAATATAGACAATAACCTTAATTTTCGCTGGAATCGGGGAAGTAAAATGACAAAGACTAGTGAAAGCCTTCGGGAAGCCAGTCAGCCGATGTGCCTTCTTTCGATGCATGCAAAATAAGGATGGGTACGTGGAATGTTCGTACAATGTACGAAACTGGAAAGGCTGTCCAGGTAGCCGCAGAAATGAGAAGATAGAGAATAGAAGTTTTGGGAATCTGCGAGAGCAGATGGAACGGATGTGGAAGGTGCCAACTACTAACTGGGGGGACAATAATCTATTCCGGCCACCCAGAGGACAATCACGAGCACACCGAGGGAGTGGCCATCATGATGTCACCAACACCAGCCAAAGCTCTCATAAAGTGGGAATCAATCTCCTCCAGGATAATAACAGCCAGGTTCAACTCAAAAAGAATGAAAGTTACAGTCATTCAGTGCTATGCGCCTACAAACGTCTCAGAACAAGAGAAGACAACTACAGACAGTAATGGACAACGTCCCAAATGGCGACATCAGAATCCTGATGGGTGATATAAATGCGAAGCTGGGAGGAGACAATACAGGAAGAGAACTCACCATGGGTCGCGAGGTCCTCGGTGAAATGAACGACAATGGTGAACTCTTCTCAGACTTCTGCGCCTTCAATGATTTGGTGATTGGTGGCAGCATTTTCAAACACAAGGATATACACAAGGCGACATGCATTTCACCAGATGGATACACCAAAAAGCAGACAGACTTTATTTCAATCTCAAGAAAGTGGAGACGGAGCCTACTGGACACAAGATCGAGGAGAGGAACAGATGTGGCTTCGGACCACTATCCAGTACAAGGGACTTTCAAGGTGAAACTAAAAGCCTCGAGGATAACTAGGGATAGGCCACAATGCAAGTTCAACACTCAATTACTGAAGGACACAACCACAAAGGACACTTTCATTGCAACTGTCAGAGCAAAGCAGGAAACACTACGTGACATGACTGAAGAATCATGCGCAGAATGTCATTAGAACTCACTGAAGGTGATTTTTAACGAAACGTGCTCAACGGCTTTAGAAAGAAAGAAGAGACAAGACAAGGAATGGCTCCCAATGGACACTTGGAAACTAATAGAGGAAAGGTGAGTGGTGAAAGAAAACATGATTCGATGCGAAGACGGACAAGAGAAAGAGACACTGAGCTCAAATTACACAACATAGGACAAAGAAGTGAAGAAGAGTGCTAGGAAGGACAGAAAACAATTCTACGACATTCTGGACAATAAAGCTGAGAAGGCAGCAGGAAAAAGGGACCTTAGGACATTATATCAGATAACCAAGTCTCTATCCGAGAAGAGATCAACCCAGATGATGAAACCAATAAAAGATGCTCAAGGGAACCCTTTTATCAAGGAAGAAACACAGATTAAACAATGGGTGGATCACTTCAAAGGACTCTTGAACCGACCACTACATGCAACCCATCCAGAAATACCAACAACAGCTCGTACACAACTGCAAGTTGACACCAATCCTCCAGCGAAAGCTGAAGTCTTGAATGCAATCAAGCTTCTGAAAGCTGGAAAAGCAGATGGGCCAGATGGAATACCCCCTGAAGCACTGAAAGCGGACCCAGAGACGACAGCAGATATGCTGTCTCCATTATTGTAAAAGGTCTGGAAGGAGGGAAAGGTGCCTACTGACTGGAGGAAAGGTTACCTCGTGGAACTAACAAAGAAGGGCGACTTACGCCTCACTCTGCAAGAACTGGTGAGGAATCATGGTCCTGTCGACGCCAAGTAAAATCCTGAGTCGAATCATTCTGGAGAGGATTAAAGACACACTGGATGCAGAACTCCGACCAGAACAAGCTGGATTCAGGAAAGGCAAATCGTGTTCTGACCAAATTCCAACTCTACGCATCATCATCACAGAACAAAGCATGAAATGGCGGCAATCAGACTTCTACCTCAACTTTATAGACTTTGAGGAGGCCTTCAACAAACAGCGTTGACCGCGAAGTAATTAGGAAACTACTCGAGTACTACGGCGTACCCCAAATATTCATCAACCTTATTCAACAGCTACCTGTACGACAACCGCACATGTCCAGTCATCCACAACGGAAAACTCAGCGAGGCGTTTGGAGTAAACACAGGAGTCAGACAAGGGTGCTTACTATCACCAATGATATTCCTAATTGTGGTGGTCTGGATTATGCGTCAGACAGTGGGACACGAGAAGACAGGGATATCATGGACCGATGTGAAAATCCTAGAAGACCTGGATTTCGCGCGTGGATGATTTATGCTTGATGTCACACAAAATCGAAGACTTACAAGCGAAAACCGACAAACTGGTTGAAGAAGCAGCAAAGACAGGACTCTAGATGAACATAGAAAAGACGGAGATTATGAAAATAACCAACTAACAACAACAACAGCAACATCCAGCGCCAATCACCATCAACGGGAGGGATTTGAAAGAGGTTACTTCATTCACTTATCTAGGGAGCATTATCTCAATTACAGGAAGTCGGAACGGACGAAGATGTCAAATCGAGCGAGAATCGGGAAGGCGAGAAACACATTCACTCATCAACCTGAAACCAATCTGGAAATCTTCGTCGCTCAGCATCAACAACAAAATTCTGTAGGATTTTCAATACAAAGAGCGTCAAGTCAGTTCTATATGGATCAGAAACTTGGCGGGTGGCTCACAAAGAATATTTCCAACAGCCTGCCGCAGACCTTTATCAACAAATGTCTCCGCTCTATACTGAAGATCAGATGGCGGGGCCGGAAAGAATCACCAACAAGAAACTATGGGAACAAACGAAACAAGAACCGATCCCCAACAACAACAAATATGCAGGAGAAAGTGGAGATGGATTGGACACTCGCTGAGGAGGCCGCTGGGTGAAATCACGCGTGCGTCAGGCCATTGCTCGACTGGAACCTGAAAGGGAAGCGGCGAGTGGGACGTCAGTGCCAGGGTGACATGAAGGAGATCGTGTGAAGAGGGAGGAGTTGAAAGAGTATGGACTAACATGGATTCAGGTGAAAAGTACGGCAGAAGACAGAAGCAAGTGGAGACGTGCAGTTGAATCCCTATGTTCTACTACGAACCCATGGGAACAATAATAATACTGAAAGCCGGCAGGAAGGACAGTAGGGTCAGACGGAATTCCCCCCTAAGTCCTTAAAACAGACCCAGAGACTGTGGCACATGTGCTCACGTCGTTAATGCTAAAGGTTTGGGAAGAAGGAAAGGTACCTACCGACTGGAAGAAAGGCTATCTTGTCAAGCTGCCAAAGAAGGGCGACCTAGGCCTATGCAACAATTGGCGTGGAATAATGCTGTTGCCTACGACATCACCCTGGACAGAATAAAAGATCCACTGTATGCAAAAGTCCTTCTGGAACAAGCTGGATTCAGGAAAGATAAATCACCTACTGATTAAATTGCGACTCTAAGCATCGTTATCGAACAAAGCATAGGATGGTATTCAAACCTCTTCCTACCTCAACTTCATCGACTTCGAAAAGGCCTTCGACAGTGTTGATTGAGAAGTAACTCGGAAAACACTTCAACACTATGGTGTGCAGTGGCCAAATCCTTATCAACCTCATTCAACAACTGGCTACATGATAATGACATGGTTCAGACTATCCACAATGGAATACTCAGTGAAGTTTCTGTAGGGAAGATAAGAATAATAGAAGCTAGCTGCCTATTATCACTGATGATATTCCCAATTACGGTGAACTAGATTATATGAGCAACTGTGGGGAGTGAGAAGACAGGAATACGTTTGACAGATAAGAAGACTCTAGAAGCTCTGGATTTCGCAGATGATATATGTCTAATGTCACACAAACTCGAAGACTTGCAGGCGGATGGCAACAAACTGTCTGAAGAAGCAGCCAGAGAAGACAGGACTGCAGGTGAAGATAGAGAAGACGGAGGTGATGAAGATAACCAACCAAGGAGCGTCGACAACAACCAGCACCAATCACCATCAACAGGAGAGATTTAGCAGAGTCCACTTCTTTCACTTATCTAGGAAGCATCGTTTCAACAACAGACGTAACGGATGACGGTGACAAAGCCAGCCACAATGTGAAAGACAAGGTACACCTTCAGTAATCTGCAAATCTTATACACTCCACCTCAGAGCAAACAACAAGATTCGAATCGTCAACATATATCTGAAGTCAGTCAGTCATTTCTTCTATATGGATCAGAAACTTTCACCTCACATCACGAAAAGCATTCCTGGCAGGCTACTGCAGACGTTTACCAACAGTTGTCTTCTATGCCTACATGTTGAAAATCAAATGGCTGGCCAGTAAGAACTAGCAACAAGAAACAATGGGAACAAACTTATCACGAACCTTTCGCTTAACAAATATGTAGAGGAAAATGAAGATGGATTGAGCACATGCTGAGCAGACCGTCGAATGACACGCCAGGGTCTCAGTGGAACCCAAATGGGAAATGATGAGTGAAGAGTCCGAGGGTGATATGGAGGAGATAAGAGACCGTGAAGGCGGCTAAAGAGGACTATGGGGAATAAGGTTAAGTGGAGATGTTTGGTTGGAGCCCCATGTTCCACTAGGAACTCACGGCAACAATAATAACAATAACGAGGATAAGTGAAAGTCACATTGACTTACGTCAGATCATTGGTTTCTTAAAAGTATGTGAGAATAAGTTCCTGACTGAGTGACGACGTCATTGACAGGTGAAATAAAACCGTTATCTTCGTATGTTGTTTTCTAGTACAAGGGAAACAAAATTCTCGGTCATAACAGATATTATCTAAGGAAAGTTCCGGCGAATTACCATGATTATTGACCCACTGACTCAAGATATTGGGACCTAAGAGCCATTCTGTCTGGCTTGGTCTTTTAACTGTATGACGAACTTTACTTTCTCTTCTTAATGTTGTAAAGTAAGAGATAGTGAAGTGATTTCAGGTTTTCTTACAGTAAGTTGTTTCAAAGGTGAGATAGGAACTAGAATCTAGTCAGTGAGAATGAAACATCTTTTCATTATATACTCTTACAGGGAAGCAGTTTCCTAAAGCTGAAGAATCTTTTGAAATAAATGAAGTCATCAACGAGACATTATGAAGACAAATTTACACTAGTGCTAATGCAGATGAGTTGTACACAGTCACTTTCAGTTTTCCACGCACAAAACGTATTCTAACTATACCCATTTTCTGAAGAAGTCGTTTTCTATAACCACCTCATTTCGTCAGCATGTAATCATACCTGTTACAAACAACTCATATCACTTAAATCAAAGTTGATGCAAGACTTTCTCACTTTACTGTAACCATCGAAACAAAGGCATACGCAAGTGAATCTAGGCCTGATAGCGTCTGGTAGTCTCTTATAGATTATTTGACAGTTCTGTCCTGTATCACACTTACAAATTTTACTCTTCGTGTTACCATCAGATAATAAAAGCCACATTTTCTGGAATATTCAAAGTTAGCGCAAGTCAGAGAGAATGAGAAACCGGCCCACCCCCAACTTCTAAAGAACATGATTTCATTTACAGGGGAATTAGATACATGAGTATACGGGATTGACAGCGACACCCATCTAGTTGTAGGAAAAGTAGCAAATGCTGCTGACAACCGTGAGCCTAAGGTTTCTAAACGCCTGGAGACCCTTCTTGCTCCATTCAAAGTTACAGACATCTGATTCCGGTGACGAAGCATCGGAATCTACTCAAACGCAAGTTGACTGGGAGTCGGCACAGCGACCGCCTACAGTGATCGATTATAAAACCGAGAAACAAAAAACTCATAGACAGTAGTTACCCCCAGACAACTATTTAGACGCTTCATGGAGACGTATGTTACTTAATAACATCTGGGAAATACGATTATAACGCTGGAGGGGACATTTTGGGGCACAATTTAACCTAGCTAAATTTGGCGACCAGGGAACTTTTACATGTGGCATATAGATATCATGGATAATCCCCATCCAGGCATTAATGAAAACAAAACACGTAGATCAGCGAAGAGTCTCTTTTCGGCGAATTCATTTTCTTAGCTGTACAATCGCAAATATATATGCATTGTTTTGTATGTATGTGTACATTAAGTTTGTCAAACAAAGTTACAATTGGTTAAGGTTACTTTTAACTAAACAAGTGAAAGTTGGTAATACAGGTCAAGAAAATTAAGTGCTAATGAAACTAGGGTAGTAAAAAAATGATGAGTTGTCACAAACAGTTGTAATAATAATAGTGAGTTTTACTCAGGATGCACATAGAAACAAAGTAGATAATACGAAACTATGTAAGAGATCTAAGTGGATACAAGAATTATAATTGCTTAAGGTTATTTTAACTAAACAGGTAAAGGTTGGTAATCTAAGTCAAGACCATTAAGTGCTAGGGTAGTAACAAAGGTGATGAGTTGTCACAAACAGTTGTTAAAAGAAGTTATGCAATAATAATATGAATAGTTTGATGAGTGAGTTTTACTCAGGATGCACATAGAAACAAAGTAGATAATACGAAACTATGTAAGAGATTTAAGTGAATACAAGAATTATAAGCAATTAAGGAACAGGCAAAGAAACAAAATTAAGTCATCAAAATAAAAATAAAAGCTCAAAACAAATCAAAACATTGTTACCATGAGAGTAGAAGTGGTTGAGTAATCTTCTTTTGTATGCACAGCTCCGGTTTTTCCATGTGAATGGCCAGAGCTTCAGCGATGCAAAGGAGACGAAACCGTATTGCCTTTGATATGTTATTCTTGACTCTGTAGATTACTTTGAAGGAGGCGTTCGTTGAAATGCAATGATCAGTGTTGACCAGGTGTTCAATTATCGCACTCCTTATTGCACCAGTATTGCCTTTTCGCAACCATGCTGGATAATGTTCTTGAATTCTCTTGGACAGGATGCGCGTCGAACGACCGATGTACCTGGCTCCACAGCAGCAGGTGAACTGGTATATGCACATAGAAGTGGCCAGATGCGGGATCTTGTCCTTGAGGCTTCTGCAGATCAGTGGGCGACTGGAGAACACTATTCGTAGCGTTGCTGCAAAGAACGTTCTTCTCAGAGATGATGTGATCCTTCTCTTGAGAATATCGCTTGCTAAATCTCCCTTGAAATCCAAATTCATGTAGATTTTCTTTTTAGGCACAGTTAAAGTTTCGTTTTTCCGAATTATTGGTTTCATATTTTTGTCGATAAATCTTATTGGGTATCCATTTTGGATGAATATTTCTCTCAGAATATCTAATTCTGTTTCCAGAACGTCGGGACTACAGATGCGTCGGATGCGGGTAGCAAGTGATTTAATTAAGTTTCGCTTTTGTTGAATGGGCACCCAGCTATAGAAGCTTGTTAGTTGACCATTCCACGTAGGTTTTCTATGGATTGATCTTCTTAGGCTCCCATCAGCTCTTCTTGTCAGTTCCACATCATCACTCTCATGGTAACAATGTTTTGATTTGTTTTGAGCTTTTATTTTTATTTTGATGACTTAATTTTGTTTCTTTGCCTGTTCCTTAATTGCTTATAATTCTTGTATTCACTTAAATCTCTTACATAGTTTCGTATTATCTACTTTGTTTCTATGTGCATCCTGAGTAAAACTCACTCATCAAACTATTCATATTATTATTGCATAACTTCTTTTAACAACTGTTTGTGACAACTCATCACCTTTGTTACTACCCTAGCACTTAATGGTCTTGACTTAGATTACCAACCTTTACCTGTTTAGTTAAAATAACCTTAAGCAATTATAATTCTTGTATCCACTTAGATCTCTTACATAGTTTCGTATTATCTACTTTGTTTCTATGTGCATCCTGAGTAAAACTCACTATTATTATTACAACTGTTTGTGACAACTCATCATTTTTCACTACCCTAGTTTCATTAGCACTTAATTTTCTTGACCTGTATTACCAACTTTCACTTGTTTAGTTAAAAGTAACCTTAACCAATTGTAACTTTGTTTGACAAACTTAATGTACACATACATACAAAACAATGCATATATATTTGCGATTGTACAGCTAAGAAAATGAATTCGCCGAAAAGGGACTCTTCGCTGATCTACGTGTTTTGTTTTCATATAGATATCAGTCCACCAACTGTGAATAAGATTTAAAAATGTGTCCTTAACAGAAACGACGTTAGGCAGAGGATTTGATGGTGCGACTACAAATGTGTTTAAGGATAGCGGTGACAAACTGTTGTTCACGCTAGGATATCAGGCTATTTATGAGGACCAGTCCCACTTCTTGAGACAGGCATAGAGGCTGATCAGTTCGACTAATATTATATCTCAAGTTCCAAATTCAATAATCAGGCGAAGATGAAGCAATCTCTGGGAAAAATAAAGTCTATAAGCTATATAGGTCTCGGGTCAGGAAGATTTATTAATCATATCTTCATAATTCGACAGAGACAGTTTCCCACACTTCATCTCAATACAATCTTCACGCTTTCAAGTCTAAAAGAACTAGCTGAACAATTTCCTGACACACACTGATAAAGCTTTTTTAATTCGCCGTGTGAACACTTACACTTGAATCTTGCATGTACACAGCCGAGGTGGAACATGCATCCAAAGCCTGAGATGACGTAATATCGACTGGTAAGACCGACTGTCTTTTTTGGTATAAAGTTTTGACATAGGGAGCTCTAGTATGGGACCATGAACGATGTTTTTCTTACTCCTACTCTTAGCAGTGGTTACAGAGATAAGAGAAAATGAACAATTCACCTGGGGTGTAGTGTACATAAATGACGAGAAGATATATTTCCCGTTCATATGCAATTGTTTGAGGTGGTTGTTAATACTCGGCTATCATCATCATCATCGACTTCAATTACTCCCTGAAGTAACTAAAACGGAAAGTGCAATAGTACTATTTTATCGCGAAGTTCAAAAGACGTATCCTTTATTCTAGTCGCATATGGCTAATTTGGATGGTTAGTTTCGTTCATATGGAAGATTTTACAGCCTGCTAAGGAACACTATAGCTTGAATCGTCATGTACAGCCTTTCAGGCCAGCCCTAATATTTTCTCCTCACTGGAGCAAGAAAAATAGGATTGCTGTTACAAACCTACCTGATAGCAGTGCACTTTCGCCCTGAGATCGTTACCACAGTTATCAACGTACTTCATGACCATCTAATCGCTATTAAACCGAATTTTCTCATTTATTAAATACGTTTACCCACATTAAACCAGTTTGGGTCACTTTATTAGTGAACATCGGTCGGTTAATTAACTACTAATGACGTCGCGAAACCCGACTCTAATACAAAACGTGATAAAGCGGCGAGACTTGTTCGTATGACTCCAGAGATGCTAGATGATACTGGAAATGAACTAATGCTTCGGCTAACCAGGATATTACGTAGTTTTAGGGATTGGCGGTCAGCTTGACTAATGTTTAATCAATAGCCATGCATAGATTAGACGGTGTTCTGTACTTCTATAAGGCGATGAGACAACTGTTAAAAGTGAAAGATATGGAAGGCCTAGCTATATATGATATGGTATGTTGAGTAGTATTGAAGTTATGTGGAGAATATTACATAAAGGGGAAAATCAGTCAGTCAAGTTGTGAAGCTGAATAGATTGAGAAAGCTAAAACAAATGTTGTGCATTCCAAGCCATTGCCTTTGTCAACTTAGGATTAAGTTGGATAAGAGTGTTTAAATTAAAAACTGATCTCAATCCATGAAGTCTTTGGTTGTTAGTTTGAGTCAGGTGTGGGTGGGGGTGTAGACTGTCTGACTTAGGAGACCGAGACGTTAAAATCCAATGGCTAGAAAATATTACTGATAGATGAAAATTCTTCCTAATAGCGCAGATATATTCACCCTTTATCAGCTCCTGTATCAATTAAATTCAAATTATTATTTTCATTTTTCTTCTCCCATTACAGTTCTTCTGCACTTTTATGTCTCAGCCTAGTAGCTGTTTCTTATGCTTATGCAACGGGCCCAGAGAAAGTTTATGAATACCCATGCGAATATTGGTCAAAAATGGGATGTGTGCTGATGCATGCAGTATGAGTGCAGTGAGTGTTGCAGACAAAAGCCACCCGTCCCGACAGTATTACAGTCTTGGCATCGATGTTGTTTATAGGAACGAAGACTAAAATGCCAGCAGGATGATGAAATTTTCTTCTTTGTGCATTGGCTGACATCACATGAGTAACCGGGATCATGGACAGTCGAAGTAGGACGACGGGAGGTCTGACCAGGTTATGTGTTTTCTGGCGAACTGCATGTAGTTCATAACCATCCTAGTATCTGGATTGGAATAAACTGGAATCATTCTGGAGGTTTTAGTCACTGATACTCAGCAGTTATGTCATTTAGTGCTACCATCGGATCTTGTTCCAAGAGATTTTAAAACCTCATTCTGATGTCAGCAAACATAGGTGCCTGTAGGCTACAGATGAGTATTAGTGATTTCAGTTGATCGTCTGTCAAACATCTCGATTGAAATCGCTCACAATCACGGTTTACATTATTGACAGAAGGGAGAAAATAATCATTCTCGTTCACGATTAGCTTATGACAGCGATATCGAGAACTAAAGAGGAATGAGTGATCACCAAACTGTTGTCTTAATGTCTGCATTATGGTGTCAAAGGTGTGATAGCTTCGCTTTTGAAACAGCATTATATATGGTCATATTGGTTGAATTCAGATGAAATTTATTTTCGAAGTAGAAAGGGAACTTTCAAGTAATCATCTTGGTCAGCGAAATCTTTTTTAAAATCATCTTCTTAACGCATTAACCAAGTAGATAATGAAAAATTTGCATCAGGACATATTAGGATTTACTAATGTTATTCGAAATCCCACTGACTGGTTGCAACATGGAACTTTGCACCGATGTGTAGCAGTTTGATTCGCCACACTCCACTTCATGTAGCACACAAAGCAAGAGAAGAAAGTAAAAGGGATCGCAAAATAGAGACAGTAAACAGAGATATGAGACAAAATGAATAGTAGTATCGAAGAACAATATAGTTTTATTGGGTAAAATAAGTCACAAGGAGTGGATGCCTCTAACTGCCCCTGCCATTGAGAACGATTTTGTGCCGTAGCACCAATTGTCTCCAGTCATTGGTGTCTACCGTCCCGAGGACCCCAACCAGGAAGTCTACAGCTTCCTACCTGGTTTAAAATAACTGTAGTGAATTTGATTGACTGATGAAGTCCTGTTTTGGTTTGGCCACCACGGGTTCATTTCTAACCTGACCCTATGTCAGTTAACGTTGCCCGTCAAGAAAGGCGATGGCTGGGCAACGCGTAACACATCTCCCGCGATCTCATCTACAGCGGAGTAAGCCGGGGATAATTCCACACTAGAAATTTTCAAGTGCATAAACAACTCGGTAATTTTCATTTCTTGTTCAAGGAATCTGTCTAGTGCAGATGAATCCAGCGTAACCGTTACCGCATCAGAAAACCTGTTGTTACTGGTCATAGAAACTTTTGACACTGGAGCGGGAAAATGCAACAGGGAAACTAGTCATTCCAGGGAAGACGTCGTCCAAAGTGGCTTTGTAATCATAAACAACGCGTTGTGCTAAGCACCAAACTGACTAAATTACCCTATAATTTTAAACAGAAATTCGTTAGTTCAAGTTAGTGCCAATGCTTCACGCTTAAAACTGAAGAGCAGTCACCACAATTAGTTAATTATGAAAATATCACTCCACTTAGCAAGAAGACGAAAAATCAGCCAATTAGGTTTCGTGCTTCCCACTCTTCCTTTCATCATAAGTAGGTGGTCTGTTTGGCCTCAACATAGAACTTGGCACCGAAGTGCACCAGTTCGAGTTGTCACGTTCCAAATAGCACACAAAGGTAGACAAGAAGATGAGTGAAGAGAATCAATACAGTCTGACAAGTATAAGAGTGAAACAGAATGGGTAATGGTAGAAAGGAATATGAAAGATTACAGAGACTGAATACATCTGCGCTGGCCATTGACAACGATTTTGAGCCATGTCACCTATTGTCTCCAGCCATTGATTCCTAGAGTCCCGAGGGCCCCAACCCGGAAGTCTGCATCTCCCTACCTGCTGACTCAGTTTAACTGTCAAGGATTTCATGGATTGATGAGGCCATGTTTTTGTTTGGCCACCACTTACTCTTTTCCAACCTGCACCTATATCAGCTAGTAATGCCCGTCGGGGGAGCCGATGGTTAGGTATGCACGGCACGTGACCTAGTTATCTCAATCTATGTAACTTTGTAGCCTCGTCGATTGATTTTCCCTCTTTGCCCAACACTCTACGCCTAACGTCAACATTACTTACCTTAATATACCATCTAACGTGAGAAAGAGATCGTAGACATCTATTACGCAGGATGTTAAAGGTTGTCAGCAGGGTAAGCAACGTGCCACTTAACCAGCATGTTAATACTCTGGTTGACAGGCAATTGGACTCATGTGAAAAATGGGATAAATCCATTATATTTACATAACTCACACCACCCTCTTCATTCACAACTCTTCCCTTGTATCTCATCAGGCAGACAGACCAGAAGCCTACATAGAAAACTATATGCTCGCACTAGTAAGTACAAAAACCCAACTCAACCATACCCTACTGAGCTAGTGTTCTGTGGGATAAAGAAAGCATTAGGTGTGATACCTATAACTTATTAGATAGTCAGTAGAACAATTAGACCTCGTCTTTCAAACTCATATCATTTATAGGTACAACGTTTTCTTTCTTTCTTTTCCTTTTCTCTTTTTTTCTTTTGTTATGTGCTGCTTTGTTTCTTTCTTTTGCTTACGCCAGTAAATATGCTACCATCTACTTTTCTAACACCTTCACAAGCACTGTTCGGTTTTGGCTTTGCTGACATGCTAATATGTTGTCAAAACTAACTGAGATTACCCTTAATCTGTGTAGAATTTTATTTTATTGTTAATTTACTAACTGGATGCAAAACTGTAGTAAAATGCTGAGAATTCCATTCTGTATCGCAGGTACTGTTTTGCAATAAAGCTAATATCATTATCATTATTATTATTATGATAAAAACAGTCGACCTTTTCATGTCTTCAACTCGTATTGGCCATGTTTCAGAGCCATAGAGAAGGACGGAGCGAACCAGGCGATTAACCAACACAGAAAAATTTCAGTTATTCATCACATGCATCCAGTACCAAAGTAACCCTTTTATCTTCACTCTTAGTGAAAGTGCAAACTCCAGAAATATATATATATATATATATATATATATATATATATATATTACTGGCCCTTCAGTGGTTGCGCCAGAGGATGGTACTGCATGCTTGTCTCGTCTCGTAAGAGGCAGCGATAGGTGCGTTCGGTTCTCCTGAAAACCAGTGTCCAGTCAATGAGTGTATCATTTTGTGAGTGGCTCAAGTGGTCTAGTGGATACAGCTTTGTGTGTGTCAGCAGCTCAGCTTTAAGATGCCTACCGACTATACATGTGGCCCAGGGTTCGATTCCCAACTGGCGTATACCATTATCTCCACTAGCCCATTGGAAAGCTGACAAAAATGGAAGGCTGGGTGCGAGGCTAGCAACCCCAGTCCTTAAAAATAAACAGAACTGCTACTGAAAATTCAAAGCTCAAGCTTGAAGCCTTATTCCACACTCAGATCGCAAAAGGATAAAAATAAATGGAAACTGCACAATATCACACTATGATGCATGTTTTTATTCAAATGACTCAACATGGGTTTTTATATAATTATTAAGCTCTCGGCAGTATATTAATCATTTTGTTGGCACAAAATAATACAAAATAGTCAAATTTGGAGATACACTGAGGAGAAAACAACTACAACAAGAGAACGCAAGGAATAAGAAACGGATGGCATTATCCAATGAAAATCCAAAATATATGAATGTGTTTTGCAAGAAGAACATGTATATCATTTCATGAATACGTATCATTGTAATGCTTGGTAAAACGTTCAAACCGTTCATCTGAAAACGTACACAAAAAATACACGATAAGCCTAGTTATTTAAACGAAAAAATATTTAACTGACTGTTTCATACACTTTACATTGAGACAATCTAACACACTATATTAAGCTACAAGAAGTTAATGTCATCTACCTACTCATTGTAATCTTAACAGTTAAGCAGTGAGATGTCGTACGTCGGTGGCACACCACTAGGATGCTTGCTAACTACGCAGGTGGTCCAGGGTTCAATCCCTGGCTGACACACTCCTTTACCTCGCTAAGCCAGTAATAAGACAAATAAAGAAGGAAGTTTGGGCATGAGGCTAGTAACACCATCACGCAGAAATAAACAAGCTGGCTCTAGCTTAATGTCCTATGTTACACTGGGAACTTAAAGGAATTTAAAAAAAGTGGGATGTTAGTGACAAAAGTTTACCATACAAAAATGCTGCCAAAGTTTCCCACAAATTCTTTCAAGCATCTAAATAGGGTAAAACACCAAAATATGACAAGAGAAACTAAGCATTGACGATATATAAATGTCACTTAAGAATTACCTGTATCACGGAAAAGTTCCTTATACATCGAGTTGCCTTCTTTCAAATAATGATAAACACAGTGAAACTTGATAGAATCCCCATCCTGTTCAGCCGTATCTAGAAGGCTGTACATACTTTCCGTGTCGACAATGTTAGCCGAAGATTGCAAGCTAGAAAACCTGATTAATTGAAATAAGCAGAATTAATAGAGTTATGGCTGCTATCGAACAAAATATCTAACAGCCCTGCTATGATTAACTGACTAACAGCTATATGCTGAAAATTCCATACTTGTACCAAAAATACAGTGTGGAATCAAGCTGTAATCAAAAATAAAAAATAAAGTGGTGACGTCACATGCCCAGCGATTCCCAACGGAAAGCTCATCGAAGACTCTGAAGTGAAGACAGGAGTAAGACAGAGCTGCCTAATATCACTAGTAACCTCTCAAATTGTGTTGACTAGATCATGCGACAAGTAATGGAAAATCAGGACGGTGAACAGACAAATGCACCTTAGGAGATTCGGAATTCGCACATGACTTATGTCTCATAACTCACATGTTCAAAAATTTCCAATTGAAGGCCAACAAGATGACAGAAGAATCAAAGTAAACATGACTTTATGTAGGCATAGAGAAAATAGATTTCGTGAAGATACCCATCCAAATACAGCTGCCAGCACTGATAACCATCAGTGTGAGAAATCTAAAGGAACTCGTCTCTTTCACTTATCTAAGTAGCATCGTTTCAACTACAGGCATATGTGACATACGAGAATATCAAGGCCAGGATCAAAAAAGCAAAATAGGTCTTCATTACTCTCAAGTCAATATAGAGCTGCACAACAGTCAGCATAAAGAAGAATATTGAGATTTTCAACACTGATATCACCCCAGTGCTACTGTGTAGTTCAGAGAATTGGTGGACGCATTACCAAAAGGATTTCTGATTGGCTACTGCAGACTTTCATCAAGACTTGTCCCCTTCTGTTGCTGCTGAAAATCAGACTGCGGGTGGAACGAATAGATAAGACAACAGCAGCAAGTAACTGTAGCACTGCAGTAAAACAGTCAGCAGCCTATTACTCAACTTATATGCAGGGGAAAATGGAGATGGATTGAAAGTATGCTGAGGAGACCATGAGTGAAAACATACGCCAGATATGGGTGAAACCCGAGTGGGAACCGATGAGTTGGGCCTCCGAGGGTGATGCAGACAATATCATTTACTGTAATGTTTACTTTTATCTTACCACTTGATTTAATGGATGGATATTCACTGTGCGTTCATCTTTATAGACCATAGATAACCGTAAAAGCTATGGTAACATTACCTCGTAAATTGACCATAACCACTACTATTGTTTTTATAGGAAATCACAACAATCTTTTGACCAAAAGCATTCTTCAACCGTGTGCTTCCTGAAACAAACGAAATGTCATAACAACAGTAGAATCCAACAACTCTATACCATATGGTAAGGACGAATATTATCTAAGGGATCACCTTAGATGTATTAGTGGTTAGCGAGAGGATAACACACTTGGAAAATGAGAATAGGCGAATTAAACGAAAATTGCAGTGTTGAAGACGATCTAATTCTGGTAATATGTACACCTGTAGCTGACATCGTGACAGGATGCATTCAACAGTAATGTTTAAGCCTACTGGTAAAGTAAATAAAGATGCTTTATGATAACATAAATAGGTTGGTTACATGATTTCATCATGAGGTGACATCGGTTAGAGAACCACTGGAAAACCTGGGAACACGGGAGAACTGTTTCGTCCAAGTTTGGGACTATTCAGCATAACGCATCCAGTAAGTTTCGAACCCATGACCTTCTGGTCACATGGCGAGCTCGTAGACAATTAAATCACTGGACCAAGATCCGATGGCCAATGAATTCCAGCCCCGGTGGGTGCGTACTGCTGAAGAGTCTCGAATTCTCCAGTACTCCCTGCAGGTTTTCCAATGATTCTCTAACCGATGTCAGCTCATGATGAAAGACTGTAACCAATCAATCAAATCCCTACAAACCAATACTTGAATATTAATCGAATTACTGGAAGCAAAACAAAACAGTGAAGCTTTATAAACAAATTATAGCCAGATGAGTATTTGAAGGTTTATCTTTAAAAAACTTGGATACTACAACAGTATCCTATAAAGTCGATGACTTCTGTGTGTCTTATTTCACCCTATATTCACCCAAATATGACATTTAAAAAACTGGTGATTGGAGAACGAAAATAAATATTTATTTGATAAAAAACACACAAATATTTAAACAAACACTTTACCTCAATGCCTCCAAAGGTCGTTGTTTAATAAGTAGTGCATCAAATAGTTCACTATTGCACGTATCCAACCTCTAATTGGAAAAAAATATATGTCATGGCAATGAGAATATAAACGAGCACTCATTTTTTTTATTATACTGGACATTCCACTTTTCACTTCATAAATCTAATATTCAGTATTTTATATCCAAAGAGTTGACTGAGGTAGACGTCTCCATCAATACCGAAGAAAGTGTCTCAGAGAGTGAGTCGACTAGCAGTAAGACACTGTGCAACGCCGAAGGAGGAATATATTCAAGGTGAAGAAAGTTGACTGATAGTGTATGAATTTGAGCGACTTGTACAGGTTCATTAAGTCTACGTCAGAACATGACATGGATACTTGTGAACTTTTTGTGGTAGATCTGAAGTAGGACCATCTATTATTATTGACGTGATTCTCACCTTTTTTAATTTCCAGAATTTTGAATATATAACTAACTTTGTATTTATTCCTTTGTCTTTTACATAGTGGTGTTTCCCAGTACTCTTCGAATTATGTTCATTTCTGACTTTTGCACATTGAATACCTTTCAACTTATTATTTCCTTTAATTCCTAGAGGAACATAGGGCTTCAGCTGCACTTATTCGTTGCATTCAGTTCTCTGCCAACGTTTACACCTGGCTCTACGTCTGCTCACATGCTTTCATTTCCCCTTCACGTGACCTCCTCGTCCATGTCACCCTCACACTGACGACTAACTAACTCGCCGCTTCCCATTCGGGTTCCACTCGAGAGCCTTGAGTGTGATGTCACTTGGTGGTTTTCTTAGAGTATGGCAAATCCACCTCCATTTCTTCCTGCATACTTTTTCAACTTAGAATTTTGAAAAAATCTATAATATTTTAGGAAGTCTATATGATTTTTCCTGAATTAATTTTAAGGATTAATTAGTAACACTTATTGGAAAAGAGTCATCACACTATTACACACATTAAAATACGTTACGAATGGCGAATTCCCAGACGCAACCATCATTTTAATAGAAGCTTGATATACACTTCCTAGCAGTTACGTCAGTGTCACAGAAAGAAACGGTAATGTCTCTGATTGCATCCGAGTAAGGAAATAGAACAACTAAGCGCCAGGACAAGAGAATACAAAAGCACTTCTCAGGCGATTAGTGAATAAACGAATTGATACAGACGTTATCGTACAACTAATAAGCTCACCTTCAACATATCAATAGCTAACTGGCCAGCCGGAGGATATACTGTTTCCAAAGACAAAAGCTGTAATGCCTGTTGAAATACACAAAAAACCAAAATAACAAGAGAATTATATTTTGGTGAGTCATCAGTATACTTGTTTCATGCTCCACATTTATGAAGACAAGACTTAGCTCTAATTGAAATTAAATAAAAAAAACCTAACTAAAAGAAACTCGAAGTATATTCCATCAAGATAATGGCTTGATTTCATAGCATAGCTAGGAGACTGTTTAGCATCAAGTTCCGAGATAACTGACTTGAATGACAACAGAGACATAACAAATTTCTGAAGGATATGCCTCAATCATTAGTTTTCAACACAGAAAATCCATCAACAACTTTACACGCTAGCATGGGTAGACGTTTTCCACATCATATATATATAGGGTTTTTAAGATATTATATCACAGATTGAAAGACTTGTTACCAACCCTCGACACTTCAAACTGCGTATATCAATTTGATGAGTTTGTTTGCGGAAGCAAATGCATAAGTAGTACGGAAAGGCGATTTTCTACTCGCATGATGGAGCATTTGCCAAAATGGTTGAAAATAGCTGAGTGCAAAGTGCAAAAATCCTCAATAACAAAACATCTTGTGGATTACGGACATGATATCGACGCTGTTAAGTCATTCAATGTTGCCAACAGACAATGAAACAGGAAGCTGTTTGCAATTACGGAGGCTTGTGCAATTCGAGTTTATAAGCCAGGTCTCTGTGGACAAAAGGAAATGATCGTCACTCTGAGTCTACCACGGTAATACGTTTCACTTATTAACCGTTATTATAATAATAATAATTATTATTATTAACACTTTATTCCACCTCTTATTATTATTCCTGATTTCTTTAAAACTACCTTTTATCAGCAGCATTATCTTAATTCACTTCAACATTATTTTATTATAACTATTAATATTACTCAGTTCGCAATTCTTGATATATCCAAGTTCTTTCTCCAATGACCACTTGTTTATCTAAGTGATGTAATGGACGCGTAATTCATTTTATCTTAATTTTAATCCTTCATACTTCCTTCCCCTTTTATATTTGAACATGACCTGAAAAACATTCACATGTGTTGTTTTGCATGATTATTCAAAGTAGTTTATTTTCTAATCAATCTTATGTCTTCCAATGTATTTCTAACAGTGTGTACAGTCCTGTATGTAGAGTATTCAGATGAAGAGATGTACCAAAATTGAATTCATTAAATCCGGCTTTATGAACCTTTTTTGCTTGTTTTAAATTCGCATCGGGAAATAAATGTTCGCAAATAAATATATATTTTTTGTCCCTCTACGGACAAGGTAGAAATAGCGACTGCACATACTTTTTTGTGCATAGAGGATTGGCTTGAATTCATGAATGAATTACCAAGGCCTCCTCTGTTTTCAGAAGTTTAGAAAGAAGAACGTGAGGAAGGTTAGCATGAATTAGATATATGATGATCTTAAAATCATAAGTACGGTTGGTAGAGTGACACAAGTAGATCAGGTGTTCTACAGTATAGCTCTGCAAACCCTTCCCTTCTTCCTTGCAAAACCATGCTGGAATATGTACTCGTATCGGTGTAGGAAGTATTCCGTGGCTACGGCCTTGCTCCACAAGAGTAGCTGAACTGATATATGCACATGGAGACAGCCAGACGAGGCAGCTTATCCCGTAGTGAGATGAAGAACAACATACGACTGATGGTTATTTGTAACTTTGCAGCAAAAATAAAAATTTCGTTGAAAAGTCTCTTCGCTGAATACTCTACTCTTAATTTTACAATGAAAATTATTAAATTATTCTCGGAATAAAACAGAATAAGATTCACTTCCTCAACCAGTGAGAATGCGAAGATCCTCTTAAATCTAAATTAAAAAACAGTGATTCCTCTGTATTTTCTATCTTTTATATAATTCTGATGCTCAGTAGACAAAAACAAAGGGTGGAAGCATCTAGCTGCTTAATCCATTGAAGCAGATGGCTCGCTAAATAACGAAAGGAACACAAAGCTCATACGTACCCCAAATCTTTATCATCATCCAACAGCTATATGGTAATGCCATGACTCATGTTCAGTGACACACAAACTCGAAGATTTACGGACGATCACCTATAAACTGGTAGAGAAGACAGGCTTCCAGGTGAACATAGAGAACACGGAGGCGATGAGGATAACTAACCAGCGACCAATATCAGTCACCATCATCAACGGGAGGAATTTGACAGAGGTCACTTCCTTCAGATTTTCAGATTTACAACATAAATATGAAGCCAGTCAGTCATTTCTTCTATGTGGACCAGAAACTAGCAACCCACGTCACGAAAAGCATTCCTGGAAGGCTACTGCAGACTTTTATCAACAGTTGTCTTCTATGCCTACATGTTGAATACCAAATGGCTGGCCATAAACAATTAACAACAAGAAACAATGGGAGCAAACTAACCAAGAACCAATCGTTGAACATATACGTACGAGAAAGTGGAAGTGAATTCGGCATATGCTGAGGAGGCCGTCGAATGACATCGCGTGCTAGGTCATGGTTCCGGTGGAACTCAAATGGGAAACAATGGATGGACCGTCAGATGCTTTTATGCACGAGATGAGAGACTATGGACAATCGTGGGGGCGGTTAAAGAGGACTGTGGGGAATAGGAAAAAGTGAAGGTGTGTTGTTAAAGCCCTAGGTTTCACTCAGAACCCAAGGGAAATAATAATAATAACAATCATGCAACATCACTAATTTAGAAGAACTTTAAAAGCGAATAATTAAGCTTACAATGGGCTTAGAGTCTGCAATCAAACGACTTTGAATATAATAACTGTATTGAATATAATTCCCAATTCTGGCCACAAGACTGACAAGCAGTTCGTAGAAACAATGCTGAAAAAGAAAGGTTCAACAGCGAAAAAATTTTATACTAACTAACTATGAATGAAAAACTCTTCACAGACATAAACAATAAAAATGATAATCACACACACTAATAGTAGAATGCACTCACTTCCACGCAAATATTGTGCTCCAAAAATACGCGAATATACTCAACCACCACAGAACACAGAAATTTACGAACTTCCGAATGCTAAGAAAGAGAGAGAGAGAGAGAGAAGACGAAACAGAAATTATTCCACTCATCTCATCAAATGTACTACAGTACTAATCTGAGTGAATGATTGAGGGAAAATCAAACACACACACACACACCTGCAGAACACACAAAACACTGTAGCGACTCTCATATCACAGGTTAAACTTATTACAACGGAAGGCAGTTTACACCATGCGAAAATAATCAGACACCATACAATGAATATTTCTTCGCTGTATTCCTTCACCATAGCGAAGATGATATTCTCTCACATGTAATTTATTACTGTAGCAAATTCATGTTCATGATGGATACGCAACGATTCTAGAAAGCCTCACATTTTCAAGCTGTCACCTTCAACAATCCCCAGCTAGGTAGCTAGCTACTAATTTATTTCATAAAACTTCAAATATCACCACCACCTTCACCTTGTAGTTCTTCTAACACACTTGTATTCACTCGGCGACTTCTTCAGATTAGACAATATCTTTTTTCCACTAATCGATATTTCCAGCATAAATAAGTGTTCACTTCCACTATGCAATTCTGTATGCAGAACTGCGCGAGATGAAAGTTATTCGAAACCATCCATGGTGATACCATCTAACTGATTTGACAGGAGTAGAAGGAAACGGTCATTGATTTTTTTGCCTTTACGTTCCCAGTGGAACACAGGGCTTCAAGCTAGGGGCTTGAAGTTTCTGTAGCAGTGTTTATTTTTACAGGATGGGGTTGCCAGCCTCATGCCCAACCTTTCCTCTTTACCAGCATTATTTCCTGATTAGCGGGGTAAAGGAGTGCGTCGGCCGGGGGTCGAACCCTGGACCATGTGCATGGTCGGCGAGTGTCCTAACCGCTGTGTCACCGACTCACTGGCGAACAGTCACTGATGATCCCCTGCAATTGTCCGCATTTCGGTGGTTGTTATCCTTCGAAAATAGCAATTTCTCAAACGAATTATCGACTAATTTTTACAAATACAAGCTCTATTTGAGTATCGATTTCAATAATAAATCACAACGATAAGAGAAAAACATATTCATTTACCTCGGATCGTTGGTTTTTTAAAAATATATGAGTGTATATTTCTGACTGAGTGACAACGTCATTGGCAGATGAAATCAAACTGTTGTCTTCATATGGTGTTTTCTAGTAATAGGGAAACAAAATTCTAATTAAAAAGGGGAAAGCACATAGAAAATGGGAACAGTGTGACATCTGGACAGTAAAACGGTACTTTACTACTACTACTACTACTACTACTAATAATAATAATAATAATAATAATAATAGTGATGATCTGCTATATTGCAAAAACAGTACTTATAATACAGCATGGATTTCTCAGCATTTGTCACAATATTGCATCTAGTTTACTCAAAATATAAATAAAAGTAACCACAGGAATTTGTCCACATTTACATTGGGAACAAAGTCAAAAATGTGTAAAGTACAAAATGAAAATAATGACTCATAATAATAACCGTGGGTTTGTTTCAAACAAAATTGTCAATACAGTATGGAAACGTTTGGCATATTAGGAAATATTGAATCTAATGTTCTGTTGATATAGCATAGTGAGGGGAAAAACAAAAAATAACAATTTTACAGAGCTTAAATGATGTTTACACTTATGACAAAATAAACAAAACAAGATGAGAGGATAATAAATATAAGAAGAATAACAGCGAAGCTTGATGGGATAGGGATGGAGAAAATTGTTTATTTACTAATGCAATGAAGGTTAGTCAATTCTCGTCCCTGACACTATTTCCATCAATTAAAATACTTGCCAAATATGATATAGTGAAATTTTTATACTTGGACGTAAGTGCATAAAGTCTTTTGAAATGACTTATTGTTTTACCTAAGAAGACACAAGGTAAAAACTGCGGGTATAGTGAATACTCACAGTCTGACAAATTCCCTTTAACAAATTTGTTGCATAAAATCAAGTGCTTATCAATGACTAAGTCAACGATATGGCCCAATGCAATACCACTAGCTCCCTACTGACAATCTTCAGACTTCTACGAAGTTTGACATAGTCTTTTTTAAGCAACCCAGGAAGGAATGAAGGTGAACAATAAAGAATAGGTAACATGCAAGAGTTAACTAACTGCAAGAGAAGGAGGGGTTGTGTTATGTCTGAATGCCTTAATTTTTTGATGTAAATAGTAAGACGAAATATTCTGTTAGAAACAGCTAAGAAATGAGAAGACCAGGATAGATCAGAGGAGAGAATTGATCCAAGATACTTAAAGTCAGACTTGATTTCTATATCAGTATCATCAACAGTTATAGGAATTAACAGCTTCATTTAACTTTCTTTTGCATTGGAAACTGAAATTACCAGTTTGACATTTGAAAGGATTTAGTTTAAGGCCATTAGACAAAGACAATTTTCTAACTCCTGATAGAAAGCTGTTCATCTTAGTACAGTCTAGCTGGGAGTTCACTGGCATTGAAACAGTTAGATCGTCAACAAGCTTAAGAAAGTTCATTTACTCAGAGTAAGGCAAGTCATGCAAGAAGAACGAAAACATAAAAGGAGAAAGAACAGCGCCTTGAAGGACGCCAGCCTCAGTAAGCAATGAAGTGGACGATTTCCCCTGACATACAATGTACTGCTTTCTTCCTGAGAAATAAGAATGAAGCCAGCTGATAACCCAACACTCAGTGTGAGTTCCAGCAAGCTTATTTTACAAAATATCCCCAGGTAATGAGCCAAAGGCAGATGTGTAATCTAGCAAGGCGCAGCGAACAAACTTAGCCCCTTTTTCTAAACTAGAGACGATGTTATGACGCAAGACTACAGATGTATCTAAAGTACTTCTACTATGTTTGTAGGTGAATTGTTCAAGATTAAGTAAAAGCAACTTTTCCATAGTTTTCAAAAAGGAGAGGTTATAGCAATAGGTCGAAATTTGACACATGTTCCATTACATGATTTAAGCATAAGGTACAATTTTAATGTCTTTTCAAACGGCTGGCACAATATTTCTCGAAAAAAATTCATTATATATATATATATATATATATATATATATATATATATATATATATCAGTGAGAGGATAACATAGGATACCTGAACATTTTTTAAGGATAACGCTAGTCTCACTATCTGGACCTAGGCTACAAGGAGGGTCAAGCGACTGCGTACACTTTAGAACGTCATATGTATTGAAACCCGGGAAGCAGTTTACATTAGTACGTGTGACACTAGAAACGATGACATTTGTGGGAGAATGTATGAAAGACTTGTCCAGCGCACACACATCAAATGAATAAGGAATACTGTTTATCTGCCCACCACTAGTAATTTCTTTGAAAAGTTTTCATATAATAGAGGAGTTTTCACAGGACATGAAATCCTGGTCATATATGTAGAGTTCAACCTCAGCATTTCAGACTTGATTAAGATGTTAATTCTTTTCACACAATTGTTATCTTTCATTTTATATAACTTTTCCTTTTTCCTGCGAAACTTTTTAAGTTGAGGGGAGGAGAAACGGTCAAATCTGATGAAAAGCGTTTTTTTTTGAGGCAACAGATGCCGAGACAGAATTTGAGATAGCATGTAATATTTGAGATAGTGTCATCAAGAAAGTCTCCATCAAACAAATCCCGCCTTGTGTCTTTGAGCATACTTCTAAGATTCCAAACATATTCTTGAACAGGTATGAGAAGGCTCTCTTGTATAACTTTCAATAAATTTTGGATAAAACCCGTACAATACAATGGTCACAGTTAAACAGTGGAGCTCTATTACGAGTTTCGTGTATTCCGGACTCCTTTATAAACACAAAATCAAGCGAAGTATCCAGTCGATCGGAAAAGTTAACGGCATTTTCATGACCTAGCAATGTAGGAAAACTGCAGGATGAAAACTAGCCTTTCTATAGACCATCAAACAATGCTACTAATATGAAGGTGGTTTATACCGATCGCCATTGTAGATTTCGGACAGTGGCACCAGTCAATGTTTACCTTTTAAAAGCTTTTATATCTGAGTTTTTTCAGTAATTCTAAACGATTGACATTTATTTCACCAACATTAAGCAAAACAGATAACTGGTTGTGTAATAAACGTGGAGATTGTGTAAAACGGATACAGACGTTTTCACAATAATTGATCTGTTCTTGTCAATTTTGTATGTCTGCATGCGAACATCTCTGCTTTGTTAAATGAAACCAATAGTAAGCAATGCAACACCCGTTAAAGAATAAATAAATGCAACGCTTCTGAATCACATGCTGACAGCTATCATGAATACACAATAACAATTATAGGTGTGATACAACATACATTTATTTATATGTCTAGAAAAATGATAGCTTCATGAGACAGTAATAGTATTAATTAATTGTTACTCACCATTTTAGCAGGCAATGAAGAACACGTGTTTAATGTTTTGTTCATAGAATCGATGTTACACGTATCAGAATGCATATGATATCCTCTGGTACCAGTAGGCATACAATAGGACACTTTGCATATTCGCTTAAAGATGAACACGAATTGATCCAAGCGTCGATTCAATGAACGAGCATTGAATTCGAACACAGGAGGTTGATTAATGTTTGAAATCACTTCGTCTATACTATCTGACATCAATTTTGAACAGTAGTCCAATAGAGAACTTTTACCATTAGATCGATGCAGAAGAAACTCAATAGTTAGGTTCTAAAAACAAAACAAAAAACGATAAATACGAATTTCTCTCGACAACTAATACTAGTTAGTATATGCGAAACGTAGCATAAATGACTTCTAGCAATAAACATATTACTATGGAAACTGATAGTATATTCGATTCGTGCAACACCATTCCTCAATTCATTCAAAAAAAATTGAATACTTTCAAACTCGTAAATCCGATGAAATAAAGCCATAACAAAAGCACTCGTAACTAACTAGAAGAACCGATTATGAAAACTAAGGACAAGACTTTCTCAATACATTTAGTTAGCTATACTAATTATAAGTGTGGCTCCAGAGTGCAATTGTTAAAATGAATGTTCTCTGATAGCTTATATTCTATTGTTTCCAGCTTTGATGGCTATACAGAGTTATTGAATTAATCATTTCCATCAAGGCGTTCATTCGACTCCATGTTAATCCAACATGATTATTTCGTATAGGTCCATGAAAAACAGCAGGTCTTTTATACTAGGAACACAACTACATCTACTCACATAGTAAGTGACATTATTAAAAATGAGCTTTACACCACACTGTTTTACTTAGGACGAACGATTTGTCGAAAGTACACCTACATCCCGTAAAAAGTAACTTTAGAACAACACATTTAACCGAACAATATTGTTTTCAATTAGATCTCATCAGACTTAACTCTAATATACATAAGTTTACAAATAAAAAATTAAAATATAAACCAATCACGGTGTTTTGTCTATAGGATAATAAGATGATGAATATAAATTGTGCAATTAGTCATAATAGTAGTAATAATAATAATAATAGTAATAATAATGATAATAATAATACTAATAATGGTCTTATCAGTAATAAGGATGAAAAAGTGAGGCAATCTGTGATAACACGAATAATGAAAAACAGCATGATTAAACAAACAAATGTTCAGGTAGAAGTAGTCGATAAAGGCTAGTAAAAACAAATGAACCGATGAAGGAATGTCAGATTGTAAGGGAAGGAAATTAAACACGTTTATAATGAAGATAAGATTAAGGGATGATAAGAAAGGGGTTGAAAATATAAACAAGGGGTGGTTCAGAAGTCATTAGTTGGTTATGTCTTAATAGGCCAAGGGAGGGATAATAGCTGTGCGAACTTCTTTTGAATGCATAGTTTAGGTTTAATAGTTCGAATGGCTATCGCCTCAGCTGTGTGCAGTAGACGAATACGAAGCCTATTGGAAAGATTCGGTGGGATACGATGAATTACTTTGAAGGCTCTCGTTTTATCCACTACATGACCACTATTAATTAAATATGACAAAATTGAGCTATGGATTGTTTTTGTCTGTCCTTCGCCAAACCACGATGGGAGATGTTCACTAACACGTTGGCCCAGCTGTCTAGTAGTACGGACAACATAATTGTCTCCGCAGGTGCAGTTGAATTGATAAATGCACATAGATGTAGCAAAACTATCAAGCTTATTCTTCGCTTGCGTCTCAATCATTCGTCGGCTAGAGAATGACAAACATATGTGTGCTGCGTAAAACGTTCTTCATATACTCCTTGAAAGTCTCTGGAATAAAATCTTACTTGGTAAGACACCACTAATAAATAGAGGTTTTTTACGTGCAGTCAGAGTCTCAGGTTTTCTCTCTGATGTTTTCATATGTAACTTAGCATTTAATTAGGGGTAAAATCTAAGATTCGCAAGGGAGAACCTATCTTAGTGATGCATAGGAGTTACGTTGTCACATATATAATCGGTAACACCAACGACACCAGCTAACACATGCCATGTCAGACTTCTGTTTCTCTCCCGTGACTTCATCAGAAGCGAGCTCAATACTAACACTACTTGTCAAACTAGCTATTTCGTCAACATATACAACTATTTCAATCTCCATCCTCAAACTAGGTGTTTGTGCACACTACTCCTGTGCCATTATTTGCCAACCAACAGGAACGACAAACGTACTCAGATTTTCACTCAGAAGATTTAGAAGATGGTTCCCTGAGAACAATTCGAATCTCAAGATGTTGAAATAGGCCACTGAAACTAAATACCATCGGTGACTTAAGAAATTTCTATTATGGACACCACAAGAGGCCGTAACACCAGGCGACAACTTGCTACAATCAGACACACGACTGTATGAATCAGAGAACAGAGCCTTGATTAGAGCACCGCATTCTTTTAGCACTTGATTTACACAGATATTTCCACAACAACTCCCGACTGTCGAATTAAAATATCACCCTCAAGTCAAAAACATAACAAGATTTGGACACCTATGAGCAAGCACCTTTGCTTTACAATAAGTTGAAGGGCTCAAACCTGGGTTTCAAGCTTGTCTATCTCTCGAGTTTATTCATCTGTGAGTCTCATTTTATCTGAGAATGACTGTGAACTCCAAGATTTTCGACAGTATGTACGTGAAGTTGATTTATCTATGGCTAAAAGATGAAAATTTTCCCTTCAGACAAATGTCTGCCCTGCCTAATATCTCAGAAATATTGATCTTGTAGATTTCTTCTAAAAGATCTGGAGTGATAATTCTAATACATTAATTAACCAAAAGTTTGAGTTACGCATAGAATCCCAAAACAGGATTTGTCTGAAGTACGGTACTATACTATAAATGAAATAATGAAATATAGTATATAGACCTAAAATTGTGAGGTACCTATGGTTGAATGACGTAAAATGCGCTGTCACTGGGTGTCAATAAGAAAAAACAGAAGAACTGTGTCAAGAGTGATCCACCGTCAGACGAAACAGTGCCAACTAGCACGAAACCTGGGTCCAAAGCTTCCTGTCGATTACCTCCAACCATCTAATATCAATAAACGCCGTTCTTCCTTTCCACACGTAACCTAAGAAGACTGTTGCAAAGTATGAGGCAACGGTATGACTACCTAATAGTTTTCCTCCTAAACACAAAGTATTTACACATCAAATCCTCATGTATTGTGTGCACATCACTACGTCATACTCTCGAGTGTTGAAAGAAAGCAATATCAAATGATTAGAATGTCTTTTTGAAGAAATCAATCTAATTCATGCTGGGAGTCTAAATGTCCAGATATCTTTATCAGCTCGCTTTGTTCACCAACATTTATTGATGACTATTACCACGTTATCCGGAGGGTAGGAAATAAATGGGACATGAGTTCCTTCAAGGTTGCAGATACGCCTTGATGACGAGTGTCAACTAGCACGAAACCTAGGTCGAACAAGGCTTCCTGCCGATTGCCTCCAACCATCTAATATCATTAAACAGCGTTCTGTTGAAGTAGGGTTCCTACCTACTAGTATCGACAGGGATTTCACTTTTCTTTGGTTTTACAAGTGTCATGAACTTCCCTTCGTCATGCAACAGTTCAGCATACTTATGTGCTTGCTTTTTGCTTACCAGTGTCACTACCGGAATGCACAGAAAACCCAAGTGTCCCTTACACTGGACACAAGCACAAAAACTAAAAAAATTCTAATGGCCCTCTCTCCTCAACATGGTCGACTAAGTGTCCTAGACAGTGGATGTTGTGAACTAAGCTCTGTATGTCATAAATCACTTTATATTCGTGGCAAACCACCGGTTATTCAGCACATAAAACCGAACCTTAAATTTCTTTATGAAATCAACCAACTCCTTCTTTGAACAATCTAGTAATTAACAGTAGAACTTAGTGTTCACAGGTAAACTAAGATGATGTGAGTAGTTTCAGATGACAGGTTGAATAATCTCCGTGGCTGTAACTTTCTCAATTTAGGTCGAATGGAAAGCAATACTCTGTGCCTTTCCGTCTCTGCACACCACTTACATTTCCGTAATATCTCTGTAATGTATCTCCGTGCTTGTGAATCATGAGCAGTCTAAGATTTGCTCTACGCTGTCCATATCGCTCTTACAATACTGAACGAAGATTTCTGAAAGATCCGGACGCATAATCAACTAAATCACTCGTTTGAGTTACGTGTATAATTCAAAACACAGGAGACTTGTCTACAGTACGATAGTATATTATGAACGAAATAATGACATAATAAACAAACTTCAGATTGTGAGGTACCTATGGTTGAATGACGTCAAATACTCTGTCAATGGGCGTCAAAAAGAAGAAGCAGAAGAGCTGTGTCAAGAGTGATTCACGGTCAGACTAAACAGCGCGCGAATATCCACATAACGAATAAGGGGATTAGAATAAATAATGCTGAACAGAGAGTGGAATATGAATAAAGAATGTACAGTAGATGTGCGTCAGTGGCATAGCGGTTAGGAAGCTCGCCGACCATGCACATGGTCCGGGGTTGAATTCCCGGCCAGCGCACTTCTTCACCTCACTAGACCAGAAGTAAAGGTGGTGAAGAGGAAAGGTTGAACATGAGGCTAGCAACCCCATCCTGTAAAAATAGACACTGCTACAGAAACGTCAAGCCTCTAGCTTGAAGCCCTCCCTACGTTCCACTGGGAACGTGAAGGAAGAAAAAAGTACAGTAGATATCGTTGAACTATATGAAGATAACAACTATACGTCAAACAGAATAATATTAATACATTAAGTGAAATAAACTTTAATAGCATACAGCAGCTATGGTTACTGTGTAACAACAAGGTAAAGATTTATAAATCGATATTATTTACTATTGATAAGCAGTAGCATACAGTTGGACACAAGGGAAGGAGTGACAAAAGATAAGTAAGAAAATAATCAACAGACCTATACCGACAGCATGTATTCCTCTATAAGTGCCGCTACACTGTAATAAGGTGATACATGATATTGTACATAATTCGAAACAAGAAGATGAGGTTTGCATACTGTGAATGGTATTTTAACCAATAAGCTATAAAATCGAGGCATAACATGCATACTGTGAATGACTTAACAACAATTTAATAATTTGACCATATGATAAGTGAAGAAGTAACTCACATGATTATTGATTAGTTTGGAAACGACACTATTATCCAAACATAATAACCACGAGCAACCTAAAAGATGGAGAACAAAAGAATCTTTGACGTGCTACTCTATAGGCAGACGAGCAGCTGTTCAACAGTGTGTGGCCTAAATGAAAGCAAATTATACAAACAGGTAATCTTTACTGTCATAGGATGGGCTAACAGATTTCTCATGTACCCGGCTGTGTGAGCTAGTACCCCCATTTGCCTAATCTGAAGTGCTCCAAATACTCGAAACCGAAACGCACCCACCAGTCCATCCATATCTTCTACATATAGGTGAAGTTACGGCAATAAGGTCGACTAGAACCCAATATTCATAAAAAAAAGACATTCAAATGTTGTTCCTGCTTGGACCAAATACTGTGTACTCTGTCTCCCCTACCTACTCTAAAGAAGTATATCTTCCTATCTACCTTTTTCGAATTCTAGTCTTAATGCGCATTACAGCTTATCCCTTTTTATTATGGTAGCACAATTTTCAATACAAACAGACAATAACAAGTAATTCTGATTTATTTATTATTATTATTTATTAGTAATATTGTTTCTTTTTATATGACTTCAGTTTTTAATATATTTATGCATTGAAGTTTCTGTAGCAATTTGGTTAAGTTTTGGGGGTGGAGTTGCTAGCACCACGCCCCAAGCCACCCTCTTTATCCGGGCTTAGGACCGGCTAGAAAACTAGCGAGCTAGTAATCTAGGCGAGGCCCTTGAGTGGAACCCGGAAGGGAAGCGACGAGTGGGACGTCAGTGCCAGGGTGACATGGAGGAGATCGTGTGAAGAGGAGTTGAAAGAGTGTGGACTAACATGAATGCAGGTGAAAAGTACAGCGGAAGATAGAAGCAAGCGGAGACGTGCAGTTGAATCCCTATGTTCCACTAGGAACCCAAAGGAACAATAAATAAATACATAATATGACTTCAGTTAATCTTACATAATTATTATTCCATAATGAACTATTCATTCTGGTCTTACTACCTTTGTAACAATACACTATGTAAGAAAAAATTATCAGACACATACACTTACCTAAATTATTATCAATTACAACACCGCACAGGTTAATAATCCAATTAGTTGAATCTATCGTATCATCAATATTAAGGAGTGATTAGAATTTTGTTTTCATATGCTAAGTGTAGAAACAGTTAAAAGAAAGTGGCTAATGGTTGCTTAACCATGATGATATGTGTAACGATAACGCTTACGTAATGATAAGTGGATTTCAGTAAACGTGTGGAATCTAGGAGCGACAACTTCCATGTGTGTACCATCTATACTTCCAAGTACAATGAGGGTTAAGTGCATCGGATGAATTGGAACTTTTGATTTGATGATATATATAAGCCTAATTTACACCTTGACTGATAAACTATAAATGATGGTTTTATTTGTTGAAAAATCAACACACTGCCACTTACAAAGACACCACTAACTGAAAGATTATCATGGTAACCGTTGACAGTAAAAAAAAGCAGTTAGCACTACAACTTTGTAAAGGATACATAAGTCGACAGGAAACTGAGTGTCCAAATTCGCCGACAAGGCAGGAACAACTGAAAGAATAATAACAAAAATCAGGTATATATATATATATAATTGTAGAGCTGGAAGAAGCATTTATAGAATAGAATATTCTTTGCTCGAATTTTCTTTTGTCTTCTAAATGCCTAAATGAAAATTTCGCAATTGGTTATTTCTAGTTTTTGTTTTAAAAAACACATTTATATTAATCTACAAATCAGTTTCAGAGATACTTTCCTGGTGTCATTTACAGAAAAAGAACTGAAGAAGTGATAAATACAATACACCTGAAAGCGATGAATTGTAATAAATCACTCAACAACAGCGCTTGAGAAGCTGGCCAATCAGTCACAGGTGACGTGAATACTCATCTAGGTAACTCAGTTAGAACGGATGAATTTAGTGAAATAGCTTAAAAGTTAGTCTAACTGCTTTACAACTAACCAAGTCAAGCAGAAGTACATTTGAGTCAAATTATTTTTTAGACCCCGTTTCAGGACAAAAGAAAAATTTGTGCATGATGCTTAATAACTGGTATGACATATGTGATCAGCCAAACACGACATCACTGAGTTGGTTATATGTTATAAGATAACTTATATATTAGCGACAAAGATACACATAGAAACTTTCAAATAAGCGTAATTTACCTTTCATACTATTCTCTTGATACACGTCAACATGCGTGACGAATATTTACTTGAAAAGTTTGGTTTGTAAGGGTTAATTTTCTTTTTACGAGTTGACCACGGATTGATATCAGTTAGAGAACCATTGAAAACCAAGGAGTACTGGACAGCTGTTGCATCCTAGTTTGGGAAACATCGGCAGTACGCAATGATTCCCTAACTGATATCAATCCGTGATCAACTCATAAAAACAAAACTAACCCTTACAAAGCAAACTATAGAATATTAATTTGATGCTCGTTAGTGACTTGCTACAGGATGGAGTTTCCTAGAGTTCTAGTGAGAAGTAGTGACCAGTGAGGTCCATCTAAATGTCACATGTGAGGATGGATGTCCCACCTACGACAATAGTTGGGGTCGCGCTAAATCACGAAATGGTAAAAGTTTAAATTCATGAGCCATTGAATCGGGTTCCAGTGGCTGAATGGTATAGGAGCTTGCCTTGTAACCAAAAGGTCCTGGGTTCGAACCCCAGCGGGTGCGCACTGTCCACGACTCCCAAACTATGACGAAACAGCCGACCAGTACTCCCTGGTTTTCAATGGTTCTCTCCAACTGATATCAATCCGTGATCAACTCGTAACAAAATTTACTTACTTGTGAAGGCAACTTTGAAGGTTGCAATTCATCAATTAATACAACAACGAGAGAACAGATTTCAAAAACTGGTCTACAGAATTCAAGTGAATGAAGAAAACAAGATTCTTTTATGCTTGGTCTACTTTTACACAAAGAGGGTGCTATGATGAGCACAAATTAGGAGATTAGACACATCTGCGCAGGCAAAAGTAAAATTTTGTGATCTCTTCTATAAATATCTTATGACAGCGACGAAGAAAAGTACCACCACAAAACAATCACTAGGGAAATCTTAGCAGCTTAAAGATGAATTCAAACTGCTGCGAACAATCTAAATCACTGAGCTACAGAATTTCTTGTTCAATCAAAATGCATACGGTTTACATCGTTTCATACTGCCGAAATCATTTGGTTAACTTTGATAAATTTTAATTAACTGAAACAGACACTATAATTCTGCTGCCTTAAGCATACTTAACATCTTATTCCGTCAAAGGTAAGTTGAGACCTACTAGCATTGTTCAAACGACAATGCAGTCTTAAAAAGAACAGCTTCCTAGGAAATCTTAACATCTTGAATTTTTCTCAAGTGGTGAATTTATTTCGTTATAAAGGAACTTCTCTGAACATTCATATCACTGAGTACTTCATCTTAATTCCACCATGCAGATACTTGTTTCAATAGGTAACAGATAGTTCAATGAACTATATATACACTTCTAGAACTAAAAAATGGGACGAAAAAAAAGCCAGCTTATACAGAAATCTATTATCGACTGTTACTTTTTTTAAAAATTCTGTCCAACTGAGATATTACATCAAACCATTATCCATCAGTCATCTTTCGATCCTATTCACATATGAAGTATCAGTCACAAATGTGATACACACACAATATCTGAAAGTAACAAACAGATTGAAGCCCTATCATAGTATGGGGCGAACAGACAAAAGTAATGTACGCGGAATATAATTTACAATTTCACACAGACAGGACAGGCTTACCTTTAGTCGGTAGACTAAATGGTGCAGTCATTACTTTCTTTAATATTGGTTTATGATGACTGATGTTGTTATTTACAGTACCCGTTATAGCGATATCATAAACTGAGGTAACCTGGTTAATAAATAACAGTGAAAGGATAACCAAAAGCAAGTATAAATAATTCAAATTAAAATGCAACATTTTCGTGTACACTCTACAAGAGTATTCAATCCATACGGTCGGATTAACCACCCAACATGATTAGTAGCAGTAACGTGAAAGCAAAAAGTAGCAGCATGTGATAGAGTCACCAGTTAGCAGAAGCAAGAGCTGTGTTACATGCTGCGCCGTCAGAACTGGCCACCACTGGAGGAAGATGCATCTCCATCACAGACATGAATTTGTCTTAAAATGCTCACCTAGCAAAGTGGCTCAAGTACCAAAAGCTTTGTCAATGTCAACCAACAAGATGAGACCTCTAGTATTCAACACTGACCCTCGAAAACTATCTTATGTACGTCCAGTCGATTCGAAGTATTACATTTAACACAGAATGCTTCATTTACTAAATAAATGCATTCACATCAAATCCCTCCTTTCAGTTGTTGTAGTGATTATTTTCATTCGAATTCACACAACTGGCCACTTCCTCACGATTTGAATCATTCGTTTCAATAGGAAATCGGTTGCTTCATCAGTGAAGCAATTCACTTCAAACCTGGTTACTACTGGTGAACACTTTTCCCAACAGGCGTTCTAGGCCTTAATAATCATCAGATGGAAAGACAGATAAACATAATTTAATCAGAAGGAAGTCCATCTAGTATAAAACCACAGTGCGCCAATGTACGGTGTTGATCACCTGCTTAGTTCAGTTACTGCAATGTACACCAATTAGACACTAATCGTGACTGTCGTCTAGTGAACATTAGACACACATCGTTCACCCCTATAGAATACAGTTTGAATGAGTAGGTGAGTAAGCCTAGAAATAAAATACTGGGTGGAGAAAAGGAAGAACAGTTTTCTCAGTATTAGTAGGGATGTAGCCAACTAACAAGTGGCAGCCAAGCACGCAACAGTGCGTCGGTGGCACAGCGGCAGAATACCCGCCAACCACGCAGGTGGCCCGGGGTTCAATCCCCGAATGACGCACTCCTTTACCTTGTAAAGCCAGAAATATGACCGGTAAAGAGGGAAGGTTGAGCATTAGGCTAGCAACCCCATCCCGTAGAAATAAGCACCACTGCTACCGAAACTTCAAGCCTCTACACTCATGATATACAGATATAAGATGAATCGAGAATAAATGATTAAAAAGTGGCTACAAATTTATATGCTAAGCAACTAAAGTTACTGGACAGTACTAGAATAATTGCCTGTCCGCCAACCATTTGAGATATCGAGATAAAACTCACAGACAAACGTGTGCACACTGTGTGGAAGCTTCCATCTTTTCAGAGAAAAATTGAAAGCAAACAAATCGGATGATTTTAAGCATGTTCTGAAGCTTCCAATTAGTTGGCAACCTCACCTACACTCATCTGGACAACAAGAAGACTAGGAGGAAAAGCCATACTCAATCATTAGTTCTCAAAGTGTACATGGTTTAATGGCGGCTGTTTTTACCCAACCAAATTTAGTCTTCATAAAACTCAGGCTACCAACAATCCTCAAAAACTGTATGCAAAGCAGAATGGATAAGTATTATCGCTACAGATAAGTGTCTAGTTTTATTTTGCATAAGTACAGACCTCATGTTCTCTTCCAAAAGTTAGACACGTCAGGATTTGTACAGCTGTTTCTCTCTCACATCTGTTCACGCTCAGGCATGCGCTCTCACCAACCAGTTCATGATCAGAATCCACTCAGGTGTTCCGAAAGCAGTTGAGACATTCCATACACCCTCTTCATCAACAACTGGTAGATAGGTGGTCTATTTTTAACCAGTGTTGACTAGACGTTAAAGATTGCCACATGAAACAATGTTCCATTTCATGTGTTGAGATTAGTGCTGGTCAGGAACAGACAGTTATCCGAACAGAAATATAAAAGACGATCACCGTTGTCGGTGTAACGCCCCCCCCTCCCGACCAATATACTTAGGAAAATCTAAAATGGTAGGAATAAGCAGGCCTACTGGTAAAGTGTGTACTATTTTAAAGAGAAAGCACCAACCTTGTCCTTTTGATAGTGCACCATAAATAAATTATCCAGTAAACTAAATGATACAGAGTCATCTGAATCCAAAATCAAAACATGCGTCAGGACAACAGGATCCTCACTACAATAATGAAAATATTATCAAATGATCAAATTACACGGCTTACGTTTTGACTGCGTAGAAACAAACAGTTCGATTGAGATCTCGCCCCTCATGTAGATCAACATAACGAACCGCACAGAAGTACAAATTATTATATCTAAAAAATGAGAGCGTTTATGTAGGAAACTTACAAGAGAGCTAAAAAGCAGTGCTTTCGTTCAACCGCTACAGGAGTTGAATTTGTATCTGTAGATGTAGGTAACTGAAACTTCGATCCTTTGGAGATCGTAGCCGGTGTCTATAAAGGCGAAGATTTGTTTAGAAAATTCCTGCAAACTAACTCTTGAAAAATCACATGGTTAAACTTATTTATTTACAACAGAAACCTGGGCACCACGAGATACGCCACACAACAATAATAAAACAACAATTATGTAAAGAAAATGGGGAGAGAACGTATGTAGGATGTTATCCAGAAAGTATACATGCCTACTTGTCAAGATCATTAAGTATTCATTAATTCACGGTACTTTCAGAAAGCGGAGAAAGGAGGAAGCTGCAGCATGTTCGCCATTGACTGCGATTCTTGTCTATTTCTGATAAGGTCTCGAGTCACCGATTTTATCTCCCGGGCGCCAACCAGAAGGTGTGATGTACCAACTGATGCTAAAATAACACATATCATAGGCTGGCCAAATCTTTTCTTTTCCCATGACACCGAAGCCGGTGTTCCCAAATGACAACACTCGAGGGATAGTGATCTCTGCTGTGTCCCAAAATACGCTGCTGGATCACAGAATTTCTAATACGGTGATGCCATAGGATGCAAGTAATTCTAAGGAGAGGTCAGATTTCACGGGTTCAGAGCAATACTGAGCGCACCGAGGCGTTGAAAATCAGACCTTTGACAACCAGACTAACGCCACAAAGGTGTCAGAGGTGGCTCAAGCCTGTCGCTTGAATTGATTCTCAAGGCAGTGGGACAGCAGCAGAAGCTGCATTCCCATGCCTACCGCTATCTAAATTAACATGATACACCATTCGATCTGTTTGGATTCTGGAACTATCTGTCTGGGACTTAACATCTCCCCTAGGCACACCTCGACGCACACCAGCGCGGGTGCAAGCGCCAGATGTTCGCTATTACCCGCCGTGTGAAGGCGGTCGAAAGGATTTCCGTGGCAGAGGCTAAAAAGAGTTTTCACATGAGAGCATATCGACAGGAAGATCGGAGGCTACCCATCTTCGGTCGTACCAGGTCTATGGGGGCCAGGGTTAAAATTAAAGTTTGTCTAACTGAACAACACTGTCTTATCAATTGATTATTCTAAAGAGAAAAATATCCTTATCTCTAGATTCTGTGATTTGAACAAAATTATGGTGACTTGTTATTAATGAAGAAAATACGATCAAGCAAGTGAAGCTTCTATCACCCTTACTCAAATCAATGCTTCATACATGAAGCTTAACGGACAGAAATTATATAGGAAGCTGAATACAACGGTCGGCAGAAGGATGATTTACAATGTCTGTCTGTTTTTAATATGATTAACAATGAAGAAAAATCAAGGTTAACTTTTCACAGTAAAAATTATAAATTACACCACAATAATTCATTATTATTGTTCCCTTGAATTTTGAGTAGAATATAGGGTATCAACAGTAAAACTCCACTTCGTCCTGTTCTCTGCTGGTCCCACGATTGTCTATAGTCTTTCATCTCCTCCCCGCACGATCACCTCCATATCATTGTCGGACGCACAACCTTTTGGAGCTGTGCATTCAGTGCATCTTTTATTCTTCCCAGAAGTAACTTAGTATTTTACTTCGTGTACAAGAGCATGATTCCGCGCCAGTTCTTGTAGCGGTCTAAGTCGCCCTTCCTTGCCAGTTGGACAAGGCAACCTTCCTTCCAATCAGTATTCTCCCTTCCTTGCAAACTTCTGGCAATAATGGCGTGATTATATCCGATGCGACCTACGGATGGGTTTTCAGTGCTTCAGGAGGAATTTCATCCAGTCTCGCTGTCTTCCCGGACTTCAAAACTGCTGCTTTTGTCGGAGGAATGGTGTCCACTGACAGTTTTGTGAGTGCTGTTGGTGGTATTTCTGGGCGAGTCAACAGGTGATGCTCGATTCAGAAATCCTTTGAAGTGATCAGTCGATTGTTTTCTTTATCTCTCCTTTTTGGTGATTAGATTCCCTTGAACATCTTTTAAAGGTCCCATCTACGTTGAGCACTTCCCGGATGGGGTACTGGTTATTCGATGCAGTTTCCTGAGGTCTCTCCTAGTTGCAACCTGTCCTACCTCAGTTACCACTGTTGCGAAATTGTCTCTTGTCTTTCCTAACACACTTCGCTACTTCATTCTGTAAGGCGTAGATTGAACACCCCTTTTCACTTCAGCATTGATCATTGCTCTCATTCATCCTCTGTTTCACCTTCACCTCTCTTCTATTAGGTTCCAGGTGCCCATAGAGAGTCAATCCTTGTCTTGTCTCTTCTTTCTTTCTAAAACGGCTGTACACATTTCCTTAAACATCATCTTCGGATAGTTGCAGTGTTCTTCCACACATGTTTCCTCAGTAATGCTACTTAATGTCTCTAACTTTGCTCCGATGGCTCGAATTACTGCAATAAAACTACACGGCAGAAACTACGAAGCCAAAATATCTTAAAGTCCATTTTGCGAGTACTTTTATTGTAAGAATTCAACTGTGACTGGCATTATAACACGTAGTCTTAGGTTAATAAACCTAATGGACTTAGGATGCACGTATGAATGAGATTTCTCGAGGTAATTGCGAATAAAAAAAGGATGCTGACAATTATACCGGAGAATTTCTAAAATTCCCTTGGAGAAAACACTTACTTAAACAGTAGCATAAACAACAGTCAGTACATTTAATGACTACACACCAGCGTATCGTCTCACCTTTAAGTTAAAAATGTGCAACATTTGTTCTGGACCGCAAGTGAGGCAAATGCGAGTATCGGGATTCCATAGAAACCAATCCGTGTTCAGGCTTACACATTTGTTCAAACGAACAGAATTTCTGTCAGTCAAGACCTAACCATATATAAAAATAATAATCATGATGTAAGATATTTAAATAAAAGCAAATAGTGTTCAAAATATGTCACCAGTTGCTAATACGAACTTTGAGAGAATAAGGGAACGCTTGAGTAAAATTAATGTCAGCTATCCAACAACAGACATTTACTCACGTAATAGTAGTAGTAGTAGTAGTAAGCCATTGGCAATGGGTTCATGGGTTCTAAAGAGTACGAAATTAAAACTAAACACAAACTAACCTAACACTACTCATGAAAAGACCTGGAAGTGATATCCGTTAATGACAAAGTCTACACTGACTTCATGCGAGAACCGCAGAAGGGGATAAAAGCAATCCATATATAAATAATCCCAAGACGTCTCCGAATAAAGTAACTCGGTTTGGGTTTATTCGATTGGATACACGAAGTAAACAAACTAATAATGTCGGTTAGACGGCAGTTAGACCATCACTGAGTAAAGTGGGAACTACAAGGCGCAGTTGTACTGCTACCAATTAGGTGTGCAACAGCAAAAGGATGTTTTGCTTCGAGCAAATAACATGCTATCCAGGTTGCCATCAAGCTACATTGGGGGAATAAAAGGACTGGTCCCAAAAGCTAGAAATCTCGATCCAACCTACAGTACTGCGCCTTTTAAATTTGGCCATACAGAAGAAACCGTACATTCAAACAAGCCGTGACCAGAATAAAGCAGCTGTCTCTAAGACCAATGTCCTTCCTATTTCAGGAGATTCAAAAAGAAATTAAAATTTATGTGTAACCGAGTAATGGCAACCGTTTATACAGCAGTATTACTACATTTCTATTATTTTCTCGGAGCATCAACAGCACATCTCCATTCCATCCTGTTCTCTAAAGTCCTCTTTAGCTGCCTGCACAATCGCCCATAGGTAGTGATCTCCTCACACGATCTCTTCCATGTCGCCTGTGGACGTCCGACTAGTCGTTTCCCATTTGGGTTCCACTACAGAGCCTTGCACGCGATGCCAATTAATCGTTTACTCAGCGTGTGACAGATCCACTCCAATTTTCTTCGCCATATTTTCTGTGCAACCGATTCTTGGTTCGTTTGTTACTAGAGTTCTTACCAGACAATTCATTCCAACCAGTTACCTGATCCCTTAAATGGGGCGAAGTCAGCTACTGGTGAGAGTCTGAAGCCTATTCTAATTGCTTTTGATGATGGGCACGCCAAGTGTCTGAACCACCCAGAACAACTGAGATGACATTGGTGTTGAAAATCCGCATCTTTTTCTTCATACCTGTCTTCCATTCCACTGACTGTGTGGTTTTTAGGAGGAGCACTGGATAGTTCTAACTTTCCAATATTCAAGTTGAATCTCACTGTCATTATCATGGAGAAGACAGGTGCCCAACATACAAAAGCTTGTCTGTCTGTCTGTCTGTTTTCGACATAGAACTTTGCACAAATGTGCGGAAGTTCAAGTCGCCACATTCCGTGTAGCACGCGAAGCAAGAGAAGAAAGCACAAGAAAAGCATAATAGAAACAGTGAGCAGAGGTGTGAGACAAAGGAGTAATAAGGAAAAACAAAACAGTTTCATTGGAGATCATAAGTCACAAGGAGTGGATGCATCTGCGCTAGCCACTGAGAACGATAAATTTGAGCCATGTCACCAATTGTTTCCAACCATAGATTTTTACCGTCCCGAGGACCCCAGCCTGGAAGTCTACACCTTCCTACATGGCTTAGACCAACTGTTGTGAATTTCATTGACTGATGCCAAGTTTTTGTTTGACCCCCGCTAGCTTTTTTCCAGCCTGACCCTATATCCGCTAACATTGGTCGTCCAGGGAGGCGATGACTTGGCATACGTAACACATGTCCTAACCATCTCAGTCTTTGTAACTTCACGACTTCGTCGATTGATTTCCCCTGTTTACTTAGAACTCGACGCCTAACTTCAGTGTTGCTCACACTATTATGCTACTTTACACGGGAAATAGAGCGCAGGCACCTATGATCAAAGACAGCTAGCCACGCTTTTCATGTCTTCCACTCTCAGTGGCCAGGTCTCACAACCATAAAGGAGGACGGAGCGGGCTGATGAGCAGTACACCCGCCCTTTGGTCGATAGTCGAACATCTCGTCTACACCAGAGTCGGCGTAAACTGGTATATGCGAAACGAGCCCTCTGTATTCGGGCTGAGATTTCGTCAGAGATCAACCCGTTGGCACTGGCTGATGGTACTTCCCAAATAAGTGAAGCGGTCAACGTGCTCTACCACTTCACTTCCTATTTTTTAAACTAGGCGTCGATGTAGTCCAGTCCTGTAACATCATCTTGCATTTGGCGGGAGCGAATCGCATGCCAAACATTCGTAGATTACGGCTCAAGGTGTTTAGAAGACTGCATTTTGTCAGCATCTTCGCCTAGAAGGACTATATCGTCTGCATATTCCAAGTCAACGAGATTATTCCCTGGTAGCAAGTCAATCCCTGAGTCGCTGAAGTCACCTAGGGTTAAGTCCATTAACACATCTATGATGAAGTTGAATAGAAAAGGAGATAATGGGCATCCTTGACGGACACCACTGGTCGTCATCAGTCCAGATGACAGCTCGCCGTAAGCCCTCACCTGGCTGTATGAGTACGAGTAGAGTGCCTTAATCAGTGCAATATATTTTCTCGGAATTCCCTTTACAGCCAAGCATCTCCAGAGAACTTCTCGACCGACAGAGTCGAATGCTGCCTTTAGGTCAAGAAATATAATGACTGTTGGACGCCGGTAGGAATACTGTTGATGAAAAATCGTCATAGCCAGTTCCACAATGTTTTGTGGTTGTTGTCTGCGATACCCGAGAAGCTTATTGACTATTGGGAAAAGTGTTCACCAATAGTAACCAGGTTTGAAGTGAATTGCTTCACTGATGAAGCAACCGATTTCCTATTGAAACGAATGATTCAAATCGTGAGGAAGTGGCCAGTTGTGTGAATTCGAATGAAAATAATCACTACAACAACTGAAAGGAGGGATTTGATGTGAATGCATTTATTTAGTAAACGAAGCATTCTGTGTTAAATGTAATACTTCGAATCGACTGGACGTACATAAGATAGTTTTCGAGGGTCAGTGTTGAATACTAGAGGTCTCATCTTGTTGGTTGACATTGACAAAGCTTTTGGTACTTGAGCCACTTTGCTAGGTGAGCATTTTAAGACAAATTCATGTCTGTGATGGAGATGCATCTTCCTCCAGTGGTGGCCAGTTCTGACGGCGCAGCATGTAACACAACACATGCTTCAAATAACTAGTGAGAAGCTTTTACGGCATCATGGAAAGTGGCTGTTCAGCCTGTCAATGGAAAAAGGCGCTGTAAAATTTACGTACATGGAATAACCTTCTAGAAGGATGTTAGTGTCCAAGGAGCACTTCAACTAGGTCTATACCTAGAAGACAGTCGGTCTTCCTCCAACCTGAGCATGAAGAGCTAGTAGGCACCGGTCCTCGAAATTATACTGAGGTTATAAAAGTTGTCTCTAATCGTTAGTGAGGTGAATCAGCAGGATCTGAGTGGATGCCTCCGAAAGTGTCTAAATACGGTGACAACAAATAATAATTGGCTAGATTGACTGAGGTACTAACTGATGTATAAGAATCCCACTCAGCTCCACAGGATTGACGTAGATCACTGATTATCCTAGTTACTAAGACTGGAAATCAATCTTTCGGTGATAATTGTAGAATGGCTGACTAACACAATTTAATTTATACGATGTTGATGTTGTTGAGTCCACGCATAATCTTACGACGATGAAGGGTAAAGCAAACCTGAGAAAACCAGGTATTCTATCGGCCCATAGGAGTGTGAACTAATTACAACTTCAGTTCAAGGGAGGTTCAGGGGAATTGTCCTACTTATTGGCGCTTGCTGATTTCTTCACTTGAAGACGGCTTTGGACGATAGAGAGGTATTTTGATAGACCTTGACTGTTAAGGGAGTTGTGATATCTCTTTCTCACAGACCGAAATTCCTGCAACCAGGAATCAATACAAAACACGGCCTGGTGATTAAAAAGAGTTGATACTTCCTGATTGTAAGGACACACAATAGCTGAATTTAACATATCCATGACTTAATAGTAACATCTATGATAACAGAATTTAGTGACAGGGATTCATTTCTCCAATGAAAGTGTACTTTGACTGAGTATCTAGACAACTCAACTATTCCCAGCCACTTACCAGTGAGTACAAGTGTGTATCACTGCAAACTTAGCTGACACAATATAACTGTAAACTTCGATTACACAACGTGGCTCTACTTCGGAAATCAATGTAAACTCAAAACAAACCTAAGGCGTGAGACGACAAACTCTGTCTAGTGTTACTACGAATAAGTACTTTGTATGAAAATGAAAGCAGATAGATGGACTGAATGCCTTGAGGAATTATTTTTACTAATACTTTCGTTTCTTTTTAAGATACCTGAGAAAATGAGTACTTATAATTCAAAATTACTTTAAAAGTGAGAGGTGATAAGATTAGTTAAACTAATCTAGATCGTAATTTCGCCGAATGCTTAAATATGTGAAATTACCTGATATAATTCAAGCTGCTCATTAGTGATGAAGAGAATCTCGTAGTTCGAACACCACACAAATCCCAAAAGTGCTGCTGATTTATTCTGTAAAGAAACGATTAATTATTATGTGAGAGTATACTTACCTTGCAACTTTGAGAATACTGAGCACCAATGGGACAGTTATCCTTAAAATTTAAGAAGTCAACAGACTGGTTATTTCGCTGTATTGCCAAGACGCGATTATCCTCAGAAAATTTGATGCTCAGAACTTCCCCCTGATCATCTATGCTAAAACAAATTTCTGTTGTTAAGTTTCAAATTAAAAGCGCAGGTAAGTCAAGAAGTACTTCTGTAAATTACATGTTTAGGGATCAATTTTTATAGTAATGTAGTGTATTCTATACATTGGAAGCATGGTAAACTTAGCTTAGTGAGGGAATCACAATGAGTTGGAGCGTTCGCACCAGGAACCATAACGTTAAAACGGACCAAGCATTTCAGTCAAATTCATTCATTCAACATTCAACCAATAACACCTGAAACCAGCTACACTAAAGGTGGCTCTTGTAATCAAATAACCCAGTGGATAATGGTTTGGAATTCTAAACGAGTTTGAGTGAGAATCTAGTCACACTGTAGATGCAGGTACATCCACCTAACAAGTACGAAATAACACGAAATGCCCGTCCTGGAGTCTGCTACTAAACACCATGAACCAAATAATATTTGATTCAAATTTTAATTGAATAACAAAAAATACACAGTTAAAAACATTCAATACAGCAATACTAAAGGATAATTCCCCCTACTCTGAGAACAATCAAATTTTTGACTACATCAAATGAGATAATATATAATGTGTAGAAACCTGAAACCATTCAGTTATAACCGTTATAATTCTAGCTTATATGGAAAGTAACATGTTCATGTAACAACCACTGATAACGGTGCTACTAATATATTATTTAAGGTCCTATGGTCCGTAATCATGTCTTTTTTTTCTTTACGTTCCCAGTGGAACATAGGGCTTCAAGCTTGAAGTTGCGGTAGCAGTGGTGTTTATTTTTACAAGATGGCGTTGCTAGCCTCATGCTCAGCCTTCCCTCTCTACCAGTCTTATTACTGTCTTAGCGAGGTAAAGCAGCGCGTCAGTCAGGGATCAAACTTCGGATCACATGCGTGGTCAGCGAGCATTTCACTGATATGCTACTGACGCACAGTCATATGTGTACAAGGTAGAAACCTAAGAGTTACCAACTCGAGAGAGATAATCAGGTTCCAAGGGAAGACTTCAACAAAATCTAGAGCGTGGGCATACTCACTAGTATCGTTATAATTGCGAAACTTCTTGACACGAAGAGGGATTCAACTACAACGACTGAAAGACTTCGCCGTAATGTTTGACTGTCAAAACTATGCCGGCAATATATTAAGCTAGTTAAGACATTCCATTCGAATCCAAAGTGGTGCTTATACGTATATATGGAATAAATAGTTGATTTTCAGGAACAAATATAACACTGTTCCGTCAAATCATCAGTAGCGAAAAGATATACACCATTTAAGAGGACACTTCTCTTGTCCTGTATTTTCCAAATTTTTGATAATACAATCTGAACCAAGCCAAGCTGGACAGACAGTGAATGACATTACCCTTTAGGTAATCAATAAAAAATGCACTAAGACGGTTAACAATACGGCTTACCGAAAATTTAGTATGGTGTCATCCACAACGGATTTGACATTCACACCCATAGTACCACGTGACCTAAGGGTGAAAATCTAAGTGTTCACAGTTAACATTATACTAATTACATGTTTGCCGGCATCATCAAAAAACACACTGTTTAGCGGCCCTGGAGGCTCGAAAATAGTGACTTTTGTAGAAAGATATAAAAAAGCACTTGTAACTTCATTATGTGACATCATGAATTTAGATATGTTGTATTTTATTTGCTGACACGTTAAACGTTTCCAACCGCCTTGGTTTGTAATCGGTCACTAGAAGTGGAGGATTTTTCAGTGATCAGTATTCTGTAAGACAAAGAGAACAAAAATGTCTATATTAGCCTATTTCTAATTCACATGCAATAACTTTTACCAACAATATAGTTTTTGAAATAGACTTCGGGTGAATTTGATGAGATACTCAAAAGGAAAGCATTCTGAAGGAAACAGAAACCACAAGAAAACTCCCATAAGTAAAATAGGATTTCCGACTTGCTTTAGTTACCTGGATACAACAAATACAATAGTAAAGCTGAGATGCCTGGCAGGTGGTGACATTTTTGTGATAAGATCAAGAAACAGAGGTAGGCTTACAGTTCTATTACACTTCTCGCTGTCTTTTAAGGACAGGATGAATGATAGGCAATAACTCAAAGAAACGAACTATGGAAACTTATCAATCACAATTCCAAGAGCATGTATAACTAAAGTACACTCCTGTCTCGTACCTCTTTCTTTTATTTACCTGAATAATCTCCTTCCTCTCTGGTGTCAGGTTTTGTGGTTAGTTGCCATGTAATTTCAGGAGCTGATTTTCTGTTCCTGTGAGTTCATAGGGAACATAGTGCTTGATGCTTTGAAATTCTAGTAGCGGAGGTATTTCTACGCTTAGCTTCCCCTTCTTACCGGCTCACCACAGGACAGGTGACATCTAAGAGTGCGGCGGTCGGGGATCGAGTCCAGACCATATGCATGGTTAGTGGGCATTGAAACACTAAACCACAGACGCATAGCGATGGGGTAACATTTACGCATCAGAGTAAGAAGAGCAGTTTTCTGAGGCTTTTCGCGTATACAGAAGGATTAACTGTGGCTTTCCATGTCTCCTTTTAAGGTCAGGTTAGAGATTATTCTTGGGAAAGGAGGTAAGATTTCCTACAAAATGAAGGAAATATACTTAAACCAACTGGCATTTACTTTTCTACTTAAATACAATAGTTTAAACAAGTGAAAAGGCACTCATTTTCAAAAGATCATGCAAAAGGAGACAACAGTCACGACTGTCAAGACTTCACTTGTGAAAATCCGCAACAGAGACCATTTACATGGATCGGATATTTTATGTACCAGGATACGGGCTACATTAATAGCGTACATGTAAATAATATTACACAGTTGTCAGAGCCGAAGTGAAGTAATTGCCAACATAGAGAACTGTAGTTGAATATCGACTGATACAGTTATTGAGCCACGTCAGTAGCGACGTTAGAAGGAGCATTGTCTTACTAAAAAACACCTGACTCAAATAAATCATGTAGGCTATGGCTGTCAGGTAGGTTCTTGGAGTAGGACCATGCGTCAATTTACGCATGTATACGTCTACCTCTCAGCGAAAATACAGCATAACATTCATATCTAACTAAGAAATGAATATGAAATTTTCAAAACTTCAAGGTAATTCCTACTCAGAAGAAGCGTATGGCTACTCTCAGTCTTCAGCAGAAGATCTCGAGTGCAGTGAAGCTTTCCTTAAACTCAGTTATCCAGAAAAGTAATGGAATATGAGCCACACTTATTCTGTGAGGGCTAGTAATAGTAATCCCGGATGGGGTATGTGGAGAGAGTCTGGAAGTGTTTGTACCTGGGTTTTCGCAGCCTGACTCAAGCTGAGTTCTCCCGTCTCCCGATGCACGGAGAAGCGATAGAAGTTCAAAATGCTCCTGCAATAATTGCTTTGAAGAGACAGAGAAAAACATCCCGAAGACATACTAGAAATACTAACGTTTGAGAGACCAATAACTGAAGACAGTAAAAAAGGAAAATGCATCACTAATAGCTCGAGACAGAGGTGCAACGCTGCACAATGGGCAAATTCTTCAATATCAAAAATAGGGCGTAACGTTGACTATATCCAAAAGCTTTGAATCCAAAGTAGTTTGCAAGGTGGAGAGAACTTCAAGGGCGAAAGAGCAGCGGGTGAGAATAATTTTACGACGGCTTCATCCACAATGAAGCCTTAGAACACAAGTATACTTACATCTAACATTTAATTAATGACCTTAAGGTTTTAAACTTTTTGATCAGAGCACATGGCAGTGTTTGTATGTTAACGAAGAATCAATGATTCAGTAAGTTAATGCTCTACGTAGGAGGACTTCGACTTAAATTATCTGCATAGGACGTAGCACATTCAAGTCTTCTTAACGACCTTCTACAAGTGTACCGTCTTCGATTAATTTTCCTGGCAACAGCAAGGAATAAACACTGAGGTCAAAAGACCTTGAGTCTACCAATAATATTTTTCTATTCGAAAAGTGATATGCATTTTTTAAAGCGGTTTCATAAGACATATATGTGATTAAACTGAATTATACAGGGAGAAGTTTAAGAATAGCGTCCCAAAACCTTCAACATTCAATGACCTTGAACGCAAGCTGGTGATTGGTTGAGGAAGCTTTCCATTATTCTAGCGCTAAAATGACGCCTGTTCATCTGCTCCGATGCAAATTTCAATCAGAGCACGTTTTTTAGTACTGCTTAGACAATGGATTAATAGGACATATATCTCAAAGATGGTGCAAAAACTGATCCAATTCTTCCATAGAATTGTCTATAGACATATAAAACCAGTGTCGATACAAAAATCCAAGTTGCTGTATATCACATAGCATCCGGAACCATGCGGGTTTTAAGGTGCACCAGGATCCTTCGATAGAATTTGTATAAGTTTGTAACGGTAAATAATTCCCCAAATTTATTGACCACAGCAATCACCCATCATGGCGTACACTTCGTGGACCCTCGAGGTATGATAATCTTCTTAATTCCATCATTACTGGAGGATGGACGCAACACATAAATGTACCCACTAGGTCCAATAACATTCTTGATCTTATATTCACGATCAACGTAGCACCATCTACAATTCATGTGGGACATGAATTCCCAGGTAGCGATCATAAAATAGTTGCATGTTCGTTTAACATTTCCCCAGAAACTATACACAGAAACGAAGTTAGTCGGACACCTATAAGACCATACACGCGGGTTGATTGGGACTTGTATCAGGACTTGATTAGATACTCTAATTGGGATTCCTACTTTACCAATGACTCCTTAGAGGAAGTCCTTAAAAACTTCTATGACAATATACAGTCGGTTAATGATGTCATAGCGCCTGTGAAACTGATTAAATTCAAAATCCCTCAAGGTGATTTTATTCCAATATCATTAAGAAGAAGTTTGCGGAAGCATTCATTAAGTTACTATAGACATGACGACTTATCGTCGTTAATCGCTATCAAATCAATCCTCATTAGAATCCATGAGTTAAAAAATCTAAGTCTTAGGAATAAAGAAACGCGGGCAATTCAGTCGCCACATAACACTGGAGAAATAGCCAAACTCTTCAAAAGTAGGTTAACTAACTCCAAATCAACATATCCAAAAATAATACACCTAGGTGGCATTACTCACGAAAGTGCTGAGGATATATGTGAGGTGTTTAGCACGCACTTTGCCAAACTGTACACTCTAGAAAATGACCAGGATATAGATTTCCCTCGTAAAACAGAAAAGTGTCTAAGCGATGTAGTCTTAAACGCCCAAGAAATCGATAAAGCTATCACAACTCTTAAGCTTACTAATACTCCCGGCCCAGATGGAATGTCTTCCGTCCTCTTAAAAAATGGTGGAAATGACATGAATCTACTTCTTCTCAAGATATTTTCAACTTCGATAAGGAGTGGAACATATCCAAATAGCTGGAAGAAATCCTACGTTGTACCCATTCACAAAACCGGACCTACAGCGGACATAGATAATTACCGCCCCATCAACATTACTTCCGTAGTTTCACGTGTGATGGAAAAGATTGTAAAGAAGCAAATTGTTCAGTATTTGCTCTCGAATGACTTAATATCCCCTTTCCAATACGGTTTCCTAAATAGAAGATCGTGCATTACGTGCCAGTTAGATTATTTCGACCACATTACTGAATGTGTAGACAAAGGTCGTTCGGCAGCAACATTATTTCTAGATGTTAGGAAAGCTTTTGATAAAGTCCCACATAAAAGACTCATACTGAAACTCCTATCTTATGGAATAAGTGGAAGGCTTCTTGAGTGGATAACTTCCTTTCTTACAGGAAGAGAACAGTTAGTTAAAGTCAACCATCACTTATCAACATCCAAACCGATAACCAGCGGCGTGATACAAGGTAGTGTTCTTGGCCCTACCCTATTCATTGTATTCATAAATGATATTGTCTCTATGATCAAGTATGGCAAGCCATACCTCTTTGCAGATGACCTCAAAGTTGTCTATGATTTTGACTATAATGATATGAATATTGTTAGTAAAATCCAAGAAGACCTAAATAGTCTATGTAATTGGAGTGAAAAGTGGCAGTTAACGTTCAATCCAGCTAAATCTGGGATAACATACTTCGGACGTTGGAAACCTAGCATGTGTCTATACATGTACGGTGACCTTGTCTCAAACACAAACACAGTCACAGATCTCGGGATAACATACTCAGATCTTACCTTTACTGAACATGCAAATAAGGTGGTATCTGATTGTAAACGTCTAACCGGCTTTGTGCTACGCAACTTTTACACTCCAGAAGCCAGATTAGCCATATATAAGATATGCATTCGCCCCAAACTTGAATACTGTGCCCACTTATACAGTAGCTTCAAGTCGGCAGACAGAAAAAAGTTGAAAGTGTCCAAAGATTCCTTACGAAACGCATATTAGGCTATGGTCAGCAAATAGAATACCTTGACAGATGTATTCGACTGGACTTAGAGCCCTTATGGTTAAGGAGAGTGAAGTGCAATTTATTTCTCTTATTCAAAGTTATAAGAAAGCACTGTAACAGTAACTCGTCCATAACCTGGGCTAATCCTAAATCGTATGGACTACGCAACCACAACTACCTTCTCAAGGTTAACACCCATAAACTCACCACTAGAGCTAACTTCTTCACCATTAAATATTGCAAACTTTGGAACCAACTACCCTCTGAGATAAGATCCTGTGAAAGGCCTGACAGTTTCAAAAGGAGCCTAGAAAAACATATAAACATGTCCACCCTAGCCCGCCTCAAAGATCTCAACTGCTGGTAGAGTGGAGAGACAATGGCTTTTCAATATTTAACTACGGAAAGTACACTAGTCCCAATACCAATATAATAACACTTAGTAATTATGTAGGTTCAATACTTGAAATTCGATTGTCATTAAAATACTTAAAATGATTAAAATAGCTATGCGGCAAGTGTTCTCTTGCTTTACCATGCTTGTTTCCCTTATAACACTCAGTTATTGAGCCTAATGTATTCTTTGATAATACGAATTATGACACTGACTATGCTCTTATTATACATAGATTGATTTACTTTACGACTACCTGTAGTACTAACTACCCTTCTGTAGTATTGTTAAACAAATGCTGAAATTTTGTTGGTTCTGTTAATATCTTTTTATAATATGTTTAGACACGTTACTTTGCAATGTCAGATGTCTACTATATACAAGACTGTCATGATAATTTAGTACACTAAGTCCTGCCAACCGACCTTACCTTCAGTTCATACTACCTACATTGATCCCTAACTATATTGTTCTGCTGAATCTTGCTTCACTATTCACAAAACCTATTCTTTTTATTCTTTAAGGTTCTAACTTCTTGTAAAGTAATCTGTTCATTAGGACGCATGCATACATATATAATGTTCATAAAGATGTACGCGGAGACCTATTGGAAGCACTCATTAAGAAAGCTAGGGAGATGGAATATGAGGTACGAACATGTCTGGTACCAAGCAATATATTTGCGGTAGCCATAATAATCATAGTCTCAGAGCTTAACATCAAAAAAGGAGGGAGGGTGGCGTTAGCTGATCAGTAGATATGGTGGGGGTCACTAAGGTGAATCGCCCCATTCTGCAGGAACAGCAATACACAAATTAAAGGCTCGAGATATTTCTGATTTTTATGAGGGCTTAGATCTTTATCTTGAAAAAGATAATAATGAACGCCTTGACAGATCATGCTTCTACCTCTAAATATATACTATTCGCCCAGCCTATTGTTGAGATGCGACCATGTGGGATGTGCACAGTTTTATGGGGCATCTTATAAACTAACTTGCTGTCCATTGACTGATCTTTAAATACCACTTCACAATGTCTTATCTCATTCATTTTCCAATAACGTCTTTACTTGATCCTCATTATATCCCATTAAACCTAACATTTTACAGCTCTTTATGACTTATTATATTCCTACTCTCTGAAGGGTACGGTTGTACATTAAATGCACAAAAAGGTATAAAACAAAAACAACTGGCACAACTGAGGATAAATGTATTAAAACCAAAAGTGGACATCATGATAGTACGAGGTATACGTGTAGCATTATACATTGCAAATGAACGTTGTCAGCCTAGGGAGTTTATTTTATTAATGCATTTATTAATGATACTTGCACTTACCTATTTCATTACAATTTAATGATTCACCTCAGCACTTTTACTTTTCTAAAACAGCTTTCAATCCCTTGTAAACGTTGTACTTACCTCAATATTGGTTGGTTATCGTATGCCGACAACCACGGGATGAAAACGAAACGAAGTCGATTTTCCCGCTCAACCTGGAGGACAACTGTACAATTCAATAACTATACAGCCTAGTTCAGACAATGTGTATTTATATATATATCAAATATTTAACTGTTGAAACATTATTAACTTGTAGACAATCTACGATTTGATATTATATCATACTTGATCGTGCCTGTAAAAATGGCATGCATTTTCATGTAAATTTATATGTTTATATGAGAATATACATTATTATTATTATCATTGAATGCTGACCACCACTGTTTAAGTCGACTTGTTTAGCTGAAGGCTTCCGGTCAAGCATCCCCGCCATTGGGTACCCCGTCGTGTCACGTGCACGATCACCAGCCAGCTAAGCCTTCGTCTGACGGCTTGTTTTGGTCCCGAGATATATCACGTAGTTTGGACGATCAAATTTTGGCTTTTGCTTTGTTTTTGGTACGCGAGAATAAATAAGTTAGAGGTTGCCGAACAAGAGATTCGGTCTAAACTATTGAGCCCAACCGCGAACTTCACCCACGATAAATCCGCAGATAACCCGCTGAGTTTGCTCCATTTTGTATTTTTTCTCGTACCATATATAATTCGACATAATTTTCGTCATGAGTGATCTTATTCCCAAGGTCATTCGTATCCGCTCAACTCCTAAAACCATTCAGCTCGTACCATACTGGCCAGATAATGCTGAAACGTTGTTTCAGATAGCTGAAGCAGATTTTTGTGAGCATGGGACAACCGATGAACCTTCACAGTTACTTGCAGTTATTCACGCCCTACCGCGGGAATTCTGCAAGTACGTAACTTCACAGATGTTGAGTCCCGAGGTAAGTAACTCGTACGAGTTGCTTAAAGCATCCCTCCTCAGGAGAAACGTTCTCACTGACCGACAACGTCTGGACGAATTATTTCGTAACATCGAGTTGGGGGATCAGTCAGCCGTGAGCATGCTAACAAGAATGAGAGAAGTTATTGGCCAAAGTCAGTTCGACGAAGGACTGTTTAGAGAACTCTTCTTAACCAAGCTGCCACAGTCTGTACATACAGTACTTGTGACACTTCGTGGTGTTGTAATATATGACTTAGCTTTTTCTGCTGATAAGATTCTAGGAATAACTAAGCGGTCAGTTCCTGAAATATGCTCGATGACTAAGCAGACTTCGAGTAGGGATCCTGCAATGATAGAGTTATGCAACTCCATCCAACAGGTGTTTAGGTCAAACATGCATTCTAACTCCTCCGACCATCTGCATAAATCTCCTCAACGCAGAATCTCACGTGGTCGATCGAAGTCCAAACCACGTTCTCTGAAAAACCCTGACTGGTGCTGGTACCACAACACCTATGGCCAAGAAGCGAAGTGTTGCCGTAAGCCTTGTAACTTCGGAAATGTATCAAAGTCTGTGGGAAACTAGCCCGCCGGCACGCGTTAGCGGCAACTGTCGCCGGTGGCACTAGCCGCCTTCTTTACATCCATGATTTGATAAGCCAGACTCGATAGTTGGTCGACACATGCGGCGAAGTCAGCATCCTTCCTGCTACAGCAGCAGATCGACAGAAGGAACCTACCTTCAACTTACAGGCTGCAAATGGAAAACCAATCGCAACCTTTGGTAGGAAATACGTCTATCTGAACGTAGTTTTACGCAAACTTTTTCAGTGGATTTTCCTTCTCGCTGACGTCACAACGCCCATTATTGGCACGGACCTACCTAATCATCATGATTTACTCGTAGACGTCCGCCGAAAACGACTGATTGACAATACTACTAGTCTGTCTATCAAAGGCATCACCTACATAGACCCTAGTTTGTCACCCGTTAAGGTGAAGACAATCACTGATCCCACTTTTCAACCTATTGTTGAAAAATATCCCGAACTTAATTGCCCGTCGAACGACCTACCGTGCATAACCAGCAATGTTATGCACCACATCATCACCACAGGATAACCTGTGACATCTAAAGCACGACGATTAGCTCCTGACAAACTGAGAATCGCCAGGAATGAATTTGACCATATGCTTACACTTGGCATCATTCGACCTTCGAATAGCCCATGGGCATCCCCACTTCATATGGTTCCGAAAAAGGATAGCAACGATTGGCGACCCACCGGTGATTACCGGAGAGTGAATGCCAAAACGACCCCTGATTGCTACCCGTTGCCTCATATACACGACTTAACGGCAACCTTATCTGGCGCAGCTATATTCTCGAAAATCGACTTGGTTAAAGCGTATTACCACATCCCGAAAACGGCTATCATTACGCCTCTCGGACTTTTTGAATTTCTACGTATGCTATTCGGTCTCCGGAATGCAGCCCAAACATTCCAACGCTTCATCGATGAAGTATTTCGCGGTCTCGACTTTGTATGCGCATACTTAGACGACTGCCTCATTGCCAGTCCAGACAAGGAAACCCACCTTAGGCACTTGGACTTGGCATTTGAAAGGTTACGCCAACATGGTGTTACTATTAATACTCAAAAGTGTCAAATCGGTGTTGACTCACTCGACTTCCTGGGTCACACTATTGACTGCAAGGGCATTCGCCCACTGGCTACCAAGGTCGATGCTATACTGAACTTTCCAGAGCCACAGACGGTGAAAAGTCTCCGCACTTTTAACGGCTTAGTGAGTTATTATCGACGCTTTATTCCCAACTCTGCCTCTCTGATTCAGCCATTGACAGACCTTCTTCGAGGAAATAACAAGTCCATCGAACTTGACGCGTCTGTTCGAAATGCTTTTACCCAGAATAAAAAAGCTATTGCGAATGCCACACTTCTGATGTATCAGGACCCAACGGCACCGTTAACTATCTCGGTTGATGCATCAAACACTGCAATCGGTGCAGTTCTACAACAGTTAGTTGACAATGAGTGGCAACCACTCGCCTTTTTCTCGAGACGCCTTCAATTAGCTGAAACGAAGTACAGCACATTCGGCAGAGAACTTCTGTCTATGTACCGTGCCATACCTCATTTTCGACATTTCGACAAACCTCTGACGTACTCTCTGAACTCAACTTCGGATAAGTATTCGCCCAGGGAATCACGACAACTGGATTACGTTTCACGGTTTACATCAGATATTCGCCATGTATCCGGAGTAAACAACGCTGTGGCAGATGCCTTGTCACGCGTTTGTTCCCTCACCCAAATCGACGGCATAGACCTTGTAAAACTGGCTCGTCTTCAAAAAGAAGATACCGAGCTTAAACATGAGTTGTCGAAAACAACTCTACAATTAGCTGAAAAACCGTTAGGTATGGGAAGAGATACTATTCTACGCGACATTTCCACGAGTACTCCTCGCTTCATCGTGCCTAAAAGTTATCGCCGTAACGTCTTCGATACGTTGCATGGCTTATCTCACCCAGGTATTCAAAACTACAGTCAAGCTCGTAACTAGTCGTGTTCGTTGGCCTGGTATTAATAAAGAAGTAAGGGAATGGGCACACACCTGCTTAGCTTGTCAAAGGTGCAAGGTGATAAGACACACCCAAAGCCCATTTGGCACCTTTCTTCTCCCTGACGCTCCCTTTGAACACGTTCATATGGATTTGGTAGGACTCATTCCGGAATCCCATGGATATGCCTATATTTTAACTTGCATCGATCGCTTCACACCATGGCAGGAAGCAGAACCCATCAACGATGTATCTGCTGAAACAGTCGCACGCGTCTTTGTAGAAAGATGGATCGCTAACTTTGGATGCCCATCTTCCATAACAACTGATCGCGGGCGGCAATTCGAAAGTGGCTTGTTCTTCGCCCTCACTAAAATCATAGGTTGCATGCGTCTTCGAACAACAGCTGTCAGCCACGTCTCGTAAACCGTTAATGCCCAGCTCTTGCTACGCTCGGGCTCACGCTGTCGCTTGAAGTTTCTCAGAAATACTTAGTAATAACGGATGAAAAATCCAAAACACCAATTGTTGACTCGAGGATTCTTTATTGTTACACCAACATATAAAAAATGTTTCCCCTAAGGTCTGTGAACAAATATTACAATAATAAATCACAATATTACTTCTGATGGTTTGCTGCTGACTTCTTTCTGAACAGCGACCGATGAGACGATGACTGTCGTATTGATGCCTCCGCGAAAATTGGGGAAGTTGGTTTTGAGCAAACAACCATGAATTGATCGTTCAATCTTCAACTCCATTGACACTCCCCGGCAAAAATGGGATCCAACCCTCTTCTCCTTCACGACCAATGCACGTTGACTTGGATGCCATTGCGAGAACCTGGGTCACACGGACAGAGCTGAAATGGAAAACAAACAGAAAAGCCAACACACCACAAGCATACCCACAGCACAATCTCACACATCAATGACGACCTGCGCCTTCCATGTAAAGGCATCCTCTTGCAACACAATCGCCACTTGCTAGAGTTACTCTTGCAGAATGCAACGTGACCATAGCACCAACTCATGATACTCTACGCACATCCTCTTATCTTATCACTACCAATTACCACTGCAATCGCTTGTCACTCATTCTGCCTCAGTTCTAGTAGCGGTGACGCATGCGAGCCTCAGTCGTTTACACTCTTTCTCCCCGGCGTGTCGGACCACAGCTAACAATTATCCCCGTATGCATTTCATTCTCAGCAATAGCCTAGCCTTCCCAGCGTATACGACCCATCTGCTGTCTCTAACATCAATCAATTCATTCATGGATGTAGAAGACTCGAAACAACTTCAGAAATAATCACGACGAAAATTTTAACAAATTTACGCAATAAAAACAAGACACGAAAACAACAAGTAAACACAATGAATCCAAAATACACCAATTGATATGACACACCACACGTATATACAAATAGTACAAACAACCTCGCCGATCATGTCTTGGTGGAATTCCTTTGAAGAATTGCGGGACTTACACCAGTACGCCTACAACCCTTCCCAGGTTGACGATTGTAATTTGTGGAATGTCCGGACACAAACAAGATTAACCAACAATTACAATAATTGGAACCCACACAATTACTTAACACCGACATATGTACAATCAACACATCAAATGTTGTGTATTCTGGCACGGCAAACTACCCTTGAAGAACTGCAGGACTTACAGCAGTACGCCTACATTCCTTCTCAGGTTGATGATCCAAGTGGAAGTCGTCCGGACACAAACAGAATTACTAACCGCTAGATGAGAGATGATACCAATTCAGTATATGCAGTATGAACATATGTACAAAATCACACACCAAGCACATTGGGCTGCTCATTGATGCGCTACCCTTTGAAGAATTGTAGGACTTATAGCAGTACGCCTACAACCCTTCTCAGGTTGACGCTCTAGGTTGGAAAATCGTTGCAGAGTTTATTTGCTGACCTCCTTCAATCACCTATATCTTCAACTCTGGACGGTGACACGCTCATGTCATTGTATCGTAGAATATAGATGACGAACAAACACACGACGTATCTGGTCAACCAAGCGTAGGCACAGAGTAATTTACACCAAAGATAATAACATTCAAATAGTAACTTGAAACTAGAAATTCCTTTATTCATGCAAGTCAATTTAACAATTACTCTTTCGTTTACACTTGGCTTATTCTCAATAAACTGACCAATATCTTTCGTCTTTTCAAATGCACCAATACTATCAAAATCATTGCACAAGATACTTGAGTTGATGGGCGTCTGTTTCATTGTGGATGAAAACACCAACTACGACAGAGTGACACAAGGTGATGAACTTAGCGATGGATAAGCAGCTGTTGTTGCTCGGCTTTCAGATTTTTGTCTACATGCAAGACCACCACCACTGCTGTCTTTTACTATCATCTCAGGTTTAGCACTAGCATCTGATGATAGGTGGGCTACATGCTGATCAATCACACTGACAGTTTCACATATATGTTTGCCTTCTGCAACTGCATCTGCATTCAATTCTACTTCACGTTGTAGTTGTACAGAACCTTTATTCAACTAAGCAGTAGTAGGCACATCCCTCATCTCATCATGACCAACCAAAGACAAATCTGCACTATCATGAACATTACCACAAATATTCAATTTACCATCATCTATCTGGTCGACTTCATCATTTTCGAACTCTTTGATAACAGCAGTAGATGATTCGGGTTCTTCCTCACAAATTCCCAAACATTTTATACCTTCACTCTGACTAGTAATACCTTGTAAACTTGTGGAGTCAGAACTGTCCTCTGAGAATGTAACTCTATTCTGTGGCACTCTATTCAACAATGGCTTACCAGTTGCAACTACAGACTTCTTCACAACACCGTTATCGTCACACAATTCGGAGTCAGACCTGGTGTTTAAATTTAGCTTATCACTGAATTTGCTCACTGGTTCTCAGTTCACCTCTGTATGCACCTCTTGCACACGTGTAAAACAAAACCGTGTTTGTCTTGCATCTTGCAACTTATCTGTTGAGCATGTACTACGAAACCTGTTGCACTCACTAAGTTTATATGCATTACTAGACATCATGGAGCCTTCTCGATATCCACCTCTCTGAGGCCTATCCGTCATCAATGTTGCATATCGCTCTCAGACTGCTCTATTCTAGGGGTGAGATTCAATATACTGGCAAACTTGCTCATAGATTGATTGACACTAGTATTTACCAGTTTCAGGATATCATCAAACTTTGGCTCGATACCCTCATCCTCCATAAGGGAGCTCATCTTCACCCACTTCCTTTGCAGTCGAGTAGGTAGGCGTCTTGCTAATATTTCTAGTATAAAACTCGGGTTGAGGTCATTCATGCAATTCATAGAAATCAAGGTTTTCTTATAAGTCACAAGATTATCTAAAAACTCAGTGAGTGCCTTGGAGTCATCTCGAAGTTGACTGCCATTACCTTTGACAGCTTCGTATACGTTCCTTACAATCATTGAAGGTCTTCCAAACCTTTGACGTGGTATGCTCATAGCCTCAGCGTATCCCTCATTAGGGGGCATGAGATTACAGCGGTGTGTAGCTCTTGAAGCCTCTCCAGTGAAATACCTCAACAAATACATCAATTTCAATTCATCACTTAATAGAAAACTACTCAACATGATCTCAAACTCCTTTACAAACTGTAAATAATCAGCCGGGTTTCCATCGAAACACCGTGGTTCAAATTTAGGGAGTTTGATGTTCCTATTATCCCTGAACGGCGAAACAGTAACATCAACCATGTCATGCTTAACATCAGACACATCGTTACAATTAACAGACAAGTCACCATGACTTACTTTCCTGTTTGCATCCAAGACGCTCTGTCCCTCCTTTGACCCAGGCATTGTTGAACTTGACCCAATTCCAAAAATGTTCCAGATATTGCTTGTTCAAAGAGGACTTGACCGGCACCAGGAAAAATGAACGGTGACTATCCAAACTTTCACCGACTGTCTGAATCCGCCAGATCTGTTTCTATCGTCAGAAACTGTCAATCACATCTCGTAAACCGTTAATGCCCAGCTCTTGCTACGCTCGGGCTCACGCTGTCGCTTGAAGTTTCTCAGAAATACTTAGTAATAACGGATGAAAAATCCAAAACACCAATTGTTGACTCGAGGATTCTTTATTGTTACACCAACATATAAAAAATGTTTCCCCTAAGGTCTGTGAACAAATATTACAATAATAAATCACAATATTACTTCTGATGGTTTGCTGCTGACTTCTTTCTGAACAGCGACCGATGAGACGATGACTGTCGTATTGATGCCTCCGCGAAAATTGGGGAAGTTGGTTTTGAGCAAACAACCATGAATTGATCGTTCAATCTTCAACTACATTGACAACGGCCTACCATCCTCTAGCTAATGTTATGGTAGAACGTCTACACAGACAGTTGTAAGCTGGTTTGTCAGCTGCAAACAACACCCATTGGTCTGAATCCCTTCCGTTAATTCTCCTAGGGATACGAAACGCCCTGAAAACTGATGCTGGTTGTATTAGCCCCGAGCTAGTATATGGCACGACACTCCGACTGCCTGGTGAATTTGTTTCTCCCTCGAGCTTCTCACCAGCAATAGATCACGCTTCATACGTCAGCAGGCTTACAAACGCAATGCGTTCAGTTAAACCTGCTCCCCTTCGTCCACAGTCCATTGATGTTTTTGTCCATCCGTGTTTAAAAACTTCACATTTATTCGTTCGTCGCGACTCTGTGCGCAGACCTCTAGAAACCCCATACGACGGACCTTATAAATTAATTAAACGTTCGGCTAGATTCGGATAGACAAAAGAGGCCGCGAAGACACCGTCAGCATTGACCGTCTGAAACCGGCATACTTGGAGGGTAATCCTATTAGCGTAGAGCTCAATGTAACCCACAAAGCACAAGTAACAGAAGACCGTTTAGACCTCGATGAAGTCACTAGCACAGGGAAAGCTACCGAGTCTTCTGTCGAGCCCCCTAAGAAAACCCGTTCTGGACGCACCATAATGTTTCCAAAATGTCTTCATACTTATTTAACATAAGGAAGTCGTGTGATTTACCCAACTCATTCGTTCGTGGTACTATTTTTTAGACGTATCAATTTTTTTATATACGATAACACTAAACACAAGTAACATTTTTCTTCAACAGTACATGAAATAGGCACAAAAAATTTAATGAGATGTATTTTTTTCGATGTTCTGAACTTAGCATTATTTTACTGTATGGTAAATGCACATCATTTTTTTAACAAAAAAGCTGATTTGGTCCATTTTCCTCGACATGGTTCTTAGCGTTCTTGTTTTCTTTTCCAGGTGCGACGGGCACTGAACAGGAAACAAACGAAGCACAGGATCCAACGAATAACATCAAGGAAGCTATTGTCAATGGAGTTGAAGATTGAACGATCAATTCTTGGTTGTTTGCTCAAAATCAACTTCCCCAATTTTCGCGGAGGCATCAATACGACAGTCATCGTCTCATCGGTCGCTGTTCAGAAAGAAGAGTGAAACATCGTCAGAAGTAATATTGTGATTTATTATTGTAATATTTGTTTTCAGACCTTAGTTCACTTATTCTTTTTATATGTTGGTGTAACAATAAAGAAATATCAAGCGGCCAATCGGTGTTTTGGTTTTTTCGTCCGTTATAACTAAGCGTTTCTGGAATCTTCAAGGAACAGCGTGGGCCCGAGCGTAGCGAGAGCTGGGCATTAACGGTTTATGAGACGTGATTGACAGCTATGTACAAACACTCTATTAGCATAGGCTGACAAACCAGTAGGCACGCCACCAAGCCGCTCAGAAGAATTTTTCACCCGAAAGGGAACCATCGAGTTTTCTTACTTCCCCACCACCCCACTAGGGGGCAGTGAGCTGTAGCAGTAAATAATTCCCCAAATTTATTGACCACAGCAATCACCCATCATTGAATGCTGACCACCACTGTTTAAGTCGACTTGTTTAGCTGAAGGCTTCCGGTCAAGCATCCCCGCCATTGGGTACCCCGTCGTGTCACGTGCACGATCACCAGCCAGCTAAACCTTCGTCTGACGGCTTGTTTTGGTCCCGAGATATATCACGTAGTTTGGACGATCAAATATTGGCTTTTGCTTTGTTTTTGGTACGCGAGAATAAATAAGTTAGAGGTTGCCGAACAAGAGATTCGGTCAACCTCTGAAAGTTCCACTTATACGACCTACTGATTCAAAAGTATGATTGACTTAAAGATGAATACGATTTGATGAGGACAGTTACGAATAACCTTTCCAGTCCAGTTTTTGAATGGTAGTGCCTAGGACGTCTAGTCGTTGCGTCATTGATATTAAAACAACATGGTGAAACTTGGAAAGAAGATTATAAACAATATCCATGTGTAATGCCAAGCAATCTCATTGGTTGATTCGAGGATATTTGATTTTGGTGTCTATTTTTTACTGTTTTCATTTTCCTTGTAAATAGGACACGAGTTTGCAATGTAGATTAAAATTTGCATATGAGACATTTGGACCAGAATAAATTTGGAGCTGTTCATGTGTTTAGGAGTGTGGATTTGGGGCGGCCAACCTTTTGGGGAAATGCACCAAAATATTGGCGTTTCTCCCACAACCATCAAATTACCGGAATGCCTCAAATTAATATCTGAATTTCGCAGGACCACAGCCAAGTTAGACTTAAAGCACCAATATCTACTAACAGAGTGCGGTAGACCAGTGTCCGTGAGTGGGCTAATGAGTTTCTTCGCTTTAGTTCAAGCTTTCATTTCTCTTTTTTCGAGTGAAAGGACTGCTTCAACAGACTGACTTTCAAAATTTGGCGTAGACCAAGTTTTCCACTATTGCTTAGACGTAAGATTAATTGAGAAGGAAAGAATCTGTTCTTTTGGAGGTATCAAGAGTATGACAAGCTTCGGTAGGTCGGCCGACAGACACTTTCACCGTCGCGGAATGTTTGGGAAGAGTAAGTAAGAAGGGAAGTAAAGTGGTGATTGGACGTTTTCATAAAAATATTTTCGCTAGACTCCATTTGTCATTAATCTACATTTTAGGTATTCGTAATTACTGGTTTCAAAAACACTCCGTGAGAGCAATACCACCTGAAACAGAAAACAGTGCTGTTTCGAAAGTCAAGTATTACCAGCACTGCAAAGATATCACCTTTTGAAAGATGAAGAAAGTTACATCGTTACTGGAGAGAAGGGTTAGTGTACATATAGATGAAACAGTTTTATTAAAGAGGGGAAAAATCCATAGTCGTGAAAGAGCAAGGAAAGTTTGCTTCATTGGATTTTACAATACCATATTACGGAAAGGATAATTCAGGAAGATATCAGATGGAAATATAACAAATTTAATATCCGTTATCACTCGACTGACGAAACGAGGATATGCTAAACACACAGATGAGTGGAAAGGATAGGACTCGTTGTCATGCCTGGGATATACTCACCATAGAGTCAACCACACTAAGGATTTTGTGGATCCTACAGCAGTGACCCAAAGAACTTCCGACGAATCAATTCAGAGGATTGGGGCCGTTGACGGATCTCAAAATGATGTTATTTACAGTCGTTTAGGTGAATACATATATAGAATATGACTCAGATTCCCTGATAACACCTCTATGGAAAGTCGGAGTCATTTTTTCATACGGCAAAAAAGGTAGCCTGCGTAATATTTTCATACGGTTTTACACAATATTTTCATGAACAAATGCATTTATAGCAGAAAAATCCTTTTTCATTTGGTTGCTGCGCTCAGAACCATTCACTGATTGTTGGTTACTGGTGCACCAAGTTTACCTTCACCCACTTCTTACCTGAGTTACAGAAATACTTCACATTATCTCCAGGTATAAGGTAATAAATTCAAGTGACTGAAGGCATGCACTGCTTAGGTGAATTGAAAAGCAGAACCAGGTCTTTAAAATGTGTCTATGCTAAAATATCAGTGTGTATGCACACTTCCTGTTTAGCCTTGTCGACTACAGATTACTCGCATGCAGCATAAAATATAAGGGATAATTCTGAAATTGGAATAAATTCAGAAATTTGTTCTGCTAACATGCATGAAGTAGGAAACTGTGAGGATTTAAATCACATCCAAGTTCTAAGGACGACAGCCGATAGGGCCGTAGAACGCAAAGTTAAACTACCATTGACATAGCCACAGCAACCTTATGTGACTCTTAACTTTAGCACCCAAAAACGAAAGCTAATAAAGACCTCGGCAAATCTCAATGGACCAATCAAACGTGTCCGGATTAAAAGTGCGTAATTTGAAACACCGTTTATATGTATGTAATGCAGTTTTAGAAAATAGTCGCAAAGGATAACGTCCTCACAAACTTTCGCAAAAGCCTTCCAGCTCCTAATATGGGTCCTCATAGTTAAGCAGAAACAACTTCTGTGCATAAATTCATCGAGATTACTGTTAATTATCATGTTTGCCAATGGACTTGGACATTGAATGTTTATTTTGGAACTGTTAGCCATTGGTGGGCAACTCGAAGGGGCGAATTGTTCGATCGTGTACAAGTTCCACGAAGACGAACGAAAACCAATAAAAGTACATAATAAATTTGTATGAAACATTCGTTTGTAGACTTGTATTATTCTCCGCTTTAATTGCCAAACAATATAACTTCCTTCTTACAATACTGGTGTTTTGGAGTTAAAGTCGATGAAAGTACATAGTATTCATCGTTGTGGAGCGTCTTCGCAACAGTAGGAACTTAGGGATAAGTTCCTTGACAGTTTTTATTCGTTTTCTGGAGCACCTTCTGGAACTTCCGGGATTACTTGCTGGGTCTGAAGCCAGTATCTCTTTGAACACGGACTATCAAATCAATTTGGATTCTGTGGTGACGTTGAATAATGCCTGAATCAAGAAAGGGACGTGGCACCATGAAAGCAGACAAAGAAGTAAGTAACGATGAGTTGCCTGTTAACTCTAATGATATGCATGATGCTCAGCATGATGAATCTGACGTTCACGCTTCACCGTTTAGGTATAGTAGTGCTTTAAGGCTCCCTGTGTTTGAACCTCGGTACTTTGATGGAAACCCAGCCAACCACCCACAGTTTATCAAGGAGTTTGAGGTCATGTTGAGTGGTTTTATTTTAAATGATGAAATGAAGTTAATGTATTTGTTGAGGTATTGCACCGGTGTTGCTGCAAGAGCCATACAGTGCTGTTGGTTTATGTCTCAGAACGAAGGATATACAGAGGCAATGAGGATACTAAGTCAAAGGTTTGGAAAGCCATTTTTGTTATCCCGTAGTATTTTTGAGACCCTGAAAGGTTATGGATCACAGTTGAACGATAATTCAGCTGGAACTCACAGGGTTCTTGGAAAGTTTAATGGTTTATAGAAATACTCTTGTATCTCTTAATTGCGTAGATGAATTCAATTCAAGTTCCGTGCTCGAGTCTGTTGCCTAGAGATTACCGGTTCGTCTGCAAGGAAATTTCATAAAGATCAGCTTCCGTATAGAAGAGGAGGGTTTAGAGCCCAGGTTGGATGACATTGTGGGACTGGTGAAAGACAGTGTCAACCAAGCTTTGAGTAGGTTTGCTAGTATATTGCATCCCACCACTAGAATAGAGCAGTCTGAGAGCAAACCGCAATCATTTATGATGAAAGAGTCTTAGAGGAGTGGATATCAAGAAACTTTTATGGTGTCCCTTTACGTCAAACAACTAAAAACTCGCAATACAAATAAAATACATATGAAAATAAGCACATTTCATTTTTTGTTTGTTAAAGGAAAAAAGTTAACGACAATTCGGCAAATCAATTCTTTAGGATTAATGAACAGTTAGAGTTGCAAATGATGCACACAAGTAGAATGATTGTCTCTTAATGTGAAGTCTGAGTTCAGCATTACACCTGCCCCCATCTTCAAGAAGATCCACTGAACTATCCCGAAAACCAAACAAATTATTGGTGAGCAGGGTAGTGATCAGCGGTGACACTTATACAGACATTTGACATAATAATGATATATTAAACGTGTTTATTCAGCTTTAAAAATTTACTTAATTATTGAGTACAAATCAACTTATTTGTTTACATGCAAACACTCACACTTAAAGACCCTAAGTATTAGTACTTTTTAACGTCGAGTTTTCCCATGAACATACAATAACAATTGAGTCATTATAGACAAACCATGTACTGATGAACCAACTGTCTACCTAAACACGTAGTTCATATAATTAGCAGCGGTATTTATCATAACACTGACAATTACACGCTACTGGCAGTTGCACTATTGATTTTTACAGAATTCATTTAATTAAATTGTCACATACAGCACAGATCCTCTGATCACTCTTTGTATTGTCTACAGCAACCTGTTAAAAGTAAAAACAGAATTTCGTTGATTGACATTCATACGATGAAACGGTTTGTAGTATAGAAACCCTAATTTACCAAAAACTGTCTACCTATCTTCGCCAGCTCTCCTTTTTTCTACACGATCCCGTACGTCGTGGAAGTAGACCTTAGCACTGTCCTTCGAAGTCTTCATAACTTCTCCTTCGGGCATCATTGCAGAAGCGAACTTGCTATCAATGACGGCTGAAAGAAATATTCAAATAAAGCAAGCTAGCACGTTATAACTTTATAGAAGTAGCACTTTGTGAGGGATAACTTCTTTGGTGTTCCGCGCGCCGTGAAACGACTTGACAGCTTAGGCTCACTAATGCAATTGAGCATTCGTCTAAATGAAGACTGCGGATTAAACGATAAATTTTCAACCAGTTTCGTCATCTGAACGTAATTGAAGGTTAATTGCAAAATTACGAATGAACCTCCGAATTTCGGGCTTTTCAGTGACGTTTCTAGTTGGTTAAACTCTTCTTCAGTCTCCAGAGGGAATTCCAGGTGACTATTGTCAATGGACGACTTCCCGGTTCATAAGATGGTCACGTCGCTCGACCTGTTTACTGAGACCGACTGCGTCACCAGCTTACTAAGGAACTGCACTTCTCCTTTAAGGGACTGTAACTCAGTAACCACTTCATCATTCGAATAAGTGTTTTCCTTACTGCGAAGTAACCAGTGATTGAAAATAATGTACGTAGTCTGCTTAATAGGCTGTGTGATTTGTGACGACGCCTCCACTGACATTTGTTGACTGAGAGTGCTGAAGGAAAAAGAATATTAGATGAGTGAGCTACCTGGCTATCGGTACCACTACAGTTTCCATGAAATTGGTGTTAGGGTAATTAGATTGCGCACACACTTTCTGCGCCTCCACTGCTTCCAGTACAGCTGAGTCATAAAAGTACGAGGCGAATTTATTTGTCTTCACTCTGTATTCTGTAATTAAACAATAAGAAGAATCTGCCTTTGACGTTTGGAAATGGTTAGGGGTAATGTCTCCTCGAGATTATCTGAATTGGACACGATATTGTGCATTCATTTTACAGTTGACGAAGTACTCTTGGATTCTAGAAAAGAGTCTAACTACGGGAATGCAGTTAATGCCGAAACAGTTACCTTGCTCGGCTAACACCTGACAGGAAATTAAGAGCCAATCCGGTCTAGGTTTTATGCACCCCTCAACTTCAGACTCTGTTACATTGCTGTGATACACGCACATTTCATCCAACACCATCCATTTTTTGGAGACTTTGAAGAATTCTTTTGAACCAGGTTTTGTTAACACAGCGTAAGTCTTTTCTTTTTTCTGTAAGAAATAAGCAAATGTGATATAAACAAAGTTTACAGTCTCATTAGTCCGCTTGTCATTGAATACAGGAATGCTGACGGTTGATGCGATCGGTCTAAGCAGTTTCTGGAAAAGTATACGGCAACGGCACTGCTACTTTATACTTGTCTGTACGAATAAAGATGCACTTACAAATAACATCTGATGGCTGAATTTCTAGATTGTAGGGGCTTACTCTGGAGCAGTTCCATATTCCAATGTGAGATGAATTGAATGGCTAGTCGAAGAAATCACAATCATCTACATAGGGTCCGAATGTTAGTCCTTTCTTGTGTATCTGTGTTATGAGACCAGGTTTACTGTAGGCTATTACGAAATTGTCTGGTGAAGAGGAAGTGATAACTGTACGCCTTGTTTGAATTATTTGCCTATCTTGATTCGGAACGTTATCGTCTAGTGCTCCTGATTTGCAGTTCTGAAATACCTTTTCTCAAATCTTTGTGCCGGCTGCTTAGCAACCGCATTGTTAGAATGTATAGGACGCCTAACTGTCTGCATATAAGACTCAAGTGGAAACGCCGAAAACGATTCTAGAGATCCCATTTTATTGACATCTTCCGCTAAGTGCTGCAGACAATGAATAATGTCCACCAGGTGCACCCTGCCATAAATCACTTCCAACTCATTGAGGAAGTTAACTAAGTCATACCTGCAATCTTCGAAGTAATTCCTCAAGTAAGACAGGTCCTATGTAAAGGAGGAAGATGCGAAATTCAGTGGCCTTCCATCTACTAATTTCGGTGAGCCCCCTGCACTTCCTCGGGAAGTTCCTGGGTGCCATTCCATGACAAGCTAACATCTTCCCATCATTGGTTTCAACTATGGGCCGGTTTATGTGCATCTCCTTTTTTGGCTAAGACTTGCCAGAGACTTATAAGCTTCCTCACAACCCCTAAGTAGACTAGGTGCATTGGGTCAATACAGAAGCACTTAACCATATCAACGTTTAAATCCTCAAAAACACACTGCCCTCGGTGGTGACTTGACTGCATCCTTTGACAGAAAAATTCCATTTTCGAATGTCATTCTGCCCTAAAGGTTTTTTCCTGTAACCGTGCGTTCGTCGCAACCTGCGCTGGCATTATGACCTATTATAAATTTCACGTCCGCTCTAGCCGGTGCATCAGAGATGACGGCTGTTAAACGAAAATTATATATATTGTTGGATCTATATGTTCAAGTTGTCCCAAGGCCTTGAGTCTGTGGTTTTGGTATCATTTAGTTAACTGTGCTGAACTATATTGCATGTTGTCTTATTGTATAATTGTTGTCGCTTTTTGCCCTTTTTTCTGTGAACTGTTTCCTTTTGTTGATGTTGTTCTCATTGTTTGTCCGTTATTTTCCGATTTTGAGGGGAGCAACCCAAAAAGTCGCTTCTCTCTAAAATTTAACTTAATGTAATCATTCCTTTCTCAGGCGTGAGGCTAGCAACCCCACCCTGTAAACAAAATTGCTAACTAAACTTCGGTATGATGAATCTCTTTGCACCAAAAGAAAAAGTCTGTGTGGGAACATGGAACGTCCGAACTATGTACGAGACAGGGAAAGCTGCCCAGATCGCCAACGAGATGAAAAGATACGGAATACAAGTGCTGGGAATATGTGAGAGCAGATGGAATGGGAGTGGACTCACCAAATTGTCAACGGGTGAGTCAGTGATCTACTCCAGTCACCCACAAGATAACCACATGCACACCAAGGGCGTGGCTATCACGATATCACCAACGGCAACAAAGGCCCTGATGCAAAGGGAGGCGATCTCGTCCAGGATAATGACCGTCAGATTCAACTCCAAAGGAGGGAAATTGTCAATTATACAATGTTATGCACCCACAAACAACGCAGACCTCGAAAAGAAAGAAGAATTCTACGGACAACTACGGCCAAAAATGGACAATACCCCAGCTGGTGACATTAAAATACTAATGGAAGACATGAACGCCGAACTGGGACCAGATAACACTGGAAGAAAATTCATCATGGGTAGAGAAGCTGTCGGAGAAATGAATGAAAATGGAGAACTCTTCGCCGACTTCTGCGCCTTCAACGAACCAGTAATTGGTGGCAGCGTATACAAACACAAAGATATCCACAAGGCTACATGGGTGTCACTAGATGGGCAAACCAAAAACCAAATTGATTTCATCTCAATCTCAAGGAAGTGGAGGCGCAGCCTACTGGACACAAAAGCAAGAAGAGGAGCAGACGTTGGCTCAGACCACTATCTCTTACAAGGGACAATCCAAATCAAATTAAAAGCTTTCAGGGAAACAGGAGCTGCAGATAGACCACAAGCCAAGTTCAACACTCAAAAGCTGAAGGACCAGACTACAAAGGACATCTTCATTGCAAGCATAAAGGACAAAGCCGAGACACAAACCGACACCAGCGAAAAGGTCAGCGTCGAAAAGCACCGGGACAACTTGAAAACGGTGTGGAGTCAAACCTGCAAAGAAATTCTAGGCAGAAAAAAGAGACAGGACAAACAGTGGCTCACTACGGACACCTGGAAACTAATAGAGGAGAGAAGGTCAGTGAAACAAAAGATTATCCAGTGAACAGACGAGCAACAAAAACAGGAGTTGAATGCAAGCTACAATACACTGAACAAAAGAATAAAGAAAAGCGCCAGGGAAGACAAAAGAAAATATTATGAAGCCATGGCAAGTGAAGCAGAACCAGCTACAGGCAAAGGAGACCTCACCACACTCTACCAAACATCTAGGCGCCTATCGGGAAAAAGTTCGACACAGATTACGCCAGTCAGGCATGACAATGGAAAGTCAATCAAAGAAGTGGAGCAAGGAAAACACTGGGCTGAACACTTCAATAGACTTCTAAATCAACCTCCACCTACGATGCGCCCAACAATACCAACAACGGAGGCAGAACTACCAGTGAACACTGACCCCCGTCGAAATCAGAAGTTCTGAAGGCAATCAAGATGCTCAAAGCAGGGAAAGCAGCAGAACCAGATGGAATCCCAGCAGAAGCATTGAAAATAGACCCAGAGACAACAGCGGACTTGATGACGCCATTGCTGGAGAAGGTGTGGAAGGAGGGCAAAGTACCCGAGGATTGGAAGAAAGGATACTTATTCGAACTACCAAAGAAAGGAGACTTAAGTCAATGCAAAACCTGGTGTGGAATTATGCTCCTGTCTATCCCAAGCAAAATACTAAGCCGCATCATCCTGGAGAGAATCAAACAAGCCCTAGATGAAAAACTTCGACCGGAACAGGCTGGATTAAGGAGAAACAAGTCATGTATTGACCAAATAGCTACTCTACGCATCATCATTGAACAAAGCTTGGAATGGAAGTCACCTCTCTATCTCAACTTCATCGACTTTGAAAAAGCCTTCGACAGCGTCGATCGAGAGGTCATTTGGAAACTACTTCGCTAATATGGGGTCCCATCGACAATTATACATCTCATCCAACAGTTATACGACAATGCTGCATGCCAAGTAATCCACAACGGGAAACTTACGGAAGCCTTCGAAGTGAGGACGGGAGTGAGGCAAGGCTGTCTACTTTCACCAATGATCTTCCTGATCGCAATCGATTAGATAATGCGACAGAAAACGGCAGGCAGCAGGGAAACAGGCATAAAATGGACTGACGCAAAAGACTTGGAGGATCTGGACTTCGCCCGCGATGATATGTTTCTGATTTCCCACAAACTGGAAGATATGCAAGTGAAAAGCAACAAGCTGGCAGAAGAAGCATCCAGGAAAGATAGGACTTCAGGTTGACGTAGGGAAAGCAGAGGTGACGAAGATTCCTGGCCAACAACAACAAGAGACAACAACCGGCTAGCATAAATGGGAGGAACCTGAAAGAAACAGCCTCCTTTACCTACCTGGGAAACATTATTTCAACTACGGGCGAACAGAACTGACGAGGATACCAAAGCCAGAATCGGGAAAGCAAGACGAGCTTTCATTACTCTCAAGTCTGTGTGGAGGTAAACACCACTCAGCATTAAAAATAAGATCCGAATTTTCAACTCCAATGTGAAGTCAGTGCTATTATACGGATCAGAGACGTGCACTGCGCGTCATAAAGAGCACCTCAAACAAGCTTCAGACCTTCATTAACAGTTGTCTTCGCTCAATATCACTCAAGATGAGATGGCCAGAATAGATCAGCAACAAAGATCTCTGGGAGCGAGCCAACCAGGAACCGATTGTGAAACATATAGGCAAGAAGAAATGGAGATGGATTGGGCATACTCTGAGGAAATCATCAAGTGACATCACTAGACAAGCCACTGTTCGAGTGGAACCCGAAGGGGAAGCGGCAAGTTGGTCATCAGTGCAAGGGTGACTTGGAGGAGGTCATGTGAGGAGGAGATGAAAGCATGTGGACAGACTTGGATCGGGGTGGAAAAGTTGGAAGAAGACAGAAGGCAATGGAGGTGCGCAGCTGAAGCCCTATGTTCCTCTAAGGACTAAAGGATGTAATAATAATGAATAAGTGCTTACCAAATCTTTGCATCTATCTCAGTATGAATACTGTCATCACCGGCTCATTATTATATGTTTCGTATATAATCCGTTTCTGGCAATCATTTTTCTTGTTCCTGTTCATTTCAATATGTTGGTAGGTGTTTAAAACACAGGTTATCAATCAGTCGAGGATACTCGGTTTCCGCATCACCACCAGGGCACGGTAAGATAAAGGGCTGCAGCTGATTTTAAAGGTCTCCTTCAAACATTCTTTACTTGCATGAGCCTTCATGTAGTCTGTATTGCCTTCCGGTGTGTTCACATTTTATGTCGCTCCTCTTACTTATGCACTATTATTATTAACATTTTTTCAAGTGAAGCATGATTTAGTTTTTTGAAGTTAAAAACATACTCTATAATCGAAACATTTTCAAGGGTTTCTTAACCTGTTACGTTCAAATCTCAGCCGACAAAATCACTATATCCTTGGCACGTCACGTTGCGAGGTAAGCCAGTCATCAAGGACATCCTGCTACGATTACCAGTAGCCATTCTGTGAATCTCCCTTCACTTCGTCACCTTTTGGAATCTTGCCAGTAAACGATTAATGAGTAAAACTTCAGGGACATTTGATGTTTCATCATAATTTTGAGCGAAGTGAACTATGAGGACTCATGGAATGTGAACGCACGGCTGACCCTGAGGTGATCAATCACAATAGTCAATGGTCGCTACGCAGATTCGACATTTATTTGCAAGAGGAATATGAAGAATAGGCATAGAACGCATTAAACAGATTATTTCTCCCTGGTATGACTCAAAAATATCTCTCAGCTATAATGAGGATTATCCGTTTTCGGCTAGCCCAATTTTTTGTATATGTATTTACGGAAGTGGTTGAAGAAAAGGATTTTTGCCCTATTAGTCGCTCTTGTCACGTTTTCAATCCTCTCCGAAATCCCTCGATTGGATTGGCTTGGGTTCCTTTAAGGGAATCGACAACTACTAAACGGAAAAATGCGGATAATAAAATTAAAACGACCTAATCCTAAGTCCCATCCACAAAAAGCCCTAGTCCCAATCTGCTCGTAACCCTAAATAGCCATCAGCAGACTGTCCAAACAGTACTTAGAGACGACGTCGGGATGAAACTTGGACAGTTTCCACAATGGCAATATAATAATGGTGGGTTTCGTTATCCTTTGTACAGTGTCCGTTGGTCATAAGTGCATTCTCACTCATATATCCCCTTACCTAAACTTAGCCAATTTCGCATGCAGCGTAGAAACTTAAAGAATCGAGAAGGTAGGCAGCCTCATTTGAGTGTAACTCAGTTCAATCACATATTAAAGAAAATCAGTTATGAATTATGTTTTCACTCAATCTATAGCATTTACTTCAAACGAATAACTTTAAATCTTTTCCGAAACCGTTTGTTTAGAGTGAGCTTTTGTGGGCACTTTGCTAGAAGTGGGTTGGGTATGCAGGTGATCTCTGTGGTGGACTCTCCTCATAACTTATTAGGATAGATACATTCCAGATAGACATGGTCCTACGAGTGAAGTTTGTACACGAAAGCTTACCGTGTCAAATAATCGGGAGTAATTATTACGTTGCCCTTTAGAGGTTTAAACTCCATTAAATCTAAATAGCTACCAAGTCCTAAACGGTAACTGATACCTTGGCATAGTGGTCTGACTTGCTCATCTAAATGACCGAACTAGTTGCATTGGCTGGAACTAAACCTTTGGGTCCTACCATTCCAAGAAGATTGTCAACATAGCGATCAGAAGAAAAGCAGTTACCGGAATTGCCTCGGAAGTTTTTGTACTAGGCTTGTAATTTTGTGGGTAAAATCGTACAGATGGGGAATAAGGACGTGACAGTAGTAAGGTGTTTCCCTATGATAACCAGCACGCCAACTATTCTGTCTATCCACCTTGGAAAGAGGGGGTTAGAAAAAGTCAACCCCAAAAACCATACGCCACGACTTACCCTACGGTAGCCTGTAGTAGGCTGTAAGTTACCAATATGGGATCAATGTAAGAAGGGTCATGCAGGCCGTGTGTGACTGGCCTCAGGCAATTGTCCCCTGGGTACTGCAACCATGCAACACCAATTCTCCTTCCGCTTCAGGCACTCCGAAAAAGTCAACTTCCACGGTAAGGGCAGCTGGAAAGTACAACCGCCCACACGCCACCAAAAGCCTATGAAGACCTCCTGAGCATCCTTGCCATTTATCCTTGTCAACCTCAGCATCTTGCCTTCCTATTATTGTCAGTACTACTCTGCAGGCTAGTCAGTCATCTTCGTTTCATTCTGTGGCCACAAATAACGATGAGAGAGAGAAAGGCATCCCGATAGCCCCTAAAAGCGGCACCGCCAAACTCATGTTGGAGTATTCAACATCACACAAGAAGCATCACCAGCCAGAACCCTGAAATCTGGAGCCATGGATGTATGCTGTGTGCCGAGACACGCATATAAGACCTAAGTGTGGTTATTTGGGTAACCCCATCAGGTCACCAAGGTGAATCTGCAAAATTCGCTTTAAGGGTGTCAGGAGAGCCCTCAGCCAATTCGCGAGGACTAGCAGGTGTATGGATAGACAGAAAAATCACTTCTTGACTAGGTCCCAGTAGATAGTTGTATGTGTGCGGTCTTTCTGAACGGGTCCTTTAGGAGAAGAAAGGATGGTGTTTCCCGTCGCTGTCTTTTCGTAGGCTCTGCTTTCGCCTCAAAAGACTGCAGTTCGGATGAACTAAGATATGATTTCCATCTGAAACTGTCTAATTTCCTGCAAAAATCAAAACGTTCAAACATAGTTGTTTTAGCAGGCTACTTCAGTGCCCAAGTAGGGAATTTGTGCCAAACTGAGAAGTATGAAGGTGGTAAGTACGAAGTCCCTGTCGACGAACCGACAATGGTTATCATCTTCTGCACTTCTGTTTAGATAATTATGTGTACCGTGTCAGCACTAACTTTAGGCACGAACAAAGACATTGCCTGATTCCATCACCAAATTAACGTATGGCTCCAACAGACCACGTAGCGATGGAGCATCGTTGGCGAGCGGCAGTGGAAGACGGCCGATCCTTCTGGAACACATGTGTAGACTCCAATCACTTCTTGGTTCGTGAACGTTTATATTAATGATTAAACAGACGTAAATATTGTTGGCAGCGAAGCAGTTGCTCTCCCAAACAGATCAGGACATTGAGTCCCTATTTAAGGAGGAAATGCCGAAATGGCTATCTGAGGTCGACAGAAGGGCTATGTCAATGTTCAGGTTTAACTAAACTGGACTTCACACTGTCCTTGGAAGACTTTCAGTAACACATTGACTCCTGGAGTTAAGATACACAAGAGGGAAGTGGTGGCTGGGCGGCTTCACCACTACACCTATTTGGAAGTTGCATTATCAGGCAACTTCATTGGGTTGATCACTGACGAAATCTCAGCACGGATACAGAAATCTCGCTTGGTATATGCCAACTTAATAATATAATATATTTCTTCCTGTTTATTCAGGAACATACCGATTGTACAGGCATGGATAAGTTATTATATAAATTACACATAATTTGATGTATGATGAATTTACAGTTTGGTTGTTCTCTCTGACATGAGAGTCAGTCGGAACAGTCTGCTATAAAGTCTGTTTGTGTAGCACATAAAGAGATATAGAAATATTGTCTTCGCATTAAAAAAACCCAGACATCAGATGAATGTAATATGGATATCTGGGAAAAAAAGCTTGAAGTCAATTCTCTTACATAACTTTGTTGTGAACAACACCCTTGGCTTAAAGTTTATTGATGTATTATGTTGAGATCAGTGATATATTTATTCCATTTTTTCAGCAGTCTTATCGTAGTTTTATAACAGGAAAGAAATTTGATCGTGGATGCGAAAACTAGATGAGGTCATTTGAAGTTGTTTTACTGCATCAAATGGTGCCGAGGTCGATTCCAGAATTCTCCATTTGCTCCATTTGTGTCTGCATGGCGGACTGTATTCGTAAGTTCAGAAAAATGTTGAAAACTGTTTGAAAACCAGTTGCTTCTTCATTTCAGATCATGAATACTCATTTACAGCATGTTCGCCAGCGTCTTCAAATGGTAGAATTGGATCGTTCATGGAATTTCAGTGGTTATGAGATAGATGGTTTGGAATTAATCCTCATTTCAGTTTAGATGCAGGGTTGTTCGACCTCGACCAGAAGATGAATAGGAGTAGCAGAGTACCAAAAAGAGAAAGTATGTGAACATGAAAAGGATATTAATGTATATATATAAATGTTTATGTCAATTGTATATTATACATTAGTAGAAATTTACGTTTTAGTTGTGTTTTCACGTATTTATGCGAAGTCTTAGAGTTTATTTAGTGTCATGGTGTGTATTAATGAGTCTGAGCGTTTTAGTGTTCTAATGACTGATGCGTTTTAGAAATAAGTAATGGGTTCTGGTAGGGATAGTCTTTGGGATAAAACAGTTTATATAGCAAGCGTTTGAAGGTTACAATAGAGTGACACGTCCTATTTCTAAGGGTAAACTATTCCTGTATGTTCCGTACTAAGTCTTTATGCATCCATGCTGCTAGTTTATTTATAGTTTTTAGATTGCTAAGGGTGTTGAAGTGCGTCTTTTAGGTGCTGTAGTAGATTAGTAGTTGATTCGTTTTAGGAGTAAATAGTTTATTAATATAATCAGTAGAGTGAAACAGTCTGTACAGAGAGCGTTTGAAGCTTGTAACCGAAGAGCAAGTTCTGACATCTAGGGGCAGGCTATTCCATATTTTAGAATACATGACTGTGAAGAAGTTTTCACGGAGTGTTGACTTAAAAGAATGAGTTGTCACTGTGGAAGTTTGGTTACGCAGATCGTAAGAACCTTCCTGTGCGAATTGTATGTCCCTGTTACCTGAGAAAGATATTTTGTGAAGGACCTTAAAGAAGAATATTAGGTTTATAATAAGTCGCCTTGTCCAAAGTGGGTCAAGTTTTAGGATCATGCACCGTGAGATGTAGTCTTTCTTACAATCGTAGCCAAGCAGTTTTGAGGTAAAATATCGTTGGATACTTTCCATCCTTAGCTTGTCACGTGTGCGAGTGCTGCTTATAATAAATGGACAGTATTCTAGTAGTGGTCTGACACATGTTTTGTACAGAATTAGCTTGGCTTCATTGTCGTGAAAGTTCCTGAGTATGCATCCTAAGAGCATCCTCGATTTTCTAGTCTGTGATGCTACTTGCTCAGAGAATGTCAAGTCACTAGAGTACCTCAGGCCTAGGTCAACGACACTTCGGAGTCTGGTTAGGTTAGCAGATTGAAGCGTTAATTTCAGGTCAATTGAGGGTGCACCGAAGCAGATCCAGCCACATTTGTTCAGATTAAATTGGAGATTCCATAGGGACGACCAAGCAGTCATTTTATCTAATTCCTTCTGCACTACATTCTCGAAGTTCCCTAAGTCATCACATTGGAATGTATAAGCTACTTTTAGGTCATCTGCAAAGATGAATGGTTTCCCGTGCGTGAAGCAAGCGCATATGTCATTGATGTATAGTGTAAATAGGAGGGGTCCAATGACACTACCTTGTACTACACCAGAAGTGATAGGGCTAGGTTTGGAGGTTGCAGACCCGAGTTTAACTATTTGGGACCTATTGTTAAGGAATGATTTAAGCCATCCTAATAATGGGTCACGTATTCCTAAGGAGTTCAGCTTATTTGTTAGCAGTAAATGGTCAACACGGTCAAATGCCTTAGAAATGTCAAAGTAGATGACAAGTACTAGTTGCCGTCTGTCACGACTGCTGGTTACAAAATTGAAGAAGTCTAGGTGACATGTTAAACATGATCTGGATTTCAGGAATCCATGTTGGTTCGGACTTATAATATTGCGGCTAAGCATATGTTTGATTAAGTTATCTTTGACTAGTCTCTCCATAATTCTAGATGCTATAGGTGTGATATTGATCGGCCGGTAGTTACTGACTTCAGTTTTCGAGCCAGATTTGTGTTTAGGCATAATGAATGTTGTCTTCCATATGTCAGGGTAAGTTTGGGTTTCTAGGGACATTGTGAATATTTTAAGCAGCAGTAGAGGAATGTCAGGGCCACCATATTTATAGAAGTAAGATGATATACCGTCGGTACCGAAACCTTTTGAACTTTTGAGGGTTCTTATAGTTTGGTTAATATTAGTGTAATTGAATTCTACAGTGCTAATTTGGTTTGGTGTGAGTGGAGATGGAGTTTGTGCCATATTAGTAATAGGGTGTATATCGAGTAGCTGGACTGAGGGCTTAAGGTAGTTACCTGCAAACGTTTTGTTGAATAGTTCACATATGTCTGCAGAGTTAGTGCATAGCCTACCTTTGTCTATGAGGAGAGAAATGCTGTGATTTTTGCGATTCATTCGCTTCCTTAAGATTTCTGTGAGTGCATACACTCTAGCAGGACTGGCTACTGCGATGCGTTCTTCCTTTCTCATACGGAAATCTTGAGCTTGTGAGATGGAGCTAAGGGTGTTAAGTATTAGACCTAGAGTGCCAAAGTCGTGGTGTTTGAAGTAACTTGTTGAGAGTCTCTTCAGTTTCGTACGATCCTTTGGTTTTATGAATGACTTTCTGTGTGGGGAAACCTTTAGTGTTTGGAGTGGAATGACAGCATCTAAGCATGTGTTAGTGTTATGGTAGAAGATGGTTAGGGCTCTCGATAGGTCATCAGTAGTGAAGTATTCATCCCATTCGGAGGATCTTAGCATTGATTCTACCAAGGCCCAGTTTGCCTTACTATAGTTCCTATATATTACTTGTTGTGAAGTGGAGGTATGAGATGCATTGCTACTCAGCGGAAGTGGCAGTGCACATATCACTGTTTTGTGGTCGCTCCCTGGAAACTCAGAACCTACTAGCGTTGAAAGGGGGCTTATATTGTGGCAGAAGATTAAGTCTAGTACGTTATTACCTCTTGTGGGAGTAGTGACAGTTTGTTTCCAGCCAAGTATATCCAGTGTGCCTAAGAACTTATCAAATTTAGTTGGGCCTGTGGGTATATCCCAGTTGATTTCAGGTAAGTTAAAGTCCCCACATAGGATCTTATGATCGTATTGTAAGTCGGATAATTGCTCCAGAGTATTAATAAGTTGGGTCTCGTAATTACTAAAGGTGCCAGGTGCTCTGTAGGTGCATCCAATTAATGCTGTTACGTTATTTAAGTGTACATTAACCCATAGAGTCTCAGGCATGTTAAGTGTACTACTTTCTAGCTGTGATACAGTAAGTGCATTCAGAAAGTACATGAGACAACCCCCTCCCTTACCACCTTCCCTGTCACACCGAAAGTGTGTGTAGTTATCTAAGCTTATTTCTTCATCCAGGATGTTCGAATGACACCAAGATTCAGTGATGACAATTACAGGGGGTTTGTATATTACTGTGAGTGCTCTGAGCATCGGCAATTTATTTAGAACAGATCTAGCATTTATGAGGATTAGGTAAAGATGAGAGTTGAAGTAGCATTTGAAGTATTTAAGTTCGTTAGTCAGCCCCGAATATGGTTCAGCACCCAGTAGTTCTGCTGGACATGATGATCCTATGTTAAGAGGAGTTTCAGCATCATGCTCACCTATGTCTACCGAGTTGGTGTGTGCTGTTTTCGGTGAAGAATTAAGATTTGGAGTACTGGATTTGCTATAGACTAAGGAATTTTTATTTTTAGTTAGGTTACAGAAGTGGGTAGGGTTCTTTATTTGGCCTATACTTGTGCAGGTGTCAAGTGTGCCTAATGGATACGGGTGCACTAGACCGTTCCTGTTTTCATGCAAGGAGGGAGCCAGCTCTAGTGGTTTAGGAGTGTCAACATCCCTACCAGCTGTTTTTTCAACGCTGACAGGGAGGCGGGGGATAAAAAATGATTGGATCCTTGTGATGACCATGGCTTATTATTCCACCTATTGTTTGATGCTAGTTGTGTCCTTGTGTGGGTTTCATGTGTACTGCATTGTGGGTTAGTTCCCAGCAGACTTGTACCATATATCCGGTCAAAATTTGTTTGTGTGCCATACTCTGAAGACCCTGAGTTGTTGATAGCCGAGTTCTGACTATTACCACTTGTACTATTGAGGGTGACATTGTTGTGACATTGGATTTCAGTGTGTGCCATGGTGCGATTAAGCACGTTGTGGGTGCTAATACTATTGACCGTGGGAAGTGTGGGTTTATTTAAGCTGCCACTGTTTTTGTTGGTATGATTTAGGGGCATATTTTCCTTACCTTTAGCAATGAAGTTATGGCTAGGAGAGGACAATGTCGAATTTCGGGGGGTTTTGACATTTTTTCTGGGGTTATTTAATGGCATTTTAGATTCTTCGCTGACGGGTGGTATGGTTTTGTTATTTATTTGGTTACAGTCTAGTGGCCTTTCGGCTGGTGTTGCACTCTGATGGGATAATTCTGTGTGTTTTGAGAGGGGTGATGCGGTGGGGTCTACTGTATCTTTCACAGGGTTGGGAATAATGGCTGCTTGCAAAGTCCTATTACCTATTTCACAATTAGTCTTACCGAGATAATTGTATGCGCGCCTCTCTATGACAGTTTTGTCCACCCCGACTGTCAATCACGTCTCATAAACCGTTAATGCCCAGCTCTTGCTACGCTCGGGCCCACGCTGTTCCTTGAAGATTTCACAAACGCTTAGTTATAACGGACGAAAAAACCAAAACACCGATTGGCCGCTTGGGATTTCTTTATTGTTACACCAACATATAAAAAATGTTTCCCCTAAGGTCTGTGAACAAATATTACAATAATAAATCACAATATTACTTCTGACGGTTTGCTGCTGACTTCTTTCTGAACAGCGACCGATGAGACGATGACTGTCGTATTGATGCCTCCGCGAAAATTGGGGAAGTTGATTTTGAGCAAACAACCAAGAATTGATCGTTCAATCTTCAACTCCATTGACACTCCCCGGCAAAAAAGGGATCCAACCCTTTTTTCCTTCACGACCAATACACGTTGACTTGGATGCCATTGCGAGAACCTGGGTCACACGGACAGAGCTGAAATGGAAAACAAACAGAAAAGCCAACACACCACAAGCATACCCACAGCACAATCTCACACATCAATGACGACCTGCGCCTCCAGACAGAGACCTCCTCTTGACATCTTGCAACACAATCGCCACTTGCTAGAATGACTCTTGCAGAATGCAACGTGACCATAGCACCACCTCATGATACTCTACGCACATCCTCTTATCTACTCACTACCAATTACCACTGCAATCGCTTGTCACTCATTCTGCCTCAGTTCTAGTAGCGGTGACGCATGCGAGCCTCAGTCGTTTACACTCTTTCTCCCCGGCGTGTCGGACCGCAGCTAACAATTATCTCCGTGTGCATTTCATTCTCAGCAATAGCCTAGCCTCCCCGGCGTATACGACCCATCTGCTGTCCTTAACATCAATCAATTCATTCATGGATGTAGAAGACTCGAAACAACTTCAGAAGTAATCACGACGAAAATTTTAACAAAATTACGCAATAACAACAAGATACGAAAACAACAAGTAAACACAATGAATCCAAAAACACCAATTGATATGACACACCACACGTATATACAAACAGTACAAACAACCTCGCGATCATGTCTTGATGGAATTCCTTTGAAGAATTGCAGGACTTACACCAGTACGCCTACAAACCTTCACAGGTTGACGATTGTAAGTTGTGGAATGTCCGGACACAAACAGAATTACCAACAGCTAGATGACAGATGATATCAATTCAGTATATACAATATGAACATATGTACAAAATCACACACCGAGCACATTAGACTGCTCATTGATGCGCTACCCTTTGAAGAATTGTAGGACTTACAGCAGTACGCCTACAACCCTTCTCAGGTTGACGCTCTAGGTTGGAAAATCATCTAGTGTTTCATCCTCCGACTCTCTACTCTCAGCACCTTCCAGGAGACACAGTTTTCTGATATCTCGCACCAACATGCCACAACTAGTTCTCACCTCAACCGTCCTCACCAATCCATCACCACTACAGATCAGCCTTACTACCACTCCCAAAGGCCACCTACCTGTGGCACATTTATCTGCTACTAATACTATGTCACCAACCTTTAAGTTTCGGCACAACTTTTTCCACTTGTCCCTGGTCTGCAATGTTAGAACATACTCCTTTAACCATCTTTTCCAAAATATATCTTTCATGTGCCTGGCTTGTTTCCATCTTTTAATCGTAGGTATTCCTTCCCCGCTTGCGTCCTCTATGCCAGGGTTGCCTCTCAATAACAATAATTTATTTGGGGTTAACACATCAAAATCCTTGACGTCGTCCCTCACAGGTGATAACGGCCGGTCATTTAATATTCGTTCAGCTTCACAAAAAAATGTCTCCAGCGTTTCGTCATTCAAACTCTGGTTTTTAATTATGGAGCTTAAAATACGCTTGATAATTCCTATAAGTCTTTCCCATAGCCCACCTCTATGGCTGGCATGTGGTGGATTGAAGTGCCACTCGATGTTCCTTTTCAGTAACTCTTCCTGAACTCTCGTTTGAGGACCTTCGAAGTATTCTTTAAGCTCGGCGTGACAGCCAACAAAATTAGTCCCTCTGTCGCTGAACATCATCTTCGGTACACCCCGGCGATTTATAAATCTATGTAATGCTAGCACGAATGAATCAGTAGTTAGCGTATGAACCATCTCAATATGCACAGCTCTCATTTTCAAACAGGTGAATAAACAGCCATATCTTTTACATAGGGTTCTGCCTCTCTTCACTACAAAAGGTCCGAACAAATCCACCCCAACGTACTCAAATGGATAATTCCCTTCAGAAGCTTGCCACGCTGGGAGTGGTGCCATCATCTGCTGTACTGGACGAGCATTTCGGAGTTTACATTCCATGCACTTATCAATTATTTTACGGACAGCAGTACCTCCCTTCACTATCCAGAACTTACATCGAATACTTGATAGTACTTGCGAAGTACCCAAATGACCTTCAAGAACATGGTAGTGTCTTATAATGAGATCAGTGACTGGATGGTAGCAAGGTAATAAAGCCGGATGACGGGTCTCATATGACGATTCTAACATTTGTAGACGTCCACCAACTCTAGCGATCCCTTCGGAAACTATCGGAGATAATCTATCTAACCGCACCTTGAAATCTGCGAAATCGGGACTATCCTCCTTGGTAATCTCACCCCACGCTTCCCACTGAGCAGCCCTCAAAATCGCTAACTCTGCATTTCTAATATCTTCGACTCTCAAAGGCCCCACATTCATATTTTCGTATCCCGCAAGATGCATGACCTTTAAATACGTAACATATCGTGTCAACCACGCAACCGCTTTCAGTAGTTTGTACCAAGAAGAATAATATTTAAAAAGTGGATGTAAACCTGAATGTCTTTCTTGAGTAGATGTTAAACTGACACTTGTCTTCAACTCCAAGGCACACTCGTTTATCGGTGGTTCATCTTCTCTACGAGGCCACATACTATCAGCCCTTAGCAAGAACTCTGGACCTTTCCACCACTTATTTTTAACAACATTCATATCAATAACTCCTCGCGAGGCTAGATCAGCTGGATTTTTTCCAGACGGTACGTACCTCCACTGCTCAACAGTTGTTAGTTCACGAATTTGAGATACTCTGTTAGCTACAAAACATGCATATCTTGCTGACTCGTTGCGTATATAATATATCACAGACATCGAATCAGTCCAAAACGTTACGGGATGCTTGGGGTAATCCAACTCTTTACACACTGTTGTGAATAACTGCGCAGCTAGTAAGGCGGCATTAAGTTCTAATCTCGGAATCGAAACCGTCTTTAGAGGTGCAACTCTGGATTTACCCATCACCAGGCTAACATCTATATCATTCCTTAAGGTGGTTCTGATGTATACGGCTGCACCAAATCCAACCTCAGAGGCATCAGAAAAAACATGGAAGTCAATTATATCATGATTTCTCGACGGCTTAAGTGGACGTGAGACGGAATGTAGATTCAGCATTCTTAAACTGTTAACCCACCCCTTCCACTCTTCTCTCTGCCTCTCACTTAATGGTTCATCCCACTGTAACCCTTTCCTGCATGTCTCTTGAAATAACCTCCTAGCCGGAAGTAGATAAGGTGCTACTAATCCAAGTGGGTCAAACACGGACGACAACACAGAGAGCACACCTCTCCGAGTAACTGGCTTATCAATATCACCAACACTAAATCCAAAGGTATCAGAGTTCACATCCCATCGCATACCTAATGTGCGTTCAACTGGTAGAGTATCAACAGGCAAATCTCGTACGGTAGGTGCTCTGTCTTCTGGATCTATATGCTTCAAAACGTCTAGGCTGTTCGAGACCCACTTAGTTAGACGAAAGCCGGCCTTAGCTAACACTTCAGTGATGCTTGTTGCAAATCTAACTGCAGACTTATCATCATCGAAGGAGGCTAAACAATCATCCACGTAGAAGCAACAATCTATGACGTCCAGCAAATCATTAGAACCAAATGTGGACACTGCCTTTCGTAGAGCAAAATTAGCACAAAATGGGGAGGATGTGGCACCAAATGGATGCACTGTCATCCTATATTCTGACACCTTACCACAAGGACCGTCATCAAACCACAAAAACCTCAAGTGATCTCTGTCACTCTCTGGCACCTTCACCTGTAGGAACATTTCCTCAATATCCGCCGCGACAGCAACTGTAAACTTTCTGAATCTCAATAGCAGTCCCACTAATGAGCTCACGCAATCTGGGCCACTATACAGATTATCATTTAAAGAGACTCCTTCGTGTTTCGCAGAACAATCAAACACCACACGGAGTTTACCTGGCTTCCTCGGGTTAAAGACGGGATGATGGGGCAAATACCACTTCCCTGGCTCACTTTGATCAACTAGTCTTTCAACGTAACCCTTCATTATATGTTTATCGACGACTTCCTTATATTTGGACCAGAGTTCTGCATCTGACAGGAATTTCTTCTGTAAACCCATTAGTCTCTTAAGAGCAACTTTCCTATTACAAACCAACTGTCTATCTTTGAATCTCCATGGTAGGCCAACGCTGAAACGCCCGTTTTCGTATTTACAAGAGTCCTCGGCTATTTTAACTGCTTTCAAGTCTTCTACAGAACGACCTTTCCCTGGGACACCGCAGTCACAAAACTCCTTGTCATACATATTTTTAATCATAGTTTCTAGTTTGTCCCCATCGTTTGTAACTAATGATGATATGTGGACTATGGGTATAGGTCCTCTCACTGTCCATCCCAGTGGTGTTTTTGTCGCAAACAGATCATCTCTACCTCCAAATCTCTCTTCTAATACCTTGTGAGCTTCTGGCACACTACATCCAATGAGTACTCTCACTCTTCCATCTTGCAATGTTGGAAGAGGTATGTCACACAGGTATGGCTTACCGACAACCGTTTCACGACTAGGTACTATAGCTTCGCCAAGTTTCATACTGGAGGTAGTGTAAGCAGTATCCACTTCCACGGTCTCCCCAGTAGCCAAGGATTCTAACTGAAATGACACTCGCTCACATACTACTGTTTTCGCAGAATTGAAAGTATTTACAACCAAGGGTTGCTTTGGGCCTTTAATACCCAAGCAACCAGCCAGTTCAGCATCTATCAATGTAACGTCTGAACCATTATCCAACAATGCATAAGTCTCTACTGAAGATTTCGGTCCTTTCACCTTAACTGGTAATACCCCTAAGAAAACTTGTGGGATGTCAAGGGGTCTAGAGATACTATTACAATTAACCGAACTCCCAGGTTCGTTCACTGTTCTCAGAAGTGGGTGCATATCCGTTAAACCACTACTTCCTTTATTTGTCGCCTTACAATTCCACTTTGTATGCCCAATCTTTAAACAACTGAAACACAGCCGCTTCTGCTTTGCCATTTTTAACCTTTCTACGGGTGACATAGCGATAAAGCGATTACAATCACTCAATTGATGCATGTTATGGCAGACAATACACTCATCCTTTCTCGTTGTGTCTTGAGACTTCACCACAAATGCCTTCCTTATATTCACTGGTTCCTTAGGTTCTACCTTAGAATGCAAAATGCTGGCGAATTTGCCCATCGCCTGGTTGACACTGTCCTTCACCAGTCTAAGAATATCATCAAACCTTGGCTCGATACCCTCCTCCTCTATACGAGAGCTTATTTTTACCCATTTCCTTTGCAGCCGCGTAGGTAGGCGTCTTGCAATTACCTCTAGGACTGAGCTGGAGTTGAGGTCACTCATGCAATTCATAGAAATCAAGGTATTCTTATAAGTCATAAGATTATCTAAAAACTCAGTAAGTGCCTTGGAGTCATCTTGAAGTTGACTGCCATTACCTTTGACAGCTTCGTATACGTTCCTTACAATCATCGAAGGTCTTCCAAACCTTTGACGTAATATGCTCATAGCCTCAGCGTATCCCTCATTAGGGGGCATGAGCTTACAGCACTGTATAGCTCTTGAAGCATCTCCAGTGCAATACCTCATCAAATACATCAATTTCAATTCATCACTTAATAGAAAACTACTCAGCATGATCTCAAACTCCTTTACAAATTGTAAATAATCAGCCGGGTTTCCATCAAAACACCGTGGTTCAAATTTAGGGAGTTTGATGTTCCTATTATCCCTGAACGGCGAAACAGTAACATCAACCATGTCATGCTTAACATCAGACACATCGTTACAATTAACAGACAAGTCACCATGACTTACTTTCCTGTTTGCATCCAAGACACTCTGTCCCTTCTTTGACCCAGGCATTGTTGAACTTGACCCAATTCCAAAAAGTTCCAGATATTGCTTGTTCAAAGAGGACTTGACCGGCACCAGGAAAAATGAACGGTGACTATCCAAACTTTCACCAACTGTCTGAATCCGCCAGATCTGTTTCTATCGTCAGAAACTGTCAATCACGTCTCGTAAACCGTTAATGCCCAGCTCTTGCTACGCTCGGGCTCACGCTGTCGCTTGAAGTTTCTCAGAAATACTTAGTAATAACGGATGAAAAATCCAAAACACCAATTGTTGACTCGAGGATTCTTTATTGTTACACCAACTGTCAATGGAGTTGAAGATTGAACGATCAATTCTTGGTTGTTTGCTCAAAATCAACTTCCTTGATTTTCGCGGAGGCATCAATACGACAGTCATCGTCTCATCGGTCGCTGTTCAGAAAGAAGAGTAAAATATCGTCAGAAACATAACGATTTATTATTGTAATATTTGTTTTCAGACCTTAGTTCGTTTATTCCTTTTATATGTTGGTGTAACAATAAAGAAATAACAAGCAGCAGATCGGTGTTTTGGTTTTTGCGTCCGTTACAACTAAGCGTTTCTGAAACTCAAAGGAACAGCGTGGGCCCGAGCGTAGCGAGAGCTGGGCATTAACGGTTTATGAGACGAGACTGACAGTTTCTGACGATGGAAACAGATCTGGCGGATTGAAACAGTTGGTGAAAGTTTGGATGGTCGCCGTTCATTTTTCCTGGTGCCGGTCAAGTCCTCTTTGAATAAGCAATATCTGGAACTTTTTTGGAATTTGGTCAAGTTCAACAATGCCTGGGTCAAAGAAGGGACAGAGTGTCTTGGATACAAACAGGAAAGTAAGTCATGGTGACTTGTCTGTTAATTGTAACGATGTGTCTGATGTTAAGCATGACATGGTTGATGTTACTGTTTCGCCGTTCGGGGATAATAGGAACATCAAACTCCCTAAATTAGAACCACGGTGTTTTGATGGAAACCCGGCCGATTATTTACAATTTGTAAAGGAGTTTGAGATCATGTTGAGTAGTTTTCTATTAAATGATGAATTGAAGTTAATGTATTTGATGAGATATTGCACTGGAGATGCTTCAAGAGCTATACAGTTCTGTACGTTTATGAAGCCAAAAGAGGGCTACTACGAGGCTATGAGCATATTACGTCAAAGGTTTGGAAGACCTTCGATGATTGCAGGGAAATTATTCGACGCTGTTAAGGATAATGGTGGTCAATTACAGGATGACTCTCAGGCACTCACTGAGTTTTTAGATAATTTCCTAATTTACAAGAATGCAATGATTTCGATGAATCGCGTGAGTGACCTCAACTCGAGTTTTATACTAGAAGTAATAGCAAGACGTCTACCTACTCGACTGCAAAGGAAGTGGGTGAAGATAAGCTCCCGTATGGAGGATGAGGGTATCGAGCCAAAGTTTGATGATATCCTGAAACTGGTAAATACTAGTGTCAATCAATCTATGAGCAAGTTCGCCAGTCTGTTAGATCTCACCCATAGAATAGAGCAGTCTGAGGGTAAAACGCACTCATTGATGACGAATAAGCCTCAGAGAGGTGGATATCGAGAAGGCTCCATGATGTCTAGTAATGCATATAAACTTAGTGAGTGTAACAGGTTTCGTAGTACATCCTCAACAGATAAGTTACAAGATGCAAGACAAACACGGTTTTGTTTTACACGTTTGCAAGAGGTGCATACAAAGGTGAACTGTGAACCGGTGAGCAAGTTCAGTGATAAGCTAAATGTAAACTCCAGGCCTGACTCCGAATTGTGTGACGATAACGGTGCGGTGAAGAAGTCTGTAGTTGCAACTGGTAAGCCGTTGTTGAATAGAGTGTCACAGAATAGAGTTACTGCTTCAGAGTGCAGTTCTGACCCTACAAGTTTACAAGGTATAACTAGTCAGAGTGAAGATATAAAACCTTTAATGATTTTTGAGGAGGAACCAAAATTGTCTACTTCTGTTATTAAAGAGTTTGAAAATGATGAAGTTGACGGTAAATTGAATATTTGTGGTAATGATCATGATAGTGCAGATTTGTCTTTGGTTGATCATGATGAGATGCGGGATATGCCTACTACTGCTAAGTTAAATAAAGGTTCTGTACAACTACAACGTGAAGTAGAATTGAACGCAGATGCAGTTCCAGAAGATGTGCATACTTGTGAGACAGTCAGTGTAATTGATCAGCGTGTAGCCCACCTATCATCAGATGATAGTGCTAAACCCGAACTAGTAGTGAAAGACAGCAGTGGTGGTAATCTTGCAGTTGGACAACTATCTGAAAGCCGAACAAGAACAGCTTCTGATCCACCGCTAACTTCATCACCTTGTGTCACTCAGTCATCGTTGGTGTTTTCATCCACAATGAAACAGATGCCCATCAACTCAAGTATCTTGTGCAATGACTATGGTAGTATTGGTGCGTTTGAAAAGACGAAAGATATTGCTCAGTTTAGTGTGGATAAGCCAAGTGTAAAGGAGAGAGTTATTGTTAAATTGACTTGCACGAATAAAGGCATTTCTAGTTTCAAGTTACTATTTGAATGCTATTATCTTTGGTGTAAATTACTCTGTTTCTATACTTGGTTGATGAGATATGTCGTGTGTTTGTTGGTCATCTATATTCTACGATACAATGACATGGGCGTGTTGCTGTTCAGATTTGAGGATTTAGCTCATAGAAGGAAGTCAGCAAATGAACTCTGCGACGATTTTCCAACCTAGGGCGTCAACCTGAGAAGGGTTGTAGGCGTACTGCTGTAAGTCCTACAATTCTTCAAAGGGTAGCGCATCAATGAGCAGTCCAATGTGCTTGGTGTGTGATTTTGTACATATGTTCATATTGTATATACTGAATTGATATCATCTGTCATCTAGCTGTTGGTAATTCTGTTTGTGTCCGGACGACTTCCACTTGGATCATCAACCTGAGAAGGAATGTAGGCGTACTGCTGTAAGTCCTACGGTTCTTCAAGGGTAGTTTGTCGTGTCAGAATTCACAACATTTGATGTGTTGATTGTACATATGTTTGTGTTAAATAATTGTGTGAGTTCCAATTATTGTAATTGTTGGTTAATCTTGTTTGTGTCTGGACATTCCACAACTTACAATCGTCAACCTGTGAAGGGTTGTAGGCGTACTGGTGTAAGTCCTGCAATTCTTCAAAGGAATTCCACCAAGACATGATCGGCGAGGTTGTTTGTACTATTTGTATATACGTGTGGTGTGTCATATCAATTGGTGTTTTTTGGATTCATTGTGTTTACTTGTTGTTTTCGTGTCTTGTTGTTATTGCGTAATTTTGTTAAAATTTTCGTCGTGATTATTTCTGAAGTTGTTTCGAGTCTTCTACATCCATGAATGAATTGATTGATGTTAAAGACAGCAGATGGGTCGTATACGCCGTGGAGGCTAGGCTATTGCTGAGAATGAAATGCACACGGAGATAATTGTTAGCTGCGGTCCGACACGCCGGGGAGAGGGAGTGTAAACGACTGAGGCTCGCATGCGTCACCGCTACTAGAACTGAGGCAGAATGAGTGACAAGCGATTTCAGTGATAATTGATAGTGAATAGAAAAGAGGATGCTTGAAGAGTATCATGAGGTGCTGCTATGGTCACGTTGCATTCTGCAAGAGTCATTCTAGCAAGTGGAGATTGTGTTGCAAGATGTCAAGAGGAGGTCTCTGTCTGGAGGCGCAGGTCGTCATTGATGTGTGAGATTGTGCTGTGGGTATGCTTGTGGTGTGTTGGCTTTTCTGTTTGTTTTCCATTTCAGCTCTGTCCGTGTGACCCAGGTTCTCGCAATGGCATCCAAGTCAACGTGTATTGGTCGTGAAGGAAAAAAGGGTTGGATCCCATTTTTGCCGGGGAGTGTCAATGGAGTTGAAGATTGAACGATCAATTCTTGGTTGTTTGCTCAAAATCAACTTCCTCGATTTTCGCGGAGGCATCAATACGACAGTCATCGTCTCATCGGTCGCTGTTCAGAAAGAAGAGTAAAATATCGTCAGAAACCTTAGTTCGTTTATTCCTTTTATATGTTGGTGTAACAATAAAGAAATAACAAGCAGCAGATCGGTGTTTTGGTTTTTGCGTCCGTTACAACTAAGCGTTTCTGAAACTCAAAGGAACAGCGTGGGCCCGAGCGTAGCGAGAGCTGGGCATTAACGGTTTATGAGACTAGACTGACACCAACATATAAAAAATGTTTCCACTAAGGTCTGTGAACAAATATTACAATAATAAATCACAATATTACTTCTGACGGTTTGCTGCTGACTTCTTTCTGAACAGCGACCGATGAGACGATGACTGTCGTATTGATGCCTCCGCGAAAATTGGGGAAGTTGATTTTGAGCGAACAATCAAGAAATGATCGTTCAATCTTCAACTCCATTGACACCGAACTTTATATGTTTGTAGTTTCTGGCTTGCGATAGGGTGTGTTGGGAGTGGATGAATTTTCTGGTCTCTGCCGGTGTTTCGAACTGAAAACGAATAGGACAACACTGCTCATGTTGACTATTCTTCAGCCTATAGCACTTAGTCTTGGAGTTAGGCATTTTCGCTTCACTAAGTAAGATGCGCTGTACCTTTTTTAGTGCCTCATTGTCCGGAACGTTGTAGACAATGGCACTCAGTTTTGCGTCGAGTCGTTTTGTTACTTCTGTGGTAACAAAATTAATGAGGTTATCTACCCTAGTTACCGATTCTGTGTCAAGTTTGTTAAGGTTTACAGTTTTCATGAGGATTGTTAGAGGTGTCAATTCACAGACCTGCGATCTGATATCGCTGATCTGATCTGATAATTTGGATATCTCGGTATCGGTTTCGATGTTTCCAGCATTTACTGACTTACTGATTTTTATTTCCCTTAACTCAGCCTTAAGTTCTCCTATAGAGAACTTTAGAAGTTCTATTTCTGCAGATAGTACTGAAAAAGAGCTTGATGGCTGGAGTTTTTCGATAAGCACATAAGGTGAAGGGAGGGGTTCTGTATGAGTAGAATGTACTGAATTTTTAGGAGTAGTGCTAATACTGGCTGTCAGTACAGTTTTATCCTCAGTTCCAGCTCGACGCTTACGGCATACAAGTGAGTTATGTGACTCATTATAGCCGTTTGTAGGGGGTGTGCTGCTTGATGTAGCAATCATGATTGCTGCAAGGACGTTAAATTAGACACCGGTTTTACAGGGGATTGGGTTCGTTGCTTTCTACTTTGATCAACCATAACTATTAGAAATGGGAGTTAGTGGTTACAAGTATGGAAGTAGTATAGTACTTGTGCAAGTACTACAACAAGATAAATTTTATGTAACGAATCACGTAAAAATGTAACGCAAACGTTGAACGTACCACGATACAGATTGATCCATTTCTGGATTGGTAGACGTGATATCTGACTGTCTATCGAAGTGTGTGTACTGCTCAGCATTTTGCTTGAATTTTTTTCATGGCTGTGAGACATAGACATTGAAAGTGGGACACACGAAAAGCCTCTCTGGCTGTCTTTGAACATAGGTGTCTGCATTCGATCTTCTCTGTTAAGTGACATAATAGGGTGAGGAATACGGAGGTTAGGCACCAGTCGAGTGCTAGGTAAGGAGAGGAAATCAATCGATGAGGTTATGAAGTTACACCGATTGAGACGGTTAGGACATATGTTATGCATGCCCAACTATTAATTGCCTTCCTCAACTGGCAATGTTAGCTCACTGTCATAGGATTGATCAGGTTGGAAAGGAGATAGCTAGTGATGGTCAGGCTGAAACATGGCAGCATCAGTCAATGAAATCCATGAGAGTTAGTTTAAGTCAGCCATGTAAGGAGGTGTAGACTGTCTTCTTGATTGGTTGGGGACCTCGGGAAGGTAAAAACCCATAGAGGTTGAAGACAATTGTTGACATGGCTCAAAATCGTTTTCAGTGATGACAAAGATGCAATCAATCTTTGTAATTCATCATACCCCATAAAATTCTATTCTTCTTCCATATAACTATTTCGATTGCTTCATATTTCTCTTTATTATCTCTATCCAATTTGAATCTCGCTTCTGTTGCTTTGTGTACTACATGGGGAAGTGTGGCACCTCGAACAGGTGCTCATCTTTACAAAGTTATACGTTGAAACCAGCCAGCCAGGCATTAATGTGAACTTGATTAAGTCTTCTAGTAGCAGTATCGTAATCTGTGGAGTTTTGGACAAACCGCAACTTCAATAAAGTAAGCAATGCAACGAAGTGTATTATTTCGGTCAACAGTACGGACCAGATATCACATACTTTGAAGTAATCGATCAAACCACTAGACGTTACAAATGAATGCTTTTCATTATATTCGTTGCTAATTCTATTCTGAAAATTTAATAGTTTTGGTAGGAATAAGGATAAAGTTAGGGTTGAAAAGGCAAAGAAAGTTGCGAAAACGAATTTGAAATGATGGAAAATGTAAATATCATCAGCAAAATGTGCTAACAAATAAAAGTTGCAGCGCTCAAAAGCTTATGCCATCAATGTATCCAGAAAACCAACAGTATGACATCATATTCAAAAAGCATGACAAGCAATCAAAAATAACAAATCCCTAAAGGTGTTCACCTTCACATACGGTACCCAAAGCTGAGATCACGACTGGCGACCGTGTGGAGATCATCAGGCTTTGAATAATGCTGCGGTCCCAGACCGTTATCCTATACACCATCTCCACGACTTCTCCTTGACCTTACATGGAACTTAGCAGATTTCAGTTCAACTGCTTTGAATTTGTGACGGTGTGATGATGTACCTTGGACCTATGACATAGCAAGCATTAACGTGCCAATTTACGAATATCGGAGTTCATTTTTGGCCAAACGATTAACTTAACCGTAGCACGTACTCCAGGATGAGACAGGGAGTGTAGATGTTCAAATAAAGGTTTTCGACAACTTTCTGGAATAAAGGGACGATGAACTCCGGTGGAAACGTCGAAGACGATAGTTATATCAGACTGAGGAACAGGTACATCCCGCAACTGTAGGGAGGACTTTCGTCTATAAGTATGAAGTTCGGCGTCATTTTCTGCAAATTTTTTGATTTTGATTTTTTTTTTTTTGATTTTTGATTTACAGCTTGATTCCACACTGTATTTTTGGTACAAGTATGGAATTTTCAGCATGGATATCGGTAGCCCAAATTTTGCAGGCCGACCATAGATATCAGGTGTGCGCCGGCGTGGGCTCGAACCCCGGACCATGTGCATGGTCGGCGAGAGTCCTAACCACTGTGCCACCGACGCGATATCACCTACGCTAATGTCCATCGAAGATAGAAGCTGATAAACATCATATCGAGACAAAGAATCGGCTACGATATTGGAATCTCCTTTGATAGACTGGATGTTTGTCGAGAATCGTGATATGTAATCCAGTTGTCTGGCTTCTCCCGGAGAGTATTTGTCCAACGAAGTGGTAAAGGTATAACAAAGAGGCTTATGGTGAGTTAAGAAAGTAAAATGTCGACCTTGTAATAAGAAGCTGAAATGTTTCACTGCTAGATAGATAGCTAACAGTCCTCTGCCGAAGGTACTGCAATGAGTTTGCACAGGTTCCAACTTCATGGAAAAGAAAGCAAGTGGAGTGATATCATTATTGAACTTTTGTTGTAGAACTGCTCCCACTGCTACCTGCGATGCATCTGTACATAGAATGAGTGAAGCTTCTGGGTTGATGTGAGATAACATTACAACGTCGGATAAGGTATCTTTTGCATTATTAAATGCTGCTCTTGCCTCTTCAGACCACCGAAATTTCTTCAAATTGCATCTAAGTAGGTCGGTCAGTGGCTGAATTATGGAGGCACATGATGGAATAAAACATCGATAGAAGTTGAACATCCCGAGAAAACGTCTAAGTTTCTCTAAGGAATCAGGTTCGAAAAGTTTTTAATAGTTTTTATCTTATCTTCGGTAGGTCTGATGCCTTCGGCAATTATTCAATGTCCCAAAAATTCAATGGAAGGGAAACCGAAAATACATTTCTTGGGATTGATAACTACTCCAAATTGTTCAAACCTTTGAAATAACACACTTGAGTTTTCCATATGTTCTTACGTCGATGAGCTGGCTATTAAGGCATCGTCGATGTATACAAAGACAAAATCAAGATCTTGGTCCATAAACCGCTGAAATGTTTGAGCGGCATTCTTTAGTCCAAAAGGCATTCTCAAAAATTGGACTAACCCAAAATACATGATGATTGCTGTTTTCGCAATGTCTTCCGAGGCGACTGGTATTTGATAATATGCCTTGACTAAGTCAACTTTAGTGAAATGGTCTTTCCATGTAAGGTCAAGGAGAAGTCATGGAGATGGGGTATAGGATAACGGTCTGGGACCGCAGCATTATTCAAAGCGCGATGATCTCCACACGGTCGCCAGTCGTGATCTCAGCTTTGGGTACCATATAATAATAATAATAGTGGTATATTCTCATTTTGTACATGAGAGACGCCAGTTTACAGGCATCATCAATATGATAAATTACATATATGATTAGCAATCATAATTAACAATAATGTTTTAATAAAATACACATTTTTTCCTACTTGTGTAGGACACACCAAATATACAGGCATGGGTAAGCATTATTTAAATTTAATAAATTTGGTTTATGGTTAAGTTACATGGTTGCTGGCGTTTTTGTCTTAGGTCTGTGGGAACAATATGATAACCAGTCATTCAATGGAGCACGTCATGAAATATAGGAATATTAACTTCGCATTAACAAAAAAACCCAAGTAAGTTTTGGATGGATTAAAAATACTTGGGAAAAATAAAGCTTGAAGTAATTCCTCAATATAACTTGGGTGTGTACAAATCCGAATCTTATTTTTGATTTGATTTATATCCGAATTGGGTAATAAGGAAGCTATTTTACAGATACGATCAGTTACGTTATAAGCTACAATCGTGACGTTGTATTACAAATAGATACTTTCCCATTGGTATAAGAGTATATTCCACAAATGTAAACCAGGTGAAGGTGAAGACCATGGACTGTTAGATGGTCGAATGATGCCTAGCTGCATCATATGTTCGAATTCTGACTTGACTGTTGCTAATTTATCAGGCGGTAACCGTCATGGACGTGCCCTCATAGGTTGGCCTGTTGTGATTTTGTGAGTAACTGTATGAGGTACATCCTCGACGTTGTATGACGGCTTAAGGACTTTAGGAAAACGTAATAAAGTAGAAAACATTTCACTCTCCGGCTTCTCTGTGCATGTACTATGAACAGAATAATCACATGTAATGCCGTAGATCCTGACTTGGGTGCTTTTGTCAATCAGTTTTTTCTTGTTGATGTCAGCTAACAGATTGAAATGACTTAAGAAGTCTGCACCTATTATAGTGTGACGTACGTCAGCTACTATGAAGATCCATGTAAAACGTCGGCGTAGTCCCAAGTTTAAAATCATTGGCTATTCGCCTGTATGTTGGTTTGGTTGGCAGCACGGAGTGAAAGCTTCCCCGGTATCTTGGCTGGTCGCCTGGATAGTGACGGGGGACAACACTGACTTCGGCGCCTGTATCTACCAGGAATAACATGCCGGCAGTCAGATCCCTCACATAGAAAAGGTGACTAGAGTAATTGCCAGTAACAGCCGCCGCCACTACTGTCTGGCTGGGAAGTTTCCCTGAGCTGAGTTATCATTGTTGTATATGTAAGGCCTAACACACTTCAGGGCATTGTCCCCATACCTCCTGTATTACCAACAAATATTACGACTGTGAGAAGGTGTTCTAGAACGTCGTCTAGATCCTGAGCGCCTTTGTTTGGATACCGAGTGTGACTGGTTTCGTTGTGCTCGTAGCTCAGGCACTTCCAGTCTTAAGTCTTGCATTTGTGAAGATAATTGAGAAAATGACCAAAACATTGGTGTCTTTCATAGATGTGGAAGCGACTGGTGGTACTGCCTGTGTAGACACACTACTTATGCCAGTATTTGATAATACATTCAAGATGTCATCTACAATGTTTGCTAGATCTTCAAGGTCAGTCGTCTTAGGAGGTATCGTAAGGATTTGTTGAACATTTTGTGGCAAAAACATTTGACCGTAGGATTAGCTCATCTACTTTGCATGATCCGATCAACTGACGCATGTGTCAAAGGAGTTGTGATGGCTTTTTCGTACCTAACTCACAAACAGTAAGTAGTTATTGCATGTAGGAAGTTGCAGACTTCCCGGTTGGAGTCCTCGGAACGTTAAAAACCAATGGTTGGAAAGAATTGGTGACATGGCTCGAAATCGTTCTTAATGGCGCAGATGCATTCACTCCTTGTCACTTATGATTTCCAATGAAACTACATTGCACTTTCTTTATTACCATTCCGTTGTCTCACACCTCTGTTTACTGACTCTATAATGCATTTCTTGTACTTTCTTCTCTCGGTTTGTGTGCTGCATGGAGTGTGGTGACTTGAACTGCCGCACATATGTGCGGTGCCAAAGATATTTATCTACAAGGGTATACAGAAATAGCAAAAGTGCGATAACAAAAATGATAATAATGCAAATATAAGAGCTGAAATAGCAAAAAACGTTCAAAACGGGCAAAAATAGAGGAAAAAGTTCGAAACGGGCTCATCAATAATTGTGGCGGACCTTAGACTCTACTAGCCCAACATCCAGAGTTCGACTGGCAATAAAAAATACCAAATCCGTAAAGGTACTGTAAGAATATATTAAAATTTGTTACTTGGGGTTATTACAAGGTCCAAATTCACAATTAACTTAGTAGACTCCAGAAGTACTGTGCGAGGACTGCTCCAGTCTTAATTCCCCAATATCAATATTGCCAGAGGTCGGCCAAGGTAATGTAGGGAGAAAATACGGCGTTCTTGCGAAAATCTGGAATAGAAGGTAGGTAACTAGAGTTGGTCGATAGCAGTTGAGATGGTGGAGAAGACGGAGAGATGTAGGCAGAACTATATTTTCCTTCAAACAACGAGGTTAAGTACAAGTACAGAGATTCTTGTCAAAACAAAGTAATGTACAATATGTCCATTTAGGTAAGTTTATTTTTGAGTACTCCGCAGGTGAAACATGGAGTAGCTGTATGCAAGGGATTCATACAGTCTGCTTGAATATTCCACACGACCTGCCGTATAATGTTGAATACCTATGTCTACCATATTATCTGAGTAGTTTTTTGGTTAAAAAATGGACTAATAGTCTACATCAGGAAGCTCACTCATCTGCATGCTCAATAAATCCTGTAATAATGGTCTTTAAACACAAAGAGCACCGCTTATATATCTCTAGCTAAACATGTTCTTCTTTTAATATTAAAAGGGATGACAGACAATGAACTGTGGTCATATAGTGAGCTGTAAACGCAACTGTAAATATTTGCCTTATGACTAGTATATTTGGGATTTCTATTTTCACCACCCCTTTCGCTTTGTTTTAATTTTTTGGTTTTCACATCTTAATTCATCATTAGCGAAGTATACTCAAAATTCGTCCCACTTCCGCCATGACAAGCATGTATTTTCATCTGTACGATATACATTATACTTATGTGTCCGAACCAAGTCCACTGTTAACCATTAACAATAATGTCGGCGTTGAGTATATGATAATAATAATTTATAATAATAATAATAATAATTTATTTTCATATAAACATAAATTTACATGAAAATGCATGCCATTTTTACAGGCACGATCAAGGATGATATAATGTCAAATCTTAAATTGTCTACAAGTTAATAATGTTTCAACAGTTAAATATTTGATATATATATAAATACACATTGTCTGAACTAGGCTGTATAGTTATTGAATTGTACAATTGTCCTCCAGGTTTCGCGGGAAAATCGACTTCGTTTCGTTTTCATCCCGTGGTTGTAGGCATACGATAATCAACCAATATTGAGGTAAGTACAACGTTTACAAGGAATTGGAAGCTGTTTTAGAAAAATTAAAGTGCTGTGGTGTAACATTAAAGTGTAATAGATTAAGTGAGTGAAATATATCATTAATAAACACATTTATATAGAAAACAGAATGGGGAAGTAATTAATCCTTAGGCCGACAACGTTAATTTGCAATGTATAATGAAACCAATATATTTTATACTATCATGCGTTCACTTTTGGCTTTAATACAATTATTTTCAAGCCAGTTTTCTTTATTTCATGTCTTTTTTTCTATTTGGTGCACAACCGTACCCTCCAGAGAATAGGAATAGAATAAGTCGAATCAAATTCATAAAGAGCTATAAAATGTTAGGTTTAATGGAATATAATGAGAATCAAGTAAAGACGTTATTAGAAAATAAGTGAGACAAGATATTGTGAAGTGGTATTTAAAGATCTGACAATGGATAGCAAGTTAATTTGTAAGATGCCCCATAAATCTGTGCAGATCCCACGTGGTCGCATCTCAACAATAGGCTGAGCGAATGGTATATATTTAAAGGTAGAAGCATTATCTGTCAAGGCGTTCATTATTATCTTTTTCAAGATAAAGATCTAAGCCCTCATAAAAATCAGAAATATCTCGAGCCTTTAATTTGTATATTGCTGTTCCTGCAGAATGGGGCGATTCACCTTAGTGACCACCACCATATCTACTGATCAGCTAACGCCACCCTCCATTCATTATAACAAAGGTTTTTGTATTTCCCATTTAGTGAAAAACAACGCGATATTGTTTTTACTGACTTTTCGCTATTTAGTGCTAATAGCTTTATCAAAGTATTATTAAACCAGAATTTACAAAATCTCAGCCTATATATAACAACTTAATCATCGTTCCTCAGCATGGGGTCATTTTTGCGTTGTAAAATTGGCCAGTTGGTAAAGATAACTAAACCAGATGTAGATTGTTGGATTTGATAAGTATATAAAATGATAAAAGCAGCGTGTGTTTACATAATGAAATTGCTTATCACATTCGTGTTGATTTTGTCACTTGATGGGGGAGGGGCTGTTGCAACCAGGTCAAATTCTGTTTTAGTCCATCTTTCCTTTTCAGACAATTTGAATTCCACTTGAATGGAATTTACATAGACTAATGGTGTTGTTATGCGTTCCCCAGTTTTCCCAATAGTTACTTAACGTTTTATGCGTAGATTCGAAGATATCATCTTTTCAAGCACATTCACTACTAAAATACAGTTAATATACTTTGATGATACTTTTTAGTGCTACAGCGGGATCCACACAGTTCATCCTTGGTGAAACTAAACAATCTTTCACCCAGAATCCAGTTTACGTCGGAACCAGAATCAGACTTCTGTGAACTGCCATTTCTAGACTGCATAGTTGAGAGGACGGAAAACGGACATTTTAGTATGATTATATTCAGGAAGAAAACACAATCCAACAAATATCTAGACTTCGGATCATCAAATCCCATCAGCGCAAAGGTATCAGTTGCTTCAAGTCTTCTTAAACGAGCATACTCTTTGATAACGAATGAGAAAGAAAAAGAGAAAAATCAAAGATTACTGAGACTCTCAAGAGAAATAACTACCCAGAGAACTTCATCAACAAAATCAACACTGACATTAGATATGGTTGAAAACATATTCCGAAGGCATAGGGCTCAAAAGTTGTTCCACATAGATTAGAGACGTCAGATGATACCAGAAGAGTACTCAATAAGCTGGACATCAGAGTTTTCTTCAAAACATCAGATGCGCACACTACAAATTAACCTCGTCCATATAAAGTACCGAAATCCTTAGGATTCTCTCATCTCATTTCCTCATTGACCATGCATATTTTAATAAAAACTGACTATAGTTCCATCCTATCGTATACCTGCTACACAATACATTTCTGAAATGATTCTAATTCGGCTTTGCCGGCTGTTGTATGCTTAAATTAATGGATTTATAATTGTAGAGCCTGATGAAGAATTTAATCAATTTAATCAAATTCATAGTAGGCTCATTTTAAGTAGTTGAAATATTCATTTTCCACCAAAAGCAATTTCAACGCATAGGTTAGAATTGTTGTAAGCTTGGAGAGACAATCATTTAGTTAAATTAATGAGTCCTATAACTGGTAGTCATTCCGATTCTGACCCATTTACTATAGCCACTCCTATGGGGGAGTGAGATCTCTTTGCGGCATACCGTTTGTTTTATTTTTATTATATATGTATATCCGGTAAACGTAATTTTCATGCAATATATACCACTTTTCGCCAGCGCATGGCTTCCTATTTCAAGGTGACTTGGCCATGGTATCTTTTCCGTACTGTTGCATTCGGTCCACTAAAATTGTATTATTACGTAGGACACTTTCTGGAATGCAGTCATCAGCCTTCGATTGATTGTACTACTTAACAAAGCTCTGTTGAAAGTAAACACGAGGGTATAATTTGAAAATAATTTGTCATGAGAAAACCTTTTTCTCTTTTGCCTGCTTTCTATCCACCATAAAAGCAGTTTCAGTTTTCTGTGTCTAGCTTGAGGTGGACTGCATGGCGTTCATGTATTGGGATGCTGAAAGTATAAAACCAACAACAGGGTGGAAGCCTTCGCCTCACTTATCTGCAAGCGGTTGACCTTGAGTAGTGGTTCATACTAGCATGTAACAATTCTATGATCACCTTGCTAACGTTTGTTTTTGAAGTCATTGTTAGGCAGTTGATGTTGAAAATGTCCTTCACCAACACGTGACGAACGCTGAGACGCAATCAGCCAGTTGAAGACTACTTCAATAATGTGCTTTTACAGACATCTGGTTAAAGTAACTACACAATGTTTCTGACACTGTGAGGATGAGACTGATGAATTCAGAGTAAATGTATAATTCCAAACAGTAGCGTTCTTATAATAATGTGATGCAGTAAAGTTCTCTATATCATACTTATCTCAAGGTGGTAGATAATATTTCCAACCACACCGTAAATGTAACATAAGTTCTCAGCACACTCTCGAGCTGTCTAGTGCGTTGTAATGGTATAGGAGTTGTACAGCTATATTTTTTCATAGTTACCCTAAAGGGCGACAAAAGACATGGAATAGGGTCTATGGGTATCAGAGTATATGTCATTTACATGAGCTTTCAATCTCTGTGTAGTTCGTCAGTGTCTTAATGAATATAGCAAGTGAGTTTCACTTAGTGAATTCTTCCCCGACAGCTTCAGCTCTGCTGACTGTGTAACATGATAACTTCTTAAGGAAACTGTGGTTCGGAAAACTGTTAACAACCACCTTTGGTTGACAATAATTCCAGCTACGTCAGGACCCTCTGCAAATCGAACAAAAGGCATCACTAGCAAGAACTCCGGCAACTCAAGCCATGGATATATGTTGTGTTTCGGAAACACGCATACAAGACCCGAGTGTGGTCATTCATTTAACCTTAACCGGTCAACAAGGTGAATCTGCGAAATTCACTTTAAGGGTGGCAGGAGACCCCTCAGCCAGTTCGCGAAGACTCGCAGGTACAGGGATAGCGCTGAGTGTTAGGGCGGAGAAATCACTTCTTGACTGAATTCCAGTAGATAGTCGTATGTGTGCGGTCCGTCTGAATGGGTCCGTTAAAAGAAGAAAAGACGGTGCTACCCGTTGTTGCCTTTTAGTAGTCTCCGCTTACGCCCTAAAAGACTGCAGTTTGGATGAACTAAACGATGATCTCTACCTGAAACTGTATAATTTGCTGCGAAAATCAAAATAGTAAGAAAACGTAATTTGTCTGACTCGTGTAATGTATTTGCTTTATCTAAATTCATAAAGGGAACTAATTGTTTTAAAAATTTTGAAAATCAAAACATTCAGACAGTTGTTTTAGCAGGCGACTTCAATGCCCAAGTTGGGAAGTTGTGTCAGACTGAGAAGTATGTAGGTGGTACGTATGGAGTTCTTTGCCGACGAACCAACAACGGTGATCGTCTTCTACAATTTTGCTCAGACAATCATCTGTTCCTAGTCAGCACAAACTTTAGGTTATGATCACTTACGCAGTTGCAGCGCTTCAATTAATATTGAATCCCAAACGATCACCCTTCTAGGCTCTACATTACTGTTTGGATCAGACATTAGTGATACCTATTTACAGCGGAGCGTCGGTGGCATAGCGGTTAGGACGCTCGACCACCATGCACATGGTCTGGGGTTCGATCCCCGGCCGACTCACTCCTTTACCTCGCTAAGCCAGAGGGAGGGTTGGGAATGAGGTTACGCGAGAGCACAAAGATTCCGTACGTCGGATAATTTCAGAGATTCCGGAGGCCACATCGTGGTTCCCAGCTGACCTGGGGAGAACCACAGCTATCCAACAAACTATTGAAACTGGTAGTTGTGCTCTGATACGGCAAAAACCTTGTCAATGTAGTTTAAGATTGAACGATCAATTCATGGTTGTTTGCTCAAAACCAACTTCCCCAATTTTCGCGGAGGCATCAATACGACAGTCATCGTCTCATCGGTCGCTGTTCAGAAAGAAGTCAGCAGCAAACCGTCAGAAGTAATATTGTGATTTATTATTGTAATATTTGTTCACAGACCTTAGTGGAAACATTTTATATATGTTGGTGTAACAATAAAGAATCCTCGAGTCAACAATTGGTGTTTTGGATTTTTCATCCGTTATTACTAAGTATTTCTGAGAAACTTCAAGCGACAGCGTGAGCCCGAGCGTAGCAAGAGCTGGGCGTTAACGGTTTACGAGATGTGATTGACAGTTTCTGACGATAGAAACAGATCTGGCGGATTCAGACAGTCGGTGAAAGTTTGGATAGTCACCGTTCATTTTTCCTGGTGCCGGTCAAGTCCTCTTTGAACAAGCAATATCTGGAACATTTTTGGAATTGGGTCAAGTTCAACAATGCCTGGGTCAAAGGAGGGACAGAGCGTCTTGGATGCAAACAGGAAAGTAAGTCATGGTGACTTGTCTGTTAATTGTAACGATGTGTCTGATGTTAAGCATGACATGGTTGATGTTACTGTTTCGCCGTTCAGGGATAATAGGAACATCAAACTCCCTAAGTTTGAACCACGGTGTTTTGGTGGAAACCCGGCCGATTATTTGCAATTTGTAAAGGAGTTTGAGATCATGTTGAGTAGTTTTCTATTAAGTGATGAATTGAAATTGATGTATTTGATGAGGTATTGCACTGGAGATGCTTCAAGAGCTGCACAGTTCTGTAAGTTTATGAAGCCAAAAGAGGGCTACTACGAGGCTATGAGCATACTACGTCAAATGTTTGGAAGACCTCCGATGATTGTAGGGAAATTATTCGAGGCTGTTAAGGGTAATGGTGGTCAATTACAGGATAACTCCCAGGCACTCACTGAGTTTCGGGATAATTTGCTGATTTGCAAGAATGCATTGATTTCGATGAATTGCATGAGTGACCTCAACTCGAGTTTTATACTAGAAGTAATAGCAAGACGCCTACCTACTCGACTGCAAAGGAAGTGGGTGAAGATAAGCTCCCGTATGGAGGATGAGGGTATCGAGCCAAAGTTTGATGATATCCTGAAACTAGTAAAAGGTAGTGTCAATCAATCTATGAGCAAGTTTTCCAGTCTGTTAGATCTCACCCATAGAATAGAGCAGTCTGAGGGTAAAACGCACTCATTGATGACGAATAAGCCTCAGAGAGGTGGATATCGAGAAGGCTCCATGATGTCTAGTAATGCATATAAACTTAGTGAGTGTAACAGGTTTCGTAGTACATGCTCAACAGATAAGTTACAAGATGCAAGACAAACACGGTTTTGTTTTACACGTTTGCAAGAGGTGCATACAGAGGTGAACTGAGAACCAGTGAGCAAGTTCAGTGATAAGCTAAATTTAAACTCCAGGTCTGACTCCGAATTGTGTGACGATAACGGTGTTGTGAAGAAGTCTGTAGTTGCAACTGGTAAGCCATTGTTGAATAGAGTGCCACAGAATAGAGTTACAGTCTCAGAGGACAGTTCTGACTCCACAAGTTTACAAGGTATTACTAGTCAGAGTGAAGGTATGAAATCTTTGGGAATTTGTGAGGAAGAACCCAAATCATCTACTGCTGTTATCAAAGAGTTCGAAAATGATGAAGTTGACCAGATAGATGATGGTAAATTGAATATTTCTGATAATGATCATGATAGTGCAGATTTGTCTTTGGTTGATCATGATGAAATGAGGGGAATGCCTACTACTGCTTAGTTGAATAAAGGTTCTGTACAACTACAACGTGAAGTAGAATTGAATGCAGATGCAGTTGCAGAAGGCATACATACTTTTGAGGGCATCAGCGTAATTGATCACCGTGTAGCTCACCTACCATCAGATGATTGTGCTAAACTGGTAGTGAAAAACAGCAGTGGTGGTAATCTTGTAATTAGGTAACTATCTGAAAGCCGAGCAACAACAGCTTCTGATCCACGGCTAAGTTCATCAACTGGTATCACTCAGTCATCGTTGGTGTTGTCATCCACAATGAAAAAGACGCCCATGAACTCAACTATCTTGTGCAATGACTATGATAGTATTGGTGCGTTTGAAAAGACGAAAGATATTGGTCAGTTTAGTGAGGATAAGCCAGGTGTGAACTAGAGAGTAATTGTTAAACTGACTTGCATGAATAAAGGAATTTCTAGTTTCAAGTTACTATTTGAATGTTATTATCTTTGGTGTAAATTACTGTGTGCCTACGCTTGGTTGACCAGATACGTCGTGTGTTTGTTCGTCATCTATATTCTACGATACAATGACATGAGCGTGTTTCCGTTCAGATTTGAGGATATAGCTGATATAGCGAAGTCAGCAAATGAACTCTGCAACGATTTTCCAACCTAGAGCGTCAACCTGAGAAGGGTTGTAGGCGTACTGCTGTAAGTACTACAGTTCTTCAAGGGTAGTTTGTCGTGCCAGAATCCACAACATTTGATGTGTTGACTGTACTTATGTTTGTGTTAAATAATTGTGTGAGTTCAAATTGATGTAATCGTTGGTTAATCTTGTTTGTGTCCGGACATTCCACAACTTACAATTGTCAAACTGTGAAGGGTTGTAGGCGTACTGGTGTAAGTCCTGCGATTCTTCAAAGGAATTCCATCAAGATATGATCCGCGAGTTTGTGTGTATTTTCTGCATATATGTGTGGTGTGTCATATCAATTGGTGTATTTTGGATTCATTGTGTTTACTCGTTGTTTTCGTATCTTGTTGTTATTGCATAATTTTGTTAAAATTTTCGTCGTGATTACTTCTGAAGTTGTTTCGAGTCTTCTACATCCGTGAATGAATTGATTGATGCTAAGGACAGCAGATGGGTCGTATACGCCGTGGAGGCTAGGCTATTGCTGAGAATGAAATGCATACGGAGATAATTGTTAGGTGCGGTCCGACACGCCGGGGAGAAAGAGTGTAAACGACTGAGGCTCGCATACGTCACCGTTACTAGAACTGAGGCAGAATGAGTGACAAGCGATTGCAGTGGTAATTGGTAGTGATAAGATAAGAGGATGTGCGTAGAGTATCATGAGTTGGTGCTATGGTCACGTTGCATTCTGCAAGAGTAACTCTAGCAAGTGGCGGTTGTGTTGCAAGATGTCAAGAAAATACCTTTATCTGGAGCCGCAGGTCGTCATCGATGTGTGAGATTGTGCTGTGGGTATGCTTGTGGTGTGTTGGCTTTTCTGTTTGTTTTCCATTTCAGCTCTGTCCGTGTGACCCAGGTTCTCGCAATGGCATCCAAGTCAACGTGTATTGGTCGTAATGGTAAAAAGAGATGGATCCGTATTTTACCGGGTAGTGTCAATGGAGTTGAAGATTGAACGATCAATTCATGGTTGTTTGCTCAAAACCAACTTCCCCAATTTTCGTGGAGGCATCAATACGACAGTCATCGTCTCATCGGTCGCTGTTCACAAAGAAGTCAGGAGACAACGGTCAGGAACCTTAGTTGTAACGTTGTTTAAATATTGGTGTTACAATAAAGAATCCTCGAGTCGCCAATTGGTGTTTTGGTTTTTGCGACCGTTATCACTAAGCGTTTCTGAGAAACTTCAGGGAACAACGTGAGCCAGTGTGCAGCAAGAGCTGGTCATTAACGGTTTACGAGACGTGCCTGAAACTCCATCTTGAACACGTGCGTAGACTGTGATCACGCTCTGGTTCGCACACGTTTATGCTTATAACTAAACGGACATAAGAAAATGACGGCAGCGAAACAGTTACGTCCCCAGATACATCGAGACATTGAGTCTCTATTTAAGGAAGAAATAGCGAAACGAGTGTCTGAGGTCGACAGCAGGACTCTAACTGAGGTGTCCTGGCACAACATACAGTTAGCTGTGGACACAGCTGTGAAAGCTGTTAATAAGCTAAAACCAAAAGTTAGTAAGAGCCATTGGATCTCTACCGCCTCATCCGAACTGATTGACGCAGGAAGGCTGATTCCGTTCAGCTCCGATTGTGATGAGGAGCGAAAGCAACTCAAACGAAAACTAACAAAAAGCCTTCGTAACAACCGTGAACAGTGGTGGGTGACAAAAGCGAAAGAGATAGAAAATGCATCGGCGATTGGCAACACCAGACAAATATTCAGGCTTATCAGGGAAACACGTGGTAATAGGCAAATGATAAGTGAAACAATATCGGAGCTCCCAGGAGAGAGGAATGAGAAGAGCACTATGAGGAGCAGTTTAATTGACCCACAGGCACGCTCAACCTGTCGAACATCCAACACCTCCCTGAATGGGATATAGACAGAGGTCCCCCTACTTAACTGAGGTTACTAAGGCTGTCACCAATCTAAAACTAGGCAAAGCAGCGGGACCTGATGGAATGACTCCAGAGGTATTTAAGTATGGTGGAGACAGTTTACTGTCTGCATTAACTGAGGTTCTAGGCAGCGTCTGGGAATCAGAGGAAGTCCCATCGGGTGTAAGTTGGTGTAAGTCACTGATTATCCCCATATAAAAGAAGGGAGACAAGTCTTCCTGTGATAATCACAGAGGGATTAGCTTGACTAACATAGTATCTAAAGTTCTAGGCTCAATAATCATGCGTAGACTAAGTGGTGCTAGGGAGGCACAAACACGAGAGAACCAGGCTGGCTTTAGACTACGAAGAGGGTGTATTGATCATATCTTCACCCTCCGACAGATTCTAGAACATAGGCATTCCCACCGACGTCCAACAATCGTTATATCTCTTGGCCTAAAGGGGGGATTCCATTCTGTCGATCGAAAGGCCCTCTGGCGATGCTTGGTCATAAAGGGAATGTCGAGAAAATACATTGCACTGATCAAGTCACTCACTCTACTCGGACTCATGCCATCAACCAGGTGAGGGCTTACGGCGAGTTGTCATCTGAACTGGTGACGACTAGTGGTGTCCGTCAAGGATGCCCATTATCCCCATTTCTATTCAATTTCATCATAGACGTACTAATGGACTTAACCCTAAGTGACTTCAGCGACTCAGGCAGGAATTGACTTGCCACCACTAGGGAATAATCTCGTTGACCTAGAATATGCAGATGAAATAGTCCTTCTAGGTGAGGACACTGACAAAATCCATCAGAGTCTTCTCAACACCTTGAGCTGCAATTTACGAATGTTCGGCAGGCTATTCGCTCCCTCTGTCAAGTGTAAGATGATGTTACTGGACTGGAATGGACTACACTGACTCCTAGATTAGAAATAGAGAGTGAAGTGGTAGAGCACGTTAACCGCTTCACTTATTTGGGAAGTACCATCAGCCAGCGCCAACGGGTTGATCTCTGACGAAATCCCAATACGGATACAGAGGGCTAGTTTCGAATATGCCAGTTTACGCCGTCTCTGGCGTAGACGTGATATCCGGCCGACTGTCGACCAAAGGGCGGGTGTACTGCTCATCGGTCCGCTCCGTCCTCCTTTATGACCAGCTGTGAGACCTGGCCATTGAGAGTGGAAGACATGAAAAGATTAGCTGTCTTTGATCATAGGTGCCTGTGTTCTATTTCCCGTGTGAAGTGGTAAAATAAGGTGAGCAATACTGAGGTTAGGCGTCGAGTGATAGGTAAGGAGGGGAAATCAATCGACGAGACTGTAAAGCTACATCGGCTGAGATGGTTAGGACATGTGTTACGTATGCCTAGTCATCTCCTCCCTCAACAGTGGGCTATGTTAGCTGACATAATGTCAGGATGGAAAAGAGCTAGCGGTGGTCAAACCAAAACATAGCACCAGTGAATGAAATCTACAACAGTTAGTCTAAGCCACATAGGGAGGTGTAGACTTCCAGGCTGGGGTCCTCGGGACGGTAAAACCAGTGGTTGGAAACAATTGGTGACATGGCTCAAAATCGTTGTGAATGGCTGGCGCAGATGCATCCACTCCTTGTGACTTATGATTTCCAATGAAACTATATTGTTCTTTGTTACTACTATTCCTTTGTCTCACACCTCTGCTTACTGCCTTTATTATGCATTTCTTGTACTTTCTTCTCTTGCTTTGTGCGTTACATGGAGGGTGGCGACTCGAACTGCCTCACATATGTGCAAAGTTCTATGTCGAAAACAGACAGACGGGATTCAGTTTGTGGCATATAGAGCTTATTGAGCAAGACACATCTAGGTACAGAGTCGAAAGCAGAAGTGTAGTCGAGAAATGTGCAGCGAACGTATTTGGCACTTTTATCTGCAAGACTCATTCTAGCAAGTGGCGGTTGTGTTGCAAGAGGATGTGTCAAGAGGATGCCTTTAACTGGAAGGCGTAGGTCGTCGTCGATGAGTGTGATTGTGTTGTGGGTATGCTTCCGGTGTGTATGCATTGCTGTTTGTTTTCCATTTCAGCTTTTTCCGTGTGGCCCAGGTTCTCTCACTGGTATCCAAGTCAACGTGTATTTGTCATGATGGAAAAAAGGGATGGATCCGTATTTTGCTGGGGAGTGTCAATGTAGTTGAAGATTGAACGATCAATTCATGGTTGTTTGCTCAAAACCAACTTCCCCATAATTTTCGCGGGTGATCAATCTGCCAATCATTGACTCATCGGTCGCTGTTCAGAAAGAAGCCAGAAAAAACTGTCAGAAGTAATATCGTGATTTATTCAAGTGTTGGTTTGTAGGGATTTGATTGGTTTCAGGATTTCATCATGAGCTGACATTAGTTAGATGACCATTGGAAAACCTGGGTTCTCTAACTAATGTCAGCTCATGATGAAATCCTGAAACCAATCAAATCCCTACAAACCAACACTTGAATACCAATGAGATGCTCACTGGCGACTGGCCCTATTCAGGTAGGTAGTTACCTGGGTTCCAGTGGGAAGTCGTGACCAGTAGGGTGCAGCTGGTCGGGTGTGAGGACAAATACTCGCCGAAGACATTGGCTAGCGGTCGCGATATGTCGTGAATTGGCAGAAGTTAGAATTCAAGGACAATTGGATCGGGTCCAAGTGGCTTGATGGTATACAAGCTCGCCTTGTAACCGGTACGTCCTGGGTTCGAATCCCGGTGGGTGCATACTGCTGAAGAGTCCCAAACTAGGACGAAACAGCTGTCCAGTACTCCCAGGTTTTCCAATGGTTCTCTAACAAATGTCAGCTCATAATGAAATCCTGAAATCGTGATTTATTGTTGTAATATTTGTTCTTTGATCTTTGTGCAATAGAATTATCGTTTGTTATATGTTGGTGTTAGAATAAAGAATTCTCTAGTCGCCAATCTGTGTTCTGGTTTCTGCGTCCGTTAATACTAAGCATTTATGATAGTCTTCGAGGAACAGCGTGAGGTCCAGCGTAGCGAGAGCTGTGCATTAACGGTTTATGTGACGTGATTCATAAGGCTTATTGAACGACAAATCAGAGATAGGGTCATCGAAATTAACTCTTCATCGCTCGTGGAGACCCTACAATTTTCCAAAGAGAAAGAGGCTCCAATTAGTCTTCGTGAGAACTGGCGATCAACAGAAGGGCCCTATACTCCGTCACAATCACAAGAATCGATGACACCTTGTTACCATCGTGCGAAACCACCTTTTGAATGGAGGTCCCGATTTCCTCCGAAAGCAAGACAAATTCCAAACCAACCACGTCCAAGGGCGGGCGGGATGAGCTCCCACTTCCCATAAGAGATTGGTGAGTCTGCCTCTTTTTTACCTAATGTTATGCAAGTATCAGACGAGCCACATGTAACCAAGCAATTGCCCACTCTTTTAGTTAAGTTTCATGACAGAACTCTCGTTGGCTTGGTAGACACATTTGCGGCTCGCACATTGCTGTCCAGCAAACATTGCAATGCTATAGCCAAAACTTCCACCCCCACCCAAACGGCCAATGGGTCATGCATGAAAGTGGCTGGCGAGCTGTTAGTATTGTGGGAAGGGAAACATGATCGTATATGGTACCCGTGTTTAGTAGTCTATGGATTGTCATGGGGTTTGATACTAGGTTATGACCTCTTACGCAGTTGCAGCGCTTCAATTAATATTGAATCCCAAACGATCACCCTTCTAGGCTCTACATTACTGTTTGGATCAGACATTAGTGATACCTATTTACAGCGGAGCGTCGGTGGCATAGCGGTTAGGACGCTCGACCACCATGCACATGGTCTGGGGTTCGATCCCCGGCCGACTCACTCCTTTACCTCGCTAAGCCAGAGGGAGGGTTGGGAATGAGGCTAGCAACCCCATCCTGTAAAAATAAACACTGCTACGGAAACTTCAAGCCACTGGCTTAAGGCCCTATGTTCCACTGGGAACGTGAAGGAAAAAAATTTACAGCTGAGTGTGAATGCAGTTGATACCGCCCTGATGGAAAGTATGTTAACACAGGTTACGCGAGAGCACAAAGATTCCGTACGTCGGATAATTTCAGAGATTCCGGAGGCCACATCGTGGTTCCCAGCTGACCTGGGGAGAACCACAGCTATCCAACAAACTATTGAAACTGGTAGTTGTGCTCCAATACGGCAAACACCTTGTCGAGTCCCAGCCAAGTTCCACTCCCAGTTGCAGAAAAAGATAATTGCGCCATCAAACTCACCGTGGGCTTCGCCTTTAGTATTAGTTAAGAAGAAAAATGGCTCATTGAGCTTGTGCGTTGATTACCGAAAATTAAACGCAGTGACTCGGAAAGATGCTTACCCATTGCCTAGAATAGATGAGACGTTAGAGGCATTATCAGGTGCCGTCTAGTTTTCCACCCTTGATTTAGCGTCTGGATATTGGTAGGTGGAAGTCTAACCTCGTGATCGGCACAAAACTGCTTTTACTATACCCACCGGTCTGTGTGAATTCCAGACCATGACTCCCGGGTTAAGTAATGCACCAGCAACGTTTCAACGACTGATACACACGGTACTTAAAGGATTAGTCCCACAGGTGTGCCTCGTATATTTAGACGACATCATCGTGTTCAGTCACACCATCGAAGAACACCTCAAGAGACTGCGGATTGTCTTGGAACGTTTGAAGGAGGTGGGACTCAAGGTTCAACCCACTATATACCATTTATTCCGAACGGAAGTCACCTTCTTGGGGCATGTTGTCAGTACACAGGGCGTTCATAGCGATCCCGAAAAAGTTGCAGCAGTCAAAGAGTGGCCCGTACCTAAATCCGCGAATGAGTTACAGAGTTTTCTGGAGTTGGTCTCTTATTACTGCCGGTTCGTGAGAAATTACTCAGGGATCGCTAGCCCTCTAACGAGTGTGACTAGAAAACATATTCCCTTCGTATAGACAGAGGATTGTGACCGTGCTTTCCAGCAGCTGAAAGATTCATTATGCTCGGCGCCCAATTTAGCATTCCCGGATACATCACCAACGGCTGGTAAATACATCTTGGACACGGACGCTAGCCACACATCCATCGGAGCCGTGTTATCCCAGGTCAGTTGGGGTGGCAAGGAACATATTATCGAATATGGCAGCCGCACGTTGAGCCGTGCAGAAAAGAACTACTCCATCACCCGTAAAGAAATGTTGACCGCTGTTGCCGCCGTTCGTAAGTATCGACCCTATCTACTTGGTAAACCGTTTGTTTTGCGAACAGATCACAAAGCTCTTCAGTGGTTGCAAAACTTCAAGGACCCTGAAGGACAGACAGCAAGATGGCAGGAATACCTTCAGGAGTATGACTTTGAATGTGTACACCATCCTGGCAAGCAGAATGCCAATGCTGACGCGCTAACCAGGCGCTCTTTCAGACCGGACGGATGCTGCCCATCTTGCGAGAGTATTGATATTTGTGCTATTTCGTTGGCAGGTCTAAGCAGAGAACAGCGGGCACATATCCAAGCTACTGACGACGAGACTGCACTCCTATATCATGCCCTGTCGAATCAGACTGGTAGGCCAGTTGAAGCTGATGTGAAAGGGAAGAGTTGGGAAATCAGATGTTTGTGGGCCTTATGGGATTGGTTAGTGCTCGTGAATGGTATCCTGTCTGTCCGACCCGGCACAACTACTTGAGAAGAGTTGTAGTCCCTCAGTCGTTTGTAACAGCAATTCTGGAGACTACACATTATGATTTGGGACAGGCTGGAATTAATAAGATGTTGCAAGCAGTTACCCAACGTTAGTGGTGGCCTCGCCAACGGCGTGACATCCCAGACTTTGTCCAGGGGTTTGCAACATGTGGCAAGGTAAAGAACCCACAGACGAGACCCAGGGCGCCACTTACTAATATGAAGACTGGATATCCTAACGAAATAATTGGCGTCGAAATCATCGGACCTTTACGCGAGACCACACGTGGAAACAAGTATATCTTGGTCATGGTTGATTATTTTACGAAATGGCGTGAAGCTGTACCACTTCAGCGAATTGATTTCCCTACAGTAGCCAAAGCTATATTTGATTGTTGGATTGCCCGTTTAGGCGCACCAGAGCAATTGCATTCTGATCAAAGAACCAACTTCGAATATATCGTGGTCAGAATTTGGAATTAAAAAGTCAAGAAACCCCGCGTACCACCCTGAAGTCAATGGGTTAGAAGAGCGTACCAATCGAACCTTAAAATCGTTACTACGCCTATTCTTAGAGAGAGAATCACAATCAGCCTGGGACATAACGTTACCAAGATGCTTGTTGGCTTATCGAGGAAGCACGCACATCTCTACGGGAAAGCCGCCACACCTGTTATGGACTGACCGCAAGTTACGCCTGCCTAGTGATACATTGATTATGCCCCGGTGGGATGATCCGCTAACTACATCGTAAATGGTGATAAGGTTGCGAGGAGACGTCGTCAGGTATCATAGCTTTGCACGCGAAGAACTCCAGAGAGCACAAGAACGGCAGAAACGTTACTACGATAGAACACAGTGGGGAACACCATTCTAAATAGGTGATAAGGTGTGGCTGCGTCAACCAGCGACTGACAACTGGAGTCGACATGAAGCTGAAGCACAGTGGGCAGGCCCATATGTGGTGTACCGCAGAGTAACTGCCAATACCTACGAAATCCAAGAAGACAACAACAACCCTCAGAAAATGATAGTGCACTTAAACCGTCTGAAACCATCTAGGCCAAGCAGACAGGCACCGAGAAAAACCCCGCCTTATCTCGATAACAATAAAAAACATGTGTCTCATTCTTTTGCAGGGATGATGCCGAGGCTGGGAGAAAGAAAGACTGAAACAGCTGCGGAGAGCATTTGGAAACCAAGGGGTCAGGAAGCTGTTCGAATTCGAAAGGAGGTATCAATTCAAAAACCGGTGGATGCTGCATCGTAATGGCCTAGCTCTTTGTGTATAAATATATATTTGAATAATAATATATATTTCACATAAATTAAGCATTTACATGATTCACATACCGTTTGTACAGGCATGATCATATTAGACAAGTGCAGTCTGAAATTGAACACTTTTATGAAATTAAAATTTGGAAAATAAATAGAAAACTTTACAAGAATAGAATATAAGGTTTTGGTTTAAGTCTAAATTATAATATTTAATACACTCATAGTGAGTCGGATTCATGCGGGAATTATGAAATTTTGCGTTAATGGAATGTAAGAAGAGAGGTGATATACATGTGCTGGAGTAAGCCACACTGGATCCAGACCGTTATTTTTATCATTTTATCAATCAATAAGGGTTCGAAAGTTTATAAAAATCCACATTAGATGGTAATAATAATAATAGATGGTAAGTACAGCATTATATTGGTATTAGCAGATAGAAGGGACAAATTGGTAGCAAAGTTAACTTTGCGATGTTGAACAGAATTCAGAATGGAATTTGTTCCGTTGTTCATCGTAAATGCTAACAATATTCTGGATACCGCTCAAGTAATGCAAATGTAGAAAGCAGGATTACTGTTCATTAGCAGTGCTCCAGTGCAATACCTTCGAGAAGTGAAGAAAACAGAAGCAGCCAGCAGATAATGATAATTTAAGTAAACAATATGCGATAACCGCAGTGTTTATTCTCTTTTTTTATTACTATATACAACATTTCGGATTACTCCATTAGCGTTCTGCTTCCACACCTTACCCTGTGTGCTTGAGCTTTTACATGGACGGTTTTGTTCTATTACAAAAATGAACTTGGTTTGGACACATAAGTATAATGTATATCCTACAGATGAAAATACATACTTGTCATGGCGGAAGTGGGACGAATTTTGAGTATACTTCGCTAATGATGAATTAAGATGTGAAAACCAAAAAATTAAAACAAAGCAAAAGGGGTGGTGAAAATAGAAATCCCAAATATACTAGTCATAAGGCAAATATTTACAGTTGCGTTTACAGCTCACTATATGACCACAGTTCATTGTCTGTCATCCCTTTTAATATTAAAAGAAGAACATGTTTAGCTAGAGATATATAAGCGGTGCTCTTTGTGTTTAAAGACCATTATTACAGGATTTATTGAGCATGCAGATGAGTGAGCTTCCTGATGTAGACTATTAGTCCATTTTTTAACCAAAAAACTACTCAGATAATATGGTAGACATAGGTACTCAACATTAGGAAAATAAAAGACAGATTCAGCCAAGAAAATTTTCTTTATCGACGAAATCATCTTCAGAGGCTGTACAGTCATATTTATACTTAGACTAATGTATAGTGGTCTATTATTGAGTAGTAGGGGGGTGATATAATTGGTGTAACTAGTCATAAGTGGTTTTAGAAGTGAAAGTTAAAAGTTGTAAACTACATGGTACTCAACGGAAAAAAGATAGAAGTTAGAAAGGGTTAAAATTGCTCTTGAGTGAGAATAAAGTTATTAGATTGTCAATTTAACAAGTGTGAAGAGGGTGTGAAAATATACAAAAGGAGCATATGAAATTGATAACAGTGAATTAATTATTAAAGCAAACGCAAACTAAGAGTAAAATTAAAGATTAAGAACAAAAGAAAAAAGAAAAAATATTTTACAGGGAACGAAAAGTGAAGAGGTTAAGACCAAGGTAGAATAAGGGACTGAACAAACTTTTTATGTATACAGAGTTCAGGGTTGTATTGATCTATTGCCAGCGCTTCCGCCATACACAAAAGCCGAAACCTGACGCCCTTTGTATAATTTGGCTTCACTTTGTAGATGATGTTGAAAGACGACTCTGGTGGAGATACGTGGCCTGAGTTCACCAAATGCTCGAGAACTGAGCTAGTAATAGTCTTGCATTGTCCCTTTGCTAAGCATGACGGATAATGTTCAGAGATGCGTTTGGAAAGCGTGCGCTTTGTGCGGCCAATATAACTAGCTCCACACGAGCAGGTGAATTTATAAACACACATTGAGGTGGCCCAAAGCGACAGTTTATCCTTCACACATCCGTTGATCATTTGTCGGCTGTAGAAATCGATACGTAGCTCAGCCATAAAGAAGGCTTTCCTCTGTGATCTGCATAAGCGATTCTTCAAGATCTCAGCTGCAGTATCACCTTTAGATTCAACACTCATAAAGAGCAGTTTCTTCGGCACAGTCTGGATTTTTTCAGGCTTTTCTCTTAACTTCATGTTTTTCTCGATAAATCTTGGAGGATATCCATTGTTTATGAGAACTTGTCTGAGTCGCTCCAATTCCCCATCGATTGTATCACTTGAACATATCCTCCTTTTTCTTGAGGATAAGGAATTGATCAGATTTCTCTTTCTACTTAAAGGGACCCAGCCATGGAAATTTGTGTACTGACCATTCCATGTTGGTTTCCTGTAGATCGATCTATGAGGAGAGCCATCCGATCTCCTCTTTAGAAAAACATCCAAAAAATGGAATTCCGAGTTAATCTCTGATTCCGACGTGAATGTGATGACATGGTGGCAGCTGTTGAACTCCTTAGTTATCAATTCGATGTCAGTATTGTCGTCACATATGATGAAAGTATCATCCATGTATCTTTGGTACAGATGGAAACTGCCAGGAGTAGGCCGTAAAATACTATTCTCCAAACTGGCCAAGAAGCAGTCTGCAAGTAAAAGACCCAATGGTGACCCCATTGCTACCCCATCTCTTTGTCTATAAATCGTGTTGTTGAACTTGAATTGGACATTTAGAGTGCACCTCAAAAGTAGATCCTTTAAGTATTGGATCGGAACACATACGTGCAGATTATTATCCTCAATGAATTTGCATATATTAGCATCATTTATTGAATCGACGAATTCAAACGAATCAGAAACACTATGCTTGCAGAGGTTATTTCTGATAGGTAGGAAGATTTCTGTGAGCCATTTGGCAGAAAAATGATATGGGCAATTTTTTCATGTCCAAGATTGGACGTAGTGACACGTTCTCTCTGGGCATTTTCGACAGACCATATAAGCGGGGAATCACGGAACCGGAGGGTCGTATTTGCTCGAATAATTCAGAGCTAATAATGGAGTCGTTCTTCGACCATGTCAAACCTCAAGCACACAGGGTAAGGTGTGGAAGCAGAACGCTAATGGAGTAATCCGAAATGTTGTATATAGTAATAAAAAAAGAGAATAAACACTGCGGTTATCGCATATTGTTTACTTAAATTATCATTATCTGCTGGCTGCTTCTGTTTTCTTCACTTCTCGAAGGTATTGCACTGGAGCACTGCTAATGAACAGTAATCCTGCTTTCTACATTTGCATTACTTGAGCGGTATCCAGAATATTGTTAGCATTTACGATGAACAACGGAACAAATTCCATTCTGAATTCTGTTCAACATCGCAAAGTTAACTTTGCTACCAATTTGTCCCTTCTATCTGCTAATACCAATATAATGCTGTACTTACCATCTATTATTATTATTACCATCTAATGTGGATTTTTATAAACTTTCGAACCCTTATTGATTGATAAAATGATAAAAATAACGGTCTGGATCCAGTGTGGCTTACTCCAGCACATGTATATCACCTCTCTTCTTACATTCCATTAACGCAAAATTTCATAATTCCCGCATGAATCCGACTCACTATGAGTGTATTAAATATTATAATTTAGACTTAAACCAAAACCTTATATTCTATTCTTGTAAAGTTTTCTATTTATTTTCCAAATTTTAATTTCATAAAAGTGTTCAATTTCAGACTGCACTTGTCTAATATGATCATGCCTGTACAAACGGTATGTGAATCATGTAAATGCTTAATTTATGTGAAATATATATTATTATTCAAATATATATTTATACACAAAGAGCTAGGCCATTACGATGCAGCATCCACCGGTTTTTGAATTGATACCTCCTTTCGAATTCGAACAGCTTCCTGACCCCTTGGTTTCCAAATGCTCTCCGCAGCTGTTTCAGTCTTTCTTTCTCCCAGCCTCGGCATCATCCCTGCAAAAGAATGAGACACATGTTTTTTATTGTTATCGAGATAAGGCGGGGTTTTTCTCGGTGCCTGTCTGCTTGGCCTAGATGGTTTCAGACGGTTTAAGTGCACTATCATTTTCTGAGGGTTGTTGTTGTCTTCTTGGATTTCGTAGGTATTGGCAGTTACTCTGCGGTACACCACATATGGGCCTGCCCACTGTGCTTCAGCTTCATGTCGACTCCAGTTGTCAGTCGCTGGTTGACGCAGCCACACCTTATCACCTATTTAGAATGGTGTTCCCCACTGTGTTCTATCGTAGTAACGTTTCTGCCGTTCTTGTGCTCTCTGGAGTTCTTCGCGTGCAAAGCTATGATACCTGACGACGTCTCCTCGCAACCTTATCACCATTTACGATGTAGTTAGCGGATCATCCCACCGGGGCATAATCAATGTATCACTAGGCAGGCGTAACTTGCGGTCAGTCCATAACAGGTGTGGCGGCTTTCCCGTAGAGATGTGCGTGCTTCCTCGATAAGCCAACAAGCATCTTGGTAACGTTATGTCCCAGGCTGATTGTGATTCTCTCTCTAAGAATAGGCGTAGTAACGATTTTAAGGTTCGATTGGTACGCTCTTCTAACCCATTGACTTCAGGGTGGTACGCGGGGTTTCTTGACTTTTTAATTCCAAATTCTGACCACGATATATTCGAAGTTGGTTCTTTGATCAGAATGCAATTGCTCTGGTGCGCCTAAACGGGCAATCCAACAATCAAATATAGCTTTGGCTACTGTAGGGAAATCAATTCGCTGAAGTGGTACAGCTTCACGCCATTTCGTAAAATAATCAACCATGACCAAGATATACTTGTTTCCACGTGTGGTCTCGCGTAAAGGTCCGATGATTTCGACGCCAATTATTTCGTTAGGATATCCAGTCTTCATATTAGTAAGTGGCGCCCTGGGTCTCGTCTGTGGGTTCTTTACCTTGCCACATGTTGCAAACCCCTGGACAAAGTCTGGGATGTCACGCCGTTGGCGAGGCCACCACTAACGTTGGGTAACTGCTTGCAACATCTTATTAATTCCAGCCTGTCCCAAATCATAATGTGTAGTCTCCAGAATTGCTGTTACAAACGACTGAGGGACTACAACTCTTCTCAAGTAGTTGTGCCGGGTCGGACAGACAGGATACCATTCACGAGCACTAACCAATCCCATAAGGCCCACAAACATCTGATTTCCCAACTCTTCCCTTTCACATCAGCTTCAACTGGCCTACCAGTCTGATTCGACAGGGCATGATATAGGAGTGCAGTCTCGTCGTCAGTAGCTTGGATATGTGCCCGCTGTTCTCTGCTTAGACCTGCCAACGAAATAGCACAAATATCAATACTCTCGCAAGATGGGCAGCATCCGTCCGGTCTGAAAGAGCGCCTGGTTAGCGCGTCAGCATTGGCATTCTGCTTGCCAGGATGGTGTACACATTCAAAGTCATACTCCTGAAGGTATTCCTGCCATCTTGCTGTCTGTCCTTCAGGGTCCTTGAAGTTTTGCAACCACTGAAGAGCTTTGTGATCTGTTCGCAAAACAAACGGTTTACCAAGTAGATAGGGTCGATACTTACGAACGGCGGCAACAGCGGTCAACATTTCTTTACGGGTGATGGAGTAGTTCTTTTCTGCACGGCTCAACGTGCGGCTGCCATATTCGATAATATGTTCCTTGCCACCCCAACTGACCTGGGATAACACGGCTCCGATGGATGTGTGGCTAGCGTCCGTGTCCAAGATGTATTTACCAGCCGTTGGTGATGTATCCGGGAATGCTAAATTGGGCGCCGAGCATAATGAATCTTTCAGCTGCTGGAAAGCACGGTCACAATCCTCTGTCTATACGAAGGGAATATGTTTTCTAGTCACACTCGTTAGAGGGCTAGCGATCCCTGAGTAATTTCTCACGAACCGGCAGTAATAAGAGACCAACTCCAGAAAACTCTGTAACTCATTCGCGGATTTAGGTACGGGCCACTCTTTGACTGCTGCAACTTTTTCGGGATCGCTATGAACGCCCTGTGTACTGACAACATGCCCCAAGAAGGTGACTTCCGTTCGGAATAAATGGTATATAGTGGGTTGAACCTTGAGTCCCACCTCCTTCAAACGTTCCAAGACAATCCGCAGTCTCTTGAGGTGTTCTTCGATGGTGTGACTGAACACGATGATGTCGTCTAAATATACGAGGCACACCTGTGGGACTAATCCTTTAAGTACCGTGTGTATCAGTCGTTGAAACGTTGCTGGTGCATTACTTAACCCGGGAGTCATGGTCTGGAATTCACACAGACCGGTGGGTATAGTAAAAGCAGTTTTGTGCCGATCACGAGGTTAGACTTCCACCTACCAATATCCAGACGCTAAATCAAGGGTGGAAAACTAGACGGCACCTGATAATGCCTCTAACGTCTCATCTATTCTAGGCAATGGGTAAGCATCTTTCCGAGTCACTGCGTTTAATTTTCGGTAATCAACGCACAAGCTCAATGAGCCATTTTTCTTCTTAACTAATACTAAAGGCGAAGCCCACGGTGAGTTTGATGGCGCAATTATCTTTTTCTGCAACTGGGAGTGGAACTTGGCTGGGACTCGACAAGGTGTTTGCCGTATTGGAGCACAACTACCAGTTTCAATAGTTTGTTGGATAGCTGTGGTTCTCCCCAGGTCAGCTGGGAACCACGATGTGGCCTCCGGAATCTCTGAAATTATCCGACGTACGGAATCTTTGTGCTCTCGCGTAACCTCATTCCCAACCCTCCCTCTGGCTTAGCGAGGTAAAGGAGTGAGTCGGCCGGGGATCGAACCCCAGACCATGTGCATGGTGGTCGAGCGTCCTAACCGCTATGCCACCGACGCTCCGCTGTAAATAGGTATCACTAATGTCTGATCCAAACAGTAATGTAGAGCCTAGAAGGGTGATCGTTTGGGATTCAATATTAATTGAAGCGCTGCAACTGCGTAAGAGGTCACAACCTAGTATCAAACCCCATGACAATCCATAGACTACTAAACACGGGTACCATATACGATCATGTTTCCCTTCCCACAATACTAACAGCTCGCCAGCCACTTTCATGCATGACCCATTGGCCGTTTGGGTGGGGGTGGAAGTTTTGGCTATAGCATTGCAATGTTTGCTGGACAGCAATGTGCGAGCCGCAAATGTGTCTACCAAGCCAACGAGAGTTCTGTCATGAAACTTAACTAAAAGAGTGGGCAATTGCTTGGTTACATGTGGCTCGTCTGATACTTGCATAACATTAGGTAAAAAAGAGGCAGACTCACCAATCTCTTATGGGAAGTGGGAGCTCATCCCGCCCGCCCTTGGACGTGGTTGGTTTGGAATTTGTCTTGCTTTCGGAGGAAATCGGGACCTCCATTCAAAAGGTGGTTTCGCACGATGGTAACAAGGTGTCATCGATTCTTGTGATTGTGACGGAGTATAGGGCCCTTCTGTTGATCGCCAGTTCTCACGAAGACTAATTGGAGCCTCTTTCTCTTTGGAAAATTGTAGGGTCTCCACGAGCGATGAAGAGTTAATTTCGATGACCCTATCTCTGATTTGTCGTTCAATAAGCCTTATGAATCACGTCACATAAACCGTTAATGCACAGCTCTCGCTACGCTGGACCTCACGCTGTTCCTCGAAGACTATCATAAATGCTTAGTATTAACGGACGCAGAAACCAGAACACAGATTGGCGACTAGAGAATTCTTTATTCTAACACCAACATATAACAAACGATAATTCTATTGCACAAAGATCAAAGAACAAATATTACAACAATAAATCACGATTTCAGGATTTCATTATGAGCTGACATTTGTTAGAGAACCATTGGAAAACCTGGGAGTACTGGACAGCTGTTTCGTCCTAGTTTGGGACTCTTCAGCAGTATGCACCCACCGGGATTCGAACCCAGGACGTACCGGTTACAAGGCGAGCTTGTATACCATCAAGCCACTTGGACCCGATCCAATTGTCCTTGAATTCTAACTTCTGCCAATTCACGACATATCGCGACCGCTAGCCAATGTCTTCGGCGAGTATTTGTCCTCACACCCGACCAGCTGCACCCTACTGGTCACGACTTCCCACTGGAACCCAGGTAACTACCTACCTGAATAGGGCCAGTCGCCAGTGAGCATCTCATTGGTATTCAAGTGTTGGTTTGTAGGGATTTGATTGGTTTCAGGATTTCATCATGAGCTGACATTAGTTAGAGAACCCAGGTTTTCCAATGGTTATCTAACTAATGTCAGCTCATGATGAAATCCTGAAACCAATCAAATCCCTACAAACCAACACTTGAATAAATCACGATATTACTTCTGACAGTTTTTTCTGGCTTCTTTCTGAACAGCGACCGATGAGACAATGATTGGCAGATTGATCACCCGCGAAAATTATGGGGAAGTTGGTTTTGAGCAAACAACCATGAATTGATCGTTCAATCTTCAACTACATTGACACTCCCCAGCAAAATACGGATCCATCCCTTTTTTCCATCATGACAAATACACGTTGACTTGGATACCAGTGAGAGAACCTGGGCCACACGGAAAAAGCTGAAATGGAAAACAAACAGCAATGCATACACACCGGAAGCATACCCACAACACAATCACACTCATCGACGACGACCTACGCCTTCCAGTTAAAGGCATCCTCTTGACACATCCTCTTGCAACACAACCGCCACTTGCTAGAATGAGTCTTGCAGATAAAAGTGCCAAATACGTTCGCTGCACATTTCTCGACTACACTTCTGCTTTCGACTCTGTACCTAGATGTGTCTTGCTCAATAAGCTCTATATGCCACAAACTGAATCCCGTCTGTCTGTTTTCGACATAGAACTTTGCACATATGTGAGGCAGTTCGAGTCGCCACCCTCCATGTAACGCACAAAGCAAGAGAAGAAAGTACAAGAAATGCATAATAAAGGCAGTAAGCAGAGGTGTGAGACAAAGGAATAGTAGTAACAAAGAACAATATAGTTTCATTGGAAATCATAAGTCACAAGGAGTGGATGCATCTGCGCCAGCCATTCACAACGATTTTGAGCCATGTCACCAATTGTTTCCAACCACTGGTTTTACCGTCCCGAGGACCCCAGCCTGGAAGTCTACACCTCCCTACGTGGCTTAGACTAACTGTTGTAGATTTCATTCACTGGTGCTATGTTTTGGTTTGACCACCGCTAGCTCTTTTCCATCCTGACATTATGTCAGCTAACATAGCCCACTGTTGAGGGAGGAGATGACTAGGCATACGTAACACATGTCCTAACCATCTCAGCCGATGTAGCTTTACAGTCTCGTCGATTGATTTCCCCTCCTTACCTATCACTCGACGCCTAACCTCAGTATTGCTCACCTTATTTTACCACTTCACACGGGAAATAGAACACAGGCACCTATGATCAAAGATAGCTAATCTTTTCATGTCTTCCACTCTCAATGGCCAGGTCTCACAGCTGGTCATAAAGGAGGACGGAGCGGACCGATGAGCAGTACACCCGCCCTTTGGTCGACAGTCGGCCGGATATCACGTCTACGCCAGAGACGGCGTAAACTGGCATATTCGAAACTAGCCCTCTGTATCCGTATTGGGATTTCGTCAGAGATCAACCCGTTGGCGCTGGCTGATGGTACTTCCCAAATAAGTGAAGCGGTTAACGTGCTCTACCACTTCACTCTCTATTTCTAATCTAGGAGTCAGTGTAGTCCATTCCAGTCCAGTAACATCATCTTACACTTGACAGAGGGAGCGAATAGCCTGCCGAACATTCGTAAATTGCAGCTCAAGGTGTTGAGAAGACTCTGATGGATTTTGTCAGTGTCCTCACCTAGAAGGACTATTTCATCTGCATATTCTAGGTCAACGAGATTATTCCCTAGTGGTGGCAAGTCAATTCCTGCCTGAGTCGCTGAAGTCACTTAGGGTTAAGTCCATTAGTACGTCTATGATGAAATTGAATAGAAATGGGGATAATGGGCATCCTTGACGGACACCACTAGTCGTCACCAGTTCAGATGACAACTCGCCGTAAGCCCTCACCTGGTTGATGGCATGAGTCCGAGTAGAGTGAGTGACTTGATCAGTGCAATGTATTTTCTCGACATTCCCTTTATGACCAAGCATCGCCAGAGGGCCTTTCGATCGACAGAATGGAATCCCCCCTTTAGGCCAAGAGATATAACGATTGTTGGACGTCGGTGGGAATGCCTATGTTCTAGAATCTGTCGGAGGGTGAAGATATGATCAATACACCCTCTTCGTAGTCTAAAGCCAGCCTGGTTCTCTCGTGTTTGTGCCTCCCTAGCACCACTTAGTCTACGCATGATTATTGAGCCTAGAACTTTAGATACTATGTTAGTCAAGCTAATCCCTCTGTGATTATCACAGGAAGACTTGTCTCCCTTCTTTTATATGGGGATAATCAGTGACTTACACCAACTTACACCCGATGGGACTTCCTCTGATTCCCAGACGCTGCCTAGAACCTCAGTTAATGCAGACAGTAAACTGTCTCCACCATACTTAAATACCTCTGGAGTCATTCCATCAGGTCCCGCTGCTTTGCCTAGTTTTAGATTGGTGACAGCCTTAGTAACCTCAGTTAAGTAGGGGGACCTCTGTCTATATCCCATTCAGGGAGGTGTTGGATGTTCGACAGGTTGAGCGTGCCTGTGGGTCAATTAAACTGCTCCTCATAGTGCTCTTCTCATTCCTCTCTCCTGGGAGCTCCGATATTGTTTCACTTATCATTTGCCTATTACCACGTGTTTCCCTGATAAGCCTGAATATTTGTCTGGTATTGCCAATCGCCGATGCATTTTCTATCTCTTTCGCTTTTGTCACCCACCACTGTTCACGGTTGTTACGAAGGCTTTTTGTTAGTTTTCGTTTGAGTTGCTTTCGCTCCTCATCACAATCGGAGCTGAACGGAATCAGCCTTCCTGCGTCAATCAGTTCGGATGAGGCGGTAGAGATCCAATGGCTCTTACTAACTTTTGGTTTTAGCTTATTAACAGCTTTCACAGCTGTGTCCACAGCTAACTGTATGTTGTGCCAGGACACCTCAGTTAGAGTCCTGCTGTCGACCTCAGACACTCGTTTCGCTATTTCTTCCTTAAATAGAGACTCAATGTCTCGATGTATCTGGGGACGTAACTGTTTCGCTGCCGTCATTTTCTTATGTCCGTTTAGTTATAAGCATAAACGTGTGCGAACCAGAGCGTGATCACAGTCTACGCACGTGTTCCAAAAGTAGCGACAGTCTTTTACTGACCCTCGCCAACGATACCCTATGTCTACTTGGTCTATCTGAGTCTAGCGTTGATTTGGTGATGGAAGTCGCCAGATTACACAATCTCTGTCTTTGTGCCTAAAGTTAGTGCTGACTAGGAACAGATGATTGTCTGAGCAAAATTGTAGAAGACGATCACCGTTGTTGGTTCGTCGGCAAAGAACTCCATACGTACCACCTACATACCTCTCAGTCTGACACAACTTCCCAACTTGGGCATTGAAGTCGCCTGCTAAAACAACTGTCTGAATGTTTTGATTTTCAAAATTTTTAAAACAATTAGTTCCCTTTATGAATTTAGATAAAGCAAATACATTACACGAGTCAGACAAATTACGTTTTCTTACTGTTTTGATTTTCGCAGCAAATTATACAGTTTCAGGTAGAGATCATCGTTTAGTTCATCCAAACTGCAGTCTTTTAGGGCGTAAGCGGAGACTACTAAAAGGCAACAACGGGTAGCACCGTCTTTTCTTCTTTTAACGGACCCATTCAGACGGACCGCACACATACGACTATCTACTGGAATTCAGTCAAGAAGTGATTTCTCCGCCCTAACACTCAGCGCTATCCCTGTACCTGCGAGTCTTCGCGAACTGGCTGAGGGGTCTCCTGCCACCCTTAAAGTGAATTTCGCAGATTCACCTTGTTGACCGGTTAAGGTTAAATGAATGACCACACTCGGGTCTTGTATGCGTGTCTCCGAAACACAACATATATCCATGGCTTGAGTTGCCGGAGTTCTTGCTAGTGATGCCTTTTGTTCGATTTGCAGAGGGTCCTGACGTTAAATGCTCCTATATGAAGTTGGCGACGTGACTTTGAAAGGCTATCTGGGGTGATTCTTAGGCTCTCACCGTTGTTCGTGGTCACAGAGTGAAGCGAAGATGACTCATTAGTCTGCAGAGTAGTACTAACTGTAGTAGAGAAGCAAGATGAGGGAGGTGATGTGAGTAAAGTAGAATGATGCTCAGGATGGCTTCGTGTGCTTTTGGAGGTGTGTGGGTAGTTGTTGCTTCCCGGCTACCCACATCGTGGAAGTTGACTGATTCTTCCGGTACCTGAAACACAAAGAGTGTTGCACGACCGCAGAGCCCATGGGTCAACTGCTTGAGGCCGGCCGGTCACACACGGCCTGTATGAACTGGTTTCTGGGATTGGTCCCGTATTAGTAAACTTACCGCCGGTTACGGATCACCGTAGGGTAAGTCGGGATGTACAATTTTTTGGCCCACCTTTTCTAACCTCCTCTATCCGGAGTGGAGAGACAGCATAGCTGGTGATCTGAGGGAAACACCTCACTGTTGTTACACCCCTGTTACCCAGCAGTACTACTTCACCCTCAGCAGACTGTAAGAAAGATTCTTACACAATGCTGGCAACTGCTTTTAGTCTAGTCGCTATCCTAACAACCTTCCTGGCATGATAGGACATGCAGGAACATTTGTTCCAGCCAGTGCAGCTTGTTGGGTCACCGAGATATGCAAGCCCGACCACCACGTCAAGGTAGCAGTTATCGGTCGGGAAACTGAGTCCTGGGTCACTAACTGGTTGCACTCCTACTTTTCAAACAGAATGCAGTATACCATATACAAAGGCGAATCCTCCTCTGCTGTGCGCACTGAAGCTGGTGTCCTCCAAGGTGCTGTACTCTCCCCACTTCTCTTTTCTTTCTTTCTACATGACCTACCATCTTCAAATGACATTAATTTTGTCAAATATGCTGACGACCTGAACGTCTGTCAAATGTCAAAGTGACTGCTCTAAACTAAGTGGCTTTTTATCAGAAATCAGCCAGTGGTCTAAGGAAAACGGTCTCACCTTAAACCCCTCCAAATGCCAAACAGTCAATTTCACCTTAAGGCATAAATCTGACCTAGACAAACTGGTTAGCACTCACGAGGTGTGCAACATAGATGGCACTGAAATAGAAACCAAGTCGGAAATTAAGTACCTAGGCGTCAATCTATCTGCTGATTTTTCCTGGTCGTCTCATATCTTAATGATTTCTAAGAAAATATTCTGTCTTACCTTCTACATAAAAGTTAAGACATTCCGGTATAGCCCAACCCTTACTGCTACGATTCGTTAACTCTCGCATTCTGCCTATTAATCTCTATTGTTCCCCCTTAGATTTTTCCTGGGCTACTGAAGAAAGACTATACCTTATTACGCAGGATCTTAAAGGTTTTTAGCAGGGTAAGCAGCGTGCCACTTAACCAGCTCGTTAATATTCTGGTTGACAGGCAATTGGACTCATGTGAAAAATGGGCTAAATCCATTCTATTTACGTAACTCACACCACCCTCTTCATTCACAACTCTCCCCTTGTATCTCATCAGGCAGACAGACCAGAAGCCTATATAGAAAACTATGTGCTCTCACTAGTAAGTACAAAAACTCAACCATACCCTACTTAGCTAGTGTTCTGTGCGATAAAGAAAGCATTAGGCGCGTGATACCTACAACTTATTAAATAGTCAGTAGAACAACTGGATCTCGTCTTTCCAACTCATATCATTTATAGGTACAATGTTTTCTTTCTTTCCTTTTCTCTCTCTCATTTCTTTTTTCTGTTATGTGCTGCTTTGTTTCTTTCTTCCGCTTACGCCAGTAAATATGCTAGCATCTACATTTCTGACACCTTCAAACACTCTGTTTCAATTTTGGCTTTGCTACCGACACGCCAATGTGTTGTTGTCATAATGAACTGAGATTTCCTTAATCTATGTAGAATTTTATTTATTGATACTGTACTAAATGGATGCAATACTGTAGTAAAATGCTGAGAATTCCATTCTGTATCACAAGTACTGTTTTGGAATAAATCAAACTATTATTATTATTATTTCCGGACCTCATGCGTATGTGATGACCAACCTACAACTTAGCTCGTTTATCCATTGAGAACTCCATTGTGACAGCTAAAAAGATGTATGGTGATCTGTGGTGGCGATGTATGCCTACTACGACAAGAAACATTTTAAACTTTGACTATCAGGACAACATTTCCATAGTGCAGCGATACAGGCCAATAAATTCTCGCTTAATCTGCAAACTGAATCCACTTAAATATTATATTGTTGATTTTAGTTTCAAATGAGAACAAGACTTGTGTGAACTGATTTAGTCGCATGATTCCTGTATTATTGACGGCAGTGATAGAGAGTCAATCGAATATCTCTTATCTCGGCATCAGTTTCTCTTGGAATATCTATCTATCAGTCGTCTCATATCCTGTTGGTATCTATGACAAATTTTCATTCCACTTACTATATAAAGAAGTTGAGACTTCCTGCTGGCATAAGTCAACCTCTTCTCTTACAATTCATGTATTTTACCCATTCCCCATTTACTGCTCGACCTTATTCTCCCCTGTATTAATATTATTTCCTTTAATTCCGAGAGGAACATAGGGCTTCAGCTGCACGTCTCTATTGCGTTCGGTCCTCTGCCAATGTTTTCACCCCGCTCCAAATCTGCCCACACACTCTCATCCCCTCTTCACATGACCTCCTCTAAGTCACCCTTGCACTGGCGACCAACTCGCCGCTTCCCTTTCGGGTTCCACTCGAGAAATGGCTTGTCTACTGATGTCACTTGAAGGGTTCCTCAGAGTATGGCCTCCAATCCACCTATCTCCATTTCTTCCTGCCTATTTGTTGCACGATCGGTTCCTGGTTGGTTCGCTCATTGTCAGAGGTCCCTGTTGCTGATCTCTTCTGGCCGGCCATCTGATCTTGAGTATTGAGCGAAGACAGCTGTTAATGAAGGTCTGAAGTTTGTTTGAGGTGCTCTTTATGGCGCGCAGTGCACGTCTCTGATCCGTATAATAGCACTGACTTCACATTGGAGTTGAAAATCCGGATCTTATTTTTAATGCTGAGTGGTGTTTACCTCCACACAGACTTGAGAGTAATGAAAGCTCGTCTTGCTTTCCCGATCCTTGCTTTGATATCCTCGTCAGTTCTGTTCGCCTGTAGTTGAAGCGATGCTTCCCAGGTAGATAAAAGAGGTTGTTTCTTTCAGGTTCCTCCCATTTACGCTGGCTGATTGTTGTCTGTTGTTGCTGTTGGCCAGGAATGTTCATCACCTCTGTTTTATCTATGTTCACTTGAAGTCCTGTGTTTGATGCTTCTTCTGCCGACTTGTTGCTTTTCACTTGCTTATCTTCCAGTTTGTGGGAAATCAGACATATATCATCAGCGAAGTCCAGATCCTCCAAGTTTTCTGTGTGAGTCCATTTTATGCCTGTTTCTTCATTGCCCGTTGTCTGTCTCATTATCCAATCTACTGCAGTCAGGAAGATCATTGGCGATAGTGGGTAGCCTAGCATCACTCCCGTCCTCACTTCGAAGGTTTCCGTAAGTTTTCTGTTGTGGATTACTTGGCATGCAGCATTGTCGTATAACTGTTGGATGAGATGTGTAATTGTCGATGGGACCCCATATTAGCGAAGTAGTTTCCAAATGACCTCTCGATCGACGCTGTCGAAGGCTTTTTCAAAGTCGATGAAGTTGAGATAGAGAGGTGACTGCCATTCCAAGCTTTGTTCAACGATGATCCGTAGTGCGTACTTCTAAAAAAAGACTATATCATATTAAGTAGAACACTGAAGGCTGTAAGTAGGGTTAGGAGTGTATGTGCTTTTGACATTATTGTCAATAGTCACTTCAATTCTTGCAAGCAGTTGGTTAAAGTTATCTTATCTGATAGTGCCATTTTTACCTTGTATATCTTCGGGTTAAACCACTAAAACAAAAAACACTTCATGAGAATTCACGCTCGTACAGCTGCTAAATATAAAAATTCTAACATACCATATTTAGCACGGGTTTTGTGTAAAGAGTCAAGTATCAGAAAAGAACTTATAAACTTACAGGCAAAGATTATTTTTACATGTTTTATTTATGATACTAACTAATTATACTTCATTATGTTTCCGCCACAATTCTTTTTATAGTGTATTCATTTTTATTATTATTATTACTATTTTAAATTTTATGTATTTACATTCATTTGTAAAAAGAGCTAAATTGTTGCAATGTGCATAAAAACGCTGAAAATTCCATTTTGAATGATTTTTATTGTTTGAAATAAAGAGATTATTATTATTATTAAATTCCGGCATTCACAAATATTATGTGCGCTAGTGAACTGCAAGAATCGTTGGCAAAATTGATGAACGGTCTAGAGTTATCAGTCCACCAGAGCAATTATATGAAAGCCTAATGAAGCTTAACGATAATACAAAACGTCTTTGTCACAAAATTACAAGGCACTGCAAATTCCACATACTAACACAAAATATGCAATATATTAGAAATATTCAAAAGATGTATAATGATCACTGAAATTCACTTGTTCACAATCAAAAAGTTTAAAAAATGTATGTATATTTTTAACTCAGACTAGGTGATATTAAAGTATATGATAATCAAATCAATGATAAGGAAAATAGATTAAAATTGCTCAGGATTGTTATAATTATGCGTCATCGCTTTACTGAATTACAATATTTGGCATCCATTACTTTCTGACTTCTTCAGAGACCAACGTAACCAATTTAAACCGCTTTCAGTGTACGGGTAATAACGGATCCTGAGAGAAGAGGAAATAAACTTATTTATAGAAGTAGCAACTGGATAGCATAGTATAATCAGTCTTCACGCAATAAATAAAAGTGTAGCTGACAACCTGAGATATGAAAAGTATCACTCAGGAAGCAACTGATTCCTACAAATAGAATAGACAATTTAGGTGTCTCAATCTTATTGTCGAATACTCGAATACTGATCATTAGGAACAAATAGTTTAAATGAGACAATTGATTTGCAGGTCACGGAAAGAAACTTGTTTCTGTCAGCAGCTATCTTTATCAGTCGAAAGGGTAGGAGCTTCAAATATTTTCACTGATATTTGCGAAGAAATGTTGAAGTTAAACGAATTCGCAAACATCAAACCCTTCAGTATCAACCATCTGAGCACAGGTCAACAACTTTAAGACAGATTTCCTAGAGTATCCATAAAAGTGACTTTTTTTTCAATCCTTTCAATGATGGTTGGTGTTTCGGAATGTAGAAGGTGGATAAGACGACTGGGGTTCACGTGAAAACCACCAACATTTCCACTTCACATACTTCACTAGCCAGCAACTAACTAAGTCCGGATAACGTTGTGTCAGTTGCAAAGATGCATTCATTGTTTGTAATCTTCCACATTTATTAAACCACTGTTTTTCAATGTTATTATTCTTTCTTCTGCAATCTTGTGCTCATTGCAATTTTTATTCAATTTCTTCCTCCTCCACTTTTTTATGATACATGGAGCGTGTGGCAACTTGAACTGCTGCACTCCTGTGCAAAGTTCTACTTCAAAACTCACTCAGTCATCTAAAATCAACTAATCCCAGAAAAAGAGTGAGAATCTAGGCGTAGCTACTTCAGCTTCAAATCACAGAGGAAAAAAGTTTTCTTCTTCTGTAATCCGAGATACTCTTAAGCGTGAGGATGGATGACACCAGTTTGGGGAAGTCTTCAGGAATACAATCGGCCGATGTGTCTTGTTTCGATGAAATCAAAATAGTAAGCATAGGGATATGGTATATCCATAGCATGTTTGAAGCCGGCTACCAAGACTGTTCATACTGCAAGAGAAGTGAGAAGATGTGGTACAGAAGTGTTCGGAAACGTTTGAAAGCCAATGGCGTGGACCTTCCAGATTGTTAACTGTAAAGACAATAATCCTTCTACCAGTAATCCAAACGTCATCCACAAGTACACTAAACATGTAACTAACATGGTGTTTTATCAACACCATCCATAGCTTTCTCATGCAGTTGGAACCAATCTCCTTCAGCATCAGTGATAGCAAAACTGAACACACAGGAAGGAAAATTACAATTGAATACCTTATAGATCAAGTTGAAAGTCTACTAGGAAGCTGGTGATAGACCACAATTTAAGTTCAACACCCATAAACTGAAGGACGAAACCACAAAAGACATCTTCAGTACAGTCATAAGTAGATAGACGGAGGCATCAAGCAGCATCACTGAGGATCCTGACTGGAAGAACGTTGGAAGTCTGTGAAGAAGAGATGTATTGAAACCTTGGAGAGAAGAGGCAAGAGAGGTAATTTCTCTCTATGGACACGCGGAAGCCAACAGAGGAGAGAGGATGATAAAACAGAAGATAAACCAGAGCAAAGACAAAAACCGAAAGGATGGATGACGTTTAATCTATACCTCATTGAATAAAGTAGTGATGTGTGCTAGGAAAAACATGACAGTCTTACGATACCCCAGCAACTGAAGCAGTCTGAAAGTAAAAACAGGCCACAGAAAATTATGCCACATAACCAGGTCGCTATCCGAAGGGAGATCAGAAGAGATGAAATGAATGAATAAAAGATATCGAAGAGAAACAAAGGAAATTCTGGGCTGATCACTTCAAAGAAGTATTGACATAGCCAACACCATCATTTCTTTTAGAAATACGACCAATAACCTCGGAAGTCCTGATGAATGTCAATCATTTAACAACGTAAAGCTCAGAGAAGCATTTGAAGTGGAGATAAGGGTAGGATAAGGCTGCGCACTATCACCGATGATATTTCGGACTGTCATGGACTGAATCATGAAGCAGAATATGGAGAGAGAGGCGGCCAACAAAAAAATGAACGGGATTTCAGAAACATGGAGTTTCACAAGCTTAAACTGACAAGTTGGGAGAAACGTCAGCAAATAGAAAGAGGTGAAGAAGATGCCTGGCTGAAATTAAACACCACCTATGGGAGATATGTGAAGGAAGTAGTAGTCTCTATTTACCATGTGTGCATCAGGGGTTCATTACCCTGCAACAGTGAGGAGATTTACAGAACACAACACAGAAACAAAGATCCGAGTTCGCAACACTAATGTCAAGTTAGTGCTTCTATACAGTTTAGAGACTTGGCAGGCGCATTTCCAGTAGCCTGATACGTACTTTCATTAACACTTGCTCACGGCTTCATACAGACCAGATAGGCGTTCGAATGTGATAACTAACAAGGAATTCTGGCAGGCGGTAAACTAGCCAACAACATATTCCCAAAGCAACAAATATGTAGGAGGGAATGAGTATGAACTGAATATACGCTGTTGAGACATTCAATTGACATCACACACCAAACCTTTGATTGGGATCCAAATGGGAAGCGAGGAGTTTTGGTGTCTTAGAGTAACATGGAGATCATATGAGGAAGAAATGAGAGCTTTGAGTTTTGATAACTAGGTGTTGATTTTGAGTTGAAATCGGAGGTACATCACCCTACGGGATGCAGTTACACATCCAGACTACTAGTTCCACATTGGAAGCTTGCGTAATAAACTCGACCACCAGTTGCAAACAGGTAAGTAGTGCAGATGTCAAGTTTGTGGGGAAGCAATTAGATTTGGATTTTCTTGGATACGAACCGAAATCAACTGCGAGATTATTGAAAACCAAGATTCACAGGACAGCCATTTCACTCTGCTTTGGGGCTTTGCATCAGAAAACACCTAATGATCCGGTAATCTTTCGAGGCATAACTCATCAAGTTATGAGGCGAACGCATCACCAATCAGTCGCTCAATCACAGTTTAGCGGCTCATCGTTTCATACTTGTGACAACTCGCTACACAATGGAGTCCATATCCAATGCTGTCAGTATCTGTTCTTACACTCGACCATGTGACTTTATCGGTTATGACTCCTCATCGGAACTGTGCCACAAATGTGATGAGTTGAAATTAAAATTGCCAAATTTTTGAGCGTTCTACTAATTTCACAATTGGTTTAATTACGAAGTGACGATGGCCAGAAAATTCAAGGAAAACCAGGATGGTCTTTAACTAGATGTCAGTGATAATATCACCCTGCCGATATCTGTTACGTTGGAGTGGCGGTTGGACTGGCATACCGCAATGATCCGACGACCCATATTGTCTGGGATGAATGTTCTTTAGGTCCTTTTGTACGACAGAAAAGTTTTTGTGCAGTGATTAGACAAAAAGCAGTTATAATCACAGTGTAAGTCGCTCATATTATATTCATTGATTACTAGTCTATTGAAAAGCGGACATTTTCATCTTATAGCCATATAGGATCAGTTTGATTAACATATATTGAGATTCTCGGTCTCATAGACTATCTTTCGTGTTATGTGCTGTAATGTATTGAATAATAGTGAGGTTAGGTGTAGAGTGTTGGGTAAGAAGGAAGGTTGTAAAGCTTCATCCGTTGCCATGGCCAAGACGGGTATTCTGTTTTCAAAACCACCGCCTACTAAGGTGAGCTTTCCTAGCTGATATAGGACCAGGTTAGAAAAAATTACGGATGGCAGTAATCTATGGCATCTTTGGTGTTTGAGCTAATTCAGAGTGGTAGACTGTCTGGGTGGAATTCTTAGGATGCAAAAATATGTTTGGGGACTCTTAATTACATGCACGCAGATTGAACTCAATGATAGCTGTGTATTACATCCAGATTCATCGTATTATCATTAAATTAATCTGCACAATTTTGCTCACTGATCCCGGGTTTTGATTTTACCAATTCCATATCTTTTCCATGCCTACTCCATGTCAGCTTACACAGCTCGTGAGAAAGGCAATAAGCCGGTATATATATATATATATGTAACATGTGTCCTAGCCATGTTAACCGATGCAGCTTCACAAACCTATGGATGCAACCTTCTCTCTCACCCAATACTCTACGCCTAACCTCAATATTATTCACTATATTACAGCACAACACGAGAGATAGTCTTTACAGAACCATGAGACAGAGAATCTCAGATATTATGTTGATCAAACTGATCCTTTATGATTAGAACATGAAAAGTGTCTGCATTTTTTAATAAACTGGTATCGGTGATCTCAGAATTGCATACACTAGCAGACACCTTGTTTAATCTGGTCAATAATTTGGTCATCACCAGCATACTTAAACTCTTTTGGAGTCATATCATCAGATCCCACAGCTATGTCTTGTTTTATTCTGAAGACAACTTTTGCAGATCCAACTATAACAGACATCTGCATACTACACTGTGGTTCACTTACATCTTACATACATCAGGTGAAGTCGACGATTTGTAGTTTGACTATCTTCGAAAAGAACAGTATTTGTCAGAACTGTATAAGAAAATCAGTCAGGCGAGTTAATGAGGGAAACCAGACATAGTCGATCGTGTCAAACCGGAATGAAATATAACACCAAATAGTGCTGATATCAGATGCTTTACAGTAAAATACATCAGAAAAATAACAGCTATTCAAAAAATGCAAGTAGTTGTACTAATCCTTATGACCATTAAAAATTATTTCTAGCAGTAATATAACTTGTGGTCTGATAGATAATTCTTTCGCGTTTGAGAGAACAGGTTAGGCGTTCAGTCCTCAGTAGGAACACCATCACCTTCATAGAAATGCAAGTATATCCAGTTGACTAGTCTCAAATAGGAAGGGATAAGCATCTGGGATGCTGCTACCAGTCACCATCAATCAAAACAACTTCACGTCAACCTTTAAGCGTCATCGAAGCGTCCGTACTAGGAGCGAACATGGCAACAGAGACCGAGCATAACCCCAATCAAAAGGAAATCCAATATTAAATAGATAACTTACTTTCTATTAATGAACTCGATTTCTGACTTAAGGATAACCGGACGACGATGCGAGAATGCTTCAATCGAATAACGACCATGATAACTTCCCATTCCTGAATGACCCACACCACCGAAAGGAATATTCGGTACTGCAATAAAAAAAATTAATAATACATACCAATTAAAATGATGAATGATTGGCAATGACAATTAAGCTTTTATTGACTGAGTCTCAATACAGAACTTTGCACAAAAGTTCGAGTTGCTACACTCCATGTATCACATAAGGGTAGACATCTGAAAGAATTATAATGTGCATAAATGTGCCGGGGTGAAGAGGGGAGGGAACAATAGTAACACTGAAAAACACAGTGGTTTAATGGATATAAGAGATCACAAAGAGTGAATGCATCTTTGGCACTGAGAACGATTTTGAGCCATGTCACTAATATTCTCAAGGCCATTGGTTTCTAGTATCCAACGGATCCCAACCAGGCAGTCTACATATTCCTAAGTGGCCAGCTGAAATCAACAGGCAAAGACTTCATGGACTGATGCCAGGTTTTGGCTTTGCTAATTCTAATTCTTTTCTAACCTAATACTAAGTCAGCTAACATTGCTGGTCGGCATGCACAGCACATGTCGTAGCCATCTCAATCGATGAAGCTCGACAACCTCGTCAACTGACATCCTTTCCCTACCTGCCACTCTATGTATAACCTCAATTTGGCTTACTATATTGTACTACATAACACAGGAGATAGAACGTAAAGATACGTGGTCAAATATAGCCAGCCTTTTAACAGCCACATCTGAGAGCCATAAAAAGGGACAGACCAAACTATCCCGCCGTACACACATACTTTGATCAATAGCTGGATATCACGTCTAATCCAGAGATGACTCAACTTAGCAGAAGTCATATGAGCCTTATGCGTCCTTGCTAAGAGTTCGTTAGCAGGAAGTTATTTACAGCTAATGCAACTTTCCAAATAAGTGAAGTGGTCTACACGCCCAACCAGCTGACTCTGTAACTTTAAACTAGAATTTGATACAGACGAGTCCTCTATATTTGACAGGAGCGAATCGAAGAAGATATAATTTCAAGGTGTTCAGAAGACTCTGCATTTTGTTAGTGTCTTCGGCTACGAGAACAATATCGTCCGCATACTCCAAACTATTACACTACGATATCAGGAATTCATCAGGAATCATTAACTCAATAGAGTAGCCATCGGAATGCCAGGTAAATGAACATCTGTGATAGCAATCATCTTCCCATGGCCCAATGCACTGAAATACCTTTATTACGCACAAATTTAGATATTAATTGAAAGATCATATTTTACAAAACATAGAATAGGATTATGCTTCAAATATAATCAGTCCGTAGATTAATTTTTAGTAGAAGACCATAGATTTGTTCCATTATTCCTATGAAACGGGACCAGGTATGGTTTTCAGAGCTTGTATTAACCAGCAATCTCCCTCAAAAACGTATATCAAGCAAAAACAAGACTAAATTGAAAAAGAATTATGATTGGTCACACCAAAACAAGCGATTACTACTATTAGTCCTTTGACTATTGGTCTAGACTAAATGAGGGTTATTTTGAATAGCCTAGCGAGTACGATGGAAAGGAGAGTGATTGAAGCTTTTGATGAAATGGTTCAAAATCCTTTACAATGTCTCAGATGTATTCATAATTTACATCGTGATTTGAAAATAGGAATACTTCTCCGGATCCCTTGCATCTCATACATGTTTGCCCATTGTAGTATCAATTCTGTAATCATTCTTATCAGCTGTACATGTGTCACTGAGAAATATAGCAACTTCGAAAGATGCGCTGCTGTAAAACGTAGTGAATTATTTCCTACATTTATAGTTTATTACAATGAAAATTCTTTTTGAGAAACTTACTGACTATATGCATAAGACAGTCATTCATCATAATCGCACCACTGGAGGTGGCATGTTTAAAATCATTGAACAATGACTTATTCTGAGTGAAAACGTAAACAGCTAATGCCTTTTCTCTATATATAAATAAAATAAAAAAACAATTAGCAGCTCTATCTATCACAATGACAAAGAGAGTAACTGTAACCTCAAAGTAAACAACAAGAGATAATGTGGAGCAAATTAAAAATAAAAGTTCATATAGCACTCAAAAAACTAATGAATTTTGACAATAATTGGAAATTTATTTCCTATTCCATTGCCTATACGACTACTACTATAATCATTATTATTATTATTTTGTTCTAGCTTTCGCGTCACCTTGGAGAGAATGAAAGACGCACTGAATGCAGAACTCCGCCAACCCAACTAGAACAAGCTGGCTGAATTCAGGAGGGGCAAATCATGTGCCTATCAAATTACCCCTTTACGCATCGTATTCACAGAACAAAGCATAGAATGGTAGTCAAACCTCTCCCTATATCAACTTCATCGACTTCCGAAAGACCTTCGATAGCCAGCGTTAACCGAGAAGTAATTTGTAAACTACTTCAACATTATGGAGTGAAGTACCCCAAATCTTTCACAACCTCATCCAAAAGTTATATGACAATGTCAAGTGACTAGTGATGCACAACAGAAAACTCGGCTAAACCTTTCAAGTAAATACAGAAGTAAGAAAAGGCTGTCAATTATCACGGATGGCATTCTTAATTATGGTGGACCCAAGGGAATAATAATAATAATAATGATATAAGAATATTGGTGTTTTTAAATACTATTGATTTGTTAAGATCAATGTAATTACAGTTCAAGAAATAATAATAAGTACAAAAATGTAATAGCAAATAGAATGTCAAGCAAAATTAAGGAAATTACTACAACAAATTCAGGATCATTACAACCTTTAATGACTAAGGTTTATGAGCAGATATTAAAAAGTTTGTTGTAATGAGAAGGTATGAAGTAGAAACATACACTCAGAGACAGTCACACTTCCAAAATAATGAATGTACAGGTAACACAGATGGTTCAGTTTACTTTTGGTTCCTAGTAAAAGAGCACAACTTGAGACCTTAGTAAACAAAAATAAAATAGCCTTAATAAGTCTGCTTTGCCTTGATAATAGTCACAGCTTAATTACACCTTATTCTTAGGATGATTGTCATTCTTATCTGAATCTATTCAGTTTTGCTTCAAAGCATTTGCCTCAACTACAGCGTACTCATATGAATATCAATCAATGCTAGTCAATCGAAACTTTTAAATATGTCTATCACTTTTCTAACTAGGTGTCTAATCAGATTGTGCTTTAAAAAGTACACCATCTTATGACAATTTATTTGACTATATATTTCCTCGATTTACGCCTCCATGATCTATACGGTGTGTTTTACCGGTAAGAAGCATATTGATATACGTATAAGACTTGGACACTGTGGTAGAGTAAAACTCTAATATGGATAAGATTTTATTCTGATAAATCACACAGTGTTGTATAGCAATATTTACTAATAACGTTTCCAGCACAACTTATTACTGCTCATAATCATATCAAGTCACTCACACAACTTTTTGCTTCATTTATATATATTGTGTATAATGTCTTCTACAAGAATCTGCAGTAATGGAGCAACGGATTTATTGGGAATAATGAAGGAAGGAATAATGAAAGATCCTTCTGAAACAGTATAAACAGTATGACAGGAAGACAAAAGAAGTGAAATACAAAGGACTTGTGTAAATGTAGATTTCTTTGTACGATTTCTGAACTCTGCCATCACACTGTACATCATCTGCCAAATTAACATGTCTGCTATCAAATATTACTGAGTTCTGATGCTAAACATATTCTCTCTCTCTCTCTCTCTCATAAAACCCGAAGCAGTATTTATTACCAAGTATTGGTTTGATCGGTTGGAGGATTTCATCGTGAGCTGATATCGGTTAAAGAACCATTGGAAAACCTGCGAATACTGGACAGCCGTTTCGTCCTAGTTTTGGACTCTTCATCAGTACGCACCAACTAGGGTTCGAACCCAGGACCTTCTGGTTACAATGCGACCGCATAGAGCATTAAGCCACTAAGACCCTATTCAATGGCTAATGAATTCTAACTATTGCCAATTTATCACATAGCGCGACCATTTAGCAATGTCTTTGATGGGCCATTGGACCAAATCCCAGTGGCTTAATTTTTTTTAATATTATTTTTATTATAGCTTGATTCCACACCGTATTTTTGCTACAAGTATGGACTTTTCAGCATGTGATATCGGTAGCCAAAATTTTACAGGCCGACCATAGATATCAGGTGTGCGTTGGCAGGGGATCGAACCCCGGACCATGTGCATGGTCGGCGAGAGTCCTAACCGCTGTGCCACAGACGCGAATCAAAAAGAAAAGAATCGAGGTGAAACAAATTCCGTTTATAACGTATTTGTGTTTCAACTTTTACAAAAATAACTTATCAATAATAAGAAGGCTAATAGAAATAATTATTATGTAATTACCTGGATTTAATGATTTGAATTGCTTCAGAAGGTGACTTTACACTCAAAACAGGCAGTATAGGTCCGAAAATCTAATAGAGACAGCAGGAAGTACGGAAATATATATGAGATTAAAAATCATACCATCAGTGAACAACAATTAGTTAAATCTTATATCTGCAGAAGACAATGATATAGAAACAGGTGCCTCAGTGGGTCGATGGTAGAATACCTGTTAACCACTCACGTGGTCCGTGATTCGATCCCAGGCATACGGACTACTAAACCTCGACTAGACGGTAGTAAATCCGTTAAAGAGGGAAGGTTGCCCATGAGCCTAACAAACCCACCCCTACCGAAACTTCAAAGCGTATGCTTGAAGCTCTCTGTTCCACTAGGAACCCGAAAGAATCAAATGAAATTACAGAACTCAACATTATGGAACCTATCAAGTGTGACATTTTCAAGGCAGTGTTAAATTGGCATACGCGCTAGTCTTCAGTAAGTCAGTAATAAGTTTCTTATAATAAAGGTTTTTTGTATTTCCCAATGAATGAAAAACAAAACGATATTGTTTCTAAAAACAAGTAATACAGGTTAATAAAGCAGGATTTAATGAATTCATCAAATTTCGGTAGAACTCGTCAGCTGAATACTCTACATACACGGATATATATACTTTTGAAATTACATTGGGAGATATAAGATTGATAAATAAACTACGTTGAATTAGTCATAAAGAAAGACACGTGCGAATGTTTCACAGGTCATGTTCAAATAGATAAGGCGAGAGAGAGAGTATGGGAGATCAAAATTAAGATAAATTGCATTACGCTTCAATTACATCACTTAGATAAACAATTAGTCATTAGGGAATATAACGAGAATTGTAAACAGACTAATATCAATAGTAATAGTTATAATAACAATTTTAATAGTGTTGAAATGAGTTAAGATAATCTTACAGGTAAAGCATAGTTTTAAATAAATTAAGAACAAAAATAATGATAATAATAATAACAGTAATAAGAAGAAGAAGAGGTAGAATAGTAGTAATAACAAGTAGAGAATAATAAGTGAAACGTATTACCATGGCAGATTCAGAGTGAGGACCATCTCCTTTTGTATACGGAGAGCTGGTTTGTAAATTCGAATTGCACAAGCCTCTGCAATTGCAAGCATCTTCTTGTTTCTTTGTTTGCTGACAATGGTAAATGACTTGACTGCGTCGATATCGTGTCCGTAATCCACAAGATGTTTTGTTATTGAGGATTTTGGGACTTTGCACTCAGCTGTTTTCAACCATTTTGGCAAATGCTCCATCATGCGAGTAGATAATCACCTTTCCGTACGACCTATGTATTTGCTGCCACAAACACACTCAAATTGATATATGCAGTTTGAAGTGTCGAGGATTGGCGACTGGTCTTTCCCAGATTGTTGAAGCACTCGCTTGGTGGTGTTAGGGATAACAAGTTTTGCAGCATGATAAGTTCTCTTGATGACTTTGTCGAGTCTTCGTTTCACTACTTCCTGTACGTGATCTCCTTTGAATGGCAAACTGATATAGACAGGTTTCTTTGGAACTGTTTGAATTGTTTTGCAAGGGGTAGTTTCTTTAGAGCATTTATTAATGAACTTTTCAGGATATCCATTCTTACATAAAATATCCTTCAGAGATTTTATTTCATGTTCAATAGTACTGTCAGAACAAATTTTTCGTGCTCTATTGAACAGTGTTCTGACTAAGTTCTTTTTGTACTGGATTGGAACAAAGCTCTTGAAATGCATGTACTGTACTGTCCATGAAGACTTTCTAAATATGGATCTTTCGATTGTGCCATCATTCATTTTGGCTAGAAATTTAATAGTATCGTTTTCCTCGTGTTCTATTGTGAAGTTGAGATTTGGATGGCATGAATTGAATTTTATCAAAAAGCTTGTTATCCTACAAGCTGATAAAGGGCAAAGTGTAGTGCTAATGAACAAGATAGGTTATCTCGAAAAAATGCATCAAATTCTCTCTGATGAATCTAAATTCAAATTGGATAACCATGCAAAAGACCAAACGTTATCAACCGAAAGGAAAATTGTGCAGCATCTACGACAACTCTTCAAAAATAAATACATCGACGAAAACACATATAGAAATATCAAACCGATTGGGTCACAAATCCCAAAACTATACGGACGCGTAAAAATACGCAAACCAGGAGCGCCGTTAAGACCCATACTCTCTATGATAAACTCACCATACCACAGATTAGCACAGTGGTTACGTGAACTGTTGCAACCATTGCTGAAACGTTTCGGAACACATATAGTCTCTGATTCATTTCAATTTGTCAATCAAATTAAAGATTTCAATGTATCCGATAAGCATTTGGTCTCTTTCGATGTTACCTCCCTTTTCACAAATGTGCCAGTCGTTGAGACTATCGACTTCATTTGTAAAGAAGCTAAAGATATACCCATTCCAACATCGGAATTGAGGAAATTACTACTTTTATGTACTAAAAATGTCCAATTCCAATTCAACGGGTGTCTGTTCCGTCAAGTTGATGGTGTCGCAATGGGAAGCCCTTTGGGACCACTTTTAGCATTAAACAGCGAAACGTCAGTAAAAACAATATCGTTTTGTTACAAAAACCTTTATAATAATGAATATCATATACACAATGCCCAAACTTTTTCAAACTGTTAAAAACGAACTTGGTTTGGAGATATATAACAGTAATATGTTTCTTACGTGGTAGTCTTTGTAATAGCATTCTATGTGTACTTGAATCAAAATAAACTTCATGTTCAGTATGAACTTTTGGACTGAAAATGGCAAGCATTTCGTCTACTCGCTCTTAATTCGTCCTTTAACTTAGCTACAGTATAGTTTAGAGGGAAACTCAGCAATCGCAATGCGTGCACTAGCCCACAATCACACAACAGAATGGAAGAGACCTTCAGTTTTAAAAAGGAATGTTAGTAGGTGGAAAGATAGATTGGCAGCCAAATCTTTTTTCATGGAATTCACGGCTAACATCTGCAGTAGGCATGATACAACGCCAATACCAAAGATATGGAAAATATTACAGGCAATAAAATCAGTGGAAAAAATACCATTGGTATAATACAAACAAAGTTTCAAGGATATATGGCAGCTTTGATATGATTATACGCAATAAGTTGAGATAGAAATGTCATCAGTAAAAAAAAATAATACTATATCACTGATTTTACTAAGTAAAATTATTCTATCATGGAATTATCCTCTACCATAGTGCCCAAATTCTATTCTTACATTACGTAGCTTTCAAATGCCTGGTAATTGTGTTGCATTTTCGGATTTAAGAAGTTATTCTATGTTATCGTAAAATCAAAGTGTGCGCTGAAGATGTTGCCTAGTAGGGCGATGGAAGCTTCGTAAATTAACTATCCAGCTCAGAGAACACAACACCACATCAAAATCATCCACCTGAGCTACAAATCTTCTCTATCATATCGGAAACATTTTTAAAGGACTAGTTCACCAGTGATATTCCTAATTGTGATGGACTGGATTATGCGGAAGACTGTGGGATGGGAGTGAGAAGACAGGAAGGAATACGCTGGACCACTGATAAGAAGACTACAGAACATCTGGATTTCGCAGATGATTTATGTCTAATGTCACACAAACTCAACAGCTCACAGGTGAAAAGCAACAAACTGGCTGAAGAGGCTGGCTCGCAGCGAAGATAGGACGACTCCAGGTAAATACAAAGAAGACATAGGTGATGAAGATAACCAACAAACCAACCAACCGACGGAAGCAGAAACAACAACAACAACCAGCACCAATCACCACCAACGGGAGAGATTTAACAGTCATAAGTTCCTTCACTTAATTAGGAAGCATCCAGTCAACTACAGGAAGGACGGATAGAAGACGTGAAAGTCAGTCAGAATCGGAAAGGCACGATACACCTTCATTAATCTGAAACCAGTTTGGAAATCTTCTTCACTAACAACTCAGCAAAAACAACAAGATTCGGATTTTCAAAACAAATGTAAATTCAGCCATTTCTTCTATATGGGTCAGAAACTTGTACCGGTCATTACGAAAAGCGTTTCCAACAGCCAGATGTAGACTTTTATCAACAGCTGTCTACCTTCGCTGGCTCTATACTGAAAATCAAATGGCCGGCCAGAAACAATTAGCAACAAGATACTCTGACAGGCGACAAACCAACCAACAGCCGATCGTTTACCTGATTTGTAGGAGAAAGTGGAGATGGATTGGGGTGCATGGCAGTGAGGAGGCCGTCGAATGACATGGAGCACAGTGCAGTGCATCACTCGAGTGGAACCAGAATGGGAAACGATGAGTGCGTCGTCACATCGAGGGTGACATGGGTGAGATGAAAGATTATGGACAATCGTGGGCACGACCAGCTGAAAAGGATAGCAAAGAACAGAGCAAAGGGTAGATGAACTGTTGAAGCCCGATGTTCTACTCGAAACGCAAAGGAGTAATAATCATAATAATAAGCTCAGAATAGATAAATGGCTGTCGGGATAAAGCACCAGTAAAAGTTACTTGTATAAAACTCATCTTCATTTTCAAGAGAATCTGGACAGCATGGATCAAAACAGAAATAAAATGGAGCAACTCTAACCTCATCTTGCATCAATACATCATCACTTTCAACGTTGAATACAACTGTTGGAGAGATATACTTGTCAACCTCGTCTAGTTTGCCACCGATTACAATTTTCCCCTTGGTTTGATTCAGTAAATTTGAAAGACGTCTAAAAAAAATATAGTAATAATAATAAAATAAAAAATCAATTCTGAAATCTTATTAATATTTGAATATTGAATAAATGAATATCAACTATTGTAAAGAATGCAGAATAACATCGTGTTTTTCACCTTTGGTACAGAAAGCTAATGCAATAATCAATAAAAAAAGGCTATTATGACACTGTTTGCGTTTGCGCACTTAGGTTGTTGTTGTTGTTGTTTTCTTGTTCTGCTAATGAATTGACTTTTATACGCCTGTTTCACGTATATTATGACTAACATTTAAAAAAATATAAAATAAAATGAAGGCTGAAATATTTTTGCATATACATACAGTGAGATATTTTTATATGACAAATGTAACTTCTAGACATAATTGAATACCATGAAAAGGGATTAAGAATGTGTTACTATGTACGATGATCTCTAGCAGTACAAGCTAGTGTGTTCTGAAAAGACGTGTACAGTGAACACGTATCATGAACCAAAAAAAATCAATAAATTGTTGATTAATCCATGATTGATAATGAGAAATGAGATTGAAATAGAGATTTAGTGGGTTACAATTAACTTGGAGTTATAAATGAAAATTACATAATGGTAATTACAAATGTGTATCATTTATTTATTATTGAATGTTGGTATTATTTTCGAAAAGCTATCACATATTTTTACATCTAGTTTGATATTTATACAATTAATTTGGATACTTCCATCATGTTTAGAAAATCAAAACAAAATATTTTGAAAAGTTTTGCTTGTTTTTGTTTTAGCAGAATTACCCAGACATTATTAACTACCAAAATATTAAGTTACAGAGTAAAAGTTCTTTGGCTGAAGCTATTTGAATTCACTTATAAAAGGGAATTGAAATTTGGTATCAAACCCTTGCTTACAAGTAGCATTTTGGCTGATAGCGTAGCATATAAAGCAAATCTATACCGAATAACCACCTAGCTATAACCAACAAAACGTCCTGTCAACCGATTTCTACGACTGAACAGCAAACACAATGCGCCGAAGTATTCTGTCATTACACTGAATTTGACTAGTACTTGGGATCTCACGGCTATATCTGTTTTGCAACACGTTAACTGATTTGTGTGATTAAATCCCATTAGCTAAACAACTAGAATGTGTATATGATAGTGGCATTTGTTACTTGGATGATGTTGGCTAGCAGTGGAATCCAGGGTGTTAACTACGTCTCCACTTAAGATAGGCCCATTGCTTTTGTTTGGACTTAACTCCCCAGAACAGATATTTCATGTGCCAGGCTGACAGCCAAACTTATAATGTGAGGGACAATGATATTATCCAGTTAGTTGCCCAGTTCAAAGTGGCTGCGGTGACACGCGAATCCGTGACTCAGGCTGACAACCTACTGCTTATGCCAGTGAGCCACATTTTCACTAATAAGCCAGTAGTGATCTAGTAGAAAACGCTTTAGTGTTTGATTCGATGAGTGCTTGGTTCGAATGAAGCGCAGTGGATGTCACATCACTCAGTTAGCATGCAGATTCACCCAGATGACGACTCCCAAATAGGACGAAATGTGCATTCTGGATCCCATTGCTATCCATCACCAACTAAATCATGTCATGTTAATCTCCGGACATCGTCCAATCGTCCGTACTAGGAGTCGACAAGATATTTCTGTCTAATGTAGACCGATCAACAGGAAATACAAAATAACTTAGACAGACGGTTGGTGCACTTTCTGTACTTCTATGAATAACAAAAGTTGTCTATTGAAGAACACTGTATTGTACAAAGTACCCTTAATATTTTTGTAGATTTTACGGCTTATAAAATTGTCTCACAGTAGAAAGCAATACTGACATTGGCGGGTGGAGTGGAAGGGCTCAAAGTAATACAGGTGGAAACCTGATCTGAAGATAAAGTTAACAAAGGAAAACAGCTAAACGGAGGCACTTACTTAAAATGTCTCTCATTAATAATACGCGCCAAATCAGGACTCTTTTGAGGATCATTACCAAAAAACTCTTCCAAAATTATTTTAATTTTTTCCTCGAATTTTGGCTAAATTGAAAAGCGAATTATTGACTTATTACTTTGAAAATTAAGACTATCTACCAATTGAATCTTAGCCTAAGTAACAGAAATATGAACTGAGAAGTAGTTTCGACATCTTTAAAACAGAAAGTAACTGCTTGATGAAATGAATCCAGTTTATTTCTATCAGCCAAAGATGAATATGCTGACTACCAGGTGACTGACTAGCTGACTACTTCTCAACATAGAACTGTTCACAAAAGTGCAAGAGTTCAATTTGTAGAAAATAAATTCAAAGAAACTGCAATAAACGGAAATGTACAAGAGATAAGAAAACTACATGGAAAAAATAATAAAAATTTGATGGATTAAGGATTTTATAAAGACTGAATGCATTTGTACTATTGACAATCGTTTTGAGACATATCCCCAGAAGTCCTCAGTCATTAATTTTTAACGTCTCAAGGGTGTCACAACCAGATGGGCAGTCTAAACCTCCCTGTGTAGCTCAGACCGACAGTCAGACTTCATAATGCCTGATGCCAGATTTCGATTTGCCTACCCTAACTCTTTTCGAAGCCACCTTTGTCTCAGCTTACATTGCTTGTGAGGAAGGCAATGACTCAGCATATGTAACACGTGCTCTAGTCATGTCAATTAATGCAGCTTTATAACCTCATCGATTAGCTCGCCCTCCTTACCCAACACTACACCTAACGTCGATGACACTCACTATTTTATAGAACATATCACCAGGGGAATGTTGCCTCATTTACTATTATTATTATTATTATTATTTACTGACAACCAGACATGTTAATCAGCCGTTTAAGCTTAATTACAGTTACTCTTATCTATGGAAAGTAGAAGCATTAGTGAGTGAAAGCAACAATCAGTTAAAGCCGCACAATATTCTTTCACAAAATTTTGAAGTGAAATTAACTTCTATCACAGAGAAAGCCAAGATTTTATGAATGAGATCTATTGTATACAAGCGCACAGAAAAATAAAGTAATTCATACGCTGATTATGTATAGTATAAGAAAGCTACTATTTTAATTTACTTCTGAAGGCTAATATCGACAGTGTAGTGTTAAGATAAAGACAATAAGTTAGAATACTTTTAAGAATCAATCGATTGAGAAACTAAATGTTTTGAACCGATGGTAATGATGTATGTCTTAACTCTTAACCATCTTTAAAATTAACCATCATGTGGCAAAACTCTTCTAGAATATCATTTTTTTTTCATGTTTATAACATCTCATATTGAACACTGTAAATTTTTTCGGAGCGACAAAAGATAATTGTTTTTAATCCACAGGTAGCCCACTAAAGCATGCAGTTAGTGCAACACGTATATGGGCATCATACCTTCACAGATGGAGTCTATGATAAAAATGAAATCTGTTGTTACTGGTAGTAAGTGAAATCACCTTCTACGTAGACGACATTAAGACAGCCGAACCGCTTTTGTACAGCTAATGTACGGGTTTTACCCGTACAATACAAGGTAGGCTGATATACTACCATTCAGCCACCGGGATCTGGTACAATGGCCCATGAATTCTTATTTCTATCAGAAGGTCCTGGGTTCAAAACCCAGTGAGTGTGTACTGCCAATGAGTCCAAAACTAGGATGAAACGGCTGTCCAGTACTACCTGGTTTACAGTGGTTCTCTAACTGATGTCAATCCGTAGTCCAACCTAAAACAAGTACATTACCTGCGAACTAATCCTTCAAAACTGAAATTCTTTATATGTACACTTGTCTTCTACAGTTTGTTTTAATTTTCGGAATTATAAAAAATGATAACTGGACAAAATTAAATCAACTAACTAGCATGTCTTCATGGCATATAACATAATCTGGAGCAATACATATCTGTCCACAGTTTAAAAGTTTACTGGAGAGAATGCGTCTAACAGCCATATCCAAATTGACATTAGAATCAATATAAACCGGACTGAAAAGGAGACAAATAAATTTCTTTTTAAACAAATGCATGTAATAGGCAATATAAGAAAAAGAAGAATTACATTAATTAGGAACGGTTAGGGCAGATGCATTGACCATAAGAACAAGTTTTACTCTCAAATGTACGCAGATAATATACAAATATGTTTTCAACAGTATAAAATATATACAATAAGATTCCACTTACTTAAGGCTAAGATAATCACCTAATTGATGATGAAATGTTATTCAAACGTAAACTGAATAGGCAACAGCTATAAGACGTAGAATGTTCGTAAAGGTTAAGACGACAATCAAGATAGTGAGTTCTGACGCTCTGTCTCCTAAGACATTTAAAGATGGTGAGTTGGGATTTTTCACGAGGTATAGAAGTATATGAGTTATTACCTCCTTTAGGTCTTAATCGCTAACTCTCTTCCAAAAAACAGAAAGATTCTCACTGTGATAACCACAGCCCTACAAATATGACTTCCAGAAACGTCGAATCCCTAATTATACGATGCTGAACAGTGATTAAAAATAAAATCTAATAAAACTAGGCTTTTCTCGGGCCTAAAATAGTGTGTGTGTCTAGACAAAATATTGGCTACCAGTCAAATCCTACAAAACACGCATTTACTGGTGGCCAATACTAGCTGTTCTTCTTGACCTTACAGAAGAGTTTTGTCAGTCTTACAAATTCCTGAGGGAAAAACATCTTCTTTTGCATTCATTATCTATCTAACAACAAACCATATTTTGATTGGACACTAGTAACTAGTGTGACGTGTCTAGTCCTTTCTTTGGTGTAGACTGAATTCTATCAGTCAGGTTTTGCAATGTGGCCACCGTTCTAGGTAGCTCGCCATCACGGTGCAGAAGGGACATAAGTTCCTTCAAGGTTGCAGATACGCCTTGCTGATGAATGCCAACTAGCACGAAACCTATGTCCAAGGCTTCCTGCCGATTGCCTCCAACCATCTAATACCGACAAACCATAAAAACAGACGACAAGATATGGTCTATAGGTGTTTATTTTTACCAAAATACGTCCATCATCCAATCATATCTAGCCCTGAATGAAAAATAGTCCAACGAACAAAACATGCTCATGTAATGCGCTTAGTTTAGAGGAGAATCGTGAAAAAGATTGACTAAAATATATGTGTGCGTAAGATCAAGAACAAATCTCATTAAAAATTAGAGAAAATTATATACAACGAAAAGTCAAAAGCTATAAAGATGAATTTACATTAGTACCGAATGGTTAAAAGCTCTAACGATAATGAAATGAATAAATAACTAAAGAATGGCTTACCACTTTCCTCCGAGTTCCAAAACTACAGGAGTAAGCTGTTTTGCCGCAGCCATATAAACTTCACGTCCAACAGCTGTACTACCAGTGTAAAATATGAAGTCAAAATGCTGAGTATCTAGAATCGATTTACAAACACTAGCATCTCCGCATATAACTTGACATATACGCTTTAATGGGAAAAATAAAATATTAAAAATTAGAGCAACTAGTTCCCTTGATGAATTTTTTAGTGTTTTGTCAGAATATTAAAATTATTGAAGTTAATTACTAATTTGTGTATGATTAAATATGGAAAAGGTAAACGAAAATCACATATTTTGTAGGTGCCTATCAAATAGCAAGTCCACATTGAGCTGCAACATTCAGTTATCAAAACAGTAGTCGGTATTACCTAGCAGGAATCTAGACTTCACCCAGACGCAACTCCAGGTTAGCAAGGGCCAATCAGCAATGGAAAAGGTAGTTAAGGCATCAGCTGAATAATACTAACATTTATATCCATGTTTTCTGATCAGGAAGGCTTCAAAAACAGTCTACTTATAACCTACACCAACAAAGTTGTTGAATAATGAGCAGTGATATTTATCAAAGGCTTTTCTATGAAGCTAACCTAAATACGTTACCGACTAATGATAAAAAGTTGGAAATTGGCTGAACCTTTAAATTATATTGTCAGAGTTTCAGGAAAGTGTGTTGTGACACAGTCCACTATGTGATATCTGAAAATATAAGTTACACCATACATGTTTGCTAATAGAAGAAAAGTGTTTGAGTCCATAATTTCACTGAACACAGTATGCGTAATGGTCAATTACAGAGATGACCTATAATTTTTGAGCAACAAATGACTTCAAAGATTTATCGATAGCCACCTGGCTACTAACTCTTAAACTTCTAGAAATATATTCTTCTTTTTGTGAAAATATCAACCGGTAACAAGATTTTGTGAAAATAAAACAAATTCCTCATTACTACCTAAATTAAATCATGCACTAGTAAAATATCCCTTTCGAAATTTTGACAGTTAAAATAAAAGTTGGCACAGAAATGCATCATTTCAAGCTTTTAGATTTTGGAAAATCAGATATAAAAGATAATAAAAGGTTATAGTAATAGTGAATGTTTCTGTTGGACAGAAACTCTCTCCAAAAGTAAATTGGGATCTTAAAGCCTAGTAGGAAGATATCTCAAGCTGATCAAAGACTAACAACCGTCTATCCACTCTTTTTAGACTAGAATTTGGCTTACACAAGATTTGTTTTAACTTCAACTTCGACATAGATGATGGTATTAGTACGAAAAGTACTCGAAAAGATGAATAAAACCTTTTTCACTGTACGATATGACTTAAATTACACTTAATTAATTGGCAATAGTCGTTAGCAAATGTGGTAATGACTCTATACCGATGAAATGCAAGATATTAGTGGAAGAGGATTGAGTCTGTTTACACTTCTGACTGGTTACGAACCTGTAAAACTTATTGCCAAAGGATTAGCATGAATTTCAAAAGTTTTGAATGACAAATGAAATTCACCTTCGTTAGAATAAATGAGACTAGGAGTATACTGCTAGTCACCATCCACCAATTAACCTCTAGTTACATGCCCAGACATCGTCGAAGCATCTGCACAAGAAGCCGACATGTCAGCCTGAGACTAAGTACTTCAGTTCAATCAATCGACGGGAAAAATCTAAAATTCAGTTAAATAATTAATATGACCCGTTGCACAATAGGTGGCTCCTGTGGCCCAAGTGGTCTATTGAATAACGCTTTGGCGTTTGAAACTATGGGCACTGGGTTCGAGCCTCGGTGGGAACATCATCACTCACTGCGGAATACAGGTACATCCTGATGACGAGTCCCAAATAAGGCAAATGCGCATCCTGGATTCCACTGCCAATTAGAAGCACACCAGTCAAATTTATCAAATCTCGAAACACAACATAAAGACGAAGTAAATAATAGTAAGGATTTAAAAATGAACAATATGATAAATAAATGGAGGTTAACAGAAGTGATCTAATGCATGCATACAATGTGCGTCAGTGGTACAGCGGTAGAATGCTCGCCAACCACACAGGTGGTTAGAGGTTCGACCCAGAGCCGACGCATTCCTTTACTTCACTGTGCCAGCAATACGACTGGTAAAGGGGGAAGGTCAGACATGAGGCTAGCAACCCCATCCAATTAAAATAAATACCAATTCTACCGAACCTTCAAAGTTTTATCTTGAAACCCTATGTTCCATTGGGAACGTAAAGGAATTTTTTAAATGCGTGAAACAAAAACTGTTTGAATTTTCACCACTATTATCCATTTCTGAACATGTCACAAGTCATTTTAAATCGTCACTTCTTAAATTTTCCCTTACATGTCTTTAAGTGACACAGACTTAATGGACTGGTGTCATTCCTTCGTTGACCGACCTAGACTTTCCTCATGCCTAAATTTAATGCTACCATAATTGTCCATTGGAACAGATGGCTACATATCGTGCCTAAAACATGCTCTCTAGTCATTGACTTTCATTACTTACCCTGCACTTTACGCTAGATGTTAAAGCTGCTACAGCAATAGTTTTATTACAGGTGATGAAAGAAACTAGACGTTTGTCAAGACTCAAGGTCGTGTTTACCGGCCTAAATCACCATGTCTCTCAACAGTCGAAAAGACTGAGATTACCACTTCCATTCGGTAGAGTAATGAAGCACTGGTATGTCACGCGTATACTGACCGCAATAGCCATCTGAAAGTTGATGAATAAGCATGTTTGGAGGTGTAAAATACAATATACGTACCCTGATACATCAGTCTAAACGGTTGAGACTGTGGTACTGAAACTTCCAGAGTAAAATCGACAGCACACTTACTAAATGCTGAAAATGGTGACCCACTACTTTGGTAGCATGGTAAGATTTTGGAACTGCATAGGGCAAATCATAAGTTAATGAAAGAGAAAGTGAGAACAAAAGTAATGATAGACGATGACCACATGAATCAGTTCAATTGGAAGTACATGGATGTTTCATACTTCACAGGTGTCAAAGCCAGAAGTGCATAGAACAGAAAAGAAATGACTTTCTTACAAAAACAAATCACAACAGACATGTGTTTGACATCGATCAGATCAACTGAATTTTATAGTCCCTTCCATGCTTATTGAACCTTATAGCTGACAATGAAAAATCATAGGTTAAAGCACAGTACAGCTAATCAGTTCAAACCCAGTTACCCAGAATGCATTTCTCATATACCAGACTACGAGCTATACTTATTTTGCAAGGCCTTATAAAACTATCCAGCTGCTCAAACTGAAGTAGGTGGACTGGAGTACGATCCCAAGACTCATTGACTTAAAGTGTAAAACACGGAGTACACACTTGACTCCCATACCTCCTATGACTCCACTACGCGCAAACACCTGCAAGACAAAGTGCGAAAACACATACAGTAGTGATGTAACACGCATCCACTAATGGTCTAGCACACCAATGTTATATCAAGTTTCCTCTCCCCAATTTACAAGAGAACATGCAACAAAAACCCTTCATCACTAATATTCAGTTAATGAAAATAGCTGTTATTAGTTTCACAAGAAAGAAATAGAGAATAAATCCAAGTTACTGAGTGAACAAGAATAATTTTCTATGTTAAATACACGTTAGATAATCCAAATTAATGGCTAGAGATATTTTCAGATAAAACTGGGAATCGAAATCAATGGTGAACGTTATACAGTTTCCTCCTTTCCTCTTCTGAACTTAGCATAATGTAATGAGCGCCTCTAAAATGCTCCTCATTGGTGTACTTGTCTGTTTTTATGATCCGGTTCCTTAATTACTCCACCCGTTTTCAACATATTGTTATTTTTTGCGGCGCATCTCTTGGAGTCTACAGTGTATGAAGCTTATGTTTAAGTAAAAATAACATACGGATGTTCTCATTTTAACAAAGATTTTGTTGTGCTAATAAAGCATAAATTTTAAGCACAGTCACCTATCGCCTGCACATAAAGCCGTTAGAATGTCACTTCTTCAGTCTTGATATTCGACATTAAGACAGTATGCCTGTACGAATCACTTACCTCATCCAAGTACTTTGGAACAAGCTTAGCAATCAGCTGTGAACAAGCTGGTGTGATTTCTGACGGTTTTATCAAAACGCAATTTCCTGCAGCTATTGCACCAATCATAGGTTGAAAGGTTAGGACAATTGGAAAGTTCCAAGGACTGATAATTAATACCACACCAAAGGGTTGTCTTTGAATAGTCACCGTATCCATACTTGAGATGAATGTTGACGGTACCTAAGACAGCAATAGATTCAATCAAATTCGTCACTTACTATCTCTTCCCTCAACCACGAATCGATATTGGCGAGCATTATTTTCGCCTCACTAACTGAATTATCAATATCAGTACACAACGCTTCCGCTCGACACTATTCATTAATATGCATTGAAATTATTTACTCTATGTAAGTCTTCCTCAAGTGCTTTAACTAAGCTTTCTTCATTTTCCGAAAATAACCTCACGATGTTCCGAAGAGCAGATTTACGCGACTCCACTGTCCGTAAAATACCTTCATCGAATCCTTTGCGTAAGAGGGATACGGACTTGGAATTTGGAAATGACTAGTTAGGAAGAAACTAACCTTTTGTATATCAACCGACATTGGATACGATGAAGAGTCTACTAGACCTCGAGGACCAATCTCAGCTTCAAAAAAGAAAACACACTGAACAACTCAGTTGCAATCACGCATTATGAAACATACAAAACTTAGAGTTCGGAAGTATTTCAATTATAACAACAAAAACAGAAACATGATACGAAAAACACAAAAATATAGGTTTTATATATTCGTACTGAGTTCATTTACGGAGATGGGTAATTAACAACAACAATCATGTGTTCCATATGATCAACACAAAAGCAGAGGAATTCAGTAATATAATTTGGTGCAGTAAAAATGCTGAGAATTCCATTCTGTATCACAAGTACTGATTTGGAATAAAGCTATTATCTTATCTTACGGTGCTCAACTAGACCTGGGAAAAGGGGCTCTGTTACACACTCATCAACAACCAAAGTACACCCATTCAAGCCACATGAACTCTTTACTTCCCACTTTCCTCATTAACACTAAATTTAGAAGATGAGTATTAAGCTGCAGTTAGCAATCATTTTGACAGTATCCTAGCTGCAGTATCAGACAACTATTGGCTGGACGTACAAGAATAGTTCCCATAGCACGAACTCCAATAAACAGAAGTGGAATGCATTACATGACTGCTTTAACTTAAAACTGAAGTTAATATGTATTTACTGAGATTGTAATTACCCTGAAGTCGTTTGGCGTAACTTCAGATTTCAGACAACCTATGTACTTCTGCGAGCTACTCCCAAGAGAAAACGAAACTCTTTCAAGTCTACAAAAGGCACGGAATGAATAACTATCATTTCGTCACCTCCATAAGTGCTCGTAATTCTGAAAATGCTATTTTAGTAAACCATTCAGTGCAGTAGCAAAGACCACAGAATATATCAACAAACCACACCTACATGATTGGCAAACGGAAATCAGCAGGTCACCAGCTCAGTGTCAGCTACCGATGCAACTGCGTCATCACCAACATACAGCGGGATAAAAAAGTGAGTCGAAGCAGTTCAAATTGGTCAAGGTTGATTAGGCTAAGTCCTAGAGAACCCCCAGGTCGACGTTCCCATCCACCGTGGACAAGTGATCAGAATTAGAAAATAATTAAAATCTCATGCTGTTATGAAGGTGATATTTTGAATTAAGCCTTTCACCTTCCATGAAATCACGCTCCTACTGAAGGAGTTACCCTGTTAGTCCCTCCTGATAACACGTGTATGGTAAATAAACTCTGGAGTGATTGTGAAAACTGGGTATTTCACACAAACCCTCAAGTTTACACAACAACCTATGCCGACTTTTCTCAATAGTTTAGGGATAGCCGACATTGTTCTCAAAATAAATTCAGCGTTCTCAGCACCAATTTAGCAATGATTGGTACTGTTTCAACACAAATGTATTAATTTGATTCATTAGTGCTTTAAAATTATTTTTGAGCATCAACCTCACCACTTCAGCACTCACTAGTTTCTTTTAAAGAGCGAAAAACACTCCTTTAGGATAAGACGCATTACTGAAGCATAATTCAGAATTAGTTTAGCGATATCGCACGATTGTGTTATTTGTTTTTAACTCATGTATCTATTTTTTGTGACAAGTCATGCACCGCAACATCCTAAACTCCCCTCATATACTTTAATTTTAAATGACAGTGGAAGTTTCAGAAAAAATGAAGCAAATAAACCTTCCTTACACGTTTTAACAGTAACAACTCAAATGTGTTAATTTACCACGTCCTTGACCATTGATGGATTAAATCAAATCCTCTTATTTATACAACAGTGTTATTCTTTCGTCTTTTTCCTGAACTAGAAAGAAGATTTTACCTATATTCATTTTCTTACGTAAAAGTTACGAGAATCACCAGTAAAACTGAAAACTATTGTTTAACAGTATATGACGTTAACGCCATCAACTGATTTGGATAAAACATTATTACTGAAATGTGTCTGATAATCTAATAATATATCATATCTTTTTGAAGCAGTTTTATGCACCTTACATTTTTCAGTGCTCATTTTTTGCTTTAAAAAAGAGTCTCACACATGGTGTGGTCACGAACAGTAGTTTTGCTTGAAATATTTTTTAATAATAATAACAACAGCTTTATTTCAAACAGTATTTGTGGCACGGGTATGGAATTTTCAGCGTGCATTACAATATAGTGCATCTAATTACCTTATAAATTCTATAAGATTTTAAAATCAAAAAGCAACACAAAAAAGATAAGTAAAAAAATAAAAACAACAGCGTTGCGTTTACATTTTAAACAATGCACCACAGTATATGAAACATAAAGTTGATGCGTGATAGAAGATGAGAACAACAGTGTAATAGTAACAAGGAAAGGAAAACAAAAACTAATGAGACTATTTGTCAGAGTGCCACAGTAAGTTGATCGTGTCATACCTAACGGATTTCTCATCACATAACAGCTGTGCCAGATATGGTATTGTGGAGATTTTGTACTTGGTAGTCCTACCATATAGCCTCCTATAGCTGCTTCTAGTTCTTGATGAAACGCAAAGAGACAGCTGCGTATAGAGGGGATGCTCGGGGTCTGACAATATTGTATTCGCTAGTTTCTTACATGACATTATATGTCTATCCGCAATAGTGTTAGCCAGTTGGTTTAACGATATCCCACTTGCCCTACTAACGGCTTTTAGTGCCCTTCTCAGCAAAGCAAAGTCTTTCTTAAGTAGTCCAGGAAAGATTAATGGGGAGCAGTAAAGGAGGATGGGTAGAATACAAGAATTTACAAACTGAGAAGGCAAAGACTGCTTTATGCCAGACTGTCTAAATTTCCTAATGTAGAACATTAAGCGAAACATCTTTCTAGTAACTAGCAAGATGCGGGGAGACCAGGAAAGATTGGTGGAAAAACTCAGCCCAAGGTGCTTGACATTAGGTGTATTTTTAACCTCTATGCCGTCAATTGTAGTGGGACCACGTGAGCTAACTAGTTGTTGTAGGTCACGTTTACGTCTGAAAGTGAAATTGACTACCTGACATTTAGACGGATTTAGATTAAGACCGTTTGAAGAGGACTACTGACTAATTTCCGACAGAAAGTTATTTAATTCGGAACAATCTGACTGAGAGTTGACAGGCATAGAAACAGAGAGGTCATCAGCAAGCAAACTTGACAAAAGTGGCTACATCAGAATGAGGTAAGTCATGTAAGAAAAAAGAAAACAGAAAAGGAGAAAGAACGGCACCTTGAGGAACACCAGCTACAGTCAGTGGGGTAGTGGAGGACTTTCCATTGTAGACGGTGTACTGCTTCCTATCAGAAAAATAGGAATGCAGCCACTTGTTTGTCAAAAACAAAAAATATATCATTCTGTGTAAAACACTGAAATGTGATTATAATTTATTTCGTTTTTGCTGTCTTGCAAAGATTCGTGGCAGATTCCGTCACAGTTAATTCCCTCCACAACTTTTCGTCAAAAACAGAAGAAGAGGCATACTGGTCTATTTCGGCGTGGAATTCATGATTTATATCAATGTAATGGGGTTTCTGAGATCTGCTGATCGAAAGCTGTTGTATGTCCAAGAATTAACATTTCACCATAAGTCTACCGTAGAAATACGTGGAAGGAGGATTGATTTGCAACCACAATGGGAGACTTCTGAGTATGAGAAGGACATTTGTCCCAGATTCAGATCTGTCAATTAAGTATTATGATGTGACTGATAAACATATAGCGAAATTTGACGCAGATAAATTAATAAACCAAGGCGAACCAGGAAGGTGCTGTCTACTTAACCATCCAGTTCTCAACCCAAAAGGGCCCGGTTAACTGAATGTAGTGTTCCGCTTCACTTTAAGGCGTGATGAAGACACCATGGGTTTTGGTCCTCACGGATAAAAAATTGACTGTCAAAGGTAGAATTGCTGAGGTTCAATTTACTCAGTGAAAATCTTTGATTACCCTATTGTAAAACAATCTTCCACAGTAAATGGCCGTTCATGAACCCGTGTGTTTTATGCTGTGGATGTCCAAGCATCAGCCAATTCAAGTGGATGAAAGTCAATACTGATTCAGGTGGCGATGAGATAACTTTGAGTATCTCGCAATTAAACTTAATTGTTTAACTAACTTCAAGGAAATCAGACGCTCCTAGGTTTCGACCTACTATTATTATATCCTTTAATTCCTATAGAAACATAGGGCTTCAGTCGCACATCTACGTCGCCTTCGGTTTTCTGCCAAAGTTTTCATCCCGTTCCTAGTCTGCCCACACACTTTCATTTCCTCTTCACATGACCTCCTCCAAGTCACCCTTCGACGACCAACTTGTCGCTTCCCTTTCTGGTTCCGCTCGAGCAATGGCTTGTCCAGTGATACCACTTGACGGTTTCCTCAGAGTATGGCCGATCCCACTTCCATTTCTTCCTGCCCATTTGTTTCACAATCGGTTTCCTCTGGGTTGGTTCGCTCATTGCCAGAGATCCCCCCTGTTGCTGATCTTTTCTGGAGGGGTATCTGATCTTGAGTGGTATTGAGCGAAGACAACTGTTAATGAAGGTCTGTAGTTTGTTTGAGTTGCTCTTTATGACGCGCAGTGCACGTCTCTGATCCGTATAGCGGCACTGACTTCATATTGGAGTCGAAAATCCGGATCCTATTTTCGATGTTGAGTGATGTTGACCTCCACATAGACTTAAGAGTAATGAGAGCTTGTCTTGCTTTCCCGATTCTTGCTTTGATATCCTCGCCAGTTCCGTTCGCTTGTAGTTGAAATGATACTTCAACCTACTATTTGGATGTAATATTCTTGGCGTAAATAACTTCACACAATCGCTTGGCTGATCAGATATGTTTTATTTTTGACATTCATATATCTTCCACAAATCAATGTCGGGGGCGTGGCGCGATTGTGAGTAAAAGGCGATGGAAGGACTCTTCTATAGTGGTTCCAACACAGAATTGTCACCCTGGAAAGGATCGCAGACGTACTACTATAAGTCCTGCAATTCTTCAAGGGCAGCACATCAGGGCGTGGGTCAAAAAATTAGGTGCACTATCTGTAAGTGTGCAGGTGTGAAGTGTTAAAAAAAGGACTCCTTATGTGGAGTTATTTTGCTCACTAACATTGATTTACACGTTTGTTCACTGAATGCGAGCTTCGCCCTTTGTGAACATCCCGTTTATCGTCTACACATGTTTGTATTGCCAGGAACTAACAGGTAGCCCCAACTTTTTTTGTATCGTGTTGTGTTTCAAAAATTCTGATGAACTGACAATGTTTGATTCTGAACTTTTCTAGTTTTCTGAATTTATATCGGGATTCCGCGATAAGAAAACCGAAGCTATAAAATCAAATTCGATACGCCGGGGAGGCTTGTACCAAAATGGGCTTGAACTGAAAGTGGGCTGGCATAAGGATAGGGAGAAACATTCAATAAACATGTGGACAAGATTTGTTGGCGTATCGTATCGTCGAGATGTCCTTGTCTAGGATTGAGGTCTTTAACACCTCGAATCCAGACGTTTCCTTGTATGCGTTGCAATTATTCGGACCTGTGCAGAGTGGAGAACGAGAGGTGAGAGTGACACCTAAAATGCAACGCTCAAGAAGTTGTTGCATAGGGGATGTCGAGCCGTATCACCATGGAAGTCATGCTAGCATCTGTAGGATTCGATGTGCTGACTTCCGTTCGTGATGTATTTTGTCATGAGTGCTTCAGAGTTGAAGAGTTAATCTGCATAAGTAGGAAGAAATATATATTATTAGCGACATGCAATAGCGTTGTTCCGAGTTTTGGTTGTTGTGGTTGTCGATGGATGGTGGGAACATGCACCAGGGTGATGAATGTATGCTTACTGTGTTTGCTTATTCCGCTTCGCCTTCTATTTCAGCCCCGTCCTTGGTGAGTCGGGTTCTCCCAGTGTTAACGCATACTGGCCGTCGATGATAAAGAGGAATGCATCCCTCTTTTGCCGGCCAATGCCAGTGATGTTGAACATTTGGTGGATGTTCAGTGAGTGTGTTTATTCGAACCAGTTTCCTGCTGGTTGGAGGTAACGATCCCTTTTGTGGCTTAGACGCCTGCTTGTTGATGGAGGACCAGATGAATACGATAGGGAGTATTGGTGCATATCAAATTAACTCATTTGTGGACGTGTGTGTTAATTACGGAGCCAATCTGCTGCGTAATTACCTTGCTATATTGGCTCACGCTTGGCTGGTCGACAAGTCTTCGAACTGCCGACCATCTCTTAGTACCACTTGAGTTGAAATCGCGTTGGTTATTATATATGTAAACTAGTATTCTGAGTTCCGGAGGTTCGCATTCTGGAAACAGCAAGTGTCAATGCCCAGGTCTAACTACGCTGGACTTCATACTGTCCTTGGAAGGCTTTCAGGAACTATGCGTAATAACCAACGCAAAACAACCAGAACACAAACTGTTGACTCAAGAACCCTTTATTCTTGCACCAATACACAGCCAACCATTTGGTTATTGTACACAAAGTCTAAGAATAAATGTCATAACAATAAATCACATTGATACTTCTGATAGTTTTTCTCTGTCTTCAAACGAACAGCGAACGATGAGACGATGACTGCAGTATCGATGACTCCCACCAAAATATAGAGTTGGGTTTGAGCAAACAACCATGTATTGATCGTTCAGTCTTCAACTATATGGACAGTAAGTTTTCCTAATACCCTTAATGGCGGTCATATAAACATGTAAATGATGCCAGTTTTACAGGCACGAACAAGCAGTCAAATGTTGATAAGTCAAAACTGTTTTGGTGGTGTAAATAGTCGATTTATAGCTTGAGCTGTCAAAATGGCGGCATGTGCATTTTGGGTTTAAAACTTGTGACCCAAGTCCATTGGGTAACCCAAATTCTGTCTCGCCTTTTACTGGTGATTTAACTTAGCCAATACCTAGAAAATATTCAATGAAAAGAGGCAGTGACGAGTGAGTTAAAGTTATTTAAAAAGACACAAAAACTTCATTAGAATCAGCATGGTGGAATAAAAGCGAACAGAAGTGATATATTTAAGTAACTCGTTATAATACGAAAATGAAGGCTGAATAATCGAATGGTATCATGCATAGTGATAGACGACACCAATTGGTTTTGGACGTATACATCTATTAGCGCGCCGATGGCAAGCCAATAAAGCAGGGATAATTTACTCAAACACTTGCTAGGGTATTCATCATTCAGTAGAGAAAAAGGAAATTGCAAATCCTAGAGAATGCATGGTTCTTACTTGGCTGATGGTCTCGTCCTTATGTCTTCCTGAATCACTAACCGCTTCTGAGTGATAGTAGTGTTGCATAGGTCCCACAATATCACTAAAATTTCATCCACCTACTGACGAAGATGATCTTTGAACACCAAACTCTGGCAGCACCAATCACATGAAAAGGTGATCTATACGTGCGAAATGCGTATCCTAAAGCTTGATTTAATATCCAGTAACTGCAAACGTATAACGCTGTTGTCTAGTCTACTGAAATATTTTATACTCCACAATACCTCCACAGGAACATATTTTTTCGCTTACAGTCAATCTCACATCTGAACAATGCCGGGACAATACGCCCTCGTCCGTTATATCTACACTTGACTTCAATCAATCTGAATAATACCTTGAATTCAGGTGCTTTCAAAGTCACTGGTGCAGCCACACTCGTCTAGTAATCTTTTGTCTAAATTTTAACTTCGCCTTCAGATTACATACAAGAAGGGACTACACAGTGCTTGGAGTGATAATGTACATTCACAACGTCTACCGTTTAACATACCAGTCCTACTTTCAAAACCATGATGTTTCTAATGAAAATATAGTTTGCTGAAACAAGACATCGTTTTTCTCCCACACAATCACACTTTGAAAGGGAGAAGAATATGGATATGGGGAGCAAGTTTTAGCCATATAAGGATCACGGACAGAATATACTGGTACTTAAGTAAAAGAATTATAAAAAATATGAATGGCATTTTGCCCAGAAGTAGGAAAGAAAGGTTTATAAGATGTCCCACAGATATGTGAAAGGCCCACGGGTACGCATGGGGACAAAACGTTGATTGAAATGATAGATGTTAGAGGATGAAACCCCACCCTACCTGTAGATTTATGAAATTGTTTCAGTTTTTTAAGAAAAGAATCCAAACTCATGTTTGTTGTATTCAGCCGTCAAAATGAATATTGTTATCCTACAGTTTCCTGAGATGCACACTTGTGAACACGTATATATCCATTAATCAGCGCGCACCACCTTCCATCCCTTTTTCATGTGAAGCTCTGAGATTTTTATTGAAAATCTGTGGTCGTAGCCTGCTTTGTGCCTGTGCAAATTACACATAATATTGTTCGTTAACGGCTTTTTGAATGGATGTTTTCTATATGCATAGATATATGAGGAAATTTTTAGCAGTACTGCCTTTATGAACGCATACTTTTACATAAATAGGTTACTGGAAAGTGCCGGGAGGCTAGGAGATTCTAAAATCGAAAAGTACGGAAGTGGTCAATACCACAATTTCTTCAGCACTGTGCCGATAACATCAAACATAGAACGTAGAGCATGAAACAGTCAGAAGTAGTAAAATAACATCCCTGCGTCAAGCAGGTACATTGACCTCCTTCAAAAAAGCGCTTAACGGCAAACTACAGGAGTTTGCAAACGATAGTAGCTCTAGTTCCTATCTGAGACCCTCCAAAATTATAGGTCCATCTAATGTATGAGCTTAAATACTACACCTGGTGTTTTTTGCCTATATTTATAATTTTAGATAAAACATTAACGATTAAGATACCCTCAAACAGACAAATATTTCGTTTGTAAAACTTCTACCCAACAAAATAAGTGGAATTAAATGGACATAAACCGACAACATGAAAAAGGTATAACTCACCACAACATCACATGGACAGATGTACTCTCGTTGGGCACCATATATAACTCACCAACTATAACCCACCTTTCCTAAGATAATGGGATGAACTTATATCCATAATGCTGCTGAGCAGTTAATATTCTCAACTCCTGTCGGAACAGCTGAAATTCATAAACCTTCCTCACGCTAAGAAAATACCCACGAGCAGTAGAAATCCATTAATTAATGCGTCTAAAGAGTATGTATTTTACTCCCAACAATGACATTGCAGATCAAATGAGATAAACATATCACTGATTTCAAAATAACACATCGATGAACTATAATTCAAGGATTATGCACACAACAAAATTATGTATGAAAATTGACCTCAAGCTTTATTTTTTTCTCAGGCACTTATAACCCATCCACCAAAGACCTGGTTGTTTGTTAATGCAAAGACAATACTTCTGTACTTCCTGATGTGTTGCACTCACTGACAATCCAGCAGATTTTTCCAACTGTGCACAGAAACGATTGTACATGAGTGAAAAGGATATTTTATACTACTGGGATTGACGTTTATCAAGTGTATGTATAATCTCCAGCGTACATCTGAAACATATTTTGCTATCGACTATAAATTGTGGCTGAATAATATGGTTCTATTTCTGTAACAATTTGATGATGCCTGTAAACTGGCGTCCCTCATGTACTGTACTATGAGAATAAATTTATTTATTTATTTGTAAAGACATGGTTCCCACTCCAGTTAACCGGACTTCGTGACTTGTTTCTAGACTTTGACTAAGAATCTCAAGGAGTCCTAACCTGGGATAGCTCAGAAATCGAAATAAGCAACACATCGCTCTCCTAAATGGGAGCCTATCTGGTTAGCGGGTAGTTTTTCAGGAAGACGGAGCCAGTATGCTCTAAACAGTAAATGACTTCCGCGAGATGATCATGGCCTACTGATTTCCCTTATTTATTTTAATGAGTTCTGAAGTAAGCTAAATCTCCTAACGCTTCTTTGTAGATATAATGTATACTGTGAAGAAGTAACACAGTTTTAGGAAGATCTGACAGACTCAGAGTGTCAAGGTAGGCATATTGAAACGGCGTTCAATATTAACATGTGTTGAGAAGAACCTATATATAGACAAGTAAATGCAAAGATTCTCCCACCTCCAGATCGTACTAGAGTCTGAAAAAGACTTGTATTTTTTGAATAACAAGTTGTGGGCACTAAGTATATCATATATATATATATATATTTATATATGTATATATTTTTCAACTGAAAATTTCGTTAGGTGTCTGTTTTTACGTTTTCTCTATTTTCTTTTTCTCTCTTTTATTCCAAATAACCCACACTAATTAAATCTGTTATTATTATCTCTTTTCTTTTGACGGAGATATGGGAAGACCAAATGGTGAAAGGACAAACTTCATAGGAGTAACAAAGTCTCAATGCACCGCATACTACAAACAACAAATAAGTAATCCCAGCACTAATTCGGTAAAAGGAACCTTTACCTCTCAATCAAGAAGCCAGCACAAAACAATCAAAGTGGTTAATACTATCTCGTAAAAACTGAATTGAATATTGGAAGCAAACATGAGGTTTATATGGGCTGGCGGTGTTCATCTATGACCTTGTGTAATTAAATCACGGGTTTGAAGGTACGGAGACTGAGTTGGGAGGGAACGGCTAGAAACTGGGGCTATCTTTATTCATGGTAGACAGCGATGGTCTGAAAGAGTGTAATCAGTAAAACCTGTCTGAAAGGACAGGGATCCTTTCGTTTTCTCAAAGATCCAAAGATAATATATTATCCACTTATTATAAAGTGGGAATATCCATTTTCACAACCCCTGAATATATCGTTGCAAAATCCTCAGTAAAACTACCTTATAAAATTTCGATAAAATCCTGATGTTTTGATGCACTTCCTGAAATATTGAGAATATACCTGATATAAGAACTTGTGCACTATAATAGAATATTATTCCATTATGGGTAAAATTTATTCTGATGAAGTCTCACAGTCTAATACAGAATATACATGCCCAAAAATTGCTTCATATACCTTTATTAGGTATTGACTATGGAAAGCCTATGGTTTGTTGTTTGCAGCACATTTCCCAGCAGAATGTATCCATTGCATTATATCAATACATGATACTTAACATCCAAAGTAAATGTAACGTGTCTGCTCTTAAACGCAAGAGATGGAAGGATTATTATTATCATAGAAGGACAAGTTAAAGAGGGATTTAAATTTGTAACATGCCTGAGTTGCTGATGTTTCCTATTGATTCTAATCCGGGTACAATGGTAAACAAAGCCTGACGTTGGCTTCAAAACGATTCAGATTTATTGGGTGAGGATAGAAGGCTTGGAGCCTATGTTAATCCTTTTCTAGTAGATTTCTGTGGTTGTCCAAACCCTTCTTGAACGAATCAGTTGAGGTTGCAGACACCACTTCTTCTGGGAGTCGGTTCCAAGAGTTTATGACTCGATGTGAGAACCAGTACTCAACAGCAATATGATTTCTCCTTGGCTTTTGAACTTCCTGCTATGTCCTCTAAGGTGTTCCGACCTGGTGGGAAGGAAAAGAGAGAATAGGTCAGGTCCGTAGTCATTATTTAAAATTTTAAACATTGTGATTAAATCTCCTCTGCCTACGGTATGACAGTGAGAAGAGATTTAAACTATCTAGTCTTTCCTCGTATGATAAGTTAGCTATGCCGTGAACCATACGTGTTGCCTTCCTTTGAACACTTTCTAGAATGTGTGAATCCCCTTTTAGACACGGACTGGCGGCCTGGATGCAGTTTTCCAGTCTTGACCTAACCAGAGATGTGTATAAGGAGGTGAACATATCTCTGGTAATTCTTGTAAAGGCTCTGCGAATCGCCCATAAGGACCTGAAACTACGTGCAGCCACCGCGCGACAGTGTGCTGTAGTTTTTAAGTCGTGGCTAACTATGACACCTAAGTCCAAGTGAGTCTGAACTGATGGAAGTGTTATTCCCTCTAGTTCGTAGGAGCTTGTGCTTGCTTGTCCAATGCGCATGGTTGCACATTTTGCCACATTGATCGGGAGCATCCATTCAACAGACCACTCCGACAATTTGTTGAGGTCCTCTTGCAACGTGAACGTATCACTGTTGCCCTTCAGCTCTCCAAATTTTTAAGTCATCTGCGTATAGGACCATAGGGGAGTCGGTGAGCAGAGGTAACTCATTGATATACAGAATAAAAAGGAGAGGACCGAGAACCGTGCCTTGTGGCACTCCGCTACTTACTGCTGTCCAGGAGGAGAGTTTTGAGTTGATCCTAACCCTCTGCCTCCTATCTATGAGGAATTCCCTGAGCCAGTCTAGTAGTCTGCCTTTGATACCAAGACTTTCCAATTTCATGAGTAGTCTTTTGTGAGGTACTTTATCAAAGGCTTTACTGAAGTCTATGAAGACGACGTCAACGGGTCTTCTGTTGTCCTTTGATTTGACCCAGCTTTCTCTTGCAGTCAGGAGATTTGACAGGCATGAGAGGTTCCTCCGGAAGCCATGCTGTGCTCCAGATAACAAGCTGCTATTTTCCAGATAAGCCATGATGCTTTTCTTGATAATTCTTTCCAGTGTCTTGATTAAAGTGCTGGTGAGACTGATAGGCCTGTAATTTGAAGGGCTTTGTCTTGATCCTCCTTTGTGTATGGGGGTTACTATGGCGTCTTTCCAATCACGTGGCAACACTCCATTTAGGAGAGATAGCTTGAAGATCGTGGTCAAGGGGCCGGCTATGTGGGCTGATAGCTCCTTGAGAAGCCTTGGATGAAGATTGTCAGGACCCATTGATTTCCTGCATCTAGTTTCATTAAGAAGTTGAGCACGATGCCTTGGTCGATGTCAACGGAATCTATCCCATGTTCTTCTGATGCAGCCAGAGCTGATCCTATAGGCAGTGATGACTCCTGAGTGAAGACTTGGGAGAAGTAGTTTGCCATTGCTTCTGCTTTTTCTTGATCTTCTTCGATTGTATCTTTGTCAATAATCAGGTTTGGGACACCATTGGGTGTTTTATTCCTGAAATTCAAGTACGAGAAAATTTTCTTAGGTTGTGCCTTTGCATTTTGGGCCAGGTGTGTCTCGAACTTCATCCTTGATTGGCGGATTTCTGCGATAGCTTTATTTCTAGCAGTATTATATAATTCCCTGGTCTCAGAAGTCTCAAGTGTTGCAAACAGGTTCCAACATTTGCGTTTACGTCTGAGTAACTTACGAATCTCCCGGTTTATCCAAGGGGGGAATGTTTCCGACCCTTTGGAACAGACCAAGGGATGAAGGTACAGTTACTTGGGCGTAAAGTTGCTTAAATTGGTTCCATGCGGCTTCTACTTGGGACTCTGGATTGATGTACCAGTTTACTGAGTTGGCTGCTGAGACGATCGCATTTATGTCAGCTTTCCAAACGTTTGGTCGAGCTGGGGTTTTGGCCCTTGCTGCCGTTGCTGTGAACTTGAAAGTGAGCACAGCATGGTCACTTCTTCCTAACGGAGGAAGATGTTGTATGAGATCCACATCCTCACCGTGGGAGAACACTAGGTCCAGAGTTGACGAGGAGTGCTGTGAGTCATAGCGCGTGGGCTTAATGATATGTTGGACTAGGGCTAGCGATATACTAGATTCTAGCAGTTTATGACTGAAGATGGAGTTGTTAGGCTCGACCAGTCAACTGTTGGGGCGTTGAAGTCACCGACTACGAGACTTCGACATTTTGAAGTCCAGGAGCCTAGCTTCTCTATTAGGAAGTCGTCTGCACTGCAGTCAGGACTGCGGTACACAGCAATGAGGTCAATGTCTTGGCCTATGCATTTAAGTCTGCAGCGTAGAAGTTCGCACGACTCACTTTCGTGGGCGAGTGCTTCGATACTACGCACGGTTAAGCCTTTCTTGAGGTAGATGACTACGCCCCTCCTTTGCGGTTTAGTCGGTCTACCCTGTGCACTTCGAAGTTTGGCAGGTTAACTTCGTTGTCAGTGACATCGGGTGTGAGCCATGTCTCTGTGATAATAATTACATCCGGGTTTCCGGTTTCTATCATGTTTGCCAGCTCAGTCCTTTTATTTAACAGGCTGCGGGCGTTTGTGTAGCAGACTGTTAATTCAGATTGGTGCTTCCCCGGCCCACCCACAGAGGTTTCGGGATCATTAAACTGCGAACTCGGACAACCCGAAAACCCTTAATCTTAAGGTTCTTCTCACCGTTCCGGCGTCGCTCACTTAATTCTAGTGCCGCAGCCTGTCTTTTGACACGGTCTGCTAGGCTTAAGTCAGCGCGGACATATATCCCTGATCCTTTGAGAATATGAGAGTTGCTTAGAATAGCATCCCTCTCTGCTTTAGAGTTTAGTACGACTTTGAGGAGACGTACAGGTTCACTTACTGTAGGGTCAGGCTTTTGACCTATTCTGTATACGCTGTGTATAGTAATGCCTGATACTGTTTGTGGCAGTAGCTTGTCTAAAAGGGGCTTGACCAAGTTAAGGTCATGCTCGAATCTGGCCTTAGGGTCGAGGGCCAGTGACTCCTCCACTTTGTGGAGAATGAGAGACCTGTCAGAGAGATCGGGTTTGCTTTCCGTGACTTTCTTGCCCTGAGGCGTAAGTGTGTTTCTATCCTTCTTGGGCGGTGTGGCCGAAGTGTTATCCTTATCTCGCTTTTTGCGAGAGACTACATTGCGCCATTCATTGGCGTCCTCCTCGCTAATCGTAATGGGGTTTTCTGTCTGCTGCTCACCGGTGTGGATGAGGCTTGTTCCGCCAGTCCCTGGGCGACTGGAGCTGCAGGTTTTCGACCCCTGGTACGCCTCTTCTTCGCGGCAGTCTTTCCATTACTGTTACTGGAGGGTGCGCTTAATCTTGAGTGTCTTCCACAGACTGTCTTATGATGTCATTTTAGTCCTCTTAAAAAATATAAGGTCTTGAAAATCTTTCTCTTTGAAGACCGTACCGCTCTTAACAGATTCAAATTCAGATTATAAGGATAGAACGGTTATGTTATATATGTTAATCCTTGCAATATTTATCTCCTCAGAGATCCAGTTTCTCTTTGAAAGCGTTCGCCGATGAAGCTGTTACTACTGGATCAGGTAAAGAGTTCCAGTCGTTGACCACTCTGTGGGAGAATCTAAATTGCACACGTATTTTATTCGACCTCGGTTCGAGCACCTTGTTTTGACCTCGTAAGTGTATCCTAGGGGGAGACAAAAGGTTTGAAAGGTCAATCTCAGAACCACCCTTTAATATACGGTAAGCCAAATTTAAGTCGCGTCTCCCCCTTCTGTATGATAATCGGAAGAGATTTAAATACTCCATCTTATCATGAGGAAGGTGTTAGATACCACTAACTAATTTGGTTCCTACCCTTTGTACTCTTTCCAGGATATGTCTCTTTTTCGAAGCATGAACTCACCGCTTGTATGTGGTATTCAAAGTGAGGTCTGACATATGTTGCATAGCGTACTTAGAACATACCCTCGTCTAGTCGTTTGAAAGCCCTTCGAAGTGCCAATAGCATTCGAAAAGCCTTAGGTACGGCTCGATTACAATTTGCCGTTGTTTTTAAGTAATGTCTTGCATTAATTCCTAAGTCGTTTTTTCCCCTAACATCTGTCACTTCTGTGTCCCCCCAGGGAGTACAACGTATAAGACTTCTGACCTAGGCGCATTACCCTGCTTTTCTTGGAATTAATTTCCGGACTGTAGATGTTAGCCCATTCGGCTAATTTATCTAAATCGTTTTGCAGTACCAACCTATCATCGTTACTATTTACGGCTCTCCATGTCGTAATATCGTCTGCAAATAATAAGGAAGATGAGGTAAGAATTTTCGGCACTTCATTTACGTATAATAGGAATAGCAGGAGACCAAATACAGTTCCCTGGGGTACCCCACTTAGCACTGCTCTCCACCCTGACAGTACACCATTAACCCTTACCATCTGCCTTCTATCCATCAGGTAGTCGCTAAACCACTCATAAGTGTTGGTCTAATCCAAAACGTTTAATTTTACTAAGAAGACCTAGATGGGATACTTTATCGAATGCTTTACTAAGATCGATAAAGACAACATCCAGTATATGGTTCTTGTCCTTGGCCTCGACCCAATCTTCCCTAACTGACAGCAAGTTTGTCAAGCAGGATCGTGCTGGTCGGAATGCATGCTGTTCCACTGCCAGTAAGCCATGTTTTTCTATATGAGCTAAGAGCTGATCCCTTATGAGTGTTTCTAACATCTTTGCTATAATGCAGGTCAGACTTACAGGCTGGTAGTTAGATACTAACTGCCTGTTCCCCTCTTTGAAGATTGGGTTTATAAAAGCATCTTTCCGTTCCCTGGGTAGCCTGGCTTGGGTCAGAGACATTTGAAAAATCTCCGTCAGTGGAATGTATATCTGCCAGTCTAGGGTGAAGTCCGCCAGATTCAGGTGATTTACCTGGCTTCAGTTTAGATTGGTAGTTTGAGAACTACTGCATCCTCTACGACAATTGTGGGCATTTTAGTGGCTACATCAGTGACCTCGCTACACCCCTGGGTGGTACGATTAGGCGAGAAAACATCGTAAGAAACTGTCAATTTGTCGAGAGACTTCACACTAACCTGAAACCATATAGGTTAATGTTCATCTTTACTATATTCAGTTCTCACTGTTTTTAATCTATATATATATATATATATATATATATATATACTGTTGTGTTTTGCTATAGAAGTTGATCAACATTTTCTTCTTTGCAGATTGACCTTTCTCTCGTGGATATTTGCGACACTAATGTTTTACTATTTTGCTTTTGGAAGCAATTTACTAAAAGAACGCATACAACTGTCAAATAAATCAGCTGAATACGTCGGTGTTGGAGTAGTAAATGATTATATTCTTTCCTTTGGTGGCTATAGCAATAATTGGTTTGGCGCTACGGCAACTATTAATCCTTCACCGTCCAGTTGTGTTTATGGAACTGTTTGGAAGATGTGTATGAGCGATATGCGTACGCTAGATTTGCAAGAGAGTGCTCCTGTCCTGTACAGACCCGTAGAAGTCTCAGTCAAAATTGCATGTGACACCTCATCGGTTTGTTGTGGATGATAATTTTTATTTTTTAGGTTATTAACTGTAGGACGTATATGTTAAATACGTCTGAGCCAGGAGACCCATCTCCCTATTATTTAGACATAATTATTCGTGGAGCTGTTCAGTCTAGACTTCCTCAAACATACATCGATTGGCTGAAGAGCATTAAACACAATGGATATTCCGGAAGTTGTAGCCTTTACATGAATGTCCTAAAAAATATACCGGATTCTGAGCGTCATAATTATTATGTGTCTGGTGTACAAAACTCTTACTGTTGTTAATTTTTTCTTTCTTAGAACCACTGATAAGTTATTGTGATTGCTTAAAAACGTAATCACTTTTGATTTTGATATTTAATTTGTGAAACATTCATGCATTTCATGTTTCCTTGGCATGATTACTCTGGGCTGATAACCATAAAATACATGTAATACTAGTTGACTTGATAACTAATATAGGATGTCTTTGATTGAATGAAACTTCAAATTTAGTTAATTTTCAAATTATCTTTGTACAAGAAATTTTAAGTATGCATACTGCATCACTGTTAGCTTTCACCCAGTCTTATCGTCATTAGCAAAAACCCGTCAAACTCCAAAAATGAAAAGTTTGTATCGTATTCATATGCATAGCATGCAGCATTTATATTGTATTATTTGACCGATTTGAAATCATTTTGACAATATATTTTTCTACTATATGAAACTGTGGCAGCTTTTAATTTTTCTCTGCAGTTATTTTCTACTAATGTATAGAGATTTTGTAAAAGAAAGTCGTATAGAAGATCATAATTATTAGTCGAGACAGGTGATTCGAGGATATTTTGGAATAGTAATAAATTTATCTTTATTAACCCTGGATTACCTTTCTATTTTTAAAGTATAATGACTAGTTCATCAAAAGTTGTGGAGTATGGAAAAATTCCATAGTATTTTTAACATTTAGAGGCATACAAAAATTTAAATTTTACTGAACTTTTCTAATTATAGACTCATTAATTCAATCCTTACTTTATTTTTATGTGTATACATCTTAAACGGTGACATTAAGATCTCAGTGAACTGATGTTAAAAGGCTGAGTTAGAGCACAGAACACAATCACCATACTATAAATAAGATTATGACTAAAACTCTAATACTAACAATCTCTAGTCGCGGTGCTTCTTTGAGAGAAACAGATCAATTAAATGAAAGAAAGAACCAGTAGTGGTTTGTGATTAAGTGCACTCCACAGTTGGAAAATCAATTCATTAACCAATAAATCAGTCGATGTAATAAAGGAGAACAATAAAAAAAAGCGTATGAATACAAATAAAGGATAAAGAAAAAATCCCCATTTAGACATTTAGAAAACAGAAAGATTGAGCGAAGAAATATTGACTTTTCAATTAGATCCTCATCTTTGGCTCTACTCTAATATGTATAGCATTTTAATTACAATACAACAGTTTGCCAATTAAGTGGAGATAAGTTTGTTAACAATAATTAAACAGTGTCAATGGGTTAATAGTTAACGAAGAAAATCAATACACATTTAAAAGGTGGAAATGGATAGAATAAATTAATTTTACAAGAATAACACGTAAATTAAAGATAAAGTGGTCAAAATAAATAAAATAAAATAAATAATTTAGACAAATATAATTTTATAGGTTTAGGGGAAGGGATATGGTAGCAAAGATGGCTGAAGAAAGAACAAGATAGCAGTCAGTGTAATGTTCATTTCACTAGGTGAGTAACAATAAATATAATGCACGAACAGAATGAAGCTACTGCGAATTAATGCAATTAGTAGGGACAGGTGTAATTTGTTAAATGAGTATTGCAATTTCATTTCGAAATGCCACTAACAGCCCCAGAACTACCAGTGAACACCAATCCTCCTATTAAAGCAAAATGCTTGATTGTTATGAAGTTACTGAAAACCAACTAAGAAAGCAGTAGGACCAGATGTGACTTCTACAGAAGCACTGAAAATTGACACAAAGAAATCAGCAGATATACTCGTCCCAGTATTGCACAAAGCTTGGAAAGAGGGGAAGATACCTACTGATTGGACGTAGGGCTACTTTGTCAAAGATGTGTGATTTAAGACTTTGCGGTAATTGACAAGGAATAATACTCCTGTCTACTCCAAACAGAATATTAAGCCACATCATCCTGGAGAAATTAGAAGATGCTCTGGGTGTGAAATTCTACCTGGAAGAAGTTGGACTCAGGAAAAGTAAATCCTATACCGATCTAACCGCAACGTTACGCATCACCAACGAACAGAGCTAAGAATAGCGGTCAACTTCACTGACTTCAAAAACGTCAGGAGTAAGACAAGGTTGCTTAACATAGTTAATAATGTTCCTGATTACGGTCGACTAGATCATGAGGTGGGTTATACGCAGCCAGAAGACAAAAATACTTTGAAATGACAAGAAGGCCAAAGAATGTTGGCACTTCGCGGGTGATTTATGTTCCACATCCCACAAACTCGAAGGCTTGCAGGAGAAAACTAACAACTTGCCAGAGGGGTCAGCGAAAACATGACTTCAAGTGAACACCGAGAAGACAGAGGTGATGAAGATACCTAACCAGCAGCAACAAGCGTCAACTAACACCAACGATAAAAGTCTGAGGAAACTTAATTCTTTCAATTAGCACCTGGGTAGCTTCGTTTCAACTACAGGTGGCACTGATGAAGATGTCAAAGACAGGATTAAAAAAGCAAGGTAGACAATAATCACTGTGAAATCTGTATAGAAATCTCCTGCATTCAACACGTAGAATAAAACTGACATTTTCTATGGCAATAGTAACAATAATAAACCAATGCCAAGTCACTTCTTCTGTGTATGGTTCACAGACTTGCAACGTGCGTTGAGAAGACCCTTTCTAACAGCCACATGCAGACCTTCATCAACAGCTACCTTCGCCTGATGTAGAGGATCTGATGACCAGAAAGGATGAGTAAAAAGGAACTTTGACAAGAACCTATTGCCAAACAAGTATGCGGAAAGAAACGGAGATGGACTGGACATACATTCAAGATCCCACTGAATGACATCATGTGCCACGGCCTCTAGTGGAAAGCGGATGGGAAACGATGAGTTGGGCGTTCGTGTGAAGGAGGAACGGAATGCTTATGACCAACCGTGCTGTCAGCGAAAATGGACTCCAGGGAACAGAGTGAAAAGTAGAGGTGCTACTGAAGCCCCATATTCCATTGTGAACATATATATATATATAAGATGCGTAACGAAGATCAGTTATTTTGGTCTCAAGACTGTCTAACTTCAGGAGAAATCAATAGCTACAGGGAAACTTTAAGTACTCTATTAACAAGTCATAAATCTCATTCAAGTTAGTTACACTGTTTTTTTTGGTAAATATAGCTTGTGACCCAGACCGTGGATAAAATACTGACGTTGTTTGATATCTTATAATAATACATCTCTGATTATCACTCCAAATCATCCTGAGGTCATTGGTTTGCAATATGAATTGTATCCGTGCATTAATTCAAAAGAATGAAATGGGAGATGTCTACAAAATGGAAAGTAAAATCTCAGGTAGTAGCTCTACTGTGGAGCAGGACAATAGTAGTTAACTGGTGTTTCTGTATTCCCCTAATCACTGGAGTGAATAGTGAAAATTTAGGAAGTGAAATGGTCATGTGCACAACAGACTAAAACTAAATACTGAACTGGAATCACAATCTATAGGAGAATCACAGTTTAGTACATCGACGAGATGTCCGAAGCTAGACTATCAGTTGTACAATTTAGACTACTAAACACCAATTCAAATATTTTCATAAGTTTCTTGTAAGATCTAGTTCTTTTTGAAACTGTTGAGTATGCTCACTAGCATATAGTCACGAGTAGCTAGTATCCGAAAATGAGATGAACGAATTAGTTCCAGTAGTACTCATGGGAAATAAAGGGTATAAAATATTATGACAACCCATAAGTGTTATAAGACAATGCTCTCTCATCACTCACTATAACTTTTGATATCTTTTTTCTTTGTAATCTTTTCATACTAACATCTACTTTCCACTTAATTTCAGTCGCTTAGTGGCAATCATGCCGGTGTAATTGACGGTAAAATGTGCGTCTAATTTTCCACTGATTGCTACTCTGACAAGTTTACACGAAGGGAATGCAACAACCCAGCACTTGCCTTTCTTTGAATGTGTCGAAGATTTCAGGCTTTGTTCTATTAAATGTAAATGAACAACAAAACTAACTGTCATCAGTCTACCTCTATGCGATATTTAGGCTTTAAAATACTTTACAATTGATGGATGGTGGCTAGCAGTGGAATCCAGGATGCGCAATTCGTCCTATTTGGGACTCGTCATCAGTAGTTATTTCTTAATTTTGACTACTGAAATGTGTGTATTCTTAATATGTGAATCATTGTGATGAATTTCGTCTGCAAAACAATTAGGCATAGTTGATAATTTAAGTACAATGTCTGTCTTCGGCCATTAATGTTGACAGTGGTACAAGTATGAAATTCACATCTGCTATGGCGTCATTGGCTTGAATTTTGAACACCTGGTTTTTATTACTCAATCGGTGAAGGAAGAACAGTCAGGGGCTAGGCTTCACCCTTAAGAGGCACAATTCTCATAATTGATTCAGTCCATACTAAATATTTCCAGCTGTTTTCTGAAGTGTGTGTTAATGTGATCACCCAGTTCGTTGATTTCCAGTCTATGATAAATATTCCGAACATTTGTACTCCATCATCGTAAGCTCTAAATTATCTCTATCGCTCAATTGCTTAGCCATCCGAAAGATAAAAGTACCTAACCAGCGAACAGTTTTAACGACTGACTGGTCACCACCCTTAAACAACCATGTTACCAGGAAATGAAAAGTACATTGCACCCATGTGATGTAAGGAGAAATCAAAGTTACTACAGTCTAGTAAGCTGATACTTTATTATTATTACTATTCACTTGGGTTCCGAGTTGAACATAGGGCTTTAACAGCACACCTGCACTTTGTCCTATTCTTTGCTGTACTCTTCAGCTGGCCGTGCCCATGATTGTCCATAGTCTTTCATCTCCTCCTCGCTACATGACCTCCTGCATGTCACGACCCACTCGTTGGTTCCCATTTGGATTCCACTCGAGCAGTGGACTCTCGCCGACCATGAACATGCTCCGAGGTTGGATCCCCTGCCGACGCACACCCGATGTCTATGGTCGGCCTGTAGAATTTGGGCTACCGATATCACATGGTGAAAATTCCATACTGGTACCAAAAATACAGTGTAGAATCAAGCTGTAATCAAAAAAAATCTCTATCTTCTCCTAAATATTTGTTACGCCATCGGCTTTTGGTTGGTTTGTTGACAAAGTTTCTTGTTACTAATTATTTCTGGCTATTTGTTCTTCAGTATGGGGCTAGTTGTTATAACGGTAGGGAATTAAATGAGGACGTTGTCTCCTTGTTCTGTCTGCGCCTGACTAATATGCCTATCTGCTTGTGGTACCTTCCGACTCAGTGAAGCACACAAATATCAAAAGACAAAGGCTGGACTGTGACTGTGTATTGTAGTGCAACAACAACGACAAAGAAAGTCATGGTATTTATACATTTTTACAACAATATGGACAGCTAACAGCATTTGAAATAATTGATCTTAATAGCCAATAACAAAGTGCGTGAGAGATGATAATATACCATATGTGCGAGATTAACAGTCAATAACAAAGTGTGTGGGATCCTATCACTAGTGAAGACCACTTTTGATAAAGTCTACATCTGGCTATTTGAAACGCTCTTCACGTTTAGCAGTGCAAGTTTATGACCCATATAGGAGTGCTGACTGACTTCACACTTGTGTTAGAAATTGGAATCGTGTTGTTTATGCTGAGGTGGAGTGCAGAAGATCTCCAAACTTACTTCAGAGTGATGAAGGTGTATGTCGCCTTTCCGATTCTGGTTGACTAGTTGACTTTGACATCTTCATCGGTTCCGACTGCCTGTGGTTGGAAGGAATTCCCCCTTTGATGGTGATTGGTACTGGTAGTTATTGATGCGGTTCGTTGGTTGTCTTCATCACCTCCGTCTTCTCTATGTTCACTTTGAGTACTGTCTTCGCTACCAGCCCCTTCAGCCAGTTTGTTGCTTTTCGCCTGTGAGTCCTCGAGCTTGTGTGACATTAGACATATATTATCTGAGAAATCCAGCTTTTCTAGAGTCTGCTTATCCGTGGTCCAGCGTGTTCCTGTCTCCTCACTCCTCACTCACAGTCTGACGCATAATCCAGTCCACCACAATTAAGAACATGATTGGTGATAATAGACAGCCTTTTCTTACTTCTGTATTCACTTGGAAGGTTTCACCGAGTTTTTCGTTGTGCATCACTTGACACTGTCATATAACTTTTGGATGAGGTTGTTAAAGATTTGGGGTACTTCACTCCATAATGTTGAAGTAGTTTACAAATTACTTCTCGGTTAACGCTGGCTATCGAAGGTCTTTCGGAAGTCGATGAAGTTGATATAGGGAGAGGTTTGACTACCATTCTATGCTTTGTTCTGTGAATACGATGCGTAAAGGGGTAATTTGATAGGCACATGATTTGCCCCTCCTGAATTCAGCCAGCTTGTTCTAGTTGGGTTGGCGGAGTTCTGCATTCAGTGCGTCTTTCATTCTCTCCAAGATAAGGCGACTTCGTATTTTACTTTGGCGTGGAAAAAAGCAGTATTCCACGCCAGTTCTTGAGGAGTGGGGCCTAAGTCTCCCTTCTTTGGTAGCTTGACAAAGTAGCCTTTCTTCCAATCACTAGGCACCTCTCCTTCCTTCCAAACATTTAGCAATAATGGCGTGAGCACATAGGCCACTGCCTCTGGGTCCGTTTCAGTACTTCGGGATGGAGGGACTCCATCTAGTCTTGCCACCTCCCCGGCTGAACTTCAGTAGCTTTATCACATTTAGGGTTTCTGCCTTCGTTGGAGGATTGGTGTCCACTGACAGTCAGTTCCGTGCGTGCTGTTGGTGGTATTTCTGGCCGAGTTGCAGGTGATGGTCGATTCAAGAGTCCTTTAAAGTGATCGTCCCATTGTTTTATTTGTTTCTCCTCCTTGGTAATCAGGTTCCCTTTAGGTAGGTGGAAATTGAAGTTTAAAGTGAGCATTATTTTTTTGACTATAGCTTGAGACCACACAGTATTCTTGGTACAAGTATGGAATTTTCAGCATATGATATCGGTAGCCCAAAGTTTGCAGGCCGACCATACATATCAGGCGTGCGTCGGCAGGGGATCGAAACCCGGACCATGTACATGGTCGGCGAGAGTCCTAACCGCTGTGCTACCGACGTACATTAACTTTTCGAGATAGCCGTCCAAATCGATGCAGTCTTGACAACTAAGTTTATTCAAAATAAAATGATATTTTAGAAGGAAAACCCCAACTAGATAAGGATTTATTCAAATATGTATATTTAAATGCCATCTTTTATTCAGAATGAAATCGAACATTCTTAGACGACTAGTGTTCTATTGAAATCCAGCCATTCTAACTCCTATGAATAAACGTCACTTTGTTTCTTTTCAAAACTTTTTTATTTCATTTAAAATGGTGCACTTTTTTCAATACACTTGCATTTCTAGCTGGTTACATGAGATTGAACGAATTGAATAAATCGATGGTCAGATATTATGGGTACATGACTCGATGCAGGCAAATGAATAATCTTTACATTAGGCCAATGGGTACATACTTCCAAGCTTTCCAAGTTGACTGTTCCATCACCATCGTCATATTCTAGTATTGGTGCTTGGTTAGGAAATGCATCTCGATAAAGGCCTGCTGGTTTATAAACTAACTTCTTCATAGTTATCAGGCCAGAACTGTAGATACAATAAACTTCAGAGACATCTGCTGGTGGAGACAGAGTAATGAAATTTTCTCTAGCCTTCATCATTACTTCATAACCTGAAAGGTAAATAAACACAAGTGAACTTTCAGGGAGTTAATTAGAAGAAAAATAGTGCTATAGTTTTTAAAAAAAGGGCGTAATGCTATTAAAAAATGTCGATCAAAACTGCCTATTGTTACAGTTGTTCCTTCATTTGAAAGAGAAGTCTAGTCAATAGTCTTAATGGTTTATCACGTAGAGCTGGTGTTTCCTTAGGACAAAAAGTCATATTGTTCTACTAATGCTATAGAATTTAACGACATATCATGATATTGAACTAAAAACTGCCTTTCAACGAACAAATACAATTTCAGCCTGGTGAACGAATCTCACCTCTTGGAAATGGTATATTTAGTCCAGCGTTTAATAATAATAATCACTTGTTGAGGAAGTTCATTTTAAATAAAGAAATAGTTAGCTTAAATCAAACATAAGAGATTGAGCTTAACAGTAAGAGAAACTTATGTTCACCACAACATATATATATATGTACTGCATCTGTTACTTGACAGCTTTAAATTGTATTCAAACTTTAACAAAGCAATAGCTACACAAAAGAAGCACACACTGTAAATTTGTTTAAGCTAATTTATGTCCGGTTGAATGACTATATAGAACCAAAATGTTTGGTCACTTTTGACGTGTTGGCTATTAATACGGACGTCTCGAAGACGTTTGGTGATTGATACGATGTCATTTAGCTGATGGTTGCCACCAATGGATTCTAGGATGCACATTTCCTCCTATTTCAGACTTGCCAGTGAGTAGTGGTAATCCCACCGTGTCTTGAAACCTTTGAAAGATACCTTCCATAACAAAAAAGCCGTCTGGACTAATCTATCACTTACGGGTAATCAATTCATGCATTTGACAACTCAGAGATTTTGACCGGCTGTCAAACTAACATTTGATTTAGAGTTGCTTATACTTACCTCTTGAACACCTTCAATTCAGATGCCGATGATTGAAGAAAGAAATTCTATGGACTCGCCTTCTCACTATCTACTAATTCACCTGCAGTTGCGAGGACATATATATGTATATAATTGGTACTAATGGAATGTTCTAGTGTAGTCGGAAAGAACATGTTCCTTAATTAATCGACACAGAAATGCAAATATTCTCAGTCTCAGTAGAAGTACAGCATTGTTCACTGCAAAACCAGTGTTCTAGTGACTGTTTCTCAATTATTTCACCTAACTCTAATTCAAGGTTATTAAAAGTGATGCAGACACTTCAGATTAATCACGCACATCACAAACTATGCGTGCAGAAAACAATAGGCTTCCACCTTTGTCCATCTTGAACTACGTGACCTATTAAGAAAATGTAATGCACTTTTATTTTATTTACAAGTGAATAACTGTCAGATATTTTTTTATTTATTGTGAACCATGCCAGTTGCAACACGTTTGTAGAAAACTACGGAATGACATCGTCTCACGGCATTTATCTCCTGAACGTTTCATTTAAATTGCCAGTTTGCTAAAGCCTTAAAAATTCTATACTACATAAAAATACTTCCTCTTGCTTGGAAGTTGTTTTAACTTCAACACGGAGATGATTCATAACAAATGTTTCCATTGAGAAATCTCGATAAAGGGGGAAAAGATCAGATTTGCAGGATAAAATGATATCAATCTATTTCACAGGTTCTCATCTGCTGCAAACCACCTGAAATTAAAATTGTTATAATTAGTGATAATAACATACTTTAATACTTGAATGGTGGTAGCAGAGAAACATTATTAAATCAACGCATTCCAAAAATATAAGCTGTACAATTTCTAGTTTAGGTTACCATCAGTTTATATGCTTTTGAACAAAAATTTGTGTAAAGTTATGTTGCGGAACGTTGAAACTGACTGACGTTATACAACATTGTACTGGACCATTTAAAAAACATTAGACTAAATCTTTTCCCTATTGAATTGAATCAATCGACGGGGAAATCAAAAATTCAATTCAATAATTAATATGACCCGTTGCACAAGAGGTGGCTCTCGTGGCCCAAGTGGTCTAGTGGATAACGCTTTGGCGTTTGAAACTATGGGCACTGGGTTTGAGGCTCAGTGGGAACATCATCACTCACTGAGAAATGCACGTACATCCAGATGACGAGTCCCAAATAGGACGAAATGCGCATCCTGGATTCCACTGCTAGCCACCATCCACCAATTGTATAAATCTTTTCCCAACTCTTGCTCACTTATGATGCTGACATGAACATGAATAGTTATATCCTACTTCTCAGGAAGGATCTCAAACAGAATTCAATTTGAAATTAATGGTAAAATTCTTCTTCCACGTAAAGGATGTGATGAATAATCATTCTTCGAATGTAAAACAGGCATAACTGATACCAGGTAAATTTAAATGAACATTTTACGCTTTCATTTCCGTTGTGGTTTCCAGTAGATGATAGGATATTCATACTAGTGTTTGGTGTAACAAAACACACTCTAAATTAAACAAACTGAGATAAGCGTAAGAAATCTTTATTTAATTATTGCAAGCAGATATTTATTTCCCTTATTTCTTAACCCCAACTCATTTTAAAGTATTTTGAATTTTCATGTAAATTAGTTGTAAGTAACATGATAACTAACAAACTGCCTAAAGAACCAATGAAGATAGGACTCTAGGTGAACACAGAGAAGACGGAGGTGATGAAGACAACCAATGAAAAGCAACAGCGACAACAACAACAACAACCAACACTAATCACCAACAATGGGAGAGATTTAACAAAGATTACTGCTTTCACTTAAATAGGAAAAAGTTGTGTCAACCATAGGCAGTCAGAACGGATGAAGAGGTCGAAGCCAACCAGCCAGCTACAATCGGAAAGGCAAAATACATCTTCATCATTCTGAAATCAGTCAGGGGATCTTCTGCACTCCATCTCAGCATAAATAACAAGATTCGGATTTTTAACACAAGTGTTAAGTCAGTCAGCACTTCTATATGGGTCATAAACTTGCACTACTCATCGCGAAGAGCGTTTCAAATAGCCAGATGTAGACTTTTATCAACAGCTGCCTGTCTTGGCTGTCTCTCTATTGAAGACTAAATGATCGATCAGAGATAATTAGTCACAGGATACTCTGGCAGGTGACAAACCAACCAAGAAGCTATTGTTCAACATATATATGTATATATGTATATATAAGAGAAAATGCAGACGGACAGGGTGCACACTGAGAAGACCATCGAGTGACAACGCTCGCAAATCAGGCCATAACTCGAGTGGAATCCCAATGAGAAGCAACGATTGGGTCGTCACATCGAGAGTGACATGAAGGAGATCTTGTGGTGAGGAGGAAATAAGAGGTTACGGGCAATCGTGAGCACAGCCAGCTGAAGAGTACAGCAGAGAATAGGACAAAGTCCAGGTGTGTTGCTGAAGCCCTATATTCCACTCAGAACCCAAGGGAATAATAATAAATAATATCATGATAACGAGAGAAATTCGGGTTCACTCTGATAGTGATCAGTTACATCTATGATTGCATACAAGTGATAGTGAAAATCATTGACCTCAACACTTTAATCTGACCTAGTCTATTTTATTCACTAGCCATCTTCCTAATTAAATTCTGTATACAAAAGATTCGGCAGACAAAGCGACTATAGAATAAAGACGGTATTTGTTTATACGTGTTTGACCACAGATTGATATTAGTTAAAGAACCATTGAAAACCAGGGAGTACTTGACAGCTGTTTCATCCAGTACTCCCTGGTTTTCAATGGTTCTCTAACTGATATCAATCCGTGGTCAAACACATATAAACGAATCTAATCCTTACAAACCAAACTCTGAAAGACAGTATTGTCAGTTACTTTGCATTTCCGGATTGTCTATCTCGAAGTATATACTTATAACTTACGATTAAATGAAGTTTTATGTAAGTCTAATATGAATATCAATAAAATTTACACTCTTGAGTACGATGTCTTGTGAACTCACCCAGTGGGAAACCTATGTCCTTGAAAAGAGTTAGGTAATCATTCACTGTATAATTTTTTGTTGGTGTTGATATCAACACCTGATCTGGAGGCCATACTCTAGGATTTGGCACAGTTGACACAACAGAAGTAAACGATCGTAGAATTGGACGAAAAGATAAAGGATTTCGGAAAAATATGGAAAAATTATCGCCTAAAAATTGAAAACAAACAATAGAAGATTATAAGCTTTGATGACAGAACTTAAAAAGATACACATCTCTAACTAAAAAGCTACTGAAATTTGATAATGTAAGGGTGCCAACAGCTGCCCCGTTTTATCTAAATAAGTATCACAAATAATCAGTTAAAGGCGATGAGTTGAAAACAAAGGTGTAGTAAAGCAGAGAGTTGTCATCAATAATATCATGGAAGTTATTTTCAGTGCTTGACATTGATTGAAAAAGACACATTGTTTTTGATTAAGTTACTCTCAGAAATTAAGGAACACTACATAATTCAAAAGAATTCATGTGGTGCAAGTGTGAACAACAACTAGAATTGTTAAAAACAAGAGACCAGAATAAAGAAACACAGTGAAGACAGTATGTATTTAGGAATACAATTACTGATGATTTCAATGGTAAGAAAGATTATTCGCACCTATAGAGGTGGTATACAACGTTTGCACTTCTTATGCCCCAGCTACATCAAAGTGTTTGTTCGAACGGAAAAGCTTCTTTTGTTTTCTGTGAATTATTCATTTATGCATGTACTGACATGATAACATCATTGGAGATTCGTTCAGCTTTAATTTCTTAGGGTTTCGTAAATATAATGTACTACACACTCTGTCGTCCCGGTTGTCATTCTTCTCTGTCTGACTTTTGTGTTCATCTTAGTCTGAGGGATAATTTTTTAGTAATTAGTTAGTTATATTGTCTTGTTCTGGAGACACACCGTAGTCAAGCTAGTCTAACCTACTACCCAGTATCATTCTGTCATAACAGTGTTATATTTCCATTTCGTAGATGAATTTGTACAAGACTTCGAACAGTTCTTACTAGCATACATTTCTGTGTGAAGAACAGTCAATACAGATATTAATTTATAATCGCTGGTATAATACAAATCAGCATATTCATGTATTCTACACTTACCAGGTAGAAAACGTTTTAGTGCGAACATATGTACAACTTAATTACGAAACCCTAGAACTCTCTTTCATTATTTTAGCCACTTATCAACATGGCGTACTTGAAGTCTGAAGAAAGTTGATATCCTTTCATGTGGAACCTGCATTGCTCAGCAAAAAACGCTCAGAGCCGTCGGCATTTTCATTTGTTCAAGTCATGTGGCAGTCAACGTATGTCAAAAGGACGTTAATTGAGAACTAAACGCTTTGAACTGCATTTAATTAAATAAAATTTTATGAATAAAATACCAGTGACTTTGGGCTAGGGTCTCTGTGGTGTAACAAGTTATCACAATTAAACAGTGGAATGGAATAATGCGTTGGTGACGGAGGCAGAACGCTCACTAACCGCGCCTCATGTGGTCCTGGGTTCGATAACCGACTGACACACTCTCCAACCTCGATAAGCAGATAAAGAGGGAATGTTGGGAGTGGGACTAGCTAGCCTACCATATAAAAATATAATCACTGCTACTGAAACTTTAAAACTCAACCTTGAAACCCTGTTCCACTGAGGAACAGTAAAAGAAAAAATTAATAATGGAGTAATGTTGAAAACGAAGAAAACCAGTAGAACGCAACAGGTCGGGTGTGAGGACAAATACTCGCCGAAGACATTGGCTAGGGGTCACGCTATGTCGTGAATTGGCAGAAGTTAAAATTCATGGGCCATTGGGTCGGGTCCCAGTAGCTTAATGGTATACGAGGTCGCTTTGTAACCAGAAGGTCCTGGGTTCGAATCCGGGTGGGCGCGTGCTGATGAAGGGTCCCAAACTAGGACGAAACAGCTGTCCAGTACTCCCAGGATTTCCAATGGTTCTCTAACTAGTGTCAGTTCATGATGAAGTCCTGTAACCAATCAAATCCCTACAAACCAACACTTGAAAACGCAAATATTTAAGATCTCACTCTATTATAACAAAAATAGACAGATACTGAGAGGAATCAGCAGTCAGCACAGAAAATTTAATAAGCGTTGCATAACCTTCAAGGGACAATCACATATTTTATTCAAAAATCAGCAACTGTTCCTTAGAACACAGAAAGATGTGCAATTATAAAAAGGATAATCACTCACAATAACACTCATTACCCCTGGCAAACTCTAACAGATTTATGAATCCTTGAAAATCTCTTTTTTTGAACAGTCTTTTTCTACAGTTAAGACCTAATTTATAAAGCAGCTGGGCTATTCGAATAAATGTATCCTAACCCTAGCATAGCAATGACATTTCGCGTCATAATGGCTTACAAACACGTCATTTACACAGTCCTTGAACTGCCTATACCTGTGCAATAATCCGAAAGTGTACAACTGGCAGCAAAACAGTGGTTTTCATGTCAAAAGATTTTGAAAGATAATTAAGAACTTCTTTTAAATATACCTCTGAAATTTTGAATCAACTAAATAAACGCTTTCCTAGTACGATTCATTCCAAACTTAAAATTCCACTAGTAGTGGTACACACCAAATCATTCTTTTGTTTGTTTATATTTTTCTTTCAACCTATATAACAACAGCACATCAGTTTAGAGAAGCTTTAAAGCTACAATAAGCACAGACTGGAAGTGCAAATTTTACAGACCTCAATTAAACAGAAATTTTATCCTCAAATATTTATCTACTTAGATTTCATAGTAAACTGTTGAGAAGATTGGTGTGTAGGTTATTCGTCAGTTAGAAAGTCAATAAAAACATTGTTTATCTTTCGTCAATCATATTGAATTTTTATTATTACTACTTCTAGGTGTTAATTTATACAATATAGCACAAGGTGACGACCCACTTGTACGATGGCCTGTATTACGCGCGAAGTCATTATACGATCTCCTCAGTGTGTTGTGACCTGTCCATCTCCATTTTCTCCTACATATTTGTTGAATGATAGGTTCTTGATTGTTTCCTTCCCATGAATTCTTGTTACTAATTCTTTCTGGTCAGTCATTTGAGCTTCAGTATGGAGCCAGCGAAGTAGACAGCTGTTGATAAAAGTCTGCAGCATGTTGGAAACCCTATTCGTAACACGCTAAGTTCCTGACTCATACGCAGCTTCTTATTATATTCCTGTAACTCTTCTTTTAGACAATATAGATAAGAGTTCTTTCCATGCTTCAGTACAGGCACTATATCACTTCTGTTCCACACAATGGATTTTGATTTGAAGAACAAAGATTCATTTGTCACTTTTTCTCTTCTCAGAACATTAAGTTGTGCAAATGTTAGTCTGTCCCATTCTATCTTATGAGTGTGTGTTACTGCATAAATCATCATGGCTTTGTTTTCTACGTTTCATAGATTAAAAAGGAATTGAAAACACTTCTACAAATGACGAACTCTTCTCTCAAGCTATCATTCAGCATTTGATTATATTTCTATGCTTTGACAATCTATGTGATTTCAGTGGACTAGTCTGACTTATCTACTTGGCTATACAGTTGTTCCTCTCTATGTGTTAGACTAGATTGTTATTTTGTCTAATGTCTTATGGCAAGCCAGTACGTTAAAAATCCGGCTTTAGTTATGGTCTTATTAGGTGACTTTCGTAAGACCCCTGACGTTTTCTTTTGGTGTTACAACACTATAGAAGCGTCCAGTATTCTCTTTTACACTATTAATTTCATCACTTTTGATGTTAAGAGGTTTTTCGTGCTTCACTGATCAGTTAAAAATTATGACTTGCAAGATAAATTCGCGTTGGTGGCACAGCGGTTAGGACGCTCGCCGACCATGCACATGGTCTGGGGTTCGATCCCTGGCCGGCGCACTCCTTTACCTCACTCAGCCAGAAGTAAAGCTGGTGAAGAGGAAAGGTTGGGCATGAGGCTAGCAACCCCATCCTATAAAAATAAATACTTCTACAGAAACTTTAGGCCTCTAGCCTGAAGCCATATATTCTCCTGGGAACGTGAAGGGAAAAAAAAGTTGAATTTACAGCCCTGTTACCTGGACACTGAACTACACTAACCCTTGCGAGTATAAGATGAGACGATAAAAAACTAAGGCAATAGATTGATTAACGTTAGGGGCTTTGAAGACACGTGTCTCATCGCACTTATTTCGTCTATATTATACTTTACACTTGCTCACAACTAGTTATTTCTGTTCGTGTCTTAATTCAATAGTTAGTAAAAATTATAGCTGTTGAAGAGTTTATATTTGTGGAAGAAAACAAAATAGATATGTTCGGATTTCACCATGGCGAATATGTAATCCTTGAGACTGCCAACATACCTCAAAGGTACGATTAAATATTCCAGAACCTGTATATCCCAAACTATTCATAAATATATTGAATAAAGCTAGTGAACGATAGTCATGCGTGGATATTGTATGGTTTTTGATTTAAAGTGAACACCTTAGTGGACGCTTGAATTTTATGCTTCTGTTTACGTATCACAAAGAATGTATGTTCATTCTGAACACAAAATGAAGTTATTTTATTAAATCTGAAGGTAAGCTGAATAAAACTCAGATACAAGTTACAGAACGATTGGAAAATCTAGTGAGAAGTCATGACCAGCAGGGTACAGCAGGTAGGGTGTGAGGAAAAACACTAGGTGATGATATTAACTAGTGGTAGCGCTACATACTGAATTGGAGGAAGTTGGAATTCATGAACTGGCCATTGAAATGGGTCCCAGTGGCTTAATGGTTTAGGAGGTTGCCTCATGACCAGAAGGTCCTGGGTTCGAACCTCGGTGGGTGTGTGCTGATGAAGAATCCCAAATTAGGAAGAAACAGCCGTCCAGTACTGTCAGATGGTTTTCTAGTAACTCTCTAACCGATGTCAGCTGATGGTAAAATCCAGTGACCAGTCAAATCTAATACCTGCAAACCGAAACTTGAATATGATACTCAGACCATAGGAAAATACATTCAATTTAAGTGCCTCTTGATTATTTACAAATTAAGCCTATATTTTTTCAGGTATTCTAATTCTAAACAAACAGTAATTGACAGCCTTTATCTCATATAAACATTTGCATGAATTTATTTTTGTCATTGTAATTATTATCACATGGATCATTTTCCACTAATTTATATGTCCGAACTTTGATACAGTTGACCACATTAGTGCCAAATATCTACGCTTAATAACATTGTGTGTGTGTATGTATGTGTGTGTGTGTGTGGTGTAATTGTAACGCCTGACAAGAAATCACCAGAAATTCGCATTTGACTAAACTGTGTTCTCTAGTCATCATAATAAGAATATTTACATTGGTCTTAATCTATTCCCAGAGCTTAGAACACAAACATTAGTCATGAAAAGGGCTGTATCCCTTCTCTTAAAGAGCTAAAGGCACAATATTCACTGAATGCTAACTGCAAAAGTGCTTACCAAGCTCTTGAAAGATTTCGATTTAGTTCCTAGTCAATTTACTTCTAAACCTTCGCCTAGCCAGCAGTTAAGTTTGGAAAAGAAGGAGGGTAGGTTTCAAGGCGAACAAACCCAACTGGTAAAAACACCGCTATTGTTATTGTAACTCCAAAGTTTAAGACTTTCACTTTGGAAAGGAAGGCATCTTAAAAGAATCATTGGAGGAATCACAGATTTCACTAACAAACTGTCTTAGACAGAATTCTGCCTAGAATGATTACTAATAAACAACATGAATATTTAATGCACTGAAACACCAACAAGGTGAAAAGCATTGATCGATTCAATAGAGGACTAAGAATTCGATAAGAATGACAATAAGAAACCCGTGACTGACTCGTTTAGATCAATCAAATATAAAATAATTACAACTATCACATACATTCCTTTATGATGAAATCCATAATTAACTTTACTACCATGTGACATCATCTCAAATATTCAGCCAGAATATGAATCATCTCAGCGCTTCCAACAAACATTAGTGTATAGTGTCAAGATCCACAGAATCAAATATACCACAGGATTTCTTGTCAACTCACTTGGTACCTAAAATCACAGAATTCCTTCAGGTCAATGCAGTGTATACATGCAAAATCACCAATCATAAAATCTGGACAGAATCGAATCAGCACTAATCTGTTCACTTATGAACTTTCGTAAGTCTCAGTCTCTCTTCAGCTGCGAAAAAGATGAACAGCATTTCTAGACAGAATAATCAATAATTCACAAGTCCTTCACTAAATATGCATTCACTTATCGGTTTATTCAAAGATACCCTCGCCTACATATTATTTTCGATATGGAATGATTGAGTGGAAATCTAATCATCAAAATTTCTTTAAAAAAATGTACAAGTTCTCTACGTCACAACTGAAGTGACATTAAGCCAGTAACTGTTGATATCAACTTGGTATTAACTTTGACGCAACTGATGTGAACAAATTTGACGTCTTATTCCCTTGAAGCGGTATAGTTTAATCGAATAGAAGATATGCATTGAAAGTTGACTTCACAGTGCCATAGGCGGTAATTTATGAAATCGCAACCTAGAGAATTTTGCTCAAGGTTTCTAGCAACAGTAAAATAGTGAATTATACTGAAGTAATTTGTTATTGAATAGTGCTTTATGTGATTTTTATCATTTACCTGCTAATTCACTGATCAAATTTACCCTTTTTAATATGACGTTTACATTTATCATTGGTTAGCTGACTGAGTGGTCACCATGCACGAACGTCGAAACCTCACCTAGTTTACCAGTAGGTAATAAACCCATAAAACACAGGAGGTTTGGCGCTAGGATAGCGAATCCAACTTGTAAAACAATACCACCGTTGGTGGAAGCCCTGTGTTTCACTCAGAACGCAAAGAAATGAAAGGAGGATGTTGTTGTTGTCATGTTTTCAAAGCAGCCGATATAGCACCCTTCCACGCATACTGTTACATACTACTTGAACTAAGTATTAAACAATATTAAATAATCGTGTCAGTCAGTAAGTCATCACGATTAGAAAAAATATTGCAATGAATCCAGGAGATACATAATGTATTAGAAGAAATGTTTCCAAATTCTAGTTCACTCACAATATTAAATGTAAGGCTTTTATTCATAGCCTTAATGATATTTGCTTCTAATAATCTATTCATCGTAAAACGATGATTCACTGGTAGAAGGCTCGCCAGTGATATACTCAGTCTGGGCTACGATTCCCTGTGGACGCACTCCTTAAAATACCTTAGTTTATTTAAGTTGAAAACATCTTATTCCTTTACATTCTGAGTGGGATATAGGGCTTCAAGCTATAATCAGCTTGAAATTTCAATCACAGTGGTTTTATTCTTTTACAAGTGAAATTGCTAGCCTCATGCCAGACATTCCCCCTTTTTGTAGGCCTTACTACCGGCTTAGAGAGGTTTAGGAGTGCATCAGCCGGCGGACGAACTCAGGAGCACGTGCAGCGCGGTTGACGAGCGTTCTACCATCGAACCACCGGCAAGCCTAGTTTGCTAGGTGTCAGCAAAATCAGAAAAAAATGGAAGGCTAGGCATGAGGCTGGAAACCCTGTGTCGTAGAAACAAGACCTCTACTAAATATTCAAGGCTTGTGTTGCACTCGTAACGCAAAGAAATGAAAAGAATCCATTCAACAGAAATTATCATTAATACTACACTGTCAAAAACACAATTGCACCACATAAGTATCTCTAGAATATAAAAGTACATGTAATTCCTCTGGATACAGTATAGACTGAAGTTAAATGACTGACATCAAAGGAGGTGAAAAATGTTGATGAATGTGCAAACTTATGTGTTATCCAGAGTTTGGCCTCCCACAAAATAATGAACACATTTACCAAACTGGTGAATTATCTCTACTGTGTCTCTCGTTCTCTCGTGCTAAACTCACAATATATGAAGTGCCTCTAGTTTCAAATATCTGTAAATGAAACCGATGCAGTAAAGTCATAATGAAGATAAGGTTACAAGATTTTCTATGCTCTTAGTTGAAAATACTGTCACAACAATACTATAGCCAAGAGAATGTACTTTGACTAATTTCATCTTTTACACAATGTCGTTCCGGAAATCATATTCACGGGTGGATTAACAATCATAAAATTATTTACACAACACTCAAATCTCAGCTCTCTAAAAGCGTAAACATGCAGCCCATGTGTGTTAATAATACTGTGAAATTTAACAGAAGAATATCAGAATACAAAAATGATTAAAAAAATTCTCATTCCTTTACGTTATTTTAAACATATTCCATCAAATGTTTGATGTCTTTACTTGTAAATGCTACTTGTGACCAGTGATTATAAGATATATTCGGAAAAATCTTAAATAAAGTATTCAACAATTGACTTACCAGAAGTAATGCCTAACAGAGCTTTTACAGAACCACCAAATGGCGCAGAAACTGAAATGTATGACTTCACATATTTTTGTTTCCAGTCTTTCGTCTGTTTATTAAGAAAGTTCAATGTATACAGTGAACCCATACTGTGACCAATTAGAACAACTGGTCTGTTTTGTCCATTTTCGTATGTTTCTTCAACTAACAGCTTCAGTCTTTCCATATAGTCAGAATTCTCATCTGGTCAGGGAGTTTAATTTAGAAAAAAATAAAATTTAGTAAACACGTGTCACAAAATTAGTAAAGTATTAAGTATGTTTTTCATCACTACTGTTTATCACGTGACGTAAAGCCGGTTTGACACTACGAAATTTTTCTGGTGATCATTGTTGGATTATGTTCTCAGTATATCATACCACATTAGAAAGACAAAATACTAGTGAACACCAACCAAGTGACTGATCTGTAGCGTGTTATCAAAGAATCCTGACTCCTTTCTGCGTGGGATGATAGTTGTGGATTGATAGTTAACTCAAACCTAGAAGAAACAATTATTCAGAAATCCTCGATTTTCAACGGATTTGTAAATAACTTAAGCTTAGGAAAATTATAGACCTCTAAGTCAACTATATTACTACGAGTGTCTAAGTTATACAATAATATAGTTAAGGCATTATAAACAGTAGCGCCATAAACGACGAACGAGCCAATTCAGTTCTCAACGATAAATTCATTTTTGTCAGTTTTCAACCGATAAAGTTCATCATAGGAAAGAGTTCAGAAAGTAGAAGAAATTAATTTATGCAGATAAAAACTTATCATTTACAATGGAGAGACGCTTATTACTATTTCTAACAATTCATCTTATGCTGAAGTTAGCACTGAAAACATTGTCCAGACAGACAATTATATACCATCCAGTTCAAATAATGCAGCTACACCAAAAAGATGTCGCTTTTTTCTACTTACTTCTGAGTAAACATGCTTATTTTTAAAGTTGTAAATTAAGGACGTAAGATTACATTATAGACGGAATTACTTTCTAAGGCAGTTTCAGTGCATGATGTGTTCCACTAAAGAAAACCATCTTTTTTTCTTGTAACTAAAACAGTAAATAACTTTTGAAATGAAAAATTCACTTCTTTGAAACTTGTAGACGAAATGGGTGCTTGATTCATATGAATGATATTTGTACATATCCTATATGAATCATACTCACGCATATAAAAGTTACCATGACTTTGAAGAATACTGAAAAATAGCTAAATTTGAAAAATTTACACAGCTTACTTTTGCTCAGGTGAACAAAAATGATAAAATTAGTTAGTAAAGTATGTCTACTTCAAAAGATTACACAACTATTTAGATGTAATTCTGAAATTTGTGAAAAATGCTATGCTTTTAATTTAGATTTCCATCTTAATACACAGTTAAAGCCAAAGCATCTTAATGTACGCACAATTTACAATGTTGGCGCTTTTAAAGTTCACTTGATCAAGGTTTTCACAGCGTCTACTAAACTAAACAGGATAGCCTTGTGCAGATCGTTTACTATTGGATGAAGAAACGTAAATTAACTGTGGATTCTCGCAGAGATCTTTGTTCATTTCACAGTACTACCTGACGAGCATCAAAAGCAAGTTATTACTTAATAGCAAACTCGTAATCAACTTTTTTTAAAAGTTTAGAGTCACCTTTAACTCAGATCTCTTCTAAGTAAAGCTTTTAGTTTTAATTCGTAATATCTAAACTTTATTATCTGAAATATTTTAAAGGTTTTTATTTTTTGTTATTCGAAACCAGTATGAATGCTTTTGTTACTGTAGCATTTAAAAAGGGAATAAGTAAATACTATCTCTGGTTAGCGTTGTGCGTCGGTGACACAGCGGTTGAGTGTTTGCCAACCACGCCTGGCGTCTAGGATTCGATCCACGGCTGACGCCCTCCTTTACCTCGATAAGCCAGTAGTAAGACTAATAAAGAGGGGAAGTTAGGCATAAGGCTAGCAACCCCATTCGTAAAAATAAACACCATCGCTACCGAAACTTCAAGCCTCTAGTATGAAGCCCCATGTTCCACCGGGAACGTGAAGGAATAAAAAAGGTTAGCGTTGATATTGCTATTTAGCTTAATACACGTTTAATTATCAGGTTACCCAAGTTCAGAAAACCGCTGTTATCAGTCAAATTGTCCTCTCTACAACAATAATAAGTTATTATAATATTTTCTTCATTCAAATCACACACATTCATATCCTATTCCTCTTCACTTTTGCAAATTAAGGAATGAATAGATAAGTAAATAAATATTACAGAAAAAATTACTCACACGGCAATCGACGAAAGTCATAGGGTGCTGCACGAATAGTGAAATTTTTCACAAAATACTTGTTCATTGTCAAAGTGCGAACTAGTGAACCATAATAGTCGAAGAACTGAAATCCAGCTTTTGTAAATATTCTACAGTTGATGTATGACCCCATCCAGGAAATACTACACGACATGTTTCTGTATCTTGTGCATTCAGTGTACTTTGATCATACCTTAAACTATCGTTATATTTAGATAAAACTATGAGAAATACAGTTAATAAGTTAATTACGCAAAGTAATTGTACATCTTCTCTGGAAGCATTAAGTAAAGTAAATTCAGCCATATAGAGAATATGGTTGACTTTTGAGCTTTCAATTCACAGTAGGCTTGAGCTCCACCTAGACCAGGGATTAATATAACTGGATATGTTAAATTATTGATGTTTGGGCCAATATTTTGAGCTAATAATGGCTGTGCATAACCTATGAGTTTGTAATCAAAAAATAAAAACTACTTTATATTATTAATAATTATCAACTGGTATGCTGAATATTATCTATTGCTAGGCGATAAAGACTCCTCGAGACAATGTGTTACGTGTGGAATAGTCAGTCACATTATCTTTGACTTAGAGTACTGCCTTGTTAACCAACACTGCAATTAAGTTAACAATACAAATCACTCGTAGGCATAACTATTATCGCCTAGCAATAGACATTGATGCAACAATTAACGATAAAATAATTCAAATTTTATATACTTACTAAAATGGTAAATGTTGTCAAAGTAAAATGACACAATTTGTGCATAGATCTTGTCGACACTTGTCGACAGTAACTTTCCATTGTCATATGCAGTGTCATGAATAACTACAATAAACTGTTGGTCTCCTTTTATATATATCATCTAAGAGACTAATAAATTTACGCATTCCCATGACTATTTATCTTATTGGCTTAATTGATTCAGTGAGTGACGAATACTAACGATTATAGGATGGTAGGTGTAAAATTCTTTATGAAATATGTGTAAAGGATAAAACAACCAATACTTCAAGAAAAATCAACAAAAAGAAGTGCAAAACTAATGCTAGATCTTGCAAACACTAGTTGGAGTACAATTTCTACCAATTAAATTACGAGTTTTACAGTGATGTTTCATATGAATGTTTTCTGTTTATCAATAAAAAGAACATGCCTTTTGCTTTACATAACAGCATATACGTAATCTATGCAATAAAGTAGATGTGCTAGTTGTTTGAATCATGGGGTGCTAGTCTGCATACGTTTTTTTTCTTCTTTACTTTGTTCCCATTTGATAGTTGTAGAATAGTGTAAAGAAAAATATGAAGATCAGAAGACCTGTGATTTCTCAAGTACTAGAAATGTAGAAAATGCAATCAATTCGATGGAAAATACCTATCACAGATTAATAACACTTGTGAGATGAATTTTTAGTTTTACGCAGTGTAAACGTCCTCCTAGCTGGTGACAGTGCACATATGGAACAGACACCGCTTTAAAGCCAATAACTAAATTTCCAGAGATGAATGCATACACAACTCTGTACAGAGAAGAACAATCAAGCTTAATTTGTTTGTTTAACCAACTTATATTTCAAGTTTGACCACTGACTGGCATCAGCTGAAAACTGCCAGAGAGTACTGGACAGGCGTTTAGTCATAGTTCGTGGTTCATTGGCCTGGTGGCGGCATACTGTTGATGAGTCCCAAACTGGGATGAAACAACCTGAGATGAAGAAAAATAGAAGCATTATGCTGGATTGAAGTTCAGTTCCCTTGGTGGTTCAAGCAGGCAACCACACAGAAAAAATAATGTTTACAATACAACTACTTCTCTTGGTTTATTCTGGATGAAATCTTTGGCCTCCGCCTAACTAATTCAACAGAACTAATAGATGACGGGTAACTTCATGCATTTATTCCCCTTGATAAACTTGAATAAAGCGAGAACAACAACAACAACACAAATCAATGTTGTTCTCGCTTTATTCAAGATGACGGGTAATTTTGTATACATCGTTTATTCCACGATAATTAATTTCTTTTCATGACAGGTATTCTTGGGCATAAAATACTTCATCAATACTGAAACTGGAAAAAAATGCTTTTATTAAGAAATGATAAGGTCGTAAAGCTGATTTACTTTTTAAAGGTATGCTTCACTTTCAAATATAATGGTTTCAGATATCAGTCAGTACACACCAGTAATAAGTGTTCTTCAGATATACGTCGCTTTGAATGTATCTAGACGTTTAGAAAAATGCCAGTTATTATCAATGTAAATTGATTAAAATCATCTTAGAATCTCATCACTGCAAACTTTTAATTAGATTTTCCGTATATATCAGTAGCAGGGATTCTTTTCAATGAAATGATTATCGAACTGTTCAATCATATATATATATATATATATATATATATATATATATATATATATATATATATTTAAACGCATAAAAACTTGGCACAATATGGCACCAAGAAGGATGCGCCACACAATAATAATAAAACAACATAGATCAAAAGAAAGAAGAGAAATATATATATATGTAGAGAACGGATAAAGAACTTCATCTGGAAGGAAAACAGTCATGTTTAACAAGTTCAAACAGTATTCGTTAACTATCATCGGGAAGGGAAGAAAGAAGGAAATTGTAACACGTGTAATAGCATGCGATAAGTTTCATTGATTGTTTGTTGCTTCATTCAATTCATTGTGTGAGGGCTGAGATACTGCCCGTGGGCCCAGACCAAAACAGGTGGTTTTATTAAGAGACCACCCCCCGTGCCTTTGACTTGGAGTCTAATCCGCGAGGCAGCGGAGAAGCGTCAGGAGCTGCATTCCCATGGTTGACGGTGACCCATATGGGTTCATACGCCATTTGATCCGATTGGATACTGGAGCCCATGTACCCCATGGTAACTGCTTTTAGTTTAACCGCAACCAACCTTCCTGACATGGTAGGACCTGCAGGGACAGAGTCCCAGTCAGTTTAGCATGTTGGGTCGTTACGGTATTCAAGCCCGACCACCACGACAAGGTACCAGTTATCGGCCGGGATATATATATATATATATATATATATATATATATATATATATATATCATTTTAATTACAATACAACAGTTTGCCAATCAAGTGGCGATAAGTTTGTTGTTTTGTAATTAAAATGCTATATATATTAGAGTAGTGCCAGAGATGAGGATCTAATTGAAAAGTAAATATTTCTTCGCTCAATCTTTCTGTTTTCTAAATGTCTAAATGGGGATTTTTTTCTATATACATTATTGTAAAGGTTCAAAATATATTCTTTGAAAAGAGCCTCTTCACTGAATCATTTCCTTCGATTTAGTAATTGTGCTAGCGCTTACAAGTGCACACAAGTAACATCACACGGTTTTCAGAATATTTAGAACTTCACATTTCACAAGTTTTCACAAGTTATGAGATTTCTCCTTCTTATTCAAAGGATCATATTTTAGTCAGTAATCTGAGTGCATTGGAAATTTATTGATTGGTTAGCAGGGTGTGACCAGTGTCATGGTGTCTATATAGATTAAACTGATTATCAGTCAGGTGTGCTGTGTGGTCTCCAACTTGGGTGACTTGTCATCGCAGCACATCCGGAAAGAATGTCAAAAACTAGGTTTCTTATATGTTGGATGTAATCAGTAAGGCGTATTTTGCGACTTTTAACGAATTGATTTCTCCGCCGAGATTCGGTACCATTTCACTCATTGCTACAGTCAGACACGGGTGACCAATCAGTCTGTCTGCCACAGTCCTACAGAGAGGGGAAGTGCAACCATCAACCCGGAAAGTCTAGTGCTAACGTTTTTGACCACAGCACAGGGTGATGCAAGTTCGAATCTTGGAAGAGAAATAACCACAGGAATAAGAGAGCATATTCCAGCTTGGTTTTATAAACGACAGACATCCCTCTCACCTCTCTTCTAACCAGTAACTGTTTACTTGATGAACTAAAGCATGTGATGGTGAATGAAACTAATGAATTTTTCAGCCTTTGAAAAAACCAATTCAACATGTTTATGTCGCAATTTTTATTAATATTAGTGTTGTTATTGTTTGTTCCAAATGAAATAAGATTGAGACATAAATATAATTAAGCAGTTGGTTTTTTTTAAGTTGTATAACTCATCACTTTCATTCACTTGCACAAGTTTCACTTCATAAGCTAAACAATGATTGCTATTCGGAGAGATGGATATTAGTGTTACATAACTGAAATCAAACGGTGTTGATAATATAGTAAAATGACGACTATCACTATGATTAATTGTTAAAAACATTTAATGAACGTCAAAGGGTTTGAAAAGGAAGTTAATCAGTAAATTAAAACAGAATTCAGGTATTGGTTTGTAGGGATTTGATCGATTGACTGCTTGACCCTATTCACGTAGGAACCCCACCATAGGTTCTAGTGTGAAGTTGTGACCAGCAGGTTACATCAGGTCGGGTGTGACGACAAACACTGGCTGATGATATTAACTAGTGGTAGCGCTACATACTGAATTGGCGGAAGTTGTAATTCATGAATCGGGTCTCAGTGGTTTAATGGTGTCCGAGGTTGCCTTGCAACCATAAGTCCTAGGTTCGAATCCCGGTGGGTGTGTACTGATGGAGAGTCCCAAATTAGCACGAAACAGTTGTCCAGTGCTCCCAGGTCTTCCAGTGGTTCTCTAACCGACGTCATATCATGACAAAATCCTGTAGTAGAACATAACCATTACTTTTACAGTATATTAACACTATCTGTTAAGTTAGAGCTGTAAGAGTCACAGAAAATGTACAGATTGCAATAGGAAAAAGAGTAAAATTCAGATATTGCAGTTAAGAGAGTGAAACAGAACGAGTAATTAAAAGTTTACACGGATAACTTTCTTAAATTAACCACAGATAGGGTAATGCAAAGGTGAACTGCAAAAGCCACCACAGAAGGAAGGAGTGACAATTGGTCCTAGTGTATAAGTTAAATGCCAATTACTGTACCTAGAGTTCCCTTGTTGATTATCCTCTCTAACTAGACATCTGATCTTCACCATGGAGCCAAGGCTGTTCTTAATAAAAGTCTGCAGCTGGCTGTTGAAGATGAATTTCCCAACGCACACGACAAGCTTCTGAGTCCTATATAGAAGGACTGGACTGACATTAGTGCTGGAATTCCGAATCTTGTTATTTATTCCCAGTTCAGCAAAGTTCCACGCTTTTCAGAGATTAATGGAACTTTGACCTGCTTCTCAGGTCCTAGCTGAATTTGACATCGTTACAAGTGGCACATTGTGTAGCTGAAACACTGCTGCCCATGTGGTAAGTGGAAGAGGTGATTTCGTCTAAATTTCTCCCGTTGATGTTGATTGGTGCTCATTGCTGTTGTCGGTTAGGTATTTTCATCGTCTCTATCTTCGCTACTTTCATTTGAATCTTTGGTGGTTTCCGCTTGTAGAACTTCGAGTTTGTGTGACGTCAGGTATGAATCGTCCACGAAGTTCAGGTCTCCCAAAGCCTTCTTATCAGCTCACAATTGCATGTAATAAATGAAAGATTACATAATATAAGCACTGTTTGCACAACAACTAGGACAACAGATATAAATTTTGTGCATGTATGAAACTATGTTTGCTCAGTTTTTGTGAAATGGTTTGGCAAACGGAGAAGAATTCTATTCTTATCGCTTATCTGTCAGTATGGATTGACTTAAAATATTTGACACGAGATTCTTGTTTTCAGGCAATTTTGGTGTCTTCATTGATTAAACACCAGGTAATAACCTATGTGCGTTGGTGGCATAGCAGTTAGGACACTCGCCGACAATCCACGTGGTCCGGGGTTCAATTCTCGGCTGACGAAGCACTCCTTTACCTCGCTAAGCCAGAAATAATGCTGGTAAAGAGGAAAAGTTGGGAATGAGGCTAGCAACCCCATCCTGTAAAAAATTAAACACTGCTACAGAAACTTCAAGCCTCTATCTTGAAGCCCTATGTTCGATTGGGAACGTGAAGGAAAGAAAAATAACCGATGTCATGTGTGACTGGTGTTGAGACAGAATATCTCAGTGGCAACTTCTATCACTGTATCATTTGGTGATACAGGTTAGAATTTTCGAGGAGATATCAGTTCCCTTTAGTTTGTAGATGCTGCTTGCTAACAGTTGCCAATGAGCGCAGGCTCTAAAGCCGATGGACTCCAACCATTTGGCACCAGTTCAGTGTTGGGATGTTTTGCTGAAAGTATTCAATACAAATAGTTGTATGTCTTCGAAATAGTAGTGTGCGTCGGTGGCACAGTGGTTAGGACTCTCGCCGACCATGCATATGGTCCGGGGTTCGAGCCCACGCCGACGCACACCTGATATCTATGGTCGGCCTGCGAAATTTGGGCTACCGATATCCACGCTGAAAATTCCATACTTGTACCAAAAATACGGTGTGGAATCAAGCTGTAATCAAAAATAAAAATAAAAAATCTCATTGCAGAGAAATATAAATTCTCTTGCATTCTTACTGAGAGATGAAATATACTTGATTCTAAATCAGTTTACCGTAAGACTTTGTAACAAATATGCCTTAGTGAATAGTAACAAGCTCAGTAAAATTACTTTTCGATGCAGGCAGAATGTAACTTGTTCACATCTTGCACATTGACGTCCGCATACACTCAAAGTCTTGATTTGATTGTTAATGACCAAGAACGTAGTTCTAAATTTCTTGGGTGTTTGGTTGCTTTTACTAAGCTGCGGCACTGTTAAATATCAACTTCGACGAGTTTTCAATATTTGGGAAGTGCGCGTATATATGACCAAAAAATCTCATTTACTCCCAGCTGGGATGTGAAGAACGCAGTTCACTGCGGACACAGCTTCAAAGATAACTAGGTAATACCACACAACACAATAGGCAAACATTGTTTGGATGTTAACAAATGATGGTGGTTGATGTCATCAACAAAATTATTTATAAGAATGAACATGCACATAAATTTCGAAACATTTTACAAGGCCAGATTACACTAAGTGTCACTGGCTACACGTTCCGAAGTAGTTACTGGATTATTATAATTCCCTTGGGTTCCAAGTGGTATGTACAGCTTCATCAACATATCTCTACTTTCTTCTGTTCTCTGCTGTTCTCTTCAGCTAACTGTGCCCACAATTGCGCATAATCTCTCATCTCCTCCTCACCATACGATCTCCTTCAAGTCACCTTCGATGTAAAGACCTACTTGTAGCTTCCTACTGGGACTCCACTCGATCTATGAACTGATTTGCGCACGATGTCACTCGATAGTCTCCTCAGTGTGTACCTTATCCATCTCCACTTCCTCCTAAATATAAGTTGAACAATAGCTTCTTGGTTGGTTTGTCGCCTTCCAGAGTTTATTGTTGCCAATTTACTCTGGTAGGTCATTTAGTCTTCATTATACAGACAGCCAAGGCAGGCAGCTGTTGATAAAAGTCTGCAACCTGTTTAAAACGCCTTTCGTGATGAACATTGTTTCTGATCCATATAGAAGAATTGAATTGAAATTCGTATTGGGAATCCGAAATTTGTTGTTTATGCTGAGTTATTACAGAAGATTTCCAAACTGTATTCGGGTTGATGAAGGCGTATCTTGTCTTTCCGATTCAGGCGGGCTGGCGGGCTGGCGGGCTTTAGGACCCTCATCGCTTCCGACTGATTGTGGTTGAAACCATGCTTCCCACTTATACGGCATTGGTACTTCTCAAGGGACAAAATTTAACAAAGTACCATGAATTATACTCCCAGAAAAACTAAAGGAGACTGACTTTATGGATATAAGTGATGTTATGTGTGCTCGGATGTGATTTTATAGGATTTCCACTGAACTAACCGCTAATTGGACTTGGAGTTAACTGTAGTGTGTTATTGTGTTTATTACTATCTTGTTCAACCAATAGAATACTTCTGGTTCAGATATCAGCATCTCCACGATTTTTCAAACAATCCGACATTTTATCTGGTCTGATAGTGTTTACCTGAGTTTGGATTACTCACACTTACCTTACATTACTTACATCACATGATCAACGGAAGTTAATTCTAGTGAGCAATTGAAAGTATTGATAGAATTAACTATTCCTCATAAAGCTAAGACGAAATATCCACAGTATAATTAATAATCAAAACCCACTACTGGAATTTTAAAGTTGAATTAAAACTGAGGTACTGAAGTTTCTCAGACAATATGCACAATTACCATAAAAAATTTAGGTCTTGTATGACTGCTTGTATGACTGAACTATAGGATCTGATAATATGGGTGCTACTGTAACGGCAGAAGACAAGAGGATGTTAAGTATTTCTATATAGCGAAATTATGTACACCTTATGTTTAATACACCATTTGCACAGATCTTCAATGGTGTGATACTTCTGCCCTCTAATCTGTGTTTTGCTGCCTTTGTTTTCCGCAGTGGTTAATGATTTGCTCTGTGTGACATCAAATCAATCTCCCCGCTATTTGATGTGTTTTTTGCTGATAAATATCTCCTTCTACACATATATTACTGATACATTTTATCAGTAGCATGAGCTGCACTACCAGCAAAAATGAGCTCACAATGACCTGCCAACCTTTTCAGATCCGTACACTTTTGAAACAAAACTTAAAACACCAAGAGCACACAGATGGGATAAAATTTGGTTAAAGTTATATTTAGTTAATTTAGTTTTATCTCAAGTTAGGTTACTAACTGACTTCAGTTACAGAACCAGTGAAAACAAGGAGGTACTAGTTACCGGTCTCCTCCTAATTTGTAAATTTCCAGAAATATGCACACACCACCCCACTAGAAGTTGAACTGCAACTATAAGGTAATTACGTTGACCATTCAGCCGCCGGGACGATTCTTAGTGTTGGGCCTATGAATTATGACTTTTATTGATTCATGACATGTAGCCAACATCATCGGCGAGTGGTTTTCTTCATTTCCAAACTGGTGGTGATGAGTTTCAGACTGAAGTGGAAAATCTGTTAACTACCCCTTTGATTTTAGTAATTCTGTGATCAAGGTCAATTTATGACCTAATTTGACAGCAATGAATTTGGCCTATTTATTTTAATTCTAGTTTTATTTTGGTACCTTATTTAAAGGACTAAAGTTCAGTGAGTAAACCTTCACATCATTCAGAGCAATCATTGGGCAAATTAGGAATAAATGGCTATTTAATCGCAAACTTCATGTTACGCGAGTATACATAGTGACTACTCAGCCACTATATTAGAATGAAAAGGTTTATGAATTCGAAATTTTGACGACAGTTCAAAACGAAAATCTACCATGGAGCTAATTTAATCCACATTATCAACTAACTGGAGATTTTTAACGGAATATATGATGTGTGGACGTTCATTCAAAGATGAAATTGGTTGCCTACATCGCTGTACTTCAAATATACTGAAATTTTAAATCCATACGACCTTAACAATATGTCCTCCACATGAAATTAAAGTTTTGTGTCGAATAAGAAGAAAAATAATTACCAGATTGTGCTTAAAGTTACCACATTAGGATGTTACAATTGTTACTTATTTCCGAGTTTCCAATATTTTTGAAAACTAATTTTCTTCTTCTGTGTTGAAAATCATCGGTGAAATCAATAACAAATATCCAATCAGAAACAAATAACTTCAATGCTTATTATTTTATTCCTTTCCGTTCCCAGTGGGACAATAGGGCTTCAAGCTAGAGCTTAGAAGTTTCAATACCAGTGGTATTTATGTTTTACAGGATGGGGTTGCTAGCCTCATGCCCAAGCTTCCCTCTTTACCAATCTTACTACTGGCTTAGCGAGGTAAAGTACTGCCTCGGCCGTGGACTGAACCCCGCAACACCTGATCGGTTGGCGAGTATTCTACCGCTGTACCCCCGACTCACAAGAGTCGCCACCCGATGGGGGGGCGAGGGCGGAGCAGATCATAATGTCAGGAATTAACCAGAATGCCACTGCGGAGTTGACTTTCAATGTACATTTTCTATTCGATTAAACTATACCTCTTCAAGTGAATAAGACGTTGAATTTATTCACATCAGTTGCATCAGAGTTAATGTCTAACTGATAATAACATTTAAAGATTTAATTTATTGGAAGTAACCATTTTTAGAATATGTCACTACAACTATGACGTAGAGAACTTGTACATTTTTTTAAAGAAATTTTGATGATTAGATTTCCACTCAATCATTCTATATTGAAAATTATACGTAGGCGAGGGTATCTTTGAATAAACCGATAAGTGAATGCATATTTAGTGAAGGACTTGTGAATTATTGATTATTCTGTCTAGAAATGCTGTTCATCTTTTTCGCAGCTGAAGAGAGACTGAGATTTACGAAGGCAGTGTCAACACGGTTCATGAATAATTCGATTATGTACAGCTATTTTGACTGATAGATTTGAATTTGTGCATTCACTTTACCAGAATGTCTGTTTCTAATTGTAGATGTTAAAATTGAAGTGAGATGCCATAAACTCCTGGTTGACAACGTTGAGAGAATTCATATTCTCATTCAACATTCGAAATGGTGTCACATGGCAGTGAAATTAGTTAGAATTTTCATCAAAGATACGATAGTTGTATTATTTAAGATGTGATTGATAAATATGAGTCGATCACTGATTTTAAATGAAACTGCCACAATACTTCAGATTTTTTTATATTTTAGATTGCTCAGTCGCTTATATTGCCATAAGAATGCATTTATGTTGGGTCTTAAACAAAGATGACACAATTATTCTGCAAGCTTCACCAATATTAGCTGACTGACTGCGATTTATCAGATTGAATTCCCTGTAGATCATGTTTCTGAAGTCCAAAGTATGCTTCCATTTACGTTGCTATTGGCGATTACCAGGCTGTCTGGATTTCATCTGTGTTTCTGCTATCTACAATTATGCGTAGAACATTCTGCCGAGACTTGATATGCAGGTGATCAAGAAAATACGCTTAACTCAGGATCCTTACGATAGACAATTGATGTCATTTGCAGAAATAATTAAACATTGAATGACCAAAAATCTTTGGCACTATGATAAAGTTCACTCATTACTATTTCACTGTCATGATCCTTATTTCCCAAAGAATATATGCAAACTATGATCATTTATCTAACAAGTAATACCCCATTCAGGTTCATCTGGAAGTAATTCAAAAATTGGACTGTTTTCATTGCCAAGTTAGTTTTCCCTATGAATTTACTAATATCTGAGTGCTCAAAAGGTATTAGTTTCACATTAAGGTAGATTTGACTGGCTGACTCCCTATCAGTCTCTGACACCTAACTGGTCGATTTCTACTCGTATCCTATCGGACTGCCTCCCCTGTGATATTAATTGAATGTCTTCTCAGTGTACGTCAAACCGATTCTGCATATTTGTTGATGGCGGAATAGGTTTTTAGGTAATTTGTCGCCTTCTTATCTTAATTATCGAGTGAAGGCAGCGGTTGATGACAGTTTTTAGCCGACTATTTGAAATGCTTTTCGTGACTCATGCGACAAGTTTGAGAACTATGTGGAAGCACTAACTTTATATTAATACTGAATACGCGGATGTTGTTCTTTGTGAGATTAGTACAGTAAATCCTAGTCAGCTTTGATATTCTTAACAGTGCCGCGTATAAGTGGAATCATACTGTCCCAATGATAAGTTTAAGAGTTGAGTTCTTTTAGGTTTGTCTCATTGGTCGTGATTGGCGCTTATGACTATTGCCTTGGGATCTTCATCAGTTCTGACTTCTACACATTCACATGAAGTTTTCTCTATGCTGCCTGCTCTGTTAACTTGTTAGTTTTATGTTGTATAACTTCGAGTTTGTGAGACACGAGACACAGTCCATCCTTGATCTAGGGTCTTTCTCTCAGTACACCGAATGTCTCTCTTTTCACTTCCTACACAAGATATGTTGCATAATTCAGTCCACCACAACCAGCGAGATAATCGATGATAAACAGGAGATCTTTGAATCTACACAAAGACATTTGAACAAACTACTGAACTGACCAAGTATTTTAATTCATGATTAAGCTGGTATAAGCTATTTCAACAGTACAACTTGTGATAATCTTGACAACGATAGAAAACTCTTTACCTAAAATGCATTGTGTGTTTCTTAAAATATTTTCTTGGTATCTTAGCTTTTTTCACCGACAACTGACAGAAACCTATCGAAGTTTCTGATTTATTGGTATTGAAATAACGACAGATGCCTTTGATTCTTTTCAATTACGATACTACTTGTAGTCTGATGACTACTCAATTATATTTATAGATAGAATCACTAATTCGTGTTAATTTAACTTGAAAATACCAAAATGGTTCACAGTATTATGGTATCACGTCCTCAGTTTTCATGCAAACCTATTGATGTCAAAGTTGACATTTTAACTCAGACACGAAAGCTGACGTTTACCCCGCATATATATACAGAGCATTCGCTACTCAGAATATCTGTCTGGTTTCAGATCTATCAAATTTACACCAAGTGAAAAGAAAAACAATCGATCCAGATTTAGATTTCTAACATTCTTATCCTTATAAGTCATTTAAATTTTCGCATGTCGTAAAATTTAGCTTTCAGTAAAAAATACCATTTATCATAGAACTTAGTATTATTTAACTTTCAATTCATACTGACAACAATCATTTCACCAGCACTATTGTCACTGAAATCTCTTAACTTTTCCATAGCACCTATGACATCGAGGTCTAACTATTTAATGCATATTCAAGTGTTGGTTCGCAGGGATTTGATTACAGGACCATTGGAAAACAGCTGTTTCCCCCGTCTAAGTTTGGCACTCTTCATCAGTATGCACCCACTGCCACGGTTAGAACCCAGGACCTCCAGTACTCTCAGGTTTTCCAATGGTCTTCTAACCGATGTCATTTCATGATGAAATCCTATTTAATGAATATTTGTTTTTCATTAAATCCAAAAGATCTCGAACAACAATTTCATCAGATATAAAAAAATGAAGACAGGCAGACAGACGGGACTGAGAGTACATTAACAAAAATTAACTATAGTTGAAATCTGAATAAGATTAGTCTGACTTAGCTGTTATTATTTCAGAATAGCATCAAATCTAGAGAACAATTTGACTAGCACAACATTAGTTTACCTTGTGTCATCAAATTTTTTGAGTCATTTACATCAAACCGTAAAGAAATAAGGTACAACACTGAGGGAAAATAGCAGTAACACTTTAGCCAAAGCTTTTAGATATTAACAAGTATAAAAGCATTTCCAACACATTACAGACTTTTATCAACTGCTGCCTTCGGTGCTTCTATATTGAAGATTAAATGACCGGTCAGAAACACTTAGCAACGGGAAACTCTGTCTGAGAACAAACTGACCACAAGCCGATTGCTCAGAAAATATGTAGGAGAAAATGGAGATGGATTGGGTACATCGTCCCCAATGTAGATAATCACTCGAGTGGAACCAGAATGGGAAACGACTAGTGGGTCATGGGTGCGAGGGTGACATGAAGGAGACCGTATGGTGAGGAGGAGATGAGAGATTATGAACAACCGTGGGCACAACCAGCTGAAAAGGACATGAGGAAATAGAACAAGGTGGGATGTGTTGTTGAAGCCATATCTTCCACTCGGAACCCAAGGTAACAATAATAATAATAACAATAATAGGTATTGTGCGCCCAGTTAAAATTGTATTTCAAAATTACTCACAACGCACATGGTAATTATTGTGGTTATTCCCTGACTTCTGTGCATCACCTTACATTTCCAAGTTTGAGACTGTTTTATTACCACTTCTGTCAAAATATCTTGACCATTAAGACTACCTAGCGTAGTCTTATTCTCACAGTGAAGCCCTGATCAGCATGTAGATCTTACAGTGCAGTTGACAGTGCATATATATATATATATATATATATATATATATATATAATTACTTTCAGATCGTTGACACCAAGATAATTAACATTCTGTTTTTTCTCTTAGCAATTAAATTATATGAAGACTTATTTTTCATTACTATATTTAGATTTAAGGAAAAACTGATAAAATTATTGTGACCAAATTATCCTGTGAAGTAAAAACAAATATACCAGACAAACTCTCTGTTTTCGGAATGAATGGCATTTGCTTAACCACGTTTCTCTGGTGAAAAACCTCTAATAAATACGTATAGGTAGCTATAAACATTTTATACCATAAAGCATTAACATTAGCATGTGACTAAAAAGAGATTGATAGTAAGTATCATTGTTAAATTTTATTCACTGTACTACATACAACAGCACATTAAATGTCTCAGAAAATTAGGATAAACTGACGTCTGAGAAGATATAAGTACTCAAGGAATGTAATTCAGTTACAATGTTATTCCCCGGACAGTGTTTTGGACACACATCTCTATCAATTTCTTACAATTTTTTTAACATTATAGTTTTCTTTGCCTCCTGATTCCATTAACAGTGGAGTATTTCATGCCATTGTAACAGATGTATGGCTGTTTTTACTGCAGATTACTATTATTCACTTTTCGCTTTCCGAGTAGAACATAAGGCAGCTTCACTGGCACATTTACATTCCACTCGGATCACTTCTAGCATAGTCAACTAGCGTCAATACTGTTCATAAGCTTTTATTTCCTCCTTACATGATTTCTCCGGTGTCACTCTCAGTGACACACCCAAGCTGTCACTGTCTAGTGTGCGATATCACAATGAAGGTCATCTGAGTATATTTTTTCAATCCATTTCCACTTCCTTCTATGTATTATTTGGGTAAGAGGATGTTGAATGGTTCGCTACCGCGGTGGAAATTAATTCCGCACATGAACTTGAAAGATCTGTGACTACTGATGTGTGAATACAGATCAACTGAAGCTTACTTATTTCAGTATTGTCTGTTTCATTTAAGAAACAATTTATATATATATATATATATATATACTCTGTATAAAAGGATTACAGCTCAGTGACAATATCTCTTCCACCTAACGTTTCTGGTTTCCTATTTAAGTAACTGAGTTACTGTGGTGACCGCCAGCTTCACTTACTGTACAGTTTAAATGTGTACTGTTTTTTGCTAATATCTTTTATATAAATTACGATTAATTCTAGCAAGTACAAATGCCTAAATTCCGCCCTTTTTGTCTTGTTGTTCGGTTATCTCTGATTCGGTCTGTGCGAAATACATTTACAAACAACTATTACAGTTCCCCATTTAGAATGTATTACTCGGCCCATGTTATTAATATATGGCGGGTTAATCTATAAAAAGCTACACACTATAATGCGGTTTGTGCGTCGGTGGCACAGCGGTTAGGACACTCGCCGACAATCCACGTGGTCCGGGGTTCGATCCCCGGCCGACGAAGCACTCCTTTACCTCGCTAAGCCAGAAATAATGCTGGTAAAGAGGAAAAGTTGGGAATGAGGCTAGCAACCCCATCCTGTAAAAGTAAACACTGCAACAGAAACTTCAAGCCACTAGCTTGAAGCCCTATGTTCCACTGGGAACGTGAAGGAAAAATTATTATTAATATAATGCGGCTTAACTGTTAAGTCATTTTCTGAATAGAAAATTAGTTGGATTCGACCTTATAATTATTTTAAATCTTTCGTAAAATTATGCGTATGACAGGATCAAAAAAATGTGAAACTGGTGCATACATGTTTTGATGACTATTCAATTCTGACTGTTCATCAGTCTCATTTGCGATTGAAATGTTCCTATATGTGTTTTTATTCCACTTAAAATTGGAAAATTAAAGAAAAGTCAAACATGGTTACACTCCGACTGAGACTACGTCCCTTGAGTTTCATACTGTGGTCAGTAGCGTGAAGCATCAATAACTCGACGGTCATTTCTTCTAATCTTGCTTCAAAGAAAACATTTTTTCATCCTCATTCATTTTCTCCATGTAATAATTAAATACCTGCCTACTGAAATATGCAGCATTTGATTTTTAGGAAGTATCTGTTATTCAAACCGATCTTTTAAGGAAATTCTCACTGTTCATATAGGTAGAGCTATTAATTCTAATCTTTGCATAATGGCTTCATCTATTAATCCTGATAAGGCAAAACGTGTACTCTTATCGTTAATTTTGATCAACAGAACTTGCCAACACAAATTAACAACACGTAAAACATGTTAACCAGTGTATGTTGTTCTCGTATGGCAACACACATTTGAATTCATCCAACAACCAAACAAATATGAAAAGAAATGACTGATAATAATAATACTATTCATATTTTTCTGTGGATTATCTGGATTAATACGAACGCATAGAATTCCTCAATCAATACACTAGTTAAAGAATAATTGAAAATCATACAGCAATGAACATCTATCTCGTCCCGGTAAAATGCACCTTTCACCCAACCAAGAATCGAACTCTACACCTTTAGATTGACCATTTAGCCACTGGGAAAGAATCTGATGACTCGTGAATCTCGGAACTCTGGTAGGGCTACCTTGATATGATTATGAGAAGTAGTTTGTGCTCGAAACGTCATCAGTAAATATAACTGTATAGCACTGTGCGACTTCATCAAAATAAAATTTTATCCATAATGGAACCTACTAACCGTCTTCAAAAAGAATAAATACCCTCACAGTTTCATCAAAAAGTGTTTGAACTCGAGTCATAACGCCAACAACAAGCCAATATCAAAGACCACAAGAAAACTCATACCATTATATATAGAAATAGAATATTGAAACTGTACTAAATAGATATAGCACACAAGCCAGCCATCAAAATCACTTCATTCGATATTGTGCAAACCAAAAGATCCAACAGAAAAAGGAGACAAAATTAATACCAATTATAAAATAAGTAGTATGAATTACAATAAACATTAAATTGATCAAAGTGGGAGCTTCCTTCGATTCCGAATCCAAGAGCACAAATTGGCTGTAAAAGCACATGATATTCATTATTTCGTATCAATGCAAGTGGATAATTATGGACACCAATTTGATTGGGACAATATAGAAATTTCCAGTAGAGGAAACACAAAATATGCCAGGGAATTCCTAGAAGTCTGGTACTCAAGTGAATTAGCAATTAACAAACACATCATTACAGACCAAATTTACCAGCTAATAAAAAGTAAATCATATGACGCGAAAGTTCAAACACCAAGTCAATAAAAAGGACCAATAGAGACGTAAATTAACATCCAGTCACGACAATGGTTGCCAGGAGATACAATTACATCACTCATGGATAATTTAAGTTCGTTTTGTCTTGAAACCTGCGCCGAAGATGTTGTCTAGAAGAACGACGAAAGCCTTGCAATTAAATCAACCAGTTCAGAGAATTCAATGGATTCAATATCACCCACTTGAGCTACAATTCTTCTCCATTATTTTAAATTCCAAGTGATTTTAGTATTAGTGTAATGGAAAACAGTATGATTAAACAAACAGATGTTCAGGTGGAAGTAATCGATGGAGGCTAAGAAAAGTTCGTACAGCCATTAACTCTTCCTTAGCTAACCAACTGATGACTTATCTACTACCCCTTATTTATATTCTCAACCCCTCTCTTATCATACCTTAATCTTATCACATCTTCATTAAAACATATTTTATTTTTTTCCCGTACAATCTAGAGTTACTGAATCGGTTCAATGATTTTTCTCAGCCTTTATCGATTACTTCTACCTGAACATTGGTATTAGTGTCAGTAGTAGCAGTACAAAAACAGGGTGGCATTCATACACACTGATCAAATGAACAGTTAAAGTTTGAAGTACACCATGTACACGAATCGGTTATCAGGTTCATACATTATGTGAACCATTACCAATCTGTTGAAACTGTTTGGTTTAACTCCTGTGAGTTTGATAAAATTCTATCGATCCAAATCCTCTATTTCTTCCTTTGAGCTTGACTAAATTACATAAATAAATAAATATTTTTTTGCAAACTCTGATGTGTCAAATCTATCTCACGTTGTAAACAAATGATGACAATCGGATGATTCAGTAATGTGAAACTGTATTGTTGTAAATTTTATTCCTGCTTAACACCACTCATGTAATTCACATCCTACTAAAATAGTGACTGTCAACGTATGGTGTTTCCTTGTGATTTACACTGAACAATTCATCAAAAAAATTTGACTAAAATTAAAAGAATTTCATTGCATTGAATGTAGTAAACAAAAAAAATATGTTGACTCAGATGATTTCTTGTGATTGTTCTCTTATTGCCAAAAAATTCATGATAACGGATTTTCTGTCTCGCTGGAAAACATGTACTCAATTTTGATGAAAGCTAATCTGTTACTGATATTATTAGCCTAATTAGAAATGAATCCAAATGAATCGTGGGAACAGTGATCAAAATTTGACTGAATAGTTCCAAAATAATTAGGCGCCGAGTGAGAAGTAAAAAAAATGCATAAATCTGAGGTCAAATTCTGATCACACTCCATGCAATTTTGCTAATTGTATTTTGATACCTGTTTCATGACTTCTTTGATTGGACAAAGTTTTTAAAAACGAGAGATATCTACTTTATAAATAAACCTCTGTTATGTTAATTCTGATTAGTGTCTCTAAAGGAGTTCGAACCAGTTTGCTGAACAAAAAGTTGGGATTACTTATTTTACATTCACTGAGATTTTACAAATATAATTTTCTATAGTTTGGTTTGTAAGGGTTAGATATGTTTTTACGAGTTGATAATGGATTGATATCAGTTAGAGATCAACTCGTAAAAACATAACTAACCCTTACAAACCAAACTATAGAAAAATAATCTAATGCTGGCTAGTGACTTGCTACAGGTTGGAGTTTCCTGAGTTCTAGTGAGAAGTCGTGACCAGTGAGGTCCAATTAGATGTCACGTGCGTGGATGGATGTCCCACCGAAGACAATGGTTGGGGTCGCGCTAAATCACGAATCGGTAGAAGTTGGAATTCATGAGTTGGCCATTGAATCGCGTCCCAGTGGCTGAATGGTATACTAGCTAGCTTGACTTGTAACCGGAAGGTCCTGGGTTGGAATCCCAGTGGGTGAGTACAGTGTGGAATCAAGCTGTTACCAAAAATAAAATAAAAAATAATAATGATTCCCAAACTAGGATGAAACAGCAGCTGTCCAGTACTCCCTAGTTTTCAATGGTTCTCTAACTGATATCAATCCGTGATCAACTCGTACAAATATAATTTTTAAATATGAGTCCTAATGTGTTGAATGAAGTCCAGTCACCACTGTTGACTAATGACTTTTGGTATTCGGTTACTGGCTATACAGACTCTGTGTTTCAGGAAACACAATTAATAGGTAGGCTTATGTCAATGCGGAGTTTTAATTATTCCATAGGCACTAATAACGTGATAGAAGCCTAAAAATGCAATCAGTGCACAATGTTGAAGCATCGTCTTAATTATTAGACACACGACAAACTTAGTCTATCTTGATGTGGTTGCATTATCTGGGCCGGGTGGTTTTAATGGAAATCCTTCATTGTCCTTTCAGACACCTTCAACGCGGAATTCCCTCTGGAGAGAATTTAGCCATAACAAAGTCATTCACCTAAGCTAAAAAGCTTCACTATCATTTCAAAACCTAGTTCACTGAATTCGATTGGTACTTTCGCCTAGACAGTAAAGTGTTGATTGATATAGTAAACGATAATTTTAGTCTTCAGAAGGGAGCGGATAATACCACAAGCTATTTGATAATCTTCCTCTCGACTGGTAACGTAAAACCTTTAGTCAGGATTTCTCATAACTTCACACAGGGCTTGGTTGTAATCTCTATTCTACCAATTTGTTTTATTTTATTTTTAATATACACTGACAGTACTGCTGAGAATGTTGATTCTCTTACTGGCGAGTACTAAAAGATATAGGTTAAGTAGGTGATATGTACTCACATGATGCCTGCTTTGTTTTGACAGTCTGATATATTTGCTGTATGTATATTGATCGTTATTCCATTATAACGTACAATATGCTTATCTGTCCATTAACTACATAAACAATGTATGACCTTTTGTCATATGACATTACAACCAATCAGAATCCAATGATGATAAGAAAACTACTCTCTATCTTGAATTGAATTTTTGATTTTCTCGTCGATTGATTGGACCGAAGTGGTCGGTCTCAGGTTGACTTGTCGGCTTCTTGTGCAGATGCTTCGACGATGTCTGGGCATTTAGTTAGTACTTATTTGGTGGATGGTGACTAGCAGTGGAATCCAGGATGCGCATTTCGTCCTATTTGGGACTCGTCATCTGGATGTACGTGCATTTCTCAGTGAGTGATGATGTTCCCACTGAGCCTCGAACCCAGTGCCCATAGTTTCAAACGCCAAAGCGTTATCCACTAGACCACTTGGGCCACGAGAGTCACCTCTTGTGCAACGGGTCATATTAATTATTGGATTGAATTTTTGATTTTCCCGTCGATTGATTGGACCGAAGTGCTCGAAGTGGACGAAATGCGCATCCTGGATTCCACTGCTAGTCACCATCCACCAAATAAATACCCTCTATCTTATTGGTTCATGTATGTATTAATGACTGTTTCACATTTATTTCACATAACTCTAATTCAAAGTTGTTAAAGATGATGGAAGCACTTTGGATTAATCACATACAGCCTAAACTATGTGTACAAAAAACAATAGATTTCAATCTTCACCTACCCTGGAGTACATGGCCTATCTAAATATGATTGGTTATTAGCATAGTATGTATTTTTGTTTCTTACATAACTGAGTAATTGTCATGACCTTTATTTTATTATTGTTAACCATATTTTGATTTGACACTAGTAACTAGTGTGATGCGTCTAGTCCTCTGATTGGTGTAGACTGAATTCTATCAGTCAGGTTGTAATGTGACCACCATTCTAGCTAGCTCGCCATCACGATGCACATTGATTTGAAGGTATTAGATGGTTGGAGGCAATTGGCCACAGGGAGCCTTGGACCTAGGTTTCGTGCTAGTTGGCACTCGTCAGCAAGGCCTATCTGCAACCTTGAAGGAACTCATGTCCCTTCTGAGATTCGAACCCGCCTCACCCTGCCGATTGCCTGCAACCATCTAATACCATCAAATCAATGTGAACCGTGATGGCCAGCTAGCTAGAATGGTGGCCACATTACAACCTGACTGATAGAATTCAGTCTACACCAACCAGAGGACTAGACGCATCACACTAGTTACTATTGTCAAATCAAAATATTCACTACAGTCCTACAGGAGGTCAATCGCGGAACTGAATAGCTCAGTGGTAACGTCTCTAACTGCAGCACTGGGTGACACGGGTTCGAATCTCAGAAGGGACATGAGTTCCTTCAAGGTTGCAGATAGGCCTTGCAGTCGAGTGCCAACTAGCACGAAACCTAGGTCCAGGGCCTCCTGCCGATTTCCTCCAACCATCTAATACCATCAAATCAATATTGTTAACCACGTTAGTTGTAAAACGGTTGTAAAGGAACTACGAAATAATATATATATATATTTCATACAAACATATAAATTTGCATGAAAATGATATCACCTCGCGAAATTTTTCTTCTTAATGCCTTATTCATGTGTGTTAGTCATTTTCATATATACTGTTGCATTGTACAGTTAACCCACACTCTTTCACACTTTTCCACTCACACTCTTGTGTGACAGTTAATTTCCCTTGTGGAATATACACGTATCATCGTGAACGTGGTGGTCTTCTGACTTGCCTTCTTCTTGTCAGAACAAATTAAGTTCTCAGAAGTACCAGTTTGTACATTTGTAACAACAGAAGACAAGGGCCAGGCAACAGATTATTTTATTAAGGAAATCAACACGTATTTATATAAATTTCACATACATTATTATAGCCTAGTCAAGTAGACAAACGTAGTCTTCTGATTGGTTGTTTTCGAGTTCCTCGGAAAGGGGAGCCATCTATCTGCGAATGATATTTGCCCACGTTTAAGTTTGCTGTGATTGGTTGTTGAAACAGCCATGTTCATATTTTCTCACGGGTCACATTAGTGACCTAGACATTGACGTAGATTAGTGTCAACCAATTGGCTAGCAGGCTGCTCTCACTACACATTATCGTCCGTTATATATCATTAGCGTATATTTACACTCGGTCACACCATAGTATAGGCAAGGATCCCATACTTTAGTAAGTTATGCTCCAAGTGTTTACCCTTTCAAAATAAACTGACAGAGGATACAGATGCATATTGTTGATAGAACGGGTGACGGTAAACGTTATCGCGAGGCCTTTTCGTACATAATAATATAACAAACAGCTCAACAGATATTTCTGATGTGAATTAAATCGATAAGGCACCTTTAAAACAAAAGCCAAACGCAATGTTTGAAATTGTGACAGTCTCTCCCCTCCAAATACGTACTACTGAATCAAACTATACCGTGCACAACACTAACCACATGAGAAAATTCAGATTGTTTTATTCTATGATAAAGGCAGAGAAGAAGGCAAGGTAAATTTATTTTAGAGACTGATTGATTGCTTATATGCCCCCACCACCACCACCACAAGCACTAGATAAAAGTATTTCTCTACTTTTGAGGGGAGAAAAATTGGTGATTAGACAGAAAACTGACTCTGGTCACAACGATTTCTTATATCCTAACAAAAAGTGAAAACAAAAATATACATTTTTTAACTTTGTTTAACAATAATCTTACATATATATATATATATATATATATATATATATATATATATATATATATATATATATATATATTCATCTCATGAAAAACGGTTATCTCGTGATTTCCTCTTTTAAAAGATCAATAAGTCGTTTGTCATTCAGTATTGACAAGTGAAGGGAACCGGTTAATTCGAAAGATTTAACATTGGGCCATTTGTTGCATACTTGTAAACTGCGCAGATTCACTGTACCATCACCATCACCATAACGCAGTAAAGGCGTCTGATTCGGAAATGCAGAACGAAATAAACCTGGCGGTTTGTAAATCAGCTGATCTACTGTGAGCAGTCCCGTGCTGTAAACACAGTAAAGTTCAGATACATCTTGTGGATCTTCAAGTGGATCGAATGACGACTCAGAGCGTTGTAGAACGTTGTAACCTAAAGTTAACAAAATAAGCCAAAAATGCATCAGATATGTATATTTAAGAATATGCTGATAAAAGGTACTGATATCAGTGTAACGTTTGCTTGTTAGTCTTTAAACTAGCTAAGATATACTGGACATGATTCATGCTTCCACAAACTAAACTGTCATTATTAGCTGTTTATAGAATTTAAGGCAGTTAAATATAGCGGCTCAAACTCATGTTAAGATATATTCAATGCCTGTTTGCCAGATGATGACTTTCACACCTTAAGCAAAGAGTGATAATGAAATGTATTTACTCCTCAAACGTCAGAATTTCAAACAACAAGCACAATCCAACCATTTATTCTTCCCAAATTGGCGAAAAAGCCAAGTGTACTAGTTGATTCTGGTGTCTTAGATACTATAAGTGAGTTGTAATGGATAGTATTGATCACTCGTGATGAAAAAGCTGACACAATGTTTTTTAATCGTAGCTTAACTCCACACAGTATTTTTGATACAAGTACGGAATTTTCAGCAATATTATGTCGGTAGCCAAAATTTAGCACGCCGACCATTGATATCAGGCGTGTGTCGGCTGAGGATCGAACCCCAGACTATGTGCGTGGTCGGCTAGCGTCCTAAACCCTGTGCCACCGACACAGTTCTTTTTTTCGGTGAGCATGCATACAAGCATATTTGACAGTTCATAATGGTGTGCATTACTTTTTCAAAAATTGTCCTCAATATACCGAGCAAAAGATGACCAGGTAAGCAAACATGGAATAAAATCGAAGTTATGTTCAGATTATACATGGCTCAAGCTAACCTCAAAAATAAAAGGGTAAAAGGCAATTGATCAGTATCCAGTTGAGAAGTGAAATATTAAGTAGAATAGAAGCTGATTTGCTCTTTGGCGGCTTTCAGTTAGAACTCTGTATGCAAAAGAAACTTTCATGTTCACCATAAAATTTTAACTTTAGATTGGTAAGATAGAGTCAAACGACATGTTTATGTTTCTGATGCTTTCTAATTTCGGTTATTTGATCAAGGGCTAGATAACTTTTGATATTCATAGACTTTATAAACAATATTAGAATTATCTGAACTCTTCACTCATAGACAAGATCCGTATTGTTCCATTCTCTTAGCATGATAATAGAATTATGCAGTCGGATAGTATTAAGGATTGCCTAAACAAAAATTGTCAGGCCCTGTATTCACGTCACGTGTGAATTATAGTCAATCATGACAGAGAACGGAAGTGTTTCTAGTTCTAAAAGCCTTGGATTTAACCCACATAGTGGTTTAAAGACGAAGGTGAAGAAGATAAACAAATCTCCACCAAAATATTAAAATAAATTTATGGATATCGGTAACTAATATACGAACAAGACCTCACTGCAGACCCGATTGAATACAATGTGTATTTAAGACATTTTTCAAACAGACAGAAAAAATGAAAAGGGCAGAAAACAATGGCAGTTTGTTCTCCTAGTAAAGATGACTCACTTTAGGAAGCCTAGCTAGTAACTAATGCAATGCGCCTAGCCCTTTGTTTACTGCAGACTGAATTCTGTCAGTCAACTTTGCGATACGGTCACCATACTAGGTAACTCACCGTCACAACCACTCTGAATTTTTGTTATTAGGTAGTTGGAGACAGGAAGCCTTCGAAATAGGTCTTGTGCTTGACAGCGGCAACCAGTCTGTAAATCTAGTTGATTGAAGACAGGCTTTTTTTCAACTGTGATTTGTTGAAAAAAGCCTGTCTTCATTCAACCAGATTTTAAACGTGAAAACATTGCAACAAAGGTCAACAAAAGATTGAGTACGTCACTAGCCAGTGCCTATCCTGCAGCTAAGTTGGTTCCCACCTATCGGACAACATGCTTTTTGGTGAAGTCAAAAGTTGACAGATACCCTTCTCATGTTAACTCCAACTGTGTATACAAATTTACGTGTATCTGCAGGGGCAGTTACATTGGGAGAACAGAAAGAAGGGCACACCTCCGATTTTCTGAACATGTACCGAAAAGCCTACGTCTCAAGGGAACAAACTCTTATAATAGCGCTATTACCAAACATCTCTTCGATGCGGGTCATGAGGTGGACATCACAAAATCCTTTAAAATTATCAATAAACATACGAGCTCTATTTTCCCCAAGTTTACCGAAGCAATTTCTATCAAACGCCTGAAACAAGATTTATGTGTTCAGAAAGAAGCAGTTATTAGTCTTTGTTTGCTCTGCTAACTGGATGTCTTTATTCTCTCTCTGATTTTGACTACATAATGTTTGGCTTTAACCTCAACCCCCACGACTTGATGTGGTATAATTTTGCTTGTCTCGAGTTCCTATGATTTGAGTTGAATTCAGTACATTGTCACCTAATTTATAAGTCAATCATCATCTCACGCATCTCTCGTCTTTATTACGCAACTTCTTTACACTTGCATGCATACATTCATTTTGCTTAAACTTGAACTGCCTGTGTAATAATTACATAAGCGTGATTTTCTGAGCACTGTTCACTAATTGCGAAAATTTCTGTCAAATGACATCATGAAAAATTTGGAAATATGTTAAAACTTTTCTGTACATAAACCTTATAATTTATTTAGGCTGCAAGCAGATGATGAGAAACCAACAAAATAAATGATGGTACCATGTTATTCTGCACAAACCACCGTTGTTCTTGCCTTATTCAGATTCATCAAGGGGTATAAATGCACGAAGTCTAATACAATACTATTAGAAAATCTACCTTTTTTCTTTATGTTTAGAAGAAAATATTGTTCTGAATCGTTTTTATACTTTCCACCAAATATGAAATCCACAGTGCAAGTAACTAAATTGGGGAAAAAACTGTTTTTAGAAATGTAATTACCCTATGCATTTGCTCATCAGTGTTAAATAGAGCTACGAATAAACCTGAAAACCCACATAATCAAAATCGAACTATTTTACATTAAATCAGTCGAAACAGCATCTCTAGCTCAATTGTATAATTCTCGCCAACCGTACTCGTGATCCGATTTTGTTTCTCAGCCGACATATCCTTAAGACTCGATTGGCCTGTAGTGAAGCAGGTAAGAAACGACGGTTAGATGTGGTGCAAAGCATCACAGTTACTGAAACGTCAAAGAGTTCAAGTTTGAAGCCCTACATTCCGATCGAAACCGAAAAGTATGAAGAAAAAGGTGAAAAAAATTGTCGAAACAAACTTAAACAGTCTTCAAATTGAAGTATGCGCTGAAGATGTCACCTAGTAGGGCGATAAAAGCTTCACAAATTGACTATCCAGCTCAGAGAACACAACCACATCAAAATCACCCAACTGAGCTTCAAATATTCTCTATCATAACTAAACTTAAACAGGGCATATATATGAATATATCAGACAGAAACATACCTGTAGGATAATCAGCGTCACTGAAATAAGCCCGATAATCGTGAGCGGAGTATTTGTGAGACGGTGTGATAATTAAATACTCTTCCTTAGACCATAATTTTGCATTTGGTAATACAGTGGTAGGTGATGACATTGTACGAAATACGTCACGGTACGGATATGTGCTTCGAAAAAACACACCAAAGTTACTGCCTGTCAATGCAGAAGTAAGTAAGTAAGTAATAATGAGTTTTAAACTGATAGAATTAACAAAAAGTCTGCATAGTAGATCAAGGCAAGAGTAGAATTTAGGCACCGTGATGGAATATAATTCCACATTATAAGTTCGTCTCATATAACACAGTGATACAGTATTAACAATAGGATTTACTTTTCAGGCCTACTTATTATTCATTATCATATCAGCGTATTCACACAACTTCACAACTTCATTTAAATAGTCATACTGCCTACTGTTTTTTATAATAATCTCCTATATTTATTCATAGTAGGCACTGTGGCGCTGTGAAGGTAAGTGCTTGATGCTGATTTGATGAACAAAGATTCAGTTATTCAACTCTCTTTTCCTCTCTCTACCTAACTATATCACTTTATAATACTCTTATTCTATCCCATCATATTGTGTGACTAAATGTCAGTGCATTGTCATAGTCGAGATTTTTTCGAGATAACTGAACTTAATTGGATCAGTCATGATACACCTAGCTTAACTCCTAGTAGATTATAGAAATTTCTACTTTTGGAAAACCAGTGTACAAGGCGATTGCACCAAAGATGGATTTATACGTCTATTGTTGTGACCGATAATCAAGTAACTTTATTCAGTTTCCTGTACATTACTGATTTTGTAACTTCTGACTAGCAGATACATTATCATGACGACTAAAATTATTTACAAAGTGGGATTAGTTGTATCTGACAGAAGGTAGTTGACAATTTTTAGGTACATATATACATTATTAGGAAATTATAATTCCATGATGAGTTTTGTTGCTAGTCGGCCATATTTAAGAGAAAGTAGAACCTAGGATACATGTTCCATAAGTCCACAGTTGTGTTCTGTCATACGTAAGTGATAACACTAGATGATCTTGAACAAGTGGAGCTGCCAACAGACTTAAAATTTTGTTCCCAGCCTTAAAAGAATGTAGAAATCGAAAAATACTTCGCTGGAAATTACACAAAAGAGGCGATAGGCAGTCTGAAGAAGAATACATCAGTCGTTATGGTCCAGTAACAAGTATCATAAGCCAGAAGTGCTGTTAAGTCACGTAAAAGCCAGATCTTTTGGATGCAGAATTCAGAGAGGCGAGGGTGAATTTATCTTCACACAGCGAAAGTGATTGAATACTAGCTGGAAATTGGCAGGACGTCCCTTACTTACATACTTGGTGGTGAAGTCTGGCAGAGGTTCCTAAAAGCTACATCTGCCTGCTTACAAGGGTATATCCACTGAATACAAGCAAATAGACAAGGATAGAAGTTAATAACTACTTTCAGTAAGACACTTATGAATCATAGGGAACACTGGAAATATATTCCAGGGAATTTGTTTTCTTGTAGACTAAAGTATGGAAACAGTAACCGATTATGCTTCATAAAATGTACTTCCTACCTAATTTTCAGTACATTTTTTGAGCATAAATAGCTTTTAAATGCCGTTACTAAGAGTGATCTAAATTGGGCTTGTTGAAGTTGATAATTAGTTGACACGGTGATATCTAGCGCACTGTTAAACAATGTCATGGATTTATTCTAGAATAATAATGAAAATTTAGTTTGTAAGTGAAATTTCCATCCGATGATAGCTTAATCAGATCAGTTTAATGGTTAATAATGATGAATAGGATAAAAGCGTTCACATTTTTATCACACATATGCATCAAATGATATTCACCTTATCATCTCAATACTTGCTGGAGGAGGTCAGTCAGGAGTCCGAATAGCTCAGTGGTAACGTCTCTGACTGCAGCACTGGGTGACGCGGGTTTGAATGTCAGAAGGGACATGAGTTCCTTCAAAGTTCCATTATGGATAAATTTTGTTTTGATAAAGTCTCACAGTGTTATACAGTAATGTTTACTGATGACGTTTCGAGCACAATTTATTGCTCATAATCATATCATATTCTTCAAGGTTGCTGATACACCTTGCTGATGAGTGCCAACTAGCACGAAACCTAGGTCTAAGGCTTCCTGCAGATTGCCTCCATCTATTATCATCAAATCAATGCGCACCGTAGTGGCCACACTGAAGACCTGACTGATAGAATTCAGTCTGCACCAAAGAAAGGACTAGACACATCACACTAGTTACTAGTGTACAATCAAAGTATTGCTGGAACCAATCAGAAAGTAGGTGTTCAAGATTCTTACAGTTTTGTTTATTCCACTGAAAATGTCAACTGTTCTCATCAAAACATGCTGTCGTTATATGTGGTTTGATTATTTTCTGAACGTTCAATCAGCTGGCACAATATGCTACATATATGAACAGCACTGATTCCAATGGACTAAACACTGAAATACCTACTTATTGTTTGAGAAAACTTCTTTTGAGATGCAACCTATGACTATGGAAAAGGAATATAGTCCTTCATTCTGTACATATAAATTCCCCTAGCCTTTTTCATTAAACTTGCATTAACCTTTTAAATTGAGAAATATACGCATTAACTCCTAAAGAAAAACACAGTTTTTTCATTCAGCGAAGAAATATCTCTTTTTATCGACTTCATTTTCAAACTGTACATTCGTATTAGTATTATGGAAAAGGCATTAAATGGCACTAGAAATTGCTCAGTCAATATATATAATGATAATAAAGACAATTAAAATGATGTATTAATGGGTTAGAGTTGAAGTGGATTTAATATGAAGTTCCCGGATTCACCGGAGAAATATGTGTTTAATTATTCTGATATAACTCTGTCTGACATTCAGATGAAAATAAAATCTCTTGGTCCTAAGTCTTGTACAATCTCATCTACAGTTGACGAATAAGATTCAGTGGTGAAGTTCCAAAATCTTATGTCTCAGACACAGAATCTACTTCCAACATCTAATGAAGATCTAGAACAATTCAAGTCTGCCATTATGCATTGCTACTTTCAATAATTAAAAGCGCAATGCAAACAACGACATATGATATCAAAAGAGCATAAGAGACAATTGAACGAACTATCGCATAACAAAGATATAACATTAGTTCATTTAGATAAAGGATCGAGCATATTTATTTTAAATCGTGAGGATTACATCAACAAATTATGTAGTGCTCTTTGCGACGAAGAAAAGTTTTTAAAATCAACCGACCAGAAAGATAGAACCGAAAGTATTGAGAATGAATCGTCAAAACTTTGAAAAAGTTGAAGGACGAATCTATTATTACTTCGTACATGCATGAACATCTCAAGCCGTCTGGTTCAACCATCTTTCGTTTATGCGGTCTCCCTAAAGTGCATAGATATGGTATCCCTATGCTACCTATGTTGGATATGCTGAAATCTCCTTATCATTCTGCTTGCTGAGATCCTTAAACCAGTAAGATCAAATCTATGTAAACAGTCTTATGGACACTTTTAAATGCGTCAGTTACGTTGATGGAATTAATGTGACAGGTAAGCATATGATTTCATTAGATGTTTGCTAGTTATTTACTAATGTACCATTAGTACAAACCATTTGTTATTTATGTGATTGCATAGACCTTGAATGCATAAATATTGGAGTGCTGACGAACTATCTGAAGCAGCTTTTATTGAGATGTACACTTAATGTGAAGTTTAGATTTAATGATGTCATCTATAACCAATGGGATCTCCATTAGGACCTCTCCTAGCGGATGTCTTAATGGCGAGCTTGAAGAGAGGACCATTGAAAGAAACAGTCTCAAGTCTGTATATGCATAAGCGATACATTGATGACACCATTACCTGTGATGAAAATTGTAAAACTGCTGAGTCACCTTGAAAATTTAACGGTTCTTGCTCATCTATGCTTTTGACTATGGAAGAAGAGTCGAACTCCGCATTTCACTTCTTAGATGTGATGTTCGATTGAAGAGGTGACGACACGTTAAAAAGGTAGATCTATCGAAAGCCGACATTTACAGTTCAGTGCACTAAATTCAATAGTTGGGTACCTCTAGTGGGGAAGAGAAATCTGATCTATTCTCTATGCTCCAGAAATCGTAGAATTTGTAGATACGGCCGACTTAGAATTAGAAAGCTTTCGCACAACTATCGTAAATAATGGATATCCTAGATGGTTTATCGACAGGAACATTAAGTAAGAAATCATTCCCAGCCAAATCACAGTGCCAAAGAAGACACTGTTTATGAGTTTGGCTTTCATCTATTCTAGTGATCCGTGTCTAAGGTTCACTGTCCATCAAAATCGTGTCATTTATCCGTTTATTTGAAATGTAAAATTCTAATACTAAATTGAACACCAATATTACAAATATTACAATGATTAAGAATGACAACGTGTGTATAGCAATAAATTCTCATGAATCATGGTTGTATTAAATCCTATTCATGTTTTCAAGAGTTTGGCTTGTATTCATATTGGTTATAAACTTCAGATGGATGAATGATCACTCCAAGGACGGAGGGAGAGAAAAAAATTTGGCGTAGAAGGTTAAGTGCGTTGTATGTGTGTCAGTGTGTGTAAGTTAACACTACGACCAAATAGGAAAACACACGGTTAATTCACAAGGTAAAATACATTGTTTTTTCTAGTTCAACTAAAATATATCTCATTCAGCGACTTCATTCTCAAACTGTACTGTGGGAACGAGGAATTCAGTGACACTAGAAGTTGCTTAGTCAATTTTAAAGTCTTTATGCCAATTCATAACTTTTCATCTACATCACAATTCTACCCCCCATATACATCAGATGAAAAGTTATGAATTGGCATAAAGACTTTAAAATTGACTAAGCAACTTCTAGTGTCACTGAATTCCTCGTTCCCACAGTACAGTTTGAGAATGAAGTCGCTGAATGAGATATATTTTAGTTGAACTAGAAAAAACAATGTATTTTACCTTGTGAATTAACCGTGTGTTTTCCTATTTGGTCGTAGTGTTAACTTACACTGACACACATACAACGCACTTAACCTTCTACGCCAAATTTTTTTCTCTCCCTCCGTCCTTGGAGTGATCATTCATCCATCTGAAGTTTATAACCAATATGAATACAAACCAAACTCTTGAAAACATGAATAGGATTTAATACAACCATGATTCATGAGAATTTATTGCTATACACACGTTGTCATTCTTAATCATTGTAATATTTGTAATATTGGTGTTCAATTTAGTATTAGAATTTTACATAACTACATAACTAAAAGTCTAACCGACTGTAAGGATAACCATGTGAACGACACAGTCTTCAAAAACATTGCTAAGTGTTTATTTACTTAACGATGCATTGGTTCATTCAAGTGAGATCCTCAAATTGAAATAATTTCAACATTTCCGATGGCTGCATTAAACAAATGTCAGCACACAAATGTTTTACTAATCCACAGGGACGGGAAAGAATGCACTTTGATGTCTCCGAAAATTTAGTCTGTGCAGTGAAACGTACAAATCGAAGCTAATGCATAACTTCTGGGCCTTTTTGTCTTATTGCATTACATTATTTTCACTAAACTTTTATACTCACTTCCAAATGTTGGGTTATCAATAAAAACATTGATGTCATTTCAGATATGTGTGTGTGTGTGTCAGACACTAATCAGGTGTTGGATATTAAAATGTGCCAAAAGTCGTTTAAATCATTAGGGATTCATTTGAACGGGTTTTGAGAGATAAATCCCTTGCTACTTAGGCAGTTACTCTTGATTAACGTCACCTATGACTATTTCAATCATTCAGTAAACTAAATTCATTTACCATGGATAAATGGATATATATATATATATATATATATATATATATATATATATATATATATTTTAACAAAAATCTTAGTAAAGCTTCTTACCGTGTGTTATAAATACCAACGTTTCAACTGCTCCACCAAGTGGTGCAGCTACAGAAACAAACGCTTTAATATACTTTTGCTTCCATTCTTTAGTTTGATGTTTAAGAAAGTTTAAGGTATATAAACTTCCCATACTGTGACCGAATAAAACAACTGGTCGATCCATTCCATTTTTATAGGTTTCTTCAACTAGATCTTTCATTTTGTGAACGAATAGCATATTTTCTCCTGGAAAAGAAGACGGAGAAATACAGAAAAAGAAATACGTGCTAAAGTAATGTGAAATATTTATGATTCTGTGATTGTTTGAGTGCATGATCTTTCTGTGTTCAGAGATGGCAGGCACCGAAAATAAGATATGATAGAAAGGCAGTTGTTGAAAGAGACTGAAATATAACAAATTGAAGAAATTTATGGAAAACAAAGATTTGAAATAAAGCTTTGAATACTGAATCACATGTATCTAGAACTTAACAGGCATGGTCATTTCCAAAACGTTAGTGTTTGCCACTATACTGTTAGTCACTTTTATTTATTACTATAATCACTTTTAGTTCACAGCATTCTTCGCCTCACTGTCATTCATGAAATTAAATTTGTGCTATTTTTTGCTATGACATTACTGTCTTCGTCAATTTGAAATTAATACAGACTTATTCATACGATCAATAGTTAGTTTTTAAGTTATACCTGTCCTTCATGTTTATTACAGTCGTTGAAATAGATAATTCTACTTAAAATGAAGTCGATTAATATATTAAACTATTTGTCGAGAACACACTCCAGATGTGTGTAAATTTTCGTCTTCATTCACTTTTGTATCTGCCGATTTTGTTCATCTGCGTTTTTTCAACACTAATCCTTACAACATGAGATAAGATTCCTTAATTTACCTGAAACACTGTGACTCAGTATTGTTTAGCTAATAACCTTCTGAACACAATCTCTTACTCCTATTGAAAACAAAACTGTTACGACCTTTTAGACTTCAGTTTTATACAACAACAACTACTACTACTACTGGTTTCCATGGTCTAATTTTAATATCAAATAGGTTTATTTCAGCCACGGGAATGCCGATATGCAATTCATGCCACATTTCTCGGCTGTTGATTCGCTGAGTAAACTTTTAATGGTCAACCATCTTGATAACTGTTCCTCTGTCTATCCTATTTCATGATACGACCACCGTACCATTGACACAGTAGTAGTTAAACTGCTAAATGAATTACTCAGCTTAGTTAAATTCATATCGTGAGAGTGTACCTCAGCAGCGAAATAAATTTACATATTATTATTACACTTACAGCCGATGATCTTGCTTCCTTATGACTACCGATAAGTTTTGCTTTGAACTTCCGTTATTAGCTATGTCTTGCAAACGCTAAGTTACAGTGGACATCTAAATATTTTAATAGTAGCACTGGTATCTTTAATCGCCTTCAGTATAAATAGCGGAGAGAATTTAAAATGTGCAGAGTTGAAATATTTTAATCGTTGACGCCTACATTACTTAGTGACCTGAGAAATTCAATTTCTATTCTTAGTATTAATATTCCCTTGGGTTCTGAGTAGAAAATACGAATTCAACAGCACATCTGCATTCCATTCTGTTCACCGAAATCCTTTCTAGTTGGCTCTACGATTGCCGACAGGATTCCATCTGCTCTTCATGCGGTCACCTCCATGTCATCCTTGGATCCTCAACCAAATCGTCGTTTCTCACTCGGGTTACAATCGACAGCCTGGAATACCATACCAAATGAAGGTTTAGTCAGTGTATGTCCAATCCATTTCCATTTGCTTATGCATATTTGTTGCGCTATACGCATTCGGTTGATTCATTCCGAAGGTTCCTTGCTGCTTATCCTCTCTGACTGGATATCTGATCTTCAGCATGCAACCAAGGCTGTTGTCAATAAAAGTCTGCAGCTGGCTGTTGAAGATGAATTTCCCAACGCACACGACAAGCTTCTGAGGCCTGTATAGAAGGACTGAATTGACATTAGTGTTGGAACTCCTAATCTTGTTATTTATTCCGAGTTCAACAGACTTCCACGCTTTTCAGAGATTATTGGAACTTTGACCTGCTTCTCAGATCCTAGCTGAATTCGACATCCTCATTTGTATCACAGCATGTATCTGAAACAATGCTGCTAATGTGGTGAGTCGAAGAAGTGATTTCTTCTAAATTTCTCCCGTTGGCGTTGATTGGTGCTTGTTGTTGTTGTTGGCTAGGTTTTTTCATCACTTCTGCCTTCTCCATTTCCATTAGAAGCTGTGTTTTCTTTGCTTCTTCTGACAATTTGTTGTTTTTCGCATATAGTCCTCTTATCCGTCCAATGTATTTCTGTCTTCTCACCACTTATTACCTGGAGTATGATCTAATCCACCAAAGTCAGGGATGTCGTCGGTGATTGTAGGCAGTCTCGTCTTATTACTATTCTCTACACCCCAAAGGCTTCTCTGAGTTTTCCATTCTGGAACACATGACATGTGGCATTGTCCTACGGCTTTGGTTTCATTTTGTTATAGTCAATAATGTCTTCAAATTGTGCTGTTGTGCAAGCTGCACTTCTGATTGATGATCTGAGACACTGTCATCAGTCCATCAGATCTTTATGAGAAAGGGAATTACACTGAATATTTATGATTGCTCATAATCTACTATTTCACCTCCTTCTAAACTGAATAGTCATTCAACATGTGTTGTGCTCAGCCTTATATTAAGACTGTTAGACAGGCATCACCTCCTAATACTTTTCAGAGAAGGAGACTTTTTAACAGAAATAGAGTAATAATAGTTAGAAGTTATTTTGAACCGAGCAAACAAACTAATTAATATTTAGTAGTACACATCAATAAATTGGCGTGAAATACATGTAGTACACAGGAGTAAACTTATCAAATTAAGGAATCTCTCATCTTTTTCATTCCTTTCGTCTCGAGAGATACATACAGCTTCAAGTTCTTGAGGCTTCAGTAGTAGTGGTGTCTTTTTCTCGACCTACTATTGGCTAGTGAACTGGTAGTTGTTAGGAGTTGAATCCAGACCTCATACGTTCCTGATGAACGTTGTACTACTGAATAGTGGAAACCTTGACTAATTGTTTGATAAACTAGATGTCAGCTGAAGGTAATAAAGTAACCTCTATATACCCTTCAAACAACGAAAAACAACCAACAAATCGGTGTCTACGTTTCTTGAGAAGTTCTAGGGAGCGATTTCAACCAATCGTTACATGAAACAACGTGTTATGGATATTCATGCATCACTGAATTTTTTCATTTACCCGTGAAGTTCTGAGAGACTGATGATAACATAGAATGGGAGCTGATCACAGAACACTTCGATCAGAGGATCCAAACCCTGAACTGTGAACATTGTTTACCACCTCAGCAATGAAAGTGTGGTTTGGTATGTCAGGAAAGTGTCTATTCTAATGGTCAAAGTTATGTTGTGTAAAACTTGTATTTACCCACATACACTTCGACAGAAGCTTAACTTTTCTGTGAAAGAAACGACAAGCATTATACTAGTTCTAATATTGTAGATTAAAAATAGGAATCAGAGTAACACTTGTATCGATTACCGTGTTACTTTGATATTTACGTAGTAACTTATACATTGTTTCACGTGACGCATATATATTTCACCTTAGTCAGTCTACTCGTCGTAAATCTAAAAAAAGGCGTTTATTCAATAGATGACGTTTAAAACACAGTTTTACTGTTATAAGAGGACATTTTAAACGTTCAGGATTCAGTTTTGGCAATATTAACGTTACCTTCCGTCTTTTTTGTGAGGGTGAAAATGTGTGTTTTTGAGCCTTTCATCACATGCGACTAATTCGTCGTAAATTCCATAATAAACTCTCCTTTCAACGAACGTAGTCAGTTGTGAGCATCTCAGTATTGAGCACAGCCTCATCGCATGCATATATCATACTTTCACCTTTATTCCTTTTGTCTATAGAGTCCACTGAAACCTTATAACCCAATATCCATCCATATTTTCTGGTACAGTATACCAATTTTAAAAATCTATTATATTCTATAATCCCTTCATTACTGTGGAAATCGGACGAATGGAATCAACGCTTCAGAATTGGAAAATTGTTCTTATTATGACTATGCTTATACTCTGTGCGATGCATTAATAAGTAACATTTTTGACATTTTATTAAATGACCTCAGACAAAATTATTCTCTCTGTCGTAGTATCAAAGTATTGTCCTTAGATTTGGTAATGTTAAATTATGTCTCTGATACACCCACGCAGCGGAGGGGGGGGCTTAGTTTGCACCAGTAAATTAGTTGAGTAAACTCGGCTTAATGGCCACGAAGTCGAAGTGCAAAAATCAGCAATGAACTACAGAAGTATAGCCATTAGACCATATTTTTAAAAATGCATAACCTCCTGACTACACTAAACAGTGAACGTGCATATTATGAAGTAGGTAGGATGAAAGTACTCAGTAGAATCCTTATTTTAGTAATCTTTCTAGAAATATTTTCAGATATTTGAATCATGACATTCAATGGTTCAATAGTAGTTGGATTGCAAGGGGAAACTGAACAGATAGCAATGAACCAAACACACTGAATGTTTTTGATCAAAAGTGCTAGACAAATTATTTTCATTTGGATCTCAATGCAGATTCAGTTTTGAAAAAGATTTTGGTGAGTGTAGTATATTAAGAAAAGACAGAAATTTAACAGTAAACCACCTAACTCTGAGAACACGTTAACAACAAAACTATCCATCTGACTGACAAAACTTTTTATTAGATGACCTTAGCCGGGAAATTAATTTCACCAAGTAAATAAACAAATTATAGACCTCAAGAAACTTCCGTAATTTTCAAGTGTCAGTTTACAGGGATATGAATGATTTCAAGTTCGTTCACGGGCAGACATCAGTTGATGAAATACTCAGACCTAGGGTGTACTGGACATCTGATTCACTCTGGTTTGGCACGCTTCAACAGTACGCAACCATGACTGCAACGGGAGTCGAATCCAGGACCTCGAGGTTACGAGGTACTATACTTTTTCGCAGCACAAAGCAGGGAGGAATAAGGCAGTCAAGCCTAATGGAGTTTATTCAAATACATGCTAAAATTTGTCTCTGAAGTAAAGATGATTTAATAACCGTAAAATCAAATCATCTACTGATAGTAAGCCTCTTAAAGTGTCTAGTAAGTGGCGGTGTAATAATGATAGTTTGATCAAATGGTTTTCGCCAAGATTATGTCCCTGAAGAAAGCAACAAAATAGAAAATTGGTGGCGCCATAAATTTGATTCACGTTTCAAAATAATCAACAGTACATAGACTAAAAACTCTATTTTATGACACAGTTTAAAATTCATTAGGAGGAGGCGTTCAATTTTTATTAATAAACAAGGTTAGAACTCGGGCACTGCAGTAGAATACAATTCCACATTAGAAAAGTTGATTTGACATAGGATACAGTGATCCAGTATTAAACAACTGAATGACATTTCGAGAACAATTGACTGCTCGTACACAGTCAAACCAAGCTAATACTCAAATAAACCAGCTAACTCATTCAGATACAAACTATGCCGCATTAAGAACGTTATAGACCCAATTAGGAAAAGTTATATAATTTACCAAATACCATATAATGACTGTGAGATCAAGTAGATTGATCAAATTAGGAGATCGTAGTCACTTAGGTTATCGAAACATAGGAATTCAGGTAGGTCTAAAGTAAGTGAACAAGAAAGTGGGTGACTCTCACTTTGTTTGTTTTCCCACTAACAAATAGACCCAGCTACCGTCACCCTAAATGCTATGAGAGTCCCAATTCACAGCATAACAGGACCACTGAATGAGTCTTAAGCGCTATATATGCTTTCTTGAAGTCTCATTCAGAACAGAGGCTTAAAAACTAGAACCATATACGACCAAAGAGACACGAGCAGAACGAAATATAGGTTCAACATTTCATATTTAAAAACCGCCATACATAAAGTCGCGTCATATGTCAAAGTATGTTCGATATTGCATTACTAGAAGACTTTCGAAAGTACACGTATGTTTACTTTCTCCAAAATAAAATTATAATAATTTTACATGCGTATATACATATATATATATTCCCTTACCTGGTGCTTTTCTAAAATCATATGGGGCTCCACGTATTGTGAAATTCCTCACATAATAATTATCTTCCGTCAATTCTGAAACAATGGTGTGGAAATAAGTTATATAGTTTGACTGTGATAAATATTCCACAGACCAGGTTTCACCCCAACCTGGGAAATCAATTTTGCATTCATCAGCATCGTGTCCTTCATATGTCACAGGATCATACTTTAGACTGTAAATTTATCGAAAGCTCAAAATACTTTAAACAACAATCAGCTTACTTGAAGTAGGTAGCTAATCTTTCAGGCAATAAAAGGTAAAACCAATTAAACCATAGACTGAATGCAGTAAAAGCTTGCTTATTGGTTTTCGGTTCACAGTACGCTTGACTGCCTCCCAAACCAGGGATCAAAATTATTGGATATTTAATGCCAAAAGTTTTATTCATTACAGTTAGCATTTTTTGACTGTTCACTAAGACAAAACTGAACAAAAGCCATATAATGAATTGAGTAGATGGCATTGTGCATTTTTAAATTACTAGACTCATTCATTATATATATATATATATAACATATTTACATTATGAGTTCGTCTGTCGATCATCATATGTGAGCAAATTCTTTGTCTAAGTAGCGAAAAAGACCCGTTAATCACATATGATAGAATAGCTGATTAACAACTGTTGTTCTTTTTTGCATCATATTTTCTAATTCCTAGCTGAGAGACTATCTGATCTGTTGAGAATTCGAAAATTCAGTCAGTAACACTGAATTATAGATAATTTCATCCACGTTGTTTTGCTTTTAGTCAGGCTGTCTGACGACAATTGCATTTATTGGTTTTATTCAATTGCGAAGATGATAAAATTTCCGAATATTTCAGTGAATCAATTAGACACAATATGGTAGTTGTAAGAACAGAAATATTCCTGCCTTGACGATTATAAGTTCATAACCTGACAGAGTGACACTCACAAGCATATTACTTCACGTAGAGTTTTCCATTTCATAACAGGCATAATACTTTGATGTGGTTGTGTTCCGTGAGCTGCATGGTTAATTTGCGAAGCTTTCATCACCCTACTGGGTGATATCTTCAGCGCATACTTCAAATTGAAGAGAACAAAACCACATCAAAATCATCCACCTGAGCTACAAATCTTCTCTATCATATCCAGGCATAATATTGTTCACACACATTGTTCTCAGAAAATTCAACAAAAACAACAATCATTTACCCTTGCCAGGGTATAGTAAAATGATGAATGTATTTACCTGTGTTTATGCTTTAGCTCATATCACGATTAAGGATCAAAATTGTTGAATACATCGAATGTGAACAACAACAATCCTACAAACAGATTCAGTCTAGAAGTGGTAGTTTATGAAAACGATTGAAATTATCATTTACAGAAGAGATTCGAGGATATAGTAATAATAATAATAACGACAATCATGTTCACAGCAATATCGATGGGTTGTGTATTTCACCTTATTTGCGACTCGTCTGTTACATGTGTCTGCATCTCTAGTGAGTGATGATCCGAGTACAACCAGCCGGTCAGTCTCAAAGAGAAGAAAACGCATTTTCTCGACTCCACTGTAGACTACTATCAAACAATCCAGGGGACGGGATGGAAAAGGCGGAGACGTGGTGGTCAGTCCATGACGTGGCGTCGTGGAATGAGGGATTTTTGTGCTAGATTCGCATCGGTTGGTGTGTCACGACTCCCTGGTTGGGGTCCGAGAGATAGCTCAAATCGATGGCTCGAAACGTTATTGGATATGGCAAAGAATCGTAATCAATGGCGAATATGTTGCAATTTCCTTCTTTCTTCCCTTCCCAATGATAGTTAACGAACACTGTCTTGAACTTGTTAAGCATGACTGTCTTCCTTCCAGATGAAGTTCTTTATCCGTTCTCTACTCATATTTCTTTTTCTTTTCCTTCTCTTTTTTTCTTTTGATCTATGTTGCATTATTATTATTGTGTGGCGCACCCTTCTTGGTGCGCCACGAGTTTTATGCGTTTAAATGAATAAATAATATCAAACAATACAATAGGATATTAATCTTCAGATATAGTAGAAGCATCCGTACTAGGAGCCGACTGACGTGTCAACCAAGCAAGTGGCCGAGCATCTCAGTTCAGCATAGTGAATTAACATGAAATACAAATCAACTCAATTTAACAAATATGAACTGAAATCAGACTGTATAAGAGTGTATCCATCACACGTGACTCACATGCAGACAATTCAAAGGTCACAACGACTCAGGTGAAGTCTGCACTACTACTAAGCTGTAGGCAGACCCTCTGCTGAAAAACAATCTACACAGAATATAAACTATGGCTTGATTGACAGATTCAACTAGACTGTCTTTACTAAATATATCGAGTTATTTGGGAAGGTGAGACGAAGAAGCATAGAAACAACACACACACACATTCTAAGTACAAGGAACGCATTAATTCATTAACAGATTAACACAAACCTACGTTATTCAATAAACAAACAGTGACATAAACTTAGAGTTTCACTTCTTCTATTCGTTCTGAGTATTTGGTCGACTTACCGTCAGCGTATCCTGTTAGTGCAGATTTGTTAATTCTCTGTGTGGCTAACCGGCATTACAAACTGCAAAAAGACGAAGTTCTCTAGCTCACAGAATCCAATGGACGGTAAATTCATTAGGAAACGTTAGTGGAACGTGCTGTCACTTCGACGCTAAATTATGTTTATAAACCACTCAAATTATTACTAGTCACTTAGGTGCCTAAGGGAACGTAGCTCTCCGCTCCAGCAGCACACCAGCATTCCACTCACTTCACCCACCGACTCATCTCTTTCCATTCAGGTTCCGCTCGGATGCCTAGCGTGCAATCTCACTTGAATATCTCCTCGGCATATGTCTTGTCTGTTTTCACTTCCTTCTACATATGTGTCAGGTGTAAGTCAATACATTAAAGAAATTAGACAGAAATACTAAGCACAGTGAAGTCTGACCACTATGGAATTCATAAATTCTACCAGCAATCACAGAATTCCCACCACCTGTAGAACTAGACACATTTGTCAACCTGTACTTGACAGTCATAAAAACACTGATCGACATCGATTAACAAAATATTCGATTTTTTCCATCGACATCTTGAATTTGACCTAGGTGTATACGATCTTGCACAACTTCACCATTACTGAGAATACGAAAGACAAACAAAACAACAATCTATCGAATCTCTATAGGAAATCGAACTATGTAGGCCTATCGAATTCGGAGATGGTGGATGTCAAGTGACAATCGCAGTATATGATTAATCGAATAAAATCAGTCAATGTGGACTAGTGGACTTCAACACACACTGACTAGAAGATACATGGATGGATTCCATATAGTGGAAAAGCACTTACGCGTGTAGGGTCTAAAACTGTCAGCACGCATTTGACTAGGATGGCCTCGATTGATACCAAATTGTGATAGAATATTTTAGGACGTAAAATTAACAACATAATTTGTATGAGTAAAAATATAAACTCACTGATACTGTAGACTGTTAAATAACTCTCATCATCATCACCACAAACACACATACACTCACAGAGTCTGGAGAGGAGTTACATGTGTACTGAAATAACTGTGTGAACCACCGAACAATCAATAAACTTCAAGTAGCATCTACTCCGAAAATTTCTCATTCGAAATTCTACTCGATAACAACTACCCAAAAGATTTTACCTGTGGTAATGTAAAGAAGAGGAAGAAGGGGGTACAATTAGAGACTGGCAAGAGAGAGGATGCGAAAATAACTAAGTTTGGTCACCTTTTCTTGTATTAATCAATCAATCAATTACTGAATCAAACGATCAATCAGTTAATCAATTGAACAGCTTCTGTGGAGCTAGATATTGCGGGACGTTACTGAAGTCTTGGAACTGGAGAAATGTAACTTTTTTTGGGAACACCAACTGGTGTGGCTAAATAAACGTGTAGTAAAATGCAGTAAAAGTTCTGTTTTAAGATACCTGGTTCAAACAGACCATAAGGCTAGCAGAGAAGATTACGCTGCTCTCACATATCAGGCATCGAATAGGCGCTGGCAAAATCCACTAGACATCAAATACTCTAAGCAGGAGAAGCATTTTGGTAATTCGCTTGAAACAGCTGAATCTTTGTGTAAAAAAGAAATGAGTCCAGCCATTATTGTTACCCTGACCTGTTGTGAAATCTAAAAATCCAACAGTGGTGTATTACTAAACATATTTTAAGTGCGACCTTCACGCTTGTGTGCATAAATTCTCTTATTTACTATTACACTTTTTATTTTCTTAATTCATTTGATTTTCACTTCTTTGTCATGTTATCACTGACACATACGCACAAACGTGTTTTCAACTGCAGTCTGCTCGACGTTATTCAAGAAACCTCAATGATATTTGGTGTCAGCAAAACGTTTGAGCATTGTGGAATGGATAAAATAAATTATTATTATTATTATTATTATACCTCAACAGCTTACACACAATGATACGTTTTTCATTTATGGTGATATTTTGAGCAGAATTACTGCCCGTGATCACATCAACTGTTGGAATCGTTTTCCTTTTCCTCAATTCCGACTTTTATGATTTGTACTCAAATACACATATGTATATAGTTCTCTGTTGCTTTTGTTTTCTCTGTGGCAGCCAAAGGCGAATTTCTTTCTAAATTATTATAGGCTTGTGTTCTAGTGGGATGAAATTTAGTCAGGCGTTTATGTACATTTTCTCTAATATTGAGTGATGATATAATAATAATAATAATAATCACTTTATTATTATGATCTAGACATCTAACGCACATAATTAGTCAGAAATTCAGCACGAGATATCTATTTGTATATTACATTACTACTTCTATCCATCATTTAATTTAATAGATCTTCGAGTTGATTTATGTTACTTTTAATTAGATTCATTGGTTTCAACGTAATGTTAATCCCAATATTTTTGAGGTTCATTCTAATTACCTCTGGTGTGTCATTTTTCTATCCTATTGAGAGAAATTTTTCGTCATCCTCTCTCTTGCCAGTCTCTAATTGTACCCCCTTCTTCCTCTTCTTTACATTACCACAGGTAAAATCTTTTGGGTAGTTGTTATCGAGTAGAATTTCGAATGAGAAATTTTCGGAGTAGATGCTACTTGAAGTTTATTGATTGTTCGGTGGTTCACACAGTTATTTCAGTACACATGTAACTCCTCTCCAGACTCTGTGAGTGTATGTGTGTTTGTGGTGATGATGATGAGAGTTATTTAACAGTCTACAGTATCAGTGAGTTTATATTTTTACTCATACAAATTATGTTGTTAATTTTACGTCCTAAAATATTCTATCACAATTTGGTATCAATCGAGGCCATCCTAGTCAAATGCGTGCTGACAGTTTTAGACCCTACACGCGTAAGTGCTTTTCCACTATATGGAATCCATCCATGTATCTTCTAGTCAGTGTGTGTTGAAGTCCACTAGTCCACATTGACTGATTTTATTCGATTAATCATATACTGCGATTGTCACTTGACATCCACCATCTCCGAATTCGATAGGCCTACATAGTTCGATTTCCTATAGAGATTCGATAGATTGTTGTTTTGTTTGTCTTTCGTATTCTCAGTAATGGTGAAGTTGTGCAAGATCGTATACACCTAGGTCAAATTCAAGATGTCGATGGAAAAAATCGAATATTTTGTTAATCGATGTCGATCAGTGTTTTTATGACTGTCAAGTACAGGTTGACAAATGTGTCTAGTTCTACAGGTGGTGGGAATTCTGTGATTGCTGGTAGAATTTATGAATTCCATAGTGGTCAGACTTCACTGTGCTTAGTATTTCTGTCTAATTTCTTTAATGTATTGACTTACACCTGACACATATGTAGAAGGAAGTGAAAACAGACAAGACATATGCCGAGGAGATATTCAAGTGAGATTGCACGCTAGGCATCCGAGCGGAACCTGAATGGAAAGAGATGAGTCGGTGGGTGAAGTGAGTGGAATGCTGGTGTGCTGCTGGAGCGGAGAGCTACGTTCCCTTAGGCACCTAAGTGACTAGTAATAATTTGAGTGGTTTATAAACATAATTTAGCGTCGAAGTGACAGCACGTTCCACTAACGTTTCCTAATGAATTTACCGTCCATTGGATTCTGTGAGCTAGAGAACTTCGTCTTTTTGCAGTTTGTAATGCCGGTTAGCCACACAGAGAATTAACAAATCTGCACTAACAGGATACGCTGACGGTAAGTCGACCAAATACTCAGAACGAATAGAAGAAGTGAAACTCTAAGTTTATGTCACTGTTTGTTTATTGAATAACGTAGGTTTGTGTTAATCTGTTAATGAATTAATGCGTTCCTTGTACTTAGAATGTGTGTGTGTGTTGTTTCTATGCTTCTTCGTCTCACCTTCCCAAATAACTCGATATATTTAGTAAAGACAGTCTAGTTGAATCTGTCAATCAAGCCATAGTTTATATTCTGTGTAGATTGTTTTTCAGCAGAGGGTCTGCCTACAGCTTAGTAGTAGTGCAGACTTCACCTGAGTCGTTGTGACCTTTGAATTGTCTGCATGTGAGTCACGTGTGATGGATACACTCTTATACAGTCTGATTTCAGTTCATATTTGTTAAATTGAGTTGATTTGTATTTCATGTTAATTCACTATGCTGAACTGAGATGCTCGGCCACTTGCTTGGTTGACACGTCAGTCGGCTCCTAGTACGGATGCTTCTACTATATCTGAAGATTAATATCCTATTGTATTGTTTGATATTATTTATTCATTTAAACGCATAAAACTCGTGGCGCACCAAGAAGGGTGCGCCACACAATAATAATAATGCAACATAGATCAAAAGAAAAAAAGAGAAGGAAAAGAAAAAGAAATATGAGTAGAGAACGGATAAAGAACTTCATCTGGAAGGAAGACAGTCATGCTTAACAAGTTCAAGACAGTGTTCGTTAACTATCATTGGGAAGGGAAGAAAGAAGGAAATTGCAACATATTCGCCATTGATTACGATTCTTTGCCATATCCAATAACGTTTCGAGCCATCGATTTGAGCTATCTCTCGGACCCCAACCAGGGAGTCGTGACACACCAACCGATGCGAATCTAGCACAAAAATCCCTCATTCCACGACGCCACGTCATGGACTGACCACCACGTCTCCGCCTTTTCCATCCCGTCCCCTGGATTGTTTGATAGTAGTCTACAGTGGAGTCGAGAAAATGCGTTTTCTTCTCTTTGAGACTGACCGGCTGGTTGTACTCGGATCATCACTCACTAGAGATGCAGACACATGTAACAGACGAGTCGCAAATAAGGTGAAATACACAACCCATCGATATTGCTGTGAACATGATTGTCGTTATTATTATTATTACTATATCCTCGAATCTCTTCTGTAAATGATAATTTCAATCGTTTTCATAAACTACCACTTCTAGACTGAATCTGTTTGTAGGATTGTTGTTGTTCACATTCGATGTATTCAACAATTTTGATCCTTAATCGTGATATGAGCTAAAGCATAAACACAGGTGATTACATTCATCATTTTACTATACCCTGGCAAGGGTAAATGATTGTTGTTTTTGTTGAATTTTCTGAGAACAATGTGTGTGAACAATATTATGCCTGGATATGATAGAGAAGATTTGTAGCTCAGGTGGATGATTTTGATGTGGTTTTGTTCTCTTCAATTTGAAGTATGCGCTGAAGATATCACCCAGTAGGGTGATGAAAGCTTCGCAAATTAACCATGCAGCTCACGGAACACAACCACATCAAAGTATTATGCCTGTTATGAAATGGAAAACTCTACGTGAAGTAATATGCTTGTGAGTGTCACTCTGTCAGGTTATGAACTTATAATCGTCAAGGCAGGAATATTTCTGTTCTTACAACTACCATATTGTGTCTAATTGATTCACTGAAATATTCGGAAATTTTATCATCTTCGCAATTGAATAAAACCAATAAATGCAATTGTCGTCAGACAGCCTGACTAAAAGCAAAACAACGTGGATGAAATTATCTATAATTCAGTGTTACTGACTGAATTTTCGAATTCTCAACAGATCAGATAGTCTCTCAGCTAGGAATTAGAAAATATGATGCAAAAAAGAACAACAGTTGTTAATCAGCTATTCTATCATATGTGATTAACGGGTCTTTTTCGCTACTTAGACAAAGAATTTGCTCACATATGATGATCGACAGACGAACTCATAATGTAAATATGTATATATATATATATATAATGAATGAGTCTAGTAATTTAAAAATGCACAATGCCATCTACTCAATTCATTATATGGCTTTTGTTCAGTTTTGTCTTAGTGAACAGTCAAAAAATGCTAACTGTAATGAATAAAACTTTTGGCATTAAATATCCAATAATTTTGATCCCTGGTTTGGGAGGCAGTCAAGCGTACTGTGAACCGAAAACCAATAAGCAAGCTTTTACTGCATTCAGTCTATGGTTTAATTGGTTTTACCTTTTATTGCCTGAAAGATTAGCTACCTACTTCAAGTAAGCTGATTGTTGTTTAAAGTATTTTGAGCTTTCGATAAATTTACAGTCTAAAGTATGATCCTGTGACATATGAAGGACACGATGCTGATGAATGCAAAATTGATTTCCCAGGTTGGGGTGAAACCTGGTCTGTGGAATATTTATCACAGTCAAACTATATAACTTATTTCCACACCATTGTTTCAGAATTGACGGAAGATAATTATTATGTGAGGAATTTCACAATACGTGGAGCCCCATATGATTTTAGAAAAGCACCAGGTAAGGGAATATATATATATGTATATACGCATGTAAAATTATTATAATTTTATTTTGGAGAAAGTAAACATACGTGTACTTTCGAAAGTCTTCTAGTAATGCAATATCGAACATACTTTGACATATGACGCGACTTTATGTATGGCGGTTTTTAAATATGAAATGTTGAACCTATATTTCGTTCTGCTCGTGTCTCTTTGGTCGTATATGGTTCTAGTTTTTAAGCCTCTGTTCTGAATGAGACTTCAAGAAAGCATATATAGCGCTTAAGACTCATTCAGTGGTCCTGTTATGCTGTGAATTGGGACTCTCATAGCATTTAGGGTGACGGTAGCTGGGTCTATTTGTTAGTGGGAAAACAAACAAAGTGAGAGTCACCCACTTTCTTGTTCACTTACTTTAGACCTACCTGAATTCCTATGTTTCGATAACCTAAGTGACTACGATCTCCTAATTTGATCAATCTACTTGATCTCACAGTCATTATATGGTATTTGGTAAATTATATAACTTTTCCTAATTGGGTCTATAACGTTCCTTAAGCGGCATAATTAAGGTAATTAATTTATCTCAAGCAAGGGAAAACTCTGTATGCAGAGTTCGCTTGATAAGCGGAAAACTAATCTTGTATTATTATTTACCCGAGTCAATTGTGTCAGGAAATTACAATCGAAATATAATGCTGACTCAATATAATATCAGGTGTACAATGTGAATTTTAGAATATAGAATAGGAAGATCTTCGAAATGCCTTTTTTGTAGTTTTCAATACAAATACAAAATTGCGTAGATTCACAGACACGCACAGACAGAGACACAGTTGGAATGCTCAACGAATGTGAATTAAATATATATGCTTAACCGCAATTTATAAGTACATAATTTCTACTAGGATGTATTAAATTCATAAACCGCTTGCATATTCATTTTTCTGTTTTCAGAGTACTTGAAGTTGAACAAAAAGCAGGAATATGCTGAGATGAAGAGTAGACATCAATCATCCGTTAACTTTGTTTCTACTCCTTTTTAATGCATTGAGACAGATGAATCTGAAGGCATAAAATGACTACAGTGGTCTGTTTGTTTGTTATGCGAAATAGAAAAAAAGGAGAAATGTAATCCACCTCTGCTTAACACATTTCGAATAATCTGACCAGATTGCTACAATTCAGTTTCAGTGAAGTTTCTTCACTAGACATAATATCTGTATGCAGATTACAGTCTGTGAGCTTACTGATACAGCGAATGGTATCAGGAAATAAAGCAAAACCGTGAGACAGTTTCATTTAATTCTTGATAGGAATAGATCTAAGAAACTAAACTCTTCAACCAGCAGTGATTGCTAATCACATAAAGGTGAACTAAACAACGGACAGCAGTTTCGCTTATTTGGCATGGAGGATGTTGGGGTCACTATCGAGATTTATTGAGATCGGATAGTCGATAAAAAGGGAAGTCAGATATTACAATCACCATGACTTATCTAAAAGACGCCACCTGTTCACTACGGTGGTTGTGTAGAAGTTATATTATTCAGCACTTCATGGTATTTTTCTTCAGCGTTGACAGTCCCAACTAAACAAATAACAGCGGTAAAATGGAGCTAAAGTACACATCAATAGTGAAGGCTGAATAAAATCAAGGTGTATAATGCTATAGCAAATAATATGTTTTACAACTGCAGGTAACGAAATCTCCGAGGAAAGCAGAACCTTAAATAGCTCCTAAGATAGATGACTTGGACGCTAAAGGGGATATTTTGAGGGGCAATATAACTGGCTTACAGTCACAATCAATTAGTCCGTCATCCAACACCTACGTGAATGGAATGTAGACATCTCAGCTCCAAGTGTAACTAGGGCTACAAAGGTTGTTTGTGATCCAAAACATGGCAGCAGAAGCCAAGTGTGAATCACTCTAGAAGTGATGACCAACTGTTGTCTAGGTGCATTGTTTGAAAATGAGAGGTAGTCTGGTTAAAATGATTTGAGTCATTGATTGTCGCAGTTTATAAGAAGGGAGACAAGATTTCCTGTAATAATCATAGGGGGATTAGCTTCAATACAATTTTTTCTGCAGTTCTAGGCTCAGTAATCATGCACTGACTAAGTGGTACTCGGCAGAAACGAACTAGAGACAAGTAGATAGGCAGGCAGACCTTTGCCAGTGAGAGGCTGTACTAACCATTTATTCACCCCCATACATATCCTGTAACATAGTCATATTTACTGGCGTCCAGCACTTGACGTATTTCTTGATCAGAAGGTGGGATTCAACTCAGTTGACCGAGAGTTGGTGTGGCAACATTCGGCTGTGAACGAAGAGCTGAGAAATTACATTTCACGAATCGAAGCAATCTAACCGAACTCATACAGCCGTTTAAGTGCTCGTGGAGAGTTGTTATCTGAAGTGATGGTAACCAGTTTTGTACGTCATGGATATCGACAGTCCTGATTTTGGTTTAATTCCGTCACCCTAACTGAAGTAGGCGACTCAGAGACTGACTTGCTACCAAGGAACAGTCTTGTTAACTTAGGGTAATCGGATGATATTATCCACCCACGTGGAGACACAGACACACTTCAGAGTCTCCTGAACTAATTGACCACAAATCTTCGGATGTTTGTCATGCGATTCGTTCTTGTCAAATGTAATATGCCGCGAAACTGGACTGGTTGAAGATCCGGAGTGGAGTGATTGAACGCGTTGACCACTTCACATTTTTGAGAAGGATGTCCGTACTGAGTAGCAGTTCACTTCGTTTTCCTGTATGACTGTGATATACAGCCATTAGAGTTGGAAGTTATTAAAATCTCGGAGGTATTTGACCACCGATATCTGCACTTTATACCCTGTGTTAAGTGGTGAGATATGCTGAGTATTGTTTAAGCTAGTAGTGAAGTGATGAGGATTTGAGAATATATCCGTTTAGATGGTTAGGACACGTTATGCATATGACAAGGTGTAACTGTCCTTAACCAGCAGTGTTAGCCAACATAAGATTAGGTTGTAAAAGAATTACCTTTGGTCAAACCAAGACTCGTCATCAGTCTCTGAAATTCTTGACACGTCGGGATGCGTACACTTCCTAGTTAGAATCTTAGAGACCCTAAGATCCAGTGTCTTGAGACTAATGGTGATACGCATCAAATTCTTTCTAAATAGTGCGGATGCATTCAGCCTCAGATATCCTAGACACTCGCTAAGCCTCCATGTTCTTCTCCTGCCCCCTCACATTTTTTTCTAATTTTTCTTCTCCTTTATTTGCCCTTGTGTGTTACATGGAGTGTGGCAAGTTGCACTGCTGCACATGTCCAAAATGAGTCTGTCCATTTTGTTACTCCCAGAACATTCTCGCCTTCTCCACTTTCCATATCTCTAGACGATATCTCGATATCCTACTGCGAACATCCGCCAAAGGTTTGTGTTACGTATAGGACACAGTACTGCCTAATTACAAAAGCCAGAATACCGAATGCAGTTACCGCAAACTGCTCATCAAGATTAAAGTGGTATTAATAACACTGGAAATAACAATGACACACGTAGAGTAACTTCTTGTTGTGCAGAGGCTATTGCGATGAAACATCTCATTCTATGACAGGTAACATATATCTTCGCTGTTCAACTTATCTCTAATAACGCAAACTCCCCACGATAAGCTATATTGTCGCTCTTGACTGGGTGCGTAGTGTGTAAAACACGTCGGACAAAGATTACCACATGTTACTCACCTTTGTAACAACAGAAGACAAGGGCCAGGCAACAGATCGTTTTATTATAAAAATCAACACGTATTTATATCTATTTCACATACATTATTATAGCTTATGCAAGTAGACAAGCGCAGTCATCTGACTGGTTGTTTATCAGAAGTTAGGCAGACAAACGCAGGCTTCTGATTGGTTGTTTCGGGATTCCTCGACAAATAGAGTTCTCTATCTGCGAATCATATTTTGCCACGTTAACTTTACTGTGATTGGCTGTTAAATCAGCCTTGCTCATATTTTCTCACGGCCTGCTCTCACCACACTCATCCCCCCGTCAAATACGTGCGACTGAAGTCGGCTTGATCTACTTGGTGCAGGCGTCATCGTTGGCTTGTCTCGCTGTATCCATTTCTGGAGCTTGCTGATGTTCACGCGCCCCTCATTGTTCGCCATTGCGATTGTGTCCGCGTAATCCCATCTCGAAGTGACCATATGTGGTCCTTCCCACTTTGGAAACTGTTTGCCTGACCCTGTCGAACATTCGTCCATACTTCGGCTCACACTTTCATATTCTGCGTTCACCCGACCTCCCAGCAGCGTCCCAAGTAGCAGCTTCATCGCTGACAGATCTTGAACGCCACTCAACTGCGCAGAAGCCTTGAAGTCTTGCCCGAAGATCCATATGTCTCCATCAAAACCAGCAGGGCATAGGCTTTCCATTTGTCGGTAGGCAGCGACACCAAATGTAACAACAGAAGACAAGGGCCAGGCAACAGATCGTTTTATTATAAAAATCAACACGTATTTATATCTATTTCACATACATTATTATAGCTTATGCAAGTAGACAAGCGCAGTCATCTGACTGGTTGTTTATCAGAAGTTAGGCAGACAAACGCAGGCTTCTGATTGGTTGTTTCGGGATTCCTCGACAAATAGAGTTCTCTATCTGCGAATCATATTTTGCCACGTTAACTTTACTGTGATTGGCTGTTAAATCAGCCTTGCTCATATTTTCTCACGGCCTGCTCTCACCACACCTTATTAAATTTCATCACTTTGTACTTACTCATTACTAAATATTCACTTGCCTGGTTGACTGGTTATTGTAAGAAACCAATCCCTCAAAATCCCTAAACATTCTCTCAGACACGCTCACAAATACTAATTTACGGACAGTTCTCAACCATTTCCCTTCTCCATTCTACTTGAAGACTGAATCTCACACAACTGTCTGATATTTCTTATATCCTTCTTACATATAACATGTTGTTCCCTCCTCACAACAAGCATCAACATTTTATTAAATGGAATGGTCATTATATTTGGCAGATATCTACACAAAAGTATTACTTCATCATTCCCCAGTAACCACTCACACTTCCAGTTGAAGTACAATACATGAAATGACTCATTGCATGTGAAAAATCCACCAAAATGTCGTCTATTCGCTCGGATTACCATTGAGATGGACTTCACAATGATAATCGTCTGATATCTTGACTCATAATAATACGTAATTGGTTTATACCTTGTATCGTCTGAATTCAATCCGGAAACCAATACGAATTGCTCAACATGACACAACAGACGACTAAACGTCAACGGACGCATCGACTCACTAATCAACTTACAACACCCAGACAACATGTACTTGTGTGTAAATTCTAGAAGCATGCAGTCTCTCGGATATTTGACGAATACTTGCGATACACATTACAAACCGATCAAATATCAACTGATCTGCGTCCTAAAACAACCTGAATATAGAAATCCGATTAATTCACAAAACACTGTGAACAACATCAGTCTTCCCGACGTGTCGAAACAACAATCTCAGCTCAAAAACTCTTCAGAATGCATAGTCTTCATCTCACACCACTGATAGCACTTACTAATCGTCAAATACACACACACATATATATAAATATGACCACGGTTGACTCAATCTACTGTTAGAAGTTTGATATGCATTGTCATCAATTATGGCGTCATTTTTCAATAAAGAAGGCCTTTCACACTTTAACGTTTGCCGCCCTAAAAAAGAATAAGCGAAAAACTGGATAGGCTGAATGAATTCCCGTCGGAAGAGGAATCACGCTGTATAACACTTGCCTACCAACCAACCAATCAACCAACACTACTCACGCCTATGAAACAAAAAGGTGACTGTTTTCACTCCACAATCACTCCACTATCTATATCTCATGATGATTGCTTCATCAGAATTACTAAGCAACTTTACTAAGCAGAAAAATATTACAAAGGTGGTGGCATAACAGAGTAGACTTGAAAACACTCATGAGTAGTAAAAATAATAATGGTGATAATTATAATGGTATTTAACAAATTAACACAATTCTCTATAAAAAAATAAAGGTGAAGAAAAATATGAACTCTGGTGTGCAATATACAGAAGTATTTGGAATTAATTCATATCAGTAAACATCACATCTCTAGCAGATTGACGATTGTATCAGTGAATTAGAACGTCACAGTAATCGAATAACACAGAAAACTAACTGAATCAAGCATAACAAATATCAACCTGAGGATACATGATACTTACTTTACTTCTATCCGAATAACCCACCGGATAACAATAATAATAATAATAATAACAATAATGAGAGTATTATAAACAGTGATAATATACACGACCAAAAATATGAATAACAACAATGATAGGCGCACGAGTAGTGGTGGTAGTAGTGGTAGTGTTACAAATGCAATCTTAATGAACATCCATAATATGCTGCATTATCGTGCTACGGATCCCGCTGTGAAATTCACACATTGGACAGACAAAATAATAATCATCATCATCGTCGTCATCGTCAATTTCATAGCTGCACATAGCTGTGGACTCTAATCCACTTTGTCTTCCTCCTGCGTTATCACCACCCTTCATATCAATATCAGGACGTATTTTGTCAACAACTATACCGTGAGTGCCATTAACATTATATTTATTGATAATACCTGGTCGTCTATTACAAACACTGTATCTATTGTCACCGCCAGACTGAATACTTCCACATGTTGACTGTCCATTAAGAGTGGAATCATGAATCCGTAGAGAAGCTGATTCAGATTGTATTCTAACTGATATTTTTGAGTTCGCGGGTGAAGTAGTGCTCGATGTCACTACTCAATATCATTAAGTAGCGTGAATTTAAAGAAATAGTTTTCGGTAAACGAAATATATTCACAATTAATGTGTTGTAAATATAAGGATTCATTTATTACAGATATTAGAACTTTCTGCTCACTTCTGCAAAAAAAATTCTTGGTTTTTTATATAAACATAATCAAATGGCACTACAACACTCGTCATCACACAGATTTGTATCATGATAGAAGACATAAACATCTGAAGAGGTGAGATTCACACCGATGTGGAAGATAGGGGCAGATGAAAAATAATGGCTTTCACAACACATTTCCTTAAGGGTTTGATCAACTTAGTTCACTTTTGTCCACAGATACGTGACTATCCAACTTGCGAATCATCATAAAATTTTACAAATACTATTAATAATAGATACATTAAAGAATGTAGTTTCCACCATCACAAGACATTTTTTTAAACTTTAAAATACACACAAAAGGTGATTTAAGTGACGGGAGAATTATTTCACCTTGGAAATTTTCGGCCTATTACACATTACACTCACTCACTTAACCATTCTTAGATCTCTTCCATTCAGATTCACTTCTCTACTTAACCCATGTCATCTAGATAGAAGTAAACATCAAAGGACAACAAGTGAGTATACAAAGTGTTGCATATTTGTTGTCAGGTAAATGTATGCAAACAACAAACCGGTCAAATACATATCAAAACTAAAAGAGACTTCCCCCACCCTATCGCTCTCTCTCTCTCTCTTCTTCTCGTAAGAAATCAACACTGGAAACTTAGAAGACTCCTTCATCAAATCCCATCATTGACATTTGTCATGCACTTCTGCTCACGTTTATTTTATTCAGTTATACTTGCCAAAAACAAAAACAATCAGTGTAGGGCGAACTGCATTTCGTCTGTTATCTGATAGAGATAAACAGCACTTATCACTGAACATCATTTAGAGGTCAAGACATATGCAGTTATGCCGTTATATAGTGGGAAACTGCACTGCCTAGATATCGGGTAAAGTCAAACAAAATCTTTACTCTCTAACGATTCACCTATAACAATCATCTGATCACATCGAACAGTTTTCACTAGCCTTCTGTAAAGCCGAAATAGTATTACAAAATACTGAACGCAGTTACACTATCTATCTAACACATGTCTTCTCAAACACTAGACCATCACTTACAGTATACCTGGTGGCTTTTCACAGACCGAAGTCGTTGAACTCAGACTCTAACCTTAACACCACCAACTGGTTGGTGTCAAATGTCTAATTTAACTATCCATGGATGTATATATATCCTAATTTAGACAGTGGCAGACAGACCAATCAGATCAACATGAACAAGACTAAAACAAGATGACTGGGAAAGTGTTGTCCTTTCTCCATGTTACTATTAGTGTTTTGATGATCACTTGTTCAGTTCAATGACGCACGACTTTGTATCATACACATTGAATTTTCTCCTTTTTCTTGTAAGACAGTCAGTCAGTAATGTGGTTTAGATGATCCATGACTCGAGAAGAACATATTACTCTCCGAAACTAATTCGTTCCGTTGCACTGCTCATCTGACTATCCACATGAAACCTCGATATAGCTGAACATTTCGCTCTTAAACAAGAAATTATATGGGGTAACCTATAATAAAGAACCCTTAGTGTATTAATATCTTCGACATTTAACTAAAATGTGTTCGGCAGATAGAGCAGAACTGTTCAAAAACCTGAAAACTTATATGCTAAGTTACGAATGAAATGACATCCGGACTACATCAGAGACGAAACTAATTAACTAGGTCCAAACAAGCCGAAGTTTCATCGTCATATATATTCACATTTTTTACTTACAAAATCTGTAGGATCCCTTTGGTTGTGTGAAAACTAGATAGGCTATTTTACATCGAAAGAATAACTACTTAGTTTTTTAATTTGGACATCTTTTTACATAATTTCGCGTACTGTAAGATGAGCAAGCATGAATCCTTTTCATTACTTCGGATGACAAAATATTTGGGATCAAAACTCTAGTAATTCAGACAGTAGTATGCAATGCATCATGTTATTAACAATGCTCACCGGTCGGACAACGTGAGCCTTCAGTTCGAAATAATTTGCCCACCCATGGAGAAACTTGCTATGAAGGCTTTATTTTCGTAGGACTGGCGGTATGCATCACGATAGTTACCCAGGAAATAAAAACAAATATTAATGAAGGCATCTTATTTCCCGATATTGCTGTTAATATTAATATTGGTTTCTTGATTTCCAAGAGGAACATATGGTTTCAGAAGCACATTATCTGTTGAGGATGTACTACGAAACCTGTTACACTCACTAGGTCTATATGCATTACTAGACATCATGGAGCCTTCTCGATATCCACCTCTCTGAGGCCTACTCGTCATCAATGATTGCATTTTGATCTCAGACTGCTCTATTCTAGGGGTGAGATGTAATAGACTGGCGAACTTGCTCATAGATTGATTGACACTAGTATTTACCAGTTTCAGGATATCATCAAACTTTGGCTCGATACCCTCATCCTCCATACGGGAGCTCATCTTCACCCACTTCCTTTGCAGTCGAGTAGGTAGACGTCTTGCTATTACTTCTAGTATAAAACTCGAGTTGAGGTCACTCGTGCGATTCATCGAAATCATTCCATTCTTGTAAATTAGCAAATTATCTAAAAACTCAGTGAGTGCCTGGGAGTCATCCTGTAATTGACCACCATTACCCTTAACAGCCTCGAATAATTTCCCTGCAATCATCGAAGGTCTTCCAAACCTTTGACGTAATATGCTCATAGCCTCGTAGTAGCCCTCTTTTGGCTTCATAAACTTACAGCACTGTATAGCTCTTGCAGCATCTCCAGTGCAATATCTCATCAAATACATTAACTTCAATTCATCATTTAATAGAAAACCACTCAACATGATCTCAAACTCCTTTACAAATTGTAAATAATCAGCCGGGTTTCCATCAAAACACCGTGGTTCAAATTTAGGGAGTTTGATGTTCCTATTATCCCTGAACGGCGAAACAGTAACATCAACCATGTCATGCTTAACATCAGACACATCGTTACAATTAACAGACAAGTCACCATGACTTACTTTCCTGTTTGCATCCAAGACACTCTGTCCCTTCTTTGACCCAGGCATTGTTGAACTTGACCCAATTCCAAAAGATTCCAGATATTGCTTGTTCAAAGAGGACTTGACCGGCACCAGGAAAAATGAACGGCGACTATCCAAACTTTCACCAACTGTTTCAATCCGCCAGATCTGTTTCTATCGTCAGAAACTGTCAATCACGTCTCATAAACCGTTAATGCCCAGCTCTCGCTACGCTCGGGCCCACGCTGTTCCTTTGAGTTTCAGAAACGCTTAGTTATAACGGACGCAAAAACCAAAACACCGATCTGCTGCTTGTTATTTCTTTATTGTTACACCAACATATAAAAGGAATAAGCGAACTAAGTAAACTAAGGTCTGAAAACAAATATTACAATAATAAATCATAAGATTACTTCTGACGATGTTTCACTCTTCTTTCTGAACAGCGACCGATGAGACGATGACTGTCGTATTGATGCCTCCGCGAAAATTGGGGAAGTTGATTTTGAGCAAACAACCAAGAATTGATCGTTCAATCTTCAACTCCATTGACAGCCTGATTTACAAAGCGATTACATGGGGAATAAGCGAAATCAGTTTTCCGTCTTCTTGTTTACTAGCGGAATATCTAACCCAGTCTAGGAATACTAGTGACAAGAAAATAGTTTTCATGTCTTTGTTGTCAGTTTGGTGAGTAAGCCAAGTTTCTGAAGCAGTTTTTCCTGAATTTTCATGGGCTCTAACTAAACAAAAGTGAGAGTTTGCATCTTTGCAGATTGATGTATAGTAAACTTCATATGAATGGATGATAATATCGGCGAATGGCGGTAAAGTTACATTAGAAGATTATCATTTAAAACATAAAGTAATGCGGAGAAACAATAGGATATTCAACGGGAAGAATTCAGTGGTCAGACGGTTGCACGACTTAAAGTAGGTAGTTCTATGATCCATTCGTTCGAATGGTCACATGAAATCACTACTGATTGCGTTCTTATTCAATGTTTACTTAAATGTTTTGAAAATTACAATTTTTCCTACCTAGTATAAACCAATTTGATTTCTTTGTGCTCGCCTCTTTTTTGTGAGGCATAGGTTCCTGATCTTCTGCGTAGCTCGTCCCACCAATCGACTGTCGTAGCTTTGGTTGACTCCAAAAGGTGTAGTGTTGGGATTAATTAAATGTGGTTTGTAGTATGAGTTGTGTTAAGACTGTTACTACAGTGAATGGTGTCAGTCTCGTCTCATAAACCGTTAATGCCCAGCTCTCGCCACGCTCGGGCCCACGCTGTTCCTTTGAGTTTCAGAAACGGTTAGTTACAACGGACGCAAAAACCAAAACACCGATCTGCTGCTTGTTATTTCTTTATTGTTACACCAACATATAAAGGGAATAAGCGAACTAAGTAAACTAAGGTCTGAAAACTAATATTACAATAATAAATCATAAGATTGCTTCTGACGATGTTTCACTCTTCTTTCTGAACAGCGACCGATGAGACGATGACTGTCGTATTGATGCCTCCGCGAAAATTGGGGAAGTTGATTTTGAGCAAACAACCAAGAATTGTTCGTTCAATCTTCAACTCCATTGACAGCCTGATTTACAAAGCGATTACATGGGGAATAAGCGAAATCAGTTTTCCGTCTTCTTGTTTACTAGCGGAATATCTAACCCAGTCTAGGAATACTAGTGACAAGAAAATAGTTTTCATGTCTTTGTTGTCAGTTTGGTGAGTAAGCCAAGTTTCTGAAGCAGTTTTTCCTGAATTTTCATGGGCTCTAACTAAACAAAAGTGAGAGTTTGCATCTTTGCAGATTGATGTATAGTAAACTTCATATGAATGGATGATAATATCGGCGAATGGCGGTAAAGTTACATTAGAAGATTATCATTTAAAACATAAAGTAATGCGGAGAAACAATAGGATATTCAACGGGAAGAATTCAGTGGTCAGACGGTTGCACGACTTAAAGTAGGTAGTTCTATGATCCATTCGTTCGAATGGTCACATGAAATCACTACTGATTGCGTTCTTATTCAATGTTTACTTAAATGTTTTGAAAATTACAATTTTTCCTACCTAGTATAAACCAACTTGATTTCTTTGTGCTCGCCTCTTTTTTGTGAGGCATAGGTTCCTGATCTTCTGCGTAGCTCGTCCCACCAATCGACTGTCGTAGCTTTGGTTGACTCCAAAAGGTGTAGTGTTGGGATTAATTAAATGTGGTTTGTAGTATGAGTTGTGTTAAGACTGTTACTACAGTGAATGGTGTCAGTCTCGTCTCATAAACCGTTAATGCCCAGCTCTCGCCACGCTCGGGCCCACGCTGTTCCTTTGAGTTTCAGAAACGGTTAGTTACAACGGACGCAAAAACCAAAACACCGATCTGCTGCTTGTTATTTCTTTATTGTTACACCAACATATAAAGGGAATAAGCGAACTAAGTAAACTAAGGTCTGAAAACTAATATTACAATAATAAATCATAAGATTGCTTCTGACGATGTTTCACTCTTCTTTCTGAACAGCGACCGATGAGACGATGACTGTCGTATTGATGCCTCCGCGAAAATTGGGGAAGTTGATTTTGAGCAAACAACCAAGAATTGTTCGTTCAATCTTCAACTCCATTGACAGCCTGATTTACAAAGCGATTACATGGGGAATAAGCGAAATCAGTTTTCCGTCTTCTTGTTTACTAGCGGAATATCTAACCCAGTCTAGGAATACTAGTGACAAGAAAATAGTTTTCATGTCTTTGTTGTCAGTTTGGTGAGTAAGCCAAGTTTCTGAAGCAGTTTTTCCTGAATTTTCATGGGCTCTAACTAAACAAAAGTGAGAGTTTGCATCTTTGCAGATTGATGTATAGTAAACTTCATATGAATGGATGATAATATCGGCGAATGGCGGTAAAGTTACATTAGAAGATTATCATTTAAAACATAAAGTAATGCGGAGAAACAATAGGATATTCAACGGGAAGAATTCAGTGGTCAGACGGTTGCACGACTTAAAGTAGGTAGTTCTATGATCCATTCGTTCGAATGGTCACATGAAATCACTACTGATTGCGTTCTTATTCAATGTTTACTTAAATGTTTTGAAAATTACAATTTTTCCTACCTAGTATAAACCAATTTGATTTCTTTGTGCTCGCCTCTTTTTTGTGAGGCATAGGTTCCTGATCTTCTGCGTAGCTCGTCCCACCAATCGACTGTCGTAGCTTTGGTTGACTCCAAAAGGTGTAGTGTTGGGATTAATTAAATGTGGTTTGTAGTATGAGTTGTGTTAAGACTGTTACTACAGTGAATGGTGTCAGTCTCGTCTCATAAACCGTTAATGCCCAGCTCTCGCCACGCTCGGGCCCACGCTGTTCCTTTGAGTTTCAGAAACGGTTAGTTACAACGGACGCAAAAACCAAAACACCGATCTGCTGCTTGTTATTTCTTTATTGTTACACCAACATATAAAGGGAATAAGCGAACTAAGTAAACTAAGGTCTGAAAACTAATATTACAATAATAAATCATAAGATTGCTTCTGACGATGTTTCACTCTTCTTTCTGAACAGCGACCGATGAGACGATGACTGTCGTATTGATGCCTCCGCGAAAATTGGGGAAGTTGATTTTGAGCAAACAACCAAGAATTGTTCGTTCAATCTTCAACTCCATTGACAGCCTGATTTACAAAGCGATTACATGGGGAATAAGCGAAATCAGTTTTCCGTCTTCTTGTTTACTAGCGGAATATCTAACCCAGTCTAGGAATACTAGTGACAAGAAAATAGTTTTCATGTCTTTGTTGTCAGTTTGGTGAGTAAGCCAAGTTTCTGAAGCAGTTTTTCCTGAATTTTCATGGGCTCTAACTAAACAAAAGTGAGAGTTTGCATCTTTGCAGATTGATGTATAGTAAACTTCATATGAATGGATGATAATATCGGCGAATGGCGGTAAAGTTACATTAGAAGATTATCATTTAAAACATAAAGTAATGCGGAGAAACAATAGGATATTCAACGGGAAGAATTCAGTGGTCAGACGGTTGCACGACTTAAAGTAGGTAGTTCTATGATCCATTCGTTCGAATGGTCACATGAAATCACTACTGATTGCGTTCTTATTCAATGTTTACTTAAATGTTTTGAAAATTACAATTTTTCCTACCTAGGATAAACCAATTTGATTTCTTTGTGCTCGCCTCTTTTTTGTGAGGCATAGGTTCCTGATCTTCTGCGTAGCTCGTCCCACCAATCGACTGTCGTAGCTTTGGTTGACTCCAAAAGGTGTAGTGTTGGGATTAATTAAATGTGGTTTGTAGTATGAGTTGTGTTAAGACTGTTACTACAGTGAATGGTGTCAGTCTCGTCTCATAAACCGTTAATGCCCAGCTCTCGCCACGCTCGGGCCCACGCTGTTCCTTTGAGTTTCAGAAACGGTTAGTTACAACGGACGCAAAAACCAAAACACCGATCTGCTGCTTGTTATTTCTTTATTGTTACACCAACATATAAAGGGAATAAGCGAACTAAGTAAACTAAGGTCTGAAAACTAATATTACAATAATAAATCATAAGATTGCTTCTGACGATGTTTCACTCTTCTTTCTGAACAGCGACCGATGAGACGATGACTGTCGTATTGATGCCTCCGCGAAAATTGGGGAAGTTGATTTTGAGCAAACAACCAAGAATTGTTCGTTCAATCTTCAACTCCATTGACAGCCTGATTTACAAAGCGATTACATGGGGAATAAGCGAAATCAGTTTTCCGTCTTCTTGTTTACTAGCGGAATATCTAACCCAGTCTAGGAATACTAGTGACAAGAAAATAGTTTTCATGTCTTTGTTGTCAGTTTGGTGAGTAAGCCAAGTTTCTGAAGCAGTTTTTCCTGAATTTTCATGGGCTCTAACTAAACAAAAGTGAGAGTTTGCATCTTTGCAGATTGATGTATAGTAAACTTCATATGAATGGATGATAATATCGGCGAATGGCGGTAAAGTTACATTAGAAGATTATCATTTAAAACATAAAGTAATGCGGAGAAACAATAGGATATTCAACGGGAAGAATTCAGTGGTCAGACGGTTGCACGACTTAAAGTAGGTAGTTCTATGATCCATTCGTTCGAATGGTCACATGAAATCACTACTGATTGCGTTCTTATTCAATGTTTACTTAAATGTTTTGAAAATTACAATTTTTCCTACCTAGTATAAACCAATTTGATTTCTTTGTGCTCGCCTCTTTTTTGTGAGGCATAGGTTCCTGATCTTCTGCGTAGCTCGTCCCACCAATCGACTGTCGTAGCTTTGGTTGACTCCAAAAGGTGTAGTGTTGGGATTAATTAAATGTGGTTTGTAGTATGAGTTGTGTTAAGACTGTTACTACAGTGAATGGTGTCAGTCTCGTCTCATAAACCGTTAATGCCCAGCTCTCGCCACGCTCGGGCCCACGCTGTTCCTTTGAGTTTCAGAAACGGTTAGTTACAACGGACGCAAAAACCAAAACACCGATCTGCTGCTTGTTATTTCTTTATTGTTACACCAACATATAAAGGGAATAAGCGAACTAAGTAAACTAAGGTCTGAAAACTAATATTACAATAATAAATCATAAGATTGCTTCTGACGATGTTTCACTCTTCTTTCTGAACAGCGACCGATGAGACGATGACTGTCGTATTGATGCCTCCGCGAAAATTGGGGAAGTTGATTTTGAGCAAACAACCAAGAATTGTTCGTTCAATCTTCAACTCCATTGACAGCCTGATTTACAAAGCGATTACATGGGGAATAAGCGAAATCAGTTTTCCGTCTTCTTGTTTACTAGCGGAATATCTAACCCAGTCTAGGAATACTAGTGACAAGAAAATAGTTTTCATGTCTTTGTTGTCAGTTTGGTGAGTAAGCCAAGTTTCTGAAGCAGTTTTTCCTGAATTTTCATGGGCTCTAACTAAACAAAAGTGAGAGTTTGCATCTTTGCAGATTGATGTATAGTAAACTTCATATGAATGGATGATAATATCGGCGAATGGCGGTAAAGTTACATTAGAAGATTATCATTTAAAACATAAAGTAATGCGGAGAAACAATAGGATATTCAACGGGAAGAATTCAGTGGTCAGACGGTTGCACGACTTAAAGTAGGTAGTTCTATGATCCATTCGTTCGAATGGTCACATGAAATCACTACTGATTGCGTTCTTATTCAATGTTTACTTAAATGTTTTGAAAATTACAATTTTTCCTACCTAGTATAAACCAATTTGATTTCTTTGTGCTCGCCTCTTTTTTGTGAGGCATAGGTTCCTGATCTTCTGCGTAGCTCGTCCCACCAATCGACTGTCGTAGCTTTGGTTGACTCCAAAAGGTGTAGTGTTGGGATTAATTAAATGTGGTTTGTAGTATGAGTTGTGTTAAGACTGTTACTACAGTGAATGGTGTCAGTCTCGTCTCATAAACCGTTAATGCCCAGCTCTCGCCACGCTCGGGCCCACGCTGTTCCTTTGAGTTTCAGAAACGGTTAGTTACAACGGACGCAAAAACCAAAACACCGATCTGCTGCTTGTTATTTCTTTATTGTTACACCAACATATAAAGGGAATAAGCGAACTAAGTAAACTAAGGTCTGAAAACTAATATTACAATAATAAATCATAAGATTGCTTCTGACGATGTTTCACTCTTCTTTCTGAACAGCGACCGATGAGACGATGACTGTCGTATTGATGCCTCCGCGAAAATTGGGGAAGTTGATTTTGAGCAAACAACCAAGAATTGTTCGTTCAATCTTCAACTCCATTGACAGCCTGATTTACAAAGCGATTACATGGGGAATAAGCGAAATCAGTTTTCCGTCTTCTTGTTTACTAGCGGAATATCTAACCCAGTCTAGGAATACTAGTGACAAGAAAATAGTTTTCATGTCTTTGTTGTCAGTTTGGTGAGTAAGCCAAGTTTCTGAAGCAGTTTTTCCTGAATTTTCATGGGCTCTAACTAAACAAAAGTGAGAGTTTGCATCTTTGCAGATTGATGTATAGTAAACTTCATATGAATGGATGATAATATCGGCGAATGGCGGTAAAGTTACATTAGAAGATTATCATTTAAAACATAAAGTAATGCGGAGAAACAATAGGATATTCAACGGGAAGAATTCAGTGGTCAGACGGTTGCACGACTTAAAGTAGGTAGTTCTATGATCCATTCGTTCGAATGGTCACATGAAATCACTACTGATTGCGTTCTTATTCAATGTTTACTTAAATGTTTTGAAAATTACAATTTTTCCTACCTAGTATAAACCAATTTGATTTCTTTGTGCTCGCCTCTTTTTTGTGAGGCATAGGTTCCTGATCTTCTGCGTAGCTCGTCCCACCAATCGACTGTCGTAGCTTTGGTTGACTCCAAAAGGTGTAGTGTTGGGATTAATTAAATGTGGTTTGTAGTATGAGTTGTGTTAAGACTGTTACTACAGTGAATGGTGTCAGTCTCGTCTCATAAACCGTTAATGCCCAGCTCTCGCCACGCTCGGGCCCACGCTGTTCCTTTGAGTTTCAGAAACGGTTAGTTACAACGGACGCAAAAACCAAAACACCGATCTGCTGCTTGTTATTTCTTTATTGTTACACCAACATATAAAGGGAATAAGCGAACTAAGTAAACTAAGGTCTGAAAACTAATATTACAATAATAAATCATAAGATTGCTTCTGACGATGTTTCACTCTTCTTTCTGAACAGCGACCGATGAGACGATGACTGTCGTATTGATGCCTCCGCGAAAATTGGGGAAGTTGATTTTGAGCAAACAACCAAGAATTGTTCGTTCAATCTTCAACTCCATTGACAGCCTGATTTACAAAGCGATTACATGGGGAATAAGCGAAATCAGTTTTCCGTCTTCTTGTTTACTAGCGGAATATCTAACCCAGTCTAGGAATACTAGTGACAAGAAAATAGTTTTCATGTCTTTGTTGTCAGTTTGGTGAGTAAGCCAAGTTTCTGAAGCAGTTTTTCCTGAATTTTCATGGGCTCTAACTAAACAAAAGTGAGAGTTTGCATCTTTGCAGATTGATGTATAGTAAACTTCATATGAATGGATGATAATATCGGCGAATGGCGGTAAAGTTACATTAGAAGATTATCATTTAAAACATAAAGTAATGCGGAGAAACAATAGGATATTCAACGGGAAGAATTCAGTGGTCAGACGGTTGCACGACTTAAAGTAGGTAGTTCTATGATCCATTCGTTCGAATGGTCACATGAAATCACTACTGATTGCGTTCTTATTCAATGTTTACTTAAATGTTTTGAAAATTACAATTTTTCCTACCTAGTATAAACCAATTTGATTTCTTTGTGCTCGCCTCTTTTTTGTGATGCATAGGTTCCTGATCTTCTGCGTAGCTCGTCCCACCAATCGACTGTCGTAGCTTTGGTTGACTCCAAAAGGTGTAGTGTTGGGATTAATTAAATGTGGTTTGTAGTATGAGTTGTGTTAAGACTGTTACTACAGTGAATGGTGTCAGTCTCGTCTCATAAACCGTTAATGCCCAGCTCTCGCCACGCTCGGGCCCACGCTGTTCCTTTGAGTTTCAGAAACGGTTAGTTACAACGGACGCAAAAACCAAAACACCGATCTGCTGCTTGTTATTTCTTTATTGTTACACCAACATATAAAGGGAATAAGCGAACTAAGTAAACTAAGGTCTGAAAACTAATATTACAATAGTAAATCATAAGATTGCTTCTGACGATGTTTCACTCTTCTTTCTGAACAGCGACCGATGAGACGATGACTGTCGTATTGATGCCTCCGCGAAAATTGGGGAAGTTGATTTTGAGCAAACAACCAAGAATTGTTCGTTCAATCTTCAACTCCATTGACAGCCTGATTTACAAAGCGATTACATGGGGAATAAGCGAAATCAGTTTTCCGTCTTCTTGTTTACTAGCGGAATATCTAACCCAGTCTAGGAATACTAGTGACAAGAAAATAGTTTTCATGTCTTTGTTGTCAGTTTGGTGAGTAAGCCAAGTTTCTGAAGCAGTTTTTCCTGAATTTTCATGGGCTCTAACTAAACAAAAGTGAGAGTTTGCATCTTTGCAGATTGATGTATAGTAAACTTCATATGAATGGATGATAATATCGGCGAATGGCGGTAAAGTTACATTAGAAGATTATCATTTAAAACATAAAGTAATGCGGAGAAACAATAGGATATTCAACGGGAAGAATTCAGTGGTCAGACGGTTGCACGACTTAAAGTAGGTAGTTCTATGATCCATTCGTTCGAATGGTCACATGAAATCACTACTGATTGCGTTCTTATTCAATGTTTACTTAAATGTTTTGAAAATTACAATTTTTCCTACCTAGTATAAACCAATTTGATTTCTTTGTGCTCGCCTCTTTTTTGTGAGGCATAGGTTCCTGATCTTCTGCGTAGCTCGTCCCACCAATCGACTGTCGTAGCTTTGGTTGACTCCAAAAGGTGTAGTGTTGGGATTAATTAAATGTGGTTTGTAGTATGAGTTGTGTTAAGACTGTTACTACAGTGAATGGTGTCAGTCTCGTCTCATAAACCGTTAATGCCCAGCTCTCGCCACGCTCGGGCCCACGCTGTTCCTTTGAGTTTCAGAAACGGTTAGTTACAACGGACGCAAAAACCAAAACACCGATCTGCTGCTTGTTATTTCTTTATTGTTACACCAACATATAAAGGGAATAAGCGAACTAAGTAAACTAAGGTCTGAAAACTAATATTACAATAATAAATCATAAGATTGCTTCTGACGATGTTTCACTCTTCTTTCTGAACAGCGACCGATGAGACGATGACTGTCGTATTGATGCCTCCGCGAAAATTGGGGAAGTTGATTTTGAGCAAACAACCAAGAATTGTTCGTTCAATCTTCAACTCCATTGACAGCCTGATTTACAAAGCGATTACATGGGGAATAAGCGAAATCAGTTTTCCGTCTTCTTGTTTACTAGCGGAATATCTAACCCAGTCTAGGAATACTAGTGACAAGAAAATAGTTTTCATGTCTTTGTTGTCAGTTTGGTGAGTAAGCCAAGTTTCTGAAGCAGTTTTTCCTGAATTTTCATGGGCTCTAACTAAACAAAAGTGAGAGTTTGCTTCTTTGCAGATTGATGTATAGTAAACTTCATATGAATGGATGATAATATCGGCGAATGGCGGTAAAGTTACATTAGAAGATTATCATTTAAAACATAAAGTAATGCGGAGAAACAATAGGATATTCAACGGGAAGAATTCAGTGGTCAGACGGTTGCACGACTTAAAGTAGGTAGTTCTATGATCCATTCGTTCGAATGGTCACATGAAATCACTACTGATTGCGTTCTTATTCAATGTTTACTTAAATGTTTTGAAAATTACAATTTTTCCTACCTAGTATAAACCAATTTGATTTCTTTGTGCTCGCCTCTTTTTTGTGAGGCATAGGTTCCTGATCTTCTGCGTAGCTCGTCCCACCAATCGACTGTCGTAGCTTTGGTTGACTCCAAAAGGTGTAGTGTTGGGATTAATTAAATGTGGTTTGTAGTATGAGTTGTGTTAAGACTGTTACTACAGTGAATGGTGTCAGTCTCGTCTCATAAACCGTTAATGCCCAGCTCTCGCCACGCTCGGGCCCACGCTGTTCCTTTGAGTTTCAGAAACGGTTAGTTACAACGGACGCAAAAACCAAAACACCGATCTGCTGCTTGTTATTTCTTTATTGTTACACCAACATATAAAGGGAATAAGCGAACTAAGTAAACTAAGGTCTGAAAACTAATATTACAATAATAAATCATAAGATTGCTTCTGACGATGTTTCACTCTTCTTTCTGAACAGCGACCGATGAGACGATGACTGTCGTATTGATGCCTCCGCGAAAATTGGGGAAGTTGATTTTGAGCAAACAACCAAGAATTGTTCGTTCAATCTTCAACTCCATTGACAGCCTGATTTACAAAGCGATTACATGGGGAATAAGCGAAATCAGTTTTCCGTCTTCTTGTTTACTAGCGGAATATCTAACCCAGTCTAGGAATACTAGTGACAAGAAAATAGTTTTCATGTCTTTGTTGTCAGTTTGGTGAGTAAGCCAAGTTTCTGAAGCAGTTTTTCCTGAATTTTCATGGGCTCTAACTAAACAAAAGTGAGAGTTTGCATCTTTGCAGATTGATGTATAGTAAACTTCATATGAATGGATGATAATATCGGCGAATGGCGGTAAAGTTACATTAGAAGATTATCATTTAAAACATAAAGTAATGCGGAGAAACAATAGGATATTCAACGGGAAGAATTCAGTGGTCAGACGGTTGCACGACTTAAAGTAGGTAGTTCTATGATCCATTCGTTCGAATGGTCACATGAAATCACTACTGATTGCGTTCTTATTCAATGTTTACTTAAATGTTTTGAAAATTACAATTTTTCCTACCTAGTATAAACCAATTTGATTTCTTTGTGCTCGCCTCTTTTTTGTGAGGCATAGGTTCCTGATCTTCTGCGTAGCTCGTCCCACCAATCGACTGTCGTAGCTTTGGTTGACTCCAAAAGGTGTAGTGTTGGGATTAATTAAATGTGGTTTGTAGTATGAGTTGTGTTAAGACTGTTACTACAGTGAATGGTGTCAGTCTCGTCTCATAAACCGTTAATGCCCAGCTCTCGCCACGCTCGGGCCCACGCTGTTCCTTTGAGTTTCAGAAACGGTTAGTTACAACGGACGCAAAAACCAAAACACCGATCTGCTGCTTGTTATTTCTTTATTGTTACACCAACATATAAAGGGAATAAGCGAACTAAGTAAACTAAGGTCTGAAAACTAATATTACAATAATAAATCATAAGATTGCTTCTGACGATGTTTCACTCTTCTTTCTGAACAGCGACCGATGAGACGATGACTGTCGTATTGATGCCTCCGCGAAAATTGGGGAAGTTGATTTTGAGCAAACAACCAAGAATTGTTCGTTCAATCTTCAACTCCATTGACAGCCTGATTTACAAAGCGATTACATGGGGAATAAGCGAAATCAGTTTTCCGTCTTCTTGTTTACTAGCGGAATATCTAACCCAGTCTAGGAATACTAGTGACAAGAAAATAGTTTTCATGTCTTTGTTGTCAGTTTGGTGAGTAAGCCAAGTTTCTGAAGCAGTTTTTCCTGAATTTTCATGGGCTCTAACTAAACAAAAGTGAGAGTTTGCATCTTTGCAGATTGATGTATAGTAAACTTCATATGAATGGATGATAATATCGGCGAATGGCGGTAAAGTTACATTAGAAGATTATCATTTAAAACATAAAGTAATGCGGAGAAACAATAGGATATTCAACGGGAAGAATTCAGTGGTCAGACGGTTGCACGACTTAAAGTAGGTAGTTCTATGATCCATTCGTTCGAATGGTCACATGAAATCACTACTGATTGCGTTCTTATTCAATGTTTACTTAAATGTTTTGAAAATTACAATTTTTCCTACCTAGTATAAACCAATTTGATTTCTTTGTGCTCGCCTCTTTTTTGTGAGGCATAGGTTCCTGATCTTCTGCGTAGCTCGTCCCACCAATCGACTGTCGTAGCTTTGGTTGACTCCAAAAGGTGTAGTGTTGGGATTAATTAAATGTGGTTTGTAGTATGAGTTGTGTTAAGACTGTTACTACAGTGAATGGTGTCAGTCTCGTCTCATAAACCGTTAATGCCCAGCTCTCGCCACGCTCGGGCCCACGCTGTTCCTTTGAGTTTCAGAAACGGTTAGTTACAACGGACGCAAAAACCAAAACACCGATCTGCTGCTTGTTATTTCTTTATTGTTACACCAACATATAAAGGGAATAAGCGAACTAAGTAAACTAAGGTCTGAAAACTAATATTACAATAGTAAATCATAAGATTGCTTCTGACGATGTTTCACTCTTCTTTCTGAACAGCGACCGATGAGACGATGACTGTCGTATTGATGCCTCCGCGAAAATTGGGGAAGTTGATTTTGAGCAAACAACCAAGAATTGTTCGTTCAATCTTCAACTCCATTGACAGCCTGATTTACAAAGCGATTACATGGGGAATAAGCGAAATCAGTTTTCCGTCTTCTTGTTTACTAGCGGAATATCTAACCCAGTCTAGGAATACTAGTGACAAGAAAATAGTTTTCATGTCTTTGTTGTCAGTTTGGTGAGTAAGCCAAGTTTCTGAAGCAGTTTTTCCTGAATTTTCATGGGCTCTAACTAAACAAAAGTGAGAGTTTGCATCTTTGCAGATTGATGTATAGTAAACTTCATATGAATGGATGATAATATCGGCGAATGGCGGTAAAGTTACATTAGAAGATTATCATTTAAAACATAAAGTAATGCGGAGAAACAATAGGATATTCAACGGGAAGAATTCAGTGGTCAGACGGTTGCACGACTTAAAGTAGGTAGTTCTATGATCCATTCGTTCGAATGGTCACATGAAATCACTACTGATTGCGTTCTTATTCAATGTTTACTTAAATGTTTTGAAAATTACAATTTTTCCTACCTAGTATAAACCAATTTGATTTCTTTGTGCTCGCCTCTTTTTTGTGAGGCATAGGTTCCTGATCTTCTGCGTAGCTCGTCCCACCAATCGACTGTCGTAGCTTTGGTTGACTCCAAAAGGTGTAGTGTTGGGATTAATTAAATGTGGTTTGTAGTATGAGTTGTGTTAAGACTGTTACTACAGTGAATGGTGTCAGTCTCGTCTCATAAACCGTTAATGCCCAGCTCTCGCCACGCTCGGGCCCACGCTGTTCCTTTGAGTTTCAGAAACGGTTAGTTACAACGGACGCAAAAACCAAAACACCGATCTGCTGCTTGTTATTTCTTTATTGTTACACCAACATATAAAGGGAATAAGCGAACTAAGTAAACTAAGGTCTGAAAACTAATATTACAATAATAAATCATAAGATTGCTTCTGACGATGTTTCACTCTTCTTTCTGAACAGCGACCGATGAGACGATGACTGTCGTATTGATGCCTCCGCGAAAATTGGGGAAGTTGATTTTGAGCAAACAACCAAGAATTGTTCGTTCAATCTTCAACTCCATTGACAGCCTGATTTACAAAGCGATTACATGGGGAATAAGCGAAATCAGTTTTCCGTCTTCTTGTTTACTAGCGGAATATCTAACCCAGTCTAGGAATACTAGTGACAAGAAAATAGTTTTCATGTCTTTGTTGTCAGTTTGGTGAGTAAGCCAAGTTTCTGAAGCAGTTTTTCCTGAATTTTCATGGGCTCTAACTAAACAAAAGTGAGAGTTTGCATCTTTGCAGATTGATGTATAGTAAACTTCATATGAATGGATGATAATATCGGCGAATGGCGGTAAAGTTACATTAGAAGATTATCATTTAAAACATAAAGTAATGCGGAGAAACAATAGGATATTCAACGGGAAGAATTCAGTGGTCAGACGGTTGCACGACTTAAAGTAGGTAGTTCTATGATCCATTCGTTCGAATGGTCACATGAAATCACTACTGATTGCGTTCTTATTCAATGTTTACTTAAATGTTTTGAAAATTACAATTTTTCCTACCTAGTATAAACCAATTTGATTTCTTTGTGCTCGCCTCTTTTTTGTGAGGCATAGGTTCCTGATCTTCTGCGTAGCTCGTCCCACCAATCGACTGTCGTAGCTTTGGTTGACTCCAAAAGGTGTAGTGTTGGGATTAATTAAATGTGGTTTGTAGTATGAGTTGTGTTAAGACTGTTACTACAGTGAATGGTGTCAGTCTCGTCTCATAAACCGTTAATGCCCAGCTCTCGCCACGCTCGGGCCCACGCTGTTCCTTTGAGTTTCAGAAACGGTTAGTTACAACGGACGCAAAAACCAAAACACCGATCTGCTGCTTGTTATTTCTTTATTGTTACACCAACATATAAAGGGAATAAGCGAACTAAGTAAACTAAGGTCTGAAAACTAATATTACAATAATAAATCATAAGATTGCTTCTGACGATGTTTCACTCTTCTTTCTGAACAGCGACCGATGAGACGATGACTGTCGTATTGATGCCTCCGCGAAAATTGGGGAAGTTGATTTTGAGCAAACAACCAAGAATTGTTCGTTCAATCTTCAACTCCATTGACAGCCTGATTTACAAAGCGATTACATGGGGAATAAGCGAAATCAGTTTTCCGTCTTCTTGTTTACTAGCGGAATATCTAACCCAGTCTAGGAATACTAGTGACAAGAAAATAGTTTTCATGTCTTTGTTGTCAGTTTGGTGAGTAAGCCAAGTTTCTGAAGCAGTTTTTCCTGAATTTTCATGGGCTCTAACTAAACAAAAGTGAGAGTTTGCATCTTTGCAGATTGATGTATAGTAAACTTCATATGAATGGATGATAATATCGGCGAATGGCGGTAAAGTTACATTAGAAGATTATCATTTAAAACATAAAGTAATGCGGAGAAACAATAGGATATTCAACGGGAAGAATTCAGTGGTCAGACGGTTGCACGACTTAAAGTAGGTAGTTCTATGATCCATTCGTTCGAATGGTCACATGAAATCACTACTGATTGCGTTCTTATTCAATGTTTACTTAAATGTTTTGAAAATTACAATTTTTCCTACCTAGTATAAACCAATTTGATTTCTTTGTGCTCGCCTCTTTTTTGTGAGGCATAGGTTCCTGATCTTCTGCGTAGCTCGTCCCACCAATCGACTGTCGTAGCTTTGGTTGACTCCAAAAGGTGTAGTGTTGGGATTAATTAAATGTGGTTTGTAGTATGAGTTGTGTTAAGACTGTTACTACAGTGAATGGTGTCAGTCTCGTCTCATAAACCGTTAATGCCCAGCTCTCGCCACGCTCGGGCCCACGCTGTTCCTTTGAGTTTCAGAAACGGTTAGTTACAACGGACGCAAAAACCAAAACACCGATCTGCTGCTTGTTATTTCTTTATTGTTACACCAACATATAAAGGGAATAAGCGAACTAAGTAAACTAAGGTCTGAAAACTAATATTACAATAATAAATCATAAGATTGCTTCTGACGATGTTTCACTCTTCTTTCTGAACAGCGACCGATGAGACGATGACTGTCGTATTGATGCCTCCGCGAAAATTGGGGAAGTTGATTTTGAGCAAACAACCAAGAATTGTTCGTTCAATCTTCAACTCCATTGACAGCCTGATTTACAAAGCGATTACATGGGGAATAAGCGAAATCAGTTTTCCGTCTTCTTGTTTACTAGCGGAATATCTAACCCAGTCTAGGAATACTAGTGACAAGAAAATAGTTTTCATGTCTTTGTTGTCAGTTTGGTGAGTAAGCCAAGTTTCTGAAGCAGTTTTTCCTGAATTTTCATGGGCTCTAACTAAACAAAAGTGAGAGTTTGCATCTTTGCAGATTGATGTATAGTAAACTTCATATGAATGGATGATAATATCGGCGAATGGCGGTAAAGTTACATTAGAAGATTATCATTTAAAACATAAAGTAATGCGGAGAAACAATAGGATATTCAACGGGAAGAATTCAGTGGTCAGACGGTTGCACGACTTAAAGTAGGTAGTTCTATGATCCATTCGTTCGAATGGTCACATGAAATCACTACTGATTGCGTTCTTATTCAATGTTTACTTAAATGTTTTGAAAATTACAATTTTTCCTACCTAGTATAAACCAATTTGATTTCTTTGTGCTCGCCTCTTTTTTGTGAGGCATAGGTTCCTGATCTTCTGCGTAGCTCGTCCCACCAATCGACTGTCGTAGCTTTGGTTGACTCCAAAAGGTGTAGTGTTGGGATTAATTAAATGTGGTTTGTAGTATGAGTTGTGTTAAGACTGTTACTACAGTGAATGGTGTCAGTCTCGTCTCATAAACCGTTAATGCCCAGCTCTCGCCACGCTCGGGCCCACGCTGTTCCTTTGAGTTTCAGAAACGGTTAGTTACAACGGACGCAAAAACCAAAACACCGATCTGCTGCTTGTTATTTCTTTATTGTTACACCAACATATAAAGGGAATAAGCGAACTAAGTAAACTAAGGTCTGAAAACTAATATTACAATAATAAATCATAAGATTGCTTCTGACGATGTTTCACTCTTCTTTCTGAACAGCGACCGATGAGACGATGACTGTCGTATTGATGCCTCCGCGAAAATTGGGGAAGTTGATTTTGAGCAAACAACCAAGAATTGTTCGTTCAATCTTCAACTCCATTGACAAATGGAGTTAATTTTTTCACCAGTTTGCCCTCTGGTATCGTCGTCAAAAGAAAGAGAATATGGTAATTATTATTTTCTTTAATTCCTGGAGGAAAATACGGCTTCAGCTGGGCGTCACTATTGCGTTCGTTTGTATGCTATAGTTTTCATCTGGTTCCAACTCTGCCCACATGCTTTCATCTCCTCTTCACATGACCTCCTCCAAGTCACCCTGGGATGCCCAACATACTGCTACCCTTTTGGGTTCCACTCGACAGCTTGTCTACTGATGTCACTTGACGGTTTCCTCAGAGTATGGCCAATCCATCTCTATTTCTTTCTGCCTATTTGTTTCACAATCGGTTTCTGGTTGGTTCGCTCATTGCCAGAGATCCCTGTTGCTGATCTTTTCTGGCCGGCCATCTGATCTTGAGTGGTATTGAGCGAAGACAAGTGTTAACGAAGGTCTGAAGTTTGTTTGAGGTGCTCTTTATGAGGCGCTGGCCAAGTCTCTGATCCGTATGGTAAGTAGCACTAACTTCACATTGGAGTTGAAAATCCGGATGTTATTTTTGATGCTGAGTACTGTTGACCTCCACACAGACTTGAGAGTATTGAAAGCTTGTCTTGCTTTTCCGATTCTGGCTTTGATATCCTCGCCAGTTCCGCCCACCTGTAGTTGAAACGATGCCTCTCAGGTAAGCAGGTAAAGGTTGTTTCTTCCAGGTTCCTCCCGTTTATGCTGATTGTGTCTGTTGTTATTGCTGTTGGGCAGGAATCTCCATCACCTCTGTTTTATCTATGTTCACTTGAAGTCCTATCTCTGATGCTTCTTCTGCCAACTTGTTGCTTTTCACTTGCTTATCTTCCAGTTTGTGGGAAATCAGACATATATCATCCGCGAAGTCCAGATCCTCCAAGTTTTTTGTGTGAGTGATTTTATGCCTGTTTCCTCATTGCCCGTTGTCTGTCTCATTATCCAATCTACTGCAATCAGGAAGATCATTGGCGATAGTGGGTAGCCTTGCATCACTCCCGTCCTCACTTCGAAGGCTTCCGTAAGTTTCCCGTTGTGGACTACTTGGCATGCAGCATTGTCGTATAACTGTTGGATGAGATGTATAATTGTCGATGGCACCCCGTAGTAGCGAAGTAGTTGCCAAATGACCTCTCGATCGACGCTGTCGAAAGCCTTTTCAAAGTCGATGAAGTTGAGATAGAGAGGTGACTTCCATTCCAAGCTTTGTTCAATGATGATGAGTAGAGTGGCGATTTGATCAATACATGACTTGTTTCTCCTCAATGCAGCTTGTTCCGGTCGAAGTTTTTCATCCAGGGTGACGTGTTTGATTCTCTCCAGGATGATGCGGCTTAGTATTTTGCTTGGAATGGACAGTAGCATAATTCCGCGCCAGTTTTCGCATTGACGTAAGTCACCTTTCTTTGCTAGTTTGAATAAGTATCCTTTCTTCCAATCCTCAGGTACTTTGGCCTCTTTCCATACCTTCTCCAGCAATGGCGTCATCAAGTCCGCTGTTGTCTCTGGGTCCATTTTCAATGCTTTTGCTGGGATTCCATCTGGTCCTGCTAACTTTCCAGCCTTGAGCATCTTGACTGCCTTCAGGACTTCTGTTCTGGTCGAGGGGTTAATGTCCACTGGTAGTTCTGCCTCCGTTTTTGGTATTGTTGGGCGCCTTGTAGGTGGCGGTCGATTTAGAAGTCTTTTGAAGTGTCCAGCTCAGGGTTTCCTCTGCTGCACTTCTTTAGTGATTGACTTTCCATTGTCATCCTTCAGTGGCTTATTTTGTCTCGAACATTTTCCCGATATGTACTTAGTTGTTTGGTAGAGTGTGGCGAGGTCTCTTTTGCCTGCAGCCTGTTCTGCTTCACTTTCCATGGCCTCGTAATATTTTCTTTTGTCTTCCCTGGCACTCTTCTTTACGCTTTTGTTCAGTGTATTGTAGCTTGCATTCAAATCCTGTTTTTGTCGCTCAGCGGTGCATCAGATAATCTTTTGTTTCACCATCCTTCTCTCTTCTCTTAGTCTCCAAGTGTCCGTAGTGAGCCGCTGTTTGTCCTGTCTCTTCTTTCTACCCGGAGCTTCCATGCAGGTTTGACTCCACACCGCTTTCAGGTCATCCCAGTGCTTTTCAACGCTGACCTCTTCGCTGGTGTTGATTTGTGTCTTGCCTTTGTCCCTTATGTTTGCTGTGAAGATGTCCTTTGTATCCTGATCCTCCGATTTTTGAGTGTTGAACTTGGCTTGTGGTCTATCTGCAGCTCCTGCTTCTCTGGAAGTTTTTAATTTGATCTGGATTGTCCCTTGTACGAGACAGTGGTCTGAGCCAGCATCTGCTGCTCTTCCTACTTTTGTATCCAGTAGGTTGCGCCTCCACTTCCTTGAGATTGAGATGAAGTCAATTAGGTTTTTGGTTCGCCCATCTGGTGACACCCATGTAGCCTTGTGGATATCTTTGTGTTTGTATACACCGCCACCAATCACTAGTTCATTGAAGGCGCAGAAGTTGGCGATGACTTCCCCATTTTCATTCATCTCTCCGAGAGCTTCTTTACCTATAAAGGGTTTCCTTCATGTGTTTTCTGGTCCCAATTTGGCGTTCATATCTCCCATTAGTATTTGAATGTCACCAACTGGAGTATTGTCTGTTGTTGCCTGTAGTTGTCTGTAGAATTCTTCCTTTTTTCGAGGTCTGCGTTGTTTGTGGGTGCACAGCATTGTATAACTGACACTTTCCTTCCTATGGAGTTGAATCTGGCGATCATTATCCTGGGCGAGATCACCTATTGCATGAAGGCCTTCGATGCCGTCGGCGACATCATGATAGCCACGCCCTCGGTGTGCGTGTGGTTATCGTTTGGGTGGCCGGAGTAGATCACTGACTCACCTGCTGACAATTTGGTGAGTCTGATCCCGTTCCATCTGATTTCACATATCACCAGTACTTTATTTCCGTATCTTTTCATTTCGTTTGCAATCTGAGAACCATCGCCAATCTCGTACATGATGCCGACGTCCCATGTCCCCACACAGAATTTTTTGACGCAAGGAGATCTATCGTGCTGAAGCTTCTGTAACCAAAGTGGTTCATTGGCCTTGATCGTCATTGGTGGGCAACTCGAAGGCGCGAATGGTTCGGTCGTGTACAAGTTCAAAGAAGGCGAAAGAAGACGAATAAAAGTACATAATAATTTTATATTAAACACTTGCTTATAGACTTGTATAATTTTTCACTTTATTTGCCAAGCAATATAACTTTCAAAAAAATACTGGTGTTTTGGAGTTAAAGTCGAAGAAAGTACATAGTAATTATCGGGTCGGAGTGTCTTCGTGGCAGTAGGAACTTGGGAATAAGTTCCTCGACAGTTTGAATTTTTCTGACCGTTTTCTGGAGTGACTTTTGGGGCATTTTCTATTCATCTAATAGTTTTCTGGAGCGCCTTCTGGAACTCTTCCGGCATTACTTACTGGGTCCGTAGCCAGCATCTCTTTGGACACGGATTATCAACGCAATTTGGATCCTTCGGCGACGTTTGATAATGCCTGAGTCAAGAAAGGGACGTGGCACCATGAAAGCAGACGAAGAAGTAAGTAACGATGAGTTGCCTGTTAACTCTAATGATATGCATGATGCTCAGCATGATGAGTCTGATGTTCACGCTTCACCGTTTAGGTATAGTAGTGCTTTAAGGCTCCCTGAGTTTGGACCTCGGTACTTTGATGAAAACCCAGCCGACTACCCACAGCTTATCATGGAGTTTGAGGTCATGTCGAGTGGTTTTGTTTTAAATGACGAAATGAAGTTAATGTATTAGTTGAGGTATTGCACCGGTGTTGCTGCAAGAGCCACACAGTGCTGCAAGTTTATGCTCCCAAACGAAAGATATACAGAGGCAATGAGGATATTACGTCAAAGGTTTGGAAGGCCAATTATGATATGCCTTAGTATTTTTGAGACCGTTAGAGGTAATGGGGCGCATTTAAGGGGAACTCAGAGGAACTCGCAGAGTTCGTGGATAATTTAATGGTATACAGAAATATTCTCGTTTATCTTAACAATATGGATGAGTTAAACTCAAGTTCGATGATTGAGAGAGTTGTCAAGAAATCAACGGTTCATCTACAAAGGAAGTTCATAAAGGTCAGTTCCCGGCTGGAGGAAGATGGTTTGGAGCCTGAATTCGATGATTTTTTGAGGCAGGTGAAAGAGAGTGTCAACCAGGCGACGGGCGAATCCCCAGCATTTTGCAGTCTAAGGTAGAACCTAAGGAACCGGTGAATATAAAGAAAGCATTTATAGTGAAGGCTCAAGGCACAACGAGAAAGGATGAGTGTATTGTTTGCGATAACACGCATCAATTGAGTGATTGCAATCGCTTCATTGTTATGTCTCCCGTAGAAAGGTTAACTCATGTCCTGTGCTTGAGACAGTTGCCAAGAGTTTACAAGTTCGTCTGCGAAGAAAGTTAATGAAAGTCAGCTCTTCTTTGGAAGAGGAGGGTTTAGACCCTAGAATGGATGATATTGTGAGCCTAGTGAAAGAACCAAGCTTCGAGAAAGTTTGCCAGTATGTTGCATCCCTAGAATAGAAAAGTCTGAGAGCAAAACGCAATCATTGATGACGAAAGGGTCTCGGAGAAGTGGATATCGAGAAAGCTTTATGGTGTCTAGTAATCCATATGAACTTAGTGAGTGTAATGGGTTTCGTGTGACGTCCCCAACAGATAGGCTACAAGTTGCGAGACAAACACGGTTGTGTTTCACACGTTTGCAAGAAGTGCATACAAAGGCGAACTGTGAAGAAGTGACCAAGTTTAGTGGTAAGCTAAATGTGGAACCAAGTTCTGACTCCGAATTATGTGACGATAATGGTGCAGTGAATAAGCCTGTAGTTGCAACTGTTAATAATAATAATAATAATAATAATGTATATTCTCATATAAACATATAAATTTACATGAAAATGCATGCCATTTTTACAGGCACGATCAAGTATGATATAATATCAAATCGTAGATTGTCTACAAGTTAATTTTGTTTCAACAGTTAAATATTTGATATATATATAAATACACATTGTCTGAACTAGGCTGTATAGTTATTGAATTGTACAATTGTCCTCCAGGTTGAGCGGGAAAATCGACTTCGTTTCGTTTTCATCCCGTGGTTGTCGGCATACGATAACCAACCAATATTGAGGTAAGTACAACGTTTACAAGGGATTGAAAGCTGTTTTAGAAAAGTAAAAGTGCTGAGGTGAATCATTAAATTGTAATGAAATAGGTAAGTGCAAGTATCATTAATAAATGCATTAAAAAAAAGAAAACTCCCTAGGCTGACAACGTTCATTTGCAATGTATAATGCAACACATATACCTCGTACTATCATGATGTCCAATTTTGGTTTTAATACATTTATCCTCAGTTGTGCCAGTTGTTTTTGTTTTATACCTTTTTGTGCATTTAATGTACAACCGCACCCTTCAGAGAGTAGGAATATAATAAGTCATAAAGAGCTGTAAAATGTTAGGTTTAATGGAATATAGTGAGGATCAAGTGAAGACGTTATTGGAAAATGAATGAGATAAGACATTGTGAAGTGGTATTTAAAGATCCGACAATGGACAGCAAGTTAGTTTATAAGATGCCCCATAAATCTGCACAGATCCCGCGTGGTCGCGTCTCAACAATAGGCTGAGCGAATGGTATATATTTAAAGGTAGAAGCATGATCTGTCAAGGCGTTCATTATTATCTTTTTCAAGATAAAGATCTAAGCCCTCATAAAAATCAGAAATATCTCGAGCCTTTAATTTGTATATTGTGTTCCTGCAGAATGGGGCGATTCACCTTAGTGACCCCCACCATATCTACTGATCAGCTAACGCCACCCTCCCTCCTTGCTGAATAGAGTGTCACGGATGACACCGCAGTTTCTGCAGAAGAAGAGAGTTACAGTTTAAGAGTCCAGTTCTGACTCCACAGGTTTACAAGGTATTACTAGTCAGAGTAAAGGTATAAAACCTGTAAGGATTTATGAGGAAGAACCCAAATTAATATCAGTAAAAAGTTTGAGCATTATGGATTAGATTAAATAAAGTATAATTATATTTCAATAGTTTACACACAATGATAAGTGTTGTTATTGGTAATATTTCGAGCAAAATTACCAATAACAAAACTTATCATTGTGTGTAAACTGTTGAAATATAATCATACTTTATTTAAGAACCCAAATTCTCTACTGCTGTCATTAAAGAGTTTGAAAACGAACGGCGGTGAAGTGGATATTTGTGGCAATGGTTGTCAATGTAGTTGAAGATTGAACGATCAATTCATGGTTGTTTGTTCAAACCCAACTTCCCTATATTTTCGCGGAGGCATCAATACACCAGTCATCGTCGCGTCGGTCGCTGTTCAGAAAGAAGATCAAATACCGTCAGAAGTAATATCGTGATTTATTGCTGTAATATTTGTTCTTAGACTTTAGTGTATTATGCTGGTTATATGTTGGTGTTAGGATAAAGAATTCTCGAGTCGCCAATCGGTGTTTTGGTTTTTGCGTCCGTTAGTACTAAGCGTTTCTGAAAGGCTTCGAGGGGCAGTGAGAGGCCCGGCGTAGCAAGAGCTGGGCATTAACGGTTTTGAAACGTCATTGACAACGACCTTTTAGCATATACCTAAAATGTTTGATAGCTAGGTATATGGACGTTTACTCTCTATCAGAGGTACCGTAGCGTGTCCGTACTGGTTCCAATTTCTTTGATAAGAAGGCGAGCGGATTTATTCCATAATTCATTTTTTGATGAAGTGCAGCTCCTACTGGAATTTGAGAGGCGTCAGTGCACAAAATTAGAGATGGCTTAGGGTTGAAGTGGTAGCAGCGTAGCAAGGGCTGGGCATCAACGGTTTACGAGACGTGGCTGACAATGGTCATTGTATTTGGCTGATCATGACGAGATGAGAGGAATGTCTACTTTTGCTGAGTTGAACAAGGGTTCTGTACAACTTAAACGTGAGGCAGAATTAAAGGCAGATGCGATTGCAGAAGGTATGGATACTCGTGGGACTGTCAGTGTAAATGGTCCGCATGTAGTCCACCTATCGACAGATGTTAAAGCTCAACTGTAGCTAATCATGAAAGATAGCAGCGGTGGTAATTCTACAGTTAGACAAACTTCTAAAATCTCGAAAAATACCCATTCATTTATAAGTAAAAACACAGTTTTTGTTCAGCGAAGGAATTTCTTTTCAACAACTTCATTTTCAAGCTGTACAGTCGTATTTATATTACGGTAAAAGGTTATTAAGTGGCACTAAATAATTGCTCAGTCAATGTACGTAGATATGTGATAAAAGTAACGATAATTACAATGTTATAAGGGGTAGAGTTGAAGTGGATAAATTACAAAAATATTAAAGATTGTTTTATAAGTGAATTGATATCAAAAATGTCAAGTGTTGTCTAAAAATTTTGAAAATTAGGAGTACGATTACGATAAGAATGAAGATGTGAATTGAAGTGGAAAGAATTCAAGTGGTAAAATAAGATAAAAACTAGAAAGAACATTACTATGATCAAGGTATAGAAAGGGGTTTCTGAACACATAATTTAGGTTTCTGTTCATGTATAGCTAAAGCTTCGGTTATGCACAAGTGAAGAAAACGCAAACTTTTAGGATCCATTCGATTTTGACATGTAGATAACTTTGAAAGATGAATCGCGTGGGGCTAAACGACCAAACTCTAACAGGTGATCACAAATAGATGATTTCGTAGTTCTTCATTCGCCTTTCATTAACCAAACCGGATAGTGTTCAGCTACACGTTTTCGGAGATTACGCTTACAAAATCCAATATAAACAGCTCCACAAGAGCAGGTAAAAGAGTAAATGCACATAGATGTGGACAAAAGCGGTAATCTATCCTTGACGCATTGTCTAATCATATTTCGGCTAGTAAAAACTAGTTGCAAGTCAGCTGCAGGAAAGGTGCGTTTAACACATTTAGATAAACGATTTTTAATCAATTCCGAAATGGTGCCACCTTTGAATGCAAGACTCATAAACAGTTTTTTCTTTGGAACTGTGATTTGTCTCGGGGCGGATTCTTTCTTGATGTTACGTTCAATGAACCTTGTAGGGATAACCATTGTTAAGGAAATTTGATCGAAGGTCATCTAGTTCCCTATCGATTGTCTCTGCAGAGCAGATTTTACGAATTCTGGAGCATAAGGAATGAATAATATTTCTCTTTCCCCCTAAAGGTACCCAACTGTTGAAGTTAGTGTACTGCTCAGTGAATGCTGACTTTCGGTAAATCGACCTTAACAGCGTTCCATTCTCTCTTCTATCTAGCTTAACATCAAGGAAGTGAAACGAGGAATTCGACTCTTCTTCGACCGTGGAAAGCAAATATGGGTTAGAACCATTAAATATTGTAGGAAGTTCGGCAGTTGAAGAGTTTTCATCACATACAATGAAGGTATTATCAATATATCTTTTATACATAAACAGACTATCGATGGTTTCCTTTAGTGGGCCTTTCTCTAAGCTTGCCATGAAGACGTCCGCTAAGAGCGGTCCTAAAGGAGACCCCATGGCGACTCCATCCCTTTGATTGTAGATGACATAATTAAATCTAAATTTCCCATTCAGTGTGCATCTCAATAATAGTTGTTTAAGATAATCAGTTGGTAAGCCAATGTTCATGCTATTTAAATCAATATACTCGCATAGATAGCAGATAGTGTCTACTAGTGGTACATTTGTGAACAATGAACAAATATCTAACGAAATCATATGCTTACCGGTCACATTAATTTCATCAGGATCAAGGGCGTCAACCTGAGAAGGGTTGTAAGCGTACTGCTGTAAGTCCTGCATTTCTTCAAGGGTAGCCCGTCGAAGAGCAGTCCATTGTACTTGGTGTGTGATTTTGTACATATGTTCATGTTGTATATACTGAATTGGTATCATCTCTCATCTATCTGTAGGTAATTTTCTTTGTGCCCGGACGTCTTCCGCTTGGATCATTAACCCGAGAAGGAATGTAGGCGTACTGCTGTAAGTCCTACAGTTATTCAAGGGTAGTTCGTCGAGCGAGAATCCACAACATTTGATGTACTTATTGTACATGTGTTTGTGTTAAATAATTGAGTGGGTTCCAATTAATGTGATTGTTGGTTAATCTTGTTTGTGTCCGGACATTCCACAACTTACAATCGTCAACCTGAGAAGGGTTGCAGGCGTACTGGTGTAAGTCCTGAGATTCTTAAGAAGAAATAACCTCGAGACATAATCTGCGAGGTTATGTGTACTATTTGTATATATTTGTGGTGTGCCATATCAATTGGTGTTTTCGGATTCATTGTGTTTACATGTTGTTTTCGTACCTTGATTTTATTGCATAATTTTGTTAAATTGTTCGTTGTGCTTACTTCTGAATTTCTTCCGAGTCTTCAACATCCGTGAATAAATCGATTGATGTTAAAGACACCAGATGGGTCGTATACGCTGGGGAGGCTAGTGATGAGAATGACATGCATACGGAGATAAGGATTAGTTGAGGAATCGATGATTGATAATGAATGTTTCCATCCAGGCCGTGGTCCCACATGCCGAGCAGCAAGAATTTAGACGACTGAGTAGATAAGAGGATGTGCGTAGAGTATCGTGATGTGGTGCTATGGTCACATTGCATTCTGCAAGAGTCATTCTAGCAAGTGGAGATTGTGTTGCAAGATGTCAAGAGGGGGTCTCTATCTGTGTGAGATTGTGCTGTGGGTATGCTTGTGGTGTGTTGGCTTTTCTGTTTGTTTTCCATTTCAGCTCTGTCCGTGTGACCCAGGTTCTCGCAATGGCATCCAAGTCAACGTGTATTGGTCGTGATGGAAAAACGGATGGATCCCTTTTTTGCCGGGGAGTGTCAATGCAGTTGAAGATTGAACGATCAATTCATGGCTGTTTGCTCAAACTAACTTCCCCAATTTTCGCGGAGGCATCAATACGACAGTCATCGTCTCATCGGTCGCTCTTCAGAAAGAAGTCAGCAGAAAATCGTCAGAAGTAATCTTGTGATTTATTATTGTAATATTTGTTCACAGACCTTAATGATAACATTTTTTATATGTTGGTGTAACAATAAAGAATTCTCTAGTGGCCAATCGGTGTTTTGGTTTTCGCGTCCGTTATTACTAAGCGTTTCTGAGAAACTTCAAGGAACAGCGTGAGACCCAGCGTAGCAAGAGCTGGGCATTGACGGTTTACGAGACGTGGCTGACACCTATCTTTCCCTGATGTCGCAGGTGCAACGTTCGGACTCTCCACTTTATGAAGATTGGCATTTCCAGTCAGTTGGACTGGACTATCCTTCTTACCGTCTATACCGAGTTTTGGTAGTGTGGCGTTAACAGGTGGGGAGCTGTATGGGACTGTGCTGAGACATAAGAGTGGCGTGTTTTTTCTGCTATCCGCGGACATGCTTTGTGGGACCGTGCCAGGGTGACAAAGTGGGCGTATGTAACAGAAACATCGGTATGAGGTACTTCGCATAAACATATTATAATTTCGGCACCCCATTGTCACAACGGCAGTGTACCAATCGTTTGCAAAAATTGCATTCAAATGAAATTACACTACAGGCCTGACATTCGTCTCCCTTCCTTAATGGCGCTTTCGGGATTTTATAAAATCTTGGGCGTTTTGATTTTGTTATGCCGTGTTTCCCTCGCTGGCATTCAATGGATGCGGGTGTAATATCCAGCACACCCCGCATTAACGGTGCTGTTTCAGTGCTAGACTGTAATAATTCAGGCGTAGAAAGGGAGAGACCTACACGTGTCTTTAGAATTCGTATGTGAGATGGGGTTATTGCCTCCCCTGGCTGAAAACATTGTCAGCCACGTCTCATAAACCGTCAATGCCCAGCTCTTGCTACGCTGGGTCTCACGCTGTTCCTTGAAGTTTCTCAGAAACGCTTAGTAATAACGGACGCGAAAACCAAAACACCGATTGGCCACTAGAGAATTCTTTATTGTTACACCAACATATAAAAAATGTTATCATTAAGGTCTGTGAACAAATATTACAATAATAAATCACAAGATTACTTCTGACGGTTTTCTGCTGACTTCTTTCTGAAGAGCGACCGATGAGACGATGACTGTCGTATTGATGCCTCCGCGAAAATTGGGGAAGTTGGTTTGAGCAAACAGCCATGAATTGATCGTTCAATCTTCAACTGCATTGACACTCCCCGGCAAAAAAGGGATCCATCCGTTTTTTCCATCACGACCAATACACGTTGACTTGGATGCCATTGCGAGAACCTGGGTCACACGGACAGAGCTGAAATGGAAAACAAACAGAAAAGCCAACACACCACAAGCATACCCACAGCACAATCTCACACATCGCTGACGACCTGCGCCTCCAGATAGAGACCCCCTCTTGACATCTTGCAACACAATCTCCACTTGCTAGAATGACTCTTGCAGAATGCAATGTGACCATAGCACCACATCACGATACTCTACGCACATCCTCTTATCTACTCACTACCAATTACCACTGCAATCGCTTGTCACTCATTCTGCCTCAGTTCCAGTAGCGGTGACGCATGCGAGCCTCAGTCGTTTACACTCTCTCTCCCCGGCGTGTCGGACCGCAGCTAACAATTATCTCCGTATGCATTTCATTCTCAGCAATAGCCTAGCCTCCCCGGCGTATACGACCCATCTGCTGTCCTTAGCATCAATCAATTCATTCATGGATGTAGAAGACTCGAAACAACTTCAGAAGTAATCACGACGAAAATTTTAACAAAATTACGCAATAACAACAAGGTACGAAAACAACAAGTAAACACAATGAATCCAAAAACACCAATTGATATGACACACCACACGTATATACAAACAGTACAAACATACTCGAAATCGTGTCTCCATGTAATTCCTTTGAAGAATCGCAGGGCTTACACCAGTACGCCTGCAACCCTTCTCAGGTTGACGATTGTAAGTTATGGGATGTCCGGACACAAACAAGATCAACCAACAATTACATCAATTGGAACTCACACAATTATTTAACACAGACATAAGTTAAATCAACACATCAAATGTTGTGGATTCTGACACGACAAACTACCCTTGAAGAACTGTAGGACTTACAGCAGTACGCCTACATTCCTTCTCAGGTTGACGCCCTAGGTTGGAAAATCGTCGCATATTTCATTTGCTAACTTCCTTCTATCAGCTATATCCTCAAATCGGAACCGAAACACGCCAATGTCATTGTATCGTAGAATATAGATGACGAACAAACACACGACATATCTCATCAACCAAGTGTAGAAACAGAGTAATTTACACCAAAGATAATAACATTCAATTAGTAACTTGAAACTAGAAATGCCTTTATTCATGCAAGTCAATTTAACAATTACTCTCTCGTTTACACTTGGCTTATCCTCACTACACTGAGCAATATCTTTCGTCTTTTCAAACGCACCAATACTATCATAGTCATTGCATAAGGCACGTGAGTTCATGGATGTCCATTTCATTATGAATGAAAACACCAACGATGACTGAGTGACACAAGGTGATGAACTTAGTGGTGGATCAGAAGCTGTTCTTTTTCGGCTTTCAGATAGTTGTCTAACTGCAAGATTACCACCACTGCTGTCTTTCACTACTAGTTCGGGTTTAGCACTATCATCTGATGATAGGTGGGCTACACGCTGATCAATTACACTGACTGTCTCACAAGTATGCACACCTTTTGGAACTGCATCTGCGTTCAATTCTACTTCACGTTGTAGTTGTACAGAACCTTTATTCAACTTAGCAGTAGTAGGCATTCCCTTCATTTCATCATGATCAACCAAAGACAAATGTGAAGTATCATGATCATTATCATGAATATTCACTTTACCGTCAAGTTCATCATTTTCAAACTCTTTAATAACAGAAGTAGACAATTTTGGTTCCTCCTCACAAATCATTAAAGGTTTTATATCTTCACTCTGACTAGTAATACCTTGTAAACTTGTGGAGTCAGAACTGCACTCTGAAGCAGTAACTCTATTCTGTGACACTCTATTCAACAATAGCTTACCAGTTGCAACTACAGACTTCTTCACCGCACCGTTATCGTCACACAATTCGGAGTCAGGTCTGGAGTTTACATTTAGCTTATCACTGAACTTGCTCACCGGTTCACAGTTCACTTCTGTATGCACCTCTTGCACACGTGTAAAACAAAACCGTGTTTGTCTTGCATCTTGTAACTTATCTGTTGAGGATGTACTACGAAACCTGTTACACTCACTAGGTCTATATGCATTACTAGACATCATGGAGCCTTCTCGATATCCACCTCTCTGAGGCCTATTCGTCATCAATGATTGCATTTTGCTCTCAGACTGCTCTATTCTAGGGGTGAGATGTAATAGACTGGCGAACTTGCTCATCGATTGATTGACACTAGTATTTACCAGTTTCAGGATATCATCAAATTTTGGCTCGATACCCTCATCCTCCATACGGGAGCTCATCTTCACCCACTTCCTTTGCAGTCGAGTAGGTAGGCGTCTTGCTATTACTTCTAGTATAAAACTCGAGTTGAGGTCACTCATGCGATTCATCGAAATCATTCCATTCTTGTAAATTAGCAAATTATCTAAAAACTCAGTGAGTGCCTGGGAGTCATCCTGTAATTGACCACCATTACCCTTAACAGCCTCGAATAATTTCCCTGCAATCATCGAAGGTCTCCCAAACCTTTGATGTAATATGCTCATAGCCTCGTAGTAGCCCTCCTTTGGCTTCATAAACTTACAGCACTCTATAGCTCTTGAAGCATCTCCAGTGCAATATCTCATCAAATACATTAACTTCAATTCATCATTTAATAGAAAACTATTCAACATGATCTCAAACTCCTTTACAAATTGTAAATAATCAGCCGGCTTTCCATCGAAACATTGTGGTTCTAATTTAGGAAGTTTGATGTTCCTATTATCCCTGAACGGCGAAACAGTAACATCAACCATGTCATGCTTAACATCAGACACATCGTTACAATTAACAGACAAGTCACCATGACTTACTTTCCTGTTTGTATCCAAGACGCTCTGTCCCTTCTTTGACCCAGGCATTGTTGAACTTGACCCAATCCCAAAAGACTTCCAGATATTGCTTGTTCAAAGAGGACTTGATCGGCACCAGGAAAAATGAACGGCGACTATCCAAACTTTCACCAACTGTTTGAATCCGCCAGATCTGTTTCCATCGTCAGAAACTGTCAGCCACGTCTCATAAACCGTCAATGCCCAGCTCTTGCTACGCTGGGTCTCACGCTGTTCCTTGAAGTTTCTCAGAAACGCTTAGTAATAACGGACGCGAAAACCAAAACACCGATTGACCACTAGAGAATCCTTTATTGTTACACCAACATATAAAAAATGTTATCATTAAGGTCTGTGAACAAATATTACAATAATAAATCACAAGATTACTTCTGACGGTTTTCTGCTGACTTCTTTCTGAAGAGCGACCGATGAGACGATGACTGTCGTATTGATGCCTCCGCGAAAATTGGGGAAGTTGGTTTGAGCAAACAGCCATGAATTGATCGTTCAATCTTCAACTGCATTGACACTCCCCGGCAAAAAAGGGATCCATCCGTTTTTTCCATCACGACCAATACACGTTGACTTGGATGCCATTGCGAGAACCTGGGTCACACGGACAGAGCTGAAATGGAAAACAAACAGAAAAGCCAACACACCACAAGCATACCCACAGCACAATCTCACACATCGCTGACGACCTGCGCCTCCAGATAGAGACCCCCTCTTGACATCTTGCAACACAATCTCCACTTGCTAGAATGACTCTTGCAGAATGCAATGTGACCATAGCACCACATCACGATACTCTACGCACATCCTCTTATCTACTCACTACCAATTACCACTGCAATCGCTTGTCACTCATTCTGCCTCAGTTCCAGTAGCGGTGACGCATGCGAGCCTCAGTCGTTTACACTCTCTCTCCCCGGCGTGTCGGACCGCAGCTAACAATTATCTCCGTATGCATTTCATTCTCAGCAATAGCCTAGCCTCCCCGGCGTATACGACCCATCTGCTGTCCTTAGCATCAATCAATTCATTCATGGATGTAGAAGACTCGAAACAACTTCAGAAGTAATCACGACGAAAATTTTAACAAAATTACGCAATAACAACAAGGTACGAAAACAACAAGTAAACACAATGAATCCAAAAACACCAATTGATATGACACACCACACGTATATACAAACAGTACAAACATACTCGAAATCGTGTCTCCATGTAATTCCTTTGAAGAATCGCAGGGCTTACACCAGTACGCCTGCAACCCTTCTCAGGTTGACGATTGTAAGTTATGGGATGTCCGGACACAAACAAGATCAACCAACAATTACATCAATTGGAACTCACACAATTATTTAACACAGACATAAGTTAAATCAACACATCAAATGTTGTGGATTCTGACACGACAAACTACCCTTGAAGAACTGTAGGACTTACAGCAGTACGCCTACATTCCTTCTCAGGTTGACGCCCTAGGTTGGAAAATCGTCGCATATTTCATTTGCTAACTTCCTTCTATCAGCTATATCCTCAAATCGGAACCGAAACACGCCAATGTCATTGTATCGTAGAATATAGATGACGAACAAACACACGACATATCTCATCAACCAAGTGTAGAAACAGAGTAATTTACACCAAAGATAATAACATTCAATTAGTAACTTGAAACTAGAAATGCCTTTATTCATGCAAGTCAATTTAACAATTACTCTCTCGTTTACACTTGGCTTATCCTCACTACACTGAGCAATATCTTTCGTCTTTTCAAACGCACCAATACTATCATAGTCATTGCATAAGGCACGTGAGTTCATGGATGTCCATTTCATTATGAATGAAAACACCAACGATGACTGAGTGACACAAGGTGATGAACTTAGTGGTGGGTCAGAAGCTGTTCTTTTTCGGCTTTCAGATAGTTGTCTAACCGGAAGATTACCACCACTGCTGTCTTTCACTACTAGTTCGGGTTTAGCACTATCATCTGATGATAGGTGGGCTACACGCTGATCAATTACACTGACTGTCTCACAAGTATGCACACCTTTTGGAACTGCATCTGCGTTCAATTCTACTTCACGTTGTAGTTGTACAGAACCTTTATTCAACTTAGCAGTAGTAGGCATTCCCTTCATTTCATCATGATCAACCAAAGACAAATGTGAAGTATCATGATCATTATCATGAATATTCACTTTACCATCAAGTTCATCATTTTCAAACTCTTTAATAACAGAAGTAGACAATTTTGGTTCCTCCTCACAAATCATTAAAGGTTTTATATCTTCACTCTGACTAGTAATACCTTGTAAACTTGTGGAGTCAGAACTGCACTCTGAAGCAGTAACTCTACGCTGTGACACACTATTCAACAATAGCTTACTAGTTGCAACTACAGACTTCTTCACCGCACCGTAATCGTCACACAATTCGGAGTCAGGTCTGGAGTTTACATTTAGCTTATCACTGAACTTGCTCACCGGTTCACAGTTCACTTCTGTATGCACCTCTCGCACACGTGTAAAACAAAACCGTGTTTGTCTTGCAGCTTGCAACTTATCTGTTGAGGATGTACTACGAAACCTGTTACACTCACTAGGTCTATATGCATTACTAGACATCATGGAGCCTTCTCGATATCCACCTCTCTGAGGCCTATTCGTCATCAATGATTACATTTTGCTCTCAGACTGCTCTATCCTACGAGTGAGATGTAATAGACTGGCGAACTTGCTCATCGATTGATTGACACTAGTATTTACCAGTTTCAGGATATCATCAAATTTTGGCTCGATACCCTCATCCTCCATACGGGAGCTCATCTTCACCCACTTCCTTTGCAGTCGAGTAGGTAGGCGTCTTGCTATTACTTCTAGTATAAAACTCGAGTTGAGGTCACTCATGAGATTCATCGAAATCATTCCATTCTTGTAAATAAGCAAATTATCTAAAACCTCAGTGAGTGCCTGGGAGTCATCCTGTAATTGACCACCATTACCCTTAACAGCCTCGAATAATTTCCCTGCAATCATCGAAGGCCTCCCAAACCTTTGACGTAATATGCTCATAGCCTCGTAGTAGCCCTCCTTTGGCTTCATAAACTTACAGCACTCTATAGCTCTTGAAGCATCTCCAGTGCAATATCTCATCAAATACATTAACTTCAATTCATCATTTAATAGAAAACTATTCAACATGATCTCAAACTCCTTTACAAATTGTAAATAATCAGCCGGCTTTCCATCGAAACATTCTGGTTCTAATTTAAGAAGTTTGATGTTCCTATTATCCCTGAACGGCGAAACAGTAACATCAACCATGTCATGCTTAACATCAGACACATCGTTACAATTAACAGACAAGTCACCATGACTTACTTTCCTGTTTGTATCCAAGACGCTCTGTCCCTTCTTTGACCCAGGCATTGTTGAACTTGACCCAATCCCAAAAGACTTCCAGATATTGCTTGTTCAAAGAGGACTTGATCGGCACCAGGAAAAATGAACGGTGACTATCCAAACTTTCACCAACTGTTTGAATCCGCCAGATCTGTTTCCATCGTCAGAAACTGTCAGCCACGTCTCATAAACCGTCAATGCCCAGCTCTTGCTACGCTGGGTCTCACGCTGTTCCTTGAAGTTTCTCAGAAACGCTTAGTAATAACGGACGCGAAAACCAAAACACCGATTGGCCACTAGAGAATTCTTTATTGTTACACCAACATATAAAAAATGTTATCATTAAGGTCTGTGAACAAATATTACAATAATAAATCACAAGATTACTTCTGACGGTTTTCTGCTGACTTCTTTTTGAAGAGCGACCGATGAGACGATGACTGTCGTATTGATGCCTCCGCGAAAATTGGGGAAGTTGGTTTGAGCAAACAACCATGAATTGGTCGTTTATTTTTCAACTGCATTGACAGCCTTCGTGACTACAGAATATGTTGTTTTAGTGCTTTTTCTAAGGTTTCTTTCGACAGCCGTATAAATAATCACTATAATTGATGCTACATACGAATAAGATAGCAAAGGTATCCATCCACAAGAACAAGAATAAGACTGATGAAGTGCAATACAAAGCAAAGAAAAGGTTTTCGACTTTACCTAGTACTTCCTGGATGATCGGCTTCACAGCGATCACGTGATAGACCGGCAAGTATTGTTTATCTGAAAGAGTGGGGAAGATTCCGTTACCGGAGTGGCACCTGAAGCTTTGGCAGTAGTTCAGGGCAGCTGAAATTAACACACAGAGATTTAGTGTGCAAGTAATGGTTGAATTTAATTCACCGGCTAGGAAGATTAGGTTCCCCAAGCGTATAATTAAAAAATTGGCACTTTCCAGTTGGAGAAGAAACAACACGTCGTATTCAAGGAGGGCGTGCCAATTTGTGATTGAACAGCACAGACAATAATACACCAAACACATTGGGGTGAAATGGGAAAAGCAGGACACAGAGTTGGGTAGCAACACTTTATTATTACCAACCGTCTCAGTGGAAGAAGTAGTCAAAGTTATGTACAACTGCTGAGCTAGGCTACAACGGTCCAGCGACCACAGAATTTGGAACTGGCGCTTCGTTTTGAGTTCAGCGTTCATACGAGCCTTTTTTGATTGCCTGTACAGTAATCCAACAATCCAAAAGTGCTATTTTATGGTGCTTCACGACTGAAATTTATAAATTAACTGATCGTACCTGTAAAAATGGCATGAATTTCTTGTAATCTTATCCGTTTCTATGAACTATAAATTTTTATTATCATGAATTATGTTCCACTGAATCCCGCATCATGATTATAAAACACTTTTATAACCATACACGTTACATCCACTACAGAAAAATCAAATGTTCTCTCGATGTTCTATTTTTCGTAATATTTGTCTGTAAAATGGATGTATACCGTAGTTTAAACGTTATTTCTGGCACGTCTTCTTCGGCAAAGCTCTCAGCACTCTTGTTCTCTTTTTCAGGTACGACGGTCATTGGACAAGAACCTAGCGAAGCATAGGATTGAACAGACGAACATCAACAATTTGATGTACATGCACCAAAATAGCATGCGCAGACGACCAGCAGGCAATACATCAAGCGGGTCGGGTGAGTTTTACTAGTGGTGACACCATTGGCTTTTTACTTCCGGCTGGTTTCGTCTTAGGGTCATCGTAATCTCAGTAAAAGGGGAGTGAGACGAAGCAGTAGATAATTCCGCAGATTCATTAACCACAGCATTCATTACTGAACATCGGATGTTAAACCTCGCTGTTTAAGTCAACTTGCTCCTCCGAAGGGTCTCGGCCAAGCGAAAAAGACATCAAATGGACCAACGAGATTCCTCGCGTTACCTAAAGCTCCCATGCCGCTCTATTCAAATCAGAAGCATGTTGCGACGAAGTTACATTTGCAATTTGATGCAGACCAAATTTCCCGGTGTTGTTCATGGGTGGGATGATCTGAAATGATAGAATTTGTTCCTGTTGAGGTACTATGAGCGTACAAACTCCGGCAAATAGGTTGATGAACACGTTTGTTGTTGTAAAATTTGTTTGAGCCGAGGTAGTGCGGGTGAGCGTAAGCTAAAGATTCTGCTACTTCGTAGAAACACCTCTACTAGATCCCATTTGCTACTAAACCACATTCTGTATATTTGTGATTACTGTGGTTAGAACACCCCGTGAGAGTTACAGCTTCTGATAGAGGAGGGTGGTCCCGTCTCAGGCTAAAATCCTCGTACTAATAGGAGTTAGAACTCATGCACTGGCAACCGAATCGAGTCCCAGTGGCTGAATGGTCTACGAGCTTGACTTGTAACTAGAAGGTCCTAGATCCGAACCCCAGTGGTTGCGCACTGTCAATGATTCCCAAAACAGGATGAAACAGCTGTCCAGTACTACCTGGTTTTCGATGGTTCGCTAGCTGATATCCATCCGCGGTCAAATTCGTAAAGGTCAAATAATATGTTTAGCAGGGCAAACAGCCACAAAACATTTGCACCCATCATTTCTGTTTGAAGTCAACTGGAAGGGAGCTCGAAGTCGTTCAAGCAGTGTAGCTGACTGGCTCCCTAGAACACTGCAATGAATTGCTGATAGGTTTTGACTGTTCTTGTGATTCGATATTTGTGCTAAATTATTATTATAAATCTAGCTGTTTCTGTTTTTGTGCATATTGATTCGACAGTGAGCTGCGTAATTCAAATGGGTTAGAAGCGATGTCAATGTAGTCGAAGATTGAACGTTCAATTCATGGTTGTTTGCCAAAACCTAACTCCTCCATATTTTTCGCGAGAGTCATCCATCCATCCATCAGTCATCGTATCATCGTTCGCTGTTCGTTGGAAGAGAGAAAACTATCAGAAGTAATATCGTGATTTATCGTTATAACATTTATTCTTAGACATTGTGTATAATAACCTCATTGTTGGTTACATGTTGGCGTAAGAGTAAAGGATTGTCAAGTCGCCAATCAGTGTTCTGGTTTTCGCGTTGGTTAATGCAAAGTGTTTCTGAAAGTCTTCGAGGGACAGCGTGAGATTCAGCGTAGCAAGAACTGACAGTTTATGGGAGTTGGCTGACAAGCGATATTTCTAGGTGTCGGCGAACTATGTCAGCTCAGTTTCAGAAGAGATATTTGTTTAGAAGAGGAGTGGATCATCATGTTTTCGTGCTTCCTACAGCCTCTTTTGGCACGATATTCCGGACCTGCTTATATTTCAAAATATGAAATATTCCCATAGTAAAATTTATAACTACACATTTAAGCGAACTTTACCGTTTTCAGTGAGATATCATCATGCTTAACTCTAATATATATATATATATATGTACAACTTCAGAAATGAATATTCAAAAATGAACCAATCATGGTGTTTTGTCTATAGAATGATAATACCGTGCATATAAGTTGTGCAATTATCTGTGATGATAATAATGATGGTTTCGTCGATAATATGAATAAAAATGTGAGGCGATCTGCGATAGGAAGAATAACGAAAACAGCATGACTAAACAGACACATGTCCGGGTAGAAATAGTCGATAAAAGCTAAGAAAAACAAGTGGACCAATCACTGAGTGGTAGATTGTAAAGGAGGTAAATACAATGCGTTTTAATGGAGATGTGATGAGATTAAGGGACGATAAGAAAGAGGGACTTTAAGAGAAGAGTTGGAAATATAAGGAAATAGTGAAGAAGTCAGTGAAGAAGCTAGAACAAGACTTCGTGTGACAAAGCACATAGCTGAGATGTGACGCATCGCTACATAAGTTCAAATGGCGAAAAGAAGATTGAAATGCAACAGTCCTCTGAGAGGTTTATATGGGAGAATGAGATTAAGTTGCTGAAGCCAGTCTAGGAGGCCAGTTATTTTGGTTGCTTCGATGATTTTGGACTCGTTTCCAGGGGGTTATAAATAGATGCAATGCTCGCAATTGTTGCGTGGCTAGCAGCCCTGCCAAAGCTAGCATATAGACACTTAAATGGCGGACAATTACGAGCACAGAACTAAGTTAATGATGACCAGGAACAGGTGATAATCGAGATTACTTTAAGCATAGGTCCAGTATTTCCATTAGCCTTGTCAGCGCTTCGCTTTTTGGAACGTTTAGTGAATTCAAATGCCAATGTAAACTTTGACTAGTTCGGAAATTATTCCTAGACCAGGATGCGGAGCAAAGTTTATTGTGGACCCAGAAACCCTGTCCAGTTTAAAACAGGCGACAATTCAAAGCAAGGGAAAGTGATTTTTTCATAACTGAAATCATAAGGGCCCATCAGTTCGAGTACAGTTGACTATGATGTGTAAAGTCTTTCAGACGAAACACGGTCGGTGTATCTTCTGTCGGTGAAAGCAAAATTAACTGTGGGAACATGGAATATTCGCTCCAGGTTTGGGGACGTTGCAGCTTCTCGAGTTGCACAAGCGCCAGGAATCTGTGACAACAGATGAAATGGACTCACCGGCTATTGTGTATGGCTAAGGCGTTGGCAATTCGTCAATACTACACCTAACTCTGCATGCAGAAAAAGCTTTTCCACTCTATTATTCAGCCGTGGTCTTAACCTCTCCACTAGTGATTCCCTGTCAAAAATTTTCAATTTAGCTGCTAGCTTGCTTTTAATTTAATAATTAATTCTCTACTATCACTCTCATATGTTCCTCTTGTACACCCTTTTCACACATGTTAAATCGACACTCAACTACCTTTATTCTCACTCGGTAGCAGTTTTTACCTTATCAAATTTCTAACCATTTTATCCTTTGTGCCGCTGAGTCCCACGTAATTAACAATTGTGTTTTACTTTTGAAGCCACTTCTCGGTATTTATGTCGATTAGGTCACCTCCTATTTGCAGAAGGACTAAGAAAGGAGCCAGATACGTCGGTAGACACGATCACACCACTGCTGCAGAAGGTGCTGAAGAAAGTGGAGGTCCCTGCCTGTCGGAAAATCAGCTCCCCTATCAAAGCGCTTGAGGAGTGCAACTGAACCTGATCTGTGGACTGGTGCAAAAACATGTGTATGGAAAGAATAATTCTAAACTGCATTATCCTGAGTGGTCTCAAAGATAGTCTCATGGTGTCAGATAACCGTGCTAGACTGGACCGCAGAACAGGCGCTGGGGGGGTGAGAAGGTTAGTATAAATTGAGCCCTCCAAATGACAATTAAAGGCATGGATTTCGCGGATGATCTATGTCCAACATCGCACAAGCTCAAAGAACTGCAGGCGAGAGTGATGGAGTTAGAGGAGAGGCAGAGAAAACAGGACTTTACTTGAACATGGCGGAAGTAATGAAGATTTCTGATCACCACCACTACCAACACCAACAACAATAACAAGCACTAGACGCCATTGCCTTCAGTTGCAGGTGGCACTGGATCGAGCCAGACATAGAGAAACGGTATTTGTCACTCGAGAACCAGTATGCGACCCACTGAAATCGGCTGAACGTACGAGATACAAATTTTGAACACTAGTTTTGGAGACTGGATGTGTGTTACCAAAAGCCTTTGCTGTAAGACACCGAATATATCAGATAACACTTGTCTCTGGTGGATACCAAAAATCGAAAAGTCAGCTAGAAGTGATAAGCATCAGTGAACACCGGCAACAAAAAGCCTAGGGGCTACAGGTAACCAACACATACGCTGAAGGGAACGGAGACGGATTAGATATACCGTGAAGAGGTTGTTGAGTGAAATCACACGCCAAATTCTTCAGTAGAACTCGAATGAAAAGCAGTGAGTCGAGAGTTAGTCTGACAATGAAAGGGAGTGGGGGATAACATGAAGAAGAAATGACTGTTTGTGGGCATTGTAAGTCCTTCTGAAACTGATAACAGTGAGTCAAGTGGAATGAAGATTTGTTGCTGAAAACCCATATTCCATTCGGAACCCATTAAGCAAATAATAGTAATATTAACATCGGGAGATGACAGAACTAATGAGTATCTGTAGTACAATCCTAAGAAACTGTCGCAATGAATACTACCTGTTTAAATCAAGGTTATATATCCGGTTGCCCTATTATTTGTTACCAAAGGCAAATTCATTCAGACAAATAATTACCAAAATATTATGATTCGTTTCACGCTTCATAATAGGGCCACTTTAGAAATTGCATGAAAGATTTCAATGTTTTCTCACTTCATAGTAAGCGAAATCATGCAAGAAGATGGTCGAATTTGGCCAAATATTCTTTTGCTGTCGAATAGCTCGTCTGGGACCTTCTTTACCAGAGGTGGGCAGTGGGAATTGCAGACGGAATTTTCGAATTACTTCATCATGGCATTTGGTGATGGGACTTAAGGTATTTGGAATCAGGTTGTTAATCTGCACCTCTTCAAGGTTGTACAAATTGGCAATGTTCTAAAGACTGTTATCATGCTTAAATGGTCAAAGTGAGGTCTTCCATTGTAAAGCCATTTTGTGACCTTAAATAGTGGTAGTGACATAAACATTCCAATTTCTCAACAGGCCTTGTTCAGAAAATAAGTTTTTTATACGCTCGAAGGGTTTTTATTATGAATTATAAAAAGTGTATGTGCAGATGCACGTGGTTGTTTATAAGTTTTCTGTATTTAATTGTAATTGTCATCGAGACTGTATCCATGAATGCTTGTGCATATTTATAGAAAGCAGATGATAATGCATGGCTGAACAGTGATATAGATGAATCACCCTGCTTTGCTTTTGCAAACCTGAACTATAATTGCTGTGTCGAAACTTATGTTTGTTACTGTTAGTCTCTACTGGCATCATGTTCCATAGACAACTTAGTGAAACGGTTATGTGTCACATATAGATGCTATAAACGAATAAAGCGTTACTCAGTCATTTCGCACAAAGTTTAATATTTTTTCAGTAAACTTCATGTCTTAGTTGTTTCTGTTACTTTGTTTTACGGTTTTCCGTACATTTAATGCCTTTCCTTTACAGTGTCTGTGGGTTACCATTCGAATTAGTGCTGCAAGGATCTTGATCTGACTCTAGTTTCGTCACAGGGAGTATGAATCAATTTAATTGTTTCGTACAGTTCCAATCGGTCACTAACAAGTGACTGGGCATTGATTTTTTACTGCTTTACCTTGTAAACGGTGGTTATATCTACCTCTTATCCGGAATTTTAGAGATAAAAAGGAAGAGCAACCCAGTGATTGGCCAAAATATGCAGAGCATCTGGAACATTGTGTTGAAGATGTACGGCGTGTAGCAAGCGAAACATATAGAGGTTTGGTACAACATGTTCTTATTAGTAAAAAAAACGTATGTTATCTATTTCATGCAGTTTTATTTCTGTTAAGTCATTTCATTGATCCCTGAATACTGTGTACACAGAAGTAAATTTACTTTATTAAGATGTCATAGAGTCGCCAAATTGGGACCTTGGTTCTTGAGGTACTTTTCTGTTTGGAGGGTCCTCACGAGTTATTTAGTCATAATGGTTATTTTATTCGCTAACATGGGAACTTACACTTAAGTAGCATTCTAGGCGTAGGTATTAGGGAAATAAATCGTTAAATGATTTCCCGTGAAGTACGAATTCATCAATATTGTGGTAATGACGGTTAGTGGTGTTGTTGTAGTTTGAGTTTACGCGGGCAAGGTTCTCGATATCGATTTACTATTGCTACATGTGGAATTCTCTGACTGAAACCAATAGCTTGATTTAATTCTAGTCCTTGTGTATGAGAAAAGTGAGGCAGTCTAATGGAACGTCCTCTAAATAGACCGTAATTCAGGGTTGTTTTATGTAGTAGTCATATTCATATGTTTTACGGAGGTATCATATACTTTCGTCTGGTGAAAAGCTAATTAGATTTATTTGTTCTTCTGTAAAAGAAAACTAATTAAATGTTTTTATCTCCTCTGATATATAACTACAAGCATATTGTACTAACTAGTACTGCTTACAGTTCTATTACTAGCTTTTTGTAATTAAAAATCATTTTGTGTTTCATCACTGAAGCATTTTTGGCACCTGGCGATGCTTTTAATAGCTTTACTGATACCTTCAGAGATTTGCTGATTTTAAACCATTTCAAAGTATAGTAAGGTCAATTCAGTATTCATAAAAATGGTTGTTTAGTCGGTTTGAAAACTAATTTGTCTGACAAATACAGTGTATCTGTGCAGTGTACATCCCAGAGCTTGGTTACGTATTTATCCGTTATGGCGTTTCACATAAAATATGGAGATGGGATTCGATCGCTCAAAGAGAAGAGTTTTTAAATTTATGCACCACCATGATCCGTCTGTGCTCACGAAAGTAATGCAGTGTACGTGTCGTTGTGACGTATTCTATCACTTTCATAAACTTCAGCTTATCAGTTGTCCTTATATGTCTGACGTACCAGCTCTTATTTCTACAACAAGTTAATATTATAAGCTTCCAGTTTGATGTATGTCGTCTGAGTGTGTTTCGTTGTTACACACCACCTACCGTGGCTATAAATGCTATTTAACGTGTAGTTGTAATTTAGTGTGAAAATTGAGATTTATTTTCTTACAAACAGTTGGTTTGATTGTATTAGTCAATTTCACGTTATTTTCGCTGAATTGATTAGTACAAGTTTGTGTATGGAACCGAAGTAATGGCGACAACAATTCGTTTAAGACATCCTTGAGATTGGACCAGTTTTTAAAAATAAATATAGAATGGTCGATATTGAAACTCGTCCTGTGTACCATTCACAAGGTTTAATGTGTATGATGGTTTAACAAAAAGAAGTTGGAAAGGGCTGCTATTAAAACTGCAAGTGGACTCGGTTATTAGAAAAAGCATTATGTGATCAAAGCCTATAGCCTAGGAGAGAGTGAAATTCAATCTGCAGCATACACCTCGTAATGTCATGCATCCATACAAACTGTATTAAGAAGTGCTGTTTACGCCTAATGAGTGATAATAGATTACATACAGGTTCTTAGGTTATATATATATATATATATATATATATATATATATATATATATATATACAAATCTGTCAAAATTGAAATGTTTCCAGAATGAGGCCGCTGCAAGATTAGTGTCCTTTAATTATACTAAACGGGCGTTAGTTTCCTTACTGACTAATTGTATGTTATGTTTACACTTCCCTTATTCGCATCAGATCACTCCTGTAATAACCACTTACCTTAATCGTGATGCGCTTTCCTCGTCTTATTGGCCGGTGTGTGTTTAAATGTACTGTTTGCTAATCGTATCTCTGTGACACAAGACCACTGGAAATAAAAAAAACGAAAAAGTTAGATTTCTGACCATGGAAGTTTCCTTTTGTCGTCAGCGTGAGATGGAGGCACAAAGTATGTCGACGTGAGACTTGAAGTGATCTAACTGTGGATGAGATTGTGAATCTTCCTAGGTTCTGGTGTTATCCATGTTGAATCACCACCTTCTTAGCAGACTAATGTTGTCAAGAATTAGTTTGCAGGGATTTGATTTGTTTAAGGTTTGACCACAAGTCGATATCTGTTAGAGAAGGATTGGAAATCAGGGAGTACTGGACAGCCCTTTCGTTCTAGTCTGGGACTCATCGGGAGTACGTAGTCACTGAAGTTCGAAGCCAGGGCCTTCTGGTTACAAGTCAAGCTCATAGACCATTCAGCCTCGGGGACCCTACTCAATGGCCATGAATTCCAACTTCTACCAATTTGTGATTATAACGGGATACAGGTGTTCAGTACTCCCTGATTTTCAATGGTTCTCTGACTGATATCAAACCGTGATGAGCCTTGAGACCAATCTTGGCAGAATTTAGATTATATGGAAGAAATTTGGGTGTGGATTAATTATAGCGTGGTTTAGATTCATGTAGTTTTTAATTTTTATTACAATGGCTGTTTGGCTGAGCTGAGATCATTGGGATATTAAAAAGCGTCATTTACAAGTTAAATCTACTCATCCATCGTTATCTCTGAAATTCTTTACCTTAGTTCTGCCTTGTTTGTATAGTGTTTCAAAATACCGCTCGGTGTTCTTTCTCAGACTGCAGGTAGACACCTATATTACTGTAAAAGCTTGGACTAAGTTTTTATACATTCAAGTGGCTGGTATTTCTATTAGTTGAGTTAAATAGGTGATTTTATTCATAGTTCATTCGTAGATAGTGTTTCATGGGGTCGTATCACTAAAGATATACCATGTTAAGCTGACCTATGATAACATAAGTGGTTTCATTGGTCATAAATTGTTGTCTCGCATTTCCCCAAATATTATTTTGTTTATCCTACTCTGTTACAATACTTTTGCATAATTTCAACCTGCAACTGCTGTAATATTTCAATAAGTGTTACTAAAAGCCGAAAACTTCATGTTAGAGTCGTTTAGCATATTGTAGGTGCTCACAGAATGATATCCAATCGTTGTCATGTTGCTTTATCTGAAAAAAAAAAAGATGACATTTATTATTATAGATGAAAGTAGAGTGAAAGTAGAATAGAGTATATGAACAATTTTCATGTGTCCAAATGTTTCTTTAGAATAGGATCTTATTGAGTGATGATAAAGTTGATGTATTGCAGTTCAGTAACTAGTCATCCGTTTTCTTATCAACTAAAGTAATCGGTTTGCTAATCTAATGTGTGTATTGTATATTGTATATTCAACAGATTTGTTATTTTCTTTATCCATTATTATTATTATCAGTTACTATTGTAATCCTTCCTTTTTTCAGAAGAAATACCCGGAACAGTCGTTGTCAACTGTTTTAAAGGAAGCGGTTGATAAATCGAATGCAGACGATCGGCTTTTTGTGTGAGTGCTCATTTCTTACTTACATGTTGTCCTGTTCAAGTGTTCTTGCATCAAAGTTATTCACTGCATTTTTCCAACTAAAGTTAGTCATACCTCAGCACTGAAGGTAAAGAAAATATGCTATCATAGGTGTTAAAAGAAAAGCCACAATCTTGGAAAATATTATTGTAATGTAGTTTCATTATGTTGGAATAGTAGTAGTCAGCTTTTAACCGACTTTGATTAAGAAAAATTTAAAAAGGCATTACAATTGTTAGCCTAAGTTACGCTTTCCTATCCTGTTCTTAAGTGAGTACACGTGAGGACTACAGTAAGCACCCCATGTCACTTGTCCACATAAACCTAACAGTTAACCTTCGAACATACAAGTCACTAAACCAAAATTTAATCCATGAATTTTTTCATGCAAGAGGGTAGTAACAAAAGTGATGAATTGTCACAACCATAGTTGTTAATATTAGTCAATCCATAAAAGTTGAATAAGTGTATTAGAGTAGAGTTGCTTAGTAGGATGAATAATTTAATGAGTGATTTGTGATCAGGATGTACGTAGAAAGGAAGCAAAATATGGAATTATGTAGGCGTTTTAAAGAAATAAAAAAGTCATAAGGAGTTAGAAAAGCAAGCACACAAACATCAAGTCAGCATAAATCAGTAAGGTTGTTACCATGATAGTAGAAGTCGTTGAATAATTTTCCTTTGCATGCAAAATATCTCCGGTTTCTTTACCAGAATGACTAAGGCTTCAGCAATGGGAAGGGGACGAAAGTTTATTTCCTTTTACAGGCTGTTCTTAACTGTGTGTATTACTTTGATGGAAGAGGCGTTTGTTGAGATGGAATGACCAGTGTCGACAAGGTGTTCGATTGTCTCACTACTACCTTTCTGCAGACATACTGTGGGATAGTGTTCTGATACCCTTTCAGACAGGATATGCGTCCAACGGCCGTTGTACCTGGCCGGCTCTACAGCAAAAGGTGAACTGATATGTGCACATGGAAGTGGTTAGGTGTGAGATGTTGTCCTCAAGACTTCTATACACCGATGGACGATTGGAGAACACTACTACTACTACTACTACTACTAATAATAATAATAATAATAATAATAATAATAATAATAATAATAATAATACTAGCACTACTCGAAAATGTTGCAAATTCAGCATTATGTGCATCTGTGCGATTGGCTGAAATAGCCTGACTTACCGATCGTTTTTGTAGTGTTATAATATACTAAAGAGTGTGTAATGATTATCCTGAAGTTGGTTGGATCTCGTATAGATCTTAAGACTACTACCCTCATTTTCTCTAACTAGTTGTTATCTTTTAAAAAGATTAGTAGTACACTTGGCCAATCTCATGAAAGATTCTCAGTGAGCTTTGTTTAGTGTAAGTTGATTCATTTGATATGGCACACAGTGTGATACAGTAAAGTATTATTTACTGGATGATGTTTTGGACACAGTATTTACTACTGTTACAACATTGAATACAGACGTTATTCTGTCATCCTAATGCAAGCGAAACGAAGACATTTGTGGGATTGAATTCAGCTGATTTCCCGTTAATACTGGATGATAGCTAGACGGCAGACAGGCAAACAGTCAATCAGGCAGGCAGGCGAGCTGTATCGCGAAGAGAACAAAGCTAGAAAATATTATGGGTTATTAAATTGTAAGCCAATAGTTAGTCAATAGTAAGGTACTTGCCGCAAAAGCATAACGGTTGTACATTCAATCCCTATAAGAGAGATTGTGAATGCGTGTTGATACAGATGTGTAACTAAATATCTGCAACAAGTATCTAACGTTTCATGTAATACCCGTATTTGATTAAAACTAGCTTCACAGTACAAGTGAAATATGTGAGATTTCTCATCTTAATCAGGAGTGATGGAAATATCTCGTTGCTAGACTGGATAACTTACATCTAATTACTCGTACGATACGCATCTTTATAACATTTTGTATTATTGTGTCTTTGCCATCTTACTTTGACCATTCATTCTTTGTAGCTGAATAACTGTACCTCGTTTAAAAAGTGGAGAAAGTAGGCCGAAAGAGTATGGTCCTTTCATTGGCTGCATCAGTCTTTCCGCCTCCTTCATTTTCAGACATCTCAGTAGAACCTCTGATATGTTCCCTTTTTTACTGATTATTATTTCGCTGACCCCTATATTAGTGTAGGTGTATCTATTAGCACGTATAAGAATCAGCCGTTTAAATTCTGTCTATACCTCTTTCCTATTCTTATTCGTATCCTAAAGATAGTATTGTGTAGACACAGGAAACTTCAGTATAAGATTATAAATGAAAACTAGTTGACTTTCATTTCGTGATAAAGCGAGGAATATGGCTAGTTATCTGTTTTCCTTTCACCATAATAGGCCTCTTTAGTTTTTGTCAAAAACTGTATGAACCACGCATATTTTACTAGCTGGCTAATTTTCTAGCCGGTCCCAAGTCAGAGTAGAGAGGGGGGTTGGGCATGGGGCTAGAGACCCTACCCCACAGAATCAATCAACGCTTAAGAACGCCGTTGAATGATATCGTGCGCTAGGCCCTCAAATGAAATCTCAATGGGAAGCAAAGAGTGTGTTGTCCAAGGGTGACACGGAGGAGATGTGAGGTTATGGGTAGTCGCGGAACCAGCTGAAGACAACAGCAGAGAATAGAACAAAGTGGAGATGTGTTGTCGAAGTAAGAATATTGCTGTTGATTCGGCTCTTGTTTGGTGTTTTTCATGCCTGTTTTTTTGTAAGATTAAACCTAGCTGAAAATCTATTATCAACCCAAGTGTGCTTCAAAAAGAATTTAGGCCGACAATCTTCCCAAATTTCATTATTTTAAGTGTGTGTATTCTCCAACTTTTCCGACTGCATCATGTCCTTTTTGAGAGTTTTAATCAACAGGTCAATCCTGTTAGTAATAAGAAGTATCTCTACCACATTTCTCGTCTTTTAAAGCACCTCTCATTTCCAATTGGGAAGTTTTCAACACAAGCTTCCAGTGGTTTTGCCAACATTCGAAAAAGAGTTCTGGAAATCTATTCTAAATCATTTTTCTTATTGTATCGATTGTTCGTTATATGCTAACAGAATATTCTGTTTCTAACCGATTCTTTATCAGTTCTGTGACCCGTGAAGCCAGTAAAGCTCTATCAGTCTTAGCTTCATATCATCGGGAGCATGAGAATCGAGTGGAACGTCAAGTTGCTGACCCATTGAATCGTCTCGCAGAAGAAACTTGCGTTAATATTGCCAAAGATAAACGTAGTCTGCAAAAATGTCTGACTGAAGTGCGTAGTGCTCGTGGACAGTTGCAAAAGACAATGCAATGTATTCAGACCAATACAACACTAGGTTACCCTGGCTCTTCCAATCCATCTGTAACAATAGATGCTGTCAATAGAATTGGTCAAGCTCAACATCAATTGGAAGAAAAAGAGAGTGAACTAGAATCTTCCAAAGTATGTTTTGTGTGTATTGTGTGAGATTTTCATATAATATTCCCTCTTGATAATTGTTCTAAATTTTAGATAAGATGGAAAAGATTTGTAGCTCAGGTTCATGATTTTAATGTAGTTGTGTTCTCTGAGCTGGATGGTTTATTCGCGAGGCTTTCATTGCCCTACTAGGCGATATCTTCAGCGCATACTTCAATTTTAGATTTCTCCACGAGTTTATTAATCGTTTTTCCTGGTTGGCCTTGAACGTTATTTGTTGTTTTTGTGTGTTTTCACACCCTCTAAATTTTGTTTGCTATTTTATATAAAGTTGAGGAAATTAGTCAGAAATGTTCATCTTTGGTAATAAGTGTAAAGGTTATTTGAAGAAAGAAATTGCGCTGATAAACAATAGTACTCCGGCAGGACACCGTGGTGTTTGGTAACTGAATTATTTATTCGGCAAAACGGTGAACAGCGGTGAGCAAAATATCAAAGCTTTACATTGAAACGTCAGTTTGCAAAATTTATTTACATTCTGCTCCTTTTTCCGCCTTAATTTCATGCTTTCCATAACACTTCACAATTATCTGCATTGCTGTGCTATTCAAGATAAGATTCTTGCAGAAGACATTAGCAGTATTATTATTTTTATTGTATCCTTTAATTCCTAGATGAACATAGGGTTTCAGCTGCGCATCTCCATTGCCTTCTGTTTTCTGCCAACTTTTTCACCCCGCTCCAAGCCTGCCCACATGCTTTCATCTCCTCTTCATATGACCTCCTCCAAGTCACCCTGGGATGCCCAACACACTGCTACCCTTTTGGGTTCCACTCGACAGCTTGTCTACTGATGTCACTTGACGGTTTCCTCAGAGTATGGCCAATCCATCTCTATTTCTTTCTGCCTATTTGTTTCACAATCGGTTTCTGGTTGGTTCGCTCATTGCCGGAGATCCCTGTTGCTGATCTTTTCTGGCCGGCCATCTGATCTTGAGTGGTATTGAGCGAAGACAAGTGTTAATGAAGGTCTGAAGTTTGTTTGAGGTGCTCTTTATGAGGCGCTGGCCAAGTCTCTGATCCGTATGGTGAGTAGTACTAAATTCACATTGGAGTTAAAAATCCGGATGTTATTTTTGATGCTGAGTACTGTTGACCTCCACACAGACTTGAGAGTAGTGAGAGCTTGTCTTGCTTTTCCGATTCTGGCTTTGATATCCTCGCCAGTTCCGCCCGCCTGTAGTTGAAACGATGCCTCTCAGGTAAGCAGGTAAAGGAGGTTGTTTCTTCCAGGTTCCTCCCATTTATGCTGGCTGATTGTTGTCTGTTGTTGTTGGCCAGGAATCTCCATCACCTCTGTTTTCTCTATGTTCATCTGAAGGAAGTCCTATATTTGACGCTTCTTCTGCCAGCTTATTGCTTTTCACTTGCATATCTTCCGGTTTGTGGGAAATCAGATATATATCATCGGCGAAGTCCAGATCCTTGTCGATAGTAGAGAGCCTTGTCTCATTTCGCGCATAATCATCCATTAGCAATATACTACCTGGAAATCCTTGTCAGTAGCTCACGCTGTACCATAACCTATTTTGGTGGTTTCAAAAAGTCCATAATTTCTACTTTCAAGAGTGCACATTGTGTTTTTTGAATCAGTAACAGAAAAAAACCTTCACATCAAATTAACTGTTCCTTAACTCAATGCTGCTGTGAAATCCTCTTTCTAATTTATTCTGATTTTCAACAGACAGTTGTCTTCCGCCTGCTATTGCAGTTGGTGTGGTGCTGGTGGTTATTTGTCGATTACACTGAATAAAGTTGAGATAGGTGAAATGAAAAGTAACAGCGTTGAGGGGGGAAATGGTGATTATAGCTGTTTAACTTCAGCATTCAGCTGATGCATTTCTATGTTCATCGTTGACTATTCAATGTGTCCTACCATCTTTGAGATCGCAGTTGTGGTTTTCATGCGCTATTTGAACTAACACCCAATAAATTCAAGTTACTTGTGTACTGGTGGCTACCAGTGGTATCGAAGACGCCAGTTGTATGCTTCTATAGACGTGTTAGCCACATGTACCTGCATTGAAGTGTGTGATGGTGCTGTTACTTGTATTTGTACTCAGTACGCATTGTTCTCGACATCAACGCATTACTGACTTACGAGAGTGGTTTTGGGCAAATAGTTTGGTGTAGTATTTATTTTATTTTTTTTGTTTATTTTTGATTACAGCTTGATTCCACACTGTATTTTTGGTACAAGTATGGAATTTTCAGCATGGATATCGGTAGCCCAAATTTTGCAGGCCAACCATAGATATCAGGTGTGCGTCGGCAGGGATTCGAACCCCGGACTATGTGAATGGTCGGCGAGAGTCCTAATCACTGTGCCACCGACGCACACAATTGTAATTTCCTGTTGTTGATATTTCTAAACTGAATTGACTAGCTCTATTTTAACCTATGAGGTTATTTAACAGATATTTCGGTATCAACCTACTTCATGTAAATTGAAGTTATCGAAATAATAGCAAATTACAACTGTTCTGTAAGACTCTTGACCCAATAATCTAATGGATAAAACGCCTTGGTGTTTAAAATGATGAGTGATGAATTAGAATCTCAGTGACAATACTATCAACTAAGAGGTGGTACATGCAGCTGACGCATACCCAGTAGAAAGAGGCTACCACCGTAGACTCCACTGCTATTTATCACTGAACGTATTGCTCCAAGTTAACAATTGAGACAATGTCTATAGATCCATTCAAGGACTTTGTATTCTACACTGAAGGTGAACATTTCGGTACAACAAAATCAACGGGTAATCACAAGTAGTGCTTAGTTACTTCATGAATTTTAATTGTATCCATGCTATTCACGTGCTGCGCATGCCTAACCACCGCCTCCCCTGACGGGCATTGCTAGCTGATATAGGTTCAGATTGGAAAAGAGCCAGTGGTGGCCAAACAAAAACATGGCATGGCATCAATCCATGAAATCCTTGACAGTTAAACTGAGTCAGGTAGGGAGATGCAGACTCCCGGGTTGGGGCCCTCGGGACTCTAGGAATCAATGGCTGGAGACAATAGGTGACATGGCTCAAAATCGTTGTCAATGGCCAGCGCAGATGTATTCAGTCTCTGTAATCTTTCATATTCCTTTCTACCATTACCCATTCTGTTTCACTCTTATACTTGTCAAACTCTATTGATTCTCTTCACTCATCTTCTTGTCTACCTCTGTGTGCTATTTGGAACGTGGCAACTCGAACTGGTGCACTTCGGTGCCAAGTTCTATGTTGAATCCAGACAGACAGAGACTGTCATATGTCAGGATAACTAATGACGTCGTCTGTTTAATACATTCTCATAACATTAAGAACTCTGTGATTTCTCATAACCTTGCAGCAAACTAAAGTGCTCGTCAGTATTAACCACATTGAAAAGTTGATTGATAAAAATTTAGTCAGCACCAACACAAAGGAGTAGACTGTTGACTTTGGTTACCCCCTGGGGAACAATCAATGTTTCCATTACAGTTCTACAGGAAGTCCATCGTGAGACCTAATAGCCCATTGGTAATAACTCTAACTGCAACATTGAGTTAGGCGGTTTCGGATCTTCGAGGAGATATTAGTTCCTCCACGGTTGGAGAGACGCCCTGCTGTGACGAGTATCAGCAAGCATCTGAGTCTGCTAGGGTTTCCTAAAGATTGCTTCCAACTACGTGAAATCAAAATTCAAAAACTTGTTACCATAGGTGGAAAGTGATATTCAAAGAAGTATACGATTGTTTTCGGTTATTACTACATAAAAATTTTCAATCCAGTTTTGGGATTGTAGTAAGCTACAGACGATGAAATTCCACCTTGGGAGTTATCGCATAGAAGAATAATTCTAATAAAAAATTCACTAACTGATTAACCATCTGATCTGATGCTCACTAGCAACTGGCCCTATTCAGACAGTGACCTGGGGCTCTAGGGGGAGGCCGTGACCAGTGGGGTACAGCAGGTCGAAGGTGAGGAAACTTACTCATCAAAAAATACATTGTGAGGTGATCGCGCTATATCGTGAATTGGCAGAAGTTAGAATTCATGCAGTAGCCATTGGATCGGGTCCCAGTGGCTAAATGGTCTACCAGCTCTCCTTGTAACCAAAAGGCCCTGGGTTCGAACCCCTGTGGCGTATGCGCACTGATGAAGAGTCCAAAACTAGGCTGACGAAACGGCTGTCCAATACTCCCAGCTGATTTTCCAATGGTTCTCTAACTGATGTCAGCTCATGATGAAATCCCCCAACCAATGAAACAAAATCCTTGCAAACCAATACTTGATAGTTAACTATCTGTTTTTCTTAATGTTTAATTGTGAAAGGAACAATTACTTCGTGATCTGTACACATTTGCCGCTGACGAGGAAAGTCATTCACATCTTATTCTTGAATATTTTCAACTGCAAGAAAGTTATCTCTCAGAAAGTTTACAATTAGTCCAAAAAGTGGTCGCTGATTTGTCTCAAACTATCAGTAAGTCAAAAAGTCTTTACTTTTTTGATGATTACGTTTAAAGTGATAGAAATCAGTGTAGTGTGTATGTGTGTGTGTGTGAAGTTCGGGAAAGCAGAGAAATTTTCAGATAGTCAACTATCTCATTATATTGCTACTTCTACTAGTGATATTGTTATTATTCCCTAGGGTTCCGAGTGGAACACAGAGCTTCAACAGCACGTCTCCATTTCATCCTATTCTTCGAAGTCCTCTTTTTAGCGCCAGTTCCACGATTTCCCATAAGTTCTGTCATCTACTCACATACTGTCCTCCTACATACTGCGTTATAAGCTATAATTTGTGTTTTCAGGGCTAACATACTAACTAACTAATTGACTTCCAGGGCTTAAATATAATGCTATCTGAACATATCGTACATCTAATTAAAAGTTGAATGCTGAAGTCCACGAACCACATACATATCTGTCTGTCCAGTTGCCACTGAGGAATTTCAAGGTGTAGAGAAGTAATTCTCCGTTACTTACTGGCTTTCAATAATTTTTCTGCTGATGCCACTGAATTCTCAAGCACATAGTCGAAAAGAGTTTTTTAAATGGTGTTATTTAGTTAGTGATTGGTTAATACTCGAATCCAAGGTGCGCGAATACTAGTTACTATTTGGGACCGGTGGGTTTGATGCACTGGTATCCAGCAGTAATTGGTGGTCTTTCCGCTGAGTCTCGTACCGAGCACTCATCGTTTCAAACTTCCAAGCGTTGTCCACTATGCTACTGAGCTACGCGTGCAATCTCTTGCGCTAAGAGTATCAGTACCAATAAAGAAGCTTCGTTTCAACTACAAGTGGCACGGATCTGTTTAGCAGAATGCGTATTCATTGCTCTGTAATCATTGTGAAGATCAACACAAGGAAAAACATCTGAATTCGTAGCACTAATGTCAAGTCAGGCCTTGTATATGGTTTGGTGACTTGTCACACACACACCCGTCAACGATAGGATTTCTAATGGGTTACAACAGACTTTCATCACATCAGCTGTCTTTACTATCTCAATACTGAGGATCAGATGGTTGTCCAGAAAGGATAACGAAGCTACAAATAACTGTGAACTAGACAGGAACCTGTCACCCACACAAACATGCATTAGGAAATAAAGATGGATGGACTAGACTGGATGAAGGCTGTGGAGACGACATTCAAGTGACGTTGCGCGCCAGGTTGTGTAGTTTGAAGTGAAGCGATGTTGCACGTGCTTCCGGGAGTGACACAAAGGAGACCATATGCTGTGGAAATGAAAGTTTATGGACACTTGTGGAGACAGCTGAAATTGATGTGGCAGAATTGAGTTCAGGGATCATGTAAACCAAAGACAATCATGTGGACTTTTGTATACACCTAAAGTCGACAAGGAATGTTATTGCAGCTGGATTTGATGGGTTCATCAAATGTCAGCAAAACTCATCAATTAGGTTAATGCTTCACATAACTTGTTAATTATAGAATATATATGCATAATAATAATAATAATAATAATAGGAAGAATAAGAAGAAATAGAACCAAAATGTCATAATGAGTCAACTACAACGAAACAAACGTAAAAACAAATCTACTTATCAAGTTCGTAAGTGAGATTGCAAGAAATTCACATTTAAGATTGTACAGATTAGAGTTCAGTTACGTCACCGTGAAAATACACAGTGACTGGAATTAAAGTTGCATAATATTAAAATTTTTACAGTTTATAATGATAATAGTGATGATAATAACAGTGATAGCGAAACTGTTCAGTAAATGAAGTTAGTTCTCAGTACATAGCACCATATCATTCTCAGTCAAGCGGGGTGACAGAAAAAATTTACGCGAACCTTAAAGAGTGTCATAGCATCAGTGAATCCTAGAATGTTGACGTGGATAACTTCTTACTTTGGTGCCTATGGTTTACTGGTCAGGACATTGCGTTCTGTCCACACTAACCTCTGTTGGTGTCATGGTTCTGTGGCTCAATGTCTTAATGCGTCACACTGTGCATAGGTGGTTCAGCCGTGGAATGCTCGTCACCCCCCATAGGAGATTTGGGTTCAGTTTCTGGCTGGCACACTTCTAAACCTCTTTTAACTGTTAGTAGGTCTGTAAAAGAGAAGAGGTTAGGAGTTAGGCTAGCAACCGTACCCTATAAAAGCCGTATCACTATTATTGAGAGTTCAGAAAAGTTTGGAAAAGACATTTTTCCCCTTCTCTAACTAACTTTTTTTTTTAACTTAATCGTATATCACCTGACATTACTCAACGAGGAAGGTAGTGACTCGTACCAGCACTCTAGGTTTAACCTCAACATATTGTACGACTTAGCACTCGGCAGATAGAATGGTTAAATATATTGTTCGGCAGGTTATTAATAATAAGCTGAATTACATTCATTTCTCTAATTATCTTCAAGCGATTATAATATCCTTTTTGATACAACCATAGTATCTCTTAAAAGTCGTATGGATAAATATTGTTTTAGGCATTTTACTTTGCCAAAGTGTAACACTTCCACACATTTTTTTCTCAACCATTGTTATTACTGAATAAGCTGAAACAACTGTGTTTGTGTAATATCCAAAATATTTATTCAACTTTGAACAGAAAAGTAAATGAATGTCTATACGAGTATAATTTGTTTCCGATATCTGATTGTATGTGTGTGTGTGTGTGTGTTTGTGTGTATATTATTACAGCATATGTGAAATTATCTGGTTGCAGCCTTTTTATAGACATTTAGCTAAATTTTAGTACTCGAGTATAAAGGTCAGGGGACTATTTAAACCTCACACTAAATTTGTACAGTTAGTAGACAATACTTTTGTTTTATTTTATATCCTTTAAGGTGTTCGTAAAGACTAATACTGTAGCTAAAATCCTGCCTAAATAGTTATTTTCTGTAGTTGTTTTTTCCGAGTTGATCACGGATTGATATCAGTTAGAAAACCATTGAAAACCAGGGAGTACTGCCAGACAGCTGTTTCATCCTAGTTTGGGAATCATCGGCAGTACAGGATGAATCTTCCTGGAGTTCTAGTGAGAAGTCGTGATCAGTGAGGTTCATGCAGATGTCACGTGTGAGGATGGATGTCTTACCGACGATATTGGTTGGGGTCACTGAATGGTGTACGAGCTTGGCCTGTAACCGAAAGGTCCTGGGTTCCAACCCCAGCGGGTGCGTACTCCTGATGATTCCCAAGTACATGGAGTGTGGTGATTTGAAATGCCGCACATCTGTGGAAAGTTCTATGTCAAAAACAGACAGACAGATGATTCCCAAAGCGGGATGAAACAGCTGCCCGGTACTCCTTGGTTTTCAATGGTTCTCTAACTGATAATCCGTGATCAACTAGTAGACAGTTATTGTTATTTTTTGTCGAATTGAGGTCTTGTTCAAGCTGTGTCTTTTGGACAGTCTGTGGTTAGCTTACAATTGTTTCGTGTACACAGATAAGCATAGAACTGCTTTGTTGAACGATACAAAGTGAGAAAAAAACAAACAAAAAGTAACACGAGGAAAGGTGTCTGATATGTCTTAGCTCTAACATTTACAGCATAAAATAACTCTGAAGCTGTAGCACTTAACTAGTCGCTAGGCTTCTCGTAGACGGTAAACAGTAGAAGGAAGGAAGGAAGGAAGGCAAATATCAAAATGCTGGGTATCCGTTGAAATATCGTCTGCTAGTTCGGAAGCTCCGATAAAGTCTGAAGATTAACATGTCACTGCAGACCCAGACCCCGAGCATTTCAGTCAAATATTAGTCAACCAACGAGAAATACCAATCGTTTCAGACAAATAATAACTAATATTCACTGAACAAATGTTGGCTGTCCAGGATAACGCTTTAGTGTTTAAAACAATGGCGACTGGATTCGAGTGTCAGCGAGAACACCATCAAACACTGTAGGATATAGGCACGTCCAGATGACGAGTCCGAGATAGGATGAAATATGAATTCTTGATGCTACTACTATTCTCTGTCAACCAAATAAAGCCAATCAAAAACTTAGTATATACAGATCTAGCCATTGCTGCTACCCTAATCTACTATGGAATCTATAAGTTCATAAATCCTGTATCATCTTTCTTAACTTACCTGATATTCAATCAATTTAGTATTATACTGATGCATATTGTGCGTCGGTGGCACAGTGGTTAGGACTCTCGCTGACCATGCACATGGTTTGAGGTTCGATCCCCTGCCGAACCCCACCTGATATCTATGGTCGGCCTGCGAAATTTGGGCTACCGATATCCATGCTGAAAATTCCATACTTGTACCAAAAATACAGTGTGGAATCAATCTGTAAATCAAAAATAAAAATAATAAAAAATTCAATTTTTCGCCCACACAAATTGTGTTATGTGACGGGTTTTGTCTTGTGCGATCCACAGTATTACCAATCTTCGTATATATATATATATATATATATATATATATATATATATATATATATATATATATATATATATATATATATATATATATGGCTTATAATGGCCTAATGCATAAACCTTTGTGGTTTAGTTGAGCTGAATGTATCTGTTTGTATATACACAAATGTTAGGTGAGTGACCTTTATGAATTATGTGAATTGATTTTGTGGAAATCAATTGTCATCACTTGTGTGAATAAATTAACTGCATGTTTTTTTAGTAACATTTGACACTGCATTTATTTGTTTGGTCCGTTTTCTTATTCCTTTATGTTCTAAGTGGAATACAGCAGACTTCAAACCTTAAAGTTTCAGTAGCATTGGTAAGGTTGCTGCTAGCCTTTAACACCCAACCTTGCCTCTTCTTTCCAGGCGAGAGTTAGGCGGCGTATAGGAGTGAGTTGGCCCTTAGGTTGAATTGAAGAAACAAAACGAACAGTAGTGGGTTAGTCTTTAGTGGATGATTACAGTGTGAAAGTATAGAACCCTTCAGTTACAATGACTTTCACCCTGAGTGGAATTCTAAACTACTACTATTATGATAAATACTGCTCTGAATTAATTAATTAACTTATTTATTTATTGTTCTTAGGACAACAAAAACGTCTCACCACATTTGGACGACATCTACCAGATCATTTAAGTGAAACCAAACGCTCCATCGCCTATGTTTTGGATGTTTGCATTAGTTATTTGGATCAAGAGTCTGTAATGCAAGAAGAGGTGAGTTATATCATCAAGTTGTCTGTTTATGCCTTATTATGATCATTATTCTTTTTCACAATATGCCAGGATTTACAATTGTAGAAGATTAAAAATGTCATTTTTCACAACTAGTCATTTACTAAACTGTATATTTATGAACATAAATTTGATGGAGTCAGTACACGTTAGCATTATTTTGAGTCAGGGTAAAAGTAAGTTGAATGGTGAAATAGAGTTGCGTAATTTTCATTGGACACTAGTAACTAGTGTGATGTGTCTAGTCCTTTGTTTAGTGCAGACTGAATTCTATCAGAAGAGACATGAGTTACTTCAGAGTTGCAGATATACGCCTTGCTGACTGGTAAGTGCCAACTAGCACGAAACCTATGTCGAACAAGCCTTGTGCCTATTGCTTCCAATTATCTAACATCAAAAGTTACGTAATACTTACAAAAAAGATTAAGTGAACTCTTTATAAGGGCTATGAAAAAGAAAAACAGTTTATTGTGATCCCTTGGACCATGGCACAAATATGAACTTCTGGATCGGTACTGTTTTGTTGCTGTCTAGATATTGTGATGTCTCTGTTCCGATTTGACAAGGTACTTTGTTATCGTAATGAAAATGCATTTTGATTCTTTGCTTAGCGTGCTGGATAGTGTTCATGAGTTTACACGTAATATAACCGTTGAAATGATCGCATGTGTCCATTTATCCGTATCGTATATTAATCAAAATTTGTTTGAAGAAAGTAACTGGGGGTATAACAGTGAAACGTCTTACTGAAAGTTTTTAAAAACATTTTTTTCGAAAAATACCTGGAACAATGTCATACTCGATTTCAACTTTCTATTTTTGTTCATTTTCTGCACGACATGGATCTGTCTGAGGGATATTTTTTCGGCCTGAAGTTCTTACTTATAAACTTTTCTAGTTAGAGGAATCGAACTGTGAAACCAAGAAACTATTACTTTCATGTAGGTTTTATGCAACTAGCTCTATAAAGTGAATACTCATACATATTTTCTCTGGAGTAAAGTATCACAACTGAAGAGTAAATGGTGAGTTTCATTTTCTGACTAGAGTGACTTCAACAAATAATTGGAAGTTGTTGGAGGCATAGAGTAAGATTTCAAATCTCGTATTTTTATGAGAAAGGCATCATCAGTATTTCTTGTTTAGATATTTACACAAGAAGGCCCACTGATCATTGTTGAAAAGCTGGCGTCTTTTAAGCTATGCCAATAATGTAGTCAGTAGGAAACTTTATCGTCAATCTACCTGTACACGTACACATTTTATCAGTAAATTGAAAGTGCACAACAGGAACACATTCGTCTTGGAAATTTGTAAAATTCTATTTCTTCATAATCTAAGATTGGTTTGTGATTCAGCATATAGTATATTCCCCTTATTTTAACCGAAGCGTATTTTGGTGAATAGTGACGTAAGGGAAACATCCTGTGGAATGTCTCCCATTGTCTTACACCTAGATTCTTGAAAATATTCCAAACTTGACTGATAGAATTCAGTTAGCATCAACACAGTAGCAAACGCATAACACTGGTTACTTCCTGTGACCGATCAGTGTATCCACCACAGCCGGTCATTAATGATATCAAGTAACTCATTGGTAACGCGAGTTCTAGTCTCGAAGGTGACATCATTTCCCTTGAAATTTGGTGATAAACCTTGCTGACGAGTGCCCACAAGCACTAAACCACGATGCAGGGTTTCTTACTGATTGCCTTTAACTGTCTAATACAAATTCAGGGCAAATTTAGAATATGCTTGCTTGATTGAATTATTTGTTGTTACCAGTTGTTCAACAACAGTCATCTATATGCATTCATATTATGCAACACTCTTGCATTCTGGTTTATGCGTTGTGTTTCTTTTTGTTTAACTATTTAACTGTTCGTTAGTTATTCAGCTCTAACGTCTCACATCTGCTCTACACTTTACCACTTAGTAGTATCTATCGATTAATGAATGTCTAAAATAATGTCAAAAACTTTATGTGCACATGTATGTGTGTGTGCACGCGCGCTCAATTGTTTGCATGTTAAGGTATTCATTCATCCTTAGAATTCTCATTAATCTTTTATCTAATGCATTAGTAACAACTACACACAACTTGAGTCAATTCTTCACTAAGGTCATTCATTATACATTCTTCAATAAACAACACATGAATTTATAAATTATCAGAAGCAGTTTGAAATGTACACACACTTCATCAAAGAAGGCATGAAAGAAAAGAGATCTATGTATATATACACATAATATTGATATTTGATATTTCAATGTCTTATTTCTTTGTTTATGGAAAGAGTGAAGACATTTTCTGGTATCATAGTGTGAGAATTAATGTACAAGTGTAAATTGTCAACTTGTGCTATCTGAAAGCTTTTCCAACAGGTTTTTATAGCAGACTATCGTCAACGCTTGCCTACGATCGATATTAAAGATAAAATTACTGGCCAGTAATCATGAGCAAGCGATAAGGAATTCCGGAAGACAGCGAACCAGCCTGCCTACCTATCACTTAAACACAAGTATGCAGAAGGGGATGGAGAGGTGTCGTATAAATACTCTGAGGAGACCAGTGAGTGACATCACATGCCAGATTGATTGTCGACAGGAACACAAATAGGAGACAATGAGTTAAGCGTCCAAAGGTGACTTGGTGGAGATTATGTAAGTTAGAAATGAAAGCTTGTAGGTGGTCGTGGAGGCAGTTGAATTCGATGTCAGAGAAGCGAGTGTAATGCACTCGGAACTTTAGGGAATAACAATCTGTTCAATTGGGAATAAACTATGAATTCTATGCGTTTAGACGAAACACATTTGCATGAAGAAGTTTGAGAGATATTGGCTTCTTTACTGACTGTTTGGCGAAACAGTGTAGAATATCAGCTAAACTCGCCAAACTTCCAGAAAGCATACAAAATCCGGGAAAAGAAAGGTGATAAAACTGTAGTGGACAAGGATACATGAGAGGAAGAATAATTAGATAATGACCACTGAAGCCCTCTTGATTATGGAGGATAACAGAGTTTGAATACATCTACATTACTGTGAATGATTCTGAATCATTTCGCCAAGGAGTGTTCAGATACTGCCTACTTGACTCCAACCAATAGACAATAACTTCATCGTGTGAAGTCGTTTTCACTTTCTCACCATTTTTAAGTCAGTTAATTTTCTTCCTCCTCGAAGAAGAAGGTACTGGCTTAGCACATTTAAGGCATGTCCTGGTCACTTCAATAGACAAGTTTTATATGACAACTACTCAACACTATACACTTAGTCTCATTACTATTAATAATTGTGTTGAGTTATCTGATACATGCAGCTGAATAAGGATAATTGTGGCCAAAAACCTTTGGCCCTTTGACATCTTTTACTTCCAGCGAATATGTTTCAAAACCGCAAAGTAAGACGAAGTGAATAGCTACATTCCTTTAGCATCATCTTGTATTTTATACAAGCAGACTGTGCATCAAACGTACTCAAATATCTGCGGATGTTATTCAAAATACTTTGCATTTTTTTCAGGATTTTTCAACTAAAGGAAGTATACAGTTTGAGTATTATATCATTATTAGAATTCCTATAGGTTTCAAGTAGAAACACAGGGCTTCAACAACACATCTCCACTCTGATTTGACACTAGTAACTAGTGTGATGCGTCTAGTCCTCTGATTGGTGTACACTGAATTCTATCAGTCAGGTTGTAATGTGACCACCATTCTAGCTAGCACGTAACCTAGGTCCAAGGCTTCCTGCCGATTGCCTCCAACCATCTAATACCATCAAATCAATGTGCACCGTGATGGCGAGCTAGCTAGAATGGTGGTCACATTACAACCTGACTGATAGAATTCAGTCTACACCAACCAGAGGACTAGATGCATCACACTAGTTACTAGTGTCAAATCAAAATATCCACTACAGTCCTACAGGAGGTCAATCGCGGGACTGAATAGCTCAGTGGTAACGTCTCTGACTGCAGCACTGGGTGACCTGGGTTCGAATCCCAGAAGGGACATGAGTTCCTTCAATATTTCAGATACGCCTTGTTGACGAGTACCAACTAGCACGAAATCTAGGTCCAAAGCCTCCTGCCGATTGCCTCCAACCATCTAACATCTCCACTCTGTTCTATTTTCTGCCATCCTCTTCATCTGGGTCCACGTTTCAACATAAGCTCTCATCTCCTCCTAGCAAGTTAGTTCCTAAAACATCAAAATTAACCATAGTCCCATTCATCAGTATGTTTACAATAAAATTAAATGTTGACGGTTGAATGAAGTGTCACATACGGACACCACTAATCGTCGTCACTTTACATGATCCATCATTCTGTGTAAGTCTGAACAGAACAAAATCACAAATGCTTCGGTCAGTTTCACGAAAAGAAATTTTTGTGTACGCTGTAACACGACTACAAAGAGCGTTGGTTATAATACTTCCAATTTGAACAATTTCTTGACACTGCATTCGCAGCACCTCTCAGTCGATCACATCGAATACCTTTTACAGATCAAGAGAGATGACGCATGTTGGACACTTTTGAGTGTGTATCTGTGTTTTAGAAACTGTTAGACGGTCGAGCTTCTATCATTGCATCCTGTTCTTGCGGCCTTGATGCTGTGCTGTTTCACTAGTTTGTTTTCCCCGATTCTGGTTTAGTTTCCGCTAGAATTTGGGGCTTAGAATCATAGGTACCATGTTAGTCAGACTGATTGTGTTGTAATTATAATCATTGATCGACACCAGGCAAACGAAACTATCTCGGCTTCGCATATAATAATAACTAGCAATTTTATTTATTCTACTCTATAATTCATCACTACCTTGTCTAAAACACCACTAGGGTCAAAGTATTAGTTCCTACTGATCTGTTCGCTCCAGCATGTCTCTTTCCCTATGTTACTTTTCATTAATTTCACTGAATAGTAGCCTTTATTATGTAAAAAATCTGTGGTCAACTTTAATATCATATTCTCTTAATTGCACAGCATTTATGCCTCCCTATGTAACATTCTTATTATGCATATATTTTGAAGCCAAGTGGATAACGATTGTTCCTTCAACACCATCATCTGTTCATAATTAGATTACGGGAGTTCAGCTATCCCTTTTTTCTTTGTAGCCTTTATCGTCTTAATCTATACACAAACTGAGTAATATCATTCGCCTTTTTCTTGTATCTGTGTATAAAAACCCGTGTTATTTTGTCTATGAGTAATAATCATTATTAGATTAGTCCTATTTGCTGTGACACTGTCTCATTTGTACAGAATATTTTGCATACTTACATGTATATTGGCCTAATGATCTCATTTTTGCTAATGTTACATACTTTTTACCAGTGAATACATTCCATAAGATGTTTTGTTACTTTATGTAATTCGTGATGTTGTTCGCATTTTTTAAACTCATCATATCTAAACTTTTAGATTTTACTCTCAAATATTGAGTTCGCGGCAGTTAATTTGTGTCACTACACACTCTGTTACAAATAGATATCTGTTAGAAAACTAATAAAAGGCCAAGGATCGTGCGGCTGTAATACACGACTCTCTCTCACCATGACTCTTGGTTATCTTGATTATGATATTGTGATGAATATACTGGCATCACTCATCCCTAAGCTCAGCGTAGTAGTTGTCGAATTCAGTGTGACTTCAAGGCAGAGATCTGTATCTCATCCAATTCTTTAGCGAACTACGGGAATTAATCTCAGTCATCTTTCTGTTTTTTTTTTGTTTTGCCTTGTAATGATGATTAGCTTCGTATGTCGTGTTTCCTAACGCCTTCATAATTCTTCTGTGTATTGTCTTTTTTTTAAATTTTAGGGTCTTTTTCGAAAATCTGGATCACAGAAGAGAACTGATCTTTTGGTAGTAAGTAAAAGTAATCATTTTTAGGCAATTTTAGTAGTAGTTTCTACTACGAATATATTGATCTTTGCGTTTAGATGAACTTCACTCACTCTCACTCTTTCATTCATTCATTGATTCATTCATTCATTTTATGTGCGTACAAAGCGATATACTTGTATAGATTTCGTGTGTCGGCACTAAGTATCACACCCACAGCTGCTCATTTGGTTTAATCCTAATCATAAAGGAATTTGTCATATTCACATCCTACTTTCTTTGGACTTCTTGGGTTCCTAGTGGAACATAGGGCTTCAACTGCACCTCTTCACTTGCTTCTGCCTTCTGCTGTACTTTTCACCTGCATCTATGCATCTTAGTCCATACTGTTTCAACTCCTCTTCACACGATCTCCTCCATGTCACCCTTTGACTGACGTCCCACTCGCCGCTTCCCTTTCTGGTTCCACTCGAGGGCTTGACGCGCGATGTCACCCAGTGGCCTCCTCAGCGAGTGTCCAATCCATCTCCACTTTCTCCTGGATATTTGTTGTTGTTCCTTATGGATAAGATTTTATTTTTGATAAGTTACACAGTGTTACACAGTAATATTAACTAATGACGTTTCGAGCGCAAATTATTACTCGCACAACTTTTTCCTTCATTTATATACATGTGTGGAATTGACTAGATATTTAAATAAATATTTCCATTTGTCCCTTTAACTTGACCTAAGTCTGTTTTATCACCCCTAACTCTTTGTTATATATATGCTGAGATTTTGTAAATTCTAGTTTAATAATGCTTTGATAAAGCTGTTAACATTAAATAGCGAAACGTCAGTAAAAACAATATTGGTTCGTTTTTCATTCATTGGGAAATACAAAAACCTTCATTATAATGAACATCATATACCCAATGCATATTTGTTGGGCGATTGCTTCTTGTTTTGTTTGCTCCCATAGTTTCTTGTTAGTGATTCTTTCCGGCCATCTGATTTTCAATATAGAGCGAAGACAGTTGTTAATAAAGGTCTGCAACAGGCTGTTGGAAATATTCTTTGTGACCGACCCGCCAAGTTTCTGATCCATATAGAAGAACTGACTTGACGTTTGTATTGAAAATCCGAATTTTGTTGTTGATGCTGGCTGAGTGACGAAGATTTCCAGATTGGTTTCAGGTTGATTGTCGATTTGACATCCTCATCCGTTCCGACTTCCTGTAGTTGAGACAATGCTCCCTAGATAAGTGAATGGATGAAGTAACCTCTTTCAAATCTCTCCCGTTGATGGTGCTTGGTTGGAATTCTGTAGGTAGGGAAAAATTTCATTTATTCAGTTTTAGAGACTGTTTTACTTCAACGTTTTGAAAATTCCGATGAATATAAGTCATAAGTTGTTGTTTGGCCCTGATGTTATTGGAAATATTTCTGATTCACTGGTAGAATAGTCATCAGTCACGCGGGACTTCCGATGCACACTCCGAGACCTAGTTTTGTCATACTTGTTCAGTTCTCATCAGATTCACACCGTGACAAATCCAATATGCTTAAGACCATTTCACTAAAGTGTATCAATTTTTTCTGGGATTGACTTTTCCATTCCGTGTATTTCAAGTGTAGCATAGGTTTTAAAACTTTTGGAGTTTTAGCATTACTGGTAGCGTTGTTAGTCTCATTTTAGAAGCGCGTTGACTAGGAATCGAATGCCGACGACTTGTAGGCAAAGTTAAACTATCGTAGCCAAAATCCCAATGACTTTCGACTGCCAATCGGAGTTCAGCTACGAAAAAGACGCGTAATCGTTGAAAAATACACTGAAAAATAAGTGCAAACGGGATTTTACACTCAATGGTTGTAGGTTATGTGTTGTAAGAATGTCTCCCAGTCACTACATAGATGTTCTGTGGAGAACTTGTACCATGCGCGATATGTCCATTCATCCAGGTGACTATAGGTCATGGTAACTTGAGGTCCATTGGTATTTATGACACTTTTTTCAATCTACCTTTAACTCTAACCATAACCCTGCCTAACAGTATAGATTTGCAGAAAAGGTACCTAGTAAATAAGTAGAATACTGTGTCTATTCTCTTCAAGTTTAAAAAGACAGGCATTATTTGATTTGGAATGACTTTTCATAGCATCCTCTGTAACTGATTGGTCCTTGAAGGTCATGTTTTGAAAGACTTTGTCTATGATACTTCAAATTCACCGACTTGTGTTGTTGACGAGCATTCTACCACTGACGTACAATACTTGTATGAATTATAGAACCTGTGAATATTCATATCTAATGCAGACTACAAAATTTTACTTACGTCTTTTAAATAAATCAAGACTGTTTCCACTGAGTAACATAATGTCACACGTTTATTAAATTCATACAGTTAAAATAAACTTTCTAATGAACTACTACATGTGACAATCGCCTTCATATTGATGCTTCACGATATGTCCAAACAATGACTCATTGAAGTTTTGATAAAAAACAATCACCTGAGTGAGTACAATCAATTTTTCTCACCATGTGAGTGATATATATATATATATATATATATATATATATATATATATATATATATATATATATATATATTGAACTTGTAGTTTTGCTGTTCTTTGGTGAGTGCTACTGATAAGATTTATCAGTAGTATATAAGGAGACCTTCATTGCCATAAAAATACCAATTAGCAGGGAAATACATTTGATGTCAGAGAAGGCAAATGATAGAACTTACCGGAAACACATGCGAGACGTGACAGGAACACAAAGAAACACAATAAGAAAGCCAGAAGTACCACAGCACGAAGATCTGTGGAAATTGTGCGTTGGAGATAAGGCTTACATAATTTGGTTATACCAATTTCTGAATAGGCATCCCTCTACCAAGTCGATGGGCCTCTAGGGTCCCATGGCGAAGGCGGTCGAGGAAAGACGGTGTACGACAGTGTGAGGCGGTCAGGTGGGAGAGAGACCTGGAAAGCTGTTGATTGTTTTCGGAGTTCGACAGTCCGATGGAGAGACAGATGATACTGCAACAGTTCGGTGCCGCGAGTCTGGGACCGGATGGAGACCCGTTACCGTTCTATGAGTAAATACATTCATGTATTTTGTGAATCAGAAGTGATGGAAAGGATTTGTAGTTAAGGTCGGGATGTTTTTGGTGTGTTTGCGTTCTCTAGGCTGGATAGCTTATTTGTGAATCTTTTATTGCCTTTCTAGGCAACACAGTTTCAGCTTCAGTATGGTATAAACTTTTAGAACTCTCCATGGGTTCATTAGCCATCTCATTTGGTAACTTTGAAAGGGATTGGTTATTTCCAGAGGCTTTATCAGTGTCTCATCCACTTATACCAGTTATCTTTTGTTAACTTGATGGTTGATATTTTGTTCACGTGACTTCATTTTTTATTTGATACTTTTTTGTCAATGTGTGTGTTGACTGCAGATTCATCTGAGTGTCAAGTTTCTAGGAATCCCCTGGTAGTCGACTTAGTGTCCGTAGTTGTCTGTATGCATTGATATGAAAGAACCAATATCATATTTTTTGACAACTAGTTTGTCTTCCTGAATGCGAAGACGGAAAGGATGTCTATCATGTTCATTACAATGTTTTTCATAATTGTTTCAGATTATCTTACTGATGATGTTGTTTATGTCTTTTTTTTTGCTGCCGCGTCTTATGGTTGACATATATACTATAGGTTGAAATGATTTTTTGTTTTCCAATGACATCTATTCCAGAAAAGTTTCTTCAGTTTTGCAAGGATTTCAGAGATATTCTTCATATATGGTAGGATGATTTTCCTTATGCTTTTACTAGATGATTTTGAATTGGTCAGTTGAATTGAGGGTAGGTAATTATTGTTACAGTTTCGTGGAAATCCACTTTTCGGGAAGAGTGTCATTAGGTACTTCTCCACTACTCTCCCCAAGGCAGAAGTGCTGTAGTGTTTCCTAGCTGTTTCGACTAATGTTTATTTACAACTCTCCTTCTGTGTTTTGTTGGGTTGTTGCTATTGTATTTAAGTGTTTACTCTGCATGAAGTGATTTTTGGTATATTTAGGTCTGTTATTTTCCGGTGTTTATTCGGTTGACCAAGACGCTTCATAACAGAATATTGTTTATGGAGTCCTGTTCTCTTGTAAATTTTATGTTTTCGAACTCTTTCTTCGGTATACTCATTATTTAAACTAAATGATCACCAGATGTTTGGTCATTTGTGCATTCTGGTTACTGAGCTGAACGACACAATACTATTGTGCACTATAGTTCCTCTTTTTCTTGATGTTCTATGCTAATAAGATCTGAACAACAGGAAACGTGTTCTTTTGGGGGGCGCGGCATACCCCAACATCAGGTGTCAACGACAGATTAAAACGCTATGTGTATGAAGATCAGTGTCTACTTGCATAAAGATTAAAACGTTCCTGGACTGAATGGTGGAAAATTCGGCCTTAGTAGACATTTCAATACTTTGTACATCTTCAATTGTTCTCACTTAGCATCATGCACAATTATAAACTGTATGAAGTTTGTAGTATCGATTAAATTCGCCCTCCCCGCGCCTCTACATCATGCTTAGGCGTCGTTTAATTTGTGATAAATGTCTGAGAATATTACTGACTGTATGTGGACAGTGATGCACTAATTTTTAACTCATGCTGCTTAGTTGAAAGTAGTAGTATTTCTCCCTCTTTAGGCTTCTTAAGACTTTTTTAACTAAAGTACTAACTATTATGTTCTTCATTTTGTTATAAGTCTTGCCACTTTTCCATTGATTGGATGGATTCTCAGCACAATGTGTCTAAGTGATGTAAGCATGTGGTGTAAATGACATATAATTAACTTTTTTCCATTGGCGCTATTTTTAATTTATGAGATGAATAACCCAGCCGCCTACTCACAATCGTTCATTTCGGGTACATGGATTGATCGATTCACTTCTGTTAAAATAGAAAATGTAAATTATTTAGACGATAGGTATTTGTTGCCAGTATCACGTGATACTTTAGTCACATGAACCAACAGAGTAGTCAAATTACACAATAATAAAATCATAGGGTGGCATGATATTAGTATTAGTAGAAAGTTGTATCTAGGCTATGAAATCTGTCCTTGTAGGTGATTTTTCTCTTATTTTTAAAAAATGTCTACCTGAAACTGCCATTTCGAGAGTAAGTTAGTAAACAAAATATGGCTTACCATACGTGGAATCCTTCGAAGTAAAGACGGAAGTAAGAAGCTGGCTGCCTACTATCTCCAATGATTTTCCTGATTCCAATAGATTGGATAATGCGACAGACAGTGGCGGGCAGCAAGGAAACAGGCATAAAATGGACTCACACAAAAAACTTGGAGGATCTGGACTTCGCCGATGATATATGTCTGATTTCCCACAAATTGGAAGATATGGAAGTGGAGAGCAATAAGTTGGCAGAAGAGGTATCAAAGATAGGCCTTCACGTGAACAGAGGTGATGAAGATTCCTGGCCAACAGAAACAACAACAATAAATATAAATGGGAGGAACCTGAAAGAGACAACCTCCTTTACCTACCTGGGAAGCATCGCTTCAACTACAGGCGATTGGAACTGACGAGGATATCAAAGCAAGGATCGAGAAAGCAAGACAAGCTTTCATTACTCTCAAGTCTGTTTGGAGATCAATAGGACTGACTCACTATGAAAAATAAGTTGCAGATTTTCAACTCCAATGTAAAGTCAGTGCTACTATAAAGATCAGAGACTTGGCGTGTCACGAAGGGCACTTTGAAAAAACTACAGACCTTCATCAAAAGCTGTCTTCGCTTAATACTCAAGATCAGATGGCCAGCCAGAGAAGATCAGCAACAGGGATCTCTGGAAGCGAACCAACCAGGAACCAATTGTGCAACAAATATGCAGGAAAAAATGGAGGTGGATTGGGCATACTCTGAGAAAACAAACGATCAAGTGACATAACACGCCAGTCCATTGCTCGAGTGGAACCCGAAAGGGAAGCGGCGAGTTGGTCGTCAGCATGAGGGGGACATGGTTTAGGTCATGTGAAGAGGAGATGAAAACTTGTGGGCAGACGTGGAGCCAGGTGAAAACGTTGACGAAGAAGCGGACGCAATGGAGACGTGTGGCTGAAGCCGTATGTTCCTCTAGGAATTAAAGGAAACAATAATAATACGTAGAACGAAGGTTTATTGGTTTGACCGCTCGAATTCCAACCAATGGATTATGGGTCCGAACCCGATCCCACCTACCGAAGTATCACTAGTTCTCACACAATAGATGCGGCTCATTCTTAACTTCATAGAATTGTTGACTAACATCTATAAGTTAGCAGACTTGTAATCGGTATAGATGTTTTAAAAAGGGACATTTCTAACTGACAGGTGGCGTTTTCAAATCACCTGTAGAGGATTCATACACGGTGCACATTCATACTTCTTAGATTTACAAAGCTATTCAAGGTTAGGGAAATTTTACCATCGTCATATTTCTGAAAGGAACCAATTGATTGTGTAGACTTGCTAATAGAGGTTAGAGAAAGAATTAACTGACTTCTTTATGCAATATGGTAGTGTAAAGCTATCCCAGTAATTGTGGATTTATCTGCGTCTTATTCTCCAACGTCTTCGTCACTAGTCTTTCTCTCTCTTCTGTTTCTCTGCTTGATATATGGTTATTAAAACTCCTGTGTAACACTAGTGTCAAGCTAGTGTTCCTATATGTTTCAGACACCTGGAGCTTCACGAAAAGCATTTCCAACAGACTGCAAGCTTTCATGAAAAGCTGCCTCCTCTCGATAATAGTGGTCAGATGACCAGCTGAAAAGATTAAGCAAGCACCAAGAAATTCTGTTAACGAGTCAACCAAGAACTTATTGTTCGATAAATATGCTGAAGAGAATTGAGCTAGACTGGATATCCTTTGAGCGTAGACCGCTGATTGAAGTCGCACATCAGGCAGTCGAGTGGAAGCCGAATGGGAAACGATGAGTTGGGTGCGGGTCCGAGGGTGACATGAATGCGATCGCGTGAAGAGGAAATTATAGCTTGTGAGCAGTCGTGGAGCCAGTTAGAATAGATGACAGAGAGCACTTATGCCGCTGAAATGTTATGTCCCACTTGGAACTGGAACAATCGACAATAATAATTGTTTATTTTTCTCTTCGATAAAAGATCATAACTATTTGTTTCTCTAACCCTGTTGAAAAATAACCTTTTTTGTTGGATAAAGTCCATTTCCTGCAACGTTATTACTTATTACTACTGCTCCATTGATGTAATAACGTATGGCCACATAATTGATATATTTATCTGCATCTATATCGAGCGATCTTATTACCCCATACAATTGAACCCACTGCTCATCATTTCAAGCCTTGGAGCGTTATCCACTGGGCCACCTACCTGGTGGCAAGGAATCACTCAACTTTTCGTAAAGAGAGATGGCTTCTCACTTAGTGGAAACGGCTCCAGTGTGTCTTAAGAGATACTGTTTGTTTTATCGCTGTTAGAAACGTCTGGTTCGACTATTCATCAGTTGATGGAGATCATGACAACTTACGGAGATTCAGTTGACTTTGAATGCTTTTATCTTTTTAATTTTACTGAGGTAATCTTCAATTCTTCATCCTGTCAACCTAATGTATTTGCCATCAATGAAGGATAAGTTCTACATGAATACCTGAGGTATGTGTAAACAGTTGAAGATACTTACGACTTTCGCTTTTCCTTCCAAAGTGAAGTATTTACAACACTGTAGTTCCCTCGGACCACACACTCACTTGCTCTTGTTATTATTCTCGTTTACTGTTGAAAACTACAACTCTTAGTCTTCTACATCGCTTCAGTAGGTATGAATTAGCTAGACCACATCGTTAGCAATAATAATATTTGGTCAACAATTCTTGGCTTTATCATTGTATGCATTTAGATTCGAATCAGGCGCACATCACTATTTATTCACTGGTGAAGCAAGTTTCGGTGAAACATTAGAGCACACTTGTTGTTCATATTTTTTATGTTTGTGTGTAACTCAACGCATATGAGCACAATGGAAAGTAATATTATCTCTAAGATTAGCGTTAATGAAATTTTTTTAAAATTTCTGCAAGAATTGCATTGATACGAAAGCATGATCACATGATTTGGCTAGATTCTGTTGGTTGCACCCTATGCATATTGATTTTTATGTAAGACAATGACATTACTAGTAAGTAGTACTTATCAATACAAAGAGAGAATATGGAGTGATTTGCATTGCAAACTGCTAGAGATCTTACATCTTATTCACTATGATGCAAAATGACATCGTGTTAATCTTCGGAGATTGTTGAAACGTATGTACTAGGAGTGTCAACAGAAACCGAGCATTTTCGGTCCAGTATGCTCAATTAACGGGAAATACAAATTAAACTAAAAATGAATACTTTCTCTAAGCAACTTGATGGCTAGGTTTTTCCGTCGCACTATTAACTAATGTGTTATATTTGAAGCCAATTGGTTGATTGTTACTAGCAGTGGAATCCAGGATGCACATTTCGTCCTATTCGGGACTCGTAATCTGGATCTACCTACAGTCCTCAATGAGTGATGACGTTCCCACAGAGACTCAAACCCAGTGCCCGTAGTTTCAAGTGTGCGTTGGTGGCACATTGGTTAGGACTCTTGCCGACCATGCACATGGTCCAGGGTTCGAGCCCACGCCGACCCACACATGATATCTATGGTCGGCCTGCGAAATTTGGGCTACCGATATCCATGCTGAAAATTCCATACTTGTACCAAAAATACAGTGTGGAATCAAGCTGTAACAAAAATAAAAAATAATTAAAAAAAAATAAAATAAAGACTTATCCACTGGATCACTTGGGCCACAAGAGCCACCTTCACTGCTAGTTACTATCGACCAATTGGCTTCAACTCACATGACCAGACATCGTTGAAGCATCTACACAAGGAACCGACATGTCAGCCTGAAACTGAGCACTTCGGTTCAGTCGATCGACGGGAAAATCTAAAATGAATTAAATAATGTGTTATGTGGTCTTGTCAAGTGTTAGTTTGCAGGGATTTGGTTGGTTATTTTTTAAAATGCCAGTTTCTAAATTTCTGTGTTCATGCATGAAATTTAAGCAATTCTCTTTCCTGCCTTTTGTTCTGTATTATCTTCAACTCAAAAATAGTGAATAGTTTGATTAGTAGTCAACCTCCGCGTTTCAGGCTGTTTAGTCCTTGGTTTCTAATTTTTGTATTTCTTAGGATATATTTTGCTTACACTGATTGGTCATCAAACAGTAACCACTGTCATACGCCTAGTTCTTGATCTTGGTGCTGACTGAATTTCGCCAGTCAGTATGCACTTTAAATTGAGGCTAGATAATTGAAGATAATAAGAAGGGAGCTTGTTAGCATTTATTAGGACTGCGTGTCTGTAACCTTGAAGGAGTTGATGTCATCTCGGAAATTTGAACCTGCTTCAACACTGAGCTATTCGAGCTCATGACTAACTTCCTGTAGGATTATATGTGTTATTTGTTAGTGGTGGTTCACAGATGGCCAGTGAATATATTGTCGTGTAGTATGCCCCATTCACAACTCAGGTTTACAGAATAACGTTTTATAGAGCCACATGCCAACGGTAACCAGTTGTGCAGGATGACAAACCCCGTATTACTGTATTGTATTCCACTGTTAAATCAGTCATGCACAAGATTCTGTGAACTGTGAAAACTTCAAGTGTTTGCAACATTCCCTAGCCGAATTGGCGATTGTGCTCAAAATATCTTCTGTTCATTGGTTTGTTGGTTCATTGATAAAATACTGGCCAACCCCACTCGACAGTGTAAAGGTTTTATTTCCGGTCTAATCAGGTCTTCACCTCACCTGATTTACTGACCGTTATTAAGCCTAGGTGGTTTGGTGGAAAGTGTATAACTTTATTTGAATTTCTCGAGGTGATGCAACACCGGTGGCATAGCGGTTAGAACGCTCGCCGACCATGCACATGGTCCGGGGTTCGATCCCCGGCCGACTTACTCCTTTACCTCGCTAAGTCAGAAATAATGCTGATAAAGAGGAAAGGTTAGGTATAAGGCTACCAACCCCATCCTGTAAAATAAACTGTGCTACAGAAACTTCAAGCTACTAGCTTGAAGCCCTATGTTCCACTGGGGAACGTGAAGGAAAAAGATGCAACACCGGAAACAACCTCGGATATTAACGCTCTTTTTAATGTCTTTGTTGCTTGGCTGTTAGCAGACAATAGAAGTGTTTGTTCTTCATCGTAACGTATATAAATATGAGTTGACGATTTAGTAAAGACATATGAATATATTTCTTAACTTATGTTCTTCTGTTTCTAATTTCCTAAAACCGTAAACAACTCAGTAGTAGGCATCTCTATAAATTAGTAAAAAATAAACACACATACAACAGTTAGTTAGCTTATTCTATGAGCACAATCAAACTACTGATGTACACCCGGTGTTTTTTCATAGTTTGTCTGTTTCTGTGTTTATTCGTTTCTCTCACTGTCTGTCTGTATTTAAGTGTATCTGTGTGTGTGTGTGCCATATGTTTTACTGACTTTTAGGTAGAAAGCATTCTGATTCATTGCTTGTTAACACACACACCATTGTGTATAGCTTGTCTCCATAGCCATACTGGTTTACAAGCTCCATATATGCATGATAGTAACTATGATGCGTACACAGTCAATTTTAAACATGTCTATCATATAGTGATTCGACATACAATATAGCAGTTTGAGGAAAGACTGATATTCTCATTCAAAATAATCACTAATATATATATATATCCAATCATTTATAACTGTAACTTACTTTAATTATCATAAGAAAAGCCATATCAATGAAAGTGTATATCTATCTACACAGCTGCACACAAATATCAGCACGGTGCGAAATACGGTGTTTGTTGTTCATGTTGTTGTTAAGTTGCTCACACTACGGGTTGGTACACTGTTTGCTTTAATTTATACTCATTCCACTTAACGAAAGAAATTAATGATATTGTGACTCTCATGGATTTAATTACTCACTTGATTTCTAACTATATAGTGAGGCATAATAGATATTAGGAGTATTGTTTTCAGTTAGCAGGATTTTCACACTGGTAAAATGGCGTCAAATATATTGTGACGCATATGCGTACACATTCTTATTATAAGATGTAGCGCACCACCATCAGTGTGTGTGAGTGTGTTTGCACTCAGTCAAGCATTCAATGGGAAATTCTTCTTTATAATTTTTTTTTTGATGTTGTTTATCATAAGTTCATGAGAAATATTATTTTATCCTGACGTTCCGATAGGAGCATTGGAACATCTACATTCCACTCGCTACTTCTAACTCTACGACATTAAGAAAACAGAAAGATTGAGCGAAGAAATATTTACTTTTCGATTAGATCCTCATCTTTGGATCTACTCTAATATATATAGCATTTTAACTACAATATAACAGTTTGCCAATCAAGTGGCGATAAGTTTGTTAACAATAATTAAACAGTGTCAAAATGTCAATGGGTTAATAGTTAACGAAGAAAATCAATCCAGATTTAAAAGGTGGAAATGGATAGAATAAATTAATTTTACAAGAATAACACGTAAATTAAAGATAAAGTGGTCAAAATAAATAAAATAAAATAAATAATTTAGACAAATATAATTTTATAGGTTTAGGGGGAGGGGGTGACGCAGTCCTGTTTATCCATTCTTGTGACGATGGCCACGGTAGGGAAAGTGGCTGTACAAATTTTTTCTGTACACATAGGCTTGGCTTCTTCAGATGAATGCCAATCGCCTCAGCCGTCTGTAGAAGACGAACTCGCAAAGCAAAATTAAGATAAGTTGGAATGCGATAAATAATTTTAAATGCTGTATTAACATCAATCTTATGCTCAGTATCAACGAGGTGGGCTAAAATAGAGCTACGAATAGATCTTTTTTTGTCCCTTACTTAACCACGTTGGATGATGTTCGGAAATACGACGATGAACTTGCCTAATTGTACGCCCAATGTAGCTGGCTCCGCAGCTGCAGTCAAACTGGTAGATACACATAGAGGAGGCGAATTTAGGTAGTTTATCCTTATTTCTCGAACATAAAATAGATGTGGTTGTAAAGAGACAACGTACCTCTGCTGCATAATAAGTTCTTTTAACTGCATTCTTCAGGCGCTGTGTTATTAATTCGCTGATGTTGTCACCGAGGAACTGCAATTTTATGAACATTGGTTTTTTCGGGACTGTGGCCATACTGACTCTCCTTGGAGCCGAATTTATATTTTATATACTGATAAAATTCTGTTGAAAATGCTTTTCATGATGTGCGTGCGTTGAGTCTCTGAATCATTATACGGATCCCATATTTCTTCTTCTGAGTGCTGTAGACCTCTACGTTGATTTCAAAGCAATAAACACCTGTCTTTATTCCCCTGTTTTATTTTGTCCCGTTTTCTGACATCCTCATTCATCGTGCCGCCGCCGGCATCTTGAAGCGATGACTTCCTTTAGATTTCTACGACTGATGATGTTTTTTTGTTGGCTGTCGGTTATCGTCATCACTTTTGTGTTCTCTGCGTTCATCTGAGGTCTTGTTCCGTCTGATGCCTTCTCCTAAGTTGTTGATTTCCCCTTGTATATCTTCGAGTTTGTGTTTGGATGAGACATAAATCATCTGAGAAATATGATAATAACAAAACTGACGTCCATGTATCACCACTGTACTGATTCTCAATGGTTAGTGCTGCGCTGACTGTGAAAGTATTCGTTCGCTGATAGTGATTTTTTGTTAGTGGTGATGCATCTGGAGTTGTTGACTGTATTATGGCACAGTGGTTAGGACTCTCGCCGACCATGCATATGGTCCGAGGTTCAATCCCCTGCCGACCCATACATGATATTTATGGTCGGCCTGCGAAATTTGGGCTACCGATATCCATGCTGAAAATTCCATACTTGTACCAAAAATACAGAGTGGAATCAAGCTGTAATATATATATATATATCGTCGAATCCTCCGTGTTAGGGACCAACGTGTTAATCGAAACTGGGCATTTCGGTCCCACATATTCGACCAATGAGGATTACAAATCAACCTGAAAGAAAATAATAACTGATATTCCTTATACAAAAGACTTCTCTCTTAGTCTTGCGCTCTGATACTTGAAACGATGATTGCAGGCTTTGAGTCTCAATAGCAATGCTGTCACTTGCTCCGTAGGGGAGGGAGTAAATTGCTCTGATTTTTTTTGGATTGGGGAAGGAGGATTGTGAACTCTTGAGGAGAAGTTTTAGGTACATGCTACCGAAAAGTCATGAATAGGTAGAAATCAGCATGGTGTGTTCCAACATCAACCAAAATAAAGGAGTTCTGTCGTCAAAGTAGTAGAAATTTCATATGTCTGTTTTCGACATAGTACTTTGCACCGATGTGCAGCAGTTCAAGTCGCCACACTCCTTGTAGCACACAAAGCAAGAGAAGAAAGTAGAAGAAATGCATAATAGAGACAGTAAATACAAGTGTGAGACAAAGGAATAGTAATAACGAAGAACAAAACAGTTTCATTGGAAATCATAAGTCACAAGGAGTGAATGCATCTGCGCCATCACTGAGAACGATTTTGAGCCATGTCACCAATTGTTTCCAACCATAGATTTTTACCGTCCTGAGGAACCCAACCAGGAAGTCTACACCTTCCTACTTGCCTTAGACTAACTGTTGTAGATTTCATTGACTAGTGAAGCCATGTTTTAGTTTGACTTCCGCTAGCTCTTTTCCAGCCTGAAAGTCAGTGAATCTATCAGAGAACTCAACTTCACTCATATTGACAAATATAGTTTTAGGATGGGTGCGTACTGATGAAGAGTCCCAAACTAGGACGAAACAGCTGTCCAGTGCTCCCAGGTTTTCCAATGGTTCTCTAACTAATGTCAGCTCATGATGAAATCCTGAAACCAATCAAATCCCTACAAACCAACACTTGAAATATAGTTTTTGTTTTTTTACATGTTTTGAAAATTTGAAGGCTTTTACTTTTACTGAGTATTTTGCACCTGAAAAGCACATACTTCAGTTATTAAGCATTCGCAAGTTTAAATTGATTGCGTTAGAATCATACTATTCACCTTAGTCACAATGCAGTCATTCCATGCCACAGAAGCAAAGCGATTCACTAATTAGTTTTTACTGTTATTTTTTTGGAATCTTATTACTCATTTAATAGTTATTTTTCTGTTTTTTGATGCTTCATTTAATCTTTTTTGTTTGTTTTATATTCTTCAAAGTCTCATTGTATAACTTGAAATTTGTTTATTTCCAGCTTATTTTAACTTCTTTCCCCCTGTAGAAAGCGTTGAATATTATGCAAATTGATGAACATCTCCTCAGAAAGTGTGACTCTGCTGTTGTTGCCGGTGCTTTGAAACAATACCTTCTAAGTCTACCTGAACCTTTAATCACATATGAATTTGCTGACCAATGGGCTGCTGCGTCTAAAAAGTAAGTCTTGCAATGTGTGTGTCTGCGTGCGTGTGTGTGTATCCATATACAGAGATATAGCAGATACTATCGTAAATATGGACTCGTTTTACAGTTATGTATTTAGGATTAAACCGATCTGTTGAAGTGATAACAGATTAACCAGATATGCTCGGTCGTTGTTATATGTTCTTATATGCCGCTTGTTTACATTTGAAATGCGTCAGCGGCACAGTGGTTAGGACGCTCGCTGACCATGCACGTGGTCTGGGGCTCGATCCCCGGTCGGCGCACTCCTTTAACTCGCTAAGCCAGTAGTGAGACTGGTAAGAGGAACGGTTGGGCATGAGGCTAGCAACCCCATCCTGTGAAAATTCACACTGCCTCTAGCTTGAAACTCTATGTTCCACTGGGGATGTGAAGGAAAAAAATAAATGCCCTTCGATAATATACGGCGGTCTACTTGAATCACTAGGCTACTTGAATTTCTATCCAACATAATCGATGAAATTGTGTCTCTTTTCTTTTGTTTTAACCACTGAATTATGTCTGTAACGTGTTAGTTGGATTTCAATCTACTTCTGAGCATCTCTTATCGATGGAAGAAAAACGCCATATGAGATTATCTTATTCTTCAGGTCGAACAACAATGTGTCACATGATGCACTCTAGATTGCTATTTTGCGTGAACTCCCCGAATGAAGGGAAATATTATGCAATAAACTACACTGAGAATTCTGTTTATCGTGTAAAACACTTTATGCAGAATAAATCTGTGATTTTGATTGGACACTAGTCAATAAGTAGTGTAATCTGTCTAGTCCTTTTGTTCATTGCAGACTGAATTCTCTCAGTCGAGTTTGAAATACGGCCACGACAAGACGCATCACAGTAGTTATTTACTCGTGTCCAATCAAAGTATCCACTACAGTCATACAGGAGGTCAATCGCGAGCCTGGACAGCTCACTGGTAAAGTCTTTGACTGCAGCACTGGATGACGCGGGTTCGAATTTCAGAAGAGATTTGAGTTCTTTCAACGTTGTAGACACACCTTGCTAACTGGTGAATGCAAACTAGCACCAAGTCATCCTACCGATTGCCCCCAACCATCTAGTTTCAAATCTGTCATTTTCGATAGAGAAAGAAAGACCAGATTTGCAGTATAAGATGCTATTCTATTTTACAGGTTCTCATCAGCTGCAAACTACTTCAATGTTTGAAAGGTAATAAAGAAAACTTCGAAGTAGTTTGCAACTGATGAGAACCTGTGGAATAGAATGACGATATCATTTTATACTGCAAATCTGGTCTTTCTTTCTCTATCGAAATTTATCAAGGGAACCAAATGTATGAAATCTGTCATTATTAAAAGAAACATGTAGATGATAATCGTGCACCATTATGGAGGAATTTCGATGTTGGATGATGATCTTTTTTCAAATTCACTTCAAATCCTGCTTATAGTAGTTCTGTGACATTTGTATATAAAGGTTGAATATATTTCACGAGAGATGATTGAAAGCTTTTTCAACAGTGGTGAAATGGTATTACATATAACTGTAAACAGTTTGTTTATTATTTTTTTGTCGTTGTTGTTGTGGTGGTTTGTTTATTCCGTCACCCAACTGTTTATATTTACTTTTAGACAGAATCCTACTCCAGCCAATATCCAGTTGATTCACTCCTGTTTGGAGAAGATGCCTGCAGATTTTCGTTTGAACTTGGGCTATCTAATGTGCTTTCTCTCCAGATTATCGAATCAATCTAATGTGAACAAGATGACTTCAGATAATTTGTCTATTGTCATTGCTCCTAATATGTATCGATTGTCTTCAGGTGCCACTAACACTGGGAGCAGTGTGAATGGGAATTTAACACGATCAAATGAAGATGTGTAAGTGATCTTTTTTTCCTCGTTAATTGTTATCGCCTCTTTTTACATATGGAGTATGCAGCATAGTACTGTTAAGGTTAGCAGTGAATATCGATGCAAAGGGAAACTTACGGGATCCTTTGAAGTGAAGACGGGAGTAAAGCAAGGCTGCCTACTATCGCCAATGATTTTCCTGATTGCAGCAGATTGGATAATGAGACAGACAACGGGCAGCGAGGAAACAGGCATAAGATGAACTCACACAAAAAACTTGGAGGATCTGGACTTCGCCGATGATATATGTCTGATTTCTCACAAACTGGAAGATATGCAAGTGAAAAGCAATAAGCTGGCAGAAGAAGCATCAAACATAGGACTTCCTTCAGATGAACATAGAGAAAACAGAGGTGATGAAGATTCCTGGCCAACACCAACAGCAACAACAACAGACAACAATCAGCCAGCCTAAATGGGAGGAACCTGGAAGAAACAACCTCCTTTACCTGCTTACCTGAGAGGCATCGTTTCAACTACAGGCGGGCGGAACTGGCGAGGATATCAAAGCCAGAATCGGAAAAGCAAGACAAGCTTTCACTACTCTCAAGTCTGTGTGGAGGTCAACAGTACTCAGCATCAAAAATAACATCCGGATTTTCAACTCCAATGTGAAGTTAGTACTACTTACCATACGGATCAGAGACTTGTCCAGCGCCTCATAAAGAGCACCTCAAACAAACTTCAGACCTTCATTAACACTTGTCTTCGCTCAATACCACTCAAGATCAGATGGCCGGCCAGAAAAGATCAGCAACAAGGATCTCTGGCAATGAGCGAACCAACCAGAAACCGATTGTGAAGGAAATAGGCAGAAAGAAATGGAGATGGATTGGCCATACTCTGAGGAAACCATCAGGTGACATCACTAGACAAGCCATCGCTCGAGTGAAACCCGAAAGGGAAGCGGCGAGTTGGTCGTCAGTGCAAGGGTGACTTGGAGGAGGTCATGTGAAGAGGAGATGAAAGCATGTGGGCAGGCTTGGATCGGGGTGAAAAAGTTGGCAGAAAACAGAAGGCAATGGAGACGCACAGCTGAAGCCTTATGTTCCTCTAGGAATTAAAGGAAATAATAATAATAATATCGACTGTCAAATTTATAAAATTACTGATCACTTATCGCTAGATTGACAACTGTAAACTGAAAGTAAATTACTTAAAACACTGAACTGCATTTCGACTATCAGTTAGTTTCATGTGTACACAAATAATTCTTCATCTCCGCTACTAGTGTGAAATTTACCACATATTTTAATTCATAATTTGTATAAGCTTTAAATAATACTACTTGTGTACATACTACCTATAGTAGGGGTCACCGTCTCTAAAGGTAATTGACCAGTCACAGTGTTACAGTATCATTAACTCTTTACATGCCACCCCCCCCCCACACACACACAAAGCACAGATTGAAGCTGAGCGAACGTAATTGAATGCTTTTCTTACGATCAGTATGAATACAGTTGAGTCCAGAGTACAGGAAGCGATTATCCAGTCCCATTCAGGTGAAGAAAAATGACGACCGATTTGGTATTTCAAGAACTGTAGATTCTTATGCCTCAGAATCGCTTATCACTGTGAAATCAGTATGGAGGTCTACAACGTCCATCAGAAGAGGAGACACTTTAATGTCAAACCAGTGCTTTTGCATGGTTCAGAGATGATTTGGAGCACCGGGCATCACCAACAGACTTTTATCAACCTTGCCTATCTTCGCTGCTTCGAAACACACACAAGTGATGAATATTACTAAAAATGTCTTAAAACCAGACTATTATTTAATTGTATTTTTAAAATAGAGCTAAATTGATTCAATGATGACAACAGTTCACATACTTCACTAGTCTAAGTGATAATGAGTGAATATGCACATCCGCACATATAACAAACATATAGTGAATACACAAACTACAAATGGAAGAATGCATGTTGTGTACTGAAGATAAACAGTTTTGTAGGTCAGTCATGCGCAGCTGCTTATTGTAATCTAACTTTTGAGGTCAAAATGAGTGTGTTTGGCGACATATATATATATAAATATATAATACTCATTTGCAATGTAAATCTAACGTAAACCACTTCCGTTTCACTTATCTTACAAATACTTTCTGACTGGCTTTTATATAATACTAGTTCAGTTTTGTCTAACCTGTTGGTTTTCATACTGCCATTGAAAAAATGCATAATCTATTTTTTCTTTATGCATTCAAATGCATACTACGCTACAACGCAGGTCGCTTAAGTGAACTATACAATCGTTCTGTCTCTCTCTTTCTTCGTCTGTTAAAAAGAAAACCGTATTTAACATTTTCTGTAACCGAGTGTTTGAACCCCGGAGGGAAGGGCGTGAATTGTTTTGGTCTTGTTGTGGAAAGCGAAGGGGGGGGTTGTGGATTCTCGAGGAGAGGTGTAGTAGAAGTAGCGTGACGGTAAACTTGGTAAAGGAATGTTAATTTGGAATTCACTGTCTCCATGTAGTGAAATCATGTACACCTTATCAGCAAATATTCATTTGCACAGATCTTCCATGTTGTGCTACTTCTGCCCTTCTTTGTATTCTTTTCGTATCTCCCATGTTTTGCTGCACCGCTGAATCATTTGCTATCTTCGAGGTCGAATCTATCTCTCCATTATTAGACATTTTTATTCCAATGAACGTCTCTGCATGTATATATATATATTACTGATAAATTTCATCAGTAGCACAAGCTACAGTAGGAGTTTCCATTATTTTCTTGACCATTCTACATATTACATATTTCCTTTCGCTATTTTGAAGTAGAATAATTTCAAGAGGACTCTTGAAATGTATTGTACATATCGTCTGCTGATTATTTATCATCAGTTGACGAAAGCCTTATTAAGATAGTACAGTTTCATTGCTCTTAAAAGTCAATCTGAAAGAAGAATATTCTTTTCAGTAATTTCCCCTATTCAGGTTATTTACTACAATTATAAAATATAATATTTGTTGTCATTACAATAAGGGCCAGTTATCCAGCGGATAAATTTTTAACGTAGAATAACAGATTAGTTATGTCAGGTGAGTGGTTAGTACAAAGTGGTCTCTGTTAAACAGGAGATAGTAAGACTGCAATGAGAGGTTCATAATGAAATAACGAATATGTGAATTGAAACAGGTGGGGGCATATATTGAGAAAAGAGACAATGCCACCATTAATAAGTCCGGATAGTATAAATGAAAATTCGATAACCTCAACATATGCCCCCACCTGTTTCAATTCACATATTCGTTATTTCATTATGAACAACCTCTCATTGCAGTTTTACTATCTCCTGTTTAACAGAGACCACTTTGTACTAACCACTCACCTGACATAACTAATCTGTTATTCTACGTTAAAAATGTATCCGCTGGATAACTGGCCTTTATTGTAACGACCACAAATATTATATTTTATAATTGTAAGGACCTGAAGAGAAGAAATTATTGAAAAGAATATTCTTCTTTCAGATTGACTTGTAATTCATAATATGGGAATATTTCACACTATCAAATCTTATAACTCATTACTCTTAAATGAAGGAAACGTGGAAATATTTAGCAGGAAGACCAGATAAAAATGAATCACAGACAACCTTGAGTTAACTCTGGCTATTATATTATATTTATTTTATACAAATTTGATGCCATACTTTCCTATCAGGTATATTTCCATGAGAATTCTATCAGTCTCAGGTTTTGTATCAAGTTTCCAAAGTGTAGTGTTCATTACTCAATGTTCAAGATACTGGACATAAAAATCACTCGACGAATTCGTGCAACAAGCCCATTTTTGTAGGCATTATCTTGTACGAACTTGCTAGCTGCTCTCAGCAGTTGCATTTTACTCAATGGTAAACGAGTTGTATAACAAAGACAAGAAAGGCATAAGATCATGAGTAACGAATAATTTGAATAACAATGTTGTGAGTTCAGTTCAAATCATAGAAACAAGAGTCAAGCAAGCAAAGCTGCATACATAGATATAGAGGATGGAAGCCAAGGATCGCGTAATCAAGTAAAAGAGAGGGCAGCAATATACAGTTAGCAGGACAAGGGGAGAAGTAACCGCTTCTCTCTGAACGCATAAACCGGGTTTCAGGCGTTTAACAGCGATTGCTTCGGAAAACTTCAGGAAAATTGATAATTTCACTGGAGTTTGTAACGCATATCAACAAAATGCCTGGGGATGACACTATTGGGAGCGTTTGTTCCTGTAGGACGTCGGCTTTTTGGTACTTGTTCAGAAAATCAAAGATGTACCTTTTTTTCTGTCCTCCCAAAATAACTGTGACTACAGATGCATGTAAATTTGTATACACTGATCTCACATAAGAAGGGTATCTGTTGACCTTTGATTGCATCAAAGAACATCTCAGAGAACCAAATGAAACGGAGATGCACAGTGTAAGCGCCATGTTCTACTTCAAACTCAAGGAAGTGAATAGTAGTAGACATGTAAGAGAAAAACCAATAGTGGACAACATAATATTTATGGCTTCACTTCCCTTGTTTCAAGCTCAGTCTGCCTCAGATAATTCTAAAAACAAATTTTCTCTTACCTCTTTCCCGTCATTGAAATAAAGAAATGCTACTTGGCAACTGCTTTGATGATAAAAAAAAAACTTCACAGTAGCACTCATTAACGTAACAGTTGGGCAGCCGTGCTCTTGATTACAGAATTGAAATTGAAACCTCATCATAAAGGAGATTTCATGAGTCATTCTGTAGAACCCCGGTTTGTGAACGTATATGACTCAGTCTTTCTTTCCCAACTCTAATCTTCTCCATCAGAAGCTCCTGACTCACTTCTAATGAAAGTGTTTATTATCCTACGATTAATTTGTATCGCAGCAGGTGTTTTTAACCGAAGTTATATCCTAAGCCAATGTTATACGTGTTTAGTTCCTGGTATTGATGCCTGAGTCTCTGATGATAGATCAATGTATCCATTATAGTCCTACAAGAAGTAATTGGTGAGACTGAATAGCTCAATGATGATGCCTGTGGGGTTTCAGCTCTAGCCGATGTCGGGTTCGCATCTCATAGAGTTATAAGTTCCTTCTAGGCTGCAGATACGTTTTCCTGACAAGTGCTAACAAACAAAAAATACAGGTCTAGAGTTTTTCACTGATTACGGAATATACACATTGTTTCATAGGAGTAAATAAGAAGACAGTTGCAGCGAAGAAAATTTCGGGTATGAAAATATGGTAGTGTAAAAAGGGATTAAGAAAAACTTGAAATAACATGAATAAACAGGAAGTTTAGATAAGAAAGGAGATGGGATAGTGATTACTAAAAATTACCTGTTTATGATGGCCATGGCAAGGACAGGGGTTGGACGTATTTCTTTTGTATACAAAGCGTGGGTTTGAGCTTTTGAATAGCTAGCGCCTCGGCTATGCCCAGATGTCTTGATTTTACTCCCTTTGATAGGTTTGATCGAATCTTGTAAATGATTTTGAAGGATTTTTCGAGTGGCGCTGAATGTCCTGAATTCACCAGATGTTCTGTCACCGAACTATTTACCCGTACCCAACGTACTCAGCTCCACAAGAGCAAGTAAACTGGTATATGCACGTTGAGGTGGCCCAATGCGACAGCTTGTCTTTCGCGTTCTGGCTGAACAGTTTCTTTCAGGAAAACGTCAGTCGTAGGCTAGCGGCGAAGTGTGTTTTCCTCAGCGATTTCGAGAGGCGTCTGCGAAGGATTTCTGCTTCAATATCACCTTTGAATTCTAGATTAAGTAGAAGCATTTTCTTTGGGACGGATTGGACTTGTTCAGAAGTTTTCTTAGGTTTGAGATTCTTTTCTATGAACCTGGGCGGGAAACCGTTTTCCATCAGGGTTTTTCGAAGATTACACAGTTCTTCTTCAACCACTTCCTCGCTGCATATCTTCCGAATCCTCAGGGAAAGAGCGTATATCAGGTTCCTCTTTCTGCTCAGGGGCACGAAGCTTTGAAAGTTGATGAATTGTCCCTTCCATGTAGGCTTTTTGTATATGGACCTTTTCAGGGAGTTGTCGGCCTTTCTTGTCAGATGGACGTCGAGGAAGTGGAACATTCCGTCGGATTCAGTCTCAAGTGTGAAGTCGATGTTTGGGTGGTCATTATTGAAGATTTGAAGTAGGTTTTTTAAATCACAGTTCTCATCACAAATAATGAAAGTATCATCGATGTATCTCTTGTAGAGATGGAGGTCGTTGATAGTTGGTGATAAGGCGTTGTTCTCTAAGCTAGCCATAAAGCAGTCGGCTAGAAGGGGTCCTAAGGGAGAACCCATTGCTACTCCATCTACTTGCCTGTATATTTCTTTGTTGGAACTAAAGTATACGTTGAAGGTGCATCGAAGTAACAGTTCTTTCAGGTAATGGATTGGTATACCGACATTGATGTTACTGGATTCAATGTAGTCACAAAGGAAACATACGGTTTCTGTCAGTGGAACGTTGTTGAAGAGAGACACGACATCCAGGGAGACCATTTTCTTTTCTGCCACATTGACATTCTTAATTGAATCAACAAAGTCGAATGTGTCGCGGAGGTTATGTCTTGACAGCTTCTCTTTCACCGGCCCGAGAATCTCCACCAGCCCTTTCGCGATTGTATGATATGGGGAATCTATCATATCTAGTATTGGGCGGAGTGGGATGTCTTGTTTTTGCACCTTTGGTAAGCCGTACATACGTGGCGTTGTAGAACCAGATGGGCGCAGTTGTTCGTTTTTCTTAATCCCTGTTTACACTACCATATTTTCATACCCGAACGTCGTGTTTATTTTGTCATTTTACTATTTCTACATATTTAATCCCTGATTGCATAAACAATTATTCATCACATTAGTTTTTCATCCAAACATCCTGTCTATTTTGTTATTTCTACATTTCTAACCCCTAATTGCACAATGTCAGTCTTCTTAGTTATTATAATGCTACTTTGTTTGTTTTACCCATCCCCCTGTTTATAATGGCATTCTAATTCCCAATTTTAATTTTTATTAATTTGACCCTTAACCGGAAATCATTCTGGAACTTTCCCATCCATTTGAGATATAAATACACGAATGTACAGCCTAGATGACGACTTCGTCGAAAAGAAAATTTTCTTCACTGCAACTGTCTTCTTATTTTCACTGATTATTTCCAACCACCTAATTGTATCATTATTGTAAATATTCCGCTGTTAAATTACTTTCTTCTTCTTCTTCTAATTCTCGGCATTATATTTGGCTTTGTAGCAAGCGCTAGACTGCACCCTTTATATTCAAAGTCATTTTTATTTTGTATATGCTGTTTTCTAGGGCTATTACCTTTTCATTTTAGGGGGAAGTCATTGGATTTCCTACAGAACAATCGTCCAGCAATTCATTTAGTCGATATTCTCATTCAGAATGCTGAACAGTTGTTTGGACAAGAACAAGGTATGTTCACTATGACTCATGTTGTTTAAGGCATATCTTTTCTGTTTTTTAATAGTATAATTCAGAGTAAATAGTTTGGATGAACTAGCTGGGAACCTCTAATATCCTGCTTACTACCAGAATAGGATCCACTGTTATTCGTAGCGTTGTCAAATAACTGTTGGATGAGGTTGATAACAGATTTGGTGTACTACACTCCATAGTAGTTTCCAAATCACTTCTCGGTCAACACTGTCGAAGGTCTTTTCGAATTCAGTGAAGTTAAGGTACAGTTTTGACTGCCATTCTATGCTCGCCTAGCCTACCAGCTTGCTGGTTTTCTAGCCGCTCCTAAACCCGGATAAAAAGAAAGGGTTGGGCGTGGGGCTATTGACCCTACCCCACAAAAGCAATCATACTGCTACAGAAACTTCAACGTACTTTAAAATTAACAATTCCAGCCTATTTGAAAATTTAAAACAAGTTTTTATAAACTTTTGGCTGTATAAATCACAGCTTCTTCAGTTTATTTCTCAATGCATAGCTCTCTGTAATTAAGAGAAATTTATATCGACGTCTACATAGACGAATTAAAGGTAGTTTTATCCTTCTAATGTTAATCTTTCATCACAAATGCTTATAAGTTTTCAAGTAAACTCTTGCTCACGTGGCTGTACAGATTGATGCGTTGTTCAAACGCTAAGAAAATCTTTGTAGCGAACCATCGCAAAGAAAGATTGAAATTACCCTTCCTGATTTCCTCTAATTCGGTGAAGATGTTAATTAGCATGACCCGAACAAACAACCATTTGTGTATATCCCTTTTTTTGTTGAATAAAGCCAGGTGCCTACGCTTGTAAAAATTTCATGAAATTGATGACAGTATAGTCACTGAATTATGGAATTGCCACAGATGTCGATAATTAAGCTGGAATTAAGCTCCGTGAGGCAGTTACTTGTTTTACGCATAAATTGGTTTAAACTAAATATAGTTGTTATCACAACGAGATTTCAGTAATACACAACCATGGTACATTACAGACAGCTTATGAATTGTAAATACGGGGGAGGGGGGTGAAGATTGCAATGTCTTGACAAGGCTTGCTTAATATGAAAGACACTCACTAAAATTAAATGTTAGTAAAAGGGCATAAAAACAAGCGCCTAAAACAAATTATATAGTAGGCAAAAGAGAGGTCACTGTTCCGAGGAAGACACTACCTGAGAATGGCTATCCACCACTCTTTCTGTGTCAACACATAAAACCGAAAATAAACAAAAAAAAACCTATCTCTGTGTGGAGAAGATGCTATACATGACTGTGGCATTCAGAGACAACCTTCCGGCCAACATCCTAGAAAAGAGAATATCTAACGCCCTGAAAAGAATTTTCCCTGATTCTACAGTGCGAATAGTACTCTCATGATCCCCATTGTTCTTTAACAACTCCAAAGATAAACTATCGCATCTGACCACTTCTATGTGTATCTAACAATTAACTTGCTCATATGAAGTGGGATACATAGGTTGTTCGATATGTGTCTTATCCAAAAGAGTCAAAGAGTATTATCTGGCTTGGCTATGAAAAGTTAACAGTAGATCCATGAGGAGGGCTATAATTGAATACATATTCAACACTGATCGCCCAGTGTGTGAGGAGAATTCATTCAAAGTTATCTATGAAGTTAAAAGAAGCTTCCCATAGACGTTGGTGAGCTTCCGCATACTGTGCTTATTCGAGGAGGCTGTATCGATTCGTCTGTCAAACCCTGATTAATGTACACCGAAGAGACTTCTCCACTACCTTCTTCTACTTTGAGTATAATTTCAAGTTCCACTACTTTGTTAATAATGCTTTGAATTTTCGTATGACGTTCTAGTGACGTCTTTTTCTTAACTAACCCTCTATTTACTCTTTTTACCTGTTACATAATTTATTTTGAACACTTGTCTCCACACTCTTTCACTAACACCCTATCTCTCTGGATGTCTTTCATGTTACGTAACCCTAGTCAAGACTTTCTAAGCTTCACCTCCTCTGGTTACCATTCGATTATTCATCATATTTGAGATATTTTGATGACGTAAACAATAACCCTTACTAATTTTTATTTTTGTTTGACGAATTAAGAACTGTTTCATATTCTGCAGTCAGAAGTGAAGATTTCGTGTAAAAGCCAAACCTTGGACTATTTGTGGAGTTAGCCGAGTCGATTGATGCGACAATCGGTCACTGTTATCAAATGTACTGTACCGTATACTTGCTAAACTCTAACCCTGTGATTGAGTTTTAATGTTTGTGTCAAAACTGAAGAATCCTGAAGGAAATGAAAATCTCTCTTCAGGTGTTTATGTGCTTTGCTTGGAAAACTGCTTTATTTCCTTCACTTTCCCAGTGGAACATAGGGCTTCAAGCTAGAGGCTTGAAGTTTCTGTAGTAGTGTTTATTTTTACAGGATGGGGTTGCTAGCCTCATGCCCAACGTTTCCTCTTTACCAGCTGTATTTCTGACTTAGTGAGGTAAAGGAGTGCGCCAGCCGGGAATAGAACCCCGGACCATGTGCATGGTCGTTGAGCGTACTAACAGCTATGCCACCGACTCAAAACTGCGCACACACTGTGTGAATTGTATATGGTCATCAAACAGAATAAATGTGTTGTATCAGTCGTAGTACGTATGACAATTGTTTATTCAATTCTCAAAATGTTAATTGTTTGTAATTCACTACTGCATTTCCCTTTACATCCCTTATTGCGTTTCCCCTACACTTTGATATAGCTTATGCTGAGAAACTTTTCATTGCATTCTCTCTTTAAAACAAACTCTCCTAAATCTTTTTCCTATCGATTGGAATAAGGGAAAATAAGTTTTTTTTCAAATTTACGATTATTGATACTTTTTATTCACATTTCTTGTGTGTATAATTTTTTTTCAATAAAGAAAAAATCCCCATTTAGACATTTAGAAAACAGAAAGATTGAGCGAAGAAATATTTACTTTTCAATTAGATCCTCATCTTTGGCTCTACTCTAATATATATAGCATTTTAATTACAATACAACAGTTTGCCAATCAAGTGGCGATAAGTTTGTTAACAATAATTAAACAGTGTCAAAATGTCAATGGGTTAATAGTTAACGAAGAAAATCAATACAGATTTAAAAGGTGGAAATGGATAGAATAAATTAATTTTACAAGAATAACACGTAAATTAAAGATAAAGTGGTCAAAATAAATAAAATAAATAATTTAGACAAATATAATTTTATAGGTTTAGGGGGAGGGGGGTGACGCAGTCCTGTTTATCCATTCTTGTGACGATGGCCACGGTAGGGAAAGTGGCTGTACAAATTTTTTCTGTACACATAGGCTTGGCTTCTTCAGATGAATGCCAATCGCCTCAGCCGTCTGTAGAAGACGAACTCGCAAAGCAAAATTAAGATAAGTTGGAATGCGATAAATAATTTTAAATGCTGTATTAACATCAATCTTATGCTCAGTATCAACGAGGTGGGCTAAAATAGAGCTACGAATAGATCTTTTTTGTCCCTTACTTAACCACGTTGGATGATGTTCGGAAATACGACGATGAACTTGCCTAATTGTACGCCCAATGTAGCTGGCTCCGCAGCTGCAGTCAAACTGGTAGATACACATAGAGGAGGCGAATTTAGGTAGTTTATCCTTATTTCTCGAACATAAAATAGGTGTGGTTGTAAAGAGACAACGTACCTCTGCTGCATAATAAGTTCTTTTAACTGCATTCTTCAGGCGCTGTGTTATTAATTCGCTGATGTTGTCACCGAGGAACTGCAATTTTATGAACATTGGTTTTTTCGGGACTGTGGCCATACTGACTCTCCTTGGAGCTGAATTTATATTTTTCTCAATGAATTTATCTGGATAGCCATTTTTTCTAAGTAATTCTCTAATAATCTTAAGCTCCTCATTGAGGCAGTCGTCTGAACAGATTAACCTAGCTCTATGAGCCAGACACTTCACGAGGTTACGTTTATATTTCAAAGGTACAAAACTCAAAAAATGAGTGTACTGACCTGTTGTTGTAGGCTTCCTATACACACTTCTTCTTAGTGTGCCATCTTCTCTCCTTACCATGAAGACGTCTAGGAATGAGATACTGTCATTACTTTCTTTCTCTATGGTAAAGTTTATTGCTGAATGTGCATCATTAAACTTGTCAAGGATGTTCATTGCATCATTCTCATCTTTCATAACCACAAATGTATCATCCATATATCGACAGTAGAAATCCATGTCATTAATTACTCCTTTCAGTGGTCCATTCTCTAATTTAGCGAGGAAAAAATCAGCTAGGATTGGACCTAATGGGGAACCCATAGCCACACCATCAATTTGTCTGTAATATTCCTTATTGAATAAGAAATGAACATTCATTGTACATCTTAAAATAAGTTCCTTCAAGGTGGTTACAGAAATCCCGATATCTATGTTTCGTGTAGTAATCTCTTCACATATAAAATCCACTGTTTCTGTTAACGGTACATTGGTGAACAAGTGTAACAACAGAAGACAAGGGCCAGGCAACAGATCGTTTTATTATGAAAATCAACACGTATTTATACATATTTCACATACATTATTATAGCTTATGCAAGTAGACAAGCGCAGTTATCTGATTGGTTGTTTATCAGAAGTTAGGCAGACAAACGCAGGCTTCTGATTGGTTGTTTCGGGATTCCTCGACAAATAGAGTTCTCTATCTGCGAATCATATTTTGCCACGTTAACTTTGCTGTGATTGGTTGTTGAATCAGCCTTGCTCATATTTTCTCACGGCCTGCTCTCACCACACAAGGAGGATACATCAAAAGATATAAACTTGTCCCTCACATTAAGATCTCTTATTTTTTCAACAAATTCAAAACTGCCGTTTACGCTATGTTTTACCACTTCATTATGCAGAGGCTTTAGGAGCTTCACTAGCCATTTCGCTATTGCGTGATATGGGGAATTACACATGTCCAACACTGGTCGAAGTGGCAAACCGATTTTATGCACTTTTGGTAGTCCATATAATCTTGGCATAACCGTGCCAGTAGGCTTTAACGATTCATATAAACCGTCTATTATGCTGCTTTGTTGTTTAAGTCTTTTAATGACTCAATTAGTTGTTTCTCAACTTTTTCTGTTGGATCAACGCAAGATGTAATTTTTTGAAACTTTCGATGATCACTGAGTATTCCATTCATCTTATCTATGTATTCAGTTTTATTCATTATGACTACTCCAGAGCCTTTATCAGGTTTCGAAATTATTATATCTTCATTATTTCTCAGCTTCTCTAGGGCTTCCCTGTGTTTCTTGGTCAATAAGCTATTTAGTTTTCGTTTACTATTTATATATTTATAACAACAGTCAACTAGAGTTGATTTAAGACTTTCAGCTGACGAGGGTGTCAAGCCTTTTGATTATTGTTAACAAACTTATCGCCACTTGATTGGCAAACTGTTGTATTGTAATTAAAATGCTATATATATTAGAACAGAGCCAAAGATGAGGTTCTAATTGAAAAGTAAATATTTCTTCGCTCAATTTTTCTGTTTTCTAATTTTTTTCAGCTTGTTTTCGTCTGACTCATGTTCCATCTCATTTGGTACCGAAAATGTATTTGAGTCGTGCATCTTTGCCTTCAACAAAACTAACCACTTCTATCACTGCTTCTCATGGACTGGAAAATACTAATTCATTCAATGAACAATCGTCTATAAATTCTAGCAACAATAGTAGTGTTCAAAAGAGACCAGCTGTACCTGATCGTGGTGATGTTACCCTACCGAATAGTCATTTGACTACTTCGTCCATGCCTTCAAGGTAGGTGGTGAAATTTAGAACTGAAATATTATCCCATCAATGGTGATAATAATAATATATTAATATTTTCAAATATTGATTTGTAGAGATTTGATTGACTGGTTACAAGATTTCATCACAAGCGGATATCAGTTAAAGAACCTGGAAAACCTGGGAGTGCTGGACAGCTGTTTCGCCAGCCTGGTTTGGCACTCTTCGTCAGTACGCACCCACCACATGGGTTCGAACCCAGGACCTTCTGGCTACAAGGCGAGCTCGTAGAACATTAAGTTACTAGGTCCCAATCCAATAGCCACTGCATGAATTCCAACTTCTGTTAATTCACAACTTAGCGCGACCGCTAGTCAATGTCTTCGGCAGATATTTCTCCTCACCTTCGACCTGTTGCACCCCGCTGATTCGAACCCCGCCGGGGCGGGTGCGTACTGATGACGAGTCCCAAACTCCCAGCTAGTTTACCAATGGTTTTCTAACTGATATCAGCTCACGATGTAATCCTGTAACCAAATAATATTAATAATTTGCATGGTAATGCAGCCTGCTTTTTTTTAACTTCGAATTGATGTATGCGCTTAGTAGGGCAATAAAAGCTTCGCAAATAAACCATCGAGCTCAGAAAACACAACTACACCAAAATAAGTATACACATGAGAGAGAGAGAGAGAGAGAGAGTAGGACTTCAGGTAGACGTAAACAAGATAGAGGCGATGAAGATACCAACAACAAACACCAAACTCCGTCAACGGGAGAGATTTAAGGGAAGTCAACTTAGCAACACCGTTTTAAGTGCAGGCGAATAGTAGAGATGTCAAGATCAAACAGGATGGCAAAAACACAACGTGTTGATTAATCTGAAGTCACTGCATTCAGTATATGGAACAAGATCTGGATCTTCAACACTATGGTTCCCTATAGTTTAAGAACTTCTCACATCCCACAAAAAGCATTTCAGACAGGCTCATTCAAACTGTCTTCGTTGACTCGATACTGAAGATCAGATGACCAGATGGGATAAGGAGAAGAAAACTCTGACAACAAACCAACCAAGAACTTGTCACTTAAGAAATATACAGATGAAAATGGGGACAAATGGACAAATTATGAGGATGGTATCAACCACCAGGCCCTCGACTAGGCCCTAATGGGAATTGGCACTTTGAGTGCCCGGAGGTGACATATAGATGATCATGTGCGAACAAAATGAAAACTGCTGAAGCCATTTGTTGTTGCATTGCAAATCCATGTGAATCCATGTTATATAAAGTTTACATTTTATTCAGTTGTATAATGAGTAAATGTTACACTCCCCTCTGTACTGAGCACTAAATAGGGGTTTCATTATACTTTCTTTGCATCCATTTGTATTTTTCATATATTTATTTGTTCCATTTGTTTGTTGTACTTATTTTAGAATGTCACTTCCCGGAAGCACTCCTGTACTCCAAAGGAAAAAGAATGCTGCCCCTAAACCACCAGTTCCTACATATCCAGTTAATTGTATATTCATTCATGTGAGCGACAATGTACCAAAAGTGAATCAGGTAGACTCACAAAAGTCTGACAATTCTGTTGTACTTGAATCAGAGATTACCAACTCTACAAATCCCTTTCCGGAAGCACCTACCCATCGAGAAAATCCTCCACAGCCTAAGGACAATGCAAGTAACTCAACAGGGATACCTTCCACAGAAATAAAAACCACCGATAGTAATTGTCATAATTCATCCCTACAGCCAACGACAACACCAGCATCAGTTGCTAATGAATGCAAAATCAGTAAAGAACCACCGAAAAGACCTCCACCCCCTGATGTTAATTCAAAGCAGAACAATGCTGGTCCAGACTCAGAGACAGAAAACATCACTGTTATGTAGAAATACGTACTTTTAGAAAGCATCAGTTTCTATTTCTATGCCTTTTTGGTCCAGCTTACATAACCATAGTTCCAGTTAACTAAAAGTAAATAAATAAATATTAGGAATTGCTGAAATTACTGCTGCATGTGTGCGATAATTGTATTCGCTCATAAGATTTAATTGTTACTACTATTTTGGTCATAAATGCTAGTTGAAGTATATTAACTCGTTTTCGCCTTTTTATGTACGATATCCTTTCTTCATTGATTATATCACCATTTTTGATACAAGGTTATTTAATATTCATAATTTTTGAACGGAATCTCACCTTTCTTATCGTGTTTATAATCACCAACTTCTTATTTAACATGCTAACCTGTTATCTGTATTTGTTTATTCGAATTCATCTGCTCACGTGTACCTCTGCGTGGGTCACTGATGCCTTATTTCTGCAGTGCCTGTGACATATATATATATATATATATATATATATTTCAGCTGATTAGCTATCTGTCCTTTTATTTATCGTGCTTATACATCGATTCGATCCGTCACAAGACATCTTGAACCGGCTGTTCCCATTATTCTTTCTACTTCGTGACTTATTTTCTACACAACTGCACCAAAGATTTCAACAATATCATAGTGAATTTACACTTTGAGCCGTTTATTTTTGTACCTTTGTTTACAAAAACAACGATGAACACTATATCTCCATTGTTTTCGTGATACATTCCAGCGATGTCCCCTCTGCATGAGTTTCTTACAATCTTACCAGTATTTTGTTTGACCTTGTAAAAAGGTGTTGCTTTGTCATCTGTTGTTCTTTATGCATATCAGTATACCAGTGTTTCTATTCAACTGATATTATTTTTATTATTATTATTTATAAGTAGTTTGAACTAGTGTATTTTGCCAACGCATTTTTTTATTTTGCGTTTATCAACGTTTAGTTTGTGCCTACTGTGAGAATTAAAGCTTGATTGCTTTTTTTATACACTGCCTATTTGCAGGCCGATAGGCAGACAATATGGCGTACAAGGTCAGCATTGATTATACACACACTATGAACAGTATGAATCTCTTCCTCCTATTCTGGATGACAATTTTATATGCTTTCAGTGTTTTTTTCTGCAGCTTTTTTTTCTATATTCTGTTTAAAAAAGTTTTTTCCCTGCTAAATCGTTGCCTTTTGTTGCTTTTTTATTGATGAAAACAGAATACGGCTGAAATACTGGCTAGATAATATTATCCACCCAATCGATAGTTGCTGTCTTGACGCGTTAATCAGGCTAGCATATCTCAGTAACCCAACGAGTGACGCTGGTTGAAATGAATGTTCCTACCGGTTCTGTCATGTCAGAAACGTCGTTTGCGTAGCAGTTAAACTGAAAACAGATACATTGTAGTGCAAGTCGTTTACATTACGTCAGATGTCTGAGGACGAAATGGTACTGCTGGCGAAAAGGAATGTAACAGCAGCAAGGTGTTTCCCTGAGACGATCAATAGGCTAGGTATGCTGCGTCTGCACTATTGGGAGAGATGTTAGGAGAGTTCGACACTGGGTATTGCACATCTCTATTTGCTTTGTGGCGGTTCGTAATCGGCGGTAAGACTTTAATATGGATACAACTGCTGAAATCACTTTAAACAGCCCGTGTGTGACTGATCGCAAGGAAAGTTGTCCCCTGGGATCTGCGGCTACTTGACACTAATTTTCCTTCTGTTTCAGGTATTTCAATATGAAATCAACTTCTATGGTGTGTTCAATTGAGAAGTCATAACTGCACATAAAGCTCTCCTGTGCTCTCTCTCTCTCCTGACTTTAATCTAAAACTTCTCTTTTCTGAGGCAACCAGCCATTCAATGAGAATATGGATTCATTTTTATTGACATCATTATCTCTTTGGATTTCGAGGGGAACATAGAGCTTCAACTGTTCATATCTGTTTCTCTCTGTTCTCTGCAGTTGTTTTTTTTATCCGGCTCTATGTTCTCCCATAAGCTTTGATTTCCTACTGACACGATCTCCTCCATGTCGTCCTCGAACGCCTAGCTCGTTGTCTCCTATTGGCGTGCTAAATCACTCAGTGATCTCTAAAGCGTACGTTCAATTCATTTCCATTCCCTTCTGCGTAATTCATAGTCAGCGATAAGTCCTTATTTGGTTTGTTGCCAGTGTTTCGTGTTGCTTATGCTTTCTGGCCATGTGATCTTCAGTATCGAGCTAAGGTAGCTGTTGGTAGAAGTCTTCAGACTGTTGGCCATGCTTTTCATGAAGCACGCGCTAAGTATCTGAGCCATAAGGAGTAAATGACTTGACATTAGTGTTCAACATCCTAATCTTATTCCTAATGCAGTAGATTTTCACAATGATTTCAGAGTAGCAAAAGTGTGTCTTTCCTTTTCGCATTCCTGGTTTTGACATCATCATACATGACGCCGTCTTCAGTTGAAATGATTTTGCCCGGTTCAGGTAAGCGGAAGAGGTAACTCGCTTCAGATTTATCCAACTGATTACGATTGTCGATGTTGGTCACTAGTTCACTAGCCTGTTAAAAGAAAGAAAAAAAGTTGGGCGTGGGGTAGCGACTCAATCCTGAAAAATCCATCCAATCCCTATAGAAACTTCAAATCATATAGGAACGTAAAAGTGTGGATTCGCATAATACTGTAAAGATCTAGTTAAGTAAATGGAAAGCTAGATCATTATGTTATAATATGGCTTGATAATTAGGTCACTCAATAGGTATAAAATAAATTTCGAGTAAATACTGTAGCTATCAGGTTATCGTGATTTTTATAAACACAGACTTTTTCTCTTATAACGATAACAAATTCATTTGGTATGAAAGTCTAATGTGAACTTTTAACAGAAAATATGAATGTACTTTTTAGCCGAAATCATCATTATTATTATTATTATTGTATATTATGCATCAGTTTGTTGTGCTAAATTTGTGCATAAATTATTTGGCGTTGGAATGTTTGATTGAACATAAAAGGAAATATTAGTCCTTCTAAATAAAAGCCTAAATGGGATTGGGGATTTGATTACATGAAAAATAGCTTGTTTTTTAATAGTATCAACAATGAAGAAGAAGTAGGAAGGCAAATTTAATTCAGTGAAAAGTAAATTATTCTTTCAACTCTGTAAAATAACCATGATAGCTCAACTTCAACATGTATTTGAACAAAAAGTCGATACGAAAATGAGGGTAAACAACGACCCACTCGAGTTGCACTTGAGAGCATGGCGGACAATGTCACTCGACGGTCTCCTCAGAGTGTACTCTATCCATCTCGATTTTCTCCCAGTTATTTGTTGGACGATAGGTTTTTTAGTCTCTTCCCATAGTTTCTTGTTGCTAATTGTTTCTGGCTGGCCATTCGATCTTCAATATGAAAAGAAGGCAGCTGTTGCTAAAAGTCTACATTTGGCTCTTAGAAACGCTTTTCGTGATGGTCACTACACGTTTATGACCCGTATAGAAGTATTGACTGACATCTGTGTTGAAAATTCGAATCTCGTTTTTTATGCTGAAACAGAGTGCAGAAGATTTACGAACAGGTTTCAAGTTGATGAAGATGTATCTTGCCTTTCCGATTCTAGCTGACTTTGACATCTTTATCCATTCCGACTGCCTGTGGTTGAAACTGTGTTTCCTAGATAAGTAAAGTAGTCAACATCTTTCAGACTTCCCTTGTTGATAGGAATTGGTGCTGTTGGTTATCTTCATCACCTGGAGTCCTGTCTTTTCTGCGAGACTCTTCAGTCAGTTTGTTGGTTTTGGTCTGCAATTCCCTGAGTTTGTGTGACATCAGATATAAGTTATACACGACATGCAGATCTAGAATCTTCTTATCGGTGATCCGGTGTATTCCTGTCTCCTTGCCCCCCCCCTCATAGTCTGACAAATGCTCCAGTCCATCACAATCGGGAATATCATTATGGGTGGTAATACGCAGCCTTGTCTTTCTCCTGTCTTCAGTTCAAAGGCTTCAATGAGTTTTTCGTTGTGGATCACCTGACTCGTGTCATTGGCGAGTAGCTGTTGGATGAGGTTAGTGAAGATCTAGTGGACTGTACTACGTAGTGTTGAAGCAGTCTCCAAATTACTTCTCGATCAACTATACCGAAGGCATTTTCGAAGTCGATGAAGTTAAGGTAGAGGTCCGACTGCCTTTCTATGCTTTGTTGGATGACGCTGCGTAGAGTTGCAATTTGATCAGCACATGATTTGCCTTTGTTCCGGTTGGGCTGGCAGAGTTTTGCAACCAGTGCACCTTTTATTCTCTCCAGAATGATACGACTTAGTATTTTACTTGGTGCGGTCAAGAGCATTATTCCACACCAGTCCTTGTAAAGTGAGGCGTAACTCTTCCTTCTTCGGTAGTTTGACCAGGTAGCCTTTCTTACATTCAGAAAGCACCTTTCCTTCCTTCCAAACATTTTGCAATATTGGTGTAAGCTTATCTGACTGTCTCTGGGTCGGTTTTCAGTATTTCCACAGGAATCCCTTCGGGTCCTGTTGCTTTCCCGGACTTCAGTAGCTTGATTGCATTCAGCTTTTGCTGGAGGTAGGTATTTATTTTGTGAACTAAATTTAGACATCTACAGCACCCAGAACTGGGAACAAAATCTATATTTTCAACAATTTTGTCTTATCACTTCTTCTGTATGGTCCTGAGAATTCAGCGTCATCAATGGCTTTCACAACGGACTTGCATCTCTGTCTCGATACGGAAGATCAGATGGCTGGCCGAGGAGATAAGCAAGCAACATGAATCCTTGAAGACAGGGAAACATCCAATAACCTATTTCGCAAATAGAAGACATGCAGAAGGAAATGGAGATGGATTGGATGTACAATGAGAAGGCCGTTGAGTAACATCCAACTCGAGACGGTCGATTAGAATGTGAATGCTAAGTGATGAGTTGGGCGGCCAACAAGATGTTTTGGAGATCATTTGGTTTGAAAATAAAAGCTTGGAGGCAGTCCTGATTCATGTTGAAAGTAATGACAGAAAAGTGAGCGGAGTTAAAACATTCCACCGGCGCCTTATTTTCCATTCGGAACGCAAAAGATTAATAATACGTTAAGCAGAACCAATTGTGCAACAAATATGCAGGAAGAAATGGAAGTGGATTGGTCACACTCTGAGAAAACCATCAAGTGACATCACATGCCAGGCTCCTTAGTGGAAGCCAAATGCTGTTTCATTTGACGTGAGTGATCTAACGCCACGGAATAAATTACTTCGTCGTATACCTTCTGTAGCACAGTAACTGCTATCCCACCGACTTTTCGGGGATGGCAGGATCAAAAGAGAAACATTCATGCTATTCAGAATTAAGTATTTGGGTCGCTGAGGTTATACACAATCCCTGCAACCACTTCAGGGTAGCAGTTGTCGATTTGGAAAGGAGAATGAAGGAATTGAGGTGCAGCAAGTGAATACAGACATTACTGAGATTGATTCGTATGGTCTCATCTGCCATGCTTCACATTGGATTCTTTAGTGTTTTGAAGACTTCCATCTATCAACTGCTCTAAGCTTATGGCTGCCATTGGGTTAAATGCATATTGAAATCTCTTGAAAAATGTGCTTTGTGGTCGGTAAGCTTATTCCAAAGACATTTGGGTGCATTTCTTTCCTTCTTGGTGTTTGGAATCAGTTGGCTGGGAGTTGTGCTTGACCTTACTTCTGTACCTATGGGTATTCATAAGTGAGGCACATTTGCAACTTGCTGAAAACTCGTCTTACCTTTGACATTCGATCAAAAAAGTTGAAGCCAGAGACAGACCCACTTTCGTAGAGTATTTCATCTGCCATTTTATACTACACACATCGAAGACATTCTAATTGTTACCTCATTTCATGAAGTAGATGATTTTCTAAACTCTCCAAGGTTCAAATGTATGACAATAAGTCGTGTTCTCACTAATATGGTACGGTATAACTCTATATCCCATAATGTTATTCTGTAAAACAAATAGTTATACATTATAGCACCGCTAAATTTTCACCCGACATATTCATACCGCATATTCAAAACACAATGAAAGTTCAACTTTTTGTCTTTACTGGTACTCCTGCATATTCACTGTACTTTTCCTGACTGTTTACACTACAGACAAACTTGAACAGTCAATCCTTTTGATAAATTTGATTGAAGCATTATGAAGACAAATTTCTCGGCATTATATCGTCATGTCGTAGTTTCTCTGCAATCGCTTTACAACTAACATAGTTCAGAATAATAAAATAAAATTCAAGACATTTGCTCAGTTGTATTAAACAAAAGTACATACTAATGACCAATCATATTTAAACAGGTCAAGTAGTCCTTGGTAAGCAATGGTTGAAGTCTTTTGTTTTTTGTACACACAGCTTGGGATGCATGTGATTAATCCCCAAAGTGTTTCCATCACTTTTACTAACCAACCTTGAATTAGAGTTATGTGAAATAATTTCGAAGCAATCATTAATATTGCTTTTGTAATGTGTTTTGCAGTGGATAGATTCTCATTCAGGCTAAGTATATTTAGATTTCCTATGTGACCTAACAACTATTTAGGAACATGTTCTTTCAGACGACATTATAACACCTCTTTCAATCTTCTTAAGTGTGAGAGGGTACCAGATGAAGGCATTATTGCAATAATAATCTATTGTCGTAACAGAAGTATTTCATTAATAATTCCTTTTTTAGAGGTGCGTTTGAAAAGTGTGCGCTTTGTGCAGTCACTATAACTAGCTCCAGAAGAACAGGTGAATTTATAAACACAGATTGAAGTGGCCCAAACCGATAGTTTATGCTTCACACATCCATTGATCATTTATCGGTTGTAGAAATTGATCCGTAGCTGAACCACAAATTCATTTTTTAAAACTCGAAGTTACTAAAAAGGATGCATGTTATTCTGCTCTAATGGTTGTTCTTACTCTTTTCAAAAAGCTTATTTGTTTTTGGTTATATCGTGATATGCAGTTAACTTCCTGCGATAGAAATACTTTGATCTAGAGAGATTTAGTTAATCGGTGACACCTTCATGAAAATAATAATTTGCTCATAACACCTAAGCTGTGATATTAACGACAGAGTGAGTAGTGCAAAAAGTAAACACATATTAAGCGCATTAACTCATCCAACTGTTGACATTGCCGACTCTACCTACTAGCAGATCGCGCTGTAGCCGTTTTACCCCTTTTTGGAAAATGTCTAAGTATTCCACTTTTAATGTATATCCAGCTGTCGAAATCAACAAGCTTTCTTTTCTCAGCATTGTCATACTAGCAATTTACTTTTAAAAAGCAAATGCGTGTAAACTTTTGAAGATGAGACTAAGTTTTTAGCTATTTCATCTCAAAAATCTAACCAGTCTTAAATACACTGATGTATACCAGTACCAACTTAGCATTTGTTTAGCTGATATTCAGCTGAAGTCCCTTAAAGTACTGTTCTCTCTCCTTTTCTTTTTCCTTTCTTCCTACATGACCTGTCTCTTTCGGATGAAACCAACTTCGTTAAATACATTGATGTGTCGGTGGCACAGCGGCAGATTGCTTGCCCATCACGTAGGTGTTTCGGGGTTCGATCCCCAGTCGACGCACTCCTTTACCTCGCTAAGCCAGTAGTAAGACTGGTAAAGAGGGAAGGTGCTGTGAATGTCAGTCTGACTGTTCCAAACATAATAACGCGCTGTCGGAAATATGCTGGTGGTTTAACCTTAAATGTCAGACAGTTAAATTTACCTTGAGGCATAAACGTGATCTACAAGAACTGATGCTTGTAGTATAGAGGGTACTGAAGCAGAAACTAAGTCAAGCACAAAATACGTTGAAATATTTCTATCCTCTAACTTTTGTTGGTCACCCTATATATTGTTGATTTCTAAGAAAACGTTCAATTCAGTCTACAACAGTAAGAAGTTAAGTTAATCAAGAATCACTAAACGTCTTCTCATACAATTTCTTAACTCTTTTGTCTTACCTAGTTTACTTTACTGCTCCCTCTTAGTCTTTCTTAGGCTACTTAGAAAGGACTATATCTGAATGCAGGGGCAAGTGACTTTACAATAAATCATCTCGTTACTACTGCAGTCGACAGATCCCTGAATTCATGTGAGAAATGATTTAAATCCACACTGTCTGGCTCCCAAAACTACCTCTGTTCTCAACTCTCTCAAAGCATCTCTTCAGATGGGAATAGAAGTCATTATAAGAGGTTATATGCTCGTAGGACTAAGTACAAAGGCTCAACGATGCCATATTTCTCCCACGTTCTTTGTGACAGAGATAGTGTTAAGCATGAAACCTATGATTTACTATGTTTTTAGCAAAATAATTGGCTCTTTCACTCTCTCCTATTTGTATATTTTGGTGGCAATATTGCAATTAAGGTATAGTTTTCATTATCAGCATTATTATCATTATTTTACACTATTTGTAAATTTTTGACTTTATTATCACTGCAAATACCAAAAAGCTTTTATTATCAATGCTGGTTACGTATACCTCTGTAATATTGTTTTTTGTTTTTGCTGTCGTCGAGTAGATTAGATGCATTACTGTACTAAATACTGAGAATTCTACACTGTATCATAAGTGCTACTTTGTAATAAAGTAAATTATTATTGTTTTAGCATTAATCTGTTTGTTTCACCACTAAGTGTATTTTTTATGTCTTATGAAGTCTAACGACATTCACTCACTTTATAAGGTGTCTTGTCATTGTTCTCATATCGAGAAATTTGAAGCTGATACCTACCAACTATGATGGTTTTTGTGACCGGTTTATTAACTGATTTGTATGCCTGAGGTTTAAATAAATCTTTTGTTTTTCAGGCATCTAGTACAATATGCGGTCGGATTACACAGATATTATTAGTACAAATGCAGCAATTTCTGAATATATCTAATATAACCGTCTACAACAGACACAAGTGAAACCCAATTAATTAAAGTGGGGTTTAAGGTTGTATTTTATTCGATCTTTACAAATCAGAGAATGAACATGATATAACACCTAGAGGTTACGTTCAATTCCATAGACCGAAAGGTGTTGTGGTAAAATCTAGCAGCGAGGCGAGCGCCGAGAAAGTATATCATTCTAGTCAGTGTACTCTGCTCAAACCCATACAGCTGACTGAGGGTTGGTGGAGAGTTGTCATCTTAAGTAATGACAACCAGTGTCGTGCGCCAAGGATGCTCATTGTCTCCATTTTTGTTTGATTTCACCATAAATGTAATGATGGATGTATATCCAGTCAACTTAAAATTGACTTGTTACCAGGGTATATTCCAGTAAGTTTAGTGTATGCTGATGATCTTGTCCTTCTGGATGAATAGTGGGAAGATTCAGAGTCTTCTAAATACCATGAGCAGAAATCGTAGTATGTTTAGCATGCGTTTCTTCTTTGTCATATATATATATATATATATATATATATAATCTACTTGGCAGTAGTATGACTCAATATCCAAATAATTTTTCAGTTTTCTGCTTGCTGTATGTAATGCCTATTACTGTTTGAAACATTTGCGTACTAATCTGAAGATAAACACATCTGGACAACAGCACCTCACTTTAGTACAAGTGACGGGTGAGTAGGACTATTTAGCAGTCTGTTTCACAGTTAATCTTAACTCCAGTTATTTATTGAATTAAATTCTGAACAAATAGTCTCTATTAGATACCAAGTTCAGCTTCCATATTTATTAACTATCTCATCTCTTAAAATCTGGAATCATTGTGTAACTGAAATCCACCAACATCATTGACTGTTGTACTGCTACTTTGTAATAAATAGTAGTGCACTTAACCTCACCTAGTTTATTAACTGGTTCTAGACCTGGAAAAGAGGGAAGGTTTTGAGTAGAGCTGGTAACGCCAACTGGTAAAACACAACCCTATAGCTAGTGAAACTTTAAAGGACAGAAAAATAAAAATCCTCTAATTACAGGATTGGAAAGTTACTTTAATTTGAAGATGGATGATACTACCGGCTGAAAGACTTCACTAATGTGACTTCTTTCGATGAACGCGAAAGTATGCATGGGGACACGAAATATCCGTACGATATTCGAGCCAGCAAAGGCTCCTCATACCACAGGAGAAATGAGAAGATTGGATATAGAAATGTCTGGAAATCTATGACAGCAGATGAAATGGAAGTTGACTCTCCAAATTGTTAGCTAGAAAGCCAATGATCCACGCCAGTCACCCAGATGACACTGACAGTATGACCATCATGATGTTAATGAAAGCACTGTAGACTCTTCTCTAGGATCTTGACTAAAGAGTTCAATTCACAAGGAACATAGGTTTCACCTATACAATGCTATCTGAATACAAGTAACGTAGACTAAGAGAATAAATGGAACTTCTGAAGACGATTGAGAACAGTAATTGACGAGACACCAGTTAGGAGTGGCAAAATTCTAATTTGTGAAATGAGTGGTAAACTGTGCCCCTGAAATACTGTGTGTTTCATCGGTTAATCAAGCAATGAATAGTAATCGAATGTGGAGCACTTCGTCGAAACACTATGTAGGTTGATCTGCACTAAGGACATCCAGATGATACTATCAACCCTTACACCTAAATGCCTGTATACGTCTACGCTGTGCATTACAGCTACTCAATCGGGAACAATAAAGCAACATTTTATACTCCCGTTAGTCAAACTCATTAGTATTGCTGATTATTACCAGTAACACGTGTTAATTGCGAAGAATTATAATATTATTATTATTCTCTTTGGTTCCGAATGAATAATATGGCTTCAACAGTACATCTCCATTCGGCCCTTTTCTCAACAGTCCTTTCAGCTGGACACGCAAATGATATTGCTACCTGAAAAATAAATGGGACTCAATGCCTGGGAATTTATTACCTCTGTTAACCTCTGAAGATTTCATAGGATCAAATTATACATTTACGACCATTCTTTCTTTAATCTGATGTTATAATAACATGTAACTCAGTTTACCGGAACAGATTCATTTTGTACCCTGGGCTAAGAGACACACTTATTGGCTGAGGGCTGATGATATTATACTACTCAGTTAGCTCTAGGCTTAATTAGCTGCAGTGGAACTCGAACCCAGAACCCACTAGGTGTAAGTAGAGTGCTGAAGTCAACGAGGCGCTTCTGAAGAAGCAACTTAGATAGATTAAACAGAATCGTTGATCAGTCAGCAAGGAAGTGTTTTCTAGAAATTATAATACATCGTGGATAAAAAAGACGCAGTATTAGAGAATTGATAAAAGTCAATAAGCTTAACTAATAAGTGTCAACCATATGCACTGTCATGTATTTATAATTTATTCTTTAAGAATTCAAAATGAAATACACTTATATGCATATAAAATATGTCTGACTTGTAACTATTCCTTTTTGTTTTGCCCGCTTACATAAATTCTTTGAAGATACAAAAAAGTAAATAAAAATACACACACATGCACGGCGAAGGGGATAACTGGTGGGATTTAACAAAATCGTTCAATTTGTATGAAATTCCGCAAGTCATACGTCAATAAGCTGAGCTATATGAATTCTTAAGCATTCTGATTTCATACAGTCGAATATGTGATTATGCAATTGACCGAAATGTAATGCAGACAAAGAGATGAAGACTAACTGTACATGAGCATCTAGATTAATATAATGGACTGCAACTTTAGACGTTTGCAAAATAACAAACATGTTATACTGATATGCATGCAACCTGTTGGCATAGCTTATTGACATGATCACGGAAGAATAAGGTATTTGGATTCATGGTCTACAAAATCTTTCTTTTCGCTTAGTTTAATCAAAATCAGGGATTGAGACAAAGTAATGACCAGTTGTTATTAAATAATTGTAGACATAAAATAAAAATGTTCAGAAGAAATGAGTAGCGTTTTCCGGTATAAAACAAAACATCAACAATATAATATTATCAGTTTTCTGTGGGCACCTTTTATCGTCATCTTTCCATAATTCTACTTCCATGTTTTACGTTTCTCCAAATCAGTTGAGTATATAGAATGTGAAAGAAGTGTCCTACGCTTTTTAACTGAAGCTAACTTATCATTCTGCCCTGCTCTTACAGAGCTAAGCAAGGATGCAGGACTCATTAAACCACTATTAATATGCAGTGAGATATTTGTTGAACTGGGTGTATTTATTGACTGATGGTGATTGTTTGAAGGATGACTGTGTTGATACTGATAATGATAGTGTTGATGATGTCGATTTCGGCTGTCTCTCTGCCTACCAGGTACAACTTGTAGAGCACTTTGTCCAAAGTGTATTGCACGCCACGTTTCCTCAGCATGCTCTGGTTCAGTCCGTAAGGTGACTAATAGTAAGCACTTGGAATCACCGCTTAAATTTGGTTTTAAGAGATATGTTAATTTTGATTCCCTGTAGGTGGGTTTCTGTTGTCGTCTCAAGGCATCAAATACACGACCTAATGAGCTTAGTGATTTGTTAATACAAGCTGCCTCTAAAAATCGCTCACCAGTTGATCCGGACTTTGTGACATTTTCAGATCCAGCTAGATCAGCTAAGGTTAGTGCACCATGACTAGTTATATTATGTAAATGATTTTCACCATGAACTTTTAGCAGAATAATTAAGTGTGACCTTGAACTACTAATATTCAATTGTGTACAACCAACATGGCGTTGTTTTTCAGCTTTTTCTAAATAATACAACATTTCATCTTCACTAGTGATAAGATGTTCCTTAAGATTTTTAAATATCAGCTCATCGGTTTCATTGGTCAGTATGCGTACAGAATTACGCTGACGTGACTGTTGTTGATTATAAAGTGTATATCGAGATTTGGAATGTTGTGTGCTTACAGTATTGATCCATGTATTCCATGGCAATAACGGTCGACTGGACTTTGATAGCTTTTTGTTGCTACGATTGAGCTTCGTTATACTGCGTGATATGATGCCAACTGATGGATCCGTTTTTCTCTCATTGCTGTTTTCTCTGTGCCCATTATCGTTTGAATTGACAGAGATTGAAATATCATTCGATAAGAGATCGTAGACATCTTCTTGATAAATTTCCACCATACTCATTGTTATAGTATACTTCCAGTGTCTACGCTTATAACAACTATCGAATAGGTGTTTGATAGCTCTTCTATTCACACCTGGTTCTTCTTTAGTACCCATCATTGTATACGTCTTGCCACTGCCTGTCTGACCATAAGCCATTATACAGACATTATATCCATCTAAACTAGAGATAATTAAATCCTCGATTTCATTAAATATATCCTTCTGTTGAGCTTCGGGACCGAAAACATGATCAAATATAAAACATCTGGGGATGTTCGTATGCGTTAAAAATGCAACTCCACTGGGACTAATGCCATTGACACCGACACCTGGTATACTTTTGAGATTGTTGAACAATCCGGATGAATTGATCTGATTTTGTTGTTGACATTGCTGTTGCTTTCTAATGTAATCACGTATTGTTTCTGTGCAGAATAGTAATTTGTCATTCGAATTAACGCTTAAATAGTTTTTTTGAACACTGAATGAACTTTTCACATTTTCATAACCACTTGTAGTATTCTTAAACTTGGTATTATTATTACCTGGTCTTAACCGACAAAATACACGAATATTACCCACTAATTCTTGTATATAATTATGTATACGTTTACGGTAGGCTTCTTCCTCTTTTAATACTCTCTCAAACGAAGCAATTTGATGTTGTAATTCAATTACTTTTTGTTCTAATTCTAACAATTTTTGTCTGTCATTGTCTTGTTGTCCATCTTTCTTGTTAAAAGTATACAGACTTTTTGGTGAATCTGATGTCATTAGTTCATTCGGAGGATATTCTGTATCGATAAATGGACTTGTAATTGCTGAAGAAAAGTTATCTTTCCTTACAGAAGACGGGATATCAACACTTCCAGTGATCGGTGCAGATAACTGATTGATCTTTTGTTGATTTAGATTTAGTTTATGCGTTAATTCAGTGATAATTTCATTCTGTTTATGCATATGAAGTCTCAGTTTAGTTCGTTGATCCCTGGCTTGTCCTAGTACATACACTAGACGATCATGAATCGCTAACCTGTGTTCCAAATCATTTCGTAGTATACGACTTTGTGCAATTATATCACTCAGGAAGGCTACTGATATGCTTAGACAACAAGGCCATTGATTCAGATTATTCTGACCTCCTGTGGATTTCGATTTCTTTTCTAATAATAAAAGTTGTGTTATCTTATATGCCAAATAACCGATGGGATCAGAGCCAGTCAATGCATGATTAGCCATCTTTTCTGTATTTTTGTCAACATTGCCGCCATCATGCCATTTATAATTAGAGTCACTCGAAGTATTTGGATTACATGAAACATAGTCAAACAGACCTTCCCTGCAAACATAATGCAATAACTGATAGTCTTTATACACGAAATCAACTGCATTCAGCAGATTGTAGTAGCGTCGTTTCCATAGTTGATTTTCAAATATTTCAGGGTTTTCAATTTCACCATCTAAAATTAAATTCAATATTGAACATCGGAGATTTTCATTCGGTACAGCTTCAGCATCATGCAGATTGTCAGTAGTGTTATATTTATCACCATTAACTTCAACTAAACGTTTGTAGTTTCGTTTTGATTTGTAGATTTTCTTTTTAATTACTAATTCTAAGAAGTGATTAACAGATTGTCTTGCATTTTGTATAGCTGAATTATCCGGAATTTTCTCACCAGTTCGCCATTTTAAATAGATATGCAATAATGTTTGAACCCATTGAACTAAAAATGGATAATTAATTCTATACTTAAACAGACTGGTAATTTCTAATGCAGGATGGGTTGTATGTGAAGTTAGCAGTCTGAACGGTACAGGCATAGGCCATGATAATACTGATGAAGGTATTTTAAGTGGATTGTAGGATGAACTATATCCACAGTGAGAATCTAGTTTCACAGATGACTTGCAGTCAGAAATTGCACTCTGTGATACACATCTATGCAAAGATTTCTCCTTGATGTAATTAATACTAGGTGAGTTTTCATTCTGGGCTTCTTGATCATAAACTGTCTTTTTGTCTAGACTATTTGAGAGGACATATTTGTTTTCGTCATTATCAATAGCAACATAATTATCCATATCCTGACTAGGAATCCTGCTAACATAACTACATCGACCAGTTCCAGAGCTGTCACAATAATACGCTTTTACTAAAGGGAAACTTAATGGAGTCTCTTCACTTGTAGATATGTTACAGACAAGTCTTGATTGACCATCGACGTTGTAGATGTCAACACCAATCTCGGATGATATATCTTCGCCATCATTATGATCACCTTTTTGAAAAGTACTATTGTTGAAATTAGCATATAACCTACTTGTGCTATATGGTTTCATTTCATCCCACTGAGTACTTATCAACTTCTTCTGATTTAACGAAATTTTCAAGTCTTCTTTAGGCACAGTAGATTCTTTGTTGTCATTTGAGCAATCAAATGATTTTGTGTGGTTAATTAGTTCCTCATTTTGTTGTTCTTTCTGCCTATATTCTTCATTCATGACATAGTCATAGATTCCATCTTCTTCATCACCGGGATTATCAGAAATTATTTCAGAATTATCCATGTGCAGAGGATTTTCGTCTTTACTTATATTAAATACCATACCTTGTACTGCCGATTCGAAATAATATTTCTCTGTCAGGCTGCATGAACTGCATAGACTAGGACTATGAATGTTTTTTTCAGTTGAAGAAGTCATCATCATAATAATAGTGAAAATGATTTATGAAGATAACGTTAAAATAATCTTCATCCTATTGATAATCCAAGGCAATGAATCATCAACAGAATGTATTAAAGAAAAACAAAAATAAATGCCTTTTTTCTAACGAAAAGCGTGAATAAAACTTAGGCAGTTAGATATACAATATTTTATGGTATGTAGCCTGTCAGTGCTAATATATACTATTCCAAACTATTGATTAATTACAGCTGATATCATTTAGTCTGGTTGAATTATTTGAAGGAGAATATTGATCGGATATGTTTAATTGTGCATAAGTTAATATAAGAATACTTTAGCACGTGTGCATTCGCTGACAAAGAAACGTTTATGTCAAGTTAATAATCGGTGTTGGTTGTTGCAGTATCGGTAAAAAGGTTTTTCCGCTGATCATTTACTTCAGATCATTTCAATACTCTCTAAAAGACTCTAATATTCTAATGATGATAACACTTTTCCCGCCAAAAAGTCTGTCAGTTGTTTTAATTACTTTGCTTTGCTTAACACAGGTTAACAAGTTTAGAGAAATTGCTATCATATTCACTGTTACATTAAGTAGGTTTCTACGAAGAATATACAATTACGAAATAGCGACTACTGTGTGATTTTGATGAGGTGGTTTTACGTAAAGATATGCAGACATGGTCAATAAATTAGCATTTATTTGCATACAAATTAAAAGTGAGCCAAAAAATTAATGAAGCTAGCAATTCATTTGCTTAAATTACCAGTGTTACTGATAAAGACGGAGTCTGAATTAACAGTACTTTCACAGAACAAAACAACTGAGTTATTTAACTGAACGATGTAAAAATATTTATATAAAAATATAGTCGGACAATCACTGACACCTGTTGGAGTTGTTAGCTTTTTTTTTACTTAATAACAAACAGTTCAGCGAAGAGTCTGTTTCCGGCGAATCGATTCACTTATCTGTACAATTGCAATTATGCATAATTATTTTTCGTATGTGTGTGTACATTAGGTTTGTCAGGTCATTGTTTACTTCATCAAAATATCAAAAGACGGAGTAGCGGTGGGGTCTCCTCTCGGTCCACTCCTAGCCGACTGTTTCATGGCGAGTCTCCAAAACAACATCCTTGATCCCTTGATATGTCAACTGCACTTATACAAGAGATACGTAGATGATACGCTTATAATCTGTGATGAAAAATGTGATTTAGATTCTCTCCTCAAAACCTTCAATGCAACGTACCCATCAATAAGACTCACCTTAGAACGCGAATCGAACAACTCGTTTCCATTACTCGATGTACTATTCACCAGAAGACACGACTGTACGATCCAAAGATCGATATACCGAAAGCCAATATGGACTGGACAGTTTATCAACCTCCAGAGCTTTGTTCCACTGATCCGAAAGAGAAACCTGGTACGTACATTGTGTTCAATGATTAGAAAAATCTGCTCGGAAGACATGTTAGAGAAAGAATTAAATTTATTACGTGAAACCCTACTCAAGAATGGGTATCCACCAAGATTTATTGACAAAAACATGAAGGAGAAGCCTCCGGTGTCAAACATCACAACGGTTCCTAAGAAGCCTCTCTTCATGAACCTAGCATTCAGAGGTGATATCGCAGCGGAAATTCTCAGAAACCGCCTTTCCAAAAGTCTGAAGAAGACATTTCCAACAGCCACTCTACCTATCACATTCTCCTGCAGACAGTTAATCCAGTCTAACGCTAAGGACAAGATACCGCTTTTGGCCGCTTCACTGTGTATTTATCAGTTTACTTGCTCGTGTGGAACGAAGTATATCGGCCGTACGCAACGTCAAGTCCACAGACGTATTCTGGAACACTGCCCAGCTTGGTTAGCCAGAGGAGAAAAGAAGAATAGCAACAGCTCGATCCTCGAACACCTTGTCATCTCCGGACATCGAGCACCCCCACATGAATGCTTCACAGTGTTACACAGAGTCCCTTAGTATCGTACAAAGGGACTTCGGATGCACCATCTGTACATAGCTGAAGCATTAGCTATTTGAGATCTGAAACCGGAACTGTGCATACAAAAGCGATACATACATTCTCTTGCCCTACCATGGCCAGAGTAAAGTTCTTACTGTAATTTTGCTTCTTTCATTTAATATATAAGTTCACTATTATTATTGCTATTAATAATTTTATTATCATTATTATTCCCATCATCCACATTTTATTACCACTCTATTACTGTTCATTGATAACATTGCTTTTTCATACAGATTTTATACAAAAAAAACTTTATATCCTTTCCACTAGTTCCTGTCCATTCTAAACAAGCATATGGATTAGTCATTACCTCACACTTGTTAGGACATGTCAACTTCTGTCTCCTTTCTAACTTACAATTAGTCATCCCTTCTTACACCTTACACTATGTAGTACAATTTTCAAGGACAAAGTTTACTAGTGCCTGATTGGTCTAAAGATTTCTGTGTTAATTATAATTACGATTGTACAGCTCATGAAAATGAATCGTCGAAAAGAATTTTTTCTTCGCTGTTTGTGCCTTTTTCTTATCATCAATATATCTCAAATGTGATGAATAATCGAATGGTAACCAGAAGAGGTGAAGCTTAGTAAGTCTTCTTTACGGTTACGTAATAAGAAAGACGTCCAGAAAGATAAGTGTTCAAAATAAATTATGTAACAAGTAAAGAGAGGAAATAGAGGGTTAGTTAAGAAAAAGACGTCACTAGAACGTCATACGAAAATTCAAAGCATTATTAACAAAGTAGTGGAACTTGAAATTATACTCAAAGTGGAAGAAGATGGCAGAGAAGTTAATTCTGTGTAAATTCACCAGGGTTTGACATACGAATCGATATAGCCTCTTTGGACATGCAAAGTATACGGAAGCTCACCACCATCTATGGGAAGCTTCTTTGACTTTATAGATAACTTTGAATGAATTCTCCCCATACACTGGGAGATCAGTGTTGAATATGTGTTTATTTATAGTCCTCCTCATGGATCCACTGTTAACTTTTCATAGCCAAGCCAGATAATACTCTTTGAGTCTTTTGGATAAAACACGTATCGAACAACCTAAGTATCCCGCTTCACATGAGTATTCGGCGAGTATTTGTCCTCACACCCTCGCCGAATACTTTGGCTAGTGGTCGGGATTTGTCGTGAATTGACAGAAGTTGGAATTCATGCAGTAGCCATTGGATCGGGTCCAAGTGGCTTAATGGTCTACCAGCTCTCCTTGTAACCAGAAGGTCATGGGTTCGAACCCTTGTGGCGGGTGCGTACTGACGAAGAGTCCTAAACTAGACTGACGAAACAGCTTTCCAATACTCCCAGCTGGTTTTCCAGTGTTTCTCTAACTGATGTCAGCTCATAATGAAATCCTATAATCGATCAGATTTTGGCTGCCTTAATATATCAGTGAGTTGCATTTCAGTTATTTCTTTATCAGATGCAATGAACTTGTTGTCGACTGAAAGAATTGCCAGCATTTTATTAATATAGTCGTTTCTATCCCTCGGGACTATACGAGTACCTATATCAGGGCATGTGATTAGCAATTCCTTGTTATGTCTCAGTTGGTTGAGTTGTTCTCTGTTATTATTTAGTGAAAAGATTCTTGCAGTTAGACTTTGCATTGAGATACTGATCGCTTGAGTTTAGAATTGTTGACATAAAACGTTTGAACTCGTCTTCAGAGAGTAGGAAAAGATCACTAGTCTGATTAATCGAATTTTCACACCCAACATATGTATTCAGGTTGCTAATGTTTTGATTCATATCGTAGAATTTCGACCCAACAGACAATGCCTCGAGCTGTACAGGAGTTAAATTTACTGGAGAATGATAGAACATAAATTTAACAGGATCTTCCAGAAATTTGCCTGGAATTCCTTTGCCTTCAAGATTAGTTAATAGGTTTGAATGGATAAAATTTGTGCACTTCTCCGTAACCGTACTGATACAGTCAGTAAAAGCTTGGCGTTCGCCACTTGACAATTCAAATAATGTAGAGGAACGTTATGCTATGGTTTGCTCCAGTTCTGGGATACGTGAAAGAATGAAATCTTTTTGGTTCAGAGTGTGACGTTTATGAGATTTGGAGTTAGGATAAATCTAATTGTGACGAGGAGCTTTCTAATACCACTTCGCATATCTGTGGTTATTTACACCGTCTCTGAGAAAATCGATCTTCTCACTTAATTCAACAAGCTTGACAAAACAGCGCAGAAACCCACTGAATTCCTCCGCTGTTAAAGAGTCCTTGCTAATTTTGTATAAATTTTTATTTCCCACGCTGATATTTTAAACTAAACTGAATGTGTTGCGGTTCCAGGTGAGGTTCACCCAGTCAAAGTTCCATTGGTCCACTCAGGACACTTAAGGCTTAGACGGTTGGACACAGTTGGCAAGAAGCTTTGGACTTTGGTTTCATCCGTGTCGGCACTCGTCAGCAAGGAGTAACTGCAACCTTGAGGGGACTCATGCCCCCTCTGGAATTCGAACTCATGTCACTAGACACTGTAGTCAAAGACGTTATCACGTTGTTCAGTCAGGTTCATGATGCATCTCCTGGAGGACTTTGATGGATACAATGGCCTACTAAAATGTGAAGCCAGTAAAGACCCTGTTATGCATAACATCAAAACTTCCTTCCTTCTGAAAAAGAGACGTACATAATATTTCACTCTGTCCTGTTATATAATCCTCGGTTTGGTTGGCTATTGTCATTGTCATCCATGTTTACAAAAAATCAAGATCATTAATCAGATGAAAAATCATTCTCAAGCGTTGGTTTGCAGGGATCTAAATGACATCTACTTAGATCATCAGCTGACGCTAGCTAGAGATTCTTTGAAAATCAGAAAGCACTCGGCAGCTATTTGAGTCTGAATTGACAATGCTCAGCAGTACGCATTCATAATGCCACCGGATATCGAACACATGATACTCAAGTTACAACATGATCCCACTGAATACTCAGTCATTGGGATGGGACCAAATGGACCGGGAATCTTAAATTTCTAATGACGTTAGCTGGCGGTGGCAGAACTCTGTGGTTATTGGATTCCATCCCAGTGGCTTGATCGTCCAAGGACTCGCCTTGTAACGCGATTGTATTGAGTTTGCTCCCTGATGTATTCACTGGTGCGTACTACTATAATCTCAAACTAGAAGGAGATAGCTGTTCTGTCTCCCTTGTTAAGGTGAAATGACCTTATTATCCGTGGAAAATTTTTATGTAGTGAAATGAATCATTTAATTATAACTTTATTTCAGTCGTTGTTTACACACAATGATCAGCTTTTTCATTTGATAAAACAATTCCAAGTATTTGTGTAACTATGGGCAATAATTTTGTTTGAAATATTACCATAATCACTCTTGCCTTCACTCTAAACACCTAGGAATCCGTCATTATCTATAAATGTTCTCATTACTTCACTCACAATTTTTTAAGCATTCGTTAAATTACTTAACAGTCAATGATATCAACTGCCTTCCTAAAGTCTATGAAGTTGACATAAAGATTTGAATACTGTTCTAGGCCGTACTAGATGATTATGTTAACACACATTGTTTTTATAATTTTACACACTTATTAAATCCAACAATCTACACCTGGTTTTGTTATCTTTACCAATTGGCCAATTTGACAACGCAGAAATCACCCCATGCTGAGGAACGATGATTAAGTTGTTATATGTATGCTGAGATTTTGTAAATCTACTTCGTCCTGCCTCTTCTTGCTCCTTAAGATTTCTATACAGGTTTCCTTGCATGTAGCTATTAAAGACTTTCACTGTCCTTCCACAGATGTTTTCGCGGTGATATTACTTAGTGCTTACATCTTCCTGATTACTACCTTGAGTCACTCGATCATTAGGTGCTCAGAAGTCTACGAAGACTTCTGCATTTGAATTCATTTTAGCGAGCTCCTCTTGAGTTGTGATGATTTCCCCTTAAGTTGTTTCCGCTCATAGTTGAGAATTCATGCTACCTACTGGAATTTAGATGTTGCCATCTAGATAAGGTTCTGTCAATTACTTTTTACATACGTCTGTGGAAGAATTTTCTCTCCTCTTGATGTGCGTTGTCTGTAATTACTTATTATTGAATTATTCTAACCTCCATTCTTTGTGAATTCAACAATACTGTCATGACCCTAAGCTAGACTGCTTCCCATGACATGGCAGCCTACAATCTTGTTGGTGATATAATGACAGCCACTTCTTCAGTGTATTCAGGTTTGTCGTTTGGATGATGAAAGTCTATTATTGACTCCCTAATTAACAATCTGTATGGTCTGTTCCCATCCCATCTGGCCTCCCAGATTCTTAACAACCCTATCCCTTCATTTCGTCTGCGATTTGATCAGCCTTCTCGGTCGCAAACACCATGATGATATCACACGTCCTTTTATGTGCTTTTCATCTCATCGAGTTAAGGCATATGGATGAACTTCGTTTCTCGAAGCGAATTGAAGAGTCTTTCCAGTTTTTATTTAGTACTCTGAAGTTTCCATAGAGGTATGGTGGGGTCGCTGGACTCATTCTCAACGTTCTCTGTCTTCCGAGCAAACAAGGCGAGGTTACAGAATGAATAAGTTGAATTTTTTCTTATTCATCTCGATAGTTTTACGTACTTCGGGCCATATTTTAATATTTGACGAATGTAAACATATAACAACTAAAAGTTAATTTGATCTGTAAATGTCATGTTAGTGATCTTATAACCTATTACTCCAAAGACCAAATTTACTGCGGCAGAGTTATGTCAGTCTTCCAAAGTATTCTGCTTTCAAAATGCAGCATATAAATGAGTGGAAAGAGTTAGTACTACCTGTTTCTCAGACCTGAGAAAATCACATATCATTCATTTCATTCCATATCTTTTACTGTCATGGCTAACTTCACCAGAAATGAAGTTACTAATGGTTGACTGCAGCAAATTCCTCTCTTAGCAGTTAGACAGGAACCCATCTGTGATAGATATGCTATTTATGTGAAGCATCCAGATCAGGGTGAAGGCCATAATATGTAACTGGTAGATAGATCTTAATTAGCCTTCCTCAGATTACATGACTACATCGCCTTACCACAGAACACAAGTCTCCTCAGAATTTGTGGATACGCCTTTTTGTTGGATGAGTGCCAAGAAACACGAAACTTAAGTCAAGCAAGGCATCTGGTGGATTGACTCCACCTTGCGCCAAAGGTCGAAAAGAGCAGAGTGAGAGAAAATAAACTGAATTAGTGCATAAAAGTGATTTAATGCATTAATCCAGACTTTAGAATAAGTTCGGACACACTTACTAGACCAATCAATCTGGCAATATTGGTCCGCTGGACAGTTTGCCGATACAGACAATTAAAAAAGGGAAGAGGGGGAGAGAGTTCTATGCCACAAATTTTGTTGTTCCACAATGAGTAGGCAACACTCATCTGATTGCATATACTAGACTCTTTGTGTTAGTCTCAATAAAAAAATAATAAACTTTTGAGCTAAATACGAATTCATTGTTAGTATCATTAAAACATAGTTTTTTTTCTTTTTTTTAATGAAAATCAATAACTGCACCCCAACAAACATACAATAAAGTCAGTGATATTCACACTTCTCAATGACCTAATCATAATGACAGCAATATTGATTTTTCAGATGGAATTTGTTTGTTTTCTCTCTCTCTCTCTTCTAAACATGAAATGTTCACACAGAACTTTTGTGGTTTCTTGTGGTTTAGTTTAGCTTGTGATAGTGTGACTTTCGGTTTTACTTAAATATTCCAAACTAAGTCTACAAATGTATGTTAGATATTTGAGAATAATGGTTAATGATAGGATGATGACGACATAGTTGTCTGTTGAATCAATTTCAAAAAGGAATTTATGGTACCATTTAGACATGATGCATTTAAAATTAATATGGTTATTGTTTCTCCACAACTGTCTACTAAGAAATACCGTTCTTAGTATGAAACCTCAGAAGACACTGTAACCCCTTCAGAAAAGCTATGTCCATGAACGTGAAGTAAATAGGCCAATATTAGAGTTTTATTCAATTATTAATCATCCAGAAGCTCATCTATGCTTCAATGGAGGACACTGTGTAGACTTTGCGGAGTACATGTAGGTATTTGTGTTTTAAAAACGACATCTAGACAGTGAATTCACATTGCAAATAAGAAGAGTACGCTATACTGCGAATAAAAATGGGAGCATCAAATCCGATGGTGAGATAGCCAACCAGAAATGAAAAACTAGCATTACACAACTCTGTCAGGCAACCAAACAGCCAGCAACCCATCGCCCAAAAACAAACAGAAGGATTTGGAGTTGAATTGGGCATACACTGAGAAGAACTTTCTGTGACATTAAAAGTGAGGCATACTCTCAAGGAGAAGGGGAATGTGAAGCGACAGGTTTGGTGTTCGATGGCGACACCGTGGAGATCAGTTAGTGTGAAAATGAAAGCTAGTAGGCGGTCGTGGTGTTAGCTGAAAGTATGATGTATCCATATATATATATATATATATATATATATATATATATATATATATATATATATATATATATATATATATATATCAAATTAATGTTATGGAAAACAGTGGAATAGCTACGTGCCTCCAAAGCCAATGTTTCATTCGGCACTCAAAAAATGAAGAATAATAAGATACTGTAATTCAGTCAGTGCTTTTCTGCTTAACAGATACCTGAAATAGTATCTGGTTAATCTATTATGACTACTAACCGTCTGTATAAGGAGTTTCGATGACCTAGTCAAGCCTTAGTGGTGATACTATCTGGGATAGCCGTGGAGTAGTGAATGATGACTTTTTTATTCCATTACTTTCGCAGTGGAAAATAGGGTTTTAAGCTGTAGCTATGAAGTTTCGGTAACATTGGTGTTGATTTTTACGGGAAGTGGTTGCTAACCAGTCTTAATACTGGCTTAATGAGGTAAAGGAGTGCGTCGGTGGGGGACCGAATTCCGAAACACATGTGTGGTTGGCGAGCATTCCACCGCTGTGCCATCGACGCACTCATGGTGACTTAGCGACCAGTAATTCGGAGGTCACATGTTGGAATCCTGTTTCACCTTCACTCGTTACTCACCACGCTTGTTTAACTCTATTGTATTAAGTATGTCCTGTAACTATCCACCTTTTAATGTCAAAACTTATTATAAAAATGTAAGAACCTGAAGAGAATTTATTAAAATAAAAGGGTTTCTGGTTCAAATCCACTCTCAGTTCATGTATATGGGGATAATTCAGTTTCTAGAGTGACTAACTGTACTAACTGTGTGAGTCGGTGGCACAGTGGTTAGGACTCTCGCCGACTATACACATGGTCTGAGGTTCGATCCCCTGTCGACGCATACCTGATATCAATGGTCAGCCTGCGAAATTTGGGCTGAAAATTCCATACTTGTACCTAAAATACAGTGTGGAATCAAGCTGTGATCAAAAATAAAAAAATAAGATAAAAATAAAAAAATAAAATAAAAATATAACTTCTTCACTGAAGTGCTTCAGTGGGAGAATACTCGCCAAACATTCACTTGAGGTCTGGCTTGGATCACCGGCTGACATACACATGAAGTTCGCCTAGCTGGTGGCAGACTTAGTGAAGAACGAAGGATTGGCGTGAGACTAATCACGCCATTCTGTAAATAAATACACTACCGCTAATGAAGCTTCAAAGCTGAAGCTGACAGCCCTGCGTTCCTCCCGGAACACAAACGAATGAATGAGTGTATACGTATATACACCAATCACTTCCTCACTAAAGTGATAATCTTCATGGTAGTAGTGTTTTAAACCAGTAAATCTTTGCAAACACTTTCTTCTCGTATAGTATTTAATTACTTTTTGTTTGCGTAACACGTAGTCCTTAAATACTCCTTAATACTTTAATAATCACTTATCCACTTCAATATATATATATATATATATATATATATATAATCGAATACTAAAATAGATAAATAGACACAGCAAATTAAGCAACATTATCATCGTTATTGTTAGTATCACTGGTATTTTTGCATTCTAATACTGAAAATGACTACCGGAATAATGACCATCTGTTGCATGATTCTACTAACAGTTTGTTTTCTATTAGCATATTTTTACCTAAGTTGACCTGCTTTCCTTTTAGATAATTACTGAAAATATTTATTTGTCATTTGGAAGGAAAGTATCATTGCTATCGAAACATGATAGTAGACCTTATATCCAACATCCGGTTGTTCTAATCCCCGGCATAGGTGGCAATCAGATGTATTGTAAGCCAAAACAATTTAAAGGTGAACCATTCCCTGTATGGCTTAATATCTTCCATATGGCATTTCCATCATGGATAAATTATTTAGTTCAGTAAGTGACAGTCACTTCTATTGCCATGTTTTTTATATTTTATTTTAAATTTCTTCCTATTATAAATCAGCATGAAATATGATCCTATTAAAAAGAGATCAGTTGACAACGATGTCTGCAAGATGACCATCCCAGGATGGGGTGATACTCAGCCACTGGAGAATTATAACGCGGATGGTTATAGTCTAGGACATTATTTTCATGATTTAGTGAAAACGCTGAAAGAAGATGCTTATTTTATATCGAATTTCACTATACGCGGTGCACCGTATGACTTTCGTCGGGCTCCAAGTAAGTCGTCAATTTCGCAATGCATAAGTATGTATTAATCTATTCCCTCTTGTATTCCCTGTATTTTCCTAATAGATGAAAACAAGGCATTCATGAGAAATTTTAAAGCCTTAATCGAAGAAACCTATACAAATGGATTGAATCGTTCAGTTGTTCTAGTTGCTCACAGTTTAGGCAGTTTGTATACAAAATACTTTTTAGATCTGCAAACCTATAAATGGAAAGAAAAATATATTAGAACTTATATTTCAGTGGCTGCACCATTCGGTGGATCAGTTAACGCTTTAAGTAGCCTACTGTCTGGTAAGTTTTAATCTATTAAAGTCTTGCTACTTTTTGCATATTTATTATGATGAATAGGTAACACCGATTGTATCTATCATAGACTAGTTACATTCTAACGATTTCTATTCCTTCTGCCTCATTTATTTTCTGCTAACTGTGAAGTGGCTTTAAACACAGAAATTATCCAACCATCTTATAGTATCCTGGTTAATACATTCTCACTGTATTTACAGCATACAGTGTCGTGTGGAAAAAATATACTAATTTACATAATTCTTCTTGTACACATGTGACACATATTCATTAGACATATGTATTCAATACGGATATTTTATCTATTCTAGCTTTCGATAAGACTACAATATGTGTGTTAAATAAACCAATCAGTTTATAAAGCTGACGATTCCAGGTAGTTACATTTCCCAACTGTTCACCTTCATGAGGAACAATCAGTAATATCTACCTTCCGTGTCACCAAAACTATTTCAAAATAATTATCGTAAGTCAAAGTGAAGTTTACATGCAAAAGTTTTGTTTTCATTCTTTTAGTTCCAGGCGGAATATGAGGCTCCAGTCTTTGAAGTGGGAAGTTTAAGTAACAACAGTGTAGTATTTTAAGAGTTGGAATGCCTAACCTTACATCCAACCTTTGCTCTTTCCGGGTTTATTGTTGGTTGGTAAACTAGACGAGGTTAAGCAGGGCGTCGGCCGGAATTTAAACCTGTACCATGTATGTGGTTGGAAAGCACTATATTTTTGAACCCCTTACGTACCATGTAACAGTTAGTTGATCATTAATTTGCTAGACAGTATGTAGTAAAAACATTTTTAATCTTTAGAACAAGACATATAAGCGAACAATATTGTTTTCAATTAGATCTTCTTCAGGCTTTACTCTAATTTACATAGACTTATATATATAAAATTTTTAACCAATGATGGTGATTTAGTGGATCAAACAATAATAGTAATCATGATAATAATAATAATAATAGTAATAATAATGTGGTAAATGTTTTGAACGAAGTTAATAGTGATGATTATAATAATAACAAAATATTGTTAATAAGGCTTATATAGGTGATAAGAATAACAAAGTTAGTATATGCATATATGTAGACAATTCAATAAATAAATAAATTAGGTCAAATCAAATGGAACGATAATCAGAGTTTAAATAAATATCATAAAAGTACGAAGGAGATGGATGATAAGTAAGGGTGGGAGGGTTTTGAATAGAATTCACCTAGGCAAGCAAGGGAGAGACAAAGGTAGAACAAATTTCTTTTGTATACAAAGACTAGGATTGTTCTCTCGAATTCCCTTAGCTTTGGCTAAGTGTAAAGGACGGGTTCTGATTCCGTTCGAAAGACTCGATGGAATGCGGTAAATAACTTTGAAGGCACTATTTTTGTCAACTTGGTGACCACTATCAATCAAATGAGCCAAAATAGTACTTTGTATGGATTTTATTTGGCCTTTTCCGAACCATGAAGAAAGATGCTTATTAGTGCGTTTGTTAAGCTGTCTAGTTGTTAGGCCTATATAGCTTTCTCCACAGGAGCAACTAAATTTATAGATACACATGGAAGTGGCACAACTAGGTAGCTTATCTTTCACTTGAGCAATCAAAATTGGCCGGCTGGAAAATGACAAACAAAGGGTGGCGGCAGTATAAGTCCGTTTTATCGCTCTCGATAATCTCTGATGTAAGACTTCACTAGCCACGTCCCCATTAAATTGCAGTTTGATGAACAGTTGTTTCTTTTTAACTGTTGTCGGTTTCTCTTTATTGTACTTAGCATTCATGTGTCTCCTGACAAATCTACTAGGATAACCCATTTGTACTAACGTATTTTGTAGTCATGAAAAAATTTGCCGTTTTTTGTCTATTTAACATTTAAATTGAATGATTCAAACCAGACTTTTTGGATGCGTCAGTTTTATAGTATTTCTTCTCTACTACCACTTAAACATTAAAGTGTGTTATTATTATCGATATAACCATTGTAATTTCAGGTAGTCTGCGACTGATGAGAACGTGTGAAATAGCATGATATCATTTTATACTGCAAATTTCGTCTTCCTTTCTTTATCGAAAAACATGAATCTTTTTTGATTGGACACTAGTTAGTAACTAGTAAAATGTGTCTAGTACTTTGTTTACCGCAGACTGAATTCTACCAGTCAATTTTACAATATAGCCAGTATGCCACTAGGCTGCTCGCCATCACGGTACACTGTGAATTGTTGGCATCAGGTGGTTGGAGGCAGTGGGCAGGAAAGCTTGCTTGACCTAAATTTCGAGTAATTGGCAACACTGAGTGATGCGGGTTCGAATCTCAGAAGCGACATGAGTTCCTTCAAAGTTACAGATACACCTTGCTAACAAGTGCCAACTAGCATGAAACCTAGGTCGAGCTAGGCTTCCTTCCGATTGCCTCATACCATCTAATACCAAAGTATGAATCAATCAAAGTAATCCCAATGTGACAGCATAAAATGAAGAGAGCAGACAAGTTTGTGACATTTGAAGGCACATTTCAAATCCTTAAATAGTGAACAGATTTAATTCTCTGTTCTACTAAGTTTGGCTCACATACACACAAATATACCCAATTGTATTTCGTTTTTGTTTCCCTTCAGCTATACATTTAATATTTCCACTAAATTATTGTTTTACTCATTTTACTTCCAAGTAAGTGTTCTGTTAGGTCGCCAGTAAAGGTATCATTTACTAATTTTGAAGTTTATATTTAGTAACATAAAATTACGCTGATTATACATGAACTAAATATTAAGTAATCGAATTAAATATTAAGTTAAGGCAATTATTACGTTATGTGGTCTTTAACTGTAAAAAGGAACCGCAGTAACAGGTATAAAGCGTGTGTCCATGAGAAACGAGTTTACTCTAAGCACAGTGATATAGTGTTAATAAGTGACTGAGGTTTCGAGGGCAATTTATCATACCAATGTATTCACACGACCTGCTAATTTGTTTTATACTGTTTCCCATCCCTTTTATTCTTCATTGCAATTCTATATTTTCACTTATTTGATATTACCTCGGTGAGCAGAGTATCAGTAATTAACTTCTCTCCCTCTCTCCATTAAACTATATAATATGCATGCACTTCCACACAATCATACAGCAGAGTGGCATAGGATAAGAGCTTAAAAAGTAACAAAATAAGGTGGAGAATGAGGTTAATTTTGATTTGACACTAACTAGTGCCATGTATTTAGTCCTTTGTTTACTGCAGACTGAATTCTATCAGTCAAGTTTGCAATATGGCCACCATGCTATGTGGCTCATCATCACGGTACACTGCTGACTGTTATTATTAGTTGGTTGGAGGCAATCGGAAGGAAGCCTAGCTCGACCTAGGTTTCGTGCTAGTTGGCACTCATCAGCAAGGCGTATCTGTAACCTTGAAGGAACTCATGTCGCTTCTGAGATTCGAGACCGTGTCACCCAGTGCTGCAATCATAGACGTTACCACTGAGCACAGAAGGGATCAAAAAAAGCTATATAAACCAAGTTAGGCATGTGTGTATACAGTATTATGACTACGAGTAACAGATTTTTCTGGAAACGTCATCCATTTATTAATGTTGTATCACCTTATGTGTATGTGTGTCATGAAAATTAATCTTATACTGTGGTGAGAGCAGGCTGCTAGCCAATTTGTTGACATTAATCTACGTCAATGTCTAGGTTACTAATATGGGCCGTGAGGAAATATGAACAAGACTGTTTCAAAAACCAATCACAGCAAACTTAAACGTGGGCAAATATGATTCGCAGACAGATGGCTCCACTTTCCATGGTACTCGAAAACCACCAATCAGAAGACTGCGTTTGTCTACTTGACTAGGCTATAATAATGTATGTGAAATTTATATAAATACGTGTTGATTTCCGTAATAAAACGATCTGTTGCCTGGCCCTTGTATTCTGTTGTTACAATACATTTTCTACTATGGCACGTGCATCCCACAAAGAATTGTTTTAATTTACTATAATAAACTGTTACCATTAGCCATAAATCTTTCGAATATGAAAAGTAGTAATTGAAGCGATTGATTACTTTTAAGGAAACAAAATATTATATATATATATATATATAATATGACGTGCTGTTATTTGCCGAAAGTTTTAATACTCAGTTTTGGCGGTTTAACTCACGTCTTGTGTATGAATTAAAGCGGACATATACACATGCGTGGACAGAAGCACCTTCATTTAGTTGCCACCAGATGCCCAATGTTATAACTCGGGTGTATGGGTTACGCTGTACACTTATGAATTAAATTCATCACGACATTTAGGGTTTGCATAACTAAAGCGATCGCTGTCCAGTGACCAGTTTTTATAAATAAGTATATGTTCAAATTCATCAAGGGGAATCAATGCATAAATAAATACATATTTGACAGTAAAGACCTCTGGGTGAAGATAAAAGAGATGGAGGTGAAGATGCTCAACCAACAATAGTCAACACCAGTAACTATGAATCACAGAGATTCAAAGGAAATGGGCTGTTACAATCAGGTGGTACGGAGAAGGGAATTGTGCCAAAAACTTACTAATCTGTGATCGATGTAGAGGTCCACATCATTCAGCACAAGGAATAAGGTCCTAATTTTAACCTTAGATGTAATGTTAGCACTTGCAGATAGTTTAGACACTTGGTATGCGCATCATTAAGAGCATTTCTAACTGACATCTGTAGATATTCGTCAATAGCTGCCTTCGTTAGATACTGAAGATCAGAAGATAAACAACAAGGAACTCTGGAAACATACCAGTCACTGATGTGTCACCCAACAAATATGCAAAAAGAAATGAAGATGAATCGGGTGTACACTGGTGATATCATTGAGTGATATCACACTTTAGGCATACCTTCGAGAGGAGTTTAAATAGGAATTGGCAAGTTGGGCGAACGTCAGTGATATGAAGGAGAGCGTGTAAGGCAGTTGTGAAATCAGTCAAAAGTGACTGCAAAGAACTGAGTGCAATGAAAGGTGCCTCTGAACCCTTATATTACACTTCGGATGCAAGGACTAATAGTAATAATAATATATTAGTCTGAAGTCAACTCAAGTCTATGCAGCCATTAGTGGTTGTGTTAGCGTGGATACCATTTAATCGAAAGTATCTGTAATACCCATATCACAGACAGTTAAGTTTTTCGATTATTTATCTTTCATTAAATTTATTTCTCCACTTCATCTGGAGTGTTTACACTCTTCTCACCTTGTTTTTTGTTTAATCCACTGAGTAAGGATAATTCTATTGTTATAAATTGCTAAATATGTATAATAACACAGCATAAGTACTTGTTCACTGTTATACAACTTGATTATACGATATTATGCTCACTCTTTATTTAAAACAGTAACAGTTTGTAAACAATGAAATCGACTATATATATATATATATATATACATATGCAACTTCAGTGCATTTAAACACCTATACTGTTTAGGAATAAGAAAACATTGTTTTTGTTTGCTTAGAGAATAAATTAAACTCGATAATGTATGATGTATATTATAAAACTGTTAGTCTTAAAATTTTAATGCCTCATAGACAATAGAGGGCTGGCTATACAAGACTTATTGGTTGAATTCAGTCACTTTGGCAAAATGAGACTGAATATATGATACCGTGATATTACCTGCAACGTCAGTCAAACAGAGTTAGAAAGATGTTATCCCCCAAGGTAAGAATGAGTAATACAATGGGACAACTTAATCTTCATGGGTTCCGTTCATCTCCATTTTCTTCGGCATATTTGTTGGGCAAAAAGCTTCTTGGCTGCTACGTTATCAGAGTGTCTTGTTGCTTGCTTAACTTTTTCGGTCGACTATCTGACATCCAGTACCTGACATAGCCAGCTGTTGACGAAAGTATTCGGAGACAGATTAGAAATGTTTTTCATGATGCCCCAAGCTGGCATTGAAAATATGAATTTTATATCTCATACTGAGTTCAGCAGATTTCCACACAGATTTCACAGTCCTGCTTTTCTGATCTCGCTATTAAAGCAGCTTGTTGGCACTGAAATTCATACTCCTTTTCTATTCGTTAGGGTGAGGCACCATCTAGGTTAAACAAGTCTCGCTTCAAAGTCAGTTTGTGCGCCCCCACTTGTAGAATTAAGCTAAGAAAGAAGTCTAGTTTACTGTGAACATTTATCAACACCATCTTGTATACAGTGTTTTACATAAAATCATCTGATATAACAGAAAATAAGACATTTGAATATGTTGACCAAGCAGGTTTACTGCTCTGCAGGATGTTACATATTCAGCGGGAGGGAAATATGAAATATTATAACAGGAAAACCACAAACCGCCGAATATACTTTAACTTTGAGCTTTTTTCAAATTGTTTCATTTCACAATGAAGTCATCATCTCAAGGTTGTATTTGCCTGAAATAGGGTTTTCGCTGTAGACTAGTATTGTACCGGTAAAAGTCAAGAGACTTGGTAACAGTGTTTATCTTGGATCTGGTATCTCTATGTATTGAAATGATGTGTATCTTATCTTAAAATCTTCACTTGCACAGATTTTCTATGTTATGCTACTTCTGCCCTCTGTATATCTCTGAATGTCTCTTTATTTAAGCGTTGGTTTGTAGGGATTTGATTGGTTACAGGATTTCATCATGAGCTGACATTAGTTAGAGAACCATTAGAAAACCACTCGGGAGTGCTGGGCAGCTGTTTCCGTTGTCCTAGTTTGGGACTGTTCAGCAGTACGCACCTACCGGGGTCGCGCTATGTCATGAATTGGCAGAAGTTAAAATTCATGGGTCATTAGATCGGGTCCCAGTGGCTTAATGTTATACGAGCTTGCCTTGTAACCAGAAGGTACTGGGTTCAAGCCCCTGTGGTGGGTGCGTACTGCTGAACAGTCCCAAAATGAGACAACGGAAACAGCTGTCCAGTACTCCCAGGTGGTTTTCCGATGGTTCTCTAATTAATGTCAGTTCATGATGAAATCCTGTAACCAGTCAAATCCCTACAAACCAACACTTAAATACTCGGTAATGTTTAGTCGTACATTGGCTGGGGCTAACAGTTTACTGTTTATTACTGATTTCTTCTGTGATGGTTATTAAATCCTTCTAACGTAAACATCCAAAATGCCATTTTCAATACTGATAAGAGTAGATGATCATATGTACTTCTGTTTTTTCAAGGAACATAAAAGGAGGAAAGAGTTGAAATAACAGTTTTCGATAGATAACATTATATACAGTGCATACGTTAACTCTGGATAGCTAGTTTGCAGTTTTGATGTATTCAGCTTATTTATAATTCAGTCAAGTTTTCTACAACAGTTCTGCTTTACTTCTGTATTCAAAAAGTACTTTAATACAGCTTAAAAGCTGAAAGCAAAGTATTAAATAGAAAAAAGTCTTCATGGCAAATTTTCTACTGTAGAAATAGTTATCTGTAAAGCAAGACAACGAGAATGAAGAGCTGTCCTATATTGCCCTACCTGCAGAACTGACACCGGTTGATTTCATTTTATGATGCTAGTTTATTCCTAGGCCAACTTTGTCCACAAAAGAAGTGATTATACACATAGATGTATGTATGCATGTCTTTCTGTATGTATGTATTTATACTGTTTACTTGTTGTATTGTAAAACATATTTAATGGATAGAAGAGAATTTTATAAGGGCCTAAAATAATAGAAATTGCCTTCTCTCACTTTTTCATTTACGACTTGACACTTAGGCACTAACTACAATATCTTCATACACAATCCAATTCTTAACCGACCACTCCTACGAACGCTTACATCAGTTTCATTTCTACTGCCCGAACCATGGTTATGGCCATCGAATTTCCCTTTGGTTATTACCTCCCGTAAAAATTATACGGTGAATCAGTTTTATGATTTGTTTAAAGATATTGGTTTTCCAATGGGTAAGTGAAAGCAGTTATATTTATATAAATATATAAGTCTGATAAATTGCAGCTGATGTGTCAGAGCTGAACAGCTCACTGGTTATAAAACTGAACGAAATTGAAAGTTATGAGTTTGGTTACTTTATTCTCTATTGGGTACTGAGAAATTAAAGTGATGATGTATTAGTGTGTTACACCTCCCTAATGTATTCATCAACACCTCCAGAAATTTGTATCCAGCTCTGCAGGTTTAAGCAGCTGTAGTAGTAGTTCTGACTATGAAAAGTGACAGCATTGCATACTTTATCGACTAATTTCGGTTAACACCTATTCATCTGTATTGGTTGATTACTATGTGACTACCAGTCATGGGATTTAATATATTCTGACATTCTGACTCACACATGTAATGAAAACTGGTCTTCCTTTTAAAGAAACAAATCACTCCAGTAAGATACTCTTTAGCTTGTCAACAGTATCATACTAGAAATAAGCAACTGTCTTAATTTAGAATATAAAAGAAATCCCAGTTCGGTATCATTCAGCCTGAAAGTATAGCAAACCGCGGGTGCTATAAGTGTAAGTGTACAGATAGCTGATATGTATTATTCTTAGTTGGTGGATGGTGACTAGCAGTGGAATCCAGGATGCATATTTCGTCATATTTGGGACTCGTCTTCCAGCTAGATGTACTTGCATTCCCTAGTGAGTGATGATGTTCCCTTAGGCTCGAACCCAGTGCCCATAGTTTCAAACATCAGCCGAAGCGTTATCCACTAGGCCACTTGGGCCACGAGAGCCGCCTCTTGTGCAACAGGTCATATTACTTATTTAATCCAATTCACTTTCCCATTGGAAAACTAATATCTTGAAACAAATCAAAAGACTGATTCACTATATAAGTTCTACGCGAGGTAATAACCAAAGAGAAAGTCTAAAATTGAATTAAATAATCAATCTGACCCGTTGCACAAGAGGTGGCTCTCGTGGCCCACTTAGTCTAGTGAGTCACGCTTTGGCTTTTTAAACTATGGGCACTGGTCTCGAACCTCGGTGGGAACATCACTCACTGCGGAGTGCAGGTACATCCAGATGACGAGTCCCGAATATGACGAAGTGCGCATCCTGGATTCCAGTGCTAGTCACCATCCACCAATTAACTTCTAATTACATGCCCAGACATCGCCGAAGCATCTGTACAAGGAGCCGACAAGTCAACCTGAGACCTAGCACTTCGGTCCAATCAATCGACAGGAAAATCTAAAATTAAGTCAAATGTACTATTCTTATTCATATTTTAGCATGTTTGACATCCAATAGGTAAAACCCTCCACTAAGGAGGATAGTCTAAGTTTCTTCAGGGGGAAAACATCCAGGTTTCCTGACACCTTGACTGATTTTTGTTCAAATAATTTAACCAACAGACATAATTATAAGGCTAACAGGAAAATACAAACCCGAAGAATGACTTAACTAACTGCAAACACTTATCGAAACCATCATGTACAGGAAAGGAGTACAAAAAGGATAGACAGTAAACCTTTTACCTTGTTTACATGTATCATGAGAATTTATCCGGATTAAATTCTGTAAAGACGTGGGAGTCAAATGTATCTAGCGACTGACTCTTTAGGACTGATAGAAATTTTTTAGAACTATAAATGTTTATCGTAACTGTCTCATTCATATCTGAGGCAATCACTTTACATCATATATATATATATATATATATATATATATATATATATATAAGTGAAATATGAATAATTCGAAATGGCTAACTCAGTCGTAAATTGGTAAGTATTGTGCACATTTAATCTTTTATTTCTGAACACTTATAAAATCATGAGTAGACTGGATGTTGATTGTCCGACCCATACCCCGCAATTCTCTACTGCCATCTTCCATGCATTTTGATGAAGGCCTTAGTAAGCAGTTAACTGATACAAGTGTATTTGAACCATTACTACTGTTTGGCTGAATTCTGGAGTCAGTGAGAAGCCTTCAAATGATGATAATGTACAACTGAACTAAGTACGTAGGATAAGTTTTATTGTGGTTTTATTTTTGACAATCAGACTACTCATACTACGAAACTGTTTGAAAGTAGAATGGTGGGTCACGGAGGGCAATTCAAACAAACTACAGACCTTCATCAACAGCTGTTTTCGTCCAATTCTCAATATTAGATGGCCAGAAAAGATCAGCAACAGGGAGGGATCTCTGGAAGCGAACCAACCAGGAACCAATTGTGCAACAAATATGCAGAAAGGAATGGAGATGGATTGGTCATACTCTGAGAAAACAAACCATCAAGTGACATCACACTCCAGGCCATTGCTGGAGTGGGAACGGAATGGGAAGCAGCGAGTTGGTCATCAGTGAGAGGGTGACATGGAGCAGGTGATGTGAAGAGGAGCTGAAAGCATGTGGGCAGACGTGGAGCCAGGTAGGAACGTTGTCAGAGAAACGAACGCAATGAAGAAGTGCGGCTGAAGCCGTATGTTCCTCTAGGAATGAAAGGAAACAATAATAATAATACAAAACCGCAGTGTGTATAACCTACTTGGTAGCAGTTATTTCCACCATCAAGTGTTGATACATTGAAGTCAATGAAAAGTATTTCCAGTCTGTACAAACATATCGAGAATGAGACAAAAAAAATAGATTAGTAGAAAAGATGACTCAGTCAAATGAAAAATATCCTGTTAACATCATCTTTATTCACTTATTCGATTAATAACACCTAATTGAAACTGATCAACCTCTTGCTACTAATTATTTTGCTCCACAGCTTAGGTTGCTCACATGTACTTTGCCCTACACACTATTATAATAATTATTATTATTATCATTACGATTTCAGTCCTTATAACAGTGAGCATTTTAGTCTTAGCTTTTTGAGGCATTTTTTCATTGTATTCACATAATTTTTAAAGAATAAGCTGATCTACTTGTTATCCAAGCAGCTTATCTTTACCTCCTTTTTAATGCTTCATTTGTTTTTCTTAGAATACTGAATTATATAGCTGAATTTTTATCACTGCCTACAAATTAAAATAGTGTTTGTTTGGAAAGACCTGTGATTGACTGTTTTATTTCAAACTCATATAGTCGGCCACTGAAATAATATCGGGAGATGAGTTCTTGAAATTGCATGCAACTGAACTGCATATCATCACATGTCATCAGTCTTTTCTGAATTCTGAAGTTGGAATAAAGAAGTGCTTCACAGGCATGGTCTTCCAGTGACTCTAAGTAACTTCTTCGTATCTGTCAATCGGATGACTGAGTGACAAACACCAAACAGCTCTCTCATCCCCATGAGCAAACAACACCACCTATGGATAACTAAGAAGGAATGCAGTAGGAAAAATAAAAATTATCATAATGTTACCACAGAACTAGTGATATCCACCCATTAGACGTTATACAATCATAATCATGTTTTATTGTGTACGTTTTCTAATGTAAAAAGACATTCATTCGTTTAAACCTGTAGACATAAACAATAAAGTTGATTATAGTCGTTAACCACTCAAAATTCATAGTTTCGATGATCATTAAACAATCTAAGTTTTGCAGTGCACGTTGTATTTATATTCCAATTTTTGTCCACTTACTAGAGGTTGCTTTTCATGGAGATTTCGTGTCCTATTACTGCTCAGTAACAGCAGTGACTGGATTTCTGCAAAATCCTTATTTGTGTAAATGATTCGATCACCAGATCAGTGGTTACCAGTGGAGTGTCTGTTTTAATAGTCACATTAGTACACACAACTAAAGTTAAGTTTTGCTAATCAGTTTAGGCCTTAAACCTTTCATTCACTGATTCCTCGATAATAAGCAACCTTAATGGGAACCAAAGGACCAAGCTGGACATTTTTTTCGTTGTGTGGATTTACGGGGAATTTTTTAAGACGTCGCATAAATAGTTCTTGACGAGATATCATTACTCGAAGAAACAACCCAAACCAAATTTAATATGAAATTGAATAGAAATTTAAACAAACTAGGACCACTTAAACTGTGTATAGCATATAGACAAAACAAATAACCGCTTAATACAAATTCAAAGACACACTACCAAAAATGCAGGTAGAATGAGTGCAGAGTTAAAAAGTAATTACAAAATGACTGTCTGCGTTATTCATCAAGAGTATCTTCCAAAAGAGAGATGATATGCAGCGTCATTACTGACATAAATACAAGTAGATTATCTTAAGCAAAGATTTTATTTAGAATTAGTGGAAACACTATAGTTTACAGGCTGAAAAAACGCAAAACTAGATCTTGGAAATTCCAACAAAAAAAACATATGGCAAATAGACATAATGTACAGATAAGAATAAGATGAAACGTTCCATAACTGAAAGACTAGAAAGTACAAGTTGAACAGACTAAGAGCCTAAAATCAAATCAACAGGAGACTCCACATACTGATGGAACAAGTCTAGGTCAGTAACGACATCCCCACTTAAAAATGTCACCATCTTCATTCAAATAAAAGTTCATAGTCAATGTATGTTTTACATAAATATTTATTTAAAAAAGAAAAATGGGGAAGTTAAAATTTAGCGGCCACCTTGATGGATGGTCCTTGTTAAGCAGTTGAATTTTTATCCTGGATTTGCTCAATGAATTCCATAAAGACAGAATGTTTAACCACCTGGGGAATAATCGACTAACTAGAGTTACTGAAACGTATATAAGCGAAAGAAGATTGACAAGTTACCAGGTCCTATAGAAAGATTAGGATTTTGCTGTGGATTAAAGAACCGAATTAGATATACAAATAGATTTTAGAACGCCATAATCTGTAGTCAATTTTCAAACAATTTTGCAGCTTTTATTGCTCCTTACTTCTGATTATTTGCCCAGGGTTTGTGGCAAGATGGATCCGGGTAGCTGCTTTAGTTTAACTCCTCTGGAAATATTAGACTTCTATATGAAGTAAGCGCTTATGAGTTCGTTAATCGGTAAACATAGATTATTACAAACCAAACGAATGACCTACTAACTGACATAATTTAACTAGTCATGATGTTTCTCCCTAAGGATTCATTCTATTTACGAATTAATCTGCAGTTAGATGCTGATTTCTCTCACTTTGGATCAGGGTTTAGTATGTTGCCAAAGCACTAGGCTAGGGCTAGAGTTAGGTTTAAAATTACAGTTACCACTTGGGCTAGTGTTAACTTCAAAATGATCAAATCTGTTTTTATTCACTTATTCCTCTTAAATATACGTTTCTAATTATGCATGTATATTATTATCGTACTATCATTCTAAATGGTTGTACACGTCAATTGATTGGCAGCTGACTAACCCATTAATGCAGTTAATGAAACGTTTGTGATCGAATATGAAGGCCTAAAAGAACACGGAATACTTTCAATCCTCAAAACTGATGTATATCCCTTTCTTTAATCACAATGTGAAAGCACACACGAGCCTCTTGTGTATCATTCCAATCATAGCTTTCATGGAACAGTCAGAAATTGTCAACCACATCCTGAATTTCTGGTGATGTTACACTGGTATTCATTTATGACTGGAATCATTTGCCGGACTGCACAGAATTATCAGTCAGAACATATTTGAAATCCTACGCAATTTTATGTTTAGTCAACATATCACAGTGAGGTGATAACTAACAATACATCAGCTTTTTTTTTCTTTTCCTCTCCCAATTCTAGGATATCAGATGATGAAATCATCCAAAGAGAATTCCAACATGTTTGACGATCCACAAGGTTTATCTCAAATATTATGTGTGCACAGTTCAGATCTACTAACGGTAAAACAAATAGTCTATAAATCCTATGGTCATTTGCATGATAACTTTCCCGATCATTCACCAATACCAACTTTTGAAAACGGTGATGGTACAGTAAATCTAGCCTCTTTAAGTGTATGCAGAAATTGGACAAACAGTAAGCATATTCTTATACCTGGTGTATTGCACGATGAAATAGTATCTGATAAGCGTTTCATAAATCTTGTAATTAACACAGTCGGTGCAAAGGTTAATGACACCTCAAATCAGTAAAATAACTGAATTATAATGATAAATACATGCATATTTCTTATAAATAAAATAGAATTGTATTAACAGTAATAACAATGGTAATAATAATAATAAACTGTTTCATAAATGCATCCATGTTTTATCTACACAATGAATACCATATATAATGACTGGCTGGATAAACCTGTGTTAACGAGACATCGGATATCTTGGTAGCTAAGCAATAAATGCACAGAAAATATCAGTAGACAGTTTGATTTATAAACATTTCAACATATGACCTTCAAATTCGGAAATATCTGAAGAAAAAGAAAATGTCAAAACAGGTAAACATCTTTTGTACCAAATCATTCATCATAAGAAAGAAATAAACAAATATTATAAACAGTGTGATGTTAAACAGGAAAGTGATTGCATCATTTGACCAGCTGCATGTTTAAGTGTGAATTCTACACATGCATAACAGTTGGTTATAGTTCATATTACATGGGGGTTATGTTATGTGTAATGCCTGTGAAATTATCAATAATAGTAACAATGATAAACAAATGAAATGAGCTTTGCTACTGAAATATACACAAGTAGTTGGAAGCATGCAAAGCAGTGCTGTCTGTCTGTGTGTGTGTGATTTTACAAACAATATTTGATGTGAATTACTGAAGCGATAAAGAATTTATACACTCTGACTGTTAACTTTAATTTTATAGTTTATATATATATATATATATATATATATATATATATATATATATATATATATATACCTATCATCAAGCACTAAAGGTACTACAAAAGCAGAGGTCTTAAAGGTCATAAGGTTACTAAAAGCTGAGAACTAGATGGAATCCCCCACCCCACATGTACGTCAAACCATCCAGTGGAAGCTGAAAGGGAATTGATCAGTTGGGTGTCTTAGGGCGACATAGAGGAGATCATTTGAAGAGGAAATAAAACTTAGAACAACATATTTAAGCAAACAGTTTTGTTTTCAATCAGATCTCATCAGGCTGAACTCTAATATACATAACTTTAAAAAGCAAAATTCAATCATAAACCAATCACCGTGTTTTGTCTATAGGATACTAAGATAGTACATATAAATTGTGCAACTATTCATAACAATAATGGTTTTATCAATAATAAGGATGAAAAAGTGAGATCTGTGATAACAAGAATAACCAAAAACATCATGATTCAACAAACCAATGTTCAGGTCGCATCAGAGATCTAAGGAGACCTTTACTGTGGTTATCAACGAGATATTAGGCCGTCAATTTTATTCCATCCACAATTGCGACCAACATTCATCACTCTAGAATAGTGAGTTACAAGAACTGTCATTTATTCACTGAACCAGCGCCGAACGCATGAAATTGAAATGATGTCATGCATATACTGGATATATGGATTGTTGCGTTAAAAAACAGCAGGGACTAGTACCTATATACAGCAAGTTATTAAGTCGAGCGAATACACTGATATGATTATGACGAATAAATTGTACTCGAAGCATCATCCAGTTATCAATACTGTATCACTCCGTGTTATATCAAATAAATTTACTTATCTAGGTTAGGTTTCATGTTCATTAGTGCTCCTTATTAAGACACCTCTAAAGGCTTGTAGTAATTCCATTCAACTATCTGCTAAATTATTATTGTAGAGTGATAGTTGCGCATGTCACTAAAATAGTGTACAGAGTAAAAAAAATTCATCTCTTGGTGCAGAATTCATCAGAGATGTACGTGTATCGACTTAGCTAAGCAGAATGAATTCAAACCACTTGAATTCTCGCTAGCTAGTTCAGCAAAGTGATAGTTCACAGGATTAATTTCACCTCAACTGTGTAATTTCAAAATTTTGCGAATTTCAGCGTATAAATAAATTGTCTTTATACACAGAAATTATCATTAATGCATATTAATCGATATTCGTTGTCTTTTTTAATCTCAAGACATCAGTAATTAAAACTAAGCATTTATTGTTTTGTCATAAACGACTATTCGAAGCACCGATTTCTAGTCATAGCATATGTGTAATGTAAGCATTTAGCTAAAAAAAAAACGTAATATCGTGTTGCACAGACAAGCTTGAGACAGCCTGGAATGTGGACTTCCTCATTATATGTAGATGTAGGCCATAAGTAACTAATTTTTACCATGAAATTATTCACATCAGGAATGACATCCTCCAAAGATGAAGTATGCATACAAACTGATTGCTTCTCATTAACGAGTACCGAGTAACTTTGATTGTTTTTGATGGAATAGGATACATCAAAAGGTCACGTGATTTAGAATACTGGTCATCAAACTTTCTGAAGCAATCTCTATCAAATGCCTGAAACTCAGTTAATGCTTTTATAAAGTAGACGTTATCAGTCTTGTTTTGCGGTACTAACTGAATGTCATTACTCCATCTTTTATTTGATTAGGTAATCTTTAGCGTTAACGCCTTCCTTCTTCGCTATAGTGTAATACTGTCTGTCCCTTGTTTCTGTGATTTCACTTGGACTTATCAAGCCTTTATTATTTTTTTTTGTTTAAACTTGAAATTTCTGTGCATGTGCTATATAAGTGTAATTTCTGAGCACAGTTTCAGTTTGGAGTCTCCTGGCAACTGACATTTCGCAAGTTTGGTTTGCAAGTAGCTTAAAATTGTTCTGCACGCAGCTGATGAGAAGCCTACGAAATAAATTAAAGTACCATCTTATTCTGCACAAACCGTTGTTCTTGCTTTATTCAAGATCAGAAAGGGGGAAAGAGTGTATGAAATAAATGCTTGATTTCACTTTTAGCATAAGTGTTAGGAAGTGCACCCTTCACCATTGACTAAACGCCTAGTGTACATGACCCACTCTTCAACGAGGTTGATTGTGAACTGAGTACCTCAGTTCTAAAAAGCCAAATTGACTTAAAAATTCCTTATTTACTGAAATAGTAAATTTACTAGGCTGGTGACCGACGATAAGGATTAAAGTGTCAGATTATATACATGCCTTTCTAACGATACAGATCACTCACTCACTAGTTTAAATCACTAATGATTTCGTAAACGCTCTATGACAATAGCCAGTCAGTTATTTAATTATCTAATAGACTATTCTGAATAAAGAAAGAACGAACATATTCGCAGGATATTACAACGAACCCGTTTTATTTCGTGGGTACTCTTCGACTGCGTACATCCTAAATAAATCAATTATATGTTACAAAACGGCGTCTGAACGTGCTTCTTACAATGATTTTAAGTTACAGATAGAGAGTATAAACAACATTATTTCAAAGATGATGTAAGTGGACAATTATTTAGTGTTAATAGAGTAACTATATATACGGTAATTAGACAAGAGGGTGGTAGATGCAGTTGGTGTTGACATGTGGAGCGGGATACTTATCTACTTTTGATTGGATTAACAGGTATACTGTTTTGTAAAGTGGAGTGAGTCTAGCAGCGGGGAATGTTCTTTTCAATACACCTTCAATTCTGTTTTCCGTTTTTACGGATACTTCTTCGCCTTTGTACGCTAGACAGATAAAAAAAGCAGTTGAAGAGAATCCATTAAATAAAACGAGCTCCTGCAAATATGTTCGTTCTTTCTTTATTCAAGCTACTGAAGAGAACTGGATGTATGAAATTACTCTGAATTTTACATCATTCTGTTGGCTTTAATTACAATGAAATAATAAAGATCATCTAAACAGATACTTATTTGTTTACATCAAAACAGGTTAAAACAATGATTATGTAACCAGATATGCATTTCTTTAGCATCCAGTCGGCACCCGAAACTGGAATAGTGCATCAGTGCACTCTGCCTTGCTCGTCATCAGTTAAACACACACAATAATTAGTGTAATCCTGTTTATACGAAGGCTTCCTCTAGTCAAGAAGAAAAGTAATAATATTGATAGGGAATATTTGAAAGCACTCTTCTACTTAGTGATATAGCCTTATGAAATATGATCTGTGAATATAACTTGTGCACTGAAAAATACTAACCAATTTATCATTTGTCCAATTTTTATGATTTTATCGTGTATTAGGTAGTCATAGCAACTGACGGAAATATTTTCCTGAAACTTTGTAATTATTAATTCAGTAACAAGTGAGAACTAAACTGACACGTACTAGGTATTTGGAAGGCAATCTGCAGAAATCCCACTACCTAGACTTAATCCTTGTTGATACTCTCCAACCAGGAGTATCTTCAACACTGAGCGAAACTGATGCTTTCTCGCCTGGTGTTTCAGTCAAAGACTTTACTACTGAGCGAGTTGTGCTCACAATCAACCACCTGCAGGACTGTAAAGGATATACTGACTGATCACTAAGGAATAATCACTGATATGCGTCTAATTCTTGGCTCTATTGCTGTCTTCGACCTTCTAACATTAGTGCTCAGTCCACTGTGATGGTCAGTCGCCTAGTTTGGCGCACGTCTCACGTGATAGAGATAATGTTAAGCATGAAACCTATGACTTACTATGTTGTTAGAAAAATAATCGCCTCTTTCATCCACTCCTATTTATATTCTATGGTAACACTATTTCAATTAACTTATGATTATAACCATTGACATTATTTTACATTTTTGAAATTATTGTCAGTGCAAATACAAAAAAGCTGCTATTATCAATCCTGTAATATTGTTTGACACTGTGTCATAAGTACGGTTCTGGAATGAAGCAATTATTATGATAATATTAGTTCATTTGGTTGGAGGATTTCATCATGAGCTGACATCAGTTAGAGAACCATTGGAAAACCTGGGCGTACTGGACAGTTGTTTCGCCCTAGTTTGAGCCTCTTCATCAGTACGCACTCACCACAGGGGTTCGAACCCAGGACCTTCAGGTTACAAAGAGAGCTCGTAGACCACTGAGCCACTAGGACCCACTCCAATGGCCACTGCATGAATTCTAACTTCTGCCAGTTCACAACATAGCGCGACCATTTCTCAATGTCTTTTTCGGTGAATAACTGTCCCCACTTTCAACCTGCTGCATCCTACTGGTTACGGCTTCCTACTAGAACCCCTGGTTAACTGCCTGAATAGGGCCAGTCGCCAGTGAGCATCAGGTCAATTTTCAAGTATTCGTGTTTGTAGGGTATTTATTTGATTGGTTAGAAGATTTCATCATGAGGTGACGTCAGTTAGAGAACTACTGGAAAACCTCCAACCAATCAAACAAAAAATCCCTACAAAACCAATACTTGCGAATATTATTAGTTCAGTTACCACATGTCACGCTTGACTGATGGGATTCAGTTAGCACTAACACAAAGGATTAGACACATAGCACTGAGTTCACCTTAGTGACTAGACAATACCAACTGTCATATTGTGACCACTTTTCCATAGTTCACTCAACATTGTTTTCACACATACTTTAACTAGGTTTGATATGCTTGTTAGCAGGATGCGCAATAAACATACAGAGAGAAAGAAATTCATCTGAATCGATAATATATTTTCAAGTTAAATAACGAACTGACTTAAGTTACAGTCACTGAAAACCAGGGAGTCGTAATTAGGTACTCCACAGCAGTTAGCACTCACAGTCCCCTTACCATGGTTCGTTAGCCAGGATCTTCAGATTATGAGGCGAACCTGTTCACCTAGCAGCCATTGTGAGAGTATCCAGTGGCTCATTAATTCTAATTTTTGCATTTTCCTTTGCGCATATTAGACACATGATGAAACTGTCTTTCTGATTCATACAAAAGATGACATATTTAGTATTTTCTGTATACCCATCATTTTAGAGACTTCAGTATTTTTAGTGAATCCATGACGATGTTCTTTAAGCTGGCAGAAGGTTTGTGCTGAAATCATACTTCGAATGTGTACTTGAATCACCATATCTAGTATTCTTCGATCAGTTGACTTCAACTACAATGATTTAAATTAGCTTTTCAAATCCTTAGCGACACTGCAATATGTGCTGAGTTTCCTTTTCTGTTTACAAGTGTACAATTCCTACAGTTACATCACATTGATAATAGTTACTTTATTAAGATTTTGTCTTGAACATTCTTTGAAATCTAGCCCATTCACTAGTCATAAGCGTATGTGGCACAGGGGTTAGGACGCTCGCCGACCATGCAAATGGTCCGGCGTTTGATCCCCAACCGACGCACACCGGATATCAATGGTCGGCCTGCTAAATTTGGGCTACCGATATCACATGCTGAAAATTCCATACTTTTACCAAAATACTCTGTGAAATCAAGCTATGATAGAATTAATTAGAACATAAACTTTCAGTGTATTGTACAAATATATGTGTTGACAGATCGCCCGAAATCGATAAATGCAGTAACATCTATTCATTAGAATCACATGTTAACCGGATTACATCATCAGAACAAAGCGAGTCCACTGAAGGAGTTGAAATAATAGCAAAACTCAGCCTGTGTTTCCGTAATGTTAACTTGTTTTTCTATTGAACGCTAGCTTCCGAATACCAAGAGACACCAAATCAACGTAAACACACCACTTCTTGACAATCTAATTCAGCTGTATCTGTTAACTAGGCAAGCAATACACCCTGTGTAACTTTTGAGTTCAAATAAATCTGTTATAGTGATTTTCAGCCTCCTGAAACAAGACTATTCCATTCATCTACACGACATGATGAGGCGGTGAACTTGTAGCCGTTATAGCATTGTAGTTTAAAATAAGATTTTTTAAAGAGGATCTATAGGCATTCTTTTCTTCACGTGTCTATCTATCTATCTGTTGTTGTTGTTTTTTATTTGCCCAGGGAGATAAACAAAAGTCTACTTGAAAAAAAAGGTGCGGTAATTTTTAATCTCATTTTCAAAAATTTGTTAATTTACGGTAAAAAAGTGATTGTTAAATAGGAGAATGTAAATAAAAGATTCTGTTATAAACAAATATGCTCGTGCAAAGTGGATGAAAGATGACAATGAAACTCTATACATAATTAATCCATCAAAGTATTTTTAGGTAAGTAAACAAAAGTATGCAGTCACTAACACACACACACACACACACACACAAAATAACCAGAAAGGTGATTTTTCAGCATAAAAATAATCAGCCCTCAAAATGAATGAACGTTTTTATCCAATCTGTTCATGACTAAGAGGTTCACTTAAACGTTGCCTTTTCCGTTTTTGCATAATCGTTTGAAAACAATTAGATATTTGTCCTCTTTTATCAGTATCAATAATGATTGGTGAATATATGTTGAATAAACAAACACCAAACAAAATGGATAGAAAGCATAGAATGTATAAATAATGAAAACTATAATGGAAAATATAAACACCCATTAATACTGCATAGATATCTGCTGTAAGCAGAGATAGGTTAACTAGGACAGCAGATGAACGTGCCAAGACTATAGGCATAAGTGAATAAAGTAAAAACATTGATGACGCATAACCAATAAAACAAGCAATAATTTCAGTTACATTTACAGAAGTGATAGTAGCCAGTACACTGCTAACAGCTAGTTGTTCAAATATAACTGTATAAATCAATGTTATGACAGATGCTACCACACCAACACAACAAAGAAATTCAATAATACCATACTTAACAATTAGGTAGTGTTGCAAAACATTTGATACAGCATACGCAACAGCACCGATAATGACTAGAAAATCACCAAAAACCATTTGTTGTGGAGTAAAAAATTGATTAGTCATAGTATTGTTCAATAGACTGTCATGTGTTCCATTTGCATTAACATTATCAGTGCTAGAAGATGGTATGAAGTAATCTGTAAGCACCATACCAGTAGCACCAATTAAGCATAAAATTATAGCAATATAATGATTCCATTTATAACGTTGGTATAGGAAGAAGTAACTCAACAATACAACTGTTGGTATTGTAATACAATCTAATAGTTGTACACTAGTCACACTGGTATATGCATAAGCAGACACAATTGCCCAGTTGGCATGGACATCAATGACGCCAACAAGTGAATAGAGGCCAAGACGAGTTAGTAATGTGTTCATTAAACGTCCTCTAGAACTAGGTATAATGACAGGTTGAATGTTTACGTTGTCGGTGGTACCATTGTAATCCTCTTCAAAATCTCCAGCATCACTGGGATTACTAGTACTATTAATCGGTGTGTTACTGCAACAACTTGTATACAATTTATAAAAAAGATAGGGAAGTCCATAGAAAATGGCTAATAAAAAGTAGTGTGGAATATTGATAGCAAGTGGTAGGTTTATTTTATGACGATAAAGTATGCCATTACATATTGCTGTTAGACTGATAAGTACAGCAAGAATCTGTCCCAATATTATTGGAATGCATATCGCTACAATTCGGTTCTCAGAAATGCGTTGAAACTTCTTCAGTGGATTTACACTCTCTTTACTCATTTTCAGTTTCACCACAATTTATGCATCACAACCATTTCCGTTTCATTCCACCAGCGATGAATTACTGCTATCAGCTGCAAAAACCTGAAAATAGAAAAATGATAGTGACGATAAAAAATTAACACGACAAATCCATCGAATGTCACTTACAGCAATCAAGTACGCAGATCACGAGTCCAACCACAGAATCCTTTAGGGTTGATTATTAATATCTTAATACGCTCGAATTTGTAATGGGATACCTAGGTGATTGCAACCGAATTCAGTGAATATCAGGCAGTTTAAAGCTTTTACAAGTTAGGTGACACACTGACAATATTTTGAGAACCACGAAAAATCAGGGAGCACTGAACATATGTTTTTTTCTAATCCAGGACTCTTCAATCGTACTTGAGCATTACCCCAATGGAGATCAGATCCAGGACCTATAGGTTATTAGGTGAATCCTTTGACAAGATAACTGTCCAATAACTACTCGTGGTTTTAATGATTCTCTAACTTCATCATCTAAATTGAAATCAATGAAATCCCTAAGAAGCCAGCATTTGAAAATTAAAAGCGTTTGTCTGAAAATCATTTCGAAAAACGAACATCACTCCACGAATAACCATAGATTATTAGAGTTCCTGACTGAAAATTTGCAGACCATGTTAAATTTAGTGTTACGGTATGAAACAAACTTAATGTCTGACTGTCAACTATAGTAACAGTTTATTCAGACAATGGAGGGTCAAGCAGAATAAATGCTTTCGAATCATTAGTTATAGTTTGAAAACAAGGGGTTATATTCCCAATAAGATGCTTGGTGGTGATTGCATAGCCGTACTTTTAGTACGCATATAGACCAACCGACAGCTGCTACCTTAACGTGGTGGTCGGGCTTGCACATCGCAATAATCCAACAAGCTATAGTGGCTGGAACTATTGTTCCTGAAGGTCCTACCATCCCAGGATGGTTGTTAAGATAGAGGTTAGACTGAAAGCAGTTACCGGCATTGTGTAAGAATTTTTTACACTGTGCTGGGGATCCAAGGGCGGAGTTGTACTGCTGGGGATTAGGGATGTAACAGCAGTGAGGTGTCTGCCTCAGATGACCAGCATGACAGCTATGCTGTCTGTCCACCCTGGACAGATGGGGTTAGAAAAGGTCGACCCCAAAAATTGCACATCCTGAATTACCCTATGATGGTCCGTAAACAGCGGTAAGTTTGATAATACCGAACCAACCCCAGGAACCAGTTTATACAGGCCGTGTTTGACTGGCCTCAAGCAGTTGTCCCCTGGGCTCTGCGGTCACGCAATACTAACACCCTCATTCTGCTTCACGTACTTGGCGAATCAATCAACTTCCACGGTGTGAGGAGCCGGGAAGTAACAACCACCCACACACTTCCAAGAGCACACGAAGCTTCCTCGAGCATCATTCTCCTTTACCCACATCACCTTACTCCCCTACTATAGTTAGTGATATTCTTCAGGCTAGTGAGTCATCCACACTTCACTCTGTGACCATAAACAACGATGAGAGCCATAGAAACAACCCCCGAAAGCCTCCTAAAGCCACATCGCCAACTCCGTATAGGAGTATTCAACGTCAGGACTCTGCCAAATCGGACAACAGGCATTACTAGCAAGAACTCTGCCATCTAGAGCGATGAATGTATGCTGTGTTTAGGAGACACGCATACAAGATCCGAGTGTGATTATTCACTTAACCTCACCCAGCTAACAAGGTGAATCTGCAAAATTCACTTTAAGAGTGTCAGGAGACCCCTCAGCTAGGTCGCGAAGACTCGCAGGTGTAGGGATAGCATTGAGTTTTGGGACAGAAAAATCACTTCACGACTGGTTCCCAGTAGATAGTCGTATGTGTGCGGTCCGTCTGGACGGGTCCGTTAAAAGAAGGAAAGACGATGCTACCCATCGTTGCCTTTTCGTAGTCTCCGCTTACGCCCCAACAAACTGCAGTTCGGATGAACTAAAGGATGATTTCTAACAGAAACTATCTGGTTTACCGCAAAAAGCACAACGTTGAAATATTATTGTTTTAGCGCATCTAGCGAAGTTATGCCAGACTGAGAAGTATGTAGGTGATACGTATGGAATTCCCTACCGACGAACCCACAATGGTGATCATCTGCAGTTCTGTTGGGATAATCATTCGTTTCTATTCAGCACTAACTTTAGGCACAAAGACATACATTGTGTAGCCTGGCGATCTCCATCACCAGGTCAACGTTGGACTCAGATAGACCACATAGCGATAGGTTATCGTTGGCAAGGGTCAATAGAAGACTGTCGATCCTTCTGAAACACCTGTATAGACTCTGATAGCGCCCTGATTAGCGCAAGTTTATGCTTACGATTAAAAGGACATGACAAATTGTTGGCAGCGAAGCAGTTACGTCCCCAACTATATCGAGAATCTGAGTCTCCATTTAAGAAGGGAAAAGCGGAACGAGTATCTGAGTACAATAGCAGGACTCTCTCTGAGGTAGCCTGGCACAACATACAGTTAGCTGTAGAGACAGCTTTAGATAACCTGAAATCTAAAGTTAGTAAGAACCACTGAATCTTCACCACCTGATTCGAACTGATTGACGCAAGAAGACTGATTTCAGAGAGCTCCGATTATGATGAGGAGCGAAAGATACTCAAACGAAAATTAACAAGAAGTCTTCGTAACGACCGTGAATAGTGGTGGGCAACAAAAGCGAAAGAGATGGAAAAGGCATCGGCGACTGGTAGCACCAGACAACTATTTAGGCTTATCAGGGAAACATGTGATAAAAGGCAAATGACAAGGGAAACAATCTCTGAGAAAAATGGCACCACAATTAGCTCCCAGGATAGACGACTGGGATGCTGAAAACAACACCTTGAGGAGCAGTTTAATTGGCCTACGGACACACTGAACTTACCCAACATCCAACAACTCCCTGGATGGGATATAGACACATGTTCTCCGTCCCTAACTGAGGTTACTAAGGCTGTCACTAGTCTGAAACGAGGCAAAGCTGCGGAACCCGATGGAATGACTTCAGAGGTGTTCAGAGACGATTTACTGTTTGTGTTAACAAAGGTGTATTAGGCAGCATTAGGGAATCAGGGATAGTCCCATCAGGCTGATGTAAGTTACTGATTATTTTCCCGATATACAAGAAGGGATACAAGTCTTCCTGTGATAATCACAAGGGGATTAGCTTGACTAATATGGTATCTAAAGTCCTAGGCCCAATAAACATGCGTAGACTAAGCGGTCTACGGGAGGCTCAAACACGGGAGAACCAGGCAGGCTTTAGACCAGAGAGAGTGCATCGATTATATCTTCACCCTTCGGAAGATTCTGGAACATAGTCGTTCTTACCGGCGCCCAACAATCGCTATATTTATTGACCTCAAGGTGGCAGTCGATTCTGTCGATCGAGAGGTACTCTGGCGATACTTGGCTGTAAAGGAAATGTCGGGAAAATACATAGCACTGATCAGGGCACTCTACTCGAACCCAAGCAGCCAGGTGAGGGCTTACGGCGAGATGTCATCTGAAGTGGTGACAACTAGTTTTGTGCGTCAGGGATGCCCATTATCCCCATTCCTATTCAAATTCATCATAGATGTACTGATGGACTTAACTCTAACTCACTTCAGAGACACAGGGATTGACTTGCTACCAGGGAATAATCTCGTTGACTTAGAATATGCAGACGATATAGTTCTTCTAGGCGAGGATGCTAACAAAATGCAGAGTCTTCTAAACACCTTGAGCTGCAATCTACGAATGTTTGGTATACGATTCGCTCCCGCCAAATGCAAGATGATGTTACAGGACTAGACTACACCGACTCCTAGATTAGAAACAGGAAGTGAAGTGGTAGAGCACGTTGACCGCTTCACTTATTTGGGAAGTGCCATCAGCCAGTGCCAACGGGTTGATCTCTGACGAAATCTCAGCACGAATACAGGGGGCTCGTTTCGCATTTGCCAGTTTACGCCGACTCTGGCGTAGACGAGATGTTCGACTATCGACCAAAGGGCGTGTGTACTGCACAGCAGTCCACTCCGTCCTCCTTTATGGCTGTGAGACCTGGCCATTGAGAGTGGAAGACATGAAAAGATTAGCTGTCTTTGGTCATAGGTGCCTGCATTTTATCTCCCATGTGAAGTGGTATAATAGGTTGAGCAATATTGAGGTTAGGTAAAGAAGGGGAATCAACAGACGAGGCCGTGAAGTTACGCCTATTGAAATGGTTGGGACATGTGTTACGAACCCCTAGCTATCGCCTTCCTCGACGAACAATGTTAACTGACATAGGGTCAGGTTAGAAAACAGCCAGCGGTGGTCAAACCAAAACATGGCACCAGTCAATAAAATCCACAACAGATAGTTTAAGCCAGTCATGTAGGAAGGTGCAGACTTCCTGGTTGGGGTTTTTGGGACGGCAAAACCAATGAAGTCTGAAGACAATCGGTGATATGGCTCAAAATCGTTCTCAATGGCGCAGAAGCATCCTTGTGACTTTTAATACCCATAAAACTATATATATATATATATATATATATATATATATAGCCTCACATCTGTCACTATTTTTCATATCTTTTTACTTTCTTTCCTTGCTTTGTGTGCCACATGGAGTGTGGCGACCCGAACTGCTGCACATCTGTGCAAAGTTCTATGTTGAAACCAGACAGAGAGATATACCAGCTTTTAAGACTTGCAGACCAAACACCGGATAACTTTTCACAGTGCCAAACTATTACAGGTCTTCACCTCATAGAAGCCTTCACTAACCATTACTAAAAACATAAAAACCTAATATGAGTTAAATTACGGTATTATATAAGCGATTCAGAGTATTGCCTTGTTAACATGCTGTTTGCAATCTAGATATGACTCAACCTACACTTTTTGGATTGCCGTAGCACCAAGTCTCCGCAGATAAACTTCTTCGGAATGGACGCTTATATAAAAAACAGCCATTCACTTCTGTAAATTAAGACCACCCTCAAATGTATACGAACAATATTTTCCTTCAGAAAGTTAAGCTAAACATGTTTGAACCTCGATATTTCGCCTACTAATTCTTAAAATGCCTATCGGCAGTATTGTGTTATCCAAAGAAACATTCTTCACCATGTGACGAGTAAGTTTAAAATAAGGAGACTATTAATTGTGACAATAAGTGTTTTTTAGATAACCTACTTCATTTGAGGATGTATTTGATACACTGTTATTGCTTTCTAGAAAGTGAATTAAGATACATCTAAAATCAGTTATCCTAGTAGAACAGAGAGGAACCAACAACTGTAGAAAGAAACAATTGTTCCTGAAACTTCAGTAGGATGGAGACGTCGCTAGTATAGTCCCACATTTAAGACTATCTGGAGCCATAAAACAGACTTATACTACTGCCACCCTTTGCTTGTAATTTTCCAACTGGCCAATTATGATTTCTCAGGCGAAAGCTACTTATTTGTGCTACTTCCATTCTCACTTATAAGTTTACCTGCCTCTATGGAAAAAGCTTTATAGGGCGAACAACTAGACAGCTCGACAAACGCATCACTGAGCATCTTCCTTCACGGTTCAAAAAGGGCCGAATAAAATCCAGAATGTATATTTTGTCTCATTTGATTGATAGCAGACATTAGGTGGATAAAAGTGCCTTCAGGGTTATCTAACGTATTCGACTGGACCTTCCGAACGAAATTCGAAGGGCGTTTTCACACAAAGCCGAAAAAACTATGGGAATTCGAGAGGACAATCTTAGTCCCTGTACACAAAAGAAGTCTTTTCTAAATCTATCTCTCGCTTGGCATATGTAAATTCTAATTAAAACTTCCAACTCTTTCTTATTCTTCGTTTCTTCCACGCTTTTATGATATTTATTTAAACTTTGACCATATATACACTTCACCTTTGGTATTACTTAACTTTAGGGGTTTCGTTTAATTTGTTTTTGAGTTTTCTACATAAACATATTACCTTCGTTTTTCTCACAGCCACTTGCATAAAATTCTTACGCTTATGTTATCATTGACCTCATTATTTATAATTTTTGCTATGACCATAATCATCGTTATTACTGACGTCCCAAACACTTAACGTATTGTTTCATATCCACAAACTTACTGACGCTGGCTAAATGTTTTTGTATATGAAACCATGTACATTAAGGTTAAGCCTGAAGATCTAATTTAAAACAGTATTGCTCGTTTGTATGTCTTCTTTTGATTTTAAAAATAGGGATATTTAATGCATCAGTTTAATCATAACTTTGCATGTATAAACATACATCATCCCTGATACGTTCAAATGGTTAGAAATAATTGTACAAGATTAATATAACGATGAAGAATAGGAAAAAATGGTTTATATTCAAACTTATCAGAGCAGCTGAATAATTTCGGTTCAATTATAAGTATTATCAGATTAATTATTTACATTTCTAGGGAATTCGCTAGTATATTATATGTTTGTAAGAACCGGGCAAGTAAGTGGGAGAATTTCCCACCCTTCATTATCAAACTTGAGAAGCACCTACAGGTCTATACCTCAAATTCCCCCTAAGTGTTGAGATGCAATGAATAAACGGATACTGCTTCAATTACACCTAGAAGACACACGCATATATAAGGGAGGTAAATTTGTTAGTTCGGATGAATGTTATCATATTTAGTCTTCCACAGACAGACAGACAGTTCTAAGAACAATTTAAATTAGGCCAGACTACAGATTTATAAACAGTGCAAATAGGAATCGTTGCAAGTGACTTTCGTCAAATAAAAAACGCTGTATATTAGTTCCCTATCGAAAACCAGTGCAAAGTTAGTCATTATACAGTAAAATATTCTTCACTCTAATATAAACCACTTTAAAGACGATGCTTTACTACTATGACTATGATTATTACCGGTTTAGTAGTCAAGTAAGAATCTATAGGGGCAAAAATAGCTCTAGGTGACATGAAAATATACGAGTTCTCAGAGATATACATCAACAACCACATAAATTAAAATACAGTGAGGAAAATTCCTTGTACAGCAGAATAAATCAGCAGATGTTTTTCATAAATTTTATATATTGGTCATTACTGTTAAATATTTATGATATTTATAGACTCACGCCGATACAAAGTGGAAAGTGATGCAAAATTTGTATTTCTTTCAAGGTTGTCAATAGATTATAAGACTGACGTTTTCAACGGTACAATAGTTTGCATTCCAACCTCTGGAACGAAACATGTTTCATCATCAGTTAAAGAATACAACAACGTCTATTTACTCATTCATATATTGTTTTCCCTGAAATTCAAAAGGTGATCATCATTCTCAATATGAAATTTAAAGAACAGATGCAATGGTGAAATTTCAGATTGTGGAACTGGTGTATGACCCCTTGACGCCGTGACACCGTGTGCTGGTGAGTCGAAATGAAAGAATGGTAGATGTGAATGAATATGGTAACTAAGCAGTCGCTTCAAACTCCATAGGGATCTATGCAACACCTTTCCGCATATTTTGGTTCTGGGTTTGAGTATTATTGCGAGCACCACCTTTCATTGGGTATTTCAGGTACGGCCAGGTGAACGAAATTCGTATTCTTGGTTCCACCGCTAGTCACCATACTCCAAATTACAGTGTTTTCCCCGTAGATTTTAAATATTATTTATCTCATTAGAGACACAGATTAACGTTACATTTATCATTTTAGTGTATCTACAAAATCATCGGTCTTTCCCTCCATTTAACATATTCTTGAATAAGTGACCACACTCTTCTCCTCCTCTTCGTTGGTAGGCGTTAACCTCAGTATGACGACTTCGCTATTTACTGCTTTATGTGGAGTCTGTCAGGTATTTGGTTAGGAGCTTGATCAGTCGTAATATATGTTTACACAGTGACCACTCACTTTACCTCCAACAGGCGACAACACTGAAGCACGATTAATGTCTCATGCGCCACGTAAAAAGGTTATCCGCTGAAATTCGAGATCTGAAAGTGATCCAAGAATTTAGGTTCATATTCTCATCTACCAGACATTATTTGCTTCTAAAATAAGTGTCATGTTCAGGCACCTCCCTCCCATCATTCCCATTCATTTCACATCAAATGCATGTGTCTGCTGGTTTCTTACAGTGATTCAATTATACTCGTTCCAGCCACCATCCAATTCTTTTAGATAGTGCTATCTGAACGGACTCACGATGACAACTTTAAGATTATTTGCGTCTATGTAAAGCTGAATCGTTTTGTCCTCACCAACCGACATTACTTCTGGATGCATGCTTGAAAGTGCCGTTAGGCTGAGGCGTCATCTTCGAAAGAAGTTTGAAGGGTTAGCATTGGTGAAATTTCCCTGGCTTGTTAACTTTACTGGTATCACTAATGGTTAAGCAATTACGACCTCCTACAATGATTACTGCCGTTCTTTCCTCCTACAGCCGTTTCAGAAGCAGTCTTGGCTAATCTTGGTCACTTCTTCTCCTGCCAGCCCTAGATCACAGTCTGCAAACTTTTATTTAAGAATGAAGATAAAAAACGTAACCAAAGTCCTTTGAATAATTGACCGAAATGTATAGCATGGGGAGGAAACAAATGAACTTAGATATATTATTCCTTTTAACGTTTGTCATCTCTCTATGACTGATACAAAACCCGTTGAGCGCAAACCACTTCAGTCATAATTTCATGTTAGTTTCCAAGTCTAGAGCTATATCCGGCGTGTTAAGAAGACTTTCATCACCTGCGCTGAAAAAAGTTTCTTTTCTATGTCACAGTCTACCTGCTCCATGAGAATGCGCAATATACCTAAGTGTATAAATATTCGTGTAAATAAGGCTGGTTGGAACTCAACTGAACGCACAGTAAACTTAATGTTATCATCACATGTAATAAAAATACAGGGTGTATTCTCAATCCACTAACAGATCATCTATTAACCTGATGAAACTCTGTGAAAGCGACAAATCTGTTTCATGTTTACAGCAGTTATTCAGTGCCATTATCGCATCTTCGCAGTCGAATATTTCCTGTGGATCACAACGTTTTAATTTTCTGAATAATATTTTGATATACTATTACAAAACATTATGAACACATAGTCAGACTACTGTGGTATTTACGGCTACATGAACTGGGAGCTCAACACTATTCGCTCGACTATAAGCTCTTGTATTTCCATACCCTTTCGCTGCAATGTAACTTTGATCGTGGAGGGCGAAATGGTTCGAGCTAAATTAAATTCACCAATTTCTTTGATCCGCTAGGGCATAAACAAAGCTTCCAGGAAAAATTGACGTTCATTTGACTTTATCAGATGACAATTTATAGTTGACAGCCGACTTTAGTTCCTTGAAGAATGCAGCGAATCAAAAGCTTACCCGCTAAGAGTTACATGCTTCAACATTTAATGAAAACAAGATTGATACGCGTAAGCAATGACCAATTTTGGTCATGGCCTGGTTGCCAACAAGGATTTGATTGACGGACAGCAGTTTGGGGCTTCAAGTTACACACTCGTGTTAGGTAATCTATAGTGTTCATGATGTTAGCTTTGAAAAGACATTACGCGAATTAACAGAAACTTCCACCAATAAATGTCAACTTGAACCTGAGTAGATGGAACAAGCACTTCTGTTGTCATAGTTATTAGTCTTCATGCGACGATTTAGCGTCAAATTGAAACAATAGGTCATAAAAAAGCATCTCGTTGGGCTGAAGAAGAGTTCGAACCAACAACCTTGGCCAGGCACGGCATTGGCACTGGAACTGTGGCTATAGCTGAATGGAGTTGCGTCGACTGAAATTTACAGGCTACTTGACCAGTTGCATCGCTCCAGAATCGGCGCACTGCAACATGTGACAGTCAATGGTGAACGTTCAGACACTTTCAATGGCGTTTTCATAGCAAGGTATGCAGTCACAGACAATATGAGTAGCAGCATCCATTGCTGCGAGAGCTCTACGACAGTTTAAAGGTTGAAGGTATAGACGTTCGCCAACAGTACTGAGTATATTAACGCAAGATCTTATACCAACAACTTCTACAGTATTCTTTTCTCCTGTACCAAAGGCAAAGCAAAAGACCACAATCGATTGCCCAAATTACGAGATATGTTTCGGAACCAAATCGCGGATTGAAGCGGAAGCTAAGCTAGGTAGCTATCGTGCACCACAGTGACACGACGGAGCACCAACTGGCGGCGATGCTTGACCGAAAGCCTTCAGCTAAACAAGTCGACTTAAACTCTAAAGGTCAGCATCCAATGTTCACTGATGATTATTATGGTCAATAATTTTGGGGAATTATTTATCGCTACAACAGCAACAAGAGTATGAACTGCTGATAACACCATTCTGTAGGGCTGCACGCACATGGAAAATTGTTCCTAACGAAAACTGAATAATGTCAGAACTTTGGATAATACTGATTTTGGGTCTTTTCTTAATACCAATTCCACACATAACAGTGTACGACTGGCCACTTGAATAACACTCCAACAGTGAGAAAAACATAGAAAGTCTAAGAATCTTCGATCTCTGGAAAAGAAACTGTCTCCTAATATACCTTGCAGCCTGAAGAATCACCTATATGAACCGCAGTAAGTTCAGCCACAGATGAACTGATTGACATATGAAATACTGTTCTAGACGGTAAATGTCCAACATCCAATATCCAATATCGTTTTTACGAGCTAGTATAAGCCAATTTGATTTCTTTGTGCTCGCTTCTTGATTTTAAGGTATAGGTTCCTGATCTTCAGTAAACTTCTGCGTAGCTGGTCCCCTCACTCGACTGTCGTAGCTTTGGTTGACTTTAAAGGGACTAGTGCTGGGATTAATTATATGTGCTTTGTAGTATGAGGTGTGTTAAGACTGTTACTACTGGGAATGGAGTTGATCCTTTCGCCAGTTAGTCTTCCAGTATCGTCGACAAGAGAAAAGAGATAGTAAAAATAATAATAATAGATATACTTAGTGAAGTTATTCAGACTAAGAGACAGAAACTGAAATAGGAAAGCGTAACAACAGTCAGCTGATTAAGTTTGAACAATAATATGTATATATATGTATCGGTAATAATAATAATAGTAATAAGTTGTCAGGAGAGTAAGACGGGAGAGAATGTAAAGAAGTAAAACGATGAGTTTAATTGTCTACCCCTGAATGGTGTATGTGATTTTAAGGAGATAGGCCATTTGGATGCAGTCCTTGTGTCGCTGTATGGTTGTCCAGCCTTCGCTTAAAGGCGTCCAAAGACGGTGCCATAGCTACATCTGCCGGCAAGGAATTCCAGCGACGACAAACCCACAGTGAAAAGAAGTGGGAGCGCACCCGGGTCCTTGCCCTCTGGTGAGCTATCCTTCTGGGATTTCCACGTAGAAGCCTATACCTACTCAATGGCAGAACACCTTTGTTTGGGTGATTCTGGTCATTTGTTATTTTGTAGGCAGTAATCAAATCCCCCCTAAGCCGACGGTAACTAAGTGTAAACAGGCCTAATTTCTTCAGCCTTTCATCATATGGTTTATTTCGCTGACCAACCACTCCTTTTGTTGCCCGTCGTTGGACTCTTTCCAATACGTTGGCGTCTCTTCTCAGCATTGGGGGTGCAATAATATTATGCACCTCAAGGTGGAACCTGACGTATGCTTTGTACAACATTAGAAAGAGCTCAGGAGTGAGTGCACCTAACTGTCTATTCGTAAAGTGTATGACCGCATATGCCCTCGCTACATCCCCTGTGTAATTTACGCTTGTGTCCATTTTTTCCGTTAGAACTAGACCTAAGTCGCGTTCCGACGTTGTGCAGGACAAGCTTTCATTGCACAGGGTGTAACTTGCGTTCTGCAATCTACAGGTGCGCAACTTCACTACTTTGCACTTTTTCAAGTTGAAAGTCATGCCACTGGCTACCGCCCAGTCTTCCAGAAGGTTTAGGTCTTCCTGAAGCCTATCTGAGTCCTCCGGACATGACAGCTACCGTCTCATAAACCGTTAATGCCCAGCTCTCGCTACGCTCGGGCCCACGCTGTTAGAAGATTTCTCAGAAACGCTTAGTAACAACGGACGAAAAAACCAAAACACCAATTGTTGACTTGAGTATTATGTATTGTTACACCAGCATATAGATCAAGTATCACTAAGCAAACTAAGAAAACTAAGGTCTGTAAACAAATATTACAATAATAAATCGTTATGTTACTTCTGACGATATTTAACTCTTCTTTCTGAACAGCGACCGATGAGACGATGACTGTCGTATTGATGCCTCCGCGAAAATCGAGGAAGTTGATTTTGAGCAAACAACCAAGAATTGATCGTTCAATCTTCAACTCCATTGACACTCCCCGGCAAAAAAGGGATCCAACCCTTTTTTCCTTCACGACCAATGCACGTTGACTTGGATGCCATTGCGAGAACCTGGGTCACACGGACAGAGCTGAAATGGAAAACAAACAGAGACGCCAACACACCACATGCATACCCACAGCACAATCTCACACATCGCTGACGACCTGCGCCTCCAGACAGAGACCTCCTCTTGACATCTTGCAACACAATCGCCACTTGCTAGAATGACTCTTGCAGAATGCAACGTGACCATAGCACCACCTCATGATACTCTACGCACATCCTCTTATCTACTCACTACCAATTACCACTGAAATCGCTTGTCACTCATTCTGCCTCAGTTCTAGTAGCGGTGACGCATGCGAGCCTCAGTCGTTTACACTCTTTCTCCCCGGCGTGTCGGACCGCAGCTAACAATTATCTCCGTGTGCATTTCATTCTCAGCAATAGCCTAGCCTCCCCGGCGTATACGACCCATCTGCTGTCCTTAACATCAATCAATTCATTCATGGATGTAGAAGACTCGAAACAACTTCAGAAGTAATCACGACGAAAATTTTAACAAAATTACGCAATAACAACAAGATACGAAAACAACAAGTAAACACAATGAATCCAAAAAACACCAATTGATATGACACACCACACATATATACAAACAGTACAAACAACCTCGCCGATCATGTCTTGATTGAATTCCTTTGAAGAATTGCAGGACTTACACCAGTACGCCTGCAACCCTTCACAGGTTGACGATTGTAAGTTGTGGAATGTCCGGACACAAACAAGATTAACCAACAATTACAATAATTGGAACTCACACAACTATTTAACACAAACATATGTACAATCACTACATCAAATGTTGTGGATTCTGACACGACAAACTACCCTTGAAGAACTGTAGGACTTACAGCAGTACGCCTACATTCCTTCTCAGGTTGATGATCCAAGTGGAAGTCGTCCGGACACAAACAGAATTACCAACAGCTAGATGAAAGATGATATCAATTCAGTATATACAACATGAACATATGTACAAGATCATACACCAAGCACATTGGACTGCTCATTGATGCGCTACCCTTTGAAGAACTGTAGGACTTACACCAGTACGCCTACAACCCTTCTCAGGTTGACGCCCTAGGTTGGAAAATCGTCGCAGAGTTCATTTGCTAACTTCCTTCTATCAGCTATATCCTCAAATCTGAACGGTAACACGCTCATGTCATTGTATCGTAGAATATAGATGACCAACAAACACACGACATATCTCATCAACCAAGTATAGAAACAGAGTAATTTACACCAAAGATAATAACATTCAAATAGTAACTTGAAACTAGAAATGCCTTTATTCGTGCAAGTCAATTTAACAATAACTCTCTCCTTTACACTTGGCTTATCCACACTAAACTGACCATTGATATTCGTCCTTTCAAACGAACTGATACTACCATAGTCATTGCACAAGATACTTGAGTTGATGGGTGTCTGTTTCATTGTGGATGACAGCACCAACGATGACTGATTGACACAAGGTGATGAACTTAGTGGTGGATCAGAAGCTGTTCTTGTTCGGCTCTCAGATAGTTGTCCAACTGCAAGATCACCACCACTGCTGTCTTTCACTACTATTTCGGGTTTAGCACTATCATCTGATGATAGGTGGGCTACAGGCTGATCAATTACACTGACTGTCTCACAAGTATGCACACCTTTTGGGACTGCATCTGCGTTCAATTCTACTTCACGTTGTAGTTGTACAGAACCTTTATTTAACTTAGCAGTAGTAGGCATATCCCTCCTTCATAATGATCAACCAAAGACAAATCTGCACTATCATGATCATTATCACAAATATTCAATTTACCGTCATCTTCATCATTTTCAAACTCTTTATTAACAGAAGTAGACAATTTTGGTTCCTCCTCAAAAATCATTAAAGGTTTTATAAATTCACTCTGACTAGATATACTTTGTAAACTTGTGGAGTCAGAACTGCACTCTGAAGCAGTAACTCTATTCTGTGACACTCTATTCAACAACGGCTTACCAGTTGCAACTACAGACTTCTTCACAACACCGTTATCGTCACACAATTCGGAGTCAGACCTGGAGTTTACATTTAGCTTATCACTGAACTTGCTCACTGGTTCACAGTTCACTTCTGTATGCACCTCTTGCACACGTGTACAACAAAACCGTGTTTGTCTTGCATCTTGTGACTTATCTGTTGAGGATGTACTACGAAACCTGTTACACTCACTAGGTCTATTTGCATTACTAGACATCAGGAAGCCTTCTCGATATCCACCTCTCTGAGGCCTACTCGTCATCAATGAGTGCGTTTTACCTTCAGACTGCTCTATTCTATGGGTGAGATCTAACAGACTGGCGAACTTGCTCATAGATTCATTGACACTAGTATTTACCAGTTTCAGGATATCATCAAACTTTGGCTCGATACCCTCATCCTCCATACGGGAGCTTATCTTCACCCACTTCCTTTGCAGTCGGGTAGGTAGACGTCTTGCTATTACTTCTAGTATAAAACTCGAGTTGAGGTCACTCATTCGATTCATCGAAATCATTCCATTCTTGTAAATTAGCATATTATCTAAAAACTCAGTGAGTGCCTTGGAGTCATCCTGTAACTGACCACCATTACCCTCAACAGCCTCGAATAATTTCCCTGCAATCATCGAGGGTCTTCCAAACCTTTGGCGTAATATGCTCATAGCCTCATCGTAGCCCTCCTTTGGCTTCATAAACTTACAACACTGTATAGCTCTTGCAGCATCTCCAGTGCAATATCTCATCAAATACATTAACTTCAATTCATCATTTAATAAAAAACCACTCAACATGATCTCAAACTCCTTTACAAATTGTAAATAATCAGCCGGGTTTCCATCAAAACACCGTGGTTCTAATTTAGGGAGTTTGATGTTCCTATTATCCCTGAACGGCGAAACAGTAACATCAACCATATCATGTTTAACATCAGACACATCGTTACAATTAACAGACAAGTCACCATGACTTACTTTCCTGTTTGCATCCAAGACACTCTGTCCCTTCTTTGACCCAGGCATTGTTGAACTTGACCCAATTCCAAAAAAGTTCCAGATATTGCTTGTTCAAAGAGGACTTGACCGGCACCAGGAAAAATGAACGGCGACTATCCAAACTTTCACCAACTGTTTCAATCCGCCAGATCTGTTTCTATCGTCAGAAACTGTCAGCCACCGTCTCATAAACCGTTAATGCCCAGCTCTCGCTACGCTCGGGCCCACGCTGTTAGAAGATTTCTCAGAAACGCTTAGTAACAACGGACGAAAAAACCAAAACACCAATTGTTGACTTGAGTATTATGTATTGTTACACCAGCATATAGATCAAGTATCACTAAGCAAACTAAGAAAACTAAGGTCTGTAAACAAATATTACAATAATAAATCGTTATGTTACTTCTGACGATATTTAACTCTTCTTTCTGAACAGCGACCGATGAGACGATGACTGTCGTATTGATGCCTCCGCGAAAATCGAGGAAGTTGATTTTGAGCAAACAACCAAGAATTGATCGTTCAATCTTCAACTCCATTGACAGGACATTTTATCGCCCTCCATATTTTTGCGTTGTCAGCGTATAGGAGAGTCGGGCAGCTTAGACGGCGTGGTAGATCATTGATAAAAATTAGAAACATCAGTGGTCCTAGGATAGAACCCTGCGACACTCCTGATGACGATCTGTGCGAAGATGATCGGACTCGGTTAACCTTAGTGCAAAATTGCCTGTTGGCTAGGTAGTCCTTTAACCATGACAGAAGTGGCTCACCTATAGCTTCCTGGCTTGTTTTCTGTTTGAGAATGTCATAGTGAACGGTGTTAAATGCCCTCTCAAAGTCTAGAAAGACCACATGAACTGGAACATTCATATCCCAGCATGATGTCTAGTCGTCCAAAGCTGACAGTAGGTTAGTGACGCAGGATCTGCCTTTTCTGAAACCATGTTGGGCTTCATGTAGTATAATAAACCTATCGAGATATTCCCTGATGTGGTCGTCAATAATACTTTCCAGTACTTTTGATACCACTGGGAGTAGAGCTACTGGTCTATAACTAGTGACGTTTTGCCTGTCCCTACCTTTGAAGATTGGAGAAAGGATGGCTCTTTTCCACTCCCTTGACAGTGTCCCCGAATCCATTGAGTGTTTTAACAGGCCGCAAAGGGGTCTACAGAGAGCTTCGGCGCGCTGATTCAGAACAGATGGCCTGATATCGTCACAACCTGGGAACTTCCTAGGTGTGAGTCGCTGTAGCTTCCTTAGTACTATTGCTGGGTTTATTTGGGGAGTAGTCGCTAGGTCTTCCTCCTCTGAAATATTGGTGCCACCATTTTGGTCCGTAACTGTAATATCCACGTTGCTGTTTAGCTGTTTGGCGAAGGCTGAACTAAATGCTTCGGCCACCTCCAGACTAGTGAGATATTGACCGTTTGGGTTTACTAAGGCTGTCAGCCACGTCTCGTAAACAGTTAATGCCCAGCTCTTGTTACGCTCGGGCTCACGCTGTCCCTTGAAGTTTCTCAGAAACGCTTAGTAATAACGGACGAAAAAACCAAAACACCAATTTTTGACTCGAGGATTCTTTATTGTAACACCAACATATAAATCACGTATGACTAAGGTCTGTGAACAAATATTACAATAATAAATCACAAAATTACTTCTGACGGTTTGCTGCTGACTTCTTTCTGAACAGCGACCGATGAGACGATGACTGTCGTATTGATGCCTCCGCGAAAATTGGGGAAGTTGGTTTTGAGCAAACAACCAAGAATTGATCGTTCAATCTTCAACTACATTGACAAAGGCGCATGCCCCCTGGTTGGTTGGTTTTCTTTCCGACATGAATCGGTACACTTTTTTGGGGTTTTCTTGGAGTATTTTAGCAAGGTTAGCCTGGAATGACCTCCTATCCCTCCTGACTCTTGCATTACACCGGTTCCTGAGTTCGAGGTATGCATCGTGGTCGGTCTGACTCTTAGATACACGCCACGTAAACCAAGCCTTCCGCTTTGCTTTCAGAATACCTTGCATGCCTCTCTCCAAACATGACGTCTTTCTCTTGGGCTGTGTTGTGACTAAAGGAACGGTATCCGAGATTGCTGTATGAGTAATCTTTTTTACCACTTCCCAGTGTTCATCCACATATAGGTCGTCCCATGCTAAGGGCAAGTCTGCGTCGGACAAGAGCCTCCACATTTCAGCATACTCAGCCTTGCTGTAACACAGACATGGTCGCGTAACATCCCACTGCAAACGCTCACGGAGAACAAGATCGAAACCTATGACTGCATGGTCACTACTTCCTAGAGGAGTCATGATCTGGACCTTTTCGACGAGTAGTTGGCCACTAGTCAGAATATGGTCTAGTTTTGATGACTTTCCACTAGGGCCCCACCTAGTGTCGTCTCCAAAATTCACAGTCAGTCCCCTGTTTCGAATAGTTTGCAGCAGGTTTCGGCCAAATTTTCCCTTAGCACACCCCGAGCCAAGGTTCAGTGATGGGGCATTGAAATCTCCAGCTATGGTGATTTGGTCGTAGCCCAAATCTCGTATCTCTGTGATAGTGCTGAGCAGTAGCTGATTGTGCTCTGCCCCACAGGTGGGAGATCGGTAGATGCCACCCAGTAAGTGCTTGGTGTGGCCTACGGTGAAATGACACCATATGGAGTTTGGGAGTTCGATAAGTGGTGGGTCTGTTGCGCGCACACATTTAAGTTGCCTGTCAAAGTACATAGAAACTCCCTCATCTTCCTTTTTATTCCTATCTCTCCTGACCAGAACCATGTCACATATACTGATTTCGTTGCCGGCGATGGTGGGGTTTAGTCACGTTTCAGTGAGAATGATTATTTTCAGTTGAAGGTGTGCTTGGAGATTTCGGAGTTCACCTACTTTTCCTCTCACCCCCCTCACATTGTTATATAGGCAGCTGACAGTGAGTCTAACAACCTCAGAGTGTTGTGGGGTAGTTGATTTGAAACTGTCTGCTGGTGGGGGACTTGATGTTGGAACTAGTTGTCCGATCCCGATAGAACCGGCCTGTTGTAGTTTTTTCAATGGACTTGGGCAGGACACTTGGGTGACACAGACTGTCATTCTCAGAACTGCATCGCTCTAGTGTCACTGGAGCTTGGGGGCGTGTTAAAGCCTCAGTTTGCTGCCTCCTTATATTTCGAAGTCCGCCTTTGCAGCATTGGATGTGTCCTATTTTTCCCTTGGTCTCATACCACCGTTGAAGTGCTATGGACAACTGCTCTGAGGAGTTGAATGTGACACTCAGCAGCTTTGGAGAGTTAATCAGTGTTAAATGAGCGGGTCGAGGTAGTCAGAAAATGGAGATTGCTCCAGAAGCGCCAGGGGCCATCTGAGATGACAGCCGCCTCAATCGCTGTACGTCGTGCGTGTGTTTTTCACAAGCAGTGCCGGTTTCCAGATCCGGAACACCGTGTACCATCACAGAGGTGGAAGGCATCAGTTCCGGTGACTCCCTCGCCATATTTCTGATAGCCCATGGTCTATCTTGTCTCACCCTTATGTTAGAACTTCTGTCCAGGGCTAGTACCTGAGCCATTAATAGTACTTTTTCTGCCTCTTCGACAGAGTCCAGTGTAACCCTAATGGGGGTGGCTTACCCTGAGCCGTGTGGACATCCCTGTACAGCCTGCACAATTTTGCTGAACTAATGTTCAGACCTAGTTTATTGCACAGGTTGAACCACTGTTCCTAATCAAACAGGGCCCGTTGTTCGAGCAAGCTATCCGTGCTCACAGGTACGTTAAAGAGAATGAGAGAGTTAGACCGACTAACCTCAGACTTAGGTTTGGCCTTCGGATTCTTGCATTCCTTTGCATCATTAGCAACATTAGGCTCCATCGGTATCTGGCCAGCCTTTTCTATGTTGCAAGGCTTGCTAGTGGATGCAAGTGGTGCTTTTGTAACTTTGCCTTCCCTTGATGTGGATGCAACCATGCGAATCCTCACCTTTCCAGTCAATAGGACTGGTGTGTCCTTCTTAATGTTTTAAAGGTTGACGGACTATCTCGTTCAACAACTTCTAATTAATTTGTTCTCGCGTACCAAAGACAAAGCAAAAGCCAATAATTGATCGTCCAAACCAAGAGATATATTTAGGAACCAAGACAAGCCTTCAGACAAACGCTTAGCTAGCTAGTGATCGTGCACGTTACACGACGGGGTACCAAATGGCGGGGATGCTTGACCGGAAGCCTTCAGCTAAACAAGTCGACTTAAACAGTGGTGGTCAGCATCCAATGAGTGATTGCTGTGGTCAATAATTTTGGGGAATTATTTACCACTACAGCTCACTCCCCCCCTAGTGGGGTCGTGAGGACCCTAAGACAGAACCAGCCGGAAGTAAAAAAACTCGATGGTTCCCTTTCGGGTGAAAAAATCTTCCGAGCGGCTTGTTCGTATGCCTACTGGTTTGTCTGCCTATGCTAATAGGGTGTTTGTACATCGCTTCCTTGTTGTTTTTCGTTGGATTCCGTGCTTCGTTTGTTTCCTGTCCAGTGCCCGTCGCTCCTGGAAAAAACAAGAACGCTAAGAACCATGTCGAGGAAAATGTACGAAATGAGCTTTTTGGTTAAAAAAATAGTTAGTACCACGAACGAGTGAGTTGCGTGAATCACACGAATTCGTTAAGTCAAATAAGTGTGCAGATATTCTGGGAACCTTACGGTGCGTCCAGAACGGGTTTTCTTGAGAGGCTCGATAGAAGGTTCGGTAGCTGTCGCTGTGCTAGCGACTTCATCGATGTCTACACGATCTTCTGTTACTTGTGGATTTTGGGGTACGTTCAGCTCTATGCTAATAGGATTACCCTCCAAGTAAGCCGGTTTCAGACGGTCAATGCTGACGGTGTCCTCGCGGCCGTTTTTGTCCAAGACAAAGAATTTATCAGAACGTTTAATTACCTTATAAGGTCCGTCATATGGGGGTTCCAGGGGTCTGCGCACAGAGTCGCGACGAACAAATACATGTGAAGAAGTTTTCAAACACGGATGAACGAAAACATCAATGGACTGTGGACGAAGGGGAGCAGGTTTAACTGAACGCATTGCGTTTGTAAGCCTGCTGACGTATGAAGCGTGATCTACCACTGGTGGGAAGCTCGAGGGAGAAACAAATTCACCAGGCAGTCGCAGTGTCGTGCCATATACTAGCTCGGCGCTAGTACAACCAGCATCGGTTTTCAAGGCGTTTCGTATCCCTAGGAGAACTAACGGAGGGATTCAGTCCAATGGGTGGTGTTTGCAGCTGACAGACCAGCTTTCAGCTGTCTGTGTAGACGTTCTACCATACCATTAGCTTGAGGATGGTAGGCTGTTGTTCGAAATCGCATGCAACCTATGATTTTAGTCAGGGCAAAGAATAAGCCACTTTCGAATTGCCGCCCGCGATCAGTTGTTATGGAAGATGGGCATCCAAAGTTAGCAATCCATCTTTCTACGAAGACGCGTGCGACTGTTTCAGCAGATACATCCTTGATGGGTACTGCTTCCGGCCATCGTGTGAAGCGATCGATGCAAGTTAAAATATAAGTATATCCATGTGATTCAGGAAGGGGACCAACCAAATCTATATGGACGTGTTCGAAACGAGCGTCAGGGAGAAGAAAGGTGCCAAGTGGGCTTTTGGTGTGTCTTATCACCTTGCACTTTTGACAAGCTAAGCACGTGTGTGCCCATTCCCTTACTTCTTTATTAATGCCAGGCCAACAAAACCGACTAGTTACGAGCTTGACAGTAGTTCGAATACCTGGGTGAGATAAGCCATGCAACGTATTGAAGACGTTACGGCGATAACTTTTAGGCACGATGGGGCGAGGAGTACTCGTGGAAATGTCACATAGAATAGTATCTCTTCCCATACCTAAGGGTTTCTCAGCTAATTGTAGAGTTGTTTTCGACAACTCATGTTGAAGCTCGGTATCTTCTTTTTGAAGACGAGCCAGTTTTACAAGGTCTATGCCGTCGATTTGGGTGAAAGAACAAACGCGCGACAAGGCATCTGCCACAGTGTTGTTTACTCCGGATACATGGCGAATATCTGATGTAAACTGTGAGACGTAATCCAGTTGTCGTGATTCCCTGGGTGAATACTTATCTGAAGGTGAGTTCAGAGAGTACGTCAGAGGTTTGTGATCCGTAAAAATTATGAATTCACGACCCTCTACCGAATGTCTAAAATGTCGTATAGCACAGTACATAGCCAGAAGTTCTCTGCCGAATGTGCTGTACTTCGTTTCAGCTAATTGAAGGCGCCTGGAGAAAAAGGCGAGTGGTTGCCACTCATTGTCAACTAGCTGTTGTAGAACTGCGCCGATTGCAGTGTTTGATGCATCAACCGAGATACTTAACGGTGCCGTTGGATCCTGATACATCAGAAGTGTGGCATTCGCAATAGCTTTTTTAATCTGGGTAAAAGCATTTCGAGCAGACGCGTCAAGTTCTATGGACTTGTTATTCCCTCGAAGGAGGTCTGTCAATGGCTGAATCAAAGAGGCACAGTTGGGAATAAAGCGTCGATAATAACTTACTAAGCCGTTAAAAGTGCGGAGACTTTTCACCGTCTGTGGCTCTGGAAAGTTCAGTATAGCCTCGACCTTAGTAGCCAGTGGGCGAATGCCCTTGCAGTCAATAGTGTGACCCAGAAAGTCGAGTGAGTCAACACCGATTTGACATTTTTGAATATTAATGGTAACACCATGTTGGCGTAACCTGTCAAATGCCAAGTCCAAGTGCCTAAGGTGAGTTTCCTTGTCTGGACTGGCAATGAGGCAGTCGTCTAAGTATGCGTATACAAAGTCGAGACCGCGAAATACTTCGTCAATGAAGCGTTGGAATGTTTGGGCTGCATTCCGGAGACCGAATGGCATACGTAGAAATTCAAAAAGTCCGAAAGGCGTAATGATAGCCGTTTTCGGGATATCTTCTGTTGCCATCGGGATTTGGTTATACGCTTTAACCAAGTCGATTTTGGAGAATATAGTCGCGCCGGATAAGGTTGCCGTCAAGTCGTGTATATGAGGCAACGGGTAGCAATCAGGGGTTGTTTTGGCATTCACTCGCCGGTAATCACCGGTGGGTCGCCAATCATTGCTATCCTTTTTCGGAACCATATGAAGTGGGGATGCCCATGGGCTATTCGAAGGTCGAATGATGCCAAGGGTAAGCATATGGTCAAATTCATTCCTGGCGATTCTCAGTTTGTCAGGAGCTAATCGTCGTGCTTTAGATGTCACAGGTTGTCCTGTGGTAATGATGTGGTGCATAACATTGCTGGTTATGCACGGTAGGTCGTTCGACGGGCAATTAAGTTCCGGATACTTGTCAACAATAGGTTGAAAAGTTGGATCAAGATTGCCTTTATCTTAACGGGTGACAAACTAGGGCCTATGTAGCTGATGCCTTTGATAGACAGACTAGTAGTATTGTCAATCAGTCGTTTTCGGCGGACGTCTACGAGTAAATCATGATGATTAAGTAGGTCCGTGCCAATGATGGGCATTGTAACGTCAGCGAGAAGGAAAATCCACCGAATAGGTTTGCGTAAACCTACGTTCAGATAGACGTATTTCCTACCAAAGGTTGCGATTGGTTTTCCATTTGCAGCCTGTAAGTTGAAGGTAGGTTCCTTCTGTCGATCTGCTGCTGTAGCAGGAAGGACGCTGACTTCGGCGCCTGTGTCGACTAAGTATCGAGTCTGGCTTATCACATCATGGATGTAAAGTAGGCGGCTAGTGCCACCGGCGACGGTTGCCGCTAACGCGTGCCGGCGGGATAGTTTCCCGCAGACTTTGAGACATTTCCGAAGTTACAAGGCTTACGGCAACACTTCGCTTCTTGGCCATAGGTGTTGTGGTACCAGCACCAGTCAGGGTTTTTCAGTGAACGTGGTTTGGACTTAGATCGACCACGTGAGTTCCTGCGTTGAGGAGATTTAGGACGACGGTCGGAGGAGTTAGAATGCATGTTTGACCTAAACATCTGCTGGATGGAGTTGCATAACTCTATCATTGCAGGATCCTTACTCGAAGTCTGCTTAGTCATCGAGCATATTTCGGGAACAGACCGTTTAGTTATCTCTAGAATCCTATCTGCAGTAATAGCTAAGTCCTCTATTACAGTACCCTGAAGTGTCACAAGTACGGTCTGTACAGACTGTGGCAACTTGGTTAAGAAGAGTTCTCTAAACAGTCCTTCGTCGAACTGACTTTGGCCGACGATTTCTTTCATTCTTGTCAGCATGCTCACGGCTGACTGATCTCCTAACTCGATGTTACGAAATAATTCATCTAGACGTTGTCGGTCCGTGAGAACGTTTCTCCTGAGGAGGGATGCTTTCAGCAACTCGTACGAGTTACTTACCTCGGGACTGAACATCTGTGATGTTACGTACTTGCTGAATTCCCGCGGTAGGGCGTGAATAACTGCAAGTAACTGTGAACGTTGATCGGTTATCCCATGCTCACAAAAATCTGCTTCAGCTAGCAGAAACCACGTTTCAGCATTATCTGGCCAGTATGGTACGAGCTGAATGGTTTTAGGAGTTGAGCGGATACGGATGACCTTGGGACTAAGATCACTCATGACGAAAATTATGTCGAATAATATATGGTACAAGAACAAATACAAAATGGAACGAACTCACCGGGGTTATCTGCGGATTTATCGTGGATGAAGTTCGCGGTTGGGCTCACCAGTTTAAAGGTTGACGGATATCTCGTTCAACAACTTCTAATTAATTTATTCTCGCGTACCAAAGACAAAGCAAAAGCCAATAATTGATCGTCCAAACCAAGAGATATATTTAGGAACCAAAACAAGCCTTCAGACGAACGCTTAGCTAGCTAGTGATCGTGCACGTGACACGACGGGGTACCAAATGGCGGGGATGCTTGACCGGAAGCCTTCAGCTAAACAAGTCGACTTAAACAGTGGTGGTCAGCATCCAATGAGTGATTGCTGTGGTCAATAATTTTGGGGAATTATTTACCGCTACAATGTCTTTACCAAGTTTTGTTGGTGTGATGTTAGTAGGGGGGAGCTGCATGATACTGTGTTGGGGCACAAGAGCGTGTTGTTTCTGCTATCCCCAGACACGCTTTGTGGGACTATGCCAGAGCGACAAAGAGGGCAAATGTACCAAAACCATGGGCATGGGTTATTTCTCATTAACTCATAGTATGCTTTCGGTACCTCTTTGTCACAACGGCAGTGTACCCATCGTTTGCAAAAATTACATTCAAACGCTGAATCAGTTTGGGAAACTATGATACTGCACGCCTGACATTCATCTCCTTTCCTTGATGACGCCTTCGAGGTTTTATGACATCTTGAACGTTTCCTTTTAGGCTTGATGTGTTTTCACACTGGCCTGCAGTCGACGCAGGTGTAGAATCCTGTCCTTTTGGTATTGCCTGTGCCGTTTCAGTACTAGACTGTGGCAGTGCAAGCGTAGTATCAGGACAGACGAAAGCTATACGAGTCTTTAGGATCGGTATGCGGGAAGGGGTTGAAGTCCCTGAGGTTTTTCCTTCTCTGGCTGAAGCCCTTGTGACTAGAGAGTACGGTGTTTTAGTGGCTTTTCTGAGTCTACTTTCGACAACCATATTAACCATCACTATAAATTATACTATATACGACTAAGAGAGCAACAGTATCTATCTAAAAGAACAAGAATAAGACTAAAAAGTACAAGACAAGGAAAAGAAAAGTTTTTCGGCTTTACCTAGTACTTTCTGGATGATCGGCTTCACAGCAATCACGTGGTAGACCAACAAGTCTTGTTTATCTGAACGAGTGAGGAAGATGCTGCTACAAAAGTAGCACCTGAAGCTTTGGCAGTAGTTCGAGACAGCTGGACTAACCACACAGAGATTAATTACGCAAGTAATGGTTGAATTTAATTCACCGGCTTGGAAGATCAGGTTTTCCAAACGGACAATTCACATAATTGGTATTTTCCGGTTAGAGAGGAAAAAGCACGTCGTATTCAAGGAGCGCGCCTTTTCTGCTCGACAAATAAAACGATTGCACTAGATGGAGGCTATCTTATGCCCTTATATAAGTGTCAGGGGCCTTAGAAACAACGTAAACGAGCCTGCTTTCGGGATCTCGTAACTCGCGCTGTCAATTAAAATTCCAACTTGGGGATGACCATCATTCAGTCTAGGAAACTGTAAGGCGATTACAGATGCAATGATAAAGTATAGAATGGGCTATGTGGGGAAAAACAGTTTAGGGGTTGAAGAGCACACACATAGCAAACTCCGGTCAGGTTTAGCAGCTAATGCAACACTGACCGGACTCCAGGAGTCAGCCTTGTACTCTAAAACCATGAACAACCCCAGGTTTCTCCTCACAAGAGGTCACATGACAGTATTTTTTCACTTAGTTTACGGGAAACCGCTCACCAAAGATAGTTCTCCTATTATAGCTGCTACGAAAAATCTAGCTTGGAGTGCACGAGAGTTCTGGATATGGTTACTTGGAAACGACATAACCATTCGCCAGTGGAGCATTTTATGCTCCGTAAATCTTTAGACAGATCTCACGAATTTTCGCTGATCGATAACACAGACTAAAAGCATTAGCCGAAGATTAAGGACAGTGTCAGGAATCTAAGGTCTTCATTGAATCGCGTGAAAGACATCTGAACAACGAGAATGCGAACGACAGATGTATCCCTTGTCAACTGACAATGCAGTATGAAGTCTTAGGGATTACTCCTTTTCAGATAACTCCGAGCAAGGTTGTACAGAAGCCACCAAAGCTCTGCCAACAAGAATAAGCAGGATACGGTGATATCTAACCAGTGATTCTCAAACAATACGTCAAGGCTGCGTGTTCATTTTTTGTACAACTGCAGGCTATCTTACTGTTGATTTTTCAAAGGGGGATACACAAAAATCAAGAGAGCTATAGACTTGCAGTCAAAAATGTTGGCGGTGATGGAAAACCTGATAAATGATCACATAGGGGAATACCTGGACTAGGACAGCATCACACAAGATGCTCAGTATAGGTAAAGAAAATAGTGTATCTAAGCTACCGATCTCCTCGCAGCTTGGAGTAACTGGAGAGCTTCGTGTGACCATGATGTTCCAGTTCATATCTTACTTCTAGACCTTGCAGAAGTTTACGGCTCCGTGCACCACAAAATCGCTTTATGAATGGTCACCAAATGGTGATTGGCAAACGATCACCAACTTTGATTGAAGTTTGACTGAAATTTACCTTGTTGACAAACCTAATATGCTGTACATGGAAGAACTAAAGAAACATTTCTTGGTCTATTTCCATTAGTGGTCCTTATAAACGATCTCTCAAATAACTTACGCTTTCAAACGCTTCCTTACGCAGATTTTGTAAAACTGTCACATGCCGTGGAAAATGGGGAGGAATCAGTCAAGTCAAAGGGAGACTATTGCGTCGGTGGCACAGTGGTTAGGAATCTCGCCGACCATGCACATGGTCCGGGGTTCGAGCCCACGCCGACGCACACCTGATATCTATGGTCGGCCTGCGAATTTTGGGCTACTGATATCCATGCTGAAAATTCCACACTTGTACCAAAAATACGGTGTGGAGTCAAGCTGCAATCAAAAATAAAAAAAATAAAAATAAAAAAAAGTGAAATGAATCTCCTGCACACAGAAATGGAGTGAGTGCTTGGGTAACTCCTGACGGGTAGGTTAAACACAGAAGATATCTTTTTAGGAAACACAACCAATGCCAATAAAGAAATCAGCTAATATGTAGTCAGCTAAGGACACCTAACCTGAACTTTTTATGCAGTCGTACAAAATATATATGGCCATGTTTAGCAGTTCGCAATGTCTGTGTATGGAGATTGCTAAAAGGATATGCAAATCCTATAGTAAGATTACTAGTGAGGGTTTTCAAATCTGTCATAGATTTGAAATACCTAACGTTTGATGATAGGATACGAAGACTGGAGAACTATGGACTGTGGAATACAAAAGAGTGAACAACTCGAATCTCTCCACCAGAGGGATATTTCCAGAACACTATAGTACCAGTCAGGGTAACCTTAACAGAACTGCAAATCAGATATTGGCAATAAAAGTACGGACTAATTTGTTTCCTTCTTGGAATTCGCTACCTACAAATCGCTCCATCAGCTGATAGTTCGAAGAGAAGACTAACCTATTACTCTAAGTCAATAGGTATGGATATATACATATATATGAGAAGCATGCTAGTTCTAGCGAGTTGCAGTGGCACTAGAAGCATTCCAATTATTTTTCTCTATCTTTATCTTTAACCTTTTGTTGCACCTATCGTTACCAGTCTTGTACTCTTCTTTCTTTTGTGTATGCGTTTAAACCCCTCCCTCTCCCGCAACATCTTGCCCTGTTTTCAGTTTACTTTGTCTATCGTTTCTCTAAGATTTCATTTCCACTAGCTACATAAAGCCTTCTCCCTTGAATCTGTCGGCCTATTTTGAAGATTGTCTGGCTAAACGAAATTTGCAAGTCTCAGCAGCACCACTGCCTCGAAGTCAACAGTGTATGCTGTCCAAAACAAACGATTATACCTCCTTTCACTGCCCTCAGCTGTAGCTATTAAGATAAGACGCAAAACTGAAACTCAACAAAAACCTAGAACCGTTATACAATAACAACAAGTGTGCACTAAGAAATCATAAGGGTTATGCAGAATCACAAAAGATTATTTGATATTTCATTGGATGTGCTTAGGTAAGAAGACTATTAACAGCTTATGGGGATAGAGAACCCCAGCAGAATGCAGGCATCACTCTCCTGTTTTTTCACATACAAACTATGCTGTATTACCTTTTATGTCAACTGGAAGAGATAAGCTAACTGGTCATTGAAGATGCCATATGTGAAGCTGTACAGGGTTAATGATTTCTTTTGATCTCTTAAAATTATTTAGCTCCTTCGACTAAGTTTCAAGGAAAAAGGACGTTGAAATCAGTAGATTTCGGAAAGTGACGATGGAAATACTCATTTCCTTTTAATGTATATTAGACTGGAAAAGCGTTTTCTACTTCAATAGTTCGTAAAGTTCTTCAACATTCTTAAAGTAAACAAATTTTTGTCTCCTTTATCGGACTCCAAAGAAAAGCAAATTAATCCAACTATTTTCCATCCTTCTTAGTGTATTAAACGTCGCAATATCTACAGAAACGCTTATATATATATATATATATATAAACCTTCCATTTGGTCGATGGACATTCTACCAGTGAACCAACAACGCACTTAAATTCCATGATTGACTAATTTTGTTTGATGGAACCCGAAGTCAACTTGACACGACTATTAGCAATGAATTGTGCGTCGAATACTGCATCATTGTGTGCAATGTGGAGTCAGATTACTCCTTTCAGAACCGAAAGGTAACATATTACTAGCCACTATTTTCTGTGTGAGCTGAAAACCAAAAATTCTGCTTTAAAAATCATGTCATTAAGCTTTTATTGGTATTTTACTAATGGTTCAAAACACAGTCTTTATATTATATTTACATTTTAACCTTGTAATGAATTGGTCATGTAAAGTAACTCTATAAATCGGTGTATTTTTTGAACGTTTTCTTTTTTCCCTGAGGAACTAATCTTATCTTATCAATCTATCTTCTGTGTCTTTTCATTATGAGAATATTGTCCGGGTGACTGGTTATATATTATCTTGTGTTGAAGTACTTTTGGTAAATAACAAAGGTTTCAGTAGTTAACAAGCGGTTAGTTAGATGCAATTCAAATCACGAATTATGTAGCCGCCTCAACTCTATTATAAAGCTGTAGTTCCGTTTTTGGTGTATAAACATTGTAAATACATTTTTCTTATTATTTGCAAATGAATGTATTTCAAATGACACTCCTTTGCTATATCAATAAGTCATGTTGAGAGAAGAATGTGACATAGAGTGTACGTATATAGTTGTGGTGGCGTCAGTTAGTTAACATATAAGGTAGGGCACACTGCAGAAATATAGAGACAAATATGTGTTGGACTGTAGAAGCGTTTGGACTAATGTCGGGACATTATGTTCCACTACTTGATGCTTTTGCTAACTGTGTAATCTACACATTCACTTACTGTCTTTAATAAAAGAACCAATGAGTATGTGAAATGTCTCCTAACTCTCCACAGATTAATTCAAATGGTCTCTTAATAACTCATTCCATTCATAGCATTCACTTAAATTTATGCGTAGGTTATAGTTTCAATCTAGCTAGCAATATAAGCATTTAATTTTTATTCTGACAATCATGAATCGGTTTGTCTTTTGGAGAAATTATCCATACAATGCATTCATGTCATTTACATGATCTGACCACTGTGTGGGTATAGACGCTCAGTATTACTGCGGCTTTATTTCAGAATTAAGTAAACTAATTTGGGTTTTTGGATATAAGTAAGAAAGATGTACAAAAAACAACTTTTCATCATAATGAATAATACTCAAAGCAAGTGACACAAGTGAAAAATACGTAGAATAACATTTATTACTTTACTGAAGTATATTTACATGAGCTAAGCAATTCTACCCACCGACCTGAAGCAGCTAAAACAGGTAATAGTAACTGGGCTGATTAGTGAGTGACCTCAACGTATTCATTTGGATTAATTTATCTAATTATAAGAGTACAACGAAGCAACACGATGCAGCTTCATTTTAATTAGCAATTACTATTACACATTAATCTTTAAGTTTTGTTTTGCAGGCATTTAATTGATTTCAAGTGAGATCAGAAACTGATATAAGTTAGAGCACCTCTGGAAACCAGGTAGTGCTGGATAGCTGTCCTCCCTGGTTTGGGAGGGCACAGTAGAAAGCACTGAAATCTCCTTACAAGGGATCGAACTCAGAACCTTCAGGTTACGAAGCCAGCCCGTTGTCCATTCAGACACACAGACAGCATTCAATAATGACCTTATTTGTTCTAATTTCTTTGAATTTGCGAGTTTTCATTTCTACATATTACTTAATGGACACAGCTGACCACTAAAACTCAAGGCAACTTCATCATGAAATCAGCCACCAATAAGCCTAAGAAAGGAGACCATCCACGAGTGCCACCCAAAATAGAGTAATTTTTCCACAGTAACTCACACAATTTGACATTTACATTGGGTGTTTCGACTTTTGTCATGAGTCACAAACTATAATAAATATCCTTCAAAACTTTGGAATTCTTCTTTTCAGAAAACCGCCTCAAATGAAACCTTATCTTGAGCCACAAATCTTCTCTGCCATCTCTAAAAGCACTCACTGATTCCCTACTATTTCATCAAAATGGATAATTTGATATTTAGAGATAAATAAGTGCATATATCTTTTCTCCAAGGGAGCTAATTCATTCTAGAGTACCTCATCAGTAATTTGATAGTGATCTTACGGACGAAAACTTTGGCTTCGAGGCTAAGTGGAGGATGTTACAAGATAAATAGCTATTTGCTTCCATTAATACTCTAAACTATGGAATGAAAAGTCACGTTATCTCTAATTAATACTCATTCCACGTAAGTGAATTTTCTATTCTAATATATGTGTAAAACTTGGGCACTGTGGTAGTAAGTAATTCCATATTAGTTTGTTTATTAGATGTTTCACACAGTGAAACAGTATTATATACTGGATGACGTTTCGAACACAATTTATTGTTCATAATCATATCAATTTTGACCACACGACTTTGAAATTTTAGTTTTATAGTTTTCTTTATCTTCTCCTATTTGTCGTTTGGGTAGTAGAATTTTCCATATATCTGGGACAAGTGTTGAATCATTCCTATTACATGTGTTTGCAGTTGATTCGATAAACAAAGTTTCTGTTATCAATCTCTCCCTATACCCTCTGACATTAGATTTTAAAACTGTCATCCTATTGTATGGCTGTGTGTGACTGCATGTAGTGCTATAGCTGAACTATTCTCTAGATTTCTTATCTTATTTAGGTCAACTAATCTAGATTTAGCTGCTGGGTTTTTATGTTCGGCTAGTCTGACTGCCCCTGTTCTACTAGTTTGACCTATGTATTTGACCTGACAATCATTGCAGGCAGGGGTTATTAGATAAAATAAATTGTTTTGTTTTAAAGGCTCCATAGGATCCTTTAACCGACAAAGCTTGTTTCTAATTGAGTTTGTGGGTTTGAATGCTACTTTTATTCCTGCCTTGTTAAGAATTCTGAGTAGGGCTTCCGAGGTTCCTTCCTTGTATGGAATTACTGTTGATGATTTAGATTCCTTAGTGTTGGTGTCGTCATTGATATTATTATTATCACTAATATTATTACCATTATTATTATTATTATCATTGTTATCATTATTATTATTATCACTATCGCTATTATTATTATTTACTTCATTTTTACATTTACTTACATATTTCTTGATTAATTTGTCCGGGTAATTATTAGGTTTCAAGGCTTCTTTTATGTGTATCACTTCCCGTCTTAGATTTTCCTTGGTACTGCTTAGTTTTTGTGCTCTGTCATTTAAACATTTCACTAATCCTATTTTTACTGACATAGGATGGGATGATCGGAAATTCAAATATCTGTTTGAATGTGTGGGTTTTCTGCAAACACTAGTGTTTAGCTTCCCATCTTCTTTCCTTTTTACGTTGCAATCTAACATTGGAAGTTCCCCTTCCTGACTTTCCAATTCATAAGTGAATTGAATTGCCTCTACCTTCGAGTTGATGTATTCGAAAAATCTATTTATATCTTGTGTTCTAAGTACAGTGAATGTGTCATCGACATACCTCCACCATACTTTTGGGGTGGGGGTGAACGTTTCAATCGCTATCTTTTCCCACCTATCCATGAATATATCTGCCACAACCGAGGATATTGGTGATCCCATGGCAACTCCCTCAGTTTGTTTGTATGTTTCCCCTTGGAATTTAAATACTGTAGAAGTCAGGCAAAGCTGTCCTCAAGTGGCACTTTTGTCCTAAGTTCGAGTTCTTGGTCAGAAATGAGTTCGTTTCTGACTGCCTCTATAGCCATATTTATTGCTTTACGTGTATATAAACTGACAATGTCAAAACTAACCATTTTCTCTTCACTATCTAATTTTAAATTATCTAATCTGTGTTTTAGTTCATAAGAATTAGTAGGTCTAGATTTCGAGTGGATTTTTAGGGGATTTAATACCATTATAATAGAGGTTTTTTGTATTTCCCAATGAATGAAAAAACAAAACGAGATTGTTTTTACTGACGTTTCGCTATTTAATGCTAATAGCTTTCTCAAAGTATTATAATACTCGTTTTGTTTTTTCATTCATTGGGAAATACAAAAAAACCTATATTATAATGAATATCATATACACAATGCCCAGATCTAATACCATGGCTAAATATTTAGATAATTCATAGGTAGGTGAATTTCTAAAATCAACTATGTGCCTAATAGGGTATCCTGACTTATGAATTTTAACAACACCATACATCCTACTGGGGTTATTAGTTTTGGGCATTAAATCAAACCATTTAGATTCACCTAGAAACGGCTTCATCCGGCGTATAAGGTCCGCTGTGGATTTCCTAACTTTATTCATAGCTGTGTCTATTGATTTATTAATTTCCTCATATGGTCCTGTTTGTATGTGAGTATTTACCTCGCCCAAATAGTCTGATTTGTCCAATACTACTGTTGCATTTCCTTTGTCTGACCAACCAATCCATTTCCACTTCACTCTGCATACCTGTTGGACCATAAGTTGTTGTCTGATTCAGTGCACTGCCAGATTTCATTGTTGTTGTCTTATTCTTTTTCACCGGCCATCTCGTTATTTTTATCTAGTGAAGGCAACTTATTGTTGATGAAAGTCTACAATGACCTGTGGCTTTCGTTGATGCGTAAGCCAAGTTATATGAAACACATGCAAAGCTCACTTGACGTTAATGTTGAAAATTATCATCGTGCCGCTTGTACTTAACACTCATTTCAGAGAAGTGAACGCCTCTCTGACTTTGACATCCACATGCGTGCCTCTTGTAGTTGAAATGATGCCACTCCCGCTGATAGCAACTGACGGTTGTTGTTGTTGTTGGCCTGGTCGGATATCTTTTCCACCAACACCTCTGCGTTTAGTAGACTTCACAACATTGTCTTGGAACATGAATGCACAGAAAAGATGTCTAGGCCTTTAGAATTGTCTTTTAAATAACCAGCAAACATAAACTGTGGTTTGTTTCTACTTAGTGGCTGAATTGAGAGGAAACAATAAGCAAAGAATAGTTAAGCTTTTACTTATAAAATGAAAACATTGGTGATCAAAAATGACTTCAGAATGAGATATTACGTCATCTTTTGGTGACAGGATGCTCATTAAATCTGTCCCAGTGACTCATGACAAAGCGTAAATTATCAGAGAAATGTTTTATTGTAGTAATTTATTGTACTTGGAATATTAGTATTTCGAGATGACGGAATTACACGAATCCAACCAAAACTCAGAGAGGGCAGCAATCAGGAATTTGTATTTAGCGGAATTATTATGCAATTCATTTATGAAACATATCAACAATCAACAGTAATTATTTAAACAATACAGAGATAGAAATTGTCAATCACCACATCCGCCACACGTCGAATATCTCCTTGCGTATTTATAACGATGTCTCGGTTTGCTTGCAAGTAGCTTCGACCTAACTGATTCTGTGATATTATTTTCATCAGTATTATCTGGACCTATTTCTGAATTATCTACAAAATCAGGATTATTAGCGGAATCAATAATATTATAATTGGAACGACCTACTTCATTTATTGTCACTTTGTCCAGGTGTCCGTTATGAACTGAGTGATCTTTGATGTCTAATATCTTCACCACTCGATTTCCCATTTTTTGTAGTATAATTCCAACAGAAGGTCTATAGTTATTATCTTTGTAATAATGTACATTAGAAGTCGTGGACATCAGATGCTTTTTGAGAATTCGAGATTTGAAAAGTTTTGCAGGACTTTCACGGGTACTTGTATGCTCTGCATTCGACAGACGCAGTCTATGCATATGCAGTAATTCCTCAATTTTAATCAGTTGCTCTCTCATCTCATTCAGGTCTTTTCGTGTTTTCGACAGTTCACATTGTAACTCAGCTACCTCATTTTTGAAAACAGTTGACACTTGAGTTGCCGAACTTGTAGTGGAGGTTTTCATCGGATTAGCTTGAGTATTTTGAAAGGTTGAAAGACACATTGACTCCATTTTACTAGACAGCTTGGGAGAATTATAAGAATGTTGAGCAACATAAGTATTCGAACTTCTGCAAACCGTCTTGATGTGTCCAACTTTACCACATTTGTGACACTTAGCACCCCGAAAACGGCAAGTGCTTCGTAGATGTAACTTTCCACAGGAAAAACACGGTTTAATGTTTTTGATCTCTGGCTGCATTCTATTACCTGTGGACGGCAGTTTGGATTGCTTTCCATGAACACTTGTATTTTCGACTTTAGAAAGCATAACATCAGACACTGACGTAGTGGGAGCAGAGTATTCATTATTGACATCTTCATATGTAATACATACATCTTTAGCAGTTTGAAAAGTACAAGAAGGAATCTGAATTAACTCTTTCTCTAATTTAGGAATATTGATTCCAGCAATTAGACGATCACGTAGTTGAGTATGCAGCTGATCTCCAAAATTACACTTTGAAGCTTGTATTTGGAGTTGCAGAATGAAGTCTCGAATCTTCTGGTTGGGAGAACGTACCAGTTTGTTGAAGTGAGCCCTCTCTCTCGTCTCAAAAGTAGTTATATGGAAGTGATCTATAAGAAGTTCACGGAGCTTAGCATATGGCAGAGAAATGGGTTTATCTGGAAACGCCAGATTCTTCACTAGGCTATATGCATCAAGCCCAATAGCAGTGATGAAATGAGCAGGTATTTTGTCATCCCGAACATTCTTGGAAATGCACCACGCATCGAAGCATTCCAAATAATCAGCAATCTCCCGCGGAGACCCATTAATGGGGAATTTTCCCAGGTTACTTAGCTCCATCGCGACGCCAATTTGTAGTAATTTATTGTAATAGGAATATTAGTATTTCGAGATGACGGAATTACACGAATCCAACCAAAACTCAGAGAGGGCAGCAATCAGGAATTTGTATTTAGCGGAATTATTATGCAATTCATATAAGAAACATATCAACAGTCAACAGTAAGTATTTTAAACAATACAGAGATAGAAATTATCAATCACCACATTTATCTAACAGATAAATAATAAACTTTTGGTAACTGAAAGTCAAAGACAGTTCAGTTAACTTGCAGAACCAATACTATTAAACGCACAGTTTCATTTTTCTCAGTTCAAAAACCTTCAAGTAACCGGTTAGATCAGATAACCAGAAAAGATAAGGAACAAGGAACTCTGGCATTGAATTAACCAACAACGCATTTTTAGACAAGTAAATATACAGAAGGAAATGGAGATGGATTGGACTCACTCTAAGTTGACCGTCGAGTGACATGTCGCGCCAGGTCTTCGAATAGTATTTGAGGGGATGGGGGGGATGACCAGCTGAGCGTCTGACAGTGACATGGAAGAGGTCGTGTGAGGAAGACATGGTAGCTTATGGTAAGTCGTTGAGCCAAATGAAAAAGACAGCAGTGAACAGGGTGAAATGGCAATGAGCTGCTAAAGCTCTGTATCCCATGTGGAACCTAAGGAGATCATAATAAAAATCCCAAAGCTTATTAAAAGATTCATGAATACATCTCTAACTAGGGGCCTAAATAAGTCGTTTGATGTCTGTAAAATGTTGTACGTTGTTCGCTGAAATCATTAGTCGTTTATACATATTTTAAAATGTTGCTGACCATAAAATTATTTCACATCATGTTTTTGTTTAGTTAAAGGAAATTTAGGATTGTGAAATAGGTAATTTATCAGCTCATAATCAGTTTCGGGGGGCGAAATAACGAAGCGTTAGAAAACTAATTCGTCAGAGTTTCAGGACTGTAAGGATCTAACTATCTCATGGCGTACAAACTCAGAGATAGGCAAGAAGAAACCAACAGTTTGACAAGAGAGGCAGTAAAGACAGGACTTAAAGTTGAAACGGAGAAGATAGAGGTGATTAAGATACACAACCTAAAATAAAAGGCACGAATCATCATCAACCACAGGATTGTAAAATAAGTCGTCCCTTTCATTTAGTTGATTGAGCAGCGTCGCCTCAACTAGATATGGCAGCATTATTAGGGATATTAAAGCAAAAACAGGCTTTCATTTCAATAAAATAAGCATGGAGATCTATAGCATTCAATACCGGGGATAAGATCCTAGTTTTTAACACTGATACCAAATCACTACCTATACATTTCCCAGTGAGAGTTGGTGGGTGCATCACCAAAATCATCTCCAAAAAGCTTTCATCAACAACTGCCTCAACTCGTTACTGCAGATTACACCGCTGGCCAGAAAGAATCAGGAAGTAACAAAGAACTACGTCAGACAGCATACCGCAAAATAACCTGGTTCTCAAAAAATAAATTTGCCGGGTAGAATAGAAATGGAATGAATATACGCTCAGAAGCCGTTGAGTGACACAATACTCCAGGTCCTTGAGTGGAACGTGGAAGGGAAGCGTCAAGTTGTGCTTCTGAGTGTGGCATGGAGGAGATGACGTGGATCAAAAGTGAAATCTTGTGGATTGTCTTGGAGTTACCTAGCTGAAAGTGATAAAAGAAAAATGAGTAGAACAGAGACGTGCCGCTGAAATCCTGTGTTACACTTGAAACGCATAGACTGAACAACAATGAAAATAATAATAATATAAGGGTGATAGACAGCCTTGTCTTACTCCTCTACTTACTTCACACACCTCTCTGAGTTTTCCCTAGTGAAACACTTGACATGTCGCATCGTCGTAGAGCTGCTGAATGTTGTTGATAAAGATTTAGGCACTGTCCTTCGTGGTGTTGAAGTAGTTTCCTCATTACTTCGCGGTCTACGCTGTCGAAGACTTTTCTAAAATGTATGAAATTGAGGTAGGAATTTGAATGCCATTCTATGCTGTATTCTATGATAATGCTTAGAGTTGAGATTTGATTAGCACATGATTCGCCTTTTCTGAATCCACATTGTTCCAGCGAGCGGAGTTCTGCATCCATTGCATCTGTCAGTCTCCACATAATGAAGCGACCTGCTTGGTATGGACAGAAGCATGATTCCACGCCAGTTCATGTATAAGCCTAATTCACCTTTCTTAGGTATTTTGACAAGGTAGCCTTTCTTTCAGTAGGTAGATACCTTTTCTTCCTTCCACACGTTTTGCAGTAGTGTCATGAACACATCTATCGCGCTCCTTGGATCCGCTTCCGGTCTTTTTGGAGGAATTGTATCCTGTCCTGCTGACTTCACCGGACTTCAGCAGTTTGGTCGCACTCAAGATTTCTTCTTTGGCTGGGGGAGGTTGGTGTTCACTGACAGGTAGTTCTGTGCGCGCTGTTGGTGTTATTTCTAGTTGCAGGTGATAGTCAGTTCAGGAGTCCCATGAAGTGATCAACCTATTGTTTTCTTTATTCCTCCTCTTCGGCGAATATTTCCCCTTCACTGTCTTTCACTAGTTTCATTTGCGTTGTTTTATTTTTGGATAAGGATACGGTCATATGATATAATGATCTGAGGTTTATCCTACCTGAGACTTGTTATGTTTCAGTTTCCAGTGTTCCACATGATTGCATTTTACCTTCCCTAGCACTCTTCTTTACTTCTTTATTCGGTGTGATGTACATTGAACTCAGCCTATTCCTTCCTTGTTAATCTGTGCAGTAGTCCATCTTCACTTTTTTCACCCCCCTCTCTTTTTTATCACGTACCGTGTATTCGCAGAGAATCATTCCTTATCTTGACTATTCCATCTTCCTCTGATGACTGTGTCGATTTCCTTTAAAATCACCTTCAGAGAGATTCAATGTTCCTTGACGTGGATTTCCTGTGAGATATAGCCTCATGTCTCTGCTCTGATGGCTCTAATGGAGGTGCCCTTTGTAGATTCGTACTTCAGTGTTTGGGTATTGAACATGAAGTGTGGTCTTTCTTCATCATACAAAAGTTTTTTTTACAAAAGGTAACGTGATTGGCGACTATCTTGTGTTAAATATATGTACTACGAACACTTACATTATTCTCCAGATGATTAACGATCTAAATAAATAAAGGTCATACAGCACTAGTATTACTAGTTCTCTTTGTACATAATTTAATATTTATAATGCACGCTATGGGTGAGTGTGTATATTGAAAAAGATATATATATATATATATATATATATATATATATATATATAAGAGAGAGAGAGAGAGAGAGAGAGAATCATTCTTGATGTGTTTATGGATAGCTGCTTATTTGCATACCTGTGAATTTTTTCAGTCATTATCATAAATGAGTTAAGGTGAATCGGAATAATTCCGTTAGAGAATTTATTTGGTATATATATATATATATATATATATATATATATATATATATATATATATATATATATATATATATATAGGCAGTCAACATGCTAAAAGCTGGGAAAGCACCAGGACCAGATGGTATCCCAGCAGAAGCATTGAAAATGGACCCAGAGACAACAGCGGACTTGATGACACCATTGCTGGAGAAGGTGTGGAAGGAGGGCAAAGTACCCGAGGATTGGAAGAAAGGATATTTATTCAAAATAGCAAAGAAAGGTGACTTACGCCAATGTAAAAACTGGCGCAGAATTATGCTACTGTCCATTCCAAGCAAAATACTAAGCCGCATCATCCTGGAGAGAATCAAACACGTCACCCTGGATGAAAAACTTCGACCGGAACAAGCTGCATTGAGGAGAAAGAAGTCATGTATTGATCAAATCGCCACTCTACTCATCATCATTGAACAAAGCTTGGAATGGAAGTCACCTCTCTATCTCAACTTCATCGACTTTGAAAAGGCTTTCGACAGCGTCGATCGAGAGGTCATTTGGCAACTACTTCGCTACTACGGGTTGCCATCGACAATTATACATCTCATCCAACAGTTATACGACAATGCTGCATGCCAAGTAGTCCACAACGGGAAACTTACGGAAGCCTTCGAAGTGAGGACGGGAGTGATGCAAGGCTGTCTACTATCGCCAATGATTTTCCTGACTGCAGTAGATTGGATAATGAGACAGACAACGGGCAATGAGGAAACAGGCATAAAATTGACTCACACAAAAAACTTGGAGGATCTGGACTTCGCCGATGATATATGTCTGATTTCCCACAAACTGGAAGATAAGCAAGTGAAAAGCAACAAGCTGGCAGAAGAAGCATCAGAGATAGGACTTCAGGTGAACATAGATAAAACAAAGGTGATGGAGATTCCTGGCCAACAGCAACAGCAGCAGCAGCAACAACAACAACGAGAGACAACAATCAACATAAATGGGAGGAACCCGAAAGAAACAACCTCCTTTACCTACCCACCTACCGATCTGGGAAGCATCGTTTCAACTACAGGCGGAACTGACGAGGATATCAAAGCCAGAATCGGAAAAGCAAGACAAGCTTTCACTACTCTCAAGTCTGTGTGGAGGTCAACAGTACTCAGCATCAAAAATAAGATCCTGATTTTCAACTCCAATGTGAAGTCAGTCGGTGCTACTATACGGATCAGAGACTTGCACTGAGCGCCATAAAGAGCATCTCAAACAAGCTTCAGACCTTCATTAACAGTTGTCTTCGCTCAATACTCCGCTCAAGATCAGATGACCGGCCAGAAAAGATCAGCAGTAGTGAGGGATCTCTGGCAATGAGCGAACCAACACAGCAGGAACCGATTGTGAAACAAATAGGCAGGAAGAAATGGAGATGGATTGGCTGGTCATACTCTGAGGAAACCATCAAGTGAGTGACATCACTAGACAAGCCATTGCTCGAGTGGAACCCGAAAGGGAAGCGGGAGGCGAGTTGGTCGTCAGTGCGAGAGTGGGGTGACTTGGAGGAGGTCATGTGAAGAAGGGATGAAAGCGTGTGGGCAGACTTGGAGCGGGGTGAAAAAGTTGGCAGAAAACCGAACGCAATGGAGACGCGCGGCTGAATCTGTATGTTCATCTAGTTGTATATATATATATATATATATTTATATATATACAACTGATAATAATATCAGGGTGGTGTGACTTGAATAATGCTACTGTGCTGTATATGTGAGTCGGTGGTAGAAAGCTCGACAACCACAAACTTCGTCCAAGTTCGATTCTCAGCTCACACACTACTAAACCACCTAATTAGTAGTAAGCCCGGTAAAGAGGGAGGCTAACATCACTATCACTACAGAGTTTCTGCTTCCGTTGTTAATTAATTTATAGAAATTATAAAACTCGTGAACACTACCCAGCCTGGTTAGTAAAAGGAGACCAAAAGCGTGTATACAGTTCAGTGACAGAACATCTGGTCAATTCAGGACATTTAGCGCCAATCGAAAAATCCTTCAAAGTAATATACAAGATTCGATCAAACCTATCAAAGGGAGTGAAATTAAGACATCTGGGCATAGCCGAGGCACTAGCTATCCAAAAGCTCAAACCCATGCTTTGTATCCAAAAGAAATACGTCCAATCCAACATAAATAGATAATTTTTTAGTAATGACCATCCTATCGCCTTTCTTATCTAAACTTCCTGTTTATTCATGTTATTTTAAGTTTTTCTTAATCCCTGTTTACACTACCATATTTTCATACCCGAACGTCGTGTTTATTTTGTCATTTTACTATTTCTACATATTTAATCCCTGATTGCATAAATAATTATTCATCACATTAGTTTTTTATCCAAACATCCTGTCCATTTGGTTATTTCTACATTTCTAACACCTAATTGCACAATGTCAATCTTCTTAGTTATTATGATGCTACTTTGTTTATTTTATCCATCCCCCTGTTTATTATGGCATTCTAATTCCTAATTTTAATTTTTATTAATTTGACCCTTAACCGGAAATCATTCTGGAACTTTCCCATCCATTTGAGATATAAATACACGAATGTACAGCCTAGATGACGACTTCGTCGAAAAGAAAATTTTCTTCGACGCAACTGTCTTCTTAAAACTTAAATATGTTAGCAAAGAATTAATAATAATTTAGTTATTTTCTTGTTCAAATAAAATGATATATTGCTGATAATTGTGTTATTAGAATACTTTAATAGTCATCACACTCTATACTAACTAGACTGAAGTTTTTTACAGGCTGTCAGCAAATAGTTGAGTCATAAGTCTACTGTTGTTATCCCTTTAATCTAAGTGTACGATGGTCTAATTTTTATGCAGAGAATAAATGCATATTTTTAAAAGAATAGAAAAATATTGTCTGGGCATTAGATTATTTTATCGATTCGCCTAGCAGTAAGATTAATGCACTGTCAAATGATTTATGGAAAGCGATGTTAAGCTATTAAGTGAAAATCAATAAGTAAGTGAGTGCATTTATGTAATAAATTGCACGATGTATAATATTCCATTCAGATTGATATAAGTAGTGGTGTGGGTATTCTATTGATGATAACAATAGTTTTAATAAGTTGATGCATGTGAAAAATGATACTTAAAATCACTGTGTACTACAATGCAATCTAGTGAAGGTTACTAAATTATTGAAAAATATTTCTGTAGTAGTTTGCTATCAAAAATAGCTTGCGTTGGTATTCGTTATTGATTATCTGGGTATGTTAATTTCAGTTGGACTGATGCGTCAGCAGGCAGAGATATGCACTGCACAACGCAAAGTTAGCACCAAAAATGATAAAAAATTTAAGTCATTTCACTCAGGAAAATTTACAACTAAAAGTTTCATAAGACTCAAGTTTCGAAGGCATGTGATTACAACTGATATGATTATGAACATTAAATTTTGATCGAAACGTCATCCAGTCAATAATACTGTTCCACTGTGTGAAATGTATGGAGGAATTCATCAAGAGCTGACATCGGTTAGAGAAACATCGGAAAACCACCTGAGAGTACTGGAAAGCTGTCTCATCCTAGTTTTGGACTCTTCAGCAGTACGCACACACTACAGGGATTCTAACCCAAGACCTTCTGGTTACAAGGCGAGTTCATAGACCATTGAGCCACTGGGATCCGATCCAATCGCCACTGCACGAATTCTGACTTCTGCCAGTTCACTACATAGCGCGACCATTTTTCAATGTCTTCTTCGATGAGTTACTGCCTCATCTTCAACCTGCTGTACCCTACTGGTCACGGCATCCCACTAGAACCCCAGGTTAACTGCCTGAATAGGGCCAGTCGTTAGTGAGCATCAGATTAATTTTAAAGTATTGGTTTTGTAGGGATTTTGTTTGATTATGTGTAACCAGAAGGTTCTGGGCTCAAACCTCTGCGGTGGGTGCGTACTGATGAAGAGTCCTAAACTGGACTGACGAAACAGCTGTCCAGTACTCCCAGGTTTTTCAGTGGTTCTCTAACTGATGTCAGCTCATGATGAAATCCCCAATGCAATCAAACAAAATCCCTACAAAACCAATACGTGTGCGATATGTCTAAAAAACAAACTAATATGGAATTACTTACTATCACAGTGCTCAAGTTTTACACATATATTAATAGTTTCCACTTCTGATAAGGTTGTAAAACATGCACACAAAAGGCTGAGGTAATTTCAATGCAGAATACAAACAAGCAAATCTATTTGAGCAGGGGAAGAACAAACATTGGTTCAGAATAACATGAGTCGATTTTATTTCGTTGGTTTTCATCAACTGAATACAGCCTGTAGGTTTTGTCTATAAACAAACATATTAAGAGTGTGTCATCCTGATGTTTTATCTCACCATATTACTCTTATAATATGCTCGTTTATAGACCAAATATATAGGTTGTATACATATGATGAGAACGAACGAAATAAAATCGACTCATATTATTCTACGCCAATGTTTCTTCTTTCTCTGCTTAAATTTATTAAAAGTGAATTCTTGTATGTAATAAATCTATGTAGGGTTATTTTACTAGGAGGTAGTTGGACCAATCTGAACAGTATTTTAGTTAAGTAAAGAGATAGAACAGAGCAAGACCCCTACAAACACTTGGAAGCGGATATAGGATAGAAGGATGGTGAGGCAGGAGGTGAACAAATGAAGAAATGAACACCGAAGGAGGAAGCTGAGTATAATTTACAGCACATTGAACGAAGGAGTGAAAAAAGGCGCTAGGAATAAAAAAAGACACTTATACTGGAAACTGGTAATTGAAGCCAAACCATTAATACGAAAAAAAAAATTAATAGTACCACTGAGTGATATACAAACCCTCGAGTGGAACCCAAAAGGGAAGCAGAGAGTTGGTCGTCCAAGGGTGACTTGGAGGAGATCATGTGAAGAGGAGATGAAAGCATGTGGGCAGAGTTGGAGCCAGGTGAAAACTCTAGCAGAGAACCGAACGCAATGGAGATGCGCGGCCGAAGCCCTATGTTCCTCTAGGAATTAAAAGAAGTAATAAATAATAACTGAGTGATATGAGCTTCAGTTTTTGTTTGACATGTTATATAGGTCACGCATTTCATTAACCATGTAGAGCTATAGCTGAACCTGCAGAAGATAAATACACTGTTGTCAATTTGAAGTGATACAGCTTGAGAGACTATAGATTATAACATGGCAGATTCAGATTTGTTTCGTTTGATCTTTCAAAAGGCAACTAACTGACTTTTCATCTGTGCCTACCAGTGACTGTAGTGTTTACAATTTGTGACTTTGTATCTTAATATTCATTCCACTAACTTATAGGTTGACACTTTCAAGACCAGTTAATTTATGATAAATAGTTTTCAGGTTTTTAACTGAAAATTACTGTACATCGCTAACTCGCGACTATTATATATGTATTTACACAGTAACTGGATAACTATTGGTAATAAAGATAATTGGTGCACTGTATGCAGCGTCATAGGAAAATTGAAACGGCCACATTCTTAACTGTTCTCAGTATTCAGAAGAGGCAATAAAAACGATAGAAAGCCTGTTATATAAATCGAACTACACGTAGAAGTATGATTATTACTCCATTGAGGTTCAAGTGGAATATGGGGGGGAGGGGTCAGTCGCAGGTCTCTATTTCAGCTTGTTCACTACTCTCCCTTTGAGATGGTTAAATGATTGATCATAAACCTTTATCTGCTCTTCAAACGATCACCTCCGCGTCACAGTCGGGAACAAACCTAACTCGTAGTTTACCATTCTACTTCCACTCGAAGACATGGCACACGACGTCACTTTTATATGTCCATCTGCCACTACACATCTGTTAGTTTGGAAATAGTTTCTTGGTTGGCTCACTGGCAGATGTCCTTGTTAAACTATGGACTGCATTGTGCGCGATGTCATTCGACTGTCTCTTCAGCCTGTGCTCAGTCCACCTCCATTCTTCCCCACATATTTGTTGAACGACAGACTCTTATTGGTTTCTTCTCAGAATTTCTTCTTTCTTATACTGTATAGTCATTTGCTCTTCAATATGGAGCCACCAAACTCAGCTCTTGACAAAAGTCTATAACTTCTTCGAAAGCCTTTTCGCGACTGGCAGGCCAAGTTTCTGACTCATATAGAAGCATTAACTGACTGACTTCACATTTGTTCTGAAAATCCGATTCTCGTTGTTTACGGTGAGGCGGAGTGCACAAGATTTCTAAACTGGTTTCAGATTGATAAAGGTGTATCTGGCCTTCCTGATTCTGTATGGCTTTGACGGACTCATCCGTTCCGACTGCTTGTAGTTGAAACGACGCTTCCTCGATAAGTGAAGGTAGTGATCTGTTTCGAATATATCGCGTTGAAAATGATTGGTGATGGTTGTTGTCGGTTGGTTGGTTGGTAGGTAGTTTGGTTACCTTCATCACCTCCGTCTTCTCTATGTTCATCTGGATTTCTGTCTTTGCTGCTGCTTCATCGAAGGCATGGGAATATTTAACACTTGCAGACATCATTTGCTGACACTATATTTATTGCACAGAACATTAAATTCAATAGGAATAGATGAGTGTGCACTCAGGTCATATGTAATGAAATTCTTTGACACTGACTTTGATCGACAACGATGTATAAACCAATGACTAAAATGAATTAGTGTGTTAGTTATGTCTTTTGATTTGCTCCCAATGATAACCAATTTATTTACTTCACCAGTGCTCTATACAGGTTATTCACATCTCGGGAAAATGCCTTCTTAGTTTTTATTTGCATTGAATTGATATTTTCTCTCCACTACAACGTGAATCCATCACTTCTTCTCTCAATAACACATAGAATATAGCAAAAATATTCATTCAGATATCTATAAAACACAACATAATCGAGCAAAGAATTTTCTTTTCAATAAATTCCTCTTCAGGCTCTACAATTATATACATGTTTATATACACAGAATATTCAAGGTTGGTAGTTAATAACAATTATTGTAGCAAGCAGGAAGTTGTGTAGCAGACAGTTGAACGAATGTCGATCTTTAGCTGACAATATGGACATAGTTTTCTTGTGGGACAGAGTTGGAGTGATTCTTAAGCTTAGCATTATTTGAGAGATAATGCTTTTATTATTAATGAGTAGTACTGATTGATTACTAATTGGTTTCACATCTTAAATGCAGATCTATCTCACTTAAAGTGGACTGAAATTTGGTTAGCTAGTTTACTCAGCAATCACTTAAATTGCGATAACTTATTATTGTTGAATTCTTATTTAGTCATTGCGAAAATTCAACTTTTGTTTTTCATTTCAATGCTAATTGTCTCATGAAGCAATATCAGTTCGAGTTTTTGACTAATGACTGCACTGGGTAGCGAACTCAGTATCTTCCGGTCGACCATTGAGCCACTGGTTATGAATTCAACGGCCCATGAATTGTAACGTGTGTCTATTCGTGATAGAGGACTTCCACCAACTAATGCCATCTATATACACCCATTTCACCCGGGACACTACTTCTCAATAGGAATCCAGGACATTCATCCAGTGACCAGTAATGGATTGGAGACTGATATTTAGATTATGGGTGAACTGGCTGGTCAGTCTCATAGCTTGGAGGTACTGGGTTCCATTTCTTGTGTAATCACTGGTGAGCACTGCTGAAGAGTATCAAAATAGGATTAAAGTGCTGTTCAGTGCTTCCTGGATTTCGTTGATTCTCTAAGTGGTGTTAAATCGTGATGAAATTGACAACGGGCTATATGAGTCCAAGTCAAACGGGGAGCAGATAATATGGGAAGAGAGGCTCTCTGTGAATGAATGACAACCGAGAACATTTCCCAGACTTCTGTGCCTTTAATGATTTGGTGATCAGATACAGGGTTTACAAATAAAAGAATGTTCACACGGCAACGTGGATTTCATCTGACTACTATATCCAAAACCATGCGTTCATGGCAAAGTGATTTGGAAACTACTTGAACACTACGGAGTATCTTTATCAACCTCATCCAACAGCTATACGACAGTGCCACGTGTCAAGTGATCCACAACGGAAAACTGAGGGAGGTGTCTGAAGTAAATACAGGAGGCAAACAAGGCTACAAATTATCACCCACGATGATATTTCTAATTGTGATGGAGTGAATTATGTGTCAGACTGTGGGGAGTAATGAAACAGGAATATGTTAGGCCAATAAAAAGACTCCAGAAGATCTGGAATTCGCGGATGATTTATGTTTAATGTCACACAAACTCCAGGAGTCTCAGGCGAAAGCCAACAAACTGACTTGAGACAATGGCAGCGAAGATCGATGGACTCCAGGTGAACATAGAGAAGACGGAGGTGATGAAGGTAACCAAACTACCTACCTACCAACCAACCGACAACAACCATCACCAATCATTTTCAACGCGATATATTCGAAACAGATCACTACCTTCACTTATCGAGGAAGCGTCGTTTCAACTACAAGCAGTCGGAACGGATGAGTCCGTCAAAGCCATACAGAATCAGGAAGGCCAGATACACCTTTATCAATCTGAAACCAGTTTAGAAATCTTGTGCACTCCGCCTCACCGTAAACAACGAGAATCGGATTTTCAGAACAAATGTGAAGTCAGTCAGTTAATGCTTCTATATGAGTCAGAAACTTGGCCTGCCAGTCGCGAAAAGGCTTTCGAAGAAGTTACAGACTTTTGTCAAGAGCTGAGTTTGGTGGCTCCATATTGAAGAGCAAATGACTATACAGTATAAGAAAGAAGAAATTCTGAGAAGAAACCAATAAGGGTCTGTCGTTCAACAAATATGTGGGGAAGAATGGAGGTGGACTGAGCACAGGCTGAAGAAACCATAGAATGATACTGCGCGCAAGGTGGGCCATTGCTCGAGTGGAGGACGAATGAGAAACGATGAGTGGGTCGTCAATGTGATGGTAACATGGAGGAGATAATGTAGTGAGGGGGAGGTGAATGAATCTTGGCCATCATGGACCCAACTGAACAGGACAGTAGAAAGTAGAAGAAAGTGGAGATGTGTTGTTGCACTATGTTCCACTTGGAACCCAAGGGAATAGTAATAATAATAAAATGATAATAATTCACCTAAATCGAATTAACTGTATAAGCTGAGAAAAACTCTTATTGTCAGTTATTGTGCAATATTTTGCCTCTTGATCAAACATATTATGGGTGGACTGATGTATTTATAATCGGCCCACTAAAAAAAAATTGAAATTCACTATTTCTTTTTTTTCGTATAAATGAATGACAATTTCAGTGCAGTTGTGTTTGCATGCACTTAGAAAGTAATTTTTCTTTAAAAAAAAGCAGAGATGCTTTAAAATCAATGTGAAAGTCTTAATGCGGATAATAAATGACGAAGAGATCTTAGTAGTGTGATCAAGCAATCACGCTTTGTGTGGATGCAACATTCTACAAATTACAAACTATTTTTGTAACGGCAACAAAATAAAGGAGAGAATAAACTATACTGTGATCAATCGAAAAAAATGATAAATATTATGTGATATAAATATCATTCATTTGTGTGTGTGTGTGTGTGCTGTGAATTGGTTACAATCCAAGTGCACACTTTTCATCGCCTTCTAAATAAATACAAGACATCAGCTAGTCAAATTAGTGTGTGTGTGTGTGTATGTGTTTCAAATTTTTGAAAACGTTTTAGTTATTTCAAAGTAGAATAATCTTTTCTCTTTTTTGTCAACTCAGTCATGTTCGACAGTGATATAATACTCTTCATTAAGAGTGTAGCACAATATGACGTGTGTATGCGTCATTTTTAAGTTAAAATTAACTTGTGCAGGTAGGCATTTACAATTAGATGGAATAATTAATTAACTTGAAAATATAAACTCACTGATAGTGCTCATTTCTCGACTATTGTCAGAAATACAATGAAAATAACAGTTCCACAGCCACTGGTAGTCAACAGACCTTATGAAATAGCTATCCCACTAATCATCACTTCTACTTCTTAATTCCAATGCTGAAACAAAAATCAGTTAACACTGTTTATCGTCAGGTCAACATGTTTGTTGTGTTAATGAGTACCAGTCAACGCGAATTCTATATTCATGAATTATTCTCTATTACCTTCATGTTTCCTGTATCAATTCAAAGTTCACTATAATGATTAAGTCTTCTAATTTGATGATCAAAGTTTGCAGTTAATTGTAAATCAGTGAGTCAGACAGATATATATATGAGTATGAATACCTGTTGACAGTTCAAAGCTTATTGTGTGAATGCAATAGCCAGTCTACTAGTAGCATTCTTAGCCTTAAAAATATTTAGTGGAAGTTGGAATGTAGGGGGGAGATGCATCACATCAAATCTGTAGACAAAATCTGTGTTTATCAGAGCTAGTGAAGATAAAATCTAAGACTACACCTTCCTATCACAACAAACTTATCATTAATGTGAATTTGAGATTTAAAAAAAAATATTCATTGGGTTTCCATATAATGCGAAGAAACATTTTAATTGGTAACTATGTATCATTTCAAATTACTACATATAAGTCAAAGGATGATTATGCATAAAAAGAACAGAGGACAAGGATGTGCGTCCGTGGTTTAGAATAAGAGTTTAAGAGGACATTATGACGGTGAATGTTGCTTTCAGAATTCTCATAATGATTCTTCAATATGTGCCCAGAAAATGCCACTTTCATACCGAATTCACTCCTGGTCATGTGGACGAGAAATTTATCCAAACATTGCACTTTGTATTATTCAGAAGTTAGATTAGGAATGCCAACTTTTCTGGATATTAGTTTAGCTGTGTACGGCTTCAATTACCTTGAGGTTTAGTTAACGTAATACTCTGGTATATGTACCTCTTTTCTGCTTCATTGCAGACCAGCCGTTTCTTGATTCGCAGATGGTGATTATGTGTAGAGGAGAGCTGAGCAGCAGATATAGTCATCCTTCTTCTTCTTCTAAATCCTTGAAGGTGGTGATCTTTGTGGATTTTAGTTAAAATATATGAAGTAATGTATGAATACACCCAATGAGTGCATAACTGATTAGACAAAAACATGTCTGCTTTTTAATACGTGTTTCGAATTCAGCTGATGTTCTTTGTAGAATTACCCTGTTTTCCTACTTGTAAGCTGAAAAGTCACCTAGTTCGCTATCGATTCCTAAGGCCAGGAAAAGAGGGAATGTTTGAAGTTGCACTGGCGGCATCACTCCAGGAAATCAATCCGATCTCTACAGAAACTTCAAAGGACAGGAAAAACAGGTAGAATCGGAGAGATAAAATATACCCAGCTGGTGAAAACTTTCCGGAATTCAGTCAGATGATCTTCTTCATTCGATGAAATCAAGAATAAAGGTGGGGACTTATATTTGTTTGTACGAATTTTGAAGCTGACAAGGCTTTTCAGATGGCAAAAGAAATGTAACGTTGTATATAAGTGCTAGGAATCTGAAACAACAGATGGAATGGACTTTTCAAACTGGTTATTAGGTTATAAGTTATCTTTTCTCATCATCCTGCAACAACACTAGGGGAGTGGCTATCATGACATCACCAAAACTATACCGAAGGATCTTATGTAGTAGGAACCAATCTTCTTCATGATCTACAGTATGAACAAACTGAAGAGTAAGGAAAGTTACAGCTATCCAGTGACTCACTCCTATTGAGTCGTACGAACCCAAGCCAAATTGGAAGCAGATAGCTCAGGAAAGAAACCCATCACGAGTTGCCAGGTGTAGGTGAATGGGTGAGAACGGAGACATCTTTGCAGATTTCCGTGCTTTCAATAATTCGATGACTGCAGACAGTGTGTACAAGCACAAGGACAAACACAAGTCGACATAGGTTATATCAGATGGATATAAAAAAATTCAGATAGACTTCATCTCAGTGTCAAGAAAATGGAGACATAGCCTACTAGACACAACATCAAGGAGAGAAGCGAATTCGGGCTCAGACCATTATCTAGTGCAGAGAACCTTGGAGGTTAATTTGACAGCTTTCAAAGCAGCTGGAGATAAACCACAATTCAAGTTTAACACCAAGGAACTGTAGGATCAAACTACAAAGGACACTTTCATTGCAGCCAGCACACCAATTCAGAAACACTAAGCAATATAATTGATGAAAACTAAGTGAAGGATCATTGGAAGTCTATAAAAGTGGTGTCAGACAGAACCTGTATAGTCGTCCTAGGAAGAAAGAAGAGCCAAAACAAGGAAAGGCTTGTTATGGATTAATTGAAGTTGATTAAGAAGAGGATGGTGAGACAAAAAGCTATTCAATGCATAGATGAACTACGAAAGTAGACGTTCAGTACAGCGCAGACGGCATTGAATACAGGAGTGATGAAAAGTGTTAGTTTAAACAAAAATACTTTTATGGTGTACTTGCCTCAAGTAAGACAGACGTGAAAACATGATATCGCATGAGCAAGTCGTTATCTGGGGAGAGAGCAATGAAAGTGAACAGAACCTAAGTATCTAAGACGAGAAACAAAGTAAACTCTGGGCTTATTACCTCAAAGAACTTCAGAATTGACGACCGCCTGCAAGTAGTCCAGAAATACCACCAAGAGCACAAACTGAACTGCCTGTTGGTGGAAACCAGTCCCCCAATAAAAGCAGAAGTCGAAAGTGCCATTAAATTATTGAAAGCCTAAGAAGCAGCGGGATCAAATGGAATTCCCTAGGAGGCACTGAAAACGGATCCACAGACCTCCCCAGTTATGCTCACACTACCAATGCAAAGTTTAAAAGGAAGGAAATTTACCAGCTTATTAAAAAAAGGCTACGTCGTCAAACCACTTAAAAAAGGGTGACTTAAATCCTTTCATGAACTGGTGTGGAATCATCCTCCTGTCCATGCCACGCAAAGTAGTAGGTCGCTTCATCCTAGGAAAACTGAGAGATGATCTGGACGCAGAACTCTGTCCACCGGAACAAGGTGGATTGAGGAAAAGTGATGCATATGCGGCTTAAATCGCAACTCTACGCATCATCATCGAATATTTTTTATTTTTTGATTACAGCTTGACTCCACACCGTATTTTTGGTACAAGTGTGGAATTTTCAGCGTGGATATCGGTAGTCCAAAATTCGCAGGCCGACCATAGATATCAGGTGTGCGTCGGCGTGGGCTCGAACCCCGGACCATGTGCATGGTCGGCGCGAGTCCTAACCACTGTGCCACCGACGCACAGGGCATAGAGTGGCATTAAAATCTCCACCTTAACTTCATCGGCCTTAACTATGAAGTAATTTGGAAGTGTAATGCCCCAAACTTATATCAACCTCATTCAACAGTTATATGATAAAACTACATGTCAAGCGATTCAAAACGGGAAATTCAGCGATGCCTTTGAAGTGAAGACAAAACTGCCTACCATCATAGGTGGTCTTCCTTAATATGGTGGACTGTACCATACAAGAGAAATTGTGGAATAAGAAAACTGGTAAACGTTAGACCGAAAAAAAATGACTCCAGAAGAGTTGAACTTCACAAATGATTCACGTTTAACGTCACACAAACTTGAAGATTCACAAACGAGTGTTTTCAGAAGAAGTAGGGAAGACGGGACTTCAGGTAGACATAGAAAAGGAAGAAGTGATGGAGATACCTAACCAACAACAACAAACACCAATTACCATCAACAGGAGAAATCTAAAGGAAGTAACCTCTTTCATCCACTTGAGCTGGGCAGCATCATTTCAGTTACAGGCAGCATCACTTATGATGATGCCAAAGCTAGTCAGGGTCATAAAAATAAGACAGATCTTCAATACTCTGGAATCACTGCAGAAATCTACTGCACTCAGACTTAGGTCAACAACTAACAGCCTACACGCAGTACTGCAGATCAGATGGCCATAAAGGAAAAGAAATAAGGATATCTGGCAACCAACCAACCAAGGACCTATTGCCAAGCCAAAATATATGCAGAAGAAAATGTAGACGGACTAGACATATGCTGAAGAGACATCTGAGTAAAATCGCCAATGTTTCAAGTAGGGAACGAGTCAGAGATGATGAGTTAGGCGTATATCCGACAGGGACATGGAAGAAATGGTGAGGAGGAAATGAAGGGCTTATAGAGGCAATTGTTGAGCCAAATGAAGAAGACACAAAAGAACAAAGTGAAATGATAATGTGCTGTTGAAGCCTCTAACCGTCCACCTGAAGTTGATGTAATAAGAATCAATCAGTTGTTTTATTTACACATTGTTTAGTGTGTGTCCGGGATTTCTTTAGTAGGTAAATTACAAATTATAGAAGCATTTTCCTGAAGGCTGGTATTTCTTTATTTAAGCTGTTATTTATTTAAGCCAGCATGATCCTACTGATATAACTTTCATAAATACTGTTTTTCAGGCAACATATTTGGTTAAACCGAGGTGACTTTAAAAGTTCTGTATAACTTGCAGTGTAGATTCACCTTGTTTCATGGAATCTACCACAAGACTACAGGTTAGTGTTCATGTAATGAAAGAATCATGTGTTAAAAAAATAATCACTGTCCACACCATTATGTTATACTTGAAAAGACTGTTGAATAGAAATCGCATTATATTTATTGCCTTCACTTATTTTCTTAAAACTTCCAAGTGACATTGTGGCTGATAACATACAGGAAATTGCAAGCTTTATACACTATTAGTTGACTAATTCAATTTACAACAAATAATCGTGAATACTTTGTAGTACGCAGAGATTTTCGTCTACAGTCGAAACGTTAAACTGATTAAATGTCACTGATATCTAACTTTGATATTCGCTTCAACTTACTTTTAGTAAATAGACGCTTAATGTGACCATCCTGGTGTTCCCCCACTGGGTGAAATTCATCGTAATTACAACATGAAGATGATTACAAGTTCTCTACATCCCGTGAAAACAAACAAGTCGAAAATTGTATACAATGGAACTGATATCTCTCAATTAAGAAATGGAGGCATCATGCCAAATTAGCGTCATTCAGCCACTTTAATCCTCACAATCTTTGGACGACTGAAGCTATTGTGTCATATCATTTTTCGCGGACATTTATGAAGTACGCCGACTCCTACTGCACACCGTAACTCTTTCATGAAGAGATTTTAGGCGCTCATTGTCGAAAAACTTGATTCATGGCATAGTGGATCACTCTTGAAGTTCCTGTGTGTTGGGATGGTACTCATAAACACAGAGAATATGGGAACATCTGCAGTCTGTGACAATCGTGCCAATACGGAAATTAAAAAAGCGAACTATCAAACCAATAGTGTCTTGCTTGACCCCATTTGAAAAATAATGTCAAACACAATTTGGTCACTGAATGGAAATCTCTACGGCTACCATGTAATAACTGATTCCTGCGCGTAACTGATTACTTAAACAGGTAATATATGGGGATATGTAGAGAAGCACAAACCGGTAAGATTTATGTTGGCAGACGAAACACAACTCCAGCTAGTTTTTTTGGGGGGGGGGGGGCAGTAAAAGAAACTCAAAACATTTCTTGGATTTCGGTTTTGTATTTCACGTGTAATTTATTCACGCTATACTCTAAAAAACTAAAATAATTTTATGGAATGATAAAAACTTTCAGGATTACTGAGTTCCTATCCCTTATATCACGTGATACGCTCAAAGGTGCCTAGACCTCGATATTCCCTTCAAACTCTCTCACACGATCACGCGTTCATAGTTTTTAGCAGGTACACCTTATCCACTGTCTTCAAGCAGCGGGGCTTGTTATCCCTGAAAATGAAGGAACACTCATCACTGGGGATTAAAAATCCTCATTCCAACCTAGTGATGCACATAGGATGAAGTATACGAAATGAACACAAATGCATGATTCTGCTTCGATCACCTACAGCCGTAAGAATAAATCTGTTGACTTTGTTGTTGTCAACTGCGAGTCAAAGTTTTGTTAAGTTGTAGTACGTCAACACAATTATGTAGTTCAGTTAAGGAATTTAGGCAGTAATATCGGGTAACCCACTAAACGCCAAACGACGATCTAGTGAACAGCTCATTTAAAGTCTACTTAGTACTTAGTTGTCTATATGTTCAAATTAGTAAATTATTTATTCCTATATTGTTATTCTCATGCACGAAATGTCTAATTTTCTTATTATGTTGATACTTGATTTTATCCTTTTTCATTGCATGATTCTCATTATTTGAAAGATTGAATCGCTAAATAGTTGCTTCCAGAAAACTGGATTTTTAATATCCACCATTCAATATTTTTTTCACCTACCACATTCAAACACAGATTTTAATCGGTCACTGGCACATTTGACTGAAGCCTGCTTCGCTAATTATTTACTCTGCTCCTAATAGATCAGTATTAAAGCGCTCCAAAAACAACTTATCCACCTTTGAGTACAGACCGCATGTGCGCTTGTCTTACCGTATGAGTTTAGCTAGTATTGGTGCCGTGATAAGTATGACAACTAAAACTGTCTTACTTCACTAACTCCCCAATAACAATCTTCACAGTGATATTGGAATAAAAGGTTATAATTAACTGAAAAGTGATTGGTCAGATAAGCCGCGTCTTTTTGTCATCCCTGAATGCAGACAGTAGTCTGTACGCTATTGAGGATGAGTTCTACCATCATATGAACGACTTCGCCTAACGAACATAGTCTCTAAAATCCTAGACTCAGTAATCATGCATAAACTAAGCAGAACTCGGGAGGAACAGACAAGGGAAAATCAAGCAGGCTTTAGACCACGTAGAGGGTGCATAGATCATATCTTCACTCTCCGACAGATTCTAGAACATAGACACACTTTTCGGCGTCCAACAATTGCCATATTTTTTGACTTGAACGCGGCCTTCGACTCCGTGGATCGAAAGGTACTATGGCAATATCTGACTGTGAAGGGAGTGCCGAGAAAGTACATTGCACTAATCAAGGCACTCTATTCAAACTCACGTAGTCGTGTAAGGGCTTATTTTTTGATTTTTTTTTTTGATTTACAGCTTGATTCCACACTGTATTTTCGGTACAAGTATGGAATTTTCAGCATGGATATCGGTAGCCCAAATTTTGCAGGCCGACCATAGATATCGGGTGTGCGTCGGTGCGGGGAACTGTCATCTGAATTGGTAACAGCCAGTGGTGTCCGACAGGGATGTCCACTTTCCCCATTTCTGTTTAACTTCATCATAGATATGCTGATGGAAGTATCCTTAACTGAACGTAATGACTTAGGAATCGACTTGTTACCAGGGAATAGTCTTATGGACTTAGAATATGCAGATGACATAGTCCTGTTAGGGAGGATGATGACAAAATGCAGAGTCTTCTGAACACCTTGAGCAGCAATCTTCGTATGTTTGGCATGCGATTCGCCCCTACAAAATGTAAGATGCTACTACAGGACTGGACCACGTCAACTCCTAACTTAGTGATAGGGAGTGAAGTGATAGAACATGTTGACCACTTCACCTATTTGAGAAGTTGTATTAGCACCAACGGACTGATTGGCGATGAAATCTCAGCACGGATCCGAAAAGCTCGAGCTGCTTTCGCTGACTTACACCATCTCTGGCGTAGGCGTGACATCCGGTTATCAACCAAAAGACGTGTGTACTGCTCAGCAGTTCGCTCCGCCCTTCTCTATGGCTCTGAAACATGGCCAATACGCGTTGAAGACATGAAAAGGTTGACTGCTTTCGATCATAGATGTCTACGATCTCTTTCTCACGTTAGGTGGTTTCACAAGGTAAGTAATGTTGACCTTAGGCGTAGAGTGTTGGGCAAAGAGGGAAAATCAATCAACGAGGCTATAAAGTTACATAGACTAAGATGGCTAGGTCACGTGCGGCGCATGCCTAACCACCGCCTCCCCCGACGGGCATTACTAGCTGATATAGGTGAAGGTTGGAAAAGAGCCAGTGGTGGCCAAACAAAAACATGGCCTCATCAATCCATGAAATCCTTGACAGTTAAACTGAGTCAGCAGGTAGGGAGATGCAGACTTCCGGGTTGGGGCCCTCGGGACTCTAGGAATCAATGGCTGGAGACAATAGGTGACATGGCTCAAAATCGTTGTCAATGGCCAGCGCAGATGTATTCAGTCTCTGTAATCTTTCATATTCCTTTCTACCATTACCCATTCTGTTTCACTCTTATACTTGTCAGACTGTATTGATTCTCTTCACTCATCTTCTTGTCTACCTTTGTGTGCTATTTGGAACGTGGCAACTTGAACTGCTACACTTCGGTGCCAAGTTCTATGTTGAATCCAGACAGACAGACAGAGATGAACGACTTCCTCAAATCAAGTGCGCTCGGCGTATGTAGATGTACTAGCTGGGGACTTGAATGCATACAGTGGATATATTATAGACTGGATGTAAGCAAGTCGGATAATGAGGACAGTCTTTTGCAGCGTTGCACAGATCACAGTCTACGTCAACCAGCATCAACTCATAGTATAACTGCTATATGGTATTAGAACCGTATCACGCAAGTCTAGATTCAAAAGACCACATCATCACTGCCTACCAGTGGTTTGGGTGTATAAGGAACTATTACTTCTTTTGATAGCGCTAGTCTGGATTTTGACCATGGCTTAATGTGAATTATTTCTCTATTGTTTAATTGGTCAACATAAACGCTGACTGAAGTAAGTAAACATCAGACTGCGCTAAATTTAAGGTCAACTATTTACCATTCAGACAGTACAGACGACCACAGGCTATACTTACGATACTTCATTGCTACTGTCCGATACGCGTTGGTACATTCAACCCGGTAAAACAAACTGCAAAAGAACTCATGCATAAAATCAAAACATAAAGACCGTGTAGCCTTGTGGTTAGAAAGTGTGTATAATTTGGAAACAGAAGCTGCACCTAGCATTAGTCAGAAGCTGTTCTAGATCATCGCTAGCAGAGGACATTGTCAATGACACAATCTGAAGTAAGATGAAAATCAGTACACAAAATCTGACAATAGATTAAGCATTATCAGTAGTAGTTGAATGAAATAAGAATTTAAGTTAGAATGTACAAGAATTCAAAACAAACAAATAAACGAAAAAAAAGTTAACCTGTTCAATCACATCAAAGCTCTAAATTTACATTAAGTTCAACACAGCCACACGCTAAGCAAATGGTATACTGTTTGTTTGTTTTTCTCTTCACAGGAACAATACAATAAAGCATATCTCGAACAAATGCTTGTAGAAGTAACAAACAGAAATAAGGCGCAGAACGGTATCTCTATTAATAACAAACGAACTATTCAGGTATAGTATCACTTTGAAAAGATGTAAAACTTTCTGTCCTCGGTAGATTTGCAGATCTTGGAGTGCGACGGACTACTCCATGCACTGATGAAGGACCTGGTAGGACGTGTGACAATTTCTTCAGCCTAGATCCTAATCGGTGAATAGACGATTCCATTGAAGTATATAAGGTATCCGGACTTAGATGTTCACTGCCCTGATCAGTATCAAGGTAAGGAGAGTTGGTTTGTAAATTTATTGAATCATCATCTTTTGGATTTGCCAGTACAGCGAGAGATCCTTTAAAGGGTGTATGTGACGGTTTACGCTGACGACTGGGTGGCAAATAAGGTATTTCATTATCTATAATTGATCTTAAAGTTGATGGTGAAGGTGGGAAATATCTAGGATCAGAATAGGCAGGTGACATAACACTGCTTCTTTGACTATCACCTCTTGATCGAAAACCATGCATTGTTCGGAGACCTGCTGCTGGTGTAGTCGATCGGCTATAATAACCATCACCATCATTACCTGTACCAGAATAACCCTCATTATCATAATCATCAACATCAATTCTACAGACAGTTTTTACTACACGAGGAATTAAATCAGGATTTGAAATACTGGCATCTACAAAATATAAACTTGCATTCAAATTTCTCTCCAATAAAGGAACAGCTTCAAAATCATCATCATCATCACCGAAAGGTGAGACAAGTGATTCAGCCACTTTAAGCCAACCATTGTAAAAAATGAATGAAAGAATTGTGAATAACGGAAAATTTGGATACACCTGAAGGAATGGCATACCACTAGTACTGTTGTCAGATGATGGTGGTAAGAGGTCAGACAGATTACTGAAAACATTGATTGGTTTCCCGACAATACTACTGTTGGGTGTTGTTAAACTTGATGTATTTATTTTTAAGTTGGCAGCTTTTATGATTACAGAAACATCGATAAATTGATGAGCGAAGATTGTAACGCCGAAGTAAATGTACACAGCAAGAGCTACAACCTGAAGAAGAAGCAATAAAAACCAAAAAAAATCTCCTGAATTATGCGTCGCAGAGATCGTGAATTTATGATAATTTGAATACTATAGAGGAAAAAATCACCACAAACCTGGACAGTGTGTGATTAACCAGATTATGGTAAACAGTTTTCTCCAACATTAGGTAAATATGTAGCGAACATTGGTAGTGAACAAAATGTGAAGGGTACACAATGAAGTTGCGAGCATCGATATATGCGGATCCTTATCCTGAACCATATCCTAGCCAGATCTCTTGTCTCTTCTAATACATCAATGTTGGAATAATTCCCCGGTGGCCAAGTGGCGCTTAGATTTTCTTCCATTCCTTTGCGTTTTAAGTGGAACAGGACTTCAGGTTCTAAGTTTTGAAGCTTCGATAGCTGTATTCTCTAAATGGAGTAGGGTTGCCAACCTCACACGCAACCCTCCCTTTTCTTCGGGCTTAATATCGACCAGTAAACTGAGCGAGGTTAAGGAGAGCGTCGGTGGGGAATCGAACCTCGGACCACACGTGTGGTTGGCAAGTATTTTCCCAGTGGACCACCGATGCCTAGAAAAAAAGTACCAGACGAAGTAATTAATTAATTTAATTTTTTTAAAATTTTTTATTACAGCTTGATTCCACACCGTATTTTTGGTACAAGTGTGGAATTTTCAACGTGGATATCGGTAGTCCAAAATTTCGCAGGCCGACCATAGATATCAAGTGTGCGTCGGCGTGGGCTCGAGCCCCGGACCATGTGCACGGTCGGTGAGAGTCCTAACCACTGTGCCACCGACGCAGGAAAAATCCCCAAATTGGTGAGGTAATAGACCATTGGCAAAAGCAAAAAGGGAAATAATATTAATCTAGACATTAAGCGCCAATCAGGAGGAAACCTCTTCTGCTGTATCCTGAAAATAATCAGTAACCATTAACAATAGAATTCAGTAACCACGTTAGGGTGCATACATGTGTCGAATGTCATAGCTAAGTATAACAAATGAATGGAATTCATAATCGGGTTTAAAAATAAACAAAACACTGTAGAAATTATTACACTGGATCTTTTAATATTTTATAATTTTCTCGTGGATAATAGTGAACTGTTGCGTAATACACAAATTACACGACACATAGCTGAATATCGCATCTGTACCACATGAGGTAAGTTTACAAACGCCACATGAGTCTCTTCTGACAGGAATCAGTTCATAAGCGTTGTTGCCACCTCCTATATAAGTGAAGTGGTCGGAACACTCAGCAACTTCTCTTTCTATCTTTAAATTAGGTGCCGGTGCACAGCAGTCCTGTATTACCATCTTACGTTTAATAGGGGCTAATTGCAAGCCAAACATACTAGGATTTCTGCTCAATGTATTCAGAAGACTCTGCATTTTGTCACTATTTTTGCCTGGAAAGAATACATCATCCGCAACTTTCCCTTGGTAACCAGTCACTTCCATGACGAAATCACAGAAAATGACACAGACCACTGGGTTATCACTTCAGATGATAACTTTCCATAAGCTATCTGGCGGCTGTGAGTAGAGTGTCTTTATTTGTACGGCATATTTTCTCGGCATTCATTTCACAGCTAGACATTACCACAGCACCACTCGGTCGACGGAGTCAAATACCACCTTAGGTCAAGAAGTATGACAAGAGTTTGACACCGGTAATTAATTCAACTGGTCCAGAATATGTCGAAGGATAAAGATACGGTCAATACACTCTGGTTTGTGCGTAAAGCCCGCCTGGTTTTCACTGGTTTGTTTCTCTCCAGAACCTCTCAGACCAAGAATTTAGGACATTATATCAGTCACGGTAATTCCGATATGATTATCACAGGAAGACTTGTCTCCTATCTTATCAACTGTGACAACCAATGACTTATACCAGTTTGATGGGAATATCTCGGGCTCCCAACAAGTCACCTAATACTTCAGTTAAGTCAGACAATAAATCTACTACTATCCCTAAACAAAACCTGAGCCATTCCAACATGTCCCAATACCTTGCCTCGTTTAAGATTAGAGACAGCATCTGGAACCTCAGTTCAGCCGCAGGTGTACACGTGCACGGACCAGTACATGAGCGAAATCTATGCACGTGTTCCGGAAACAATGGTACTCTTCCACGAACCTTTTTCACTGACAACTTATAGCTGTCTAGTTTATTTTCGTCCACCACTGGTTTGATGATGGAAATCGCTAGATCAGGCATTGTCTCTCCTCGTGTTTGAAGATAGTGCTGACAAAGAACAGATGGATATCTGAGTGTAAAAAGACGATTACCGTTTTCATTTGGCCGTCATGGGACTCTGTACGTGTCATTCATATACGTTTTTAACATGCAAAGCTTCCCTACTTCAACATTGAAGTCACCTACTAAAATGTTCCTGAGAATTAGCCGAAGAATCCTCAGATACCCGTAAGATGAATTTTTTGGGTTAACCATGTTGACCAGATGAGTTTAAGGGGATAACCACACTTGGGTCTTGTATGTTTGTTTCCGAAACACAACATGCATTCATGGCTTGAGATGCCAGAATTCTAGCTAGTGAAACCTGTTGTTTGATTTGGCATACATTGCTGACGATTAATGATCCAATACTGAGTTAGCAGACTGGTTTCAAGTGCCTATCAGTGGTGTTTTCATGGTCCTCAGCACTACCAATGATTGCAGAGTTAAGCGTCGGTTGCACAGTGGTTAGGACTCTCGCCGACCATGCACATGGTCAGAGGTTCGATCCCCTACCGACGCACACCTGATATCTATGGTCGGCCTGCGAAATTTGGGCTACCGATATCCATGCTGAAAATTCCATACCTGTACCAAAAATATAGTGTGGAATCAAGAAGTAATCAAAAAAATAAAGATGAAGGCCCTATCTGTGGAATAGTATTAACAGTGGAAGGACTTACGCTATGACAGTAATTACTTTTAGTCTAATCGCTATCCAAACGATGTTTCTGGAATGCTTGGACCCACATAAAAATTTGTTCAAAGCAGTGTCATTACAACATGCAAGCTCGACTGCCACGTCAACGTAACAGCTATCGGTCGAGAATGAAGTTATGCACAGAATGTTAGGTAAGTATTGGGAAGCAACCGACGAGTTTGTGAAGTAGCATCGACACACATGACTTGGACATGTGTTACGCACATCCAGAAATCTCAAACCGAAACAAATCATGAATCTATGAAGTATTTAATTATTGCTCTGAGCCAAGTAGGACGGCATAAAACTCATGGTAACGCCCCTCGGGATCCTAAGAATTAATGGTTAGAGACTGTCTGTGACAGTGCACAGCTGCAATCACACTTTGTGATCTCTCAAGTTAATGAGGTAAACTACGAAAGAAAATCTGTGGCAGGTAGTAAAATATGTAAGAGAGGCCTTAACACTTAATAATCACCATAGTAAATAAATCCCGAAGTATATATAAGGAATCATACGAGTGGAGATAAAACGACTAGTAGGTGAAATGAATTCCAGATATACACATAAAGATGACAGCGCCAAGTAGAGAGAGTTCAAGACATCAGTAAAGCCACTTTACAAAGAGGCGACCTCTATAACTTTGCGTAGGATTCTTAACAAGGTAGATACTAAAGCCCGCAAACTGACCTAGAAACAAAGTTGGCTAAAGGATCATATGGAACAAATTAGTACGAAACTAAATACTACCACAGCTCCCAAGTTTCACACATTTATTTCAACTTTGTTTACAAAATGCTTTAGTCAACATCCAATTATTACCTTAAATATATACACGTCACTTTTGTCTGTCGTTTGTGTCCAGGTTCAGAACACTAAATTAGAAGTCAGAGACTTCATAAATGGCTGAAACAAGCAAGTCATAGAAACGTATGAGTTCCAGTTGCCACAGTTAAGGACATAGCATAAAGAGAAAGTGAAGCTTTATAGAATCGCATTACAACTGTATGAAGCAAAAAATAACAAAATTATTTATAGACGTATGAAAGTAAAATGTTTTGTACATTTGGTTCCCTTGATAAATTTCGATAGAGAAAGAAAGACCAGATTTTCAGTATAAAATGATATCATTCTATTTCACAGGTTCTCATCATCTGCAAACTACCTGGAAATACAATGGTCATGAATAATAACATTTCATACTTCATTGCTTGAAAGGTAATAGAGAAAACATTATAAGGTGAACGCATCATCAATTTATATACTGTCAAACTATGAATAAAGCAAAAAAGGGGGTGAGAGAAGACAGAAAACAGAAAAAATCTAGTAAACAGTGTCAACATGGTAACTCAAGAAGGTCAAAGTTCATCAATTTGAAAACTTGCTTAGTGAGTTGAGCTCACTAGTGTGTATAACTAATCGGTGTTATAAAAGTGATATGGCTACCAAGGGAGTGAGAGATTGACTACACTCTCTTTCTGTGGGCATAAGTTTGGTCTGTGACGTTTGATTGCAATCGCTTCAGCAAATCGTAGTAGATTCGCTGTCCTTTGTATGTTTAATATTTTCAAGGATTTTTAAATCTCGACAGAATGACCCGTATCCACAAGGTGTCTGGTAATCGCACTTTGTAAATATCTGCTTCCTTTTAGATATAAGTTTCTTGGAATATGCTCTGAAAACCGGATAGAAGCCCTTCTTCCTGTCCTTCCAATGTACTTGCTGCCGCAGGTACACGTAAATTTATAAATGAAGTTGGAGGTAACATCAGCAGGGTACTTATCCAGTTTCGATTGCCTTATAGAGCATGTAGTACCGTATAGTGTCACCAGATTGGCTGCAGGGAAGCATCTCTTTATTGCTCCCTTCATCCTCTTTTCAATCTTTTGCGATACTGTTTCTCCTTTGTATGGGAGGCAAATGAACACTTTCTTCTTTTCAACTGTTGGATGCTTCTCTTTCTCAACTCTTTCTTTGCTGTACTTTAGGATAAATCCTTTTGGATACCCATTTTCCTTAAGGTATTTTTCATGTTTTGAATACGGCAGGGACTGAATTCGTCTAAAACATTGCAACAGTCTTCAAGATATACTGAACATTCTCTTAGGATCGATTTGTAATGTCTTAAAGACCTTAGCAGAGGAACCAATGTCTTTATGTGACCTTAAAGTATTGCTGGTACCTCTTGGTGTAAGCAGTTCCAGTTTTTTCAGTCTCTTCCTAATTCATCTGGGACTACCGCACCTCAAGATTAACCATGTATGGACATGAATAACTTGGGTGGAGGTGGTAATATATTTTGGTTTTCATAGACGAGTAAACTCACTAAAACAGAAACATTAAAATCAAGATGCGATATAATACACTGTGGAAGGCATAAGTCTTTCTCGCTTAATAAGTTTTGCTACTCAAGAATATCCTTAGAAGATATCTTATGGGAAAATATTAATTCCTATATACTTTTTACCCCTAGTCACTGTAAGACAGGGAAACAATGTGGTCGATAGGACTAATTTACACTGTTGTTCATATTAACAACTCGGATATCTTCACTACACTATGGGTATGTTGACAAGCTTTAAACCAACACTTTAGCTGATGCTGATACTATTTGGACCCCTAGCAACCAAGGATGACTTCACTATCCAAAAAAAGGACTGATGTTTAGCTAGTTCACTTCTTATTGAAAAAGTCAGCATCGGAAAGGTTAACGCATCCCAATAACTCTCGCATTGTCCAACAATGTTCTTAGAAGACTAAATTTTGTCAAAATTTTCGACTAACACGATTACACCTTCCATGCGCACTAAGTTAACCAAATACGATCTCCGACAGAAAGCTAGTTCCCGAGAAGTTGAAGAAACAGTGTTACCTCCAGAAATTTATCATAAATTTGCATAAAAATTAGTGATAAAAGGTATGCTCGACTAACAGTATTCAATGAAAATGTATTTATTTTATTAAAAGATAATGGCTCATAATATGTATGACTAGAAACACATAAAATGCAGTGAGTTTCCAAGAGGTTCCGATGACTTCAGAACACTTATCACACATATATTTGAATGAGATAAATGCAACATCTGTTGACTGATAATGCTAAGCCCCACTCGCTAATTCATAAACAAGGCCAGGCTTAACTATATTGGTATGCTTGTGTTTTAAGTTGCTTCATACACCCCCGACTACGATTAAGAATCCTACGATTTCACAGGAACAGGAAAAAAAATCGTGGTCACACCAACGGTTCTGTTATGATCATACGAACATTTACCTCATTTTCAATTAGCCAGAAAAGTTGATCTCAGTACCCAGAAATTATGTCAGCTCTAATGTTACCTATGACATCAGTATTTCAGGTCATCATTAAAAGTTGTCAGAGGGGAAGAGGATCAAAGCTTGCATGCACACTAAATTATTAATATACGCGTTCCCATTGTTTTATGCGTGAACTGCATCATTTGGTGTCATCATTTTCACACTGTTTGCCTGATAAACTCACTAGTATTTTCGAAGAATCTTATTGCTAACAAACAATGAATGCCGTTTTAGTGGCATCAAAATGTTAATGTCTGAAGAGTATATTTAAAAATAGTTTTTCAACTAGTTCCTTGCACCAGGTATCGACAAGCGTATTAGGAACACAATCTATGACTTGACAGTTAAGAGTTGAGTACTTTGACCAATAAACGACAGTTCTTTTAGTGAGTGATTTTTTTCAGGCACTATAGAGCTCATAAATACATGTATGACGAACTTGAAACAGTACGTAACAAAATTAGAAAGTAGACGTTCGTTTAAATCGTTAATAGCGCAGATGCATCCACTCCTTGTGACTTATAATATGAAATAAAACTGTATGGTTCCTCGATATTACTGTTCTTTTTTATTCATATCGTTGTTTATTGTCTCTATCTTGCATTTTTTTTTACTTTCTTCTCTTGGTTGATGTGCTAAGTGAAGTGTGGAGACTCAAACTACTGCATATCAGTGCAAAGGTCTCCGTTGAAACCAGTCAGTCAGTCGTTTGTTTAATTCAAAGTATACCAATTTCGTATATTATGGCTAACCTAGTGTAAATGCCAGATATTTCACCAACTGGAAAAAGATTAACATGTCACAGGATCCACGATTTGTATGTATCTTGGTATGTTTTCTACCATTGAGTTTCTGATGCACGTTCCGTAGTTAGTATAGGTTTGTCAATTTCATTGGTGCTTCTGATGAAAGCGGAAACCAACTAATATCCTGATGCCTTTGGTAGACAAATGTTTTTCAGGGTTTTTGTCTAGTAATTTCAGACAGACAAGACCAGACAATCAGCGTGTCTTAGAATGGACACTTAAGTTGTATGTTTTTTAATAAATAACTGTTTGCATCTCAAATTGATTTGACGATTAGGTTACTGAAGGTGCTTTATAGCCATCGAGCACTACAGGTCATATTGGACAATCACATCGCAAATTATCACCATATTACTTAAACCCACGACCATAGGAGGTATTAGAGTTTACTGCTGAATGACCTCACATCCACTAGTGAGGAGTTTATGATACCTAATCGATAGTGTCATATTACCTAAATTTACCAACTGCTATTACTCCATTTCTTGCTAAGCATACCTAGACAGGAAATACTTTCTCACAGAGATCAAAAGAACAGCTCGACGCCATTTTTTTGTGTAGCTATCTTTAAGTTTCCACTGATATGATAGCACTCCAGTTATTATTAGATAAACAGCTGTTTAAGTTTCACAACACAAGTACTCAACTGACTAAGTGCCCCGACTCCATATTATTAATGCCGTAGTGAGTGTAATCCAGTCCCTGTACTGGATATTTTCCACTCTTGTATTTTATTTATTTACTTATTTATTTATCTAAACACATAAAAACTTGGTACAATATGGCACTAAGAAGAATGCGCCACACAATAATAATAAAACAACATAGATCAAAAAAAAAGAAAGAAGAGAAAAAAATATACATAAGTAGAGAACGGATAAAGAACTTCATCTGGAAGGAAAACAGTCATGCTTAACAAGTTCAAACAGTATTCGTTAACTATCATCGGGAAGGGAAGAAAGAAGGAAATTGCAACACGTGTAATATCACGCGATAAGTTTCATTGATTGTTTGTTGCATTATTCAATTCATTGTGTGAGGGCTGACACACTGCCCAGGCGCCCAGACCGAACCAGGTGGTTTTATTAAGGGACCACCCACGGGCCTTAGACTTGGAGTCTAATCCGCAAGGCAACGAAGCACCGTCAGGAGCTGCATCCCCATGGTTGACGGTGACCCATATGGGTTCATACGCCATTTGATCCGGTGGGATACTGGAGCCCATGTACCCCATGGTAACTGCTTTTAGTTTAACCGGTATCCAAACAACCTTCCTGACATGGTAGGACCTGCAGTGACATGAGTCCCAGTCAGTTTAGCATGTTGGGTCATTACGGTATTCAAGCCCGACCACCACGACAAGGTAGCAGTTATCGGCCGGGTTCCACTCTTGTACGTTATTCCACAACCCTAGAGAATAAAAGTAAGGCTAAGTATGAAATCAACTAACTTCCAAGTACCAGGCTGAGAAACATGTATATTATATAAGAGCTAGTGATGCTATTTAGTTTCCCAGAATGAAGTAGAGCAGAACTAAAAGCCGAGACCCACTGGCTGAAAATACATTACTTAAGCCAACGAGACACATCTCCACAGTATTGTCCTTTCTCAGTTAGACACCACATGAGCTGATAAGTAACAACTACGTTTACCAGAGTGAGATTTCAGTAACTAGCAACCCTCTAACACAATACATATAAAGTTTCCGAAAAGCCTGTGATAACTTGTTTTAAAGTCAGTCTTACCTTCACCAACTACTGACTGGCTAATTTTAACATGGGACTTTGCACTTCACCAGGTAACTGATACGGGCAAGCAAAATTTCACAATGATCCTCATGAAGTAAGAAATAGATTATGAACCATGACATTAAGGTGACATGCCTGTTCGCATTAAACACAACTATGACGTCTATGTACTCTGGAGAAAACATAAATTTCCCGAAAACACTAATCTTAGTAGATGGAGGTGAAACTTACCAACCAGAGGGAGCAACCAACAAGCTGTTGTACTCAAATCTAGCAAACATGGCTACATTTGCAGCTAGTCTCTAAGATCTTAAAACTTTCATGTGTGATGACCACTAGAGTTAACTCATTGAAAAGGATGCTGGTCATATGGACATGGAACAGTTTTTTAGTGCCGTTGCCTGCATAAATCATTCTTAAAAGGAGTGTATGCAAGGTTACAAAACTAATTACACAAATTAGTGGACTCATTTTAATTTCCTAACCTAATGCAACGTGGGTAACGGGAAATGTATGACACAAAATATCTTACGAGCATCTTAAAGATGAATGAAGCCTTGTGATAAAATTTTACCCTAATCAAAGTAAAACAAGAACCATAGTACTGGGAAAAACGTGCAAAATTAAAACAATGCACTCACTTGATTGTAAACCAAAGGTATGTTAACCCAATCGTACATACACAATGTATATAGCTTTTCCCAGAAATTGATCACTTGAGTTACGATTGCATCTACATGTCGATCATCAATTATCATCCTTTCTTCACGTGCTTTCGAAATTAGGGATATGGCCCAAACTAGTGGGACAAAGAAGCAGTTTGTTGAACCATCTAATTTAGAATATATTTCCATCTCTTGCTCAGTCATTAAACCGCCCACAACCATGCTATCCAGTGTTGGGAATCTCTGTTTCATACCAACAGATATTGAGCGAAAACACAGAGCAGAAGCCAAATTAATATAACGAGTAATTGTCCTTCTATAAACCAGTGGTTTTTGAATATCACCTGTCGAAAATTTCTGCTCACTCGAATCCGAACTTTCACCTATATATGCTGATACAAGCAGGCATACAGCATCTGGAGTTGGTAATGCGAGGAACTGCTGCCACCACCGGTCCACTACCAAATTCACATAAAATGCAAGGACGAAAGATAATGGAACAGCATTTGTTACTCGTCCAGAGTAGTAACATATTCTAACAAACATCAACTTAGTATTGTAATATTCTGGTTTATCTGGAATTGCGTTATATGCGATAGCTACCAAAGCGTAACAAATACAGTAAACCAGAAGTCCTGGCCATACTAATTTATAAAGACTTCCACGCCAACGAAACAGAAGACGAAAAAACGAACCGTACTTGACAGTTGCTATAACACTACCGTAGCTCACAGTCATCACGTCGGTTTACTCTTAAGGTCGCATAATTAATGACAGTTGGCCTTGAAAAGCATTTACCTTGAAAACAGTCCTTACTGCCTTCTGATTGGATAATTTAGCCAACAGACAAATGTGGGTGTTAATCTTCATTCTGATTGGCACATGAACAAAATGTACACATTTCCGCTTTTAGTCGTCACTGTGAGATACTTTTTCTGCAAATGGAATGGATTTATATGCATTTCGGATTAATTTTGGTCATTTTTTATCTGTTTGGTGGCTCACACGCGAATAACCTCAGTTGCTATGAATGTGAGATTGTAGACAGAGAGCGTCAAATGTCTCTTTGGCCATGCGATGGAACAAACGGTCCCTGGCAAAAACAAGATGGTTGCAAAGCTTGCATCAAGATTGAAGAAGTGCAAAGAATTGACTTCCGAAAACCAAGATGGGGTCAACAGTACCATGAAATAAAAACTGTTTCACGATTATGCCTCAGAAAATTTGAGCCATCATTTTTCGATACATGCTTTCAAACTTACGGAAGCTCTTCTACACAAAAGCGTTGTTACTGCTCCACTGATTACTGTAATTTCAGTCCGAAGGATATTTCTGTAAGATTTCAGGTCATTGTTTCTTTATGCACTTTCTCTCTGCTCTTGTTATACTCCTGGTAATCATGTGTTGAATTCTTTTACTAGGATTACTTAATGTGGATTGTTTGATTTATTTTTATACTCTTTAGTAAATTAAAAGCCTTCTTCTATTTTCTCAATTATCCTAAGCGAATTTTACAATATGTGTGTAATATACGCCGTAATGGATTATACCTCACTGTAATCTTACAAGACAAATCTACATATCAAATAATTTCATTTATCAACCACTAAAGTGTTTCCTTCTGAAATGGTTCCGTCTGTATCCTCATGAAAAAGAAACGTTTGGTAGCTTATTCTTCATACTAGATAGTTATTTTAATTGATATATTAATGAATTTGGGTAATTCTGTTGTGTGGAATTATAACACATTCCATGGTAAAAAAAAAGTCTATCCAGTGTTATTATGAAAAACCCAACTGCCAGACAGTGGAATGAAAGTTATGTAAAAATTATAATCAAAAGTGAAGGTACTATTAATTTCTTCTAACAGAAGAAATAAGATACATGACATTTGGGACACACTTGGTCTTACATATTAGATTCTTTCGTTGTATAGTAACTTTCTTTATCTATGATTATAACTGCCTTTACTAGTGTGTAGCTTATAAAAGGGATTGAAAGAGAAGACTGAATAAAAAATTTAATTGAGTCTTTAAACCACAGACTCTTCAGTATCTGTTTCTTCGTACTTTCAGACCCATTTCTCAGCAATGGATGCTTTACTGGATTACATAGTCACTGAACAAACTGACAACTTAGTCAGGTTCATTGAATTTCATTGACAGAATTCTGATGATAATATAGTTACTTTGCTGAGAAAATTAAAGTGTTCAGTTTTAGTGAAGCAGGTTATGACTTGTCCTCAGAACTGGATAACAGTCTAGGGGTATATTGCACTTCATCTATATGTAAACCACTTTCAGTAAATCACTGCACTTGTTTCTGGAGTTCTGTATTAAACGGATTTAAACAGTCCATCAGGACTTTTATTCAAATGTCAACAACCATGAGCTCATTTATCGTAGGAATGTTTTAGTAAATAAAGTCTTACTCACTAAAGAAAGTGGAACAAAATCAATTCACACGACATATTTCAAACATTTTGATTACACATATACATATAATATATAATAGAATATAAAGGGTAGAAATATAATCAATTTAGGTTCTAATGTTTACGAGTCACGACAGATGGGGAAGTGGAAATACTATTAAGTAAAATAAACCGTAGTTCTAAAATTGGAATACAAAGTCAGGTTCAAACTAATAACATGTAATTTTTAGACACACAAATAGGTTTAGGCCCTCTTGTGGCTAAGACCTCAATGAATTCAATTGACTATATAACCCAAACCTTTTTTATATATGAGTTTAAAAGCACTGACGAAATCAACTTTATGATGCGCCTGTATGGTATGCTTTGAACACCTATTTCTAGGATTGACTGATTGTAGCAGCCACTGAGGGATGTGTTCAGTAGCCCTAGTCTGTAGAGATATAAGGATCCTTTCTATGTACTTGTGATCATGTATACATGTAAACACAATGGGATTTGATACTGTCATTTGGTTTGTGTGGAGTCAACAGGAAAGAATAAATTTCATTTTCTCTATGGAAATAAGCCTTACTGCATAGTTAGGTTGTGAGTCTGTTTAGTGATTACACTTTGATCACCCATGAACGGTAAATATACACAAACTCATAAACCTTATAAAATTTCAAAACTTTTCCCCTATTTTGTCTCTGGCTATTGCATAACTTTTTCAAATTTTGTGCATAAACCTCCTTTGCAGAACCTGATTGAGTTGAATTAATAATCCCCATTAAGGCATACAACTGACTAAATTTTTTTGAAAGAATTTAGCTAGATATAGAATGATCAACCGTGCTAAATTAAGTAATTTAGAAAAGAGCCCAGCCAACGCAATGCATTCACTTACACGTAACCATGAAATAGGATGTAAGAAGCAAAATTATTAAAAAGTGACTTAGTTAGATAGAAGAATGGATTAATTGCGGAATCTGTGTTATTCTTAATCGTGGTGATTATGTCAATAAATTATGTACCATCCTGAGTGATGAAGAAAAATTTCTAAAATCACCCGATCAAAAGGACAAGACAGATAATATTGAGAAGGAATTATCTAAAACTTTGACGAAATTGAAGCAAGAATGCATCATTACTCCATATATGTATGAACAGCTTAAACCATCTGGTTCAACTATCCCTCGTTTATATGGTCTTCCAAAGGTGCACAAAGATGATGTCCCTCTGCGACCTGTATTGGATATGCTGAATTCACCGTATCACTCTACCGCTAAATGGCTTGCGGAAATTCTGGAACCAGTTAGATTAAATCTATGTAAACATAGTCTTTCCGACACTTTTGACTTCGTCAGTTGTGTTGATGAAATTAATGTGACTGTAAGCATATGATTTCGTTAGATATTTGTTCATTGTTCACAAATGTACCACTAGTAGACACTATCTGCTATCTATGCGAGTATATTGATTCAAATAGCATGAACATTGGCTTACCAACTGATTATCTTAAACAACTATTATTGAGATGCACACTGAATGTGCAATTTAGATTTAATGATGTCATCTACAATCAAAGGGATGGAGTCGCCATGGGGTCTCCTTTAGGACCGCTCTTAGCGGACGTTTTCATGGCAAGCTTAGAGAATGGCCCACTAAAGGAAACCATCGATAGTTTGTTTATGTATAAAAGATATATTGATGATACCTTCATTGTATGTGATGAAAACACTTCAACTGCCGAACTTCTTAGAATATTTAATGGTTCTCACCCATCTTTGCTTTTCACGATCGAAGAAGAGTCGGATTCTTCGTTTCACTTCCTTGATGTTAAGCTAGATAGAAGAGAGAATGGAACGCTGTTAAGGTCGATTTACCGAAAGCCAACATTCACTGGGCAGTACACTAACTTCAACAGTTGGGTACCTTTAGGGAGAAAGAGAAATCTTATTCATTCCTTATGCTCCAGAATTCGTAAAATCTGCTCTGCAGAGACAATCGATAGGGAACTAGATAACCTTCGATCAAATCTCCTTAACAATGGTTATCCCTACAAGGTTCATTGAACGTAACATCAAGAAAGAATCCGCCCCGAGACAAGTCACAGTACCAAAGAAAAAACTGTTTATGAGTCTTGCATTCAAAGGTGACACCATTTCAGAATTGATTAAAAATCGTTTATCTAAATGTGTTAAACGCACTTTTCCTGCAGCTGACCTGCAACTAGTTTTTACCAGCCGAAATATGATTAGACAATGCGTCAAGGATAGATTACCGCTTTTGTCCACATCTATGTGCATTTACTCTTTTACTTGCTCTTGTGGAGCTGTTTATATTGGACGTTGTAAGCGTAATCTCCGAAAACGTGTAGCTGAACACTATCCGGTTTGGTTAATGAAAGGCGAACGTAGAACTGCAAAGTCGTCTATTTGTGATCACCTGTTAGAGTCTGGTCATTTAGCCCCACGTGATTCATCTTTCAAAGTTATCTACATGGCAAAATCGAATCGATCCAAAAGTTTACGTTTTCTTCACTTATGCATAGCCGAAGCTTTAGCTATACATGAACAGAAACCTAAATTATGTGTTCAGAAACCCCTTTCTTTACCTTGGTCATAGTAATGTTCTTTCTAGTTTTTATTTTATTTTACCACTTGAATTCTTTCCACTTCACTTCACATCTTCATTCTTATCGTAATCGTACTCCTAATTTTCAAAATTTTTAGACAACACTTGACATTTTTGTTATAAAACAATCTTTAATATTTTTGTAATTTATCCACTTCAACTCTACCCCTTATAACATTGTAATTATCGTTACTTTTATCACATATTTACGTACATTGACTGAGCAATTATTTAGTGCCACTTAATAACCTTTTACTGTAATATAAATACGACTGTACAGCTTGAAAATGAAGTCGTTGAAAAGAAATTTCTTCGCTGAACAAAAATTGTGTTTTTACTTATGAATGAATGAGTATTTTTCGAGAATCTGTGTTTACTGAATCAACACCAAGCGCTTGCAATCGAAAGGTTACACCCTCTATCTTGGACATGTAGAAAATTGCAATGAAAAACAGAATGCAGTTAACAACTGAAGTTAATAAGTCATATGAATATTTTCAGGTATTGGTTTTCAGGGATTTTGTTTGATTGGCTGGAGGATCTCGTCATGATCTGATGACATCAGTTAGAAAATCATTGGGAAACCTGGAAGTACTGAACAGCTGCTTCGTCCTAGTTTGGGACTCTTCATCTTCTAACTGGTGTCAGCTCATCATGATGAAATCCTCCAACCAATCATATGAATATATTGATATGATTCTCAACAATAACCTATGCTTGAAACACTATCCACTCGTTAATAATGTATCATTTACTGTGTATTCCATCAAATAAACATTCATCTAATATGGAATTCATACAAATCATTTGAAGAAATAATATATAAAGTTAGCAGAAGTTGTGAAAATCTTTACTTTTCAATAGGCTAGTCCCTTACATTAATTCCATGTGAATGACTACACAAAGGTTTCAGTTTGAAGTCATATCAGGTCACCAAGAAAACTTCTGTCTTGGACACAGTCAATTGGTATCAACAAGTGTTAGATTCAAAAAGTGGTGCATATAACAAAATATAGCTAAGAATACCTAAATGGGTAAATAGGATCTGACTTAACCATGAGTTTGTTCATTTTGATACACTAAAATTAACTGATTATGTTTAAGAAATTAGTAATTAGTGCCTATGGTGCAATTTAGTTTGAGAATGCTATACATCCTCGTATATTTAGTTAGAGTGTTGGTAATTTGTGAAACAGTTTGACGGATTTTTATGTGCTGTATTAGAGTTTTGTTTACGATAGAGAGCTTAATTAGGACATAAAATCTAAGGCAAACCACTACTGCCGGCAGCTCTTGTCTTAAGTAACTATCCAGAGAAGAAGTCTGATAGTAAAGTAAGTAAGAGGGTCTATACTAAAGTAAATGAATGTGTTACAATAAATAAACGGGTAAAATACGAACGACAAACCTGCAAATAGGTGCTTCTTTTGATCCTTTTATTGAGTCAAGGTTGTAACTGTGTGACAGGATAGTATGTATGTGCCAGAATAAAAAGAAAAAATATTTGTATCTGAATATCGGACAGTTCAGTGTTTAGTATCCCGTATTGGATTTTTGACGAAATTTTACTGTTCTCTGGTTCATTTCCATGTTCAAGAAAACTATGATGAGGTTACCAAGGGTATCTACTAATAAAGCACCCTTTCTACCAAGACAGCTAAACTTACAAAGCGACACAGAGAATAGTGGCTATTTTTTTATTTCTTGCTGTATCTGCAAGAAGATCCTACTGTGGAGTAATCTGTTCAGCCGGTACAGTCGCAGCAATGTAAGCTTTATGATTTAATTTTTCGGATGAAAATGGTCACTACATTCTTTAAAGCTGAACGTTTTTCGGTGGACGCCACTAATATCTGCTTTGCATGTAACAACCCGTATAGATTGTTTCAGATATTCTCATTAGTCGCTTACAGACTATTCAGAATAATCCCTGCCATTAAGGGTATCATGGTCCACTTTCATCCGGAAATATGTCTCTAGCACGGAATATTCGACAGTGAATCGAATAACTTTTGAATATGAGAAAAACAGACAATTATTAACCCTATTATAGTCTAGTCCGCCTACTTAGGACTATGAAAGAACCAAAATAAGGATACATTCGTCCTGCTGTTCTGAATCGGTTAGCAGTATACCAAGTACCATTATCACTATTCGTCTGGTTAATGAGTAGGTAAACGGTGACTGTTAGAAGAGCATCTATATTCTTCATGCTTGAACAGACTGACATTTGCAGATGTGCTTGACTTTCAACGTCTTTATTCACTAACTAAATCTGAAGATTACTGCGAATCATTTAAAACCTTTCTGGTCAAACCTATAACTCAATCGCTAGTACAAGATAAGAATTAATGCGCAATACACAAGTTTTATACACTCAACAAAGTCATTTGAACTGGCAAATAAAACGATATCGTTTGTAGTTTAACTAAGCAGTGCAACATGACATTAGAAAGAAACTTGTAGTAATACTAACAAACAGTAATATGCAAGAATAGTCGTTGTGCATTCCGTTAAGTGATTCATTGAAAATAACTTCCAAGTCTCACTACCACTTTTTTTTCTTTCACCTATCTGTCGGCGCAGTTTTACAATAGTGTTTCATAGATGGACTTGTTCTCTGAGAGACCAGTATTGAATTTGCAAAGATGATTTTTAGTATTAATGAACTGCTGAGTGGAAGTGAAATATTCATGTATGCATCGGAAACATAAAGGCAATTAAATTGTTATCTTTATTGTTGTTATCACCTTCATTCGAATACCATATTTCATATAAATGAGATCAAATATTTACTCTGAATAACTCCTACGTATATTTTTAAAATCTGATCACAAATAATTATTTCCTCTAGAAATAATCAGAAGACATTATACAGCTTTAAAAATCAGAAATTATCACTACTCAGTGCTTGTGTCCCTAGAGGAACATATGGATTCAGCGGCACATTCCCATCCCACTCAGTTCTGTGGCATCACCTTCAGCTGGATGCGCAACCGCCCACAAGCTTTCATTTCTTTCTTCTTCACTTTATCCCCCCCACGTCACTCTCCGACGCCCTACCTATCAGTTCCATTGCACTCGAGGGCTTAACGCGTGATGTTAATCAACGGCCTCCACAGTGTACATCCGATTCATTTCCTCCTATTGGTACTGATGAGAGTCTTCTGTTGCCCGTTGAAAATGCTTGCGGTGATGCACGTGATGAATCTCTGGACTATGTAAAAGCACTTACTTTATAACAGTGTTAGACATTTGGATACTGTTTTCTAAGTTAATCGCTCTGGATTGCCACTTTGATTTCGGTTTATTGAGTGCCTGACCTGTTGTGCCGATTCAATCTTAGTTCACTTTGACATTCTCACTCGTGCCGCCTGCTTGCATCTGAGACGATGCTTCCAGATTAAGTAAGTGAAAGATACAACTTTCTTTGGAATTCTCTTAGTGATGGTGACTGGTTCTTCAAAATTCTAAACGTATTCATAACAACACCAGCAACAATGTTGTTTACCACACAAAAGGGGGCAGAAGTATCCATACAGACGTTTCGGTTGAATTGATTTGCTAAATTAAGTTGCGGTTTTCACACAGTTTCCGTCATGGATAGGGATAAGCTGACTGACTCACCAATTTAGAACAAAATCTGTGACACTTCTGTAAAACATACATAAAAGTAGAGAATAGAAACGTAGTGGACAAAGATGTTCTGGGGAAGAAATAGTTAGTTAGAGATTGGTGAGGATTTTCTGAAATCAGGGTGAGTGTATGCAATGAATACGTCTGCATCACTACTTATGATTACAAGCTATGTCACCAACGACTTCTGGCAGTCACTTCCAGGTATCCTAAGCCCCCCCCGTCTGAACGAAATGTAGATTTCAGTTTTTCAAATGTAATGAAAGTCGCAGGAGCTTTTTTAAATCTAAATCGAGGCAAAGCAGTAGAAATTGATGGTATTATTCTAGAGCAGTTTGGGAATAGTGCTAGTTTGTGGAAGATAAGTCTATCGGACTGATCTAGATGACTGATCACTTGGCTGTATAAGGAGATTAATAAACCTTCCTGTAATAATCACAAGGAGATCAACTTAGCCAACATGGTGTCTAAGATTCAGTTAGAGAATAACTGGAGACTAGGAAAACCTTATTCACGTGGCTGCCAATACTGAAGATACTTTTGCCTTTATTATAGCTGCTTCTCCTTGGTTGCACATTTACTTTCATAAATTAAATAAATTAATAGGCTGTAGTTTCATTATGATCTCTACTAGTACCTTAACATAGGATTTGAAACAGTGCAGAAACTAATTACAACGAATAAAAGAAGCAGTAGTGAAGAGAATATTTGTGTTAAATTGGAATATTCGAGTTTTTTGTTGGGATCTTATTTGAGGCATATCACTCAGAATTTTGAGCCAGTAAAATTTGCACTTTATGTAAACTTTAACAATTCGTATACCCAGGTGGGAGACAACTTCGTTAATTTTTTGAAAAGCAGATTACTAGCAGTCATTGGCGCCGCTCACCACGATAAATAAGGGAAAAAAACAATACTTCCGGGAATCATCAAAAATAAACAGCGTTTTCCCACACCTTTCATGGAGGATATAATAGTATGTGGTTAAACGGACAGAGCATTAGTTACCTAAAACATGTATTCATTTTACATGGATGTCGGTTACGACTCTCAAAATCTCCACGTGAATGTGAAATTTACTTTTAGAAGTGACTGTAGGTGGGAGTGAAAAAACCTGCAAATTTAACAGAAATTAAGACAGTTAAATAAAACTAAAGTGTTTTGAAAAGTATGCTACTCAAATTTAGATTAAGGTATGAATTCATCTGTACAAATGCTGCTGATTTTAAGACATACTTTTCGCAAATTGTGCGTCGGTGATTCAGCAGTAGAATGCTCATTAACCACCTGCGTGGTCTGATTTCCCTACCGACGCACTGCTTGATCTCAGACACTGTTAAAGCCTGTGGAGATGGAAGGTTAGGCAGGAGGTTGGCACTCCCACATCATAAACAAAATGTCACCGCTGTTACTGAAATTTCAGGGCTCAAGCTTGAAACCCTATGTTGCACTAGTAATGCAAATAAAAAAATTTTAAAGAAATTTTATAAATAAAATTGCAAAACTTTTATCTCACGATAACCAATCACTTTATCTTACATATTAGATAACCATTTGCTAACTTCAGAGACTTTGTCCTAGTCACGTTTGATCTATTCACAAAGCAGTCTTACTTCAGCTGTCTTTCTGCGCAAAAATAAACCATAAGTAAGCATACATAACGCGCAGCTTCACCATTTCAGTTGATGAACATTCACAACCTCATTAATTACTTGCCTTCTTAGTCTGTGTTTAACAGTACACTCTTACACTGAATATTTGTTCTGGAACAGGTATATAAGTATCTTGCTCTTATCATAAGTGGTGTGAATGACCGTGATCATATTACTAACAGCCTGTAAAAACAGAGATATTTAGACTAAGTTGATATTAGTATAAAATTAATTGAATAATCTCAGAGTGTTCGTTAGATCAAACAAGATTTTTCATCGTCATAATTACTCAGATTTTATTTACCATAAAAAATATAATCAAATAGTAGAAAAATTCAAGTACACTTGTTTGAAGGCCATTGGTCCGTATATATTTACAACAAGTGATTCATTCTAATAGGTCATCATGTATTCGTAATGTCGGTGTCACATTAGTTGTAAATAATTCCTAAAGCCAACCACGGCATCTGACTTTATGGAGGAGCGGAAACCCAGAAAACTGATTCTCCTGTGGAACCAATAATTGATTATACTAATTTACTGGCGTACCGTTCGTCAAAATACACACCAAAGATATTAAAACCAGTTAAATACAGCACTCCTAACATTCAAAAATTAAGGAATTTAAAAGAAAAGTGGTAGATATCAAGGCAGAATACGAAAATATGGCTTTTATGTTTTCTTGGATACTCATATCTGATTCACTTGATATTACGAAACATGTCCTTGAAAATAATCAGTGATTATTAGCTAATTGTTGATTATCAGTGTAAGGTGTTATCGAATGCTTGCAAATATTTTGGAATCGCCATATTTTACTATTATAGAAAAATTGTACTATTGGACAAATGGAGTTGCAACCCACCTCCAACAATAGCTAATTCTTATATGAAAGCTCTGCAAAGGAAAAAACGATTTGGTTTTATTTTCAACTAAAAGTATGACATAGACACGTTTATCACTATCAAAAAGGTGAGAAACAAACTTTTCTGCAACATATAAGCTCTGATATAAATTGCATAAAATCCAAAAATTAATTCGAAGATGAAACTTTAAACTTTTCAGAGTGTCTGGTCAAAAAAACTGATGGAAGAATAAAGTCCAAGATAAAAACGAAACTGATTAAACCAAACAAATATTTGAATTTTCAATAAATGTAGCGGTTTATGGCTATTATTATTGGCCACAACACTCATCACTGAACATTGGATGCTGAACCCCCATTGTTCAAGTCGAATTGTCTACCTGGGGGCTTACGGTCAAGTGTCCACGCTATTTGACACGAAGTCGTGTTACGTTCGTTCGTTCATGTGTCATCCCCAGCCAGTTAAGCAGTCAAACTCACACTCCAATTCGCTCTCGAAATATGATTGGTAATTTGACCGATCAATTCTGTTGGTTTGCTTTGCTTTTGGTCTACGTGTAACGAATACTATACAAGTAGTGGGTATTATATCTTGCGTTAGTGTACTTCTTACTATCCGTGAGCGACAATACCTTTAGCCGCTGAACTTTAAATCTCTTTGAAAGAGCCAGAAACACCTTAACCGATGACGGTGAAGGATATCTGTAATGTAAAACGAATTTTAAATGTGAATGATTATCCGAGAATGTTTCTACAAAAAATTTGCAATAGAACCCAGCTAGCATTTTCTTCGGGCGTATTGCAGACTTTTTGGAGCAAACATCTTCGGGTAAATCTACTTACATGGGACACTATCCCGAAGTCTGCCCCAAAAGGTCTGCAATTTGCCCCAAAAAGTCTGCAATGCGCCCTAAGTCTGCCCCAAATAGTCTGCAATTTACCCTAAGTCTGCCTCAAAAAGTCTGCAATGCACCCTAAGTTTGCCCCGAAAAGTCTGCAATGCACCCTAAGTCTGCCCCGAAAAGTCTGCAATGTGCCCTAAGTCTGCCCCGAAAATTCTGCAATGCGCTTCAACTTAATATGACTAACTGCGACCCGGGATAACGTGTCTACGGTTCCTCATTTAACTATTAGTCGACAATTAAATCAGAGTTAAATCTATTACGTACACAGGTCGTCTCAAAAAAGAACAAACTGGCAGTAGCTCAACGACTCACATTGTCAAAAAGCATTTGTTAATTGAAAATATATTTAATAATCTTGGCAAAAGAATTTACAATCTTTAGGTAACTTTCTAAAGTAGAACATCCTATAAATCACCAGGAGAAGTCATCCGTGTCATCCCTGCCATTTAAATGGCAGGAAGAATTCTTCCTTTTAAAGTGAAGAATACTGAAAATACTCAGAGTTTGAAGATAGCTGTCCGGTGTCTTTTCGATACGAAAGAACATAAAGTGTTAAAGTCTGATTGCAATTCTCTAGTTCTTTGCATAAACCCTTGATTTATGCCAAGGAGATATTTCCTAAAATGACACAAAACTGTGTGATGCATGCTAAATAGATTAAATTAGTCAACGGATGGTCAGAGTGAGTGAAAAACAGACTACGCACAAAACAGATGAGTGGAAATCGAATGAAACTAAATATTTTTTCGAAATGTCATTTATAATGATTAATGATGCAGGAAGCCAACATAAGATTGGTTCCAATAGCGTCAGAATCCTATAAACAGGCTTTTTATCCCCAAAGAAAGGTTAGAAACTAAAGCCTTTAATATTTCAATTAGACAGAATGCAATAAACTGGAGAGGAAGGATAGACCTTTTACCTGTCCGGTAGACTATAATGAAACAAAATAGTATATTAGAGTACAAATAGTATACGTTATAATTTTTACGTCCGGTAAATTATCGCCAGCATCACTTATGGAACTAAAAATACACAATTAACGGTTTGATAATGACAATTATCTATAGCCATCACTAATACATGGTTACTCGTTACATTGTTTCAATTAGTACAAACATGTGACCTACAATGAGTTTAAGTATGCTTTGACTATATTTTCTATGGTTATTAAACTTCCAGTAATTATAATGAATAAGAATCAAGCTTTGATTTTCGGACTAGTTTTAGGCTTCTGTAGCTGAAGAAAGCAACATTTTCCCTGTATTGCGTGCGTATTAATGGATAAAACTGTCTTGATATCCCAGATAATTTATTATTAAGTCATAAATTATAAGAAATTTCGCATAGAAAGATTATTATTATTCGCCTTTTACAGCTTTGTTATTTGCGGTCCTTTTACATCTTAATGTTGTAAATTGACTACAGACATAAGTTAGATGTACGTTTTGAGGATTTTTAACACTTTTATTATCATCCGTGATGATTGAAATATTCCATAACACATCGGAGAGATCATGAAATGGATGAGACAGTCTGCTGAATTTCCTGGTGATTACATCGATTTCGAAGAAGTTCTTAGTTTTAATTGCTCAGGAGTAGACGTGATACTGGCTTAATTTACATTGTCACATAGAATTTGCTCAGTGCATAACGTGGCATCAGATTATGCTGATATCAGTGTGTATTGGGGCAAGAAGAATAGTATAGATGGTCCTTCTAAGATGTCAAACTGCTTAAAATTAGTATCAGCTTTCTGTCGAATAGTAGCTAGCAGCTGTGTCCTACAACTACTACACTTGTTACTTAAGTTATATCAGTCTTAATAATCATTCATTTTCAGACCTATAAGATATTCTGAGATCCTTAGTGAATTACTTTAGGCTATGAAAGGTATGGAATTTGCACTTATTGCTCATATCTTTAAAGCATTTATTATTAAACAAGTTATCTGTAGTGATTTTGTGATGTTCAGGTTACAATGCTTCAGTGTATGTAGTTACTGCATGCTATTGTGCGTGAAGGGACATTTGGTGAAAATGAAGATAGAATAAAGTTTCCCATAAACTCACTATGAATACTGCAAACTTTTGAAAAGAAACCGCATCAAAGGAGAAAATTTCCGAACAGCTAGAAAATACTAGTGCATTTGTAAATCATCTTTCCAAAGCTCAAAATGACGCCAAAACATCAATGCTACCCCACAGGCCCTACAGAAATTCGTGAGAGATCTTACATGTCGGGTTGTCTTACGAATTGTAAGCCTGCAGATCTTTCAATTTACCTGTCACTGAAATATCGCTTATCTACTTCACGATAGTCTTTTTATTTGTGCACTATTACACTCCATTTTATATTAACTGGATAGGCCTTTATTAAAGCTGAGACTTACTCTTTGTGCTCCGCAACTAAACCAACCAGCTCAAACAACACTATTAATTGCTATTAGTTGCTTGCTTAAGGTGTGGTTGCTTTGATTATAAAGACAACAACACCAGTGTTTGAACAAAGCTGCATTTTCATCGAAAACGCCATTGTTTCCATGCTTACACCGATATGGTTAGCATTTAACATTATAAATGTATACTACCATTCCATGTAGGTAGACTTTCAATGACGCATTATCGATAATTGTATTTTATGCTATTTTTCAGTTTCTCAGGACGTTGTTCTCCTCCGGAAATGGCTTTCAATTACATGAGGGCATAGCACTTATCCAAATATACAGTGCTCATTGTGAAGGGTTTACGATTTAGCATTTACGATAACCTTTTCTAACTGCTTGTACAATAATAGAACAATTTAAAATTTTGAAAAGTATTAATTTATGATGCCTCACGATTGGCATTTATTACATAATTTATTGCGCCTGTGAAAATTGCATGCACTCCTTGAAAACACCCGATAACACGACATATAAAATTATTATTATTTGCTTGGTGCTATACTTTAAAGGATAAACAATGTGTGTGACAGTTAAAACCATAGAAAAATTCTGTCACGATCAAAGAATGAGAAAGGAGAATGAACCTTTTTCAGCAAAGGGAAGCAAATATAAAGCGTTAAATATCAGCGTTAAGTTAACACTCATAATCATAATGGTAATGCACTACCATTGAATACATTTAATCTCATACGAAATCGAGCTCTGTAAATCACGTCTCATAAACCGTTAATGCCCAGCTCTCGCTACGCTCGGGCCCACGCTGTTCTTCGAAGATTTCGGAAACGCTTAGTTATAACGGACGAAAAAACCAAAACACCGATCTGCCGCTTGATATTTCTTTATTGTTACACCAACATATAAAAAGAATAAGTGAACTAAGGTCTGAAAACAAATATTACAATAATAAATCATTGTATTACTTCTGACGATGTTTCACTCTTCTTTCTGAACAGCGACGGATGAGACGATGACTGTCGTATTGATGCCTCCGCGAAAATTGGGGAAGTTGATTTTAAGCAAACAACCAAGAATTGATCGTTCAATCTTCAACTCCATTGACACTCCCCGCCAGAAAAAGGGATCCAACCCTTTTTTCCTTCACGACCAATGCACGTCGACTTGGATGCCATTGCGAGAACCTGGGTCACACGGACAGAGCTGAAATGGAAAACAAACAGAAAAGCCAACACACCACAAGCATACCCACAGCACAATCTCGCACATCAATGACGACCTGCGCCTCCAGACAGAGACCTCCTCTTGACATCTTGCAACACAATCGCCACTTACTGGAATGACTCTTTCAGAATGCAAAGTGACCATGGCAGGACCTCATGATACTCTACGCACATCCTCTTATCTACTCATTACCAATTACCACTGAAATCGCTTGTCACTCATTCTGCCTCAGTTCTAGTAGCGGTGACGCATGCGAGCCTCAGTCGTTTACACTCTTTCTCCCCGGCGTGTCGGACAGCAGCTAACAATCATCTCTGTGTGCATTTCATTCTCAGAAATAGCCTCCCCGGCGTATACGACCCATCTGCTGTCCTTAACATCAATCAATTCATTCATGGATGTAGAAGACTCGAAACAACTTCAGAAGTAATCACGACGAAAATTTTAACAAAATTACGCAATAACAACAAGATACAAAAACAACGAGTAAACACATTGAATACAAAATACACCAGTTGCTATGACACACCACACGTATATACAAATTGTACAAACAACCTCGCCGATCATGTCTTGGTGGAATTCCTTTGAAGAATTGCAGGACTTACACCAGTGCGCCTACAAACCTTCACAGGTTGACGATTGTAATTTGTGGAATGTACGGACACAAACAAGATTAACCAACAATTGCGATAATTGGAACTCACACAACTATTTAACACAAACATATGTACAATCAACACATCAAAATGGTGTATTCTGGCACGGCAAACTACCCTTGAAGAACTGTAGGACTTACAGCAGTACGCCTACATTCCTTCTCAGGTTGATGATCCAAGTGGAAGTCGTCCGGACACAAACAGAATTACCAACAGCTAGATGACAGATGATATCAATTCAGTATATGCAATATGAACATATGTACAAAATCACACACCGAGCACATTGGACTGCTCATTGATGCACTACCCTTTGAAGAATTGTAGGACTTACAGCAGTACGCCTACAACCCTTCTCAGGTTGACGCTCTAGGTTGGAAAATCGTCGCAGAGTTCATTTGCTAACTTCCTTCTATCAGCTATATCCTCAAATCTGAACGGCAACACGCCCATGTCATTGTATCGTAGAATATAGATGACGAACAAACACACGACATATCTCATCAACCAAGTGCAGAAACAGAGTAATTTACACCAAAGATAATAACATTCAAATAGTAACTTGAAACTAGAAATGCGTTTATTCGTGCAAGTCAATTTAACAATTACTCTCTCGTTTACACTTGGCTTATCCTCACTAAACTGACCATTGATATTCGTCCTTTCAAACGAACTGATACTACCATAGTCATTGCACAAGATACTTGAGTTCATGGGTGTCTGTTTCATTGTGGATGACAGCACCAACGACGACTGATTGATATCAGTTGATGAACTTAGCAGTGGATCAAAAGCTGTTGTTGCTCGACTTTCAGAAATTTGTCTACCTGCAAGACCACCACCACTGCTGTCTTTTACTATCAGCTCCGCTTTAGGACTAGCATCTGATGATAGGTGGGCTTCACTCTGATAAATTACACTGACGGTCTCACAAATATCCATAACTTCTGCAACTGCATCTGCATTTATTTCTACTTCACGTTCAAGTTGTACAGAAACTTTGTTCAACTTAGCAGTAGTAGGCATATCCCTCATCTCATCATGATCAACCAAAGGCAACTGTGAAGTATCATGATTATTATCACGAATATTCAATTTACCGTCAAGTTCATCATTTTCAAACTCTACAATAACAGAAGTAGACAATTTTGGTTCCTCCTCGCAAATCCTAAAAGGTCTTATATCTTCACTCTGACTAGTAATACCTTGTAAACTTGTAGGGTCAGAACTGCACTCTGAAGCAGTAACTCTATTCTGTGACACTCTATTCAACAATGGCTTACCAGTTGCAACTACAGACTTCTTCACCGCACCGTTATCGTCACACAATTCGGAGTCAGGCCTGGAGTTTACATTTAGCTTATCACTGAACTTGCTCACTGGTTCACAGTTCACTTCTGTATGCACCTCTTGCACACGTGTAAAACAAAACCGTGTTTGTCTTGCATCTTGCAACTTATCTGTTGAGCATGTACTACGAAACCTGTTGCACTCATTAAGTTTATATGCATTACTAGACATCATGGAGCCTTCTCGATATCCACCTCTCTGAGGCCTACTCGTCATCAATGATTGCATTTTGATCTCAGACTGCTCTATTCTAGGGGTGAGATGTAATAGACTGGCAAACTTGCTCATAGATTGATTGACGCTATCTTTTACCAGTTTCAGGATATCATCAAACTTTGGCTCGATACCCTCATCCTCCATACGGGAGCTTATCTTCACCCACTTCCTTTGCAGTCGAGTAGGTAGGCGTCTTGCTATTACTTCTAGTATAAAACTCGAGTTGAGGTCACTAATGCAATTCATAAAAATCATTCCATTCTTGTAAATTAGCAAATTATCTAAAAACTCAGTGAGTGCCTGGGAGTCATCCCGTAATTGACCACCATTACCCTTAACAGCCTCAAATAATTTCCCTGCAATCATCGAAGGTCTTCCAAACCTTTGACGTAATATGCTCATAGCCTCGTAGTAGCCCTCTTTTGGCTTCATAAACGTACAGCACTGTATAGCTCTTGCAGCATCTCCAGTGCAATATCTCATCAAATACATTAACTTCAATTCATCATTTAATAAAAAACCGCTCAACATGATCTCAAACTCCTTTACAAATTGTAAATAATCAGCCGGGTTTCCATCAAAACACCGTGGTTCAAACTTAGGGAGTTTGATGTTCCTATTATCCCTGAACGGCGAAACAGTAACATCAACCATGTCATGCTTAACATCAGACACATCGTTACAATTAACAGACAAGTCACCATGACTTACTTTCCTGTTTGCATCCAAGACACTCTGTCCCTTCTTTGACCCAGGCATTGTTGAACTTGACCCAATTCCAAAAACGTTCCAGATATTGCTTGTTCAAAGAGGACTTGACCGGCACCAGGAAAAATGAACGGCGACTATCCAAACTTTCACCAACTGTTTGAATCCGCCTGATCTGTTTCCATCGTCAGAAACTGTCAATCACGTCTCATAAACCGTTAATGCCCAGCTCTCGCTACGCTCGGGCCCACGCTGTTCTTCGAAGATTTCGGAAACGCTTAGTTATAACGGACGAAAAAGCCAAAACACCGATCTGCCGCTTGATATTTCTTTATTGTTACACCAACATATAAAAAGAATAAGTGAACTAAGGTCTGAAAACAAATATTACAATAATAAATCATTGTATTACTTCTGACGATGTTTCACTCTTCTTTCTGAACAGCGACGGATGAGACGATGACTGTCGTATTGATGCCTCCGCGAAAATTGGGGAAGTTGATTTTAAGCAAACAACCAAGAATTGATCGTTCAATCTTCAACTCCATTGACAAGTTCTACTGCAGTGACTAAGTTTTATTCTTATTTTTCTAGTGCTGAAGTTTTTGTCATTGGCCCGTACAGATTTACCTATAACTAAAAGATGTAATCGCATAACTTTAGGTAGATGTTTAGGCTTGACTAAAGTACTTATAATTCACCACTTATATCGATCGATAGTGTTCCTACAGAATTACACTTATGTCTATTAACTAGTTCATATCCTAGGGAGTACCGTTCTAGCTTGCCGTACTCCCACCTCATGCAGAACAAACAGAACACAACAATATTAGACAGAAAATTTTATTTCACTGCAACGCAGACAAGTTTATTTACATGCATTATCTGAGCACAGTCCAAGATGAAAGCCTTCGTTTGGAAAGTATCTTTCATTATTCTACGGAAATTGCTCAGTGTCCGAATCGCGTCACGTTTAAATTCTTCCAAAATTCGAGTAAATCGAACTCTATGCCCACATCCAAAGCTATCTGGTATCACAAACTGCAAAACAGAATAACTGCATGATTATACATGAATGAGCGAACTTATCTTCACTTGTTGCTGTATGTAGAATCAATTCCTACAACTGATTCTGCAAATGTATCTGGTTATAAGTCGTAAAACGTTCATCGCTGTTTTTCGGATGTCTTTGTCAGAAGACGGTGACATCTGCTTCCACTGAATTTAACTAACTGACAGACATCATCCCTAAAAGTGATACAAATTAAATTCAGTTACATAAATTAAACATATACATAATTAACATGCATGACTATATATGAGTTAAGTATAAGTTAAGTGCAGTCTTCCTAGTTTACACTCCTTTTGAAATGTGGAGGACGTTAATGGTGCAGGAAATATCATGCATATTACGCATAAATAATATTGTTAACTGCCAGTAATTGTGCCATCGAATCATACTACAAGAATACTGTCAATCACGTCTCATAAACCGTTAATGCCCAGCTCTCGCTACGCTCGGGCCCACGCTGTTCTTCGAAGATTTCGGAAACGCTTAGTTATAACGGACGAAAAAACCAAAACACCGATCTGCCGCTTGATATTTCTTTATTGTTACACCAACATATAAAAAGAATAAGTGAACTAAGGTCTGAAAACAAATATTACAATAATAAATCATTGTATTACTTCTGACGATGTTTCACTCTTCTTTCTGAACAGCGACCGATGAGACGATGACTGTCGTATTGATGCCTCCGCGAAAATTGGGGAAGTTGATTTTAAGCAAACAACCAAGAATTGATCGTTCAATCTTCAACTACATTGACACTCCCCGCCAGAAAAAGTGATCCAACCCTTTTTTCCTTCACGACCAATACACGTTGACTTGGATGCCATTGCGAGAACCTGGGTCACACGGACAGAGCTGAAATGGAAAACAAACAGAAAAGCCAACACACCACAAGCAAACTTAAAGCAATCTGTCTACAGGCATGCAACATTTCAGTATCTGACTGCCAGGTTCTGCGTCTTCGTAAGAAATCCGCAAACCACCCATGTCCTGTACTCTTCAAATTTAAGTCTATTGACCTAGCTAAGAAATTTTTGGAGTCTGGCAAAACTCTTGGCTCCTCAACACCCTACACCAATATCAGGATTGTACCTGATTTAACTTCTTGCCAAAGACGTTGCCGCGCAGGTAAACTGAGGGAAGACAACCCCAATAAGACAACCGATGTTAATACTTCCCTCGTTGTATTGCCTGATGACCAAGAGCACCAGATAATATCGCATACACAAACTAACAGTAGTCAAGCAACTGTTGAAGACTTAGCTCGAAATACTGAAATTTCAGACATAGAAATGTCAACAGATCACAGTATTGACGTGCATCCCTCGCACACTGGCACTAATGCCAAACCCTCGAAAAAGTCTAAGCTGAATTCAGTAGTACACTTTGAATCTCTCGGGAAGTCATATACCTCACAACCTCTTAGCCCGGCTACTGTGAAGCAGCAATCACATGTGGCCACCCAGGTAGGTGTAAATACAAGGCGTTATGATAAACGTCCTATTTCCGTTAGGAACACCAAAAAAACTGTTGAGACTATTCATCAGAAATCCAGTTTATTAGGAAATCCTACTAATCACCAGCAGCCCAAATTATACAGGCCGACTAATACGGATAAAGCTAAACCAAACGTTAGACCCGGAACACTAAAGCCCATAAGTAGGAAAGTTTCAAATGGGTCACTGGCTCATTCTACTGATAGACAATCATCTAAACTTAGTCATGTTCCTGAAGTTAGACGTAATTCACATACCGTAGGAGCTGAATCATTTCCGACTTCCACTACCAGTCCTATGATAAGAAATAACAATCGTCACATATCTCACCAAACACTTCGAAAACACGAAGTTGCTCAACCCCTCACGAATGCACCCTCAACCATGATGTACAGGAAACATCAGTTTGAGAATACAGACGTTAGTCCAAAAACGCGTATAGTGCCCTGTCATAATTCTCATGCATTCAGTAGGGGTCACATGCCAATTTCAGCACAATGCTCATCATGGCCTAGGAAGTACTCTAATCAGACACAGGGATCTAAGTCATATGCACACAACAACACGCCGATCACACATTTCGGTTATAACTATGCAGATTACACGACACTAGCCAATCCATATGACCAAAATTTTCTCCAGCGACAACTGGCAGAAACGCCTGGGATCATGCACATAGCACGCATGATATCAGACCAATTCCTTGCTGGTATAGCGAACACCTTACAACAGGGAAACTGCTTCTTCCCCGAAAGATAGCAAACATCTTATACACACCTAATACCAATAGTAATACCATAGATTATCATACTAGTATCTCCCATAGCACGCAATATCTAAACGACCAACTACTCACGAGTGACATTTCACAACCCATCCCTAACTATCAAATTAAAGAAACCGTCTCTAGTGATCAAAATGTTGTAATTAATGAATCCAATAACGACTGCACATATTCAGTTGATAACCATAGAGTATTTTATTATGATATTGCCCATACACTAAAACCACTTCGTCAAAGTCTATCCGTCATCCTCATAAATGCTAGATCAGTTCTTAACAAACATTTAGCATTATGTACGTTAGCCTCTATATGCAATCCGTCGCTGATCATGATCACTGAAGCCTGGTGCTCAAGTGACATTGTGGATGGTAGCTTATCAATTGATAAGTACAATCTTTTTCGAGGGGATAGGGAAACAGGTCGTGGGGGTGGAACACTCATATACGTTAAACAACCCATTTGTGCAACGCATTTTAGTCACCCTATTCTGTCACAACTTAATGATTCGGTGTGGGTCGAAATAAAAGTTCTCAGAAGTAAACCTATCCTTATAGGGTGCGTATACCGACCGCCATCATCCAACCGCGAATACGATAACGTACTCAGCAACATATTTAGTGTTGCATCCAATCTCCCCTTCAGTTATAATATAATTGGAGGTGACTTCAATTTGCCTGATATATCATGGCGTACACTTCGTGGACCCTCGAGGTATGATAATCTTCTTAATTCCATCATTACTGGAGGATGGACGCAACACATAAATGTACCCACTAGGTCCAATAACATTCTTGATCTTATATTCACGATCAACGTAGCACCATCTACAATTCATGTGGGACATGAATTCCCAGGTAGCGATCATAAAATAGTTGCATGTTCGTTTAACATTTCCCCAGAAACTATACACAGAAACGAAGTTAGTCGGACACCTATAAGACCATACACGCGGGTTGATTGGGACTTGTATCAGGACTTGATTAGATACTCTAATTGGGATTCCTACTTTACCAATGACTCCTTAGAGGAAGTCCTTAAAAACTTCTATGACAATATACAGTCGGTTAATGATGTCATAGCGCCTGTGAAACTGATTAAATTCAAAATCCCTCAAGGTGATTTTATTCCAATATCATTAAGAAGAAGTTTGCGGAAGCATTCATTAAGTTACTATAGACATGACGACTTATCGTCGTTAATCGCTATCAAATCAATCCTCATTAGAATCCATGAGTTAAAAAATCTAAGTCTTAGGAATAAAGAAACGCGGGCAATTCAGTCGCCACATAACACTGGAGAAATAGCCAAACTCTTCAAAAGTAGGTTAACTAACTCCAAATCAACATATCCAAAAATAATACACCTAGGTGGCATTACTCACGAAAGTGCTGAGGATATATGTGAGGTGTTTAGCACGCACTTTGCCAAACTGTACACTCTAGAAAATGACCAGGATATAGATTTCCCTCGTAAAACAGAAAAGTGTCTAAGCGATGTAGTCTTAAACGCCCAAGAAATCGATAAAGCTATCACAACTCTTAAGCTTACTAATACTCCCGGCCCAGATGGAATGTCTTCCGTCCTCTTAAAAAATGGTGGAAATGACATGAATCTACTTCTTCTCAAGATATTTTCAACTTCGATAAGGAGTGGAACATATCCAAATAGCTGGAAGAAATCCTACGTTGTACCCATTCACAAAACCGGACCTACAGCGGACATAGATAATTACCGCCCCATCAACATTACTTCCGTAGTTTCACGTGTGATGGAAAAGATTGTAAAGAAGCAAATTGTTCAGTATTTGCTCTCGAATGACTTAATATCCCCTTTCCAATACGGTTTCCTAAATAGAAGATCGTGCATTACGTGCCAGTTAGATTATTTCGACCACATTACTGAATGTGTAGACAAAGGTCGTTCGGCAGCAACATTATTTCTAGATGTTAGGAAAGCTTTTGATAAAGTCCCACATAAAAGACTCATACTGAAACTCCTATCTTATGGAATAAGTGGAAGGCTTCTTGAGTGGATAACTTCCTTTCTTACAGGAAGAGAACAGTTAGTTAAAGTCAACCATCACTTATCAACATCCAAACCGATAACCAGCGGCGTGATACAAGGTAGTGTTCTTGGCCCTACCCTATTCATTGTATTCATAAATGATATTGTCTCTATGATCAAGTATGGCAAGCCATACCTCTTTGCAGATGACCTCAAAGTTGTCTATGATTTTGACTATAATGATATGAATATTGTTAGTAAAATCCAAGAAGACCTAAATAGTCTATGTAATTGGAGTGAAAAGTGGCAGTTAACGTTCAATCCAGCTAAATCTGGGATAACATACTTCGGACGTTGGAAACCTAGCATGTGTCTATACATGTACGGTGACCTTGTCTCAAACACAAACACAGTCACAGATCTCGGGATAACATACTCAGATCTTACCTTTACTGAACATGCAAATAAGGTGGTATCTGATTGTAAACGTCTAACCGGCTTTGTGCTACGCAACTTTTACACTCCAGAAGCCAGATTAGCCATATATAAGATATGCATTCGCCCCAAACTTGAATACTGTGCCCACTTATACAGTAGCTTCAAGTCGGCAGACAGAAAAAAGTTGAAAGTGTCCAAAGATTCCTTACGAAACGCATATTAGGCTATGGTCAGCAAATAGAATACCTTGACAGATGTATTCGACTGGACTTAGAGCCCTTATGGTTAAGGAGAGTGAAGTGCAATTTATTTCTCTTATTCAAAGTTATAAGAAAGCACTGTAACAGTAACTCGTCCATAACCTGGGCTAATCCTAAATCGTATGGACTACGCAACCACAACTACCTTCTCAAGGTTAACACCCATAAACTCACCACTAGAGCTAACTTCTTCACCATTAAATATTGCAAACTTTGGAACCAACTACCCTCTGAGATAAGATCCTGTGAAAGGCCTGACAGTTTCAAAAGGAGCCTAGAAAAACATATAAACATGTCCACCCTAGCCCGCCTCAAAGATCTCAACTGCTGGTAGAGTGGAGAGACAATGGCTTTTCAATATTTAACTACGGAAAGTACACTAGTCCCAATACCAATATAATAACACTTAGTAATTATGTAGGTTCAATACTTGAAATTCGATTGTCATTAAAATACTTAAAATGATTAAAATAGCTATGCGGCAAGTGTTCTCTTGCTTTACCATGCTTGTTTCCCTTATAACACTCAGTTATTGAGCCTAATGTATTCTTTGATAATACGAATTATGACACTGACTATGCTCTTATTATACATAGATTGATTTACTTTACGATTACCTGTAGTACTAACTACCCTTCTGTAGTATTGTTAAACAAATGCTGAAATTTTGTTGGTTCTGTTAATATCTTTTTATAATATGTTTAGACACGTTACTTTGCAATGTCAGATGTCTACTATATACAAGACTGTCATGATAATTTAGTACACTAAGTCCTGCCAACCGACCTTACCTTCAGTTCATACTACCTACATTGATCCCTAACTATATTGTTCTGCTGAATCTTGCTTCACTATTCACAAAACCTATTCTTTTTATTCTTTAAGGTTCTAACTTCTTGTAAAGTAATCTGTTCATTAGGACGCATGCATACATATATAATGTTCATAAAGATGTACGCGGAGACCTATTGGAAGCACTCATTAAGAAAGCTAGGGAGATGGAATATGAGGTACGAACATGTCTGGTACCAAGCAATATATTTGCGGTAGCCATAATAATCATAGTCTCAGAGCTTAACATCAAAAAAGGAGGGAGGGTGGCGTTAGCTGATCAGTAGATATGGTGGGGGTCACTAAGGTGAATCGCCCCATTCTGCAGGAACAGCAATATGCAAATTAAAGGCTCGAGATATTTCTGATTTTTATGAGGGCTTAGATCTTTATCTTGAAAAAGATAATAATGAACGCCTTGACAGATCATGCTTCTACCTCTAAATATATACTATTCGCCCAGCCTATTGTTGAGATGCGACCATGTGGGATGTGCACAGATTTATGGGGCATCTTATAAACTAACTTGCTGTCCATTGACTGATCTTTAAATACCACTTCACAATGTCTTATCTCATTCATTTTCCAATAACGTCTTTACTTGATCCTCATTATATTCCATTAAACCTAACATTTTACAGCTCTTTATGACTTATTATATTCCTACTCTCTGAAGGGTACGGTTGTACATTAAATGCACAAAAAGGTATAAAACAAAAACAACTGGCACAACTGAGGATAAATGTATTAAAACCAAAATTGGACATCATGATAGTACGAGGTATATGTGTTGCATTATACATTGCAAATGAACGTTGTCAGCCTAGGGAGTTTTCTTTTTTAATGCATTTATTAATGATACTTGCACTTACCTATTTCATTACAATTTAATGATTCACCTCAGCACTTTTACTTTTCTAAAACAGCTTTCAATCCCTTGTAAACGTTGTACTTACCTCAATATTGGTTGGTTATCGTATGCCGACAACCACGGGATGAAAACGAAACGAAGTCGATTTTCCCGCTCAACCTGGAGGACAATTGTACAATTCAATAACTATACAGCCTAGTTCAGACAATGTGTATTTATATATATATCAAATATTTAACTGTTGAAACATTATTAACTTGTAGACAATCTACGATTTGATATTATATCATACTTGATCGTGCCTGTAAAAATGGCATGCATTTTCATGTAAATTTATATGTTTATATGAGAATATACATTATTATTATATTATTATTACCCACAGCACAATCTCACACATCAATGCATAACACGCAATTTCTTTTGTTGTGAAACTAGGGTTTTATTATACAAAGTATGTGTCCGACCTATCTTAGAATACTGCCCGTTTATTCTTAGCGGACTAAGACAAAATGACAAGCTTAAATTAGAGGGAGTGCAACGGCAGTTTACCTCAAGAACTCTTGGTTTAGAAAGTAGTCTGGAATACCATGAGAGATGCGACAGACTAAGATTAGAACCACTCTGGAAAAGACGCCTTAAGCTAAACCTTATCTTTTACTACAAGCTAACTAATCTTCTCTTGCATTCCTCCGAGCCAATAACTAAACCTACCGCTGTCATCAGTTACAATCTTAGAAATCATCACAACCTAGCTGCTATAGAGCACTGTCAGACTTACGTGCGGTACAACTTCTTCTTAAATAAGTTTTCAGTCATTTGGAATAGACTACCAGCTAATGTGCGCGATGCAAACACACTTCCAGTGTTCATCTCCTCAGTCACCAGACTGCTCAAAGATGACAATGCACTTATACATCTAACTCTTACACCCTCTTTTTCACCCTACATAGATATTTTAAGTTGTTTAAACGTGTAGTTACAGCAAACTACAATTATAAATTTTAATATTATTGGAACTAGATGATTAACATTTCTACACAGGACAGTAATATTAGTTCACACATAATATAAAAGTTAGCATAACGGGACTAGTTAGTTTGTGTACCAAAATAACCACAGTTACTAAAGAGAATATATATGTGTATATTTATTAATCACTCCTTAAGGACTCCCGTTGCTTTCTTTTGCGTTGCTGTTGTTTGTCTTCTTTTTCTCTCACCATTTCAGCTTCCATTTGACTTTTTGAATGAGAATGAATAATGTGGATATTTGACCATTTACAATGACAAATGATCTGCAAACATTATTGGTCCCGTATCTTTCAGTTGCCTGGTTAATAACGAATTAACTTTCTCCACGACGCAACCTGGATTACATTTGTGGAATATACTCTTATACCAATGGAAAAGTATCAATTTGTAATACAACTTCACGATTGTAGCTGATAACATAACTGATCGTATCTGTAAAAATAGCTTCCTTATTACCCAATTTGGATATAAATCAAATCAAAAATGAGATTCGGATTTGTACACACCCAGGTTATATTGAGGAATTACTTCAAGCTTTATTTTTTCCCAAGTATTTTTAATCCATCCAAAACTTACTTGGGTTTTTTTGTTAATGCGAAGACAACATTCCTATATTTCATGATGTGCTCCATTGAATGACTTGTTATATTGTGGAATAACTTCAAGCTTTATTTTTTCCCAAGTATTTTTAATCCATCCGAAACTTACTTGGGTTTTTTTTGTTAATGCGAAGTCAATATTCCTATATTTCATGATGTGCTCCATTGAATGACTGGTTATCATATTGTTCCCACAGACCTAAAAAAATGGCATGCATTTTCATGTAAATTTATATGTTTATATGAGAATATACATTATTATAATTATTATTAAAACAAAAACGCCAGCAACCATGTAACTTAACCATAAACCGAATTTATGAAATTTAATTTATGCTTATCCATGCCTGTATATTTGGTGTGTCCTACACAAGTAGGAAAAAATGTGTACTTTATTAAAACATTATTATTAATTATGATTGCTAATCGTATATGTAATTTATCATATTGATGATGCCTGTAAACTGGCGTCTCTCATGTACAAAATGAGAATATACTATTATTATTATTATTAATTGGAACTCACACAACTATTTAACACAAACATATGTACAATCAACACATCAAAATGGTGTATTCTGGCACGGCAAACTACCCTTGAAGAACTGTAGGACTTACAGCAGTACGCCTACATTCCTTCTCAGGTTGATGATCCAAGTGGAAGTCGTCCGGACACAAACAGAATTTGAACAATGCAAGAACTACAGTTTTAGCAGAATAAAATGGTACCATCTTTTATTTCGTTGCCTTCTCGTCAGCTGCTTACATAGCAAAGACATTATTAAATATATCTACAACAACAATTTTAACATACTTGCACAGAGTTCAGTTTAAACAAAAAATCAATCGATCAATATACGCATACACTAAAAATATATACATATATAAATATGCAATATTAACCACTATTCCGAACAATAATAATTACCAACAGCTAGATGACAGATGATATCAATTCAGTATATGCAATATGAACATATGTACAAAATCACACACCGAGCACATTGGACTGCTCATTGATGCACTACCCTTTGAAGAATTGTAGGACTTACAGAAGTACGCCTACAACCCTTCTCAGGTTGACGCTCTAGGTTGGAAAATCGTCGCAGAGTTCATTTGCTAACTTCCTTCTATGAGCTATATCCTCAAGTCTGAACGGCAACACGCCCATGTCATTGTATCGTAGAATATAGATGACGAACAAACACACGCCATATCTCATCAACCAAGTGCAGAAACAGAGTAATTTACACCAAAGATAATAACATTCAAATAGTAACTTGAAACTAGAAATGCGTTTATTCGTGCAAGTCAATTTAACAATTACTCTCTCGTTTACACTTGGCTTATCCTCACTAAACTGACCATTGATATTCGTCCTTTCAAACGAACTGATACTACCATAGTCATTGCACAAGATACTTGAGTTCATGGGTGTCTGTTTCATTGTGGATGACAGCACCAACGACGACTGATTGATATCAGTTGATGAACTTAGCAGTGGATCAAAAGCTGTTGTTGCTCGACTTTCAGAAATTTGTCTACCTGCAAGACCACCACCACTGCTGTCTTTTACTATCAGCTCCGCTTTAGGACTAGCATCTGATGATAGGTGGGCTTCACTCTGATAAATTACACTGACGGTCTCACAAATATCCATAACTTCTGCAACTGCATCTGCATTTATTTCTACTTCACGTTCAAGTTGTACAGAAACTTTGTTCAACTTAGCAGTAGTAGGCATATCCCTCATCTCATCATGATCAACCAAAGGCAACTGTGAAGTATCATGATTATTATCACGAATATTCAATTTACCGTCAAGTTCATCATTTTCAAACTCTACAATAACAGAAGTAGACAATTTTGGTTCCTCCTCGCAAATCCTAAAAGGTCTTATATCTTCACTCTGACTAGTAATACCTTGTAAACTTGTAGGGTCAGAACTGCACTCTGAAGCAGTAACTCTATTCTGTGACACTCTATTCAACAATGGCTTACCAGTTGCAACTACAGACTTCTTCACCGCACCGTTATCGTCACACAATTCGGAGTCAGGCCTGGAGTTTACATTTAGCTTATCACTGAACTTGCTCACTGGTTCACAGTTCACTTCTGTATGCACCTCTTGCACACGTGTGAAACACAACCGTGTTTGTCTTGCATCTTGCAACTTATCTGTTGAGCATGTACTACGAAACCTGTTGCACTCATTAAGTTTATATGCATTACTAGACATCATGGAGCCTTCTCGATATCCACCTCTCTGAGGCCTACTCGTCATCAATGATTGCATTTTGATCTCAGACTGCTCTATTCTAGGGGTGAGATGTAATAGACTGGCAAACTTGCTCATAGATTGATTGACGCTATCTTTTACCAGTTTCAGGATATCATCAAACTTTGGCTCGATACCCTCATCCTCCATACGGGAGCTTATCTTCACCCACTTCCTTTGCAGTCGAGTAGGTAGGCGTCTTGCTATTACTTCTAGTATAAAACTCGAGTTGAGGTCACTAATGCAATTCATAAAAATCATTCCATTCTTGTAAATTAGCAAATTATCTAAAAACTCAGTGAGTGCCTGGGAGTCATCCCGTAATTGACCACCATTACCCTTAACAGCCTCAAATAATTTCCCTGCAATCATCGAAGGTCTTCCAAACCTTTGACGTAATATGCTCATAGCCTCGTAGTAGCCCTCTTTTGGCTTCATAAACGTACAGCACTGTATAGCTCTTGCAGCATCTCCAGTGCAATATCTCATCAAATACATTAACTTCAATTCATCATTTAATAAAAAACCGCTCAACATGATCTCAAACTCCTTTACAAATTGTAAATAATCAGCCGGGTTTCCATCAAAACACCGTGGTTCAAACTTAGGGAGTTTGATGTTCCTATTATCCCTGAACGGCGAAACAGTAACATCAACCATGTCATGCTTAACATCAGACACATCGTTACAATTAACGGACAAGTCACCATGACTTACTTTCCTGTTTGCATCCAAGACACTCTGTCCCTTCTTTGACCCAGGCATTGTTGAACTTGACCCAATTCCAAAAACGTTCCAGATATTGCTTGTTCAAAGAGGACTTGACCGGCACCAGGAAAAATGAACGGCGACTATCCAAACTTTCACCAACTGTTTGAATCCGCCTGATCTGTTTCCATCGTCAGAAACTGTCAATCACGTCTCATAAACCGTTAATGCCCAGCTCTCGCTACGCTCGGGCCCACGCTGTTCTTCGAAGATTTCGGAAACGCTTAGTTATAACGGACGAAAAAGCCAAAACACCGATCTGCCGCTTGATATTTCTTTATTGTTACACCAACATATAAAAAGAATAAGTGAACTAAGGTCTGAAAACAAATATTACAATAATAAATCATTGTATTACTTCTGACGATGTTTCACTCTTCTTTCTGAACAGCGACCGATGAGACGATGACTATCGTATTGATGCCTCCGCGAAAATTGGGGAAGTTGATTTTAAGCAAACAACCAAGAATTGATCGTTCAATCTTCAACTACATTGACAACCCCCGTGATCGTATTTACTGGAAAGCATCATAATGCTTGACTAGTTTTAAGGGAGTTTATAACGAAAAGATAACTGTATGTATATAAAAAAACAGTGAGACATTTTTAGAATAATCAAATTTTACACGTAATTTTGTCAAAGTTGCTTGCAAACGTCGCATAGCGCAACCACACACAACTGCACACGATAGCTCCTACCTAGGACAAATCAAAAATCCAATTGACAGCCACTGTTCTAGTCAATGAAACACGAGAAAACCTGAAGCGCGAAAAATTCAAAACGCGATAACGTTTATCCTCACACGGAGAAGTCGCCAGAGTTCAGTGAACTCAAGCCTGATTTGTGTGTGCAGAAGTGTTTCGCTCACTCCTCCCCCCCAAGTCTTACGTAGTGCTCTTATACTAACGTTCCGCTTTTTTTTCCCAAGTATTTGTAACCATCCAAAACGCACTCAGGTTTTTCTGTTATGAGAAGAGAATACTTCTATATTTCTTCATGTGCTCCTATGAATGACTAGTTATCATACTGTTCTCACAAACCAAGTATAAAAACGACAACAGTCATTTAATTTAACCATGAACCTGTACAATTAGTTTGTCGTACACAGGTGGGAAAAGCATGCATTTAAATAAATTATTATTAAATATGCTTACTAATCGTATATGTAATTTATCATATTGATGGTGCCTGTAGACTGGCGTCCCTCGTGCACCAAAATGAGAGTATATTATTATTCATTAAGACTGGTCTTTTCTCACCTTCCTCGTACTTGTGAATTGCCCGATCGGAAAAATGTGTGGACAAAAAGGGTACATTTTTGGGAAAACCAGGAAGAAAATGGTGTATTTTCTTTCGAAAGAGGAAAAAGACTGATTAAATAGGACAATGAGGGGAAACCATGAAAAATTTTACTGTACACAGGAGGTTACTTATAAGTTGTAAGTCGTTCAATTTTTCTGCCGAAATTTCCTTACCATAACTTCAATTGATCCGTTTTTCTTAATGTCATTACATTCACAGTTTTCTGTTGAATATTTTGTTAACGTCCTACAAGCGGAACACATAAGGAAGTGCTAACACTTAAAACTAAGAATGATAGTAGTTTTTGCCTGAAAACTGAAGTGTTTTCCGTCATACACTAATCCAGGCAGACTCACACGCATTCACATATGTCTATGTATGTGTGCATGTATATGAATGTATATGCAATAGGAGTAGTGACCAATAGCATTACATTGCAGTTACAATGAGAAATCGAACTGTGACCTGTTATTGTCACTTAGAGCGTGATAATATGAGGGGTCACTGAACTTGCTGATAATGCCACTCATGTGACTCATCTTTTAACAAAGGTGTTATATGCGGGTTCATACTTACTGACCAATCAGTGGTCAATGTTAATTGCAGCGGAACAATTTCTTTTTGTTTAGTTGGATTACAGTCACACATTGTGCACGCACTTACAAACTGCACACAATGTAGGTAAGTGGTCGCGGTGGTTCATTTTTAATTTTTCTTAGTCTAACGATAAATGCTGCCAATGTCCAGGTCTAACTATGCTGGACTTCACAGTATCATTGTAGACTTTCATGAACTATGCTCAATAACCAACGAAAATAACTAGAACACAAATTGGTGACTCAAAAACCGTTTATTCTTGCACCAATACAGAGCCAACCATTAGGTTATTGTACAGAAAATTTCTGGTAGTTATTCTCTCTTCCAACGAACAGCGAACGATGAGACGATGACAGATGGATGGGTGACTCCCGCGAAAAATATGGAGGAGTTGGACTAGAGCAAACAACTATGAATTGATCAGTCAATCTTCAACTATATTGACAAATGCCTTTTAATAAACATGAAAAGATTACGTCAGCGTAACCTACGTTTGAACTGCCCTAAAATTATATTTTACAGAAGGTATAAATGTATCTATGAGTAGGTACTGATCGAGATCTCGGTTACGTTGACGTCAGAGGACGCTGTCACGTCTACTGTCCCTCCTGAGGACGTCTAGCCGTCTTCGGTGAACACTGATAGCATGAGCTTTGAAACCGAGGTAGTGCCATCACCACCTTGCGGCAGCCTAAAACCAGCTGCTAGCACTTCACAAATGTGCTCACTAGTGTCATCTGAACGTGATGAAATGACAAGTATTCTGCTCAAAATCATGGTTACCATGAAGATATCACAAGCAGACCGTAACAGAATCTTGCAGATCTTCTGTCAGAGTTTGCCGCAACTACCAACAACTATTAGAAGTGTGCTAAGAATGTATGGCTCTTGCGAATCAAGACTAGTTGGAGGTGGAATCTATTGCCGCGCCAGTCTCCAGAAATGCTTGCAGCACTCCACAAAGATGTCTGTGTTTGAAAGTCCCTACAACAAGATTGATCTACATTTGAATGCCGACTGATTGTTCATCTCGAAGTCTTCTAACAAGCAGCTGTGGCCCAAGTTAGGTAGAATTACGGCACCGTTCCTAAGCAGTGTATTCCTGATAGATATATACTGTGGTGCTAGCAAACCAAGCAGTTATAAAGAGTTATGCAATGGCTTAGTATCTGAGCTAAAGGATATATTATGTCAAGGTATACATATAAACAGAATAAATAGTCATTTCAACGTTTGTTTGAGAGCCGTCATCTGTGATTCACCCGCTAGAGCGGACGTGAAATTTATAGTAGGCCATAATACCAGTTCAGGTTATGACAAATGCACGGTTACCGGAAGTAAACTTTACAGCAAAATGACATTCGAAAATGGAATTTTTCCAATTCGAACTGATGACAGCTTCCGTCTTAGGATGCAGTCAAGTCACCACCGCGGACAGTGTGCTTTCGAGGTTTTAAATATTTATATGATCAAGTGCTTCCCTAATCTATTTAGGGGTAGTGAGGAAGCTTATAAGTCTCTGGCAAGACTTAGCTAAAAAAGAAGATGCACATAAACCGGTCCATACTGGAAACCACTGATGGGAAGATATTAGCTTGTTGTGGAATGACACCGAGAGACTTTCCAAGAAAGTGAAGGGGCTCACCGAAGTTAGTAGATGGAAGGCCTCTGAATGTCACATCTTCCTTCTTTACCTAGGACCTGTCTTACTTAAGGACACTATGCCACCCGGAATATGCTGCAACTTCCAAAGACTTAGTTTAGCAGCTTACCATATGTCTCACAAAAAAATATCGGAATTACTTGGAAGGTTGCACATATGAGTTAGTGCCGACGGGTACTAGGCGAAAAAGTAATATCATTCATATCTGAAAACTAACAATTGGGAAAATAGAGCAAATAAAAACGTTAAACACATAATTTCAGAAATTGGGTCCAGTGCACGTCTTTGCACTAAAGGACTGTCTCCATATGCTGTATGATATAAACTATCAACGTAACCAAGCAAGATTTTGTATCCTTATATTACAATACAAAATATATATGTATTGATTTTCTTACTGCTTATATTGTGAAATCAGTGATACCTTGACAGTGTACTATGGGCTGACTAACACCCTTTTACACAAACTATATTTAACATGTCGCCAGTAACCGCATAGCACCTCAAAAAGTGACAAGCTGTCACTTCCTCCTGAAGTGAGAATATTCACGATTCAGAGGCTTAGTAGGTTCGCACTCACAGATAATACGAAGTATACTAACGCAAGATATAATACCCACTACTTGTATAGTATTCGTTACACGTAGACCAAAAGCAAAGCAAACCAACAGAATTGATCGGTCAAATTACCAATCATATTTCGAGAGCGAATTGGAGTGTGAGTTTGACTGCTTAACTAGCTGGGGATGACACATGAACGAACGAACGTAACACGACTTCGTGTCAAATAGCGTGGACACTTGACCGTAAGCCCCCAGGTAGACAATTCGACTTGAACAATGGGGGGTCAGCATCCAATGTTCAGTAATGAATGCTGTCAATGTAGTTGAAGATTGAACGATGAATTCATGGTTGTTTTCTCGAACCCAACTCCTCCATATTTTTCGCGGGAGTCGTCCATCCATCGATCAGTCATCGTCTCATCGTTCGCTGTTCGTTGGAAGACAGAAAACTATCAGAAACCTTGTGTATAATAACCCTATTGTTGGCTACATATTGGCGCAAGAATAGAGGATTATCGAGTCACCAATATTTGTTCTGGTTTTTCGCGTTGGTTATTACACATTGTTTCAGAAAGTCTTCGAAGGACAGCGTGAGGTCGAGTGTAGTAAGACCTGGACATTGACAGTTTCAGATAGTTCCTGTTCGTGCCTGGAACATTTCTGGATTGTTTGGTCAAGTTCAGTAATGCCTGGGTCGAAGAAAGGACAAAGCGTCTTGGAAGCAGACAAGAAAGTATGTAATGATGAGTTGCCTGTTGTATGTAATGAAATGTGTGATGTTAAGCATGATATGGTTGATGTTATTGTTTCGCTGTCTTGGAATAGTTGAGATCTTAAAATTCCTAAATATGAACCTCCGTGTTTCCATGGAAACCCAGCTGACTATCCACAGTTTGTTAAGGAGCTTGAAGTCATGTTGAGCGGGTTTGAAATAAATGATGAAGTGAAGTTGACGTATTTGTTGAAGTACTGCACGACAGTTGCTGCAAGAGTTATACAGTGCTGTAAATTGATGACCCCAAACGAAGGATATACTTAGGCCATGCGTATCCTGCGTCAAAGGTTTAGAAGACCTTCGATGATTGTAGGAAATTTATTCGAGGCCGTTTAAGGTAATGGTAGTCAATTACGAGGTGACTCCAAGGCACTCCAAGAGTTTTTAAATAATCTGATGACTTACAAGAATACGCTGATTTCGATGAATTGCATGAGGGATCTGAACTCAAGTTCCGTCCTAGAGGTAATAGCGGGACGACAAACTACCAGACTGCAAAGGAAGTGGGTGAACGTATTGAGCCAAAGTTTGATGATATTCTGAAACTGGTAAAAGATGGTATCAATCAATCTATGAGCACGTTTGCCAGTATATTGCATCCCATCCCTAGAATAGAGAAGTCTGAGGGCAAAACGCAATCACTTATAATAATAATAATGTATATTCTCATATAAACATATAAATTTACATGAAAATGCATGCCATTTTTACAGGCACGATCATTATGACGAAAGGGTATCTGTCAATGGAGTTGAAGATTGAACGATCAATTCTTGGTTGTTTGCTCAAAATCAACTTCCTCGATTTTCGCGGAGGCATCAATACGACAGTCATCGTCTCATCGGTCGCTGTTCAGAAAGAAGAGTTAAATATCGTCAGAAGTAACATAACGATTTATTATTGTAATATTTGTTTACAGACCTTAGTTTTCTTAGTTTGCTTAGTGATACTTGATCTATATGCTGGTGTAACAATACATAATACTCAAGTCAACAATTGGTGTTTTGGTTTTTTCGTCCGTTATAACTAAGCGTTTCCGAAATCTTCGAAGAACAGCGTGGGCCCGAGCGTAGCGAGAGCTGGCCATTAACGGTTTATGAGACGTGATTGACAGTTTCTGACGATGGAAACAGATCAGGCGGATTCAAACAGTTGGTGAAAGTTTGGATAGTCGCCGTTCATTTTTCCTGGTGCCGGTCAAGTCCTCTTTGAACAAGCAATATCTGGAACGTTTTTGGAATTGGGTCAAGTTCAACAATGCCTGGGTCAAAGAAGGGACAGAGTGTCTTGGATGCAAACAGGAAAGTAAGTCATGGTGACTTGTCTGTTAATTGTAACGATGTGTCTGATGTTAAGCATGACATGGTTGATGTTACTGTTTCGCCGTTCAGGAATAATAGGAACATCAAACTCTCTAATTTTGAACCACGGTGTTTTGATGGAAACCCGGCTGATTATTTACAATTTGTAAAGGAGTTTGAGATCATGTTGAGTGGTTTTTTATTAAGTGATGAATTGAAATTGATGTATTTGATGAGATATTGCACTGGAGATGCTGCAAGAGCTATACAGTGTTGTAAGTTTATGAAGCCAAAAGAGGGCTACGATGAGGCTATGAGCATATTACGCCAAAGGTTTGGAAGACCCTCGATGATTGCAGGGAAATTATTCGAGGCTGTTGAGGGTAATGGTGGTCAGTTACAGGATGACTCGCAGGCACTCACTGAGTTTTTAGATAATTTGCTAATTTACAAGAATGGAATGATTTCGATGAATCGAATGAGTGACCTCAACTCGAGTTTTATACTAGAAGTAATAGCAAGACGTCTACCTACCCGACTGCAAAGGAAGTGGGTGAAGATAAGCTCCCGTATGGAGGATGAGGGTATCGAGCCAAAGTTTGATGATATCCTGAAACTGGTAAATACTAGCGTCAATCAATCTATGAGCAAGTTCGCCAGTCTGTTAGATCTCACCCATAGAATAGAGCAGTCTGAAGGTAAAACGCACTCATTGATGACGAGTAGGCCTCAGAGAGGTGGATATCGAGAAGGCTTCCTGATGTCTAGTAATGCAAATAGACCTAGTGAGTGTAACAGGTTTCGTAGTACATCCTCAACAGATAAGTTACAAGATGCAAGACAAACACGGCTTTGTTCTACACGTGTGCAAGAGGTGCATACAAAGGTGAACTGTGAACCGGTGAGCAAGTTCAGTGATAAGCTAAATGTAAACTCCGGGTCTGACTCCGAATTGTGTGACGATAACGTTGTTGTGAAGAAGTCTGTAGTTGCAACTGGTAAGCCGTTGCTGAATAGAGTGTCACAGAATAGAGTTACTGCTTCAGAGTGGAGTTCTGACTCCAAAAGTTTACAAAGTATAACTAGTCAGAGTGAAGATGTAAAACCTTTAATGATTTGTGAGGAGGAACCGAAATTGTCTACTTCTGTTATTAAAGAGTTTGAAAATGATGAACTTGACGGTAAATTGGATCTATGTGATAATGATCATGATAGTGCAGATTTGTCTTTGGTTGATCATTATGAGATGCGGGATATGCCTACTACTGCTAAGTTAAATAAAGGTTCTGTACAACTACAACGTGAAGTAGAATTGAATGCAGATGCAGTTCCAGAAGGTCTGCATACTTGTGAGACAGTCAGTGTAATTGATCAGCGTGTAGCCCACCTATCATCAGATGATAGTGCTAAACCCGAACTAGTAGTGAAAGACAGCAGTGGTGGTAATCTTGCAGTTGGACAACTATCTGAAAGCCGAAAAAGAACAGCTTCTGATCCACCACTAAGTTCATCACCTTGTGTCAATCAGTCATCGTTGGTGCTGTCATCCGCAGTGAGACAGACACCCATCAACTCAAGTATCTTGTGCAATGACTATGGTAGTATCAGTTCGTTTGAAAGGACGAATATCAATGGTCAGTTTAGTGTGGATAAGCCAAGTGTAAAGGAGAGAGTTATTGTTAAATTGACCTGCACGAATAAAGGCATTTCTAGTTTCAAGTCACTATTTGAATGTTATTATCTTTGGTGTAAATTACTCTGTTTCTATACTTGGTTGATGAGATATGGCGTGTGTATGTTGGTCATGTATATTCTACGATACAATGACATGAGCGGGTTACCGTTCAGATTTGAGGATATAGCTGATAGAAGGAAGTTAGCAAATGAACTCTGCGACGATTTTCCAACCTAGGGCGTCAACCTGAGAAGGGTTGTAGGCGTACTGCTGTAAGTCCTACAGTTCTTCAAGGGTAGTTTGTCGTGTCGGAATCCACAACATTTGATGTAGTCATTGTACATATGTTTGTGTTAAATAGTTGCGAGTTCCAATTATTGTAATTGTTGGTTAATCTTGTTTGTGTCCGGACATTCCACAACTTACAATCGTCAACCTGTGAAGGGTTGCAGGCGTACTGGTGTAAGTCCTGCAATTCTTCAAAGGAATTCAATCAAGACATGATCGGCGAGGTTGTTTGTACTGTTTGTATATATGTGTGGTGTGTTCTATCAATTGGTGTTTTTTGGATTCATTGTGTTTACTTGTTGTTTTCGTATCTTGTTGTTATTGCGTAATTTTGTAAAATTTTCGTCGTGATTACTTCTGAAGTTGTTTCTAGTCTTCTACGTCCATGAATGAATTGATTGATGTTAGAGACAGCAGATTGGTCGTATACGCCGGGGAGGCTAGGCTATTGCTGAGAATGAAATGCACACGGAGATAATTGTTAGCTGCGATCCCACACGCCGGGGAGAAAGAGTGTAAACGACTGAGGCTCGCATGCGTCACCGCTACTAGAACTGAGGCAGAATGAGTGACAAGCGACTGCAGTAGTAATTGGTAGTGAGTAGATAAGACGATGTGCGTAGAGTATCATGAGGTGCTGCTATGGTCACGTTGCATTCTGCAAGAGTCATTCTAGCAAGTGGCGATTGTGTTGCAAGATGTCAAGAGGAGGTCTCTGTCTGGAGGCGCAGGTTGTTATTGATGTGTGAGATTGTGCTGTGGGTATGCTTGTGGTGTGTTGGCTTTTCTGTTTGTTTTCCATTTCAGCTCTGTCCGTGTGACCCAGGTTCTCGCAATGGCACCCAAGTCAACGTGCATTGGTCGTGAAGGAAAAAAGGGTTGGATCCCTTTTTTGCCGGGGAGTGTCAATGGAGTTGAAGATTGAACGATCAATTCTTGGTTGTTTGCTCAAAATCAACTTCCTCGATTTTCGCGGAGGCATCAATACGACAGTCATCGTCTCATCGGTCGCTGTTCAGAAAGAAGAGTTAAATATCGTCAGAAGTAACATAACGATTTATTATTGTAATATTTGTTTACAGACCTTAGTTTTCTTAGTTTGCTTAGTGATACTTGATCTATATGCTGGTGTAACAATACATAATACTCAAGTCAACAATTGGTGTTTTGGTTTTTTCGTCCGTTATAACTAAGCGTTTCTGAAAACTCAAAGGAACAGCGTGGGCCCGAGCGTAGCGAGAGCTGGGCATTACCGGTTTATGAGACGGTAGCTGACAGTATCTAAGAAGTGGATATCGAGAAAGCATTATGGTGTCTAGTAATCCATATAAACTTAGTGAGTGTAACAGCTTTCGTGGGACACCCCCAACATGTAGGCTACAAGTTGTGAGACAAACACGACTGTGTTTTACACGTTTGCAAGAAGTGCATACAAAGGTAAACTGTGGAGAAGTGACCAAGTTTAGTGGTAAGCTAAGTGTGAAATCAGCGTCATCAAGTTCTGACTCCGAATTGTGTGATGATAATGATAATAATTTATATTTTCATATAAATATAAATGTACATGAAAATGCATGCAATTTTACAGGCACGATCAAGTATGGTGTCAATGGAGTTGAAGATTGAACGATCAATTCTTGGTTGTTTGCTCAAAACCAACTTCCCTATATTTTCGTGGAGGCATCAATACGACAGTCATCGTCTCATCGGTCGCCGTTCAGAAAGAAGTCAGCAGTAAACCATCAGAAGTAATCTTGTGATTTATTATTGTAATATTTGTTCACAGAACTTAGTTCAAATATTATTTTTATATGTTGGTGTAACAATAAAGAATTTTCAAGCGGCCAATCGGTGTTTTGGTTTTTGCGTCCGTTATTACTAACCGTTTCTGAAAACTTCAAGGAGCAGCGTGAGCCCGAGCGTAGCAAGAGCTAGGCATTAACTGTTTACGAGACGTGACTGACATATGGTATAATGTCAAATCTTAGATTGTCTACAAGTTAATTTTGTTTCAACAGTTAAATATTTGATACATATATACTCATTGTCTGAACAAGGCCGTATAGTTATTGAATTTTACAGTTGTCCTACAGGTTGAGCGGGAAAATCGACTTCGTTTCGTTTTCATCCCGTGGTTGTGGGCATACGATAACCAACCAATATTGAGGTAAGTACAACGTTTACAAGGGATCGGAAGCTGTTTTAGAAAAGTAAAATTGCTAAGGTGAATCATTAAAGTGTAATAAATTAAGTAAGTGCAATAAATCATTAATAAATACATTTACATAGGAAACAGAATGGGGAAGTAATTAATCCTTAGGCCGACAACGTTCATTTGCAATGTATAATAATACCCATATACTTCGTACTATCATGATGTCCACTTTTGGCTTTAATACAATTATTTTCAAGCCAGCTGTTTTTCATTCATGCCTTTTTGTCTATTTGGTGCACAACCGTACCCTAAAGAGAATAGGAATAGAATAAGTCGAATCAAATTCATAAAGAGCTACAAAAATGTTAGGTTAAATGGAATATAATGAGGATCAAGTAAAGACGTTATCAGAAAATAAATGAGATAAGACATTTTGAAGTGGTATTTAAAGATCCGACAATGGACAGCAAGTTAGTTTATAAGATGCCCCATAAATCTGTGCAGAGCCCACATGGTCGCATCTCAACAATAGGCTGAGTCAATGGTATATATATAAAGGCAGAAGCATGATCTGCCTAGGCGTTCATTATTATCTTTTTCAAGATAAAGATCTAAGCTCTCATAAATATCATGGAAATCTCGAGCCGTCAAATTGCATATTGCTGTCCCTGCAGAATTGGGTGATTCACCTTAGTGACCACCACCATATCTACTGATCAGCTAGCGCCACCCTCCCTCCTTTAATGGTGCAGTGAAGAAGCCTGTATTTGCAATTGGTAAGCCATTGTTGAACAGAGTGTCACAGACGACACCGCAGTTTGTAAAGAAGAAGGGAGTTACAGTTTCAGAGCCCAGTTCTGACTCCACAAGCTTTCAAGATATTACTCGTCAAAGTAAAGGTAAAAAACCTGTAAGGATTAATGAGGAAGAACCCAAATTAATATCAGTAAAAAGTTTGAGCATTATGGATTAGATTAAATAAAGTATATTTATATTTCAATAGTTTACACACAATGATAAGTGTTGTTATTGGTAATATTTCATGCAAAATTACCAAAAACAAAATTTATCATTCTGTGTAAACCGTTGCTTGATCAAGGTCGAGCGCGCTCCTTGAATAAGACGTGCTTTTTCCCCTCTAACCGGAAATATCCAATTTTGTGAATTATTCGTTTGGGATACCTGATCTTCCTACCCGGCGAATTTTATTTAACCATTTCTTCCTCGCCGAGCCTGTGTGTGGTACTTCCCGCTGCCTCGAACTACTGCCAAAGCTTCAGGTGCTACTTCTGTAGCAACGTCCTCCTCACTTTCAAATATACAGGACTTGTGGGTCTGTTACGTGATTGCTGTGAAGCCGAATAACCCGAAAGTTACAGGTAAAGTCAAAAGCTTTTACTTAAATACTTTATCCTTCTTTTCTGTGCTCTCCATTGTCTTTTGCTGTAAGTCTATTGGACAAAATAACAGTCTCTTATTATTTAATCACCAGTATTAATATAGGAGTAAAATGACAATAGATTCTCACCCTAAAATAAGTAATGGGACATCATACTCTGTAGTCACCAGGGCTTCAGCCAAATTGGGCAAACAGGTGAAGCTGATGGACCCCCGCATTCCGGTCTTGAAGACCAGGGCAAATATTCCCTGCTCGTACAGATTACCTATGTCGCCACAGTCCTACAGCGAAGCTGTGCAAAGTCAGCCACGTGGATGTGGCTCCACCCCTGTTAACATGACTAGGTTAACAGATTCGAGTGGGAAAGTTGCACCAAGTGAGAACTGCATAACACCCATCCCCATGGTAGACCATGAAACAAATAGGAAGGCCAAAAAGAAACGTTCACGACGTCGCAAGACGACAAGTACGCTCCCTAAGAAGGCAGACGACTGCAAGGTCTGCGCTTCTGTTGTCGAACAAGCAGACTCTGCTTTCGAATGCAACTTTTGCAAGCGATGGGTGCATTGCAGATGCGACAATGGGGTACCAAAAGCATATTATGACTTTATGTGTAAGAACCCATGCCAATGGTTCTGGTACATATGCCCGAGTTGCCGTCCTGATGTAGCCTCGAGTAGTCCTCTGAAAACTAAAGTTGGCGCAAAAGTAGCAGGGAAAAATGTGAAATGTTCGACCCCCACCAATCCGGAAGTTAGTACAAACGCACGTAAACCGGGGATACCAAAATCCTCACCGGTTAAACTTGTAACTCTTGACATAACCGCTCCAGACACAGAGGCTGGAGCACCACGGGTTTCCGTCGCTGGAAAAAGACCCCTATCGTCTGCAAGTTATACTGGCCATAGCACTGAGACACACAAAAATACCCAGTCGCACCAGACGAACCAAAACGGTCTTAAAGGGGATCACAAATATGCGAGGACCGAGCCCAAGCCCACAGTTAGTAGATCAAATTGTGTAATCCTCTTTAATGTACCAGACTGTAGTAGTAGTCTGGTGAAAGATAGGGCCCTATTTGATCAGGAACAGTGGTCCATCTTGTGCAGCACACTGGGTTTGGACATCCAACCGGTAAACCTATGCAGATTGTACAAGGGCACTACTGCACCTGAAGGCAAACCATCCCCACTGAGGGTAACATTGGGCTCTACTGAGGATGTTGAAAAAGTGTTACTGGCTTCTCAAGTCCTGATAATAATAATAATATATTTCTTCCTGTTTATGCAGGAACATACCAATTGTACAGGCATGGATAAGTTGTTATATAAATTACACAAATTGATGTATGATGAATTTACAGTTTGGTTGTTCTTTCTGACATCAAAGTCAGTCGGAACAGTCTGCTATAAAGTCTGTTTGTGTAGCACATAAAAAGATATAGAGATATTGTCTTCGCATTAAAAAAAACCCAGACATCAGATGAATGTAATGCGGATTCTGGGAAAAAAAGCTTGAAGTCATTCCTCTTACATAACTTTGTTGTGAACAGCACCCTCGGCTCAAAGTTTATCGATGTATTATGTTGAGATCAGTGATATATTTATTCCATTTTTTCAGTAGTCTTATCGTAGTTTTATAACAGGAAAGAAATTTGATCGTGGATGCGAAAACTAGATAAGGTCATGTGAAGTTGTTTTACTGCATCAAATGGTGCTGAGGTCGGTTCCAGAATTCTCCATTTGCTCCATTTGTGTCTGCATGGCGGACTGCATTCGTAAGTTCAGAAAAATGTTGAAAACTGTTTGAAAACCAGTTGCTTCTTCATTTCAGATCATGAATACTCATTTACAGCATGTTCGCCAGCGTCTTCAAATGGTAGAATTGGATCGTTCATGGAATTAGGGTGGTTATGAGGTAGATGGTTTGGAATTAATCCTCATTTCAGTTTAGATGCAGGGTTGTTCGACCTCGACCAGAAGATGAATAGGAGTATCAGAGTACCAAAAAGAGAAAGTATGTGAACATTAAAAGGATATTAATGTATATATGTAAATGTTTATGTCAATTGTATAACAAATTACTGAGGATGTTGAAAAAGTGTTACTGGCTTCTCAAGTCCTTTCTATAGGGAGGACCTGTAACATACGCGTTAAGCCAGACAGACCGTGGAAGGAAAGACAAATGGCGAGGGAGTCGCCAGAGCTCATTCCTTCTGCCTCCATGGTTGTGCATGGCATTCCCGAACTGGTAACTGGGAATGCCTGCGAGAAGCATTGTCATGATGTACAACAATGGAGATGGTTGGCATCCCAGATGGCCCTGGGGAGTTCAGGGGCTGTCTCTGTTTATAGGCTGCCTCGACCCACTCATCTTATGTCAATTAACACGCCACGTCTGTTAGCTGTTAAGTTCAGCTCCCAAGACCAGTTGACTACTGCTCTCCATAGATGGTACGAGACCAAGGGCAAGGTCAGCAAACACATTCGCTGCTGCGAGAGCCGGCCTCGCACCCAAAGGAGAGAACAAAGCGTAGTTAAAAAAAATCCTCAACCCCCAGTCACACTGCAGCGGTGCAGCACGGACGATGATAGCCAGTGTCATCCGAGTGCTCCGACTGATCTAGAAGAAAAAAACGCCAACAGGCCGGTTCCTGGGGAATCGGTCAACTAGTTCGTAGGATAACTCCTCAACCGATAGCCAATATCAAGTCAACTACCCCCCAATACGGGGAAGTGGAGAGACTGATTACCAGTTGCCTGTACAGTAATGTGAGAGGGCTAAGAGGCAAAATAGCTGAACTTAGACACCTACAGTTACAACTGAACACCAAAATCATAATACTAACGGAAACCTGGCTAACCCCTACGAGGGCAGACAGCGAAGTCAGTATAAATGATATGGTCCTAGTCAGGCGAGATAGGGACCTGAAAGAAGTAGGTGGAGTCGCCATATACGTCTGTCAATGGAGTTGAAGATTGAACGATCAATTCTTGGTTGTTTGCTTAAAATCAACTTCCCCAATTTTCGCGCAGGCATCAATACGACAGTCATCGTCTCATCGGTCGCTGTTCAGAGAGAAGAGTGAAACATCGTCAGAAGTAATACAATGATTTATTATTGTAATATTTGTTTTCAGACCTTAGTTCGCTTATTCTTTTTATATGTTGGTGTAACAATAAAGAAATATCAAGCGGCAGATCGGTGTTTTGGCTTTTTCGTCCGTTATAACTAAGCGTTTCCGAAATCTTCGAAGAACAGCGTGGGCCCGAGCGTAGCGAGAGCTGGCCATTAACGGTTTATGAGACGTGATTGACAGTTTCTGACGATGGAAACAGATCTGGCGGATTCAAACAGTTGGTGAAAGTTTGGATAGTCGCCGTTCATTTTTCCTGGTGCCGGTCAAGTCCTCTTTGAACAAGCAATATCTGGAACGTTTTTGGAATTGGGTCAAGTTCAACAATGCCTGGGTCAAAGAAGGGACAGAGTGTCTTGGATGCAAACAGGAAAGTAAGTCATGGTGACTTGTCTGTTAATTGTAACGATGTGTCTGATGTTAAGCATGACATGGTTGATGTTACTGTTTCGCCGTTCAGGAATAATAGGAACATCAAACTCCCTAAATTTGAACCACGGTGTTTTGATGGAAACCCGGCTGATTATTTACAATTTGTAAAGGAGTTTGAGATCATGTTGAGTGGTTTTTTATTAAATGATGAATTGAAGTTAATGTATTTGATGAGATATTGCACTGGAGATGCTGCAAGAGCTATACAGTGCTGTACGTTTATGAAGCCAAAAGAGGGCTACTACGAGGCTATGAGCATATTACGTCAAAGGTTTGGAAGACCTTCGATGATTGCAGGGAAATTATTCGAGGCTGTTAAGGGTAATGGTGGTCAATTACAGGATGACTCCCAGGCACTCACTGAGTTTTTAGATAATTTGCTAATTTACAAGAATGGAATGATTTCGATGAATCGCATGAGTGACCTCAACTCGAGTTTTATACTAGAAGTAATAGCAAGACGCCTACCTACTCGACTGCAAAGGAAGTGGGTGAAGATAAGCTCCCGTATGGAGGATGAGGGTATCGAGCCAAAGTTTGATGATATCCTGAAACTGGTAAATACTAGTGTCAATCAATCTATGAGCAAGTTCGCCAGTCTATTGAATCTCACCCCTAGAATAGAGCAGTCTGAGATCAAAATGCAATCATTGATGACGAGTAGGCCTCAGAGAGGTGGATATCGAGAAGGCTCCATGATGTCTAGTAATGCATATAAACTTAATGAGTGCAACAGGTTTCGTAGTACATGCTCAACAGATAAGTTGCAAGATGCAAGACAAACACGGTTGTGTTTCACACGTGTGCAAGAGGTGCATACAGAAGTGAACTGTGAACCAGTGAGCAAGTTCAGTGATAAGCTAAATGTAAACTCCAGGCCTGACTCCGAATTGTGTGACGATAACGGTGCGGTGAAGAAGTCTGTAGTTGCAACTGGTAAGCCATTGTTGAATAGAGTGTCACAGAATAGAGTTATTGCTTCAGAGTGCAGTTCTGACCCTACAAGTTTACAAGGTATTACTAGTCAGAGTGAAGATATAAGACCTTTTAGGATTTGCGAGGAGGAACCAAAATTGTCTACTTCTGTTATTAAAGAGTTTGAAAATGATGAACTTGACGGTAAATTGAATATTCGTGATAATAATCATGATACTTCACAGTTGCCTTTGGTTGATCATGATGAGATGAGGGATATGCCTACTACTGCTAAGTTGAACAAAGTTTCTGTACAACTTGAACGTGAAGTAGAAATAAATGCAGATGCAGTTGCAGAAGTTATGGATATTTGTGAGACCGTCAGTGTAATTGATCAGAGTGAAGCCCACCTATCATCAGATGCTAGTCCTAAAGCGGAGCTGATAGTAAAAGACAGCAGTGGTGGTGGTCTTGCAGGTAGACAAATTTCTGAAAGTCGAGCAACAACAGCTTTTGATCCACTGCTAAGTTCATCAACTGATATCAATCAGTCGTCGTTGGTGCTGTCATCCACAATGAAACAGACACCCATGAACTCAAGTATCTTGTGCAATGACTATGGTAGTATCAGTTCGTTTGAAAGGACGAATATCAATGGTCAGTTTAGTGAGGATAAGCCAAGTGTAAACGAGAGAGTAATTGTTAAATTGACTTGCACGAATAAACGCATTTCTAGTTTCAAGTTACTATTTGAATGTTATTATCTTTGGTGTAAATTACTCTGTTTCTGCACTTGGTTGATGAGATATGTCGTGTGTTTGTTCGTCATCTATATTCTACGATACAATGACATGGGCGTGTTGCCGTTCAGATTTGAGGATATAGCTGATAGAAGGAAGTTAGCAAATGAACTCTGCGACGATTTTCCAACCTAGAGCGTCAACCTGAGAAGGGTTGTAGGCGTACTTCTGTAAGTCCTACAATTCTTCAAAGGGTAGTGCATCAATGAGCAGTCCAATGTGCTCGGTGTGTGATTTTGTACATATGTTCATATTGTATATACTGAATTGATATCATCTGTCATCTAGCTGTTGGTAATTCTGTTTGTGTCCGGACGACTTCCACTTGGATCATCAACCTGAGAAGGAATGTAGGCGTACTGCTGTAAGTCCTACAGTTCTTCAAGGGTAGTTTGCCGTGCCAGAATACATCATTTGATGTGTTGATTGTACATATGTTTGTGTTAAATAGTTGTGTGAGTTCCAATTATCGCAATTGTTGGTTAATCTTGTTTGTGTCCGTACATTCCACAAATTACAATCGTCAACCTGTGAAGGTTTGTAGGCGTACTGGTGTAAGTCCTGCAATTCTTCAAAGGAATTCCACCAAGACATGATCGGCGAGGTTGTTTGTACAATTTGTATATACGTGTGGTGTGTCATAGCAACTGGTGTATTTTGGATTCATTGTGTTTACTCGTTGTTTTCGTATCTTGTTGTTATTGCGTAATTTTGTTAAAATTTTCGTCGTGATTACTTCTGAAGTTGTTTCGAGTCTTCTACATCCATGAATGAATTGATTGATGTTAAGGACAGCAGATGGGTCGTATACGCCGGGGAGGCTATTTCTGAGAATGAAATGCACACAGAGATGATTGTTAGCTGCTGTCCGACACGCCGGGGAGAAAGAGTGTAAACGGCTGAGGCTCGCATGCGTCACCGCTACTAGAACTGAGGCAGAATGAGTGACAAGCGATTTCAGTAGTAATTGGTAATGAATAGATAAGAGGATGTGCGTAGAGTATCGTGAGGTGGTGCCATGGTCACTTTGCATTCTGAAAGAGTCATTCCAGTAAGTGGCGATTGTGTTGCAAGATGTCAAGAGGAGGTCTCTGTCTGGACGCGCAGGTCGTCATTGATGTGTGAGATTGTGCTGTGGGTATGCTTGTGGTGTGTTGGCTTTTCTGTTTGTTTTCCATTTCAGCTCTGTCCGTGTGACCCAGGTTCTCGCAATGGCATCCAAGTCGACGTGTATTGGTCGTGAAGGAAAAAAGGTTTGGATCCCTTTTTTGGCGGGGAGTGTCAATTTAGTTGAAGATTGAACGATCAATTCTTGGTTGTTTGCTTAAAATCAACTTCCCCAATTTTCGCGGAGGCATCAATACGACAGTCATCGTCTCATCGGTCGCTGTTCAGAGAGAAGAGTGAAACATCGTCAGAAGTAATACAATGATTTATTATTGTAATATTTGTTTTCAGACCTTAGTTCGCTTATTCCTTTTATATGTTGGTGTAACAATAAAGAAATATGAAGCGGCAGATCAGTGTTTTGGTTTTTTCGTCCGTTATAACTAAGCGTTTCCGAAATCTTCGAAGAACAGCGTGGGCCCGAGCGTAGCGAGAGCTGGGCATTAACGGTTTATGAGACGTGATTGACAACGTCGACAAACAGCTCAGATGTGTTCACGCGTTTGACCCTCCCCTAACAGAGCTCCCTGACTCCATATGGTGCCACTTCACCTTTGGGTACTGCAAATATCTAGTGGGCAGCATTTATTGATCACCTTCATGTGGAGCGGACCACAACCAGGTACTGCTAAATACAATCTCAGCAACTCAAGACATGGGTTATGATCAAGTTGTCATAGCTGGTGACTTCAATGCCCCATCTCTTAACTTGGTGTCGGGAAATTCCCATGGTAGATTTGATCGAAATCTGCTGCATACCATCAGGAAGGCTGGATTCACTGAAAATGTCAGGATGGATACTAGATGGGGCCCTGAGGGGAAGTCTTCTAGACTGGATTACGTGCTCACTAGTGACCAGCTACTAGTGGAAAACGTTCAGATCACGACTCCCATAGGTAGTAGTGACCACGCGGTCATAGTATTCGACATAGTCCTCCGCGAGCGCTTACAGTGGGACAATACACAGCCCTATCTGTGTTATAACAAAGCCAACTACACCAAAATGCGAAGACTTCTGTCTGAAGCAAATTGGCCTAAAAAATGGACAGAGCTAACAGTAGAAGAACACTGGAGAGTGGTAAAGGAGATCATTCACCAGGCGGTCTCAGACACTGTTCCTTTAGTCACACCAAAAGCTAGGAAGCAACGATCATGGCTAAAAAGGGGGCACAACGCCTTCTGCAGGCGAAGCGAAAAGCCTGGTTTGCGTGGCGACGATCGAAGAGTCAACCCGAACATGAAGTGTACCTTGAACTCAGGAATCGATGTAACATACGAGTCCGGAGCGATAGAAGGACATTTCAGGGAGACCTCGCCAATAAGCTTCTCGTGAACCCCAAAAGCCTATACAGGTTTATGTCCGAAAGAAAACCGACCAACCAGGGAGCATGCAATCTAGTGGGTTCTGATGGGAAATCTCTTACTAGTCTTGAAATGGCAGAGACATTCAGCCTAGCCTTTCACAGGCAACTAAACAGTAACGAGGATATTACCCCCACAGAACATCCAGATTACATCGCAAAACCAGTGCGCGAAAACCTGCTGGGTACATTTCAAATTACCCCGGCTATGGTACTTGCAAAATTGGGAAGGTTGGCTTCGGGAAAGTCTTCAGGTTGTGATGACATCAGACCATCTGTCCTGAAGCAGTGTTCAGAAAGTCTCTGCCAACCCCTAAGTGATCTGTTCCAACACTCCCTTGATGTAGGGAAACTTCCATGTGAATGGAAACGAGCAATCCTATCCCCTATCTTCAAGGGTGGTGACCGGCAGAATGCGACCAGTTACAGACCAGTTGCTCTACTTCCAGTGGTATCGAAGATATTGGAAAGTCTCATTGACGACCACATGAGAAAATACTTCGATGGGACTAACCTTCTTCACGAAGCACAGCACGGTTTCAGGAGGGGAAGATCCTGCGTGACGAATCTTCTACTAGCTTGGAACGATTGGACACTATCCTGGGACGAAAAGGTACCAGCCCACGTGATCTTTCTCGACTTTGCGAAAGCATTCGACACAGTTCACCATGGTCTGCTCCTTCACAAAATAAGCAAGGCGGGTGTTTCTGGAGCACTTCTCGCATGGCTGAAAGATTACTTAGGCGAGAGAGAATTCTGCACCAAAGTCAACCGCATCCGATCATCCTGGCACACCTCGGCATCAGGGGTTCCTCAGGGTTCTATCCTAGGGCCGTTGATGTTTTTGATTTTTATCAAAGACCTGCCCTCCCAACTAAACTGCTCTGCGCTTCTTTACGCTGACGACGTAAAGATTTGGAGAGCAATAAACTCATCGGAAGACTCAGACAGATTGCAGGCTGACCTGCAAACTCTGGGAAACTGGGCTCTAGCTAACGGAATGCCTTTCAACCTAAAGAAGTGCAAAGTAGTGCAACTTCATTCCGGCAGGTCACAGAGTGTAAATTACACCCTTGGTGGCCAGAACTTGAGTTGTGTTCCATCAGAGCGCGATCTAGGTCTTATTCTAACAGAAAAGCTAGACACCAGTGGAAATTACTCGAGGGACGTCGCCAAAGCCTACGCAACTTTACACTTTATGCATAGGCAGCTGGGAGCTCTCACTCCCGAACTGTTCTTAAGGTTATATAAGGCATATGTGAGGCCACACCTTGAGGTGCATAATATCATTGCACCTCCGCTACTCAAAAGGGATGCTAACATTCTAGAAAGTGTCCAGAGACGAGCGACAAAATGGGTGATCGGCCTCCGCAAAAAATCATATGAGGAACGACTAAAGAAATTAGGTCTTTTCACACTTAGTTACCGTAGGCACAGGGGAGACCTCATCACCGTCTACCAGATCCTAAATGACCAGGCCCACCCAAATAAAAGCATCCTGCCATTAAGTGACTATAGGCTTCCACGAGGTAACCCGCTAAGGATAGCACACCAGAGACCAAAGACTCGAGTGCGATCACATTTCTTTTCGCTTCGTGTTTGCCGTCTCTGGAACGCTTTACCGGCGGCCGTGACTACAGCGCCTTCTCTGGAGATTTTTAAGCGGAAGCTAGACAATCATGCAGAAATGCAAGGTTTGTGTCTCAATGGCTTATCCTCATAAAACTTAAAACCACACTGTCAATGGATAAGCGTACAAACTAAATCCCCACGACCTATTCTGCCTTCTCTCACTCTATCTTTTCCTTAGGTCACCTTTATTATTCCACTTATCTCAACCTATATTATCTACACTACAACCTATTATTATTATTACTATTCTGCTTTTATGACTGTACCAAATGACCAACGGGAGTTAGGTCAAACTCCATTCACGGCAGCAATACAGTCCTAACATACTGCATACTACAAACCACATCTCGACCAATCCCCGCACCACTCCTCTTGGAGTCTACCAGAGCTAAAGCAGTCGAGTGGCGGGACTTACTACGCAGAAGCTCACCGAAGATCTGGAACCTCTACCTCACAATCAAGAAGCGAGCTCAAAGAAATCACTGGTTTATACTAGCTCGTAATCAGGATATTGGATATTGGATGATCTGTTTAGGCGTTCATTATTATCTTTTTCAAGATAAAGATCTAAGCCCTCATAAATATCATGGAAATCTCGAGCCGTCAAATTGCATATTGCTGTCCCTGCAGAATTGGGTGATTCACCTTAGTGACCACCACCATATCTACTGATCAGCTAGCGCCACCCTCCCTCCTTTAATGGTGCAGTGAAGAAGCCTGTATTTGCAATTGGTAAGCCATTGTTGAACAGAGTGTCACAGACGACACCGCAGTTTGTAAAGAAGAAGGGAGTTACAGTTTCAGAGCCCAGTTCTGACTCCACAAGCTTTCAAGATATTACTCGTCAAAGTAAAGGTAAAAAACCTGTAAGGATTAATGAGGAAGAACCCAAATTAATATCAGTAAAAAGTTTGAGCATTATGGATTAGATTAAATAAAGTATATTTATATTTCAATAGTTTACACACAATGATAAGTGTTGTTATTGGTAATATTTCATGCAAAATCACCAAAAACAAAATTTATCATTCTGTGTAAACCGTTGAAATATAATTATACTTTATTTAGGAACCCAAATTCTCTACTGCTGTCATTAAATAGTTTGAAAATGATGAAGTTGGTCATACGAACGGCGGTAGAGTGGATATTTATGGCAATCGTTATTGTATTTGGCTGATCATGATGAAATGAGAGGAATGTCTACTTCTACTGAGTTGAACAAAGAATCTGTACAACTTGAACGTGAAGTGGAATTAAAGGCTATTGCGGATGCAGAACGTATGTATACTCATGAAACCATCAGTGTAAATGATCCGCATGTAGTCCACCTATCGACAGATGATAAAGCTGAACTGTAGCTAATAATAAAAGATATCAGTGGTGGTAATCTTGCGGTTAGATAAACTTCTAAATGTCGAACAACATCAGCTTCTGGTGCACCGCTAAGTTCATCAACTTGTGTCACTCAGTCGGCGTCGCTGTTGTCATCCACAATGAAAGGGATGTCCATGAACTCATGTGTCTTATGCTGTTTCTATGCAAGTATCGGTTAGTTTGGAAAGACGAAAGTTAATGGCGAATCCAAAGGATACAGCACGGTTAGTAATGATGCGAGTAGATAGTATGGATCAGTGAGAAGACGAAGAGTCGAGCAGCACGATATATTTCAGATTGTACCCTGAAGTTATTTATATCTTAAAACGAATCGTTTTTTAACAAACGTTGAGTACGATGTTCCCATCTAACGAAAATCTCTACAATCGTATTGTCTCACGCTTCACAATTTTACCTCTCCAAATCACTTTCACTAATGCTGCATTTTTCCAGTAAACATACTAAACTAAAATTTGTCAAAAAAGATCATGTGATAAGACGCAAGAAGGGACCGCCAAGTAATGAAGTTGTAAGAAGCTCACAACAAAGATAGTGGTCAGTGGAAGGCGCCTGTCTCAAGTTTCTAGGTCATGCACCAAACCAATAACACCGGAAAGGATCCTGGTTTTTACCTCCTATAAGCGCTGTGATATATATGGTACGTAGGCCTATTTTGTTTATAAGAAATTTAATGTGTCAAATTTGGGTGTAGAATAACCGTAGAAAGCTGTGTGTCTAAGCCTGACACCAAGTATATCCAGCTTTTCTTCCCAGGATAACTTGGAAATCTTACGTTTAACTTTTTCCTTATTGGTATGGACCTCATTTGATGGCTTTTGATTTGATTTTATTTATACCGAGGATTTAAATCATATATGCGTATGTAAATATGTGCGCCTTTTTAACATCAGTTGTTTAATTACGGTGTTCTTCATCTTTTAGTACGTGCAGTCAGTGAGACACAATCACAGATAGATTGTCTAAAAATTGAATTTTCAGTAATTTTTCAGCTTGTTGACGAAATATGTGACCCTTACAGTACTTCTATGTCCTAGTCCTTACTGCATGAATCTGGTCTCACAATTCAGGTTGTTTACCTGAACTTTAATAGTGTGGAACTTAAATCTGAACACAAACTCACAATTATTTGGGAATTTATAAGCTGAGTTATGTGAAAATATAGGGTGGACTAAAAGGGAAAACTGTCTGTCATGTTCGTTACTGTTAAGCCGAAAGATGAATGAATTTCAACATGGAACTTTGCATGAAAGTGTAATAATTCAAACCGCTACATTCCACGTTGCACATAAAGGTAAACAAAAGGGAGAAAGAGACTTAAAAGGACTGTATTGGACATATTCAAGGGAGAAGGGATAGTGAAGTGGAAAAAACGCTTCACAACCTCGTCGATAGACTTTCCCAACAAACCTAATACTTTACGCCTACCCTCAATATTACACACCATGCTATACTACTTAACACGGAGTCTAAGACGCAAACATTTGTTGGCAAATACTGCTAGGCTTTCCATAACTTCCACTTTTATTGGCTGTGTATCCCAGCAATAAAGGAGGACAGAGCGGACTGCTGTGCAGCAGGCGCATCCTTTGATATCACATCTATGTCAGAGATGAAGTAAGTTGGCAAATGCCACACGAGCTTTTTTATCGGTGCTGGGATTTGGTCATCAATCAACTTCCCGAAAAAGTGATGTGGTCAATACATTCAACCACTTCACTCCTAATTTCTAGGGTAGGAGTTGGTGCAGACTAATCCTGTAGCATCATCTTACGTTTAAAAGGAGCGAATTGCATGTCAAACATTCAGGGTGTTCATGAGACTGAGGTTTGTCAGTATCCCCACCTAGAAAGGCTGTATTTTTCTCATATTCTAAATTAACAAGACTTCCGTGGAAACAAGTCAATCCCTAAGTCGCTGGAGTCAGTTAGGGCCCATTCCATTAGTACATCTGAGGTGAAATTAGAAATGGATGGGGACAGTGGGAATTCTCGGTTGATATCACTGGTTTTCAATTCAAACGAAAACTACGTAGGCTCTCACACTCCTCTATGATTTGGATTAGATTACCTCTGTTTGGGTGATATAATTTCTTCGTACTCTGTTCTTGGACAAAGATTGTGACAGCAGACCTGAATCGATGGAGTCGAATGGTATATTCAGGGTAATAAATGGATTAATTGTTGGATGCCGGTAAGTGTATTCTTGTTCCAGAATATGTCAGAATGTGAATGTATTTTCAGTGCACACTTTTATCGACATGTAGGCCGCTTGCTTATCTCGGGTTGGTGCCTCCTGAGCACCACTTAGTTTGCGCATGATTGCTGAACCCAGTAGTTTAGTTACTTAATTAGGCGTTTCCCACTATTATTATCACATAAAGATTTTTCTTTCTTCTTATAAGATGGTTTAGTTAGTGACTCACACCACTCTTATGGTCGCCTACCTCTGATTCCCAGTCATTTAACAGAATCTTAGTTCACCCAGGGAGTAGTTTGTCACTGCTGTCGTTTTGCACCTAGGGAATCAGTCCATCGCACCCTGCAGTTTACCTGGTTTCTATTTATATATATCCTTCGAAATCTGAGTGGCAGATAGAGGACTGATGTCAACATCCCATTGAGGTAGGTGTTGGATGTTGGGCAGGTCGGGCCTAGTTGTAGGCCAGTTAAATTGCTCCTCAAAATTCGACCTCCAACATTGCAGTCGTCTATTCTGAAAGCTAGTCAAGGCCCAGGTTTTTTCGGAGATTATCTCACTTATCATTCATCTTTTGCAACCTGTTCCTATGGTAGATCTAAATAGTTCCCTGGTGTTGCTTGTCACCGGTGTCTTTTTCATGTCTTGGTTTTGTTGCTCACCACTGTTCGTGGTTGTCAAGATTACTTTTGTACAGTTTGCGTTTGAGCAGCTTCCGCTTCCCATCATATGCGGAGACCGCAGGTGTTAGTCTTCTTGCGTCAGTCAGCAGAAATCCACGGACATTTTCTAACCGTGGTTGTAGGCTACTACTACCGCTTCTGTAATTGGCTGGATATCAGAACAGGTTTCCCAACTTAATTATATTTCGTAGCGTTCTACTTTGTATTTTCTCACTGCAATTAAATAGTACATTTATGAGAGTTCCACTTGAAGTTGTACGTAGGCTACAAAAATAATTATTCAGTTATGTTTCTAACTTTTAGCTTCTTACTTCATAAAGCAAAAAGTACGAAGGCCTACATAGGTTACATTTAATATAACCTATGTAGGCCTTCGTACACTTTCGGGCACCATTTACCATCGTTTCTGTGTATACAGGCGCTGGTATTTTTAAGAAACTGCTGCAAAGCCATCTTCTGTTTTTATATTTCCTGCGGAATCTGTTTTTGCTGTCGGTAAAAAGTTGTCAGGAATGTTCCCTATTAACTCGTTTTTCTCCTTATTTCATTGTAGGTTTCACTGTGTTCACATCCGTAATGTGCTGTCCAGAGCAAATAGTTGACTATTTTTATGTTTGTGGTGTCGATTATACAATTGGTCTGGAGAGCTTTAGCTCAGGTAAACCTTTATTCAAGTTTATAAATGATGTTTCAGGTGACAAATCTGATTGTTATCTTGATCTTCCTCCACTGGAAAGACCCTATAAATGCCGTATTCTCCAACATTTTCCTGAATATTCACCAAATTGTTCCTTTGATGAAGAATCAACGGCACTGGTATTGATATAAAGGGATTAACTAAACTTTGAGTGTTTTTTAGGTTACTATGCCTCGGGGACTCAGTATATTCAATCAGAATAGTTTATTATTCCGACATTTTCAAGTACCTCAAAGACATACTTTCATAATAACTCGAGAAGATGGAACTCGTGTACACGGCTTGGCTTTATTGTTTCCGGAATTCGTTACTCACGAGGGTTTTAAGGAAGCAGTCAGGTCATTGCAAATGATGTACAATGCAGACTCTCATTGTCACAAAGGAGTAACGATGTCAGCGGAGGTTGATGGTACTAACTGTGAAATTATCGGGCAAAGATATGAAAGCGACAAAGATGCTCTTTTCACTATGAAGGTTGGTGTCATTCTAAAATATTGTTTTATTAGCCTGTTGATATTTCCTTCATATTTAAAATTACTTTACTTACTGTTTTGTTTCCTTTTAGGCGATCGGTTTACTCTCCCGTCATCCATTCATATATGCTTTATTTAATTGGTTAGAAGATTTATGGGCCACTATGTATATATCTCCTGCTGCTAAGTTCTCACAGTCTCAGTTGGAACAGTGCATTCATGATTTACTGTTTAGGAGTAAACTTCCTACTGTGGGCAGCTATGTTACTTTTATCACTGCTTTCAGAACGCTTTACAGTTATCGTCCCGGTTAGTTGAAGATTACTTTTTGTCGTTGTGCTTTGTATGCTTTCTTCCATTTAATACGTATCGCCATTTCTCATATAAATACTTTGATTATTTTCACTATAGATATCGATAGTTGTTTATACATTTCTGTTTTTCAGTTGTGATGTGATATGAATCTACTAATAAACAATAAGTTACTGTCATATCTCTTAGATGTTTAGATGGAGTTGTGACAGGAGGAAAGTGTGTAAATACGAGACAAAAGGCCTAAAGAAAGTTAAGAAGTATTTCATTGTTGAGTAAAGGTAAAATAAATCCAAGGTGGAGGCAGGATTGCAGTCGTAGAATCACTTGAATATACCACCATTAGTTTGTACCGTAGAAAGTGTTGAAGTTTTTTTAAGTTTCGTAATATTTTTAGGATGACCACTTCATGCTTTACCCTTAAAGTAGAAACTGCTGGATATCAGTTCTGTTACATCATCTTAGGTCCCACAAGGACAAGATTTATTCCAGCTTTTCAGCATTTCTATACAAGATAACTGTATTGTTAATCAATCAGCCCTTCGTTCTAACTTCGCATAAAAGCCATCATGTACATCAGTACATTCATAATGGAATCATCGAAAAGTGGTAATGTTAGTTATACTCAGTGGATATTTATTGTCGTCACTTCGCTTGTCAACATCGCAAGCTTTTATAAGCCCGAATGAGTTCAAGTAGAAAGCTTGAAGTAGTATAACATAATTCCACTACCTTATCTTTACAGCTTGATGTCACAACAACACCGCTTTAAAGTATGGCAAGTGTGAAAAACGCCCTTGCTATATAATCTTTAAAAGCTATAGTGTAGCTAAGAGAGTACCCATTGTGTAACTTTTCATAGAAACCTGTGCAGTTAATTAATTTTTCTGAAGGACCGTGCGAAATGCCAATAAAAGCCAATTAATAATATCAGTGGGTAACAAGCTGCATCAAACTCTATATAAGAAATCAAATTAGTAATACGTTGTGAAGTAATATAACGTAATCTAAGACATATAACGATTATTAATGTTCAGAAAATGGTTATTAAAAATGCAAGCGCTTAAGAACATGAGTATTATTCACAAGAGGAAGAGTTTGTGATTTCCTCTGTCATAGCAAGACATTCGGCTGTACACCTATGTAAACAAAAGTCTTTCAAACAGCTACATAGTTTCTAGGTGTGCTGTTCTTGAACTCTGCTTAGTGTAGGAATCATTATTGATCCCAGGAAAAAAGGCACCATACCAGTTTTTCCGAACCCTGGGGAATTATCACTGTTTACTATTTATTTAAACCCAATCTTCGTAAAGTACAGATACTAAAAGATGCACTACTCCTGAATTTATACACAAGAAGGCGTAATCAGTGCAAGTATCATATCGGACAAATGTTTGGATAACTTTCTATCTTTACCTTACACCGATGTCAAATCAATGTTTCAATATGTCTCAGACTTGGTGAGTCACCAATACCATTTTCAACAGGTTGTCGACTTCTACCAACAACTGCATGTTCCATAACCATAAGAATATATCAATATAATAAGAATTTTTATTTTTTGTCTTTCACACTCATTGTATTTCGTTTCAGCGCCTATACTACCAATTCCAAACTTAATGAATGGACAGCTAAATCAGAAATATTGTGTAGAGTTATCACTTTTTGAATATTCTATCCAAGAATTATTTAAATTGATCAGCTTAGATGATTTTATCCGTCTGTTCACATGCACACTTTTGGAGTATCGTATTATCTTATTCTCTAAAGGTACGTTACTACAGCTTATTGTTAATTTGCAAATTCTACTGTGCTCTGGTCTCGGTTGTTTACTACTGAATGAAAAATGGGACAATGCATTTACTATTTATTCTTTTTTTTACGATGTATATCTCGTGTTACGTTTGTAATGTTGTTTAGCAAAGGAGAAACTGTTTATTGTACATTATTATATTATTATTGTTCCCTTAGGTTCCTAAGGGAAAATAGGGCTTCAACTGCACGTCTCCACTTGCTTCTGTCTTCTGCTGTACTTTTCACCCGCATCCATGCATGTTAGTCCATACTGTTTCAACTCCTCTTCACACGACCTCCTCCACATCACTCTTGGACGTCCCACTCGCCGCTTCCCTTTCGCGTTCCACTCGAGGGCCTGACGCGCGCGCGATGTCACCCAGCGGCCTCCTCAGCGAGTGTCCGATCCATCTCCACTTTCTCCTGCACATTTGTTGGGCAATTGGTTCTTGTTTTGCTTGTTCCCATAGTTTCTTGTTGATGATTATTTCCGGCCATCTGATCTTCAGTATAGAGCGAAGACAGTTGTTGATAAATGTCTGCAACAGACTGTTGAAAATATTCTTTGTGACCCGCCCGTCAAGTTTCTGATCCGTACAGAAGAACTGACTTGACGTCAGTTTATTGTACACAGACATTTTAATTATCTCTGCAGGTGTTTTGTCGCCACACTATACCTAAAGGATTAAATGGGAGTCTTTTTTAACCAATATTATTTCTTAGACACTTCCAAATACTTGCAGCCATCTTGAGACCGGGTTGTATTGTGGTAAAACGAAGTTCGATTAGAAACCATAACGATTTTATGAGCATGACATAGTTAAAGGTTGTGTCAGTTAGTCTGAAAACATTGTTGCTCACTTACATTTGAATAAAGCGATTATTTAGCCATCCATCTAAGTACTCAGTTTCCAATCATTAGATCACAAGTAAAATCGTTATATCTTATTTTCTGCAATTTAGTCAAATGGATAACTTTATAGGCTTTGACAAGAGGTATTTTCTGCATACAGTCGCTCAAATATGCATTTTGTTGTTGCTAGACTGCATTTTTATTCCCTAAGATATTTGTAAGGTCTATTAGATTAACCATATTACAGAAAAGCACCTCCGATTGCTTCTAATAACTTTTAAGCTCAGAAGTCTGTTTCAGACGTAGAAACGTTTTTTGTAAGTTAGTAAATTGCCTGAATTCATCCCTTGGTTTTACCCAAGGGAATCCTTGGAATAACCTAATTGTCCAAGTAATTTTAGCAGTCTTAATATAAGCAATATGATGAGTTTTGTTAATGATTGGTAGTTCGTGAGACTGTTTTTATTACCTAGACTATTTCTTTATACTCTTAGGAGCAATCTGTTTTTATTCCCTGTAATGAAAAAAATAACATACACAACTAGCCACTTGCGACTGTGTGTATGTAGCCAGAATGCATTGGCTGTGCGGTATTTCGTATTCATTTTGTCAACGAACAAACTAGCGATTTTAGCTGGGCAAGAGTTAGGAGAGGGGGGCGGGGCAAATAAAAACATAATATCAATATTGATGAATTCTTTGACTTTCAAGTGTTGATTTTCAGGGATTTGATTTGATTGGTTACAGGATTTCATTATGGGCTAATATCGATTAGAGAAATAGTGGAAAACCTAGAAGTACTGGATAAATGTTTCGTCATAGTTTATGGCTTTTCATCAGTCGCACTCATCACAGGTGTTCGAAACCACGACCTTCCGGTTGCAAGGCAAGCTCGTAGGCCATTAAGTCGCTGGGACCCGATCCAATGGCCACGACATCTCTTGCCCATGTCAGCTCATGATGAGATCCTGTAACCAATCATATCAGATCAAATCCCTGCAAACCAATTTTGAATATCAATCTGATGCTCGTCAGCGACTGGTCCTATTTAGGTAGGTAGAGAGCATTCATGACCAGTCTGACTGACTGGTTTCAACAGAGAACTTTGCACCGATGTGCAGCAGTTTGAGTCGCCACACTTCACTCAGCACACAAACCAAGAGAACAAAGCAAAAAGAAATGCAAAATAAAGACAGTAAACAGAGATAAAAGTCAGAAAGAATAGTAATATAGAAGAATAATATAATTTTATTCGGTACTATAAGTCACAAGGAATGGATGCATCTGCGCTGCGATTGAGAACGATTTTGAGCCATATCACCAATTGTCCCTAGCCACTGATGTTTACCATCTTAGGTAGTTTGCACCTTCCTACGCGACCGGCTTAAACTAACTGTCGTGGATTTCACTGACTGATGCCATGTTTTGGTTTGACCACCATTGGCAAAGACTACTTGACTGAGGTCTTTGAGACGTTAGGAGCTAATGGCCTGAAACTCTTGATGATATAGCTCAAACTTGTCCTCATTGTGTAGATGTTTTCACTCTGTGTTAACTTCCCGGCCAATTACTGTCTATTTACTCATTGTTCCTCCTGTTCATTTCCGTTTTATTGTAGTTCCTTTTGATTTGAACTTTCCCCCTATCTTTGTGTCTTATATGTAGTGTAACGGGTTGAAGTGTTGCGTTTTTATGCAAAGTTGTGCTTTGAGTCTCAGTTAGTCAGTTCACTTTGGTTTTATCCATTTTTTTTACCTTTATCTTTGCTCTTTTTCAGTTTATTACCGTCTCATGCTAGTTGCTGAATGTGTAACATGCCTACTATTACCATTTTATTGGCCACATGTATATGCTCCAATACTGCCAGTATCCTTAATTCATTTTGTGGATGCTCCTGTACCTTTTATAATGGGTATTAATATTCCTGATTCATGTAGTAGTCAAAACGGAAAACATTTTTTCATGAAACATTATGATTCAAAGTGTTATACGCCAACATGCGCCTGCCCACCTTCAATTGAACTAGCCAGTGAGGTAAGTTTCTTTTTACATACAAAAGGGGTGATTATTATTATTATTTTGATATGCACTATAATACTGACTTTAAACAGATAGACTTTGTAATTGCTACTGCTTGCCGGTGCAAGTCTGCGCACTCCATATATCTTAATTTTGGTTAACAAGTGGGTAGTAAAATCAAAAATAGATTAGTTAGAGGTCATAAACTATCGGTTACTTCATGAATTCCAATGATGTTTCACAATTTATACGGTGAGACAAAACGCATTACTGTGGGTTAAATGCGACTGTTGGATCGGCACTCGGATATCTCGCTTGTTCCATAACTGCCTCAGTTCGGCTGATGCTAAGAAACCCTTCGTAGAACATCAATACATTAAGATCAGTGCAACTTTCAACGTAGGTGAAATAGTGGACATGTTCGACCACTTCACATCCCATAGCAAGACTTGGTGTAAATGCAAGGCAGTCCGGAAATAGCAGGTTAAATTCAGCTTTCTCATCCAACAGGACTATATTGTCTGCCTACTCTAAGTCAAGTAATGAAAGAGTTTCACTCTTTCTGAAGTCAGGTAGTAAACTGCCTGTCTTTTATCGGATTTATTGTTTCCTAACTTTGGTTAGGCGTCGTAGGATTATGGACCACAGAATTATGGAAACAATAGTGATAAGTCTTCGAGTCTGTGTGACAGACATTAAATATAAATCATCATGATATTTAGCAAATTGCATTATTTTATCAAGTTTACCAAGAGTCATTTTGTCCGTGAGTTATCTGGTAGATTTGATTGTCGTGTTAAATCCAAGCTTATTATTAAGGCCTCCCGATTTTCCTTGCTTACATGGAAACTTTAAATAACTTAGTATTAAAGTATTGGGATTGTAAGGATTTGGTTGATTTGTTACAGTATTTGATCATGAGCTAACATCAGTTAGAGGACCACTAGAAAACCATCGGGGAGTACTAGGCAGCTGTTTCGCCCTAGTTTGGGACTCTTCACAGTATGCATCCACCGGGGTTCGACCCACGACCTTCTGGTTGCAACTACTCCCTGATGATTTTCCAATGGTTCTCTAACTAATGTTAGCTCATGATGAAATCCTGTAACCAATCAACCAAATCCCTACAAAACAATACTTGAATATCAATGAGATGCTCACTGGCGACTGGCCCTATTCAGGTAGGTAGTTACCTGGGGTTCTAGTGGGAAGTCGTGACCAGTAGGGTGCAGCAGGTCGGGCATTAGGACAGATACTTGCCGAAGACATTGACTAGCGATTGCGCTATATCATGAACTGGCAGAAGTTAGAATTCATGGCCTGGCTACTGGATTGGGTCCCAATGGCTTAATGGTCTTCGAGGTCACCTTGTAACCAGGAGGTTGTGGGTTCGAACCCCGGCGGTGGGTGCGTGCTGATAAAGAGTCCCAAACCAGGACGAAACAACTGTCCAGTACCCCCTGATGGTTTTCTAGTGGTTCTCTAACTGATGTTAGCTCATGATGAAATCCTGTAACTCGGTATTCATATGGTGGTTATTACTTACCTTATTGGCCTTGCTTTTCTTATAAATCTTAGTAAATTTTTAAATGGATTCTAGTGAGTGGTAGTGGTGCTATTTATTTGATTTCCTCATTTCAATTTACTGACTCCTCAGTCAAACTCTTGGCTGAGTTACAGAGACTGAACTAACTAATGTCAGTAAAGAGTTTGAGCACTGTTGAATAGATCAAATAAATTATAATTATATTTCAATAGTTTACACACAATGATAAGTTTTTGGTTTTTGGTAATATTTTGAGCAAAATTACTGCCTCAATGAACGAATGAACAAAAAATGAACTATATATATCATATTGTGTAAACCATTGAAATCTAATTATAATTTATTTGAATTATTTCTTCGATTATGTGGAGATACTTGTAAACATCAATGTTGGCAAATCTAGCGTGATACGTTTTCAATCACAAACCAAATCTCTTTTAAGTACTCATTGAAAATAACAAAGCGATTAACTGCTGTCCTAATTTAGTCCACAGAAAAAAAACACCGTCTCTCACCCTCTAGTTAGATGTCATGAAATAGAATGAAATGATACTGTTAAACTGGTCTGCCTGTCTGGATTCAACATAAAACTTGGCACCGAAGTGCACCAGTTCGAGTTGCCACGTTCCAAATAGCACACAAGGGTAGACAAGAAGATGAGTGAAGAGAATCAATACAGTCTGACAAGTATAAGAGTGAAACAGAATGGGTAATGGTAGAAAGGAATATGAAAGATTACAGAGACTGAATACATCTGCGCTGGCCATTGACAACGATTTTGAGCCATGTCACCTATTGTCTCCAGCCATTGATTCCTAGAGTCCCGAGGGCCCCAACCCGGAAGTCTGCATCTCCCTACCTGCTGACTCAGTTTAACTGTCAAGGATTTCATGGATTGATGAGGCCATGTTTTTGTTTGGCCACCACTTACTCTCTTCCAACCTGCACCTATATCAGCTAGTAATGCCCGTCGGGGGGAGGCGATGGTTAGACATGTGCAGCACGTGACCTAGTTATCTCAATCTATGTACCTTTAGCCTCGTCGATTGATTTTCCCTCTTTGCCCAACACTCTACGCCTAACGTCAACATTACTTACCTTGTGAAACCACCTAACGTGAGAAAGAGATCGCAGACATCTATGATCGAACTGTTACTATTTAGTTTTCTTGTACTGTGATACTAACGTTCATAATTTTCTGGAGCAGTGGTCAGTTCTAAAACCTGTACATATTTATATTGCCTTGTGTCTAACAATAATTAAAATATGCATAAATTAAATTAACTACTCTTAGTCAACCTTTTTCTCTTCTAACTTTATACTTTTTAACTAGGGTAATGTTTGCTATGTCTATATTGATGAGGGAAGAGTTATTGTACCGGATGAAATTCCAGAATTTCCAAATAGTCAGAATATCAAACAATCCTTATCGGATATCTTGAAATTAGCCGAATTCCTGTCGGAAAGTATGTTACATACTGTAATTATTGTTTCAATATTTGTTTATATCTAAATGTGTATATGTATCTATTTGTGTTGTGAATACCCTTGTTTTGTTAACAAGGTTGGAATTTTTTTACAGGAATACTTTTTATTGGTACATTGGACCAAATCATTCTGCCTTATATATGGCAGTCAGCTCTCTACTTCAACTTCATCGACTTTGAAAAGGCCTTCGACAGCGTCAATCGAAAGGTGATTTGGAGAATACTTTGCTACTACGGGGTGGCGCCAACAATTATACACCTCATCCAACAGTTGCACTATAATTCTGCATGCAAAGTAATTCTTGAAGTGAATACGGGAGTAAGACAAGGCTACCCACTGTCTCCAGTGGTTAATTTCCTGGTTCCGGTAGACTGAATAATGCAACAGACAGCGTGCAACGAAGAAACAGGCATAAAGTGGACCCACACAAAAAACTTGGAGGATCTGGACTTCGCCGATGGTATTTGTCTAAGTTCTCACAAACTGGAAGATATGCAAGTGGAGAGCAACAAATTGTCAGAGGAAGTATCAAAGGTGAACATAAAGAAAACAGGGATGATGAAGATTCCTGGACAACAGTGACAGCGGCAACAACAACAGACAAAAATCAGAATAAATGGGAGAAGTGTGAAAGAAGCAACCTCCTTTACCTACCTTCCCACCTACCAGGGAAACATCGTTTCAACTACAGGTGGACGGAACTGATGAGGATATCAAAGCAAGGATGGGAAAAGCAAGGCAAGCTTTCATTACTCTGAAATCTGTGTGTAGGTAGATCAACAGAACTCAGCATCAAAAACAAGATCCAGATTTTCAACTTCAATGTGAAGTCAGTGCTGCTACACGGATCAGAGACTTGACGCATCACAAAAGGCACTTTGAACAAACTACATACCTTCATCAACAGCTGTCTTCGTTCAATGTTCAATATTAAATGACCAGGAAAGATCAGCAACAGGGATCTCTGGGAACAAACAAACAAAGAACCAATTGTGCAAGAAACATGCAGGAAGAAATGGAGGTGGATTGGCTATACTCTGAGGAAACTGTCAGGTGACATCACACGGCAGGCAATCGCTCGAGTGGAACTCGAATGAAAGCGGCGAGTTGGTCGTCAGTGCAAGGGTGACTTGGAGGAGGTCATGTGAAGAGGAGATGAAAGCATGTGGGCAGACGTGGAGCCAGGTGAAAACGTTGGCAGAAAGCCAAACGCGATGGAGACGTGCGGCTGAAGCCGTATGCTCCTCTAGGAACTAAAGGAGACGATAATAATAATTCTGTCTTATGATATATATATATATATATTATCATAAGACGCCGACGCACACCTGATATTTATGGTCGGCCTGCGAATTTCGGGCTACCGATATCCACGCTGAAAATTCCATACTTGTGTCAAAAATACGGTGTGGAATCAAGCTGTAATCAAAAATAAAAAAATAAAAATATATATATATATCAAGCATCAATCACTTCCAGTCATAGAAATCTATTGGTATTCACCTCTCTCACTTACCTAGGCAGTATCATTCCAATTACAGATGAGAATTTCAAAGGCAAGATAGGAACAGCAAGACAGACACTCACCCTAAAACCATTGTGGAAATTCGCTGGGCTCAGCATAAGTAACACGATCCGGTGTTTGAACACTTATGTTAATTCTTTGCTTCTATGTGGTTCGGAAAATTGGCGCATCATAAAAAGCATCAGAAGCGACTGACCACTTCAGACCTCCATTAAAAGCCGCATTCACTGGCTTGTCCAAAGAAGATTAATGAAAAGAAACTAGTAACCATCCAATCAAAACTTTTCGCTTAGCAAATATGCAGAAGGAAATTGATTTCGATTGAATGTAGGCTGATGAGACTGTTGAGTAAAATCACGCACTAGGTTTTCAGACAGAAACCGATAATTTGAGCGGCGTCCAATTGTGGCATGGTAGAGGTCATCTGAAGCAGAAACAAAAGCCTGCTGGGAGATCGTGAAGCTAACTAAAAGGGACTGGAGAGAACAAAGGTGAGGTAGAAATGTCCGTTGGCCGACATCAATTTCAACTGGCTAACTAACTGCACGAAACTACTCAGAAGCTTTCCCTTCCTCCATATTAAACTTGGACGCGCCACCCGTCGATCATAATTCAGGTTCCACTTAAGGGATCTGATGTACGCCTGTCACGTACATAGTCATTTTAACTTGTCCAATACACCTCCGTTTCTTTCTGCTGATATATTTATTGGGTTGTCGATTATTTTTTGCTACTTGCCGCTGTCCTTTGTCGCTTATCCTGTCTTGTTGACCATTGTCATGTTAAACGAAGTCAAGAATTCATTCTCAATTACTCTAGACGTTTTATTTTATTTAAGCGCAATCTAATGGATTTTACAAGACTGATAGTTCATGTTCACAATTAACGTATTTTCAAAATGAAATAAATACCTCTTAGGAATTAACAACAATCTGTAACCTTAATGCAGTTTTGTTGATTTGTTTATAAAGTCTAAACAGTTACCAGGGTCACCTGAATTGTTCATGTGTTTATATTAGCTAGGGGGTGGTTTTCAGTGTTTCTATGCATGTATTGTTCCTCCTCTATAGACTTAAATGTTTCTAATCGTATCTATGTAGTAGTAGTCGTGTGTCTGTGTGTGTGTGTGTGTGTGTGTGAGGTTTCACGAGCTTCTCCATGCCGAATTCGGGTATTTCAAGTGCAAAGGCTTAGACTTTGGTTATCGACTTATTATTTACGGAAACATGTAAGAAACTGAATATTATGTATGCAGTTGAGGTCTTCTAAATAATTAGTAAAGTTTATTCGTTTCACAGGATGGTGGTACACACCCCCCCCCACACACGTACTAGTGATTTCGAAATGGATTCCTTGAAGTTATAACAAGAAGCTGTCACCTTACACCGACTGATACCAGTCAGTAGCAGTGTGAATTTATTGCTCATTTACATGAAGTGAGGAAATAAGTACAAGTGAATTTCAGCTGAATAACTCTGAGGCGTAATTTGTCGCCTATTCGACTTAATTGTCTTCATTTAATTTTCCTTTCTTTTTGGTCGCTTCTGATTGAAACGAGAATTCTCTGTTTATCAGTTTCAATCTCTCTTCGCGTCAGCAGTATCGGCTTCTAACAACAATTGTTTTTATCCAAACCTTTCACTTAGTAAATAATGCGGAGGATGTTAGATGTTTGGAGCCAATCGTGCTAGTTGGCACTCGCCAGCAAGGTGTGTACCTGCAATCTTAAATGGAATTCATGTCCCTCCTCCTGAGATTCAAACCTGTAAGCAGTCAGAGACGTTACCATTGAGCTATTCGGACTCGCGACTGACCTCCTATAGGACTGTATCAGATACTTTGATTGGACACTAGTTAGTAACTAGTGGGCAATTATGGGCAACTGAAGGGTGTAGTCAGTGACTCACACATATTATGTGAAGGCTGTAATGTTTCATTCCAGTGTAGTGAATCTGTGACCTATTGGTTACAGCGTCAGTGTTGAGTTTATCGTAACACATGGCTTGACTAGGTACTCTCACATGTGGTTTTCCTTTATATAATTAATAGTCTAATGATTAGTCATGTTCAAGTGTTGGTCTGGGGGGATTTGATTGCCTACAGAACCTTATAATTAGCTCAAATCGGTTAGAGAACCATTGGAAAACCTGGGAGTTCTGGACACCTGTTTCCGTTGTCCTAGTTTGGAACTCTTTGGCTGCACACACCCACTGGGGTTCGAACCCAGGACACTCCGGGTGATGATGAAGAGTCCCAAACTAGGACAATGGAAACAGCTGTCCAGTACTCCTACGTTCTCTAGTGATTCTCTAATCGATGTCAGCTCATGATGAGATTAATCATTTTTTCAAGATGGTATCCCCCTGACCTATCAGCAATAATAATGCAATTTGTTCATTCTACTACTAGCGGTTTCAAGAGTTCTTTACTGTCCCGTAATTTAAATTTATTATGAAATATATTATTATTCTATTGTGTTGTTTTCCAGGTTTCAACAGTCAACATGCAAGAGATCAAAGTGATATTCCACCAGTGAGTAGTCGTCAGGTTAATCCTGTGTCGTCTACAGTTCATGTAGCGCCTGTACTTAGACCAAAGCCTCCTAGTTCACTGACAAATACCTATAGTTCTCAACGAGTGAGTATCATGGTATTTACAATTTGTTTTATAACAATTATAATAATCGTGGTGACTGATTTGTTATAATATTGCGACCAGTCTTTTTTCAATTTTTATTTTCAAGGAAGTTGAACCCACTAGTGAAATACTCTTTAGTACGTTTACAGAGTTCAACTCTGTTCATGGCACACCATTATACTAAATTACTTAGGTTTTAATTCCACTTTATTTTAATAGACTGAGAGATAAACAGAGTTTAGGATTTGTCAGTCACTAGATGACTGTATCTGACATGTTGCTAGACTATTCAAATATTTGACAAGAGTTAGCATACTTTAACCTCAGTATGCTTGAATCCCACATCAACACTGCGTAGCAGCTAACTCTAATATGAGAGGAGACTTTTAGATGTTCTACAGTTGAAAATTAAAGTAACTTGAATAAATGAATTCTGAGAATGTAAAATGTAATTGTAGTTTGTATCAAAATTAAAACGCATAGGTGTATTATGGTCAGTCTGCTGGCGTTTAAAATTACCAAGAGTTGTCTTTTTGACAGATTGACTCAGCTGAACTCTTGTAGATATTTAGGCTCTTTCTCAGGGATGTCGTCTGTTTATAAAATGATAGCATGAGACGAAGGTTGCTCACGCTGAATTAGCCAGCATCTGTAGCTGTCTCACTATTCTGTAGAAGTCACATGGTTCAGTGACTCGGGAAGTCACGAGGTATTCTTCAAAATCAAAGCCGTTGGCAGCCATCCTGTGGTGTATTTCATCGTAATTCTTGAAGTGGTAAATATTAGCAGCAAATGTTCTTCAAAAATGACTTATTTTCTTGTTTCTTCTGTGATGTTGTATCAATTGACATATATGTTTTATCAAGTGAAATAACGATTCGATATCTAGATCATCTTGATGAGAGTTTCGAGTGCTTTTGTTGGGGTTACTTGTTCTTAGTTCCCATCGTAAGCCACAGTAGTATGATTTTATTTATGCATTTTTGTAACATTATCGTTATGGAGGCCAAGAGATGTACCACACAAAAATCTCATAGTTGTAGGAGGGTTAGGATACTGCCTGAACTCCCAAACCGAAGCAGGTGGTTGTTTTAAGTGGTCACACCCCCTAGCCTGTGACTTGAAATCTGATCAACAAGGCAGTGAAGTAGTGTCAGGAGCTGCGTTCTCATGGCTGCCGGTATCCAAAGCAGGATTCATACGCCATTCTATCCATTCAGATTCTGAAGCCCATATAAGGCCATAGCTTTGGAATTAGAGTTTCCCAGCTCCCTTAGTTTAAACCTGTGTGTCCACCAATCTGGTTGTAAGCTCTACATGTTCACATTCACTCTTCTACTTTTGTGAGGAACACTTCCGCTGCGTGATGGGGGCTATAAATGCGTAACCAGCCACATGAGAGTATTTCTAGAGAAAGATGGAAGTCTAGCCACCCTCAGCCGTACCAGGTTGTTTATGAGGGCGCAGTAACATGTATCGTACGAATAGTTGTCTCTGTTAGTCTTATGATGAAATAATTCTCAGTAAAATTTTCCGTATGGCAACTCACTTGTCATCACATGCAGAACAGACGGTGGAGCTACAGCTCCTCGATCCAACCTCTAAATCATGAAGCCCTGAACTCTGTGTTTCTTCATATCGAATTCGTTCAGCTAGATATTATCGGTCCTTATGGGATAGGTGAGGGTTCTTTAGTAGGGTAAGTTGACGTGTATATGTGGCTGCTAAGTTTGAAGTTTGAAAATAAAAGACCTTGTGAAGTGTTTGTAAATCAAAATCCATGTGGGTCGTGTTGAAATGGTGTTTTTAGTTTGTCGACCATTGATTTTTAGTTTGATCCATGTGAGAATGAGCAGTGTCACTAGATCGGATACATCAAGTGTAGTTCATGGCCAAATGCGCATAAAATAACAGCGTTCATCACACACAGATTTTCAGTTGTTGTATTTAAAACCTGTACTTATATTTATGATCCAATGTCAATGGAATCCATTACCTCTTACTTTTTCATATATATGTGTGTGTGTGATTTACTGATTCTGCTACTAGAAAAGCTCTTTTTCACGTTCTGAAAAATCACAACCATTTCGAGAACAAAACATGTTAGCGACGACAATTGCAACAACATCAGTGGTGAACGATTCCAGTGATACTACGTATGCATCAGATCAAGTCAACAGTACTGCAACAGATAACTATACAAATCAGAATTATCAGATGCTGTATTTCGAAGCATGTTCAAAGGCAGCTAAAACCATAGTCTCGAAAGAGGTATGTTTACTCTTAAATTGCCTATTTCTTTATTAATATTGTCACTATTATAACTGTAGTAGGTGCGACTTACAAAAGTAGCATGGCATATTGTGTAGTTCCCTCCCGAAAATTATCGACCAGTGAAGGTCCTCCAAAAAAAAATTAGAAATTTGATTGCAATACTGAAAGGAATCGAGTACATTCCCTATTACAGAGTAACTGATATTATTTGTAAAATAATGAACTAGATCTGTCAGGTTTAGGATTCTATTATCGTTCTCTGTAATTTGTCCTATTAAACGTTACATTTATCCTCTGAAACAGTCCCATATTCATCTTTTGAGGAATATTTCAGATTTATTCTGTATTCTATTCACCTTTTTGTGTTTCGTGGAAAAATAAGAAGAGTGGTATTTTCGGATGGTTCGAAGTTTAATTTTCTTTAGCCTATTATGTGTTCTCGGTACTACCGTTGTGGCGTGTGCTACTGATAAAATTTATCAGTAGTACATAAACTGATGTTCATTGGTATAAAATATCAAATATCTGGGAGATAGATTTGATTAGGACTGCTTTTAGCGGACGTCTTCATGGCAAGCTTAGAGAATGGCCCACCGAAGGAAACCATCGATAGTTTGTGTATGTATAAAAGATATATTGATAATACCTTCATTGTATGTGATGAAAACTCTTCAACTGCCGAAATATTTAATGGTTCTCACCCATATTTGCTTCTCACGGTCGAAGAAGAGTCGAATTCCTCGTTTCACTTCCTTGATGTTAAGCTAGATAGAAGAGAGAATGGAACGCTGTTAAGGTCAATTTACCGAAAGTCAACATTCACTGGGCAGTACACTAACCTCAACAGTTGGGTACCTTTAGGGGGAAAGAGAAATCTTATTCATTCCTTATGCTCCAGAATTCGTAAAATCTGCTTTGCAGAGACAATCGATAGGGAACTAGATAACCTTCGATCAAATCTCCTTAACAATGGTTATCCCTACAAGGTTCATTGAACGTAACATCAAGAAAGAATCCGCCGCGAGACAAATCACAGTTCCAAAGAAAAAACTGTTTATGAGTCTTGCATTCAAAGGTGGCACCATTTCGGAATTGATTAAAAATCGTTTATCTAAATGTGTTGAACGCACTTTTCCTGCAGCTGACCTGCAACTAGTTTTTACTAGCCGAAATATGATTAGACAATGCGTCAAGGATAGATTACCGCTTTTGTCCACATCTATGTGCATTTACTCTTTTACCTGCTCTTGTGGAGCTGTTTATATTGGATTTTGTAAGCGTAATCTCCGAAAACGTGTAGCTGAACACTATCCGGTTTGGTTAATGAAAGGCGAACGAAGAACTGCGAAATCATCTATTTTTGATCACCTGTTAGAGTCTGGTCATTTAGCCCCATGTGATTCATCTTTCAAAGTTATCTACATGGCAAAATTAAATCGGTCCAAAAGTTTATGTTGTCTTCACTTATGCACAGCCGAAGCTTTAGCTATACATAAACAGAAACCTAAATTATGTGTTCAGAAACCCCTTTCTATACCTTGGTCATAGTAATGTTCTTTCTAGTTTTTATCTTATTTTACCACTTGAATTCTTTCCACTTCAATTCACATCTTCATTCTTATCGTAATCGTACTCCTAATTTTCAAAATTTTTAGACAACACTTGACATTTTTGATATCAATTCACTTATAAAACAATCTTTAATATTTTTGTAATTTATCCACTTCAACTCTACCCCTTATAACATTGTAATTATCGTTACTTTAATCACATATCTACGTACATTGACTGAGCAATTATTTAGTGCCACTTAATAACCTTTTACTGTAATATAAATACGACTGTACAGCTTGAAAATGAAGTCGTTGAAAAGAAATTTCTTCGCTGAACAAAAACTGTGTTTTTACTTATGAATGAATGGGTATTTTTCGAGATAGATTTGATGTCAAGAAGCGAAAGTGATTCAGACTTACGGCAAAACATGGGAGATGTGAAAAGGTAAACCCAATACGAAGGGCAGAAGTAGCAAGCACAACGCGTAAGACCTTTGCAAATGGTGATTTGGAGATAAGGTGTACATAATTTTGCTATATACGGATACCGAATCCCGAATAAACATCACTTAAGCAAGTCTCTTGTCTTCTATCGTACACTGCTACTTAAACGCTTGTATGTATTATTTGCTCTATCAATCACATTTTTGAGCATTATGTAACAATCTTACGTGGTTTAATTCTCTTTTCGGGATGAGTTCATGAAATTAGTCAAAAATATAATGTCTTTGAAAAAGGTTGTCGCACACACACACAAAGAGTTTCAACACCAATGTGCTTCTATATGATTGAGGTACTTGGCGCGCACATCATCCAACAGGCCACTTCAGACATTCATTAACGACTGCCTTCTCTCTCATCACTAGAGATCAGCGATAGCTAACAAGGAACTTCAGAACGTAACGAAGAACCTATTATCCAACTAATATGCAGATGGAAGTCGAAATAGATTGGACATATGCTTAGCAGACAGCATTCTGGACATAAAACAAGTCAAGCCGTTCAGTCGAAGGTGAACTGGGTAGGCGTTGAGTTCGGTGTAGGTTCGAAAGCGATATCGAAAAGATCATGTGAGTTGGAAATGAAAGCTTGTTGTCAGTCTTGGGACCAGTTAAAAGTGATGACAGACAACTGGGTGCAGTGGTGATGTGGTACTGATGAAACCCTTTGAATACTACGACTAATAATAGTAATATCCACCGCTGGCTAAACTGTATTCATGGTGTTTCTGTTGTTCCACTTCTGGGTGATATTCGTCTGATTCTAATTTTAATTTTTGTGTAGAAGTGTGCCAAGTGACGGAAGAGTTATCTAGAAACAGTCCTACGTAATATTTTGTTGACCTCATACAAGTAGATCTTAGTGATTTTAGTGATTTACCTGCATTAAAATCAATTCTCATTGTGTTCATTTTACAGGTTTATTCAGGTTATGCTGAATTATTACACATAAATGCAGCTGTTAGAAATTTATTTCTTCTTAATTTTGCCAATATATTTCAAGATTATGAAAATTTTTTAATCTTGGATAAAAATATTGAACAAAAGTCTGACAATCATAATGATGATTATAATAACAACAACAACAACATCAGTGAGAATGTATGTTCTGGTCTACAAGTGTTCGATAAAGTTGGCTTTTTAAGTGATCAACCAGAGACACATTTACCATTTTTAAGTGCATTTCTTGAAACACAAATGTTTGCCAGCTTTTTAGATTCACGTATCAACTGGAATAGTCTATTCAATAGTTTATCTGACAATCAGACAGTACAATTCACTAGTTCACCTCCAATGCATCTAACTGTTTTCCACTTGTTATTATCTAAATCACGAAATGAGCGAAAAGCAATATTTCGTCATCAGCATACATCACAGAATACTACTCCTAATAATACCACTACCACTACTATGGATACATGTGGATCACCGGAGAATAAATTTTACAATTATGTACTTGGTTATCAACAAAAACAATACAAGGCGATAGGTTCCCACTTTCCTGATTTTAATTCTAAGCCAATTTTCGATAGTGTTCATCAACAACGGCTTAATAATGGTAGGTTAACCTTGCTAGCAATTGCAGACACCTTTATTTTATTGTTAATATATCTAATTAAACTGGAGTTATTTACACAAGTTTCGAATAGCACTGATTTAGAATTTAGTTGTGCGTCGGTGGCACAGTGGTTAGCAAGCTCACCTACCATCCACATGGTCCGGGGTTCGATCACCTTCCGATACACTCCTTTACCTCACTTATCCAGTAATAAGACTGGTAAAGAGGTAAGGTTGGGCATGAGGCTAGCAACCCTATCCTGTAAAAATAAACACTACTACGGAAACTTCAAGCCTCCAACTTGAAGCCCTATGTTCCACTGGGAACGTGAAGGAAGTAAATAAATAAATAAAATAATAAAATTTAGTAGTAAACTTAAGTGAAGAGAATAGGTTGGTGTTGTGTTCTGACGACTGCCGGTCGGATAAATTCATTATTGACAATGTAACTTCAAATCCTTTGTTTGTTGAAGTGGCCGGACAAGGTTTACTGATAGACTAAATAACGTTGTTTGTGTGTGTATGTATGTATGTGATGTGAATATGGTGAAATGCATGGATTGCCGTTGATTCAGGTTATTATAATGACCAGTGGGCATTTGTCCAATGGATTTAGTGCACCCTTATTTACAGTTGGTTGAAAGTTGTTAAAAATCTTAATACTTTCGACAAGTTTCATGCTTTAGTTTGTTCCAGTCGTTGGAGTGTACAGCACGGTTAGCTTCACACAAAGTCAAGAGAGAAGCATTGCAATGTTTTGTAGTTTTTCAATCACTCATTTTATCAGTCAAAAGGTTTATGTGTTTTTAACTCGCATTAGTCTCTCGCTAACAAATCCACAGGAATCTAATCTCATTCGTGACTAGTCTTACTTTAAAGATTGTAGCTTCCTACGAGAAATGTGTGGAGAACTAAAGTCACTGATTTCATTTTGTTAAACTTACGAAGTATGAACTCTGTTTTCAGTAATCAACTGAGAATACAAATGGTTTCATTGTGTCAAAGGTATTTCTAGTTAGTTGGCATTTCGTGAGATGAGGTGAAGATATTCGATCGTCAGTGTGACTTTATGATATATGACTGACTAACTGACTGGTTTCAACATAGACCTTTGCACAGAAGTGAAGCAGTTCATTGATGATATAAGAATAAAACTTGTGCACTGTGGTAGAGTGTAATTCTATTATGGGTAAATTTTGTTTTGATAAAGTCTCACAGTGTTATACAGTCTGTCTGTCTGTCTGTTTTCGACATAGAACTTTGCACAAATGTGCGGAAGTTCAAGTCGCCACATTCCGTGTAGCACGCGAAGCAAGAGAAGAAAGTACAAGAAAAGCATAATAGAAACAGTGAGCAGAGGTGTGAGACAAAGGAGTAATAAAGAAATACAAAACAGTTTCATTGAAGATCATAAGTCACAGGGAGTGGATGCATCTGCGCCACTGAGAACGGTTTTGAGCCATGTCACCAATTGTTTCCAACCATAGATTTTTACCGTCCCGAGGACCCCAGCCTGGAAGTCTACACCTTCCTACGTGGCTTAGACCAACTGTTGTGGATTTCATTGACTGATGCCAAGTTTTTGTTTGACCGCCGCTAGCTTTTTTCCAGCCTGACCCTATATGCGCTAACATAGCTCGTCGAGGGAGGCGATGGCTTGGCATACGTAACACATGTCCTAACCATCTCAGTCTTTGTAGCTTCACGACTTCGTCGATTGATTTCCCCTGTTTACCTAGAACTCTGCGCCTAACCTCCATGTTGCTCACCTTATTATGCCACTTTACACGGGAAATAGAACGCAGGCACCTATGATCAAAGACAGCTAGCCACGCTTTTCATGTCTTCCACTCTCAGTGGCCAGGTCTCACAACCATAAAGGAGGACGGAGCGGACTGATGAGCAGTACACCCGCCCTTTGGTCGATAGTCGAACATCTCGTCTACGCCAGAGTCGGCGTAAACTAACAAATGCGAAACGAGCCCCCTGTATTCGTGCTGAGATTTCGTCAGAGATCAGCCCGTTGGGGCTGATGGTACTTCCCAAATAAGTGAAGCGGTCAACGTGCTTTACCACTTCACTTCCTATTTTTAAACTAGGCGTCGATGTAGTCCAGTCCTGTAACATCATCTTGCATTTGGCGGGAGCGAATCGCATTCCAAACATTCGTAGATTGCGGCTCAAGGTGTTTAGAAGACTGCATTTCGTCAGCGTCTTCGCCTAGAAGGACTATGTCGTCTGCATATTCCAAGTCAACGAGATTATTCCCCGGTAGCAAGTCAATCCCTGAGTCACTGAAGTCACCTAGGGTTAAGTCCATTAACACATCTATGATGAAGTTGAATAGAAAAGGAGATAATGGGCATCCTTGACGGACACCACTGGTCGTCATCAGTTCAGATGACAGCTCGCCGTAAGCCCTCACCTGGCTGTATGAGTACGAGTAGAGTGTTTATTGATGACGTTTCGAGCACAATTTATTGCTCATAATCATATCAAGGTAATCACACGACTTCCTAAATTCATTTATATAGTTCCATTGTTTTTCTCTTGATTTTCACTTGATTTGATTGGTAATATTATTTTCCATATTTCAGGTATGAGTGATGACTCATTCTTATTGCATGTGTTTGGTGTAGACTCAATGAACAAGGATTCAGTAATCAACCTCTCTCTCCACCTATTTAGATTACTTTTTAGAATTTTAACCCTCTCCCTCTTATTTACGTTATAAAGTCATATTCTTTTACAGATAATAATAATAATAATAAACACATACACTTTCCTGAATATTTTTCTTTTCCTTATTGGCTTCAGAACCCCTACCGGATTTACTTTACGATATCAAAACTGATACAAATGTCAGTAACACTGCTCATCTGTTGACGTCTATAGTACCTCATACTTCTTCAAGTGTATCGTCACCGACTACTGAAGATTGTGCTCAGTTTGGCAGATTTCCGACATTAAGTAGCCACTTACTACGTTCTTATTCTCCAAAATCACAAAAGCATAGCACTCCGTCAAATTATCCACAATACTTTGCAAATGTCAAAACTTCTATGAGAGCTAACAGTTATGAATCGAAAACGGATGACTGTTCGTTAATACGTGAATCATTTACATGTGTTTCTGGAAATCAGTTTCACAGTGCTCCACAATCAGATAAAATTCGTCGGCATATTCTATCACCTGCAGCTAATGTACCAGTTACGTCTCCACCTAATCTATTCGGCAGCCATATCGGTTGTATGTCTACTCCAATCAAGCGGACTGCACCGTTATCCTCTATTACAAATACTATGAATACGGATGTTGTGCATAATTTGAACAAATCAGATACTAAGGTAAGACATTTTTACTGCTGCTGATGGGTCCCTCCAAAAAATATTTGTAGACGTACTTTTTTTGTATTTTCAAGTTTGGTTTGCAGGGATTTGATTGTTTTCAGATCATGAAATGACATCACAGTTGGAGAATCGTTGAAAACCACCCATAGAGAGTATTAGATATATGTTTTGTCCTACTTTGCGACTATTTAGCGGTATTCCCCTACTATCTCACCAGTTCCTTAATCCAGAACCTTTAGTCTGCCAGACGAGGCTGTTGACTATTCAGTCACTGGGATGGTACCCAATCGCCCGAGAATTCTAACTTCTACCAATGTCATCGGCGAGTATTTTTCCTCACATTCGACTTTGTGCCACTGTCTGCAAGATGGAGTTGCTTAGAATTCTATTGAGAAGCTGGTGTTTTGCTTCAACAATAGCTTATACATGTTGATGTCGTACCAACCTCAGTCAGCACACTACACTAAGTATTGGTGACTTCTCAAGGGGAGTTTCTTCACTCAGCTTTATAGGCGAATAATGCTGCATGAATGAGCAGTAGTAGTTCATTGGGTGTTTAATGTCAGGGAGGGCTTTGTGTGCTTTTGGAAGTTTGTGGGCGGTTGTTGCTTCCGGACTGCCCACATCGTGGAAGTTAATTTTTTCTTGGGGTACTTGAAATAGAAATAGAATTAGTGTTGTGTGATCGCAGAGCCCAGGGGACAATTGCTTGAGACCTGTCACACAGCCTGTCGGAACTAGCTTATAGCTTTGGTTCCGTATCAGTAAACTTACCGCCGTTTACGGACCACCGTCGAATAAGTCGGGATGTAAAGTTGTTGGGGTTGACCTTTTCTAACCTCCTATTTCCTGAGTGGAGAGGCAGCATAGCTGGCATATTGGCCACCTGAAGGAAACGCCTTACTGCTTTTACTTCCTTGTTCCCCAGCAGTACGACTTTGTCTACAGACCCCCAGCATAGTGTAACAAAAATCTTATACTATCCTGGTAACTGCTTTTAGTCTAATCGCTATCGTAATAATCTTCCTGGCATGGTAGGACCTGCAGGAACAATAGTTCCAGCCATTGTAGCTTGTTGTTGTGAATAAAATGTCCTTTGTGGTTTGATTGTAATACTCAAGTAAACTATAAATAATACTGCAGTTTAAATGTACACTTTTCTTTCATTTCATGCTTTCCGAGGGGAATGCAGGGGATCAAGCTGTGAGCTACGAAGTTTCACTAGCCTAGCTTCACTCCCAACATTCCCTCTTTTCCTGGCTTACTGTGGAGCTAGTAAACCAGGCGAGATTTTGAAGTGTGTCAACCGGAAATTGAACCCGAATATCTCCTGTGTGTGTGTGTGTGTGCACTGTTAACTTGCAACACTAATAAGGTCCATGAAATCTGTACTTATTTGAAGAACTGAATAGCAGCATGCAGTTTGAAGTCGAAATAAAGTTAGGTAGTTATGCTTATTGCACATATTCGTCCTCTGATATCCGTTTCTTTTGCTCTGATCTTCTTACTGATGTCATTCTCTTCCTGAATGCCTGTATTGTACTGTGTTTGTGTGTGTGTGTGTGTACACCACCGCTTGTTAAAATCATATTTACAGAAAGTTATTTGCCTTTTGCGGTTATGTATTGTCAGAGATAGTTTACTCTTTGATTACATTGCATTGTTTCAATTTGTCGATAGTTTTCGTTTATGATTATTATTCACTTTTTCAGAATTCAAATATATCTAATGGAAACAATGGCAAGTCAGCAACTAATAGATCTTTTATTCACACACATCATCAATTCGCAGACTTACAGCGTAATGGAATGGCTCAAGCGAATTGGGATTTTGTTGATGCCTTACTGGAAGAATGCAAGCATCGGGTAATTAAAAAAGAAAACAAAACCTTATTCCTCTCCTCCCCCCCCACCCCTCCTTTTTTCTTTTTCTGCTACAACTAGTTAAATCTGTGCTTTTTTCATCTTCATTAAAGCCCACAAATGACTATTTTTGACACCGGAAGTTGTTCTAAAATCTCAGATTTAAGATTTGTTATATTACAGCCGCGGAGGATACCATGAAGAAAATATACTTATTCATTGTAATTGAGGACAAACAGTTCAGCGAACTAACTTTTTCTGATGAATTCATTCACTTGGTTGTGCAATCGCTCAGGAATTTAGACTTATAGGTTCTGAGCATTTGTTGTATACATTGTCAAAATATGTCAAAACTGTGGAATAATCAAATTGTAAATGCAGGGTGTGTGGGTATAAGTTTAGACTAAGGCTGCATAATGTGAAGATCGTTCAGAAAGAATTAGATATCAAGGATGAAAGAGCATGGGGACAAGGATCAAAATAAATTATGTGTTAGATGAAAAGAGTCATTAGAAGGTTGGTTGGGAAATACCGATAACACTTGTTGTATGGAGAAGTTCCTTCCTTCTGCTTAGGGTGTAATTCCAAGCTCGATTGTCCCCGTGCTCTTTAAATTAGCATCCAATTTCCCTTGAACGTTTTTAATGTCAAACAGCTTTAGTCTAAACGTACTAATCTGTAACCCGCACCCTGCAGTTGCAACACTAGTTTCGAATATTTTAATGATGTGAATCATATATTACAATATATAAATATAATGTTTGAGACCATTTCACCTCTAATACCGCCATATAAATGCCCCCATCTGTCCCTCTTAACCATTACTTCGGGTCCGAAAACCAGCAAAATAGAATCGAAGTCCTATTTCTAGGCACAAAGGCCTGTCTTGAGCACTCAAATTTTTTCAAAGTAAAGATGCCGTCTGCTTCCGACACCCGGTTAAAGGCATCCGAAAGCATGCCAACAGATGGCGGGCAAGGAAAGCTCACCCATCTCCGTCAGCACCCGTTTACACAGATACGGCTGAAAGGCTGCACATCCACTACACCGACCCGAACACAAGTTCTGATCGTAACCAAAACCGCGAACATGCAACGGCATGCGACCTCAACTACGAGCTTTCTAAATGCAGCAACTTTAATATACGCTTTTGGAGCTGGAGTTACTGCGGCTGCTGGCACCAGACTTGCCCTCCAATTGGTCCTCGTTAAAAGATTTGAATTGTACTCATTCGAATTACGGAGCCTCAATTGAGTCCCGTATTCGTATTTTTCGTCACTACCTCCCCATGTCGGGAGTGGGTAATTTTCGCACCTGCTCCTAGGATGTGGTAGCCATTTCTCAGGCTCCCTCCCCGGAATCGAACCCTGATTCCCCGTTTACTCCAGATGTGAACAATACTTCAAACTAATATTTTCATTCTTGAGCTATGTTTCATATACTGAATGTATACATCCACACACACGCAAATAATAAGTATGCAAAATTGCGATTGTACAAGTAAGTGAATGATACCTCCGAAAGGGGTTATGGTGGTGTGATACTGACAATGTGTGCCAATGGAGTACTTTCACATATTCCCACAGTTCAATACAGCTTTTTGAACATTCTATTTCATGTCGTTTAATGTGTCTGCCAAAATCACATATTCAATGATTGGTTAGCGAATATAAAACTATATATATATATATATATGAATGGTGGTTTAATTAATGAAAAATATACCTTGGCTTCCGTGTCTTGCCTTCTGCTGTTACAGGGTCACTTCAGTGAACGGTTTGTTCATAATTCCGCGTCCAGATGAATATTTTTCGTGATTTTATTGATTGTAGGAGTGTTGGACAGTACTGTTTGCTGCTAAATTTAGTTTGGCAGGCAGTACACTTAGCCTTAACAGGACACATAAAAAAGTTTGGGTATACTTTTTGTCTGAATGACTGTGTTCACACACACACATACATGAAATCAACACAACATAACGTCATTCTGGTGTCCATAAACCAATGTGAACTTGATTTTTCTGATTCCATATTAATTTGTATATTGGATATATCACACAGTGAAACGGTACTATTTACTGGATGACACAGTTTCAAACACAATTGATCCTTGTTCATAATTATGCCAATTGTAATCACACAACTTTGAAACTTTATAGTTTTATAGTTTTCTTTGTTTTCTCCTATTTGTCGTATGGGTAGTAGAATTTTCTAGATATTTGGAGCAGGTGTTGAATCACCCCTATCACATGTATTTGCAGTTGATTCGATAAACAAAGCTTCTGTTATCAATGTCTCCCTCCACCCTGTGACTAGATTTTAAAACTGTCATCCTATCCCATCCTATTGTATGGTTGTGTGTAACTGCATGTAGTGCTATAGCTGAGCTGTTCTCTAGATTTCTTACCTTACTTGGGTCAACCAATCTAGATTTTGCTAGGTTTTTATGTTCAGCTAGTCTGACTGCCCCTGTTCTACTACTTTGATCTATGTATTTGACCCGACACACAATCATTCCAGCAGGGTATAAGATAAATTGAATTGCTGTGTCTAATTGGCTCCAACGGATCCTTTAACCGATAAAGCTTATTTCTAATTGAGTTTGGGGGTTTGAATACCAGTTTTTATTCCTGCCTGCATTGTTAAGAATTCTTCGTGAGGTTTCCGAGGTTCCCTCTTTGTGTGGAAGTGCTACTGATGATATAAATTCCCTATTGTTGGTGTAGTCATCATTCTGTGCATGTTTGTCATTCATTTCGTCATTAACATTATTACTACTCATAAGTATTATTCTGTTATTTTTATATTTTTCTACATACTTCCTGATTAATTTGTCAGGGAGATAATTAAGTTTCAAAGCTTCTCTTATATGCTTCACTTCCTGTCTTAGATTTTCTTTGGTAGTACTTATTTTTTGTGCTCTTTTACTTAAACAGTTCACCAATCCTATTTTTTGCCAACTTAGGGTGGGATGATCCAAAGTCCAAATAGCGGTTCGAAAGGTCATCCAGTAAATAATACTGTTTCACTGTGTTATATATCTAATAAACAATACTACCACAGTGCTCAAGTTTTACACATATAATAATTTGACTTTTCTGAATTATTGATATAAGTTCACACTAGTGATTGGGGGTGTTCTTCCCCCCTTCTATTTGTATTTTAGACGAAACGAATGGTTCTTAAGAAGATTGGTCAAGAAGCTATCGAAATGGGGCATGGAGATCCGAATATTTCTGTTGTTGAAGAAAACACCCTGGTGTCGGGATTATGTGATCTCTTGGAACGGATTTGGTCACATGGCTTAAATAGAAAATTAGTAAGTCACCTACAGGACTACTTGTTCATTTTATGACTTATACAGTTTTTTTATAGGTGATGTCTTATTGTACTTTTGAAGTTGTTGTTTGTAATCACCTTAAAGGAGTTATTCTAATATGAAGTCAATAGTGGCGGGGGTTTTTGTGTGATGGAAACCTTAGCTTCATGTCCGAGCTTCCCTCCTTTCCGAGCTTAGGATGACTAGCTAGTAAACAGGAGTTCATTATTGTGCATTCGGTGTAAAGATGATCCACAACACTCAGCACAAGGAGCAAGATTGAATTTTTCAACTCCAATGTCAAGCCAGCGATTTTATGTGGTACATGCATCACCTAAGGGTTTTCCAACAAGCAGCTGTAGACTTTCATCAATTCCCTACTGCAACAGCCTGGATATTGATCAGATAACCGTTCGGGAAGAATAAACAGCAACAAGGAACTCTTGCAGGCGGTAAACCAGTTAACAACCTATCGACTCAAAAAAATAGTTGCAGAATATGGATTTGGATTGAAAATACTCTGAGGAGAACTTTATGACACACACTGGACCGTTGAGTGAAACCCGAATGAGAATCGACAGCCTGGGCGTCCGAGGGTGACATGTGGCAAATCATGCGATCAGTTGAAAGTAATAGCAGAGAATCGATTGAAGCAAAGGTATGCCAGTGAAGCTGTATATTCCATTCGGATAGCAAAGAATAGTCAATAATAATAATGATCCTTGAAGTCACAAATGATGCGAAATCGCGGTTGTTTGTAATATGCATAAAACTCACGCATTATGTCTATGGCGAAGTTAAAGTATCATAGCCAAAGTCAAGGATTGTGAAAAGCTGACCTTCAAGATCCAGTCAGAAACGTCATTCCAATTCAAATCATACCTGCCTTTTTGGACTTGGACTTATTCTCTAGGTACTTCCTCTTTAAATCCATACTGTTAGGTAGCGTTATGGCCTTCAAGATTAAAGTCTAGGGTTAAGGTTAGAGTTAAGGTTAAAGTTAGGCTTTTGGGGTTGGATTATTGTTAGGGTAAGGAGTAAGGTAGAGAACATTGTCAGAAATAATAATGGATCTCAGAGTACTATGACCTACAGTCACCTGGATGAATGCGTATTTCGCACACAGTTTTTCTCTATAGATCATCTATGCAGTAACTAAGAGACATTCTTACAACATATATGCGACAACTATATAGTGTAATGTCATGTTTGCTAATGTTTAAACAATTTTGTGACTTTTTTGTGTTTGAATTCTGATTGGTTGTCCATGGTCATTGCATTTTTGGCTACGATAGTTTAACTTTGCCGGTTACATTTTAAATTTCCACTGTTCGTTTTCAAATGTGTCTTATGCATAAACTGGTTTCAAAGTATTCTTCACATTCGTATCTTTGAATGTATATTCATTGGTGTCAGTTTGACGTAAATTTTTTAGTGTGTGATTCTCTGTTGTCATTATTTCTCCTATCAATCAGCCCAGCATATGTAGGAAAACAGTTATTATTGTTTCTTTTAATTCCTAGAGGAACATAGGGCTTCATCTGCGCGTCTCCATTGCGTTCGGTTTTCTGCCAACTTTTTCACCCCAATCCAAGTCTGCCCACATGCTTTCATCTCCTCTTCACATGACCTCCTCCAAGTCACCCCACTCTCGCACTGAGAACCAACTCGCCTCTCGCTTCCCTTTCGGGTTCCACTCGAGCAATGGCTTGTCTAGTGATGTCACTTGATGGTTTCCTCAGAGTATGACCAGCCAATCCATCTCCATTTCTTCCTGCCTATTTGTTTCACAATCGGTTCCTGCTGTGTTGGTTCGCTCATTGCCAGAGATCCCTCACTACTGCTGATCTTTCCTGGCCGGCCATCTGATCTTGAGCGGAGTATTGAGCGAAGACAACTGTTCATGAAGGTCTGTAGTTTGTTCAAAGTGCTCTTCGTGACGTGCTAAGTCTCTGATCCTTATAGAAGCACTGACTTCACATTGGATCTTATTTTTGATGCTGAGTGCTCTTGACCTCCACACAAACTTAACAGTAATGAAACTTGTCTGTTTTCTAAAAAAACAATGCTGACTCTCAAGTGAATTATCTCTTTCAGTTATGCAACAAAAGTGCATTTGAATTAATCTGTCAATGTCCTTGTTTTTTATACGAATATAATTCACATGATTATCGCCAAAGGATTAATTAACTGGTTTGTGAATCGTCCATTGAGACACTGACAATTTGTACCACTCGTTGTAATACACACGCCAATTTGTTAAGAACCCTATGACGACAACCTGTTTATACATTGTTTGTTTTTCCTCCTATCAGGGTAAATCAGCTTTATGGTCACATCTAGTACTGTATGCTAAACGCGTTGAATTAATGAAACAGACAAATAAGGAGTTAGCAACCAATGAAGCAGAACTACTCAATCTTGAATCATCACCACCAACCACTTCTTCGTCTTGTGGTAGTTCACCGCATATATCTGATCTACGCAATAGATCTGTTGGAGGTGTTAATACACGTGTTGCTGAAACACCTGAAACAAATCAAGAAATGCCTCGATCAGATGCAAAGTATTCAGGTAATATACCGTTGATATATACGTGTATATTTTTGCCATTTATAATTATTCGAATTCTTTTGAAGTTCTACAGGTATGTGTATTAAAGCCTTCATATTCCAGCTTTTTAACTCTGTTTTATTACTTTAGAGCCCCTAGATTATCTAGTCAGTTACTTATGTAACCGGCGAACCACGTTCAGTTGTTCTTCCATTTATCCGCTGATTGGCTAACCCAGATGCAGCTGTATAGGTACTTATTGACGAAAATATCCAGAAACTAGTTAGTGTAAATAGAGTGCTCTTGTACAAAACACTAGCTCCTAAAGCAGAACAGTCGGTAGGTAAAAGAGACTTCACCACAACTATATCAAATAACCAGGTGGCTATTCGGCTAGAGATGCTGGCAACAAGTCAGTAAAAGATAGTGAAGGGAACTCACTTAGTCAAAAGGAGGAACAAAGGAAACAATCAGTTGATAATTTCAATGAGTTCATGAATCGACGACCACCGATGATTCATCCAGAAATACCTTTAATATACACAAAACGAACAGTAAACACTAATCCGCTTAAAAAATCAGAAGTCCTGAAGGCCGTAATGTTACAAAAGGCAGGGGAAGACAGTTAGATTGAATGGAATCACTTGGAATAGACACTAGGGGCCAATCAAAGTATCCTATATAGTCCTACAGAAGGTCAGTCGCTAGCTCGAACAGCTCAGTGATAGTCTCTGACTGCAGGACTGGGTGATGCGGGTTCGCATCTCAGAAGAGACATGAGCTTCTTCAAGGCCACCTTGCCGACAAGTGAGTGCCAACTAGGACGAAAGCTAGGTTGAGCCTATTGATTCCATCCATTTAATATCAATGGATGAAATCCCTTCAAAGCAGTCAAAATGGAACTGAGGCAACGAATAATAACAATAAAAAAGCAGTCAACGTGGATGGGTGACACTGCTTTCCTAGGTTCGATAATATATTATGTAGGCATTTCTGTTGTTGTAGTCCAGTGTTAGTTAAGTTGAGTCATATTTTTTGCGAATATTGATGCATATATATTAGTGAAGGAAATACAAACAGTCAGTGATCAGCATTAGATCTTCACTTAATACTGCTACAAACTCGCGCATTAGGTTGTCGAGTTTGATGGCCGCCTAAAAGGGATTTGGCTCTTTGTGGATACCTGCATCAATTGCCACGAATATTGATCTATGATTAGTCTCCCGGTTGCAAAAACTATCAACTGTACAAAAGAGTTATAACCTTGGTAGAAAATACCTGCATTTAGTGATATTCCCCACTGTTTGTATTCTCTGGAATGTGCCGCATTCTAAATTGTGAAGGAAAGAAAAGATGCATTTTTGTTTTGTTTTTCGTCTGAACACCTACACCTCTTGAAAGTTATTCAACTATGTGAAAGAATTTCGTTAATCATTTAAGATATTTGTGTTTATTATATATTTCAGGTTATAGCTCACTAAAACGTGTTCGTAAATTTTCACACGAAACAACATGTACAAATGAAGTGAGCCGATCTGTGTCTAAGACAAATCGATCCCCATGTAGATCTGCACGATTCCCTTGGCAAGAACCCTGCTATCCCGCTTCTACTCCGTCGTCAACTTTCTCACCTAAATTATCAGCAAATTTAAGCAACTGGAAAGTAAAATTGCAAATGTTAGATGTTCGTGGATCTGTTAGTCGTGCGCATAGTGCTTCTTCAAGATTTAAAGATTCCGGCTCAAATTCTTATTTCCGTGTTGGCCAGTCTCCGTATACTAATACTACTGGCAGTAACAATAGCGGTGTCAGTGTCGGTGGAGTATTCAATACACTGGATACAAACAGTAATGGAATGATTTTGGATTTGCGTAAAATATTTGGTCCACAGTTTATTGAACACTCGTTGATTGCTGATATTCACTCGATTCAATCTATGAAAAGTGTAAAAACAGATATTGGTTTTGCAAGAGCATTTGTTCGCTTAGCTTTAGAGAAAAAGCTTCTCTCTGCACATCTTACTCGCCTGTTGATGGACACCAAACTACTCAGGTGTGTTCATAATTTACTAATTTGCTGTAAATACTGATCGATTATTATTATGAAGTTTAACTACGCAAGTTTTGAGTTTCCGTTAGCAAAGTTAGACGGTATATCATTCGAATAATACACACTCTAAATGTGATACCTATACCTGTCATTGAAACTGTCTTTCATACAATCTTGATTTCTAACATTATTATTGTGTTCATCGAAACATCTTAGACCTCAGTTATAGATATTAACCGCTCAGCTGGCTGTTTTCTTTCCCTCGTTCTGAGCAGAGCATAGAGCTTCAAGCTCTGAACTTCCAGTGGTGATGGTATCGTTATTTCTATGGGTCGATAACATCATGCCCAACCTTCCATCTTTCCTGGCAAGGTTTGATACGGCTATTCGAAGCCAGACCCCTCACGTGACTGGTGGAGTGCATTGTATCATTGAACTATCAAAGTAATAATCCCCTGCGTGTATGTACTGTCAATCAACTGGATAAACATATCTAAAGTATTGTGTCTACAGAGTATTGTTCTCTTTATCATTTTAAAATGGAGAGCTGTAGTTTTTCTCCTATTACTACTGCCGTATTTTAAGCTAGAAATAGTACAGCTACACAGTTGCCCATTAGCATACATTTCACCGAGATATAGGAAGGATGTGTGTCTCGGGGGTTGAATAGTCAGTGAGATCACCTCGCAACCTGCAAATCCTGGACTCCATTATCATTTGGCCGTGCTCACTGTTGAAGAGTCCTAAATTAGGACTAAATATCTAACTGTTCAGTGGACTGACAGGTAACTGTGTGATGGTGATTCGATGGCATAAAGCGCCTCAACCACGCACATGGTCCAGGTTCGATTCCCAGTGGACTTCCTCTTAAAGCTCGCTCAACTGGTAATGAGCCCGGTAAAGGTGGAAGGCTAGAAGTGGAGCTAGCAACCCCATCCTGCAATTTCAACACCATCACAGCTCCTGAAACTTCAAAGCTCAAGTTTGGAGTTGAATGTTCCACTCGAAACGGATTGATAAACAAGAAAAAATGTAGAAAATTATCATTCAATAGGTAAAGTCAAATAAAGAGAAGAAAAAACAAACAAAACACGACTATATTTAGTGGAAATTAGTGTTCAGTGTAAGATTGTTTTACTTTGACGAATGAACATTTCTGAATTAGAGGCCATTGTTCTCTCTTACAGCACTAATATTTTCCCTAATGCTTCTCCGGTCTAGTGACAGTGTGATGAACCCACCTGGCGGCGGGTCTAACTTCACAATGATAGTACTGGGTGATTATTACTGATATATGCTGAAATGCCGAGTATAGCTAACATTGAAAGTCGACAGTATTATCTTTGACGGTATTAAACATGGAACAAAATTGTTCCATACCCGGTGGGAAACTTCTGTACGTACTGATGAAGAATCGCGATCTAGGACGAGTGACTGGTTCAGTAGTAGTTCATTGTCTCTAGTGGTTATTTGATCAATGTCAGCTCATGATATAACTTAAAATCTTTCGTCATTCAAGGTGTAGTTTTCGGGTAACTAAATTTATCCATAAACGTCCAACTACGTAGAGGATTTTTCGGTGCGCTGATGTGTACAATAAGCATACAAATCAACTTATTTGTACGTGGGGTTGTCCAACAGCTAATTTCTTTTCTTAGGAGACTTCCTGCCACCAGTCCACATCAGGTCTTCCACAGCGTGTACCCATCATTGACGCATACCGATTTCACACAAAAGCCTTCCAGATGAATTAATATTCATTTGACAGGTTATTACTAGAAAGAAGCTCCATGTCGCATCTAAACGAAAATCTTGATTATTTAATACCTAGTTGAAAGGTTGTGCTTTATTTTTTCTTCCTTGCCTTGTGATTCAGAATATAGAACTTCAAGCTTTCTGAAGTTCCAGTAGAAGTTCCTTTTTGTTCATAAACTGGGCGAGGTTCCGTAGTGCATCAGCTAGGTGTTAAACCCGGACGACGTGCGTGGCTAGCGTGCATTCCACTATTGAACTACCAACGCATCTAGATGGATGACAGGTAAACCTGTAACGACAGAACACAAGAGTCAGGCAACAAATCTTTTATTGAGAAAATCAAGAAATATTTATAGATTTTCATGTACATTATTATTATTCGTCATTGTTAGTAAGGGAATAACGTCTTCTGATTGATTGTTTTCTGGCTGAAGGTTATTCTGTCATCTCTTTGTGGCCGTTTCTTAGACAGTCCGTTAATATACCTGCGAATCGTATTCCCTGATGCCAAGTCTGCTGTGATTGATTGTTGAGTTCCTCAAGGTTAGGCTTAGTTCTTGTTTTCTCTCCAGAACCCGATCCGGGACGTAAACATTGACGTAAATTGTTGTCTAAAATTTTGGCTTGTAGACAGCTCTCACCACAAATCTAATGTGTGAAGTATCGAAGTGTTCTGCAGCTCCTTTTTATTCTTTGATCGGTAATCTCTGTCTTCATTTAGCCTACTATTGAGAGGCAACCGTTTTGTTGGTCATTGTATCTCATAATCAGCGTAAAAACTACCAATTTTTATTTTTTGTGTTTACTCTTAGGCATCTGTACACTAGATATGCATTTTTACGATGTGAAGAAGAACGAGAACAGTTTTTAGTACACCTGTTGTCGTTAAATGCTGTTGACTATTTTTCGTTTACTCGAATGATCAATCAAACTGAAGTTATCTATGAAATATTTATATGTAATGGTCGAAAGCACAGTGGCGGTGTAACGTCTACAGCCAATGCTTGGATTAAAATACATGGGCATTTTGGGTCTACTCAGCTGATCGCTGTTCCACGAGGTCATAATCTTATTGAAATTAAAGTACGTCTCTATTTCATACATTTATTCCCCTTTATGAATTTGAATAAAGCAAGAATAATAGCGGTTTTTGCAGAGTAAGAAGATGGTACCATCATTTATTTTGGCGGCTTCTCACCATCTGCTTACGGTTTAAGTGTATGTACAGAAGTGTTAACATAATTGCGAATTTCACATGATGTAAGTTGACCGGAGGTTCTGGACTTAGTGAACAGTGCTCAGAAAATACGCTTACATAGTTTCGAAGTTTAAACAAAGTGTATGCATACAATGGTAAAGGAGTTATGTAATAATGAAGATAGATTTGTTAGATGGTAAGTAATTAATAAATTGGGTAACAGTGTACTGAGTTCAACTCAAATCATAGAAACAAGAAACAAGCAAGATTACACCATATCAAGTGCGAGGGGTTGAGGTTAAAGAGAGAATAAAGACATTCAGTTACCAGGGTAAGGAAAGACTGATAACTGCTTCTTTCTGAACACATAAGTCGGATTTCAGGTGTTTTATAGAAATCTCGGCAAACTTGAGAAGAATTGGGGTCTTTTGCTTATTGATAATTTTAAAGGACTTTGCGATTTCTGCCTCATGACTCGTGTCAAGGAGAGATGTCTGGTGATGGCACTATTGTAAACATTCGTTCCCTTGAGTCGTAGGTTTTTCAGTGCATGTTAAGAAAATCAGAGGTGTGTCCTTCTCTCGGTTCTGTCTTTATTTTGTTTAAAGTTGCGTTTCTGACTGACTCCTTTAGTTGTGGACTTATGGCTCATTGTCATAAGCACACTATCTCCAACCGATGAGTGGCAGATTCGAGTCCTGCTCCATCTATTCCAGTATGGGAATCTGAGTAGTAGCATCTATCAGCCCTCACACGATAACTGTGGCTCTTAGCCTGTTACAGGTGATAGTGACTGACACTTGGTTTCAGTGTATAACAATTTGTCATAGAGTTGCAGCAGTTCAGCTTGCCACAGTTCATAAAGTATACAAAAGTAGAGAAAGAAATATTCAAAAGAACCATAACAGATAGGTATTTATGTGAGTAAGAATAATTGCATGGAGAAACATAAGGACTTAATGGATCTGTAAGGAATACAAAGAGTGAATACATCTAAGCCACTGAGAAGGCATTAGAGCTACATCATGTACTATTGAAAGTCATCAATGGTACTTGTTTTATATTTTGTGTCCTTGTGCTTATTAATTAACTAATTAATTAATTTTGTGTTCCATTAAGAATCGAAATCTTGGTCTTCTGTCAACCATTCAAGTGGGACATGATAATTCAGGTTCAGCCCCAAAATGGTTTATCGAATTTATTCTTGTCTACAACCGTATGACTAATCATCTTTACTTGTGAGTTAATTGTTTTTATTTCCGTTATTGTTGCTATTGTTATAAAAACAGGTAACTGTGTGTTCTTTGATGTTTGTTCTTAGCACTAATGATGGAGCTCATCGGTTTAGACGCTAGACTTCCAACGAATAGGATCACGAGGATTCGAATCCTGCTCTACCTATTGACCTTTAGACAGTCCCACACAGTCTGTAGGTGTTGTGGCACATCTGCAACTGCCTGGTTGTTGAGTAACCTATCGTCACCTATTACTTCAAGCTTGTTAACTGAGGAATTTATTTTGAGGACAACGCTGAAATACTTTTGGTGATGTACAATTGTGGTGAATAGCCTTTCTTGAGGAGAAAACATTTATGAAAATTCGTAGAAACTCGTGTAACTTTTGATAGATGTACCTACTTCTTGTTCATCGCCTCCTTTAAATGGCAGACTGATATACACGACTTCCTTTAAGACGGTTGCCATAGTTTTACTGACTCCTGTCTGTCTGTTTTCGACATAGAACTTTGCACCGATATGTGGCAGTTCGAGTCGCCACACTCCATATAGCACACAGAGCAGGAGAAGAAAGTAGAAGAAATGCATAATAGAGACAGTAAACAGAGGTGTGAGGCAAAGGAATTGTAATAACGAAGAACAATATGATTTCATTGGAAATCATAAGTCACAAGGAGTGGATGCATCTGCGCTGTGGTTGTGAACGATTTTGAGCCATGTCACCGATTGTTTCTAGCCATTTGTTTTTACCGTCTTGGAGACCCCAACCAGGAAGTCTACATCCTCCTACGGGGCTTAATCTAACTGTTGTGGATTTCATGGACTCGTGCCACATTCTTTTCCAGCCTGACCCTATGTCAGCTAACATTGCCATTGTTGAGGAAGGCGATGACTAGGCATGCGTAGCACATGTCCTAGTTGATGTAACTTCACAGCCTCCTCGATTGATTTCCCCTCCCACCTACCTAACACTGGACTCCTAACCTCAATATTGCTCACCTTGTTATACCACTTCACACGGGAGACTCCTATTTCCTCATAGATAAATTTCTCAGGTTCCTCCATTCTTAAATAAATCATCCTTCAGGGTCTTTATTGTATATTCAGTTGTACTGATTTTTCATGTTCAACTGGTTCTTTTTATTTTAGATAGAAACGAAGCCGTATCCTGTCCATGAAGACTTTTATTTGCCACATACTTCCTTATGTATTTTTCATAGTATGCATAACACTGTATTCAGAGTATTTAGCTGGGGATTTTCACTGAAATTTGATGAACTCTAAAAATTCGGCTTCATTAACATTTGTTGCCTGTTTATATAAGTTTTATATCTGCATATACGTTATTTGCTGTATGAATTTTCAGATTCCCCTGTTATCATTGGTTTGGTTTGGGAATTGAAGATGATGCTTTAGAACGTGTTCTTGTCGGTGAACAGATTCGTATAGCCTCAAATGATCCACGTGAGTTCACTGTTTTTATGCGTTCTCTTTCCTCGTAGATTTAAGTTCGTTTTGTTTTTTAGTAGAATTCGATTATTTTATTTCAGGCTAACAATATACTGATTGGTTGAACAATTATCTTCCTGTTCCCCTCTACCATCCCCGCAACCGCCTACACACCTTTCCCATTAAAGGTCTTTCCTATAATTATTGAAAACTTGGATAAATCTGAGTAACAGTACTGTTCATTGCTGTTCAGTATGGTTTTTTGCTTTTTATGTTTCTTTGTTTGTTCTTTACTTTTTTAGAGTCCGTTGGAATTGACTCATTTAAACTAGGTATTCACTGGAATAGCCTCATTAATATCGATTACCGATGATACTAGTTGACAAGTGAAGAAATGGCCTTTGTAGATAGCAATAAGTTGATAAACAATTCCCATCTCACAACATGATAAAACAAACATGATTATCATCAGACTTGTGCATATCATGAGTTGACAGAAGTTAGAATTCATGGGCCATTTTATTCCGTCCCAGTGGCTGAATAGTGAATAGACTCACCTTTTAAGACGAAGGATTTGGCTTCGATCTTCGTTGGGGTCATTGTTACCTATTGACTACTGTGGGACCCTAAACTAGAAGAGAACAACTGTGTTCATTACTCTCCAATTTCTGCTTGTTAGCAAACTGAGTGCAGTTCCTGCTCTAACTTGAAAAGACCTCTGTTTGAAGAAACGTACAATTACAAGACATCTTGATAATTTATCTCTATAAGATGAGTATTCTCAAGAAATATGTCGAAAAAAAGTACGCAGAAGACATTTCCACTAAACAATCTCAAGCCATCGCCCACATGCATATTGCAAATCAGGACTGTCATTTCCCATTCTCACAGGACATCAATTTCTTTCGCATAATATATATATATATATATATATATATCATTGTGTGCGTCGGTGGTCCCGGTGTGGTGAGAGCAAGCTGCTAGCCGATTGGTTGACATTAATCTACGTCAATGTCTAGGTCACTAATATGGGCCGTGAGAAAATATGAACAAGGCTGTTTCAACAACCAATCACAGCAAACTTAAACGTGGGCAATTATGATTCGCAGATAGATGGCTCCACTTTCCGAAGAACTCGAAAACAACCAATCAGAAGACTGCGTTTGTCTAATTGACTAGGCTATAATAATGTATGTGAAATTTATATAAATACGTGTTGATCTCCGTAATAAAACGATCTGTTGCCAGCTTTTGTTTTCTGTTGTTACACCGGTGGTAGAACGCTCGCCGACCACGCATGTAGTCCAAAGTTCGATCCCCGGCCGATACACTCATAGACTTCTCTAAGCCTGGCGGTTAGGCCAGTAAAGACGGAAGTTTGGGCTTGAGGCTAGCAACCCTATTCTTTAAAAATAAAACCACTGCTACCGGAAACTCTAGCTTGTAGCCGAATGTTCCACTCGAAACTTAAAGGAATATCATATAATTTACGTCATTGCAGGTGTTAAGGTAAAATTTAAAATGGATGTAATTTATTTAGCATAACTTTTCACGACAAATAATCCTGCTTACGTTTCCTCTCTTTTCTCCGAAAAAATTGTTTTTTTTCCATACTAATTATTGCAGATACCTGAGTAAGTTTCTTCTGGTGTACCTTCTTGTAAGTGATCCTCACACATGTTTATTTATGGCTAAGCTAATTAACCAGTTCACACTTATTTTGCTGCATACATATGTATACCTTTTCGTTTGTATATATGTGTATAATTGAATTAGTCGGACTGGGAAATCTGCTTCTGTTGCTGCTTTAACCAATCTCCATCCACTGGTTTAATCTGGCTGGTATATCAGTCTGCACTTTCACACGCACACACACACACACATGTTGTATGTATTTGTATTAACGCAAATATTGTGCGCACTAATATTTCATTTTAGTTTTTATTATTATTTATCTTTGGTCAAGTGAAGATTAATTAGAAATGTGTGTGTGTATGTGTATGCGCTAATAGGTTTGGAAGTAATTCTACGACCGAACGAATATCGATTAAAGAAATGAGTAATATAAAAAAAGCAAAGAATACTCTTCTCGTGACTTCACTTCAAAATTGTACAGCTACAAAGATCAGGGAATCGCTTGTAAAGTCAATCGTTCATACCACTAAGTCAGTCTTTTAAGAAAAGTGGGTAGGAAAACTGTTTTTTCGCCTTAGTTACACCAGTATTGTTAGCTCTTTACCCTTCAACATTGAACTTTGCATAGATGTACAGCAGTTCGAGTTGCCACACTCCATGTAACACTCATGCAGCAGTGGCGAAGAGAGTAAGGGGGGGGTTCAAAGGACAGTGCCTTCAAAGGTTAATCTCTATTGGGAATCTTAACTTTCAATAGATGCTTTAATTTCGTATATATGTATATATGATTTCACACTAATGAATTCTTAGGTTGATGGTTCACTTTAATTTTTGACTAATGCACAGCATTCATCCTTGAATTTTATTTTCCTAACATTTGTTATAAATTCTGCTGTGTTGTTCATCGTTTTCAAATGAATGGTTACTGAACAAAGAATACTCTTTTCGATAACTTCATCATCAGGTTCTACAGCTCTGTATACATTATAGTGAGTAAATTGGTGTTATGAGCCACATTAATGTTGTTTAAATAACATCGAATCAACAATAACATCATTGGATTACAGTTCAGTGGGATCAACATAACAATAAACTGAATGTCAGGAAAATTAGGGAAGATAATAGTACAAATTCATGAATACAAAGTCTCCACTGAAGGCCGAACAGGACAGCAGTACTGGCTGGACTTGCTTCCTTTGCACACAAAGCACTGGTTTTCTCATGCAAATTGCTTTTTTCCCCGATTGAAAGATGACGTACCTAGGCTAGCCCATTCCAAGTGTATCTCGCAATTCAATTGCGCTTCTGGATCGAGTTATATCGGCCGTTACTCTAGGAACTTGATCTTTCGTGCTCGAAATATCTATGGCTAAATAAAGGTGTAGTAAAAACCATCAACAATTCGATATTAGACCATCTAGTGCCAACAGGCCGCAAAGCCAGCGTGGAAGAATCCTTCTCTATAGTCTATCGCTTACCAAATAAATTGCCAGAAACATCCAGGTACCGCATACTCCAAACAGCGGAGGCTATCGCGATTCGCGTGAAACAACCAGTGCTTTGTGTGCAAAGGAAGCAAGTCCAGCCAGTACTGCTGTCCTGTTCGGCCTTCAGTGGAGACTTTGTATTCATGAATTTGTACTATTATCTTCCCTAATTTTCCTGACATTCAGTTTATTGTTATGTTGATCCCACTGAACTGTAATCCAATGATGTTATTGTTGATTCGATGTTATTTAAACAACATTAATGTGGCTCATAACACCAATTTACTCACTATAATGTATACAGAGCTGTAGAACCTGATGATGAAGTTATCGAAAAGAGTATTCTTTGTTCAGTAACCATTCTTTTGAAAATATTTTTTTACTGGGACAGCAGTTTCTTTTCGATCGAGCGTCACACTCAAAGTCAAAAGCACATTAAATTTGTTTACTGTGTCACACGGCGTGGAATTGCACCATACAGTTTTTTTTAGAAAATATTTATTTTGCTTTGTTCCTCACAACACATCATTTGTGTGTCTCTCTTACCTCCTTTTCCATCTTAGACTAACCGATTGTGTAACCTGTGTGTGTGTGTGTTTGCTTTATTTTGTAAAACAAAACTTTCTGACTTCTTTATGTTTTTTTTTAAAAGAATTTTTCTGCCTTCCTCTTTTTGTTTTGCTAACCTATTCATACAGATCTACTGTTTACAGCGCCGCCACAATCTGATCCAATTGAGTGCATACAAAATCTACCGAATCGGTGTTTATCTCCGTCACTGTCACGACGAAATTCTGATCACAGTAAGATGTGCACCTTTTGTTATTCTCCTTTGAAAAAGAAAGCAACGATACTATTTGTAATATCTAGAGTGTTTCAGTTTAGAAGATTAATTTTCTTTAACTGCAATAAGTGTGTGTGTGTCTATTTATCTGTTCACCTGCATAATTTAATTTATATATGTCCAAACCAAGTTCGCTTTTAACAGTTTGAAAAAATTTGGGCATTGGGTATATGATGTTCATTATAATGAAGGTTTTTGTATTTCCCAATGAATGAAAAACGAACCAATATTGTTTTTACTGACGTTACGCTATTTAATGTTAACAGCTTTATCAAAGCATTATTAAACTAGAATTTACAAAATCTCAGCATATATATAACAAAGAGTTAGGGGGTGAGAAAACAGACTTAGGTCAAGTTAAAGGGACAAATGGAAATATTTAAAATATTTATTTAAATATCTAGTCAATTGCACACATGTATATAAATGAAGGAAAAAGTTGTGCGAGTAATAATTTGTGCTCGAAACGTCATCAGTTAATATTACTGTGTAACACTGTGTGACTTATCAAAAATAAAATCTTATCCATAAGGAACAACAACAAATGTGCAGGAGAAAATGGAGATGGATTGGACACTCGCTGAGGAGGCCGCTGGGTGACATCGTGCGTCATACTCTGGAGTGTAACCCGAAAGGGAAGCGGCGAGTGGGACGTCAGTTCAAGGGTGGCATGGAGGAGATCGTGTGAAGAGGAGTTGAAATAGCGTGGACTAAAATGGATGCAGATGAAAAGTACAGCAGAAGGCAGAAGCAAGTGGAGATGTGCAGTTGAAGCCCTATGTTCCACTAGGAACCCAAGGGAACAATAATAATAGTAAGAGATATATTGAAAGCCAAAATAACGATGAACCAAATAAATAACGATAAACCAAATAACAAAGGTAATAGTACATCTGTTATGATATCGAAACAAAGTTTACTAACTTGATCATCGTTCGTCAGTCTGGGGTCATTTTTGGTTGTCAAGTTGGTCAATTGGTAAAGATAACAAAACCAAGTGTAAATTGTTGGATTTGATCAGTGTGTGTGTTTACATATCGAACTTGCTTATCACATTCGTGTTGATTTTGTCACTTCATGGGGAGGCAGGTGTTGTAGCCAGGTCAGATTCTGTTTTAGTCCATCATTCCTGTTCAGACAAGTTGGACTCCAGTTGATATGAAGTGCTTCTGATATTAGACGTCCTTTGCGATTTCTGAAGTTTTTCTGGATTATTTCAATATTGTCAAAATCAATTTTGTGGCCTGAATTTATAGCGTGGCTCATGATTTTTCAAGTTTTTCTAGTTCAACCAGATTTCTCGGTGGTTGAAGAGATGCTCTACGGTGTTTATTTCTTTTGATTTCTCGAGATGTTTGTCCGATGTAGATCGCACCACATTCCAAGTATTTTATTTTATAGACACAATTAGATAGAGAATCTTTCGTGATTTGGCCTTTTATATGGACAAGGTTGCTTTGAAGTGTGCCTGATGTTTTGAAGAAAACTCTAATATCGAGCTGACTGAGTACTCTTCTGATATCGTCTGACGTCTCTGCTCTATATGGAATGACGACTGTTGATGTCAATGTTTTCGGAATGCGTTTTCGGCTACACTTAATGTCTGTGTTGATTTTGTTGATGAAGTTCGTTGGGTAGTTGTTTTGCTTGAGAGTTTCAGTAATGTTTGCTATTTCTTTTTCTTTTTCATCTGTTATCAGAGAGTGTGCTCATCTAAGAAGACTTGAAACAACTGAAATCTTTGCGCTGACGGGGTGTGATGATTTGAAGTCTAAATATTTACTGGAGTGGGCTTTCTTCCTGAATATGGATATACTAAAATGTCCGTTTTCCCTCCTCATAACTAGAGAGGCAGTCTAGAAATGGTAGTTCACGACGTCTGATTCCGAAGTAAACCGGATTCTGGGAGATACACAGTTTATTTTTCTCAAGGAATGAATTGTGTAGATCTCGTTTTAGCACTAAAAAAGTATCATCCACATATCTTAACCATATTTTAGGAGTGAGTATGCTTGAAAAGATGTTCTCGAATATGTACATGAAAAGTTCAGCGACTATTGGGGAGACACATCAATGACACCTCGATGCTTTATTTTATTGAATACCCCTTTCTATGAGAAGTGTCTACTCTTTTATTAATTGAGACGGCATCACTGTCTGTCTCCGCGGTGGCCTACCTAAATTTCCATCCAACCAACTGTATAAACTCTTTTGTATTTCTCACTCAGTTATGTCTTTGGAATGCCTCATAAACTGGCACATGTTTTTAATTGATTTGCAACCTAATACGGTTGAATTTTCATAGGAAATGAAGGATAATCTCAAAGAGGATTAAACTTTTTGAGTAGCGAAGAAAATTTTCTTTGCTGACGAAATCATCTTCAGAGGCCTTATGTGGTTGTATTTATATTTACCAAAAATGTATACTAGTGTATTATTGAGCAATACAGGGGTTAACATAATTCATGTAATTACTCAGAAGTAGTTTCAAAAGTAAAAATAAAAGTATCTTAATTACGTAACACCCAAAGTTACAAATGAAAAAAGGATTAGAAATTTGATAAGGTGAAAATTGTTATCGAGTGACAGAAAAAAAAGGTAGTTGTGTCGATTTAACTAGTGTGAAGAGGCTGAGAAAATGTACTAAAGGAATATATGGGAGTGATAATAGTGAATTAATTATTAAAATAAAAGCAAACTGAAAGTAAAATTAAAAGTTAAAAAAAATTTACAAGGAACGACTAGTGGAGAGGTTAAGACCACGGTAGAATAATAAGATGTTAGACAAACTTTTTCTGCATTTAGCGTTCGAGCTTGTAGTGACGAATCGCCAACGCCTCCGCCTTACATGAATGCCGAAGCCTAACTCCCTTTGTACCGTTTTACCTCACTTTTTAGGTAGTCTTGAAAGACGCCTCTGGAGGAGCTGCTGCGTGGCTTGAGTTCACTAAATGCTCGGGAATTGAACTAGTAAATATCTTTCATTGTCCTCTTGCTGACCATGCCGGATAATGCTTAGAGATGCGTTTGTAAAGTGTGCGCTTTGTGCAGCCAATATAACTAGCTTCGCGTGACCATATGAATTTATAAACACACATTGAAGTGGCACATCCAAAGCGGCAGTTTATCCTTCACAAATCCATTGATCATTTGTCGGCTATAGAAATTGATATGTAGCTCAGCCGTAAAGAAGGCTTTTCTCGGTGATCTGGACAAGCGGTTCATCAGGATTCTCAGTAGCAGTATCGCCTTTAAACTCAACATTCTCCGGCGCTGCTCGGGTTCTTCCTGGCTTTTGACTTACTTTCATGTTTTTCTCGATGAATCTTGAAGGATATCCATTTTCCATGAGAACTTGTCTGAGTCGCTATTATCACTTCTGAGTGATTATATCAACTATGTCACCCCCATATTACTCAACATTAGAGTAGTATACATTTTCGGTAAATATAAATACGACCGCGTATAGCCTCTGAAGATGATTTCTTCGATAAAGAAACTTTTCTTTCCCTGAGATTTTCTTTTATTTTCTTCATGATTCAACTTTGATTCAGACAGAACAACACTGTGTCATGTAATGTACTGTCGGTTAGTGTTTTTACCTGAAGATCCTATGAGAAAAGTGAATTATATCGCAGATAAATACGTTGAGAATACTGCGCTGTGTGTTAACTTTTTCGTCTAGAATGAACACGGGTTTCATTGTTGTCACTACTCTTAAATATGAACTTTCCAGACATGTAGTGAGTGTTCACGACAGTGTTAGGTCAGACGACTATTGTATCTCATTAGTTGTTGAGCAGTTCGTGGTCTATGTTGAGAGGAATTACAGACTCGGGGCCCTGTTTTATGTATATTTGTTGTTTATTTGGCGTTTAACGTGATTCACGTTCCCCCGTGGAACATAGGGCTTCAAGTTTCTGTAGCAGTGTTTATTTTACAGGATGGGATTGCTTGTCTCATGCCCAACCTTTCCTCTTTACCAGCATTATTTCTGGCTTAGTGAGGTAAAGGAGTGTGTCGGCCGGATATCGAACTCCGTACTATGTGCATGATCTGCGAGCGTCCTAACCGCTATGCCACCGACGCACACTTAATTGGCGTTTAGCTAGTAGATATTGTGTGTCCTAATTTTGCAGCTATTTCTTAACTTCCAGCACAATATTAAGATATACGGTGACGTACTTGAGCATAAATGTCTTCTGAATGACTATTATTACTATCATTCCTGTTAGTACTAGTACTCCTAAAAGTCCTAATTCACCTGTATATATTGTAGATATTAGTCAGCATTAGAATAACTATGATTGGCAAAAAAGCTTTTGTAAGTCGTTAACGGATATATTCACAAAAGGTTGTGTTACTAATACTGAAGCTTTTAGATGAACTTGTCTCCATGTAATAATAGTCTATTGGTTGATGACTGAAGATGAAACAGGAAGAGAAACGTGCAGAATGGCACACATTATTATTAGTTATTTAATCTGCCATAGGCCGAGATTATATTTCAAGCTTTCAAGTCAATATAAAAAGATATATGCTCGTACTACTAAGTATAGAAATTCTACAATACCCTATTTAGCGCGTACTTTATGTGACGAAGACTCTGTTAGACGTGAAACTTACAAGTTACTATGTAATTAGCACAGTGAATCGACCCTTTTATCGTTCATCTTTCTGTATTTTATGGTGTCACACTTTCTATCGTTTAAATCGTTACTCTGCTATTTTATATTAGTTGGTATTACTATTATTACTACAATTTTGTACTTTATACATATTTTTCTCCGTATGGCACACAGTATTTTGCTACGTAGCTGCTACAACAATCGTTTTATTACTATTATGTATTGTGTATTTTTATTTTTATTTTTTTGTTTTGTCGTTTTTGGGTAAATTAGATGCAATATTGTACTGAATGCTGAAAATTCCTTGCTGTATCATGAGTACTGTTTTTGGAATAAAGCTATTATTATTATTATTATTATTAAAAATTATCAGCATATGGTATTAGTGAAGTACCTTGTCTTTGCACTTTTTCAAAGATTTGATTTGATTTAATTTTTGTAAGATTAGAATTTAGGCACTGTGGTTGAATACATATCAATCTATACTAGATAAGTGTATTTGACGTAACATCCATTAAGTAATACAGTATTGATCAGTGGATGACTTTTCAAGTACAGTTTATTGCTCCCAATCATATCAGTGTGTATAGACACATCTTTATAACTTGTCATATTATAACGTTTTTCCCTGCTGTTTTCTTTTATTGCACTTTTCTATACATCCAGCCGACTAACTCACTCAGGGACAAACTTTGTCAGCTTAAAGACTCGAAAGATACCATTAAGGAAAATAATATAATTCACCTAATACCATATAATGACTGTTAGTGAGGTCAATTACATAGGCAAAACTAGTAGATCGAGTCTAGTTAGGTTATCCAAACATAAGGAATATGAGTAGATGTAGTTTAATTGATCTTGCTAAGTGATACAAAAAAGAGCTTTTCAAGAGTTGATTTATAAAGATTAAATTTATTTTTTTCAAGTTAGAGAATACGGAAAAGAGCTTGACATGTTGTAATACATTCACTTAGGTTCCGAGTGGAACATGGCGCTTCGACTACACATCTCCACTTCGTTCTATCCCCAGTTATCCCCTTCTGCTGGGTTCACGATTGCCCATAATCTCTCATCTCCTCTTCGTACGATCTCCTTCATGTCACACTCGCACCGACGACCCACTCGTCGCTTCCCATTTGGATTTCACTCAAGTAATAACCTGGAGCTCCATGTCATTCGAGGACTGCCTCAACGGATGCGCTCGATCCATCTCCACTTTCTCCTACATGTTTGTTGAGCAGTCAGCTTTTGGTTAGTTTGTTTCAATGAGGAGTTTTTTGTTGCCAATTCTTTCTGACCTGGCATTTAGTCTTCAGTATGGAGGCTGTAAGTCTTCGAGTTTGTGTGACATTAAACGTATATCGTTTGCGAAATCCAGATCTTCTAAAGTCTTCTTATCGGTGGTCTAGAGTATTCCTGTCTCCTCTTTCCCTCACAGTCTGACGCATAATCCAGTTCACTGCAGTTTGGAATATCCTCGGTGATAACAGGCTGGTAGCCCTGTCTTACTCCTGTATGCACTTCGAATGCCTGTTTGAGTTTTCCGTTGTGGATCACCTGACACGTGACATTGTCATATAGCCGTTGAATGAGGTTGATAAAGAATTGGGCACTGCACGGTATATATATATATATATAATATTCATCAACTATTTTCCTACTTCTATTGTTTTATCAAGATTGTTTTCATCCCTATTTTGTTTTCTTCCCTCCCTCTCTGTGTGTGTGTCCCTCATTAGAAAATCTAAGTGCAGTTGTAATACATGAACGTGTTGCCGGTGCTGTTAATCGTTTGTTGAAGTATTTTTGCAAAGTGAATCGTTCAAATACAACAACCAGTTTAACATCATTATGGTGTGGTGAACACGGTCTAGTGCCAGCACTACACTTGGTTTTCTTGTATGCCTTTCGATCTGGTAGGATATTTCAAAGAAAAATTTATGTATGGGATTATTTAGGTAAGTAAGGATTTCAGTTGAAATTTTTTGGCAGGAGATGTATAATGCTTCTTTTATCTTACTTTATTACCATTATTAATTACAATAATCAAAGTAATAGTAAGGTTGTGGCATGTGCTACTGACAAAATTTATCGGTAGTATGTGGACTCAGATTGATAGGAAGTGGTCATAAGTAGAAGTAGAGGTGTTTGTTTCTCAAACCTGGATCTAGCTTGCATTATGGACGTGAAATAATCTCGTTGGACAACTTTCCGTCTTACTGTTTAACCTTGGGCCAACTGCCAACTAATCAGAAGAGTTCATCTTCCTCTAACCTAATCTATTTTTGTGGTTGAAAATATACGAATGTGATGTTTTTCCGTAATAAAAAAGTCACATACCAGTTCTCTCATCTTCTACCACTACAGTGTTACTGAAAATTGTTAAAGCTAAACTATAATGGTTAACAGTGGAATTCGAAGACCATGTTTCATTCTGTTTTTCCCGTAGAATCCATGGTCGGTTTTCATTTGCAATTTATTGATTAATGGTGTCCTATTTGCGAAACTTCAGTCCTATATTTGTTGCAGTAAACTCTATGAAATTATCCCAGTAGACTATTGAATCATAAGAAGTTGCATAACACCTATGTGAAGTGGTCCGATAATCTGTATAAACTGCTTACCAGGAACTCCAGTTCGGAATATGAAAGAGCATTATAAGTCTTCTTATTGTGGTCTTCTCATTCCTTGGGTTCCGAGTTAAACAAGCTTTGACTGTCTAGTAGCGGCGGTGTCGTTTGCAGCGCCATAGCTCCACTTCCTCTTTTTTCCGAGCTTACTACCGACAAGGTGAGGTTTAGAAGTGCGCCTGTTGAGAATCGAACTCAAATCTCCTGCGTGGCTGGAGACGGTCATTCTACCATTGTACTACCCATACCTCCCCTAATAAGCTCATATTGTTGGTCTGCATCAGTATCTAGTAACCATGATAAGAACAACATCAACTGTACTCTTTTTATTCACCTCGGTGACAACACTTACATTTTGATTTATTATCGATAACAGGAATTTACTTGGTGTTTTCTGTCTTCTTTCTGTCATATACTAAATGCGGTTTACACATCTTCTAATAATGACTTTCTTACTCTTTTGATATCCGGGGAATATAGAAAAAGTTGCCGCCAGTTTTTCCATGGAACTGGAGCCTAGTGGAATGGAATCAAATAATTTGGAGATATCTGAATCTCAGAGGTCTGGAACTAAATACATACCATTTTCAACTCATAGCCTACCACGTTCATTAACATCCAGAAGACATTGTGGTTCCATTTCTAATACTACTAATACTGCTAATACTACTACTACCACTGTTAAAGACCACGATCCAACTTCATCGTCATCGTCACTATTTTCTAAATCAAGTGGATTACCGCATTCACCATCATTTTCTCTAGTCAATGAATCGTATTCAAAAAATATGAACAGTGAAGCTAGACCGTATGAAGTATCTCGCACTAATATATCTTCATTCTCTCAACCTGCCTCACCTGCTGTATCTCGTCTAGCTTCAAGCGCTAATTTGAATTTCGAAAATTCTCCTTACCCGTCTACTGGTATCCCACAATATAATAGTTTATGTTCAGTGCCTGATGTACGAAGCACTGCACTACAATTTGTCACATATGTGCAAAATGTAGCAAACAGTAGTCCATTTTTAGGCAAAGACGGTAAATTTCAGGTAAGTATGTATACATTACTTCCTATTAGTTGTGTTCTGTATTTCCTGGAATGCTCATATCTTCTTATGTCATTAGTAATATAATCTGAATGCTATTTATGCAGTGCTTAAATTAACTAGAGACAGACTCGATCGGATACAAAGTTACTAAGTGTAGACCAATGAAATATGGTGGGAATGCAACTCATCTGTACTATTCTTATGCTTTAATAAGTGAAGATACTGACAGACTAACATCGATTAGGGAAACATTGAAAACCACGGAGTACTGACAATTGTTTGCTCCTAGCTTCGGACTCCTCAGTGGTAGACACCCGTGATGATACTGGGGACTGACCCTTCCTTATTATCTTCAGGTGAAGAGGCTGGTCTAGATAAGTGTTCCACCCAATAATAGTCAGAGAGAACTGAATACAAAATACCCTAATTGATTAGTGTGAATGACTGAAAACCTGTCAAACCAAGAGAGGAATGAAATAACCTTGTTGTTTTGTAATCATTGCGTTACGACTAGTAAATCTATATGGAATTTTAATAAAGCATAATCCGCTGCATCGAATAAAACAGTTGTGGTTTCTTTATTCAGGAACAGTTAGTTTTTACTATGGTATGAAATGAGTTTAACTCATTTTTATTTTCGGGTTAATTCACTCAGTCTTAGTTGACACGTCAGCTCCTGGTACGGACATTTCGACAATGTCTGATGTTGTTTTGGCTGGTGGTGAATACCAATGGGATCCAAGTGTAGAGTTGGACTTTCAGTGGGAACAGGATCACTCACTGGGAATAATATCAGCACTTCCAGATGTTCATTCCCACAGCTTACTCACTATCTTTCAGAATAACATCACGATTTGAAATCATGCTTATAAACCGTCTGTTTGATCAACTTTCAACGTGATAATGTTAGTCATTGGAAACGAAATCAGGATTTCATCATGAAATGGCATCGGTTAGAGAAACACTGGAAAAACTGGGAATACTAGACAGCTGTTTCATCCTAATTTGAGACTCTTCATCAGTACGCACTCCCCGGAGTACGAACCCCGGACCTTCAAGTTATATGGTGAGTTTGTAGACCATTGAACCACTAGGACTAATCCAATGGTCAGCCCATGAATCCCAACTTCTGCCAATCCACGATATAGCGCGACCACTAGCTAATGTCATCACTGGCGAGTATTTGTCCTCGCCCCCGACCTGATGTAATCCACTGGTTACGACGTCTCGCTAAAAACCAAGTACATAATTACCTGAATAGGGACCAGTCACTAGTCACTAGTGAGCGTTGGATTGATATTATGACTGATTGACTGACTGACTGGTTTCAGCGTAATTCTTGCTCATTTGATATTGTGGTTTCGTGGTTTTTAAGTAATAAATTCACTAATATGATTTATTTGCTACAAATTTTTTTTATTTTTGTTTTTCTTATTCTTTTTTCTTTGTTGATAGCGTTTCATCTGTCGTGCAATCCGCGATCACCTGTTATCCAATTGGCTATCCATTCTAGCTATGAGTCCTATCACCCTTCAGATGTATGAACCGAGAAGTTTTCTACTTAATCCCGAATTAAGACAAACAATTCAAGATTTGTTAATTTCACTCGATGAATTCAATTTCCCGTTTGAAGCAGCACTTCTAGGCGAAATTTAAATTATTATTATTCTCACTTTCTAAAACCTTTCCCCCATCTTCCTTTTTTGTCAGGAAATATCTCCTCTCCTTCTCAAACTCTCACTCGTAGTTGTGAATGTGAATGATCCGCATTCCTATCGACTGGAGCCGTCATATAGTTGGTAAGACTGAGTCTGGACTGTGAACTGAAGGCCCTTCTTTCATCATGTTGTGGACTGATAATTACTCTAGTGTGGCAGTCACTTATTTTTCCTTTTTACTAGTCATTCTCTTCGTTGTATAAATTTTTGTGTCATCACCATTTTAATTACTCATACCATTGTTGATTTTTTATCAGATTATGTTCTCTATACTTTCTCATTTTAAAACAAAAAAAATGAAATGCATTTCTATCCTGCCCTTCGTCTCTCTCTTTCTGTGTGTGTCTTTTTTGTGATTTATACCGTAAAAAGGTTTGATTTCTTTTTTTGTTTTTTTTACAGTATATATATAATAGATCTCACCTTCATTCTTACCCATCCATAGTGGTGATAAACTTGTACGTGCAATAATTACTTCATACTCTGTAGGGATGACGACAGACAATCGGCAGTTGGTTTTTTACTAGTCAGTTAGTAGTAGAAATTCTTGTGTATTCCTCACTCATGTCAATTATTCTAGATGGTTAAATAGATACATTTTTCTTTCTTTTCTTTTTCTATAATTCTTTATTGGAATTTTTATGTTGTTGTCATTATCTAAAAATAAAAAATAAATAAAAAACAACACATCCTCCGCGTTCTTGGGATTGTTGGAAGGAGAACTTTATATGAATGTGGGAATTGTGAGATGTTTTTAAGTGAATACAGACATTTGATTTCCCTATGTGATGTTACAATGTTCAATTATCTGACTAATTTACCATTATTATTACTATTATTATGTACCCATCATTTTGACTTGATTTTTGTTTTTTAAAATGATGATACTTGATAAATTTATATTTCTTGGGGAAAAGATGAACTCCTACTTTGTTATCTATGTTTTGTGGATTAAAAAGATGACGGTTGGAAGCGAATGCATGAAACCAAATTAGGTTGGTTGGATTCAAGGTTGACTGAATTAATTGTGCAATAAATACGATTTATGAAGTAAATTTCTCGTTTTTATTTTTCCTCCCACACCTCCGCTGTACTATATTAGCGCAATTAGTTTTTGCTCTGCAAACTATGTGTTGTTTATTTTTTATCGGGGGTGGGTAGAGACTTGTCATATTGTTGGGTGCTTGTCTTGCATATCTTGTTTTCCGTTTGATGATTTCATGCTTATCTTTGCTTATTCTTTTCTTCACGAACTGACGTTATTTATTGAATTATTGAAAAATAAGAGGTATTGTATGAATGTTTCGTCCTAATGCAGGACTCTTCGGTGGTGTGCACGTATGACCTTAGCGGGAATAATTGGCAGGACTGATGTGCAATTCACGGTAAAGTAGCGCCACCTGCAGCCAATGTTTCTTCTGACACCCAACTTGGTAGACGTCACTCGTCATGACCTGTCCCTGAAAATCCAGTCAATTTCACTGTGTAATCAGTTGCTAGTCGGCGTTTTAATTAATTTCCAGGTGTTGTTTTCCAAGGTTTTGGTGGATTTCAATGACGATCACGCACTGACATCACTAAAAGGAAAAAATTAAAACTAGTAAGGAATGCTGGAGAGCTGTTTTTATTCTGATTTGACACTAGTAACTAGTGTGACGCGTCTAGTCCGCTGACTGGTGTAGACTGATTTCTATCAGTCAGGTTGTAATGTGACCACCATCGCCATCACGGTGCACATTGATTTGATGGTATTAGATGGTTGGAGGCAATCGGCCACAGGGAGCCTTGGACCTAGATTTCGTGCTAGTTGGCACTTGTCAGCAAGGCGTATCTGCAACCTTGAAGGAACTCATGTCCCTGCTGAGATTCGAACTCGCGTCACCCAGTACTGCAGTGTTTTTATTCTACTATGTGACGCTTCAACAGTAAATGATCAAACTGGAAGTCAATCGAAACCTTGCAAATAAATACTTGAAAATCAATCCTTATAGACGATAGATCAGGGGATTTCCATAGCCTATTGTAGTCAATCGTGTAATTTTTTTTCTTCGTTTTAAGTAGTGAATTGAAGTGAATATTCGAACAGTTAACATTTCTTCATTTCTGTGCAACAGCTGGTTGCAAACTAATGAAGTGGAAAAAAGCGTTCCCTTACTGGTTACTAACATTACTACAGTTGTGTAGTGAGTAAAGTGAACTTTCCTCCTAGCTAAGAGAATACGTTTGCCTTGCTGATGAGTGTGCAGGAACATGAAATTACAGGTCGATAAGGCCTTCCTTCTTGAAGTAAATTAGCCTACAATATTCCACATTATATTAAATACTCGTCTGCATAAAACAAATTATTTCAACTCATTTAGACCTGAAAAAACCGATCAGTCCTTTTTCAAGAGATTTGATTGGTTATAAGTTCGATCACTAGCTAACATTAGTTGAAGAACTATCGCCAAATCAGATAGTACTGGAAAGCTGTATTGTCACGCGGTGGGACTCTTCATCGATATGCACCCACCATCAGAGTTCGAAACCAGGACCTTCCCGGTTGCTAGGCGTACTCGTGTAGACCATTAGGCCACTGGAACTTAATCCAATTCCCGACCCATGAATTCTAATCTCTGCCAACTCATGATATAGCATGACCAGCAGATAGTGTCATCATCGAGTAACTTTCCTCACACTCGATCTGATATAAACCACAGAGGGTCCTGGTTTCGAACACCTTTGGTAGGTGTGTATTGCTGAAGAGTTTCACAGTAGGACGAAACAGCTGTGCAGTACTCTCATGTTTTCTGGTGGTTTTCTAACCAGTGTCAGTTCATGATGAAATCCTGTAAACAATAAAATCGAATCCCTGCAAACCAACAGTTGAATATCACATATATCATTTGAGAAAGGATTTTTTTTTTCTAAACAGTTAAACGTATCATTTAATAAACTGTTGTTCTGACACTAATTTGTCCTTTAGTAGACAAGATGATTGATCGAAGAAATGTTCGGTCGTCAGTTAGATCTTCATCTATCGCCCTACTATTATGTGATATGACATTCTTCAATATGACAGAGAATTTGCCAATCATTTACGGATAAGTCTGTTAACAATACTTAGCCAATATCACTAGGCCAAATGGAGTGTATGGTAATAACTAACTAAGAAGATTATTACACCAAATAAGGAGTGAAGATATTAAACAAACAATCAGTTGGTTACGTAATCCGCAGTTTTTGGAAAAGGTAGGAAGAGGAGTAAAAAAGTAGATAGAATAATAAGATGGCCAAAACAATAATAATTTCTCCCTTGGGGAAATTGTGAAAGTCGATTAATAAGTTGTCTATCACTATAGCGGTATCGTTCATTCCTTAAATCCCCAGTAGAAAATGGGGATACAATGGCACATTAATTTTCCTATGCTTCAAATTTTCAATAAGGTTATGTTATATTTTATGAAATACACTTGCTAGCTCCACAGCCAACTTCCTCTCTTTTCCCGACTTAAATGCACGGTATCTTGAAGATTGAAATTACAGCATTATGACAGCTAGCTCATCTAAAAGATGTAATACCAAACCACAGTGATAGTGTTTCATTCTAGGAATGCATGTACACTCTCAAATACACACACCAGCGCCTATGAATAGTTATGTTAGTGTATTTGAACGTTAGCTGACTATGTTTAAATTATGTTTTTCAGGTCAAGACTGAGTAGGCTCTGATCATTTCCTCTAAATGCTTTCACTTGTTCAAACGTTCAAAGCCTGCGCTATGTACATCCTGTTCATTCCCTTGTTACAAATGTGAGAGATTAGATACGAGTTTGACATACTGCGCTGAAACGATGGACCCTAGAACTTCGCCTAGGGACTTGGAGAGCTTGTTCCACCGGGTGAAGGCAACATAAAGTATGTTGACCCAATCAAATCACTGACAGTCATGATGTGGATTTAGAGGTTGTTCTACTGCCATGTGTATCAAAGCGCTTGTCTCTTAAAAGAGGAATGTTCGGTCTGAGCAGTTTCTCTGCCGTCTGATGAAATAATACACCATAATGTTGTTTTGTGTGGCGAGTTTTGTAGTGCTTATACTGTAACCAAGTTCAAAATTAAACATTATTTAGACAATTGATCCCATTGTTTTTTCTTGTATGCTAATAAGCTTTTATGTACACCATTGTTACTGTTCTGATTAGTCGAATAAACAATATGTAGCGAATTATGATATGTTTTCGTCTGCAACACTGTTCTTATCGTTCTACTTCTATTCCATTTTAGTGTACTGGCTCTGAGTTTCTGAACACATCACGAATCATCAAAAGAGTGACTGGAAAGTCTTTCAACGGAACTAATTCCAGGCGATTGATAGTCGGTGACCTTTTGGTGGTTGAACATGCTTATATTTAGCAGCCGTTAGATAAAAGTAATTACAGTTCATTAAGGTCCATAGTTGAGTTATTGATTTGGTAAGTTTTTGAGAGGATTTCATAATGTTTCATTTTCCTTTACTGTATTCGTGTTACAGCTCGAATTATATATTATTATTATTCGTTCCCTGCACCACGAGTGAAACATAGGACTTCAGCCGCACATCTCAGTTCAGCTGGGTTCTCTGACATCCACTTTCAACTGGCCTTACATATCCACATAAGCTTTCTTTTCTGTTTCAGATCACCTACTTCATGTTACCCTCGGACATCTATCTCGTCAATCCCCACGACCTGGTGTATGATGTCACTTGAAATTCTTCTCAGAGTATGTCGAATTCATCTGTATTTCCCTCTGGGTACTTTTTGTTTGGGAAGAAGACTGTTAGCTGCTTCATCATTTTCTGGAGTTTACTGTTACTTGTACTTTCTGGTCGGTCTTATCATGATCAGTATCCAGACAGCTAAGATTGTGTCGAGGAAGATTCATCGGAGTCAGTTTGAAATGCTTCTTGGAACGTTATGACTCCTATGCTCTGAACTATATGGAGGCACTGAATTGACATGAATGGAATAAATTCGGATGTTGTTTTTTAGCCTAAGGGCTCAGGACGTTCACGCTAATTTCAGAGTCACAGTCCGAATAAGTCAGTTTTATTGTTTCTGCATGCATATGCCAGTTCACATGCACACATTAACCATACTATACATCCGTTTTTCAAACACTCGGGAACACTATCCAACCTGGCACAAGTGAAGGAAAAACGTATATGTGGTTAGATAGCTCAGTATTATTATTATTGTATTATTATTGTTTCCTTTAGTTCCTAGAGGAGCATACGGCTTCAGCCGCACGTCTCCATCGCGTTCGTTTCTCCGCCAACTTTTTCACCTGACTCCGCGTCTGCTCACATGCTTTCATCTCCTCCTCCATGTCACCCTCGCACTGACGACCATCTCGCCGCTTTCATTCGAGTTCCACTCGAGCGATTGCCTGCCGTGTGATGTCACCTGACAGTTTCTTCAGAGTATAGCCAATCCACCTCCATTTCTTCCTGCATGTTTCTTGCACAATTGGTTCTTTGTTTGTTTGTTCCCAGAGATCCCTGTTGCTGATCTTTCCTGGTCATTTAATATTGAACATTGAACGAAGACAGCTGTTGATGAAGGCATCTAGTTTGTTCAAAGTGCCTTTTGTGATGCGTCAAGTCTCTGATCCGTATAGCAGCACTGACTTCACATTGAAGTTGAAAATCTGGATCTTGTTTTTGATGCTGAGTTCTGTTGATCTACCTACACACAGATTTCAGAGTAATGAAAGCTTGCCTTGCTTTTCCCATCCTTGCTTTGATATCCTCATCAGTTCCATCCGCCTGTAGGTGAAACGATGTTTCCCTGGTAGGTGGGAAGGTAGGTAAAGAAGGTTGCTTCTTTCACACTTCTCCCATTTATTCTGATTTTTGTCTGTTGTTGTTGCTGCTGTCACTGTTGGCCAGGAATCTTCATCATCTCTGTTTTCTCTATGTTCACCTGAAGTCCCATCTTTGATAGTTCTTCTGACAATTTGTTGCTCTTCATTTGCATATCTTCCCGTTAGTGGGAAATCAGACATATATCATAGACGTGAGATAACCTTATTGGACGACTTGTTTAACCTTGGGTCAGTGGCTAGCCACTCAGAACAGTTTATTGTCCTCTGACCTAGCCAAACCCCAGTGTGGTTAACATTGTATAAATATGATACATGCTTCCTCAATAAAGATCCATTACCAATTCTGTTATCTTTTCCCGTTACACAAAGTACATATGAAACATATTATGATCATTTTGTTGTTTTCGCACCCATCTAGCTTATAGTCAGAAATCAATTTCAACAGATATATATACACACACGCATACATAATGCATCCACCTCATAGTCATCGGATAATATTCCAAGGTTTATTGGTTATCAGTGGTGCAGGCTTGGCATCTTATTGGCTTGTCTCGAGTATATATGGGATGATAATGCGTAGACGGTATAACCAACGTCGTATAAAGAAAAAAGCTGAAATCCTTCAAGCTAAGAGTGATTTTCATGAATATCTGCAGAATAATCCTCTTGTAAGCGATTTCTTTTATTATTTTTTTCTTGTTTATTTCTGTTTATGTAAGTGTATTTTCAGAATAAGAATAAATTAAGCGAACAAGTGTGTATCCAATGTCTTCTTCTTCTTTAAGCATTACAGTTATAAAATCCACTAATGTTAGAATACAATATCCAGTAAGGGTCCAAGGGGTGAGTTATGTTATTCACTGGAGTGAGAGGAAGTATGAAAACTACAGAAATCATAAACTGGAAACACACCGGATACTTTGAGTGTAAATCTGAGGGATGTCAAATAATAACAATAACGATAATAAAATACGGTGGTCAATTTTAATCAAACAAATGAAGACTGGATAAGCTTATTGGAAATTCAAAGGATGATTAATAATGATAACGATGCCAAGCGAACTAGATGAAAAGCGGTAGGAGGGATAGAGAAAAGACTTGTTTTTAAATGTTGGCGGACATAAGAAGAGATAAAGTTATGAGATGTGATCATGTCTGTGATGACTTTGTAGTCGTTGGCGAAGGCAAACCATACTTTGATTGAATACTAGTAACCAGTGTGATGCGTCTAGTCCTTTCTTTGGTGCAGACTGCATTATATCATTCAGGTTTGCAATGTGGCATCAAATCAATGTGCACCGTGATGGCGAGCTACCTAGAATGGTGTCCACATTGCAGACCTGACTGATAGTATTCAGTCTGCACCAAAGAAATGACTAGACGCATCACACTAGTTACTAGTGTCCAATCAAAGTACCCACTAGAGTCCTACAGGAGGTCAGTCACGAGCCCGAATAGCTCAGTGGTAACGTCTCTGACTGCAGGCGGCACTGTGTGATGCGGCTTCGAATCTCAGAAGGGACATGAGTTCCTTCAAGGTCGCACATATACGCCTTGCTGACTAGTGAGTGTCAACTAGCAGGAAACCCAGGACGGGCAAGGCTTCCAGTGGCCGATCGCCTCCAACCATCTAATATCATCGAAGGCAAACCAATACTGGATTAATGTACTTTGTTTTAAGACTAAGGTGGTATGTTTATTCTGCTGGTTTTGAGTTTATTGTATTGAAGCAAACTAATTCATCTGGCCACTTCCACTCACCGTTATAATTTCTATGACAGCGGTATAAATAAATATGAGTTTTGTTTTTATATGCTTCTTAATCTGTTTTTTTTTCTTTTGAATTTTTAATTTTTCTCAGTCCAATGAAGAAATTGAACAGATTCTTAGCATACCCTACTGTGAATTAATTCAGTGTTTACAAAAGCGTGAATTAACTCCACAGAAAGTACTATTAGCCTATCAACATAAAGCATTTGAAGTGGATGAAAAATGTAATTGTGTTGTTGAATTTCTATATCCTAATGTAGGTTTTACTTCTTTTCTGTTTTTTTTCTATCTTTCCGTTTATTTTAAGTATTTTAACTCAGTGGATCTGTTTGATAATCTGTTTTTATCTCACCTCATCTTTGTGGTTTGTGCGTCGGTGGCACAGCGGTTAGGACTCTCGCCGACCATGCACATGGTCCGGGGTTCGATTCCCCGCCGACGCACACCTGATACCTATGATCGGCCTGCAAAATTTGGGCTACCGGTATCACATGCCGAAAATTTCATACCCATTCCAAAAATACGGTGTGGAATCAAGCAGTAATCAAAATAAGAAAATGAATTAAAAATTTATCTGCACGTCTTGACCAATAAGCAGCACAACTTACGGTGTTGACGTACTTGACGTTGTTGAAAATGAACTGATCCAGCCACTAAAATGATCTTGAGTAGACAGTCATGTTGCTACTATTCATGCAATAGGGAGTAAGTTTTGCTTCAAAACAGCTTCTTGGTCCATATAATTCATTTGTACTTTAAACGCCAAGGGTTGAGACTGACGGTTAGTTCAGTTATTTTATTTCCTTCCTTCACGTTTTCAGTGGGACAGAGCGCCTCAAGCTAGAGCTGTGTAGACTCGGCATCAGTAGTGTTTATTTTTACGGGGTGGGGTTGCTAGCCTCATGCCTAACCTTCCCTCTCTACCCATCTTATTAGTGTCTTAGTGAGGTTTCGGAGTGCGTCGGCAGGAGATCGAACCTCAGATTACATGCGTGGTTGGCGAGCATTCTACCGCCAGGCCACCGATGCTTAGATTAGAATTTATAAAGATTAAGCGTTATATTAGAGTTGAGTTATGGTTGAAGGTTTTATTAGAGTTAGGAGTTATGTTTAGGATTAGTGTGGTTAGGAGGACCTATAATCGTCAAGGTCATCTGACGACCTTTGTAGCTTACCTACATCTTAGTTTTCTTTTGAGGTGTGAGGTGTCTAAAACTGTCTCAAGACCTACAGCTCATACGGGGGCAGTGAACAAATGAATTGTTCAGGAGATGGGTCGTAGAATATAACTCCGATTTGCTTAAATTATTCAGCTTTCTAAATTTCAATCCAACAAAATGCATGAACTCGTTTGTATTTCTTGTTGTTTCAATCATCAGATTATATTTTTGAGCCGCTAAATTGCCTTGAGCACGTTTTTAATTAGCCTTTAACGGGACGTAATAAACTTCTTAGGACAAAAGAAGGATAGTGCTACAGGCAGAACAACACTTTATAATAGGATATACTGTCGGTTACTGTTCTACTAGACGATCCTGTTAGGAGAGTGAATATTTTGCTGATAATAAATAGGCTGAGAATTGTGTACTGTCAAGAATAACTTCCGTTATCATTATTATTATTATTATTATTATTAAATCCAGAGATGCGGTGTTGTTCTATCTCTATCAATCTTAATAGAACCAAAGAATCAATTTATGACATTATTTATTCGTCCAATACGTATTTGATATAACCTTTAAGGGCTTTTCTAAGCTTTACATAACGTCAAAAGCTTCATTATAGATAAGATTTTATTTTGATAAATCACTGTGTTGTACAGTAATATTAACTGATAACGTCTTGAGCATAAATTATTGCCGCACATAATCATTTCAAGTCTCTCACAAAACTTTTTGCTTCATGTTTATATAAATATATATATGAGTAAAACTGATTAGACTTTTGAATAAAATCAATATAAGATAAAGTACATTAGGAAATAATAATATTAGTGTTATCAATCAAATACAGTCAAATGGGAAATAAGACGAGTGTTTTTATAGTCAAAATAAGTAACTTATTAGAATGTGTTACAATGTATGTGAATTGGAATAAAATTTTAAGATTATTTATTATCCTCCTCTGATTTGACTGGTGGTAATAATATATTCCATATCTCTGGTCTTTGCATATGAGTCATTTCTGTTGCATGTGTTGGGTGTAGACTCGGTGAACCAGGATTCAGTAATCTCTCTTTCTCTCTCTCTCTAACTCCATTTACCTATATTACTTTTTAGAATTTTGACTCTGTCCCACCTACCGTATTGTGTGGTTGTGTGTGAATGCATGAAGTTTTATACTTACGTCAAAAGCTTATCCCATCAACTTGACATCTTAAAAATTCACAAGGTATGACATTCTGTGTAATGTCGAGAGGATGTATAATCTAAATACAATATACACGCAATCGAATGGCGTAGCAATAGAGATGTTTATGAACAGTTGGGAACATAATTTTTAAATTAAATTAAATATTTTTTATTATAGCTTGATTCCACGCAGTATTTTTGGTACAGGTATGGAATTTTCAGCATGTGATGTCGGTAGCCCAAATTTAGCAGGCCAACCATTGATATCAGATGTGCGTTGGCCGGAGATCGAACCCCGGATCATGTGCATGGTCGGCGAGTGTTCTACGTGCGTCGGTGGCACAGTGGTTAGGACTCTCGCCGACCTTGCGCATGGTCCTGGGTTCGATCCCCTGCCAACGCAAACCTGATATCAACTGGTCGGCCTGGAAAATTCGGGCTACCGATATCACATGCTAAAAATTCCATACCTGTACCAAAAAGTACTGTGTGGAATCAAGCTGTAATCAAAGAAAAATAACTACCCACTCGAATTTACTCAGAAATGCATGAAGAACTATAGAAAAAAATTAAAATGACAGAAATAATATAGAATTGAAGTATCTATATTAACACCACATAAGGATGGAACATCAGAGGCCTTGAGTGTGATTCTCAATTAGGCTGGAATTAGAGTGGTATTTAAACCAGCCATTTCTCTCAGAGATAAACTTTACCAGCTTAAGAAGATCCAATTAGGAAAAATAATATAATTTACCAAATACCATGCAATGACTGTGAAGTCAACTACATAGGTCAAACAGGTAGATCGGCATCAAGCAGATTATCGAAAAATAAAATCCAGTTATTAATGCTGCATCACCGTGTGATATTTAAAATAAACTTGTCTAATATGGAATTATATTCTGCTGCAGTGCCCAAATTCTACACTTACATGAATGTTTGACGGACATTTTGTCAGTCTTCATCTCTCCAGTGGAACATTGGTCTTCATACTTGGGTTCTTGCATTTTAAGTAACCGTCGTGTTTTTGTTTTGCCGCGTGGAGTTCCTAGCGTCATGACAAATTTTCTCCCTTTACCGGTCTTCTTACCGGCTAAGCCAGGTAAAGGAGTGTGTCGGCCGGGTATCGAACCTCAGACCACATGTGTGGTTGGTAAGCTTCCCGTGACTAAGCCGCAGACCCACTTTATGATACTCTGTTCGAAGATAGAGCTGTAAAAAATGAGATAATACTCATTGTATTGTGCTTTCCCATGGAAATCTTTAGTAAAAGACGAAAGACTTATCCGCAAATGAGAAGACATCAGAGATTTTTCCTAACTCCTACGATTACAGTAATCCTACTTTCGATAATCTTCCTGTAAGAGTAATTCAACCATCTGACCTTTTCACTAACAATCATATTACTCATGCACAAAATACATTTTTAGTTTGTACATTGTTTTGTATAGTCAACTTCAATGGATATAATATTGATTATTGAATTGAATTTTTGATTTTTCCGTCGATTGATTGGACCGAAGTGTTCGACAGGTACATCCAGCTGACGAGTCCCAATTAGGACGAAATGCGCATCCTGGATTCCACTGCTAGCCACCATCCACCAATTGGATATAATATTGGTTTATAAATACTGCCTACTGGAAATGAAAATGTTAGCACAACTGTCTTATTGTACCTTTTTTTACCCTTCCAGTTCGATGAAATCAACCTGAATGGTCCGTTGGCCGGAGCACCAGTTAGTATAAAAGAAAACTTTACGATTAAGGTAAAATATTCCATGTGTTTATTTCTCATAAATGTGTAATCCCTTTACTGAGTGTATTTTTTTCTACCTTGCGACACAGGTAACAGTAGAAAGGCAAGTCTAAACTGGACTCTATTTCTTTTCAAATACTCTTTCTCCTCTCGAAAATCTGTTGTCGCACGTGGATTCGTTCTACTGGTACTTCAATTCATGACAGTGTTACGTACTGATTACTCGACTACTACCCTTCAAACTGAGAAATACACAGAAGACTGATTGAGCAGGCAAAGATGTATCGCTCTATTGAAAGGACAATAAGACCTTAAATTACAGTTAATTATATAATTATGTGAAATTCATGTTCATATCGGATAGCATGCACTAAAAGAAATCGGAAGACATGAGATTTAATCTAAGTAAGAGCCGAATGACTGATTTACGGATCATGTGGGAAACACTGATTCATAATATATCTTCTCCTGTCCTAGTATATTCCTGGTGTGAAATCGACTCCTGGTACAGGCTCTTCGACTATTGTTTGGGGGAAATATGCTATTTATTTGGTTGATCGTCTCTTGTGACCCATTGACCTAGAGTAGATAACGCTTTGGCGTTTGATGGAACTATAGGCATATGCTTCGAGTGTCTCAATGAGAACACCATCAATCACTGGCGATCGCAGGTGTATCCAGCTGACAAATCCCAAGTAAGGCGAAATTTGCTTGGCTTAATGTTGCTATCATCGTCATTACTTTGAATGCTTACTTCTAGACTTTGAAGTTAACTAACTGCATACTTGTTAACACCACTGACTTAACTTGCATTCATGTAACATGTTCACTTAAGTTGACCGATTAAAAACATTGATTTCTGGACCAATGATATGTAACAGTAATGTAGTCATTGTTTTTTGTTGTTGGATAAGTGGTAGTGAAAATCACATTTTCAGATAAATATCTCACTCCATTTTCAAGCATTGGTTTGTAGGGATTTGATTGATTGGTTACAGGATTTCATCGTGAGCTGAAATCGGTTAGAGAAGCATTGGTAAACCTGGGAGTATTGGACATCTATTTCGTCCTAATTTGAGACTCGCCGAAGACATTGGCTAATGGTCGCGCTATGTCATGAATTAGCAGAAGTTCGAATTCATGGGCGGCCGTTGGGTGGGTCCCGAATGCTTGATGGTCTACGAGGTCGCCTCGTAACCAGTGGGTCCTGGTCTCGAACCCCGCTGGATGCGTATTGATGAACAGTCTCAAAAATAGGACGAAGCAGCTGTCCAGTACTTCCAGATTTTTCAATGCTTCTCTAACCGATATCAGCTCATGATGAAATCCTGTAACCAATCACTCCATCCTCTTTTATTGCTGTCAGTTGTGATTCAGAGATAGTTATAAGAAGTATAGAAAACCAGTCGATCATTTGCTAGGATAATTAGATGAGTTTATGAGCGGAGAACAAAATACAGTTTACTGGATAATTTGAACTGATGGTAATGTAATGACATCGATTGGGGATTTTTTGTGCTTTACCGGAAAATAGGAATATCATAAATTACAATCTGCTTACTACATTATAGTAACCTACTTCATCTCAGAGTGACTGAAGGATCCTGGGCATACAAAACCCCACTGAAGCAGGATTAATTCAAAAAAAAAAATCAGCATTATGAATCATACCATAAAATTGAGCCCAAGAAGGAAATTATCCCTTTACCTTAACGTCATCTACTTCGAAAATGCCTTGACACCGTCTATGGCGAAGTAATTTGGGAGAGTTGAATGGGGGGAAACAAAACATTTCCATTATAGAGTTGATTTATTTGAGAAAATCACACAGTATTATTTACTGATTACGTTTGGAGCACAATTTATAACTCCTGACTATATCAAAGCACTCATGCAACGTTACAACAAAAGTCACAAAATAATTAGGCGTATTGTGGTGAGAGCTGTCAGAAAACCAAAATTGTAAGCAACAGTTTATGCCAGTGTTTACGTCTCGAATCGGGGTCATGAGAAAAAACAAGAACGAAGCCTAACCTTGATAAACTCACTAACCAATCACAACAGAATTAACGTGGGCAGAAACGATTTGCAGGTATATGACCGGACTGTCTGAGAAATGGCCACAAAGAGATGACGGAATAACCTTCAGCAAGATAACAGACAAGACGTTGCTTCTCTGCTAACGAATAATAATGTACATAAAATTATTGGATTGAATTTTTGATTTTCCCGTCGATTGATTGGACCGAAGTGCTCGGTCTCAGGTTGACATGTCGGCTTCTTGTGCAGATGCTTCGACGATGTCTGGGCATTTAATTAGTATACAATTGGTGGATGGTGGCTAGCAGTGGAATCCAGGATGCGCATTTCGTCCTATTTGGGACTCGTCATCTGGATGTACCTGCATTTCTCAGTGAGTGATGATGTTCCCACTGAGGCTCGAACCCAGTACCCATAGTTTCAAACGCCAAAGCGTTATCCTCTAGACCACTTGGGCCACGAGAGCCAACTCTTGTGCAACGGGTCATATTAATTATTGAATTGAATTTTTGATTTTCCCGTCGATTGATTGGACCGAAGTGCTCGGTCTCAGGTTGACATCATCACTCACTGAGAAATGCAGGTACATCCAGCTGATGAGTCCCAGATAGGACGAAATGTGCATCCTGGATTCCACTGCTAGCCACCATCCACCAATTGTATACTAATGTACATAAAAGTCTATAATTATTATCTGTTGATTTTCTCAACAGAGGATCTGATGCCTATTCCTTGTCTTCTGTCGTTACACTATGAGTGAATAAATAAAGTTTAAACTTCAATACACCTGACAGGAAAGTGAATCACATTCAAAACTCTAAATTCGGTAAGATGGAAAATAAGATGACGTGTCAGTATAATAAACGAATAAGCAAAATGTTAGGGTATGAAAAAGTAAATTAAAATAAAACAAAGTGTTAATGGGACACAGACTTTCATAACTATGAAATCAGTGTGGAAATCAACTGTACTAAGTATAAAGAACAAGATCCCTATGTTCAAAACTCATGTCAAGTCATTGCTTCTGATGCTGTCGAGAGACTTGGCCCGGGCTTCAGGCTTTCATCAACAGCTTCACTCATTCTTTACTGAAGATCAGATGGTCTCTCACTAAGGATAAGCAATAGTAAGGTTCTCTGAAGAAGGGCGAATATCCAACAGCCTTTTGTCCAACCGATGAATATGCAGAAGGTAATGGAGATGGATTGGATATACGCCGAAGAAAACGTTGAATAACATCACCCATCGGGTCGGCGAGTGGAAGGGGAATGAGAGACGAAGGGGTGGGGTGGGCTACCGAGGGTGACATGGAAGAGATCATATAGAGAAGAAATGTTTGTCTGCATTCGTGGAGGCATCTGGAAAAGACTTGCGACAACTGGTTGCATTGGAGGTGCACTTGGAGCTCTTGAGACGTGTAATAATAACATAATGATATAGCAAGTCAAAGCACTGTCAGATCAGCGGCTTTCTTTATCAACAAGTTTTGATTAACTAACTAAGTGGGCAAGTAAATTACATCAAACTGTATCTAATTATCTTAATTGGGAAATATGGTGATTTGTACTTAAAAATCAGCTAGCAAAAATTCGTCCTCCTTGTTCAATCCATTTCTTGTTGTGGTTTTTGTTGCTCATTATATAATCAAATGACATGTTAAATTTCATATTAAATAATGAAAACTGAAGGAACACACCTGTTGTCTTACCAGATCTTTGTTTAATATCTTTGTCGATGTAGGGTAGTGAAAGCCATGCAGGGATGGTGAAATTCTTGAATGGACCGTCAAGGGATGATTCTTCAATCATACAAGTCATTAAATCGCTTGGAGGTGTGCCTTTTGCACGCACAAATGTGCCACAATCAATGTTCAGGTAGTCATTTTAGAGTATAAATTTTTATCACTATCTTTTGCTGGCTATTTCGTGATAAGATGCAATCTTATTTACATATATTTCTTTATGCTATATACTTGAGCAACTTACATTCCGTTTGTTAGATGATGGAAGGCTCTTAGCAAGTTGCTGTAGGCTTAGGTTTAATGCTTCTTGGTACATGCTGGATGTTTATCTGCAAATTTGAGACTTTTGAACCCACGTGACTCAGTTTCGCAGTCAGACACATTACTGCTGAGCTGTTCGAGCTCACTGTGGACCTCCTGTAAGATTTTAATGGACATGGAGTGCACATTCTAATGTTGAAGACTTGTTTTAACGTATACACTCACAGAATGCCACCAACGCCATTCTCTGCACTCTCTGCTCATGTAATGCGGAGTTGGATTCTCTGAGTCGGTTGTACAGCCCATCAAACTAGACAACTTATTATACCGTTTTTCAAGAATTATCTAGACTTCTTTTTATATCCAGACATACTGCTCGAAAGAGCACATTACTATCTATTAAAGTCTCCTCTAACTTGCGTCATGTCATCAGTACTTACAAGATGGGAGAGTACTGATTTATCGAACATCAAACTAACTTCATTTATTAGAGTTGGCATAGTTTAGGTTATCTATACCATTACCAGCACTTTACAGACAGACTAATTGATCACAAGGAAGTAAACAATGTCATGGGTGTTAATGCTGACTGAACTATATCAGTCTGAATTCCTATGTAGGTCTACGAAGCCAGATGACTCGCCATCTCGGTGTAATATGTTTATTGTGTACATTGTGAACTATCATGGCCGAAATCACAGTTACTTTGGACCGCTAATCAGATAGAGATGTCATTCCATACGTGTTAGATGCATTCATCCTGGTGACTGTAGGTCAAAGTACTTTGAGACTCGTTGATATAGCGTACTCCTTACTATAACCATATCCCAAAATCCTAACTTTAACCTTAACCCTAGACCCTAAACCTTAATCTTAAAAGCCATAACCCTAACTGACAGTACAGATTTGCAGAGAGAGTATTTAGAGAATACTGTGAAATACTGTATCTATCCTCTCCAAATCAAAAAAGGCAGACATGATTTGATTTAGAATGACCTTCCTCAGGGTTCCGTGTATCTGATTAGTTTTAAAAAGTTAACTTTTAACGGAACTTGACTTTGTCTATGATACTTTAACTTTACTGTGTTTGTGTTATGGCTGATATTAAGACCTAGCAAACTATTCACAATTACAACATCAATCACTATCGTAACAATCTTCCTATACGCGAAATAAGGTAGAGTACGAACCGTCGGTAAAACCTGTTACTGTCGGAAGTTACGGTTCAAAATTAATTGAGAGCGAAGTTAAACATATACTGTTTACATTACCTTGACATCACTAGGATTAATGATAAGTTTCAAAGGTTAACGGTGACTCTTAACTATAGTACTCCAAAACGAAACTGCTTAACAAAGAGTTTGACGAATCTCTAGTGGCCAATCCGATACGTCCGCAGTAGAAGTGCGTAATTTGTAGATAACGTTTATACAAAAGTAATGCAATGTTAAAAGGTAATAACATAGGATAACGTTCTTGTATATGTTTCAAAAACACCACTCATTTTCTCACAGAAGTCCCCATTGTTAGGTAAAACCAATTTCTGTTTATAGATTCATCGAGATAATTGTAAATCACCGTGTTTCTTGACTAATTCACCTCTCTGATCCCCTTTTTTAAGTGACTCTGGAGACTTTTAATGGAATTTGTGTGAGTCCCATCGAAAGGATAAACGAAGTCGTCCGTATGACTGATCATGTCGTCTATATACCCTAGAGATGACAGCTGGCTACCCGCTTTTTCTCCTCCAGTGAGCCTGTTGTCTAAGCAGTACTTAAATACTAGTGTGGTGAGAGCAGGCTGCTAGCCTATTGGTTGGCACTAATCTACGTTAATGTCTAGGTCACTAATATGGGCCGTGAGAAAATATGAACAAGGCCGTTTCAACAACCAATCACAGCAAACTTAAATGTGGACAAATATGATTCGCAGATAGATGGCTCTACTTTCCGAGAAATATCGAAAACAACCAATCATATGACTGTGTTTGTCTGCTTAACTTCCGAGAAACAACCAATGAGAAGACTGCCTTTTTCTGCTTGCATAAGCCTTATTAATGCATATAAAATATATATAAATACGTGTTGATTTTCGTAATAAAACGATCTGTTGCCTGGCCCTTGTCTTCTGTTGTTACATTTGGTGTCGCTGCCTACCGACAAATGAAAAGCCTATACCCTGCAGTTTTTGATGGAGACATATGGATCTTCGGGCAGGACTTCAAGGCTTCTGCGCAGTTGAGTGGCGTTCAAGATCTGTCAGCGATGGAGCTGCTACTTGAGACGCTGCTGGGAGGTCGGGCGAAAGCAGCATATGAAGGTGTGGGCCGAAGTATGGACGACTGTTCGACAGGGTCAGGCAAACAGTTTCCAAAGTGGGAAGGACCATATATGGTCACTTCGAGATGGGGTTACGCAGACACAATCGCAATGGCGAACAATGAGAGGCGCGTGAACGTCAGCGAGCTCCAGAAACGGATACAGCGAGACAAGCCAACGATGACGCCTGCACCAAGTAGATCAAGCCGACTTCAGTCGCACGTATTTGACGGGGGGACGAGTGTGGTGAGAGCAGGCTGCTAGCCGATTGGTTGGCACTAATCTACGTTAATGTCTAGGTCACTAATATGGGCCGTGAGAAAATATGAACAAGGCCGTTTCAACAACCAATCACAGCAAACTTAAATGTGGACAAATATGATTCGCAGATAGATGGCTCTACTTTCCGAGAAATATCGAAAACAACCAATCATATGACTGTGTTTGTCTGCTTAACTTCCGAGAAACAACCAATGAGAAGACTGCCTTTTTCTGCTTGCATAAGCCTTATTAATGCATATAAAATATATATAAATACGTGTTGATTTTCGTAATAAAACGATCTGTTGCCTGGCCCTTGTCTTCTGTTGTTACACTAGACGTGGATGAAATTTGACATGTAATTCGTGTATAGCATCCATAATTCCACGTATGTACTATGGACTCATCTGACTTGTCACTAATCCGTTCATTAGGTAGTTTCGTTTTGGGTTGCTATAGTTTAGAATCACCTGTTTTAGAAAGCATTTTTTAAGTAGCATCACACGCCAGCCCCTGGCATGGAACGCTAGTTGGTAGCGAAGTGCCTGGCTTCCAAAGCTAATCTGAAACAGGTCATGTGTGCTGGAAATGCAAACCCATAAACAGTTGTGAAGCCAGGTGGAAGTGACATGAGAGATACCTTGTAAGATGTTGATGTGCTTTTGGAATGCTGGTAGTGCTGTAGATAAGCTAAACTATGCCAACTGCACTAAATGAAGTTGGCCTGGTGTTTCATAAATCAGTACTCTACCCATCTTGTGAGTACCGATGACATGATGCAAGTTAGAGGAGCAGTATATTTGAAGATAAAAAGAAGTCAAGATAATTCTTGAAAAACGGTATAATAAGTTGTCTAGTTTGATGGGCTGTACAACCGACTCAGAGAATCCAACTCCGCATTACATGAGCAGAGAGTGCAGAGGATGGCGTTGGTGGCATTCTGTGAGTGTATACGTTAAAACAAGTCTTCAACATTATAATCTGCTCTACACGTTCTTGAAGCCCTATGATCGATTGAGAACGTTCGGGACTAATGATGATATGGAATCTAAAACCTTTGAATTGTTTTTGAGTGGGTTCGTCATTCTATCTCTGGGAGGGAATGCGAATCCCCATGAATTCTAACGTCGGTTATCTGGCTATATATAGCACCATTGTCAGTCACAACTGACTGCTCATTAGACGTCCAAGACTTCCAGGCTCATAACTGTATTAACTGTTTGCTCTTCGTGACTACTGATTCAGTAGTTTGTCACATAGTCACAGCTTATTAACATTTTCTACTTTTTTAGGGATAACGGAATGTACTAGTGTATTTTTGCTCAATAGGAATTCGTCATTTTGTAATGTCCACATGAATATTCGTAAATTTTAAAATTCTGTTTATATTGTATTTGGAAAATTTTAGCGTCCTGTCGTCGAATCCAATCAATGGAACAACTCTTAACCCACTCGCTCTAGATCGTAGTCCAGGTGGAAGTAGTTCAGGTGAGGCTGCTTTAATCGCTGGTGGTGGTTCTCGTCTTGGATTCGGTACAGATCTTGGTGGAAGTGTGCGATTCCCCGCAGCTATGTGTGGAATTGTTGGTTTCAAACCTACACCGAAACGCGTCAGGTGAGTTGTTGCACAAATAAATATACATTTGTTTTAGCATAACTCTTAATCGAATCAATAAGGTATTGAGTGCACTGACTGAGATACTTGACCTTGAAATAATACACTATAGTTTTGAGAATACTACATGCCTTTCGTATGAAAGAGCTATCCAGCACTTCATCTTACTGCAGTTGTCCACTGCAGGGATAAGTACTTTAAATGCATCATGCATGTAAATGAAACATCGATACATCGTGTTTATTATTTTTGTGTTTTTACAGCCAGATGGGTATGTCATCACATGGACGATTTATTACTGGTAAGTTTTATCACTTTAATTCTCACTTGCTATTCAGTATTAACACATAACCAGAGTTATGGATAATCTTCAACTAAAGTGTAGTTGATTTTTCAATGATAGTTTGCAGGAATTTTATTGGCTTTAAGTTAGATCAGAGATTGACATCAGTTAAACAACTGAAAACCAGCGAGTGCTAGATAGATAGTTGTTTCGTTCTAATTTCGGGGTACTTCAGCACCACACACCCATGACCTTCAGATTATGAGAAGAACCCACTGACTATTCAGCTATTTGGATGGGAACTGATTATCCAGAAATTCTAACCTCCATGATCTTATTCAAGTGTTGATTTAAAGGGATTAGATTTCATTGGTTACAGGATTTCATCATTAACTGACATAGGTTATAGAACCATTGGAAAACCTGAGAGTACTGGACGGACAGCTACTTCTGTCGTCCGAGTTTGAACCCAGGACCCTCCAGTTACAAGCAGAACTCATGAAACATTGAGCCACTGGGACCCAGTTCAAAGGCTAGCCCATGAATTGCAACTTCTACCAATTCACGGCATAGCGCAACCACTAGCCAATGTCATCACTGGCGAGTATCGTCTTCACGTCCCACCTACTGGCCACTGGGTTGTCTTGTAATTGGAACGTTCTGGGTCTGAACCAAGGTGGGCGTGTATTCCATGATCCTACTTGAAACTGTTCTAATCCTTGCTAACCAACAACACCTGATGATGCTTACTACTAACTGACTATAGGGCGGAGTTGCCTGAAGTTGTAATGAGAAGTCATGATCCTTGAGAAGACGGCTAGTCGCCGATAACTTTGGCTAGGAGTGGGTGGGCTATAAATCGTTGTAAGTGTAGTTGCAATTGTTTTTTAAAAATCCATAAAACTGTAAGAAATGTTCATATGAATAATGCGACCTGGACATAATAGTTACATTTTTGATTGAAGTGATCATAAATGTATCTATACTTTAAGTTGTATATATATATATATATATATATATATATATATATATATATATATATATATATATATTGATTTGGAAGTTCTCTGCTGCTTGGCAATGAATCATATTCTAACTATGCTAGTCAACCTGAGTTGTTTGATCGTCACTTTTCTGTAGTTGATCTGACATCATTCGCTGTTATTTTCTTATCTCTGAAAGTTGACAGTTCTATAGGTTTCCTCGGACGTGATGTACAAACGTGTATATTAGCAGCCCAGTCTATTTGGAATTCCAGCTTACATAATGAACTGGACTATTTCTGTCCACCGCTAAAGTTTAACTCAGAAGTGAGTTGTCAACAACTATTTGTACTTCTTGTTTACTTACATTTTTTTATTTTCGATTACAGCTTGATTCCACACAGTATTTTTGGTACAAGTATGGAATTTTCAGCATGGATATCGGTAGCCCAAATTTTGCAAGCCGACCATAGATATCAGGTGTGCGCCGGCAGGAGCTCGAACCTCGGACCATGTGCATGGTCGGCGAGAGTCCTAACCACTGTGCCACCGACGCACTGAGCCAAACACTTTGTCGGTCAACACAACTCAGTCGTTCTGGCTATACACTTATTGATTTATTCACTCGTGATTTTAGAATAAGCTTGTTAGATGTTGCACTGGAGGTCAACATTCAGATGGCGTCTAGCTAGCAACTCGAAACTGTACCAGTGTAACGGGGGAAGACAAGAGACTTGTTAATGGACTTTTTTATGAAGGATAAAAACACAGAATTTCAATTAAAGTCAGCGGATAATAAACTGTTCTGTTTGGTTGTTGATTTTCTGTAGGTTAAACCTTCAGATTATTTCCTAACCACAACGTAAGCTAAAAACGGATGTGTAACAACAGTCACTGATTTAAAATGTCGTTTCTAATTTCGTCTCCTTTCTACCGATCACGTCCATATACTACTGATAAATTTTGTCACTCGCACACGCCACACCAGCAGGCATAGACTTTAAACAATAGTGAAAGTGGAGAAACAAGAAGTCGTAAAAATAATCAAACTAAAAACAAACGCTTAACATATAAAAATAAAATAAAAAAGGGTTAAGTTTCCGAAACTGTGACAGGAGAAGTGGCGTTTAACGATGGTGAACACACGAATATAGTTTCTCGTTGATTGTTGTTTCATGATTTCTCTAAGAGCTGACATTTTGGACGACCTCTCCCCGAGCTTTTGACCTCAGATCTGATCTACATGATAACCTAAACAATACCAGGAGCTGCATTCCTATGGTTGCTGACAACGAAAACGAATTCTTAAGCCTCTCGTTCCCTTCAGATTCTGGAGCGAATATGCATCTTGTTTTGGAGCCAGGGTCTCTTTAGATGGTTTTTCATGTTCACCATGACTGGCTTTCATCCCATGAAGCTTATTAGATGACTCAAGATGTTATGAGATATGATCGAGAACCTTAATTGGTGTCGAACCTGTTGCGATTTCCTCCCTTTTCCCTCTCTGAAAGTAGTATGAAGCACTGAACCATCCTTTGAATGCTTTTACATAAGCATGCATACTTGCTTTCTATATGTCGGCCCTAGTTGACTTCATTCCTATTTGTATTTTATTGTTTTATAAAAGAATGCACTTTCACTGCAACTGTCAGAGCAAAGCAGGAAACACGAAGTGACATCACGGAAGAATCATGCGTGGAAGACCACTCGAACTCTCTCTGAAGGTGATTTTTAACGAAACGTGTTCAACGGTTCTAGGAAGGAAGTAGAGACAAGACAAGGATTGGCTATCAACGGACACTTGGAATCTAATAGAAAAGAGGAAAATGGTTAAAGAGAAAAGGATTCAATGCAAGGACGGACAAGAGAAAGAGACGCTGAGCTCAGCTCATCGTACACAGCACTGGACAAAGAAGTGAAGAAAAGTGCTAGGAAGGACAAAAGACAATTCTACGACAACCTGGCCACTGAAGCTGAGAAGGCAGCAGGCAAATACGACCTGAGGACACTATATCCAATAACCAAGTCTCTATCCGGGAAGAGATCAACACAAGCGAAACCTATAAAAGACAGCCAAGGGAACCTAATTACCAAGGAAGAAAAACAGATTAGACAATGGGCGGATCACTTCAAAGGACTCTTGAACTGACCATCACCTGCAACCCGTCCAGAAATACCAACAACAGCGCGCACACAACTGCAAGTTGGCACCAGTCCTCCAACCAAAACTGAAGTCTTGAATGCAATCAAGCTTCTGAAAGCTGGAAAAGCAGCTGGGCCAGATGGATACCCCCTAAAGCACTAAAAGCGGACCCAGAGACTATAGCAAATATGCTGACTCCATTATTGCAAAAGGTCTGGAAGGAGGGAAAGGTGCCTACTGACTGGAGGAAAGGTTACCTCGTGAAACTACCAAAGATGAGCGACTTGCGCCTCACTCTGAAAGAACTGGCGAGAAATCATGCTCCTATCGACGCCAAGTAAAATCCTGAGTCGCATCATCCTGGAGAGAATAAAGGACGCACTGGATACACAACTCCGACCAGAACAAGCTGGATTTAGGAAAGGCAAATCATGTACTGACCAAATTGCAACTCTACGCATCATCATCACAGAACAAAGCATGGAATGGCCATCAATTAAACCTCTACCCCAACTTTATAGACTTTGAGAAGGCCTTCGACAGCGTTGACCGCTAAGTAATTTGGAAACTACTCGAGTACTACGGCGTACGGTGCCCGAATATTCATCAACCTTATTCAACAGCTGTACGACAACATCACATGTCAAGTGACCCACAACAGAAAACTCAGCGAGGCGTTTGGAGTAAACACAGGAGTCAGACAAGGGTGCTTGCTTACTATCACCCGCCAATGATATTCCTAATTGTGGCTGACTGACTGGATTACGCGTCAGACAGTGGAAAACGAGAAGACAGGAAGGAATATCCTGGACCGACGCGAAGAACCTAGAAGACCTGGATTTCGCGCGGCGATGATTTATGTTTGATGTCACACAAAATCGAAGACTTACAAGCGAAAACTGACAAACTGGTCGAAGAAGCAGCCGGCGAAGACAGGACTCCATGTGAACATAGACAAGACGGAGGTCATGAAAATAACCAACCAACAACAACAACAGCAGCAACATCCAGCGTCAATCACCATCAACGGGAGGGACTTGAAAGAGGTTACTTCATTCACTTCACTTATCTAGGGAGGGAGCATTATCTCAACTACAGGAAGTCGGAACGGACAAGGATGTCAAATCGAGAATCGAATCGGGAAGGCGAGAAACACATTCATCAACCTGAAACTAATCTGGAAATCTTCGTCACTCAGCATCAACAAAATTCGGTCGGATTTTCAATACAAACGTCAAGTCAGTCAGTTCTCCTATACGGATCAGAAACTTGGCGGGCGGGTCACAAAGAATATTTTCAACAGCCTGTTGCAGACCTTCACCAACAACTGTCTTCGCTGGCTCTATACTAAAGATCAGACGGCCGGGTCGGAAAGAATCACCAACCAGAAACTATGGGAACAAGCAAAACAAGAACCAATCGCCCAACAAATATGCAGGAGAAAGCGGAGATGGATTGGACACTCATTGGGGAGGCGGCTGGGTGATATTGCGCGAGCGTCGGGCCATTGCTCGAATTGAACCCGAAAGGGAAGCGGAGAGTGGGACGTCAGTGCAAGGGTGATATGGAGGAGATCGTGTGAAGATGAGTTGAAACATTATTGACTAACATGCATGGATGCAGGTGAAAAGTACAGCAGAAGGAAGACAGAAGCAAGTGGGGACGTGCAGTTGAAGTCCTATGTTCCACTAGGAACCCAAGGGAACAATAATAATAAAAGAATGCGTTCAGCGAAGAGTAAATTTTTTCAGCGATGTTATTCTCAAGATGTATAATCGCATGCATATATATACATATATATATATATATATATATATATATATATATATATAATTCCGTTAATGGGTTAAAAACTAAACTACGATTAAATAAGCAAGTTGACTGACGTAATCTAATTGGCGGGGTGAAGTAGAGCTCAACCAAAATTAAAACTGAACAAAAGTCAAGTTAACAACAGCGGTAATGAGGAGGAAACTAATACAGTTAAGAAATAAACCAGCAAGAAAAAGATGAAACAGAAGTTACGTATTTGGTGTTAAGATAGATCAGGTTCACTTTAGATTCATTGACTGGACGAATTTCTTTAAGTATGCAGAGTTTAGGTTTTAACATGTGATTTGCCATTGCTTCTGTAGTTTTAAGAAGTTCGATTCGTACTCTTTTAGAAAGATTTCCACGCATTCTATAGGTAACTTTAAAGTTACTTTGTGAGTTTGCTTGGTGCTTGGACTCGATCAGATATTCCAGTATAGAGCTTCAGGGGGACCTTTTTGCTTCTTTATAAAAGTGTGGCTGTAGATAAGTGTTCGATGATACGTTTAGATAGCAAACGCTGGGTTCGGCCGACACATGAGGAGGTGAATTGGTCGATGTTTTTTAAAATTATTTTTCTATGGTATGGTGTGTTTTTGTGGTGATATTATTACGCAGTTTGTGTTGAAACGAAATTTGTTTTATTCATACCAAAATACAATGCCTATTCATAAATTTCTTTTATTTAAAGCATTAACAACTTGGTGCAATTTGAGCTGATCATCAAGAACTGGACGTTTAACTATGTTGTTGATTGACTGAATACGATATATGCCAAAATTAAAAAAATTATCTGACACAAATCACTTTATATATATATATATATATATATATATATATAAAGCGAATCTTCGTGTTTAAATGCGCGTACCTTTTACACTGTAAATTTGGTTTTGATCTGTGGTTTTCCTAATTGAATGATCTGTCACATCAGTTACCTTTACAGCGATTCATTACAAGAGGTTACGCAATATCTAATACGTTATGACACTTCTGATCGAATTTAATTCATTAAGCAGAGAATCACTGTTTCAGAGGATCTGACATTCAAAGTAGAGGTTAGGTAAAACAAACCTCAAATTGTATCTTTGAAGATGAGTTACTTTTTTTATTAAGCTAACTGTAGACTATTCAGACGAAGTGTATTGACCAACAGGTATTTTTCTAGATGCTAAACAATCATATCAGAACTACGTTACATCATTTTGCTGGATATCCCTATAGTCTTCCCCACCTTCCTAAATGCACTTGTCTCAGATGGTTGTTCCCTGTCTCTCCCTCTCTATATCTCTTTAGTTTTTCAACACAAGGTTATATAAAGCCTGTTAACCACATTTCAGATCATAGCTATGATTGTTGTATTAACTGACTTCCATGACTGAAGTAGCGTTAGCATCTGTGGCACAATACCTGAAAGTCAAATGTTCGTGGTCAGTGACTCACAACTTCATTGAAAAAGACACCTTTATTTACAACTGTTTATCATCTTATTTGCATTAATGGAGTATACAGATTGATAATTTGATAATTCCATTTTGTGCGCATACATGAAATCTTTAGGTTTTCCAGTCAAAGCGCTTACGCATTGGCTATTTTATTCACGATGGTTCATTCACTCCGGTTCCTGCCGCACAACGTGCTGTGCTATATGTGAAGAGTAAGCTTGAATCACTTGGGCATACGGTAAGTTGAAGTTTCAGTTGAAAGTAATTGTAGGTAATCATAGGTACAATTCCTTCTTATCTTATTTATTAGACATCTTGTCAAATTGGTTTTTTAAGCCGAATGGATACAAAACTGAAGAAATGTGTGTGTGTGTGTGTGTGTGTTGTCTCGCATACGCAGTGTTTCCATAAACATCAGTCTTGAGTGAACCATATGCTCTTCTGCTCAGCTGCGCATTCAGAAAGTGTAATTCTCCATCATGTTGTTCCTTTCAATTGAAAATGGCTGATGGATGTACATGTCACCAACAGCAGCCAAAGCTTTCATGCAGTGGGAACCAATCTCCTCCAAGATAATGACAGCCAGGTTCAACTCAAAAGGAAGGAAGCTTACAATCATTCAATGTTATGCGCCCACAAACGTCTCAGAACAAGAGAAGAAGGAGGCGTTCTACAGACAACTACAAACAGTAATGGACAACGTCCCAAATGGCGATATCAAAATCCTGATGGGCGACATGAATGCGAAGCTGGGACGAGACAACACAGGAAGAGAACTCGTCATGGGTCGTGAGGCCCTCGGTGAAATGAACGACAATGGCGAACTCTTCTCAGACTTCTGCGCCTTCAATGATTTGGTGATTGGTGGCAGTGTGTTCAGACACAAGGATATACACAAGGCGAGATGGATTTCACCAGATGGACACACTAAAAACCAGATAGACTTCATTTCAATCTCAAAGAAGTGGAGACGGAGCCTGCTGGACACAAGATCGAGGAGAGGAGCAGATGCGGGTTCAGACCACTGTCTAGTACAAGCGACTTTCAAGGTGAAGCTAAATGCCTCGAGGATAGCTGGGGATAGGCCACAATGCAAGTTCAACACTCAAAAACTGAAGGACACAACCACAAAGGACACTTTCACTGCAACTGTCAGAGCAAAGCAGGAAACACGAAGTGACATCACGGAAGAATCATGCGTGGAAGACCACTCGAACTCTCTGAAGGTGATTTTTAACGAAACATGTTCAACGGTTCTAGGAAGGAAGAAGAGACAAGACAAGGATTGGCTATCAACGGACACTTGGAATCTAATAGAGAAGAGGAGAATGGTTAAAGAGAAAATGATTCAATGCAAAGACGGACAGGTGAAGGAGACACTGAGCTCAGCTCAACGTACACAGCACTGGACAAGGAAGTGAAGAAAAGTTTTAGGAAGGATAAAAGACAATTCTACGACAACCTGGCCACTGAAGCTGAGAAGGCAGCAGGCAAAAGGATGTACATCATTGCATTTCATCAGCATCTCCTTCTTGCTTGCTTTTTTTGCCGAAATTGGGCTTATTGGATAACCTTTTGAAATACTGTCGATCTATCCGTAACAGATATTGTTAAACGTATCATGTCCACCAACTGTACACCTTAGACATTTATAAAGTTATATTTGTAAAATCTCAGCGAAATTGAAATGATTAATTCCAACGTTTTAAATGTCTTCTTCTCACTCAGCGCTCAGTTATTTTGCAACTATCTGTACACCTTAGAATTAGCTGCCTGAGAATCACCAACTGAAATCCCAATATCAACCTACTTTTCCAGTAGTTGGTGGCGCATACCAATACCGCCATTTCCATCGGCGATGAAACATCTAAGGATAACATCTGATTCCGATTTACATCAAGATCCTATGAATTATAAACTAATTCATTGACGTTTTTCACACTGTCATTTACATGTTGTGTGTGCATCGATTTTAAGAATCCAGCTAACCGATTTGTAATTTCCTGGTTGATGGAATTAGACATGTGTAGAACTAGGCAAGAAGAGAGTTTTGGCTTATGTACCTTAGGTAGACCATACAATCTTGATGTATGTTGTGTGTGTAGACAGTCTCTGAGATTGCTCCTTTTTCTTCAGTTCACTACGCACTTTTATCCACTGCTTTTCCTCTATATTTGTCCAAACCAAGTTCACTTTTAACAATTTTGAAAAATTTGGACATGGGGTGTATTATATTCATGATAATAAAGGTTTTTGTATTTCCCAATTAATGAAAAATAAAACGCTAATAGCTTTTTTTAAGTATTTATAAAACTGAATTTACAAAATCTCAGCTTATATATATATATATATATATATATATATATATATATATATATATATATATATATAACAACCTGATCATCGTTCTCCAGCATGGGGTAATTCTTCTTGCGTTATCAAGTTGGCCAATCAGTAAAGATAACAAAACCAGGTGTAGATTGTTGGATTTGATAAGTGGGCATAAAATTATGGAAGCAGCGTGTGTTTACATAATGAAACTGCTTATCACATTCGGGTTGATTTTATCATTTCATCGGAGGGGGGGGGGTAGGATGCGTGGCTATAACCAGGTCAAATTCTGTTTTAGTCAATCATTCCTATTCAGTTCAGACAATATGCATTCTCTTTGATATGAAGTGTTTCTGATATTAGACGTTCTTTGCGATTTCTGAAATTTATCTGCATTATTTCAATAATGTCAAAACCAAGTTTGTGACCCGATTATAATAGCGTGGCTGATGATTTTTCAGGTTTTCTAGTTCGACTGGACTTATTTCTAGGTGGTCGAACAGATGCCCTACGGTGTTGATTTCTCACGATGTTTGTCCGATGTATACCGTATCACATTCCAAATATTTTATGTTTTTAGGCACAATCAGATAGAGAATCCTTTTTTTTATTTGGTCTTTTACATGAACAAGGTTCTCCACTATTGAAATGCTGAGCCTTTAGAATTTCACTTCGTCATTTAGAAGCAAATTCATTTTGTCCGCACACTTGCATTTATCCATATAATAATGCTATCTTCACACCTTAATTTGGCTTACTAATTATAATGCTTTCATACTTTCTTAACCTAACCAGCCGAAATTTCTCTACTCGAAAGGCATTCATTATGTTATTAAATTTATACACCAAGTTCTATTAAATTTACACAGACTTGAGCAACAGAAGCATTTCATATGGGGAAAAATTGATAGCTTAGTTGATAATATCTTAGCAGTTTGACATTCATAAGAATAAATAGAAAACATAGCATTATACCCTGTCACACAAATATCACGTTGCATGGAGGATTTAATCATGAGCTGACATCAGTTAGAGAACCACTGGAAAACCTGGGAGTACTGGACAGCTGTTTCGTCCTAGTTTGGGACTCTTCAGCAGTACACACCCACCGGGATTCGAACCCAGGACCTTCTGGTTACAAGACGAGCTCGTAGACCATTGAGCCACTGAGACTCGATCCAATGGTCCTTGAATTCTAACTTCTGCCAATTCACGATAACCAATCAACCGCAACAATAACGACCAGCACTAATCCATATCAACGGGAGAGATTTGTCAGAGGTTGTTTCATTTATCGAGGAAGCATCATTCCAATTACAGGTAGTCGGAACAAATGAAGATGTCAAAGCCAGTCAGCCAGCCAGAATCGGAAAGGCAAAATACCGCCTTCATCAACCTGAAACCAGTTTGGAAATCTTCTGTCCTCAACATAAAGAAGGAAATTCGAATTTTCAACACAAAAAGTGAACTCAATCACTACTTCTAAACGAATCAGAAACTTTCACTGCGTGTCACGAAAAGCATTTCATCAAACAGGTTACACAATTTCATCAACAGCTCTGCCTTCTCTCCATATTGAAAATCAAATGGCCGACCGGTAGAAATCAGCAACAAGAAACTCTAGCTAGATACAAACCAACCAAGAACTTATCGTTCGACGAATATGTAGGAGAAAAATAGAAATGGGCTGAGCATACGCCTAGAAGACTGTCGAATGACATCGCTCAAGTGGAATTCGAACGAGAGACGATGTTTGAGTCGTCGGTGCGAGGGTGACATGGAGGAGACCGTGTGAGGAAGAGTTTAAAGGTAATGGGTAGTCGTGGGCCCGGAGGATGTGGACAGTAGGGAATAGAAATTAGGGGATATGTATTGTTGAAACTCTATGTTCCATTCGGAACCCAAGGAAGCAATAATAATAATGGTTTCTTACACTCCTCAGTTAGGCTATCATAACATAGGCGTTCAGCTGAGTGTAAAATGAGAGCAAAACTCAGCAGTCAAAATGGATGCACACATACAATCAAACATAAGGTGGGAAAGAAACTATATTTCTTAAAAGGTAATGTAGTTGAATAGACGGAGAGGTCGATTTCGGAATCCCTTCTTCATTGAGTCCAAGCTAAATTATTTGCAAACGACACAACACCAATACCAGAGACATAACAAACATTATTATCAATGAAACCAAAGCTTATGAAAAAGTGGAACAATGTAAACGGAGTGTGAAGCTTATGTGCGCAATCGTGAGATGATTATGAGCAGTTGTTAATTGTGCTCGATACCTACCTCATTAGCTGCAAGTAAATAAAACTGAAGCACTGTGTTTTATGAAATAAAATTTTTCTATTATTATGTACTTATAGTCTACCTCAGTGCCGAAATTCTAGCCTTATATTAAAACGTTTTGAGCTCTCTGTTCACCTGTATGCTGTAGATGGTAAACTGTGAACATTGTTATCACATGTATCTGGTGGTTTTGTTCTCTCGTCTAATTTGATTTTATTTTAAAACAAAGCTTTCAATGTCATTAAAAGTACTACCTTCAATTCTTTTAATCTAGTCTGACAAGCCTACAGTGGCAACTAAACACAGTCAAAAAAGATGTGTAAAACAAAAACTGAATAAAGCAAAAAATATTTATAATATTGATAAGAATATGAATCTAAAACCAAAGCAACCCAAGTTACCAACAGTTCCAAAAACGCCTTATTCTTACAAACGCAGTTCCTTGGGAACAACACCAGCGAAATCTTTCTGTCTGTCTGTTTTCGACATAGAACTTTGCACAAATGTGCGGAAGTTCAAGTCGCCACATTCCGTGTAGCACACGAAGCAAGAGAAAGTACAAGAAAAACATAATAGAAACAGTGAGCAGAGGTGTGAGACAAAGGAGTAATAAAGAAATACAAAACAGTTTCATTGAAGATCATAAGTCACAAGGAGTGGATGCATCTGCACCACTGAGAACGGTTTTGAGCCATGTCACCAATTGTTTCCAACCATAGATTTTTACCGTCCCGAGGACCCCAGCCTGGAAGTCTACACCTTCCTACGTGGCTTAGACCAACTGTTGTGGATTTCATTGACTGATGCCAAGTTTTTGTTTGACCGCCGCTAGCTTTTTTCCAGTCTGACCCTATATCCGCTAACATAGCTCGTCGAGGGAGGCGATGACTTGGCATACGTTACACATGTCCTAACCATCTCAGTCTTTGTATCCTCACGACTTCGTCGATTGATTTCCCCTGTTTACCTAGAACTCTACGCCCAACCTCCATGTTGCTCACCTTATTATGCCACTTTACACGGGAAATAGAACGCAGGCACCTATGATCAAAGACAGCTAGTCTTTTCATGTCTTCCACTCTCAGTGGCCAGGTCTCACAACCATAAAGGAGGACGGAGCGGACTACTGAGCAGTACACCCGCCCTTTGGTCGATAGTCGAACATCTCGTCTACGCCAGAGTCGGCGTAAACTAACAAATGCGAAACGAACCCCTTGTATTCGTGCTGAGATTTCGTCAGAGATCAGCCCGTTGGGGCTGATGGTACTTCCCAAATAAGTGAAGCGGTCAACGTGCTCTACCACTTCACTTCCTATTTTTAAACTAGGCGTCAATGTAGTCCAGTCCTGTAACATCATCTTGCATTTGGCGGGAGCGAATCGCATGCCAAACATTCGTAGATTGCGGCTCAAGGTGTTTAGAAGACTCTGCATTTCGTCAGCGTCTTCACCTAGAAGGACTATATCGTCTGCATATTCCAAGTCAACGAGATTATTCCCCGGTAGCAAGTCAATCCCTGAGTCGCTGAAGTCACCTAGAGTTAAGTCCATTAACACATCTATGATGAAGTTGAATAGAAAAGGAGATAATGGGCATTCTTGACGGACACCACTGGTCGTCATCAGTTCAGATGACAGCTCGCCGTAAGCCCTCACCTGGCTGTATGAGTACGAGTAGAGTGCCTTAATCAGTGCAATATATTTTCTTGGAATTCCCTTTACAGCCAAGCATCTCCAGAGAACTTCCCGATCCACAGAGTCGAATGCTGCCTTTAGGTCAAGAAATATAATGACTGTTGGACGCCGGTAGGAATTCCTATGTTCTAGAATCTGTCGGAGGGTGAAGATATGATCAATACACCCTCTTCCTGGTCTAAAGCCTGCCTGGCTCTCGCGAAATACTAACACAGCGCCTTAGAAATGCGGTAAAAAGACCATCCCCTGCTGCCGAATCACGCTGTATCTTTAAAACCACTCCTCGTTTTCGTTCGGGAGTAAAAGACAAACTGCCTAATTTCGCCTCTTCCATGTGTATCTACCACTTTAACTACTCCTGTGGAGCCAGTTACATAAGCCGTACAATTAGGCGTGTTTCTCGTCGAATTTCCGAACATCACCCTGCGTGGTTAGGCAAAGGACAAACAAAATCTATTCGTAGCGCTATTCTGTCTCATCTTCTGGATACAGAACACTAGGTTGACGTTAACCATGCTTTCAGGGTCATTTACCGCATACCTACGAATCTCTATTTTGCTCTAAGAGTTTGACTACTAAATATTGCTGAGGCTGTGGGGATCCATATTAACAAGCCTAATTTATGCATTCAAAAGAAGTTAGTTCAAACATTATCATTAACTTGACCGTCTATGTTTGAGTGATCATGAATTTTTGTGGAATTGCTCGATTATGTTGTGTTTTATAAAGACTGAATATTCTATTTTCTCTCTCTCTCTCTCCCTCTATTTTCCAGCTCATACCTTGGGAGATCCCATATTCAGGCAGGGAATGGCTTTGTCTCTTCCTCACCTGCATGACTGCTGATGGTGGCTTACCTTTAGCGAATAATTTAAAATATGATATTATTGAACCGAGTTTGAAAAGATCACTCAGTGTATTTCATACCTCTTGGCTAAAAAGATCACTTATGTCAGCATATTGTAATACTGTAAGTGCACGTTATTACTGTCGTTATTGATGTTTTAATTTTATACAATCATTAACTTTAATATTATCATGTCAAAGTTACAAAACTAGAGACAGACATTTTAGCCGAGTTTAGTCACATTATTACTAGTGGTTTCTTTCTATTTCCAACATCTTTTTGTGTTGTTTTTAGCTTTTCTCTGAGAAATTATACTTTATTTTTATTTTTTTTATTTTTTTATTTATTTAAAATAAAAAAATAAAATAAAATTAATCTGACCCTTGTAAACCAACAGGTGAGAAAAGGTGGGATGTTGTTTCACGAAAGGAGGTGATATTTACCAATCGTGGCTTAGGTGAACAATACTGATTTAAGTAAAGGACTAACTAAGTGACGCAGAAACAATACATCATATTTCTCTCTATATTGGTTAATACGGTGAAATCATCTGTTAATTCTATTCACAATCAAAGTTATTTATCCCATCCAAATGTCCTTTCTCTATGCACTGATTGGTCACCAAGGTATAACCACTGTCATATTGTAACAACAGAAGACAAAAGCTGGCAACAGATCGTTTTATTACGGAAATCAACACGTATTTATATAAATTTCACATACATTATTATAGCCTAGTCAAGTAGACAAACGCAGTCTTCTGATTGGTTGTTTTCGAGTTCTTCGGAAAGTGGAGCCATCTATCTGCGAATCATATTTGCCCACGTTTAAGTTTGCTGTGATTGGGTGTTGAAACAGCCTTGTTCATATTTTCTCACGGCCCATATTAGTGACCTAGACATTGACGTAGATTAATGTCAACCAATTGGCTAGCAGGCTGCTCTCACCACAATATATGTATAGGTCTTAGTGTTGATGGTGATTGGATTATTATATATCACATTAGGTGACTCCGTGCGCCATTGACTTCTCGGTAGAATGTTCACCAACCACGCCTCACTTGGTCCGTGGTTTGATCCCCGGCCGACGCACTTCTTTATCTCTTAGAGCCAGTAGTAAGACTGGTAAAGAGGTAAGGCTGTGGATGAGGCTAGCAACCCCACCCCGTGAAAATAAACACCACTGCTACCGAAACTTCAAAACTCTAGCCCGAAGCCCTGTGTTCCACTTAGTAAGTATAGGAAAAAAAACTAGGTGACTCACTATCGCCGTGCACTATGAATGAATTTTAGATGGTTGCAGACAATCTATCAGGTAACCTGGATCTAGATATGGTGCTTGTACGCATAGCTATTAGATTGTAAAGGGTAAGTTATTTTCCATTGTAGGCACTGAAAGTTTGCAGCATCTTCCTAAAGCACTAGTTTTCTATGCATTCGAATTAGCAATATATTGTAGGAAGTAAACAGTTCGAAATGTCTCTTCTCATGTGCGTTAACTCTGTCAGAAGGCACTAGTATATATTTCCATACTAATTTCTACTTTTCCTATGCGGTTTCAATTTGCAGCGAAACTGACTGACTATCTCAGAGTCATTCAATTGGTTTTTCACTCGTGCCAGTATTCCCTATTCTCAACTCTTAAGTATCATGTAGATGCTAAATATCCTTCTTATTCTGTTCTTCATATCCGACGATTAGGCTTAGATGGAGAGTCTTTCAGGTAATTGGTGAGTCTGTCCTCAGAAGCTGTACTTGGACACATCGGTATCGTAGTGCCACCTGGTGTTCCGCCTCTGCCATTCAAATCTGGACTCAAACAGATCAAAGTGGTATGAGTTGTCGGCCATATTAATGCATGCAGGACTGCTGCTCCTTCTGGAGCAATTTTCTGGATTCCCATAATGCTTAAGTATGTGCCAGGTGCATCTTGCCATTCGATAGTGATCATAAACACCATCTTAAACAAGCTACTACGAATAAATATTCAGTTGAGCTGCGCTTAAGGCTAGCCATGACTTAGAAGCAAATCGTGGTTTCTGTGAGTTTCTTGCAGTTTCTTGACATCCGTTGACTCACTTACTCATATAATGAATAATAATAAAATGACATAAAACTTTTAGGCATATGATCAAACAGTGCATAAGTAAGAACTGCTAAATCTAATGATCATAAGGTGCTTGTGATACGAGATTAGCAGCTGCATTTGTTAACAGTCAGAAGCTATTCCAGCTTATCCAAGTTAGGAGCAAATAAAAGTATGGTATCAACAAGATTACATATGAAGCAAACGGAACGCCAACTGTGAATCTACAGAGAATGTTGGATGCTGATCCGAAAATTCTGAAGACAAGTTTTTATGCCTCATAGAGTTAATGTTCAATATTCTCAGTTATATCCTTCCGTAGTCGCCTAACACCGGTACGTTTAACGAAGCCGAGTTCTAAAATGGACTCCAAGTGCTCCAATAGCATAAAGTATTGAGCCCTGAAAACACAATTCCAGCTTTTTTGAATATGATGGTCAGTCTCAAGAAAGTAACTTGACTTGATTTTTAGGAATGTATGAGTGTCCCACCAACACGGTAGGCAACGATTACTGAATATATCTTTAAGAAAGGGTTTATGTAGATCATCTGAGGATTACTGAAGTATTAATCTATCACCAGTTGCGTCAAAAATACTGCTTGCTTCTGCGCTTTGTGAAGCGCATGGAAAATTCATTCTCGAAGAGCAGGCTAGGATTCTTCCAGCATGTGGCTGCATATACCACGATTCTACCCTTTGTCGATTGCTTTCCCTGATATTAAGATTCCCTTTTATTCCTTGGATAGAACTGCTCTTAGTAATTTTCTTTTTGATGCACATTTTCCTGAGAAGTTCATCAACATTCTCAAAGGTGTTTATAAAATGATACCTCAGGTAGAGTGAGCGTTTATAACCACCTATAATTATTCTTCTTAACCACGGGTAGGATTAAATAAATTCACCCATTTTCACCATTCGCCATAAGCTTTACTACTGATGACATTCTGAATACAGCTCGGAAAGTTGTGTCTGGTGTCTGGCATGGATCTGCTGTCTGAAGAAAGACTTTTCTCCCTTGAATGTTCAGGCTACATAGTTTTACTATTCAATAAAATAACATGCTAACCAAATAGCACCTAGTCAGGTTGGTAATTAGTTTCTTTAAGTACGGAATTATGGCATCAGGACTGGGGAACAAGACAAATTCCCTTATACTCTGAAATCAATGTGGAGATCCACAATAGTCAACACAAGGAACAAGATGTTAAACAGAAATGGGGAAAGTGGACATCCCTGTCGGACACCACTGGTTGTTATCAATTCAGATGACAATTCCCCATAAGCCCTTACATGACTATATGAGTTTGAATAGAGTGCCTTGATTAGTGCAATGTACTTTCTTGGCACTCCCTTCACAGTCAAACATTGTATTAGTACCTTTCGATCCATGGAGTCAAAGGTCGCCTTCAAGTCAAGAAATATGGCAATTGTTGAACGCCGAAAAGTGTGTCTATGTTCTAGAATCTGTCGGAGAGTGAAGATGTGATCTATGCACCCTCTACCTGGTCTAAAGCCTGCTTGATTTTCCCTCGTTTGTTCCCACCAAGTTCTGCTTAGTCTGTGCATGATTACTGAGCCTAGGATTTTAGAAACTATGTTCGTTAGGCTGATCCCCCTATGATTATCACACGAGGACTTGTTTCCCTTCTTGAATATCGGTATAATAAGTGACTTACCCCAGTCTGATGGAACCGTCTCTGATTCTCAGACGTTGCCTAGTACCTTAGTTAATCTACAAACTAGAATGTCACCCCCATATTTAAACACCTCCGGAATAATTCCGTCGGGTTCTGCCGCTTTGCCTCGTTTCAAATTAAAGATAGCTTTTGTGGCCTCACTTACAGACGGCGGACCAGTGTCTCTATCCCATTCGGGTGTGTGCTGGATGGCGGGGAGGTTCAGTGTGGCTGTAGGCAAGTTAAATTGTTCCTCAAAGTGTTCTTTCCAGCGTTCAAGGCGTCTATCCTGAGAGCTAATTTAAGAGCCATTTTTCTAAGAAATAGTTTCACTTATGAATTGCCTTCTCCCACCCATTTACCTGATGGGTCTAAAGAGTTGCCTAGTGTTGCAGGAAAGGAGTGCAAGTAACACGGGACTCTACAGAGTGAGGGGGCATTGCACCAGCCAACGACCTTTGGCTAGATTTCTGTTCGTTGAGAAGAAATACTCTAAAATCAGTCAATTACTACTCCCTCCATATTTAATCACTTCGTAATTACTAAAATACCTGAATTTACTGTGAGGGTAGTTTGATGTATAATATAATTTTCTTTCTTCTGCTTTGTCCTTTTAGATTGGAAACCCTGAGGACACTTATTTCATAAATGCTTGTTCAACAGTCTACAATATACCAACATTAACCGATCACTTGGAAAAGTTAAAAGAATTTAGACAAAGAATTTATTCCTCCTGGTATAATGCTAAACTAGATGCAGTTATCTGTCCTGCATTTGGAATGGCCGCTCCAGTACCAATAAACACAAAATCCAGTTTCACAGGAATGCTATCCTATTTAAACTTATTCAACTTGGTTTCTATGCCTGCTGGTTGTATGCCATCTGGCATTCAAGTTAGTGATGATGATTTAGAGCCGCTTAGAATGTCCAAGTTGAACAAAAAAACAACACCAAGCTTCTCACCTTATCCATCAGATACAACATGGCATCGTACAGTTGTCGACGTAAGATATATATATATATATATATATATATATATATATATATATGTTGGTATCTAATTTAGCGATCTTACCTACAACTGGTAACTCATCGTTGAAATTGTCGGTTAAGATAAGTCCACTAAACTATAAGTATTTCACCAACATTACTTCTGCTGTGGTATGTACTACTCATACCCACTTCAACTTGCTACGTTAGTATGTTTGTGTCTCAGTTCCTGTCCAGATACCAAGAGTGAATTAGCTTATGGGGACTACTTAAGATTCCCACAAATTAATTCTAATGTCATATACCCAGTACTTCCATTAGTTTTTGAAGCCAGTAATAGCAAGGCAAAAGTGGTTGTTTAAACCAAATTTTTAAAGGTTATCATTGTTTCTAAGTAGATGAACTACTTTCTTTTTGATTAGTTTGATAGTTTTCCCTCCAAACGTATTCTATGTTTGTGTTTGAACTGCGGTTTGTAGGGGAAAGAATTACAAACAGGCATCGATGATTACAATGACCCTCCTTCACTGCTAACCATCTACTTAGATTTGTATATCTCGTAGGTGAACTTCAACTATGATCCAGTCGAATAGTTAGCTATCTTGCTGTAGAGAGCCTTATTCATGTCTGTATAATAAACCAGTCTTGTCTCCCAATAGTCTCAAGATAAACTTTGTGCCTTCGCTACACATTGGTCAGACGATGTTGAGCAAACAATCACAGTTGATTTCTGCATATGCATTTCAAATACATATAGCAAGTCTGTGTGATGCCTCTTCTATGATTTGACACACATTTTACACATAAGATTCATTTAATATTATTTTTTTAAAGAATACGAGTGGTACTGAGAAAGAGTGGTTGCACAACTAAAAGAAAAAACTAGAAGGGACTTTGGCACCCTTTTTGCTTACTGATACCATGCCATATAAAGTGAAGAAAAGGGAACATACAAATAAAGGTAGATAAGCTCAGTGTGCTCTGTTTTAATGGCAGAAGTTTTACTTGACCTTAGAGGATGTGTTACAGTCTATAGATATTTGGTTTCTCTGAGATTACTAGATTTTCCAGTTATTCCTCTTGAATGCACTTATTTAACGTGGCCCAGCGAATAGTCAGTCAGTAGACTGAATCATATTTCATCGTGCAAAACAAGAAACACATTTTTGGTTTGATACTAATGAGGAGTGATGCGTGCTTAACTAACTAACTACAGATCGTGCATCAACATAAAACGATGCCGAATGGCGTCAGTGCCTCACTACCTGCCTTCAGCTCAACCGGTCGACTTAAACAGTGAATGTCAGCTTCCAAGTTTGAATGCTGACAAAACTGTAGGCTGATAACTATTTACCGCTACACCCCCTTACCCTTAATAATAAATCTCAGACGACAGGGACATGGTGGGTATGTCGAGATTTTTAGTTCTTAAGGTTAATGTTCCCCTAAACGCTTTTCCTGAGTGTGTGAATACGACACAGGTGGAATAATGACTATTCGAAACAAAGAAACTCTGCTATCACACTTATGTCCACCCAACAACACAATTCGTTATCAGACGCTTAGCCACATCATGAGTTGCCTGCGCCATGATAGTGACTGCTTTAAACCATACAACTATCCAGCCGGTGTTTATAGAACTACAGGACTCCACGTAACTAATATTCCCGTCAGCATAGTCTGTCAAATCACTTTAGTATGTAATCCTAAACACCGCATCAGAGTAGAAGGTGTCAGTTGTTGTGCACTGCGTTCCAGTAGTAGCGATGCTGCCAATATCTTTCTTGACAGATATATATAGGAATGCCTACCGGTATTAGTTACAGCCATGAAGGCAAATTTGTGATGGTCATCATCCGTAGTCTCAACTTGGCCATCAATAAACTTGGTTTTATCATATTGACTTTGTTTTCATATCCTGCTAATCTATCGTTTATATAGGATACCATCAAAATTTCTTCAGTAGTATATTCATAACGACCAACTTCATCGAATACAGTTCATAGTTCTCTGGACAGTAACTTTTACACCCTAACCAGCGTGATATATACATAAATGACTTCATTTCTTTTTACAGCTTCAAATTGATTCATTTGGATTCCCAGTCAGCGTCCAGGTGGCATCAGCTCCATGGCGTGATGAAATGTGCCTACATGTAATGTCGGAAATTGAAAGATCAATGAATGCATAAACAACAGAATGAAATGTTTCATTTTGATGTACTAGTAACTTTTTTCTACTAAATGTAATAATGTTCATTTTATAGCTTGAATGTGTTATTTTCCGACCAATAGATTGCTACATTTTATCTCTAAAAAAGTATGATTTCTTTTCAGATTGTACTAAGTATTGTGCTGACTTACCACCTCTTGTATCTGACAACTGTAGTTAAACACCCAACTCTTCACTTTCCATTCATGTTCGACTAAACAGTCTGGCATTTCATATCATTCGACGATTTCCTCAGCGTATTTCCAATCCATTACTTTTTCCTTGCGGAATAGGTCACTGGCTGGTTAAGCTACCTGTCAGAGTTCCTAGGTGCTAGCATATCCCATCCTACCATCCATCTGATCTTCAGTATCTATCGAGGCGGTAATGAATAGGGCAGGTGTTGATCGAAGCCTACAGTAGCCAGTTAAGAATGCTGTTGGTAACGCGTGCTCTAAGTCTTTGAAGCACTCCCTTGATATTGCTACCGAAAGTTTGAATCTTGTTCTGGGTGCTGTAGATTCTCACATTGATTTCAAAGCAGATAAACTACTGTCTTGCTATACCCATCTTTCTGCTGACTTTGGCATACTCATCCGTAGTACCCGTATTTGAAACCATGCCACCAAAGCGAATGAAACCGATGATCTCTTTTGGATGCATTTCTTTTATGATGATTGGTGTTTGTTGTTGTTGTTTCTTGTGTACATTCGTCACTGCTGTCTTCTCTATGGTCACATGGAATCCTCGTTTCCCTGTGGATATTTTCCTGTATACCTTCTAGTTTTCTGCGACATGCAACATAAATCATCTTCGAAATCTGGATATACTAAGGTCTTATTATCTGTCCAGCTACAGAAAAAGATTTATAGGTGCTTGCGGCATTACAAACTGTAGTGTTAAAACACTTGTTCAATTCCTTGAAAATCAAGCCAACGGCTTCTAAATTAGTGCTTGGAATGATTAAGTCATGCAGAAACTTTATGAGTACATAGTGAACTCCAACCAGTTATTCACAACAGATGTTAGTCAGGCATTAGCTGAATCCCAAGTACTTGTATGCCATGAAATTATTCGATGAATGTAACAGCGTAAAGCCGAAAAAATGTCAGTGAATACTGAAGTATTGCCTTAAGATATGAAGAGTAGCGAAGTTGTGTCAGTAGACTCTGAACTCGTAACCATATTTCTACAGATATATTCCTCAGCGATGAAATCATTAAAATGTAGTTGCTAACCTCCCGCCTATGTCCTGCAAGTCTCAAGGTGAAATCAAGCCAGAGAGTACCGAATCATTCGCTAGAGTAGTAATTCCATTAGCACGATACATCAATACAAACTAAAATACTAAAGTATATCATCAGCAAAGCAACACAACGATCACAGTACACGCTACAAACAACTTGAAAAAAGGAAGAACTCTAAACAAAACCTGTAACTCCCACAACCATTATATTATTCATGAAATCATAAAGAAAATATCCTATTGCAAACCAAACCCTTAAACCCCAATAACCTCATGAAAAATCGTAAAATAAACATTCAATATAACAGTAACCTACAATTAATCAAAAACACCACAAAAATCCACTCCAAAAAAACCTACTCCTTAACTTAATAAAACCAAAAATCACAGCCCAACATCCAACAAATATAAAATAACACAAAATATACACACACGCCCACCCTTCATATTTCCATGCTCTTCTCAACTACTCCATAGGTCTTTGCATTCTTCTTCCTCACGGCCTAGGAATGCAAGCTGAGATCACACACACCTCTATTCTCCAGCGAAAATGCAAGTCAACCATCAACTATAACTTGACTATGTATCAAGCTTCGAGTATATTATTATTATTGTTGTATCCTTTAATTCTTAGAGGAACATAGGGCTTCAGCTGTGCGCCTCCATTGCGTTCGGTTTTCTGTCAACTTTTTCAGCCCGATCCAAGTCTGCCCACATGCTTTCATCTCCTCTTCACATGACCTCCTCCAAGTCACCCCACTCTCGCACTGAGAACCAACTCGCCTCTCGCTTCCCTTTCGGGTTCCACTCGAGCAATGGCTTGTCTAGTGATGTCACTTGATGGTTTCCTCAGAGTATGACCAGCCAATCCATCTCCATTTCTTCCTGCCTATTTGTTTCACAATCGGTTCCTGCTGTGTTGGTTCGCTCATTGCCAGAGATCCCTCACTACTGCTGATCTTTTCTGGCCGGCCATCTGATCTTGAGCGGAGTATTGAGCGAAGACAACTGTTAATGAAGGTCTGAAGCTTATTTGAGATGCTCTTTATGGCGCTCAGTGCAAGTCTCTGATCCGTATAGTAGCACCGACTGACTTCACATTGGAGTTGAAAATCCGGATCTTATTTTTGATGCTGAGTACTGTTGGCCTCCACACAGACTTGAGAGTAGTGAAAGCTTGTCTTGCTTTTCCGATTCTGGCTTTGATATCCTCGTCAGTTCCTCCTGTAGTTGAAACGATGCTTCCCAGATCGGTAGGTGGGTAGGTAAAGGAGGTTGTTTCTTTCGGGTTCCTCCCATTTATGTTGATTGTTGTCTCTCGTTGTTGTTGTTGTTGCTGCTGCTGTTGCTGTTGGCCAGGAATCTCCATCACCTTTGTTTTATCTATGTTCACCTGAAGTCCTATCTCTGATGCTTCTTCTGCCAGCTTGTTGCTTTTCACTTGCTTATCTTCCAGTTTGTGGGAAATCAGACATATATCATCCGCGAAGTCCAGATCCTCCAAGTTTTTTGTGTGAGTCAATTTTATGCCTGTTTCCTCATTGCCCGTTGTCTGTCTCATTATCCAATCTACTGCAGTCAGGAAGATCATTGGCGATAGTAGACAGCCAGCTTGCCTCACTCCCGTCCTCACTTCGAAGGCTTCCGTAAGTTTCCCGTTGTGGACTACTTGGCATGCAGCATTGTCGTATAACTGTTGGATGAGATGTATAATTGTCGATGGCAACCCGTAGTAGCGAAGTAGTTGCCAAATGACCTCTCGATCGACGCTGTCGAAAGCCTTTTCAAAGTCGATGAAGTTGAGATAGAGAGAGGTGACTTCCATTCCAAGCTTTGTTCAATGATGATGCGTAGAGTGGCGATTTGATCAATACATGACTTCTTTCTCCTCAATGCAGCTTGTTCCGGTCGAAGATTTTCATCCAGGGTGACGTGTTTGATTCTCTCCAGGATGATGCGGCTTAGTATTTTGCTTGGAATGGACAGTAGCATAATTCTGCGCCAGTTTTTACATTGGCGTAAGTCACCTTTCTTTGCTAGTTTGAATAAGTATCCTTTCTTCCAATTCTCGGGTACTTTGCCCTCCTTCCACACCTTCTCCAGCAATGGCGTCATCAAGTCCGCTGTTGTCTCTGGGTCCACTTTCAATGCTTCTGCTGGGATTCCATCTGGTCCTGCTGCTTCGAGTAGTCGGCGGAATATACGCCTTTCAATCGGAAATATTTCCACGCTATTCTCAGCTTATAAGGAGACTGACTGACTGTTCGAACAATTTTCACAATACCTCATCTCAGACACAAATCCCACATGTATTAATTACTCAGACGAATAAAAAATGTCACTCGTCACTCTACTCAATCTCGTATAGCTAAATAGTAATCCAAACGCAGGGAAATGTCAACTTGTCGAGCGAATATGATACGAGTGTATGTAAAATTATTGTGGCGCTGGGGCATGTAGCTTAAGAGCTTACGAATACAAGCTGAAATCACACACACACACACCTGTATTCTCCAGCTACAATGCAAGTCAAGCATCAACTAAACCTCGACTATCTGTGACCATCTCGAGAGTCGACGTAATATAAGCCTGTCGAGCAGAATTACTCCCCACGCCTCCTTACACATAGGGTGTTCGAAGGATTCTGAAAAATTACCATACGAAGCTGACATCAGTACGTCATTACAGTAAGCATGCAAGTCGGATATCAAAAGACGTAGACAGGCTTCGCCGTATATATTATCCCAGCCGAAATACACTTCCGTCGACCCTTCTTATTTCCATGCTCTTCTCAACTACTCCATAGGTCTTTGCATTCTTCTTCCTCACGGCCTAGGAATGCAAGCTGAGATCACACACACCTCTATTCTCCAGCGAAAATGCAAGTCAACCATCAACTATAACTTGACTATGTATCAAGCTTCGAGTATATTATTATTATTGTTGTATCCTTTAATTCTTAGAGGAACATAGGGCTTCAGCTGTGCGCCTCCATTGCGTTCGGTTTTCTGTCAACTTTTTCAGCCCGATCCAAGTCTGCCCACATGCTTTCATCTCCTCTTCACATGACCTCCTCCAAGTCACCCCACTCTCGCACTGAGAACCAACTCGCCTCTCGCTTTCCTTTCGGGTTCCACTCGAGCAATGGCTTGTCTAGTGATGTCACTTGATGGTTTCCTCAGAGTATGACCAGCCAATCCATCTCCATTTCTTCCTGCCTATTTGTTTCACAATCGGTTCCTGCTGTGTTGGTTCGCTCATTGCCAGAGATCCCTCACTACTGCTGATCTTTTCTGGCCGGCCATCTGATCTTGAGCGGAGTATTGAGCGAAGACAACTGTTAATGAAGGTCTGAAGCTTGTTTGAGATGCTCTTTATGGCGCTCAGTGCAAGTCTCTGATCCGTATAGTAGCACCGACTGACTTCACATTGGAGTTGAAAATCCGGATCTTATTTTTGATGCTGAGTACTGTTGGCCTCCACACAGACTTGAGAGTAGTGAAAGCTTGTCTTGCTTTTCCGATTCTGGCTTTGATATCCTCGTCAGTTCCTCCTGTAGTTGAAACGATGCTTCCCAGATCGGTAGGTGGGTAGGTAAAGGAGGTTGTTTCTTTCGGGTTCCTCCCATTTATGTTGATTGTTGTCTCTCGTTGTTGTTGTTGTTGTTGCTGCTGCTGTTGCTGTTGGCCAGGAATCTCCATCACCTTTGTTTTATCTATGTTCACCTGAAGTCCTATCTCTGATGCTTCTTCTGCCAGCTTGTTGCTTTTCACTTGCTTATCTTCCAGTTTGTGGGAAATCAGACATATATCATCCGCGAAGTCCAGATCCTCCAAGTTTTTTGTGTGAGTCAATTTTATGCCTGTTTCCTCATTGCCCGTTGTCTGTCTCATTATCCAATCTACTGCAGTCAGGAAGATCATTGGTGATAGTAGACAGCCAGCTTGCCTCACTCCCGTCCTCACTTCGAAGGCTTCCGTAAGTTTCCCGTTGTGGACTACTTGGCATGCAGCATTGTCGTATAACTGTTGGATGAGATGTATAATTGTCGATGGCAACCCGTAGTAGCGAAGTAGTTGCCAAATGACCTCTCGATCGACGCTGTCGAAAGCCTTTTCAAAGTCGATGAAGTTGAGATAGAGAGAGGTGACTTCCATTCCAAGCTTTGTTCAATGATGATGCGTAGAGTGGCGATTTGATCAATACATGACTTCTTTCTCCTCAATGCAGCTTGTTCCGGTCGAAGTTTTCATCCAGGGTGACGTGTTTGATTCTCTCCAGGATGATGCGGCTTAGTATTTTGCTTGGAATGGACAGTAGCATAATTCTGCGCCAGTTTTTACATTGGCGTAAGTCACCTTTCTTTGCTAGTTTGAATAAGTATCCTTTCTTCCAATTCTCGGGTACTTTGCCCTCCTTCCACACCTTCTCCAGCAATGGCGTCATCAAGTCCGCTGTTGTCTCTGGGTCCACTTTCAATGCTTCTGCTGGGATTCCATCTGGTCCTGCTGCTTCGAGTAGTCGGCGGAATATACGCCTTTCAATCGGAAATATTTCCACGCTATTCTCAGCTTATAAGGAGACTGACTGACTGTTCGAACAATTTTCACAATACCTCATCTCAGACACAAATCCCACATGTATTAATTACTCAGACGAATAAAAAATGTCACTCGTCACTCTACTCAATCTCGTATAGCTAAATAGTAATCCAAACGCAGGGAAATGTCAACTTGTCGAGCGAATATGATACGAGTGTATGTAAAATTATTGTGGCGCTGGGGCATGTAGCTTAAGAGCTTACGAATACAAGCTGAAATCACACACACACACACACACCTGTATTCTCCAGCTACAATGCAAGTCAAGCATCAACTAAACCTCGACTATCTGTGACCATCTCGAGAGTCGACGTAATATAAGCCTGTCGAGCAGAATTACTCCCCACGCCTCCTTACACATAGGGTGTTCGAAGGATTCTGAAAAATTACCATACGAAGCTGACATCAGTACGTCATTACAGTAAGCATGCAAGTCGGATATCAAAAGACGTAGACAGGCTTCGCCGTATATATTATCCCAGCCGAAATACACTTCCGTCGACCCTTCTTATTTCCATGCTCTTCTCAACTACTCCATAGGTCTTTGCATTCTTCTTCCTCACGGCCTAGGAATGCAAGCTGAGATCACACACACCTCTATTCTCCAGCGAAAATGCAAGTCAACCATCAACTATAACTTGACTATGTATCAAGCTTCGAGTATATTATTATTATTGTTGTATCCTTTAATTCTTAGAGGAACATAGGGCTTCAGCTGTGCGCCTCCATTGCGTTCGGTTTTCTGTCAACTTTTTCAGCCCGATCCAAGTCTGCCCACATGCTTTCATCTCCTCTTCACATGACCTCCTCCAAGTCACCCCACTCTCGCACTGAGAACCAACTCGCCTCTCGCTTCCCTTTCGGGTTCCACTCGAGCAATGGCTTGTCTAGTGATGTCACTTGATGGTTTCCTCAGAGTATGACCAGCCAATCCATCTCCATTTCTTCCTGCCTATTTGTTTCACAATCGGTTCCTGCTGTGTTGGTTCGCTCATTGCCAGAGATCCCTCACTACTGCTGATCTTTTCTGGCCGGCCATCTGATCTTGAGCGGAGTATTGAGCGAAGACAACTGTTAATGAAGGTCTGAAGCTTATTTGAGATGCTCTTTATGGCGCTCAGTGCAAGTCTCTGATCCGTATAGTAGCACCGACTGACTTCACATTGGAGTTGAAAATCCGGATCTTATTTTTGATGCTGAGTACTGTTGGCCTCCACACAGACTTGAGAGTAGTGAAAGCTTGTCTTGCTTTTCCGATTCTGGCTTTGATATCCTCGTCAGTTCCTCCTGTAGTTGAAACGATGCTTCCCAGATCGGTAGGTGGGTAGGTAAAGGAGGTTGTTTCTTTCGGGTTCCTCCCATTTATGTTGATTGTTGTCTCTCGTTGTTGTTGTTGTTGTTGCTGCTGCTGTTGCTGTTGGCCAGGAATCTCCATCACCTTTGTTTTATCTATGTTCACCTGAAGTCCTATCTCTGATGCTTCTTCTGCCAGCTTGTTGCTTTTCACTTGCTTATCTTCCAGTTTGTGGGAAATCAGACATATATCATCCGCGAAGTCCAGATCCTCCAAGTTTTTTGTGTGAGTCAATTTTATGCCTGTTTCCTCATTGCCCGTTGTCTGTCTCATTATCCAATCTACTGCAGTCAGGAAGATCATTGGCGATAGTAGACAGCCAGCTTGCCTCACTCCCGTCCTCACTTCGAAGGCTTCCGTAAGTTTCCCGTTGTGGACTACTTGGCATGCAGCATTGTCGTATAACTGTTGGATGAGATGTATAATTGTCGATGGCAACCCGTAGTAGCGAAGTAGTTGCCAAATGACCTCTCGATCGACGCTGTCGAAAGCCTTTTCAAAGTCGATGAAGTTGAGATAGAGAGAGGTGACTTCCATTCCAAGCTTTGTTCAATGATGATGCGTAGAGTGGCGATTTGATCAATACATGACTTCTTTCTCCTCAATGCAGCTTGTTCCGGTCGAAGATTTTCATCCAGGGTGACGTGTTTGATTCTCTCCAGGATGATGCGGCTTAGTATTTTGCTTGGAATGGACAGTAGCATAATTCTGCGCCAGTTTTTACATTGGCGTAAGTCACCTTTCTTTGCTAGTTTGAATAAGTATCCTTTCTTCCAATCCTCGGGTACTTTGCCCTCCTTCCACACCTTCTCCAGCAATGGCGTCATCAAGTCCGCTGTTGTCTCTGGGTCCACTTTCAATGCTTCTGCTGGGATTCCATCTGGTCCTGCTGCTTCGAGTAGTCGGCGGAATATACGCCTTTCAATCGGAAATATTTCCACGCTATTCTCAGCTTATAAGGAGACTGACTGACTGTTCGAACAATTTTCACAATACCTCATCTCAGACACAAATCCCACATGTATTAATTACTCAGACGAATAAAAAATGTCACTCGTCACTCTACTCAATCTCGTATAGCTAAATAGTAATCCAAACGCAGGGAAATGTCAACTTGTCGAGCGAATATGATACGAGTGTATGTAAAATTATTGTGGCGCTGGGGCATGTAGCTTAAGAGCTTACGAATACAAGCTGAAATCACACACACACACACCTGTATTCTCCAGCTACAATGCAAGTCAAGCATCAACTAAACCTCGACTATCTGTGACCATCTCGAGAGTCGACGTAATATAAGCCTGTCGATCAGAATTACTCCCCACGCCTCCTTACACATAGGGTGTTCGAAGGATTCTGAAAAATTACCATACGAAGCTGACATCAGTACGTCATTACAGTAAGCATGCAAGTCGGATATCAAAAGACGTAGACAGGCTTCGCCGTATATATTATCCCAGCCGAAATACACTTCCGTCGACCCTTCTTATTTCCATGCTCTTCTCAACTACTCCATAGGTCTTTGCATTCTTCTTCCTCACGGCCTAGGAATGCAAGCTGAGATCACACACACCTCTATTCTCCAGCGAAAATGCAAGTCAACCATCAACTATAACTTGACTATGTATCAAGCTTCGAGTATATTATTATTATTGTTGTATCCTTTAATTCTTAGAGGAACATAGGGCTTCAGCTGTGCGCCTCCATTGCGTTCGGTTTTCTGTCAACTTTTTCAGCCCGATCCAAGTCTGCCCACATGCTTTCATCTCCTCTTCACATGACCTCCTCCAAGTCACCCCACTCTCGCACTGAGAACCAACTCGCCTCTCGCTTCCCTTTCGGGTTCCACTCGAGCAATGGCTTGTCTAGTGATGTCACTTGATGGTTTCCTCAGAGTATGACCAGCCAATCCATCTCCATTTCTTCCTGCCTATTTGTTTCACAATCGGTTCCTGCTGTGTTGGTTCGCTCATTGCCAGAGATCCCTCACTACTGCTGATCTTTTCTGGCCGGCCATCTGATCTTGAGCGGAGTATTGAGCGAAGACAACTGTTAATGAAGGTCTGAAGCTTGTTTGAGATGCTCTTTATGGCGCTCAGTGCAAGTCTCTGATCCGTATAGTAGCACCGACTGACTTCACATTGGAGTTGAAAATCCGGATCTTATTTTTGATGCTGAGTACTGTTGGCCTCCACACAGACTTGAGAGTAGTGAAAGCTTGTCTTGCTTTTCCGATTCTGGCTTTGATATCCTCGTCAGTTCCTCCTGTAGTTGAAACGATGCTTCCCAGATCGGTAGGTGGGTAGGTAGAGGAGGTTGTTTCTTTCGGGTTCCTCCCATTTATGTTGATTGTTGTGTCTCGTTGTTGTTGTTGTTGTTGCTGCTGCTGTTGCTGTTGGCCAGGAATCTCCATCACCTTTGTTTTATCTATGTTCACCTGAAGTCCTATCTCTGATGCTTCTTCTGCCAGCTTGTTGCTTTTCACTTGCTTATCTTCCAGTTTGTGGGAAATCAGACATATATCATCCGCGAAGTCCAGATCCTCCAAGTTTTTTGTGTGAGTCAATTTTATGCCTGTTTCCTCATTGCCCGTTGTCTGTCTCATTATCCAATCTACTGCAGTCAGGAAGATCATTGGTGATAGTAGACAGCCAGCTTGCCTCACTCCCGTCCTCACTTCGAAGGCTTCCGTAAGTTTCCCGTTGTGGACTACTTGGCATGCAGCATTGTCGTATAACTGTTGGATGAGATGTATAATTGTCGATGGCAACCCGTAGTAGCGAAGTAGTTGCCAAATGACCTCTCGATCGACGCTGTCGAAAGCCTTTTCAAAGTCGATGAAGTTGAGATAGAGAGAGGTGACTTCCATTCCAAGCTTTGTTCAATGATGATGCGTAGAGTGGCGATTTGATCAATACATGACTTCTTTCTCCTCAATGCAGCTTGTTCCGGTCGAAGTTTTCATCCAGGGTGACGTGTTTGATTCTCTCCAGGATGATGCGGCTTAGTATTTTGCTTGGAATGGACAGTAGCATAATTCTGCGCCAGTTTTTACATTGGCGTAAGTCACCTTTCTTTGCTAGTTTGAATAAGTATCCTTTCTTCCAATCCTCGGGTACTTTGCCCTCCTTCCACACCTTCTCCAGCAATGGCGTCATCAAGTCCGCTGTTGTCTCTGGGTCCACTTTCAATGCTTCTGCTGGGATTCCATCTGGTCCTGCTGCTTCGAGTAGTCGGCGGAATATACGCCTTTCAATCGGAAATATTTCCACGCTATTCTCAGCTTATAAGGAGACTGACTGACTGTTCGAACAATTTTCACAATACCTCATCTCAGACACAAATCCCACATGTATTAATTACTCAGACGAATAAAAAATGTCACTCGTCACTCTACTCAATCTCGTATAGCTAAATAGTAATCCAAACGCAGGGAAATGTCAACTTGTCGAGCGAATATGATACGAGTGTATGTAAAATTATTGTGGCGCTGGGGCATGTAGCTTAAGAGCTTACGAATACAAGCTGAAATCACACACACACACACCTGTATTCTCCAGCTACAATGCAAGTCAAGCATCAACTAAACCTCGACTATCTGTGACCATCTCGAGAGTCGGCGTAATATAAGCCTGTCGAGCAGAATTACTCCCCACGCCTCCTTACACATAGGGTGTTCGAAGGATTCTGAAAAATTACCATACGAAGCTGACATCAGTACGTCATTACAGTAAGCATGCAAGTCGGATATCAAAAGACGTAGACAGGCTTCGCCGTATATATTATCCCAGCCGAAATACACTTCCGTCGACCCTTCTTATTTCCATGCTCTTCTCAACTACTCCATAGGTCTTTGCATTCTTCTTCCTCACGGCCTAGGAATGCAAGCTGAGATCACACACACCTCTATTCTCCAGCGAAAATGCAAGTCAACCATCAACTATAACTTGACTATGTATCAAGCTTCGAGTATATTATTATTATTGTTGTATCCTTTAATTCTTAGAGGAACATAGGGCTTCAGCTGTGCGCCTCCATTGCGTTCGGTTTTCTGTCAACTTTTTCAGCCCGATCCAAGTCTGCCCACATGCTTTCATCTCCTCTTCACATGACCTCCTCCAAGTCACCCCACTCTCGCACTGAGAACCAACTCGCCTCTCGCTTCCCTTTCGGGTTCCACTCGAGCAATGGCTTGTCTAGTGATGTCACTTGATGGTTTCCTCAGAGTATGACCAGCCAATCCATCTCCATTTCTTCCTGCCTATTTGTTTCACAATCGGTTCCTGCTGTGTTGGTTCGCTCATTGCCAGAGATCCCTCACTACTGCTGATCTTTTCTGGCCGGCCATCTGATCTTGAGCGGAGTATTGAGAGAAGACAACTGTTAATGAAGGTCTGAAGCTTGTTTGAGATGCTCTTTATGGCGCTCAGTGCAAGTCTCTGATCCGTATAGTAGCACCGACTGACTTCACATTGGAGTTGAAAATCCGGATCTTATTTTTGATGCTGAGTACTGTTGGCCTCCACACAGACTTGAGAGTAGTGAAAGCTTGTCTTGCTTTTCCGATTCTGGCTTTGATATCCTCGTCAGTTCCTCCTGTAGTTGAAACGATGCTTCCCAGATCGGTAGGTGGGTAGGTAAAGGAGGTTGTTTCTTTCGGGTTCCTCCCATTTATGTTGATTGTTGTCTCTCGTTGTTGTTGTTGTTGTTGCTGCTGCTGTTGCTGTTGGCCAGGAATCTCCATCACCTTTGTTTTATCTATGTTCACCTGAAGTCCTATCTCTGATGCTTCTTCTGCCAGCTTGTTGCTTTTCACTTGCTTATCTTCCAGTTTGTGGGAAATCAGACATATATCATCCGCGAAGTCCAGATCCTCCAAGTTTTTTGTGTGAGTCAATTTTATGCCTGTTTCCTCATTGCCCGTTGTCTGTCTCATTATCCAATCTACTGCAGTCAGGAAGATCATTGGTGATAGTAGACAGCCAGCTTGCCTCACTCCCGTCCTCACTTCGAAGGCTTCCGTAAGTTTCCCGTTGTGGACTACTTGGCATGCAGCATTGTCGTATAACTGTTGGATGAGATGTATAATTGTCGATGGCAACCCGTAGTAGCGAAGTAGTTGCCAAATGACCTCTCGATCGACGCTGTCGAAAGCCTTTTCAAAGTCGATGAAGTTGAGATAGAGAGAGGTGACTTCCATTCCAAGCTTTGTTCAATGATGATGCGTAGAGTGGCGATTTGATCAATACATGACTTCTTTCTCCTCAATGCAGCTTGTTCCGGTCGAAGATTTTCATCCAGGGTGACGTGTTTGATTCTCTCCAGGATGATGCGGCTTAGTATTTTGCTTGGAATGGACAGTAGCATAATTCCGCGCCAGTTTTTACATTGGCGTAAGTCACCTTTCTTTGCTAGTTTGAATAAGTATCCTTTCTTCCAATCCTCGGGTACTTTGCCCTCCTTCCACACCTTCTCCAGCAATGGCGTCATCAAGTCCGCTGTTGTCTCTGGGTCCACTTTCAATGCTTCTGCTGGGATTCCATCTGGTCCTGCTGCTTCGAGTAGTCGGCGGAATATACGCCTTTCAATCGGAAATATTTCCACGCTATTCTCAGCTTATAAGGAGACTGACTGACTGTTCGAACAATTTTCACAATACCTCATCTCAGACACAAATCCCACATGTATTAATTACTCAGACGAATAAAAAATGTCACTCGTCACTCTACTCAATCTCGTATAGCTAAATAGTAATCCAAACGCAGGGAAATGTCAACTTGTCGAGCGAATATGATACGAGTGTATGTAAAATTATTGTGGCGCTGGGGCATGTAGCTTAAGAGCTTACGAATACAAGCTGAAATCACACACACACACACACACACCTGTATTCTCCAGCTACAATGCAAGTCAAGCATCAACTAAACCTCGACTATCTGTGACCATCTCGAGAGTCGACGTAATATAAGCCTGTCGAGCAGAATTTCTCCCCACGCCTGATTTCGCTTATGTTTTTCTAAATTTCTCAAAGCATCTCCCGTCATTCGTTACTTTGTCATACGTCTATAGCGTCTGAGGGTATCATCTGTTAACATCGTTGTATTGGACATAGCGGCCGTCTTCATCCTGGCAACTTTGTGTTAGGTTTTTTCCGATGTCTCTTCGATGAACGACTTTTTTGGAACTCTTCTTTTCCGGGCTTTCATATTCCGTTCGAACTATACTTTTGATACTTTAGGGTGTTCTTATGGATGAGTTAGCTCTTTTCTCAGATAACATACTAGGATTAACTAGGCGATTGTTTCCTGAAACATGCTCGGTGCCCAAGTAGACTTCGATTAAGGATACTGCAGTAATAGAGTTCCGCAAGGTTATAAGACACAAAATCTTGGATTGTTGCGGCGTGTCTAGTGTGCTATGCGAATTCTAGAGATTTTGTAAAATGTCGACCTAGGCTAACTGCCTCTTCAATTTTAAGTTCAGTTATTCTCTTGATCCTAGTAAACTTACTAAACTTCAGCATCACTGAAGACTGAATAGCAGTTATAAGTCTGCAAGCATAACGCAGAATAAAACACCGCATCAGCGCAAAATAATAAATTGTAATAATCTGGTTGCCTCCTTTGGCTTAAATTTACCAAGCACATTATAATAGACTGGTACGCCCTAGGATATGAACTCGTTACTTTCCGTAAGTGTAATTCTGTGCGAACACTATCGATTGGTATAATTGGTCGGTTATGAGGAATTTAGTCAAGCCCGAACATCTGCCTGAAGTTACGCGATTACGTCTCCTAGCCATGGATAAATCTGTGTGGACCAATGACAAAATAACCTAACCTATGTATATGAAAACTAAGAATAGGACCTAGGCATTGCAGTGGAGTTCGATTTCGTATAAGATTAGGTGTACTCAAAAGTAGTCCATAATTATTATTTCACCTAAAGTGTGATTTCAATTCATATGACCACGGGTATTAGCGTACAGTGCCGAATGAAATCTACACGAGACGAATAATTGATTAGATGGAGCTATGGCAATATTTCACTGACGTTGAATAATGCCACCAATTACTTTCTCAAGTCTCGTTGGTAAGTCACATACTCAAGCATACTAACCCGAAAACCACAAAGTCCCTCTAGATGAGATGTTTAATAATAAGTGGTTGAACATAATGAGTTGTAAATGCAGCTTCCATCTCATTCCTAACCACCGGTAATTCCTGAAGGAGTTCACAATACCTCGGTGTCAATGTAGTTGAAGATTGAACGATCAATTCATGGTTGTTTGCTCAAACCCAACTTCCCCAATTTTCGCGGAGTCATCAATACACCAGTCATCGTCTCATCGGTCGCTGTTCAGAAAGAAGTCAGGACAAAACCGTCAGAAGCAATATCTTGATTTATTGTTATAATATTTGTTCATAGACCTTAGTTTATTATGCTGCTCATATGTTGGTGTTAGAATAAAGAATTTTCGAGTCGCCAATCGGTGTTTTGGTTTTGCGTCCGTCAGTACTAAGCGTTTCTAAAAGGCTTCGATGGACAGTGAGAGGCCCGGCGTAGCAAGAGCTGGGCATTAACGGTTTTGAGACGTGATTGACACTCAGTGATCTGAAAATGAATGATTATTAAGACTGATATGACCCACATAACGGGTGCACTAGTGGTAGGATTAATCTACAAGCTACTTTTCGACACAAGAGCAATACTAACTATTAGCATTTTATGTCTCGGAAGGACCATCTATTTTATTTTTTAATATGCTCCATTGAACGACTACCTGGCAGAATGTTTCCACAAACAAAAGTCAATAAGGGAAGTAACCATGCAAATTCACCATACATCAAAATTATGTAGTTTAAATCATACCTGCCCATGCCTGTAAAATCCGTGTGTACCAACATTGATAGGAATAAGTGTATTGATACTACTAATTAAAGCCAGTGTCACATTTCAGTAGGACTTGCACTTACGTCAACCGAGTTTGATCATCTTGTCACAACTCGTCATCAGTTGTGTCGCAGGGTTCTATCTTGGGGCCACTGATACTTTTGATATTTGTCAATGATCTACCATGCCGTTTTAGCTTCCCGACTCTTCTATACGCTGACAACGTATATATACGGAGGGCAACAAAGCGAGCGGAGGACTCGAATAGGCCGCAGGCAGATCTAAATCTTCTGGAAGACTCGGCGGTGGCCAATGGCATAACTTTCAACCTGAAAAAGTGCATAGTGAAATTACTCACCTGTAGATTGCAGAATGCAAGTTACACCCTGTGTAATGAAAGCTTGTCCTGCACAAAGTTGGACAGCGACTTAGGTCTAGTTCTAACGGAGAAGATGGACACAAGCGTAAATTACACGAGGGACGTAGCAAGTGCATATGCGGCCATACACTTTATACATAGACAGTTAGATGCACCTACACCTGAGCTCTTTCTGAGATTGTACAAAATATACGTCAGACCACGCCTTGAAATGCATAATATTGTAGCACCCCCAATACTTAGAAGAGACGCCAACCTCTTGGAAAGAGTCCAACGACGAGCGACAAAAGGAGTGGTTCGTCTCCGAAGTAAACCGTATGATGAAAGGCTAACGAAACTAGGCCTATACACACTTAGCTACTTTCGGCTTAGGGACGACTTTAATACTGCCTACAAGATAACAAATGACCAGAATCAGACAAACACAGGTCTTCTCCCATTGAGTAGGTATAGACTTCCTCATGGATATCCCAGTAGGATAGCTCGCCAGAGGGTAAAGACCCGGGTGCATCCACACTTCTTTTCACTGCGGGTTTGCCATTCCTGGAATTCCTTACCGGCAGATGTGGCTACGATACCGTCTGTGGACAGTTTCAAACGAAGGCTTGACAACCATACAGCGACACATGAGCTGCGTCCAAATGGCCTATCCACTTAAAATACAATACACCATTCAGGGGTAGACATCGAAATTCGTCGTTTCACTTCTCTACATTCTCTCCTGTCTTAATCTCATGATCACTCCAAATACTATACTCACACTTATTATAGTAATTACCATTATTGATGTTGTGTGCATGCACATATTTATATATATCGACTTCAAATTCAATCGGCTGTCTGTGTTCATGTTTTCTTTATTTCTTCTTCTGTCTTTTAGTCTGAATAACCAACACTAATTATATCTGATATTATTAATTATTATCTCTTTTCTTTTGACGGCGATACCGGAAGACTAGCTAGTGAAAGGATCAACTCGATTCATAGTAGCGAAACACTTTTAAAACACCGCATACTACGAACCAAATATAATTGATGCCAGCACTACTCCTTTGGGAGCCAAGCAAAGCTACGACATTCAGGTAGCGGAAGAACTACGCAGAAGTTTACGCTAGGTCAGGAAATTATACTTCAAAATGAAGAGGTGAGCACAAAGAAATCAAGTTGGCCCATACTAGCTCATAAAAATGATATTGGTTATTGGATATTGGACATTCGACAGTTTGTTTTACTCGTTATCTTAGTCCACCTTATGGATTTTGCCTCTGATTTCGCACATTGGTGAACGTATATAGCGAGGATGAACGTTGACAAAGGACAGTCAGCTATTTCAGACGGACTGCCCAGTGAGTGGAATGAATATCATTGTCCAAAACCGAATTGTGAATGCTATGGTCGAAGAAGTGCTTACGATAATCGCAACTGTACAAAGTGCATAAACAACAGTCTTCATGAAGGGGACGAGAAAAGAAAATTAGAACATAAACTGGAAACAAAGTCACTGCCATTCAATTCAAAAATCGGTAAGGTGATTCTCACTGTTCATTACTTTAGACAACGGCGAACAACGACACTCAAAAACGTCCGGCTGCCTGAAACATTTTTGCAAATGTCATAAGGTTTCATAGTAATTACTTAACCAGTCTTGTATACAGGCGAAAATGATGTGCTCTACCTTATGTCGGTATCAGGGATGTCGAAACGCTGGGAAGCAGCAGATGCAGCCAGAATCAGACGAAAATTCTCCTGGGACCAGTCACTCACTATTACACAACAGGTGGGCTTTCGTGGATACTTGTTATCTATTCTGAACCGTTTGTTTCACTTATAGGCGAGATATTTTGCGCACAATTAATAATAATCATGCCCAACCACCATATATAAACCAAACATCGCGCAGACTATTGAGGAGACCCGAATTAATTTTTAACAGGCCAAAATGGGTAATCTGTGTCTTTAAATCATTTTTTAAGCATATTAAGAACGAAGCAATTGAGGAAACAGCCAGCTGCGTGCTTGACAGCTTAGAAAATGCTGAATTCAGAAAGTTTTCAAACCGGGAAATGGAACGGGCTATGTTAGAAGAATATTCGAGATGCATTGAAAAAATCTTTAACTTTTGGGTAATGTGTTGTGTGTTTACGTTAATCGCGTTAATGCTTTCATTCTTCAGTTGCACTTTGTCCTCTTCATTCAGCTTAGAACTTTTGGTCGACTCTGGTTTTGTTATGCCTCTTAGCATATTTTATACTGATGACAAGTATCGCATGATATCATGGTGAGACTTATTTTATGAGGTTAAACACGCATTGATGACTGACTTGGTGCTTTTAATTTTGGATGTAGACGAAGTGGAAAGTTTGAGCTGTCTCCCTTTCCAACCAGTGATGGCCTTGTGCATACTCTGCATGAACTGTAGGATAAAATACGTGGATACTTTCAGCACCTCAGTAAAATGCCTTCATCAAGATGATGGATTCGTGAAGTACTGGCAATCCTATTGATAAGGTAGGCAGCACCGGTCCTTACTTAACGCAGTTCAACTATGTGCCAAATAATTCAGTAGTCTGTCTAACCTGTAAGTACTGACGACAGAAGTCAGACTAAAAAGACGAGGTTATTAGAGAAAAAGCGCTCATGTGCGCCATATGCTTGAGTAAAATAAAGGCGAAGATTATCAATGGAAAGAGGCCTATAACGTATCTGACGGATATGGCTTTATTAAAAGCTAAAGGAGTTTGCTTATACAAGGTCAACGAAGAGGCGCAAAATGGGTGAATGATCGTACCAAGATTGACTATTCATACTCTGCTAAATTTTCAGTTTCTATGACGTTGTAGCTGCACCTGGTATGTCCACTTGAAGCTTCATGCCATCCGTCAAGGGTTCTTGAAGCTGCTTCATGCTTCAGTGGAGTTCACTTATTCGTCATAATTTCGAATTTGTGTGCCTTGAATATACGACGTGGGTGTTGAGTCCACTTTTTACTTTTGTAGTATAGATTATTCCTGCTCATTGTTAGAAGGTATCCAAAATGTTAAGACGTCTAGTTGTCTCAAGCAAGGATGATCTCAATTGTGCATTAGTATGCAAGTGTAAAAGCGCACCTCACTTTGACTTACTTTGACTTTGTCACAAAAGTGGATGGAGTTTGTGCGAATTCGTATGTTTCACAATTGTGATACATAGCAAACACGAAATCAAAGTGTTGGAAAGATTTCATAACTGTGATGACTGCAAGTTGTGAAGCTACTCGGTTAGCACTTTATTCACAGAGTTCGTGGCCAATTGATTGGCTCAGTTGACCTTATGAAGCAGTAATTCTGATTTAAATTTTAAAGCGGTTGGTTTTTAGTCATGAAAGTATGACAAGTCATATTATTTCACTATTTGCTTTCCCTGAATAGACTGTGTGATTTCACAAATCTAATCCAAAGTAATGTCTATGTACACAACCTGTCTAAAAGTGTTCACTCAGTCAAGTTTCAAAACAAACTGACATCGGAGTAAATATTAATTTCTCGATAAGTGAGTCAGTTTGTGAGTGAGGTTTGTTAGTTAATTGAGACGGCTGAAGTGATTATCTCCTGTTATTTATTGTTCACTTTGGAGTAATTTTAAGCCGAAGAACCTGCACGGAACGTAAGGAAATTTCACTCATGTACCTGTGGAATAATTATTTGAGTTATCGCCTTTCGCCGACTGAAGTCAGTCACGGTCGAACTCTGTATTGGATGCGTGTGTGTTTACTCCTCCATATCTTAGTATCCCCTCCTTCGGAGTTATTTCAGCACCGTCTCCCTTATTTCCTCCTATACTTTTGAGTTTGCGAGTCAATACACTTGTAATATGTGGATTAGTGCTCTATTACCAAAATCTTATTGGAAGGAATATCATGAATAATTAACCCCACTGTAGTATTGTCTTATAAGTAGATATACGTTGTAGTGAAATAGATGAGCTAAGTGAGGACCTGCATGAATAGATTGAATCACCATGTCAGTTATACTGGTGAATATTTTGTGCCCTACCAATTAGGAAGTAGAGTGTACAAATGCGACGAGACCGGTGATGTTCTTCATCTTCATAGCAGTGACACCAATGCAGGGTGCCACCAATACCCTTTTAATTCGCAAGCTTTGTATGTAATGCTACTTAGTAACAATCTGAGGTATAACATCTGTGTATTGATGAAACTACTTTTCTCGTTTGGATGAATTTGAATCATATTTTGTGGCACGCTGAAAGCCGATCTTGTTCACCTCAGTCTGAAGCGTTAGTCAGATGACAGTCCACTTTCGTAGCCTGATGCACACACTTATACCTGATTTGTAAACATAAAATCTAGCGTTAATCTAAGTGGGCTTCATTTGAGTAAGATTTTGTGGAGTTATATATTGTGTGTTGAGAATGGAAAGCAGAGAATACGGTAGCTACACACAGTCAACATTGATCACTTTGTAAGTCTGTTTAAACAGAACCGGAGTTCTAGCTAGAAAGCCTTGGAGGGATGGAGTGCTCAGAAATATTTTAGGATTTGGGAAGTATTTGTGTGCATCGTTTGGCGAACTTCTTCGCCTTATGAATATGCAAGGAGCCAATATTGTTAGACATAATTTGCGAAGTAGACGACTCCTGAGTAATTCCATCAATTATGTCATCCATTGTTACTCAGTAATAATAATGATAATAATAGTTATAATTTAATATGTGAGTGCTTGGCACTATTCGGACCATAAATGTTGTCATTACAAGTAAGCTATATCCCGTAACATTTGTCCAGTAAATTGTTACGTCATTCGGAATCTTACTTGACTGCTTGACTTTTTATTGACTTTGTGCATTCCCATTCAGAAGGCAATGATGTATCGCACGTCTAGTTCTTCATTCACTGAAAACTGTGGAGAAAGCAGTAATCACAGTTTCATCATTGTGTTGCCTACATTGCCAAATAATTTTTCTTTTCAGAATATGACCGAGGATGATTGCTCTACAAGTAGTAAACAATGCGAAAATGCAAATTCTCCATGTAGAGCCGAAGATGTTGGCTATAATGCTTCATGCTCATCCAAGAAAATTCAACAACGAGCACTATGTGACATAACTGGGCAAACCAATTTTTCGAGAGAAATGAATGTGGGCTTCGAAGTGCTAATTTGCCGAATTTTATAATTGTTACAAGTTTTGAAGAACTTCCAGGTAACTACAACGAAAATTCCTCAAAAACCACCTAGGAGCATCCCAGAAGTGAGTAAATGAAGATTGTGTGCTCAGCTTTTCAATAACTGTTTTCTGTAATGTAATTATGAATATTTAAATATAGATTTACCAGTTTACTTTATTTTACATATTGCATAAATAAACATTATAATAATCTCAGAGAAATGTAAAATTGTTGGAGCAAGCAGCACTACATTAGTTATGATTCAGTCGGGATATAGCGAAGAGCAACGAGTTTAAATATGACACAACTTGGTCAGTGTCATAACTGTTGGTTTGACATTCGTAATGGTGTGCAGTCGACCTTAATGTAAATCTAGATATTATTTAGTTAAGTATTTGTAACCTTTAGTGATGTGACAGAGATTCGTCCAAAAATGTGAAGATATATTTAATTTGGATACCTACGTTTATCTTGATTTACACAGCTGGATTCTTTCAATCATCCCGAATGTATCATCTGCGTGATGTATCCAGATTTTGGATTTAATGTTTTGCAGGACTACGGTCTCAAGTCGTTGCATAATAGCTCCACTGCTCATTCATGATATGTGTGATCCCGTAGGTGTCCTATTTTTATCCATTCACATATATAACCAGTGAATTGGAAATATGTTATAAGATGTGATTCTAGAGGGTTAGGAGTTAAAACCGAGTATCCATACTGTGTTTGTAAGTTTGCATTATGTTAGAAAACTGGAAAAGCATTTATAATTTGTTGAGTGCAACTGTAAGAATAGACTCGAAACCATTCCCTTTGAAGATGTTCTGCGATGCATATGAGCTTCTAGTGAGGGAATCTCAACTACTTCTGTCTTTTCGAGTGTCTGGTATTTGGAGGCCTTCAACGATGTATTCGGCATTCCATATATGACTTATTTGAACGAAGTGACCTGATGTAGGACTGTTTATGGTTTTAACCACACTGTATTCAGTGTAAATGGTAGGTGTTCCTGAGTATAAAAAATTAGGTTCCTAGAGAGACGGGTAGATATATATGTGAACCAATGATTGTTTTATTCCTTGTTTTCCTGGTTTTAAGTGGAGCAGCCCACAAGGTCGCTTCTCTCTAAACTACATTTTAATGTAATAATCCCTTTCTCAAGCGTGAGGCTAGCAACCCCACCCTGTAAACAAAGTTGCTACAGAAACGTCAGCACGATGGATCTCCTTGCTCCAAAAGAAAGATTCTGTGTGGGGACATGGAACGTCCGCACCATGCACGAGTTTGTCAAAGCTGCTCAGATCGCAAACGAAATGAAAAGATACATAATTCAAGTACTGGGGATATGTGGAAGCAGACGGAACGGAAATGGACTCACCAAATTGTCAGCGGGTGAGTCAGTGATCTACTCCGGTCACCCAGAAGATAACCACACGCACATCGAGGGCGTGGCTATCATCATATCACCAACGGCAGCAAAAGCCCTGATGCAATGGGAGGCGGTGATCTTCTCCGGGATAATGACCGCCAGATTCAACTCCAAAGGAAGGTAAGTGACAATTATACAATGCTATGCACCCACAAACAACGCAGACCTCGAAAAGGGAGAAGAATTCTACAAACAACTACAGGCAACAATGGACAATACTCCAGCTGGTAACATTAAAATACTAATGGGAGATATGAACGCCAAACTGGGACCAGACAACACAGGAAGGGAACTCATCATGAGTAGAGAAGCTCTCGGAGAAATGAATGAAAATGGAGAACTCTTCCCCGAATTCTGCACCTTCAGTGAACTAGTGATCGGTGGCAGCGTATACAAACACAAAGATATCCACAAGGCTACATGGGTGTCACCAGATGGGCAAACCAAAAACCAAATTGACTTCATCTCAATATCAAGGAAGTGGAGGCGCAGCCTACTGGACACAAAACTAATAAGAGGAGCAAAGGTTGGCTCAGACCACTATCTCGTACAAGGGAAAATCCAAATCAAATTAAAAACTTTCACAGAAACAGGAACTGCAGACAGACCACCACAGACCACTCGAAAACTGAAGGACCAAGATACAAAGGACATCTTCATTGCAGGCATAAGGGACAAAGCCGAGACACAAATCAACACTAGTGGAGAGGTCGGCGTCGAAAAGCACTGAGACAACTTGAAAACGGTGTGGAGTCAAACCTGCATGGAAGCTCTGGGCAGAAAGAAGAGACAGGACAAACAGTGACTCACTACGGACACTTGGAAACTAATAGAAGGATAGCGAAGCAAAAGATTATCCAGTGCACGGACGAGCAATAAAAACAGGAGCTGAATGCAAGCTACAATACACTGAACAAAAGAGTGAAGAAGAGTGCCAGGGAAGACAAAAGAAAATATTATGAAGCCATGGGAAGTGAAGCAGAACAAGCTGCAGTGCAGGAAAAGGAGACCTCGCCACACTCTACCAAACAACTAGGTGCCTATCGGGAAAAATTCGACACAAATTAGGACAGTAAAGGATGACGATGGAAAGTCAATCACCAAAGAAGTGGAGCAAAGAAAACACTGGGCTGAACACTTCAAAAGACTTCTAAATCAACCACCACCTACAAAGCGCCCGAAAATAAAAACAATGGAAGCAGAACTACCAGTGAACATCGCCCCCCCGAAAAAATCAAAAGAACCGAAGGAAGTCAAGATGCGAAAAGCTGGAAAAGCAGCAGAACCAGATGGAATCCCAGCAGAAGCATTGAAAGTGGACCCATAGACAACAGCGGAATTGGTGACGCCATTGCTGGAGAAGGTGTGGAAGGAGGGCAAAGTACCCGAGGATTGGAAGAAAGGATACTTATTCAAACTAGCAAAGAAAGGTGACTTACGCCAATGTAAAAACTGGCGCAGAATTATGCTACTGTCCATTCCAAGCAAAATACTAAGCCGCATCATCCTGGAGAGAATCAAACACGTCACCCTGGATGAAAACTTCGACCGGAACAAGCTGCATTGAGGAGAAAGAAGTCATGTATTGATCAAATCGCCACTCTTCGCATCATCATTGAACAAAGCTTGGAATGGAAGTCACCTCTCTATCTCAACTTCATCGACTTTGAAAAGGCTTTCGACAGCGTCGATCGAGAGGTCATTTGGCAACTACTTCGCTACTACGGGTTGCCATCGACAATTATACATCTCATCCAACAGTTATACGACAATGCTGCATGCCAAGTAGTCCACAACGGGAAACTTACGGAAGCCTTCGAAGTGAGGACGGGAGTGATGCAAGGCTGTCTACTATCACCAATGATCTTCCTGACTGCAGTAGATTGGATAATGAGACAGACAACGGGCAATGAGGAAACAGGCATAAAATTGACTCACACAAAAAACTTGGAGGATCTGGACTTCGCGGATGATATACGTCTGATTTCCCACAAACTGGAAGATAATCTAGTGAAAGGCAACAAGCTGGCAGAAGAAGCATCAGAGATAGGACTTCAGGTGAACATAGATAAAACAAAGGTGATGGAGATTCCTGGCCAACAGCAACAGCAGCAGCAACAACAACAACAACGAGAGACAACAATCAACATAAATGGGAGGAACCCGAAAGAAACAACCTCCTTTACCTACCCACCTACCGATCTGGGAAGCATCGTTTCAACTACAGGCTGAACTGACGAGGATATCAAAGCCAGAATCGGAAAAGCAAGACAAGCTTTCACTACTCTCAAGTCTGTGTGGAGGCCAACAGTACTCAGCATCAAAAATAAGATCCGGATTTTCAACTCCAATGTGAAGTCAGTCGGTGCTACTATACGGATCAGAGACTTGCACTGAGCGCCATAAAGAGCATCTCAAACAAGCTTCAGACCTTCATTAACAGTTGTCTTCGCTCAATACTCCGCTCAAGATCAGATGGCCGGCCAGAAAAGATCAGCAGTAGTGAGGGATCTCTGGCAATGAGCGAACCAACACAGCAGGAACCGATTGTGAAACAAATAGGCAGGAAGAAATGGAGATGGATTGGCTGGTCATACTCTGAGGAAACCATCAAGTGACATCACTAGACAAGCCATTGCTCGAGTGGAACCCGAAAGGGAAGCGAGAGGCGAGTTGGTTCTCAGTGCGAGAGTGGGGTGACTTGGAGGAGGTCATGTGACAGATATCCAGTCAGATATCCGACTCAATAATGATTTTGGTTTTTATCCCCCGTGGATTGGTATTTCTATGGTATTCATGATTGGCATCACTGTGCCTTAGTAACGGTTTCGTTTCATTTAGACGATGGTCACCATAGGCTTTGATAACGCACACGACTGTAGTACTATTTGATTTTATTGTTGGGATCAATTATCTTGTGTGGTCAAATCGCATCAATTTCGGCTTACCAGGTGAATAGAGCCTCACTCGAACTAAACGTTTCTTTTAATACTGTTTGTGTCGAGAGAGTAGTTTAATTCACAGCAGTACTTCTTGTGGAACTGATTAAACTGGTTAGTTCGTTGAGTGGGATTTCCTATTTTAACGTGGAGAAGCCTTAATTTGACAGATTTCTGCATCGTTTGAGGGTTAGGAGTTAACACTGAGTATCCATACTCTGTTCGTGGGTTGGCATAGTGTTAAGAAACTGGTGAAGCATTCCCAATTTGTTGAGGGGACTGCAAGAATAGACCCAAAACCATTCCATTTGAAGATGTTCTGCAACGAATATGTGCTTCTCTCGAGCCAATAATGAATAATGAGGTTGACAAGGTGGATCTGTGTGGATTTTGTTGACTTCGAGGCAGTCTTCGTTAAGAAGCCATGGCAAGTGGGGCCACCGAGATCAGTCATGCGGGCTGATACTAATAAAAGTGAATGGTGATATCGCCAATTCGCGAAAGTGAGATTTCGTGAGCTATTGAATTCCAGCCCAGTTGTTGAATTGTGACACGTTAACCTCGTAATTCGGCTTTTGAGAAAGCACACTTCCGAAGTATGATAAACGTAGGCGATATGACTATCCAGCGTCCCATAATTTCCAGTGGCCGTCTACCTATGATATAACTTGTACTGAAATATTTAGGCGTATTAAGGTGTTTGTTAGTTTTTGCAAATTATTCATTTACATTGGTGAGTAGTGTACTTAAGATATTAATAAACAGTGAAACGCTGTCATGATAATATTTCAAACGTCTTGGCTATTGGAAATTTCGTGGAATTTCCAGGAGTAGGCGATTTTCTTAGCGCGAAGCGAAATGGATGGTAGTGTATTGCACACACTGTTATATACATTCCTCTCCATAAGTAAACATATTGTGGTCAAATTGAAAAACATTGCAGAACCCAAAGGAGATGCGACGGTATTTAGAAATTCGAACGAATCTGGAATTATAATACACCGTTAACTGGATTTGTTCGACTGTAACACTTGATGAAAGACAGCCTAATAACACATATTATTAGTGGATCAAGTTTGTTTGATTTCCGATTATGAGCGAGTCTTCGAGATTCAATGTGATTCGGACAAATGAATTCTCGAAACAGGGATATAAGGCGTTAATTTTCGAATAACTAAAGGAACTCGGTGAATCATGTACTTGACTTGACTAACAACAGTTACAATGATTTCTTGATTACGCATGTTGATTCTAGCAAACGTTGTTCAGTGAAGCTCGACAGCATTATAATCTTAAACAATATTAAGAGATGAATGATATGTTGTGATAATTAGTGGTCGAATTCCTAAAATCATTGCATATAGCATTCTAAGTGTTATAAGAATAGAACTTGGGCACTGTGGTGGAGTACAATAATAACAATTATGATAATAATAATAGTAATAATAATGATAATGTGCTTTATTCCAAAACGTTACATATAACACAGAATGGAATTTTCAGCATTTGTCACAGTATTGCATTTAGTTTACTCAAAATGTCAATAAAATTAACCACAGGAATTTGTCCACATTTACAGAAGGAACGAGGTCGAAAAAGTACAAACTGAAAGTTGAGAATAATAACTCAAATGAGTTTGTTTCAAATAGCATTGTCTATGCAGTTTGGAAATCCTAGTATGTTTTAGACCATTGCAGTTAATTTTCTCTTGATATAGCACGGTGAAGGCAAAGGCAAAATATAACGATGATCGCAGACATTAAATGATGTCTACACTTATGAGGAAATAAACAAACAAAAAATGAGAGGATTATAAATATAAGAATAATAATAATAACAGAAGCCTTGATGTGATAATGGTGGAGAAGACTGTTTATTCACTAGTGCTGAGAAGGTCAGTTAGTTAGTTAGTTCGTACCTGACACTATTTTCATCACATAAAATACGTGACCAATATGGTGGAGTGGAAGTTGTGTACTCACATGTGTGAGCATCAAGTCTTCTGAAATGACTTCTCCTTTTACCTGAAGAGACACAGGGTTGGAGCTGTGGGTAAAGTGGATGCGTACAGTCTGACAAAATTCTTTGAGCAAATTTAAGGCATGAAATCAAGTGCCTATCAGTGGCGATGTCAACAATTTAGTTTGATTGATTACCTCTTTGCCATTAGCAGTCAAGACAAAAACGTGTATTCTATGGATGTAAACCATTCAGCCAAAATATTGACTAAAGTATGACAAATACACATGAAATCAAAATGAAATCGGTCTTTAGCGCGGAGTAGTCTTTTCCATAATTTACCATCAAATGTGTACAGTAGAAGTGTGTTCGTAGAGCTAATGGAACTACCAGTAGAAGTAGACTATTCAAATCAATTGGTAACAAAATAAATTGTCAAGTTAAATATCGGGAAGGGAAAGGTGATTAAAATAGAAAATTAGTCTTACGTGATCTACAAATATTAAGTGATGAATAGAGTTGAGGAATGATTACTACTATTATTATTATTATCATTATTGTTTTTGTTGTTGTCGCGAAAGCCTTGATCGCTAGGAAATAAGAGTATGGTTCACAGGAATAACAGACTGAGAATATGCACCAAGTATATTTTGAAGTTAGGCAACTGAAAAGAAGGAAGGAGAAAAGAAACGTAGTCATATGGACTACATATCAAATTATTGTCAAAGTCAAAAGGCGTTTAAAGCCACATTAGTGAAAGGGATTGAACAAACGACTTTTGTGTATACAGCCGAAGGACTCCCCTGGTGTGTAGTGAGAGCTTTTGCTGTAGACAGAAGATGAGGACGGAAACCCTTCATAAGAATTGGCCTTACTTCATGCATCAATTTGAAAGATTTCTCTATTGACGCAGAATGATGTGTAAGGACAAGGTGCTTAGCAATTGAGTCACCAGTTAGCCTAATTTCACTTTTAGACAAGCGTATTGGGAGCGGTTTCTGTGCGCGTGTGTACAACATTCTACTGGTGCAGTCTGTGTAATAAGTAAGACAGGAGCAAGCGAATTCCTATATGCACATGTATGTTTCCAATGGTGGAAGATTGTCTTTGACATTCCGATAAATAATATGAGGTTGTGTGGAGAAGGGGAGATGCATACAAGAATGATTTTCTAACTGCTCTGAATAATCTGGCTTGGAGAATTCCAGCTGTTGTGTTTGCCACCTGTGAATTTGAAGTTCACAGCAGCTTATTCTGTGATTCCCTGTTTGTGGATTTTCAATCTCGCGCTTCATATCTTCCAAACTGTGCAAACACTCACCAGGATATTAGTGAGAAACGAGGAAGGTTGTCAGTACAGATATCTTTACTCTCGATTACCAAAATCGCCAATATTGGAATGCTTTACTCTACCCATTGGACAGTTTTTGCTCATACTCTGAAACTCTTCAACAATACCGGTACAGTCCGTAACTGATTTCGGCGTCTGTGTTCCTTGAAGACGTAGTGGCGTTGTTGGAAAAACGCCAGGCATGTCACGAAGAAATCTGACTTGCCCTACCATTCACAGTGACTCACTCAGCTGTCCTCGATGACTTTCAATTGCTGTCGACTTTCGACGAGACTATGAATACTCTTAATTTATAGTAGATGTGATGAGTATGAATTTCGACAATATCAAGTGCAATGAGCTTGTCGCATTTCGAATTTTGACCATGTAGAGACCTGGTTGAGAACTGCTGTAGAAAAAGTAAGAAACATCCTGGTCTTAAAATTGTTGTCACCAGATTAACTGGACTCTCTGAATTCGACAAGAGGTTTCTAAGTTCTCCGCTAGCAATTCATTTACATTTCCACGCTATTCTCAACTTATAAGGAGACTGACTGACTGTTCGAACAATTTTCACAATACCTCATCTCAGACACAAATCCCACATGTATTAATTACTCAGACGAATAAAAAATGTCACTCGTCACTCTACTCAATCTCGTATAGCTAAATAGTAATCCAAACGCAGGGAAATGTCAACTTGTCGAGCGAATATGATACGAGTGTATGTAAAATTATTGTGGCGCTGGGGCATGTAGCTTAAGAGCTTACGAATACAAGCTGAAATCACACACACACACACACACCTGTATTCTCCAGCTACAATGCAAGTCAAGCATCAACTAAACCTCGACTATCTGTGACCATCTCGAGAGTCGGCGTAATATAAGCCTGTCGAGCAGAATTACTCCCCACGCCTCCTTACACATAGGGTGTTCGAAGGATTCTGAAAAATTACCATACGAAGCTGACATCAATACGTCATTACAGTAAGCATGCAAGTCGGATATCAAAAGACGTAGACAGGCTTCGCCGTATATATTATCCCAGCCGAAATACACTTCCGTCGACCCTTCTTATTTCCATGCTCTTCTCAACTACTCCATAGGTCTTTGCATTCTTCTTCCTCACGGCCTAGGAATGCAAGCTGAGATCACACACACCTCTATTCTCCAGCGAAAATGCAAGTCAACCATCAACTATAACTTGACTATGTATCAAGCTTCGAGTATATTATTATTATTGTTGTATCCTTTAATTCTTAGAGGAACATAGGGCTTCAGCTGTGCGCCTCCATTGCGTTCGGTTTTCTGTCAACTTTTTCAGCCCGATCCAAGTCTGCCCACATGCTTTCATCTCCTCTTCACATGACCTCCTCCAAGTCACCCCACTCTCGCACTGAGAACCAACTCGCCTCTCGCTTCCCTTTCGGGTTCCACTCGAGCAATGGCTTGTCTAGTGATGTCACTTGATGGTTTCCTCAGAGTATGACCAGCCAATCCATCTCCATTTCTTCCTGCCTATTTGTTTCACAATCGGTTCCTGCTGTGTTGGTTCGCTCATTGCCAGAGATCCCTCACTACTGCTGATCTTTTCTGGCCGGCCATCTGATCTTGAGCGGAGTATTGAGCGAAGACAACTGTTAATGAAGGTCTGAAGCTTATTTGAGATGCTCTTTATGGCGCTCAGTGCAAGTCTCTGATCCGTATAGTAGCACCGACTGACTTCACATTGGAGTTGAAAATCCGGATCTTATTTTTGATGCTGAGTACTGTTGGCCTCCACACAGACTTGAGAGTAGTGAAAGCTTGTCTTGCTTTTCCGATTCTGGCTTTGATATCCTCGTCAGTTCAGCCTGTAGTTGAAACGATGCTTCCCAGATCGGTAGGTGGGTAGGTAAAGGAGGTTGTTTCTTTCGGGTTCCTCCCATTTATGTTGATTGTTGTCTCTCGTTGTTGTTGTTGTTGCTGCTGCTGTTGCTGTTGGCCAGGAATCTCCATCACCTTTGTTTTATCTATGTTCACCTGAAGTCCTATCTCTGATGCTTCTTCTGCCAGCTTGTTGCCTTTCACTAGATTATCTTCCAGTTTGTGGGAAATCAGACGTATATCATCCGCGAAGTCCAGATCCTCCAAGTTTTTTGTGTGAGTCAATTTTATGCCTGTTTCCTCATTGCCCGTTGTCTGTCTCATTATCCAATCTACTGCAGTCAGGAAGATCATTGGTGATAGTAGACAGCCTTGCATCACTCCCGTCCTCACTTCGAAGGCTTCCGTAAGTTTCCCGTTGTGGACTACTTGGCATGCAGCATTGTCGTATAACTGTTGGATGAGATGTATAATTGTCGATGGCAACCCGTAGTAGCGAAGTAGTTGCCTAATGACCTCTCGATCGACGCTGTCGAAAGCCTTTTCAAAGTCGATGAAGTTGAGATAGAGAGGTGACTTCCATTCCAAGCTTTGTTCAATGATGATGCGAAGAGTGGCGATTTGATCAATACATGACTTCTTTCTCCTCAATGCAGCTTGTTCCGGTCGAAGTTTTTCATCCAGGGTGACGTGTTTGATTCTCTCCAGGATGATGCGGCTTAGTATTTTGCTTGGAATGGACAGTAGCATAATTCTGCGCCAGTTTTTACATTGGCGTAAGTCACCTTTCTTTGCTAGTTTGAATAAGTATCCTTTCTTCCAATCCTCGGGTACTTTGCCCTCCTTCCACACCTTCTCCAGCAATGGCGTCATCAAGTCCGCTGTTGTCTTTGGGTCCACTTTCAATGCTTCTGCTGGGATTCCATCTGGTCCTGCTGCTTCGAGTAGTCGGCGGAATATACGCCTTTCAATCGGAAATATTTCCACGCTATTCTCAGCTTATAAGGAGACTGACTGACTGTTCGAACAATTTTCACAATACCTCATCTCAGACACAAATCCCACATGTATTAATTACTCAGACGAATAAAAAATGTCACTCGTCACTCTACTCAATCTCGTATAGCTAAATAGTAATCCAAACGCAGGGAAATGTCAACTTGTCGAGCGAATATGATACGAGTGTATGTAAAATTATTGTGGCGCTGGGGCATGTAGCTTAAGAGCTTACGAATACAAGCTGAAATCACACACACACACACACATACACACACCTGTATTCTCCAGCTACAATGCAAGTCAAGCATCAACTAAACCTCGACTATCTGTGACCATCTCGAGAGTCGGCGTAATATAATCCTTTCGAGGAGAATTATTAACTTGTTTTTCAACATCTCTCTATAATCCGATATTCTTCATCTTTTTTTATGTGGAGCCTATTCCCGTGATTGGCTGTTTAGAAGCGTTTTTGCTATTATTTTTTTGAATCTTCATGTGCAAAAGCCATCAGATTGCAAGTTAATCAATATTTCATGGTACCATTTTACTCTGAACAAACTTCTATTCTTCCTTCATTCAAATTTATAAAGGGATTAAATGTATGAAATTGATGACACTTTTTTTCATATCGAGTAGTAAGGTAAAGCGAAAGACGTTTAGCGTCCTATTTCAACTCATAGTCCTCTTCATGCTAGAGAAGTAATTGGATTCGGAGAAGTATAACTTACATAATCTACAACATACAAGACAAACTACCAAAATAATGGGAGTATCTATGCGAAGATAGTTTATGTGGGATGGATAAATTACTAACTTCTACGGTTGGATAACCCACCCACCCACCAGACACAAAACACCCTCTGGTCTTTTTCTCCAGTTTCGATACAACTAGTGCTGATGATGATCAACCAAAATCATGTATTCATGTTTGTGATTTCTCTTTGATACATCTGACTGGATTGATCAGCTTTACTTTTCGTTATATCAGCCTCTTGAATGGATGCCTCAACAGTATCAAGATTATGGGGACTCTAAGTTACTTGTTTGTTAGTGGCTAACAACAGTGAGATTCAGGTCGGGTATTTGAAGCAATAGATAGTGGTTGAGAGAACCAGTGGGAACATCAGAACACTGTGGAGCATATACATCTAACTGACAAGTCCTAAACATGACGGAACACGCCGCTTGGATTCAACTGCTAGCCTCCACCACCACTATCAATGATAAGCAAATGAACCTCTTATTATAAAAGTCACTAAGACGGGACCACATAAATGCCGAACACTTTCATTCCTTAAAAGCCACATTTGTTAAAAGAAAACCTCTTATGCCGGTGAATATAAACTCACTTTATCTACATAAGTTATGATTTCAACTTCCCTATCACAAATAGGTGTGTGTCACAATTACTGTGAGCCAAAAAACATCAAATGTCTACCATCCTGATTGTATAAAGGAGAAAGAAGTTTGATTCTGGCCACCAGAAAACGACCTACAAAACTACTTTCAGTGACTATCCCTTCAAAGGCGAACAAGACTTCTATGGATTGTGGAAAGTATGGTAATCCACATTCAACTATATCAATGCACGTAACTTAGACGTTGGAGTGTCAATAACCTGCCTGAAGAACTATTGAGGTGCACAATTAACGTTCAATCTAGGTAGGACGGGGTATGTGGGTATTGCAATGGGATCACCACTTGGTCCCACTACTGGCTGACTGCTTCGTGTCAAAGCTTGGAAACACTCAGCTTAGTCGAGCTATTGTATGCCTTGGTATCTACTGAGAAAGATGCATAGACAACACGTTTTTCTTGCAGGTATTTCGCTTTCACTCAACAACTTCCATCCATCTTTAATATTTACTGTGAAAAAGGAACCTGAATCAGACATTCCTATTCTTCAAGCGTTCAGCACAAGCCATATTGATTCAGTCTCCTAAAAGAACCATTTATAATGTGGAATAGCCAGTTAAGCGATATCTACAGTTAGGTGTCTATCTACAGGAAAAGAAATTGTATTCCTTTCCTCTGCCAGAGAATATAAGACTTGTATTTAAGACTGTAAACATACAGAACTTTCTTTCCTAACATCCGCACTTTCTCAAAATCGTTATCGTAATCGTCTTAGCAGTAAAAACACGAAAATAAACATTCTAAACTAGTCAATGACTTGTTATCAAAGAGAGACATCTTCATGAATCTCTGACTTAAAGGTGGCCAGGCTTATGATATGCCCCAGACTAAACTGATTAAGGACAATAATCGTAAGGGTTCCACTAACAGATGACTTTTTTTCTTTAATTCGTCTATGTTTATACAACTACTCATCAAGGAAGCTGAACAACAGTGACAAATTATCATTTAGAAAGAAGAAGAGAACACGAAGTTCAACAAAGATATTTTTTCGGAGATTTCATTTTCAAAAGCTGTACAATCGCATTTAAATACATAAATTTACGTACATACAATTTTTATTTGATTCCACATAATTACGAAGGCGAATATTTTCGATTAGATATGGTTTACAAGAGGCTTGGAAACAAAATTACACAGGGTTAGGACGAATTATAGGTGTGTGAAAAATGAGCATGGAAATAAACTGAAATAATAATTTTCAACTTGAAATGGAAGTTGGGAGGTGTGAATATAGATTACAAGAGCCTTAAAAACAAAAATTACACAGGATTAGGATATAATTGTAAAATACCTATTTTACCTAGTTTCTGGACATTCTGAAAACCAATGCGACTCAACGCACTTAAACTTTTGCTCAAGTAGCTAACCAGAATTCGGCTGCTCTGGACTGATTCGATTCAGGAAACTCGGTCGAAACAGGTAGATCACTGATTATTTAAGCCCTAAACGAGCGAATTTTGACCTTCCGATGCTCCAAACCCTTCGATCTGGCTGGCTAGCAACCACTGCTGGTTGGTTGGTTGCTTCCTTGATTACCATTTATGGTATCAAGTAGGTCACATTTTGTGATCTGAACAGTCTCGGTTCCCAAAAGGAACTTTGCTGAAACTTCACCCCGAACCGTGTACATTGGAAATTCAAGAACTGACTAGCAAAATAGACAATTTCATTTAATGTATTACCAGTCTGACAAAATAGCTAGCCAGGATCTGTTTAGTTTCAACGGATACACATTCGACTCTCTGAGCTGAGTCGAATCGGGTAACACACGAGCGAATTACAGCTGACCATTGCAAAATTGATGATAGTGATATAGAAATCAAGTCTGAAGTTAAGTATTTTGGAATAATTCTTTCTTCTGACCTATCCTGGTCTTCCAATGTCTTAGCGATTTCTAAAAGAATATTTCGTCTAACTTTTTATATTAAGAAGTTGAGGCACTCAGGCATAACCCAACCCCTCCACTTACAGTTTGTCAACTCGCGTATTTTACCTATTCTTTCTTACTGTTCACCGTTATTCTTTCCTAGATTGCTTAAAATAGACTTCGTAGAAGTCTGAAGACTGCCAGTATGGAGAGTGGTATCCAACTGGGCCACACTTCATTGACATCGTCATTGATAGTCGAAGTTTTTCATCCAGGGTGACGTGTTTGATTCTCTCCAGGATGATGCGGCTTAGTATTTTGCTTGGAATGGACAGTAGCATAATTCCGCGCCAGTTTTTGCATTGACTTAAGTCTCCTTTCTTTGCTAGTTTGAATAAGTATCCTTTCTTCCAATCCTCGGGTACTTTGCCCTCCTTCCACACCTTCTCCAGCAATGGCGTCATCAAGTCCGCTGTTGTCTCTGGGTCCACTTTCAATGCTTCTGCTGGGATTCCATCTGGTCCTGCTGCTTCGAGTAGTCGGCGGAATATACGCCTTTCAATCGGAAATATTTCCACGCTATTCTCAGCTTATAAGGAGACTGACTGACTGTTCGAACAATTTTCACAATACCTCATCTCAGACACAAATCCCACATGTATTAATTACTCAGACGAATAAAAAATGTCACTCGTCACTCTACTCAATCTCGTATAGCTAAATAGTAATCCAAACGCAGGGAAATGTCAACTTGTCGAGCGAATATGATACGAGTGTATGTAAAATTATTGTGGCGCTGGGGCATGTAGCTTAAGAGCTTACGAATAAAAGCTGAAATCACACACACACACACACACACACCTGTATTCTCCAGCTACAATGCAAGTCAAGCATCAACTAAACCTCGACTATCTGTGACCATCTCGAGAGTCGGCGTAATATAATCCTTTCGAGGAGAATTATTAACTTGTTTTTCAACATCTCTCTATAATCCGATATTCTTCATCTTTTTTTATGTGGAGCCTATTCCCGTGATTGGCTGTTTAGAAGCGTTTTTGCTATTATTTTTCTGAATCTTCATGTGCAAAAGCCATCAGATTGCAAGTTAATCAATATTTCATGGTACCATTTTACTCTGAACAAACTTCTATTCTTCCTTCATTCAAATTTATAAAGGGATTAAATGTATGAAATTGATGACACTTTTTTTCATATCGAGTAGTAAGGTAAAGCGAAAGACGTTTAGCGTCCTATTTCAACTCATAGTCCTCTTCATGCTAGAGAAGTAATTGGATTCGGAGAAGTATAACTTACATAATCTACAACATACAAGACAAACTACCAAAATAATGGGAGTATCTATGCGAAGATAGTTTATGTGGGATGGATAAATTACTAACTTCTACGGTTGGATAACCCACCCACCCACCAGACACAAAACACCCTCTGGTCTTTTTCTCCAGTTTCGATACAACTAATGCTGATGATGATCAACCAAAATCATGTATTCATGTTTGTGATTTCTCTTTGATACATCTGACTGGATTGATCAGCTTTACTTTTCGTTATATCAGCCTCTTGAATGGATGCCTCAACAGTATCAAGATTATGGGGACTCTAAGTTACTTGTTTGTTAGTGGCTAACAACAGTGAGATTCAGGTCGGGTATTTGAAGCAATAGATAGTGGTTGAGAGAACCAGTGGGAACATCAGAACACTGTGGAGCATATACATCTAACTGACAAGTCCTAAACATGACGGAACACGCCGCTTGGATTCAACTGCTAGCCTCCACCACCACTATCAATGATAAGCAAATGAACCTCTTATTATAAAAGTCACTAAGACGGGACCACATAAATGCCGAACACTTTCATTCCTTAAAAGCCACATTTGTTAAAAGAAAACCTCTTATGCCGGTGAATATAAACTCACTTTATCTACATAAGTTATGATTTCAACTTCCCTATCACAAATAGGTGTGTGTCACAATTACTGTGAGCCAAAAAACATCAAATGTCTACCATCCTGATTGTATAGAGGAGAAAGAAGTTTGATTCTGGCCACCAGAAAACGACCTACAAAACTACTTTCAGTGACTATCCCTTCAAAGGCGAACAAGACTTCTATGGATTGTGGAAAGTATGGTAATCCACATTCAACTATATCAATGCACGTAACTTAGACGTTGGAGTGTCAATAACCTGCCTGAAGAACTATTGAGGTGCACAATTAACGTTCAATCTAGGTAGGACGGGGTATGTGGGTATTGCAATGGGATCACCACTTGGTCCCACTACTGGCTGACTGCTTCGTGTCAAAGCTTGGAAACACTCAGCTTAGTCGAGCTATTGTATGCCTTGGTATCTACTGAGAAAGATGCATAGACAACACGTTTTTCTTGCAGGTATTTCGCTTTCACTCAACAACTTCCATCCATCTTTAATATTTACTGTGAAAAAGGAACCTGAATCAGACATTCCTATTCTTCAAGCGTTCAGCACAAGCCATATTGATTCAGTCTCCTAAAAGAACCATTTATAATGTGGAATAGCCAGTTAAGCGATATCTACAGTTAGGTGTCTATCTACAGGAAAAGAAATTGTATTCCTTTCCTCTGCCAGAGAATATAAGACTTGTATTTAAGACTGTAAACATACAGAACTTTCTTTCCTAACATCCGCACTTTCTCAAAATCGTTATCGTAATCGTCTTAGCAGTAAAAACACGAAAATAAACATTCTAAACTAGTCAATGACTTGTTATCAAAGAGAGACATCTTCATGAATCTCTGACTTAAAGGTGGCCAGGCTTATGATATGCCCCAGACTAAACTGATTAAGGACAATAATCGTAAGGGTTCCACTAACAGATGACTTTTTTTCTTTAATTCGTCTATGTTTATACAACTACTCATCAAGGAAGCTGAACAACAGTGACAAATTATCATTTAGAAAGAAGAAGAGAACACGAAGTTCAACAAAGATATTTTTTCGGAGATTTCATTTTCAAAAGCTGTACAATCGCATTTAAATACATAAATTTACGTACATACAATTTTTATTTGATTCCACATAATTACGAAGGCGAATATTTTCGATTAGATATGATTTACAAGAGGCTTGGAAACAAAATTACACAGGGTTAGGACGAATTATAGGTGTGTGAAAAATGAGCATGGAAACAAACTGAAATAATAATTTTCAACTTGAAATGGAAGTTGGGAGGTGTGAATATAGATTACAAGAGCCTTAAAAACAAAAATTACACAGGATTAGGATATAATTGTAAAATACCTATTTTACCTAGTTTCTGGACATTCTGAAAACCAATGCGACTCAACGCACTTAAACTTTTGCTCAAGTAGCTAACCAGAATTCGGCTGCTCTGGACTGATTCGATTCAGGAAACTCGGTCGAAACAGGTAGATCACTGATTATTTAAGCCCTAAACGAGCGAATTTTGACCTTCCGATGCTCCAAACCCTTCGATCTGGCTGGCTAGCAACCACTGCTGGTTGGTTGGTTGCTTCCTTGATTACCATTTATGGTATCAAGTAGGTCACATTTTGTGATCTGAACAGTCTCGGTTCCCAAAAGGAACTTTGCTGAAACTTCACCCCGAACCGTGTACATTGGAAATTCAAGAACTGACTAGCAAAATAGACAATTTCATTTAATGTATTACCAGTCTGACAAAATAGCTAGCCAGGATCTGTTTAGTTTCAACGGATACACATTCGACTCTCTGAGCTGAGTCGAATCGGGTAACACACGAGCGAATTACAGCTGACCATTGCAAAATTGATGATAGTGATATAGAAATCAAGTCTGAAGTTAAGTATTTTGGAATAATTCTTTCTTCTGACCTATCCTGGTCTTCCAATGTCTTAGCGATTTCTAAAAGAATATTTCGTCTAACTTTTTATATTAAGAAGTTGAGGCACTCAGGCATAACCCAACCCCTCCACTTACAGTTTGTCAACTCGCGTATTTTACCTATTCTTTCTTACTGTTCACCGTTATTCTTTCCTAGATTGCTTAAAATAGACTTCGTAGAAGTCTGAAGACTGCCAGTATGGAGAGTGGTATCCAACTGGGCCACACTTCATTGACATCGTCATTGATAGTCGAAGTTTTTCATCCAGGGTGACGTGTTTGATTCTCTCCAGGATGATGCGGCTTAGTATTTTGCTTGGAATGGACAGTAGCATAATTCCGCGCCAGTTTTTGCATTGACTTAAGTCTCCTTTCTTTGCTAGTTTGAATAAGTATCCTTTCTTCCAATCCTCGGGTACTTTGCCCTCCTTCCACACCTTCTCCAGCAATGGCGTCATCAAGTCCGCTGTTGTCTCTGGGTCCACTTTCAATGCTTCTGCTGGGATTCCATCTGGTCCTGCTGCTTCGAGTAGTCGGCGGAATATACGCCTTTCAATCGGAAATATTTCCACGCTATTCTCAGCTTATAAGGAGACTGACTGACTGTTCGAACAATTTTCACAATACCTCATCTCAGACACAAATCCCACATGTATTAATTACTCAGACGAATAAAAAATGTCACTCGTCACTCTACTCAATCTCGTATAGCTAAATAGTAATCCAAACGCAGGGAAATGTCAACTTGTCGAGCGAATATGATACGAGTGTATGTAAAATTATTGTGGCGCTGGGGCATGTAGCTTAAGAGCTTACGAATAAAAGCTGAAATCACACACACACACACACACACACACCTGTATTCTCCAGCTACAATGCAAGTCAAGCATCAACTAAACCTCGACTATCTGTGACCATCTCGAGAGTCGGCGTAATATAATCCTTTCGAGGAGAATTATTAACTTGTTTTTCAACATCTCTCTATAATCCGATATTCTTCATCTTTTTTTATGTGGAGCCTATTCCCGTGATTGGCTGTTTAGAAGCGTTTTTGCTATTATTTTTTTGAATCTTCATGTGCAAAAGCCATCAGATTGCAAGTTAATCAATATTTCATGGTACCATTTTACTCTGAACAAACTTCTATTCTTCCTTCATTCAAATTTATAAAGGGATTAAATGTATGAAATTGATGACACTTTTTTTCATATCGAGTAGTAAGGTAAAGCGAAAGACGTTTAGCGTCCTATTTCAACTCATAGTCCTCTTCATGCTAGAGAAGTAATTGGATTCGGAGAAGTATAACTTACATAATCTACAACATACAAGACAAACTACCAAAATAATGGGAGTATCTATGCGAAGATAGTTTATGTGGGATGGATAAATTACTAACTTCTACGGTTGGATAACCCACCCACCCACCAGACACAAAACACCCTCTGGTCTTTTTCTCCAGTTTCGATACAACTAATGCTGATGATGATCAACCAAAATCATGTATTCATGTTTGTGATTTCTCTTTGATACATCTGACTGGATTGATCAGCTTTACTTTTCGTTATATCAGCCTCTTGAATGGATGCCTCAACAGTATCAAGATTATGGGGACTCTAAGTTACTTGTTTGTTAGTGGCTAACAACAGTGAGATTCAGGTCGGGTATTTGAAGCAATAGATAGTGGTTGAGAGAACCAGTGGGAACATCAGAACACTGTGGAGCATATACATCTAACTGACAAGTCCTAAACATGACGGAACACGCCGCTTGGATTCAACTGCTAGCCTCCACCACCACTATCAATGATAAGCAAATGAACCTCTTATTATAAAAGTCACTAAGACGGGACCACATAAATGCCGAACACTTTCATTCCTTAAAAGCCACATTTGTTAAAAGAAAACCTCTTATGCCGGTGAATATAAACTCACTTTATCTACATAAGTTATGATTTCAACTTCCCTATCACAAATAGGTGTGTGTCACAATTACTGTGAGCCAAAAAACATCAAATGTCTACCATCCTGATTGTATAGAGGAGAAAGAAGTTTGATTCTGGCCACCAGAAAACGACCTACAAAACTACTTTCAGTGACTATCCCTTCAAAGGCGAACAAGACTTCTATGGATTGTGGAAAGTATGGTAATCCACATTCAACTATATCAATGCACGTAACTTAGACGTTGGAGTGTCAATAACCTGCCTGAAGAACTATTGAGGTGCACAATTAACGTTCAATCTAGGTAGGACGGGGTATGTGGGTATTGCAATGGGATCACCACTTGGTCCCACTACTGGCTGACTGCTTCGTGTCAAAGCTTGGAAACACTCAGCTTAGTCGAGCTATTGTATGCCTTGGTATCTACTGAGAAAGATGCATAGACAACACGTTTTTCTTGCAGGTATTTCGCTTTCACTCAACAACTTCCATCCATCTTTAATATTTACTGTGAAAAAGGAACCTGAATCAGACATTCCTATTCTTCAAGCGTTCAGCACAAGCCATATTGATTCAGTCTCCTAAAAGAACCATTTATAATGTGGAATAGCCAGTTAAGCGATATCTACAGTTAGGTGTCTATCTACAGGAAAAGAAATTGTATTCCTTTCCTCTGCCAGAGAATATAAGACTTGTATTTAAGACTGTAAACATACAGAACTTTCTTTCCTAACATCCGCACTTTCTCAAAATCGTTATCGTAATCGTCTTAGCAGTAAAAACACGAAAATAAACATTCTAAACTAGTCAATGACTTGTTATCAAAGAGAGACATCTTCATGAATCTCTGACTTAAAGGTGGCCAGGCTTATGATATGCCCCAGACTAAACTGATTAAGGACAATAATCGTAAGGGTTCCACTAACAGATGACTTTTTTTCTTTAATTCGTCTATGTTTATACAACTACTCATCAAGGAAGCTGAACAACAGTGACAAATTATCATTTAGAAAGAAGAAGAGAACACGAAGTTCAACAAAGATATTTTTTCGGAGATTTCATTTTCAAAAGCTGTACAATCGCATTTAAATACATAAATTTACGTACATACAATTTTTATTTGATTCCACATAATTACGAAGGCGAATATTTTCGATTAGATATGATTTACAAGAGGCTTGGAAACAAAATTACACAGGGTTAGGACGAATTATAGGTGTGTGAAAAATGAGCATGGAAACAAACTGAAATAATAATTTTCAACTTGAAATGGAAGTTGGGAGGTGTGAATATAGATTACAAGAGCCTTAAAAACAAAAATTACACAGGATTAGGATATAATTGTAAAATACCTATTTTACCTAGTTTCTGGACATTCTGAAAACCAATGCGACTCAACGCACTTAAACTTTTGCTCAAGTAGCTAACCAGAATTCGGCTGCTCTGGACTGATTCGATTCAGGAAACTCGGTCGAAACAGGTAGATCACTGATTATTTAAGCCCTAAACGAGCGAATTTTGACCTTCCGATGCTCCAAACCCTTCGATCTGGCTGGCTAGCAACCACTGCTGGTTGGTTGGTTGCTTCCTTGATTACCATTTATGGTATCAAGTAGGTCACATTTTGTGATCTGAACAGTCTCGGTTCCCAAAAGGAACTTTGCTGAAACTTCACCCCGAACCGTGTACATTGGAAATTCAAGAACTGACTAGCAAAATAGACAATTTCATTTAATGTATTACCAGTCTGACAAAATAGCTAGCCAGGATCTGTTTAGTTTCAACGGATACACATTCGACTCTCTGAGCTGAGTCGAATCGGGTAACACACGAGCGAATTACAGCTGACCATTGCAAAATTGATGATAGTGATATAGAAATCAAGTCTGAAGTTAAGTATTTTGGAATAATTCTTTCTTCTGACCTATCCTGGTCTTCCAATGTCTTAGCGATTTCTAAAAGAATATTTCGTCTAACTTTTTATATTAAGAAGTTGAGGCACTCAGGCATAACCCAACCCCTCCACTTACAGTTTGTCAACTCGCGTATTTTACCTATTCTTTCTTACTGTTCACCGTTATTCTTTCCTAGATTGCTTAAAATAGACTTCGTAGAAGTCTGAAGACTGCCAGTATGGAGAGTGGTATCCAACTGGGCCACACTTCATTGACATCGTCATTGATAGTCGAAGTTTTTCATCCAGGGTGACGTGTTTGATTCTCTCCAGGATGATGCGGCTTAGTATTTTGCTTGGAATGGACAGTAGCATAATTCCGCGCCAGTTTTTGCATTGACTTAAGTCTCCTTTCTTTGCTAGTTTGAATAAGTATCCTTTCTTCCAATCCTCGGGTACTTTGCCCTCCTTCCACACCTTCTCCAGCAATGGCGTCATCAAGTCCGCTGTTGTCTCTGGGTCCACTTTCAATGCTTCTGCTGGGATTCCATCTGGTCCTGCTGCTTCGAGTAGTCGGCGGAATATACGCCTTTCAATCGGAAATATTTCCACGCTATTCTCAGCTTATAAGGAGACTGACTGACTGTTCGAACAATTTTCACAATACCTCATCTCAGACACAAATCCCACATGTATTAATTACTCAGACGAATAAAAAATGTCACTCGTCACTCTACTCAATCTCGTATAGCTAAATAGTAATCCAAACGCAGGGAAATGTCAACTTGTCGAGCGAATATGATACGAGTGTATGTAAAATTATTGTGGCGCTGGGGCATGTAGCTTAAGAGCTTACGAATAAAAGCTGAAATCACACACACACACACACACACACACCTGTATTCTCCAGCTACAATGCAAGTCAAGCATCAACTAAACCTCGACTATCTGTGACCATCTCGAGAGTCGGCGTAATATAATCCTTTCGAGGAGAATTATTAACTTGTTTTTCAACATCTCTCTATAATCCGATATTCTTCATCTTTTTTTATGTGGAGCCTATTCCCGTGATTGGCTGTTTAGAAGCGTTTTTGCTATTATTTTTTTGAATCTTCATGTGCAAAAGCCATCAGATTGCAAGTTAATCAATATTTCATGGTACCATTTTACTCTGAACAAACTTCTATTCTTCCTTCATTCAAATTTATAAAGGGATTAAATGTATGAAATTGATGACACTTTTTTTCATATCGAGTAGTAAGGTAAAGCGAAAGACGTTTAGCGTCCTATTTCAACTCATAGTCCTCTTCATGCTAGAGAAGTAATTGGATTCGGAGAAGTATAACTTACATAATCTACAACATACAAGACAAACTACCAAAATAATGGGAGTATCTATGCGAAGATAGTTTATGTGGGATGGATAAATTACTAACTTCTACGGTTGGATAACCCACCCACCCACCAGACACAAAACACCCTCTGGTCTTTTTCTCCAGTTTCGATACAACTAATGCTGATGATGATCAACCAAAATCATGTATTCATGTTTGTGATTTCTCTTTGATACATCTGACTGGATTGATCAGCTTTACTTTTCGTTATATCAGCCTCTTGAATGGATGCCTCAACAGTATCAAGATTATGGGGACTCTAAGTTACTTGTTTGTTAGTGGCTAACAACAGTGAGATTCAGGTCGGGTATTTGAAGCAATAGATAGTGGTTGAGAGAACCAGTGGGAACATCAGAACACTGTGGAGCATATACATCTAACTGACAAGTCCTAAACATGACGGAACACGCCGCTTGGATTCAACTGCTAGCCTCCACCACCACTATCAATGATAAGCAAATGAACCTCTTATTATAAAAGTCACTAAGACGGGACCACATAAATGCCGAACACTTTCATTCCTTAAAAGCCACATTTGTTAAAAGAAAACCTCTTATGCCGGTGAATATAAACTCACTTTATCTACATAAGTTATGATTTCAACTTCCCTATCACAAATAGGTGTGTGTCACAATTACTGTGAGCCAAAAAACATCAAATGTCTACCATCCTGATTGTATAGAGGAGAAAGAAGTTTGATTCTGGCCACCAGAAAACGACCTACAAAACTACTTTCAGTGACTATCCCTTCAAAGGCGAACAAGACTTCTATGGATTGTGGAAAGTATGGTAATCCACATTCAACTATATCAATGCACGTAACTTAGACGTTGGAGTGTCAATAACCTGCCTGAAGAACTATTGAGGTGCACAATTAACGTTCAATCTAGGTAGGACGGGGTATGTGGGTATTGCAATGGGATCACCACTTGGTCCCACTACTGGCTGACTGCTTCGTGTCAAAGCTTGGAAACACTCAGCTTAGTCGAGCTATTGTATGCCTTGGTATCTACTGAGAAAGATGCATAGACAACACGTTTTTCTTGCAGGTATTTCGCTTTCACTCAACAACTTCCATCCATCTTTAATATTTACTGTGAAAAAGGAACCTGAATCAGACATTCCTATTCTTCAAGCGTTCAGCACAAGCCATATTGATTCAGTCTCCTAAAAGAACCATTTATAATGTGGAATAGCCAGTTAAGCGATATCTACAGTTAGGTGTCTATCTACAGGAAAAGAAATTGTATTCCTTTCCTCTGCCAGAGAATATAAGACTTGTATTTAAGACTGTAAACATACAGAACTTTCTTTCCTAACATCCGCACTTTCTCAAAATCGTTATCGTAATCGTCTTAGCAGTAAAAACACGAAAATAAACATTCTAAACTAGTCAATGACTTGTTATCAAAGAGAGACATCTTCATGAATCTCTGACTTAAAGGTGGCCAGGCTTATGATATGCCCCAGACTAAACTGATTAAGGACAATAATCGTAAGGGTTCCACTAACAGATGACTTTTTTTCTTTAATTCGTCTATGTTTATACAACTACTCATCAAGGAAGCTGAACAACAGTGACAAATTATCATTTAGAAAGAAGAAGAGAACACGAAGTTCAACAAAGATATTTTTTCGGAGATTTCATTTTCAAAAGCTGTACAATCGCATTTAAATACATAAATTTACGTACATACAATTTTTATTTGATTCCACATAATTACGAAGGCGAATATTTTCGATTAGATATGATTTACAAGAGGCTTGGAAACAAAATTACACAGGGTTAGGACGAATTATAGGTGTGTGAAAAATGAGCATGGAAACAAACTGAAATAATAATTTTCAACTTGAAATGGAAGTTGGGAGGTGTGAATATAGATTACAAGAGCCTTAAAAACAAAAATTACACAGGATTAGGATATAATTGTAAAATACCTATTTTACCTAGTTTCTGGACATTCTGAAAACCAATGCGACTCAACGCACTTAAACTTTTGCTCAAGTAGCTAACCAGAATTCGGCTGCTCTGGACTGATTCGATTCAGGAAACTCGGTCGAAACAGGTAGATCACTGATTATTTAAGCCCTAAACGAGCGAATTTTGACCTTCCGATGCTCCAAACCCTTCGATCTGGCTGGCTAGCAACCACTGCTGGTTGGTTGGTTGCTTCCTTGATTACCATTTATGGTATCAAGTAGGTCACATTTTGTGATCTGAACAGTCTCGGTTCCCAAAAGGAACTTTGCTGAAACTTCACCCCGAACCGTGTACATTGGAAATTCAAGAACTGACTAGCAAAATAGACAATTTCATTTAATGTATTACCAGTCTGACAAAATAGCTAGCCAGGATCTGTTTAGTTTCAACGGATACACATTCGACTCTCTGAGGTGAGTCGAATCGGGTAACACACGAGCGAATTACAGCTGACCATTGCAAAATTGATGATAGTGATATAGAAATCAAGTCTGAAGTTAAGTATTTTGGAATAATTCTTTCTTCTGACCTATCCTGGTCTTCCAATGTCTTAGCGATTTCTAAAAGAATATTTCGTCTAACTTTTTATATTAAGAAGTTGAGGCACTCAGGCATAACCCAACCCCTCCACTTACAGTTTGTCAACTCGCGTATTTTACCTATTCTTTCTTACTGTTCACCGTTATTCTTTCCTAGATTGCTTAAAATAGACTTCGTAGAAGTCTGAAGACTGCCAGTATGGAGAGTGGTATCCAACTGGGCCACACTTCATTGACATCGTCATTGATAGTCGAAGTTTTTCATCCAGGGTGACGTGTTTGATTCTCTCCAGGATGATGCGGCTTAGTATTTTGCTTGGAATGGACAGTAGCATAATTCCGCGCCAGTTTTTGCATTGACTTAAGTCTCCTTTCTTTGCTAGTTTGAATAAGTATCCTTTCTTCCAATCCTCGGGTACTTTGCCCTCCTTCCACACCTTCTCCAGCAATGGCGTCATCAAGTCCGCTGTTGTCTCTGGGTCCACTTTCAATGCTTCTGCTGGGATTCCATCTGGTCCTGCTGCTTCGAGTAGTCGGCGGAATATACGCCTTTCAATCGGAAATATTTCCACGCTATTCTCAGCTTATAAGGAGACTGACTGACTGTTCGAACAATTTTCACAATACCTCATCTCAGACACAAATCCCACATGTATTAATTACTCAGACGAATAAAAAATGTCACTCGTCACTCTACTCAATCTCGTATAGCTAAATAGTAATCCAAACGCAGGGAAATGTCAACTTGTCGAGCGAATATGATACGAGTGTATGTAAAATTATTGTGGCGCTGGGGCATGTAGCTTAAGAGCTTACGAATAAAAGCTGAAATCACACACACACACACACACACACCTGTATTCTCCAGCTACAATGCAAGTCAAGCATCAACTAAACCTCGACTATCTGTGACCATCTCGAGAGTCGGCGTAATATAATCCTTTCGAGCAGAATTACTCCCCACGCCACATTTCACTTATGTTTTTCGAAATTTCTTAAAGCATCCCCCCTCATGCGAAACGTTCTCATATGTCTATAGCGTCTGAGGGAATCATTTGTTAACATCGTTTTATCGGACATAGCGGCCGTCTTCATCTTGGCAACATTGAGAGATTTTTTCCAATGTCTCTTCGATGAACGACTTGTTTGGGAACTCTTCTTATCCGGGCTTTCACATTCCGTTCAGACTGTACTTTAGGGTGTTCTTATGGATGAGTTAGCGCTTTTCGCAGATAACATTCTGGAATAAAGTAGATTATTATTATTAACCCTACTGTTCAGATCACTTCCATCCGACTAGCAAGCAGCACCACCACCGGTTGCCAATTATTCATTGACAAACAACCAATAGTATGAAGAGTTGTGCACATTTCTGCACAATATGTCTTCTTAACACCTGGTGTACATCATTGTTCAATGCATCAATTGCAAAAAATACCTACATAATTGAACCTTACATATATTTGTTACTAATAAATAAAAACAATTGAAATATTTGATAAAAGTATAAATATTTTATCACTGGAACAACAGTCGAGTAAATGCGTCGATATATATATATATATATATATATTCATGATTTAGTTGGATTGGAAGACTTATTATTATGAATGTATTCTTTTGCTTTATTGCTGAAAGTCTTCATTTTTTTCAATTCCTTTCGTAACATAATAATTCGTCTTTGTACATCCTTTTTAACAGATTCATCGTCGTCAGTGGCTTCTTCATTCTTTTGCATCAGCTTCAAAATAGTAAATAAATATAAAAATGAATGCGGTGGTTACGTGATAATCGTCATGAAGATGCATTTCACACTTAATATATGTGTGGAGTCCTCAAAAATAAACTTATCCAAATTTTACTACTATGTAAATAATGAACATATTGTACACCACTTTGTTTTAACCAGAAACTCTGTACTTTGACTTTACCTCGGGTTTTGAATAAATATACAGCTGTGCCTTCGACTCTCCGTCTTCTCCACCATCTCAACTGCCGTCGATCAATCCTAATCACCTGCTTTCTATCTCTGATTTTTGCAGGAGCACCGTAGTTTCTTCCTACGTACTTTGGTCGACCTCCGGCAACGTTAACATTGGAGAATTACTACTGGAGCAGTCTTTCCGCAGCACCTGGAGTCTATTACGTTTATTGTGGACTTTGGATCTTTGTAAACTCAAGTAATCAAACTTTAATACATTCTTCCCGTAACTAAACTCATTTGGTATTTTATTTTCTACTTGAATTTGGGTAACTAAGCTAATAGAGTGAAAAGGTCCACCACAATAATTGGTGAGCCCGTTTCGAACCCTTTTTTATGGTTAACCCGTTTTCGAACCTTTTTGTTTCGATAGTTACCTCGTTTTGAACATTTTTGTTGCTATTTTGTCCTTATAAACTCGCACTGCTTTAATTTTTGTTACCACAAGTTTTTCTATTTTGTATATCTATATACTTACATATTATATGACAATGGCTCCACCTAAACGTACCACTGTTGCTGAAGAAGGTAATAAAGGCGAAGAGACACAGAACTCTGCTGTTAACGCCTTGCCGGATTTAAGACTACCTCAATTTGATCTGGCTGAACCACGTGTCTGGTTCACAATCATTGAACAGTTGTTTGCAGCTCGAGGTATTACGTCGCAGATCGCCATGTATGGTTGCGTATTAGCAGCAATTCCCACGGAAGTACTACGAGAGGTTATCGATGTCATAGACAGCAAACCTACAGACTCTCAATATGACAAACTAAAAGCTGCACTCATCCAGCGGACCACTCTCTCCGATGAGAAACGCATACAACAACTACTTACTTCGTGTGATCTAGGTACAAAAAAGCCATCTCAACTACTTAGACATATGCGCCAGTTGATTGGGTCACACAAAGTAGATGAGTTAATTCTACGTCAGATGTTCTTACAACGTTTACCACAAAATGTTCAACAAATCCTAACAATATCTTCTAGGACGACAGACCTTGAAGAATTAGCTAAAATGGCAGACGATATCATGGATGTGTTATCAAATAATGGCATAAATAGCGTGTCTACCGAGGCAGTACCACCAAGCCCTTCCACATCTATGAAGGACGCACCAATGTTTTGGTTACTTTCCCAGTTAACATCTCAAATGCAAGATTTACGACTGGAAGTGTCCGAGCTTCGAGCACAAAGGAACCAGTCACATACGGTATCCAAGCAACGGCGATCAAGATCTAGACGACGTTCTAGAACACCGTCTCAAAGCCGTAACATTTGTTGGTATCATAGGAGGTATGGGCATAATGCCCTGAAGTGTATTCGACCGTGTATGTACAACAGTAGTAACTCATCTCAGGGAAACTCCCCAGCCAGACAGTAATGGCGACGGCTGTTAATGGCAATCACCCCAGTCGCCTTTTCTATGTGAGGGATTTGACTACCGGCACATTATTCCTGGTAGATACAGGCGCCGAGGTCAGTGTTATTCCCCCCTCACTATCCAGGCGATCAGCCAAAATACCTGGAAAACTTTCACTTCGTGCTGCCAACCAAACCAACATACAGACGTATGGCGAACAGTCAATGATTTTAAATTTAGGACTACGCCGACGTTTCACATGGATCTTCATAGTAGCTGACGTACGTCACGCTATACTAGGTGCAGACTTCCTAAGTCACTTCAATCTGTTAGTTGATATCAGCAAGAAAAAACTGGTTGACAATTGCACCCAACTCAAGATCCATGGTATTACATGTGACTACTCGGTTCATAGCATCTGTATAGAAAAGCCGGAGAGTGAAATGTTCTCTGCTTTATTGAAACGATTTCCTAAAATCCTTAAACCATCATACAACGTTGAAGATATATCTCATACAGTTACGCATAAGATCATCACAACAGGACAACCTGTGAAGGCACGTCCACGACGGTTACCACCCGATAAACTAGCAGCAGCTAAGTCGGAATTTGAACATATGATGCAGTTAGGTATCATACGACCATCTAACAGCCCATGGTCTTCACCTCTGCACATGGTACCTAAAACTAATCATGACTGGCGACCATGTGGAGATTATCGCGCTTTGAATAACGCTACGGTCCCAGATCGTTATCCTATACCTCATCTCCACGACTTCTCCTTGACCTTACATGGAAAGACCGTTTTTACCAAAGTTGACTTGGTCAGGGCATATCATCAAATACCAGTCGCTCCAGAAGACATTGCAAAAACAGCAATTATTACGCCTTTTGGATTATTCGAATTCTTGAGAATGCCTTTCGGACTAAAGAATGCTGCTCAAACATTTCAGCGTTTTATGGACCAAGTTACCCAAGGTCTTGATTTCGTCTTTGTATATATCGACGATGTCTTAATTGCCAGCTCATCGATGGAAGAACATATGCAACACTTAAGCCTGTTATTTCAAAGGTTTGAACAATTTGGAGTTGTTATCAATCCAAAGAAATGTATTTTTGGTTCCCCTTCCATTGAATTCTTAGGACATCGAATAACTGCCGAAGGCATCAGACCTACCGAAGATAAGATAGAAACTATTAAGAACTTTCCCGAACCTGATTCCTTAAAGAAACTTAGACGTTTTCTCGGGATGTTCAACTTCTACCGACGTTTTATTCCATCATGTGCCTCCATAGTTCAACCACTGACCGACCTACTTAGATGCAATTCGAAGAAATTTCAGTGGTCTGAAGAAGCAAAAGCAGCATTTAATAATGCAAAAGATGCCTTATCCAACGTCGTAATGTTATCTCACATCAACCCAGAAGCTTCACTCATTTTATGTACAGATGCATCGCAGGTAGCAGTGGGAGCAGTTTTACAACAAAAGTTCAATAATGACACCACTCCACTTGCTTTCTTCTCCAAGAAGTTGGAACCTGCGCAAACTCGTTACAGTACCTTTGGCAGAGAACTGTTAGCCATCTACCTAGCAGTGAAACATTTCAGCTTCTTACTACAAGGTCGACATTTTACTATCTTAACCGACCATAAGCCTCTTTGTTATGCTTTCACCACTTCGTTGGACAGACACTCTCCGAGAGAAGCCAGACAACTGGATTACATCTCACAATTCTCAACAGACATCCAGTTCATCAAAGGAGATTCTAATATCGTAGCCGATTCTTTGTCTCGATGTGACGTTAATCACCTATCTTCGATAGATATTAGCTTAGACAATATTGCCAAGCTGCAGAAAAATGACGCCGAACTCCATACTTGTAGACGAAACTCCTCCCTACAGTTGCAGGATGTACCTATTCCCCTGTCTGATACAACTATCGTCTGCGACGTTTCAACGGGCGTTCATAGACCTTTTGTTCCACTAAGTTGTCGAAAACCTTTGTTTGAACATCTACATTCATTGTCTCATCCTGGAGTGCGTGCTACAGTCAAGTTGATCAGCGAGCGTTTTGTTTGGCCCAAGATGAACTCCGATATTCGGAAATGGGCCCGCCAATGCTTGCAATGTCAAAGATCCAAGGTACATCATCACACCGTCACACCTCCAAAACAGTTCAATTTACCCGATAAACGATTTCAACACGTTCATATAGATGTTGTTGGACCATTACCGCCATCCAGAGGATTTACTCATATACTTACTGCGATTGATCGATTTACCCGATGGGCTATTGCTTGTCCACTCAACGATATATCTGCAGAAAATATCGCTTTGGTTTTCTTAGATCGCTGGGTGTCAAACTACGGAGTACCCACAACTATTACAACAGACCGAGGAGCTCAATTTCAATCAACTCTGTTTCGAGAGTTTACGAGACTCCTTGGAGTGAACCATATCTCCACTACAGCTTATCATCCTGCAGCGAATGGTCTGGTGGAACGTTTCCATCGACAACTGAAAAGCTCGCTTATGGCACAAGCTGACTCATCTAAGTGGAGTGAACACCTACCATTAGTTCTTCTCAGTATCCGATCAACTGTAAAAGAAGATTTGGGATGTACACCAGCTCAACTTGTGTATGGTACTACCCTCACATTGCCTGGTCAGTTAGTTCCGTCTAATGATTCAACTGAAGTAAATATCTCCGACTTCACCAACCGCCTTACCCAGCATATGCTTCAGCTTAGACCAGTAGCCCCTCGCCAATCACTTCAGAAAGCTCAAGTAAATAAGAACCTACTCACTAGCAAATTTGTATTTGTTCGCGTCGATGCCATTAGAAAAGGTCTACAACATCCATATGAAGGTCCTTTTCTAGTACTTAAACGCACCGAAAAATACTTCACGCTGAACAAACATGGTAAACCGGAGACTGTTTCTATCGACCGTCTTAAACCAGCGTACACCGACAGCGAACATGAAACACTAGCAACGCCGACACCAATAAACAATCAGCAAGTCAATGCAACTCCAACTCTCCCGCTCTTCACTCTTCCCCCTGTACAGACACGCAGTGGGCGGCAGATCTGTAAACCTGCCCGCTATGTTCATTTCATTGACTGACATAAACGTTAACCTCATTTAGACATACTTCTCATTACTATTGTTGTTAACATTCACTTCATTATAACCATTAATATTTATTAGTATTATTATTTGCTGTTCGTCAACTGTACTGCAAGCACACGCATTCACCAAGTATATGTATATATCTATTTATATATGAATTTCACAAATGTTAACGAACATGTCATGGTTTATTATGTACATAAATTTTTTATTTAAAATTATAACAAGTTTTGATTTTTTTTAAATTCCTGTATGTGCTTGTATGTGCTAAACTTTATACGACACGGATGCATTCCATACATCCTGATCTAACTTTGTATCCTTATTGTTGTTATTGTTATTTTTTGTTATCCTTATTGTTGACATTATCCCTTATTTATATTGCTTATATTCATGTAATCGTCCACGAGGACAGTACTGATGGTCCTCCGGACCTCTAAGAGGGGGAGCCCTGTGGAGTCCTCAAAAATAAACTTATCCAAATTTTACTACTATGTAAATAATGAACATATTGTACACCACTTTGTTTTAACCATAAACTCTGTACTTTGACTTTACCTCGGGTTTTGAATAAATATACAGCTGTGCCTTCGACTCTCCGTCTTCTCCACCATCTCAACTGCCGTCGATCAATCCTAATCACCTGCTTTCTATCTCTGATTTTTGCAGGAGCACCGTAGTTTCTTCCTACGTACTTTGGTCGACCTCCGGCAACGTTAACATTGGAGAATTACTACTGGAGCAGTCTTTCCGCAGCACCTGGAGTCTATAACGTTTATTGTGGACTTTGGATCTTTGTAAACTCAAGTAATCAAACTTTAATACATTCTTCCCGTAACTAAACTCATTTGGTATTTTATTTTCTACTTGAATTTGGGTAACTAAGCTAATAGAGTGAAAAGGTCCACCACATATGTTTCTTCCGTTAGCACAAAAACTCATTAGAAAGAAAAAAAATCTGTGGCTCATTGGTCTAGATGCTTAACTTCTATCCAACTAGTGGGTCACGAGTTCGATTCCCGCTCTACATAGTGACGATTGGACAGCTCCCGGTAGTATAGCCAGCCCCTCCATGTATAGTAGGCTAAAAGCAACACTAATTGTCTAAAGGCTGATGATACTAGCCAATTGTCTAAAGTAAAGCAAGTGGAGTGTGGGATTCGAAACTAGGACAAGCTGGCTGAGTCAACCAGCATACATGAACAAACTATTTCTATAACCTTGAATGAGGGAGGTAGTGCCTCCAAGCCGACTCAAACCTGCACACATTGAGGTGAACTATGGTAAATTAGTCTGTCTGTCTGTTTTCGACACAGAACTTTGCACAAATGTGCGGAAGTTCAAGTCGCCACACTCCGTGTAGCACGCGAAGCAAGAGAAGAAAGTACAAGAAAAGCATAATAGAAACAGTGAGCAGAGGTGTGAGACAAAGGAGTAATAAAGAAAAACAAAACAGTTTCATTGGAAATCATAAGTCACAAGGAGTGGATGCATCTGCGCCACTGAGAACGATTTTGAGCCATGTCACCAATTGTTTCCAACCATAGATTTTTACCGTCCCGAGGACCCCAGCCTGGAAGTCTACACCTTCCTACGTGGCCTAGACCAACTGTTGTGCATTTCATTGACTGGTGCCAAGTTTTTGTTTGACCGCCGCTAGCTTTTTTCCAGTCTGACCCTATATCCGCTAACATAGCTCGTCGAGGGAGGCGATGGCTTGGCATACGTAACACATGTCCTAACCATCTCAGTCTTTGTATCCTCACGACTTCGTCGATTGATTTCCCCTGTTTACCTAGAACTCTACGCCTAACCTCAATGTTGCTCACCTTATTATGCCACTTTACACGGGAAATAGAGCGCAGGCACCTATGATCAAAGACAGCTAGTCTTTTCATGTCTTCCACTCTCAGTGGCCAGGTCTCACAACCATAAAGGAGGACGGTAAATTAGTAATCATACTAATAGCGCAATCTCTAGTAAGGGTCGAAACTATAAATATCAGAACAATATTTTGGGATAAACATGTATTTATCGTTTGGTGTGAAAGTTATATGTAGTATGCCGACTCGCGTTATGACACTACCCAAGGGTGTTTCGATCAGAGTAAGCAAGAATTTTGAGCCTAGTATTTAATAACTGGAAGCCAAATGCATTATCCAGTAAACCACACCTCGAAATCCGAAAGCACTAAATAAATACGCAACTCACATACAAATTCGAAAAATATTACTGTAAAAATATAATTTTTACAGAAAAACAAAACTCACTTGAATTCTTATGATGAATCTGCAAGTCAACATCAAGCATAATACTATAGCATTGGATGCTTCTTTTAACCCATCTCCTGCACGCCAAATGCCAAACAAGTGAAGTAACATTAAAACAAGCAGTACAACATTGCTGACATCTTGTGCGATACCTGGACAAGATGCAAGTACAACACCACCGACAACTTCTGTTGTTCCATAAACTCGCCTAATTGCATGAGGACTAGGATTCCATCCAGTTAATGAACTAAACGGAAATGTTTTAAACATTCGAATGAAACTTTTCCTCTGTAAAATAAGACACTAGGTGTAATTTCTAATAATACAACTTACCACACTACGATATAACTCATCAGAAAATAATGGGCCTAGTTTCAATGTCCCAAAGAATATGAAGAATACACCTATAGCTATAGAAATAGCTGTCAGAGCTACGTTAGACATTCGGGAAGACTACGTTTGAAATGCTAGATTATAAATGATAGTAGTAGACCTAAAATGTAGAACAGGAAAAGATAAAAAGCTGGGCATATTTTTAGATCATAACGCTTTTGTATTCAGTAAAACATAAGTGAAATAAGAAAATAGGTAACACTATATGAGAAAGTGTTATATTAACGCTCTTGTTTTTAGAAAGCTATATGGAAATAAAGTGACTGAAGACCAATTGTACTTTACGCCTACCATATAAAACCGAAGATACATAGCCTTTAAGATGTCATCACGATATTTCAGTCAGCCACAGGCTCAACAACATTTGGGAAGTAAACACAAGGAAAAAGTAGTTTGCACTAGTATATCAAGAACCTCGCCTAGATTACTAGCTAGCTAGTTTTCTTGCCGGTCCCTAGCCCGGATAAAGAGGGAGGGTTGGGGCGTGGTGCTAGCAACTCCACCCGCGTAAAGCTCAACCAAATCGCTACAGAAACTTCAACGCGCAAATATATTAAAAATTCTAAAAACATAAGCAATAGCCTTATTTTTCGCTGGAATCGGGGAAATGAAACGACGCAGGCTGGTGAAAGCCTTCGGGAAGCCAGTCAGCCGATGTGCCTTCTTTCGATGAAAGCAAAAGTAAGGATGGGTACCTGGAATGTTCGTACAATGTACGAAACTGGAAAGGCTGCCCAGATAGCCGCTGAAATGAGAAGGTACAGAATAGAAGTGTTGGGAATCTGCGAAAGCAGATGGAACGGAACTGGAAGGTGCCAACTACTACCAACTGGAGAGACAATAATCTATTCCGGCCACCCAGAGGACGACCACGAGCACACCGACGGAGTGACCATCATGATGTCACCAACACCAACCAAAGCCCTCATGCAGTGGGAACCAATCTCCTCCAGGATAATGACAGCCAGGTTCAACTCAAAAGGAAGGAAAGTTACAGTTATTAAATGTTGTGCGCCTACAAACGTCTAAGAACAAGAGAAGAAGGAGGCGTTCTACAGACAACTACAAGCAATAATAGACAACGTCCCAAATGGCGATATCAAAATCCTGATGGGCGATATGAGTGTGAAGCTGGGAGGAGACAACACAGGAAGAAAACTCACCATGGGTCGAGAGGCCCTCGGTGAAATGAACGACAATGGTGAACTCTTCTCAGACTTCTGCGCCTTCAATGATTTGGTGATTGGTGGTAGTGTGTTCAAACACAAGGACATACACAAGACGACTTGGATTTCGCCAGATGGAAACACCAAAAATCAAATAGACTTCATCTCGATTTCAAGAAAGTGGAGACGGAACCTACTGAACACAAGGTCGAGGAGAGGAGCAGATGTGGGTTCAGACCACTATCTAGTACAAGCGACTTTCAAGGTGAAGCTAAATGCCTCGAGGATAGCTGGGGATAGGCCACAATGCAAGTTCACTGCTCAAAAATTGATGGACACAACCACAAAGGACACTTTCACTGCAACTGTCAGAGCAAAGCAGGAAACACTGCGCGACATTACTGAAGAATCATGCGTGGAAGAACATTGGAAGTCTCTGAAGGCGATTCTCAACGAAACGTGTTCAACGGTTCTAGGAAACAAGAAGACAAGGAATGGCTACCAACGGACACTTGGAAACTAATGGAACAGAGGAGAATGGTGAAAGTGAAAAGGATTCAATGCAAGGACGGACAAGAGGAGACGCTGAGCTCAGCTCAACGTACACAGCACTGGACAAAGAAGTGAAGAAGAGTGCTAGGAAGGACAAAAGACAATTCTACGACAACCTGGCCACTGAAGCTGAGAAGGCAGCAGGCAAATACGACCTGAGGACATTATATCAGATAACCAAATCTCTATCCGGGAAGAGATCAACACAAGCGAAACCTATAAAAGACAGCCAAGGGAATCCAATTACCAAGGAAGAAAAACAGATTAAACAATGGGCGGATCACTTCAAAGGACTCTTGAACTGACCATCACCTGCAACCCGTCCAGAAATACCAACAACAGCGCGCACACAACTGCAAGTTGACACCAGTCCTCCAACCAAAACTGAAGTCTTGAATGCAATCAAGCTTCTGAAAGCTGGAAAAGCATCTGGGCCAGATGGAATACCCTCTAAAGCACTAAAAGCGGACCCAGAGACTATAGCAAATATGCTGACTACATTATTGCAAAAGGTCTGGAAGGAGGGAAAGGTGCCTACTGACTGGAGGAAAGGTTACCTCGTGAAACTACCAAAGAAGAGCGACTTAGGCCCCACTCTGCAAGAACTGGCGAGGAATCATGCTCCTGTCGACGCCAAGCAAAACCCTGAGTCGCATCATCCTGGAGAGAATAAAGGACGCACTGGATACACAACTCCGACCAGAACAAGCTGGATTCAGGAAAGTCAGGCAAATCATGTTCCGACCAAATTGCAATTCTACGCATCATCATCACAGAACAAAGCATGGAATGGCCATCAATTAAACCTCTACCCCAACTTTATAGACTTTGAGAAGGCCTTCGACAGCGTTGACCGCTAAGTAATTTGGAAACTACTCGAGTACTACGGCGTACGGTGCCCGAATATTCATCAACCTTATTCAACAGCTGTACGACAATGGCAAATGTCAGGTGATCCACAACGGAAAACTCAGCGAAGCGTTTGGAGTAAACACAGGAGTCAGACAAGGGTGCTTGCTTATTATCACCCGCCAATGATATTCCTAATTGTGGCTGACTGACTGGATTACGCGTCAGACAGTGGAAAACGAGAAGACAGGGAGGGATATCCTGGACCGACGCGAAGAACCTAGAAGACCTGGATTTCGCGCGGCGATGATTTATGTTTGATGTCACACAAAATCGAAGACTTACAAGCGAAAACCGACAAACTGGTCGAAGAAGCAGCCGGCGAAGACAGGACTCCAAGTGAACATAGACAAGACGGAGGTCATAAAAATAACCAACCAACCAACAACAACAACAGCAGCAACATCCAGCGTCAATCACCATCAACGGGAGGGATTTGAAAGAGGTTACTTCATTCACTTCACTTATCTAGGGAGGGAGCATTGTCTCAACTACAGGAAGTCGGAACGGACGAGGATGTCAAATCGAGCGAGAATCGGGAAGGCAAGAAACAAATTCATCAACCTGAAATCAATCTGGAAATCCTCGTCACTCAGCATCAACAGCAAAATTCGGTCGGATTTTCAATACAAACGTCATGTCTGTCAGTTCTTCTATACGGATCAGAAACTTGGCGGGCGGGTCACAAAGAATATTTTCAACAGGCTATTGCAGACCTTTATCAACAACTGTCTTCGCTGGCTCTATACTAAAGATCAGATGGCCGGGCCGGAAAGAATCACCAACAAGAAACTATGGGAACAAGCAAAACAAGAACCAATCGCCCAACAAATATGCAGGAGAAAGCGGAGATGGATCGGACACTCATTGAGGAGGCCGCCATGGGTGACATCGCGCGAGCGTCGGGCCATTGCTCGAGTGGAACCAGGCCGAAAGGGATGAGGAGAGTGGGACGTCAGTCCGAGGGTGACATGGAGTAGATCGTGTGAAGATGAGTTGAAACAGTATGGACTAACATGCATGGATGCAGGTGAAAAGTACAGCAGAAGGAAGACAGAAGCAAGTGGGGACGTGCAGTTGAAGTCCTATGTTCCACTAGGAACCCAAGGGAGTAATAATTATAATACTAGTATATCAAGACTTCTAAAAATATTTGAGACGAATCTAGATTACCTTCACTGATAGTGGAAAATGTAATTAAATAATCGGTGAAATATCCAGAGAAAATGAGATTTGTGACTTATGTACAACGAAGAGCTATGTCACAATGTAACAAATTCACAGGATAACATTCACTGCAGTATGTTTTTACCAAACACATTACTATCCTGCAAAATGACCTATTTTATGCAGTCCATATGACACATAATTGCTAAAGATTTGTAGCTCAGGACGAAGATTGAAATCGGTTGATGTTCTCTGTGCTCTGAGACTTGCTGGACGAAACGTCAGCAAGTTTCTTTATGAAGTTAGTGCTCTACGACTATTTCATAATTAAGTCGTCTCAATTATCTTAACAAGTATTCTAAATCAACGAACAAGACCTAAAAATCACTGTCTTCCATGAAGAAAGAAATAGAAATATTCCCTAATTCGGCAAGAATCTGAGACTTAGCTTTTGTAGTTTCAAATTCTGCACACCTCAACTTCGATGCCAACAATGGATGCAGGCGATACACAAAGCCAGAGAATCGAGGACATTTTTTTTCAAAGATACAATATATCTGCGAGAGATGACGTATAAGTGAACTACTCATGAACAATCTAATATGCAGGCTGACAGCGTTTCCTCCATTGAAAATAATGGAAGGAATAACGACGGCAAATTATCTTATCGAGAAACCAGTGCCGGAGATGGCCAGGCACCAGATAAGATTCAGATAAAAATAAACAGCTAAACAATCACAAGTCTAAGTCAAAACATTCACCGTATTCTGGAATTTCTGTTATCTATTGAAAAGCTTTACATAACAGTAGTTTGTCATACTCATTACTTAACTCGAGAAGAGAAAGACTTGTACAGATAGGATTTCGGTGGATTCAAAAGTACCCTAATGACACCCGAATTGGACAAAAGTGCTTAAAAAGAGGTGAATAATGCCAAATAATGGGCATAGCCTACAGTGAGAAAATGGGTTCATTCTAATTAAACGACACGATTTTAACCACTTTGAGCACTAACCGACCAGGATTTCACTAACGTGACCATTATTGAGCCATTCTTGACAAAGTTCAGCAACAGCGTCTCAAGGATGAGGACGCACGAGTGACTTTGAGTCGACCAATCATAAAAATGAGGAACTTTTCAACGAAAATTGACGTATATTTACAAGAAAATCCATGAAAACACATTTAGGTTATCTTTCTCTGACACCACTTAAAAATACGTCCCAGTTACTATGAGGAGTATCAGTTGCTAGGTTATACTACTTTATCTACATGTATCTTCCGAGGTGACTGAAGATGAGCTGTTTTTGTGAATCATTTATCTCCCTTATCCTCATGTGCAGTCTTCCTAAAAAGCCCTCGGTGGAACTACTATGGTCCGCAGTAAGAGGATCGACAGCTACTTATCAGGAAAATGTGGATAACAAAACAAATAGAAATAAATGACATTAACTTTAAAACTATCCATAATCGTAACCTTAACCTTAATCCTGACCCTAACCCTAGACTTAAAACTAACCCTAATCACAACCGTAAACGTAACCCTAATTATGACGCTGATCCTAACCCTAACCCCGATACTTACCATAACCCTAACGAGCTAATAACGCATTATCTAAACAGTACTTTTAAGCGTGATCTGGATGAAATTAACTTCTTAGTTGGTGAATAGAGTTGATACTTCAGTGATGATAATGACAGGTGCCGTTAGCCAACGACTAGCATGCGTTCAGGGGCGTCGAAACCTTCGCACTCCTTGAACGCTATTGTTGAACTTCGCCCCATTATTTACCCATTTCTGTACTACCGCGTCAAATTGAATCAGCTATAAACTCGAGGAAACCGAACTGTCAACTGATAAAAATAATAAGCCAAATTAAATCGTGGGACTGTAATCTTTTCCCTAATACACAATCATGACATTGCAAAATGCAAAGTACATCCATATAATTCAGATTTACTGGTTAACCATAGAACGCTTGGAGCCTATAATATTACCCTTTCTAGTAAATATCTGTGATTGTCCGAACCCTCCATGAATGGAACAGTCGAGGTGACAGACACCACATCTACTGTTCTCACATAGTGAGGATTTAGATCTCATACATCTTCCTTCTTTAGGAAGAAGTGATCACGCTGTGCTCTCTTTCAAATTCACAGCAACAGCATCAAGAGCCAAAACCCCAGCTCGACCAAACGTTTGGAAAGCTGATATAAATGCAATTGTCTCAGCAGCGAACTCAGTGAGCTGTTACATCAACCCAGAGTCCCAAGTAGAAGCCACATGGAGCCAATTTCAACAACTTTGCGCCCAAGTAACAGCCTTTCATCCCTTGGTCTGCCCCAAAGGGTCGGAAACATTGCCCCCCTTGGATAAACCGGGAGATTCGTAAGATACTCAGATGTAAACACATTGTTGGAACCTGTTTACCACAGTTGGACTCCTCAGACCAAGAAATTATACATCACCGCTAGGAACAAAGGTGTTGCAAAAATCCGCCAATCAAGGATAAAGTTCAAAGTATATCTGGCTCAAAATGCTAAGGCAAAACTTAAGAAAGTTTCCTCGTATATGAACTTCAGGAATAAAACATCCAATGGTGTCCCAAACCTAACTATTGACAATAACGTATTTCGGATTGTAAAGAGGTTTCGTGTGCTATTATTGAACTGGCAAAAGATAGTGTGAACCAATCTATGAGCAAGTTTGCCAGTATACTGCATTCCATCACCAGACACCACTTCTTCTGCGAGCCGGTTCCAAGAGTTTATGAGTCGGTGTCAGAACCAGTACTCAACAGCAATATGATTTCTTCTTGGCTCTTGAACTCCGCTACTATGTTCCGACCTGTCGAGAAGGAAAAGATTAAATCTTCTCCCTGTCTACGGCATGACAGGGAGAAGAGATTTAATCTGTCTAGTCTTTCCTCGTATGATAAATTAGTCATGCCGAAGATCATACGTATTGCCTTCCTCCGAACCCTTTCTAGAATGTGAGTCCCCATAAGGATCTGAAACAATGTGGAGCCACCACATGACAGTGTGCAGTCGTTTTTAAATCGTGGCTAACTATGATACCTAAATCCAAATGAGTCTGAACTGATAGGAGTGTTATTCCCTCTAGTTGGTAGGAGCTGATACTTGCTTGTCCAATGCGCATGGTTGAACACTTTGCTACATTCATCGGGAGCAGCAATTCTCTGCACCACTCTGATAATTTGTTGAGGTCCTCTTGCAACGTAAGTGTATCACTGTTGCGCCTCAGCTCTCTCAAAACTTTTAAGTCATCTGCGTATAGGACCATAGGGGAATCGGTGAGCAGAGATAACTCACTGATATACAGAATAAATAGGAAAGGTCCGAGTACCGTGTCTTGTGGCACTCCGCTACGCACTGCTGTCCAAGAGGGGAGCTTCGAGTTGATCCTAACTCTCTACCTCCTATCTATGAGGAATTCCTGAAGCCAGTTTAGTAACCTGCCCTTGATATCAAGACTTTCCAAATTCATGAGTAGTTTTTCGTGACGAATTTTATCGAAGGCTTTACTGGAGTCTATGGAGACGACGTCAACGGGTCTTCTGTTGTCCTTTGATTTGACCCAGCTTTCTCTCGCAGGGAGGAGATTTGACAGGTATGAGAGGTTTCTTCGGAAGCTGTGCTGTGCCCTGGATAACATTTCGTTGTTTTCCGGACATGCCATGATATTTTTCTTGATGTTTCTTCCCAGTGTCTTGATTACAGTGCTGGTGAGACTAATAGACTTGTAATTTGAAAGACTTTGTCTCGATCCTGCTTTGTGGATGAGGGTTACTATGGCGTCTTTCCAGTCACGAGCTGAAACTCCATTCAAGAGAGGTAGCTTGAAGATAGTGGTCAATGGGCCGGCTATGTGAGCTGATAGCTCCTTGAGAAGCCTCGGATGAAGATTATCAGGACCCACTGGTTTCCCTGCATCTAGTTTTATTAGGCAGTTGAGCATGATGTCTTGGTCGACGTCAGCGGAATCTATCCCGCGTTCCTCTGATGTAGACAGAGCTGATCCTATAGGAAGTGATGACTCCTGTGTAAAGACTTTGGAGAAGTGGTCTGCCATTGCTTTGGCTTTTTCTTGATCTTCTTTGATTGTGTTATTGTGAAATAGAAAGGATTTAATTGACAAAAACCTCTCTAATTGACAATAACACAATCAAAGAAGATCAAGAAAAAGCCAAAGCAATGGCAGACCACTTCTCCAAAGTCTTTACACAGGAGTCATCACTTCCTATAGGATCAGCTCTGTCTACATCAGAGGAACGCGGGATAGATTCCGCTGACGTCGACCAAGACATCATGCTCAACTGCCTAATAAAACTAGATGCAGGGAAACCAGTGGGTCCTGATAATCTTCATCCGAGGCTTCTCAAGGAGCTATCAGCTCACATAGCCGGCCCATTGACCACTATCTTCAAGCTACCTCTCTTGAATGGAGTTTCAGCTCGTGACTGGAAAGACGCCATAGTAACCCTCATCCACAAAGCAGGATCGAGACAAAGTCTTTCAAATTACAAGTCTATTAGTCTCACCAGCACTGTAATCAAGACACTGGGAAGAAACATCAAGAAAAATATCATGGCATGTCCGGAAAACAACGAAATGTTATCCAGGGCACAGCACAGCTTCCGAAGAAACCTCTCATACCTGTCAAATCTCCTCCCTGCGAGAGAAAGCTGGGTCAAATCAAAGGACAACAGAAGACCCGTTGACGTCGTCTCCATAGACTCCAGTAAAGCCTTCGATAAAATTCGTCACGAAAAACTACTCATGAATTTGGAAAGTCTTGATATCAAGGGCAGGTTACTAAACTGGCTTCAGGAATTCCTCATAGATAGGAGGTAGAGAGTTAGGATCAACTCGAAGCTCCCCTCTTGGACAGCAGTGCGTAGCGGAGTGCCACAAGACACGGTACTCGGACCTTTCCTATTTATTCTGTATATCAGTGAGTTATCTCTGCTCACCGATTCCCCTATGGTCCTATACGCAGATGACTTAAAAGTTTTGAGAGAGCTGAGGCGCAACAGTGATACACTTACGTTGCAAGAGGACCTCAACAAATTATCAGAGTGGTGCAGAGAATTGCTGCTCCCGATGAATGTAGCAAAGTGTTCAACCATGCGCATTGGACAAGCAAGTATCAGCTCCTACCAACTAGAGGGAATAACACTCCTATCAGTTCAGACTCATTTGGATTTAGGTATCATAGTTAGCCACGATTTAAAAACGACTGCACACTGTCATGTGGTGGCTCCACATTGTTTCAGATCCTTATGGGGACTCACATTCTAGAAAGGGTTCGGAGGAAGGCAATACGTATGATCTTCGGCATGACTAATTTATCATACGAGGAAAGACTAGACAGATTAAATCTCTTCTCCCTGTCATGCCGTAGACAGGGAGAAGATTTAATCTTTTCCTTCTCGACAGGTCGGAACATAGTAGCGGAGTTCAAGAGCCAAGAAGAAATCATATTGCTGTTGAGTACTGGTTCTGACACCGACTCATAAACTCTTGGAACCGGCTCGCAGAAGAAGTGGTGTCTGGTGATGGAATGCAGTATACTGGCAAACTTGCTCATAGATTGGTTCACACTATCTTTTGCCAGTTCAATAATAGCACACGAAACCTCTTTACAATCCGAAATACGTTATTGTCAATAGTTAGGTTTGGGACACCATTGGATGTTTTATTCCTGAAGTTCATATACGAGGAAACTTTCTTAAGTTTTGCCTTAGCATTTTGAGCCAGATATACTTTGAACTTTATCCTTGATTGGCGGATTTTTGCAACACCTTTGTTCCTAGCGGTGATGTATAATTTCTTGGTCTGAGGAGTCCAACTGTGGTAAACAGGTTCCAACAATGTGTTTACATCTGAGTATCTTACGAATCTCCCGGTTTATCCAAGGGGGCAATGTTTCCGACCCTTTGGGGCAGACCAAGGGATGAAAGGCTGTTACTTGGGCGCAAAGTTGTTGAAATTGGCTCCATGTGGCTTCTACTTGGGACTCTGGGTTGATGTAACAGCTCACTGAGTTCGCTGCTGAGACAATTGCATTTATATCAGCTTTCCAAACGTTTGGTCGAGCTGGGGTTTTGGCTCTTGATGCTGTTGCTGTGAATTTGAAAGAGAGCACAGCGTGATCACTTCTTCCTAAAGAAGGAAGATGTATGAGATCTAAATCCTCACTATGGGAGAACACTAGATCCAGAGTTGAAGAGGAGTACTGGAGTCACAGAGTGTGAGGCTAATGACATGTTGGACTAGGGATAGCGAAATGCTAGATTCCAGCAGTTTATGATGAATGAAGTCCTCTGAAGATGGCGTTGTAAGGCTTGTGGAGTCAACTATTGGGGCATTGAAGACGCCAACTACGAGACTGCGACAATTCAAAGTCCAGTATTCTAGCTTTTCTATTAGGAAGTCATCTGCACTGCAGTCAGGACTGCGGTATATGGCAATGAGGTCAATATCTTGGCCTATGGATTTAAGTCTGCAGCGTGGAAATTTGTACGATCCACTTTCGTGAGCGAGTGCTTCGATGCTACGCACGCATTTCTTGAGGTAGATGACTTAACCACCTCCTTTGCGGCTTGGTCGGCACACCCTATGTATTTCGAAATTCGGCAGGTTAACTTCGTTGTCAGTGATATCGGGTGTGAGCCATGTCTCTGTGATGATAATTACATCCGGATTTCCGGAGTCTATCATATTACCCAGCTCAGTCTGTTTGTTCAACAGGCTGCGGGCGTCTGCGTAACAGACTGTCAATTCAGTTTGGTGCTTTCGCTAGTCACGTATTCATTGGCTGAGCATTGGTCGCTCTTCTCCTGTGGTGGAAGACCCTTGCAGCCAATGAGCTTTAGAGCCCCAGTGAGAGTGGCGATGGCTCCCGTTATACGGAACTTAGTCGCACTACAACAGTCACTGCACAGCCAGTTCACCAGAGGTTTGCAGCAGCGCTTGTATGCTGCAGGAGTTTAGTTTGTACACATGCTATGAAACCATCTCTTGCAGCTATCATACTGCATTCCCTCCACAACTGGATATTGGAACATACTGGCCCACCTTCCAAAGTCCCTTTTGATAGGCATCCTTTTTAGGGCGCTTTGGGGAATAAGGTTTAAATATAACCTTATACATATATGAACTTTATAAATCAGTAATAAAAGAACCAACAAATGCACAAAAATGGATATATATATATAACTATTAAGTTATTTGAGCACAATTTCCTAAATAAGCTCGAGTGATCACACCTGAAACGTAAATTACCTTCGACAAGAACAAATTAATTCAAAGACTTTTAGACAGTATAACGTAACAAAAGCCAAAAATAAACAACAGCGTGTAAATTTCACTCCTTTGCAAAGCGCGCATGTGTTTGGAGTAAGAAATTCGCGTATATGTGACTTCAGTTCCGAAGACAAAATTGTTTACTCTTGCCTAGGGAACTATCGATAACAAAGCGTTTTTCAACTAGATACCTGTATTGACACCAAAAAAGTTGACTGAATTTATCTAAAGACAACTTTAGCTGAATATTCTGTATGGAGAACGTACCGAGTACGACCTTGAGGTAACGTACAGTACAGAATGAGCAAATGCACAAGGTCCAATGTCCAATATCATTTTACTAGCCAGTGTAAACCAAACTGTTTTCTTTGTGCTTCCTTCTTGATTGTAATATAAAGGTCCCTGGTCCTCAGCAAATCTCTGATTAGTTCGTCTCGCAGCTAAACTATCGCAGATTTGTTTGAGTTCAAAAGGAGTGGTGATGGGGTTAACTACATGTGTTATATAGCTAGTGTATATTATTTAGACTTATAAAGAAAAGCAGAAGATGCACAAACAGCCACTCAAAATCCAAAATTTATATATACATGGGTTAAATTGGCAGAGTAGTCGGAAAATTAGGACAAGGGAGAATGAACAGTAAGAAAAGGACAGGTTAATGTGTATACCGATTGACACTGGGTGAGTTTTAAGAGGATATGCACTTCACACCCAGCCCGTGTCACTACATCACTTTCCAGACTCCGCCTACCGACGCTACAGCTGCTTGCAAAGAGTTTCATGGGTGTCAGACTCGAGATGAAAACAAATGAGGGCTTGGATGCCATTGCGAGAACCTGGGTCACACGGACAGAGCTGAAATGGAAAACAAACAGAAAAGCCAACACACCACAAGCATACCCACAGCACAATCACACTCATCGGTGACGATCTACGCCTTCAAGTTAAAGGCCTCCTCTTGACATCTTCCAACACAATCGCCACTTGCTAGAATGACTCTTGCAGAAAGCAACGTGACCATAGCAGCATTTCATGATACTCCTCGCACATCCTCTTATCTATTCACTACCAATTACCATTACAATCGCCTGTCACTCGTTCTGCCTCAGTTCTAGTAACGGTGACGTATGCAAGCCCCAGTCGCCCACACTCTCCCTCCACGGCGTGTCGGACCGCAGCTAACAATTATCTCCATATGCATTTCATTCTCAGCAATAGCCTAGCCTCCTCGGCGTATACGACCCATCTGCTGTCTTTAACATCAGTCAATTCATTCACGGATGTAGAAGATACGAAACAACTCCAGAAGTAAGCACGACGAAAAATCTAACACAATTATGCAATAACAACGAGATACGAAAACAACAAGTAAACACAATGAATCCAAAAACACCAATTGATATGACACACCACACATATATACAGACAGTACAAAAAGCTTGCAGATCATATCTTGATGGAATTCCTTTGAAGAATTGCAGGACTTACGCCAGTACGCCTGCAACCTTTCTCATGTTGACGATTGTAGGTTGAAGAATATCCGGACATAAACAAGATTAACCAACAATTAAACTCGATTATTTAACACAAACATATGTACAATCAATACATCAATTGTTGTGGATTCTTCCTTGACGAACTACCCTTGAAGAACTGTGGGACTTACAGCAGTACGCCTACAACTCTTCTCGGCTGACGCCATTAAGTTGGAAAATCGTTGCAGAGTTCATTCGGTGACCTCCTTCTATCATCTATATCCTCAACTCTGAATGGTAACACACTCGTGTCATTGAATCGTATAATATAGATGACCAACAAACATGCGACGTATCTGACCAACATAGCGTAGGTACAGAGTAATTTACACCAAAGATAATAACATTTAAATAGCAACTTGAAACTTGAAATGCCTTTATTCATGCAAGTCAATTTAACAATTACCCTCTCGTACACACTTGGCTTATCCTCATTAAACTGACCAATATCTTTCGTCTTTTCAAGCAGAATGATACTAGAATAATCATTGCAAAAGACTTGTGAGTTCATTAAAATCCATTTCATTGTGGATGACAACACTAACGATGACTGACTGATACCAGTTGATGAACTTAACGGTAGATCAGAAGCCGTTGTTGTTCGGCTTTTAGAAGGTTGTCTAACCGCACTTCACCACTGTTGTCTTTTACTATCAGCTCAGGTTTAGCACTATCATCTGATGATAGGTGGGCTACACGCTGATCAATTACACTGGGGGTCTCACAAGTATCCCTACCCTCTGCAACTGCATCTGCCTTTAATTCTACTTCACGTTCAAGTTGTACAGAACCTTTGTTCAACTCAGTAGCAGTAGACATTCCGCTCATCTCATCATGATCAACCAAAGACAAATCTGCACTATCATGATCATTATCACAAATATTCACTTTAACGTCGTCTATCTGGTCGACTTCATCACTTTTAAACTCTTTAATGACAGCAGTAGATAATTTGGGTTCTTCCTCACAAATCCTTAAAGGTTTTATATCTACTCTCCGCCTAGTAATACCTTGTAAACTAGCGGAGTCAGAACTGCACTCTGAGACTGTAACTCTCCTCTGTGACACTCTAATAAACAATCGCTTACCAGTTGCAAATACAGGCTTCTTGATCACACCGTTATCGTCACACAATTCGGAGTCAGACCTTGATTTCACATTTAGCTTATCACTAAACTTGCTCACTGATTCACAGTTCATCATTGTATGCACTTCTTGCAAACGTGTAAAACACAACCGTGTTTGTCTTGCATCTTGTAACTTATCTGTTGAGGATGTACCGAGAAAGCTGTTACACTCACTAAGTTATATGGACTACTAGACACCATGGAGCTTTCTCGATATCCACCTCTCTGAGACCCTTTCGTCATAAATGATTGCGTTTTGCTCTCAGACTGCTCTATTCTAGGGGTGAGATGCAATATACTGGCACACTTGCTCACTGATTGATTGACACTATCGTTTACCAGTTTCAGAATATCATCAAACTTTGGCTCAATACCTTCATCCTCTATACGAGAGCTTATCTTCACCCACTTCCTATGCAGTCGAGTAGGTAGGCGTCTCGCTATTTCCTCTAGGACGGAATTTGAGTTCAGATCACTCGTACAATCCATCGAAATCAATGCATTCTTGTAAGTCGACAGATTATCCTAAAACTCAGTAAGTGCCTTGGAGTCATCTTGTAATTGACTACCATTACCTTTAACAGCCTCGAATAATTTCCTTACAATCATCGAACGTCTTCCGAATCTTTGACGCAATATGCTCATAGTCTCAGAGTATCCTTCGTTAGGGGGCATGAACTTACAGCACTGAATGGCTCTTGAAGCAACTCCAGTGCAGTACCTCATCAAATATATCAACTTCATTTCATCATTTAATAAAGAACTACTCAATATGATTTCAAACTCCTTTACAAACTGTAAATAGTCAGCTGGGTTTCCGTCGAAACACTGAGGTTCAAATTTAGACCTATTATCCCTAGAATGAGAAACATGAACAACAGACATATCATGCTGAGCATCATACATATCATTACAATTAACAAGCAACTCCGCATTTGTCAATCACGTCTCAAAAACTGTTAATACCCAGCTCTTGCTAAGCCGGGCCTCTCACTCTCCCTCGAAGACTTTCAGAAACGCTTGGTACTAACGGAAGCAAGAACCAAAACACCGATTGGCGACTCGAGAATTCTTTATTCTAACACCAACATATGAGCAGCATAATAAACTAAGGTCTATGAACAAATATTACAACAATAAATCAAGATAGTGCTTCTGACGGTTTTTTACTCTTCTTTCTGAACAGCGACTGTCAGTCTCGTCTCATAAACCGTTAATGCCCAGCTCTCGCTACGCTCGGGCCCACGCTGTTCCTTTGAGTTTCAGAAACGCTTAGTTATAACGGACGAAAAAACCAAAACACCGATCTGCTGCTTGTTATTTCTTTATTGTTACACCAACATATAAAAGGAATAAACGAACTAAGATCTGAAAACAAATATTACAATAATATATCATTTTATTACTTCTGACGATATTTTACTCTTCTTTCTGAACAGCGACCGATGAGACGATGACTGTCGTATTGATGCCTCCGCGAAAATCGGGGAAGTTGATTTTGAGCAAACAACCAAGAATTGATCGTTCAATCTTCAACTCCATTGACACTCCCCGGCAAAAAAGGGATCCAACCCTTTTTTCCTTCACGACCAATGCACGTTGACTTGGATGCCATTGCGAGAACCTGGGTCACACGGACAGAGCTGAAATGGAAAACAAACAGAAAAGCCAACACACCACAAGCATACCCACAGCACAATCTCACACATCGCTGACGACCTGCGCCTCCAGACAGAGACCTCCTCTTGACATCTTGCAACACAATCGCCACTTACTAGAATGACTCTTGCAGAATGCAACGTGACCATAGCAGCACCTCATGATACTCTTCAAGCATCCTTTTTTCTATTCACTATCAATTATCACTGAAATCGCTTGTCACTCATTCTGCCTCAGTTCTAGTAGCGGTGACGCATGCGAGCCACAGTCGTTTACACTCTTTCTCCCCGGCGTGTCGGACCGCAGCTAACAATTATCTCCATATGCATTTCATTCTCAGCAATAGCCTAGCCTCCCCGGCGTATACGACCCATCTGCTGTCTTTAACATCAATCAATTCATTCATGGATGTAGAAGACTCGAAACAACTTCAGAAGTAATCACGACGAAAATTTTAACAAAATTACGCAATAACAACAAGATACGAAAACAACAAGTAAACACAATGAATCCAAAAACACCAATTGATATGACACACCACACATATATACAAATAGTACAATTAACCTCGCCGATCATGTCTTGGTGGAATTACTTTGAAGAATTGCAGGACTTACACCAGTACGCCTACAACCCTTCTCAGGTTGACGCCCTAGGTTGGAAAATCGTCGCAGAGTTCATTTGCTAACTTCCTTCTATCAGCTATATCCTCAAATCTGAACGGCAACACGCTCATGTCATTGTATCGTAGAATATAGATGACCAACAAACACACGACATATCTCATCAACCAAGTATAGAAACAGAGTAATTTACACCAAAGATAATAACATTCAAATAGTAACTTGAAACTAGAAATGCCTTTATTCGTGCAAGTCAATTTAACAATAACTCTCTCCTTTACACTTGGCTTATCCACACTAAACTGAGCAATATCTTTCGTCTTTTCAAACGCACCAATACTATCATAGTCATTGCACAAGATACTTGAGTTGATGGGCATCTGTTTCATTGTGGATGAAAACACCAACGATGACTGAGTGACACAAGGTGATGAAGTTAGCGGTGGATCAGAAGCTGTTCTTTTTCGGCTTTCAGATAGTTGTCCAACTGCAAGATTACCACCACTGCTGTCTTTCACTACTAGTTCGGGTTTAGCACTATCATCTGATGATAGGTGGGCTACATGCTGATCAATTACACTGACTGTCTCACAAGTATGCATAACTTCTGGAACTGCATCTGCGTTCAATTCTACTTCACGTTCAAGTTGTACAGAACCTTTATTTAACTTAGCAGTAGTAGGCATATCCCTCATCTCATCATGATCAACCAAAGACAAATGTGCACTATCATGATCATTATCACAAATATTCAATTTACCGTCAACTTCATCATTTTCAAACTCTTTAATAACAGAAGTAGACAATTTTGGTTCCTCCTCACAAATCATTAAAGGTTTTATATCTTCACTCTGACTAGTAATACCTTGTAAACTTGTAGGGTCAGAACTGCACTCTGAAGCAATAACTCTATTCTGTGACACTCTATTCAACAATGGCTTACCAGTTGCAACTACAGACTTCTTCACCGCACCGTTATCGTCACACAATTCGGAGTCAGACCTGGAGTTTACATTTAGCTTATCACTGAACTTGCTCACTGGTTCACAGTTCACCTTTGTATGCACCTCTTGCAAACGTGTAAAACACAACCGTGTTTGTCTTGCATCTTGTAACTTATCTGTTGAGGATGTACTACGAAACCTGTTACACTCACTAGGTCTATATGCATTACTAGACATCATGGAGCTTTCTCGATATCCACCTCTCTGAGGCCCTTTCGTCATCAATGATTGCGTTTTGCTCTCAGACTGCTCTATTCTAGGGGTGAGATGCAATATACTGGCGAACTTGCTCATAGATTGATTGACACTAGTGTTTACCAGTTTCAGGATATCATCAAACTTTGGCTCGATACCCTCATCCTCCATACGGGAGCTCATCTTCACCCACTTCCTTTGCAGTCGAGTAGGTAGACGTCTTGCTATTACTTCTAGTATAAAACTCGAGTTGAGGTCACTCATTCGATTCATCGAAATCATTCCATTCTTGTAAATTAGCAAATTATCTAAAAACTCAGTGAGTGCCTGGGAGTCATCCTGTAATTGACCACCATTACCCTTAACAGCCTCGAATAATTTCCCTGCAATCATCGAAGGTCTTCCAAACCTTTGACGTAATATGCTCATAGCCTCGTAGTAGCCCTCTTTTGGCTTCATAAACTTACAACACTGTATAGCTCTTGCAGCATCTCCAGTGCAATATCTCATCAAATACATTAACTTCAATTCATCATTTAATAAAATACCACTCAACATGATCTCAAACTCCTTTACAAATTGTAAATAATCGGCCGGGTTTCCATCAAAACACCGTGGTTCAAATTTAGGGAGTTTGATGTTCCTATTATCCCTGAACGGCGAAACAGTAACATCAACCATGTCATGCTTAACATCAGACACATCGTTACAATTAACAGACAAGTCACCATGACTTACTTTCCTGTTTGCATCCAAGACACTCTGTCCCTTCTTTGACCCAGGCATTGTTGAACTTGACCCAATTCCAAAAAGTTCCAGATATTGCTTGTTCAAAGAGGACTTGACCGGCACCAGGAAAGATGAACGGCGACTATCCAAACTTTCACCAACTGTCTGAATCCGCCAGATCTGTTTCTACCGTCAGAAACTGTCAGTCTCGTCTCATAAACCGTTAATGCCCAGCTCTCGCTACGCTCGGGCCCACGCTGTTCCTTTGAGTTTCAGAAACGCTTAGTTATAACGGACGAAAAAACCAAAACACCGATCTGCTGCTTGTTATTTCTTTATTGTTACACCAACATATAAAAGGAATAAACGAACTAAGATCTGAAAACAAATATTACAATAATATATCATTTTATTACTTCTGACGATATTTTACTCTTCTTTCTGAACAGCGACCGATGAGACGATGACTGTCGTATTGATGCCTCCGCGAAAATCGGGGAAGTTGATTTTGAGCAAACAACCAAGAATTGATCGTTCAATCTTCAACTCCATTGACAGCGACCGATGAGACGATGACTGGTGTATTGATACCTCCGCGAATATATGGGGAAGTTAGGTTTGAACAAACAACCGTGAATTGACCGTTCAATCTTCAACTACATTGACAAGGTATCTCCTCTTCTGAATAACGCGAAGCAATGACAGTATGCACTTCAAGGCGTGTTCTTACTTAAGTTCTGTTCGACCTTAGAAAATGCTTGAGAGCGGGAGCACCTACGTGTCTATGTGTGAAGTGCATAATCACAAATGCCGTCGCTACATTAACCGTGTAATTTACGATTCTGACCACAGTCGCACTCTGAAGTTACAAAGGGGTAACTCACGTTTTTCAGCCTACTGATGTGCAGTCGCAATACCCTTCACTTTTTTAGGCTGAAAGTCATGCCTTTGACCATCGACCAGTCTTCCAGAACTTTTAGGGCAGCCTGTAGCCTATCGGAGGCCTTGGAGCACTTTACTGCCCTCCAAGTTTCTACAGCCCCAGCGTGAAAAAGAGTCAGATGGTTTACATGGCATCGTAGGTAACGGATAAAAGTCAAGAACATCAATGACCCTAGGACGGAACCCTGTGACACTCCTGATGCCAAACTGTGTCAGGATGATCGGACAAGGCTGACCTTAGAATAGGATTCCATTTCGACAAAGCTGTCCACCAACCATTCGGGCCACCCGCGGCGCTCATGTGAAGTGAAGGGAGACCATATGTACATGATCGTTGATGAGGCTGCCACCGACCCTAATCAAATACCATGGGTTTCTTCCTATTTTTTACTGCTTGCCGCTTTTCAACTACAGTTGAAATCCATAAAAATGAACACAAAACACATATGCATCAAACCGAAATACACTCCTGTCCATCTAATATCAAGCTAGCCTGTTAGTAAAGAGTTGTTTTCCACTAGAACTTACTTCTGCGAACATAATATGATGCGTGCTTCCATGAGCAGTCCAGACGATTCCGGAAAAGTTCATTCGAACTGGGAACTGTTTAAGACTCTTAAGTTACCTGGTGATTCGAGGCAGTGTACACAACCACAGAATAAGCACAAGGTGATGTAGGTTTCAATAGACTCGTCTCAAGATAGTGGGTACGCTGCCTACGGGGCATAAGATTGGGGAGGTAGGCAGGTGAAGGGTCGAACCAGCATCCGGTATAAGTAACTCTTATCATCAAATTGAAGACCAATAAAGAACCTGGAGATAGATAAAAATTTAAGTCCAACATTCTGAAACTGAAAGAAGAAGCTACGAAGGACACCTTCGCAGTCATCAAGAAAAGACAAAAGACATCAAGTAAACTTCCTGAAAGGACACCGGAACTTTCTACAGACGACGTTGAAAGAAACCTGCATAGACACCTTATGCAGGGTGAAGAATCAGGACAAGAAATGACTCTACACGGATACATGGGATCCGGTAGCCGCGAGAAAGATGAGTGATCGAATTGAGAGATGAGCGACGAACAGGGAACGTAAGTATAATCTGCAGCACAATGAAAGAAGGAGTGAAGAAGAGCTCTCGGGAAGACAAAACACAACTTTTTGATTCATTAACAAATGAACCGGAACGAGTTCCACTTTACGAGAACGTCACAACACTTGACTCAATGCCCAGGTTTCCAAAAGGAAAGAGATCAACGCAAATGAAGCCAGTGAAAGACAGTGAAGAAACATCAATTACCTGAAGGGTAGAAAGGATGAAACATTGCCTTAATCAATTCACTTGACTCCTAAGTCCACCATTACCTATAAATCATGCAGAGGTGCCATTAGCAGTCAGCACTATCGGTGAGCACGAATTCTCCGACGAGAAGAAGAGTCTTAGAATCACAATGTTACTGAAAACCAACCGAGCAGCAGCTGAATCAAGTGAAATTCCTCAGAGTCGGGTAAAACGGACCCACAGACCTCTGTCTAAACTTATGCTTTACACTGACTGAAATTTTCTTCGTGAGTTATTTGTGGATAATTTTTATTAAAATCGTGTCGTATAGTGTTTGGAAAGATGGGAACTCAAATATTCCGACGTAACATATTTCTGTGAGCGTCATTTTGTGGTGAGAGCAGGCTGCTAGCCGATTGGTAGACATTAATTTACGTCAATTTCTAGGTCACTAATGTTGGCCGTGAGAAAATATGAACAAGGCTGATTCAACAACCGATCACGGCAGACTTAACGTGGGCAAATACGACTCGCAGATAGATGGCTTGACTTCCGAGAAACCAGAAACAACCAATCAGAAGACTGTGTTTGTCTGCTTAAATAAGCTATAATAATGTACATGAAATGTATATTAATACGTGCTGATTTCCGTAATAAAACCGTCTGTTGCCGACCCTTGTCTTCTGTTGTTACAATTTGATCTGGCCGCAGCAGACTCACTGCATGTTGGGTGCAAAGGTTTGCGTCTCAGCTGGAATGTATGGAAATATTGCTAAGATGAGCGGGATAGAATACCTGGGGGGGGGGTAAGGTCGCCGGCAACTCTAAACATAAGCGACAAAATCGAATGACCGACTAAAACGGAAGTAATTACCTTGAATGAGCAATCAGGTGAGCCAGAACTATAGGCGCGGAAATACATGCACAGTAAGGGAACCGTCACGCGAATTCTATCTACAGGTAGTATTTCAGTACTGCAGAAATAACAACTATCTGAACAGTCTCCTCAATGCTAAGACTTAGGAATTAGGCAAAATATCAATTTATGAAGAATAAATAGAGGCTGAGTGTGATGACGTTAACGGATAGTATGATTTATACTAACGTAAGATTTTGTGCTAACAACTTCTATAGTATTTATTCCACGTAGACCAAAGGGGAAGCAAAACACCAAATTGGTCGTCTAAAACACGAAGTGTGTAATCCTAATCATCAAGCAATGATCTGAAACGGAGAGCAAAGCGCACGTTAGAAGGGTTATCACACAAGTGCCGCGTCCTAGAAAGAACTAAGATTCAAGGTCGAGGACTACATTTACAACCAACCATAATACAATTAGGTGAGAGAGAAAGGGTATTCCTATTGGTCGTACTCTGCATCATCTTGGGCGACCAATCCTCGCACGCTACTTAACCAGCCTGAAATTAGACAAGCAGAGTTTAAACATTGGAAAACCGCCTAACTTATCATTCCTTACAAGTGTATTCGGGAACAAATTCGTAGTGCGAGGGTGACTGTTCAACTAGCTAGGGCTTGTGCACGAACAACCAAACGTGTGGTGAAAGCTGGCTGCAAGCCAAAATTGCAGACGGAAATTTGCGTCAGTGTTACGTCCGAATCGGCGCCATGGGAAAAATCCACAACAAACCTTAACCCCAAGGAGCTCAACAATCAATCACAGCCGTCTTTACGTATGCAAATACAATTCGCAGATATATCGCTTAACTTTCTGAGTAACGGTCACAAGCAGTACAGCATAACCCTCAAGAAGAAAACAACCAATCAGAAGAAGTTGCTTCTCTGTTAACATTAACGTTAATAATGATGAACATAAGAATCCATAAATGTCTCTTGATTTTCTCAATGAACGATCTCTTACCTGGTCTTTGTCGTCTGTCGTCACACCATTAGTTCAACTAGGCATAGGAAATGCCTTGGAAACTGATGCTGGTTCCACTTATGCTAAGCTAGTATGTGACATAACATGATAATTGCCGGATGAGTTTGTTTCTGTATATAGCTGCCCACCAGCAGTAGACCAGGCCTCGTACGTCATCAGGCTTACAGACGCTATGAATCCAGTTAAACCTGCTCCCCTTCAACCAGAGTCCATAAACGTCTTTGTTCACCCATTTTTGAAAACTTCTTCACATATATTGGTTAGTTGTAACTCTGTACATCGGCCTTTGGAACTTCTATACGATGGAATCAGTAAAGTCATTAAACACACGGATAAATGTTTTGTCCAAGACACAAAAGGCCGCGAAAACTCTGCAAGCAACAAGTGCTGTACTGCTTGTGACCGTTACTCGGAAAGTTAAGCGATATGTCTGCGAATTGTATTTGCATACGTAAAGACGGCTGTGATTGATTGTTGAGCTCCTTGGGGTTAAGGTTTGTTGTGGATTTTTCTCATGGCGCCGATTCGGGACGTAACACTGACGCAAATTTCCGTCTGCAATTTTGGCTTGCAGCCAGCTCTCACGTAAACAGCAGTGATTCAGTTCAATGACCAGTATTCGCGGCTGATAACCCAGCCTTCAACTGTCAGTGTGCGTGTTCTTCCATTCCATTCGCCTTAGAATGATAATAATAATAATGAATAATAAACGTATGCAACTTAGGATTTTAGTCAATGCTAAGAATAAACCGCTTTCAAATGGCCGCCCATGATCAGTTGTTACTAAGGATGGGCATCCAAGACTTGCGATCCATCGCTCGACAAAGACGCATACTGCTGACTCGTTGCGTACATCCTTGAGGAGTAGTCATTCGGGCCACTGTGTAAAACGGTCAATGCAGGTCAGGATAAAAGTATATCCATAAGATTCCTGAAGAGTTCCAACCAGCTGGCTAGATATATATGAACGTGTTTGAAACAAGATCCAGAGATAAGAATGGTGTCAAGAGAACTTCTGGTGTGTCTTGCTACTTTGTAGATTTGGTAAGCAATACACGCATGAGCCCATTCCCTTTCTTCTTTATTAATACCAGGCCAACAAAACCAACTGGCAATGAGCTTGACGGCAGTTCGAATTCCGGGGTGGGATAAGCCACGTGACCTATTGGCGACGTTACGGCGATAACTTTTATGCACGATGGAGCGAGGAGTACTAATGGAAATGTCGCGTAGAATAGTATCTCTTCCCATACCTAAGGGATTATCGGCTAATTGTAGAGTTGTTTTCGACAACTCAAGTTGAAGCTCACTACCTTCTTTTTGAAGACGAGTCACTTTTACAAGGTACATGCCGTCGATTTGGGTGAGGGAACAAACGTGCGACAAGGCATCTGCCACAGTGTTATTCACTCCGGATACATGGCGAATATCTGATGCAAACTGTGTAACGTGGTCCAGTTGTCGTGATTCTCTAGGTGAATACTTATCAGAGGTTGAGTTCAGAGAGTACGTCAGAAGTTTGTGGTAGGTAAAAACTATGAATTCACGACCCTCTACTGAATGTCGAAAATGACGTTTAGCACATTACATAGCCAGAATTTTTCTGCCGAATGTGCTGCACTTAGTTTTGGCTAGTTGTAGGCGCCTGGAGAAAGAGGTGAATGTATTCCACTTTTTGTTAACTAGTTTTTGAAGGAATGCGTCGTTTGCTGTGTCGGATGCACCAACTGAAATGTTAAATGGTGCCTCTGGATCCTGATAAACGAGAAGGGTGGCATCTTTGATAGCTTTTTTAACCTGAATGAAAGCATTTTTGGCGGATGTGGCAAGTTCTATGGATTTGTTATTCCGTCAAGAAGGTCCGTTAGTGGCTGAATCAGCGAAGCACAGTTAGGAATAAAGCGTCGGTAATAACTTCTCAAGCCATTAAAACCGTGAAGACTGTTCACAGCCTTTCGCTACGGAAATTTCAGAATCACCTCAAATTTACTAGCTAGCAGATGAATACCCTTGTAGTAATTGGTGTGGCCGAGAAAGTCTAGTGATTCTAATCCTACCTGACACCTTCGAATATTAATAAGTAACACCATGTCGACGAAACCTTTCGAACGCCAAGTCACAGTGCCTAAGGTGAGTTTCCTTGTTTGGACTCGCAATGAGGCAGTCGTCAAAGTATGAGTGCACAAAGTCAAGACCGCACAATACTTCGACAGTGAAACGTTGGAATGTTTGTGCAGCATTCCGGAGACCGAATGGCATACGTGAAAATTTAAACAGTCGAAAAGGCGTAATGAAACCCTGTCAGTCACGTCTCGTAAACCGTTAATGCCCAGCTTTTGCTATGCTCGGGCTCACGCTGTTCCTTGAAGTTTTTTAGAAACGCTTAGTAATAACGGACGCAAAAACCAAAACTCAGTTTGGCGACTCGATAATTCTTTATTGTAACATCAACATATAAAAAATAATTCTACTAAGGTCTGTGAACAAATATTACAATAATAAATCACAATGTTACTTCTGATGGTTTACTGCAGACTTCTTTCTGAACAGCGACCGATGAGACGATGACTGTCGTATTGATGCCTCCGCGAAAATTGGGGAAGTTGGTTTTGAGCAAACAACCATGAATTGATCGTTCAATCTTCAACTGCATTGACAAACCCTTTTTCGGAATGTCTTCCAGTACCATAGGGATTTGGTTGTATGCCTTAACCAAATCTCTTTTCGAGGAATTAGTTGCGCCAGTTAGTGTTGATGTTAATTCATGTATGTGAGGCAGTGGATACCAATCAAGGATTGTTTTATCGTTCACTCGCCGGTAATCACCAGTGGGTCGCCAACCGTTGCTATCTTTTTTCAATACCATCTAAAGTGCGGCTGCCCATAGGCTATTTGATGGCCCAATGATGCCGAGGACGAGCATATGGTCGAATTCATCGCCCGTCAGCAGTAGTTTGTCAGGAGCAAGTCACAGTGATCTGGATATCACGAGCTGTCCTGAGGTTGTGATGTGATGCATAACACTGATGATTACACACGGTAGATCGTTAGAGTGGCAATTATGTACTGAGTACTTGTTAACAGTCACCTGAAAAGTTGGATCAGAGATCGCCGTCTCCTTGACCAGTGATAGGCTGTGACCTACCTAGGTGATGCCTTTAATAGACAGGCTAGTGGTACTGTCTATCAGTCGTTTTCGGTGGACATTTACGAGTAAATCATGATGGTCTTAGTAGGTCCGTGCCAACCATGGGCACTGTGACATCCGTGAGAAGGAAAATCTACCGAATAAGCCTGCGTAAACATATGTTCAGATAGACGTATTTCCTCCCAAAGGTTGCAATAGGTTCTCCATTTGCGGCCTGTAAGTAGAAGGCAGATTCCTTCTGTCGATCTGCCCCTATATCAGAAAGGATGTATACTTCGGCACCTGTGTCAACCAAGTACCGAGTCTGGTTGACTACATCACAGATGTATAGTAGGCGGCCACTGACACAGGGGAAGGCTTCCACTAGCCCGTGCCGGCGGGTAGTTTCCAACAGTCTTCGAGTCATTGCCAAAATTACTAGGCTTTCCATGAAATTTCGCTTACATAGGTATTGTGATACCAACACTAATCAGGGTTTCTCGGTGAGCGTAGTTTGGATTTTAATCGACCAAGTGAGTTCCTACCTTGAAAGGAATTCTGTAGACGGTAGCGGAAAATGTGGGGACCATTCGGCCTGAGTAGTCTCCGAACAGAGTTGCATAACTCTGTCACTTCAGTGTCACCACTCGAAGACTCTGTAGTGACCGAGCACATTTCCGTTATTGTTCTTTAGAGGTTGACGGATATCTTGTTCAGCAACTTCTAACTAATTTTTTCTCGCTTACCAAAGACAAAGCAAAAGCCAATATTTGATCGTCTAAACTACGTGATATATTTCGGGACCAAAACAAGCCGTCAGACGAACGCTTAGCTGGCTAGTGATCGTGCACGTGACACGACGGGGTACCAAATGGCGGGGATGCTTGACCGGAAGCCTTCAGCTAAACAGGTCGACTTAAACAGTGGTGATCAGCATCCAATGGTGGGTGATTGCTGTGGTCAATAATTTTGGGGAATTATTTACCGCCACAGCTCTTTGTGTTATCTCTAGAATTTTTTATCGACAGAAGTAGCTAAATCGTCTATAATCACACCCTGGATTGTCACAAGAACAGCCTGCACTGACTGTGGCAACTAAGATAAGAACAGCTCTCTCAAGAGTGCCTCATCGAATTGAAGTTTGTGGATAGCTTCCCGCATTCTCGTTAGCATGCTCACAGCCGATTGATCGCTTAACTCGACATTGCGAAATAGTTCATCAAGACGCTGCCGATCCATAAGATCGTTTCTCTCTATGAGGGCTGTTTTAAGCACGTCATAACAGTTGCTTACCTCTGGGCTTGACATAAGCGGTGAGAGTCAGCAACCAATATTGAGTGATGAATGCTGTGGCTAAAACTTTTAGCGAATTATCTGCCGCTACAGTAGGAACAAGTTTAAATTCAGATAGAATGTTTTGCAAATAAAAACCTTACACTTTGCATTCTGTTTCTGTATTAAATATTCATGAACCTTTGTACTAAAATGGTATCACCGATTGATGCTCAAGGCAATCTGAAAGATATTAAACAGTCATAAGATGCAAAGAAATGTTATGCCCTTGCACAACAGTTAAATCGTAGATATGAAGAAGACGCGCAGTAAACCTAGTTTTATTGAGCGACGAATGCAGTTTACTGGATTATATGCTGAATAAAATGGGACAATGGACGTGTTAAACTCTAGATTGTGCTTTTCATCACAGTTTAAAATGAAAGTTGGACTAAACGACGTATATAAACTGTGAAATTCCGAAAAATAAATTTCAGCAAGCCGTTTCACACCTCAGTCCTTTGACGCTGATTCCAGAGTGTACTCGTTTTGTTGAATTTGTAATCACTAGTAAGCATGCCATCATGAAATAAGTTTGGGATGTGCTGCGGTCATGTTTCCTAGTTTATGAGTAGAAATCGAAGGGGAAGCTACTGTGGCAACTAGCAAACCGTTTCAGCATGTTGACAAGATGCTGAAAAGCGGAGAATATACGTTACACAGGTTTCACTGCTTTCATTTCTAGTGGTGCTTGTGAATAATAGGAAACTACTGGCTCATCGCTGTGATCTGGAGCAGCATTTTTAAGAGGAGTGGGAGGAGACACAAGGAAGCTGCTGGAAAAGATCAGAAGAATACTAATAATTTATCTAAGGAAACTTCAGATGGTACTTGGTTGAAGCACTATATTCATCTCATTTCAGTACTTCAAGTACTTAGATTATTAGTAATACTTTTCAGTTTGGTGAACAGTTTGAATTTTTAGTCATAAATAGCACCAAACTGTTGTCTTATGTTGATAAAACTCATGTGTATAAACTGAAGAAAGTGGGCAATGGAAAAAAGCAAGTACTCTTAAACTGTAGATTAAAAGAGTAGGTAATAATTTATACAAGGTTGTATTGATGGTTTTGAAAAGAATTATCCCTACATTTCCTAATTTTTAGTAGGCCACTCATTTACGATTCCATCATAGCTTTCATCTCATAATCATGGCAACCACCACCATAACTATATACCGTCTCCCAAGCTCACTCCAAGCATCGAAACAGACCCCGGTCCACTGCAGAGTTTCATTGTGATAAAATGAGTAAGCAGAAGGTGGTGTGTTATTTATTTTCATACACAGAATGCATCTATTGATCATATCTTCACCCTCCGACAGATTCTAGAACATAGGCATTACTACCGGTGCCCAACAATCACTATATTCCTTGACCTAAAGGCGGAATTCGTTTCTGTCTATCGAGAGGTCCTCTGGAGATTCTTAGCTGTAAAGGGAATGCCGAGAAAATACATTGCACTGATTAAGGCACTCTACTCGTACTCATACAGCCGGGTGAGGGCTTACGGTGAGTTGTCATCTGAATTGGTGACGACTAGTGATGTCCGTCAAGGATGCCTATTATCCCCTTTTCTATTCAACTTCGTCATAAAGGACTAATGGACTTAACCCTAAGGGACTTCAGCGACTCGGGGATTGACATGCTACCAGGGAATAATCTCGTCGACTTAGAATATACAGACGATATAGTCCTTCTAGGCGAGGACGCTGAAAAAATGCAATGTCTTCTAAACACCTTGAGCTGCAATCTACAATTGTTTGTCATGCGATTCGCTCCCTCCGTGAAATGTAGGATGATGTTAGCTAGCGGAGGTCAAACAAAAACTTGGCACCAGTCAATGAAATCTAAAACAGTTAGTCTAAGCCACGTAGGAAGGTGTAGACTTCCTGGTTGAGGTCCTCGGGACGGTAAAAATCTATGGTTGGAAACAATTGGTGAAATGGCTCAAAATCGTTCTCAGTGGAGCAGATGCATCCACTCCTTGTGACTTATGATTTCCAATGAAACTGTTTTGTTCTTCGTTATTACTCTTCCTTTGTCTCACACCTCTGCTTACTGCCTCTATTATGCTTTCCTTGTACTTTCTTCTCTTGTTTTGTGTGCTACATGGAGTGTGGCGACTTGAACTCCCGCACATATGTACAACGTTCTATGTCGAAAACAGACAGACAGACTATTACAGCCCTACCTGATTGCTTATTTCTCGCCCTCTTGTCTCCGTTTTTGTTTCTCACTAGAAATAAGTAGCATAGTATTTCAGAAGAAGAAGAGGGATGCTGATGGGTGCTCAAGATATGCTATGTGAAAATGAAAGTGTATATTCTCCAGCTCACGTTGTTATTGTCTTACTTATACCAGACAACTGTTTGAAAGACAAATCAGAACACTAAATTGACCTTCTAAGATAAGAAACATATTTCGGGATCAGAAATGTGGAGTGGTGATGTCTATTCAGCCAGATAGAGTAGGTGCAAAAATAACCGAATATAATACAACAGCTTAACCGTGTACCTTCAGCTTAGCCAGTCGACATAAACAGGTTATCACCCGTTGTCGAAAGATGAAAGCTGTAGGCTAACAATTTTAGGAAAGTATTTAACGCTTTAACTCGCTCGCCTCACTAGTGGGGTAGTGAGAATCCTATGACATTACCACCCGGAAGTAAAAACTTAGTGGTGACACCATTGGTACGGTGGTAGTGCATGGCCCTCTGGTTACCCAACAGTGCTGATGTGGTTAATGTAGAAGGATCCGTAAAATGTTCATCCGTTGGTTCTCGTGCTCCATTATTTTCTCGTCTACTGCCCGTTGCACTTGGAAGAGAAAACAAGAAAGCTGAAAACTCTGTTGAAAAAACTGTCAACCAAACTGGTGAACTTGTACACTTTAGTGATGCACATCCGCCTTACTCCATAATATATGCATGTAGGTGCTCTGGTAACTTCGCTGTTGGTTCAGAACATGTTTTTCGCCGTTTGTCTTTAGAGGCTACTACTGCCTTCATGGTACTGCTCACCTCTTCAAATAGTGCAGGGTATTTCGTTGATCGAGTGTTATCATCTCACAGGATTGACCTCTAAGCGTGCCTCTTTCAAACAGACGATACTGACTCAGTCTTTGTGACAGTTTTCATCTGAAACAAAGAATTTGTTCATGCGTTTAATGATTACATCTGGTCCATAATATGGAGGTTCCAAAGCCTAACGTATAGAGTTACGACGAAGAAATGCATGTGAAGATCACAGAAAATACCCATTGAGTCGTGAAGAAAATAAAATAATAATAATAATTGCTTTATTCCAAAAACAGTACTCATGATACAGCAAGGAATTTTCAGCATTCAGTACAATATTGCATCTAATTTACCCAAAAACGACAAAAAAAATTAAAAATACACAATACATAATAGTAATAAAACGATTTTTGTAGCAGCTACGTAGCAAAATACTGTGTGCCGTACGGAGAAAAATATGTATAAAGTACAAAATTGTAGTAATAATAGTAATACCAACTAATATAAAATAGCAGAGTAACGATTTAAACGATAGAAAGTGTGACACCATAAAATACAGAAAGATGAACGATAAAAGGGTCGATTCACTGTGCTAATTACATAGTAACTTGTAAGTTTCACGTCTAACAATGCAACGAAGAAAATTTTCTTTATCGACGAAGTCATCTTCAGAAACAAATACACGAGATTTTAAGTAATAAAGACTTGGTTCTGATCCATCCCTATAAAGGCACTGGTATCGTTCTAATGAATTGCCAAGACTACGTCGATTAAATGTTATCCATCATATCAGACAAAAAAACTTTCCAAGAAAAAGTAACCAGAAAGACGGAAGTGAGTAAGTTGAAGGCGAGATAACACAAACGCTGAAGATGAAGAACGAATCGATTATTAACTCTGAGTTATTTGAGTAAATACGACCCTCGAGTTCTGTGTACATCAGTGGCACAGTGGTTAGGACTCTCGCCGACCATGTACATGGTCCGAGGTTCGAGCCCACGCCGACGCACACCTGATATCTATGGTTGGCCTGCGAATTTTGGGCTACCGATATCCACGCTGAAAATTCCATACTTGTACCAAAAATACAGTGTGGAATCAAGCTGTCATCAAAAAAATTTTAAAAAATAATTCCCCAGTTATATGGTCATCCGAAAGTGCAAAAAGAGGATGTGCCACTACATCCAGTCTGGGATTTGACAAAAATATGTTAAATGGCTCGCAAACATCCTTTTACCTATCAGAAATAATCTCTGTTAGCATAGCGTTTCACATTCATTTGAATTTGTCGATTCAGTAAGTTATGCTAATGTACTCAGGAAGAAAATGGTATCTCTAGATGTTATGTCTCTCTTCACTAATGTTCGACTCACTGAAACTATTTGCTTTATATGAAAATTCATCAAGGAGAATGGTAATGTGGACGCGGGTATTCCGGCCCACTACTTAAAGGAACTACTATTGAGACGCACTTTCAATGTTCAGTTCAGGTTCAACCACGCGCTCTATAAACAAAGAGATGGAGTGGCAGTGGGGTCGCCATTGATCCCTTTACTTGCAGACTGCTTCTTGACAAGCCTAGAGAATAGTATGTTACGTCCTACTATCAATAGTTTTCATATATACCAAAGATAAATGGATGATACTTTTATCATATGTGATGACAATGCCAACATCGAAACGATTATTAGCGAGTTCAGCAGCTGCCATCATGCCATCCAGTTCACGTCAGAATCAGAGATGAATTCCATTTTTTGAATGTTTTGCTGTAAAAGGAGTTCTGACGGTTCTCTCTAAAGATCGATTTACAGGAAACCAACATGAAATGGTCGATACATGAACTCTCATAGTTGAGTCCCATTGAGAAGAAAGGGGGATCTGATCTATTTCTTATCCTAAAGATTAAAGAGGATCTGTACCAGTGATACAGTTGATGCTGAACTGGGGAGACTCAGACAAGTCCTCGTGGAAAATGGGTATCCTTCAAGATTCATCGAGAAAAACATGAAAGTAAAGGAAATGCTAGGAAGAACCCCAGCGGCGCCGAAGACACCATTCTTCATGAATGTTGTATTTGAAGTTGATACCGCAGCTGAGATTCTGAAGATTTGCTTATCCAGATCACTAAGAAAAGATTTCTTTTCGGCTGAGCTACGTATCAATTTCTATAGCCCAGAAATGATCGATGGATGTGTGAAGGATAAACTGCCGCTTTGGGGCACTTCAGTGTGTGTTTATAAATTTATCTGCTCCTGTGAAGTTAGATATATTGGCCGCACAAGGCACATACCTTCCAAGAGCATCTCTGAATATTATCCGACATCGTTAGCAGAATAACAATGCAAGACAGTTACTAGTTCAATTCTTAAGCACTTGGTGAACCCAAGCCACGTAGCTCCACCAGAATCGTCTTTCAAGATCACCTACAAGTTGAGGTAAAATAGTACAAAGGGACTCAGGTTTCGGTATTTGTGTATGGCGGAGGTGTTGACAATTCTTCAATACAACCCTGAAATCCGTATACAGAATAAGTTTATCCAGTCTCTTATTCTGCCATAGTCTTATCCTCTTCATTAGTCGTTCCCTGTAAATTTTTTTATTGTTAATGAATATTTTGCTTTTGCTTTATTGAATAATTTACTATTATCACTCTCATATGTTCCTTTTTTACGTTTTCTCACCCTCTTCACACTTGTTAAATGGACACTCAACTACGTTTCTTCTCAGTCAATAACAATTTTCACCTTATTAAATTTATAACGCTTTCTTCCTTTGTGCTGTTGAGTATTACGTAGTTTATCACTTTTATTTTTACTTTCGAAGTCATTTCCAAGTAATTATATCAATTATGGCACACACACACACCTGCTCAATAATGGACTGCTAAATAATTTTGATGTTTTAGAATTTCTAATATATTTATTCGTTGAAGTTTCTGTAGCGATTTATTGCAAAAGGTCTGGAAGGAGGGAAAGGTGCCTACTGACTGGAGGAAAGGTTACCTCGTGAAACTACCAAAGAAGAGCGACTTAGGCCCCACTCTGCAAGAACTGGCGAGGAATCATGCTCCTGTCGACGCCAAGCAAAACCCTGAGTCGCATCATCCTGGAGAGAATAAAGGACGCACTGGATACACAACTCCGACCAGAACAAGCTGGATTCAGGAAAGTCAGGCAAATCATGTTCCGACCAAATTGCAATTCTACGCATCATCATCACAGAACAAAGCATGGAATGGCCATCAATTAAACCTCTACCCCAACTTTATAGACTTTGAGAAGGCCTTCGACAGCGTTGACCGCTAAGTAATTTGGAAACTACTCGAGTACTACGGCGTACGGTGCCCGAATATTCATCAACCTTATTCAACAGCTGTACGACAATGGCAAATGTCAGGTGATCCACAACGGAAAACTCAGCGAAGCGTTTGGAGTAAACACAGGAGTCAGACAAGGGTGCTTGCTTATTATCACCCGCCAATGATATTCCTAATTGTGGCTGACTGACTGGATTACGCGTCAGACAGTGGAAAACGAGAAGACAGGGAGGGATATCCTGGACCGACGCGAAGAACCTAGAAGACCTGGATTTCGCGCGGCGATGATTTATGTTTGATGTCACACAAAATCGAAGACTTACAAGCGAAAACCGACAAACTGGTCGAAGAAGCAGCCGGCGAAGACAGGACTCCAAGTGAACATAGACAAGACGGAGGTCATAAAAATAACCAACCAACCAACAACAACAACAGCAGCAACATCCAGCGTCAATCACCATCAACGGGAGGGATTTGAAAGAGGTTACTTCATTCACTTCACTTATCTAGGGAGGGAGCATTGTCTCAACTACAGGAAGTCGGAACGGACGAGGATGTCAAATCGAGCGAGAATCGGGAAGGCAAGAAACACATTCATCAACCTGAAATCAATCTGGAAATCCTCGTCACTCAGCATCAACAGCAAAATTCGGTCGGATTTTCAATACAAACGACATGTCTGTCAGTTCTTCTATACGGATCAGAAACTTGGCGGGTGGGTCACAAAGAATATTTTCAACAGGCTATTGCAGACCTTTATCAACAACTGTCTTCGCTGGCTCTATACTAAAGATCAGATGGCCGGGCCGGAAAGAATCACCAACAAGAAACTATGGGAACAAGCAAAACAAGAACCAATCGCCCAACAAATATGCAGGAGAAAGCGGAGATGGATTGGACACTCATTGAGGAGGCCGCCATGGGTGACATCGCGCGCGCGTCAGGCAACTGCTCGAGTGGAACGCGAAAGGGAAGCGGAGAGTGGGACGTCAGTGCAAGGATGACATGAAGGAGATCGTGTGAAGAGGAGCTGAAAGAATATGGACTAACATGGATGCAGGTGAAAAGTACAGCAGAAGGAAGACAGAAGCAAGTGGAGACGTGCAGTTGAAGCCCTATGTTCCACTAGGAACCCAAGGGAGTAATAATAAATAATTCAATTTTGATAAATATAAATACTACTGTACAGCCTCTGAAGACGACTTTGTCAATTAAAGAAAATTTTCTTCGCTTGATTGTCTTTTATTTTCTACATGTGAAGATATTTTTCAATATGGATGAGCTTCGTGTTTTTGACCTTACTGATATACGAGGCATAATTCATTACCAGTAGAAAACTGGAGGGTGAAATAAACTCACTTAATAGATTTCTTTATTTTGATTTTTGATCATAGCTTGAAACTACACAGTATTTTCGGTACAAGTATGGAATTTTCAGCATGTGATATCGGTAGCCCAAATTTTGCAGGCCAACCATAGATATCAAGTGTGCGTCGGCATGGAGTCGAACTCCGGACCATGTGAGTGGTCGGCGAGAGTCCTAACCGCTGCGCCACCGACGCACAGTCATAATGTTGCTCCAAACACCACTTCAGTGATGGTTCACCCAGCGTTAGCCTTCAGCGGTGAACTAACGTCAGTAACTCAGTTCAATACAGTTTACTTGTGGCCAGTAGTTCAACCTTCAACTGCCAACGGAAACATCCTATCTCATGATTTACCTGAGGATGGAAGGTTGTTGTTCTGAAACGCATGCAGCCTGAGTGTTTATTTAAGGCTGTAAATCGGAGGCTTTCGATTAGGCATCCGCAGTCGGCTTTTATAGAGAATGGGCATCAAAAATTCTTAATCCAAAGTGTGTGACTATTTCGGTAGATATGTCCTTGTGGGGTTCGCTTTATTCCACTTAGTCTAACGATTTACAGATGTCAGTATATGGTAATGTACATGACATTCTGGAAGGGCTCCAACCAAATCTGTTTGAACGTAGTCGAAGTGGGAATTCTAGTAAGAAAAGCACCAGGATGGCTTATTATGTGTGTCACATTAGTTTGAACTATTTGCAAGTTGAGCATTTAATAGCCAATTGCCTTACTTCCTAATATGTGCCACATCAAACAAACCGAACAGTGATATCTTTGGAGATCGACTGGCTATTCGAGTCATTTTGTAACTTAATTTTCCACAGATGGCGTCAAGTGGTGAAGATGATTAGTCGAGCGTCTTCGGTTAAAGGAATTCAATGGACAATAAACATCATTAAGCATTCGACTTTTAATTCTAGAGAATTATTCACTGCTGCACATTTGCAGTGAGCGTTGGCACCTGTTAGAAAGTAATAATTATCCTTGTTGGATTTTAACAGAATAATAGTTAAGGTTTTCGTGAATCTACTCAGGCATTAACGACATACATGTTAGAATAGCATCCATGCCTGAAATGAAACAGTCGACAAAGTATGTGACCTCTCAACTTTACTCAAGAGTAAATAAATGGGAAAATGTTCATATTTCTTTTGTCCAAAATAGACAATCTAAATCAAAACGATGAATAATAAATTAAATCTCCGAAATTCAAAGGCTTTCGAAAACTCATCTACACACGAACTAACAATTCAGTGGAGGTAATTCATAAATTACAGAACGTATTACTGAAAATAATGTACCTGAAGGCAATAGCTCCGGGGGACGTACTTCTACCATATACTGTCTGCATTAGAATTTCTTATATATATATATATATATATATATATATATATATATATATATATATATATATATATATATATATATATATATGCGACTGTACAGCTTGATAATAAATTCATTGAAGAGTTTCTTCACTGAATATTGTGTTCTCAAAACAAAGTTTACCAAGAAAGGTTTAGTGTGATGACGAATTGTTTTTGAACGCATAGAGGTGGTTTAAACTTATTAACTGTAAGGGCTGCCACAAACTTCAGGATACGCCTTAAACATATTTTATAGATAGGTTTAAAAGATAAGTAAACATTAATTTTATATCGTGTCTCTATAATATGTTTCGCAATAGAGGAGCTAGGTAGCCTGTTCTCACTATTGATGCGCTCTGGAGACTCTATTTGCTTCTGAAGCCAGACCTTAATTGCAGAGATCGATTAATCCTCATTACTTATGGGTGGCCACACGTACATTCAAAGTGGTAAATACAGTGGGATGTGACATCATTTTTCACATGTTCTAGGGGCTTGGTGGATGGATATATGGACTTCACTTTCTCAATTATTATGATCTTAGCTCCATAAAACGTCTTCTTAAGCATACAGCTCAACTGTTGTCGTTACCAAGCTGCTATGATCACCTGTATAGCGTAGCTTGATGTACAAGTCTTTCTTAGCGGCGAGTTGGAGAGTGAGTTTTAGTCTTCTGACTATTTTATATCTTCTAATCAACTTGTCTGGATAACTATTATCAACCAGAGTTTGTGTCATATTTCTTCATTCCATATCAAGTGTGTCTTCAGTGCATATTCTACTTAGATTCTACTGAAGAGGTACCTCACTCACTAAGGCTCTTTTGTACCGAAAAGGGCAGAAACTGTGGTAATTAAGATACTGTCCTCCCCAGGTAGGTTTTCTATAAATAGATCGTCTTATTGACCCATCAAGCCGTCGATATATCTAGGATAGATAAACAATTATCTTCCTCATCTACAGACGTAAGTGATATGCTTTTACAAACTTCATGCCATTTAAAATCGATGTGGCACAACAAGGCTTATCACTTATGTTTATAATGTCATCTACATTGCGATAGCGTCGACTTGATGGAAGCAGTTGCCTTCAAATGTGAATCTAACATTGCCAGTACAAAGACGTAATAAACCCCTTAAAGAATATATAGGGGACGGATGAAAAAGCTATGTGTCGGAATGCAATCACACAAAATACCAACTGTTCTAAATAAAGGCACATTAGTGAATAAAGATTTTACATCAAAATAATATATATTTTTATTGATAATGTTAATATCATCAAGATAATTAATCAATTCAAATGTATCTTTTAATACATGCTTACAGAATTATGTTTTGACTGGGTGCAATAATTCTGCTAACCATTTAGCAGGTTTATGTGATAGGGATCTGCACATTGATACTACAGAACGTGGAGAGTTATTGGGTTTATGTGTTTTCGGTAAACCATACATATGGGGGAATTTACATTCTGATGGTTCTAAAGAATCAAATGTATCTTTAATTATGGTATTTAGGCCGAGAAGCTTCACTAAATTAGCTGTCGCTTTACCTTGTAACAACTGAATATCTTCTTAAGAATGATCACGGCTGAACTTGCTTTTAACATCAAGAATAGATAACATTTTGGATGTGTAGTTACTTCTGTTCATGATGACGACTCCAGAACCTTTATCAGGTTCCGTAATTATTATATTAGGGTTTCTCCGTAGCTCTTTCAAGGTTTTGAAATGCTGGGAAGTTAATTATTTATTCTCGCATCGGTATCACTGAATGGTATCGGACAACCTTTTAAGTCTCATCTTAATCAACTGAGAATTGAAAACAAACAAAGTTGAAATATATTACTGAATCAAATAACCTTTTAATCTAACAGTAGAGTTTGGACGCTGTGTTAGGATTTAGCTTCATACTAAATAAGTATTCTTGCAATGTTACAGTGGTCCAGTATTAATAAGTGGATGACGTTTCGAGCACAAAGTGCTGCTCATAATCATATTAATATGTATTGATACGACTTCTTAGCTTAGCCCTAATCCTCCTGTTTTTAATTTCAATGTCTATATTTCAAGGATAGGCGCCTCATCATTTCGATTCCACACTTTTGGTATTGAATAGATAGATAAAGGTAGGGTAATTAACCTCTCTGTTTCTCTCTCTCTCCACCTGACTATATTGACTGTATTACTTTTACGCTCTCCCACCTTATTCTGTGATTACAGGCGAGGGGATTAATTACAGTGACCAAGCTTCTTTCAAGAATATTTAGCCTATTTGTTCTTGGTGTAACTAAATTTCTATGTTCCGGTAATTTAAATGACCTCGACTTACTAGTCTGACACATGTAACTGATTACAAGGCGAGCTCATAGACCATTGAGCCACTGGGATGCGATCCAATGGCTGGCCCATGAATTCTAACTTCTACCAATTCACGACATAGCGCGTCCAGTTAGCAATGTCTTCGATGAGTAACTGTCCTCACCTTCAACCTGCTGTACCCTGCTAGGCCATTGGATCGGGTCCCAGTGGTTGGAAGGTCTACGAGCTTGCTAGCCTTGTAACCAGAAGGTCCTGGGCTCAAACCCTAGCGGTGGGTGCGTATTGTTGAAGAGCGCCAAACTAAGACGAAGCAGCTGTCCAGTACTCCAGTGCTAGTTTCCAACGGTTCCCTTACCGATATCAGCTCATGATGAAATCCTCCAACCAACCAAACAAAGAAACCCACAAACCAATACTTGAAAAATATGTAACTGATCTGAGAGTCATTATATGATATCTGGCACATTATATTATTTTTATTAGTTGGATCTCATCAGTACCCGAACCGAGAGAGTTTGTTTCTGATTAGCTTTAATGCCAGTCTGATTTAAGCCTTGTTAATAACCCTACAAAGACGCCCTGATGCTCTTTCTTGATATGGTAGTCACTGTTGAGACTTTTAATTCCTTACTATTTGTATTATTTACATTATTACTCTTATATTTCTTATGAGTCCTAATACATTCTTGAAAGAAATCACGTGATTAGTTGTTCACTCTTAAAATTACCGATGTTTAATTGCTACCGTGATTTTTGTTCAGATTTGATAGATGGTCAAATGAAGCCAAGTTGTCTACTGAATGCAAAGACTGTCATGGTGAAAGTCACATGAATTTTATATTCCAGGAAAGTATAGTTGTCAGTTCTCGGTTACCATGGTAATTCTAAATTTCAAAAATTGCAACTGCATGGTTTAATAATTTATTACAAGTTATTCTGTCTATTCATTTGTGTGTGTTTTTTCTATCTCAAAATATTTTCTGTCTTTTGTTTATTTCACTGAATAATCTGCTAAATATCTGTTAACTTTTATTCCGCGAAAGAGATTTGAGGAACACATTTTTAGCAACTTCAGGTAGTAATTATTACCAGCCTTCTTCAGTGTTTTTTTATGGATTTTTCTGAATATTAATCTGATCATTCTATAGGTAAACAACTTTTTGAATTACTGGTCACAGTTATCCTTCGCTTATACAACTGATGCGAAAATATCTCTTTGGACAGCACTTCTCCACCTAATTGTAGATGATGATGGATGATTGGCCTGTATTAGTTCATGTGGACCTTATTCAGCTGACTCAAAATTAGTCGATAGTTTTATTCAAGTGAAAGTTTTACTGTGGTATTGTACAGTGAAGTCTCATTTTTTGCTGGGTTTTTTTTATTCAGATGCATCCTGTAGTCTGATTGTCAAAATATGCTGAATAGTGCTCCCATACTAGGACGTAACAGCTGTTCAATATTCCAGTGCTGGTTTCCAATGGTTCTCTAACTGATGTCAGCTCATGATGAAATCTGACAGCCAATCAAACAAAATCCCTACAAAACTAATAGCTGAACACTCAGTAATAATTGTGAGGTGATGATTTGTAAGGATTTCATTTGTTTTTCGAGTCTGACCAGGCATTGATATCAGTTAGAGAACCATTGAAAACATTAAATTATATAAATTTCAATGAGAATCGATAATTACGGTTTAGGAGTAGTAAAACAATATACAAAATACAATTTTTACTACTTTATAACAATAAGTAGTATGAAATATACAAAAATGAAGACAGTAACAAAGGATAGATGAAATAAGTAATTGGAAGTGACGAAAATATAGAGATGGATTGGACATATACTGAGAAGGCTGTCACACAACCGGAAGGAAACCATCTAGTTAGGCGTTGGTTCGATGATGACGTCGATGAGATCATGTCAGGGGAAAATGAAAGCTTGTGTGGATAGGTGAAACGGATGACAGGACCGAGTGAAATGGATACGTTCCACTGAAGCCCTATGCCCTACTAGGAACCTGAGGTAATGACAATAACACAGAGTTAAATACCGTCTTTTGTATCCTGATTGGCTGTCAGTATCGTCTTAGTGAAGTCACAAATCCTAAATTAACATTACAGATGATAGTTCTATGGACTTATGATTCAATGCACCTTGTGAAGTTAGCCAAATATTTAACGTTCATTGATGAATTGCATTATCTTTTTTCATAAAAAAAGTTGTGATACATGTTTTCCACTTAGTGTGCAATCGTATATTTAACGTTATACATTCAGTAGTATACTTGTATGCTTATTTTATAACCAAGTGATGGATTCATAGACTTTCGACTCTCACAGTTCTTTCCTCAGTAATATGCGTATTCATAAACACATATAATTGCTTCTACTGATTTCATTTCGTTTACCAATAAGTGGATTGGTAGTATAATTAGATATGTTATCAATTAAAGAGACATGTTGTACAGACTTAATAGAAGGTTTAGAACGACATATTTAAGCGAACATTAGTGTTTTCAATTAGATCTCATCAGGCTTAACTCTAATATATATAAATAACCTTACAAATAAAAATTTATATATAAACCAATCATGGTGTTTTGTCTATAGGATAATTAGATAAATATAAATTGTGCAATTAGTCATAATAGTACTACTACTACTACTACTACTACTAATAATAATAATAATAATAATAATAATAATAATAATGGTTCTATGAATAACAAGGATGAAAAGTGAGACAATCTGTGATAACAAGAATAAGGAAAAACCAAAAACAGCATGAATGAACGAACATATGTTCACGTAGAAGTAGTCGATAAAGGCCAAAAAAAAAAACAAATGAACCGATTACGTCATGCTAGATTGTAAGGGAAGAAAAAATATCTCTTAATGAAGATGTGATAAGATTAAGGGATGATAAGAGAAGGGTTGGAAATATAAGTAAGGGGTAGTGTAGAAGTCATCAGTTGGCTATGTCTTAATAGGCCAAGGGAGTTCCATATTAGTTTGTTTATTAGATGTATCACACAGTGAAACATTATCATTTACTGGATGACGTTTCGAACAAAATTTATTGTTCATAATCATATCAATCATATTCGAATCAATCAAATTATCGAATCAACTGCAAATATGTGTAATAGGAATGATTCAACACCTGTCCCAGATATCTGGAAAATTCTACTACCCCTACGACAAATAGGAGAGGACAAAGAAAACTATAAAACTTAGATTTCGTGGTCGTGTGATTATAACTGAAATAATTATGAACAATTAATTTTGTTCGAAACGTCATCCAGTAAGTAATACTGTTTCACTGTGTGATACATCGAATAAACAAATTAATATGGGATTATTTACTACCACAGTGCCCAAGTTTTACACATATATTAAGGCCAAGGGAGAGATAATGTCATACATTTATTCCCCTTAATGAATTTGAACAAAACAAGAACTACAGTTTTAGCAGAATAAAATGGTACCACCTTTTATTTCGTTGCCTTCTCGTCAGCTGCTTACATGGCAGAGACATTATTAAATATATCTACAAAGATAATTTGACATACTTGCACAAAATTCATTTTAAATCGATCAATATACGCATACAGTAAAAATATACATATATAAATATGCAATATTAAACACTATTCTGAAAAATAATAATCATACACAATGGAAACTTTTAGCATTTCGCATTCAGAAGAAAGAGAGGCTGTACGAATTTCTTTTGAATGTATAGTTTAGGTTTAATAGTTCGAATGCCTATCGCCTCAGCCGTGTGCAGTAGACGAATACGAAGTCTATTGAAAGGATTCGGTGGGATATGACGAATTACCTCGAAGGCTCTCGTTTTCTCCACTACATGACCACTATCAACTAAATGTGACAAAATGGAGCTACGGAATGTTTTTGTCTGTCTTATCGAAACGGTGGATTACAGTTGCCAAGAAATCACCGGAAGGCAACTGGAGTTCTGTTGTGTAGCCTCAAAGAATTACTCTTTAAATGCACAGTGAATGCACATTTTGTCTTCAATAATTCATATTACCGACAAGTAGGCGGAATAGCTATGGGTTCATCATTAGGCCCAATATTAGCTAACTTCTTCCTCGCAAAACTTAAAAACGGTAGATTGAAAGACATCACCAAGGATTTTGATATCTATTACCGTTATGTAGATGATACATTTAGCTTAGCTGATGAAAATGCAAACATAGACGAATTGTTGATGGAAGTCAACAACATTCACCTTTCCCTTAATTTTACTTGTAAAGAAGAGCAGGATAGTCAACCACATTTTCTCGGTGTCTTGCTAAGTAGGCGATAAGATGGGTCACTTAGGTGAAGTGTGCATAGAAAAAGTACATTCACAGGGCAATTCACACACTTCCTTAATTTATGTTCCCATTAAATATGAAAGAAATGTTGTTAATTGTCTTACGAGCACAGCAAGAAAGATATGTACGGATGAGGACTTACAAAAGGAATTTGAATATATTCATGACCTCTTAACGGATATGGGCTATCTGAGTAGTTTCATAAAGAAACATATAAAAACATTTGAGAGGAAACCTGAGACTGTGACTGCACGTAGAAAAACCTCTATTTATTAAGTTACAATTTAATGGTGACTTGTCAAGTGACATTTTACGCAGCAAACCTATGTTTGTCATTCATCTAATTGAAAACAATATTGTTCGATTAAATGCGTTGTTCTAAATTTTACTATGGGAATATTTAATATTTTAACAGATTGTATCTTCTTTTATGTATAGAATGTTTAAGTTAGACGATTCTGGTCTACTGTCAATTACTCTCTCATCACATATCATGACACCACATCTGTAATGTCCATTTAATGAGAATTTAATCTGTGCAGTAACCTGAGCGAAAAGATGCTGACTATTGGCTCTCATTAAAGTATGAACAATGATGTATGTGACCTATGGATGACCATAATGAAGACCTACGAATAAGCGAAGAAACACTTTTCTGCTGTTTTGTTTTCTTTAGATGAATAGTCACACTTATATGCAACTTTCGTTCACAAAATTGGATGGTAAAGAAAGAGATGAATTGTCATAAGCATGGCTCCCAGTACTAATCCATACATAAGAGAGTTTGAATAAGGATGATGGAGATAAGCAATGAGATAAATTACTTAATGAATAATTTGCAATCAGAATACACATAGAAATAAAGTAAATGTGGTATTATATGATAGTTTGAAAGAATAGATTTAGAGATTCTTTAAAAAGGTTGAAAATAACACAGTGATTACCATAATAATAGAAGTGGTTGGTGAATTAACTTACATATGCACAGCTCCGATTTTTTTTTATCCATCTTTCTGGAGCTTGAGTTCTGCGAAGCAAAAGGAAGCAGGTTGCTTTTCACTTTCTAGATTCCTTTGAAGGATATAGATATAGAGTTTTTAATGGAAACGAGATAGTTCAACTGTCTCAGTCCTTATGGAGCCACTGCTACATTTTTACAGCCATATGGGACAGTATTCTTGAATCTTTTTAGACAAGATACACAGCGAACGACTGTTATACCTTGCTCTAAAGGAGAAAGTGGGCTGATATACGCACGCAGAAGTGGTCGGTTGAGAGGTATCGTTTTTCGGCCTCTTTCATATCACTGGTAGACTAACGAACACTACTTCTGGTTTTTCAGAAGAAAAATGGCCGTAAGCAACGTCAAATCCGTAAACATATTCTGGAACACTATCCAGCTTGCCTAGCCAGAGGAGAAAAGAAGAATACTAGCAGCTCCATCCCCGAACACCATGTCAATTCTGGACATCGAACATCCACGCATGAATGCTTCACAGTGCAATACAGAGTCCCTCAATGTCGTTCGAAAGGACTTCGGATACGCTATCTGTACATAGCTGAATCATTGACTGTTCAATATATGTGACCGAACCTCTGCATTCAAAAGCACCACATACATTCCCTCACCCTACTGGGGCCAGAGTGACGTTCTTATTATAATTTTGCTTCTTTTTATTATGTAAGTTTACTGTTCTTATTATTATTATCCTCACCGTCCTTATTTCATTATCTCCCTATTATTGTTTATTAATAACACTGAATTTTCATTCAGATTTTGTATAATGAGAAACACTAGTTCTTGTCCAATCTACATGACTGTATCGATTAGTCATTTTCTCACACCTATTGCATCATGCCAACACCTTCCATCTATTCTAATTTCCAATTATCCACCCCTTCTAGACTACAGTTAACATAACGTAATACGTAATACAAGCCCTCGAGGGGAACCCGAAAGGGAGGCGGCGAGTTGGTCGTCAGTGCAAGGGTGACTTGGAGGAGGTCATGCGAGGAGGAGATGAAAGCATGTGGACAGACCTGGAGCAGGGTGGAAAAGTTGTCAGAAAACCGAAGGCAATGGAGGTGCGCAGCTGAAGCCCTATGTTCCTCTAGGAACTAAAGGATACAATAATAATAATAATACGTTTCGAGGACAAATTTTACCAGTATTTGATTGGTCTTATGAATTCTTTATCAAATATATAATTACGATTGTACAGCTTATGAAAATGAATCATCGAAAAGAAAATTCTCTTCGCTGTTTATGTCTTTTTCTTATGACTGAATATGGAAATATTTCGTCCATAGAGGAAAATGCTCATTTTAAATATGCTGAAATTCTCCGCGTAATGAAATTTCGTAAGTTGAGCCATTGTTGAAATCAAGGTTCATGCTAAATTTCTTCTTTGTCAAGAACGATATCTCGTGTCTGTGAATTTTCGGTTTCATGCTCCTGCCGATAAATCTTGATGGATATCTGTTATGTACTCGTCGACTAAATTATTCTTATAGACTGGTCGAGAAACTAATAGTCCTGACGCGAGAAGGCGGAAATCAGAAGACCACTAAGTTTGCGATGATACTTCTATTGTCCAAACACAAGGAGACGAAAATAAATGGTCTCACACCAAAGTGGTAAGTAAATAAAGTAGTTGTAAAGTAAAGTCGTTTACACAAATTGTGTATGCGAATAAATATAAATAATTCAGACAAGCGTGGGAAAAATCATTAGACAGTCTTAACATGAATGGCTAATTATAATGGAGTGTCGATCCAGTTATACATAGCGAATATAGCAGACATGCCAACAAACATATATGGCTATATGTCACCAAGCAACGGACTGTCAACAAACACTCATATTATATATAATATAATATAAGGAGAATATACATTATTAAAGGAGACAAGTCATACAAGTGAAATGGTCACAGACTAAGCGAGCAAACAGAAAGAGAGACCAACATGCACACACACACACACATAAATATATATATGTGGATACATATCAATATCCATTTTAGATGAAGATTTCTTTCACTTAGTCTTATTCTCCTCAAAGAAGACGAGGGCTGTAGATAAGTTAGATGACGAAGGTCAGCTTGATCAGCAGTATTACGTCTTAATAAATTGTAATATAGCAGACGTTTAATTCATTATACATTTATGCCTGGGTGAAGAAGCAGTGAAGACAGGACGCAAAGTGAACATAGAGAAGACGTAGGGGATGAAGATAACCAGCGAACCTCAACAGCGACAACAACAACAACAACAACAACAACCAGCACCAATCACCGTCGGCGGAAGAGATTTGATATAGGTCATTTCCTTCAATTATCTAGGAAGCATCGTTTTGACTACAGGCACAACGGATGAAGATGTCAAAGCCAACCAGTCAGAATCGGAAAGGCGAGATAAGCCTTCCTCAACCTGAAACCAGTTTGAAAATCTTCTGCACTCCCCATCAGCATAAAGAAGGAGATTCGGATTTTCAACACGAATGTGAAGTCAGTCAGTTAGTGCTTCTATATGAGTCAGAAACTTGGCGTACCAGTCACGAAAAGCATTTCCAACAAGTTACAGACTTTGACCAACAGCTGCCTTCTGTTTATACTGAAGATGGAATGGCCAGTTAGAAAGAATTAGCAACAAGAAACTCTGGGAACAAATCAGCCAAGAGTCGATTTGGTCAGTAAATATGTGGGAGAAAATGGAGATGAATTGGGCACACGTTGAGGAGGTCGTCGAATGATATCGTGTGCAATGCAGGCCATCACTCGAGTGGAATACAAATGAGAAGTGACCAGTGAGTTGTCGATGGGAGGGTGACATGGAGGAGATGAGAGATTATAGACAGTCGTGAGCTAGCCAGCTGAAGAGGATAGCAGAAAATAGGATAAAGTGTAGATGTGTTGTTGAAACCGCATGTTCCACTCGGAACCCGATAGATTAATAATAATATGCCCTTATTGAATTGAATTCTTGATTTTCCCGTCGATTGATTGGACCGAAGTGCTCGGTCTCAGGTTGACATGTCGGCTTCTTGTGCAGATGCTTCGACGATGTCTGGGCACTGGGTTCGAGCCTCGGTGGGAACATCATCACTCACTGAGAAATGCAGGTACATCCAGCTGACGAGTCCCAATTAGGACGAAATGCGCATCCTGGATTCCACTGCTAGCCACCATCCACCAATTGAATAATATGCCCTGTTTATATATTTACTCTGATTCTAAACAATTGATTATCTATTTCCGCTTTCAGGTTGTTTGGTTTTACTGTATCACTGTCTTTGTCTGCCTACTATTATACTATATGAAAAAAGCGGACCACCAACGTATAGAATACAAAGTATTGAGAAACCTGGCTGTGATAAAATGTTAAAACAATAAATGTCGAAGAAAATTCTTGCAAAAAAAAAACGGCTGCATGTCAACATCCTATGCATATTAACATAATGCACTTATTTTCAACATGATTCTGAGACAGTAGCAGTATATGGGGTTATAAGTTGCCTATGCATCCATAACTGGCCCAAAACTCGTTTAAAATATTTAATATTTATCTGTATAAAGTTACCCGGCAGTTGATCTAGGCTGAGTAAGTGTTTATTTCGTTGATTTGTGCTAACACTTGTTATAAATTTCACCCAGTTCTAGATTAGAGTGGTATGTATTAAATAAAATGCTCATATTCGGTGGAAAATTAAAAAAAAAAAGAACAAAGTGATGATTTACAATTCTGAAGGTACACGATATTTCAACGGATTTATTAACAGAAGCGACCAGTGACATTTGGCAGTAAAGTAATCCGAAATTAGAATGTATCAGGAGAGTTTTAACACTCTACGTCACATAATATTCAAAGTTCTTTTTTTATTGATTCAGTTCTATGTATAACTGGTTATGACACGAATAGCCCATTGGTGAACTATCCAAATTCGTTATTGCTTAACGTAAGCAAGAAACTCAGCGCGGATAGACACCTTTTGCTAACGGGTGCTAACAAATGCGACATCTTAGTTTAGGGTAAATTTTGCCCTCTCTCTCTCTTATCCCTCATCGTTTAACACAATTTAAAGATAACTACACAGTAAGCAGATGTTTTAAGAACATGCCATTTTATACTGACTTGTCAATCCCGTAACCTAGGTATCCTAACAGGGATTCCTGCCAAACAGTAGGTGATGCTTCTTATTAAGAACTTGGCAGAAATACATTTCAGTGTTCCACTGGCTTTAGTCACCCTTTTTCTTCAGCTAATCTACGAAATTAGTTTCATACTACACTAATTAAATATATGTTACTAGACTGATTTCTATAGAATTGCTCATTATGTGAATATATTAGCCTAGGGGTCAGGACTTAGTCTATATATATATATATGGTGGTGAAAAGCTTGTCAATAATGTGGTATGTGCAACTGATGAGATTTGTCAGTAGTACATACATATAAAGAGGTGTACTTCGGCATAAAAGCATCAAATATCAGGGAGGTAGATTTGATGTCTGAGAAAGAAAATGATACAAAGTTGTGGAGATATATGAGAGATGTGAGAAGAACACAAAGAAACGCAATATGAAGTCCAGAAGTAGCACAACATGTGCAGATGATGATTTGAAGATAAAGTATACGTGATTTGGCTATGTAGGGATACCAAATTGTCAAGTCTTCATCTTCTACCGTCACATCAGAACTCGGAGTACTAAATTCGACTACAATCATGCTGAACAGTCCAATGTTCCCTAACTTCTAACGAATCTCCATCTGATGTCTGTTTATGAAAAACAAACAGCTATAGAATACGCCTGCATTCTTATCTCTTGCTACTAAATACACGTGAACAGGGTTATTGCTTTCTCTGCAGCAACTGCAACCAACTACAAATATTAATTTCATGGAAATACTAAAGTACTCATACAGATGTTAAGCTCATTACAAATTATCTTCCCTAAACATCACTGACCTATGGTAGAACATACTGCAAGCTTGAAAAGTCTATTCATCAGAAGAATACATAGACCTTCTTTACAGTTAGTTTAAAGGGAATAAAAAGTAATGGAAAATAATCAATAACTGAAAGAATCAATAGCATATCTTGAAGAAGACACCAATTTATAAACTCCTTCACTTAAACTCTGTATTCAGTCCTTGACTTTAAGTTTTCTATCATTTTCGAGTGCATTTACGCTTAACAGTATGTTAGATAGTCGTGGTGTTCAGCCTCAAATTACAATTACAATGGAATAAGTATGAGTTAACTGTTTATATCGAACTAAATTTGCTTTGATTGGTTGGAGGATTTCACCATGAGCTGACATAATTTAGGAAATCATCAGAAACCAGCACTGGAGTACTGAACAGCTTCTCTGTCCTAATTTGGGACCCTTCAGAAGTACGAACCACTAGCGACTGGCCCTATTCAGGCCGTTACCTGGGGTCCTAGTAGGAAGCCGTGACCAGTAGGGTGCAGCAGGTTGAAAGTGAGGTGGTAACTCATGGAAGAAGATATTGCTAACTGGTCCCGATATATCATGAGTTGGCAGAAGTTAGAATTCATGGGCCAGTCATTGGATCGGTTCCCAGTGTCTCAATAGTCTACGAGCTCGTTAGCCTTGTAACCCGGAGGTTGTGTGCTCGAACCCTGGTGGTGGGTGCGTACTGATGAGGAGTCCCAGACTAGGACGAAGCAGCTTTCCAGTACTCCAGTGCTGGTTTTCAATGATTCTCTAACTGATGTCAGCTCATGATAAAATATCCCAACCAATCAAACTAAATTCCTTACAAAACCAACGCTACTGCCGTTAACTAACCCGGCAGCAGTAGAGAAATGATACCACAGCAAAGTGACTTTGAAGCAGCCAATCATATTCTTCTTCTTCTTCCAAAGAAACCAAGAAGGAAACATCGTAGTGGTTGGCAGAGAGCTCTCAAACGTACACCAATACACTTAACTACGGTCCCCGTCATAATGAACTCAAACTGTCGCTCTCTGCCAAATAAGATAATGTACCTACAATCCCTGATGTCAACTGATACGTATCATAACACCGCCATAATCGCATTACAAGAAACGTGGTTGCATGAACTGTATGATGACAACCTTATCTCACTAAAGGACTTTATTTTATTTCGTCAAGACCGTCAATGTTGTAATAAGAAAAATGGTGGTGGCGTTGCAACTTTTATTCACTCCAAATGGTCTGTCTCAAATAACGTCTGCTTCACCTTCTCAAATGACTTCATTGACTGTATTACTGTCAAATGTCGCCCCAAACATCTCCCCAAATATAAACAATTCTATATTACAAACATGTACATTTCTCCTAGTTGCTCTCCATCTGATCTATCTAATTTTGCTGATGAATTCACCATGTTTGCTGCTGCCAACTTCGACAACTCTCTATCCGTTATTACTGGAGACTTCAACACATCAGATTGCTCCTTTCTTGAAGCTCTTGGTCACACAAACATAGTCAAATTTCCCACTCGACTTGACAAAACACTCGACTCGTTTTTACTAATGACGAAGGAGTATATGAAACACGTAGACGTTCACCGATACATAACTCCGATCACTGCATTGTCCGCGTTTTGCCAAAAATATACAGCAAAACACATATTAAAATCTTCTCACACCTGTCTACGAAGCACAACAAAGATGCTACACATCTGACAACTTACTCAATCTAAGATGCATGTTAAAAGATACCAACTGGGATCTATTCTATGAAAGTACATTAGATGACTCAATCACCAATATAATGGATTATCTTAAGTTCTGCCTCGACATATGCTGTCCCAAACAAACACTGTTCAAACGCCTCGACCGCTTCTCGTCTCCCCGTCTCAAACAACTTCGCAGGCAAAAAGAAATGTTATATAAATGCAAAGACAAGTTAGGACTTAAAAAGATTAATGCTCAAATCAAATCTGAAATCAAAAATCTTAATGCTATCTATAACCAAACACTTTTATCATGCAAATCTCCTAACAGCATGTGGAAACTTTTCAATGAAATTACTGGCAAAAGTAAGCGATGTAATGTTTTTCCCTCTTGTGATGTTAATGCTCTTAATCTGTCTTTTATACGCTCTCCTTCTACTATAACCACTTCTAACGTTACCAATCTTGTAGCTGATAACTTCCAGGACTTCAATACTCTCGATGTTTTGAAATGTCTTAAAACTCTTAAGCCCTCACATAGTCTTGGCCCTGATGGCATACCTGCATATGTTCTAAAACAATGTGCAGATGCTTTATGTTCTCCTCTAACTAATATCCTAAATGCTTCTTTCTCCGAAAACGTTGTACCTGTTCCATGGAAAGACATTAAAATAGTCCCTGTCCCTAAACCTGGAAATAGCAAGAACGTAAAGTTCAGACCCATCGCCATCACTTCCCCGTTTCTAAAGCTCATGGAAAAACTAGTACTTCTTAAACTCGAACCCTCCCTTAAAAGCTTCGAAGACCCCAAACAATTTGCCTACAGACAGGGTAGGAGTACTTTAGACGCTGCAGCCGTCTTACACAACAGTATTGTCTCATCATTAGACAAAGGTGCCAAATATGTCCGCTGCACGTTTCTTGACTTTACTTCTGCTTTCGACTCTGTACCTAGAAGTCTCTTGCTAAATAAGCTCTCCATGACACAAACCGAGTCCTGGGTCACTAACTGGTTGCATTCCTACTTTTCAAACAGAATGCAGTACACCGTATACAAAGGCCAATCCTCCTCTGCTGTGCTCACAGAAGCTGGTGTCCCCCAAGGTGCTGTACTCTCCCCACTTCTCTTTTCTTTCTTCCTACATGACCTACCGTCTTCAAATGACATTAACTTTGTCAAATATGCTGATGACCTAACTGTATCTTTACCTGTCAAATGTCAAAGTGACTGCTCTAAACTAAATGGCTTCTTATCGGAAATTAGCCAATGGTCCAAGGAAAACGGTCTAACCTTAAACCCCTCCAAATGCCAAACAGTTAATTTCACCTTTAGGCATAAATCTGACCTAAACAAACTGGTTAGCACTCACGAGGTGTGCAACATAGATGGCAGTGAAATAGAAACCAAGTCGGAAATTAAATACCTAGGCGTCACTCTATCTTCTGATCTTTCCTGGTCGTCTCATATCTTGACGATTTCCAAGAAAATATACCGTCTTACCTTCTACATCAAGAAGTTAAGACATTCTGGTGTAACCCAACCCTTACTCCTACAATTTGTTAACTCCCGTATTCTGCCTATTATTCTCTATTGCTCCCCCTTAGTCTTTCCTGGGCTATTGAAGAAAGACTATACCTTATTACGTAGGATGTTAAAGGTTGTCAGCAGGGTAAGCAGTTTGCCACTTAGCCAGCTTGTTAATATTCTGGTGGACAGGCATATGGACTCATGTGAAAAATGGGCGAAATCCATTTTATCTGACTCACAACACCCTCTACATTCACAACTCTCCCCATGTATCTCTTCAGGGAAAACAAGAAGCCTATATAGGAAACTATATGCCCGCACTAGTAAGTACAAAAACTCATCCATACCCTACCTAGCCCGTGTTCTGTGCGATAAAGAATGCATCAGGCATGAAACCTTTAACTTATTAAATAGTCAGTAGAACCAATGGATCTCGTCTTTCCAACTCACATCATTTATAGGTACAACGTTTTCTCGCTCTTCATTCTGTATTTATTTTTGTTATGTGCTGTTTTGTTTCTCTCTTCCTTGCAAACTCTACTTAAAACATTCTTGTTCGTTCTTTCACACTCTGTATATCTCGACCATTTTGCTATCGCTTACGCCAGTAAATATGCTAGTAGTATCTACTTTTCTAACACCTTCAAACACTTTAATTTTGGCTTTGCTACCGACATACTAATATGTTGTTGAGATAACTTTAATCTATGTAGAACTTTATTTATTGTTAATGTAAAAAACTGGATGCAATATTGTAGTAAAATGCTGAGAATTCCATTCTGTATCACAAGTACTGATTTGGAATAAAGCTTATGTTATGTTATGTTATGTATGTTAAATGTGGCATTTTACTATATTTACAGGATATATATATGTATATGAATTATGTAGCTTATGTGCCTCTAATATACTGCAAAAACAGGTTCCGATTTTAAATGGGATTGGTTATAAACATATACCATTCGAATCCGTTTTTTGATTTGCTCAACATCCTTCAACAGAATTTGAATGAGTCCCAGTTTTAGGATCTACTAATCAGGATGAATGATTGACTAAACGATGAATATATCCTAATGACGATAGTCTCAATGCTCAACATTTCAGATGGTTGCTGTCCATAATCTCCTTTACAAGTCTCATCATAACCCTAATCTAGACCTATACATACCCTCTTCTAACCCTAGCCCTACACTAACCACAACCATAACCCTAAATCAAGGTGAAACTTAAAAAGGAGACTATGAAAGGCACCCTTAAGTAATTTTGAGCGGTTTGATTGGTTAGTTCTAGGTTATTTGGCTGTGGTATCGATTCTTTACTCTAGCCACTAACCATATTAGAATTAAGGAGTAAAATGAGCACGACTTAAAATGATTACACTTGTCAACGGTGACAGATTTTGTGGTATGCAATGGCAATATTTTCACAATTCACCCAACAAATCGGACGAATTCTGGTATTCTCAGTCAGTGAAATTCATTGACAGTATTTTCGCCTAATACTAACCAGCGGTTTCAGAAATTTCTGTATGTGTGCCATAATGCTTCAAAATTCTTAATATACATATTGACGGTTTGTTATGTAGCATGAATTGTGATGATTAACTGGTGAAATTCAAGACTACATTTTCTGTACTGCAGTGTAGTACTGCCTACAGTACAAACAGGATCGATAGGCTTTGTTCACTACTAGGTTTTTGATAGCTAAATCGATTAGCATTCTGTCGCCATTACTATGTGTTATCCCAACTTTAAAAGGTCTACACATCAAGTGTTTTTTTTTTGCTATTGAACATTTTACGCATCTGATCAATTTTTCTTTAACAAATAACTTTGTATAAGGTAGAGAAAGCTTCGCTTACGCCTGAACTGACCACATATTTAGTAAATTCCAATGATAAAACTAAATTTAGACATTTGCGTCATAGCCAGATTATTTATCCATCTGCTGTTGCCCACTTTTTTTATCCTTAGGCTGGTAAACCCTTTATCCTATTCAGTCTCCTTTTTTATTCCTATTGATCATTCGTAACAGCATAGAAAGAAACTGTTTTTTTTTAATGCGTGAAGGTCATTAGCTTTCGGAAAACATTTCTGCCATTATTTTCTTATTTCACATTATCAAAAATTCGTAAAATTGGAGCTGTCGTTTGCAAATCACGCAATTCGCAAAGGGAAATCACTTCAAGTTTCCTTAAGAAACCAAAAGTATTCAGATCACATGTGATGCCATATATTATGCTGGTTAATGTATGTAGTCAGAAAGCATTCAAGTTTGACTGTGGATTGAAATCAGCTAGAGAACCACTGAACACCAGCACTGGAGTACTGAACAGCTGTTTCATCCTACTTTAGGAATCATCAGCAGTACGCACCCACTAGGTTTCGAACCCAAGATCTTCCAGGAGTTGGAAATCAATCTGATGCTCTCCAGTGACTTTCTAAAGGGCGGAGTTTCCTGAAGTTCTAGTGAGAAGTCGTGATCAGTGAGGTTCATCTAGTCGGGAGTGAGAATGGAGTTCCCACCGATGAAATTGGCTGATGGTCACGCTAAAAATCATGAATTGGTAGAAGTTAGAATTCATGGGCCATTAAATCAGGTCCCAGTGGCTGAATGGTATGCGAGCTTGCATTGTAACTGGAAGGGTTAGAAACCCAGTGGGTGTATTATGCTGACGATTCCCAAACTAGGATGAAACAGCTGTCAAGTACTCCAGTGCTGGTTTTCAGTGGTTCTCTAAATGATCTCAGTCCATGGTCAAACTCGAAAAACAAATCAAATCCTTACAAGCCTACTCTTAGAAACCATTCACGTGAAACATTGATGTTTGCTGGCCTGATTAAAGTGAGCTGAACACCAGATGGCTGTTTTGAGTGTAGCTCATCTACGGTGAACACAGGTTTGACTCAACGCAGAGAAACGAATCAGTTCTACCCACCCAAAATCTAACTAGTTAGCAGATCACATATTGTGATCTGAATATTTTTGCTTTCCAAAAGAAACTGTGATCATTTCTCAGCTCAACTTGTGTAATTTGTAAACGACCAGTTCGATTATATAGATTACTAGTTCAAGCAAGCGGCTAGCCAGAATGTGGTCGGTTTGAACTGATTCACCTCTGTGCCTTGAGTTGCATTGGGTACACCTCTGTTGTATGGTGGTGCTAAACGCGAGAAATGACCGTCCGCTGTTCAGACCATTTTAATGAGGCTATCAAGCACTACCGTTTTGATATGAGTGGTTTCCAACAAACCATTTCAACTGGGTTTACGAATCGACTAGGTATAACACTGATCTTTAAAAATATTATGAGGAACAAGTAAGATTTTAGAAGATTTGGGTGAATTTGACTGTCTCGAAATTTATTTAAACAAGAGACTGATTTCCTTGAAATTTTCCAATCATCTAAGTGGACACCTTTTCACAGATGTTCATTATGGAATATCTTATTTTTTAGACAAAATTAGGCCGGAAGACGACAATGAAAACAGTTGAATTCTCGAATGTTATGATTTATTTCAAATTCACGTTACTGCTTGCAGACAATCCCAGATATATGTTCATATCAGGATATATGGAAATTTAAGTTAGAGGATACAAAGATTATTCTATGGTTTTTCGAAGCTTGCCAATCATTTGAATCAGTGGTTCATAAACTACCTGAAACAAAACCCAACACACCAGCCTATGAAAATTAACTATAAGGTCAAAGGTCATGTAAATAAAACAGCCGGATATGATGAATAAACGTAGAAGTCTGTGCCTCGTTTGCATGTTGTATCATAAACTCAATCATGTGTATGGAAATCTTGTACAAAAAAGAACCAGTTTTCCTCCAATCCCCACTTCCGTGACTTTCACTTTTAGGTATACCTTGCTTTTACCTAAGAAAATCAATTCTTATTTAGAATGAATGTGAAATACTCCGCAAGTGGAAGCAATAGTAGGTTTTATCAGTAAACATTCCATCAGAAATCTGTATTTCACCAGTGATTGAATAAAATCTTATGAATGGCTTAATTACACCATCTAACAGTAATACCAGTAATAATAATACAGAGAAACTTTCGGCTGCAATGTAATAGGGTACGAGCTGGTAAATTTTCAATAACCATGGTATAAAATACTGTATTTCCGAGAAGGTTAAAACTCAGCCTCAACCGCTGAATATAGTGGATGGAAACTACACAGTTGTATAAGAGGTGCAGAAAGTTTTCGCTACTGAGTACATTTCAGATAGATCAGGATTCACAGGATTCTTGAAGTTTTTTGAGACTATTAATTCTTGTCTATGGTAAATAGACGGCTTCGATAGGTATGATGACGGGTAATCTCAGTTCTCAGAAGTTATTATTATTCGCCCCTGGAGTTCTGAATAAAATGTAAGGCTTCAGCAGCACATCTCGATGATCCAGTTCACTGTATTTAGGAAGACCACCGGTGACGGTAGGTAGACTTTCTTATTCCTGTTTTCACTTAAAATACCCAGGTGACTGCCTCCTTGTGAACTACCTGGCACGCGGTATCATTGCGTAGATGTTGAAAAAAATTCGTAGATTTCTGCGACTCTTGACTCCGCAGTACTGAAGTAGTCTCCAAATTACTTCACGGTTAACAGTCTCGAAGGCCTTTATAGAGTCGGTGAAGTTGACGTGAAGAGTTGACTGCCACTCCATGTTGTGTTTGATGATAATGCGTAGTATTGCGATTCCATCCACACATGGTTTGTTTATCTTCAAGCTAGTCTGTCCTACAGTTTCTGAACGTTGGATATTAATTGTGATCTATCTCCAGCTTTTTTGAAGGCTTCTAACTTGGCCTCGAAGTATACTTTAACTAGATAATGAATTGAGCCCACATCTCCTGTTCTCCATCTAGTGTCGAGTAGCCATGTCTCTGTTTTCTTGAGATTGGGATGAAATCTATCTGATTTCTGGTGTATCCATCTGGTGAAACCCACGTTGTCTTGTACGTGCTGCCTCCAATCATGAAATCAATAAAGGCGCAGAGGTCTAAAAAGAGTTCCTCGTCATCAGTAATTTCACCGGGCACTTCTGGACTCATAATGGGTTCTCTTCCCGTGTTGTCATCTACTTCCATTTTGGTATTCACATCATCCATTACAATTCCGATTTAATAGTTTGGGGTCTTGTCCATTACTTTATGCAGTGATGTGTAGAATCCCTCATTCTTCCACGGATCTGCGTTATTTGTTGGTGGGTTACATTGTATAATTGTGACCTTCCTTCCTTTTGAGTTGAATCTTGAGGTTAGTATCCTGAAGCAGCTTGGTTCTCAGTGTACAAGAGCCTTCTAGGTTGTTGGAAACATTGTGATATCCACATCCTGAATGTGCTCATGGTTGTTGTCTGGTTGGCTGCACTAGAATTTCGACTTTCCAGTAGACAGTTGGGACAGTCTTCTTCAATTTTATCTTTTCTCAAAGTATCCTAGCACTTCTATGAGATATCTTTTCATTTCTTCAGTAATCTGAGCAGTCTTTCTAGCCTTAAAAATGGTATTGTTCTGCAGAGTTCTTACGCCAGCTTTCGCTTTCATCGAAAGAAAACATATGGTTCAAGCAGCACCCTTAAGGCTTTCATCCGCCAGGATCATCTGTCGTCGAAATGAACAGCTCTTCAGATAACAGTGAAAAAGTTTCAATACTGTTGGGATTGTTGGATTTAAAGGAAGTCAGTCTCTAACACCATGCCTAATCCCTCCTCTTTTTGGTTTTTGGACTGGGAAATAAACTAAGTAAGATTATGACCTTCGGACGATTCGCACACGCACCACACAACACTGTAGTCACAAACATTATTACCGAGCTATTCAGGCTCTCGCATAAGTTACTGGCAAAGAAATTTCATGCTGTCTATTTCTCTAATAAAACTAAGTGATAATATCAGTCTCATAATACTGTATTCTCACAACGTTTTAGTATATAACATTTCAGAACTCAGTTAACGATGGATTACAGCCCAGATATTATTGATACCTTAGTAGTAATCCAGCTCATCACAGTCTAAAAATAAATTATGTGATTAGTATCTGAGTTATGAAACGGTGAATATTGTCTATAGCCATTACATTTTAGTCTGCTGGTATTAAGATTGTAAAAAATATAGGTTTGCTGCAAATAACGATCACATATTCGCAAGTTTATATTTTTCATAATTTGCTTCTTCTAACCCACTCAGAGAGGTTTTCGTAGCCAGTACTAAATTCAGCTCTCAGTATTGCTCACTTACCTAGTGATGAAGAGAAATATACCTCAACAGACCCTTTAATCAGTAGAAAATAGTAGAAACCTGAATTTATAAGAAACCTGTTTTGTTGTAAATCTTGTTTTACAGTCCTTACATACTTACATTCCAATCATGTAAACTAACGAGAACATTAGTAGACAATCAGAGTTATTTCCTTAACCTAAGGAAAACTTAAAATAACTGTCAACCATAAGCACAAAGTTTGTTCAAGTCCATATGAACAACGATTGATGGTAAATGGAATCAATTAAGATGAATTCAGAAATTATCCCGGCAAAATCCTGGTTCACGAGGGTTGGGTTAGTAAGTAATCTCACCGGCTCCCTGACTAATAGGTTATAAAATCTGAGTAGGGAAATCAAATGGACAAGAAAAACACCGATGTCATGTAATCAACCAATCAGATGCCTACAAATTATTATTATTTGAATATCAACCTTATGCTCACTAGTAACTGGCCCAGTTTATGTAAGTAGTTACCTGAGGCTGTGTTGGAAAGTTGTGACCAGAATGGCGCAGCAGGCCGGGTGTTAGGATAAATACTCGCCGGAGACATTGGCTAGTGGTCGCGCTACGTCATGAATTGGCAAAAGTTGGAATTCATGAGCCATTCGATCGGGTCTCAGTAGCTTAATGGTCTACGATGTCGCTTTGTAACCAGAAGGTCGTGGGTTCGAACCCCGGTGGCGGGTGTTTACTGATGAAGAGTCCCGAACTAGGATGAAACAACTGTCCAGTACTCCCAGGTTTTCCAGTGATTCTCTATAATCGATATCAGCTCATGATGAAATCCTGTAATCAATCAATCAAATCCCTGCAAACCAATACTTGAAAACATTAAAATAACCACTCAATAGAATCCATTCAAATATGTATTCGGACCATTGAGTGAAATAAAAGCAGTGATATAAATAATAAGAAATTAAAGTCACGATAGTACTGCGATATAACGAAAGAGAATCAAGGCCTCATTGTAGGATTCTTAACAAGGCTTAAATTAGTGTGATATTTAAACCAACCAACCAAACATTTCAGAGGTTAACTGCATAGACTTAAGGATCCCATTGACGTAATTTGACTGAATTATTTAATTTACCAAATACAAAGGTCAAACTAACGGGTTAATATCATTAGGCTATGGGAAAGTCAGGATTTTGTTATATCTGAAATGAAACACCTCCCTAGGTTAGATAATTTGAGGAGAGAAAATCAGTGATTACTATGCTTGAACTTGCAACTAACCACACAATAGTACAGGGTAGGGTTAAAAAGCTAATCACTCAATATTTGTTCGTGGAATCAACAACCAACATGTGAAGTAGGAATGACGCTACACCAGCTCCAGATATATGGGAGATTGCAATAAAATCCAGGAGGAAGTAAGGCTATTTAAAAAAGCAAGTGAAGGAGTCACTTGGAACTGTTAATATGATCATGAACAATACACTGTCCCCGAAACTTTATCCAGTAATTAATACTTTATCATTGTATATTTTATCAAGTATGGGATTATATCTTATCCGAATTCTAATCTTAAATCAGTCGTCGCTTGTTTCAATTGATTATGATGGTGTGATGTGTGCTACTGATAAGATTTATCAGTCGGTGGCACAGTGGTTAGGACTCTCGCCGATCATGCACATGGTCCAAGGTTCTATCCCCTGCCGACGCACACCTGATGTGAAAGGAACACAATATGTAGGCGAGAAGCAGAACAACACAGAAGATCTGTGTAAATGACTATCTGAAGATAAGGTGTGTATAATTTGGCCATATAGAGATACCAAATTCCTAATAAACATATCTTTACCGCGTCTCTAATCTTCTAACGCTGCATTGGTGTTTCAAAGGTTTAGCTCGTCAATATGTATTTACCTGTGGACCTAATTTTACTGTATAACACCATTCAGCTAATATATCAGTTAGAAGTAGGGAAAATATGCATGCAATTACTTCACATATACGCAACAAATTCATCAAGGGGAATAAGTGTATGAAGTAACAAAAGATGCTTTTTGGAACACGTGAAGGTAGTTATGTATGCACTTTCTTCAAAAAGTCCTAAGGAATTAGAATTCTAATAACTTGTTCATTTAAATTCTCAGTCTGGAAAACAGATTTACTTAAAGTTTTAAAGCAATAATTAAAAATAAAAGTGATTTTAATTCTTCTTAAAGAGACGGTAGTGATTAAATCTTATAAGCCTGATATCTTTCTAAAAGTTTTTCTGTTCTCTCCTTGAGATTAATAGTGGTGAATGTACAAATTCAGATGGTTGGAAGCAATTGGCAGAAAGCGTTGAACCCAGACTTCGTGCTAGTTAGCACTCGTCAGCATGGCGTATCTACAATCTTGTAGGATTTATGTCCCTTTTGGGATTCGAACCTGCGTCACCCAGTGAGTGCTGCAGTAATAGATGTTACCACTGTGCTATTCCGGATAGCAACTAACCTTCTATAGGAATGTATTGGATACTTTGGTCAGACACTAGGAAGCCTAGGAACTGCCGACTGCCTCCAACCATCTAATATCAACAATTGACAGTGCGTCGTGATGGCAAGCCACCTAGCACGACAGCCACATTGAAAACTTGACTGATAGAATTCAGTGTGTACCTAAGAAAGGCCTAGACATATTACATTAGTTACTAGATAGTTTCCATTCAAAGACGATACAAAATGTTGTGTTCAATATGAATAACAGTGACAATTTTCTCGAAAAGTCCCTTTGTCTGGAAAAATAAATATCAGTCATTCATATGATTTATTTGTGTCATCTAACAAGCTGACAGGTAAACGAGCAAGCGGAGGCGTGACCACTATGTCTGACTAATCAAAGAATTTTCATCAAACGAATTATTCATCACGCTAATTTTGTATACGAGAATAACAGTTACTTCTTCAGAACAATTTTTATGTTAACTGGGAAACAATTGAATGTTTCACCTTCCATTACTTTTTTGGAAACTTTTGCATGCATTTTTCCACATATAGCGAAAGTGATAGTAAAGGAGAAATAATAAATAACACCAATGTCATATCTATGATTCAATGTGGTTCAAAGACATGGTGCCTGAGCTATCAAGAGCACTTCCACCAGACCACTGCAGACTTTCATTACTACATATCCGTATCATTCGATACCGAAGATCAGATGGCCTGTCATGGTGGGTAAGCGACAAGGCGTACTGAACCAGCTAGCAGTCTATTCTCCAACTAATGAATATGCAGAAGGAAATGAAGATGGGTCAGATATACACTGTAGAGACTGGTGAGTGACATCCCACGATCAGATGATCGTGGGTCCTGGCTGACATGAAGGAGATTATGTTGACAGAAGATACAAGATCAGTCAAAAGCGATGACAGAGAATAGAGTGAAATAGAGATGTCCTGTTGAACTTTGATGTCCCACTCAGAACGCAATGACTGAATAATAATAACCAACTGCCAGAAGTATGAGATGAAACTGAGTTAGATATAGTATGAACGACTGAATGAAGAATTCTCGTAGTGGCTAATCTGGTATTTTTCTCTTCAATACAATTAGATGGATTATTGAAACCACATTATCTTAAAGAAGCTTGAAATTATTCTAAACCAAACATTTTGCATCCAAACTTAAAGAAAGTAGTTTTGATACAGAAAAATACAGATTGAGGGTGTACCCACTGAGAATAAATACAAGTGAAAATGTATGCAACTGTTTTACAAGCTGAGGATTTTCCATTAGTCGGTGTCTTTTGGCCTTAATTCTCCTTCTATACTTCTGCTTGTACAATGCATCCAAATCGAATTGATACATAGCTAAGGGTATATGACTTCCAAAACAGACTTCTCTGCTAAACATTTAAATACAACTCTCTAGTACTCAGTTTGTTAGATGTTTTGTCTACAAGCCACATGAAAAAATTGCGCAAATTCTATTCACATCCTGCTCATGATATGATATATGACTAGAAAGATAGATACTTCACGAACATTTCCAATGAGATATTATAGAAAACATTACAGAACAAAGTAATCTGTCTGTTAATGTCAGCGATCTCAACGAACGTGTTTCTAGCCTGGATATTGACTGCTTTCTTTTTTTTTTGTAAAAATTATTTCTTCAGATGTTATCAGTATCAATATTGTAATTATTCAGCCGAATAACTCTTCTGCTTGACCAATTTTGTCCATCTAGGAGAAACTCGTGACTATACATTCATATATATATATATATATATATATATATATATATATATATATATATATATATATATATATATATGAGATAAGCTAAAGGATCACTGAAAACTAGCGTAGTTCTGCTTAAATGTCCTCACCTAATTGGTAACAAAGATTGCCAGGTCCTGGGCTGCATTCAGTTGCATTGGAGGTTGTTTATTCTTACTTGTAACACTGTTTACCTTTTGTTGGTGTCAATTAATAATGTAAATGATTTTGCAGTATCTCCTGAAACACACAAAACCTCTAAATAGAGCAAAATAAATTTTTTAATCTACATTACACTTGGTATGCCACCAAAAGCATTTGCAGCAGTCTTCTGAAGACTTTCATCATGACATGATTCCTCCTGCAGATACTCAAGATCAGATAGCCTGTCGGAAAGGATAAGCGACAAACTGGTTGGATGTCAGAGGGTGACATGAGCAAGAACATTTAAGAGGGAGATGAAAGTTTGTAAGCAGTCATAGAGAAAATGAAGGCATAGAATAGAGTGGAATGGAGATGTGGTGCAGAAGCCCTACATTCAAGTTTCATGCCCAATAAATTGCAACTAAGTCATTTACTGTACATCTATCTATTGGTCTGTGTTTTTTGAGTTTCAGAGAGTCATGAATATGCACAAAAACCTAAACTGAAACATCTTCCCGGTGTGCCTAGGTTTCCACAAATGTTCTGGTTGTCGACAGTGAGTAGTAAATCCTCTCGTAACATAAATCTATTTTTCACAGATGTGACATCCTAAAGTCTATCAAGCATTTGTTCATTAGTTTGCTATCTTTCATACCAGTAAGCAATAAATATTATAATTAATTCTTAACTGGAAAAAACAATTACTAGTTTTCTCAGGGAACTATGGTTAGGTTTTGAGTGAATTACTGTTAATGTCTACTGACTGTAACAGTCAGTCTGTCAATTATATTAGTGTGCTGTTTTAACACTAGTGGAAAATAATGATATGTTTTTATTTATGGGAACAAACAAGAATTTCAGTGAAGATGACTAACTTTTCGGCGATTTCATTCAAAAAAGAAACTATACAATCGCATTTATACACATATATACGTATACACTGATACAATTGTTATTTATTCAATTCCACAAAGTAACGAAGGTAATTGAGGACTATAATAATTTTCAACTTGACATTAAAACTTGGAGGTGTGAGTATACACTACAATGGGGCTTAGAGACAAGATTATATAGGATTAGAAAATAGTTACAATGTCTGTAAAATTAATATTTTGATAGTTGGAGGAATAATTTTAATTTTAACTTGATGTGAAAGTTCAAGCGTGTGACTATAAATATAAATTCACAATGAAAGTTTAAAATGAATCAAAGGTTCCATTCCTGGATGTCGAATAGAATCTGAAAAGATATATCCACAGAAATCCATTATGTGATAGCCAACTGATAAACTTCTATAGTTGGATACTTATCATTTGTAAGCTCTTATCGTCTCGCTCGCCCACCGTACCAGAAGAATTTGCAGCAATGACTGTTTAGAAGACGAGCTTCTATTTCTCGAAAACACACTGGCTAAAAATGGATACTCGACGCGTTTCGAGGAGAAGAACATGAAACCAGAGCTAAAAAGAGAAGAATGCAGTGCCAAAGAAGACATTATATTTGAATCTGGAATTCAGAAAAGATATAGCAGCAGATATCATTAAAAGGAGAATCTCCAGTTCCTCAAATAAGACCTTTCTGCAACGACTCTAGGAGTGATATTCTCCAACCACCCACTGCTTCAGAACAATGCGAAGGAAAGACTTCCACATATGACCACTTCAATGTGCATATATCAGTTCACCTGGTCATGTGGAGCTAGGTAGATAGGTTGTTGTATGCGGGTCCTATCAAAACGTGTTAAAGAAAATTACCCAGCATGGCTTCAAGGAGGAGGCACTGGTTCAATCAGGAGCCCCGTAATTGCACAACTCGTCAACACCCGTCATAGCATCTCAACTGACTCATCATTTGGAGTCATTTACAAAGTAAAAAAAAATTTACCAAGGGCAGTGTATTTCCGAATTCTTTGTACTGCAGAAGCCCTAGCCATATGCATTGAAATAGTGGGGCTGTATGTTCAAAAGAAACTGGTTCAACACCTACATTAACCATGGATCTAGTTTGGTTTGTCTCCCTAAGTCCCGTTTTTTCATCGCCTTCATTTACCTTCTTTCTCATTTTCAGTTTTTAAAATATTATTCTTTCAACTTGTTCTCATGTTCATCCTATTCACACCTTTAGTAGTTAAAAAAAAAACTATTTTCTAATCCTGCATAATTTTGTCTCCAAACCCCTTGTATTCTATATTCACACGCTTGAACTTTCACATCAAGTTAAAATTAAAATTATTCCTCCAACTATCAAAATATTAATTTTACAGACATTGTAACTATTTTCTAATCCTATATAATCTTGTCTCTAAGCCCCATTGTAGTGTATACTCACACCTCCAAGTTTTAATGTCAAGTTGAAAATTATTATAGTCCTCAATTACCTTCGTTACTTTGTGGAATTGAATAAATAACAATTGTATCAGTGTATACGTATATATTTGTATAAATTCGATTGTATAGTTTCTTTTGAGAATGAAATCGCCGAAAAGGTAAGTCAAAACAGGCATTACATCGGCCAAAGTGGACGCCCCTTCGAATTAGAATCCAAGATCACAAATCAGCCATGAAAAGACATGATATATGTTCTTTAGTATCAATGCATGTAGACAATTGTGGACGTCAGTTTGATTGGGAAAATATCGAAATCGTAGACAGAGGAAACACCAAAAGTGCCAGGGAATTCCTAGAAGCCTGGTACTCAAACGAAAATGCAATTAACAAACACGTTAATATAGACGAAATATACCAACTAATAAAAAGTATTTGAACAAAGCAAGAACTACAGTTTTAGCAGAATAAAATGATACCACCTTTTATTTCGTTGCCTTCTCGTCAGCTGCTTACATGGCAGAGACATTATTAAATATATCTACAACAACAATTTTAACATACTTGCACAGAATTAAGTTTAAACAAAAATCAATCGATCAATATACTCATACACTAAAAATATATACATACAAAAAGTAAAAGTAAATCAGGTGACCAGAAAGTTTAAAATCCAAGTCAATCGAAAATGGTCAATACATATGTAAAGATGGTTACCAGGAGACGCAATTATGTCACTCATGAGGAAAATTTAAATCATTTCACTTTATGCTAAATACTGCGCTGAAGATGTTGTCTAGAGGGACGACGAAAGCTCCGCAACTAAACCAACCGGCTCAGAGAACACTATTAATTGCAGAAAATAATATTTCCAACGCATTTCATTATAGATTATAGGGAATATGAACTCTGTGTTCTAGTGAAAACTTGCCTTCTCAACTAAATGTGTTTTTTTTCACTAACCCCTTGATTAATTGTTTTGTGTAAGTCAGCCCAGTGGGTTAATAATTTCATGGTTGTATGTTGACTTCTACAGCCAGCTGTTAGAATTCAAAGCTGATTATCACTTGACGACTAAATGTGATTTGGATTACATTACAAAACTATCGTCCTTCAGAGAACACTAGTCAACGTGAATATTGACTGAAATGTAGATATTTTTATTGTCAACCTTCACCCTTGAAACTTTATCCCTATCTTTATGTATCTGTATAGTAGATTCTCCTTTACGTACATGATAGGATAGGAAAAGTAAATGGATTGGGTATTATAACTTCAGTCATGTGCAACTTTTGCTCCTGGCGGCATTAGTCAACTAGTTCTTCGCCTGTGCATTAGCTTACACTATCCAGTCTCATTGTATCACAGGATTTCTTAATCTGCATTGAAAAGATATCGGCACATGGAGTACTTATTACCTACCCATTTGTAAGTGTTCAAAACGCCAAATGGAAATTAAAATGAAACTAGTGAAAACGATCGTTTGATATTTGTATCATTCTGACCTAATTAGCACACTACTTTTATCCTAGTGGAGATTACAATGAAAACAACATGCTGGCTATAGTTAAACCTGCAAAACTTGCCAGTGGTAATAATCAATGTTTTGTAAAAAAGAAAAAGTATTCAAAAATGCCCTGTTTCCCTTCCACTGACTTTTGCTTTCATGTCAGCAGATTACCTAAAACAGAAACAAACCTTCCCCTACCGCTGATCTAATTAAATGTGACAAATATGCAGCTAACAGCTTGACCATTCTACGTTTTTCTTCCCTTGCACTACCCTTTTCGGTATGACAAGTCTATCTTTCATAAAAAGGAAAAAGTTTCATTGTATCCTTTTTATCACTGTTGTGTGTGTGTGTATGAGACGACAAAAAGCTTTGCTAAACTTTACAATACAGAGTTAGTTGTATGAGCTATCCAACTTTTCTATTTTAGAATTCTTAAAATTTTCAGGCGGCATGTTACTCTTACTCTTACTACTACTACTACTACTACTACAAAAGTAGATTAGACCAGTAAAGAATGAACACTAGTTTATATTATCCTCTTATTTTAATGCATATATTGAAAATGAAGGTCAGACTGGATAGGTAGAAAAGATGCACAAGGTCGTTTGATGAAGTATTATTATTATTTCTGTGACTCACCCCTGTTAGCAGATAACTGTACACATACGTTCGCCTGTCATAAACTTTTCTCTATCCCTTATTCCATTACTAGACCAACAAAATACGGTCGATTCTATGGTAGAAAAAAAATGTATCCAACCAAATGAAGGTCGAATTGTCTAGATTTCGTGACTTATTTCCCAGCCATTAACAGTCATGCTTTTATTTATACAACCATCACTAATACGTACACACACACATACACACATACAACTTCACATACAAAATTTATCCAGCAGTAGTAACGATCATCAAGTGCTGAATGCTAATCATTTCTAGCTTCTATATTGGAAATTTAAATTTAGTAGACCTTAGGATAAGGAGGTGAAATAACCGTTTCTTTCAAAAATTATCAACAGAAGTAAGTTTACACTGGTTATTTTTCCATGATATGTATGTATCTTGTTTCTAAGCTTTGTCACTTTAAATTGTGTTTATTGCTTTAAATAGTGTGTATATTAAAATAAAATAATCTAGTTTAAAAGGTGACGAAATTTAATATTCACTATAACTATGACCAAACTGATGGAACCACTGAATTCTAGCATTTTTTTGCGATCATCTAGGTAAAGTGTTTCATCACAGACAGATTCCATCAACCTTTAGTTTCAATATGATGAAATACTAACGTATGCAGGGAAGGCAGAACATCATTATTGACCGTGGGTTGCCAATAGATGAGACATAATCTTAATTTATGAAGCAGATGAGAAGCACAAGCTACTACTAACACTAATTTAAACAATATGTACATCACAAGAGAGACTGGAATTCTAATGTAGGCGAAAACCGATAATCTCGTTTGTTTTTTGACTGAGATCACCAATATGATCACCAATGAATTTGATTTCATCAAGTTGAACGGTGTATAGACCTAACCGAATCTCAGTCACTTGAATATCCGTGAGTTAGATGTACGATTTAACAATAATGTACTAGTGATACGCCACTGAATATGTCACATCGTAAGTTGAATTATCAGCCGACATCGGTTACAGAACCATTGAAAACCAGGGAGTACATGTAGGATTCTTTAGCTGTTTGCTTATCCGTTAATTCACAGCCGGGGTTGAAACGAGCACCTTCAGCTTATGAGATGAGCCGTTGACCAATCAGGAACTGGTATGGATTCCAATGGTCATCAAATAAATTCTAACTTCTGTCAATCCACTGTATTTAACTTTACTGTCAGCCAATGTTATAATAGAGCAGTTGTCATCACAACCGACTTGGTGAGCCCCACTGGTTACAACTTCTCATATCTATTGGAACTACATGCCTGCCATTATCAGACGATCGTATATTTCCTGACATGATTGGACCTTAAACTTTCCAGTAAAAAAAACTGCCATTAATAGCATAAGAAAACTCACAACCTAAGTACCATAATGTCAGACTATTCCAATTTTAGGCTTATTCATTTAAATAAACACTAAGTTGAATTCTAATATTTTCCATTAGGTACTGATTATTACCATTGTTCCCTTATGTTCTGAGTGGAACTTAGGACTTCAACAGCACATCTTCACTTCATCCTATTCTCTGTAGTCCTCTTCAGCTCACCCCAAGATTACCCATAAGTCTTCACCTCCTCTTCATAAGATCTCCCCCATGCCAAGTTTCCAACTGAAGAAATGAATCAACATTGGTGTTGAAAATCCGAATTTTGTTCTTTATGCTGAGTGTAGATTTCCAAACTGGCTTCAGATTGATGGAGGTCTCTTTTGCCTTTCCGATTCTGCTTTTGACATCGTCATCTGTTCCGCCTGCAGTTGAAACGATAGTGCCGAGATAAGTGAAGGGAGTGACCGCTTTCAAATTTCCTCCGTTGATAGTTACTGGCGCTTGCTGTTGTTGAAGTCCTGTCTTTTCTGCTTCTTCTGACAGCTTGTTGGTTTCTGCCAACAGGCCTTCGAATTTGTGACAGACCTAAATCATCCACACGCTAAATCCAGATCTTCTGAAGTCTTCTTATCTGTCTTCTCGCTCCCCACAGTCTGACACACAACCCAGTCCACACAAATTAGGAATATCATCGGTGATAGTAGGCAGCCTTATCTCACTTATGTATCCACTTCAAACGCTCCGCCGAGTGGACCACTTGACACGTGGCACTGGCAATGTAGCTGTTGAGCGTGATTGATAATAACAAATACAGATAAAAGATAAGAATTAATTTCATCTTCCGGTCATTGTATTCAATTGAGGCAGTGTATCAGGTGTTCTTTATTGCGCTTTTATGACTATTGTTATATGTGATAAGGGTTCTCATCTCAAAATTATATAATTTCAAACTATTACCTGAGAGAAGATAGCCTGTACAGAAAGCAGTGTTATAGATGAATTCATAGTGTTTTAAGTGACACATCTGGGGAATAAAGTACAGTTGTAGAATGCATTTTTTTTAGTTTGACGTTGGTGATTAGATCATGCTAATAATTGACTTCTTGAGGATCTTATTCGATCACATTTTCTGAAGAGTAAGTATTAAATCATAAGTGATATTAAGTACGAGATATAATAATAAGTTCCTATGGTGAACTACAGCAAGCTAGGCAAGGCAGTCAGTTAGAAAGACTCATGTGCTAAATATTTATTGACGTCAAACTAGCGCCTGATAATAGACTTCAAACTCATTTGCATACCCTATATTCAAAAATATCTGTCCGTCTTGTTGGATTAAACATTTAAATTCTAAGCACTAGGTCGGTGATTCAAATCTGACTTCACGCATCTAGATTTGGGCAAAAGGATATTCACCAGCTCTCACATAACATCTGTGGCCCATTATCAAATGAATTTTCCCTCTAAGTATTATTATTGTTATTATTATATTTACTTGACAATGGAGAGAAACGTTTTGAGGATAAGGCATGACTATAATCAGGTTAGTGACTGGTTGAAAGATCGGCAAACTGAAGACCTTTGGCTTGAGTCTCAAAATGATTAGGTTTTTCCGTTAACCCCAGTCATCCACATACACGGAGATTAGTCTTCTAAAACAAGATTATCATGGAAGGCCTCTTATACTTTTACTTGTATGAATTAATCTTACTTTTGCGAAAAGCATTAATTTTAGGTTACTTAATGTAGCAGTATTTTTAAGGGAATGTAAAGTCTGTTCACCTTTGCCCATTGCTCATTACCTCACTTGCAAATTTTTCCAATGTGTACATGGAACCATTGAAGTATTGTAACAGCAAAAGGCAAGACACGGGGGGCAAAGTATATTTTTCATTCGTCAAATAGCTGTTTACATATATGCAGCTTATATTCTTTAACCAATCACTGAGCGTGTGATTTCGATTTACATCAAACGGCATGAAATAGAATAGTCAAATATACATAGTATTCTTTTGTTAATGCAGTTTATAATTGTGGGAAAAGAATTCTGTCTCTAACATCATATACAATGTTCAAATAGATATGTTGTATTCTGTTGCTAGTGCTGTAGTGGACTGTGGGAATATGTAAGAGTCATATTCCGTTGGAACACATTGTCTGCATCACACCACCACAGTATCTCCTTTCGCATGACGACAATTGCATTATTAGAATTGAGCAGTTCATTTTTTAAAGTGTTATATGCTCCCATATTATTAATCTCTTTGTCTTGAAGTACTTGATGCAAGCGATAAATGTTCAAAGCAGTAGGATCTAGTGATGAAGTCGTGATGGTCAGTCACCCACATCTTATCTGTACTAATACATAACATCTGAATGAGGATGTATAGGTGTTTGTAGTCCGTAAACAAAAAGGATACGTATAACAAAACTTGACTGCATCACTGTATAAGGTTAGCTTGCAAGAGTAGCCATGTAAAATAGTCGAATATGAAACTGAGAAAATTTGTAGCTAGTGTATTAAGACTTGATTAAGTAACTAAGGCCTGAAGTAGTAATAAACTCTGAAAGGAATATTTTGACGGTTTAGAGAAGCTTACTACTGAGTCATGTACTAAATTAACAGATGTACTTCTTGTAATCAAGACAGTGACATCTCTGTGAACACCAGAGCACTTAATGCCTACCTATGTTTGAACCGTGTACAAGACAGGAAATATACCCTTGATGCTAGATAGTAAGAATGAAACTGTCCAGTCAGTGGATCTCGACCCGATGATCTATATCTGTACACATACATGGGACAAATTTTTACAACCACATACATAGAAAATGCATCCATCTTATATTCTTTATCTTAAAGGATGAGTTTGGCTTAAAATTTCTAAAGCTTCATTCATCTCTTTGATGGCAGGCAGTAGAATGAAAAGGAATTAACTTCTTGCTTGACTTGAGCGTTTGATTAGTCTTCGGGATGATGCATTTCTGAATTTGATATATTTTGTACCTGGTCACACCACTTGTCAATATTGTGAAAGTAAAAAAATGATTCAGGTTCATACTTATGAAGGTTTTGTTTAAAATCTACCATAGATGCTCATTCTGGTGAGAATATTTCTCTGAACTGTGCATTCTTTTGTGTTTTCCAAAATTATTAGATGGGATACCTTTAATCGAAAGTCCTAATGTTTACTTACTATCAGCTTATTAATATTGCTTACAAGATTAACGAAAGGAATCCTAGGACTGTGTCGGTGGTTCAGTGGTAGAATACTCCTCAACCGAGTGAGAGGTCCTGCTTTCGACTCCCGGCCGACTCCCTCATAAAACTCATGAGACTATCGACCCCATCCCTCAAAAGCAACACTATTGTTACTGCAACCTCAAGAGTCTGAAGTTGGAAACTCAAAGACTGAAGAAAAATCCTAGGACTACCTAAACGTGTTCATTGCTTTGATGTGACATTAAGAATGCAGATTTCTGTTGAGTCTTATCATAGGACAAGCAAAATATGCATAATTTCACATTAATTGAGCCTAAATTTCACCAAAATAACCCTAGAACACACTTGTCATTGAATATAATCCTCACCGAAGATCATATCTTATTTCACTGATCTGTTTACAAATAGTCAGTCATATAGAGAAAACATCCAAGTTTCCCATTACTGTTTACAAATAAATAGTTTATCTTGTTTATTACAGAACCACTCGACTTACCTTCTTTTTTAATCAGTCAGTTATCAGCTATCGCATTTTTTCCACTGAAATAATAGTTTTCTAAAAAAATATTTTTTTAGTAGACTCAATATTACTACATAAATGAAGGAGTGTAGACTTTACAGCGTCCACTACTGACACTGTTTTTGTATTCAGCCGAAAAGTTCTCGTTTGGCTTTTACCAAATTACACCACTTGTGGGAGAGACAGCTGATTACCTACCATTTAAGAGTAGGGTGTGCTGTGTGGCAGGCAGTATAGCTAAAAGTTGAAGTCACTAAATGTTACATGACTTCATGTATTTAACAGTTGTTTCTTTTAGTGCCTCAGTGGAGATAGCATGGCAGGATTACTGATTTAAGGCAGACAGTCCGAAGTGAGATAAATACATCAAGTGAAATAAAAAAAACAACTAAGAAATATGGAGTACGTTGAGTGAATTTCACTTTTAGCTCATTGTATCTGTTTTCACTATTTTTACTGATCAATAGTTAACGAGGATTATTAGTATTAGGAGATCAAGTGTAGTGAATGGTGGTCCATAGCATCAGCTCAAATTCATCGATCTCATATTCTTTGCCTGGCTAAGTAAACAGGGCCAAGTTAAACTTAAATCACCACTAGCCATCAATGGAGGGCGGCCGCATCAATGACCTTGAAACTATCACTGAGCAAGTTAGTGCAACCTGGCAAATAATGTCGTCGTCATCAATAAAATATGCTTATCGAAGTGTTATGCTATTAAATGGGATATCAGGCAAGTTTCAGCTTAGGTTTGGGAAAGATTAAGCTACGCTTTAAGCAAAGGAAAAGTCAGGGTTAGGTTAACCTAATAAAGGCGACATTAGGTTTGGTTCGAGTTAGATTACAGTTAGTTTAGGTATATTTTCACGTTAGAGTTAGGTTTAGAAGAGATAAGGGTTCTTGTTAGGGTAAGAAGACCTGAATAGTTACATGCATAGAATGTGGTTGTGCACTGTGGTGGAGCATAATTCCATTGCGGGTAAAATTTATTTTGATAAAGTCCCATAGTGTTATACAGTAATACTTACTGATGACAGCGTTTCGAGCACAACTTATTGCTCAGTAAATATTACTGTATAAAACTATGAAACTTTATCAAAATAAATTTTACCCACAATGGAATTATACTCATTTGATACTCCAACCTAAGACAAGAGCTAGTTTTATCACATATGAGGGAAGGGTATCCTATGTAACACTTTTACACAATTTTTATGCATTTTTTCGTAAATATATGTGTTCCATACACAAAAAGTGCCTCCTTCACGTAATTGTTGCGTTCGAGGTCATCCTTTGATTGGTAGTCAGTGGTGCTTAAAGTTTAACTTTTCCGTAAACGGTTTTAACTTGAGGTCGAAAGAGTGAAGAATTTGGTAATTTTGATAATATTTATCAAATAAGGCTGGTCAGATAGAGATGTGTTATATGCATTTGACCATTTGTGTAATTTAGTATATGGAGAAGTCATTATTCCTGTAGTTAAAATGGAACACAACATCGACAGAGTAATACTCTCTACTGCTGATGATTTCACTGGTTGGCTAAGTGATATTCACTAGGCAGAGAAAGTCGACAGTTGGGGTGCTTGAGAAAAATGGATGCATATCGGTTGCAGTTGCTGAAACACAGTTACTGACCTCACAACTCTGACTTCCGTCACTACAATGGTGTCAGCTTCTCATTCCTCTAAATTTTATCTTATTAGTCCCCTCTTAATACAGTAAAACGAAATGTAATAATCCAAACCGAATTCACAACTTAATAATAAGAGCTTTATTCTGGACAGAGCTTATAAAGTGTACAGAATTCACAGCAGAACTTATTGCATGATATATTATCTTAGTCCGGCATCATCAGGTAAAGTAATAATTGACAATAGGCCACGTGATACAATGCCGTCTGACCAGAAGCGCAAACTGGTCACTTATGATTCCTCCTCAAGAAATACACGATATTTCATTTAAAGCCAATCAAAAAGTTCGCGAATACATTTATGACTCGAAGACATAACTGAATGATTAAAGACTACAGGGAATGGTAGTTTGTACTAAAAATGTCAGGAGCAGTTATCTCATGTACTGGGGAGATGTTACGCACACGATTATGCTTCGTCTCAAGTTAAGTAGAAACTTGCGAATCAACAGCCTGTAAACACTTTAAATACTCATAAGAGTAAGCAATACCATCAAAGGTCCTATATTTATAGAATAAAACAGTGTGAACATAAGAAATAATATGTAATATAATGAGAGAGAGGTTTCTGGTAGCCCATGTTTTAAGCAGGCCGCCGTAACACAGTACGAGGTGAAATCTCATCACAGTTTCCTTTTGAACCCGAAATTATTCATATCACAATATGTCGTGTGCTTGTTACTAAAAACGGTAATCAGGAAGGCAAACATATTTGTACTACTAATTAATTGAAATGAGTAGTTGGGGTTCACTGACAGCAATCAGTAGTACTTGCTAGCCAAATTGAAGTGATCTAACCATGAGACGGCTTATTATTTGCTTCTCTGGAGTTGAGGTCCTCATCGATGTATCCAACTTGACTCAGCTTTGAGAATCGTATCAGTCCTAACCAGCCTAATTTTCTCTGAGTGTAATAATGCATATAGTCTGTAAATGAACCATGTACTATAATGATACAGATATCCTTTTGTCGCCCAGTGTGTCGAAGTTGTCGACCAAAAGGCTGCAATTCATATTTACTTAATACTGACAATAATAAATAAGCAAGGTAGATTAGCAATCTAATTATAAAAAGGGGTGAACTTATCCATTCAAAAATATGATTTTTACTTCTAATTGTCAGAATAAGGAAGTGAGGCTAACTTCCTATATTAATTTAGGGTCACACGAAGGATTGAGAATGGCGTATTCTTTTATTCAATTAATTTTTAACTTCAGGCTAACAAACTAATGACTAAATTGTTCACCATTGCTTTCGTGATTAAAGCAAATGATAGTGTCATGTGAAATTGATTTTCTTCCAGTTGTACTAGGTCAGACCATTTTAGGATTGAAACAGTTATTATTACTGGATATTTCTCCATTCACAAACATACATAGTGTTTATCTATTCCTGTTGGCGTCTGGATTAATATTGGCAAAGTCTTCATATATATATATATATATATATATATATATATATATATATATATGCAAACAAACGCAACTGTTGCCGTAAATATAGCAGTGAATAGTTTTAAGTGGTAATTATGGATGGCCCTAATGAACTTAATTATTCTTTGGCATAATTGGTCAGATGAATCTTCAAATATTCATAGTTGATTCATGACTCTAAACTATTTTCGTTCAGTTCAGATATAAGGTTAATGCATTGATGATTTCTAGTTAACTTATAAGCTATTTGAAAGAACTAATAAGCATTGATTGCGCCTTAATTTGAAATTGCTATGCAGAGCTTAGTTGCTGTTATTAAGATTGTCACATTTGATTGTGCCATCATAGTCGTTCATCCAACAGTTTGGAATCGATTGTTTCATGCTTTCCATAATCATATGATTCATTTTAAGTATTCATGAATGCTTTATGAATCATCACAACAAAATCGAAGGTGTGCAAGCGGAAATCAACAAGTTAACCGCCAAGTCAGGACTTCAAGTGAATATAGAGAAGACAGAGATAATAGAAATATCCGACCAGGAACAAGTAACACCTGTCAAAATCGACTGGAAAAGCCGGGAGGAAGTAGGCTGCTTCACTGACCTAAGCAGTATCCTTTCAACTATAGACGTCAAGGTCATCGGGCATCGGAATGCAAAAGAAGCCTTCATTGCTCCGAAATCACAAGGAACAAGACTCGAGTTTGTAACATTAATGTCACAAGATAGGATGGCCAACCAGAAAGGAGAAGCAATGAGGAACATAGGCAGGCAGCGAGCCAGTCAACAGACTATTCCCCGAATAATAAATATATAGAAGGAATTGGAGATGCAGCGGACATACATCGGAAAGACCAGTGGGCAACGTCGCACGCCAGACAGGCCATTGAGTGAGGCGGCGTGATGAGAATTAATCCGTTGAGCGTGGGTCCAGTGGTTACATGGAAGAGATTATGCGAAGGGGGAATGAGAGCTTTCAGGCAGTTGTCAAGTCATCCATTTGAAGGCAATGGCAGAGAACAAAATGGAATGGTTCACTTAGAGCGGAGTGAATAATAATAATAGAGCTAAGCCTATTCAGCTTAATCTGAGAATCACTTCCTGACAAATTATGATGTTGAATCATTATCGGAGTGACACTTTTGTTACCCCTTCTAACCAGTTCCCCTGAAAAAATAGGACTTCATCAGTGTTTTCATACTATGACAGCGAAAATTGCCCCTTCTTTTATTTTGTGCCTTTCCATTATTTAAACCATATATTTATTATTTAGCTGTTTCCTCTTATGATTTTCCAATACACGACTACGTAAGGGGATAAAAGTAATGCCTAATAGTACCGTATAGGTAGCTTTGGACGATAAGGACTGCTGAATAGATTTGATAAGAATGGGCATCATCATCAGCGAACTGAAGTCCATATGATACTACTTTAGTCACACATCTCTGTTGAGCATTTTCATAAACTACAATCAAATCATATCGGTATATAAGCTCGAAAGTGGTTACATTGTTTACCCTTTGACAACTGATTTGTGTTCACATGCCTGCACATGTACATGTGAATACGAATAATAATTCTTTTGTCTGAACACACTGGCGTGTTTTATTATTTCATGAATAGACACCTTTTTTGTTGTTTCATTTGGCCTTGCTTGCCAAATTACCTTTGATCTTTTTTTGGTTTGTATGTATGTGAGAGAGAGATTTTTAGCCAACCAGAACTTCAGAAATAAAATGTTTTAAGCTCAGTGTTTGTTTTTTTCTCCTTTTGATGTATTTCTACTACTATAACTTAGACAAGTAGGCAGAAGTTAACTTACTCGAAAATAGTGGAATTGTTCGTTTGTTTTTGTGTTGTGTTTTGCCCTCGGAAGTGAAAAACAAAACTCGACGAACTACTTTGTACCAATTGTATTAATTTTTAATGCACTAGTACACTGTGAATTCGATTTCTGTGTCTTTTCGTTTATGTTTTCACTTGAGACGGATTGAATGCATTTCGCATTTATGTTATCAGATTAATCGGTGTCATGTTATGATAAACACGACTAGACAAAATGCTTAAATTTGAAATCAAGTGTGATGTAATCAGTGCGTTTTTTTTCTAGTCATGTTTTTAAAACTGATCATTTCCTGTCTCCCTCTCTCTTTGTTTGTTTGTCTGTCTGTCTGGTATTCAATATGTGTTTGATCGATGTACCATGAAGCTGAATCCTGTAATGATTAACTGAACAGTCTACTACTGGAATCACTCAAGTAAAACATAAGTAGATATCCTTTTTGATAGACTCGTTGACAATGAGATCGACATTCCTAGATTCCCGTAGATGAATGTGAACGAATAACCACTACTCGATGACCACCTAAATTTCCATGCAATTGAGAATGAGCCACATAAATTGTATGAGCGGCTACTGACACTACCTGTCTGTCTGAACTTCGATAGGTGGAGCGGATTTTGACTCAATGGTTGGTAATCGGTTGCACAGGTGGTGGTTGACCAGTGATCCACACAGCTCTACTGATAGATAAATGTGCTGGTAGTAGTTGATTATTTCGGTATGTGAAAAAATTAAGGATTGTTGTTGTTTCAGCATTTAACTATTACCACTACCACTGAATACCATAAGAATGTAGTTCATTGTTATGCTGATGTATCTCTTACTAAGGTAAATGAACGCAAAGCTAGCCGCTTAATGAATGTAGCACTATGTTGTGAATTGGCAGAAGTTAGAATTCATGGGCTAGCCACTGGATCGGGTCCCAGTGACTTAATGGTCTACGACCTCGTCTTGTAACCAGAAGATATTAATGCCTGGCTACTTTTTACTTTGAGAAACAGTGGTTAGTGATTTTGTTCCAGATTTTTTACTGAACAAGCCATTTAGTAAGAAAACAACTGTCTGAGACGATTGGTTTTTGGTGAAGAATCATTCCAACTTTGGTGTCAGTCTTCAGAGAGGTAAGACCTCGGTGTTTTGTCGGTCGACATTTATCTCCAGGGCATTTCTGTACTTCTGTGGAAAACCATGTTGCTTCGAAAATTCAATTCTGTCTAGATTAATAACCAAACGAACTAAGTGAAGAAACATTTTTCTTTTCAATTAGTTCCTTATTAACGACTGTACACTGATATACGCACAGTTTTAATTCAAAACTAAATCAGTCATGTGCTTATGTTAATCGATAAGAATCATCATTTTTAAGGTATTGGAGGGGGGGGGTGGAAATTTTTGCTCTGAGCAAGTTAGTGGCATGTTGTTACACAATCGATAATTTGTAAAGTGATCATGAGTTAAAAGAATAAACGAACGAATTCAGTAAGAATAACAAGGTATAAATAAGTTAACTGAATTATCTAGAATGGTAATCATAATGAAATAAGAGGAAATAGAATAATAAAGTCGAATGATAGTTGCAAAGGCAGGGGAAAATCATTTGTAGCCTCCTCCTCCTCCTCATATTATTTGGGCCACTGCAAAGAAAGGGGATGCATAGATTTCTTTTCAACACACACACACAGATTTCGCTTCTTCAGATGAATTCCAATCACCCCTGTTGCATGTAAAAATCGTCCGGTGAAATAAGATAAATAACTTTGAAAGCTCTTCCAGTGTCGTCTTAATGAACTATTGTAACGGCAGAAGATGAAAGGCTTGGTAAAGGAATGTTTATTAGGAAATTGGTTCCTCTATATAGCGAAATTATGTACACCTTATCTATAAACCTTTATTTGCACGTATCTTCCATGTCGCGCTACTTCTGCCCTTCATACTGTGTTTCTTTGTCTCCTTCTCGTGTCCCCCATGTTTTGCTGCAACGCTATTTCATTTCCTCTATTTGACATCAAATCAATCTCTCCGCTATCTGATATTTTTCTGTCGATGACTGTCTGTTTATTTAATACTGATAAATCTCATCAGTAGCACATGCCACACTATCATTGAGCTGCATGTAGTCTGACTACGATGGTTGGTATTCAGAAATTCGATGACGAACTTCCCCCACAGGAGCAGATAAAGTGGTAAAGGCGAAGTAAGGCCTTTTGTCATTATCTCATTAACTAAGTATTGGTTAGTTCGTGAATGAACAGTGAATTTACTACCTGCGTTGAAAATCCTTTTTAGCAATCTCAGATATTTTGAGACAATTTCGCTAACATCTCCTGTGAATTGTAGTTTTAGGGAAACTGATCTTTTTGGAAGTGTAGGCTCTCTGGTCTTTGTAATTGCTGAATCCATATATTTATTCAAAAATTCATCGGATATCTGATTTTACACAAATACTCTTCTATGAGTATTTCGTCACAGCAAATAACTCTACCATGATGAACTAAACTTATAGGCAGATTTCATTTGTATTGCAGAGGGACAAAACCCAGAAAGTGGGTATATCAACTAGATGATTCAGGTTTCACAGTGTAAGCTTCTACATGTTCTTCCATCTTCTTGTCTTGTTATCAGAACATCCAAACCATTCTCTTCCTCTATGGTAAAAATTATGGTTGAATGAGCTATGTCAAATTTTTCCACAATGCACGCTGGGTCACTTTCATAGCTCAGAACTATAAATTTATCCCCAACACAACGCCAACAGAAATCCAAATGATTTATTGCATCGCTGAGAGGGCCATTCTACAGTTTGGCTAGGAACACATCTCTCTATCGCTGTGTTATAACTTGGATGACTCTACCAACAAGCATTTCATCAAAATTAGGATCTCAGCCAATGAACAACATATTCACCTTTATTCTAAAGGAAATATCGCTTATATGAAAGGAAAAAGAATTTGTATTGATGTTAACGCACCTGTAGCTTCTAGCAGAATGGATCAGCAATTATATATATATATATATATTCCACATACAGTATCCCAACTAAAAAAAACTCAACGTTTCAGAGGACTCGGAACTGTCTCTTTATTAATCACACATTTATTTGGCTTGGTAATATACTTTAGCGCTGAATGACTTCAATTAAATCTGTCTATTTTAGACTGGCAGTTGTCAGGATACATGTTCCAAACTAACAATCAAAATAAATACTTATCACTTCAGTGCGCTTCTGTTCGAATATACAGTTTCTAATTCCTTGCAGTTCATCTAAACACTCTAAATGACTTGTCAATCAGCGGTTTCAATCTTAGCCTTCCTAAGTGTGGTGTCTGTTGGTGAAATCCAGGAAGGAGACGTATGTGTAACTGAATCTCACTGACAGGTGTTATTTATGCCTGACAGCTAATTTACCATCCCTTGGAACATTAAGATAATCGCTTCTTGAATCAGTGTGAACCAATTGTTACTGAACCTGATTATCTGGCTTAGTGATTATAGTTGCTAAGTTCTTGACAGGAAGAAACACCCAGTCAGGATTAGAATCCTATTTCCTACATAATCTCATCATAATTTCATTTAAAATGGCAGAGTTTTTTGTTGTTGTTGCTGCGATTAATATCAATTGTGAAATAATGTCGATTGAATCTACTCTAAACTGAAATGAAGTCGTAGGGTGTGTGTGTGATGTTTGTCCGTAAAACTTAACGTATTGATTAACTTTGTTCAACTGACAACAGCTACACACTCCACCCTAAGGCTGTCAAACTATCAGGAAGGCAGAACAAATGACCAAAGGATTGCTTAGTATTAAGTGAGTAGTGACTATAGCTCACGCACATGCACACACGCACGCACACACACACACGTGTAAGCGCATAAAAGAAAAGTGACACAAATAGACATACATGATTAGAAATTGCTTTTCTCTGACAAATAATTAGAAAATAAAAATGATTTTATACCTATCTAGAATAATGATTATTGAAACAAAACCCTGAGTGAATTTAAATCTCTAGATATGATTATAGTGAAAATTAAGTATGACCATCATGTCTACTAGTTTCATAAAGCTTGTGTTGTCAACTGATAAAATGAATACTGATTGTACTGACAAAAGAAGTTTACAATTTGTTGTTGTTTGATTTTCTGCTTATCTAACTCCTGGATATCGGTGTTGTCTTTTTCATTCTTATAGCTTATATATATATATATATATAGTGGCCATGTTGGTCGTTGGTATCGATGAGTAGTCATCGTCATAGGTAGGGGACGCGGGGGGGGGGGCAGTATTGAGAAAATAAAATCAACTCAATAAAACTTCAAAAGAATTATTGCATAAACACATTGTTCGCTGAGCACTTACTTTCTCTTTAATGTTTTAAAGGTCACTGTATTCATAAAAATGGCATCGGATCACTGTGAAATAACCACACCCTAAGAATATAATCGTGACATTAATTAGGAGTTAATCAATCAGTAGATGGCCAATCATTTTTACTTCCGGCATCGGAATATTCAGAAGTGTGTTGTGAGAAGATAATTGATGCGTTTAAAGATGAATGAAGAATAACCCCCCACACACATGGTTTGGGTTCAATTCGCAACCGACACACCTAGTTTATTTGTCCATGGTAAGGCTAGAATTAGAGGGAAGTTTGGTTCTAAGGCTAGCAAAACAAAACAACTTCAACTGAAAATTCGAAACCTTGAAGCCCAGGGTTCCACTCGGAACTCAAGAAATGAAAAGAAGCTATCTATTCTCTTGTATCATTAGCACTGATGCGTCTTCCTGATGAGTGTTTCCTATAAGGACACGTTAGTCAGAAATTATTATATTATTACTCCTATGGGTTTCAAATGGAACATAGGACTTCAACAACACATCTACGCTTTCTTCTATCCCCTGCTGTCCTCTTCAACTGGGTCCATGATTGCCCACAACCTATCTCTCATCTCCTCCTCCTCCTCCGACTCACACGATCTACTTCATGTCAACCTCGCACCGACGATCCACTCGTCATTCAGCATTCAGGTTCCACTCGAGTGATGGTCTAGCACGCGTTGTCTTTCGACGGTATCCTCAACGTACGCCCAATCCGTCTCCATTTCCTCCTATACATTTGTTGAGCAATCGGTTCTTGGTCTGTTTATTGTCAGCCAAAGTTTCTGGTTGCTAATTCTTTCTGGTCGGCGATTTCTTTTTCATTATAGAGCCAGCCAGTTAAGGCAGCTGTTGAAAAAACAGTTTGTGACCTTTGGGAAATGCTTTTCGTGAACTCAGCGCAAGTTTCCAACCCGTAAAGGAGGATTGACTTTATACTGGTGTTGAAAATTCGAATCTTGTTCTTTTTGTTGAGGTGGAGTGTTGAAGATTTACAAAATGATTTCAGAGTATCGAAAGTGTATCTTGCCTTTCTGATTCTGCCATGACTTAATGTGAAACTTTTTTTTTTCTGAAATTCCTACTAAGTCAGTGTACGGAGCAAAGAATCAAAAGCAAGTAATTTGCTCGAACTGCACCAACTCATGTGATTGGAACATGTACATTGCGTCTGTTAACTGACTACCTTGTAAAGTGGCTGAAGTTAGCTGAGGCAAGATCTCATTGGAACAGAATTGGAATTAGGCAGATCAAGATATACATATACATAAGTCGTGACCAGTAAGGTGCAGCTGGTCGGGTATGAGGACAAGTACTCGCCGAAGACATTGGCTAGGGGTCGCGCTATGTCGTGAATTGGCAGGAGTTAGAACTCATGGGCCATTGGATCGGGTCCCAGAGGCTTAATGGTCTACGAGCTCGCCTTGTAATCAGGAGGTCCTGGGTTCGAATCCCGGTGGGTGCATACTGATGAAGAGTCCCAAACTATGGCTAAACAGCTATCCAGTACTCCCAGCTGGTTTTCCAATGGTTCTCTAACTAATGTCAGCTCACGATGAAATCCTGTAAACATATTTTTATCTTTAGAGCTTTTGATGCTAATTTGCGAATTACCAGCAGTGCTTCCGATAAGGAAGGAAAGCTGGTATGTGTTTTTAGTGAGTGTTTATATAGATGATTATTGTTCGCTCTAATAAGAAAGGTGCCAGTAACTTTAAACAATGTAATGTAATGTTTAAGTAATGTAAACAATAATGGCCATCGTTGTTATTTAATGATAAGCGTTTTGCGGGAATTGATGCACTAAACTAGAGACACTATTCTCACAAACACTATGTAACCATTTGACAAGGCTGTCTCGACTCTTATCACAGATACTAATGATCTTGTGACTAATAACCAAATCTCAATCAGAAACACTTTTTTTCCCTATAGAGATTCCTTCAACCATCAGTCATTAACTCATATCTAGAGAGAAGGTTGTGAAGATCATGTGGGGTTAGTGGTATTTTAATTGATATCTTTTCACGGTATATATTTTGGGGGAAGAATGTAGTTTATATCTACCTTAACATCCAACTTTGTTTCTCGCCTTTACAGATAATTCAATCCCAACTGAAATCACCAAATTTCAGCTTTTCGACTGTTCAGTAGTGTGACATTCGCTGGACAAAAACAAAATTTATCCTGTGAAAGAAACCACTTTTCTACCATCAAAACCTATTCACCTTTATTGTCTCCACTGAATAGACTAGTCATTTGTTCATTTTCTTTACAATCGTGGAGGTCACTACTGTACAACTTGTAGAAAACGGGTCAGTTGACCATAACAACTTAGTATATCGTGAAGAAGGTGAAGAGGTTTCACCACTGGAGACTACGAAAGCAGAAGTATCTCTTCTCAGCGAAGATATTAATAAAGGTGATATTGTTATAACGGAGAAAAGTGAAGACATTAGAGACGACTACGATACTTATATTATAAAGGAAGTTGGGCCTGATTTACACAAAGAAACAGAATATCACCATATAGAAATACCAGAAGAGGAAGGAGTCCTAATATCTGACAACGAGCTTCCATCTCCCCCACTTTCAGTTTGTCAAGAGCTACAACTAGAGAATACTGAAGAACATTTCCCGCCAACGCCTTCACCAAGTCCCAAGGATCCTAGTGATATAGCATCGCATATTGGTGAAGTTGCTTTGGGTGATTTATTGTCAAACAATCAAGAATCTAAAGCGGAACAAGTTTCTTCAAATAAAGAAGAAGAAGACATTTTCTCAGAAGAACCAACTTTCCAACAAAAAAACGAGTATTCAGACGAAGTAGCTCCGAATTTATCCAGTTACATTGCAGACGAGTTTGACAATCAGTCCGCTGATTACTTGAATGCAGATATTGGACCAGAGGTTCCTGTAACACAAGCAGACAACTTCACTGGTATTTCTGAATTGAAAGAAGAAGGTAACACATTCGAAACTGGAAGTTTAGTCGCCGAGTCACCGAACAGTGAGAAAGACTTAACTGAGTTGCCTAATTTGGAAAAAGCATCAGCTGAATCACTGAAACTTGATAAAGAATCGACAGAGTCTTCTAATCTTGAAAGAGCATTTACTGAATCAGCTAACGTTGAGGAACAAGCGATTACACCATCTTGTCTAGAGCAAGAAGCGGAACAGTTATCCAGCTTTGAAGGAGAAGTTAACAGAACAGCTGAATTTCAGGAGGAAGTAATTGATTCATCCAAATTTGAGGAGGAGATAATTGAATCTACTGAATCACCTGACATTTTTACTTCCCAGTCACAAGTTGATACAGTGTGTTTTCAATCCCCTTTAACTGAATACCATCCAGTAGAAAAAGAAGAAGAAACAGAAGAAGAGGGAGATAAGGAGACAGAGCAATTCGATCAAGTATTGGTTGCTGAACCATCACACGAAAAAGACCCTGGCTCTTTTTACACACATTCTGAAGCATCACTAACGAAGGACTCAACTAACGATTTTCTCGATAATAGTAATCGAAATTCACTTATATCGAGTGAATCTGTACCGTCGAAACAACGCTCTTCTCTGACTAATTCAATAGGAGAGTCTGTAAACTGTATAACTGCTGATAATACCAATAAAAATTTAAAAGAATTAACGTGTGATACATCAATGGGAACAACAGTTGGTGTATCAGATATAATGGCAGATCAATCGGAAATCAAGGAATCGTACACTTCTTATCCATATGAAGTTGAGAATACACCATCTCAAAGTTCTTTTGGCCATTTAGGTGATACGAATGAAATGCCCAGTCATGGTGAATATCAGACAAGCATAGACGATGGAGATGACGAATTGCCAATTGACAGGAAAGTCACCACTGAACCCAATGTTTACGATGATGAAGATGATTACGAGGAAGATGTTGTTCACGAGGAATCAGAACAAACCAATATGAAAACTGAAGAAAGTTATACCACATTCACAAATTCATCTCAGCCAAAACAAGAGCCGCACCCAGATATTGCTGCACTTAAACAAAAAGAAATATCAAATCAATCGACAATAAATACTGTTGGAGGGGACAATGGTCAGGACTTCGACGGAAGCTCGAAAATGACTTTCAATCAGATTAGAGAAGATTTAGAGAAAAAGAAGTGAGTTACTTCTTTAATTGTTTTTCCCTTACTTTTTCCAGGAAGGTTTTGATTTCTTGAAACATTCCTCAAGTATTGTGGATCATTCAGGCTTATTGACTTAATCGATAATTGACTTTCAGTCAATAGGCTGCTGGTTCGAATACTACCTATTTCAGCCTGGGTGAGTGGGTAGTACCGCCAGCACTTTACACAATAAGTGTATGCCTCATAGCCTAGTAGATGAGACATACTTTGAGCATTACAGATCTCTTTCCTTATTTTATACTAACTGTCAACTGTTTAAGTAGTTCAAACCGGATAATTCTACCTGCCACTACACTTTGATGCTTTCAGTATAATCATAATCAATTATCAGTAAATTGGTAATAAATGAAGCTAATCGATTTGAGAATCCAACTTTAATAAATGTATTTCTTATGTGTTGTACTGGCTTGCTCTCACGAGTTCCACAACTTTTGCTTATTCTCTGTGTCTAAAAGGTGGGCAGCTCATTTCAGTGGTTTGTATAACCTAGAGGACGAGTATAGTGTTGATTTAAATGAATCTACGTGGAATGATGAATTATTTAGTCGTTTCTTCTTTATTGTTAAACGGACACATAACTTGCTGTATTTCTTTTCTTTTTCTTGGCTGAAGTTATGACGTATAGAATAACATGTGCATATAGTTGAAATGCAGGAGAATACTCAACTTGAGCCTATTGTCTACTCAAGTTTATTTTGAATTTTATCTCTTGAATAAGGCTACTTCATCATTTCTAACACTTTAAGCTGTCCACACAAACTCTCAGCAAGAGTGTAATTAATATTCTGACCAAAATCACTATTATCACATACAGCTTCACACCAAATTACTGTAATTGCATCAGTCAGTTTGACTAAACAGCCTGAATGGCTGTGTTACTTTGGTGTCAGTCGAAGCTTACTGACTTACTCGCTTGCTATCCACTACTTGGATTATCCAATACAGAACTGTTATCCTAGTACCTGGCATCGCTGACAGGCTAGGATAAATGAGATAAATTGTACTCCCTGTTTCTTTTCTCCTCTCTCGCTTATCTCTTTGGTAGAGAGAGAAAAATTTCACTAGCGTGTCATTGTTTCTAAATTTACAAGTTTGTCTGAATACAACTAATGTCCTTTCGAAGAATTATTTATTATTTTGCGCCTAAATACAAAAGCTATAGTACACATATATATATATATATATATATATATATATATATATATATATATATATATATATATATATGCACATCACGTCAAGTTCACACACGACCTTCCTACTCCCAGATCGAAAGCAAAGTGATCTCATGATGATATAGAAAAAAAGAGAAGAATGGAATAAAGAAATCGAGAGTTGTCTACCATCTGGGTTGAAGTTTTTTCCAAAACATGTGATATTTTTACTAGTGTTCTTAAAACAAAAAAGTTGAAATACTTCTCTTGTAGCTGAGAATTTTCGGTAATGTACAATTAAATTTTGTATTAAAATAACAACAGATTTGTTCCAATTTACGTTGTGACTTCTTGCGTAGGTGGCACAGCGGTTATGACTCTCGCCGATCATACTCATGGTCCGGGATTCGATCCCCTGCCGACACACACCTGATATCCATGGTCGGCCTGAAAATTCCATACCTGTACCAAAAATACAGTGTGGAATCAAGCTGTAATCAAAAATATTAGAATATTTAAGAAATATTCTTCTGCAAGCTCGAGCTAGAGCTCTCGCATACACATACACACACACACACACCTCATCTATATAGACATCAGTGCAAATAAATCAGAAGAGAATGGCGCTTTTTGGACTTAAATCTAGTCTGACACCGCGGCAACCAATAGACTAATAATGTGAGAAATCGACACTTACTTAAAAAAACATCTATTATTTGACTTCAATGTCCAGACTGAAATACAAAGTGATAAATGAATAGTTCAGGAAAAAGCTTGGCCTTCCTTCTTTTCAATACAACTTAAAGCATGTCTAGACGGATTGTATCCTGAGGTTATAAAGCTAGTATGAGAGATGAGAAAAATGGTATTACTTTGCTGTAGCCAATCAGATTTCAGCTTAGTGAGATAGATGGAAATGGAATATACAGGCAATTAATTATACAGCCGCATTTTGATTTCGTCGGCTTTTATTTTGCCAATATTATATATATATATATATATATATATATATATATATATATATATATGCAACGGAAGGTGCCTTCAATGTGCGTTTTAAATATTTTTCTGGTTGTCATTGTTATTATCTGCTAAACAACAGATTGGACACAAAGAAACTATCTAGTCATGACTACTTAGCTGAGATATGCACACATACTGCAGACTAGTGATTTCTGGTGTACCAATAAAACCGGTTCAATAAATATGGAAATAATAGTCGGTATATAACTCAAATGGAAAGCGATTATTTCTTCAAAAGACTGCTGTTATATTATGAGATAAACAGTGTATAAATCAATGATAGAAATAAATTCTTTTTTGTTTTGGTATTTAGTAAAAGATCACAGAACAAGAGTTATTCTTGGCGTCTATAACTCACGTATTGTGGTTGAGATATTTCCGATTCTAATTTATGCCTCAAAAGTGTCATAGACTAACAACTACTGCATGAAATTCCATATTAACTTGTATGTTGAATACATAGCACACACGGTGAAATAGAATTATGTCGACTGTAACTACACAACTTTGAGACTTGAGTTTTAAATTTTCAAGCTTCTTTTTAGTTTGTCGTAAGGGTAGAACATTTTTCCAAATGTTCGCATCTGACAACTGTCGCATCATTCCTGTTTGCATGTGTTCTCAGTTGATTCGATAAATAAGGCTTCAGTTATCAATCTCTCCCTCGATCCTGTTATTTTAGATTTTATAACTGTCACCTTGTCCTGTTTTGTATGTAGCTGAGCAGTCTTCTAGAGTTCTTATCTTATTAGGATCAACTAATTTATATTTATCTTGGTTTTCCTCTGCACCATTGGTTTAACTGACCCCGGTCTGATAACTGAAGCTTTATTTATCAAGTATTGGTGTTCATGGACTTGATCACATCAGTCATAGAAGGATTATAAAACCTGAGAGTATTGAATATCTGTTTCGTCCTGCTTTAGGACTCTTCATCACTGGGCATCCACTCGGGCCCAAATTCCTGGACCTTCCGGTAACAACTCACCCACTGAGACTAGAACCAGTAGTCAACGAATTCCAACTTCTACCAGTTTGTAATGTATATTTATTTATCGAATTAACTAAGAACATGAGCAATAGCAGTAACTCAGCGTTTATCTTGGACACCTGGAAAATTCTACCCCATTGTCCAATGTGAAGGAAAAAAGGAGCTATAAAAGTCGAGTTCCGAAGTTGTGTAGTTATAATCGATATGATTGTGTACGATAAACTATGTTTCCAACACTACCCAGTAACTAATACTGTTTTATCCAATAGACAAACTAATACAGAATTACATACCACCTCATTGCTCAAGTTTTACACATATATTAACCACTGAATGACATCGTCACTGAGCTCAGATAGACACCAGTTTATGCTGTATCTGATCAATACAAAATCCCATTCAGCTATGGAAAATACAAACTAATACAACATGTATCATTGGACTTTCAGGTGTTTTTCTATCAGGCTTGACTGAATTTACGCAGGATGGTGGCGGATAAGTGAGGGAATGGAAGATATATTTATTGATATTTATAGAATGCTTCCCATAGAGGCAAGAAAAACGGGTTGTTACCTCGTCTGAAGCACCCTGAAACCTAGTCTAATTCACTGGTCAATAGGAAGTCAGAGAAAGAGGGAAGGTTGGCCACGAGGATATCAACCTCAACCTGTGAAAATAAACGTGACCATCGTTACTGAAACCTCAAGGCTTAAAGCCCTCTCTATATTCCACTCGGAACGCTAATAGTATGAGAAAAAGCAATCCAATATGGCGATGGCGCTGTACGTCGGTTGCGTCAATCACTGTCTAGCTTAATAATTTCTGTTGACTGTTTTCAGTTTTTTTATTATTATTAATATATGTTGTAGCTGTGTAATTCACATGTGCTAAAATACAATTTATGAATTATAAAAGACTTTGGCGAAATGCACGTTAATAGCTCGCTTTTCATCCTACCCATACAGTGACTCAATAGACGTGTGAAAGTTGGCGTCATAAATTATTTATGTGTATGCATAGGTGGTATTCTATATGAAGGAGCACAAGAAGCTACAGTCACGTTACAGCCTAAATACGATAGATCTATCGATCGGTCATATGATTTGAACTATCAAGGTTTAATTTAGGCAGGTTTTAAAACTTTTGAAGAATTTCCGATTAGATTAAAATCGATTTTCAGCGCAAAATTGACGTACGATTTAATAACAGTAGCTGACTAGTTTCCTAAAAAAAAAGTAACAATTGAGATGTTGGTACAATGGCGCATTTATGAAGTAATAAGAAGGCAACCTGCCGATCGCCTCCAACCATCTAATATCATCAAATCATTGTGCACCGTGATGGCGAGTCACCTAGAATGGTAACCACATTGCAAACCTGACTGATAGAAAGAGAGGACTAGACACATCACACTAGTTACTAGTGTTCAGTCAAAGGATACATCAATTAAAAGCCCTGGACAATTGATAAATACTCACGAATCCTTATTTTAAAAGGAACCATTTCAAGTTAGTTAACTGGAAAGTGTGAACATTGGTCTAAAGAAAAATTCAATGAATGATATGGTGATAATATGAACCAATCAAATTTACCCAGTTCATGATTAATGTAGTGTAAAGAGGTTTGACGTAAATTGATAGAGAATAGACAGAATTAAATCTGGAAGGAAGACAGAGACAGGATCAGGGTAATGCGTGAAGTTAAATAATCTCGGGGAAAAATCTGCATTCACCTGTATGCAGTCACACAATATGTTGGGATAAAAAAAGATAACAGAAAGTAATATTAGTTAAGTGGAGAGAGATAGAGTGGTTAATCACACAGAATCTTTGTTCATTGAATCAACACCAGACAGGCGCAATAGGAATGACACCATACCTATCGTGCATAGTATTACGAAAATAGCGCAGGATTATGAGCAATAAATTGTGCTCGAAATATAACCCAACGACTGAAATTGTATCAGTGTGTGTGTGTGTCATACCAAATAAATCTGTCTAACATGGGTGTTTCTACTACTGTGACCCGCTCACTCCTTTTGCACTAACATTTTTCAAACTGATTAAGTGAGGGACGGAAGAACACCCAGTAGACTTCATTGTATGACATTAGGTGATTCGGTGGTACATCGTTTGCTTCCCTTGTCCATGAATGTACACAAGCAGATACACATACATGCACACTTCACTGATATTTTGTTACCACAGTAGCAAACTTTTTTATCCTTTAAGTTGCTCAGATCACTAAGTTCACACCTTTGTTTGTAAGAGATGGCGAAAAAAATACATGACGAAGTGTTCTTACACCATATCTATTGAAATCTGTTCCATTTTGGTACTGATAAGAATAGTTTAGTTCACGTGTTCACACCTATACATTTGTATAAACACATACAGACACACAAACACCCATAGGAACAAATTAGACACACCTTCAATTTGGTAAATCTCGTAGATGGGATGGAATTGAAAATAATTTTTACTGACTGACTTATACGAAAAAGTACAAACACATTTATTCGTACTTGTATATTAGTGAAAAGTTCAGAGTACTGCACTTTTTATATATTGTTAACTGGTATTGTTTCGAATACTATTATTAAAGAGGTATCTGTAATTGGTTTCTTTTCTATGAAGATTTGGTATCATGGTTTCAGGTTTGATTTATATCGTAGTGAATCGACATCTGTATTTGTTAGAAGTAGGTAAGAGTGCAAACGAAAAATAATTATTATTGCAGTTAGTGAACGGAACACGATGATTTTAAATGTTCGTGTGTATTAGTGTATGCAGGTACACGTGTGTGTGTGTATACACCCACTAGAGCAGTGCACACTACACACACATACCACAACATACCTCCATACTATTGGTTACCTAGTAAATCGAGGCTGTCACATGACTTCTTTAGTGTGTCTTGTTTTTGAATGTTCTTAATTTTTATTCTATTAAAGCCTACACACTAGGCCGTGGTTATCATCGTCCTATCAATTGAAATACGCTGTCGTTGTTGCCGTTCTAGCGACTAGATTAGGTCTATGGTGGTTGGTTTATGAATGAATACCTTACATTGCTACCGTAGGGTAAATCTGTACATGATATGATATTTAAACCATTTTTGTAATTTTGCTGTGATTTTACTGTCACCACACGAACATACACACACACACACATTCATTTCTCATATTCAATTCACTAGAATTTCGTCAGTTAATCATACGGACTTTTATCTATTCTATTGTATTAACCGCATAGTGTGATCGGTTCACTGCAACCCTTACACCCTGAACAGTATATAATGCATCATCAAGCTGGTGTACTTCGACAACAACAAGAGATGGTAGTTTTGAATCCACAAACTGGAGAAGTATTAAATGATCGGTATTCAGCATCAACTACTGCTATTACAACTGCTACTACTAATACATCACATCATTTCGCTAGAAATCTAACGTCAAACGATACTGTAGTTACAACTGGTGGTAATGTCAACGGTCCATCAAGTGGGCATGTAACAACAGGACAACAGAAGAGCTCCGTCTATCGTAAAACTGAACAGAATTCTGTAGACGGAACAAATGGCGGAGCAGGAGGTATGAGCACGAACAGCAATGGAGGCAGTGCTGGTGGCAGAGGTGGGGCCTCAGCTGGTGGTTTGGATCGTTGTAGGCAGGCATACAATATGTTTGAATGTCAGATGGCTCAACTTACAGTGTTTCTGGATCGTGCATTGATATGCAGGCGAATAAGGCCACGTTTCAATGCTTCGGAAATTACTGAAGTCCTTTTCGAGCACTTGTCACCAGCAATTGATAAAGATTCAATTCGGTAAGTGTTGTCGTATTGCTTCATATTAGTTTTTTAGTTGTAGTTTTTTTTGAATACCTTAGTAAAAACTAATTATATTTATCTGTTTCATAGTTAATGCACCAGTTGCTTCGTGTCTGAAATGGACAGATTTTAAAAAGGGGAAAATACCTTTCAGGCGGGTAGTTGTCGTGATTTATTTGCTGTGTAAACTCTTTTCACGAAATGACTTGAAATACAAAAACATCTTAAACAAAACGCCGCGCTAGACAGTTATTGATTGTTGTTTTTTACCCCTACAAGATAACTTTTTATATCCTCCGTACACGAGTTAATTGTTATTAGTATCTGTTTCTTGCAGTTCTGAGTGGAACGTCACACTTCAGTGACACATCTCTATTATACTCTATTCTTCTGCCATCATTTTCGACCGACTCCAGGCCAGCCTACAAACTTTCATTTCCACTTTGCATCATCCTCTCAATGTGGCCCTCAAGCCCGTCGCTTCGCGTTTGGGTGCCATCCAAACACCTAGCGTGTCATGTCACTAGCATATGTTCAAGCCATCACCTATTCCCTCTGTAAATTTGTTGGTTTCGCAATAGATTACTGGTTGGTTTACTGCCTATGAGAGTTTCTTGTTGGTTGCTTATCCTTTCTGGCCGGTCATCTGATCCTCTGTATCGAGACAGAGAAGGGGGGGCAACTGTTGATGAATGTCTGGAGTAGGCTGTTTGTTGGGAATATGTTCGGCGACACGTACCAAATCTCTAAACTATTTGCAAGTAGTAATCAGACATTATTGAGAATTTGGACAATAGTTCAGTTTTTTTTACTGATAAAATTACTAATAAACGGTAGGCTTTCCATGTGACATTCTGCATCTTTTCTTATTTAGTCTTACGACAGTTATCATGACTAATTTCCTTTGTGGCATAGAGAAGACTACGTTAAAGTATAAGTAATCAATCAGTGTAAAATCTTAAGGGTTTTAGATTATACTTGCAGAAGATTTCTCTTCGTAACAAACTTCACGTACCGGTCAACCATCTCTGCCTGTATCTATGTGTGTGTATGTGTGTGTGTGTTATGTTTATGTTTCATCTCCTTAGGTGAAGGAATAGTGTTTTTTTTAAATAAATATGTACTTTTAAAAAAAACGCTAATTAATCAGTACACTTTAAGATGCTACAATCTTATCATAATATGTGATGCTTTTGTGCCCAACATAAGTCATTAATTAGACTTATGAGTCCTGATTTCTCTTCAATCAGTGCTTTCGCTCAGAAGTTGTTCTATAAATGAAATGTCATTGTTGTTCACACTAAACAAAACTAACTGTCTTCCTAGGTTTACCTGTAATTCGAGGCATTTGCGTAACTGAGATAGAGACATATGCCGTCGGATAACCTGTGTATCTGGAAAATTTGAACAGTTCGAATTCATAGAAACTGCTGGTTGATTCATCTTTTATAACGACCAGTTGCTAAGACTGTTCACCTGAGGAAATCGGAAGCAAGTGCTTATGTAAAAGGTCATCAGAATACTGATGATGTTCTTCACTCCAATATTTTTAAACAGTGATTATATAACAAGCCTCTTAAAACGATTCTAGAGTATGAAAAGGAAGAGTTATCTATTGTAACCAATAATTAAACTTTTTTCCCATATTTGTTGGAAACAGTCTTCACGAAGTATAAGTGAATGATTTACACACTCCCTGAATGAAATCAACTGACAGTATCCAGCACGCATATGAAGCAAGTAGCTACTGTACTGGTTGAATTTTAATCGTTCACTGCTTGTTTCTTACTACACTACGGTCGTAACAACAGAAGGCAAGATACGGAAACCAAGGTATGTTTTCAAGTGATCAAAACACTACATATATAGTTTTATATTCTATAACCAATCATTGAGCGTGTGATTTTGGCATACACATTAAACAACATGAAATAGAATGTTCAAATATACATAGAGTACTCTGTTGCTAACGCAGCACTGAACTGTGGGAGCAGTATTATGCCTGCAGAAACAAACAGAATATTCAAATAGATAAATCGTATTTTAGTGCTAAAGCTGCATTGAACTGTGGGAATATGTGAGAATCATATTCCCCACTTCTCTTTTCTTTCTTTCTACATGACTTACCATCTTCAAATGACGTTAATTTTGTTAAATATACTGACGACCTAACTGTATCTTTGCCTCTCAAATATCAAAGTGACTGCTCTAAACTAAATGGCTTTTTATCAGAAATCAGCCAGTGTTCCAAGGAAAACGGTCTTACCTTGAACCCCTCTAGATGGCAAACAGTCAATTTCAGCATTAGGCATAAATCTAACCTAAACAAACTGATTAGCACTCACGAGGTGTACAACATAGATGGCACTGAGATAGAAACCAAGTCGGAAATTAAATATCTAAGCGTCACTCTATCTGCTGATCTTTCCTGGTCGTCTCATATCTTGATGATTCCGTCTTACCTTCTATATCAAGAAGTTAAGACATTCTGGAATAACCCAAGCCTTACTCCTACGATTCGTTAACTCTTGCATCCTGCCTATTATTCTCTATTGTTTCCCCTTAGTTTTCCCAGGGCTACTGAAGAAAGACTATACCTTATTACGCAGGATGTTAAAGGTTGTCAGAAAGGTAAGCAACGTGTCACCAGCTTGTTAATATTCTGGTTCACGGGCACCTGGACTCATGTGAAAAATGGACTAAATCCATTCTATTTACATAACTCACACCACCACCCTCTTCATTCACAACTCTCCTCTTGTATCTCATCAGGCAGGCAGACCAGAAGCCTATATAGAAAACTATATGCTCGCACTAGCAAGTACAGAAACTCAACCATACCCTACTTAGCTCGTGTTCTGTGCGATAAAGAAAGCACTAGGGGTGAAACTTATGACTTATTAAATAGTCAGTAGAACAACTGGATCTCGTCTTTCCAACTCATATCATTTATGGTTACAACGTTTTCTATCTTTCTTTTCCTTTTCTGTCTCTCTCTCTCTCCTTTTTCTGTTATGTGCTGCTCACGCCAGTAAATATGCTACCATTTACTTTTCTAATACCTTCTAACACTCTGTTCAATTTTGGCTTGCTACCGACATGTGAATATGTTGTTGTCATAATGAACTGAGATTTCCTTAATCTATGTAGAATTTTATTTATTGATGCTGTACTAACTGGATGCAATACTGTAGTAAAATGCTGAGAATTCCATTCTGTATCACAAATACTGTTTTGGAATAAAGCAAAATATTATTAATATCATTATTATTATTACTAACACATTGTCTGTGTCACACCACCACACTACGAGTATTTGATTTCAGTATTATGATAATGAAAACATTTGACTGCACACAGTTGACACTACAACTGCAGTGGCTAAGAGTATCACTATATGTGCTTTGAAATCACGTCTTCTCCGCACAGACTTCATCATCTACCACTGGCATTATGACTATTCCCGTTACTTTTAATAATTTTACTTACAGGTATTGGCATTCACCAGCTATCTTTCTGTTTACTAATTCTTCTGGAAAAACAGTTGTACCTTAAAGCTGAGATTTATCCCAAGTAGCTTTTCACCTGATGACTTTAATATGATGTCTATATTGTGGACTCGAACACTAGAATCTTTATATTTTGCTAATTAACCTGAATGTGTTTGTATCTTATTAGGTTGGTGTTCTAACTAATGACTCGACAAGGGTGCACATCATTTCCAAACTGTTTAAATCATTAGTTTGTAATAGTAGGCTACTGAGTAATATATCTTGACCATCTGTTGGGCTGAATACATTCTAACTATTGATTTACTGGACTCTAGTAAGTGATGAAGTATTTATTCGTTGTATGTTAAAAATCTATCCATTGCAACTGATGACTGGAATACTTGGATTCTTTTCCACTCAAAACCCAGTTGTTACATGAATGGGGATAATGAAGAAGATTCTTTGGTCCGATGGATGATGTTAGAGTACTTGTGTCCTCTTAGCTGGATAGTTTAATCGGGAAGCTTACACTGTCTCTCTAGACAACAGCTTTAGCGCAGTCTGTTTATGGGAAAGAAATATGCTTTAGATTAAATGATTCATTGTTCTTTAGTATTAGAAAAATGCACAACTATTCCTTAGAAATGGTAGATAAAGTCATTTGGGAGAGAACATAGCAGATGAGAAAACTTCATATAGTTGTTGGAAGTCCTTGCCGGGTATGTTAATGTTGGCTTCAAATTATCCCTCTAGTCTATTGCCTTAATGGTTCAATGGCAGAATGCTAGCCAACCATGTGGGAGGTTCTGCTTTGATTTCAGGCCGATGCAGTCTTTAACCTAACCTAGCAGAAAATGCACCCAGAGAAGAGGAAAGGTTGGCCTTGGTGCTAGGAATCCCAACCCGTAAAAGAAATACTACTGCTGTTGAAAATTCAAGAGCTTGATGAAGCTGTATGTTTCACTCGCGCAGAAGGTGGATTTGTTGGGAGAGAAAAGGATCAGATAGATAGATAAATAGATAGACAGGCAGATAGACCATCTCTGCTGCTGTGACGCGCTTAATTTGCTTTGGAATTAACGTTTTATCTCTATGCTGATTGTGTACAAAGTACTCTTATCCATTCTTAAATTGCTCATCAGTTGCTTTTACTAACCATTTCAGTAGTATATTTCTCTTGAATGTTTAACTACTGTTTCCTTCTTCTTCTGGAAGCGACAGTCAGTATGTAAATAGATTTTGTTTACGTTTACGTAATCCTCCTGGAGACTCACCTCTGTATGCATAGACACCTAAAATGTGTGTACACACAGACACACTCATTAACAAAAAGCGAAATAGTAAACAAATGGACAGATAAGCAAATAATGACTGTAATTAATACGCGGAGAAATGTTTTGAGGTTAGGTTTTGACAAACAAGTAAACAACATTCATTTGATTTATTGATTACGAGAAGGACGAGGGGACTTTTTTCCAATTAATTGAAAAATGAATAACAGCAATTGGAATATGAAAATTTGATATAATGCCAATAGTTCGCTTCTGTTTACCTTCTGACTGTGTTTTTTTGTGTTTGTGTGTTTGTTACCTGTTTAAAATAAACAGAGATTGTTTTTCAGAGGAGAACAGCAGAAATAAATTGAAGGTGTCTAATATTGTTCTGTCGTCTTCGGTCTTTGTTAGGCTAACGGAAGTTGGTGGACGTTCAGATACAGACAGGTTTTGTCCGATCACTGCCTCGATTCTTCTGTAGAGTTTCACCATATATGCATACACTGAAAACCTAGCCTAGCTTACACTAGGAGATAGTAAGTTCGGAAAAGTGGATAGAATGGGTGTAAGGTTGGGTAACATGAACCCCACCCCCGTCCCCGAAAAAAACAGCACCACTGCCACTAGAACTTCAAAGCTTGAAGCCTTGTGTTCTACTTGGAAAGCAAGGAATGAAACAAAACTTTTTTGAAACTCTGTTCAGTGTGTCTAATCAGCTTGATTTTACTCAAACAAACTGTATTACTGTAGTTACTACCTGTGAGTTGAATAATTTTTATTAGATATGAGATGTGCCAGTCTTACCGAATAGCGTGTTTAAGTTGAAATTCAACAGCTGTATGTTTTTTTTTTTAAGTAAAAACTATTTATGAACATTATTCATCATTTAGTGTTTTAGGCTTTATAAGACTACTGCTTAACTAACATCTCTCCTTTCTGATATACTATATACCTTTATTGACATTTCCAATGAGCTTAGAAACACTTATCACTCATATAGCTTTTCATACAGCTGGTTCCCTTTATTCGTTTGAATAAAGAAAAAAGGAACATATTTTCAGGACAATAAGACGAGCTCCTTTTATTCCGTGGATGCTCTTCAACTGCGTACATCCTAAATAAATCAATTATATGGTACAAAATGGTGTCTGAACATACTTTTTACAATGAGTTCAAGTCATAGATGGCAAACATAGGCAACATAATTTCAAAGATGGTGTAGGTGTACACTTATTCAATGTTAAAGGAGTAACTATTTATACAGTAATTAGACAAGGGGGTAGGGTTCAGATTTCGCTCGAAAACAATGATAAACTAGAGACAAAATACAGGAGAGAACAACAGAGTGAATTTATACATATTATGGTGGAGAGGTCAGCAGGGTGGCGGTGAATAGTGAAGTAAAATTATAAAACAGATAAAGTAATTTAGCAGATTTGGAATTTCAATAGTGAGTTCAACTCAATCAGTGAGTGAAAATCAAAATCAAGATTGACTGGAATGCTATGCAACTGAACAAAACACAAAACCACACAAACAAATCAAATATGGTTGCTCGGGCTATGAGAGATTAGTCACACTATCTTTCTGTATGCAGAGATTGGGTCGAAATCTTTTGATCGCAATGGCTTTTGCGAACCAAAGTTATAATGCTTTTCTCTGTGTACTAAATTTTTCGGAAGCCTGACTAATTTCCACTGTATGTCCTGTGTCAATTAGATGTTGTGTCACCTAGGAACACTACTTTGCTGCCTTTCAAAAGGAAACTTTTGAGGATATTCTCAGAGAATCAAGTATTTTTTTTTATTACAGCTTGATTTCACACTGTATTTTTGGTACAAGTATGGAATTTTCAGCATGGATATCGGTAGCCCAAATTTCGCAGGCCGACCATAGATATCGAGGTGTGCGTCGGCGTGGGCTCAAACCCCGGACCATGTGCATGGTCGGCGAGAGTCCTAACCACTGTGCCACCGACACTCTCCTCCTCCCAGTGATTCCTATGTACTTGTAGGCACAAGTGCAAGTGAATTGATAAATGCAGTTGGAGTTGACATGCAGAGCAGAATACTTATCTACTTTTGACCAGTTTAACGAGGATACCATGTTGTAATGTGGAATGAGAATGGCGACAGGAAATGCTCTTTTCGATGCACCTTTAATTCTATTGATTTTGATGGGAGGTCTTGGAAAGCATATTCCTTGCTCACTTATGTGCCTATCTTTTTAATTTGGATGTATGTACCAATTGAACAGATGAAGACAGATTTCACGCACTCACATAAATCGTTTATCAGGACAGAAACTATATTATAGATCAGCATTCTTTGCTGACTGGAGTGTAAAACGACACGGTTCACCTGTATTATGATCTGTCAGCATATATATATATATATATATATATATATATATATATATATATATATATATATATATACTATATGCTAGCCTATTACAGATATTTGACAGAATAGCTCGAGATTAAACTCCTTGTTGAAATGATAATAATTTTGGTCATAGGTTGGAGACCACTCTCTACTAATTTTGAACTTTTACAAACCAGGGGCTGCATTAGTCAGGATATATCTCTACTCAATATCAGTGTTGTCATAACTATTGCAGAGGATGTGAACAGTTACTTGCTGACACTGTTATTGTTTCTACGATCTGCATTGGTCGTGTTTGTATGTACACATGTGTATGTGCGCAATTCTATTAGGCGATAAATAATTCACACAGTTTGTCGAAGATAAAGAAAAGCAGGTGATTAGGATACATAACCTGTAGGGGGAATATATAGCAATGTATTTCCTGTTGTCCCCATAGCGCTAAGAAATAAGGCAGACTTAAGTCTGCTATTTGATATGGCAGAGATCACAACACACTTTCTTATAATAGTACATTCCCATTAGCCAGTAGAAATTTAACCGGATCGGCTTCACAACCTCTATTTTATTCGTCTCCGTAGTATGGATCGTCTACATCTTAGGTCTTAGCTCTTGTACAACCTTACGGTTATGCATGAATACTTTTTTATTCACACCGCGTCAACATAACGCTTCCTAGCTGCGAACACGTGATCTCCAGGTTACCTTGTCATCAATCTCCGTTCTTTAATAACCAACTTGACACATTATATTCGCAGAGAACGCGATTCTACATGGCTTTAAAAAACTAACTAATACAGTATAGTTTTCTGTCAGTTTACTACCTGAATGTATTGATACTCTGTGTATGTGTATGTGTGCACTAGATAGCATAAAACGCCATTATTTCACGTAGTTTATAACTTTAAGTTTTGTAAATGCGTATGCAAAGAATAATCGAATTATACTAGACTTTTAGTGATGAAATCACAGATTCCACTGACAACATGTACACTTTGACCCCTGGTCAATCGACTGAGCAGTATGCTTGACACATCGCATACAATGCATGTATGCACTAATACTTCCAAAATAATAGTTGTATACTGCAGGCCTGCTCTCAGAAAACGTGTTTAATGGTCAGTTTGATTATTTTGGCAGAATGAAAAGAACATTGATAGATTATTACTAATAGCGTATGCAGAGATAATCAAGAACATAAACACAGACGAATATTTTAGATAATAGTAACGATTGTTTATTCACTTGTCTGTGCACATCGAGTCATGATTATGATTATTATTATTATTACTATTATGCACCTAGACAGTTAATAGTAATTACCATTATTGATTTTTCTTTATGTTTGAATTTTTCAAATGATTCACATTGTTGTTATATATTGGATAAGAAGACATGAAATAGTCATTAACTAATCTGGAAACCATCTAAACATGTGTTGCACATTAATCAACGGCATATAGAGTAGTACACACAAATAACTACATTTTATGGTATAGATAGATAGGTAGAGATACAAAGAGAGAGAGAGAGAGAGAGAGAAAGAGAGTTAGGTATTTGTCATACAACCTACCTTCACTTATTCAGCTGGTAATAATATTCACAGTTATCTTCATTCACTGGGTTATGACTGGTGAGATTTTATGGAGATGTGGCAGATGATAAGGTATAAACCAGTGGCCTTGAGTGCATTAGTCAAGTACTATCCTCACTACAGCTGCAAAATGAAGTTACTGACCATATTTTGTATTAGATTTAGCTTCTGTTAACAAGTGTTTAGTTAAAATGTATAAATAATAGAGGTTAAACTGCTTAATTTGTATGATTGACTGTGGGATGAAGTTGCCCTGAGTTTAGTGAAAAATCCTGACCAGTTGCGTCTGTACGTAGCCTCGGGTATGAGGACTTGGAATAAAGTCATTATCATTAAATACTTGCTGATAACATTGGCTGACGGTGGAGATAGATGTCTCGCATTGGCAATAGGAACTAAATGGCAAGGTGTTGAATACGTGTTGTCTGCCGAGTGTTATGCTTGGGTGAGCGAGTATTGCATGGCGAGACTTCAGGAAGTCAATCATGAGTCCAAATTGCTCATTGGTAGCCTTTCTGACAGCAACGCTGGGTGAAGATTTCAGAAGGGACATCGATTCCTTCAAGGCCGTAGGAATTCCTTACTGATGAGAGTGCCGTCAAGCATGAAAAACCTAGTTGCGGGGCTTTCTGCCGATCGCCTCCAACCCTCTGATATTAGGCTCTCTGAATACAATACAAGCTTTCTGTGGCAGCACCAGTATCTTCTAGGCGCTGTTGAGTTTCAATCAACATAACACTGAGGCTCAAAGCCCTCTACCAATTACTTACAACCATCCAGTGTCGAACAGTATGTTAAGTCATTGATCTTGATGGCCATTTTATAGTCTGAGTGTTTACTGGTCACTAGATGTGGTAGAAGTGAACGCCATCCACTTTCTGGCTAGCTAACAATTAACATCAGTGTGTTTTGCCTTTCGGATAATCTAGTCATTTTTAATGTGTAAATAAGACTAGTGAAATTTGGGTAGCGGTTGAAAAATCAAACCTTCATTCCGGTGTTGTTCTTGTTTTTCCACCTCATTTTCAGTTTTGTTTTGCATTTGAACACAGTGTTGTTTATGACTGACTAGTTGATTGTATAACACTAAGTTGTTTTTCTTGCTTTTCTGTATCATAACAGATTTTAAGTCGAGAGAGTGTTTGTAATAGAGAGAGAGAGAGAGATTGAGGCAGAGAGTGCTCAAGTGCTGAAACCACTTCAATCTGTCTGTATATTGATTAGACACACATTATCCAGTCGCGTTAGTTGTCTGAATGTCTGCGTGACCACAGAGCCCAGGGGGCAACTGCTTGAGGCCGGTCACACACGGCCTGTTTTTGCTTGTTCTTTTTTGTTTGGTGTGTCTCAGTAGCATATTTATCACTTCTGCCCTGTGACACGACAGCAGGAAGCACGGTTGTTGTTAATCTGGGCCCCGACCGATCCGGCATGATATTTTGTGAATTTGTTTGAATCATACTATTGGATTGGGTGACTGCTTTTTGTCTAAGCGCTATCCAAACAACTTTTCTGGCATGGTAGGACCTCAAGAGACATAAGTCTCAGTCAGTATAGCTTGTTGGGACATTGCGGGGTTCAAGCCTGACCACCACGTCAAGGTAGCAGCTTTCGGTCGGGAGTTGTCTGAATAAGAAAAGAAAAATAGTAAATCATTTCAAGATTATAATTTCCACATCCTCTCAACATATTTCTCACGAGTCGCACTTTCCGTAAATTCAGTTGGTTATGTAAATCATTAGGCTTCATAAATTAAATCCACTCATAATATGCATGCACTGTGTTTGATTCTGACTGACACATTCTATGTACCTCAGTTACCATGTGAACACTCTAGTACTGTGTGGACCAAATCGAGTATGAGAAAAAATACGCGTTAATGATACTGGCTAGAAGTGGAACTAATTATTGCGAATCGACAGAAGTTAGAAAATATGTACCGATCATTAGATTCTGTGGGATTGGTTAGCTAGTTAGTCAATGTGCTCACCTCAGAACCTGAAGATTCTGGGTTCGATCCCTGGTAGGGACACGGGTAATCTGCTGTTTAAGAGTCACGAAACAGGACGAAACAGATGTTCAGTACTCTCTACTAGTGTTCAATAATTCTCTGACTGACTGATGTTAATTCGTGTGATCTATCTTGAGAAGTGATTCCTGGGTGATATCAGCACCAGTAAATATATGTGCCAAATAAGGTGATAATGGATTTCTATCACTTTTAATATTTAGAGGACAAAGGAAAATTTGAACAAAAAGTATTCTTTTCGATAATCTCCTCTTCCGGCTCTACAGTTATATATATATATATATATATATATATATATATATATATACATTCTAGAACAATCGTCAATGTCATTATTGGTGTTTTTTAAATCATATCGATTTGTTAAGATCAATGAAATTATAGTTCAAGAAAGACTCATAAGTTGTAATAAGCCTAAGAATGTAATGATAAATAGAATGTACACGTCTTTCTTAGGGGCGAGTTGGAGAGTGGGTCTTGGTGTTCTGACTACTTTATATCTCCTGATGAACTTGTCTGGATAATTGTTCTAAACCAGAGTCTGTGTCAACTTTCTTTCTTCTTCATCAAGTGTGTCTTCAGTGCATATATAGAATAAATAGAATATCAAATAAAATTAAGGAAATCTTTACAACAAACTAATGATCATTAAAACCTTGATGGCCAACTGGGTTAGGAAAGTGTCTGAACCTATGTCTTTTGGATACATGGATTAGGCTTCTTAATGTAGTTTCCAACAGCTAGCCTCAGCAGTGTATAATAGACAAACTCCTGAAGCAAAATTAAGCTTAGTTGATTGGCATACGACAGATGACTTTTTATATGCACTTTTAAAAGTTTAATCAATTAATCAATAATGGACTTTTTGTCCTTCTCGTAGGCTATATCAACTGATTATAACGAGACGTTTGTCAGCCAGTCAGCTGACTGTCTTTATTTCTTCCTTATTCACCAACAGTTTTTACTTTGTTTTTAAGTTTTATAGACTTTCCTATTACAATGATTTATCAGTTTGGTTTTTAGATACGAAAAAAATTTAAAGGGAAACTGACTGCCGACAGTGATTTATGCACGATTACCGCAGAATTTGACATCGTATGGTAATATTTCTTATTACTTGTACACTTTGTACTGATAGTATGAAACTGGTTAGTCATAAATGTTGCAGCTTCTTACTGCGGTTTGGCTAAAGAGAAATTAGTCATGAACAGGGCAAAAAGGCATAAAATACACGATAAAAGAGGAAAAAATAATGGATAAATAAAGAATGAAAACAAAAATTACCAGGAAGTAATATATTTCTCTGTGTGTATTTGTGTGTGTATGTGTGTGTCCTACCATTGATGCAACCTCGTGCTTCCTTAACAAAAGAGCACTAGCGCGATATAAGTAAGCTCAGTAAAACCGTTTAAATATATGTGTATGCATTTTGTACAGTCAACTTGTATATTTCATTCAGCCTTCGCACCTACAATCTGTAAAGCATTTCGATTCAGGACAGTATAGTATAGAAAATGTCCTACCTGTTCTCCAGGTTACTGTGCGTGTTTCTCCACCAGTTGTTTTCATCTCTGTCATTACCACTGTTGTTCCCTCATGTTCTGAGTGTGGAAGTAGAATCTGACTGCACATCACCATTGCTCCCTGTTCTCCACAGTCCTTTTTTAGCTGTCTGCTTTCATTTCCTCCTCACAGGATCTTCTCCATGTCAGTCTTGGACGCCCAACTTGTCGTTTTCCATTAGGGTTCTACTCGATGGCCTGTCTGGCTTTTGATGTCAGTCAGTGGTTTCACCTAATTTACTAGATGGTCCTAAGCCCGGAATAAGAGGGAGGATTGGTTGTGGGGGCTGGCCAGCCTACCCCAGGAAATCAATCCAGACACTGCAGAAAAGTGAAGGCATAGAAGCAGTATGAAATCTTTTTATCTCTACTGAGTCATGATGTCATGACATAAAGTAGGCGAATTGGTGTTTTGCATTGAAGGCCTTCCGCAACATTAGACTGCATTTCCAAGTTTGACCACGGATTGATATCAGTTACAGAACCATTGAAAATCAGCGCTGGAGTACTGGACAGCTGTTTCCTTTGCCATGGTATGGGATTCATCGGCAGTATACACCCACCAGGTTTCGAACCTCAGGACCTTCTAGCTGCAGGCCAAACTCGTAGACCATTCAACCAGTGGAACCCTGCTCAAAGGACCATGAATCCTAACTACTACTAATGTACGATTTAGTTTGCTATCGGATGACAGATGTGACTGATAATTACAACAGAAATTTACACACACACACAACTGTAAAACCAAGGTCGCGTGACATGAACATCCGAAATGACTTAAAAGTTTATTGTAATAATAATTGCCTAGAGCCCTTTCACTATTCGGTAACAGACACCGGCTAGTAATGCGACTTGGAGTGGTAGTCTGTTCATGCATGTAAATGAGTTCTACAGAACATCACTATGACATGTTCTGTTCATTGAATAGATGAAAAGTATGTGGAATAATTCTGTTTGTGGATAGCACTGGGGTTTCGCTTACCGGTGTCAAGTGTTGCACGGTGTACTTTTACAGAGCACTGGTGATTAATCTTCACCATCTCTTTTCTAAATAATTACTCAAGTTGTGATTTTAAATACTTTGACTTGTTGAGGTTTGTCCAGTTTCCAATCAGCTTTAAACATGGGGGGATTACCCACTGAGAGAAAAAAGTGGCATCCTCCTACTTCAAGTTTAAGGGAGTATGTATCCGTGACAACATAATGATTTGACCACAAAATCCTCAAGCTTACAGGCAATATTTCAATTTCTTTATAAAGAGTTTTTGAGCATTCCTCTCACTGTCACAGTGCATCATGCAAAATATGAGGGATATTGTTTAAATCCGCAGAAATGATGTTTTTTTCTATGTAGCAAGGAGGAAGGAGACAGTAGTATCTAGTCAGAAGCTTTCGGGTGAATTAAGAGTCTTCATGGAATAAATGATCTTAAAGAATAGATTATGACGTACCAACGTTGTTTAGTTAGTTTACTTTTGGAAGCTGGTGGAAGGCTGTTGTCTTCCTATACACTGCCATCATTGTTAACAAAATTAGAATAATTAGATAGTTGGAGGCAATCGGCAGGAAGCCTTGGACCTAGGTTTCGTGCTAGTTGGCACTCATCAGCAAGGCGTATCTGCAACCTTGAAGGAACTCATGTCAGAATAATCCTAACAGAGTTAATGGCCGGTAACAGGGTGGTCTTCGCCAATAACACAAACTTATAAAATCCACACTTGCTTGTTTCATTATGCATTCATGCTATCTTCATCAAGTTCATCCTTTATATCAACATAGAAGGGTGCTCACGCCTTATTCGGCTTTCCCTTTTCTTTCAAATTATTGCATAGGTATTAAGATTATGTGAATACTACACTCATCTGGAGTAAGGATGTTTCTTAGTATTCTTCTTCTTCTTATATCTTTTGATTTACATTGGTTGAACAGATTTCGCTAGTGCTACACTTAGCAGAAACTGCTGGCTCTTCCGTCTAGTATAGTTCCATTTCTGATTAAAGGTTAGGAGGTAATCGAATAGGTAAATAACTGACCAGAGGAATTACCATTGTCTGTTACCAAACGATCTGTGTTATTCTCAACCGTCAGACAGAGAAAAAGAGATAAACAGAGAAAATTGCCTCTGTCAGCTGTTCTCTTTCTTTCTGGTAATCAGTAATTGTAGTACGAATACTATCCTTCCTATTATTATTATTATTCATCCCGTTCGAAGTGGAACATAGGGCTTCAACGGCACATCTTCACAGTATTCTCTGACATCGCTTTAAAATGTCTAGCTCCACAACTGCCCATAAGCTTCCATTTTCTCTTCAAATCATCTCCATATTACACACGAACTGACTACCAGCCCATCTCTTCCCGTTCGGATTCCACTCGATGGTCTGTCTGTCTGTCCGTTGTGTGATGTCTTCCCAATGTACCTCACATTTGTCTCCATTTCCTTCTGAATATTTTTTTTGTTTGAGGAATAGATTGTTGGCTGGTTCGGCTACCTGGCAGATTCCCTTGTTGCCTATCGTTTTAAGTCGGCCATCTGATCTTCAGCAGAGAGTGAAAATGGCCAGCTGTTGATGAAAGTCTTCAGTAGCCTTTTGTAAATGCTTCTTATGCGCCACGCTAGTCAAATGTGTTGAAAATTCCAACGTTGTTCTTTCTACTGAGTGGTATGGATGTCCACACTGATTTAAGAGTAGTAATAGACACCTGTCTTGCTTTCCAGATCCTGGCTAGCCGACACTTCTATCGATAAATTATGTTTATAGCGATATGCTATTAGTCATACTTTATGACTGCTGTTATGTAACAATCGAATGCCCTCTGTAATTTCATGTAATTTGTGCTGCACCCATGTCTCAGGAAGGATGACTAACAGAGGGACAGTGAAAATATAGCTTCTGGATTTCAGCTTCGTCTAATAATTCAGCTCTACATTTGCATTGTAGACGTTTTTCATGTTGTTCTTTATTACCATTATTCTCTCCGATTATTTTGTAAATATTGAAATTATAGTATTATTATTCCCTTGGGTTCCGAGTGGAACATAGTACTTCAGCAACACATCTCCACTTTCTCCTATTCTCTGCCGTCCTCTTCAGCTAGGTCAATGATTGGCCATAATCTCTGATCTCCTCCTCGTCACGCGATCTTCTCCGTGTCACCCTCTCTGTAACGATCCACTCGTAGCTTCCTATTCAGTTTCCGCTCGAGTGACGGCCTGCATTGCGTCCGATGACATTCGACGGTCTCCTCAACGTGTGCCCCATCCATCTCAATTTCTCCTACATATTTGTTGACAAATCGGCTCTTCGTTGGTTTGTTGTCAGCCACAGTTTCTCGTTGATGATTCTTTCAGGCTGGCCATTTAATCTTCATTATAGAGTCAGCCAGTGAAAGCATCTGTTGAATAAAGTCTGTAACTTGTTGGAAATGCTTTTCGTGACGGATACGCAGTGCAGGCTTCTCACTGACTGACTTCACATTTGTGTTGAAAATCCGAATCTCCTTCTTTATATTGAGGCGGAGTGGAGAAGGTTTCTAAAGTGGTTTCAGGTTGATTAGGGAGTAACTTGCCCTTCCGATTCTGACTGGCTGGCGGACTGGCTTCGACATCTTCACGCGTTCCGCCTGTGATTGAAACCGTGCTTCCTAGGTAAGTGAAGGAGGTAACCTCTATTAAATCCCTCCCGTTGACGGTGACTGGAGCTGGTTGTTGTTGCTGTCGGTTGGTTGGTTGGCTACCTTCATCACTTCCGTCTTCTCTATGTTCACTTGGAGTCCCGTCTTCGGTGCCTGGTTCTTTAGCGAGTTTTTTTGGTTTCCGCTTGTAAGTCTTTGAGTTTGTGTAATATTAAACATATATCATCTGCGAAATCCAGGTATCCTACGGTCTTCTTATCGGCCTAACGTATTCCTGTCTTAAATATTGAGATTAGTGAATTGTTATTCACAGTCACCACTGTTGCCATAGATTTGTCAACGAGCCACACCTACTGCATGATGCTACCTATCTGTGCGAACGTCTGTAAGCGGAGTAGAAGTCAAATCCACGACCCAGTATTTGAAAGTCAATGAGTCACAGCTGCAAACATTTATATAAATATAATACACACAGTAGTGATGCCAATTTATGTTCACCAGATATACATATGAATCGTTCAAATCACAGTTGATACAATTAGCAGGCACGTGATCTATTTTTATGCACAAAGAAAAAATGAAGTCAAAAACGAAATCAAGTATTTTTGAAATTGTGTGTTGTTGATACAGTTTCGTTTTGCTCAAACATCGCGTACATTAGACTATTGAACCAAAGTCATAATCCACTTAAACTTAAGTTTTTTTTAAAACTTAGTTACTCCTAACTGAAATACGAATTGTACCCTGAAGTTAGTTTAACTGCTGTTTTTTTTTCTACTCATCTGTACTTACATGTGTAAACTAGATAAAATAAAACCCATAGTAAGGCGAAAAAAGTATTTGGCAACACTTCATATGGCAAGCACATTTGTGTAAGTGTAGATTTCCGAATTTACAGTTAATTAAGTCTAAAACAAATTGAAACTGTGCGTATGAATTAAACTTTTTGATAGATACAGAGGGAACTGTTAACTAATCAATGAATGGAGAGCTAGACCTGGTCTTTAGGGGGTGCATAGAGAGGGTTTTCATCACTAGGCTCTGCATTGTCATAAGTCTTATTTTCAAAACATTTTTCATAAGTGTGAACTTGGCACATTCTCATCCCACAGACAGAGTACTTAAAATATTGATATGGTTGGAAAACAGCTGAAAAACCTCATGGCTCTCAGGTGGAAGAGATTGGCAGACTAGTAACTCATTGCAGGTTAGAGGTTTGACTCGACTCAGACTTTCATGTTAGCATCACTCATCAAATCATCACATCAATAAAAGTCTGCTGAACCAAAGGCTACCTTAGATAAACTGATCATCATCTTTAATGAGTCAAGTGATCCAGAAGAAAACACGATCAGCATACTCGGAATCAAGTTAGTTTATCATTGTAGATCAATAATGATCATCTAATGTTATCAGTAGATTTCCGCGAAGTAAGAATATATATGAAACCGACTATAATTAGATCAGATAGAGTTTATTATTTTCAAGGCTCAAGTTAGAAATTCTGTCTATCTTTTCGACTATTATCTAATGAACTATGTAATAAACACTGAGAGAAGGATTTAGAGGAGATTACACTACCACTGTTCCACATAATCTAATCTTTTGATAAGTATGCATCTTCACACTGAAATATACTGGTGTGAAAATTAGAAATAAAATGACTGGACAGGCCTGTTCAGTATGTAACATAATCCTCCGGCTGAATATGATCGACAACCTATGATATAACTTCACAAAAGGTTAAGAACTCCTCTCTAAAAGTATTTCAACTACTAACTGACAAGCATACATGCACGCCTACTATCACAAACAATTACGTAAAGTAGGACCAAAGTAGAAAATTTCCGTTGAAAAGATGGACAGTTAATTAATTAATTTGGACAGAGTGTATTGGGGAATTGTATCATCATCCTCACTTTGCAGTGTCCCAGGCTTTCGAGTGTTTTAATTACTTTTAATAAGATAAAATATGACCTTAATTTTGGGTGTGTTTTTTAAATTGTCTGATCTGCAATCGTCTATACTACTTTAATGCGAATAGAAAATCCTTGTAAAAAGGTGTATAAAAGTGTGACTCATAAAAAAGATCATCTGATCTCAACAGATAGATGACTGTATTGGTTGCCAAGGGTTTGATTGATTTCAACTTTGGTCACAAATCGACTTCATTTAGAGAGCCATTGGAAACCAGGATGCATTGGAAAGCCGTTTCATTCTAGTCTGAGACTCTTCAACCAGTCCTCACCCATGATCCCACCAGGGATCGGACCCGAGACCTTCAGGTTATAAGACGAGCTCGTTGAATGTTCAGCCAGTGAGACGAAATCCAACTGCCCATCAATTGAAGTTAATTGGGTGATCAGAATTGAAACTATTCAAATCCCCGCAAAACAGTACTTGAAAATTATTCTAGTAATCACTTGTGAATGATTACAAGATGAAGTTCTAGTAGTAAGTTGTGATCAGCGGGTTCACTAATCTGGGCGTGAGGACAAATACTCACCGATGAAGTCGCCTGGCAGAAGGTAGAACTGACTGGCCATTGGATTCTGTCTGACTAGCTGGAATGGTCGATGAGCTCGCCTTGTAAATTGAAGGTACTCGGTTCGATCCCTGGTGATGAGGCCATGGGTGCGTACTATTGAAGAGCCCCAAAAGTAGGACGAAACAGATGTCCAGGAATCCCTACTGGTTACCAATGGTCAATTTGCGATCCAAATTGAGGTGGATCAATTCTTGATTTCACTATACATTTAAAAAATGTATATACCATGAAACCTGTATCCTTTCTGTGTCCTCCAACTAACTTTTCACTCGACAGTCATTTTCATGAATACTATTCACTGATATCTAAATGGAATAAACAGAAAATGCTATGAAACAGATCTTATTATTTAGCTTTTAAAATTATCACGAGACAACAGGTGTGGAGATGTTTCTTCTCATTCTGTCTTCCTGTCTCCATCACAATCGCCAGTGTCGGTGTTTTGGTGTGTATGCGTAAGCTTGGATTTCTTTTTCACTGTGTTATCATGATACACATCAGTCTAACTAGACATTATTAGTATTACTTGTCATCATAAAATTTAAAAATAAAGTTGTTTTGCATACAGTACTATGCATCGACATATGTTCTGCTTATGTCCATCTGTCCGTGCCTGGTTATATCACTGTCTAGGAATAAAGAGTCTAGAATACAATCACTTCGTGTTTAATTATCCATCTCATCGAAGGCGTGTGTGTGTGTGTGTATGTGTATGTTTAGACTGGTCACATGTTGATGTTAAATCGTGTATACTAGATGCGAAATGCTTCACACAGACGCACACACACACACACACTTGACTGAACATTACAAATATCATAGTAAGGGATAAATGTGAGACAACTCTAGTGGGTGGTTTAAATGCAAACCTTTCGCTGTCTTTCTAGACATCTTTAGCACAGATATCGATATAATATAAACTGGCTTGAATTCTCCATGATTGATAAAATTACCTCTCATCACAGTTACTATTATTAATATTAGTTAATGATGAAGTCAGTTACATTTACTTGTAGATATACACTTCAAAAGAAACTAGAACAAATACATATATACATACAAACAAACAAACTGGGGCTAATTCTAGATGAACGAAGTGCCTTTTTGTCCAACCATACTTATTTTCTTAATCCCCAATTAGTTTGTCCACTCTCTTTAAATCCTCATGTGTATGTAGTAGATGTTATTCATTTTTTAATTAATGTGTTTTTATTGCAGTGAACATAGATAAAACAGAGGTGATGAAGATTCCTAGCCAACAACAACAGCAACAACAACAACAACAGACAACAATCAGCATAAGTGGGAAGAACCTGAAAGAAACAGCCTCCTTCACCTACCTGGGAAGCATCGTCTCAACTACAGGCGGAACTGACGAGGATATCAAAGCCAGAATCGGAAAAGCAAGACAAGCTTTCATTACTCTCAAATCTGTGTGGAGGTCAACAGCACTCAGCATCAAAAATAAGATCCGGATTTTCAACTCCAATGTGAAGTCAGTCGGTGCTACTATACGGATCAGGGACTTGCACTGAGCGTCATAAAGAGCATCTCAAACAAACTTCAAACCTTCATTAACAGCTGTCTTCACTCAGTACTCAAGATTAGATGGCCTGCCAGAAAAGATCAGCAACAGGGATCTCTGGGAGCGAACCAATCAGGAACCGATTGTGAAACAAATAGGCAGGAAGAAATGGAGATGGATTGGCCATACGCTGAGGAAACCATCAAGTGACACCACTAGACAAGCCCTCGAGTGGAACCCGAAAGGGAGGCGGCGAGTTGATCGTCCAAAGGCGACTTGGAGGAGGTCATGCGAGGAGGAGATGAAAGCATGTGGACAGACCTGGAGCAGGGTGAAAAAGTTGTCAGAAAACCGAAGGCAATGGAGGTGCGCAGCTGAAGCCCTATGTTCCTCTAGGAACTAAAGGAAACAATAATAATAATAATAAATATTGCAGAGCCAATTGGTTTCTAGAATGATCTTCGCTTTTTCTAAAGACACGTTTATAAATGTAGGAATAAGGAAATGAAATACTCCTAATGGAGGAAAGGAAAATCATCCCAGTGGTTGTCTAATTTTGCTTCTTCAGTTATAAGAATCATTTCGAAATCTGTACTATTGTTAAGCAATTTGCATATACCTTCATAATTCTCTGCCCTGACTATTATTACTATTATTGTTATTATTTATATTAGTATTGTTACTTATTCCTTACGTTACGAGTGTAACATAGAGTTTGAGTGGGACACCTCCACTACACTTGGTTCTCTATCATCACTTTCAAATGGTTAGCTCCACGACTGCCCCCAGGCTTTCAATTCATACTCATACAAAACACACAGAGCTAGCTTCCCACCTGAGTTCGATTCGAAGGACTGACTGATGTGTGAATGCCTCCTCAACTTTATCTCAAATCCATCTTCATTTTCTTCTTCATATTTACTGATTGAGGAACAGTTTGTTGACTAATTCGCTGATGCTAGAGGTTTTTGTCGCTAATCCTTTCTGGCTGGCCATTCCATTTGTAATATAGAGATAGTGAGGAGAGCAACCGTTATTGAATGTCTGAAATAAGCTGTTGAAAACAGTTTTAGTGATTCACGCTCCAAGTCTGTGAATGTATATATATATATCTGCCGATGATTCCCAAACTAGAATGAAACAGCTGGCTGTCAAGTACTTCCTGGTTTTCAATGGTTCTCTAACTGATATCAATCCGTGATCAACTCGCAAACGAAATGAATGTTTCAGGATTTCATCATGAGCTGACATTGGTTAGAGAATCATTGGAAAACCTAGGGGTACTGGATAGCTGTTTCGTCCTAGTTTGGGAGTCTTCATCAGTACACACCGACCGGGATACGAACCCAGGACCTTCTGGGTACAAGGCGATCCAATGGCCCATGAATGAATGTATTTCTACAGATCAATAATTTAACCGAAACATTGGTAGCTTGTCATAGAGTACACAGTATGCATACATTAAAAAAGGCAGGTGTCAGTAGTAAAGGTATGATAGCAAGCTGGCCCAAATGTCGATGATTTATCAGCCTAAAGAAGACAAATAAGTTAGGACGAGGAATAAAATGAAATATGTAAATTATTAGTGTTCAGTGTTACAAAATGCAGAGATGTATCTGTAGCTACACTACAGATTTGGGCCGTTTTTCTGTGAATTTTCCAACTGTCTGTCACTTGCAAGTTAATTGAGAAATTTTTCAAGTAGTTCACGGAAGAACAGCCAAAGGTTCAGTAAATCGGTGTTACGTACACTTCATTGTGAGCATTCGCTTACTCCTACTTCTCTTCCACTCAACATATGTAATTTAAGTTTGAACCGTTCTATTCATTTTAAGCCAGTAACCGCTTTTCTCAGATAGGAGTGTGCACTGCGGGTTTCGACACACTTCATAAAGTCGATAAAAGGTTCAGAGGTCAGAGGATCCTTCTCTGTAATGTACGCTATTTTTAGATGAGGTTAATGTGTTATTCAGAGCTAGTGGTGTGGTTATCATTAACAAAATCCTGATTTGAAATTATGATTACCTGTGATAGAATTGTCGACAAGTGTTAGCAGTAACTCAAAAGAATGACCTTATCTAAAGGTTGTCTTTCTTGGTTAATGCTCCTTATTGAGCTATTGACTTCAGTACAGCCACGAAATAGTTTTTCTTGTCCCTGAAATGATTTTGTCACACTAAGAAAATGACTGACTAAATGACTGGAGTTTCCGAGTAGAACTGTTGCACATCTGTGCAGCAGTTCAACTTGTCACACTCCATGTGATCCACAGAGGAAAAGGGAAAATTTTCAGAAGAACTATAATAACTAGAAATATACTGGAGAAAGAATAGTAACATTGAAAAATATAAGGACGCAGCAACAGACAAAGAATTCATGATTTGATGTGATGTTTCGATTTAACCATAGCTAACTCTTTCCCAACATAATCATAGAAAGATGGTAGGTTGGCATAAGTAACATGTGCCCTTAGTGTTTCAGTCGATGGAACTTCACAACCTCATCTATCGATCCACCTTCCTTACTCAACACTCTAAGCCCAACTTCAATATTCCTCACTGAACTATACCATTTAACAAGGAAGATAGCAAGCAAACACTATGAAGATGACTGGGAACCGATGGCTTGCATTCATTTTGTTTTATAATGTGTGAAAATATCGCTTAGTCTCATAGACATTCATGTGTGCAACTGTTATTCATTGAAGTTGACAGAACGTATGGACAACAAAAAGGTTCAAATCATTAACTTCCAGTCTTTCAACTTAGGTGTACAGCCTTCACACTGCACACTAATTTTTCAAAGCTTCCCCTACCTTAACTTTTCAATTTTAATATAGTCAATGACAGTCTTCTTGTGCGTTGAAGTTTCTGTAGCCGTTTGAAAGAGGTCACTTCCTTCACTTATCAAAGAAGCATCATTTCAAGCACAGGCAGGCGGAACTCATAAAGATGTGGAAGCCAGTCAGCCAGCCAGAATCGGAAAGGCAAGGTACGCCTTCATCAACCTGAAACCAGTTTGGAAATCTTCGCCACTCCACCTCAGCATCAAGAGCAAGATTCGGATTTTTAACACGTATATGAAGTAAATCAGTTAGTCAGTTCTTCTATATGGGTGAGAAACTTGCACTGCGCACCCTTCACGAGAAGCATTTCCAATAGGCTACTGCAGACTGTTATCAACAACTGCCCACTTCTCTGGTTGGCTCCATATCGAAGATGAAATGGCCGACCGGCTGACCAAAAATAATTAGCAACACGACACTATGGGAAGAAACCAACCAGGAGCCTATGGTTCAAGAAATATGTAGTAGAAAGTGGAGATGGATTGCGTATGCATTGAGGAGACCGTCGAATGAAGTTGCGCGTCTGAATGGGAAACGATGAGTGGGTCGTCGGTGCGAGGGTGACATGGAGGAAATCGTGTGAATTGGAGGAGATGAGAGATAGATTGTGGACAATTGTGCACCCAGCTGAAGAGGACTGAAGGGGATAGGAAAAAAAAGGGGATGTGTTGTTGAAACCGTGTGTTCCATTGGGAAGCCAAAGGAACAGTAATAATTATAATGCTAGTCTTCACACCAACCCTATTCACATGAATCATCCTCTGTTTCCATCATCAAATTCTCCTGTATATGTACAGTTTACTTCACCGGTGAGTGTCAATAAGCAAATGAATCAGAAATCATGGAATGTGGATTTAAATACCATGAACTTAGCTCAACTTTATGTAGTAATAAGTTAGTTGCTAATGCTAACTAATTATTCATGTCTTTGAACTTTCAGAATTGTCATTTCCTCATATCTCTGAGGTTTACAAGCAACTGCATTCCAGAAGTTGTTAAAAGTTCCTTCTCGTACAAAAGCAAAAGAAAGCTCTAGTAAACTTTGAAAATACCAAAGTGATTATGTAGGCATCATAATCAAAACCGTGAACTAGGAGCTATTGAACAGAAATGAATTCAGTCTATGCATAATCATGTGTTTGCTTTTGCTAATGTAAACTGAACTCTGATCAGTAAATTGTTATTTTTCTCTGTTTTTGTTCTTTGAAATGGACGGTGTGCTTGTTCTACTAGATATAAATGAATAAATAAATACATCGATTGTTTGTTTAAATGTGGAACTCTTTACTTCTCTCTCTATCTGCCCCTCCCTTCCACTACGTCAGTGTTTAACTGGTTAAATGTGTTCAATGTTCATTCATGTGTAACGCATTTAATAAGCTAAAGTCGTTGTTTAGATGTAATTGTGCATACATAAGCAAGTCTCGAAATGTACATTTCTAATGATCATTGAAGACAAATTCAGATACTTTACCATTCAGGATTACTGTGTAGTGTGTGTGCGTATATGTATGTGCGTCTGTTTACTTTATCTATTTATCATACCTGAATAAAGTAATTCACATGAGTATTGGTCAAACGGAGCATTTTCACCCAACACATCTATCTGTACATAAATAATCGAAGGTTTGGCAACGAATCTAGTAGGTTAGGTTGATATCTATGAGATTTTACGCTTCTTTTCTTTCGTTTTTCTCACTGCTTTGATTTATATTTCCTTTAAACAACGAGTAAACTGTGGGAATCTTTTTCTTATTTGACTTTTTATTTTATTTCTTTACGCTGCGAGTGGAAGCTAACGCTTGAAGCTAGAGCTTTGAAGTGGTTTTGTTTTTACGTGGTGGGGTTGCTAGCCTCAGGTTCCAGCTTCTCTCTTTACCGGCTTAGCCAGGATAAGGAGTGAGTCGGCCGAGAATCGAACCCTAGACCACGTCCACGTAGCTGAAGAGCGTTCTACCGCTGAACCACCGACGCGTGTAAATCTTGGACTTACACAACTGTCATCTGTCTATACCCAAACCACACGCCCAGTTAATTTTGTCATCTCAGAGTAAGCTTTGATTTACACAATCTCGATCGCATTAGTTCGATCACCCGTGTATTGCTGACGTATGACTTATCAAGCAGATATGTGGAAGTTTTTCTCTTCTCATAAGAAATAATATCATTCATTTTTTCCTTGTTGGTTAAACAGAGAGGTGCTTCCTAACATAACGGGTCTCACCTATAGATGACGACGACAATACTGACCTCCAAGATGTAGTACACACATAAATACTGTTGGCTATGACTGAACTAACACAGAACACAAGCCATTCACAATATTGGCTATATCGTTATTACTATTATTATAATTTACTCCTCTCATTCCGAGTGGGACGTAGGGCTGCAGAAGCACATCTCGATTCCACCTGGTTTTCTGCATTCCCTTTCAGCTGGCTAACTCTCCAACTTCCCACAAGCTGTCACTTCATCATCAGATGATCGCGCCCATATGTCACTCTAGGACTGGTAACTCGTCACCTGTCATTCCGATCCTACTCTAGGGCCCGTCTAGTGAAGTTCTGTAAGAAGCTGAACTTGAAGAACCAATCAGATTTGGGGAACGCTACACAAGGTCCTTCCAAATCGAATGCTATCTGCATTTATGGATTTGTTGAGGGTAGGTACACTATTCCATATTTTCCTGCAAGTCGATAGTATCTGGTAGATTTAATGTTTTTAGGGTTAATTAGCCTAACCTTAAGGTTATGATTAGAGTTTAGAATATAGTTTAGGATTGGGGGGTTAGGGTGGGTCAAAAGTACCGTAATCTATAATCACATGTGGGACTACATCTATCGAGCATGGTATGATTTTTCTATGGATTATTCTTTAAGTAACTGGGAGACATTCTTACAACACATAAGCGACACTTATTCAGTGTAATACCATTTTTTCTAGCGATAACTCGACGTTTCCGTGTCTGAATGCTGATTAGTCGTTCAAGCTCGAAGAGGCTTTGACTATTGTAGCTTAACCTCACAGTAAGCTCTTTGAAACTTCTGTTGATATACTAGCTAGATGCACTCCCCCTGTCGGTTTCGAGGACTATTGTTTGTGCAGAATATTTATATATTTATAATTAGAAGCTGACTTCATTAGAATTTGGCAAAATATTTTAACTGAATAGTCGACGCATTCTATATTGTGCACTTAGATTACTTCATTCAAACCTACTCCAGTGACTTCATATCGTAGAGTAAGATCCGACACTGGCATATTATATAAATATAATCTGTTTAACGCGACTATGTATTCATTATTATGGTTACCACCTCTTTCTCTCGCCTTCCCCATGTTCTCATTGCCTATAATGTGTTGTTTGGATGTGATACATGGCTTGCGTTTTCCCTTAGAATTCATATAAGTATGTCGTTTGCTTAATATATATATATATATATATATATTAATACAAACATGCAAAATTGTAAAGTTCATAGTTTTAGCATTTTTAAAACTGATGATCATACATTTGTTGTATCGTTTAAATAGTTCTCTGTATTGTTACATATTTGATCATGAGATTGTGTACGTGTATGCATTTTTATATGCATATATATATATATATATATATATATATATATGCGCATGTGTAGACGCCTGTGTATCACTTACGACTTCGAAGAACATTGATACCTTGTGTATTCATTTGAAATCAGTACATTCGTCAGTTAGGTAACCAAACTGTGCATTTGTGTCAACTATTCAACAAACATTAAGTATTTATGAAATGAAAGGTGTTTAAAACAGCTAAATTATTCAGTCACTCATGTTATACACCGACATAGAGGTTTCTTCACCTCTGATTATATCAAAGTATGTATTGGTGATGATGATTAGCCTCCAACCCTATTGCTAATGACACAAGATTGTACGCCAAAGTTAAAGAATAGCGATCTCGAGAGAACGTACGCACCAATGACCCTTCTAAAGGCGAATTTGAGTCTCTAACTCAACCACAACCCTAATCTTCCTATAAACTAACTTCAACCTATTCTTTGTGCGTCAGTGGCATAGCAGTTAGCCCGCTGTCCGAACATGCACATGGCCCGGGGTTCTATCCCTGGCCGACGCACCCCTTTACCTCACTAAGCCAGTTATAAAGCTGGTAAAGAGAAAAGGTTAGGCATGAGGCTAGCAACCTCATCCTGTAAAAATAAACACTGCTACAGAAAATTCAAGCCTTCTAGCTTGAAGCCCTATGTTCCACTTAATCCTTTCTGTTGTCTCTCCCTAACCTAACCTTAATCGAAGCCTAACATATTCCTAGAAGATCCCTTACCATAGTCTTTCGTTATCCTGACACTAGACTGACTAGATATCCCGTTTAATAATCTCCACCTGCTTCACCGATTTTCTGTGAATATAGTGATTTTTACCTGGTTTCACTCACCAACTCTCTCTGCTTGTGCATTTCAAGGTTTTTGGTGCCTACATTCCCCTGGGTTGCTCTTTTTTTTTTCTAACATGGCCAATTGTATAGCCAGGTATCTCGTGAATAACGTTGTGCCCAGTGTACCAAATACTCGTGTCCATTATTTCAGCAGGCGTGTGTGAGTTATTGGACTTTCAATTTTTTCACTTTAATCTCAATCATATGACTGACAGTAGGAGAATCGATCATCAGCTTTGTATGTGTATGTGTGTGTACGTGTGTGTGTGTGTGTTTTCCTTTGTTTGAGACAACTACTCAAAGAAGAGCGAATGAATAAACCTCCAATCACGAAGTCGGGAAATCAATTAATCCTCTGATAAGATGATAACAAAGGGATAGAGAGATGACTTAGTTTTTCAAAAGAAAAGAGACATGAAAATTGTTATTGTAATTCATAGAAATTAATTACTTCATGGTTAATTTGAGTAACTGAGGTTTTGTTAACATTGTGTGGGGGTTAGTGACAAGGTGAGTGAGAATGAATCTCATTGCCTCTCACATCTCAAGCATCGATAGTTCAATTGTAGAACGCTTGGCAGACGCCACACGAGAGATCCGGCTTCGATTCTTGGTTGGCACACTTGAAAGTCTTGCCTAATTTACTAGCAGGTAATAATCTCGGAACAGGAGTAAGACAAGCTGAATGCCTATTATCACCGATGATGGTATTCTTAGTTGTGGCGGACTGGATTATGCGTCAGACTGTGTACAGGGAGCGAGAAGACAGGAATACGCGGGACTGGCGAGGAGACTCTAGAAAATCTGGAATTCGCAGATGATTTATGTTTACTGTCACACAAACTCAAAGACTTTACAAGCGAAAACCAACAAACTGGCTGAAAACAGAACTCCAAGTGAACATAGAGAAGACTGAGGTGGTGAAGATAACCAACCAACAGCAACGACAACCAGCTCTAATCACCACCAACGGGAGAGATTTAACAGAGGTTACCTCCTTCACTTACCTAGGATGCATGGTTTCAATCATAGGCAGTCGGAATGCATGAAGATGTCAAAATCGGTCAGCCAGCCAGAATCGGAAGGGCAAGATACTCCCTCATCAACCTGAAACCACTTTAGAAACCTTCTCCACTCCGCCTCAATATCAAGAAGGTGATTCCGATTATCAACACCAAAGTCAAGTCAGTCCTTCTATTACGGGTCAGAAACTTGCACTGCGTATCCGTCACGAAAAGGATTTCCAAAAGGTGGCAGACTTTCATCAACAGCTGTCTTCCCCTCCATACTGAAGATCAAATGGTCAGAAAGAATTGGTAACAAGAAAATATGGGAACAAACCAACCAAGAGCAGATAGCTCAACAAATATGTTAGGAGAAAATGGAGATGGATCGGTCAAACACTGAGGAGACATCGCTTGCCGGGTCATCGCTAGAGTGGAATCCCAATGGGAACCGACGAGTGGGTTGTCAGTTCGAAGATGACATGGTGGAGATCGTGTGAGGAAGAGATAAGATAGTTTGGGTAATCGTGGATCCAGCTGAAGAGGACGGCAGAGAAAAGAAGAAGGTGGAGATGTGTTTTTGGAGCCTTATGTTCCACTCGGAACCCAAGGTTAGAGTAATAGTAATAATGGAGAAACTTACGTTGACTAGTGATTCCTATCTACTGGCTTCAAACATCTAAAGCATGGGTGTTTTCAATCACCTGTTAGTGTATTTTTGTAACCATCTAACTGACTGGATATTACTTGCCCACGGAGTTGGTAGAAGTTGGTTGGATTATACCATCCTTCCCTTCACATTTCCAAACTCCCCATTTCTATTAAAGTGCATCATGTGTACTTTTTGCATTTTTTCTTACCACTAATATAAATTCTATTTTCGTCGATCAGTCTCTTTTAGCATTGTGTATTTGCGCATAAGTTTATTCCCCCGATATGTGCATAAATGCGTATTTGTACTTTTATCACAAGACTTCATCATGATTCAACTTTCTTCCTTATTGAATTTTTTCCTCCAAAAAATATAGATGAACTAAGTACGTTAATAATTAGTAACAAAATTAATAATGACAATGCGCAAAATTGAACTAACCACATCACATGTTTCTTTAATGTTCGCTAGTTCGCATCTATTGTTGACTGGAGTATCATGTGTGTTCAGAATAGTGTATACACGGGGTGGAAGATTTCTTGTTCTATTGTATTTCAAAACAGTAAGTCTCTGATTCGGTGGCCAGTCTTATGGTTGTGGAATAAACACTAATCATTCAGTATTTTGCAAGTGCATCGGTGCCACAGCGGTTAGGACTCTCGCCGACCATGAACATGGTCCGGGGTTCAATCCCCTGCCGACGCACGCCTGATATCTATCGTCGGCCTGCGAAATTTGGGGTACCGATATCACATGCTGAAAATTCCATACCTGTACCAAAAATACGGTGTGGAATCAAGCTGTAATCAAAAGAAATGTTGACTATGAATCAATAAATTCACTTGGTGAAGTGGGGAAAAAGGCATATCTATCATTCTGATGCTTCTTCTCTTCGTAGGAAAACTACCGGTGAAATTGTTTCATAAAACTAATTGGTGGATGGTGACTAGCAGTGAAATCCAGGGTGTGCGTTTCGTCCCATTTGAGGCTCGTCATCTGGATGCACCTGCATTCCACAGTGAGTGATGATGTTCCCACCGAGGCTCAAACCCGGTGCCCATAGTTTAAAACTCCAAAACGTTATCCACTAGACCACTTGGGCCATGACAGCCACCTGTTATGCAACTGGTCATATTAATTATTTAATTCAATTTTAGATTTTCCCGTCGATTGATTGGAGCGAAATGCTCGGAATGCAAGTACATTCGGTTGTCGGGTCTCAGATGGGACGAAATCCGCATCTTGGATTCCAATGCTAGTCAACATCCACCAATTAACTTCTAATTTCATGTCCACACATCTTCGAAGCATCTGCACTAGAAGCCGATATGTCAACCTGAGACCGAGCACTTCGGTTCAATCAATCAACGGGAAATCTAAAATTGAGTTAAATGTTTAGTAAAAAGTTTTCTTTGGTTGATACGGTCTAACTGAATGGTGACAATATCAGAGACTATGTGTTCTCATGAACACAGTGGATATTCATACACGCACACACACATAGAGGCTAAAGCACGTCAGACTTCACTTTTGAAATATCTCAAGTCAGGTTCTCAGGAGAGGTTAGAGTGACGATCATTTATTGTTTTGGCATGTATCATATGTGTATGAAAAAGTGGATTGCTATATTTCTACCAAAAGGCTTAAATTCAGTCCTTAATCAGAATCCACCTACTTACATAGAGTTGAATGGATTATTATCTAAGCGATTTACAAAGCACCAGTTAAATTTGTCTTAGAACTCAATAATCCTCCAAAACCATTCACACCATTTTCACTGAAAAATGTTACGGTACTATACGGAGGTTTTTTCCTTAGTTTGTCTTTACCTACATATACAGCTGAGTAGAACTTCTTAAACTTCAGACTTTTAATGTTTTCAGAATAGTCTGAGGAGACTGCCCATCCTTTATGACATTTTTTTTAAAACCAACTGGTGTTAGCTTAGGTGCATCTTATATTTGAAAGTGTTTCTCTGTAGTTCACGGCTTCAAACTAGGTTCACCTGCCTAGGTTTGGGCAGCCAATACGAAACGTTAGCCTATTTTTGATAGTCCATTCATTCGAAAAAATCCTTGTGAATTCAACACCTGAGAACCGTATAAACACTTCATTTATTCATTATCATGGGTAAGTTACTTAGATCCCTAGTAAAAATACTACTATACTATGTTTAAGCAGTTTGAACTTATTTCCAGTATTCTATACCTTTTTAAATCCTTAAACAGTGTGGAAATTCGAGGAGCTGCTACAATTCTAGATGTGAGCTTTTCAGCTAAATCACTGTCAGGAGATGAAGACACCTGGTCACAGGTTATAAATGAATTATTGATCGAGCTAAGACAGTGTCGTCGTCGAGCAGACAATCTAGTCAACCGAATCATCCGAACGGAAAAACAACGTTGTGTCCTTGAGACATTTGCAGACAGTCTATCACGTCGTGAGGATGAAATACTGTTCAGCGGAAATCATCATGGTCCCGCTGCATCAACAGGCGCACAGAATCATACAGCTGCGACAGACCAGTTGAATAATATTCCATCACAAACAGCACAAAGTGGACAGCTGACAACTTTGAGTGCAGAACACAAAAGTACAACTGATGTAAGTCATTCATATTTCACTCGCTAGTACTGTTCAGCTTGCGTGTGCTAGCTATTATAATTTTTAAAGTTACTTTCGAGAACCTGGTATTCTTTTTAAATGAAAGTCTATCTATGCAGTACTAAAATACAACAGTGTATGAATTTAGTAAACATGTTTCTATTAGTCTGTTGGTATTGTCGACGAATGTAGGGTTATATGAATGTTGTTCTTGAAGATTTTTTACTGGCTGTTAAGTCGTGTAGGCTTTTAACTATCCACTCTGGATTTAAACCAGCACTAAAAAGTTCAGTCTATTCAGTTATGTATTACGCATTATTTATTATTATTTTTCCCCTGGGTTCTGAGTAGAACATGGAACTTCAACAGCACATCTCCACTTTGCCCTATTTTCTGTTGTCCTCTTCAGCTGGGTCCATGGTTACCCACAATATATCTCTCATCTTCTCCTTGCCACACGATCTCCTCCATGTCATCTTCGCACCGACGACCCACTCGTTATTCCCCATTGGGATTCTACTCAAGCTATGTTTTGCATTAGGCACGATATCATTCGACGGTCTCCTCAGTATTTGCCCATTCCATCTCCATTTTCTCCTACGTGTATGTTGGACGCATTAAGTCGTCTTAAAGAATTTATGCTTGACTTTGTCGCTGCACTCACTTCTATGTCAACCAAAAGACTCAACAGCGAAAGAAGATAAAACCAACATCATCTACAAAATAAATTGTAACAACTGCGAAAAGCACTACATTGGTCAAAGTGGACGTCCCCTTCGTCTTCGTATCCACGAACATAAGCTAGCCGTCAAAAGATATGATATCCACTCCCTCATTTCACTACACACAGACAACCACGGACATCAATTCAACTGGGACAACGTTCAAATATTAGACAAAGGAAATAACAAGAATGCTAGAGAATTTTTAGAAGCTTGGCATTCCAGTGAATCATCAATCAATAGACACATCGAGATAGACAAAATTTATCAACCAATAAGAAAGAGACTTCACACACAAAGGGTCAAAGTTCAAGTCAAAGAAACAGTCAGTTCCAATACAAGTAACCTAGAAGGTGTGAAAACACACATAAACAACCAATCACGTCCAAGGTCACCAGGAGGAATGATTAATAAACTCGTGGATAAACCTAAAAGCTCACTTCAAATTGAAGTATGCGCTGAAGATGTCACCCAGTAGGGTGATGAAAGCTTCGCAAACTAACCATCCAGCTCAGAGAACAAAACCACATCAAAATGGTAGAAATACTCGAAAGTTATGCATGCTGTCCAGGTTCGATTCCCAGTCGACGCAAACCTCCCAAACCTCACCTAGTTAACTACCGATGGGTAGTAGGCGCAGAAAAGAGGGAAGGTCAAGTGCTAGGCTAACAACCCCGCCTCCCGAAAAAAGAGATAAAATCATCACTACTAAAACTTCAAAGCCCAACATTGCAAAGCCTGTGCTCCACTTGGAACTGAAAGAAATGAAAAAGAAAAATTTAGTTTGACTTTTCTTTACAGTTTTCCAGAGAACTGGTTTGTTATTCTGAATGTTCTTTAGCCTGGAACTAGATTAACTGAACCCTTATATATATACATATATGCTTCAAGTGGGAGTGCCTCATTTCAAGGGTTATTTAACATCAGCAAACAATGAAAGCGGAATTCCGTTCCCCTTTGAGTTTATATACACTAGCTATACAGCAAAAGCAAACTGAAGTATGAAAACAATACATTAATTATATTATCCTGAAACTGGGAAGCTGATAGGCGTTAATATAGAGATCGTTGATGCTTTGAATTTCCGGATTGTTTGTTTGTTTGTCTTGGTGTGTGCAGGCTTTTTAATCATTTGTTAATACTTTAATTGAAATATACTGTCAGGAAATTGTGTACTTATTTGTTCGGTGGCAGGAATGGAAGGGGGTGGATATTGTTCCCTCAGTATCACTTCGATAAAGGCACATGTTTTTAGAGAAGTAGCCTTTAGGATACACGTGACCTGTAGGTTGTTAAATCATACATACATCCGATATATATACATATATGTATATATATATATATATATCATTCTTTTATAGTGACCACCTGTAGTGTTACTGTTATGTCAAAAGCCCATCCACTGTACCGATGTTGCCATTTCATAACTGACAGAAGCTCATACTACTTGGCATACTAACCTTCACAGTATTTGTGGACTGATTGCATAGATTGACTTTGAATGTATAAAAAAATAGTTCATCAACCCAAGAATATCTCCGGTTGAATCGTATAAGAGAAGGAAGAAATGCATAAGAATCGAAGTGGTCATCAGCTTTATACTAAAAAAGTGTGTAGGGGTATAGTACAGGTTCGCTGATTCTGAAGGTTTTAAATAGCATAGATATAAGGTGTTTGATTGTCGCACTCCTAATAGAGCCACTATTACGCTTTTGCAGCCATGCAGGATAGTGTTCTCGAACCCTTTTAGACGGGATACGTGTCGAGCGGCCAATGTACACCTGGCTTCGCAGTAACAGGCGTCGTCAAAACTTCTGAAAGGAAGCATATGGTCTTCACATGTGTTTGTCTTCTTCGGCGTGGAGGCATCGTCTAATAAATTACTAATCTAGTCATTACCATGCAAGGTTTTGAATCCGCATAGGATGATGAATAAGATACCGAGTTAAAGCATGTACACTAGAGGATTCAGTGTCTGGGCATGCCAGTAGTGTTTTCCCACTAGTGTGATTGCTGCCCTCCTGACAACCAAAACCAGATAATCTTCAGTCCTCTACCCTGGCCCATATTGACAACTAGGGAACTAAATAGATCTGTGCAAATGTAGTGCCTAGCTCCGGCCAGGTTGTACGTCTACAACGGATACTCTACTCCTTAGAAGGGAGCCCTGTAAACGTTATAGGGGATGATAAATCCGTTCCTATTTGGTTTGCACTTATACCAAATAGAAATTGGGAATGAAATAGAAGCATTTCACTTAGGCAGAAGTATGACAAGTCTGTAGGTAGGAGGCTGTGGTTGTTTCGTGTCGACACTTATCATCATCACATTACATTCTGGAATTTCGTCATGCGAAAATAATAATTGAAATTAATAGAAATTGTGAGTCATAGTAAAATTCAACTCAGACAAGTGTGTATGCATACAAGCATCGCAGTACTGGGTTCTCTGATCTACACCTTCGGACGTATACTCAGGACTTAGTCTGACCTCAAGTAAGAGTTGTTTTATTTTACTCATTTCATGTACAGTTTGACTCACTCATCGTTGCATTTTTGGCAGAGCAGCCAATAGTTGGAGGTGGAATGCTATTTATTGAGCTTTTTAGTCAATGCATGGATTACAAGACGACTAGTTTGAAGGCTATCTGTTCAAATCTCTCTAATATTCTTAATTTTGTATTGAAAACTAAATCCTATTCTCAGATTTTAACCGTATCAAAGTCTACCTGAGATATAGTTCGCGTTGAAGTGAAAATATTTTCTCATTACATGCAGGCATGCATGTTCATATTTTTTTGAAATCGAAACTGCCTTTCACAAAGTGAGGGATTGTCGTTTACTTCATAATTTTAAATGGTTGGAGTACTTTGCTAATACAAAGCACACACACACACACAAACGCATTCACATAAATATATTTCACAATATACCCCTTGCCTTCTCTCTAATAATAACAGCATCGAAATTTCGATTGACTGTTTTCTCACAGTAAAACAAAACTTTGTTTTTGATGGTTTTTTTATTCAGATAACTTTTTGTTGTTGTTGTTATTGTTGAGAGTATTATCTTTCTTCACTTTTTTGCTGTCGTTTTCAATCGAGTGTTTGGGTTGTTTGTATGCTTTTTTTCTGCTTTGTGTTGTGTTTTCAATATGAGAAGCGAAATTTAATTCTCACAAGGAATTCACAAACTTCGGTACTTGCGAACAGAAAGAACGAAACAAACACAGATGCACACACACACACGAGAACAAACTGGTGTGCTCATTTTCACTCATAACACCTTACGTAATCAATCTGTGACTGACTAAATAGTTAAGTGTATATTCGATGTACTTTTTGTTTAGTCTCTTAACTTATGAAAATGCATGATTGTAGTACACTAATTGGCATTGTATCACTCGTTCACTTACACGTCATGATGGACTACTTTCAGAATATTTTGATTGAAAGGGTATTTCATTCTTTCAGTACTTAAAAACTGCTTTTATTAACTAATTTACAAAGAGAGAATTATTCAAAAGCTAAGTCTCCACTAGAAAAGTTTACTCGAAAAGCTAAACTTAACGGGTGAGACAATTCTCAAGATGGTCTTCTGTAGTCGCGTTTTCGACTTGCCTTATTGATGTTACTCGGTGTAGACATTTCTGCAGTTGTTATTTACATCCTAACAGTACACACTGTCTCGATAGCCGTGTACTAATCCCTCTGGTTCACTGCTAGAAGTATACCGACGTCTTTCATAATTCACATAATCTGCAGTTTTAAACAGTTTTTGTTACCAACCAGTGTCAATTTTCTGTTTAATTTCTACACTTCTGATTAACAGGTGTGTTTTGACTGGATTCCACCGTTCTTGCTACGATCAGTCCTTCCCGAGCCTCTTATCAGAAGCATCTTGTGTCACTTGTCTTTTGGTTTGGTGTCTACTGAAGACATCACCTTACATGCCACCTATAAGCATTAAGTAGTGCAGATCACAAAGATATCAATTCCTTTGAATGCGAATCGATATGCCAATAATGAAATCGACAATTTACACCTCATTTTAAGAGTATTCATTGTTCGTGTTGAATTTTCTCATTGCTCGGTAGTTTTTAAACTAATCAGGACTCATGTCTACAGGAACTGAGATCACTGAATAGTGCATTTACTAGATAACATTTAGAACACCAAGTAGGCACCTAGAGATTTTTGGAATTATTGTTCAGAATCGTAACTACTAATTTTCTTAGTACTTAGTACTGAACCGTGCATCTCAATGGTGTATACATAAGAGAAGAGTTCATGAAATATATGTTGTTTTGTGGCCAGTGTACATTTATTGATGGCAATATATATATATATATATATATATATATATATATATATATATATATATATATATATATATATATATATATATATATAACAAAGAATAATGTAATTCAGTGTAATATTGAGGCAGATAGCAGGAGATGAATGTCCATGTATCAACAGAAGTTGATCAGTTCAGATCTGTGAGATTATGTAGACCGGAAAATGCACGACAACAGGTAACAACCCATGAGTATTTGGACCATCCATGTGCTACTCTTTCCTCTTATGCATAAACCGTCTGGTTGATGGAAGTTACTAAGTGGTGAATAAAATAGTTAGTGGTCTGAACACATTTTGAATATTCACCAAGTGTTAATAACCATTTTAAGGTATATATATATCTGATATAAATACTGGTTATATATATATACCGCATTAGGAATTTAATTTACCTGCATTGTTTTCTATTATCGTTTTTACTTTACTTAAAGAAAAACCCAATTTTTCATATTTATTTGGTAATCAGATCACTAATCCATATGATCCAAGAAATGTGGAGACGTTGCACAGATTTTTGGAGATATACAAAGATGAAGCTGAACGCTTTGATACAGTTCTAATGGATACTAATGAAGAGCTGGAACAAGTGCGTACACGGATTGAAACACTAGAAAAAGAAATTCACGACATAGAACTAAAACAGGATGAACATTTAGCTAGGTAATAATAATAACTTTTTCTGTTTCCCTTTCAGTTGTTATTATTGTTGTTATCATAACTATTAGTATTATTCACCCATAAGTCTACAAAGGCATATCTTCATTCCACTCAGTTCTCTGCATTCATTTTCAGCTGGCTGACTTCACAAATGCCCACAGGTTTTATTTTTCTTTTCACACAATTTCCTGCATGTCACACTTGGACTACATTCAATCTATTGCTTATCTTTCGAGCTCCACTTGACCACCTCATGTGTGATGTTAGTCACTTGAATGACTTCTCAGCCTATGTACAATCCATCTCTATTTCCTTCTGCACAATTTGTTTGTTGAGAAATAAGTTGTTGCCCATTGTCATCGTCTGTCACCATTCCTTATTACTTTTCCATTCTAGCTGACCATCTAATCCTCAATACCGAAGTAGAGAAGACGGTTGGTTGTTGATGAGTGTTTGCAGTCTGTTTGGAATGCGTGCATCAAGTCTCACTACTATATAGTAGCACTGATTTGAGATTAGTTCTGTTCCTTGTTCTGAGTGCTGTTTATCTTCACATGGATTTTCGACTAATGAACACCTGTTTTGCTGTCTTGGTCCGAACCTGGCTGCCCTTGATATGCTTATCTGTGCCGCATGTACTTGAAGTGATACTGCCAAGACAAGGGAAAGAGATGACATTTTCTTTGGGTTGCTTGGGTTACCAGGGAATCTTCATCACCTATTTCTTCTCCATGTTCATCAGAAGTTCGGTATCTTCTGCCAGCTTGTTGGTTTTCCCTTGTATTTCTTCTGGCTTAGGCGATATCAAACCTTAAGTCTCTTCTGATATCCACATTTTCTAACTCTCTACAGTATAGGTTACAGGATTCGTCATGAGCTGACATCAGTTAGAGAACCATTGAAAAATCAGCTGGGAGTATTGGAAAGCTGTTTCGTCAGCCTAGTTTGGGACTCTTCATCAGTACGCACCCACTAGGGGTCGAAGCCAGAACCTTCTGGTTATAAGGCGAGCTCCTATACCATTAATTCACTTGGACCCGATCTAATGGCCCATGAATTTTTAACTTCTGCTAATTCAATTCTGGGCCATTGGATCGGCTCCCATTGGCTTAATGGTCTACCAGTCAAATCCCTACAAACCAACACTTGAATCTCTACAGTCTGTCGCATGACCCTGTCTATCTTAATCAGGAACATTGTCGGTGATTGTAGACAGTCTTGACTTAATCCTGCCTTCACTTAGAAGTCTTCAGTGAACTTTCAGTTGTGAATTAACTGGCATGTAGCATGACCATATTGGCTGCTGAGTGACGTTTATAGATCTCTGTGGTACTTCACTTCTAATAATTGTGTTATATATAAATTTCACTAGCAAATATAAAGGACAGTATGCGATACATATTTCGCTAGTTAGCGCTCTAATATCCTTTTGTTTTGTTTTTGACTGAATGAATTATCGATTATTTAGGTGTGAAATAATTAAATTAACCATTTCATGTTTATAAGAACTTTACTCAACACGCTCACTTGTGATAGTGATTATCGTGAAAAGCTTTTAAGGAATAAGGTATAACTGAAAGTTGTGTGTACATAAAGAAGAGTGTGGTATAATGAAGCTATTTGCTAAAAGAAAAACTCACATGGCTAATCTATCATCTGTCAGCTAAATACCAGAAATGCGAAAGGCTTAAAGAAATTCGCTTTTTATTAATGCTGAATATTTTCTCTTTTACGGATATATATATATATATATGTATAATTTGTTTGTCGGTCTGAGTGTGCGTGTTTATGTGCATAGAATTACCCAGCGTGTTATACATTTTTCTATAAGCTAACCTTCACTCTTGAACATTCGACCAAGCTTGCTGTATAGTAGGCGAAATGTGAAGTACGTCATTCTAATGAGAATCAAAATACTCTTTTTGAGAAAGGTCGTTTTAGGCTGAAACATCTCAGCCATACCACTAACCCCCTCCATTAATGTCGTGGATATTCCCGTCAGGGTATAGTGCATATGGCCTCGTCGTCTTCTTCTCCCGGCCTACCTCATGTTATTCTCACATTCCAGTAGTAAATTCCAATTTGATCTTTGAAAGTTTTTAAATGAAATGATCATAGAATTTCACTATCAGCCTTTGGGTCACGGTTCCGAACCTCACAACATCACTTGAGGTTTAGGAAGTCAGGCAGAATCGTCAGCCTCATACAGCAATAGGTATGGCTTATTACTGATTGGATGTAGATACAAGCGGTCAATAAGTAACATCTCAAGCCCTATCCTCTTCTCAGTCACCTGTGGACTGACGAGGCGAACCAGCTTCCCAGTAGTGGTTCGGTTAAAACTCTGGATTCTAGAATAAAACTATATAAAGTTAATTCGTAACTGCAGAAGGCAAGACACGGAAGCAAAGGTATATTTTCCATTGATCAAACCACTGTTTATACATACACAGTTTATATTATTTAACCAATCACTTAGCATGTGATTTTGGTTCACATTAAACGACATGAAATAGAATGTTCAAATATGCATATGTAGTATTCCGTTGCTAACTCAGTGCTGAACTGTGTGGAAAGCATTCCTACTCTAACAGCAAATAGAATGTTCAAATAAATATATGTACTATTCTGTTACTAATGCACTATTAAACTATCGGAATAGCGTTCAGACGTTAACACCAACAAATACAATGATTCTGCATACATTTGGTTCCCTTGATAAATTTCCATAAAGAAAGGAAGACGAAATTTGCAGTATAAAGGGATATCATTATATTTCACAGGATCTTACCAACTACAGACTACCTGAAACTGCAATGTTTATATAGATAATAATAACAAACTTTAATGTTTAAGTGGTAGTAGTAGAGAAGAAACACTATTAAACTGACGCATCCAAAATGTAAGCAGTACAAAATTTTTAGTTTAAGTTTTCATCATCAATCTATACGCTTTCAAAGTAGAAAAGAGGGGGAAGGGATAAGACAGAAAAGAATTAATGAGCATTGTTAGCTTTTAGGTTCACATAGGAACTCAAAAAAGAAAAACAAAAACGGTTACAGTTTATATGATTGAGATCTGTTCAGTGAGTTGAGATCACTGAAATAGGTGACTAATTAATGTAATCTAAATCTAAATTCAGTTCCCAAGGGAGTGAGAGGTTAATCACACTCTCTTTTTGTATGTATAAGTCTGCTTTGAATCGTTTGATTGCGATCGCTTCGGTAAATCGTAGTAAATTTGCTGTCTTTTTTCTAATTAATATATTGAAGGACTAAGAAATCTCTACGAGATGACCGGTATCAACAATACGTCTGGTAATTGCACCCTGAAAATATCTGCTTCCTTTCAGGCACAGGTTTCTTGAAATATGTTCAGAAAAACGGATAGAAGCCCTTCTTTCAGTCCTTCCAGTGTACTTGCTCCCGCAAGTGCACGTAAATTCATAAACGCAGTTCGATGTGACATCAGCAGCGTATTTATCCAGTTGTGAGTGGCTTATAAATGATTCTTACTGTGAGAATAATATTCCGTTGGAACCCATTGTCTGTATCACACCACCACAAATTAATTTTTAACGAAGGCAGTCTACTTCGTGAGAAAGAGTCATTCAAAACCATTCACTTTTTTGTTGTTCTTATATAGGATTGGTTATCACTGCCACCCTAATGATCGTATCACTTCTCAGTGTAGGACCTTTAACTGCAAAGTTAGCTTTTATTACTCGGTCAGTGGACACCAGTGGCCAATAAGTTCTTACTTAGCTGAAAGTAACTGCTTTCGTTATTCTTCAAACCAATATACTAGTGGTCAAGTACTTATAGAGTATTTAACACTTCCTAAGGCCAGTTCGCAGTGGAAATAGATGAATGGCATTTAGCGTGTTACAGAGTTCTTTTAGGAATGGGAAGTAATGAAATTCAGTGGACAGCACATAATTGTCAGACTATTTTTACTCCAGCATTATCGCCGTTGAATTATATTCTGCTGAATAATCCTTTGCGTTAGATATTAGGAGTCAGTCGTCCGGAATTTCTATCTCACTTAGATGCGGTACCTCTTGGTAATTATCGGCTGTGTTCGTCTGCAGCTTTAAGTAAATCTAGCGCCTCTTTGAAGTTCAACCCTGAATCAATAAGAACCGAAAGTATATCACTGAACCGATGGTAATTCGTGCAGTTGTCTGGCCCTGAATGCTGGTTGAAGTCTGTCAGGGGAGCGCGGTCATTAAACTAAGCAGTGCAACACCAGCGTGAACTATCAGTTTAGCTGCTAGAAAGCCGTCGACAGAAAATCATGCTGTTCAACTATGAACCTCATACAACTCATGACATGGCTCATCTAAGTTAAAAGACGTTTACTTGGATTACAAAGACTATAGTTTCTTGCAGATGTTCGTGAAAGTCTTTAATAGCCTGTTGAAAATTATTTTGATGATACGCGCTCCAAGTCTCAGTACTATATAGACATGTGTGTTGTAGACTTAAACCTTGTTTCTTGTGCTTTGTTCGGAAGATTTTCACTTTGACTGCAGGGTAATGAACGCCTACCTTGTTTCCCCGATTCAATCTTAAGTGGGTTTATAATCCTCATCTGTGGCACCAGTAGTTGAAACGATGATGCCAAGTTAAGTGAAATAAAAAGAAAGCGTGTTCCCAAATGGTTAGAAGATCAAATGAACTGTGAAAAATCGGTAGACTTGGGTGGCAGACTGCCAACTTCGTTTATGTAGCTAGACACTTAATCGACATAAATCATAAAACTGATGTCAAAACAGCCTACCTTGATATTCCTTATCTGATTACATAACCAAACGTGGTGTTAATTATTCTTACTATTCTTGTTCTTAAATCCTTTGTCACTTTGTTTATTTATTGTAATTGGTTTTTATTTCCCACATAAATTGACTTGACACGTAAATAAGTCATCAGATTGTTTGAAAAATACATATTGCACGAATACATCACATATTTCAGATAATCTCTGTCTTCCAATAGCACTATCCAAATAGGCGACTTCCTTGAATTTTCTCGCCTTGATGGTGATTAGTACTCTCTGTCGATTGGGCGTCTTCATCACCTCTATCTGCTTTATTTTTCCCAGACTGTGGTGAATATTGTTTCTGACACTTTCTACCTTCTATCGTATTATTTGAGCGATGAAAATCCCTTTTGCAAATCCTAATACGTGAATTACCGCCCCCCCCTTACCCTGTATTTCCACGGTGGTCACGTTTCAAACTTCGCAAACAAGTTGCTAACTATGAATGAAGACTGCCATGTTCACATGTTCAACTGTAGCATAGATCTGAATTATGGATAAGCATTTCTACACACTGTTAAGCTAATTTTCGTGCATTAACCTTTTGTATAAATGTATACCCGTAAAATAGGATACTGGGGATTTGTCTAACCAACTTTAGGAATTGACATGCCGTTATTTTTTCAAGGACTAGTCTTTTACTGCCGCTCAACTGAAGCTCCCTTCAACAGCTATAACCTAATGTTATATTCAAGTGTGTAATGTAGGATTGTTAACACGACCGAAACCTACAAACTCACTTAGAAACAAACTATATCGGTTGAAGGATTCTGTGTTAAACAAAATAATTTAGTTTATCTAATACCTTGGAGCTGTTTGTCAGGTTGAATGCATACAATTCAAAGTAGTTGCTTGGGATCACAGTTAGCCTAGTAGTGCACAAAATCCTAGCGAAATAAGTCATTCAGACAAAAATAAACTCAGTACTAAATGTGGTCACACACACACACAACCATACAATCGAATGTGTTAGGGAGGTAGTCTTAACGTCAAATGTCACAGAGTCGAGGGAGAGACGGATAACTGAAGCTTTATTTATACAATCAACGGAGAACACATGCAACAGAAATGCTTCAGCACTTGTCTAGGACATCTGGAAGATGCTACTCCTTTGAAAAATGAGAAGGAACGACAGATTGTGTTCGAATCGTCGTTCAGCAAACAATACTGTTTCCACTATGCGCAATATATCCGATATACAAATTATTATGAAAGTATACGTACTGACAGGAATGCTCAATTTTTTTTACACACAAATGTTATGTTGTCTACTTTTATCAAATAAAGTGTCTAATAATTAGTTTTACTTTTTTTTGCCTACCAGGTGTTTACATTTAGCATTATCATAAAAGTCAAAATATTAATTAACGTGTATATTGAACATTGATCAAGTATAAGTGATTGAGCTAATTCAAGGTTGACAATAAATAAATAATTAATTAATTAATACACTTTGTTGTCGAAAATCACTCATAACTTGTCGTTTTAGTAGTGTACATTGTTATTTATCAAAATTACTTTATAGTCTCTCTAGTGAATATAAAATATGCATGAATGCAATGAATATGTCAACTACGCTGGTTAACTGCAGCTGAGAATGCCTACCACCTCAGAGAGAGAGATACAGAGTAGGGAAAAATGTTTTATTTCTCACTATTTATTTGTGTTTTCGTTCATCACCTTTCTCTTTCCTTCAATTTAAAATTCGATTGTATGCTGCTGCCTATGGTTATTACGGGTTAAAATGTTGGAAAAGGAGTGAGCGCTAGAGAGAGAGAGAGAGTGGCAATAATCTAATTTATTTGACACTGACTTATTGATTTTCTCCTACATACCATAGAATGCTTGAATGTGATTGGTCATTCAGTGAGTCAGGGCTACAATCGCCGTTCTCTTCTGTCTATTTGCTTATCGACATAGAAATGCTATACAATTTTATTGTATCTATCTAATTATGCTTATTTTGCCCATAGGAATATCCGCATAGTGTTCATATGTATGTGTGCGTGTAGGTGTGTGTGGTAAATTAACGTAGTCATGCTTCCAGTGCAGCTTCACCATGCTGGATATTTCTATCTATATGATTGATCGATGAACTGCATGAGTCACTTGTTGTTTACTAGAGAGAGTAGACATATTTTTCTAATCCCTGATTAGGTAGATAAGTAGGTAGGTAGGTAGGTATACGTGATTGCCTTATTTTCTTTTTCGGTCATCAGATAGATATATTTGAAGCAGTGATGAGGAAAATATACTTTCTTTGTATCTTCTTAATTCAAATGATTAATCGAAGTAGCCGTAGCATCACCAGTTCACTCAGTTAAATTTGATGGGTAAAAACTGTCTCATCTGGGCGAATCAATATTTGTACAAATATTGGTTTTGGTCAAATCGGTCATTATTTAAAATTAACGCCAATTTAAGTCTCCCAGTCGAGAGTTTTCAAACAACAAGGAAGATTTACAATTACCTTGAATAGTGGCTTAAATATTTCGAGGAGAATCATAGTGAACTTCTAGTCATAAAGATTTAGTCTCTGTCGTATAGTTAGGGTAGTTCTTTTTTCAAATTGTAGAAATATAGAAACATTGCTTAAGAAATAAATAAATATGGGGAGTTGTTGATATTACTTGGCTGTAGACAGTCTTCAAGAAGCCTTGCGCCTAGGCTTCATGCTAGTCTGCACTCGTCAGCAAGGCGTATCTTCAACCTTGAAGGAACTCATGTCCCTTCTGAGATTCAAACCCGCGTCACCCAGTGATGTAGTGAGAGACGTTACTACCGCACTATTTAGCCTCTAATATCAACAGTCCATAGTGCACCGTGATGGCGACCCACCTAGTTGTGTACTGGCCACATTACAAGCTTGACTGATAGGAGTCAGTCTGCACCAAACAAAGGACTAGACATATTACACTAGTTACTTGACTGGTGTGCAGTCAAAATATGGGGAATATTTCCTTGATGTTATTTTTATATTTCCCAGCTGGTTATTGATTTAGACTGTGCGCTTATTCGTTCCTTGTGTTCTGAGTGGCTTCAGCGACATACTTCCCCTGTACTCTGTTCTCTGTTATTTTTCCTGGTTGGCTGCACAACTGCCCATAAGCTGTCATTTACATGATCTCCGTGTCCCTCTCGATCGCCCAACTAGTCAGTCTCCTTTTAGGACGTGCTCAGTGTATATCCAATCCAACCCCGTTTCCTTCTGCATATCCTCAGCATCGAAGGGCGCAGAAGTTGATTAAAGTCTACACAAGTCTGTCGGGAATGCTTTTGGTGACACATAGACTTTGAAAGTTCTGGCTTACAGGATCATCTGAACTCATGTTACACGCGGGCTTATGTTTTCTGAATACAATTAAAAATATACACTGAAGTTACCTTAGATGTACGTAGCTCAGTGTGTAGAATATTTCGCAAAGACTGTAAGTCTGCATTGTTAACGACGGTTTGTGCATCACTGAGATGTTTGGCATCATTTAGATTTCAGCACAGCTTTAGCTCACTGCGGTACTTATTACTTACACTCTCGTCAGACGTTAGAATGCATCGGTCATTTAATTCCATCCTATTAGCTATATGGCCATCGCACCTGACCTCATAACCTGAAAGTCTTGCGTCCGATCTCTGTTAGGATCATGGATGCATTCTGCCGAAGAGTTCAGTATCTACTGGTTCTCAATGTTTCTCTGACTGATATGGCTTCATAAAGAATTCTGTACTGCATTTAATTAAAATCCCCACAGAACCGAAAGAAATGAATGTTAATTTTGACTGTGAATGACTTCATGTTTCTTCTTTTTTTACTTCCAGAGAACTAAGTGTACTTGTTGAACCAAGGGAAACTGGTCAAGTAGAGATGCTTGTGTCGTATGTGGTTGGTCGATGTGGATGGAAGCCAGCCTATGATATTCGTATTTTCAATAATGATGGAACAATGAAAGCAAGTTCCCCAGTTGTTTTTTTCTTTTTGGCTAATGCATTTGTAACACTCCGCTACAGCAACAATGATATCTGTTTTTGGCAAAGTTAAATTTTAAGCACCGCCAACTACTAATCAGCGAATGATCTTGAACGCACCAATCACATGAAGGGGGTATTATTGATTGTCAAATACATATATTTATAAAAAAAAACGCATTAAAATTGTATAAAACTGTCACAAAGGCTACCTTTCTCTCACATATGATAAAAACATCTCCCAGTTTAGCGTAGGCGTATCAAGTGAAAAGTTATACCACATCCTATACATATATTCATCTAGATGACTATAAATATCATCCATTTGTGATCCATTGATGACTTTAATCCTGTTTTTTAAACCTTCGCCAAAACTCTTCGATAGAGTTGGTGTGGGTGCTTGTTCTCTACCACAGCAGTATTTTTTCTTCAGTAAGACAGTTTCATCTACATGTCCGACGACACCTTCTCCTCCCAGTAAGGAATTAAGCTTCTTCATCTTCTCCGAAGCGATATCCCTGCAGTGCTGGTATCACTGAACTGTTGATATGAGACTATTCTCATTTTCAGCAGCTACACCTCTCACAGGCTGTTTTAAAATCCAGTAATTACAAATATACAAAATATGAGTTAAGGACAAGTGGGACCTGGCAAAAAATGTTCCCGCGAAATATTGTAGTCATCAGCTTACCTTACCTAACAGTAAATCGTCTCAAAAAAACTGCACAACGGTGGACATATCCATCAACCGACCTACTGAAGCTTTTTATACTCATGACACCTCTGCATGAACAAATCCCTTCTTTCTTAATAAACTCCACATCCAAGCCATACTGGAAAACCTTATCCTGATCAAATCGCAAGAGCAACTGTGTGAGAGCAGGCATTTTTCTCGAATCAAGCGGAATAGAACCTTCAACTCAAGTGGGCGAAATTTATTGGACGATCCAAGATCATTCGCTGATTGGTAGTTAGTGGTGCTTAAATTTAACTTGGCGCTGTTTTATCGCTTCATTTTTTATTTGTGTATACTCTTATCAGTTTATAACTGTTATTTTATCCTTAAGTATGGATTAGTTATGCGACAGCAAATCTCTGCACTAGATTTTCATCTTCCTACTGAGATAGTACCGATGTTTAATCATAATCCAGGAGAATATCATCGTTATTTAAAACACTCTCAGCAATAAATAAAGAGTGAGTCAGTAAATAGCTGAATATTCCCAAAATGTAAGGTGGGCAAATGCGAATGCACTTATTTCTGGTAATATTCGTGAGACTGTAAAATGAATATTAGCAATAAGGACAAGACCTTTGTGTACTTGATTTTGTAGGCTTGTTCTACTGTTGAGAAACCATATTATCTGCTGTAAAAATTTGTATTAGAGTTTCAGGAGTTTTCTATCTTTCATTGCCCAACAGTTACTCTTCAGGTACACGATTTATAAACCACCAACGGGGTGTTTATGAACTCTAATGACGACTGTAATCTTAGCACAGCAGATGCCTTGGCATAACTTGATCTGTTCAGGGTTAATTTCTTGTCTTTAAAGAGACTAAAGCCAAGTCACAGTCTTCAATGGAAATAAACCCGAGTGCACCAAGCTGGCAAAGAGTGGAACTGACTAAATATCATTTGTATTCAAGTATTGGTTTGTAGGGTTTTGATTGATTGGTTACAGGATTTCATCATGAGCTGATATCCGTTAGAGAAGCACTGGAAAATCGGGGGGTACTGGGTAACTGTTTCGTCCTAGTCTGGGACTCTTCATCATACTCATCAACCGCTAGGGTTCGAGCTCAGGACCTTCTGTTTACAAGGCTGGCGAGCTCGTAGACCATTAAGCCCGATCCGACGGTCCATTTATGTTTCAAAGAATAGTCGATATGGGGACATTTAGTTTAAAAAAAAGATGTTTGGTAATGTCAACTCTCTGTGACTGGATACACTGACATCATCATCAGTTAATTCACTTTTAAGATCAGGGATTTTGACAGTCTGAATTTGTAAGGAGGATGCAGAAGTAGACACATTTGAATTGCAATATGAATTTATTAAGTATTTTTTTATCTTCATTGGTTTCTTACTTTGAATTCATCACAAAGAAGAGAAATATTTTCAAGGTTTGTCTATTGTATGAATGTGATTGTTTCTTCACACACAGAGTGTATCTTACCAACTCTATGTTTCAGCAACCTTCAGTTTTTGTGCGGGAACTTCCATGTTCTTCTGCCTGTTATTGATATGATTGTCAAGCTGTCATCAGTACCCAGAATGACTCCAAGATAGAAGCTTTGTCGACTTTGAAACCGAAACACTCAGTGTTTCTTGGTATACAGTAATGTTCTGTTTCTGATTTCGACTACCGATATGAACACCTTGGAGACTATCTATTCAGAAGACTGCAAAATAGTTAGAATTCTATCATTTTCAGAAAAAAAGATATGATTAATAATGACGGCTTTTGATGTTAGATGTTCGGAAGCCTTGTATCTAAGCTTCGTGCTAGTCAGAACTCGTCAGTAAGGCGTATCTGCAACCTTGAAGGAACTCATGTCGCTTCTGATAGAATTCATTCTGCACCAAACAAAGGACTAGACACATCACACTAGTTTCTAGTGTCCAATCAAAGTGACAGCTTTTGGACTGAATATTTTGAAAATAATCACTTACTGACATTATTCAGAGAACTATTGAAAATCAGTATGGAGTTACTGGGTAGCTACTTCGTCCTAGTTTGGGACTCTTCAGCAGTACGCATCGACCGGAGTTTGAGCCCGGGACCTTTAGTAGTACGCATCTATGACTCAAAAAAGGATTGAATCCAGGACCTTCAGGTTACAAAGGAAGTTCATTGACCACCATTCAGCTACTGGAACGCTATCTAATGGTTCATCAACTCTAACATTCGTCAATTTGCAGTATGTATATATGGCGACTGTCAGGCGATGTCATTGGCGGGTATTTGTCCTCACATGCACCTTAGTGGACCGAGCCCACTAGTCACGACTTCCAATTAGAATTTCATCCTGTAGTCACTGACTAGACTTCTAATCGAGCATCATTTTCTTACGGTGTTTTTATTTCAACATCAATCTCCTGCTTATTCGTCTCCTTCTTCTTTTTGTTGTTATTACTATTTTTGGTTATTTTAGATTGTATACTACGGAATGGTTCAACAAGCTACCGGTGAAGATTGGGAAACACGTTATATGACTTTGTCTACTGCACAGCCTGGTATAGGCGGTACAGTTCCACATTTAGGTGTTCAACGAGTACATTTTCGTAGGGAGTAAGTTGGCTATGCAATGATTAACTAGTGTCTGTTCGTTGTGTTTTTGTTGTTGTTGTTGTTATTTTTGTGGTGATGTTGTATCTGTCATCGTCATCTTAACCATCATGCAATCATTGCCAGTCCATTATCATTATCATGGTGTCTTGTTTATATATCATCTACTTTCACACTTATCATTCTAATTTTCTTAAGAACAAATTTTCACAGAAATGCATGATCTTTTAACAACACATGCTTTGATTAATATTCTACACAGTATGAAATTTCCCACCCAACTAATTTTTATATAATGCAGTATAATGCATGCTAACATCTATCTAACTGGTTTCCCTATCGGTGAAATCCTCCTTCTCAAATTACATGGTGGTTTCAAAAACTGGTGTACACGGGAGGTGGGTGTGTTCGGCTGTTACTACTACGACTTAGAGGTGTGTTTTATTTTCCGCTTCTTTTCGAAATCCACCTGTCATTTGTGCATGCTACGATTCATGCAGTAACATAATCCATTTCTGCTAAAAATGCTTTTCTGATTGAAACAATATTGGGCAAGGATTTATTTTCATAGCCTGACTTGAAGGGAACAGAACACCACCTGTTTTAAGAGAGTTTTAGCGTCGTTTCTGTGTAATAGTTAGTCTTACATTAATCTCCCCTATGTTGACATATCCCTCCTGTGTTTAAGGATGTTGGAAGGTGTTAGATCAATTGAACTATACGTCTCATCATCGTATCCATTCCGTCCTGATACTTCATAAGCGAACTTTAGCAAGCATAATAAATATGTGATAGGAAAATAAAGCTCTTATTCCTTTTACGAGTTGATCACGGATTGATATCAGTTAGAGAACCATTGAAAACCAGGGAGTACTGGACAGCTGCTGTTTCATCCTAGTTTGGGAATCATCGGCAGTACGCACCCACTGGGTTTCGAACCAAAGAAGCTTAGCTTTTACGTAAATCAACCACTGTCAATCAGGCAACCTTCAGGCTCGAACATATAGTTAGCCCACTCATGCATTACTATTATGGAAGGCTGACAACAACCATTTTTCAGTACTGGTGTGACTCAGAAATGATTTATATCTTACATTTAAGGTTATAGACACTAATGTGATTAATAAACCAATTTTTATACACACAATAAACTGTATTCATATGCACCAGACAACCAACACAATGAGGGGAAAGTAACCACATCTTGTATCTCGGATCAGGAAACACAAGTTTGAATGGGTTAGCTATCAAAAATAGTGTGATCCTTAGGTGTAGAACTTCTCAGTCCCGTTTCGGAAATTTTATTTGAAAAGATGTTCGATCGTAGCCACAAAAAATCGGAAGCTTAATTTGGAGAACTTAAAGGACACTCACTTAAAGTCAGTCTTGTAGACTAGGAGCCTTCTGAGTCATGATATCAAGTGAATTTTCGCTAAAGTTAGGAAACTTACTTCCAATTTAGGCATTTTAATTTTCCCATAAGTGTTACTGGCTCTTCGGCACCATATGTCGACGATAATACAATATATAGTTATCAACAGGCAGGTAGTACACCCGGTTTTGCTAAATTTACTTTGCGGTTTATTCCAGTTGCCGGCTGTACAATAATTCAGCATATTTCTTAGGCAACGTAAGGATTTCCATGATTTTCTTCACGACTTAGTCGCATGCTGTTTCAATGGAAGTGACTATTAGGTGTGTCATGGCTGTTGAGATTGATTCCTGTAAGAAAGTGACTTTAGAAAGTAATTTGGGATACTGTTAGACAGACACTCACACATAGTATATTTCATATTTTATGCCTGCATGACGGTTATTTTCAAACACGTATAGCATATGAATTGTTGCACAGATGTTTTGATAATCCCATTCATTATACGTATATGTATATAGTCATTCTCCAGCGATTCCTATACCACGAAATGCCATATCTGGCTCAGGAGCAACAGCCAGTGGGATAACAGGAGGAGCGTCATCAACACACTCAGGCCCAGGTGCTTCAATGTCTGGCGGTACTTCAGCGGCAGGGAAACATTCTCGGTCATGCGCTAAACTAGGTGCTTTTCGACGATCTAACCGACCAACTGGAACAAGTTTAAATGAAACAGACCGTGGATCTGTTGAAAATGAGGTGAGGTTATTGGTGTTTTATCGACTATTAATGTTTTAAAGCGATAAGCAACGAAGTGATTTATTTAAGTGAAGAGCAGGTTGGTGTCAGATGTTTAAAGGTTTCACTTAATGATTAATATTGGTTTTTTTGTACATTCAATGGATAAGATTAACTAAGAAATTTTCTTGCTAGCCACTCAGTGCTTTTATGTCCCTCCTTATACTGACTGGTTTTTCCCATTCCCTTATCCTGCTTTGATTTGTGCTTGTTTTTTTATTTATTCGGAATACGGTTGGGCTGTCATATTGAACTTACTTAAAATGCTGCTGCGCTTTAACCGAACTTCATCCAAACTCCATAGATTGATTTGTGTGTACTTCGTTCTTTTTAAGGGTGGTATAATTTATTGTTTAATTGTGTTTTTTTAATAGCGTGTCTGTATATGTGTGCATGTGAAGTATACCTGCACATTGCTTCTATCTAATTCACAAGTGTGTGCGTGTGCGCGTAATTAACCCAACCAATAAGTTATGTTAACTCACTTAAAGACAAACAATCATACCTATTCTCACCTTGTATTAAACACACACACACACACTGGCTGTGTTATTCTTCTTATGGTGATCATCATTCATCTGTGTTCTTTTACACTATTAGCAAGTCATCTGAATCTAGTCGACCGTATCAGTCTACTGAGAGATCTAATTTAAACGAAACATCATCACAACTTCCATCTGCTGGTACAATCCCACGTTATTCTCAACGTGTTTCAGCAAATGCAGCTGTATTTTATCAAACTCCACCACTTCGACGTTCTGATATGCTTCAAGGATTAACTGATACAGTGGCATATGAAAGTGATCGGCTTGCTATAGCCTATGACAATTCAACTGAACAATATTCTACACTGGGAAGAAGTGATAGTATGGCGTCATCTACACTGACCTCGTCGATTGGACGTCGAAATAAAATATATCCAAGGTCAAAATCACGTGAAACACTACGCCCTTCATCTCAGGTGTGCATAGCTAGTGCACTATTGCATTATAAATGATAATATTTTACTTCATGAAAAGTGAATTTTTCGCATATATATATATATTAACTGATATTTGTATTCCTTATAATAAGTGGAATGACTTGAAATCCCCAGTAGACGTTTCATTTGTACGACGTGACTGCTAGTTTTTAGCAATGTCACTACTGATCGAAGTGATATCATAGCATAGTATACATTTCTGCTGTTGTATTTCAGGGATATATTAGTCAGAAGGCTTTTCAGCAGTATAGTTTCTATGCATATTGGTACTCATTCACAAGACGTGTACACATGACCTGCCACCATTGGGTATGGACGACTAAGAGATTAACAATCAGTTGTTAAGATCACAGTATTTTTATAGGAGGACTGGACATTGCATTGGTGTTGGTTGGAATTTTATTGATGGGTGGTGTGTGTGTGTGTGTGTGGAGGGATTGAAAAGGTATTTTTAATGTCAGTCAAAAGCTTATCTGGCTTTTTGTCAGTTGAACGTATCTTCAGTTTATGTCGTACAGTACTAATGGGACTGTTTTATGCCTGAACGGAAATCAGTATAAAAACGTGTACCGCGAAGGTGTATTGTACTGATGAAGACACTGATACATTTGTACAAGAACTTATGGAGAGTTCTAATCTGAAGTGAGAACAATGAGTGTCCAATAGGGGGGCGTCCATCAACACTGTCCACAGTCACCATTCTTATTTTAATTATAAATGTACTGTCGGATGTAACCCTGGTTGACTTGGTTTGCTACCAGAGATGAGTCTCATTAAATTAGTTCACCTTAATGGAGACAGTGAAAAAAATTCGGAGTCTCCCGAACACTCTGAGCAAGTATGTCTAGCATTCAGTTCTCCCTATGGAAAGTGAAATAAATCTAAAGAACTGGTCTCCACTAACGCAACGCGTAGTCTAAGGGTGAAAAGTGGAATTGTTGAATATGTTGACCACCACACTTATTTTTGGAAGTCATATCAGCCAGAATAGACTGCTTACTGACGAAATTACAACGCGGATACAGGGGTCAACTCGCTTCATATCTGGTATGTAGGAGTGATATTCGTCTATCTTTCAAATGACATATATGCAATATGTAGCAGTTTTCTCCGTCCTGTTTTACAGCTGTGAGACTTTGAAGGTAGTTTGTCGTTTTAGATTGTGTAACATAGTCAGTAAAAGTGAGAGTCAGGCATACAGTATTAGGTATCTATGGTGGTCTGTTATGTTGAGCCACATACGGTGGTGTAGACTGTCGTATATTGAGAGTTATTGATTAAAAACTGTTGGCGACATGCCTTGAAGTCGTCCTTAGTGGTGCAGATGAGTTCACTCCTTCAGGTCTTTCAGTTTCCGAGTATTCACCTTAGTGCTTATCTAATTATTCTCTATCCCCTGCACATCTCAGTCCACTGCAGTTTCATTACACTTTGTTTACTCTTAATTGTGTGTAATTTTCCAAAGTGTGGCAACTTGGACTGCTGGAAATTTGTGCGAAGTTCAGCCTTAAAAAGTCAGCTGTAGGCTAAGCACAACCACATATCTTGATGGTTCGTGTATAGTTTAAATAATTTGCTTTCCCTATGTGATTTGAAACGCTGATAAATAATCTCCTTTCACATGTTCCTAAATTTGTCTGGATGGTAAATCCTAGGTACACTTGAATACTAGTCGACGCCTTGTATTCGAAAACTCTTTTTCCAAAAGTCCTATTATTATCTGAAGGATTGTTTCGTCTTGCTTGATATCTATTTCACATTAAAGTCAATTCTGCACAGTGTTAGATATTAGAAGTCAGTAGTTAGAAGTTTACAAACCCAGTTTAGTTTTTAGGTTAAATGAGATAAATTTGATAAAACTGCAAAAATTATTATTCTCTTAAGGATAGAATAAAAGTGACTCTTCAGTTGTTAGTTTTTATATTCGCGGATTTCGAAAATTGTAGTGTTTTTATTCCCATCAACGAACAAACCCTATTGGTCTAGGTTTTCTTTTCAAACTGCAAATGAGTTTGTTTTATCTATCCTTCATATGTGAATGAGATTTTCATGCACTCTTTTATGTTTTAATGATTTATGATTTACGAGGAAACTCCATTAGTCAAAGTTAAGATACTTTGTTATTTTCCTTCTTCGACTGATTGGAGGATTTCATCATGAGCTCACATCGGTTGGGGAACCATTGGAAAACCACCTGGGAGTACTGAACATCTGTTTCGTTCTAGTTGGGACTCTTCATCAGTGCTCATTGACCGGGGTTTGAAAGCGAGACCTTCCGCGCCATTGGCTCGAGTTGAGTCCCAGTGGCTTACAAGCTTGCCTTGTAACCAGAAGGTCCTGACTTCAAGCCCTGGAGGTGGGTGCGTACTGATGTAGATTCCCAAACTAGAACGAAACAGCTGTCCATTACTTCCAGGTTTCCCAATGCTTCTCTAACCGATGTCAGCTCATGGTGAAGTCATCCGACCAAGCAAACAGAATCCCTGCAAACCAATACTTGAAAATTTGCCTTCTTCATTGATGTAATTTTTAACTTACAAAACTGTACTTAGAGCAGGTGGTAGTGCACTGAGATTTATACATAAGTATTTCCTCTAGCTTTGTACACTCAATGAGAATTCGTACACCATCACCAGGGATAATCAACAAAACTGTTTATTTCCACAGCACTAATTTTAAATTACCTTCAAGATGAGATTTCTGCGTCTTGACTAGTTACGCTGGTTGTAGGGACGCAAACATGAAGAATAACACTGCAAGAATGCTGCAGCATACTATTAGCAGACATGATTCGAAAAATATAGAAATACTGAATTGCAACACAATCGCTGAATGCTAACATCCTCGCCTTAGGATTTAACGATCCTGGAACGATCTCCTGATGAAGTGAAGAGTGTATAAAGAGTAGCAAACTAGCATGGAGAAAATATCCAAGACTGTTCTGTCACACACCTCTCTACTTTATATTAACTCTACGAATAGTAACACTAAATTAGGTATACGATTGATTCAGAGCAGGAATATAGGGCCGTATGTTTCTCACTTTACAAATCATCTATTAAACTTACTGTAGGCTATAATGATATCCACGTTTAAACTAGTTTTTGTGGCATTCTCTCTGTCTCCATATATATATATATATATATATATATATATATATATATATATATATATATATATATATATATATATATATATATATATATATATATATATATATATATATATATATATATATATGTCGCGCAAATAAGACTGAACAATTTGTCTCACATTTCTGGGATAGTTGTTTTGCTATATTTTCACGCTGATCATCATAGCCATTACTATCATTAATAATGACAGATTGAATCTTCTTTTACTATTTCTAATTTCACGATGATACAGACAGATATATTTGTTTTTTCTCAGTCTCACATTTGACATTTTTTCCTTGTTCATGATATCTGTTTTGAAGTAGCACTGCTGTTCATTTTTCCATTCAGAAAAAAGGCAATATATTTGATACGGTCAATAGTATACCTATAGACACGTGTGTATGTATGCGTCTATGAGTTACAAATGGTGATCAGACGTCGTTATTCGACTTATGTTTTGTGTGTCATTTTTCAACAGATGGCACGGTAAAATAGACACCTTAATTATGGCTTGTGTATGATTTATTGCAGAAATACTTGTGATTTAGCGACTAACACACTATATTGTACTCTTGAGGACTGTTGGTGTGGTAGACTTTTAATTTAGTAATAATTCTCTAAAGAGTTTACCCTTTGAAAGATAATTCTCTGTGAGTTAATCATCAAGTTATAGTCAATGTATCCGTCACATCCTTGGTGTTGAGTGCAGTCTACCTACAAATTGTTTAGATTTTATTAACCGAACAGTAGGTAATCCTACGTTGCTTGAGTTTTTGCAATCATTGGTAAAACGTGTCTGAATTGATCTATATTTTCCCTGAAGTTAAAGCTATCAGGTCACTGGGAGAAACATTTAGATAGACGCCATTGCTTTGATGAAGGAAAAATCCTCACAAAATGAATGGCTATGGCTGTTTTAATATGAGTAACACCTGATGGTGAACCTCATTTCACTACATATTAGAGCTATAATTATTCAGTTAAGTCCAAACGAGATTTCTGTGCTATGTTAGTTGTCAACCTGTTGGTATCCAGTTGTCATTGTCTTGACCAGACTGTGTTGGTGTCCAGCTATAGTTTCATCTTATCATCCTGATTTTTCATTGATTTTTTTAAATATCCGTTTTAACTGACTGATTCAGGTGATACAGAAATAAAAGATACAGACTTAGAGATAGACCAACTAATTGAAACTCTCTCAGGGTCAACAGTTCACGCTTACGTCATTAGGTCATTAAGAAATTGCAATAGGACAATAGATATAGTCTTATCCTTGAACAAGGAAAGGTGGTTAACACTGATTTTGTAAAATAGAAGAACATTGTGCAAAACAGTTTCAGTCGGTTCACTGGAAAATATAAAAACAAAAACACGCGGCACATTGAAAATTGTATAAATTTTATAACCAACTCAGTGCTTCTCGGCCACGTGGAATTATAGTCTTTTGTGCGAGGATGCACATTGTCTCTCTGAATGATCATTTCCAGTGTGAAGAGGTGTCAGTTACTAACTTAGGCGTCTTGCCGTCGACTAGCAGACTATGCGTGTGTGTGTGTGTGTCCAAGTTCGTAATACTGTATGCTGGTCATGGCAACTGGGGAGTATCTCACTTCCGCTGTAAAATGGTAACTAGGTTATATTTATTATTAGTTTGTTTACTTACTATTTTCATCTTAATGAGTTGGTTAGCTGTCCTTCACAAAACTATGTATGATACGCTCTCTGACATTACTTATAAATTTTCATTTTTAAAAAGTATCATATACAGCTTAATCCTCGAAATTTGTAACGAATAAAATCTACCTACACAAGAAAAACTATTGTAACAACAGAAGACAAGGGATAGGAAACAGATCGTTTATTGAGAAGATCAAGAGATATTTATAGATTTTTATGTTCATTATTATAAGCGTTATTGTTAGCAGAGATGCAACTTCTTCTGATTGATTGTTTTCTTGCTCAAGGTTATTTTGTACTGCTTGTAAGTGTTTCTTAAAAAGCTAAGTCATATATCTACTAATCGTATTTGTACACGTTAAGTCCGCTGTGATTGGTTGGTGAGTTCCTCAAGGCTAAGCTTTGTCGTTGCTTTTTCTCATGACTCAGATTCGGGACGTGAACATTGATGTAAATTATTGTCTACAACTTTGTCTTGCAGACAGCTCTCACCACACTATTACAGTTTAGTTATTTAAGTCGCTACTGTACCTCTCATCCAATTTAGAGAGGATTGATAAGGAAATGAATCATACAACCAAAATTGGTTATTATTGTGTCTACACCAGTGTGACAGACTCTGAGCGATATCGCCTGAGACTTGTATAGAAAAAAGTCTGTTTCGTTAAATTACAGTCATGTGTATTAAACGAAAGGTGTATTGTTAATTGTAGGCGGTTGATTTGTATATTTCATTCACATTTTTCCTTTTTATTGTAGCGTGATGGTATCACACCAGCTGGAACACTTCAACGCGGTAGTAGTACTGAAAATGCATATGCAACTGGATTACGAGCTGCTGGTTCAAGACAAATATCTAGACGTACATTAGCCTCAAGTATGCTGTTCAACTCTGGAAGTTCTCCGAGTCCTCTATTATCAAATAGAATGTCTGTTCTTATGAATTCACAGTCCACTTTACTACCGAACACTACATCTCCATCAGCACCACCTGTAGGAACAGTTGCTACATTACAACTGGAAGTTCCACGACCACCTTCATTAATTCGTTGTGATAATGAACCAAATCGTGTTACAGTTGGACTTTTAGACTTACAGCCACGTTATGAATATGTGACTGTACCGAAACGTTCTCTTCATGCTTATTTGAAGGCGACAGCAGTTAATAACACAGAGTTTTCAATTCTTGCTGGTCCAACGAATATATATGCTGATAATACATTTATTGGTAAAGTAAGTGACTTATTATTTTAGTTATTATCATAATAACTGTTTCTCAAATAATCTATGTCTCCTAAAAGAATGTATACCATAGCTGAAAATGATTATGTCATGCGAAGCCATTTTTACACAGAAATAATATTAAGACAGGTAGAATAATTCTCCCCCATATAATATTCTGCACTTCTTAAATTGAAAGTTGTGAGACCTCAAACCGAGGTGTACTGATGCGTTATTATTATTATTGTTCATTTAGTTCCTAGTGGTACTTAGGGCTCCAGCAGCACACCTCTATCCTACTATGTTCTCTGACATCACTTTCAAGTGCTTAACTCCAGGATGACCGCCCACCCACAGGCTTTAATTTCCGGTTTAAGTGTTAAACTTGAAACTAGCTCCTTATTGTCCCTCAAATTCATCTTCACTTTTTTCTGTATATTTGTTGGTTTTGGTAATATGCCGTTGGGTGGTTCACTGCGTACCAGATTTTACCACGGGTTATCCTTTTTGGTCGGCCATCTGATGTTGATTATGACGTGAAGGGAACAGCTGTTGATGAAAATCTTGAGTAGGATGTTGGGAATGCTTTTTTTGATACGCCTATCAAGTGTCTAAACCATATGGAATCACAAACTTGTCATTTAGTGTCGGAAGTTAGAATGTTGTTCATTGTGATGTGAGTGCTGTTGATTTCCACACTGATTTAGAGTGTTTAAACTAGCAACTAGCTGTCTTTGACATCCTCATCCGGCTGACACTACACTTCATGAATACCTCTACTATGAATTAGTGTTATAAGCTTGGCATCTGCATGTTGCGTTGTACTTAACAACATACTAATAGACTCAGTAAAACACAAATCAACACACTATTCGATTTTCTCCCCAATCAAATTTGTTTGACTAAATGTTGTGGTCGTTTTTTTTCGGGCAGTGTAAAAGTTCATAACTGACCAGTTAAATAGTTCAAAAAAATAAATAATTTCACCTATTTTACTTTTAGTTTACTACTCTTTTCCGCTTGTCACTGTAGTCTGAAATACGTGCTGTTGCTCCAGGAGAAGAGTTCAGCTGTCATTTGGGTGCTGAAAACGGTGTCAAGATACTATATCGTCCATTGTATAAGTATCGTGAAGGTACTGGTTCTGGTGGCAAGAATGCAACAATGACATTTAAACAGTTAATTGAAGTTCGTAATACATTCGATCGTCGTATACGTCTCATGGTTGTCGATCAAGTCCCTGTCAGTGCTGAGGATAAAATCAAAGTAAGGCTTTCAGTACATTAAGAGTTGATTTTTAATCTCTTATTGTTTTCAAAACCCATGAAAGAGTATTCTCTTTTATTTTAATTTCTTGTATTCTGTACCGAACATAGAGAAGTCGTTTTAGCGGGATAGGAGATTGGTAGCTTCTTGCTCGACTTTCCTTTCTATCTATGCTTACTTTTGACTAGTAAATTAGTCGAGATTTAGGAACGTATGTGTCGCCAGTCGAACCCGAATCTCCTGCATGGTTAGAGGACATTTTCCTATTAAAAGGTCAATGCACATCGTCAAGTGACATAATGAGCACTAATTAGTATACCAAATATGTGTACTTATAAAGCACAGCGGTTAGCTCGCTCGCCGACCATGTACATGGTCCGAGGTCCGATCTCCGGCCGACGCACGCCTGATATCAATAGCTGGCCTGCTAAATTTGGGCTGTCGATATCATGTACTTGTACCAAAATACTGCGTGGAATCAAGCTATAATAAAATTTAATTAAAATTATTATTGATTAATGTGAGGAATCATATTGTATTTATCAAAGATTGAATGTAACTCATATACTTGCATTTTGTGACGAGATGATATGTGACCACAGTTCGTAGGTGTTTTTAGACGGCCTATTGTCTACACTGATGGGAATGTAATGAGTAAGTAGCCCCAATAACTAATATTTTGTGATAAGCGGGATTTTGTCGTAATCACGCAGAATGCTAAGTATTAACTCACAAACTACTGCTCATAATGATATGAGCAATAATTTGTGCTCGGAACGTCATCAGTTAATATTACTGTACAAGACTGTATGATTTATCAAAATAAAATCTTATCTATGATGGAGTTATACTCTACCACAGTGCCAAAGTTTTATACTTATATCAATAATGGAAACAAGCTGAGGTTTGGTTTAATTTGGAAACTTCTTTTGAATAAAATAGTCGTGCTATTCTAAGGAATATATATTTCATGGTCAAGTGATATTTTTTGTGCTTATTGAGGCAAAATATATTTCCTTATTTGCGTGTATTACTATGATATGAATTCTTTTGGGTAGTATCTTAAACTCATTCTACCGAATAAATATAAAACTTGGGCACTGTGGTAGAGTATAATTCCATTATAGATAAGATTTTATTTTGATAAATCGCACAGTGTTTACAGTTATATGAACTGATCAGTTCATATAACTGTAAACACTGCGATTTATCAAAATAAAATCTTATCTATAATGGAATCATTCTACCGAAATTTGTAATATGCATACTCATGCTACTTATAAGTAACAGAAAACTTAAAGCACAATTTCTTATTTCCATTGCACAGGTTAGTCTATTAGAGCCAACTATCAAACATCCCGAAAAATATGACAGAAATAAACCAATCAGAATGAATAAATATAACAATGTTGAATGGGATCTCGATTTAGGCCCAGGTGAGTTTATCTTTCCCACTCTTATGTTACAATCATTGTGAGTTGATAACAGTTGGAGATTCGTTGGATTTCATGCCAGTGGCTGCAATAGTCAACAAGCTCGCATCGTGACCTCAAGTTCTTGGGTTCAATCCCTTAGTGAGAGGGATCATCGGTGTGTCCTGCTGACTAGTACCGAAGTTTTCAAGGTCTTTCTGATTGGTGTCAGTAAATGACCTAACTTGAAACTAGTCATCACGAATATTGTTTAACTTGATATTGAAAGTACGGAATGTAGTTTATGTGAATCTAAAGACTATCTGTTTAATGTTGACGCTTTGAATTTGTGGAGTGTGATTTGGCTAATATGGTCTCATAGTTATCTCAGAGAGAGAGAGAGAGTATACTTCATTCGATTCTCGTTTATGTTTTTTTTTTTTAGTTGGCGAATGAGACGAGTGTTGCTGGTCAATAAGATGGGAAATAAGATGCTCTTTTAGTAAGATAAATAACTGGTTAGAATGTTATAATGTGAATTGAAATACATATTAAAATTATTTATTATTACCTTTTGATTTGACTCGCAATAATATCTACCATATTTCTGGTATTTGCATTTGAGTCATGTGTTGGGTGTAGACTCGGTGAACCAGGATTCAGTAATCTCTCTTTCTCTCTCTCTAACTCCCCTTACCTATATCACTTTTTAGAATTTCGACTTTGTCCCACCTACCGTATTGTGTGGTTGTGTGTTAATGCATGCTGTGGAATGTAGTGCTGAGTTATTTTTCTAAATTACTTCTCTTCGTAGTTGGGATCAATCATTCTAACCCTAGTTAAATTCTTATGTTCTGATCATCTCACTACTTCTGACCTACTAGTTTGACTTATGTACTTGACCTCACAGTCACTGTAAGGTTAGAATGATTGATCCCACCCGTGAAGATAAGTAATTTAGAAAACAAACTCAGCAGTCGTACTGTATGCATTAACACGGAACCACACAATACGATGGCTGGGACAGAGTCAAAATTCTAAAAAGTAATATAGGTAGGTAGGTAGAGAGAGAGAGATTGATTATTGGTTCCTGGTTCATCGAGTTTACACATCCGATACATGCAACAAAAATGACTCGACGCAAATACCAGAGATATGGAAGATATTATTACCGCCGGTCAAATCAGAGGATAATAAGTAATGTTAAAATGTCAATTTCACTTCACAATATAACATTCTAACAAGTTACTTATTTTTGACTATAAAAACATCTTATTTCCCATCTTATTGACCAGCAACACTCGTCTTAATTCCCATCGTATTATACTTATTGATAACACTATTAGTGGTTCCGAATGTACCTCTATCTTCCTTTCTGTTTAACGCAGTTGTTATATTGATTTTATTCATATGTCTAATCATCAATTTTTACTCATGTATATAAAAGAAAAGGCACAAACAGCGAAGAAAATTTTCTTTTCGACGATTCATTTTCATGAGCTGTACAATCGTAATTATAATTAAACACATAAGTTTTTGACCAATCAGATACTGGTAAACTTTGTCCTTGAAAATTCTACTACATAGTGTGAGGTGTAAGAAAGGATGACTAATTGTACGTTAGAAAGGAGACAGAAGTTAGCATGACCTAATAAGTGTGAGATAATGACTAATCAATAAGCTAGTGTAGAGTGGACAGGATCTAGTGGAAAGGTTATACAGTAGTTTTGTATAAGATCTGTGTGAAAAAGCAATGTTATTAATAAACAGTCATAGAGTAGTAATAAAATATATGGATGGTGGGAATAGTAATAATAATAAAAGTATTTAGAACAGTAATAATAATAAAAATAATAATAATAGTGAACTTACATATTAAAAGAGAGGAGAAAAATTATGATAAGAAATTTACTCTGGCCATGGTAGGGCTAGAGAATGTATGTATCTAACTTACAATTAGTCATCCCTTCTTACACCTCACACTATGTAGTAGAATTTTCAAGGACAAAGTTTACCAGTATCTGATTGGTCAAAAACTTATGTGTTTAATTATAATTACGATTGTTCAGCTCATGAAAATGAATCGTCGAAAAGAAAATTTTCTTCGCTGTTTGTGCCTTTTCTTATGACTCAATATGGGAGTATATAAAAGAATTAAGAAAGTTATGTGAGTACTGCCTTGATATGATTATGAGCAGTAATAAATTGTGCTCGAAAGTTGGTTGTTAGTAAATGATATTACTGCATAACCATATGTGAGATTTTATCAAAACAAAATTCCATTCCATCATGAAGTTATACTCTACCACAGTGTCCAAGTTTTATCCTTATATCTATTTATCTCCACTTTGACCAGTGACTTCACATTTGAGAAAAATTGGAATAAATAGTGCTGAATGGAAGTGAAACTCTTATTTACTAGTTAGCGGGGAGTCTATTCCACTTTGAAAGCTTCTGTTAATAACAAACTTTACTTGATGCTACAATCTACTGTGTAATATTGAATGTCACACGATATCTATAAATTTACAAGAGTTAAAGTTAGTTGATAAAACAACTGGTTGATGAATTCTGTGATTTTAAAGAGTTCATCCGTATACTGACCAGCTAGTCAGTGACGATTGCATTAGATATCAATAGGAGTTAATTAACATTGAATTAGTTAAATAAACCTTACCTCCAACCATCTAATCTAATCAAATCAATGTGTATCATGATGGTAAGCTACCTTAGAATGGTGGCCACATTGCAAACCTGACTGATAGAATTCAGTCTGCACAAAAGAAGGGACTAGACACATCATTAGTGTCGAATCAAAGTAACCACTACAGTCCTACAGGAGGTCAATCGCGAGCCCAGTGGCAACATCTCTGACTTCAGGCGGCACTGGGTGATGCGGGTTCGAATCTCAGAAGGGATATGAATTCCTTCAAGGTTGCAGATACGCCTTGTCGACTGGTGAGTGAGTACCAACTAGCACGAAACCTAGGCCGAGCAAGGCTTCCTACGACCGATTGCCTCCAATCGTCTAATAAACCTTGATTTCGCTTAACATTCACTTCCCATTCTCTTCTTCATGGTATTATTATTGTTATATTTTTTCTAGGTGAAATACGTGAACTAACATTGAAGTATTCTGTGGAACATCCAATCAATGAAGACCTGGATGTTTCTGTCTCTGAAATATGAAGAGAAAAAATATTGAAAGAGGAAAAAACAACAAAGCAGGTGATGAATAGGATGTGAAAACTCCATACTTTATTGATTAGGCTATAGGATGTGTATGTGTATGTGTGTGTGTGGGGGGGGAGGGGGGTTGGGGTGAGAGTGAAGAGAGAGAGAGAGTGTGAGACACAGAAACTGGAAACTCGGTCTGTTTCATTTCCTTTTGCTGTTGTTATTTTGTTTTTTGTTTTTTTCCTTCAATATTGTCTCAGCTTTGATCACTTTAATATCGGCTTATTATTATTATTATTAATAATACAGTAATAAAATTAACTATAATAGTAATAATAATATTGTTATTGTTTAATGCTAATGATAATTATTATTGCTGAAATTTGTTTAACCCCATTTTCGCTGATATTTCGTACCCTTTATCCCCCTTTTAATTTTATGATTTCATTGGTAGTCACTGCTTTAATCGATGCTGTTCACATAAAAAACATCCAGTTTGAGTGAGCAATATTATTCCCATTCAACATGGTTTTAGTGAGAACAAACAATCACGGTCACACACACTCACACACACACACAATAAATGCACACATGCGTTTTTCGAACTTGAACCAGTAACAATCACACACACACACACACACACTAGCTTATTCTGTTGACCGATGGACTGGTTGATTGGTTAATTCTCCTATTTTTCATAATTTTTAGTCGACTGCCTTTGTTAATTTGTTTCACCATCTTTCTCAAGATAGATGAGAGGACACAGATAGTGTCACAGTGTTGTGAGCCGTTGTTCTCATCTGCTAATAAGCATGAAATATATATACATACAGTTGTGTGTTTTTTATCGATTATCCCAGCAGCTCTCGAATTTCTGCAGCCAGTATACTACAAGTAACACAAACTCGACCAAAGCACACTGACATTCATGCGCCACACATTTAAATGCATTATACTGTATGCATAATAAGACACAATGTGCGTTAAAGCTAGTTAAAGCATACACATATATACATACAAACACGCATACATACAAACATACATACACCTATTGAAATCATAAATGTACACAATTACCATCCGGGATCTTATACTCAAGTGATAATTAAGAGCTTAGGTTCATCCACTAACTTATCTTTTCCAATGTCTTCAATATTGGCTTTTATCAATGATACTACCTTCTTGATCTCTGATTTTGATCTAATCGTTTTCTTTGTGTTGGTTTGTTTTGCGCACAGTTCTGTTTTCCTTACTGGTTTTTTTATATTATATATATAATATAAATGTTAAAATACACTTAATAATTTATTCTGTTTTCGTTTTGTAATTCGTATTATTTTGGGGAATCACTACCATTATTATTACTACTATTATTATTATCATTAATATTACCAGTACTGTTATTACTATTACTATTATTATTACTACTACCTTAATTCTTCTCGCTATTCATATTTTATTGACTTACCTGAAATATTTGGTGTTGCGCTTTTCGACCACGCTTTCTTTCTTTTTTTAACCTTTTATTATAATGAATTCCAATTATTTTGCTATTATGCGTGCGTTGTCATTTCTAATTATATATACATGCTATGGATTGGGGTGATGAAGGCTTTGCCTGACTTCACAATCAAGGCATGACACACAGACAAACAAGCATACACCGGCAGACACTGGATGAGACAACTGGAGTTGTTTTGTCGTTTGTTTGTCTTTTTTGGTGTTTTCCCTTTGGGCAAAATACCCAACCTTGTTTATTTATCGATTTTCAGTTCCTATTTACACTTCACTGTTGTATTTTTGCTTTTGAATAACACCAAGGAGTTCTCTGTGTGTGTGTGTGTGTATCCAGGGGGTGTAGGAGGAAAATAGGGAGGATAGGAAGTCAAAGTTGTCGAAGTTATATTAGTGTTGGTGCGCTTTGGTTTATTTGCTTTTAATTTGAAATTAAATTTTTTTTTTCTTTCATAAATATGCAAATGTTTTATTTGAATTATTATAATTAAAAACATTTTTGAAAAAAACATACTCTATAATATATATTAATATATTTAATGAACAAACACAGTTGTAAGACAGCCTAACGGATTGTTATTAACTTATTCGCGTTTATTATGATTTCCGCTGTCGGTGAAGCCAATCTATGTGTGTATATATGTGTGTATGTGTGTTGTGGTGAGGAAAACAAATACCCAGGAGGGGTAGTATTGCCTGCCTGATTAGTAGGCGACTATCTATCGTTCTCCACATGCCTCTATTTCATTTCCGTACTCAGTTGTGTTTTCCCGTATGAATGAATGTTAGGTCATGCAAATTCCGTATTGTGTATACTGCTCGTTTCTGTCAGTCGGCAAATACTTATTCATTCTGTGTAGAATTCTACAGGGAATTTCAAACCTGTCTAGTAGTGACACGAGAGGTTTCACAGGTAAACAGCAGCTATAAGACTTTTGCAAATGAATCAATAAGATTTTACTAGATATTGGAATTCTCCTCAGAACAGGCTTGATTAATATCATTATCATCATTTAACGGTAACTGAACACTATTCGATGCTATAAAGTATCTGTTTATTGCAATCAGCTCGAAAAATTGAAAAATAGTATGACTGTATTCATCTCTGTCGGATAGCTAACGCATCCACTGCCACATGTCCATAATATTATATATATATAGTTTATATTCTATACCATATCTTTTCATTTCTTTGGCCACTTGAGCAGCCTGCCAGTTTTCGTACCTTTTACAAACATGACACTTTTTCTTCCTCATTCTTGTGTTTCCTCGACAGGAGACATATTGAATGATTGACTTCTTGAAGGTTTTCACCAGCCCTCAGTATTTTGTTTCTGAGATGGCAGCAAAGAATAGGACTGTTTTTGAAATTTTTATGATTTTCCTTGTGTGTTTTAGTTTTGTAGCAGTTTGATTGATGTTAATAAATTCACAACACAGCGCCGTGACCAGTAGGGTACAGCAGGGCGAAGATGAGGCAATAACCCATGGAAGAAGACACTGCAAAATGGTCACGCTGTCTCGTGAACTGGCAGAAGTTAGAATTCATGGGCGATTGGATCGGGTCCCAGTGACTCAATGGTCTACGAAATCGCTTGCCTTGTAACCAGAAGGCCCTGGGTTCGACCCCTGGAGGTGGGTACGTACTGCTGAAGAGTTTCATACAAGGACAAAATAGCTTCCCAGTACTCCCAGGTGGTTTTCCAATGGTTCTCTAACTGATGTCAGCTCATGATGAAATCCTCCATACAATCAAACAAAATCCCTACAAAACCAATACTTGAAAATGTTAATAAGTACACAAATCATATAATTGTTGATGTTTCTACAGTTAAGCTTATTACTACTACACTAATCCCATGGTAATGAATAGTTCTCTTCATCCATTGTAAACATCAACCGCAGTAAATGTGCTATTCTAATGCAATACTGCAGTTTAGAAATTTTATCACATACCTACTTCTGTTTACAGTTGAAAAGACCTTCATTTTTCTGGATGTAATAGTTAAAGAAAACTTGTTCTGAATAAAGAATACAAGAATATATTCTGCTACCTTACATGATATTTCTTTCCAGCTGGTGAACTGTGTAAGGCAATCTCAACTGACGTTGATTTCATTGCTCTGAAAGCTGAATTGTCAAGGCAGAAAGGTAGTTAGAATCGCATTTCTCTGAATTCGTGCAAGGAATTAATGTAATAGGGAAGGTGTTCAATAGGCAATTCTTCTTACCATGGAACTATTGAGTGACATATATATATATATATATATATATATATATGCCAGCGCGGTCCACCAAGTCAGATAAGAGATCAGTTACTAGCCTATGACATTGGCTGGCGGTTCGACTATATATATCACAGATTGACAGAAGTTGGAATTCATGGACTGGACATTGTATTGGGACCCAATGACGGAATGGTCCACGAGCTCGCCTTGCAACCAGTAGGTCCTGAGTTTGAACTCCAGTGGGTGCGTACTGATGAAGAGTCTGATAGGACACAGTATAAAGTAGTATATCATCCTTTCTCACGAATCGTGTGGTTTATCTTGTGATGGAGTTACTATGTTGATCTATCATTTCTCACGCCTATTGTGATTCAGTGTGTGATCAATTCATCGTCTTTATCTCACCTTGGTCTTTGTCGGATCATCAACCAATCAGAATAGACATTTCCAGCCAATAAGAACAATCCATTTCCACGGTTGTGAGCCAACTGTATTGTGATAAATTAAAAATGTAAATATAATATTTTGTTTCCTAATAGATGTATAATGCAGTATCTTTCAGTCACAGGCCAGTCTTTGTCTTTTGATTTTTGCGTGGCTCAGTGCTACGGAAGGTACAACGGACAATAAACGTATTAGCGTACCAGCCGAGTTCATTACCGTCATAGTAATTAACAGGCGTAGACACAAAAAAGGTAGCTGCGGAATTTATTCAGATCAGTACAGTTATAACAGAGTCCCCTCTGTCTAGTAATCGCACGTTTTCCAGTAGTTCTTCAACCAATAAAATCCCTGCAAACCGACATTTTTATCCACATCGGAATCGATGTTCAATTCTTCAGTTGATTTGCAATGATCCTTTTCTCATTAATTCTCATTATTGTGTTGGACTTCAAAAATTATCATTATTCACAAAGGAAAGTGTAATCAACTGAGTCACAGTCGCTGGATTTCGTGAATTTTCTAGTTGTTCGTTTCCACATTACTGAAACTATCGAATTCTGCCATACAGACTCCTAGATTGGTTGGCATCATCTGGTGTTTGACAGTTCAGAGTGCAAGTTTAGTTATGTGTTTGGAATTCGTCAACTGCATAATACCGAGTGATGTTCTCAGTAGAAATACCATAACGGACTAAAATAAACGTATTTTCTACTGATTAGTCCGAAACAAGTAGAAATTTGCCTTGTGGGTTTTACTGACAACCAGGTAACATAAAAAGAATCAGATTGTCTAGGGAAAACGGGAAAATATAAAAATATCAGTTCATATGTACGGATCAGGATAAAAGAAAATCAATGGCTACGGGTACATTTGCTAGTTTCCAATGAAATGAACTATGAACTGTCATGTTTACAGTATAGACACACTGTCAACTGATCAGACGATATTTGAGCAATTTATGTATATTGTGACAGAGTAAGGCAACACCTGTCACTTCAAACAACGCAGCATTGACATGTGGTCTATCGAATCAGAAGAATCACCTCGTATTAAACGCATATCAGTTGTTGTTCGTTTCCATTTGTTTCAGTAGACGGAAATAATCGGTTTATTTCGGCTTCTGGGCTTCTATGACCAGTGTTTTTGTCCTGTCTTTAGTTTCACTATGTTGCAGTTGATGGATAGTGAATGTTCTGCTCAACTTTATCGTTGGTTTTTTTAATATAAACTCCTTATTCATGAGGTTGAGAAAGAAGTGAAGTGTCAATGTGGAATTTCTGCTAACAGAGGGTTTAGAGTCATTTTAATTTTAATTTTAATTAATTACTAGAGGGCATTGGATAATTGTCTCGTCCTTATTTCAGTCTCCACTCTCCTTAAATTTTGTGAAAATCACAAATAAATCAAGACAAAGATAGAAAAAACATTAGTGTAAATTAATATGGGTCCATTATATCTGATCGGTTCTCGTCAGCTGCGTGCAACCATTTAACATTTAACAAAACAAATTATAATACAATTTTAACACTTTATTTGTCAGGAATCACTCCTCCATTAAGCATATTTGTGAGAAAGTAGTAGTAAAACACAACACTAAGGATGATAAAGTTACTTTAAATTATTGGTATACATCTGTTATAAGAGCGAAGTTTCTCGTGTAATCGAACCAGTTTGTTGTCAGGGTGGTGGGAAGTCAGTGATAATTGCATAATCAGAGATAATAAAACACAGCGATTAGAATTCATATGATCTGAAAAATCAAAATTTGATGTTTATAAAGTCTTTCATCACTAGAAAATCAATCATATGTGAGTGGGGATTAAAAGTCAGAGGGAAAGAAGAATATTCTTCCCAATAAATTCTCTTCAGGTTATTGCTGTCATAAAATAAAGTCGCTCTCATTACTACAAATAATAGCCGGTTATGCTGTGAATGCGATTTTATGCAGAATAACGCATTGGTTATCATAGGGTGGGAAAATAAATGGTATTTGTGTGATAACGATGAGAACTAGTCATAATGGATTTATTTATTCAACGTGGTGGAGGGAAATTGGCAACTCGAATATCTCGTTTAACTCTGTCTCCTAAACCTAATATAACTCTTGACCGTATCTTATATCCCTGAGTTTTCAAGAGTGTGGAATATTCCCTAAACGTTTTAAACAAAGAATATTCTTTTCAATAAGTTTTTTTCAGGTTCTTACAGATATAAGGGAAGGAGAATTGACAAGTCAGTTAAAGGTGGCTAGTACAAAGTAGTATGCATTAAAGACGAGGTAGTAAGACTGTGGTGAATAGTTTACCATAGAATTATGAATATATTATTGAGAAAAGAGATAATGTTACTAAAAATAAATCAGTGGGAAGTTCAGTAGCATTGGATGCTAGAATGAAGGATATCAGTTACAAGACCTTGAACTTGACGTGTCGATTTCCCTTCTACATACTGTATGCATCTAGCAGTTCTAATTGTCATTATTGACTCACATTTCACAAAATTTTGTATTCAAGCCAGCTTGTTTGTCATACGCATACTGGTTGTTTCGTAACCCTGCTATAACAAATCTGTTATTCTATGTAAAATTGTATCCGCCGCATAACTGCCTATTACTGTAATGATAACAGATATAATATTTTATAACTGCAAGAACTTGAAGAGAATTTATCGGGTGCTGGGGGGTTGACTGTTCCTCTTTCAGACTGTTATAACTGTAGGGAATTGAATGAAGACGTTTTCACCTTGCTCTGTCTGCGCCTGAACTAATCTGCCTATCTGCTTGTCGTACCTTCCGATTTAGTAAAGCACGCAAATATCAAAAGACAAAGGCTGGACTGTGACTGTGTATTGAAGTGCAACAACGACAAAGAAAGCCATGGTATTTATACATTTTACAACAATATGGACAGCTAACAGCATTTGAAATAATTTATCTTAATAGCCAATAACAAAGTGTGTGAGAGATGATAATATACCATATGTGCGAGATTGACAGTCAATAACAAAATGTGTGGGAATGATAATATACCATATATACAAGATTAACAGTCACTACCAAAATGTGTGAGAATGATAATATACCATATATACAAGATTAACAGTAAATACCAAAATGTGTGAGAATGATAACATACCATATATGCAAGATTAAACAGTCAATACCAAAATATGTGGGATCCTATCACCTCCCCCGTAAAGAGTGTAGGACTTGCTTTTTGGATCTATTTGAAAAGGTTTCGGAGCTCTTCTTTGTCGAGTTGACCTTTGCGTGGTACTGGATAGAGCGTGATCTGTGTGTCTGACACATAACTGTCCTTTTTCATTCGTACGATAATGCAGCAAGAATTTATCCAAAATTTCTTCTGTTGTTCCCTCCCCCTTCGCTTTTGCATAAGCACGCTTAAAGGTGTCGACGAAACGTTCAGTCTGTCCATTCGATTGGGGATGATACGGGGGGCTACGAATATGCTGGATGCCAAACAGTTTGCAGCAACCAAGTTTGTCCTGGAAGACAGAAGCGTGCTTTTGACGACGGCGTTGCAAGAGAGATTGATCAGATACATCTCCGGGAACAACGTTGTGTGGTGAAGACGAAACATTAGAGCATACTGAATTTAATGGTACATTAAAGATATGGAGCTTGTCTAACCAGTCAAGACCAAGCAAATTCAAATCATGGTAGTTTGTAACGTAACATACACCATTGAAGTGATGCTCACCAAACTGAACCTGGCAATTTATCTCACCCACGAGTTTCAGTATATCTCCAGAGACATTCTTGGCGACATGCTCGGTCGGCAGAATCTGTGGGCAACCAAGTTTGCGCCACGTAGTTCGGGAAATTACGGTGATATCTGATGCCGTATCCAACTGAAGACGAATACGTTTGCCGTTAATATCTAGTGTTATGTACTTACGTTTGCTGGCGAACTCGACTTTGGAAGTTGTGAAAACGGTCTGTACTCGAGGAGATTGTTTCGGCTTGAAACGACTACTTCTGTTCCTCACCGAAGAATTTTTCTGCGGTGTACAGTAACCCTCCTTATGTCCAAAACGGTGACAATTACGGCATTTATGCTTCTTGAAAGGACAGAACTTGACAAAATGCCACGAACCACAGTGCCAGCACACTGAAGGAGGTTTAGCTGAATTTTGAGACTGACGTTCTGTGTGCTTAACGGTGATCGGAGGACTTTTCACTGTGTTAATCGAACCAAATTCAGACGACTGTCGTTTGCACTCCACCATAGCAGTATCGTGCTTCAAGTTGATTAAACGTAGGCATTCTGCTGTCACCATTTGTAAAGTCATTTTCGGGTCTTGTTCCACGAGTGACAGAAGTCGAGTTCGTATGTCAGTATCTTCTGGGTTCTTCAACCCACAAATAAAAATCAAACACTTGAACTGATCTGATGTCATTTCGTGTGGTTTGAACCTTTCACATTCCTTGTTCACTTTGCCAGCGTAAGTCACATAATCATCGGAAGGCATTTTTGTCAACTGAAAACATTGATACCGAATATTAAACATGGATGACTGTTCACCAAAGATTTGTGATAAAACGGTGACTGTCTCATCGAATGATAACTCACGTGGGTTCTTAGGCAGAATGAAGTTAACATATCTGTTGTGCTCAACAGTACCAAGTTTTCTTAGTAACAATCGGACTTTGGCAGCATCATCAAACATGTAGCATTCAATACGGAAGACGTCTTCGTAACGATTGAACCATGCATCAAATACGAGACCAGATATTGGGTCGTAGTTGAACTCACTGATGGAATTTGAGATGCTTTCATATTTGTCAGAATGAGATGTTGATGGAACTTGAATGGACAGCTTCTGAGTGAGAGCTTCGATTAATTTTAGTTGAGCTGCTTCATTCTGAACTTGCTGCTGCTGCAAGATAGATTTGAGATCGTCCAGAGAGATAGACATTGTAATTGGGTTGTAATTAACACAGTCAAAAATGTTATATAGCTGCGCTGAACAGAATAAAAACTGTCGTCGTTTGCTTGCTATAACTGCAATGAATTAAGGTAAAACCCCGTCGCCAATTGTTATAACTGCATGAATTAAGGTAAAACCCCGTCGCCAATTTGTTATAACTGTAGGGAATTGAATGAAGACGTTTTCACCTTGCTCTGTCTGCGCCTGAACTAATCTGCCTATCTGCTTGTCGTACCTTCCGATTTAGTAAAGCACGCAAATATCAAAAGACAAAGGCTGGACTGTGACTGTGTATTGAAGTGCAACAACGACAAAGAAAGCCATGGTATTTATACATTTTACAACAATATGGACAGCTAACAGCATTTGAAATAATTTATCTTAATAGCCAATAACAAAGTGCGTGAGAGATGATAATATACCATATGTGCGAGATTGACAGTCAATAACAAAATGTGTGGGAATGATAATATACCATATATACAAGATTAACAGTCAATACCAAAATGTGTGAGAATGATAATATACCATATATACAAGATTAACAGTAAATACCAAAATGTGTGAGAATAATAACATACCATATATGCAAGATTAAACAATCAATACCAAAATATGTGGGATCATATCACAGACCAAATTTCAATTCAGGAAGTGGGGATTTTCTGAGGATATTTCAACTAATATTCTCCCATTTTTGAAACTCTAACATAATAAGTTTCACCATTTACAATGAAACCATTCAATGAAATCCTGTAGTAATTTATTGTAATTGTAATATTAGTATTTCGAGATGACCGAATTACACGAATCCAAACAAAACACAGAGAGGGCGGAATTCAGGAATTTGTATTTAGCGGAATTATAATGCAATTCATATAAGAAACATATCAACAGTCAACAGTAAGTATTTAAACAATACAGAGATAGAAATTGTCAATCACCACATCCGCCACACGTCGAATGTCTCCTTGCGTATTTATAACGATGTCTCGGTTTGCTTGCAAGTAGCTGCGACCTTCTAACTGATTCTGTGATATTATTTTCATCAGTATTATCTGGACTTATTTCTGAATTATCTACAAAATCAGGATTATTAGCGGAATCATTAAAATAATAATTGGAACGACCTACTTCATTTATTGTCACTTTGTCCAGGTGTCCGTTATGAACTGAGTGATCTTTGATGTCTAATATCTTCACCACTCGATTTCCCATTTTTTGTAGTATAATTCCAACAGAAGGTCTATAGTCATTACCTTTGTAATAATGTACATTAGAAGTCGTGGACATCAGATGCTTTTTGAGAATTCGAGATTTGAAAAGTTTTGCAGGACTTTCACGGGTACTTGTATGCTCTGCATTCGACAGACGCAGTCTATGCATATGCAGTAATTCCTCAATTTTAATCAGTTGCTCTCTCATCTCATTCAGGTTTTTTCGTGTTTTCGACAGTTCACATTGTAACTCAGCTACCTCATTTTTGAAAACAGTTGACACTTGAGTTGCCGAACTTGTAGTGGAGGTTTTCATTGGATTAGCTTGAGTATTTTGAAAGGTTGAAAGACACATTGACTCCATTTTACTAGACAGCTTGGGAGAATTATAAGAATGTTGAGCAACATAAGTATTCGAACTTCTGCAAACCGTCTTGATGTGTCCAACTTTACCACATTTGTGACACTTAGCACCCCGAAAACGGCAAGTGCTTCGTAGATGTAACTTTCCACAGGAAAAACACGGTTTAATGTTTTTGATCTCTCGCTGCATTCTATTACCTGTGGACGGCAGTTTGGATTGCTTTCCATGACCACTTGTATTTTCGACTTTAGAAAGCATAACATCAGACACTGACGTAGTGGGAGCAGAGTATTCATTATTGACATCTTCATATGTAATACATAAATCTTTAGCAGTTTGAAAAGTACAAGAAGGAATCTGAATTAACTCTTTCTCTAACTTAGGAATATTGATTCCAGCAATTAGACGATCACGTAGTTGAGTATGCAGCTGATCTCCAAAGTTACACTTTGAAGCTTGTATTTGGAGTTGAAGAATAAAGTCTCTAATCTTCTGGTTGGGAGAACGTACCAGTTTGTTGAACTGAGCCCTCTCTCTGGTCTCAAATGTAGTTACATGAAAGTGATTTATAAGAAGTTCACGGAGTTTATAATATGGCAGAGAAATGGGTTTATCTGGAAATGACAGAGTCTTTACTAGGCTATACGCATCTAGCCCAATAGCAGTGATGAAATGTGCTGGTATTTTGTCATCCCGAACATTCTTTGAAATGCACCACGCATCGAAGCATTCCAAATAATCAGCAATCTCCCGCGGAGACCCATTAATAGGAAATTTTCCCAGGTTATTTAGTTCCATCGCGACGCCAATTTGTAGTAATTTATTGTAATCGTAATATTAGTATTTCGAGATGACCGAATTACACGAATCCAAACAAAACACAGAGAGGGCGGAATTCAGGAATTTGTATTTAGCGGAATTATAATGCAATTCATATAAGAAACATATCAACAGTCAACAGTAAGTATTTAAACAATACAGAGATAGAAATTGTCAATCACCACAATTCCGTCATTTTCTCTCCTTTGTTGTATGTCAGCTGGTAATCGTTAATTATTATTACAAACAAGTGAAAGTTAAAGTCCACCATTGCTTAAGGTAGAGAGAAGCACAATAGCTTGAAAAACTAAATCTTAGTTCACTATATGAGGTATTTAAATGGTAGTTATTTTTAACAGAATGAAATAAGAGGAAAAACAAGAGTTGTACTACTATTATTACTACTACTCCTTCCTTGAATTCCAGCCAGAATATCGGGCTTCAGCGAAATACGTCAGCTCTGCTTGGTTATCTGGCATCACTTTTAGCTGTCTGACCCTATGACTGCCCATAAACATGCATTTCTCCCTTGAGCTCGTCTTCTCCATATCATTCACGGTCACACACATTAGAGCATCATGTCACATGAATGTCTCCTCAAACGTGTCTTCATTTCTTTCTGCATATTCGTCCGTCAAGCGATAAGTGGTTGTTAGTTGATTCGCCGTCTACCAGAGTTCCAACTTATTTATCCTTTCCAGGCATCAGTCTTGGTGACACCTGCATCAAGTTACTGAACCATACAGAAGCACTGGCTTGACACCATTGTTGGACATTTGGAGGTTGTACGTTGTGCTGAGTGGTGTAGATCTCAACACTGATTTCAGATTGGTGAGGGTTTGTATCGCTTTCCCGATCACGGCTTTGAAATCGTCATCTGTGCTGCCTGCAGTTGAAACATCCATACACAAAATTTCAGTTGGAAGAAGAGAAATTGCAAATTTTATTTCTGAAGTCGGTCAGTACTGTCTGCAAAGATAAGATTTTAATGGTGACAGACAAAAGAGAAGTTAAAGCCACTTGTGTTAAATAATTAAATAATTAGAACATCTGATAGACGTCGATTTCGTGTCTTGTATTTAGTAACTTACGGGAAATCCTATAGAGTAGCAGCTTGAATGAAACTGTTGTTTTTGGGTACTGATTCCATTTCCCTTATTTCTCCATAAACACTGAGTCACGAATTATTACAGATACCCAAAAATGATCTTACACAAAAGTGAACGAACTGATAATTTCAAATTTGATGACAAATTGATTTCGGCTAGAGAATTGTTAGAAAACAGGACCTACTGGACAGCAGTTTCGTCCTGGTTCCGGATTCATCATTAGCACGCACCCCTGCCACTACCCGAACCCAGGAACCTCCGGTTACAGGTCAAGCTTGTAGACCACCAACCGACTGGGACTCACTCCAACTGTTCATGAATTCTAATTTCTACCAGATCATGGTAACCAATTGATAGTGTGTTCGGAGAAGAATTTTCCTCACTCCTAACCGCTACTTAACCCCACTGGTCACGACTTCTGACCAGAACTCCAGTCAGCTTCGTCCTGAGGCCAATCATTGGCGAGCAGTAGATTAATTTCCATGAGCTTATTTGTGCTGATTTGATTTTTCTCAAGTTTGATCACGGGTTAGTATCAGTTAGGGTAGCAATGAAAATCAAGGAGTACTGGAGAGCTATTTCGTTCTAGTTTGGGACTTATAGGATTTAAAACCCAACTAATAATTCACTCAAATTCTTGTAAGAAAAGTAGGGTTAAGAATCAGGAAAATTAGGGGTAAAGAAAGATATATATATATATATCCTGGCCTTTGTATTTTACAATAAGAATTCTACAACTAGATCCGACTAATTGATGACAATGTTCACAAGTATCCAGTAGTTTGGTGCCACTTAACTGAATGTTCACATTGCTCATCTGACTGAGAAATTTTAGTCAATATACTTGGGCACTAGATAAATTTGTTAACAGCATTAGCGGGGATTATTTGGGAAATGAATATCTTACGGATGAAATCTGCGATTACATAACCGTTGAATGTTTTAGTAGGAATTTTTTTCATGAATATTTAGTATGATGGTTTTCTTTCTTTGCATTCTGAATGAAACAAAGAGCTTCAACAGATCACCTCCATCCCCTCCTGCCTTTATGACAATGATTCCAACTCGCTTCGCGATTATTCCCCATCTGCAATTTCTAGATCTTACGGTCTTCTCCATATCACTCTCGAATGCAGAGCCAACTCGCCATTTCGTGACCATTATCTTCACTTGACGGTCTGATTAGTGTGTGACTGTCAGTCAACGCTTCCCTTAGCATATATTCGATCCATCTCTGCATATAGGTGGTTGACTGATTCGTACTCTGCCAACGCCAGTTGTTGCGTATTTGTCTTTTCTGGTCGGCTATCTGATCTTCAGTAGTGAACGAAGACAGCTAACTGTTAATGGAGGTTTACTTTTGGTGACGTGCCATGTTGAAGTACCGAGTCAAAATTAGAGTGCCGTTCGTTTTCGTGAGTGATGTAGATCTCCATACTGTATTCAGAGTAATGAAATACTTCCAATTTTTAATCCGGATTTTCAACTCCAATGTGAAGTCAGTCGGTGCTACTATACGGATCAGAGACTTGGCGAGTCATAAAGAGCATCTCAAACAAACTTCAAACCTTCATTAACAACTGTCTCCGCTCAATACTTAAGATCAGATGGCCGGCCAGAAAAGATCAGCAACAGGGATCTCTGGGAGCGAACCAATCAGGAACCGATTGTGAAACACATAGGCAGAAAGAAATGGAGATGGATTGGCCATACGCTGAGGAAACCATCAAGTGACATCACTAGACAAGCCATTGCTCGAGTGGAACCCGAAAGGGAGGCGGCGAGTTGGTCGTCAGTGCAAGGGTGACTTGGAGGAGGTCATGCGAGGAGGAGATGAAAGCATGTGGACAGACCTGGAGCGGGGTGAAAAAGTTGTCAGAGAACCGAAGGCAATGGAGGTGCGCAGCTGAAGCCCTATGTTCCTCTAGGAACTAAAGGATACAATAATAATAATAATCCTCACTTTAAGATCCTGGTGTTTGAATTTGAGTTGTTCTACTACATATTTATTTTCTAAAATAAATTGTTAGTCAAATAAGGATAAAACTTGGGCACTAAGGTAGAGTATAACTTCATGATGGATAAAATTTTGTTTTGATAAAGTCTCACAGTGTTAAACAGTAATATTATTTATTGACGACCAACTTTCGAGCACAATTTATTACTGCTCATAATCATATCAAGGCAGTACTCACATAACTTTCTTAATTCTTTTATATACATCAGTAAAAATTGATGATTAGACATATGAATAAAATCAATATAACAACTGCGTGAAACAGAAAGGAAGATAGAGGTACATTCGGAACCACTATTAGTGTTATCAATAAGTATAATACGATGGGAATTAAGACGAGTGTTGCTGGTCAATAAGGTGGGAAATAAGATGTTTTTATAGTCAAAAATAAGTAACTTGTTAGAATGTTATATTGTGAAGTGAAATTGACGTTTTAACATTACTTATTATCCTCTGATTTGACCGGCGGTAATAATATCTTCCATATCTCTGGTATTTGCGTCGAGTCATTTTTGTTGCATGTATCGGATGTGTGAACTCGATGAACCAGGATTCAGTAATCAACCACTCTCCACCTACCTATATTAATTGTTAAAACTTTAACCCTCTCCCACCCCATTGTGTGTCAATGCATGTAGTGCTGAGCTTTTTCTTGAATTAATTATCTTCTCTGGGTCAACCATTCTTACCTTAGCTAAATTCTTATGTTCCGACAATCTGTCTACCCCGGACCTACTAGTTGTGTGAGTACCTTGATATGATAATGAGCAGTAATAAATTGTAGTCGAAACGTCATCAGTAAATAATACTGTGTAGCACTGTAAGACTCTATCAAAATAAAATTTTACCCGTAATGGTATTGTATTTCATCCTTTTTGAGATATGTTTCGAAATGAGAATCGCATTTTTCCTCTTTTTCTTGACCTGTCTGTTGTGTTGGGTGGTTCGGTTTTAAAATAATACTGACAAACGTAGATTGTCTTAACAGTTTAGTCTTTTAGTTTTTACATTCACATAGTAACTTCCACAAACACAGTGGAGAAATATAGTTCAGTGTCCTCAAACTTCGTGCACACAACAGTTAACACTTATGAGTTGCACACATCATCTTATAAAAGGCCTTGAATTTGAATACTTCAATACATGTGTCTTTCAGAAAATGAACATCTCTAGTCCCACACTGAAAAGAGGTTTCGATCTTATAAATTATGGCTACTTTTGGTGAAATCTGTCTGTGTAGCCATCTTTTTGTCAAACTTCATTACTATTTTCCACCGTTGACCGATAAAATACCGATAAAATTCATCAAATGTATTTATACTACTTAAACAGTTGCAGGTAGCGTGATTTTTCTTGCGTCAATAATTATTTGTTCAAATCAGACGTACACAATTTTGAACAGAGTTCTGATCACCTAATATTCAGTTGTGTTATTAGGTGTATACATGTTCACGATGTGGAATCTTTCTTCTCAATAACTTTATTGAATTATGTGACATCTCTAAACACAGTGATGCAGTCATGAGTGATAAAATCTTTTTTCTTTTACAAGTCTGACTACGGATGGATATCAGCTTGAGGACCATTTGAACTGGGGAAATACTGGACAGCTCTTTCGTCCCAGTTTGGAACTCAGCGGGATCACTCAGTCACCGGCGATTGAACTCAAGAAGCTCTGGCTACAAGTCAAGCTCTTAGACCATTCAGTCACTGGGACTCATTCCAATCGTCCATGAATTCTAGCTTCTACCAATTCATGATTTTAGCACGACCACTAAACAGTGTGATGGGCTAACAGTTTTTCTCACTCCCGACCGCTAGTGGACCCCACTAGTCACGACTTCTCACTAGAACTCCATCCTGAACTTCATTGTGAAGTCAGTCATTAGCGAGCATCATATTATTTTTCTAGATTTTGTTTTTAGAGTCATATATGTGTAAACCTTGGGCACTGTGGTAGGAGGTTATTCCATCCAGTAAATAATACTTTTTCACTGTGTGGTATATCTAATAAACAAACTAATATGGAATTTGTTTGTAGAGATTTGATTTGATTTAATTTCGAACATGGATTGATATCTCATGTCTCATGTCCGAGTGGTGAAGTATCTACTTTCTTGACATGTAACCGGAAGGCCCTGTGTATGAATCCCGGTGGGTACACACTGCCGATATGTCCCAATGGTTGTCTAACTTGATTAAGTCCGTGGTCAAACTTTTAACTCACTAAGTCCTTGCAAACTAACTCTTGAAAGTCTTTTTTCAAATCCGGAAAAAATATGTCAAATGCTGATTATGTATACAATGTTTGTGAATTAGTTTTCATTTTTAACGATAGGAAGAAGGAGACAGTGGGAAGTGAGATCTTTATGTATCAGTTCAGACGCATGTATGATAATAAGGTCCGATGACATAAATTATAACTTGCATGCATTAATTACTTCTCTGATTGACATGCAGTAAAAACACGAATTGACGCGGCCATTAGTGTGAAAACGAGATATTTGTAGACCAGACTGGATTATATCTATTCTGCTTAATTAAACATTCACTTGTGTATAAGATTAGCCTAATGCATCACAAATGGTAATCCAATGGAGGCTGACTGAAATTTATGCTTAAAACAAGTTTACAAAAGAGGAATTAGTCTTACAATAGACTGGCATTGAAATCTTTCCTACAGTCATCTATGACAAGAAATAGTAGTCCTACTTGGTTGACAAATTATCACAAAGTCAGTAGTTAATGATGCCTACAGTTTGTCCCAGTTGAGCCTGAAATTTTGATACACCTTTCCGCAAAATTTAACAACTATGAACAGTAAGTAGGCTAAGTATATTTTTCAACACTATGAACCTTGATCCTCCAATAGAGTATGGTCAACCATGCTCCCCTGCCGAATGCATCAGCTCACATGTGGTCGATGAGCAAGGTACAATTATTATTACAGCCTACATAACTTCTAACACAATTGTTACGACTACTTCTTTCCAACATCTTTTCTTGGAAGAAATAGTTTAAAACTTTTTGTCACATTGATTGTTTCCTCCATTTTCTCTTAACATACAGTCATCCTATGCAGCATATTAGAATATTTTAGGCTTATATGGCAGTGATAATTATTGTAATATATTCACTGTTAACAAGTCGATTTTAAGAAATCATATAGCCTTTAAGACATGTACGTTACTGTAACGTGTAAACAAATATGCTATTAGTTTATGAGGTCACGATTTGTCAATTTGAACTTTACGACTTGTCATGGTAACTATTTTGAGCTTATCAATCAGTTTACCATCTTACAGTGTGTTTAATTTTGAATGTGACCAAAAATTCTTTCAGTGCATATCACGACTACGAGATGATTATGTCATGCTAGTAAATAAATTATAACAATACAATTAATATTAGAAAGACGATGGAATAGCAAACTCATGGCATCATTAAGTAGAGTCTGAGAGATAATGGATTATATTTTCTTAGCAGTCTAGTAACATTAATTAAAACGATTTAAACTCATGTAAAATCGTCTGGTTTTCTCGTGGGTCCTAAATCTAGGGAAGAGGGAAGGTTAAACATAGTAACAACAACCTATCCCCGTAAAATTCAATCCAACTTCAAGGTTCACAAAGTTCAGGGAATCGAAGCGAGGGTCATAGAAAGCATCTCAGATAGACTTCTGCTACTAATACTGTGGTGAGAGTTGACTGTTAGTCAAGATTGGTGGACAGTAATTTAAGTCATTGTTTATGTCCCCAATACTGGTCGTGAGAAAAATGAGAACAAAGGCTTTGTGTAGGGGGATACAGTTAACATATAGATGATCTGACATTCAAGAAACAGCCACAAAGAGATGCAAGGTTAACTTTCTGTGAGAAATGACCAATCAGAAGACTGTGTCTTTCTGCTAACAATAATCTATAATATGTACATGAAAATCTATAAATATGTATTGATTTCTGTTGCCTGTCCCTTGTCTTCTGTTGTTACAATACAACACGTGCAGATTCGCTCAAAACTGAAGATCAGATGACTGGTCACGGGGGAGAAGCAACCAGAAACTGTAGTAGGCAAAGAGCCTGCCAACAACATACCCACTAATCAACATATATGAAGAAAACAGAGATGCGTTTGAGATACTTTAAGGAGATTGTTGAAAGACATCATACACCAGTCAGGCCATCAAGTTGAACCCGAACATGAAGCACTAGCTTTGGCGTGTGCCAGTGTTTGACATGGGAAGGATCGGGAGAAGAAGCGAAAGCTTGTGGGAATTAGTGGTGTCAGCCAGCTGAAAATTATGTCAATGAACTGAGTGCAATTGAGATGTTCGACTGAAGCACTGTTTGCCTGTTGGAATTCAAGGGTGTGAATAATAATAACAACAATGACAATAGTAATAGTTAAACTAAAACTCAAGTCATTAAGTCTTAATGATGAATATTGTTGAAAACTTATGTACTAATTTCTTGTTCATCTTATAATTTAAAAGCTGAGGAACACAAACATCAAAATGATCTGTAATCATTTCTGTAGGCTTCACATTGAAATTTGAACCCAGTTCAACACAGATTCACTGTTAGGCAACAACAAACACTTCACGGTGGGGATTCATTTCCGTATATTACGCTAGTAATGTGATCACTTTGTCAGTAATGTCCTTCACAATCTTGACAGTTCGAAATTATTGACGTTTCTCCCTTGAAAAACACTTATCATGTGTTCACTGCTTGTCATGTTTTTTGTGATAGCTCACTGAGTGTTTATGTGTATAGATTTGCAAATGAATGAAATACTCACTGCGCAGTTAATGATGTTTACCTACTGAGCCTGTAATATTTCAAAATATTAAGGGAACCTAGTGAAAAAACTGTCTTTTAAACAACGGGTTAAACTGTAAATTATACAAGAATGAAACAATAGTATAATATATATAATTCCAATTATAATACTACAGTGCGTCGATGGCACAGAGGTTAGGTCTTCGCCGACCATGCACATGGTCCGGGGTTCGATCTCCGTACGACGCACACCTGATATCAGTGATCGGTCTGCTAAATTTGGGCTACCGATATGGCATGCTGAAAATTCCATACTTGTATCAAGAATACTGTGCGGATTCAAGCTATAATAGAAAAAAATATAGTACCTCCACGATTTCATGATCTGCGATGCGCTAACCTTGTACACGGTTAAAGATGAACAACATTGTATTAAGAAGCACAAGTGAAAACTTGGAAAGATACTTCGTTAATAAAATCAAATTTCGAAAAGCGTAAAACGAACGAAAAAGTATATGACCACGTAAACTATATATTTATAAAAAAACGAAAAGCAATGTTCAATAATACAATGGCAAATATTCAGTAATTATTATTATTATTTCCTTTAATTCCTAGAGAAACATAGGGCGCGTCTCCATTGCGTTCGGTTCTCTGCTAGAGTATTCACCTGACTCCAAGTCTGTCCGCATGTTTTCATTTCCTTTTCACATGACCTCCTCCAAGTCACCCTTGAAGGACCAACTGACCGCTTCCCTTTCGGGTTCCACTTGAGGGCTTGTCTAGTGATGTCACTTGCTGGTTTCCTCAGAGTATGCCCAATAATATCCCGTAAACATATATAAAATTAAAAGTCAATCGGAACGAAGAATATTCTTTTCAATAATTTCTCCTCTTCAGGTTCTTACAATTATGAAATATAATATTTGTTGTTGTTACAATAGTGGCCAGTTGTGCGGTGGATACATTTTTTTTACGTAGAGTGACAGATTAGTTATGGGGTGTCGAAATAAATAATCGTATTCGTGCGAAAAATGTGCTAGGTTGAAATCGATTATAAAATATAGTGAAATGGGAGACAATCGTGGTGATTAGTCATAACAGATTCGTAGAATATGGGGTAAGAAAATCGACAAGTCAGTTCAAGGTTATAATGTAGTGAGAGGTTTATAATAAAATAACCAATGTGTGAAATGAAACAGGTGGAGGCACATATTGAGAAAAGAGATATCACTAATAATAAGTTCGGATAGTATAAATAGAAAATTCGATAGTACTGAGAGAATGTTTGCACGAAGGGTATAAATTATGACGAATCATAATAATTGTAATAATAAGCGAAGAAAGAAAAAAACCCAGGAGGGTTAAGGGGAAAAAACACTCTTGGTGAGAAGAAGAATCATCAATCCAAGTTTGGTCACGTTAGGAACAGTGTCTGGACGTGTTCTTTTTGGATAAAAAGTTCCGGTTTAGTCGATCTTATTGCAACAGCTTCGGCTATGTGTAACAGACGTAAGCGAACTTTATATAACCCTGAAAGCTGTGTTGACATCGATGCGATGTCCAGTATCGACCAAATGTGACAAGATAGAGCTTTTTATGCACTTAATTTCTCCCCTGCTGAACCAAGCTGGTAAGTGTTCTCGAACCCGTAGACGAACCTGCCTAATCGTGCGCCCTACATAACTTGAACCAAAGGAACAGTTGAAATGGTATATCCATGAAGAAGAGCTAAGGTTAGGTAAGATGTGAGGAGTAGAAAGTTTTATTGATCGCCCTTGAATCGGAGACGTAAAAACAGAGGCTTTTTCTCCACATAAATACGACTATTGATTTTAACACCCCATAACTAATCTGTTACTCTACGTAAAAAAATGTATATGCCTCACAACTGGCCTTATTGTAACGACCACAATTATTATATTTTATAATTGTAAGAACCTGAAGAGGAGAAATTATTGAAAAGAATATTCTTCGTTCAGATTGACTTTTAATTCATGATATGGGAATATTTCGTACTATTAAATTATATGTAAAATTAGTTTCTACAAGCATATAATATGAGTAGATGAACTAGTTTCATAAGCGTACATCTACAGTTATATAGCTGCACTACAAAACGTTGTCTGGAAGACCATGGAAGCATAGAAAGTTGATACTAGTTAAGAGATCGATAAAAATAATAGTGAAACGGTTTTGATTGCTCCGAGTAAGAACGTATTAATCACCAAGGTGATCACTTCACGTAACTTCTCATCAAAGTTGTACAGTTATTTAGACGTTGGTATGTAGAATGTTAATCGTCAAGTAAGGTCAGAGGTTGTTGTCAGCTAGAAATAAAGATGATAAATCAAAGTGTATTAGAAATAGCCAAATGTGGAAAGTAACGAGTAATCCTACGCAACCGACGAGGTTTACAACTAATTAGTTAAGTATTGAATAGTTGTATGGAGATAACTGATAAGAAATGAGAGTACAAAGAACTGAAAGTAAGTCACGAAAGAACAAAAAGCCTACATAGAGTTTGCTAAGCAAGAAATCTAGGGAATATAATTGATCCTAATACGTTTGCAGTGAAAGAGGCCGGTTAATAAGTTTCTAAATAGTTTTCCTTGTGAAGTTTCAGTTGTGTCAAGAGGAAGTAAACGAAATCTTTTTAAATGGTTTTATCTTGTTTTATATATGCAGCTGAGTGAAGTCTCTACTGATGTTGCGTAATCGGAAGTAACAAAGTACTCTGGAAGTAGGCTGCTGATTGTCCTACGTTCTTAATAATGATAGTAATAATAGCCTTATTCCAAACAGTACTTTTGGTACAAACATGGAATTTTCAGCATGTAATACAATACTGTATCTCATTTCCTCATTACAGGGGCAATAATTGAAGTAGGGCATTTACATCAATGATATTGTTCAATAAGAAATGAATATAACATTAAATTAAGTGAAAATATTAGCGACACTGTAACGATGACAACAAAAAAGAATGCCGTGTATTTGGAGTTCCTCAGTAAGTAGGTAATTCTCTGTCTTACACTTTTGTCATTACACAAAATGTGTGCTTGCCAAATAAGGTATTGTGAAGCTTTTGTACTTATTCATCTGAGCATACAGTCGTCTATAGTTGGTTCTAGTTCTACCCGATGAGATTCAAGGGGAGAGTTGTGTATAGAGAGGACGTTCAAGGTCTGACAGGATAATATTTGCCAATTTCTTGCAGGAGGTATTGAGCTTAAGACCATTTGACAAGGACCACTGACTAATTTCTGATAAAAAGTTATTCAAGTATTGGTTTGTAGGGATGTGGTTGATTGGTTACAGGATTTCATCATAAGCTGACACTGGTTATTCATTTTGGAACGGTCTGACTGAGAACTGAAGGACATGGAAACAGTCAGACCATCCTAAGACTTAACAAGATTGGCTTCGTCAGAATGGCGCAAGTCATGTAAGGAGAAGAAAACAGTAAAGGAGAAAAAAGAACAGCTCCTTGAGGAACACCAGTTAGATTAAGTGAAGCAATGGAGGACAACCATGCTGTCAGGTGTTCGTGTTCATGTTCCACGATTCTACTTAGCTTAGCATTTTTATATAGGACAATATCTTTTCCGTTCATACATCAATTGTAAACTCTGAAGTGGCTGATGGCTTGTTCATGCTATTCAACTCACGGTTTGCCATAAAGTAATCAACAAGTTTATGGACTAACTGAAGAACTCATTGATATTCCTTCTTTCTATCGGTACATTTGACCGTTTAATAAAAACTGGACATTCAGTAAGCACCTCAGTATATTCCGCAGATCTAGAAACATTCAAATTATTTGATTCAATGAACTAGCGGCGGCAGCATACAGTTTCCTTTAGGAGGACATCCGTGAACAGAAAATATGTGAACTGAAGTCATGACTGATCCAGATGCATTTATTTGTCTTCTCAAATCTGCGAAATCAAAAGTTTCTTTTGTGAAACAATTCACCGTTATCTTTCTCACAGTTTCTTAAGTTTCTTCTACTAAGGTAATCGAGACACATCCAGGATTAGATTAATGGACAATCCATCTTTTAACATCTTAGGCTGACCTTATGGACTAGAAATTGTTGAAATAGAATACTGGATGGTTTCATAAGTGAGTTAGCTGACTACTTTTGGTCCTGCTATATCTTTAAATGGGCCTTTCCTGACTACTTATCATTTCCCAGAATGTTTTGTTTCTCTCCAGTTTGCCTTGAGAATTCCAGTGTCTCTTTTATGATGAGGATCTGTCGTTTTGCATAGAAGTAGGGTATTAAACATTTTCATCAAGAGTCGAATCCAATAGTGGGGCATAGGTTTATTATTACACCTTAGTTAACTTTCTGTGAAAGGAAAACAGGATAAATTCTAATGCAGACATGGTTGGATGTCTTTAAACCATGATAACGTCACATGATAGGCATATGGATGAAGGTTTTACGATCACATAAAATGACTGCTAGTTAACTGAATGAACAATAACTCTTCATGTTTATTTTCCAAAGGAATTAGTGTAATTTCTGTGTAAGTATTTGAGAAATGTCTTCGCGCTATATATAACACTCAACTTCGAAGTGTTTTCAGATATCTAGATTTTAGCGTATATAGGTATTCTAAGCCGTGCTGTAGTCATCAATATGAGTACAGTCTGAAAATCGGTAGGGACTATCGTTTTCTTGAGAACGTGTACGTCACTCTCTATACCTTATTCCACTATTGGTAGTATTTTATTCTTCTTAATGTAGGTAATCGTTTTTAGTTTGAATTCCAGAGTGATAGTTTCCAGAATCACATACCACCTAATATGAATTCTGAAGATCAGTTCAAACAGCTGTGCTTTCAGCACTTTGCCTATTTTTTTTTACCATTTGTTTTAATTGACAAACTCTGTCACTCTCATTAAATGAGTGAATTTTGAATGTATAAACTTAGTGCTGCAGATATCACTGAGTTCAGTAATAAAGTATCTACAGCTGAGAAGAAATCAAGTGATCTTCACCCTCATCCAAAGCTATAAATCTTTTCTATTATTTTAAGGGAACATTGGGGCAGAAGTCTTCCGAAATCCTCCTATCAGAGTTTCAGTGAAAATCACGTTTGTGCTAGCCTTCGAATAGTATTCTTCTGCAAGAAATTATCTGGTTAGCATGTGGAAGCCAAACTGACACACATAATATTCACTGGTTACAGGATGAAGTTGGCTGCATTTCTAGTGAGACGACACGATCAACGAGTTCAACCATATCGGATAGGAGGATAATTCTCCGCCAGTGACAATATATGTACACATATTGTTTAGGGAATTGAAAGGTGTCATAATTCATAGGCCATTGTATCCTGTCCCACTAGGCGAATATTCAGGTGGTCATCTCGTTAACATGGAGGTTATGAGTTCAATCCTTGATGGGAGTGTCATGGGTGTGTACTGCCGAATAGCCCCACAGTACGAGGAAACAGCCGTCCAGTGGTTTTTTTAGTTGATGTCAGTTTTTGATCTAACCAAATTCGTGGAAATCAACACTTGGAAACTGCACAAATACTTTACTTGTTCCTGTGGAATTAAGTACATCAGCAGCATCTTGCATCTGCTTGTAGGACGTGCTTGTAAACACTACCCATCTCAGTTAGCAAAAAAATAAAAGAAATGGGTCATTAGTTTGGAAACATTAAATCTTGTGAACTCAGAGCATTCAATTTCATTTGGGAATGTCTTCACAGTTCTAAATATAGTCTTACTCCATTTGGCAGGCTTGATCAGACAGAGATATTTGGGTACAACAGCAACGCTAACGATCTAAAATTTCAAACTGAAACGACACAGGCAAAATCGTTCCTATTTTGTTTCTGCTACTGCTATCATAAGCAGTCCAATTTCTAAATAAAGTTATTGTTATTTACCAATGAGATGCTCATTGGCGATTGGCTCTATTCAGCTAGGTAGTCACCTGGGGTTCTAGTTGGAAGTCGTGACCAGTAAGGCACAGCAGGTCGGGTGTAAGGACAAATACTCGCCGAAGACAATGGCTAGTGGTCGCGCTATGCCATGAAGTGGCAGAAGTTAGAATTCATGGGCCATTGGGTCGGGTGCCAGAGACTACTGAACGGTCTACGAGCTCACCTTATAGCCAGGAGGTTGTGGGTTCGAACTCCGGTGGACGCGTACCTATGACGAGCCCAAAACTAAGACGAAACAGCTATCCAGTACTACCAATAGTTCTCTAACAGATGTCAGTTCATGATGAAATCCTGTAACCAATCAATCAAATCCCTACAAACCAATGCTTGAATATCATTGTTATTTAATTATGTTTATTCTCTGAATTTTTTCTGATAGTACTTTATTCACTCATATAATACATTTATATTTACGAAAATACTCATGACTGACATTTTTGCCTAAAATTTAAAACCTTGATGTCATAATGTTGAGTGGAAAAATCAAGCGATCATCAGATCTAAGATAATTAAAACGATGTTGGTGGTAAACAGCATTTTTTGGAGACATGGTATTTGGTTTTCAACAAGTGAGTCTTGGGTTCGAATCCCTCTCAGCCCATTTCAGCTTGAGCACTTGAGTAATGCCATCAGCCTTCAGACAGTAAGTGTGGTCTATGGTCTTCATATGGAGGTATGGCTCGTTCTATTAGGGCCATGGTTCGCAGCTGACGTATACGGGCTCAAGTTCTGTTCCACCTACTTCATCCTGGACAACTCCTTGTTATTATTGACCAATTAACAATAAGTGTGGCTTTTAGCCTGGTGTATAAAAGATCTGCTCCGGGTTCTTGAGTTCAAACAACATACAGTATTTCACTGAGTGATTGCATCTGAACTTTAGTCTACTTCTTATTTTATTTATGTGTGTAGCCTAGCAGCAATTGAGATGTTGAGACAAGGAAAACACTTAACAAAAGATTTTATCTGCAAATTCAGGGAAATGATAGACACTAACGTCTAAAGAATTAAGACGTAAAAGAATAATTATGCTTTTATAAGAGAGAAAGTAAGTTTATAAAAATAGTCCTAAAAATAGATATTATAGTGTGTCTTTGACATGAATGAATCTAGTAAAAAAACAGTCAAGTTACTAGTGTGGTGGTGTGATACAGACAATGTGTCCCAACTGAATATTATTTCCACGTATTCCCACAGTTCAATACTGCATTTATTAACAGAATAATATGTATCGTTTGGTGTAAAACAAAATTACACGCTCAGTGATTGGTTAACGAATATAAACTGTATATATAGAACTGGTGTGAAGGCATTGGTAAATAATAATAGTTTCACTCTAGACAGACTTTTTACATACTATACGGAAGTTTAAGTGTATTTTAGTGTATACTATTTACTCTGTTCAGCATCTTCAAGTAAAACAGCAATCGAGTGATACAATACTGTTCAATATGCAACAAAAAATAACTCTTATCATATTTTTCCTTCAACCACTTGGAAAAATGTACAGGAGTAGGTTGAAAGCCAGAGGAGAAAATGCATGACCACATTTTGCTACCTAAGAACATAATTGGTAATCGTCATATCTCTTGACCTGAAAGAGGCAACTAATTCCGTTAGCCGAGTGGTACTATGGCGATGTTTGCTTGTGAAGGGAATCCTAGAAAATACATCTCACTGATCAAAGCACTCTACTTGAACTCATGAAGTCAGCCAGTTGAGAGCCTACGGAAAGTTGTCATCTGACAACTGTGAAGACAACTAGTGGTGTCCATCATCGAGGGATGCTCATTGTCCCCATTTCTATTGAATTTCATCAAAGATATACTAATGAACTTAACCCTAACTGACTTGAGCACCTGAGGGATTTCCTTGTCACCAGGGTATAATCTCGTTGACCTAGAATATACAGATGATCTAGTCCTCTCTCCTAGGTGAAGACGCTTACAAAATGCAGAGTCTTCTGAACACCCTGAGGAGCAGCAATCGAATCCTAGCTTGAAGATAGGCAGGAGTGAAGTGGTAGAGCGGGTTGACGGCTTCACTTATTTGGTACGTAATCTCTGCATGGATGCAAAAGGGTCGTTTGGCATTTAACAGCTCACTCCATCTTTGGTGTAAACGTGACATCTGGCTGTCGAACAAACGATGTGTATACTGCCCAGCGATTCGCTCCATCTTCCTTTATGGCTGTGAGACATGGCGGCTGAAAATGGAAGATATCAAAAGGATAGCTGTCTTTGATCAGTGGTGCCTGTGTCCTATCTACCGTGTTAGGTGGTGTAGTTAGTTGAACAATATTGAGGTTAGACGTCGGTCGAGTGCTAGGTAAGGAGGGGAAAGTCGACCGACTGGACTGGGAAGTTAAATTGACTGAGATGGTTAGGACATGTGCTACGCATGCCTAACCATCGCTAACAACAGTTAGTTTAAGCCAGCCACATAGGGAGGTGTAGACTTCCTGGTTGGGGTTATCAGGAGGGTAAAAACCAATGGCTGAAAACAATCGGTGATATGGCTCAAAATCGTTCTCAGTGGTTGGAGCAGATGTATACCCCTTTTGTGATTTATAATATCCGAAAAATTCTATTGTTCTTCCATATAATAATATGCCTCATATCTCTGTTTATTGCCTCTCTTTACTCTCTTCTCTTGCTTTGTGTGTTACATGGAAGGAGTGTGGCAATTCAAAATGCTGCACATCTGTGCAAAGTTCTACGTTGAAAGTAGTCGATTCGTCAATCAAAAAGATAACTGAATGATTAAGACAATGAGAAATGGAGGAAATTTCACTCATTATGTTAGATGTAAATGAAGGCAGCCCAGTGATTTAAAAAGGCCACCATCATCATTAATAGGAATAGGCAAAGATATGTTAATTGGTTAAAGGAAAAAGAAGTTTATCAAAATAAAAATCGATAACAACACAGAATCAATTAATCTTCTTCATCTTCAAGGCAAATTTAGATTCTGCATAAATTCCACGTCATGTTAAGTTAGTCCACTTGAACACTTGAACACACTTACACAGTCCAACGTTTTACGCTATTTGAACAAAAAAAATAATAACGCATGTAACAGGATCAAAAACCAATCGATTTTATATCTTTAGTATCATATCACCAGCTTCTACCTTAGGAACTCGGCTTTTTGTTTTAATTGATTTTATAATCCTTTATTGAATGTAAACGTTGACTACTTTTCCCTGTAAATGAGTTACATCAGCATTCATTGAATGTCATACTTCGTAAGTCTAATGTCTAACCGTAAAAATTATTCCTATTTTGATTTGTTCGTTAACCATTTCCTAATGACTTGCGTAATTTTAAAATGCTTGTACCTAAGTATCTTTTTGTTACCCCTGCTGTCTACATTTTGTTTTTGTTTTTGTCAAGAAACTTTGCGTCACATAATCACATCACTATTTTTTATAATTTTACCAGTTTGACATTTTGGTTCACCTATATATACTATGATAATTTTGAATTATTGCTCGACGATTTGTTTCTCTAGCAGACTGATGTGCATAACAAAACTATTGATTCTTATTATTTCGATTGTAGGTGAAGTTAAACTATCATAGACAAAAGTCAGGGTCTGTCAAAGCTGACCTTCGAGAACCAATCAGATTTAAGCAGCACAATGAAAGGTCATTCTACATCAAATCATGTGTAACTTTTCGGATTTGGCGAGGGTAGCACACAGTATTCTACTTATTCCCTAGGTACTTTTCGGTAAATCTATACTCTTAGTTAGGATTATATTTTTTAAGTTGAGGTTGAAGTCTAGGGTTCAGGTTAGGATTAGACTTAAAGTCAGGATTATGGAGTAAGGATAATAGTTAGAGTTAGGAGTAGGTTAAAGAACAGGGTCAGAAATATCAATGGATCTCAAAATACCATGATCTACAGTCACCCGGATGAATAATACATCTGTCGCGCATGGTATGGTCTCTCTGTAGATTATCCATTAAGGGACTGGGAGAAATTATTACAACACATAAGTGACAATTATCTAATGCAATATTAAATTTGCAATGTTTTTTTTTGGTGCATTTTTCAACGTTTCTGTGAATTTGCCTTGCATCTTAATTCTGATTGGTCATTCAAGGTCACTTCGATTTCGCCTATGATTGCTTAAGTTTGCACGCTTGTAAGCGGTTAACAGCACTGCTAACGAAGCTTCAAACTTTGAAACTTGAAGCCTTATTTTTCATTCAGAAGGTAAGGTGGGAAGATGAATTAGTTGTCAAGATACCGAAAAGATAAAATAGATTTGTTTTTATCACGTCACATGTGTTGTTGCTTCTTTGTTCAAATGAATTAGCTGGGAATTTTTGCATGAAAGATACACTTAATCATGCGTTTGAAGACAGAGTTGAAGCTGAAATGCAGACGATTGTTTCCCACATGATATGGTCACTTATAACGTATAGCTGATATAGTATTTGGTTTTTGGTGATTCTCAGATTATCGATCCAAATGTTACTGAAGGTATGAACTTGCTCTTTGCATAGTGACAAAATGTTGCTTTAACAAATTTCTAGTATAAGAACTCTGTATACCTGCATATCAACTCTTCTTTTTACTATAAACTAAGCATATTTCATTAAATTGTGATTATATTCAGTTACATCAGTAAGTTTTTAATTTCTGTCTTGTTTGTTTGACCTCTTTTCATACGAAAAAGAGAAGACGTTCAACGAAGAGACTCTTTTCGGCGAATTCATTCACATAACTGTACCTTCGACTGCATGAGCTCTTTAGTAGACATTTCGTTCTAGCTCAAGAACGCCTGATTGAATGGAATCGATGTTGTTTCGTGTGTGTTGTCTGAGTGTTCTGTTATTCGGTTGGATGTGGTTGCGTCTAAGTGACTTCCAATACATGTTTGGATACTCAGGTCCATCTATACAATCTATTAAGGTTGACGGAGTAACGCAGGAAACCACCCAGCTCCTTCACCGTCACCGGGTCCTTGAGGTAGCGAAGACAAAGATTGATTTCTTAAGAGATTGTGTAGGTCGACATGAGTATCCAAAGATGTATTGGAAGTCACTCAGACGCAACCACATCCAACCGAATACCAGAACACTCAGACAACACACACGAAACAACATCGATTCCATTCAGTCACGCGTTCTCGAGCTAGAACGAAATGTCTACTCAAGAGCTCATGTAGTCGAATACTTAGATCAAGGTACAGCTATGCGAATTAATTCGCTGAACGTATTCGCTTTTTCATATGACTCAATGGGGATTTTTAAGCTACTTTTTCATACTACCGGTGGGACATCGATTTGATCTCAGTCTGAAGTGGTTAGGCAATCAGTTATCAGGGACTTACAGATAAGTATAGTTTACTGTCACTCATTTTATCGATAGACTTTGCACAAATGTGTTTTACATCAGTCATCTGGAAAAAAAGGCTAGCATTTTATTTTATACAAGTGTCCACTGTTTACTGACTGCCTGGTCTGTTATTGTTTTTTTTTTTTATTATATCGGTTTACTTGTCTCTTGAGTGGAACAGACTGTCTGTATTCGGCGCAACCGATCAGTCCAGTCATTCGCTTTCTGTCATTTCACTTTGCCAGTCTATTTCATTTGATTAATATCCTCAATTGTGACAATTCACTTCCTTTCACCAGTCAAACCATAGTAAAAGGTAATGACAGATAAATAATATAATTGTTCCAAGGGTTTTGTTATTAAATATATAAAGAGAAAAGTGTTCGACTAACTGGTCATACTGATTCCAATCAGTGAAACAATGACAGAACTGGGCAAGAAGTAATCACACTGCTATTGACTGTTAAAGTGATTATTTCTGACTTAATTTTCATAGGACTTTTAAGGCTTGATTTAAGCGCCTTTAGTAGGACGAGCTTTTCTTATTGGTCTAATTTTTTGTATTATATGCTAAACTATTAAGCAAGTGAAGTGAAATCATATTATTGGTATTATTATTTATTCCTTCCCTGCCGAGTGGAACATAGAGCTACAGAGAAACATTTCTATGCTATTCTGCTCTCACTTTCAACGTGCTTCACTAATACCTTCATGTCTTCACTTCGTCTTGATGTGATTGATATCCATCATGTCACTCTCTCAGACGTTCAACTCTTTGATTCCTATTTGGATTACAATCCACTCCGCTCCATCTCCATTTCATTGGCATATTTATCCGTTGGAAAATAGGTTGCTGGCTGTTTCTTCACCCGCCATAGTTCCTTGTTGACTCTGAACCATACAGAAACACTGAAAGTGAAAATTAATCTCACTTATTTGACTTCTCGAATGCACTTCGTCGGTGGCACAGTGGTTAGGACTCTCGCCGACCATGCACATGGTCCGGGGTTCGAGCCCACGCCGGCGCACACCTGATATCTATGGTTGGCCTGCAAAATTTGGGCTACCGATATCCATGCTGAAAATTCCATACTTGTACCAAAAATACAGTTTGGAATCAAGCTGTAAATCAAAAAAAAAAAATAAATGTAGACAGGTGTCCTTCGGAGAAATAGCAAAAGTTGAAAAATGTTCAGTAACTGCTTTCTTATCGAGTTATATTTATCCATATTTTTTTTTCTTAGCATAATAAAAGCCCGAATATGTCGCGACCATCCCAGAGTGAAATTTCTGGGCTCAAATGCCAGTCATTTCCAACTATTTTAATTTATTTAAGTGTTGCTTTGCAGGGATTTGATTTGATTGTTTTCAGGATTTCATCATGACCTGATCAGTGGGGTAGAGTAGGTCCAGTGTGAGGACAAATACAACATTAGCCAGCAGTTCCACTATATCATGAGGTCAAGCAGAAGTTGGAATTTATAGTGCAGCGCACAGAGCCCGAATGGTTGGATGGTCTAAGACCTCGTCTTGTAACCGAAAGGTTGTAGGTTCGAAACCCGGTGGGCGCGTACTGGCTAAGAGTCCCTGACTCGGATGGATAATTGGAAAGATATTGTTTCTATGTTTGAATGACTGTAACGGTGTGGTCAGAGCTGGCTGTTAACCAAGATTGGTGGACAGTAATTTACGTCAATGTTTATGTCCCCAATATTGGTCGTGAGAAAAATGAGAACAAAGGCTTTGAGTAGGCGGATGCAGTTAACATAAAGATGATCAGTCACAAAGAGATGTAAGGTTAACTTTCTGTGAGAAACAACCAATCAGAAGACTGTGTTTTTCTGCTAACAATAATCTATAATATGTACATGAAAATCTATAAATATGTGTTGATTTCCCTAATCAACGATCTGTTGTCTGGCTCTTGTCTTCTGTTGTTAAATTTGGTGTCGCTGCCTACCGACAAATGGAAAGCTTATACCCTGCAGTTTTTGATGGAGACATATGGATCTTCGGGCAGGACTTCGAGGCTTCTGTGCAGTTGAGTGGCGCTCAAGATCTGCCAGCGATTAAGCTGCTGCTTGGGATGCTGTTCTAGTACTGCATGTTTATTTTGATGTAGAGGTGTCTAGTTTTGTGACAGACAATTTTTAAAAGTTAGACAGCTTAATAGGTGAACTTTTGGTTCATTAGATCATTCAGGGGAGTCTTATTTGATGGAGCATCTTAAGTGGAATTGCAAGAAAGCCCAACTCATAATAGCGTTTATGTCGGTGATCTCAGAGTTTTACCCTTTAGGAATTCAATGTATCAGCTACCAGATCCGATTGCTAATTTGGTCTGAATTTTATTTAAAATCCAGTAGGTAGAATATCGATTGATTAGTTTGTAGGCCAGACACTAAAAATCCAAGGTGTTTTTTCCCAAATTCAATAACTGACCTCGTGTATGTGGATGTCAATGCAGACTCACTTCGTTCATCATCAGAAGTGAAAGTGTACGATTTTTTCCTTTCCTGTTTAGAATCTCAGTCAAGTGTCAAATTGTATCTGCAAAAAACGATCTTGAGCAAACATCAGTATAAAACCTCTATACATTTGTTTACATCTCCTACATACAGCCTAGAATACATGTTGAACGCCTCTGTCTATACTGTACACAGATCAAGTTTCTCTCACCCCTGCTACTGAACACATGAATTCATGTTTTCACAAGCCTAAAGTTGTAACGATTGACTTTTTAGTTAAAAAAAACATTAACCACAGCAATAGATACGTTGCAATAGAATAAGCTGCTTAGTAAAACAGAATAGCCAATTGACCACATATTTATCTTTAATCTTTTGTCATCACCACAACAATACAGTTCAGTTTATGGACTAAAGTCATAACAATGTCCTTATTATGAGGAATTCATATTTGTTTGACTGTAAAGGATAAAGAAGAAAGAGGTTAAGATATCTGAGGTTAATTGGAATTGGAAATCAATAGTTGAATGATTGTATGTAAATGATTTTTAGCATTAATATACACTTTTTTCTAATAATGAATAACAAGTCATAAAGATAAGCCAAAATCTTGAATTCAAATTTCCTTATTTATTTATTTATCTACTTATGTATTATACCACTTACTGCAGATTCAAATTCTATCCCAGCCCATATCTTCGGTTCAACTGCACTTATCGCTATTTCACGTTAAGTCTGTCTATCAAAACAAGCTTTTCTCAGGGCGTTTAAACGGACATTCGAAATCATGTCATATACTTTCAAGTTAATCATAATCTACTCTTATGGATAGAAACATTTCTCATTTCTAAGATAAATCATTCGGAACCCACAGTGAAGGGACAGGGAAGTTTTGGCGCTTCGTTCAAACGATATTCAGTTACCACACAAAGTACTGATAAGCACTCCACTGAAAAACTGAAACTCAGTATCTTACCATTAGTGTAGACAGCCTTAGTGGGATATTTTTCAGTCGGTAATCAAACTTCAGTTATGTGAGTGAAAGCAAACTTTAGTTGAAATTTTACCTATATTTCTGTCATTTTACATAACAGACGTTTTGAAATAATAGAAAAGATTTGTAACTCATGGTGGATGATTTGGAATTGATAGTGTTCTCTGAGCTCCTTGGTTTAATTGCGGAGTAAATCAGGTGATCAGAAAGTTTGAAATCCCAATCAATAGAAAACGGTCAACAAATATCTAAAGATGGTTACCGGGAGACTCATGAAGAAATTTAAATCATTTCACTTTATCCTAAATACTGCGCTGAAGATGTCGTCCAGAAAGACGATGAAAGCTCCGCAATTAAACCAAGGAGCTCAGAGAACACTATCAATTCCATAACAGACGTTTCTCAGCATTCACTGAATATAACCGCATTGTGATATTCAGTGAATGAAGAGAAGCTAACAGTCTATTGGGGACTGGTTCTTATACCCTATTTAATCGAGAACAGGATCAGGAGATCAGGATTCACTGATTTGAAATCGATTAAAATACAGCGGTTATGTTACTCTCAAACAATCATAACTGCAGTTCAGTTCACTAGTTAGCTTGAACAAAGCAGAAAGACAATATACTTTTAGAGAAAAGTAATACCAGTGTTTACTCTTGCAGGTTACCAGCTGGGAACACTTAAAAACTAACGACAGTTAAGTGAATAACAAAAGAGCACACACAATGTCGATAGCAGAATAATTGCCTTTTAATCTATTTTAAGGTATACTGAATATCAAAAGAGTTTAGGAAAGACTGAAAATGCGTAGGGACTTGATTTTCTTTCAAGTGTGATAATCACTGAAAACCAGGGAGCGTTGGAGAGCCATTTTGCTCTAGTTTGGCACTCATCGGCAGTACACGCCTACTGTCAGGATTCAAACCCAAGAACTTCCGGTTACATATCAGGCTTGTATGCCATTCAGCCATTCTAACTTCTACCATTTCATGATTTTAGAACGACCACTGGCTAGCGTCAGAGTCGAAATAAAAGAAAATCTCCACAAACTGACAATTGAAAATTAATCTGATACTCTTCAGTGCCTGACTTCAGGACGAAAATTACTGATGTTTTAGTCAGAGGTTGTGACCAATGGGGTCCACCTAGTCGGCAGTAAAAACAGAATCTCGCTGATGGCATTTTCTGGTGGTGGGGCTAAAATCATCAATCGGTAGAAGTCCGATTTCATGGGCCATCAGATTGGCTGAAGGTCTACACGCTTGACTTGTAACCGGAAAGTTCTGGATTCGAACTCCATTGTGTGACTTCCAAACTGGGACGAAACAACTGTCCAGAACTTCCTGGTTTTCAATGGTCGTCTAACTCATATAAATTCGTAATCGAACTTAAAGAACTGAAAACTGTTCATCATAAGGTTATAAACTGTAAAAAGAATACAGTAAACTATTAGGGGAACAAAGTAGAGAATTGAATGAAGAATGAATGAGCATCAAAATAGAATTCATCACCTTTATTCCCTCACCAACACTCTATTTTAAGAGTTTCAGTAAAACTTGATGAAGTTCCTCTTAAGTTCCTCGCCCAATTATTGGGGGAAGTGAATGGAAACTGGTAAATATTACTGAAGTTTAATGAAAAAAAGTATTTTACCTAATCACTTGAATTAAACAAAAACATGAAAACATGAAACTGGGAAATTAAACTAACGATTTATAACGAAACAGTGTAATAATGTATCACACAGACACACATCCATCAGTCAGTACTTCTTACTACTGACAAGAGGAAAACACGTAAAGTAAATGTAGTCTTAATTTGTGTCTTCGTTGTACAGAAGATCTTTGCTTTATGCAGTTAAAATAGTCAGCGAAACAGAAGAATGTAAAGGATAAAAAACGTCGAGACACTTAAATTCATAATAATAGCAATAGCAACAACGGAAGTGACGAAAATTTATTTTCCATAAAAAACAAAGCCTTAGTGGAAAGTTCTACCTACACAAGCTTCTCTGTACTAGACTGTTCGTCTGCATCATAAACAGGTGCTGGGAAGTGGGAAAAGTATTGACTTTTCTCATTTTTTGGCCTTCCCTTTCGTGCGCGCTCTCTCTCTCTCTCTACTATCATCATTAGGCAGATGAGAAGGACAAAGAGGGGAAATCTAGTTTGTTTTCACCAACTCACAGGACTATGATGAATGTTTTTCAGGCAAAAAAAGCAAAAATTAGGTCAAAAATAGACTCAGTCCCAATCTTAGGTAAAGTATTTTTTTTAAAGAAAACACAGCAAGAGTCTGTGTGACATAAGAAGAAATCCTCTCTATTACTTTATAAGACTTTATTCAATTAAGAAAAATATTTTGAAGAAAATGAGCTATCAAGGGAACATAGTGTCTGAGAGTTAGGTTTGTTTGTTTGTAGTTTTTCTAACCAGAATGAAACAGATTTTCGTGATGTTATATCATCTAGCAAGAGTGGTAGTAGTAGTAGTAGTAGTACTAGTGTAACAGCAGAAGGCATATATGTATATATAGTCTGTTTCACACCACCACAGTAGTGATAACTGGGCCACTGTGAGTGATTGTTTTAGTACTGATATAGCTAGCATGTTTACAATATTGCCAATAGTTGCTATTACTTGTGACTTAAGATGGTTGTAAAACTGGACGCTCACAACAAAATCCAGAATATGAATATACTTGGACTGCACGCGAATCACCACTGTTGCCTTCTGGAACTTATATGTATAGGTATTAGATGATTACAGACAATCGGCAGTGCTAGTTAGCACTCGTCAGCAAGGCGTATCTGCAACCTAGAAGGAACTCATGTCCCTTCTGAGATTCGGAACCGCTTCCTGCCAACTAGCACGAAACCTAGGCCCAAGGTTTCCAGACGATTGCCGCCAACGATCTAATATCATCAAATCAATGTGCACCATGATGGCAAGCTACCTAGAATGGTGGAAACATTGCAAACCTGACTGATGGAATTCAGTCTGCACCAAAGAAAGGACAAATAACACTAGTTACTGGTGTCCAATCAAAATATACAGGTATACTATGTAGTGCGTCGGTGATTCAGCGGTAGAGCGCTCGCCACGCCACATGTGGTCTGAGGTTCGATCCTCGGCCTACTCACTCCTAAACCTAGCTAAGCTAGGTTGGTTGGGCGTGAAACTGTCGATCACACACCGTAAAAATAAAATCACTGCTGCTACGGAAACTTCAAAGCTCTAGTTTGAAGCCCCATGCTCCAGGGGGAGCGTATTCTCTTATCTGTGTGTTTTAATTGCGAAGTTTTCATTTTCCTTCTGGGCTAGGCGGTTAAATAATAGCGAATTCTTATGGTTTTGGATCAAGCTCACTTATGAGAAAAACAGTTTATTTTAAGATAGAAGGCGATCTATCATTTATTTATATGCATCAGAATTCCGGAATCAAACATCCCAGTTACGATAGCAACGTACCCCACAGCCCCCAGTTAAGTGATTTCGCTAAATGAGAATCAGTAGACGCTTTAGAGCTGAACTTAAGGATAAATAAAAATTATGATTAAGTACTATGGCAGATATAGGGATATTTAACTATGTATATACACAAAAACCCACGCGCGCAAACACACACGTAATGAGAAGCTCTTGTAGCCTGTGTAAAAATATCTCACACGTATAATAAGTAGTGTACAATAATGATGTCCAAATATATGTTGACTACAAAGGCTGAAGGCCGTTAAAGGCGTTACTTATTAAAAATAAGAATGGATTATAATGTCCATTTGAATACAGTTTATGCCTAAAACACAAATCAGATTCATTTCATTATTTATGATTAAATATTGTTTTCGTGTTTATTACTATTAGTAGTAGTAGTATCATACTGATTTGCATATTTACCTTGTAAAGATTCATGCATTTTGTCTTTCCTTTCACTCTCAGTGCTGCACTCGTTCACACTCGTGTAAACAACACAGGTGAATGCATATGCCCTGAAACACATTATGTTTTATGGCATTCATGTTTCGTTTCAACCAAATACTTTATAACAAACTATGTCCTACTGAAAAATAGTTATTATTATTATTATTACACAGACAAGACGTAAATCTGATAAACAAATAAACTACTTAAATAATAATAATAATATACTGTCAGTATTTTTGAAAACAATTCCACTTCTGTTACTGAATGATTGGCTTGCATAGTTTTTACAAGACAACGGGTTTTTTCGAGATAATCCTAGTAAGTGAGAACGTCACCGGTCATTTAGCTGTAGTGTTACGCTACTCTAGAAACTACTTGAACAATATCAAAGAAAGATTATGACCTAGGACACAAAATTACCATATGACAACAACAACAACAACACATCCTGGTACTGAGCAGCGCAAATGGTTAGAATTTATTCGCGTTGATCAGTAAATTTTAAAGTGTCCGGTTCTAAATTCAGTATATTCTACTTCGTATACAGAACACCAGCCATGGGTGTAAGTACCTTGATATATAACAGCTCAAAAATGCTTATTACCCAACTGAAAAAGAAACCTTAATAGGTGAAAAACAACTAGATATCTCCTAGTTATTAACTTTAAATCGGGATATTCTGATCAGTTCAAGATAAAAATAACGGCAGAAATGTTAAACGTTATATCTGAGATGTTGTTATGATTCACTCAATTAATGTAAATAATATAAATCAAATTTCAATATGTTTTATATCAGGGTCCTGGCGAAGTTAAACTATCATGGCTGAAGCCTCTTTGATCTTGAACAACCAATCAAAATTCAAACACAGAAAAGTCGCATAGTCATTAGAAAAATGTGTCAAACCACATTACAAACATAATACTAAGCAAGATAAATATCACTTTGTGTTTTATAAAAATGTCTCCAAATTACTTCAGGGATAATCCATAGAGAAATTATACAATTCATCTATGTGACTACAGATTATAATACTTCCGGATCTCTTTATATTCCTGACACTGTTCTTTAACCTAATCAGAATTCTAGTTCTACCTGTAAGCCTAAACCCCAATCGCAACCTTAACTGTAAACACACCAAACCTACCTAACAGCGTAGATTTACAGAAAAAAGTGTCCATGGAATAAGTAGAATATTGCACTGACCCTCAATAAAACCATAATCTTAGACATGATTTGATTTGGAACGACCTTTCACAAGGTTTTCTAAATTTAGTTTGACTTATAGGTCAATTTTTTTTATAGAGTGTGACTTTAGCTGTGGTAGTTTAACTTCATCAGGGTCCCAACAGTTGACGATCGACGATGTCTAGGTTTTTGTTTGGCCTTAAAGTAGGATTGTACATCAATGTGCAGGTCAGAAAAAAAAGAGCATCAGGTCTCGGCGATGTAAACTAATGATGAATACTTAGTATAAGTTGGTAAGTTACTTGTGGACTAGATTTATGTTTAATGTCACAAAACTCAAAAACCTTTAGGTGAAAGCTAACAAACTCTCTGAGGAAGCAGCAAGGACAGGACTCCTGATGATCATAGAGAAGATAGAGGTGATGAAGATAAACAAACAACCAAATGACAACAACAGCAACAACAACCGGCACCAATCACGATCAAAGGGAGAGATTCAACAGAGGTCACTTCCTTCACTTATCCGACTAGGAAGCATCCTTTCAACTACGGACGATAGGAACCGATGAAGATGTTAAAGACGGCTAGCCAGAATCAGAAACCAGTTTGGAATTCTTCTGCACTCCTTCTAAACATAAACAACAAGGTTCGGATTTTCAAAACAAATGTGAAGCCAATCAGTCAGTTCTTCTATACAGGTTAGAAACTTGCACTGCACCCCCGTCACGGAAAGCATTTCCAACAAGCTACTGTAGACTTTTATCAACAGCTGCCCACTTCGTTGGCTGGGTCCATTCTGAAGATGAAATTCTGGCTGGTAACAAATAAACCAAGAGTCGACTGGTCAACAAATATTCAGGAGAAAATGTAGATAGACCAGGCAATAGTTGAGGAGACCGTCGAATGACATTGCATGCCAGGCCATCACTTGAGTGGAAATCCAATTGGAAGAGACGAGTGGGTCATCGGTTCGAGGGTGACATATAGGAGATGGTGTGGCGGGGAGAAGATGAGAGATAGATTGTGGTCAATTGTGAACCCAGCTGAAGTAGACATCAGGGAATAAAAGAAAGTGTAGCTGTGTTGTTGAAACCATGTGTTCCACTGGAAAAACCCAAGGGAATAATAAATAAATAAAGTTGTGGACTAGCTTATGCAACAGGCATTGGGGAGCAAGAAGACAAGAATACGTTGAGTTGACAAAAAAATAACTGTAGAAGATTTGGATTTCGTGGGTGATTTATGTTAAATATCACACAGACTCAAAGAATCCACATGCGAAAACCAATCTACTGGCGGAAGAAGTAGCAAAGATAAGACTTCAAGTCGACAAACCTCACCAACAACAGCAGGCACCAATCACCGTCTACGGGAGAAACTTCAAAGAAGTCACTTCTTTCACTTATCTGGGTAGGATCATTTCAACTACAAGTGTGAAGAGGAGATGAAAGCCTATGGAGAATGGAAAAGCCAGTTAAAGGGGACTGCAGTGTACAGAATGAAGTAGAAACGTACTGTTGAAGCAGTATGTTCCATTCGGAACCTAAGGAAATAATAATGAATAATGTTAAGAGTACATTGCTACGTGAAATACTAACTTGCTGAAATTAAACGGTGGTTTAACTCACTTCTTATTAATATCCCTCAGGCATCATTATAATCTTGTGTCTAACTGATGGAAATTAGTTAACTAGATAACTTTAATAAATTGAGTTAAGGAGAAGAAATGCAAATACACCCAAGTAGTGAGAATTATGCAGATAAGTCAGCGTGAATATGCCCAAAACTTTTCTAGTAAAAATAAAAATCGGAAGAAACTTATGGAAGTATTCTCCGTACATTTTAATCTTTACCTAATAATGACTACTAGTCTGCAGTTGATTACTGATGATTCTGCAAGAAAATTTCTCTAAAGTAAAAGGGAATGAAAGGTGTTAAGGATCGAATTTCGAGGTAAACTTGTGAAGTGAAGTCGGAGAAAAAGTTAGTAAGCTTCAGTTACACTTACTTTAAGGGGTTATGTAGAGAGAATCTTGAATCTTATAGTAAGCGCTAATTGCAGACACATCTGTAATTATTGATTCAGTCAACTAAATATACATACATACTACTACTTTTGCAGCGAAGACGTAGCAGTTATAACTGAAAAGTAATCATTTTGTTTCTGGTGAATGACTTATTATCATAAATTCGGGTATTCCTAATGAGATATGCTAATATTAAAGCATCTTATGTGTTGTCCGTGTGACTGCAGTTTATCAGACAGTGTGTGTGTGAAAAGTGAAGTATTGACTTCTCTTAGATATAAAGCATACAATCACAGAGGATGATTGAGTTCGGAGAGAGATATGATTTATAAGCCTCTAAGTTACAGGTCAGACATTCTACAAGTTTTCAAGAGTTGGTTACGAGTTTGGCCACGGATGGATATCAGTTAGCGAACCATTGAAAACCAGGGAGTACTGCTAGACAGCTGTTTCATCCTAGTTTGAGAATCTTCGGTAGTAGGCACCCACTGGGTTTCGGACCCAGGACCTTCCGGTTACAAGGCGAGCTAGCTAGTATACCATTCAGAAACTGGGACCTGCCCGATTCACTGGTCAGTGCATGAATTCTAACTTCTACCAATTCGCGATTTAGCGCGACTACCAACCAATGCCATCAGTGGGAACTCCATCCTCACACTTGACTGGTTGAACCTCACTGGTCACGACTTCTCACTAGAACTCCAGGAAAATCTGTCCTGTAGCAAGTCACTAGCGAGCTTCAGATTAATTTCCAACAAAGTGAATTATAGGAGAATTTATTTCACCTGTTATGGTGATAAGTAGCAAGTAATCAGTCATCATAAGTATTTCACTAGCTTCCTAGTCAGAAGTACACTTGTTCGAACCTTATCACAATCAGTGACTTTCAATAGTATAAAGTGAACAACTCAACTCTGCTTACCTATCAAAACTATTATTTGTAAATATCCTAATAGTTTTCTTCTCTCTAAGCTTAGAATTTCATGGAGTATGCTTTCAACGCCGAACTCAACGTCTACTTTGCCGATAAATTCACCAGATCTAACATTTATACAATTGAAATTTTTTTGATTAGATGGAGGATTTCATCATGAGCTGACATCAGTTAGAGAACCGCCAGAGAAACCAGGGAGTACTGGAGAGCTGTTTCGTCCTAGTTTAGGACTCCGCATTAGTACGCACTCACCATGGTTTGAATCCAAGACCTTCTGGTTACAAGGCTGGCGACCTCGTAGACCATTAGGCCACTGGAAGGCAGTCCAATGGCTAACCCATGAATTCTAACTTCTGCCAATTCACGACATAGCGCGACTGTTTCGTAATGTCTTCTTTGATGAGTTACTGCCTCACCTTCAACCTGCTGCACCCTACTGATCACGGCTTCCCACTAGATGTCAGCTCATGATGAAATATTTTATTCAATCAAACCAAATCCCTACAAAACCAGTACTTAAAACATTTCCCCTAGAGAGTGGTTTGAATTTAGTTAGGTTCCGTTTTGTACAGATTCTGAGTTTATTGTCCACAAGCACTATATGTAACGGTATGAATTAAGAATTATCTACTCGTCGCCAAATTATTGTTATGGACTGGTCGAGAAATTAATAGTCCTGACGCAAGAAAGACGGAAACCAGAAGACCACTAGGTTTGCGATGATACTTCTATTTTCCAAACACAAGGAGAATCAACTATATATCACACAATAGTGTGAGAGCAAAATATATATGAATGTCCAACCAAGTGTGTGAACAAATCAATAGACAGTCTTAACATGATTGGCTAATTATAATGGAGTATCGATCCATATATACATAGCGAAATATAACAGACTGTCAAACAAACACACATATTATATGGATATATATCACCAAGATCAGACTGTCAACAAACACACATATTATATATACTATAAGGGGAATATACATTGTTAAAGGAGACAGGTTCATCAAAGTGAAATGGTCACAGACTAAGAGAGCAACAGAAAGAGAGACTACCATATATATATATATATATATATATATATATATGGATACATATCACCTCCCCTTTTGAGAAGATGAATGATTAGTAGGATGTTTACCTGGGGGTTTATCTGGAACCTTTGGCTTGTTGTTGACGCCTGTCGTTTCGTCTGATTGTTGGGTTTGCGGCTTCGGCTTCGTCCGGAATTGTCTGACATTTTATGCTTCTTGACTGCATTGCATAGAGAATTTAGTGGGACATCAGCCAGATGCAAACGATCGAACCAATCAAGTCCCAAAAGATTTAAATCACTCTTGGTGACGTAGCAAATTCCTGTGAATTTGGTATTGCGGAAGGAAACAGAACATTTGAGTTCACCAATTAGTTTGAGCCGCCCACCACAGGCGCTGACAAGAGTCTGGGAAGTATTTGTTATGGGTGGTCTGCCAATATTATTCCAAAGTTTCTCTGATATAACAGTAATATCAGAGGCGGTATCTAGCTGCAGACGTGCATCATGACCATTCATCTGAAGATCAAGATATTTCCGCATAGCTGGTGTTGTGACTTGACAGGTTGCGCGTAGACTCAATGATCTTTTTGGAGATTTAGGACCAACATTTTGTCGAGCTTTTGCTGGATTATGATATCTGGGTTTGCGTGGCTGACAAAAACCATTTTTATGACCGATGATTTTGCACTTGCTGCAACGATGATTTTTGTACAGACAAGACTTTACAAAGTGCCACGCGCCACAATGCCAGCATGGTGATGGTGGGGTCTTCTTTGCAGTATTTTGTGAAGTTGGACGAGTATGTGTAGATTTACGCGGAACATTAGAAGAAGGTGGGTCAGGAGTGGATGATGAGAGATTTTTGCTCTTTCGTAATGCATGAATATCAGAGCTTCTCGAAGGTGTTGATTCGACCAGGTGTGTGTCTTTCTGCAAATTAATCAGCCGTTGATATTCATCAGCTATGTCATGTAATGTTAACTTAGGATTTTGTTCTAGCTGATTGAGCAGTCGAGTTCGGATATCTGTGAAACGAGGAGATTGAAGACTGCATATGAGAATCAAGGCTTTGAATTGATCATCTGTTAAGGACCTGAGTCGAAATCTCTCACATTCTCGGTTGACTGTGCCAACGTGAGTAAGAAAATCATCATTTTCATTCATTGTCAGCTTGAGGCAACGATAACGTATGCTGAATAATGAGGAGTGGTCTCCAAAATGTTCACGCAGCAGCTTTATTGTATCATCGAAACACTTGTCACGTGGTTTTCGGGGTAAAATTAGGTTGCAGTACCTCTCATATTCTGCGGGACCCAATTTACGTAATAACACTCGCACCTTCCAAGCATCGTCTTGTGAGGCGAGATCAACTGTGAATAAATCCTCATATCGTTGATACCATGTGTCAAAAGTGACATTCGCATCTGGATTATAATTGAACTGTGAAATACTATTCACAATTCCGTCGACAGATGGTAGCATGGTATGATTGGGATTGCTTGAAGGTGAAGCTGGACCAGTCTGTTGGTTGACGAACATTTCCATTAATTTCATTTGTCGTTCAAATAGTAATTCCAATTTAGAAGGATCCATAGTTTTCCCCGTCGCCAAATTATTATGTACTCGTCGCCAAATTATTGTTATGGACTGGTCGAGAATTTAATAGTCCTGACGCAAGAAAGACGGAAATCAGAAGACCACTAGGTTTGCGATGATACTTCTATTTTCCAAACACAAGGAGAATCAACTATATATCACACAATAGTGTGAGAGCAAAATATATATGAATGTCCAACCAGGTGTGTGAACAAATCAATAGACAGTCTTAACATGATTGGCTAATTATAATGGATTATCGATCCATATATACATAGCGAAATATAACAGACTGTCAAACAAACACACATATTATATGGATATATATATCACAGACTAAGAGAGCAACAGAAAGAGAGACTACCATATATCTATCTATGTTTCTATATATCTATCTATCTATCTATCTATCTATCTATCTATATATATATATATATATATATATATATATGGATACGTATCATTAAGTCTATTTCGAATTTTTTTATAGCCATAGAAATTCTGATAGTGAATACTTTTCAATATTGGTTGATACACTGGAGACCTGTGTGTTTTTTCCTGTCAGCCTGAACCAGCATACACGTGATTTTGTGTGTGTGTGTGTGTGTCTTCAACTTCACTAGGACAACACTTTAAGAGGAATGTAGGCTGAAATAGCACTCCAATTCCTATTTTCGGTCACGCAACTATTCTTTTACTGCAATCCTAATAATGAGTGTTATGACGCAGATAGTTTACATGATTATAGACTAAGCTTATAGGTTAAGACAAGTAGACCAGTTTTATAGAATTAGGCTAAATTCAACAGGTTAAAGAAGCCTCATTTCAGATATACTCGCCATTTCTGTCAGTATCCAGTATCAGCACCCGTTTACGATTAGCACATTACAGTTACATCAAACGACAAACTTTGTAAGACACAGATAGTTTTCAGCCAGTTTCGTACAAACTCTATACCTTTCAGTATAACACTCGGGTCTAGAACATCAGCGTTTCCTCAGAAAAATTATTTTTTAAATTAGATCGTGAAGTGACACCATTTAGAGAACCAACAGAAACCAGGAATTGCTGGAGAGATAGTCATTTTGTCCCATTTATGGATTCTTGAGCAGTGCACACTTGTGGCCCAACCGGGGATGTAACCTAGGGACTTTAGGTTATGAAGTGAGGCCGTTTACCACTCAGCCGCTGGAACAGAATGGAATAGCTTATGCGATCTAACTTTGGCTGATTCGCGACATGTAACTCCACCACCAGAAAATTTCACCAGTGAGTGTTTATTTTCACAATCGACCTGATCGGTCACAGTAATCGTGACCTATCCCTACAACTTGAGGCACACTATCTGGCTGTGAGCACCGTATTGATTTTCAAGTGTTGGCTCACAGGAATCTGACTAGTTGCAAGTAATATCACAGACTGAGATCCATTAGTAAACTACTGAAAACTAAGGTTCACCTGGAAATCTAAAGGGTCTAGGTTTCATCCTGACGAGGTAGTGGGTGCGTACTACAGAAAGAGTCCCAATCCCGAACGAAACAACTGTTCGGCAGTCTCTTATTCTCTGTGATTCTTTAGTTAATGTCAGTTAGGGGTATAGCCTGAGACTAATCAAATCCCTGGAAGTTGACTCTTGAAAAAAATATTTCGAGTTTCTCATTCCAAACAGGTTAAATTTACCGGTTAACTCCCGTCTCTTATTTGAAGTTGAATGCATGCAGTGAAGTTAATCTACACTCATTTTTTACTTCATATTCAAAAGTTCTAAGCACCACTTTCGTGTACTGTGATTTCAACAACCCCCTGAAATAAAAACAAACTGATAGAACTTTCAGTGTTTCTCAAAATTTATTGATTATGGCGGAACTTATCTGCAAGCATGTGTGCTCTTCTGTATATGAGTGTGTACGTGTGATAACTTAGATTAATATACTAGAAACAGGTACGTGCACGTTGTAATAAAACTTAGTGAACGTGTAATTATTTACTGGTCAACAAATTTTTTTAAAAATACACTCATCAAAATTTGATTGGCCTAACACAACCTATCAGTCTTGTTTTCACATGTTTAATTTCTAATCAGTAATGTTACCAAAAGTTTTCACAACAGTATTCCGACTAATTCTGTTGATCATGTTGGTGGTTTTTATTGTTCATTGTCTTCAATTGATGTTAACATAGGAATTGGTGATCAATACGGCAACTAGCTAAAATCATTGGTCTGTCTAATTTTCCAAAGAACACATCACATCGAATTTACTCAATTATACCATCTTTCAGTCACCTGTTTGCTTTCTTAAAGAACAATATGTACTTAGGTGTTTTTTTTGAATGGAGATTCCATCAACATCGCCTTAGAAGTGAAGAGTATTTCTGGATGGGGGACAAACTGATAAGATTGATGAAAATCATTGTGTTATACAGCACTGAAAATGTACTTGGTTCTATGTACGTACACAAACACGTTGGTTTAATAAATGCCTACTAGATTATTCTAGGGTAGACAGCCTACTGATTAAGAAAAAGTAGAATCAAATTGTGATGCTATTCACGTCTTTCGTTTGAAAACAGTTCACAGGGAACGGTGAACACTGTCCTATGATTTTCTGTAGGGATGTACACCTTTCGAAGTAATTTGAGACTAATTTGTACATCTCTAACTGATAAGTATAGGATGGTAAACTTCTTACAGCCCACTGCAAATAGATAAATTAGTGACAACTGTACTAAGTTCTATTGATATAAGTATAAAACTTGGGCACTGTGGTAGAGTATAACTCAAGTTCAACTTGATATGATTATGAGCAATAGTTTGTGCTTGAAACGTTATCAGTACAACACTGTGTGGTTTATCAAAATAAAATCTTATCCATAATGGAGTATACTAAGTTCTGTTGATATTAGATCCTTTTCGATTTTGGTTAAGGATTCATTGTATCAAAAGTATAATTTCATTGGATAACAAGCATTCAGATATTTTTGTCAGAATGAGGATATCAGTTACAGAACCAGTGAAAACCAGGGAGTACTGGACAGTCGTTTCATCCGATTCGGGACTCATCAGTAGTACGTAGCCAGGACCTTCCGATCACAAGGCAAGCTCGTATGCCATTCAGTCATTGGGACCCAATTCAATGGGTCATGAATTCTAACTCCTAACAATTCGTGATTATTAGCGTGACCACCAAAAAGTGTCATCAGCGGGATCTGGATCCTCACTCCCTACTGGATGGAGTCCACTGGTCACGACTTCTCACTGGAACTCCAGGAAACTTCGTCCTGAAGCCGGTCACTAGCAAGCAACAGATTAATTTTCAAGAATTACTTTGTAAGGATTGTCTTTGTTTCAGGTTAGACCAAGGATTAATATCAGTTAGGGAACCATTGCAAATCAGGGAGTACTGCCAAACATATGAGTACTGCTGATGAGTCTCAAGCTAGGACGAAACAGTTGTTCGTTGTCTAACCTGGAAAAAATGGAATCCCTACAGACTAATTCTTGGGAATAAAGATATCAAAGTTAAGTTTCTCTTAACAAATTAAAAATACCAACGTACACCAGGCAGTTGTCGCATTTAAAGACTTCTCAGTTGCAATTCAAACATCATTCAATGTAGGCCAGCTTAAGAAGGTACAAGGTATGAAATTCACAGCATCTCAGAAAAGTGAAAACATTTGTTTAATTGTACAGAAATTCCGTAGCTGGAGTATCATATCTATTGCTAGTTGTGTACACAAAAATGCACCAGAAAACCGGTGAACATGTGGTTGAATGCAACTGTAATATAATTCCTATAGCCAAGGAAACATAGAAGCGGTAATGTCAATAATAGACTAAGAATTACTTATATTAAATCATGGTTATTATTTGCAGAAAAAATATTTTCGCAACGCTGAAGAAGAAAATATGTTCACTGATTATAGTCGATGTCAAATGACACTGTAGCTAGTTAGTAGAACAAGTAGAGTGAAGTAGTAGCTAGCGATCGAAAAAGTAGTTTAAAACACACATAATACTGAATAGTTTTGTTATAATGAACATAAAATTGTGCAGCGAAGTCACACAGGTGCAGAAACGCTCAATATTGTTGTTCAATTAACTGACACCATCTGCTTTCGTAATTTTTTTTTTATTCTTGTTTTATTAGCCTATACGATACAATCTGTTTCGAAAAAAACTATTTGCACACTCCAAATACTTAGTTGAAGAGACTGAAGGGATTGTTATTATCATTTTTAATATTCCTTCTCTTCCTGTTGGAACCTGTGGCTTCAGTGACAAGTCTGTATTTTACTTGGTTCAACGTCATCATTTTCAACTGGCTGGCTCCAAGACCTCTTAAATGCTTTCGTTTCACCTTCATATGACGCCCAAACCATTGCTTCCCATCCGGGTTCCACTCGAGTGTCTGATGCATAATGTCACTCAACAGTTCCCTCTAGTGTATGTTCAGTGCATTTTCATTTTTTTCTGCCTATTTGTTAGGTATCGGGTTGTTGACGGCATCAGAAGATGTATGACCATTTGGACTACTTTGTATTCAGTCAGTTATTATGATATGAAGCAGTACTTTCAGTGATTCTGCTGTGGAAAATCACTTCGGATACACTTCAATAAATAATTCTACTGCTTTTATAAATTTGACTATTAACTTGATATTTTAACAGTATTATCATAGTTTAGTGCGAAATTAACTGAGATTACTAAAAACAATTTGTGCCATTCTGTGGGTAAAAAGAACTTAGGTGTTTGGCATTTACTAGTGTAAAATATTAACTAAACTAGGTTTCCTCTTCCCTAAATAAATAATCATTAAGGTATATCCGCAAAAATGAGAATAGGCATGAGTAACTGAAAATGTGAACTCTACAATTTAAAAACGTAGACCTTATGGTTTCATTGTTGCTTGTTATATTTAGAAATGGCTTATGAAGAGTAATTGGTATGCGCTAAGTTTAAGTATTCAATAAACAACTTTTCACCACCTACAATGTTCAGTTTATCAAAGTCAAATTCATAAGGAGAATATGAACATCAGATTAATGCTTATTCGGCATAGTGTGTTAAACTTTACTTCTCGTCTGAGATACAGGTTATACTTACTCAGTGATATAGATGCATATTAGATTTTTCAGGTGACTTTTAGTTAAACTATCGAATGCAGCTCTATTTAGTGAACTTCTCTCTACACACAATGTGACTACTATCATAAAGAAAACACATAAATCAATAAGTATCCTACTAATGAACGAGGGAGTTCAGTCATGTTGGAACAAACAGAGAGTTTTCATTTAAATTAACAACAAGTGGAGTCTATTGGGAGTACTCAGTATCACCGTTCTTATTCACTTTTGCTTCAGACATATTGACAGATGTGATTCTGAACAACTTGAACGTTCCAAAAAATGAAGGTCTACCAGAGGAAGGGTGTGCTGATGGTGCAATCCTTTTGGGTGAATACTTTGAATTGAAATGTCTAGAACAGACTTTCTATTGGGTTTGGAGTGCTGTTTGCATATGTCAACTTTAAGGTGGTACTGTAAGATTTGCACACTATCCCTTAGTGTAGAACTAATGAAAACGGTTGGATGTATGAATAGGATAACATACATTGAGAGATACTGATGAAATCTCAAGAGGTTTGTTCACTTCTCTTTAACTAGCCTCATTTCGTCATAGATATAACTTCCTGTCACTAAAAAAAGTTTGTAGTGCAAAACAATTCGGTTTACCCCAATTTACAACGATGATAAGTAACAACTGAAACTAAAAAATATGAAGACATTAGAGCTTTTGACTGTAGAAGTCTAAGTTCATTTGAATTGTGTAATAATGAAGTAAGGGATCGAATTTTGGCTAAAGCGTGTAAGTCAGCTGATAAGGTTATGAAGCTGAAGTGATTAAAACATATGCTACAAATGCCGAATCATCGGTTTACTCAACGAGCAACGTTAACTGAAGTAGTACGAAGTTGGAAGAGAATTAGAAATGGTCCCAGTAGAACAGTGTCAGTCTATGAATTTCCCAACTGTTGATGTATGCCACGTACGAAGATTTACAGCAGTTGCCTGGAGATTCTTGCTGAAGAGAGTTGAAATAATCTTCCAGGCACCATAGATATTTATACTTCTCATTTAATAATTCACTTCTTCACATCAATATTGGTCTACTCTAATTTTGTCACACTTATGTTTCCTCACTTCTTCGATTTCTCGAACACTAGATGCTTCAAATGAAGAATATCTCACTCCGTAGTCTTATTTCAGCCACTCCCCTGTTGCACTACCGTAAGAGAGAAAAGTAAAAATATTGTGAACTAAGTTGAATTCGGAAGTGGAAATAGCTAGAAAGCTGCCTGCTTGACTCACATTCTAGACGGTATTCTCTGCTCAAGAGTATGTAGTCTTCATCTGCCGAAATAGCCGAAAGTCCACCAACGAGGTACGCAGACGTCAACCTGAAAATCAATGTGATTATTGGTTGATATATGAGTGAGTCAGTGATAGAATCCTTGTGGCTCAGCTTCAGTTGCTGGTCGATACATTCCTCAACCTCACCTAGCCGGTAGTAAGGTCGTAAAGATGGACCTTTGGAGGGGGGGGAGACAAGCAACACCACTGCTACCGAGACATCGTAAGCTTTAAACCTTAAATTACACTTGGAACGCAATGGTATAAAGAGATTTATAGTTTAAGTTCAACCTCAGATATATCTAAATCAACTGACAGTTAAGTTTTTATTTTGCTGTTATCATCTTTTGCCTTGTAATATAAGCTATACAGATAAGTGTATCATGTGGGCCTTGAAAATCGTCTTGTTAGCATCGTTTTTCAACGCTTGAAATATCACAAAGAAACAAAATGATTCTCATCAATATTTTATGACTACTACATAGGCAAGAGGAAGTGACATGGTTAGTAAACATAACATAACAGCCTTAAAATCATATTCTGTTAAAATAGATAACACTTCAAATATCACTCATTATTATTATTTTTTTCATAAAATCATAGTGTACGTGCATCTAAATTATGTCTAAATCATGCATATATTTGTATGCGATGGAAAAATCATTAAAAAAGCCTTCCATGTGTTCATCAACTTCAATTTTCCCTGATTACGCTACCATTATATTATTTTGTTCGGAATTTTATAAATTGATATCATCAATAATTAAACTGGCAAAATAGGACAGCTGAACCAAGAAAATGCCATATATATATACATATATAATACATTCAGAGTATCAATTTAGACAGGGTATTTCATGTTGGTTGATGAAAATTATTTTGCTTTTAAAAATTGTTATTTACCAAAATTTAAAATTCTTCTACGCATGACTGAGGATACGGGAAGTGGCGTAAACTGTAAACACAGGAGATTTTTTATTCATAAATTAGGTAAAACTGTTTTTGAATAATGCGAAAACGATAAATTTACCAGGATAATTTGAGCACATGTTTTTATTTTTATTATGCAAGTGAAAAGCAACAAGTTGGCAGAAGAAGCATCCAGAGAAGATAGGACTTCAGGTGAACATAGATAAAACAGAGGTGATAAAGATTCCTGGCCAACACCAACAGCAACAACAACAACAGACAACAATCACCCAGCATAAGTGGGAGGAACCTGAAAGAAACAACCTCCTTCACCTACCCACCTACCGATCTGGGAAGCATCGTTTCAACTACAGGCGGAACTGACGGGGATATCAAAGCCAGAATCGGAAAAGCAAGACAAGCTTTCACTACTCTCAAGTCTGTGTGGAGGTCAACAGTACTCAGCATCAAAAATAAGATCCGGATTTTCAACTCCAATGTGAAGTCAGTCGGTGCTACTATACGGATCAGAGACTTGCACTGAGCGTCATAAAGAGCATCTCAAACAAACTTCAGACCTTCATTAACAGTTGTCTTCGCTCAATACTCCGCTCAAGATCAGATGGCCGGCCAGGAAAGATCAGCAGTAGTGAGGGATCTCTGGCAATGAGCGAACCAACACAGCAGGAACCGATTGTGAAACAAATAGGCAGGAAGAAATGGAGATGGATTGGCTGGTCATACTCTGAGGAAACCATCAAGTGAGTGACATCACTAGACAAGCCATTGCTCGAGTGGAACCCGAAAGGGAAGCGGGAGGCGAGTTGGTTCTCAGTGCGAGAGTGGGGTGACTTGGAGGAGGTCATGTGAAGAGGAGATGAAAGCAAGTGGGCAGACTTGGAGAGGGGTGAAAAAGTTGACAGAAAACCGAACGCAATGGAGACGCGTGGCTGAAGCCCTATGTTCCTATAGGAATTAAAGGAAATAATAATAATAATAATATAATAATTTCTTGGTTTCCCCTTACAGCTGGCTACAACCTGAACAATATCAAAATTAAAAATTAAACTAAATTTCTGAACATACCTTTTTACAAATGATAAGGAGTAACTGACTGCAGCTAAGCTTAACATTGGTCAGGAATGATGCAAATTGTTAAATAATTAAGAGTGGAAAGGATCAATCATTTATAGAAGAATTGCTTGATTAGACTTGGAAACAAAAGGACAGAGTTCAACAAATGTTTTATGTGCAGAAACGAAGTTTAACTTGAAAGAGTATAAAAACCGATAGGTTGCGTAACTGCAGAAAAAACAAGTTTTTATGAAATATACAAAAGGTGGGGGAGGCAGGATGAGTCATTTTAATGAAATTTGTATGCTTTATTATCACCAAGAAAGTGCAAGATTCACTACTTTAGCCATTTGATGGCGATTGCCTCAGCAAAACGAAGCAGGCTAGGTTCCTTTTGTCTGTTGATTATTATGAACGCTATCAGATTGTGCACAACATGGCCAGTGTCTAGTATGTGGCGTGCGTTCTCACTGTTAAATGCTTGCGAGCCCTTTAGTCTCAGAGTCTTTGGTATGTGTTCGTAGACGCAGTTAGAGGTAACATGAAGTGGGAGTTTGTCCACTTTTGACTGTCTTAAACAACAGGTCGTCTGATAAACACATACAGGTTTGGCGGCTGGATATGTTCTTATCAGGGCAGCGTTCAGTCTGCATCTTATTCCACTAGCACTATCGTCACCCCTGAAAGCAAGCTGTAGAAATATGGGCTTTTTCTATTGTGTTGTAGTTCACCATGTCAATACTTCGTTTTCCATGTTTTTCGATGAATTTCTGTGGGTAACCAACTGTCACTCAGGCATTTTTCAACAGTGGATAGTTCTTCCTCGACGTTTTCTTTTGAATAAAGCTTCCTTATATAATCATACAGTGTTCTCATTAATCCCGTTTTGTAACTTATGGGGCAGAAGCTTTTGAAGTTTTGCTTTATTCAGAATAACCTGGCTAAGACAAATTCTGCATGGAATGAAATCAGCTATTCGAAAGATACCAACCCGGCTAAAGGCTGGGAGCCTTTCAAAGATATTATCATTTGAAACATAACCTATGATGTGTTTACCATCACAGCTAGCTAGATCACACAAAGATGATCCCGTTAGTCATCGTGCCTATCAGAATTTCATTTAGTGATACACTTACTTAGCAAGCCGTTTACATTAGCGACAAAATTAATCTTTGGGTCATTGAACTACATCTCTTTTACCGTTACAGTATGTTAGTGACCTAGACATTTGGCTTGACTATCCAGCTTTATTGGAAGTAGATGATAAATACTTGATCATATGGACTGAGTGATATCAACTTGGAGCTACTCAGTGTTTCCAATCCTGCATTTCTTTTTAACTTTGGTGTTTATTAGATTACTGCTCATTTCCTCGCAGTAATCCGTCTAGAATAGACATATTATTACTATTATTCTGTTTTTTTTCTCTAGAGAAGTTTGCACAGTGAAATTTTTAAGAAAATCGCAGTCTTATTGTCTGAACGCGCTGAGATTATGTTGACTTTTTAAATGGATTCCTTGTTGATAGTTTAAATGTAGGCTTTCAGTGTGTGTAGCAGCTAAATTTAGCCAACGAATATTGAGACTATTGTGTCTTATACAGAAGAATATTTTAGAAGCATACCGGATACTGTTAATTTGTCTCAAGAGTATTTTATCATTGGCTGCCAAATGGACCCATAAAAAATTCCAATAAAGTTGAGCATTATAATTTTAGCTGACCTATTCATGCATAAGTTAATTGTAATCTGAGGCACGTCCGTGTACTGAATCATCTGGGTATCTGATTGTTATTATCATGATATGTGACTAAAGTTGCTACATACGTGTAAACAACATAAATGTTTCGTAAGTTAAATTAACTTGTCAGCTAAATAATTTTAATACGAGTTGTAACACAAAATGTGAACGTGTCAGCTGTAAGTTCTTTGATTACACAACACAAACGTGTTCCTGTTAGTTATACATAAATCATATTGCATTTTTACCAAACTATTTCATATAAGCCGAGTTTTATTCACCTTTCTGATGTGCTACAAAAACAATTTCAGTGAAAATGTACAATGAAGTAAGCCAAAAGGAAGCAGGTCGTTTCCATAACTCAGAATATCTACTACATAGCTTGCAACTTTTATTTCGATAACTGCAGAAATATTATTATCAAGTTACTCCGTCTTAACATCTAAGCCTGTACTTTGATAGTCTCAATGCATTATGATCATTGTAGATGGGGTTCACTGCAGAGCTGGTTCACCACTGCCAACACTCTCATTGCTGAATTAAAGTAAGCTTCACTGAAGTCGAGAAATATGTTGGTCTGTTAAGAAAACCGTAGAAGATGTGGATTTCTAAGGCGATTTATGTCTCATGTCTTACAAATTCGACGATTTTCAAGTTGGCAATTGTGACTGGACTCCAGGCGAACATAGAGTAGACAGAGGTAATGAAGATATCCAGTTAGTAGCAGAAAACACCAACCACAATCAAGGGAAGGAATCGCTTTCACTTATCTCTCTCTGTGGCATTGTTTCCTCTACCTACAGTACGAATGACGGTGTTATACACAAATAGAATCTGAAGAGCACGAAATTCCCTTGTTACTCTGAAATTAGTGTGCATATCTTCATAACTCAGTGCAAGAGACAAAATATCGTGTCAAGTCAGTGATTCTCCGTGTCTCAGGAACGTGGTGCTCACATCACCGAAAGCACTTCCAACAGTCTACTGGAGGCTTTCGTGAACACCTACCGCCTTCACTCACTGCTGAAGATCAAATGGCCGGCCGTAAAGCACAAGTGAAGTGAAATTCTGATAGATGTCAAATCGTCCAGCAGTTTGTTGCCGATGAACAAATATGCAGAAGGAATGGAGAGAGTTTTGAGATACATTCAGGGAGCACCATCTGCCAAGTCATAGAGTGGAACCTGACTGGGAAGCTATGGTTTGGGTATGTTTGCGTGGTTGACACAGAGGGAATCATGTGAAAAAGATGTGAAAGCTTTTGGACAGTCGTAGAGCCAGTTGAAAGGGATGTGAGAGAACAGAGTGAGATGGAGATGTCCCTCTGAAGCTTCCGCTTAGGATGGGATGAATAAGTAGTACTAGTGATCATTGAATACTCTATAAAATAGTCTTGATGTTTTAATTCAATTGGCTTGGTCAATCTGGTACACCCAATAATACCAACCAAACATCTTACTAATCATTTTACAGGATAGATTCACCGCATTGAATATCCCATGATTATTAATTCACTCCTAATAGTTGATAATTTCTATTTTATTATAGATGAATACAACAGGACATTTTACAGTGCCACTGTGAATGATATTTAGTTACAGACTAACTATCTAACTAACTGACATTTAACCAGAAAAAAATCTAATCCAAATGTAATTGTTTATATGACCTTTTTATTTGGTAATGTAAATTTTCCAGGCTAGCTGGTCATTTTAAAGCTTAAGCTTAATTTGTTTGCTTCATACGTTAAATGATAGTTGAGAGTGTGTTGCTACATATGGATTAATTCACTCCAAATAACATACTTACTGGGCATTCCACTATTTAATTAAGGTATCAAGCTTAGCGAATTTCAAGATGAATAATAATAAGCTATATATTTACCATATCTGACTCATTCCAAGTTTCAGACAATAACAACTGTTATTAATGAAAACTAAAAATTAATTGATTTAGCTAGGTCACACAAACTGTGATGATTGATAGACATTAGTATATCTTATACTGAATACGTAAAACATTATGACACAAAATATCATTCAGATAGGTGTTCCACTTCATCTTAAGCTGATTTAAAGCCTAGTGAATTGTTATCCAAGACGTTCTTTCCTCTTCAGAATACTGAATACATTGCAGGATGATGCATCATCGAAAAACAAACAGTCATTTGTTTTTAATTAGATGGTGAACTAACATTGGTTAATAGAACCACTGAAAACCACGGATTAGTGAACAGTAGTCTCCTCCATGCTTAGGATTCTTGAACAGTGCACCCTATCAAGAAGTGAACCTAGATGATGAGGTAAAAACACGTTGGTTATTTGGCCGTCAGTCTAGTATGCAGTAATCTATAGATTGTAACTTTTATCATTTGGCTACCTAGCTCTCCTGCCGATCGGTGCAATTAATCAGTCAATCTGTCGACCTGCAACTTCTCATTGGTACTTCGGGACATTCATTCAGTAGTCACTAATCTACTGGTGATAAATGTTCAGACTTTTGGTTTCATACCTACATTCAGATTGAATTTTGGATTTTTACAGCGAAATCTGATTTCGAGCTATGAGCTAAACAACTAACAGATTTCGAACTTTAGAACCGATCAACCTACTCTTTGGCTTAACGAAGGCTAGTGAAGCCTAAATTTATATTTGCAGTCAGGCAAATAATGAACCATTTTGTATACAATTAACGTACACATATATTCAAAAATTTCTGGGAAAATTACACTGAATAATTTATTTTATTTTCGTATTCGTAAGTGAAATCAGACATGAGAACAAAAATCAGCTGGTGAAAAACAACCAGATATGACTACATTTCACACTCCTTTTGAATAAACCTCACTGTCATTTTTGAATCTTGATGTTTTGAACCTATGCAAATAAAATATGTGTACAATCCGTCTTAAATAGCTTAAGCTCTTCCTATTTTGTATGTGTGTATGTGTGCCTTGTATTCTCAAGACTTCAGCTAAAAAAGGATATTGTCATTCAGTGATGGAAACGATCACAGGATCATAAGAGGTTGCCTAAATTCACTTCAAGCTATCGATTGTTGTCGATGGTTGTTCACTTTGGACTCTTCTTCTTCCCTTCCTTATTGATTTCTGTGAAGATGTATTGTGATCAGTCAACAGTTGTTATTATTGTCAAGAATGGACAGAAATAAGCTTTAATGATAAGTAAGGGAATTATGAAAATTGGCAGTTAACGGATTACTAGCAAAAGGTGGTCAAATCAGTCTGATAGCATTGAGTAAATAGGAGAAAACGAAAACTAATTAATTTTTTCAAGTGTTGGTTTTGTGGGGAATTTTGTTTGACTGGTTGGAGGATTTCATCATGAGCTGAGATCAGTTAGAGAACCAGTGGAAAACCTTGCAGTACTGGACAGCTGTTTCGTACTAGTTTGGGACTCTTCATCGGTACGCCAGGGTTTGGACCCAGGTCCTAGGCGCGTAATTCTGAAGGGTCACGGACTAGGACGAAGCAGCTGCTCAATACGCCCAGGTTTTCCAGTGGTTCTCTAACTGTTATCAACTCATGATGAAATCCTCCAACGAAGTAATTTTTGTTGAATGAAATCAGTAGAAAATATATGTAAATACAGTATTGGTCATCGGGTTAAGTAACGAATTATCATGCAACATTTTCAAGTGTGTGTGTGTACGGAACACGACACAGACGGCTAGGTAAGTAGAAGTTGTCGGATTGTTGATATCTTAGTGTTTGTGTGTGCGTTTGTGCAAACAAAACCTTTCTAGAACACACAATGAGTACTTCAGAGTGTGAAGAAAACACCCACCATGGGGAACTCTGAAGCACTATACAATATGATGCAAAATCATATTTTCACCTATATCACATTTACAATCGAATGTGGTTAGTGCAATCCACTTGGAATGTGCTGTTATGATGCCAGTTATTTTTCTTACAGTGGCATTTTTTTAAACTAACACAAGTTGGTAGTAACTGATTTCTACAAATCGAATTTCAAAACGATCATTTTATGAGCTTTCTTTTTGAAGAAAAAAGCACAATAGAGTTGAACTTTATTGACTGGTTACACAATCATTTTTACTTAACTTCTTAACTTAGGTGTTTAATCATTAAGATATTTATGCTTAGAAAAGGCGTGATTGAATAGATTAGTAATAAAATATCGAGGAGGTCATTTACATTAATTTGAATATGTTTAGTATCGATTTGTATATGGCGAAGAAAATAATCCTAATCATTAGCTCACTTTGATTTTAAGAAATATGAGGCTGACGGCCTGTAATGACTGCCTTTAAAAAATAATCTGAAGTAAATTTAGACGTACATGATGACAGTTAGCCTAGGACGTCTGTTTTTCCACGATTAATCACAAAACTATAAGTTGAAGTCAATAAAAAAAGCACTGGGGTTGATAATTAGGCGAAGTGTGATTTGAGTACTATTGCAACTTATGAATTTCGTCTTAATTCTAGTTCTAGCCGCATTTACTTTAAGTCCAGTCTGCTATATTAAAACTATCTTAGATATTCTGAAGAATGTTTGGTTATCACGAATTTAACTGAGGCTGGAAATACCGAACTTAGGAACACTTAAATATCTGGCCAAACGGATACACTTCCATATATTCTTCAACAATGTAGTCTTTGAGGGTGATCCGATAGTCTCAGTAAGTTTTTACGCATATTCGCAGTAATTTAAATTGTACAGCAGCATTACCAATTAAGTTCAAAGTAATCAGCTGTCTTCAGCTGGTGTTCTTCAGGATAGACACTGCCTGCTGCACCTATAGTCTTCTGTTTTCACAGATGTTGAATACTATCCATCTTTTTATATATTGTGGCATGTAAAATTTCTAACACAATCAAATGTATATGAATTATTTTTAATATGAATTAATAATAACTGAAACTTATCAGCATACATAGAGAAAAGATCAGCAATACAAAACAGAATTTCAGTTTCATTTATGTCATTCGTTATATGGTCTTGTTCATATAGTTCATCTGATGAGTTGAATAATAAGATTAAAAATAAGTTAGAAGCAGATAGTTTAACATTCTTCGCTGGAATAACAGCTTCCAATTAAAACAATGTTATTGACAATACTAATAGTCTTTCAAAAAGTCATATACACTGACATCTATTAAAACTTTAATGGAATGTAAACCAAAAAGCATAGAGTGTAAAAGAAACAAATGGACACAAGTGATCCCACTGGTTCTTATTCATCACTGGTTAACTCACAGGAGGTGGAACAACAATAAACGGTATATTACAATGATGCAAGACATACTCACTAACAGAGCCTAGAAACGTACGTCTCAATGCACCGAGACCACGATTACCAATCAGTATAACATCGACAGATTTTTCTTTAGCTGCACTGACTATTAATTCACCAGGTTTTGTTCCAATTTGCATGATATACTCCAATTCAATTTTACTCTTCTGTAAATCTTCATATAACTGTTCACCAAGTATTTTTCCAAGTTCTGCATAATTTTTCATGTTTTTATCCACACTGGTGGCTAACTCTTTATGAACGTCATGTGTATCAGCGGAAGATGATTTTGAATAATGCGGTTCAACTGCATGGAAAAAATAGGCAAAATCATTCGGTCGACTAAACTCTTTCAAGTACCAGTTTACTGCACGTTTACTGTGATCACTGCCATCAATAGGTAGAAGGACACGACGAACATTTCCTGTAGTCATGTTAGAGAATGTAGATTTGTTCCGTGGATTACACTGGTTAAATAAGTACTTCAGATAGAGATATGGCAAGATTGTTTGTTTAACAAACTAAACTAACAAACAGTTTATATGTATATATGAATGGCAGTTTCTTGATTGTGATTGGTTGGAAAAACTACCAATGATAATTAAGCTAAGTTGCATCCCAGTTACTTTTATAAATTCCACAATCAAATGAAACACACTGGTATATTTTTTTCACTTGAACTGATATTTACATACAGACATAAGTAATTATATGCAGAGAAATTTGTCCTGACGTATATTCATTCAGTGAATAGTGTTGAATTGCTGGAAAACAAATAAAATGTGTACAAATTTGAAAGTTCGGTTTCTAAAATATCATTTTGGCTGGTTTTAAATTCTGTTTCTCATTCTGTTGTTTTAATTAACGTACCGACATTGTCATTTGAACATCCAGTGGCTATAGATACTACTCATCTCAAACAATCAGTAGTACATAGTTTCATACATTTATGCTTGCTTTCTTGATTACCATTTATAGTACCAAACAGTTCACAGATTGTGATTTGAATAATTTTGGTTTCCATAGGAGACTGTGATTAACTCTCCCTCGAATTGTATAAGTGGCAAATTTAGAATTTAATTATAAATAGGATCCAGTTGAAGAGGATAGCAGAAAACAGAACAAAGTGGAGATGTGTTCTTGAAGCCGTATGTTCCGCTCAGAACCCATAGGAACAGTGATAATAAATTTATAAATACTTTTGTTGACATCTAGCTCACAAACATTATTCATTAGTTAGGCCGTGAAATCTATTTCCCTTCAAATCGAACAGAAGAAAAAGAAAGGGTAATTATGAGTTTAAACATGAAAACGTGAACAGCTAACATAACAGATAGTCAAAGATTGTGAGGATATTTTCAGGTATTTTGCAGTTGCAGTCAATAAATAAGTTGATTGTGATTGACCTTCCTAGCATTTTCCGCTTAAGACTGTCTCGACAAGTGCAATTTTTTGTTGTTGAGTATATCACTGAAAACAGACTACATAACCATATAAAATATAAAGCTAAGATTAATTATTTAAAACTGTTTTTTTCCCATTACATCTGTGTTTGACTGTGTCCTAAAAAATCCCATTATGGATAAAATTGATTTTGATAAAATTACACAGTGTTATGCAGTAATATTATTTACTGATGACCAACTCTCGAGCACAATTTATTACTGCTCATAATCATATCAAGGCAATACTCACATAACTTCCTTGCTTCGTTTACCATATACATGAGTAAAAATTGATGATTAGACATTTGAATAAAATCAATAAAGTTCAATAACCATGCGTGAAATAGAGAGGAAGATGGAGTACATTCGGAAAAAATATTCGTCTTATCAATAAATATAATGTGATGAGTAATATAGGTAGGTGGAGTTTACACATCCGACATATGGAATAGAAGTGACTCAACGCAAATACAAGAGATATGGAAGATATTATTACGAGTCAAATCGGAGGATAGCAATAAATAATGTTAAAATGTGTTTCAATTTACTTTAGAACATTCAAAGAAGTTATTTATTTTAATATATATATATATCTTATTTCCTATCTTACTGACTAACAACACTCGTCTTATTTCCTGTCCTATTATGTTTTATTGATAACACTAATATTATTTCCGAATGTATTTGATCTTCCATAGTAAATCGAATAACAACACTCGTCTTATTTTAATAAAGGTTTTTTGTATTTCCCAATGAATGAAAAACATAACGATATAATAACTCTTAACTCTTTGTTATATATATGCTGAGATTCTGTAAATTCAGGTTTAATAATACTCTGATAAAGCTTTTAGCATTAAATAGCGAAACGTCAGTAAAAACAACAATATCGTTTTGTTTTTCATTCATTGAGAAATACAAAAACTTTATTATAATGAATATCATATACCCAATACCCAAATTTTTTCAAACTGTTAACAGTGAACTTGGTTTGGACATATAGAACACTCGTCTTAATTCTCATCATATTATATTTTCTATAGTTTGGTTTGTAAGGATTAGTTATGTTTTACGGGTTGATCACGGATTGATATCAGTTAGAGAACCATTGAAAACCAGGGAGTACTGGACAGCTGCTGTTTCATCCTAGTTTGGGAATCATCGGCAGTACACACCCACTGGGATTCGAACCCGGGACCTTCCGGTTACAGGGCAAGCTCGTATACCATTCAGCCACCGGAACCCGATTCAATGGCCAACCCATGAATTCTAACTTCTACTAATTCGTGATTTAGCGCGACCCCAACCATTGTCGTTGGTGGGACATCCATCCACACACGTGACATCTAATTGGACCTCACTGGTCACAACTTCTCACTAGAACTCAGGAAACTCCAACCTGTAGCAAGTCACTAGCGAGTATCAGATTAACTTTCTATAGTTTGGTTTGTAAGGATTAGTTATGTTCTAGGGGTTGATCACGGATTGATACCAAACTATAGAAAGTTAATCTGATGCTCGCTAGTTTAGTTGAAGCACCCTGTCAAACTCATGACTTTGTCTTCTTTCTGAAAATTGAGCTGCTTTATTCGACCTACTGAAGTTGTCAGGTGACTGGACAGCTACGAATTTAGGATACGCATTCTGCTGCAGACAACGGAGAGTGGAAACCAGATGATTATGCCAATTACATAGTTTCTTTGTTAATTTAATTCGATTACAAAATAAATCAAATGAACTGTAGTCAAGATTTGACAGAATAGTTCTATAATATTTGGGCGCCGAGTGAGAAAGAAGACAAAGTAATAAGTTTGACAGGGTGCTTCAACTAAACCCTTATCCTAAACACCATAATTTTGAAAATACGTCTAATCATAAAATTATAGATACTAACAGTTTGAACAGACATGAAGGTGTGATGTTAGATGACGCATAGGAAATCCTGATTAATAAATAAGAATGGATATGTATCACTAACTAATAATACTTGGTCAAAGTTTCCCGACTGTCTATATCTACTTATGGAGATGTTAAGACATTGCTTTACGACTGTTTTTTTCGCACACACACGTAAACACTGTGTTTAAAGTGTTTAACAAAGGTAGATCAATATTTGTAAGTCTGAGGTCAAATTTTGACCACAACTCGTACAATTTCGTTTATTATACTTGTTAATATTTGTTTTATAAATCATGATTGGACAAAGTTTTTAAAAACAAAAGATGTTCCTTTTATATGTAAACCTGTTATGTTAATTTCGATTAATTTCCCTGAAGAAGTTCGGACCAGATTGCCGAACGAAACGTTGGAATTACTCATTTCAATATCGCTGAGATTTTACAAATATAATTTTTTACAGACTATAGAAAGCTTTAAAATTTTCTTTTCTCTGGTGAATCCTGTCCTCCTATTCACCGTTAAAGGTTTTTCTTGTGTATAGCAATAGCTTCTGCTGTAGACCGAAGAATTTTCTGGAAACCATTTACTTTATCTTATCTATCACTTTGAAAAACTGCTGTGGTGATGCAGAATAATGCGTAAGGAAAAGGTGCTCGACAGCTGAATAAAGTTTGTTCCTTGAGTAAGCGATATGCTGAACAGTAAGGAATTATAATGGACCGTTATGATGATAGACTTGGGAACGCTGCTATGAAATACTGGCTAGATATAATGAGATAAACAATGTGGAAATGATGGTGAGCGAGAGAGATACAGCAATTTGTTAAACAAAGAAAACCGCTCAGAATGCAAGAATTAGAAACTAATAAAATTTTATCATAATATTTTCTCACTCTTATCCCCTGGGAGACTGATTTAGAGGTTTTTTTTCACTTGAAAGTGAAATTTTGTGTTATAAAGAACTGTTTTAGTTTTTACTCATGTAAAACTTTGACCTTGCAGTTACACACACTCACACACATACACTGTGCTACTTCAAAGACAACAGTTCTCGTAAACTGGTTTTATGTTGTGACGTCTTCTGCAAAAATCTTGAATAGCAGCGAGACGGATTAGGTATCAAATAGGAAGAGTGATGATTATCATGAAGCAGCATAGAAAGCAATTTGTGATGAAAAGAGAAGCCAAGTATGAGTACATCTTACTAATTCGAGTTTCGATGTAACGCTTTTATATTTTGGTGTAACATAACAACTCCTGTTAACACATAATACTATAATTCGCCGGCGAGGTGGACTAATAAACAAAGACAAATATCCGAAAAGGTCGACAGTAGAAGGAAACCTGAGATGCGAATGCCTGAAAAGTGTGAAACATGTTACTAAACGAGAGAACATTAACACAGACGTGGCTTTCTATTCAAATAAAGCAGAAGACCGCACATTACATACCTCTCTTTCGGGGTTAATAAGGTGACAGAAGCATTCATACCCAAGAACTTATAAAATTTGAGGCATTCAAACTTAGGAAGTCCTCACATCTCTAATAACATCTCGAATGATATGCTTTGCAAAATATTTCTAGAATAGCTAGAGAGAAAACTTTAGAAATGTTGATCGCGAAGGTGATTAAAAATGAAAAAAAAGTGACATAATCTCTGAATTTGTGTTCTTTAGTTTAACAGTGTTAAATCTTGAGATCAATGTGTTGCAGAGATAAGTTGCCTAGTAGAAAGACAAAAGACGTCATTGATGTTATTCTAACAGTAGCTGGCTTCATTGATTTTATTTTGATATGAACAATACATGTACACATTCTGTTTAATGAAGTGATATGTTGATAGATAATTGATATCATACACAGTCACACTGGATAGTATCAGAATGAAAATCAATAAAACGTTATATATATATATATATATATATAGGCCTTGTGATCCATATGAAAACAAAAATAAAATAAAATACAAAAAATTCTTCAAAAAACATTCGTGTTTCTGCACATCGAGAATAATATTATCGTTAACTGACATTTTTAACCTGGATATTTTCTCTCCATTCAAGAGTGGATGATAGCGGAATGAAGAAATCGCATTTACCTCTATTTTAGATGTATAAATTTGATGTGCATGTATCATGACATGGTGAGTTTAACTTACTAGGTCATTCATTCATTCATTCATTCACTGAATGATGAATGTTAGATCTTGAATAAGTTGCTGTTTAATAAGAAACAATATTATAGTTATTATTACTGATATCTATCACTTTGTCATGACATGGAACTAACAAGAAGACCTGATTAAACCTTAAGAAGCTCTGTAGGGGACTGTCTAGCGAGCTCATTAACATAACGACTATGCGAATAAAAATCCAAGTGACTGAGATGATAGTGTAATAATATATTGTCAAAAATACAGTAATGAGTTATATTAATTAAAAGGTTACTTGGATATACTGTTAAAGTCGACTGCTACAAATTATTAATATAATCCACAGAAGTGTTCACTGTTGGAATCGTGTCTACTGGTAGAAGCTGTGGGCTGGTTGTAGAGATGTCTTCGCATGAGGATAATAAATCTTAAGTATACAACACGGTATGAGTGGAGCAAGTAGACGGTAAGGCGAAGCTACCAACAGGACAATGTATTTCGGATTGTACTCGGAGGTTATCTGTTTTTAAACATGAGTCGTTTTAAACAAAATTCATGTACAATGTCTCTAATTTTAATATCTAACAAAAAGTGTACAATCATATTGTTACGTACTCCACACGGCTCCCCCCCCTAGAGGTCCAGAGAGACTACCGGAAACTGTCACTGTTAGTGAAGTAAATAATAATAGTAATAACCACTTTTAGGATAATAAAAAGGATACATAATAACATGCATGTACGCAAAAAGGTATTGGGATCGTTTAAAGTTTGAACGTATTTACAAATAGTTCAAAAACAAAAATTGAAGTAGAAGTTTATATCAATTAAATGAGATCGGTTTCTCTTTGCAGAAGCCATGAACAAAGATTTTTAATCTATAAACAAAGATATCTATGCATACAGTAATTAAAGAGGGTGAAAGAAAAAAATGGATTGAAAATTGATCGTTTCTGAAAAACACAGTACCTGTTTTGTAGCTGAGGTACATATAAAAAAGTAACTAATAGTGATAGTAATCTTTTATAGTAATAGTAATATCAAAGTGTACAATCATATTGTTACGTACTCCACAGGTCAAATAGTGAGGTTCTACAACTGAATGCATGTTTGACAAAAACGGAATTTAATTAAATCCCTTGCCACTTGCATCCAATGCATCTGTGGTCCCTACACCCTGGAAGCAAAGCTAGATCATCTGAAAGGCATCTTTATTTACCCACCATGATTCATTGACAAAAATATCAAACCAAAAGTTCAGAAAAACAAAATACTGCATATTTCAAATAATAAACTTTACATGAACCTGAATTTCAAGAAAGACTTAATATACAAGAGGAATTTCAGCTTCTTTGAGAAGAACACTACTCACAGCAGCTCTATAAGTAGTGTTCTCCAATCGTCCATCGGTCCGCAGAGGGCTTAAGGAAAAGATTTACCATCTGACCACTTCTATGTGCATATATCAGTTCACCTGTTTTGTATGAGGACAGGTGTATAGGTCGTTCGACGCATGCCGCCTCTAGAAATGGTTCAAGAACAAACACTATCCAGCATAGTAGTTACAGAAAGACACTGGTGGCTCTATGAAGAGTATAACAATAGAACACGTTAACAATGGTCATTTCATCTGCACAAACGATTTCTTCAAAGTGGTCTGCAAAATGAAGAACAACCTAGCAAAAGACAATACGCTTTTGTTTCCTTTCCATTATTGAAGCCTTAGACATTCAGTTAGAGAAAACGGAGACATGCATACACAAAAGAAAATTATTCGACCTCTTCTATTATCATGGTAACAAACGAGTTGATTTGCACTAACTTGATTTTTATTTGCTTGTTTTTCTAGCTCCTTATAACTCTTGTATTTCTTTAGAACTTTTACATATATGTTTTCCTTTGTTTCTATTTGCATCCTGATTACAACTCATTCATTATATTATTCATATTGTTACGTAAGTGTAATAGATTTATTCAACCTCTCTCATGCACTGACTAATGTTAACAACTAAGATTATGTCATCTCATCACTTTTGTTAATACTCTCTTTCATGAAAAATTTGCATACAAGTGCAAGTGTACAGCTAAAGAAAATGAATTTACCTATAAGAGACTGTTCTTTGAACTAAGTGTTTTCTTTTGTTAATGTCTGGTTGGGTATTATTCACGAACTTTTCAATCAACCTTCATACTTTCTTCTGGCTAACACAGTCTACAAAATGGGATAACGACGATACGAACACCCTCTTCACTATTCGAAAGATAACCATGAGAAGAGACAGATGCGTTCACTTGTTCAAATAAAATGTCACTGACTCGAAAACTCTTGTGAAAAAGAAAGCGCGAAACAAGTTTGCAGCCCAAAGAACTGACAACTAGGCCATTATCATGTTTCACATTCTTTGCTTTCTGAAGGGGGACAGTGGACCTCAAGCTTGTGATGTTTCATTAGCAGTAGTATCATCTTTAAATATTATAGTCGCTAGTCTTCCTCTCCACCTAAACATTCCTCTTTCCAACCTTACCATTGGCTAGGTGAGGTTGAGGAATGCATCGACCAGCAATTGAAGCTCAACCTCTTACATGGCTGACAGGGATTCCATCACTGATCCACTCACACATCAACTAATAATCACATTGATTTTCACGTTGACGTTTGCATACATCGTTGGTGGACTGTAGGCTATGCCGTCAGATGAAGACTAAGTTATTGTTGAACGGAGAATACTGTCTAGAATGTAAGTCAAGTAGGTAGCTTTCTAGCTACTTCCACACCCCAATTCAACTTAGTTCACAATGCCTTTTGTACTTCTCTCTCATGGTAGTGCTACAGATGGGTGGCTAACATAAGACTACGGAGTAGGCTATTCTTCATTTGAAGCATCTAGTGTTCGAGAAATCGAAGAAGTGAGGAAACACAAGTGTGATAAAATTAGAGTAGACCAATATTGATGTGAAGAACTGAGTTATTCTATGGAAAGTGTAGGGGTTGACAGACTCATGTTATATCTAACCACAGTTATTTTGTTCATGCATTATATCTGTTTTAATGCAAGTACTCTTTTCTATAAGTTTCTACTGAAAATCGTATGTAGCACTAAACTATCAATGTTACCAAACATGATTTGACTTCATCTAAAAGTCACGCATTTCTGTCAAACTCCGCATAATCTGAATAATATTATTTCGGAATTCTGGAATTTGTAGTGATTTTCGTCACAATGAACATGAAGGGGCTGTCGACCAACTGTGAAACATCTGTACTTCATAAGATTTCAACTAATAACTAAAAAGTTCTGGTAAGACCACTGAATTAGTTGATTCATAGATTTTAGTCGTATTTCTGGTTCAATAACTGTTTTTAGATTCCTTGGGTAAGTATTCATCATCTCATCATCATCTCATCATCTCATCAACTCATCATTTTTTTACTACCCTAGTTTCATTAGCACTTAATTTTCTTGACCTGTATTACCATCCTCCACTTGTTTAGTTAAAAGTAACCTTAACCAATTGTAACTTTGTTTGACAAACTTAATGTACACATACATACAAAACAATGCATATATATTTGCGATTGTACAGCTAAGAAAATGAATTCGCCGAAAAGAGACTCTTCGCTGATCTACGTGTTTTGTTTTCATTAATGCCTGGATGGGGATTATCCATGAATTGAAACGTAGCAAGGACCCCTCGACAGTCAAGGAACTCAATGGGTTTCTGCGGTACTCTGTCAAGCTTGCTGTGGGGAAAGCGAAAGTTGGCTTTTTCGAGGATTGCGTCTCCAATCATCAGTATCCAAAGTGGTTCTGGAAAGCACTGCGACGCAATCATATATATCCAAATACGAAGTCCCTTCAACGCCATGCAATGAATTGTGCTGATTCTATCAGATCACGTATGCCCGAACTGCAGCGGAATATCAATCAGAGGTCCTCTGCCTTATACGAATTGACTTCGGATGAACGTCAAAGATTCACCGAATATATCGACTTGGTTGCGAATAAACGGTCGCAGTCTGTCGTAACCCAGCTCAACAACAGCCTTAAGCAGATGAAACCTCAAGGCAAATTTCCTGACGAACCCACGAAGTTTGTGTTCAATTATTCCTCAGTACATTTAACCGACGTGCAACTGGAAGTCCTATCTCTGGGCCCTAAATTCTGCGATATAAATTTCAACTCCGACAAACTCCATACTCAGGTCCAGTTTGAAAATCTAATCAGCCAAACGCACGATCTCAGCCCAACTTCTGAAGACGAATTACAGAGATTCAAGTCAACAATCATGGACTGCTGCCACCAATACTTGAATTCAAAATCAAAAGTCCGCAACCACCTAACGAAGCGGCACCGAGAGGAATTAAAACAGCTGAGAGATAACAAAGATCTACTTATAACTCGACCCGACAAGGGTGCGGGTGTAGTGCTTCTGAATCGAAGAGACTACATCGAGAAAATGAACGATATACTGTCGAATGAAGACAAATTTTCCCAACCTTCCAATGAAAGAAACAAGACGGAACAGATTGAGAAGCAGCTCACAGATGTCTTGAAGAGAATGAAGGCTAGTCAACTAATCAGTGGGGATATCTACGATCAGATCCGGCCAACAGGTTCAATAATACCAAGACTTTATGGTCTACCAAAGGTACACAAGGTTGGTCTCCCACTTCGTCCAATTCTGGATATGTCAGGTTCCCCTTACCACTCTATTGCACAATGGCTAGCAGATATTCTGGAACCTGTAAGGAAGCAATTATGTACGTACTCGCTCCGTGACACCTTCCAGTTCATCGAGTGCATACAAGACACGAATGTATCTAACAAAATTATGCTGTCCTTCGACATCGAGTCACTTTTCACCAATGTCCCACTCACAGAAACGGTCTGCTTCATATGCAGATATATAGATGACAACCACCTCGATATTGGAATACCGACAACATACTTGAAAGAACTATTATTGAGATGCACTCTGAACGTCCAGTTCACATTCAACGACACCATCTACAGACAAAAGGATGGTATTGCAATGGGATCTCCGTTGGGTCCACTACTATCAGATTGCTTCGTGGCAAGCCTCGAGAGAGGTTCACTAAAGCCAAGCATCGACAATTTGCGACTGTATAAAAGATACGTGGATGACATTTTCATTATTTGTGACAACAACAACGACCCCAATCTGCTGCTGAAGACATTTAACAATTGCCATCCAGCAATAAAATTCACTCTTGAAATGGAAAACGAGTCAAAAATTCCGTTTCTTGATGTGGAACTGACAAGAAGAGCTGATGGGAGCCTAAGAAGATCAATCCATAGAAAACCTACGTGGAATGGTCAACTAACAAGCTTCTATAGCTGGGTGCCCATTCAACAAAAGCGAAACTTAATTAAATCACTTGCTACCCGCATCCGACGCATCTGTAGTCCCGACGTTCTGGAAACAGAATTAGATATTCTGAGAGAAATATTCATCCAAAATGGATACCCAATAAGATTTATCGACAAAAATATGAAACCAATAATTCGGAAAAACGAAACTTTAACTGTGCCTAAAAAGAAAATCTACATGAATTTGGATTTCAAGGGAGATTTAGCAAGCGATATTCTCAAGAGAAGGATCACATCATCTCTGAGAAGAACGTTCTTTGCAGCAACGCTACGAATAGTGTTCTCCAGTCGCCCACTGATCTGCAGAAGCCTCAAGGACAAGATCCCGCATCTGGCCACTTCTATGTGCATATACCAGTTCACCTGCTGCTGTGGAGCCAGGTACATCGGTCGTTCGACGCGCATCCTGTCCAAGAGAATTCAAGAACATTATCCAGCATGGTTGCGAAAAGGCAATACTGGTGCAATAAGGAGTGCGATAATTGAACACCTGGTCAACACTGATCATTGCATTTCAACGAACGCCTCCTTCAAAGTAATCTACAGAGTCAAGAATAACATATCAAAGGCAATACGGTTTCGTCTCCTTTGCATCGCTGAAGCTCTGGCCATTCACATGGAAAAACCGGAGCTGTGCATACAAAAGAAGATTACTCAACCACTTCTACTCTCATGGTAACAATGTTTTGATTTGTTTTGAGCTTTTATTTTATTTTGATGACTTAATTTTGTTTCTTCGCCTGTTCCTTAATTGCTTATAATTCTTGTATTCACTTAAATCTCTTACATAGTTTCGTATTATCTACTTTGTTTCTATGTGCATCCTGAGTAAAACTCACTCATCAAACTATTCATATTATTATTGCATAACTTCTTTTAACAACTGTTTGTGACAACTCATCACCTTTGTTACTACCCTAGCACTTAATGGTCTTGACTTATATTACCAACCTTTACCTGTTTAGTTAAAATAACCTTAAGCAATTATAATTCTTGTATCCACTTAGATCTCTTACATAGTTTCGCATTATCTACTTTGTTTCTATGTGCATCCTGAGTAAAACTCACTATTATTATTACAACTGTTTGTGACAACTCATCATTTTTTTACTACCCTAGTTTCATTAGCACTTAATTTTCTTGACCTGTATTACCATCCTCCACTTGTTTAGTTAAAAGTAACCTTAACCAATTGTAACTTTGTTTGACAAACTTAATGTACACATACATACAAAACAATGCATATATATTTGCGATTGTACAGCTAAGAAAATGAATTCGCCGAAAAGAGACTCTTCGCTGATCTACGTGTTTTGTTTTCATTAATGCCTGGATGGGGATTATCCATGAATTAAGTATTCTAACCCTTACTATCTGAGAATGATGATACTTAAGTTGGTTACCTGATAAAATTAGTTAAGGGATTCAACTTTTAAACTCTGTGACGTCTACCATTCACAGAAAAGTGTAGAGTATGCTTCATCGAACTTGAGTGTAGACCCGCAACATTTTAATTGAATCACTAACCTTTTATGCAATAAAGTGCTGAATTACAACAAGGTCATCTGATCTGTCTATTCGAAGTGACGACGACTAAGGCATCGAAAATCCAAAGTGACAGTCCCTATAAATTAATCATTTTGCACTGTAATTAATTTTTAAAAAATTTTTATTATAGCTTGATTTCACACAGTAATTGTTTACAAGTATGGGATTTTCAGTATGTGATATCGGCAGCCCAAATTTAGCGGACTAGCCATTGATATCACGTGTGCGTCGGCCGGGAATCTAATCCCGGAACATTTGTATGGTCGGCAAGCGTCCTAACCACTGTACAATCGACGCAAACAAGTTCAGAACTCTAACCGCTATCTGGATTCTAGTCTAACTCGTTAAACAGGGCGTTTAGGTCACCTGATCACAATGACATCAAGTTCTCAAGTAGGTGTCATGTCATGTATTTAGCTATTAGTGGATCACATGGTTCTTCCAGGTGAAATTTCACCACAGCTGACTTTGAAACCCGAAATATTCAATATCCATTTACACATATTAATCAGTAGCATGTATTATTTATTGCACAATGTTCCTATTGCTACAGTAAAGCATTTAATTAACTGTCTGTCGGTTGAATTTAACTGAATTAATTGTCCCCATTTCAAACCAAAAAAGACACTAGAGATAAATTCAAAGAATGCTCAGTCACCCTTATAATTTATGGCATAGATATCGATGTCGATTCATACCATTTCTTTTGTTGTTTTCATCTTCTGCTATACTCACTTTTTGTGTTTCCTCCCTTCTAATTAAATCATTTAAAGTCTGACCCGTTCAATAGAACCTGATCAAAGAGGAAAGTAAAATAAAGGCAGTCGTTTGAAAACGCAACTTCATTTCCACTTCTAAGCTTACCATCGTTATTCCTACTCATCCAATTGGATGACTTACTTGCAATACATCGATTGGCATTGAAGTAGGTAAGAATGCGCCAATAGAATTTCATATCTTCTGTTAGAATAATGTGCAATTAAATGGATAAAATCTTAAGATTCTACTAACAACTGTCAACCGATTATTAATATTTTTTATAGGCAAATTTCAATCATCCAGAATAATTTCTTTTGCATAATTCTACCATATATGTATATGGATTGTTAATGAGAATTCTCTAAAACATTATTCAACAGCTTGAAGATGATTTCTTCCCATTTACAACTCGTCATCTGGATGTGCCTGCATTCCTCAGTAAATGATGGTGTTCCCACCAAGGCTGGAACCCAGTGCCTGTAGTTTCAAACGCCAAAACATTATCCACCAGACCACTTGGGCCATGAGAGCTATCTCTTGTGCAACTGATGGGAAAATCTAAATTGAATTAAATGATTATTCAATAACGTTAATTCATTATAAAAGCTTTTTTTCCCTGTGATCTCCAGCTTCTCCAGAGAGAATAAGGTTTCAGCAGTCTAACAGAAAAGTAGAACTTCGATTAATGTAAAAATCATTCTATTTTCTCGCAAGTCACAAAACCATACTCATGTTGTCTTGGGATGTGTTTCTGTGAGCAAAGTTTAGAACATACTGGTAACTATCACTAAATTCAAATTTGAAGATGAAGTACCGAGACTAGCCACTTCCACTTATATCTACCAATTCAACTGCGCTTGTCGAGTGAGTTATATTGGCCGTTGCTCTAGGAACTTGATCATTCGTGCTCGGCAACATTTACCAGTGTGGCTAAGTAAACGTGTAGTAAAAACGGTCAACAGTTCAACATTAAACCATCTGGTCCGAACCGGCCACAAAGCCAGCATTGACGAATCCTTCTCCATAATCTACCGAGTATCAAGAAAAAATATTGCCGAAAACATCTAGGTACCGCATACACTAAACAGCAGAGGCTATGGCGATTCGCCTGAAACAACCAGTGTTCTCTGTGCAGAAGAAGCAAGTCCAGCCACTACTACTGCTGTGGGTGGGCTTCAGCGGAGACAATAAATTCATCAATTTGCATGATTTTTTTTCCCAGTTTTTCTATTATTTATTCAGTGTATTGTTATGTTGGTGTCATAGAATTGTAATCCATTGATATCACTATTCTTATTGATTTTATTTTATTTAAACAACATTAATTTTGTTAGGAACACTAACTCATTCGCTATTATGTTTAAATAATTGTAGGACCTGATGATAAATTTATCGAAAAGAATATTTTTTTTTTTATTTGATTTACAGCTTGATTCCACACTGTATTTTTGGTACAAGTATGGAATTTTCAGCATGGATATCGGTAGCCCAAATTTTGCAGGCCGACCATAGATATCAGGTGTGCGCCGGCGTGGGCTCGAACCCCGGACCATGTGCATGGTCGGCGAGAGTCCTAACCACTGTGCCACCGACGCACAATATTCCTTGTTCAGTAACCATTCTTTACAAAGAATTCAAATTTGTCTAACTATGCATCAGTGCTGTTTGCAATACAGTGGTAGAGGTAAGAAAAACGGTGAAGAATAAGTGACCTAAATGAATAAATTTATTTCATCCATACTGTACATATTATTGTCGTTTGGATAAATATTACTGATAGTGTCGAAATTGATAGTATTTCATTGCATTACTTCGAAATGGATTAAGTAAAGTTGCCAGTATGTTTCTCTCTACTCAAAATTTTATTTTTGATTACCCTGCTGAGGGGGAGTTTCTCTTCTGATCGCATGGTTTTATCTATGTGTACAAGAGTTCATGAGAGAACTATCAGCTAAGCTAATGTTTATGACAGCACTGCATGTTACTATCTAGGTGGATGACGTTTAATTTACATTGTCTGTTCAGAAGACAATATTTTCAGTGTCACCAGACTTCGCTATCCTATGAAGATGACATTAGCCCTCTTTAAATGGCACATTTATCACGTGACTTCACTGAATCAGTGTCAAACAAACTCAACTAATATATAAGGATTATGCTGATTCACAGCTTCGGACTTCTCTTCTGTCATTATTGAAACATAGATCTTTTTGTTGGAAGACTGGTCATTGGAATCATAGAATGTTTATGGGGATCTTCGTATCTTTGGTATTCACTGTGTCGATAAATTAAATTATTCATTGGTTGGTGTCTTTTTCGTCGTAACTTTGACAATTTTAACCGACAGGATTAAATCACTGGCAAAAAATTCAGCGTAAGATAATTACAGCAATTTGGCTAATTCATGTCCTACCAAGCGCTTTAGCAAGTGAACTGGTATTACTGTCAAGACTCACCTGTAAATATTCACAGTATTTTGTAAATACAAATGAATCAGATAATTTAATAGGAACCAACTTTATAAATAATAACAGTAGTAAGTTTTACCATTATTATATTCTGTTGGTGTTCATACCAAGTTTATATTTCAAGGCTAACTTAATCTCGTTGTGCGTCGTACTGAAGCTTTCTAACAAGTACGATGCACGGGATAAATAAATACAGAGAAGGGTGGATCATCAGCATGCATATTTTGTCACAAACTAACATAAGTTGAGAGAATCACTGAAAAGCAGGAAACACTCTTCTCCCTATGCTCCGGTGGACTTCGTCATCACTATTTTGTCAATCTGACCATAGGATTTGTTGTTAATTAGTAAAATCATTCAGCCACATGAGTAGATAGATGAAATATGTTTCTGTTATGGCAAAAAGATCATAATTCTGGTGTATAATATCCAGTATTTCACTAAGAAGAATCTCTGTGAGTAAGTGAACTGTGTGAAGCAACACTACAAGAAATTGTCGACGAATGAGTTCCAATTCTTCAGGCAGCCAACGAGCCACTTTATGTTAGGCCTGATTTTATTATAGAAGCGATAGATCTAAATGGGATACTGTCAGTGTTTAACTTGGCTAGTTCATAAATAAAAAGTAGTTCAGCTTATCTGAACTTCAGACCATTGTACGCAGAATTATCCATAGATTTCCTCATCAAAGCGTATCTTTCAGCATGTTTACAAACCGACTTCCGGTTGTATCCGTCAAGTCTTTTAGATAGTTATCAAATATTACTGAATTTAAGTGGACGGCTGCAAGATAGAGTTCATCCAGAAAACATAACACTCCTCTTGTCAAACTTGTCATATTAATTATTTAATTCAGTTTTAGATTTTCCCGTCAATTAATTGAACCGAAGTGCTTGCACTTAGGTCCCCTTTATTAGTTTGAATAAAGAAAGAACGAAAATATCCGCAGGATAATACGACGAGCTTGTTTATTATTGAAATGGTTGAACATTTATCTAATCTACATGGCGCAATATGTTAAACAGTAGTTAGGAAAACAAAAATAGCCAAAACTTAAAAAGGAAATACAACTGTATCACAATTAAACAGTGGTCTTTTGTCATTCTCTCAGTGATCAAGCGAAGGACAACTAGATAGTATGTTGAAAGAATTCCTGTTTTAAATAATCCTCTATGCGAAAGAAATCTCCCATTTATATTTCCATATTAGGTTATCATAAATTTAATCATTATGCATATCTAGTTCTGTAATTAAATTTGAAGTGTTTGATTGAGTTGGTGGCACAGCGGTAGAATGCTCGTCGATCAAGCATGTGATCCAGGGTTCGATCCCTGGCCGATTCACCCCTCTACCTCACTAAGCTTGTAAAGAGGGAAGTTTATGCATGAGGCTAGCAACCCGATCCCGTAAAAGTAAACACCACTGGTACCGAAACTTCAAGCCTCTGGGAACGTACAGGAATAAAAAAACTAGGCAATCGAAGTTCTTAATACACTTATTAGACAAATAAAAATAAACCAAGGGTAAAAATGCCGACATTTTATTAAAGGTTATAAGCAAATATTTGAAGCATTAGTCAAGTTAAAAGCGTAGCTATGCTCACCGAAGACATTCGCTAGTGGTCTCACTATGTCATGAATTGGCAGAAGTTGGAATTCATAGACCGGCCATTGGATCGGGTCCCAGTGGCTTAATGGTCTACAAGCCCCTCACCTTGTAATCAGAAGGTTGTGGGTTCAAACCCTGGAGGTAGTTGCGTACTGGTGAAAGAGTCCCTAAATAGGAAAAAAAGTAATTTTTAATGCTAATTGTACTTCTGAAGTTCTTATTATTACTTTAGTTGAACATAATGTACAGATAACTGTTTTGTTTTATAAACCTTTACAGAAGATGTGGTTTGTTTGAAAAGTAGAATATATTGCAGTAACAGTTTTTGAACACTACAACCACACAACTACCGGTCTTAAAAAATAAAAGGTCAAAGAGAGCTAACGTGATGATTTAACAGCCAAAATGACAGATGAAGACAAAAGGACAAATGTGTAAATAGGCCACGATATTAAGGATGAACTGATGAGAGGTAGTTAGTACAATAATAAATATTTAGTGTAATCTTGTATACTACTGACTGATTGATGCGAGTAGTTTAAAAGAGCAGACGTCAATTAATATTGAATTTTTGATTAAAGCCTGATTTCACGCAGTATTTTTGTACAAGTATGGAACTTTCGGCCTGTGATATTGGTAGCCCAAATTTAGCAGGCTGAACTTTGATTTTAGGTGTACTTTGGCCGGGAATCGAACTCCGAACCACGTGCATGGTCGTGAGCGTCCTTACCGCTGTACGACGGATAAAGAGCTTGAAGATTCCCATTTAGACATATATTAAAGAAAAGACGTTCGATGAGGAGTTAGGGACAAAAGGTGTATTTCCAAAGACTAATCGTTTAAATTTTAAATTTTGGGTAAAATGTTAAGTAATATGAAAGGGGAGAAAATGACTACATCGAAGGTTTTATCACAAAATCCAAGAAGCCTAAGCTAATAAAATCGCTCACACTTTCTACTGTTAAAAGATTTCTCCACCTAAATCTACAGTTCAACGGAGACTCATCAACGGAAATCCTGAGAAACAACCTGTCAAATTTCTCACTGAAGAAAACCTTCTCCACGGCTGAACTCCGAATAACCTTCTCCACAAAGCCAATGATTTTCTCGGGTATGAAGGACAAGCTACCATTGTTTGCCTGATCAATGTGCGTCTACCAGTTCGCCTACTCGTCTGGAGCTGGGTACATCAGCCATACCCAGCGTTTGTTATCCAAACGTATCATTGGACACTTACCCATAGTCATGATTTTATAAAGGAGAAAAAAGGTCCCATTGAAGCTCTATTCTGGAACACCTGATCGAATCAGGACACCAAACTAACCCACAAAGGAACTTCAAATTTATCTACAGAATATCCGAAAATATTACCAAGAGAGTACAAATCAAACTTCTTCAAACCACAGAAGCTATGGCAATTCACATATTAAGTTTCGAATTCTGCGTACAAAGTAAGTTTGTTGAATCATTAAATCCTCAATGGACCTGATCAGTCTAAACACCGGATGAGTGATTTTCTTTGGAGTTTTCGGTTGCACTATTTTCTTCCCTCACATCCTATTAAATTCCTACCCCTTCTTACCACTGTTGTTAACTTGACTCTCGTTCAATTTTAATTAAGTTCTACTCAATCCCGTTAATTATAATACACCACACAATCTGCTTTATTTTATTATAGTTTTTACCCTTTAACGCTTTTTATATTGCATAATTCGCTATTAAAAATTTACAGCTCCAGTCATACATCTTTGGAAGTCTTACTTTTCTTACTAAGATGATTTACTATTTATCGGCAATCGTGCAGCTTGGGAATGAAATCACCGAAAAGAGTGACTCTTCACTGAACGTCTTTTCTTTTATATGAGTCAGTCGATAAGTCTCACTACCTAGATCAAAGTGTAAACACTGGACTGCCATTTCACTCATTTGGGGATGATCTCATCATCTGTGTGCCCTGTTTGTATGAACACTTAGAGCCGAACGAGTTGAGACCAATCGAATGCCTTTTGGTTCCCAACAGAAACCCGACGAGTTTGCTTGCATGTATTGTCAGTTTGTGCAACTAACTAGCAAGAATTTTGGTTGCTTAAACTTATTCGGTTCCCTTAGTCGAGTCAAACCGGAGACTGTGCTGGTTATCTCGGCTGCAGACGAGTGGAACCACCATCCAATGCATAGATTAATTCGCTGGGCTTAGCAGGCGCCAATTACTGACACCAACCAGTAGTATGCAGTATCATACTATTTCGATTGCTTTCCTGATTTAAACTTATAGTATTAAGCTGCTTCCTTATTGTGATCTAAATATCTTTAGTTTCTAAAGGAAACTGAAGAGTTCCTCACCCCGAACAGTGTAGTTGGCAAATAATGAATTTAGAATGCTTACTCAGAACTCAAATAGCAGAACGAAGCTGACGTTAAATGCAATGACTTGACCTCATCGGTCTCAGAAATCGGTGCTCTGCTTCACCTATCGAGTTAGGTTCACCTAAGCTTACGTACAGAATATATTTCAGTACTTATCATATTGATTTCAGTTTCAGCTTTTTCTATTGTGCTGCATACAAAATATGTATGACAATAACATGTTGCATCGACACATTCAACTTGTCAGACAAATTACATCTAGTTTTGTATCAGTTGTTTCAGACATGCATCTTTTAACAATGAAATTCCGTTCAGATTAAAGCTAAATCCGATACATTCTTAAATAGTATTGGTGTGTATTCGGTTGATTAAATCAGTGGAAGATTTACACACTATGCAGAGGTATTTATCGAAATTATAATTATACAAAAGTGTGCGGTGTGTTGCAATATAGTCTCTCTCGCCTTTGGGAACAAAAAATAAGGTTCCCGAGTGACGTTTTAATTTCCATAGTGATAAACATCAAATAAATAGGTGAGAGACGGAGAGAGAGAGAGAGAGGGACCTACGTGTATCCTATGGTGTTTCAAAACTTTTATTAATTAAGAAAAAAAAATAATTGTAACACACTCCCAGATAGTTGGTTTTCGCCTCAAAGAATGCTACCTTTCAACTGTCTGCGATCAAGTACACTAACTTTGATTGGAGGCAGTAAACAAAGAGAAGTGAAATGATTATTGTTCACCAGAAGGGCAGAGAATGTGAAGATATGGAGAAGGAAATATCATTCCAGTGGGAGTTGACTTCTGTGTTGTTTTTAAAGAATTTCTAGTATTATCTCACTTGTCAATAATTAAGTATAATTTTTTTAAGTGTTGTCTTATCATAATTATCACCTTGTTGCATTATGTTTTAATTATTTACTAATCTTATTATTTCTATCCTTTGAGATGTATACCTTATATGGACTATTTTAAATAAAATAAATAACCGATTATTTTTTGTCACAGTTCAGATTATTTTTAAAATATCCTTACATATACGACTATATAGCTCGATGATTAATTCCTTGAAAAGACACTCTTCGTTTGATACACTTACTTCTAATTTCGATGTGTTCCACTGGGAATTTTCCATGAAAATGTACACACTGATATAAGGATAAAGCTTGGGCGCTATGGCAGAGCATAATTCCATTATGGATGTAAATTTACCTTGATAAAATCACGCAGTGTTATACGATAAAATTGAAACAACAGAAGGTAAGACACGGAGGCCAAGCTATATTTTTGTGATGACTGACAATTTCTATCTCTGTATTGTTTCAATAATTACTGTTGATTGTTAATATGTTTCTTATATGAATGGCAATATAATTCCGCTAAATACAAATTCCTGAATTCTGCCCTGTCTGTGTTTTGTTTGGATTCGTGTAATTCAGTCATCTCGAAATACTAATACTACGATTACAATAAATTACTACAAATTGGCGTCGCGATGGAACTAAATAACCTGGGAAAACTTCCTATAAATGCTACTCCGCGGGAGATTGCTGATTATTTGGAATGCTTCGATGCGTGGTGCATTTCCAAGAATGTTCGGGATGACAAAATTCCAGCATATTTCATCACTGCTATTGGGCTAGATGCGTATAGCCTAGTAAAGACCCTGTCGTTTCCAGATCAACCTATTTCTCTATCATATGTCAAGATTCGTGAACTTCTGACAAATCACTTTCATGTGACTACATTTGAGACCAGAGAGAGGGCTCACTTCAACAAACTGGTACGTTCTCCCAACCAGAAGATTAGAGACTTTATTCTTCAACTCCAAATACAAGCTTCAAAGTGTAACTTTGGAGATCAGCTGCATACTCAACTACGTGATCGTCTAATTGCTGGAATCAATATTCCTAAGTTAGAGAAAGAGTTAATTCAGATTCCTTCTTGTACCTTTCAAACTGCTAAAGATTTATGTATTACATATGAAGATGTCAAAAGTGAATACTCTGCTCCCACTACGTCAGTGTCTGATGTTATGCTTTCTAAAGTCGAAAATACAAGTGGTAATGGAAAGCAATCCAAACTGCCGTCCACAGGTAATAGAATGCAGCGAGAGATCAAAAACATTAAACCGTGTTTATCCTGTGGAAAGTTACATCTACGAAGCACTTGCCGTTTTCGGGGTGCTAAGTGCCATAAATGTGGTAAAGTTGGACACATCAAGACGGTTTGCAGAAGTTCGAATACTTATGTTGCTCAACATTCTTATAATTCTCCCAAGCTGTCTAGTAAAATGGAGTCAATGTGTCTTTCAACTTTTCAAAATACTCAAGCTCATCCAATGAAAACCTCCACTACAAGTTCGGCAACTCAAGTGTCAACTGTTTTCAAAAATGAGGTAGCCGAGTTACAATGTGAACTGTCGAAAACACGAAAAAACCTGAATGAGATGAGAGAGCAACTGATTAAAATGCAGGAATTGATGCATATGCATAGACTGCGTCTGTCGAATGCAGAGCATACAAGTACCCGTGAAAGTCCTGCAAAACTTTTCAAATCTCGAATTCTCAAAAAGCATCTGATGTCCACGACTTCTAATGTACATTATTACAAAGGTAATGACTATAGACCTTCTGTTGGAATTATACTACAAAAAATGGGAAATCGAGTGGTGAAGATATTAGACATCAAAGATCACTCAGTTCATAACAGACACCTGGACAAAGTGACAATAAATGAAGTAGGTCGTTCCAATTATAATATTAATGATTCCGTCACTAATCCTGATTTTGTAGATAATTCAGAAATAAGTCCAGATAATACTGATGAAATAATATCACAGAATCAGTTAGAAGGTCGCAGCTACTTGCAAGCAAACCGAGACATCGTTATAAATACGCAAGGAGATATTCGAGGTGTGGCGGATGTGGTGATTGACAATTTCTATCTCTGTATTGTTTAAATACTTACTGTTGATTGTTAATATGTTTCTTATATGAATTGCATAATAATTCCGCTAAATACAAATTCCTGAATTCTGCCCTGTCTGTGTTTTGGTTGGATTCGTGTAATTCAGTCATCTCGAAATACTAATATTACAATTACAATAAATTACTACAATTTTCCATTGATCGAACCACTGTTTATTTATATACAGTTTGTATATTCTTTAACCAATCACTTAGCATGTGATTTCGGTTCACATCAAACGGCATGAAATAGAATAGTCAAATATACATAGTATTCTTTTGTTAATGCAGTTTATAATTGTGGGAAAAGAATTCTGTCTCCAACATCATATACAATGTTCAAATAGATATGTTGTATTCTGTCGCTAGTGCCGAATTGAACTGTGGGAATATGCGAGAATAATATTCCATTGGTACATATTGTCTGTATCACACCACCACAGTATTATATTTACTGATGATGTTTCAAGCACAATTTATTACTGCTCTAATCATTTAAAGGCAGTACTCACATAACTTTTTTGCTTCGTTTATTATATACATGAGTAAAAATTGATGATTAGACATTTGAATGAAAGCAATATTAGACTTGCGTGAAACAGAAAGGAAGATAAAGTACCTTCAGAAATAATATTAGTGTTATCATCAAAATATAATACGATGGGAATTGTATCCCAACAACATTCGTCTTAATTTTTTTAAGCTTAAATATTCCCATTATGAAAGTTACTGTTTGAAACAAGCAACAAATGCTGATAAACACAGGATTTAATGAATTCACCAAATTTTGGTAGAACTTTTCAGCTGAAAACTCTACATATAGTGGTATATATATATATATATATATATATATATATATATTGTTGGCAATACTTTGGCAGATATGTGACTGATAAACAGGTAAACTATGCTGAATTCATCATACAAAATGACAGGTGCTAACGCTTTACGAATCAAGTCCAGACAGATAAGGGGGAAGGGATATGAGTGATTAAAACTGAGATAGTAATGCATCATAGTTCAGTTATCTCACTTAAATAAACAATTATTTAACAGAGAAAGAATTTGAGCATATAGAGAATCTCACACTGAATAATATTGATAATACTACTACTGTAGACAGTAATTTACGTCAGTGTGTACGTCCCCAATATTGGTCGTGAGAAAAATGAGAACAATGACTGATTCAACAAACAGCCACAGCAGACTTTGCAAAGGCAGATACAGTTAGCATATAAATGATCTGACATTCAAGAAACAGCCACAAAGAGATGTGCGCTTGTGGCACAGTGGTTAGGACTCTCGCCAACCATGCAAATGGTTCGGGGTTCGATCTCCTGCCGACGCACAGCGATATCTCCGGTCGGCCTGCAAGGGACTCCTGGATCAACGGACACATACAAATTGTCCGGATACATTGTTGGCGGAAGAGAAGAAGCACCAATCCTTTGAAGCAGGTGAAAGTGCTGCGAGCCATTATGATGGCACAAGCCAGGCAAACAACACGGCCAGATATTAGTCCTCCAGAGTCACTCGAAACCACTTCCTGTACAGAGATGGGAGAAGGCGTCTACCAGTAGGAAGAAAGTGTGCAACATCAGATTACAACTGGGGCGTGTCATAGCCTTGTGCAAAAAGTTAGCAGATTGCACCCAAAAACTAATGTCAAAAATGATAGCAACCATGTCATTTCACCATATATCAAATTTAAAACAAGAAATAAAGGTTAATAAAGCAGGATTTAATGAATTCATCAAATTTCGGTAGAACTCGTCAGCTGAATACTCTACATACACGAATATATATACTTTTGAAATTACATAGGGAGATATAAGACTGATAAGTTGAATACTCTACATACACGAATATATATACTTTTGAAATTACATAGGGAGATATAAGACTGATAAGTAAACAAACTACATTGAATTAATCATGCAGAGAGACAGGTGCGAATATTTTCCAGGTCATGTTCAAATAGATAAGGGGAGAGAGAGAGTATGAGAGATCAAAATTAAGATAAATTGCATTACGCTTCAATTACATCACTTAGATAAACAATTAGTCATTAGGGAATATATATCTACTGTTTCTACGATTTGGTGATCGAAGGGAGTGTGTACAAGTACATGGATATACACAAAGTAACAAGGATTTCGCCTGAATGACAAACCACAAACCAGATAGATTTCATCCCGTTACTGCTCAAGCAAGCGGAGTTGCAGCTAGTCTGATGGATACAAGGTCGAGGAGGCCAGCAGATGTGGGCTCAGACCATCACCTAGTCCAACGAACCTCCAAAGTGAAGCTGAAATCCATGAAAACAAATGGAGACAGACCACAATTCAGGTCCAGCATTGGGAAACTGAAGGAGAAAACCAGAGGGGATGTCTTGCTACAGATTTCAGAACAAAGTCGGACACACTATGTGGCATCACTGAGGAAACCTGAGTGGAAGAACGTTGGAACTAAATCCCTGAAGGCGATATTCAAGGAAACGTGTACAACTGTTTAAGGAAGAACGAAGTAACAAGACGGAGAATGGCTGTCAATGGATACCTGGGATGTAATCGAGGAGAGGAGAGAGGAGAATGGCGGAAGAGAAGATTACTCAATGCAAAGATAGGCAGCAGAAGCAGAAGTTTAGTTCAAAGTATACTGCACTGAATGAAGAAGAGCGCTAGAAAAGACGAACGACAATTCTACGACACACTGGTAACTGAAGCAGAGCAGGCTGGCCGCACGCAAAAAAGACATCAGGACACTGAATCAGATAACCAAGTCTCTATTCAGGGAGCAATCAGTCTAGATGATGTAACCAATAAAAGATGCTCGAGGGAACCTGATCACTAAGGAGGAGAAGCAAATCAAACAATGGGCTGATCACTTCAAAGGACTCTTGAATCGACTACCACCGGCAACTCGGCCAGAAATAACACCAACAGCACGCACGGAACTACCTGTCAGTCGACACCAATCCAGAAACAAAGGAAGAAATCCTGAATGCGATCAAGCTATTGAACACTGGCCGAGAAGACAGCAGGATCAGATGGCATCCCTTCCGAAGCACTAAAGACGGCCCCAGAGATTACGGCAGATGTTCTCGCTCCATTGCTGCAAAAGGCTTGCAAGGAAGAAATGGCACCTACCGGTGGCAAGAGAGGCTACCTCATCAAGCTGCTAAAAGAAGGGCGACCGAAGTGGAATCATCCCTTTTTCCACGCCTAATAAAAGTACTAGGTTACACAATCCTGGAGAGAACAAAAATGCAGTGGATATAGAACTCCGCAAGACCTGGACAAGCTGGATTCAGGAAAGGCGAATCATGTGCTGATCCAATTGCAACTCTACGCATCGTCATCACAGAACAAGGCATAGAATAGCAGTCATATCTCTGCCTCGACTTCACAACTGTGCTTCGGTGGCACAGTGGTTAGGATTCTCGCCGACCATGCACATGGTCCGGGGTTCGAGCCCACACCGACGCACACCTTGATATCTATTGTCGGCCTGCAAAATTTGGGCTACCGATATCCATGCTGAAAAATCCATACTTGTACCAAAAATACGGTGTGGAATCAAGTTGTAATCAAAAATTTAAAAAAATAAAAATAAATACTTGCCCTACAGTGTTGTTGATCACTAACCAGAGGCACTACTGTGGTGAACCTACTAGTGCGCTGGCTGCTATCTCCTTTTCCGAAGGTTTGGCCTAAACATGTGTGGCCAGCCGTAGTAAATATAAGGATATCATGACGTGAGATAGGCTGTCTGTGAAAGAATCAAAGCAACAAGACTGTCAAAACCACTTCGATGTTCCGTTAATTTCTAGTGGTCAGACTGTCATGCCGTTTTTCTCAAACAAATATTGAAATATTTAATTTAGAGAGAAGTTAAGACAGCCTCTGGGGAGAGTGAACATTCAGATGTCCTGGAACGCATTCTGGTTGTTGGGTAACGACACCTGTTGTTGTTATAGCGAAAATATGAACTCTATACACCAACTGAGTAGTCGTGCATCCTTTTACTGGACACCATAGTAATTAAATTGAGGGCTTTTGAAGAAGACTACAAAACGGGATAAGAGCGATAAACGGGTCAGAATACAGGCTGACCTTAAGTCACCTCGGTGAATACATGTACACAGACTGGTCTAACTTGCAAAATGATACTCCTCACTCTAAGTGGGACGTATTTTTAGGCCGTATCATTGGAAGACACCCTGATTGATGTGTTTCAATGCATTTTCTCGTAAGTAAACCTCATTTCGCTTGCAAACATCACTTATTTTTATGGATAGTCGGCTCAAGGTCACTCATGCGTTCTCACCAGTTGGGACTCTATTGTTTACCTTTGCCTAAAACAGTATTTGAATAGTTTGAGCATTAATGTTTACTCATCTTTGACCCATGTTTTCTAGATGGACGCTTGGCAGCTTGTTTTACTCGTTGCTAAGTCCATCCTATCGATTTCCCCTCTGATTTCGCACATTGGTGAACGTATGTAGAGAAGATGAATGTTGACAAAGGAGAGTCTGTTATTTCAAACGGGCTGCTTAATGGGTGTAATAAGTCCAATTTCAGTGAAACGAATTTACCTGGACAACTAAATAACATTCACATGGAAAATGTAAGTAAAAGTTGGACGGAATGCTCAGTTTTACTTAGGACTCACTTAAAACTGTTCCTACTGAATTTTTTCAATGCTCATCAGAATCGAGAGATCATTCAGGAATTTCTGACACGTTTTACACCTTCCCTTCTTACCATAAACCATGCAACTGCGCCAAGTCTCATTGTCTCAAACTGTATTGCGAATGTTTTGCTCGAGGCAGTGCTTGCAATAACTGCAACTGTACTAACTGTATGAACAATGGTCTTCATGAAGAAGATCGTCGGAGGGCAATAGAACTCACTTTGGAAAAAAATCCACTGGCATTTCATCCGAAAGTCGGTAAGGTGGTTCTCACTGCTTACTACTTTAGGCGACGGCGAACGACGACACTCAAAGGGGTGCAACTGCAAAAAGTCCGGCTGTCTGAAAAACTATTGCGAATGTTATGAGGTTTCATAGTAATTACTTAACCAGTCTCACTTACAGGCGAAAATTGCGTGTTCTAACTTATGTCGGTGTCAGGGATGTCGAAACGTTGGGGAGGAGCAGATTCAGCAAGAATCAGACGCAGATCCTCTTCGGATCAGTGAGCAAAACTCACTGTTACACAATGGGTAGGTTGTCTCGGATACTTCTGATCTATTTGAAATCACCTTCTTTCACGTATAGTCAAGATACATTTTGTTACAAGGAGAATTATGTCCAACTACCACATGCTAACCAAGCTTTCGGAGGAATATTGGGCACCATCAAATCAAATCTACCTACTGAACATGGATATATAAACAGGCCAAAATTGGTAATCTGAGTTTCCAAGTCATATTTTTAAGCTTATTTCCTACGAATCAATTGAGGCAGCATGCAGCTGTATGCTTGCTCACGCCAATGAAGCTGCACTCAGAAATCTTTCCGACTATGAACAAGAAAAGGTTATCATAGATGAATTTCTAAGATGCTCTGAGCAAATAATCCAGTCAATCATTAAGGTTTGAGTAATGTATTCTGTGTTTACGTTAATCGTGTTAATGTTTTCACACTTCGGTTGCACTTTGTCTTCTTCATTCAGTTTAGAAATTTTGGTCGACTCTGATAAATTTCAAAATGGGCTTTAACTTTCTGGTTTGGTTATGCCTCTTAACATCTTTTATACTTATGACAAGTATCGCATAATACCATGATGAGATTCATTTTATGAGGTTAAACACGCATGGATGACTGGGTTGGAGCTTTTAATTTTGGATGTAAACGAAGTGGGAAGTTTAAGCTATCGTATTTCTTCCTTTCCAACAAGGGATAAGCTGATGTTCACTCTGCATAAACTGTAGAATAAAATACGTGGATACTTTCAGCACCTAAATAAAAAAGTATCAAGGTGAAGCACCGTAAGTTAAGTATTGGATCGTGGATGTCTGGACAAAACAGTTTTAACATTCTAACTATTTCAGCGGACGACATTTTCATGTGCACAATCGTGTGTAATTCTTAAACCTAACATTTCACCGAGTGAAATGTGATAGCGTCTTTGTTTAAGCAAGTCTGACGTTATCTTACGGTCTGTTGGAGACTTGTGGTCCAGTGTCAAATGTATTGGATGAGAATTCTTACCGAGATTGATCTGTCATATTCTGCTAAACTGTTGTGATGTTGTAGCTGCACTTGGTATGTCCACTTGAAGCTTCATGCCATCCGTCAAGGGTTCTTGAAGCTGCTTCATGCTTCAGTGGAGTTCACTTATTCGTCATAATTTCGAATTTGTGTGCCTTGAATATACGACGTGGGTGTTGAGTCCACTTTTTACTTTTGTAGTATAGATTATTCCTGCTCATTGTTAGAAGGTATCCAAAATGTTAAGACGTCTAGTTGTCTCAAGCAAGGATGATCTCAATTGTGCATTAGTATGCAAGTGTAAAAGCGCACCTCACTTTGACTTACTTTGACTTTGTCACAAAAGTGGATGGAGTTTGTGCGAATTCGTATGTTTCACAATTGTGATACATAGCAAACACGAACGCTTTCGGGATTGAAATCAAAGTGTTGGAAAGATTTCATAACTGTGATGACTGCAAGTTGTGAAGCTACTCGGTTAGCACTTTATTCACAGAGTTCGTGGCCAATTGATTGGCTCAGTTGACCTTATGAAGTGATTCTGATTTTAATTTTAAAGCGGTTGGTTTTTAGTCATGAAAGTATGACAGGTCATATTATTTCACTATTTGCTTTCCCTGAATAGACTGTGTGATTTCACAAATCTAATCCAAAGTAATGTCTATGTACACAACCTGTCTAAAAGTGTTCACTCAGTCAAGTTTCAAAACAAACTGACATCGGAGTAAATATTAATTTCCCGATAAGTGAGTCAGTTTGTGAGTGAGGTTTGTTAGTTAATTGAGACGGCTGAAGTGATTATCTCCTGTTATTTATTGTTCACTTTGGAGTAATTTTAAGCCGAAGAACCTGCACGGAACGTAATGAAATTTCACTCATGTACCTGTGGAATAATTATTTGAGTTATCGCCTTTCGCCGACTGAAGTCAGTCACGGTCGACTCTGTATTTGGGTGCGTGTGTGTTTACTCCTCCATATCTTAGTATCCCCTCCTTCGGAGTTATTTCAGCACCGTCTCCCTTATTTCCTCATATACTTTTGAGTTTGCGAGTCAATACACTTGTAATATGTGGATTAGTGCTCTATTACCAAAATCTTATTGGAAGGAATATCATGAATAATTAACCCCACTGTAGTATTGTCTTATAAGTAGATATACGTTGTAGTGAAATAGATGAGCTAAGTGAGGACCTGCATGAATAGATTGAATCACCATGTCAGTTATACTGGTGAATATTTTGTGCCCTACCAATTAGGAAGTAGAGTGTACAAATGCGACGAGACCGGTGATGTTCTTCATCTTCATAGCAGTGAAATCAATGCAGGGTGCCACCAATACCCTTTTAATTCGCAAGCTTTGTATGTAATGCTACTTAGTAACAATCTGAGGTATAACATCTGTGTATTGATGAAACTACTTTTCTCGTTTGGATGAATTTGAATCATATTTTGTGGCACGCTGAAAGCCGATCTTGTTCACCTCAGTCTGAAGCGTTAGTCAGATGACAGTCCACTTTCGTAGCCTGATGCACACACTTATACCTGATTTGTAAACATAAAATCTAGCGTTAATCTAAGTGGGCTTCATTTGAGTAAGATTTTGTGGAGTTATATATTGTGTGTTGAGAATGGACAGCAGAGAATACGGTAGCTACACACAGTCAACATTGATCACTTTGTAAGTCTGTTTAAACAGAACCGGAGTTCTAGCTAGAAAGCCTTGGAGGGATGGAGTGCTCAGAAATATTTTAGGATTTGGGAAGTATTTGTGTGCATCATTTGGCGAACTTCTTCGCCTTATGAATATGCAAGGAGCCAATATTGTTAGACATAATTTGCGAAGTAGACGACTCCTGAGTAATTCCATCAATTATGTCATCCATTGTTACTCAGTAATAATAATGATAATAATAGTTATAATTTAATATGTGAGTGCTTGGCACTATTCGGACCATAAATGTTGTCATTACAAGTAAGCTATATCCCGTAACATCTGTCCAGTAAATTGTTACGTCATTCGGAATCTTACTTGACTGCTTGACTTTTTATTGACTTTGTGCATTCCCATTCAGAAGGCAATGATGTATCGCACGTCTAGTTCTTCATTCACTGAAAACTGTGGAGATAGCAGCAATCCCAATCTCGTCACTGGGCGGAATTTTCCTCCTGGGCAGGCTATGACCGAGGACGTCTCCTCTACAACTGAGAACACATGTCAAAATGCACCATATACGGTTGGACCTGAAGGTATTGAATACAATGTTTCATTTCGGTCCACCCAAAATGAACAACGAGCACTTCATGATATTACCCAGGAAACGAATTTTTCAGCAGGAAGTAGATATAGTATTCGTAGTCCTAAAGAGTCACAATTTCCACGTGTTTCCGAATTTCGAAACGTTGCAGGTGATGGCAACTTAAGTTTCACAAAGAACCATTCAAGATTTTCACAGCCTTATATATTAGAAGTGAGTAAATGAATTGACATTGTTAGCTTCGTTAACGGTTGTGTTTTTTACTAGTTTTTTGTCGCAAGTGTTACCTGCATACTGTTTATGTGTTCCTATGGAGGTGGGGAGGTAGAAATTTCCAGTTGCTGATGGTTGTTTAGATTTGGATTTCATTTTATCTCTTCATTACTTGGGGATATATCTCTTGTCATATAAATAAGAATTAAGTATTCTCTGTGCTACTGCGAAATTCGTATATTCGAGTTCGCCGTTTCATTCAAAAGTTTTAACATTACGTAGTCGCGTTCTGGGAGTCTACCACTAGAACTTAAAACTCTATAAATGAATGAACATTTTCACTTACTTGCATCATGTTCCAGACCATTTCAAGTGTCGATCCTGGTGAATTGAATATTTTTTCTTGTGTTTCGCTTTTCTATAATTGTATTATTTATATTGTAATCATGAATGTTTGAAAAGCAATGTGTCATTCTACCTGGTCTATTCCATAAATAAACATTACAATAATCTCAGAGAAAAGTAAATGTGTTGGAGAACAAAACCAGCTCTCTTTTGGTATTTCAGTCTACTTGTGACGCTCTAATTTGCGTGGAGCTTGGCAAGCGATAATTCTGTCAGAGGCTTTAGATATCCTTCAGATTAGTGGTTGGAGAAAGCAATATGTATGGAATTGTATGCACAAGTAGTTATTTTCCAGATGTGTACGTAAACGTTGAGTTCCACAACTTTATCTTTAAGCTTTATGTCGAAATTGGAATGTCGTATTACCTATCACTGATAGTCTATCAGTACACTTTAATTTTGATAAGTCTGTGAATTTTCAAGGACTCACTTGATAAGAGCGTGTTTAACTCATGCGTGGTGCCGAATTTCTTCAGCAAGCAGCACAAGTTGAAGTAGGATTCAGTCGGGATAAGATGAAAAGCAACGAGTCTAAAAAATGGCACCATATCGGCAATGTGATAACTGTTGGTTTGACATTTGTAATGGTGATGACGTAATGGTTGATCCCGTAGGTGTCATTTTTGTATCCATTCACATATATAACAAGTGAATTTGAAATATGTTATTATATACATGGAAGGACACAGCGGCAGTTATTTAAAAATATTTCAAGAAACTTCAGTAATACACATACATCACTTCTCCTCGATAGTTGAATATCTGAGGACGGAAGTCTTCCTCATGACACAACTTCTAGCGTAAAAGCAATTCATCGATGAGTATTATTGAACGCTTCAAAGATTTTATTTGAGTTAATACTTTTATTAGCAGTGATGGACATGTTACGAATACATCGGCTATGTAATTGAAATCGCTGGTGTGTAGTTTCATATGTTATATTACCATGTGATATTAATAATTGACCTTCACTGGCATTTCGATGGCCCTATACAATACTATTTGAGGGAAAACATATTCACTTCGAACATTCCAACCTGCCTTGATTTACACGATAAATTTTGTGACATAAACTGTTTAGCTCACATATTATTACTATATTCCCGTTTAATTCAACTTTGCATTATTTCAGAATGTGGTTAAATGGAATGTTGTACTTGTGGATCAGGATCTCTGTTGGTTTTGTTCCCCTAACCCACCCCCACGAATCGAATGAAAAAGTTCAAATGCCTTATTATATATACGTTTGTAGGCGCATAACATTGAATGACTGTAACTTTCTTTCCTTTTGAGTGTAACCTGGCTGTCATTATCCTGGAGGAGATTGGTTCCCACTGCATGAGAGCTTTGGTTGGTGTTGGTGAAACCATGATGGCCACTCCGTCTGTGTGCTCGTGGTTGTCCTCTGGGTGGCCGGAATAGATTATTGTCTCTCCAGTTGGTAGTAGTTGGCACCTTCCAGTTCCGTTCCATCTGCTTTAGCAGATTCCCAACACTTCTATTCTGTACCTTCTCATTTCAGCGGCTATCTGGGCAGCCTTTCCAGTTTTGTACATTGTACGAACATTCCAGGTACTCATCCTTACTTTTGCTTTCATCGAAAGAAGGCACATCGGCTGACTGGCTTCCCGAAGGCTTTCACCAGCCTGCGTCGTTTCATCTCCCCGATTCCAGCGAAAAATAAGGCTATTGCTTATGTTTTTAGAATTTTTAATATATTTGCACGTTGAAGTTTCTGTAGCGATTTGGTGGAGCTTTACGCGGGTGGAGTTGCTAGCACCACGCCTCACCCCTCCCTCTTTACCCGGTCTTGGGACCGGCTAGAAAACTAGTAAGCTAGTAGCCTAGCAAGCTAGTATCTGGTGAGGTTTCGACGAGACCATGGATACTCTTAATATTTAGTAGATGTGATGACTATGAATTTCGACGATGTCAAGTGTGATGAGTTTGTCGCATTTCGACTTTTGACCATGTAGAGATCTGGTTGTGAAGTGCTGTAAAAAAGTGAGAAAAACCTTGGTATTTAAAATGTTGTCATCAGATTAACCGGACGCTCGGAATTCGACAAGAGGTTTTCTTAGTTCTGTGCTTGCGATTCACTTAACTTTCCGTATAATGCTCTACATTTTTTTGTGTATTTGTAGGAATTCTCTTGGAAACAGTCAGTCAGATTTTCTTTATGAAAAGCACGCGACGTTTTGAGTCCCTTTATCTCTATTTCATCTGAGATCAGTCTCACACTACTTATTACTTTCAAGAAGTATGACTTCATAGTTTGTTTACGTGTCTTTATTACATCGTAAGAGTTGTTGAATTTCATTGGAATTTATCTCATTTGGTGTATAAACATTCTATTTGGTATGGCGTAGTTGTCTTCTTATGGTTGAACAGTGTCTGTTGTACATTGTTCTTTTATGTTCCACTTTCTGTTGAACATTATTTATTCGAATCTCTTTCTATTCTTGGCGTTTACACTCGTCTGTTGTTCACTATTCACCGTTTCTTACTCTTCACATATCCTTGCTGTTTGTCTCTGACTGATGCACATTCATTGCGCTTTTCACGGCATACAGCCTACATACATCATAATTTGCAGTCTGTATACTCTATTTAACCTGAAAGAAACAGCCTCCTTCACCTACCTGGGAAGCATCGTCTCAACTACAGGCGGAACTGATGAGGACATCAAAGCCAGAATCGGAAAAGCAAGACAAGCTTTCATTACTCTCAAATCTGTGTGGAGGTCAACAGCACTCAGCATCAAAAATAACATCCGGATTTTCAACTCCAATGTGAAGTCAGTGCTACTATACGGATCAGAGACTTGGCGAGTCACAAAGAGCATCTCAAACAAACTTCAAACCTTCATTAACAACTGTCTGCGCTCAATACTCAAGATCAGATGGCCAGAAAAGATCAGCAACAGGGATCTCTGGGAGCGAACCAACACAGCAGGAACCGATTGTGAAACAAATAGGCAGAAAGAAATGGAGATGGATTGGCCATAGGCTGAGGAAACCATCAAGTGACATCACTAGACAAGCCCTCGAGTGGAACCCGAAAGGGAGGCGGCGAGTTGGTCGTCAGTGCAAGGGTGACTTGGAGGAGGTCATGCGAGGAGGAGATGAAAGCATGTGGACATACCTGGAGCAGGGTGAAAAAGTTGTCAGAAAACCGAAGGCAATGGAGGTGCGCAGCTGAAGCCCTATGTTCCTCTAGGAACTAAAGGATACAATAATAATAATAATACTCTATTTAACAGTTACATGTGCAATATTATACCGTACGTTTTATAGAAAAATCATTGGGGAGTTTGTATTTCATCGGGATAGCTTATGGGGATTCTGTGGTATGATCTGTTGCTGTTGTCTTCCAACAGAATCATTGCAGATACTTTTCCGATGAATGTATCCATACAGCCGTGATAAAACTATCTCTATTCGACCAGCCGGTACCAGTGGTTCACGTGACTGGCTTTTAATTACGTGTATCGATTATCAGCACACTGATGATAATACAGATCTGATTATTGATCCATTTCCCTGCATAACTAGGATCTTCTATACAGTTTACCTAAATACTCACCAGTCTTTGTTAACACCAAATTTACTGTAAAACAGATGTGATGCGGCATTCTACACTCGATTTCATTGAATCTACTAACTGGAAATATCCCTAACCATATGCACAGCAAGATATATACTCTATTCAGTGCATATAGTTTGTAATTGAGTTGTCGCTCAGTACTCCACTATGCAATGAATAGTTGCCAGTAAATTTGACACACATCGTGTCCATGAATGATAGAACTCATGAATAGAACATGAGAAGATTTAAAAAAACAAAATGCTTATAAGAGAAGAGATTCTAATGCCAGAATGAACCTTCTTCATATCATCTAGTAAAAATTGTATCGCTGTTTTTTCTCTCACTGATAGATGATCTGTCTCTATCTCAACACATAAACAAAATGTGTGAGTTCATTTCCACTGCTTGTCACTGTTTCGACTGTAATAATATATTCATGCATTTGTGAAAATGTTAACGTGGAAACGTCCGTCTACCGACAATCTACTAAACGGTAGTCTCGAGTCTGTTGATTCAAGGATGGGCAAGTATATTAAGATCACATCAAGGCTTCTGTTATTATTATTATTCTTATATTTATAATCCTCTCATTTTTTGTTTGTTTATTTCCTCATAAGTGTAGACATCATTTAATGTCTGCGATCATCGTTATATTTTGCCTTTGCCTTCACCGTGCTATATCAAGAGAAAATTAGCTGCAATAGTCTAAAACATACTAGGATTTCCAAACTGCATCGACAATGCTATTTGAAACAAACTCATTTGAGTTATTATTCTCAACTTTCAGTTTGTACTTTTTCGACCTCGTTCCTTTTGTAAATGTGGACAAATTCCTGTGGTTAATTTTATTGACATTTTGAGTAAACTAAATGCAATACTGTGACAAATGCTGAAAATTCCATTCTGTGTTATATGTAACGTTTTGGAATAAAGCACATTATCATTATTATTACTATTATTATTATCATAATTGTTATTATTGTACTCCACCACAGTGCCCAAGTTCTATTCTTATAACACTTAGAATGCTATATGCAATGATTTTAGGAATTCGACCACTAATTATCACAACATATCATTCATCTCTTAATATTGTTTAAGATTCTAATGCTGTCGAGCTTCACTGCACAACGTTTGCTAGAATCAATATGCGTAATCAAGAAATCATTGTGACTGTTGTTAGTCAAGTCAAGTACATGATTCACCGAGTTCCTTTAGTTATTCGAAAATTAACGCCTTATATCCCTGTTTCGAGAATTCATTTGTCCGAATCACATTGAATCTCGAAGACTCGCTCATAATCGGAAATCAAACAAACTTGATCCGCTAATAATGTATGTTATTAGGCTGTCTTTCATCAAGTGTTACAGTCGAACAAATCCAGTTAACGGTTTATTATAATTCCAGATTCGTTTGAATTTCTAAATACCGTCGCATCTCCTTTGGGTTCTGCAATGTTTTTCAATTTGACCACAATATGTTTACTTATGGAGAGGAATGTATATAACAGTGTGTGCAATACACTACCATCCATTTCGCTTCGCGCTAAGAAAATCGCCTACTCCGGAAATTCCACGAAATTTCCAATAGCCAAGACGTTTGAAATATTATCATGACAGCGTTTCACTGTTTATTAATATCTTAAGTACACTACTCACCAATGTAAATGAATAATTTGCAAAAACTAACAAACACCTTAATACGCCTAAATATTTCAGCACAAGTTATATCATAGGTAGACGGCCACTGGAAATTATGGGACGCTGGATAGTCATATCGCCTACGTTTATCATACTTCGGAAGTGTGCTTTTCAACAGCCGAATTACGAGGTTAACGTGTCACAATTCAACAACTGGGCTGGAATTCAATAGCTCACGAAATCTCACTTTCGCGAATTGGCGATATCACCATTCACTTTTATTAGTATCAGCCCGCATGACTGATCTCAGTGGCCCCACTTGCCATGGCTTCTTAACGAAGACTGCCTCGAAGTCAACAAAATCCACACAGATCCACCTTGTCAACCTCATTATTCATTATTGGCTCGAGAGAAGCACATATTCGTTGCAGAACATCTTCAAATGGAATGGTTTTGGGTCTATTCTTGCAGTCCCCTCAACAAATTGGGAATGCTTCACCAGTTTCTTAACATTATGCCAACTCACAAACAGAGTATGGATACTCAGTGTTAACTCCTAACCCTCAAACGATGCAGAAATCTGTCAAATTAAGGCTTCTCCACGTTAAAATAGGAAATCCCACTCAACGAACTAACCAGTTTAATCAGTTCCACAAGAAGTACTGCTGTGAATTAAACTACTCTCTCGACACAAACAGTATTAAAAGAAACGTTTAGTTCGAGTGAGGCTCTATTCACCTGGTAAGCCGAAATTGATGCGATTTGACCACACAAGATAATTGATCCCAACAATAAAATCAAATAGTACTACAGTCGTGTGCGTTATCAAAGCCTATGGTGACCATCGTCTAAATGAAACGAAACCGTTACTAAGGCACAGTGATGCCAATCATGAATACCATAGAAATACCAATCCACGGGGGATAAAAACCAAAATCATTATTGAGTCGGATATCTGTCAGTTATGAAAGTTATCGCATTGGAAATATAAGAACTCATTTCGTAGTGAAAATCGTTCTTCACTTTTATATGCATATCGAGTAGCAGCGTGAGAAACTCGAGAACAATAACGACACCGAGTCATGCCATGAGAAACCATTATACGATACCTTTCGACTATGCATCATACGCAAAATACTGTTATTGTGATATCTGCACTGAATGAAGCTCCGTCGCCACTTTGTTGTAACTGAATTGAATGGAGCCGTTACTAATTTACTATATCTGCGCCTCCTAATTGATAATAACGGTAGTGAAGTCAACTGGTACCCTAATATGCCTATTTGCTCGTTGTATCTTCCGCTCCACTGAGCCACGCAAATATCAAAAGACAAAGGCTGGACTGTGACTGTAAGACTGTACCGTACTGTATATTTACTGGAACAACGGCACGTGATATTTATACATTTTTACAACAATAAGGTCGGCTTACAGCCGTGGGGAATAATTGATCACACAAGTCACAATATGCATGAGAAATGATTGATCGCATAATTAATGACAATACGCGTGAGAAATAAGAATATACTTTTTAATGCGGGACCCCGTCAATTATTCGTCAAATATATGTTGTTCTTCCAGTTAATTACAATAAGAATTCAGGTTTTACCTTTTAGTTAAGAAGCATACAATTCACATTAGAGTAGAAAACTGTTATACATGAATCACAATAATCTGCAACAATGATGTAAACCACGCAATGATGTAAGTACAAGCTAAATCGATTTATAGGGAATCATTCGCAATACCGACATACTTTCCATTTTCCTCTATCCCTTTTACAATTAGTTGTTTTATGCACTGTGTTTATGCTACCCAGTGTGAAAATGGCTACTGACTTGACATACAACAGTACCAATATAATCAATCATTCACTAAAACGTTCACCAATAAACACTGCTAAAGAGAAAAGTCAACGTGCACAAAAATAATTTCGACTGGAAACGAAAACTCCAGGCACTTATTTCGACAAGGATGAAAGGAATATTTTAGTTATTCAACGATATGTAGTGCACCTTGAATGTTTGAACTTCTGTTTCAATGCATACCCTCACAAACTGGCACCAACACCAGCTTTGTTGCTCTCTCTGCTTGTGTAATGGACAGTCTGATTCAGTTGTACAGCCTTTCAAACTAGATAAGTTATTCGAAAATTTTTTCAGAATTATCTTGACTTCTTTTTGTATTCAAATATCCTCCTCGAAAGAGCACATTACTATTTCTCAGTCTTTTTAGTTTGCGGCTTGTCATCAGTACTCAGAATATAGGCAGAGTACTGATTTTTCAAACGCCAGACAAACTTCATTTAGTGGAGTTGGCATCTTTTAGCCAATCTACAGCATTACACAATGAGACAGATAACCTAGGTACTTCTTTCACTTTGAGAATCACAACGAGTAGTGTGGAAAATGTGAGTTTCAGCTTACTGGCATTAAGTTTAGCGGAACAATCTTCCCAACTTGTTGGTGCTCATTTCGCTTGGTACATTACCTGTGGATTGCAGTCGTATATACGGAAGTCTTGTATTAGCAAATATAGAGGAATTCTTTTCTGCTCCCTTGACCATTTGTGTCGCGATGAAGTTTTACAGGGTAATTATTTTCAACCATCTCTCCAACCTTAAGTTCGTCTTCAATTGCTACTTCTAAACATATAACTCTGACTCTGTATCCGAGTCTTTGCAAATTTCTTTTGTACTGGATAGGAGAAAAGCCTTGAAAGTGTATATATCCTCTTGCCCACGTGTTTTCTCAAGCGAATTCCTCTTTATGCTTCCATCTGATCTTCTGGTGAGTAGGATGTCTAGGAAGGCAATTTTACTTTGGAATTATTCTTTGCACGTGAATTTGAAAGCTGAATGAACTCTATTGAATTGAGATATTATTGCGCATCTGTCCAAATTATTTTCACTAGGGGTGAACGTGTCATCTACGTATCGGTAATAAAATGGAAATTTTCTGATTAGATTGTTTAAAGAACTACATGGAACGCATTCTGATATCACGGACCTCAATGGAGTGGCCAATGCAGAGTTAGCCATCAAATTTAAATTCATGGTACACTTTAGCATCAATTCTTCAAGGATTTCTACTGAGATCCCAATATTTATTGATTTTTTATTTATTTGTTCACAAATGCAATTAGCCGTCTCTCTAGGAACCTCATTTTTTATGCACAGGAACACCTACTAACAGTCCTATATCAGGCCACCCCGTCCAAATAGGCCACACATTCAGCATTGAACAGTCTTTTTCTCCCACCTATAGAATAATGAATGAGTCGCCGAACACTCGAAACGGTAAAGGTAATTACACTTCGCTTAAAACAACCGGCGCTCCGTATGCAGACCAAACCTGCTCAGCCACTACTGTTACCCTGGCATACTGTTTTTTATTCCTTTACGTTCTCGGTGGAACATAGGGCTTCAAGCTAGAGCCTTGAAATTTCGGTAGGAGTGGTATTTATTTTTACGGAGTGAGACTGCTAGTCTCACGCCCAGTCTTCCCTCTTTACCAGTCTTATTACTGGCTTAGCGAGGTAAGGGAGTGCGTCGACCGAGGATCGATCTCCGGACCACATACGTGGTCGACGAGCATTTTACCGCTGTGCCACCGACGCACTGGCCTACTGTGGAACGTATAAATTCCTAAATTCTGTACTACATTTCTCAATTCATCCGATATTCAGTTTAATGAATATTACATGCACAGATGCTATCTAACTGTAATGTAATAACATTATTGACTCAATGTTACTTGAAAACAATAGTGTTGTTAATAACAACAATTCGTTAATTATTATGGTGAAATAACAGTAAAGCCAGATGTAGAAATATAGAGAAAAGGAATTTTTAACAAAATGGGAAAACAATAAACGTGTCTTGAATACTAATGGCTGGGGGAAAGACGTGAGATTTCAGACAGAAATCTAACTCTAAAAACTGTGTGTTACAACGTACAGTAGTTTAAATCAGATTTTATTATCAAGCGATAATTACCTTGTTGAATCTCCTTGGAATTATTTAGAGGAGACGAACTTGTCTGATTATTTTTAGTGATAAGATTGTCACCGTAGATACTGTTCAGAGAAACGTCATTTGAATCTAATAAAATACCGTGACCTCCTTCTGTTAATCCAATAAAGTCAATACCGGATGACAGGCTGACAGCATTCTGATCATACCTCAGAGAACCATTAAGTAGGGCAGTTGTTGCTGTATTCGTTTCTTCATCCTCTGCATAATTGGTAGTCAAGTATTCATTTTCACTTAGTCGATTTTCCACAGCACTTTCCACATAGTGGGAAGTGTTTAGTTCACTAGTATTTTCATCGATATTCTGTGAGTTGGACACATCGTTATTCATTATGGATGGATCTGGAACACTTTTAAAGTGAAGATTAGTTGATAAAATGTATGGCTCTGAGTGGAAAATTCTTAAATGACCATTTTCAGAAAAGACATGTCTATCCTACAAAATAAAAAAGATACTTGCGGGGAATAGTGTACTGAAGTGTGAACAGTAGTGGATAAGTATATATGATATATGAACTTATTATGAAGCAGTAAATAATACAAGCTCAAACCAAAGTGATCACCCGGACATAAATGCTATATGAATTATTTGATGATAAGTCTTAGTTGGTTGGGTAGGCTTAGTGAATAAACACACCAGTCCCAAAACCCGCCTCATTTTAGACGGTAAACATACATTCTGTTTTTGTTTAGGAAGCGCTTTCAATATCGTCTAAGTCATCATATTCATGCTAAACTTTATCCAATCGCACTACCTCCCAGAATTTCCGATTATGAAACGTGACAGCTAATCAAATATAGTTCAACCCTCTAAAGTAACAACACTATTTGCAGTTCTCATAAGATTGTCCACTTCTAACAAATCAAAAGTATGCCGAAGCAATATATATGAAACAAACAAACAACCATCAACGATAACTAAATTTTAACATTCTATTCCTGGTCATTGTGAAATTCACATTCATTTCTTGATATCTGTGCATAACATTTGGCGTCCTCTCAAACTTTTAAATGGTGGTATATATAATAAGGCATTTGAACTTTTTCATTCGATTCGTGGGGGTGGGTTAGGGGAACAAAACCAACAGAGATCCTGATCCACAAGTACAACATTCCATTTAACCACATTCTGAAATAATGCAAAGTTGAATTAAACGGGAATATAGTAATAATATGTGAGCTAAACAGTTTATGTCACAAAATTTATCGTGTAAATCAAGGCAGGTTGGAATGTTCGAAGTGAATATGTTTTCCCTCAAATAGTATTGTATAGGGCCATCGAAATGCCAGTGAAGGTCAATTATTAATATCACATGGTAATATAACATATGAAACTACACACCAGCGATTTCAATTACATAGCCGATGTATTCGTAACATGTCCATCACTGCTAATAAAAGTATTAACTCAAATAAAATCTTTGAAGCGTTCAATAATACTCATCGATGAATTGCTTTTACGCTAGAAGTTGTGTCATGAGGAAGACTTCCGTCCTCAGATATTCAACTATCGAGGAGAAGTGATGTATGTGTATTACTGAAGTTTCTTGAAATATTTTTAAATAACTGCCGCTGTGTCCTTCCATGTATATAATAACATATTTCAAATTCACTTGTTATATATGTGAATGGATACAAAAATGACACCTACGGGATCAACCATTACGTCATCACCATTACAAATGTCAAACCAACAGTTATCACATTGCCGATATGGTGCCATTTTTTAGACTCGTTGCTTTTCATCTTATCCCGACTGAATCCTACTTCAACTTGTGCTGCTTGCTGAAGAAATTCGGCACCACGCATGAGTTAAACACGCTCTTATCAAGTGAGTCCTTGAAAATTCACAGACTTATCAAAATTAAAGTGTACTGATAGACTATCAGTGATAGGTAATACGACATTCCAATTTCGACATAAAGCTTAAAGATAAAGTTGTGGAACTCAACGTTTACGTACACATCTGGAAAATAACTACTTGTGCATACAATTCCATACATATTGCTTTCTCCAACCACTAATCTGAAGGATATCTAAAGCCTCTGACAGAATTATCGCTTGCCAAGCTCCACGCAAATTAGAGCGTCACAAGTAGACTGAAATACCAAAAGAGAGCTGATTTTGTTCTCCAACACATTTACTTTTCTCTGAGATTATTGTAATGTTTATTTATGGAATAGACCAGGTAGAATGACACATTGCTTTTCAAACATTCATGATTACAATATAAATAATACAATTATAGAAAAGCGAAACACAAGAAAAAATATTCAATTCACCAGGATCGACACTTGAAATGGTCTGGAACATGATGCAAGTAAGTGAAAATGTTCATTCATTTATAGAGTTTTAAGTTCTAGTGGTAGACTCCCAGAACGCGACTACGTAATGTTAAAACTTTTGAATGAAACGGCGAACTCGAATATACGAATTTCGCAGTAGCACAGAGAATACTTAATTCTTATTTATATGACAAGAGATATATCCCCAAGTAATGAAGAGATAAAATGAAATCCAAATCTAAACAACCATCAGCAACTGGAAATTTCTACCTCCCCACCTCCATAGGAACACATAAACAGTATGCAGGTAACACTTGCGACAAAAAACTAGTAAAAAACACAACCGTTAACGAAGCTAACAATGTCAATTCATTTACTCACTTCTAATATATAAGGCTGTGAAAATCTTGAATGGTTCTTTGTGAAACTTAAGTTGCCATCACCTGCAACGTTTCGAAATTCGGAAACACGTGGAAATTGTGACTCTTTAGGACTACGAATACTATATCTACTTCCTGCTGAAAAATTCGTTTCCTGGGTAATATCATGAAGTGCTCGTTGTTCATTTTGGGTGGACCGAAATGAAACATTGTATTCAATACCTTCAGGTCCAACCGTATATGGTGCATTTTGACATGTGTTCTCAGTTGTAGAGGAGACGTCCTCGGTCATAGCCTGCCCAGGAGGAAAATTCCGCCCAGTGACGAGATTGGGATTGCTGCTATCTCCACAGTTTTCAGTGAATGAAGAACTAGACGTGCGATACATCATTGCCTTCTGAATGGGAATGCACAAAGTCAATAAAAAGTCAAGCAGTCAAGTAAGATTCCGAATGACGTAACAATTTACTGGACAGATGTTACGGGATATAGCTTACTTGTAATGACAACATTTATGGTCCGAATAGTGCCAAGCACTCACATATTAAATTATAACTATTATTATCATTATTATTACTGAGTAACAATGGATGACATAATTGATGGAATTACTCAGGAGTCGTCTACTTCGCAAATTATGTCTAACAATATTGGCTCCTTGCATATTCATAAGGCGAAGAAGTTCGCCAAATGATGCACACAAATACTTCCCAAATCCTAAAATATTTCTGAGCACTCCATCCCTCCAAGGCTTTCTAGCTAGAACTCCGGTTCTGTTTAAACAGACTTACAAAGTGATCAATGTTGACTGTGTGTAGCTACCGTATTCTCTGCTGTCCATTCTCAACACACAATATATAACTCCACAAAATCTTACTCAAATGAAGCCCACTTAGATTAACGCTAGATTTTATGTTTACAAATCAGGTATAAGTGTGTGCATCAGGCTACGAAAGTGGACTGTCATCTGACTAACGCTTCAGACTGAGGTGAACAAGATCGGCTTTCAGCGTGCCACAAAATATGATTCAAATTCATCCAAACGAGAAAAGTAGTTTCATCAATACACAGATGTTATACCTCAGATTGTTACTAAGTAGCATTACATACAAAGCTTGCGAATTAAAAGGGTATTGGTGGCACCCTGCATTGATTTCACTGCTATGAAGATGAAGAACATCACCGGTCTCGTCGCATTTGTACACTCTACTTCCTAATTGGTAGGGCACAAAATATTCACCAGTATAACTGACATGGTGATTCAATCTATTCATGCAGGTCCTCACTTAGCTCATCTATTTCACTACAACGTATATCTACTTATAAGACAATACTACAGTGGGGTTAATTATTCATGATATTCCTTCCAATAAGATTTTGGTAATAGAGCACTAATCCACATATTACAAGTGTATTGACTCGCAAACTCAAAAGTATATGAGGAAATAAGGGAGACGGTGCTGAAATAACTCCGAAGGAGGGGATACTAAGATATGGAGGAGTAAACACACACGCACCCAAATACAGAGTCGACCGTGACTGACTTCAGTCGGCGAAAGGCGATAACTCAAATAATTATTCCACAGGTACATGAGTGAAATTTCATTACGTTCCGTGCAGGTTCTTCGGCTTAAAATTACTCCAAAGTGAACAATAAATAACAGGAGATAATCACTTCAGCCGTCTCAATTAACTAACAAACCTCACTCACAAACTGACTCACTTATCGGGAAATTAATATTTACTCCGATGTCAGTTTGTTTTGAAACTTGACTGAGTGAACACTTTTAGACAGGTTGTGTACATAGACATTACTTTGGATTAGATTTGTGAAATCACACAGTCTATTCAGGGAAAGCAAATAGTGAAATAATATGACCTGTCATACTTTCATGACTAAAAACCAACCGCTTTAAAATTAAAATCAGAATCACTTCATAAGGTCAACTGAGCCAATCAATTGGCCACGAACTCTGTGAATAAAGTGCTAACCGAGTAGCTTCACAACTTGCAGTCATCACAGTTATGAAATCTTTCCAACACTTTGATTTCAATCCCGAAAGCGTTCGTGTTTGCTATGTATCACAATTGTGAAACATACGAATTCGCACAAACTCCATCCACTTTTGTGACAAAGTCAAAGTAAGTCAAAGTGAGGTGCGCTTTTACACTTGCATACTAATGCACAATTGAGATCATCCTTGCTTGAGACAACTAGACGTCTTAACATTTTGGATACCTTCTAACAATGAGCAGGAATAATCTATACTACAAAAGTAAAAAGTGGACTCAACACCCACGTCGTATATTCAAGGCACACAAATTCGAAATTATGACGAATAAGTGAACTCCACTGAAGCATGAAGCAGCTTCAAGAACCCTTGACGGATGGCATGAAGCTTCAAGTGGACATACCAAGTGCAGCTACAACATCACAACAGTTTAGCAGAATATGACAGATCAATCTCGGTAAGAATTCTCATCCAATACATTTGACACTGGACCACAAGTCTCCAACAGACCGTAAGATAACGTCAGACTTGCTTAAACAAAGACGCTATCACATTTCACTCGGTGAAATGTTAGGTTTAAGAATTACACACGATTGTGCACATGAAAATGTCGTCCGCTGAAATAGTTAGAATGTTAAAACTGTTTTGTCCAGACATCCACGATCCAATACTTAACTTACGGTGCTTCACCTTGATACTTTTTTATTTAGGTGCTGAAAGTATCCACGTATTTTATTCTACAGTTTATGCAGAGTGAACATCAGCTTATCCCTTGTTGGAAAGGAAGAAATACGATAGCTTAAACTTCCCACTTCGTTTACATCCAAAATTAAAAGCTCCAACCCAGTCATCCATGCGTGTTTAACCTCATAAAATGAATCTCATCATGGTATTATGCGATACTTGTCATAAGTATAAAAGATGTTAAGAGGCATAACCAAACCAGAAAGTTAAAGCCCATTTTGAAATTTATCAGAGTCGACCAAAATTTCTAAACTGAATGAAGAAGACAAAGTGCAACCGAAGTGTGAAAACATTAACACGATTAACGTAAACACAGAATACATTACTCAAACCTTAATGATTGACTGGATTATTTGCTCAGAGCATCTTAGAAATTCATCTATGATAACCTTTTCTTGTTCATAGTCGGAAAGATTTCTGAGTGCAGCTTCATTGGCGTGAGCAAGCATACAGCTGCATGCTGCCTCAATTGATTCGTAGGAAATAAGCTTAAAAATATGACTTGGAAACTCAGATTACCAATTTTGGCCTGTTTATATATCCATGTTCAGTAGGTAGATTTGATTTGATGGTGCCCAATATTCCTCCGAAAGCTTGGTTAGCATGTGGTAGTTGGACATAATTCTCCTTGTAACAAAATGTATCTTGACTATACGTGAAAGAAGGTGATTTCAAATAGATCAGAAGTATCCGAGACAACCTACCCATTGTGTAACAGTGAGTTTTGCTCACTGATCCGAAGAGGATCTGCGTCTGATTCTTGCTGAATCTGCTCCTCCCCAACGTTTCGACATCCCTGACACCGACATAAGTTAGAACACGCAATTTTCGCCTGTAAGTGAGACTGGTTAAGTAATTACTATGAAACCTCATAACATTCGCAATAGTTTTTCAGACAGCCGGACTTTTTGCAGTTGCACCCCTTTGAGTGTCGTCGTTCGCCGTCGCCTAAAGTAGTAAGCAGTGAGAACCACCTTACCGACTTTCGGATGAAATGCCAGTGGATTTTTTTCCAAAGTGAGTTCTATTGCCCTCCGACGATCTTCTTCATGAAGACCATTGTTCATACAGTTAGTACAGTTGCAGTTATTGCAAGCACTGCCTCGAGCAAAACATTCGCAATACAGTTTGAGACAATGAGACTTGGCGCAGTTGCATGGTTTATGGTAAGAAGGGAAGGTGTAAAACGTGTCAGAAATTCCTGAATGATCTCTCGATTCTGATGAGCATTGAAAAAATTCAGTAGGAACAGTTTTAAGTGAGTCCTAAGTAAAACTGAGCATTCCGTCCAACTTTTACTTACATTTTCCATGTGAATGTTATTTAGTTGTCCAGGTAAATTCGTTTCACTGAAATTGGACTTATTACACCCATTAAGCAGCCCGTTTGAAATAACAGACTCTCCTTTGTCAACATTCATCTTCTCTACATACGTTCACCAATGTGCGAAATCAGAGGGGAAATCGATAGGATGGACTTAGCAACGAGTAAAACAAGCTGCCAAGCGTCCATCTAGAAAACATGGGTCAAAGATGAGTAAACATTAATGCTCAAACTATTCAAATACTGTTTTAGGCAAAGGTAAACAATAGAGTCCCAACTGGTGAGAACGCATGAGTGACCTTGAGCCGACTATCCATAAAAATAAGTGATGTTTGCAAGCGAAATGAGGTTTACTTACGAGAAAATGCATTGAAACACATCAATCAGGGTGTCTTCCAATGATACGGCCTAAAAATACGTCCCACTTAGAGTGAGGAGTATCATTTTGCAAGTTAGACCAGTCTGTGTACATGTATTCACCGAGGTGACTTAAGGTCAGCCTGTATTCTGACCCGTTTATCGCTCTTATCCCGTTTTGTAGTCTTCTTCAAAAGCCCTCAATTTAATTACTATGGTGTCCAGTAAAAGGATGCACGACTACTCAGTTGGTGTATAGAGTTCATATTTTCGCTATAACAACAACAGGTGTCGTTACCCAACAACCAGAATGCGTTCAAGGTCATCTGAGTGTTCACACTCTCCCCAGAGGCTGTCTTAGCTTCTCTCTAAATTAAATATTTCAATATTTGTTTGAGAAAAACGGCATGACAGTCTGACCACTAGAAATTAACGGAACATCGAAGAGGTTTTGACAGTCTTGCTGCTTTGATTCTTTCACAAACAGCCTATCTCACGTCATGATATCCTTATATTTACTACGGCTGGCCACACATGTTTAGGCCAAACCTTCGGAAAAGGAGATAGCAGCCAGCGCACTAGTAGGTTCACCACAGTAGTGCCTCTGGTTAGTGATCAACACCACTGTAGGGCAAGTGTTTCATTTACGCCTAACCATTTTGTCATATATTAAAGGGTGAAGCCTGTTCCGATCAGACAACCGATCTAACGTCTTGAGCACCCAACCACTGATTCCGCGTAGCCCATCAGATATTGATGAAGAAATTTAGATATGATGGAGGATGCTGCATGTTTCCTCATGGGTCACGTTGCGAAATCCATTTCCAAGTCACATTAGATGCTTCACCCATACAGTGAGATTGCACGTGGCAAGTTTTGCCAACCAGTACCCCAAAGTAATGCATCGACATAAAACAGTGCCAATTTGTTAGTCTGATAAATGTACGGGAGCTGCCCTTTAGACTAGTCTACATGTCTCAACCCACATCTGTCGAAGAGGACCTCCACAAATTACTCCTTCAGGATGAGTTGACCGTTGATGCCTGTTGGTATCCATGAGCTTTGACTGAAGTTCGCATAGTTGAGAAACCTGATAATTGCCAGAGGTTCCCGTATTACCGCTTACAGGATGGTTGCAAGGTACTGCAGGGAGAAGTCGTTCATGTCTGCAAAACAGCAGCAATCCATATTAGATTATTTAATAGATTTGTCAAACAGTAGAACAGTTGTGTTTCTGGATGACGTTTAGAACAAAATTTATTGTTCAAAGTCATATGAGTTACAAATACATGATTTCGAAACTTGAGTTTTATAGTCCTCTTTGTTCTTTCCTATTTTTCGTTGCTGTAGTAGAATTTTCCAGATATATGGGTGAGGTGTTGCATCACTACTATTACACGTGCATGCAGTTATACCGATATCTGTACTTGTGCATGCATTGGTCATCTCTAAGTCATGTGCATACAGTGTTGTTTTACCTATGCTAAAGCATTCAAATATATCTTTTATGCATATTATGAAGGGAAGATGGCTCAATACATCCTCCTGGATGACACAACTGCTAATTGGCCTACGCCAGGAGGTCGTTGAGCCAACTTTTGTCGTCCGATTTCTGTCACAGAGAAATGGTTTTTATCCAGTTGCGGAGGGGGCTGCGTATCCCTCTTGAGCGTAAACTGCTGACTATCAGATTATGTAGAACTCTGTCGAAGGCCCTCCTTATATTAAAATAGAGGATAATTACCAGATTCCTCCTATCTCTTCTGAAGGTGACCTCGTTGAAAAAGTCTGAATGGCAAGTAATGCATGATCTTTTCTTGGGTAATCCGTGCTGTAACCGACTGATGAGTTTAAAAAGTAGCCTCACATTTGGTCTTCGATTACTTCCTCCATGATCCCTGATGTGACAGGTTTTATACTGATAGGCCTTTAATTGCATGCATTAATTTTTGCTCCTGCTCTATGCTTAGGCAATATGTACATGTTTTTCCAAATTTTAGGGTGGAAATTCCCAGCCGACGTTTCTGTATTTCGTATATTGATAGTAAACTGGAGAATTGTTAGGTGTGTGTTCAGCTGTTAGTTGAAGGGTTAGAGTGCGCTACAGTATGTTTTGATCACTGTTATCAAGTTTGTCCTACATCTCTATCGAGATCGGCTCCATTTTGTGGCAGAGGATTAAGTTGAGGATATTTTCTTGTCGACTTGGCAGGTTCACGCACTGCATCCATCCTCCTACATTTATAGCTTCTACTAGCTTTGCGTCAGGTATGTCATTAGTTAGCCAGGTTTCGTTTACCAGGATTAGTGTTGGCCATTCCGTGTGTACACGAGGCTGCGTAGTGATGTTACTTTGTTAAGGAGAGGTCGGGTATGTAAGAGGGTAATTTTTGGCATATAATATGCGGTGCAACGTTTGCGTTGCATTTTACCTTGGTTCGCTATATATTTCTATTTTTGCTGTGAGACTCGCACAAGCGTTTCTCCAGTTCCATAACTGTAACCAATAACTCTGTCACTAACTAGTTATGGTTCATCATACAAAAAAGCCACAAACTCAGTCAGCTGTTAAACTGATGACTGATAGTATATATGTGCTCGCAACAACGAGCAACACAACTCCCACAAAATATGGAAGTGAGACACACAGCTTGCCAACACGCCGCAAGCGTCGAGCTGCTGTAACACTATCATCTAATGTGGCCGGAAGTGACACCAAAACTATTCTAACAACTAGTATCAGCGTTGCTTCTACAAACTCAGCACCTGGTCCTGACATAGGCCTCTTTACTTCACCATATGTAAGTGTCATAAAACTCTAGATACCAAGCCCAGATTTAGCACTTACTTCAGAAGTCGAACGACTAAAGATGTCTGTAGAAGAACTGAAGACTGAGCTGCGGGACATAAGGTGTAGTAAGGCTATGAATGAAGGATGTTCAGAAAATTTGGCCAACATATCTGAACTATCAACACAGATTAGTGGCATAAAATCACAAGTCTGCGAACTTGCACCTCTGAACATTCTGACCGGGTCCATAAACCCTTGCGAACTTGACTCAGAATCAGTAACTAAGGTAGACACCTTGATAAACTTCATCACAACAAAGGTTATCAAAAGAATTGAGGGGTTGTAAAAGGTTCAAAGCATCTTACTTAGGGCGGCGAAAATGCCCAACTCCCAAACGAAATGTCACAGACTGAAGAAGAGCCAGCATGACCACTGCTGTCTTATACGCCTTCATTTTGAAACTCTGTCACGGGCGAAAAAATTCACCAACACACAACGTATCTTATTACAGGACACAAGCTACAAACAAATAAAAGTTGTAGCAGATAAGACAGTGATTGAAAGGTGTGCTCACAATCACCTCAATAAGCCTAATGGCAAGGCGCCGCAAGCCACCAAAATAGATGAACACACAGCCAACACGGTAGAACTCACAGCCTCACCCCTCCCAAATCTCACCAAAACAGCTCCACAGAAGACGAAACCAAACGAAAGACTTGTGAGCTATCGTCTTACTCCTAAACTAACCTCTCCTTCATCTACCGCCGATCTAGATATGTCTATGGAAAGCCATATGATGGAAATCAATCCCTCTTGTAAGCTGAAAACATCCTCTCCTAGCCAAAACGAGGCAACACGAATGGAATTCGGTAACGAAACATGCCGAAATACGTCACTTGTTGCGAAAAATCCCCAACATATTCAAACTCCCAAGAATAACTCTGTCTGTCTGTTTTCGACGTAAAACTTTGCACATATGTGCGGCAGTTCAAGTCGCCACACTCCATGTAGTACACAAAGCAACAGAAGGAAGTAGAAGAAATGCATATTGGAGACATTAGACAGAGATGTGAGACAAAGGAGGAGTAATAACGAAGAAGAAAACAGTTTCATTGGAAATCAAAAGTCACAAGGAGTGGATGCATCTGCGCCAGGCATTGAGAACGATTTTGAGCCATGTTACCAATTGTTTCCAACCATTGGTTTTTACCGTCCCGAGGACATCAACCAGGAAGTCTACACCTTCCTACGTGGCTTAGATTAACAGTTGTAAATTTCATTTACTGGTGCTATGTTTTGGTCTGACCTCCGCTAGCTCTTTTCCAGCCTGACCCTATATCAGCTAACATTGCCCATTGTTGAGGAAGGCGATGACTAAGCATGCGTAACACATGTCCTAACCATCTCAGTCGATGTAACTTCACAAACTCGTCGATTGATTTCCTCTCCTTACCAGAACTCGACGCCTAATTTCAATACTGCTCACCTAATTATACTACTTCACACGGGAGATAGAGCGCAGGGACCGGTGATCGAGGACAGCTAATCTTTTTATGTCTTCCACTCTCAATGGCCAGGTCTCACAATCATAAAGGAGGACAGAGCGGACTGATGAGCAGTACACCCGCCCTTTGGTCGATAGTCGGATATCACGTCTAGAGACTAAACTGACATATGCGAAACGAGCCCTCTGTATCCGTACTGAGATTTCGTCAGAGATCAACTGCACCGAATGCACAAAAAGGTATAAAATATAAAACCGGCCTGAGGATAAATGTATTAAAACCAAAAGTGGACATCACGATAGTACGAACTTTATGGGTAGCATTATACATTGCAAATAAACGTTGTCAGCCTAGGGAGTTTCCTTTATTAATGCATTTACTAATGATATATTGCACTTACTTATTTTATTACACTTTAATTATTAACCTTAGCAATTTTACATTCCTAAAACAGCCTTCAATCCCTTGTAAACGTTGTACTTTCCTCAATATTGGTTGGTTATCGTATGCCTACAACCACGGGATGAAAACGACTCGAAGTTGATTTTCCCGCTCAACCTGGAGGACAACTGCACAATTCAATAACTATACGACCTGGTTCAGACAATCAGTGTATTTATGTATATCAAATACTTAACTGTTGAAACATAATCAACTTGTAGACAATCTACGATTTGACATTATATCATACTTGATCGTGCCTGTAAAAATGGCATGCATTTTCATGTAAATTTATATGTTTATATGAGAATACACATTAATATAACTCACGCTTTCAGGTAAATAATATTCAAAACCATACCAGCAGCCAAATTAAAAACAAAATAAGGACACAGAGTCCAAGGACAACAACATCACAACCTACTCGCATACTGCGCCAAGCCACACTAGTAGCTGGTGTAGAGACGGTATCACTCGAAGTAGTGTAAAAGACGACACTCAGAGCTCAGCCACCAACCACTCAGGGTATTCATTTTATGACACACAAAATAACTTTGGCAGATTATGCGGAACAAGTCTTCTGGGAAACAAATCACAGTGCAGCTATGCATATAACGCAACCCAAGTAAGGTCTCTTAGAATGTCCCCACACAATAGGCAGAATAATAAGTCATGGGCATTTCACACGGAACTATCAATCACATCCAATCCTTGTAGGGCAAATAAAGGCCAAATAATAACACCTATCCAAGCCTCCAAATTACCTAAGCCAAGGACTACCTCATCCAATGGTGAATCCAATAAAATAACTCATTATCCACTAAAAGAAATCGATAATAACTTGATAGACATAGGCGAACATTGGACCCAAACTAGTTGCAATAGAGAATTGTTAGGCCACGCGAAAACAGCGGACGCCGATCCACAATTCAGCCTTATTGACGAGCTTAAACTATTCAAACACTACTTCAACTCTCAACTCTACTTAACACTTATTAATGCTAGATCTATCCCTAACAAACTACCCATGCTCAGGGCGCATACGCTGGTATACAAACCCCCAGTAGTTATTATTGCCGAATCCTGGTGTCACTCAAATATACCAGACGAAGAGATAAGCATCGATGGGTACACACACTGCGATGTGACAGGAGGAGTGGTAAGGGAGGCGGCTGCCTAATGTGCTTCCTGAACACACTTACTGTGTTACAGCTAGAAAATAGGGAACTGAATGAAATACATGACACCTTATGGGTCAACGTACACTTCAAAAGTGCTATTCTACTAATAGGATGTATCTACAGAGCACCTGGCACCTTTAGTGATTACGAGACACAACTCATTAATGTAATGGAGTAAGTATCTACTCTTCCATATGAGCATAAGATCGTATGTGGAGACTTCAAACTACCTGAAATCAAATGGGATTCATTAACAGGCCCAAGCTCTTCGGTACACTGGACATGTTCGGCTGGAAAGAAACTGTCACTATCTCTACAAGGGGTGATAACTTACTGGACTTAATATTCTGTCACGATATAAGCCCCCTCTAAATCTTAGTGGGTTCTAAGTTTTCGGGCAGTGACCATAAAACAATGATGTGTGCACTGCCACTTCTACTGAGTAGCAATGCAGCTCACACCTCCACTTCACAACAAGTAATATATAGGAACTATAGTAAGGCAAAGTGGGACTTAGTAGAATCAATGCTAAGATCCTCCGAATGGGGTGAATACTTCACTACTGATGACCTCTCGAGCTCTCAGCATCTTCTACCAGAACTCAAACACATGCTTAGATGCCATCATCCCACTCCAAACACTAAAGGTTTCCCCACATAGAAAGTCATTCCTAAAACCAAAGGATCGTACGAAACCGATGAGACTCTCAACAAGTTACTTCAAACCACGATTTTGGCACACTAGGTTTAATACTCAATACCCTCAGCCCCATCTCACAAGCTGGAGATTTCCGTATGAGAAACAATGAACGCATCGCAGTAGCCAGTGCTGCTACAGTGTATGCACTCACAGAAATCTTAAAGAAGCTAATGAACCGCAAAAATCACAGCATTTCTCCCCTCATAGACAAAGGTGGGCTATGCACTAACTCTGCAGACATACGTGAACTATTCAACAAAACTTTTGCAGGTAACTACCTTAAGCCCTCAGTCCAGTTACTCGATATATGTCCTGCTGCTAATATGGCACAAACTCAGTCTCCAATCACACCAAACCAAATTAGTACTGTTGAATTCACTTATGCTGACATTAACCAAAGTATGAGAACTCTCAAAAGTTAGCGCGCAATTCAAAGGCTTTGTTACTTTTTCGCGTGTTATTTCTCAATTCTTTTTTTACTCCATAGGCGACTTTTTAATAGGTCTCTCGAAGATAGCATTAAATATTTAGTTCTATTCATACATAGAATATAACTTTTACGGTTAAATTATCCGTTATAGATAGTGTCCACCTGAGTGCTACTGTTTATATCATCTTCGCATTGAGAGTATTTGTATAGGGTATCTTAATATTCTATTTCTATATTCTTATTCCTATAAACTGTTAACTGCATACAAAACTAGACAGTTTAAATCCCAACACTCTAAAACGGACGTTACAGACACATTGCTCATTCTCTTACAATTAAGAATTTTAACTTTGCTTCTTCCCCGAAAGATAGCAAACATCTTATACACACCTAATACCAATAGTAATACCATAGATTATCATACTAGTATCTCCCATAGCACGCAATATCTAAACGACCAACTACTCACGAGTGACATTTCACAACCCATCCCTAACTATCAAATTAAAGAAACCGTCTCTAGTGATCAAAATGTTGTAATTAATGAATCCAATAACGACTGCACATATTCAGTTGATAACCATAGAGTATTTTATTATGATATTGCCCATACACTAAAACCACTTCGTCAAAGTCTATCCGTCATCCTCATAAATGCTAGATCAGTTCTTAACAAACATTTAGCATTATGTACGTTAGCCTCTATATGCAATCCGTCGCTGATCATGATCACTGAAGCCTGGTGCTCAAGTGACATTGTGGATGGTAGCTTATCAATTGATAAGTACAATCTTTTTCGAGGGGATAGGGAAACAGGTCGTGGGGGTGGAACACTCATATACGTTAAACAACCCATTTGTGCAACGCATTTTAGTCACCCTATTCTGTCACAACTTAATGATTCGGTGTGGGTCGAAATAAAAGTTCTCAGAAGTAAACCTATCCTTATAGGGTGCGTATACCGACCGCCATCATCCAACCGCGAATACGATAACGTACTCAGCAACATATTTAGTGTTGCATCCAATCTCCCCTTCAGTTATAATATAATTGGAGGTGACTTCAATTTGCCTGATATATCATGGCGTACACTTCGTGGACCCTCGAGGTATGATAATCTTCTTAATTCCATCATTACTGGAGGATGGACGCAACACATAAATGTACCCACTAGGTCCAATAACATTCTTGATCTTATATTCACGATCAACGTAGCACCATCTACAATTCATGTGGGACATGAATTCCCAGGTAGCGATCATAAAATAGTTGCATGTTCGTTTAACATTTCCCCAGAAACTATACACAGAAACGAAGTTAGTCGGACACCTATAAGACCATACACGCGGGTTGATTGGGACTTGTATCAGGACTTGATTAGATACTCTAATTGGGATTCCTACTTTACCAATGACTCCTTAGAGGAAGTCCTTAAAAACTTCTATGACAATATACAGTCGGTTAATGATGTCATAGCGCCTGTGAAACTGATTAAATTCAAAATCCCTCAAGGTGATTTTATTCCAATATCATTAAGAAGAAGTTTGCGGAAGCATTCATTAAGTTACTATAGACATGACGACTTATCGTCGTTAATCGCTATCAAATCAATCCTCATTAGAATCCATGAGTTAAAAAATCTAAGTCTTAGGAATAAAGAAACGCGGGCAATTCAGTCGCCACATAACACTGGAGAAATAGCCAAACTCTTCAAAAGTAGGTTAACTAACTCCAAATCAACATATCCAAAAATAATACACCTAGGTGGCATTACTCACGAAAGTGCTGAGGATATATGTGAGGTGTTTAGCACGCACTTTGCCAAACTGTACACTCTAGAAAATGACCAGGATATAGATTTCCCTCGTAAAACAGAAAAGTGTCTAAGCGATGTAGTCTTAAACGCCCAAGAAATCGATAAAGCTATCACAACTCTTAAGCTTACTAATACTCCCGGCCCAGATGGAATGTCTTCCGTCCTCTTAAAAAATGGTGGAAATGACATGAATCTACTTCTTCTCAAGATATTTTCAACTTCGATAAGGAGTGGAACATATCCAAATAGCTGGAAGAAATCCTACGTTGTACCCATTCACAAAACCGGACCTACAGCGGACATAGATAATTACCGCCCCATCAACATTACTTCCGTAGTTTCACGTGTGATGGAAAAGATTGTAAAGAAGCAAATTGTTCAGTATTTGCTCTCGAATGACTTAATATCCCCTTTCCAATACGGTTTCCTAAATAGAAGATCGTGCATTACGTGCCAGTTAGATTATTTCGACCACATTACTGAATGTGTAGACAAAGGTCGTTCGGCAGCAACATTATTTCTAGATGTTAGGAAAGCTTTTGATAAAGTCCCACATAAAAGACTCATACTGAAACTCCTATCTTATGGAATAAGTGGAAGGCTTCTTGAGTGGATAACTTCCTTTCTTACAGGAAGAGAACAGTTAGTTAAAGTCAACCATCACTTATCAACATCCAAACCGATAACCAGCGGCGTGATACAAGGTAGTGTTCTTGGCCCTACCCTATTCATTGTATTCATAAATGATATTGTCTCTATGATCAAGTATGGCAAGCCATACCTCTTTGCAGATGACCTCAAAGTTGTCTATGATTTTGACTATAATGATATGAATATTGTTAGTAAAATCCAAGAAGACCTAAATAGTCTATGTAATTGGAGTGAAAAGTGGCAGTTAACGTTCAATCCAGCTAAATCTGGGATAACATACTTCGGACGTTGGAAACCTAGCATGTGTCTATACATGTACGGTGACCTTGTCTCAAACACAAACACAGTCACAGATCTCGGGATAACATACTCAGATCTTACCTTTACTGAACATGCAAATAAGGTGGTATCTGATTGTAAACGTCTAACCGGCTTTGTGCTACGCAACTTTTACACTCCAGAAGCCAGATTAGCCATATATAAGATATGCATTCGCCCCAAACTTGAATACTGTGCCCACTTATACAGTAGCTTCAAGTCGGCAGACAGAAAAAAGTTGAAAGTGTCCAAAGATTCCTTACGAAACGCATATTAGGCTATGGTCAGCAAATAGAATACCTTGACAGATGTATTCGACTGGACTTAGAGCCCTTATGGTTAAGGAGAGTGAAGTGCAATTTATTTCTCTTATTCAAAGTTATAAGAAAGCACTGTAACAGTAACTCGTCCATAACCTGGGCTAATCCTAAATCGTATGGACTACGCAACCACAACTACCTTCTCAAGGTTAACACCCATAAACTCACCACTAGAGCTAACTTCTTCACCATTAAATATTGCAAACTTTGGAACCAACTACCCTCTGAGATAAGATCCTGTGAAAGGCCTGACAGTTTCAAAAGGAGCCTAGAAAAACATATAAACATGTCCACCCTAGCCCGCCTCAAAGATCTCAACTGCTGGTAGAGTGGAGAGACAATGGCTTTTCAATATTTAACTACGGAAAGTACACTAGTCCCAATACCAATATAATAACACTTAGTAATTATGTAGGTTCAATACTTGAAATTCGATTGTCATTAAAATACTTAAAATGATTAAAATAGCTATGCGGCAAGTGTTCTCTTGCTTTACCATGCTTGTTTCCCTTATAACACTCAGTTATTGAGCCTAATGTATTCTTTGATAATACGAATTATGACACTGACTATGCTCTTATTATACATAGATTGATTTACTTTACGACTACCTGTAGTACTAACTACCCTTCTGTAGTATTGTTAAACAAATGCTGAAATTTTGTTGGTTCTGTTAATATCTTTTTATAATATGTTTAGACACGTTACTTTGCAATGTCAGATGTCTACTATATACAAGACTGTCATGATAATTTAGTACACTAAGTCCTGCCAACCGACCTTACCTTCAGTTCATACTACCTACATTGATCCCTAACTATATTGTTCTGCTGAATCTTGCTTCACTATTCACAAAACCTATTCTTTTTATTCTTTAAGGTTCTAACTTCTTGTAAAGTAATCTGTTCATTAGGACGCATGCATACATATATAATGTTCATAAAGATGTACGCGGAGACCTATTGGAAGCACTCATTAAGAAAGCTAGGGAGATGGAATATGAGGTACGAACATGTCTGGTACCAAGCAATTTATTTGCGGTAGCCATAATAATCATAGTCTCAGAGCTTAACATCAAAAAAGGAGGGAGGGTGGCGTTAGCTGATCAGTAGATATGGTGGGGGTCACTAAGGTGAATCGCCCCATTCTGCAGGAACAGCAATACACAAATTAAAGGCTCGAGATATTTCTGATTTTTATGAGGGCTTAGATCTTTATCTTGAAAAAGATAATAATGAACGCCTTGACAGATCATGCTTCTACCTCTAAATATATACTATTCGCCCAGCCTATTGTTGAGATGCGACCATGTGGGATGTGCACAGTTTTATGGGGCATCTTATAAACTAACTTGCTGTCCATTGACTGATCTTTAAATACCACTTCACAATGTCTTATCTCATTCATTTTCCAATAACGTCTTTACTTGATCCTCATTATATCCCATTAAACCTAACATTTTACAGCTCTTTATGACTTATTATATTCCTACTCTCTGAAGGGTACGGTTGTACATTAAATGCACAAAAAGGTATAAAACAAAAACAACTGGCACAACTGAGGATAAATGTATTAAAACCAAAATTGGACATCATGATAGTACGAGGTATATGTGTAGCATTATACATTGCAAATGAACGTTGTCAGCCTAGGGAGTTTTCTTTTTTAATGCATTTATTAATGATACTTGCACTTACCTATTTCATTACAATTTAATGATTCACCTCAGCACTTTTACTTTTCTAAAACAGCTTTCAATCCCTTGTAAACGTTGTACTTACCTCAATATTGGTTGGTTATCGTATGCCGACAACCACGGGATGAAAACGAAACGAAGTCGATTTTCCCGCTCAACCTGGAGGACAATTGTACAATTCAATAACTATACAGCCTAGTTCAGACAATGTGTATTTATATATATATCAAATATTTAACTGTTGAAACATTATTAACTTGTAGACAATCTACGATTTGATATTATATCATACTTGATCGTGCCTGTAAAAATGGCATGCATTTTCATGTAAATTTATATGTTTATATGAGAATATACATTATTATTATTATTATTATAAATGCCAATGGTCCAAACTAAGCGTCTAACTCCACTGTCTGCTTCACATCCCAGTAAAAAAATCAAACCAAACAGAATTATTAGCCCTGCAGGAAGTGAGAGCACTGCATCTGTTGATTTAACAACTACATATACGTCTGCTGCGGTAGACACGTCAAGCCCGGACATTAAACTCCCCTCACTTGCTTGCGTAGTAAACAACATCATGGATGGTATACACAGTGATACTACATGTAATGATCTAGGCCTAGTAGACACCTGCAAAGCGTCTTGCGATAAGAATTACACGGCAAACATTCTTAGTCCCATCACTAATCCAGTTTTTTGTTCTACACTTAGTTGTGAAGATAAAATCGAAGAACTACTTTCTATAATTAGGGGGCTTGAAGTTAAGATGTCAAAACTGGCACTGCCTAGTGAAACTGGCAGTAGTAGTACTTCACCTAGAAAGTTACCACAAACTGCAAACCTTATAAGCTACGTTGCAACTGAAGTATATCAACGTGTAGTGCGCGAGAAGAACATAATTGTGTATAATATACCGGATAATGCACAGATCAACAAGGTCAAAAGCACTCTTTTGAATGCATGCTCTATGAATAACGTCCCATGTAGCTGCCATCGACTAAGAAAGTCTGAGAAAAAACAATCTTCCCCACTTGTGTTGAAATTTGACTCATCCTCTAATGCTGACATCTTTTACGGTAGGCAAACACTACTAAAAAATACGCGTTTCCACACGATTAAGTTAGCTCGTGACAAAACACCAATCCGAAGAATGACTTATGTGACCGATGCTAAAGCTGTGAATCCCAACTCCTCTACAGCACCCCTGAGCACCCGCAATTCTGTAGAGGCAGAGCAAAGGGGTGTGAACCTTTGTGTACAAGGCACATCGTATTCGGAAACGAACTTTCGTGAAAATATAAGGTCCAAAAATGGTTTGATGTGTAGCCATAGACTAAGAAGGAAATCCACCGTGAATCTAGACTCCTCTGATAATGATCCCTGTACCCCGGTGACAAACTGCGGTACATCACACCCAGTATTCCCCAATCCAAGCAGTCTCAATTCCAGGAAGTTAAAAAGTGGGGCTACCAGTTCGTCCACAAAGACAGTGCATAATAAGAGACTACTGCCACACACTAATTCAGATACTCACAGGTTGATAACACACCTCTCTGCAGAAACAAATACTCACAAAGCCGAAAGGGATAAAAACCGTAAAACGCAGCCCGAACCTCGTAGCTACTTGTCCAAAAAAGTAAACCCTCCCACCACTTTAAACCGAAAGATTGATACACTTAACTATAGGACGTCGAATAGTGGTGAAGTAAATCGCAAAAATTCGAGTCAGTTTAGCTTGCTTGGTAGGCCACCTCCACCTATTTACATGCCCATACTCAACGGGACTGACCATCCAACGATCAGCAATTTCGCTGAAACGACATTACCATTTTTTATTCAGGTTCACAACATGACCTCAAACATACTACAAATGCTTACCGCTCTCCACAGGTTTCGCCCCCCAATATAGATATGACAGCTCATACAACAATGCCTAATTACCGCCGAGAGCTCACCTTACATGACTCAGACAATTCTCTTCTTCGTCAAAAACCCTCTATATCCTTTTCTTCTGATAGCCAATCTTCTTCACATCCGAACTTACTTGAACTCGGAAATATAACTGACCCCTTCTGCACTTCTTGCTTTCCTAGGGCATCTACAGACATAGATACTTCATTGTCGTCTGAGGACACTATGATTGAATCGCATCACCAGCTACTTCAAGACATGGCTAAAATCTTAAGATATGACTCGGCTAATCCTAACATAGTCCTTATTAATGCCAGGTCAGCTGTAAACAAAATGGCGTACGTCCAATCCCTACTACTGATTAGCCAACCTACAGCACTAATGATCACTGAAGCTTGGTGCACAAGTGAAATAAATGATGATTTCTTTCACTGCGAAGGCTACTCATTTTTTAGGAAGAACAGATCAGTTAGGAGGGGTGGAGGATGAATTATCTATGTTAAATCTAACTGCAGAGCTGTGCACTATGGTGACCCCAACCTGGATATATGTGATACATTATGGGTGACACTCTACATAAATAAACAGAAAACCTTATTATTAGGTTGCATTTATCGCCCACCCAACCACGACAGTGAACTGCTAAGCCAGATAACTGCAGCCTTCCATTACACTTCGAAATTGAACTTTACTTATAAAGTGATTGGAGGTGATTTTAACATGCCAGAAGTTTCATGGGAGCCTATTAGTGCTCCTCCCCACTACAGCAAATTCTTGGATGCGGTTGAATTATGTGGGTGGACACAAAGTATTCTAAGGCCCACCCGAAACCAAAATATACTGGACTTGGTTTTCTTGAAAGACATCGCCTTATCTACCATAGACATCAGCCGACCATTCCCTGGTAGTGACCACAACACAGTAATCTGCGCCCTTGATACCAAGCTCCACTCATCAAAACGCTCTACCCTGCGCAAGACATTCATGTGCTTCGGAAAAGCTAGGTGGGACGTATCTAACTCCTTCATTAGAAGCTTAGACTGGGACCTTTTCTTTTCTAATAGCAACCTAGACACTATCCTACTAGCCTTTTACCAGAATGTATCTATTTGCTTTGATAATCTTGTTCCTAAATGTAAAGAAAACCCAAGAGAAAACATAAAGAATTTCATTCCTATAAAAGTAAAGGCTAAGCTGCGAAAGCTGTACCGACAGTACCACAGAGAAAACGACTTCTCATGTCTTCTAAATATACAGAACATTTATCTAGCTTTGAAAGAAAATAACGACAAAGCCCTACTCAGACAAGAACATGCAGCTCTTAAAGATAGCTCTAAATACACTGCAATCTGTAGGCTTTATCGCAAAAGGCTAAACTCCCGTAAAACGGATATACAATTCATTTTAGAAAATGGCGAAACCGCTAGTGACTCTAAAATAATTTGTGAGCTTCTAAACTCCTATTTCTCACAGTCGTATACCTATGATGATAATACGTTGCCACAACCTCTATTCCCTGTACGTTCACAAAAAACCTTAGAAATTATCAGCTTTTCTTTAGATAATATTAAGAAAGCAATCACTTCTCTTAAAAGTTCAAACAACCCAGGTCCTGATATGATTCCCTCAACTTTTTTAAAATACGGTGGTGAAGACATTCCTATTCTCCTTCTTAAATTGTTCTCTACCTCTCTATCAACTGGAACATATCCAGATGCATGGAAAACCACGCACATTACCCCTAGGTATAAGTCAGGCTCCCGTTCAAGTGTCATGAGTTACAGACCCATTAACCTAACTTCTGTTATTTCAAGGGTTCTGGAAAAGATCGTGAAAAGTGCCATTTTTGACTTCCTCTCTCAAGAGAAACTTATCACTCCTTATCAACACGGTTTCATGAAGTCACGTTCTTGTACGACATGCCACTTACAATTTTTCGACCACATCTCACAACTTAAAGATTCCAGTATGATCACAGTTATCGTATACTTAGATCTTAGTAAAGCCTTTGACACTGTAAGCCACCGACTGTTAATATCAAAAGTCCAGTCCTATGGGATACAGGGTTCATTGTTAAGCTGGCTCAGTTCGTTTCTAAGCAACCGGATGCAAATGGTCAGGTTAGGTTCCCACACATCCAACCCCGTTCGGATAACAAGTGGAGTTATACAAGGTAGTGTCCTAGGTCCACTGCTATTCCTGTTATATTTCAATGACATTTGCGACGTTATTAAACATGGCAGACCTTTCCTATTCGCCGATGACATCAAAATAGTGTATCACTCACTCAGAAATGAAGTGTCATGTGTATTTAGTAGGATTCAAGATGATATTGAGAGCGTCCAATTATGGTGTAACACATGGAAAATGAAGTTTAACGTTGAAAAATGTGGTGTGCTATGCTCCAAAAGCATTTCATCTGAACTTTCCATCTCCCTACACAACAAACATATTCCTCGTCTGCCGCTTACAACAGACTTGGGTCTGAAATACACTCCAGAATTTAGCCTGACGGAATACGTTAAATTACAAGTATCAAAGGTCAAAAGGCTCTTTGGATTTTTATTCCGAAACTTTAAGACCAGTGAATCCAAAATTATGCTGTACAAGTTGTGCGTAAGGCCCTTACTTGAATTTTGTCCCCCTATCATGGACAGTGTCTCCGTAAAAGACAGATGCAAATTAGAAAGTCTACAAAGGGCGTTTACTAAACGTCTAGTAGGTGAAAATCTTTGCATTTCTTACTACGACAGATGTAATCTATTCCAACCCAGTCATCCATGCGTGTTTAACCTCATAAAATAAATCTCACCATGGTATTATGCGATACTTGTCATAAGTATAAAAGATGTTAAGAGGCATAACCAAACCAGAAAGTTAAAGCCCATTTTGAAATTTATCAGAGTCGACCAAAATTTCTAAACTGAATGAAGAAGACAAAGTGCAACCGAAGTATGAAAACATTAACACGATTAACGTAAACACAGAATACATTACTCAAACCTTAATGATTGACTGGATTATTTGCTCAGAGCATCTTAGAAATTCATCTATGATAACCTTTTCTTGTTCATAGTCGGAAAGATTTCTGAGTGCAGCTTCATTGGCGTGAGCAAGCATACAGCTGCATGCTGCCTCAATTGATTCGTAGGAAATAAGCTTAAAAATATGACTTGGAAACTCAGATTACCAATTTTGGCCTGTTTATATATCCATGTTCAGTAGGTAGATTTGATTTGATGGTGCCCAATATTCCTCCGAAAGCTTGGTTAGCATGTGGTAGTTGGACATAATTCTCCTTGTAACAAAATGTATCTTGACTATACGTGAAAGAAGGTGATTTCAAATAGATCAGAAGTATCCGAGACAACCTACCCATTGTGTAACAGTGAGTTTTGCTCACTGATCCGAAGAGGATCTGCGTCTGATTCTTGCTGAATCTGCTCCTCCCCAACGTTTCGACATCCCTGACACCGACATAAGTTAGAACACGCAATTTTCGCCTGTAAGTGAGACTGGTTAAGTAATTACTATGAAACCTCATAACATTCGCAATAGTTTTTCAGACAGCCGGACTTTTTGCAGTTGCACCCCTTTGAGTGTCGTCGTTCGCCGTCGCCTAAAGTAGTAAGCAGTGAGAACCACCTTACCGACTTTCGGATGAAATGCCAGTGGATTTTTTTCCAAAGTGAGTTCTATTGCCCTCCGACGATCTTCTTCATGAAGACCATTGTTCATACAGTTAGTACAGTTGCAGTTATTGCAAGCACTGCCTCGAGCAAAACATTCGCAATACAGTTTGAGACAATGAGACTTGGCGCAGTTGCATGGTTTATGGTAAGAAGGGAAGGTGTAAAACGTGTCAGAAATTCCTGAATGATCTCTCGATTCTGATGAGCATTGAAAAAATTCAGTAGGAACAGTTTTAAGTGAGTCCTAAGTAAAACTGAGCATTCCGTCCAACTTTTACTTACATTTTCCATGTGAATGTTATTTAGTTGTCCAGGTAAATTCGCTTCACTGAAATTGGACTTATTACACCCATTAAGCAGCCCGTTTGAAATAACAGACTCTCCTTTGTCAACATTCATCTTCTCTACATACGTTCACCAATGTGCGAAATCAGAGGGGAAATCGATAGGATGGACTTAGCAACGAGTAAAACAAGCTGCCAAGCGTCCATCTAGAAAACATGGGTCAAAGATGAGTAAACATTAATGCTCAAACTATTCAAATACTGTTTTAGGCAAAGGTAAACAATAGAGTCCCAACTGGTGAGAACGCATGAGTGACCTTGAGCCGACTATCCATAAAAATAAGTGATGTTTGCAAGCGAAATGAGGTTTACTTACGAGAAAATGCACTGAAACACATCAATCAGGGTGTCTTCCAATGATACGGCCTAAAAATACGTCCCACTTAGAGTGAGGAGTATCATTTTGCAAGTTAGACCAGTCTGTGTACATGTATTCACCGAGGTGACTTAAGGTGAGTCTATATTCTGACCCGTTTATCGCCCTTATCCCGTTTTGTAGTCTTCTTCAAAAGCCCTCGATTTAATTACTATGGTTTCCAGTAAAAGGATGCACGACTACTCAGTTGGTGTATAGAGTTCATATTTTCGCTTTAACAACAACAGGTGTCGTTACGGAAATGAATAAAGGCATACACGACCTTATGGAGAGGCTGAGCACTTCAAGGTCGCATATGCGCAATGTGATGTGTACATTTTATTTTGCATAAACGCTGCGCCTAATACGAAGCTCATGTTACTGAGGCGGGCTCTGAAATGATACTAATATAGGTCGCATGAACACTACATTCTTTCAGCTTAAGGACACAAGTTAAGGCATGTTTAGATTCTACAGTTGTGACATGCATGTGGACCCACTAAAAAAGTGAATATTATTGGGTAACTTAATCAAAGAAGTATAAAGTTTGAAGATTTAGTCTTTTTCAGTTGACTGTAACGGACAGAGAGTAGAGGCATTTGTGTGATATTTGCATTTTGCAGAAGACAAAGTGTGAAAGATAAATCGGAAGTTTTAGGATTCTTCAAGTTTATTATGGGATATATGGACTGTTCATACCGATTCTACTATTGTTCCCCCCTTGTTCACATATTCATTGTTGCTAAGATTAGGGATTGTTCACCTGAGGTAAGATTAATTAATCTGATATGTATATATCCTTAGATATTTCTCGGTGTGGCCGGAGGTGGTCAAAGGAATACAATCTCAATCTTTGCATGGAAAGATCATAACAAATTTCTTCTGAAGGATCAGGTGGTGCTGAAAGCTGTAAAGACGGGTCCAGTGTCACAATCATCTAAGGGAAACTGATCCACATATTGTGGATAAAACGATTAGCGGACTTTAATTTGACAATCATGTACCCATAAAAAATCTACAACTGTGATTTTTTTTCCACCCTTTTTAATGTGAATATGTACTGCTTAACTGTTGTTATTTTGTAAATATATGCATTTATGTTGACTACAAGTATCTCTCTTTATTATCATTTTGAGGACATTGCAGAGTCAACGAAGTTGATAGGGAACGTAGTAATACTTGTGTGAAATGCGTGATAATCGTAAACCGATATTATTTCCTCAGTGCGTCATCAAGCCTCCCATGAAGTGTTTCAGTTACACTCAATACGGCTGCGTAAAAGATTATGTTTCATCAGGGCTTGCGAAAAAATATACGTTGAGCTTAGGTTTGTTTTGCGATTACTACATATACATAACAAATGTAGGGCGGCTACGTACATCGAAAATAACGCGTTATAGGTATATCCTATTGAAGAAAATCCTAATATTCTTATGCTGCGTAAATTATCACTCCTTCAGATTAAATCATTACGCATTCCAAAACAGGCTACATCACTAAGCAAGCAAAGGGAAGTAGTAGTGAATTCTTTAAAGAATACCATTAAAACATTAAAGAGATATTTATTTTGATAAATAATTTTATAATATCACACAGATTCCAAAGTTAACGCGCAAATTCTTCAATTGCACTTCATTAAAGCCTCAAAATAAAGTGAACCACTCCGTAAATTACAGTTGCAACCTGCAAATGAACAATAGTATGACATCCGTTAACAAATAATTAGCAACACGAAAATACTCCAAACCAAAGTAACTATTTAAAAAAATTGTTTATTAACTGTTATCTTGCGAATAAATCAACTAACACTCCTTTATAGCTGTAGACTCTTCTGAGTGTTACCAAGTTTTCATATCTCAGAGAATCAAAACACCCTTTCAGAATTTCGCAAAATATGCATCAATTGCCTAATTGATATCGTTTTCCTTAACATAATCAACAATTTACACAGAGTTTTAACATTCCACATGGAAAGAAATAACGAAATTCAATGACAGATACATGTTCACTCAAACTGCTGAAAGCGTCTACTTTCCACCATTTTTCTAAGTTTTTTCGTTAAAATATGGTATTTATGATGTATTTCAGTTGAAAAAACAACTGAAAACAACGTAGAACAACCCGAACACAACATCGCGATAACACATAACGACACTCCGTGTGTGCCTTTATCCATTGCCTAACCAAGCAGCAAAATGATGTCTGAAATTACCTCAACTCGAATGACAAACTGGCCAATCACAAGCTAGCGAATCGCTTGTTTATCTCATTCGCGGTCACTCAAAATTACGTCCGTCGACAGGCTGCCATAGCGTTTGGGCAATGGATAAAGGCACACACGACCTTATGGAGAGGCTGAGCACTTCAAGGTCATGTATGCATATTGTGATTGGTAGATTTTACTTTGCATAAACGCTGCGGCTAATACGTAGCACACGTTGTTGAGGCGGGCTTTGAAATGATACTAATAAAAGTCGCATAAACATCACATTTTTTCAGCTTAAGGACACAAGTTAAGGCATGTTTAGATTCTACAGATGTGACATGCATGTGGACCCACTAAAAAAGTGAATATTATTGGGTAACTTAATCAAAGAAGTATAAAGTTTGAAGATTTAGTCTTTTTCAGTTGACTGTAACGGACAGAGAGTAGAGGCATTTGTGTGATATTTGCATTTTGCAGAAGACAAAGTGTGAAAGATAAATCGGAAGTTTTAGGATTCTTCAAGTTTATTATGGGATATATGGACTGTTCATACCGATTCTACTATTGTTCCCCCCTTGTTCACATATTCATTGTTGCTAAGATTAGGGATTGTTCACCTGAGGTAAGATTAATTAATCTGATATGTATATATCCTTAGATATTTCTCGGTGTGGCCGGAGGTGGTCAAAGGAATACAATCCCAATCTTTGCATGGAAAGATCATAACAAATTTCTTCTGAAGGATCAGGTGGTGCTGAAAGCTGTAAAGACGGGTCCAGTGTCACAATCATCTAAGGGAAACTGATCCACATATTGTGGATAAAACGATTAGCGGACTTTAATTTGACAATCATGTACCCATAAAAAATCTACAACTGTGATTTTTTTTCCACCCTTTTTAATGTGAATATGTACTGCTTAACTGTTGTTATTTTGTAAATATATGCATTTATGTTGACTACAAGTATCTCTCTTTATTATCATTTTGAGGACATTGCAGAGTCAACGAAGTTGATAGGGAACGTAGTAATACTTGTGTGAAATGCGTGATAATCGTAAACCGATATTATTTCCTCAGTGCGTCATCAAGCCTCCCATGAAGTGTTTCAGTTACACTCAATACGGCTGCGTAAAAGATTATGTTTCATCAGGGCTTGCGAAAAAATATACGTTGAGCTTAGGTTTGTTTTGCGATTACTACATATACATAACAAATGTAGGGCGGCTACGTACATCGAAAATAACGCGTTATAGGTATATCCTATTGAAGAAAATCCTAATATTCTTATGCTGCGTAAATTATCACTCCTTCAGATTAAATCATTACGCATTCCAAAACAGGCTACATCACTAAGCAAGCAAAGGGAAGTAGTAGTGAATTCTTTAAAGAATACCATTAAAACATTAAAGAGATATTTATTTTGATAAATAATTTTATAATATCACACAGATTCCAAAGTTAACGCGCAAATTCTTCAATTGCACTTCATTAAAGCCTCAAAATAAAGTGAACCACTCCGTAAATTACAGTTGCAACCTGCAAATGAACAATAGTATGACATCCGTTAACAAATAATTAGCAACACGAAAATACTCCAAACCAAAGTAACTATTTAAAAAAAATTGTTTATTAACTGTTATCTTGCGAATAAATCAACTAACACTCCTTTATAGCTGTAGACTCTTCTGAGTGTTACCAAGTTTTCATATCTCAGAGAATCAAAACACCCTTTCAGAATTTCGCAAAATATGCATCAATTGCCTAATTGATATCGTTTTCCTTAACATAATCAACAATTTACACAGAGTTTTAACATTCCACATGGAAAGAAATAACGAAATTCAATGACAGATACATGTTCACTCAAACTGCTGAAAGCGTCTACTTTCCACCATTTTTCTAAGTTTTTTCGTTAAAATATGGTATTTATGATGTATTTCAGTTGAAAAAACAACTGAAAACAACGTAGAACAACCCGAACACAACATCGCGATAACACATAACGACACTCCGTGTGTGCCTTTATCCATTGCCTAACCAAGCAGCAAAATGATGTCTGAAATTACCTCAACTCGAATGACAAACTGGCCAATCACAAGCTAGCGAATCGCTTGTTTATCTCATTCGCGGTCACTCAAAATTACGTCCGTCGACAGGCTGCCATAGCGTTTGGGCAATGGATAAAGGCACACACGACCTTATGGAGAGGCTGAGCACTTCAAGGTCATGTATGCATATTGTGATTGGTAGATTTTACTTTGCATAAACGCTGCGGCTAATACGTAGCACACGTTGTTGAGGCGGGCTTTGAAATGATACTAATAAAAGTCGCATAAACATCACATTTTTTCAGCTTAAGGACACAAGTTAAGGCATGTTTAGATTCTACAGATGTGACATGCATGTGGACCCACTAAAAAAGTGAATATTATTGGGTAACTTAATCAAAGAAGTATAAAGTTTGAAGATTTAGTCTTTTTCAGTTGACTGTAACGGACAGAGAGTAGAGGCATTTGTGTGATATTTGCATTTTGCAGAAGACAAAGTGTGAAAGATAAATCGGAAGTTTTAGGATTCTTCAAGTTTATTATGGGATATATGGACTGTTCATACCGATTCTACTATTGTTCCCCCCTTGTTCACATATTCATTGTTGCTAAGATTAGGGATTGTTCACCTGAGGTAAGATTAATTAATCTGATATGTATATATCCTTAGATATTTCTCGGTGTGGCCGGAGGTGGTCAAAGGAATACAATCTCAATCTTTGCATGGAAAGATCATAACAAATTTCTTCTGAAGGATCAGGTGGTGCTGAAAGCTGTAAAGACGGGTCCAGTGTCACAATCATCTAAGGGAAACTGATCCACATATTGTGGATAAAACGATTAGCGGACTTTAATTTGACAATCATGTACCCATAAAAAATCTACAACTGTGATTTTTTTTCCACCCTTTTTAATGTGAATATGTACTGCTTAACTGTTGTTATTTTGTAAATATATGCATTTATGTTGACTACAAGTATCTCTCTTTATTATCATTTTGAGGACATTGCAGAGTCAACGAAGTTGATAGGGAACGTAGTAATACTTGTGTGAAATGCGTGATAATCGTAAACCGATATTATTTCCTCAGTGCGTCATCAAGCCTCCCATGAAGTGTTTCAGTTACACTCAATACGGCTGCGTAAAAGATTATGTTTCATCAGGGCTTGCGAAAAAATATACGTTGAGCTTAGGTTTGTTTTGCGATTACTACATATACATAACAAATGTAGGGCGGCTACGTACATCGAAAATAACGCGTTATAGGTATATCCTATTGAAGAAAATCCTAATATTCTTATGCTGCGTAAATTATCACTCCTTCAGATTAAATCATTACGCATTCCAAAACAGGCTACATCACTAAGCAAGCAAAGGGAAGTAGTAGTGAATTCTTTAAAGAATACCATTAAAACATTAAAGAGATATTTATTTTGATAAATAATTTTATAATATCACACAGATTCCAAAGTTAACGCGCAAATTCTTCAATTGCACTTCATTAAAGCCTCAAAATAAAGTGAACCACTCCGTAAATTACAGTTGCAACCTGCAAATGAACAATAGTATGACATCCGTTAACAAATAATTAGCAACACGAAAATACTCCAAACCAAAGTAACTATTTAAAAAAAATTGTTTATTAACTGTTATCTTGCGAATAAATCAACTAACACTCCTTTATAGCTGTAGACTCTTCTGAGTGTTACCAAGTTTTCATATCTCAGAGAATCAAAACACCCTTTCAGAATTTCGCAAAATATGCATCAATTGCCTAATTGATATCGTTTTCCTTAACATAATCAACAATTTACACAGAGTTTTAACATTCCACATGGAAAGAAATAACGAAATTCAATGACAGATACATGTTCACTCAAACTGCTGAAAGCGTCTACTTTCCACCATTTTTCTAAGTTTTTTCGTTAAAATATGGTATTTATGATGTATTTCAGTTGAAAAAACAACTGAAAACAACGTAGAACAACCCGAACACAACATCGCGATAACACATAACGACACTCCGTGTGTGCCTTTATCCATTGCCTAACCAAGCAGCAAAATGATGTCTGAAATTACCTCAACTCGAATGACAAACTGGCCAATCACAAGCTAGCGAATCGCTTGTTTATCTCATTCGCGGTCACTCAAAATTACGTCCGTCGACAGGCTGCCATAGCGTTTGGGCAATGGATAAAGGCACACACGACCTTATGGAGAGGCTGAGCACTTCAAGGTCATGTATGCATATTGTGATTGGTAGATTTTACTTTGCATAAACGCTGCGGCTAATACGTAGCACACGTTGTTGAGGCGGGCTTTGAAATGATACTAATAAAAGTCGCATAAACATCACATTTTTTCAGCTTAAGGACACAAGTTAAGGCATGTTTAGATTCTACAGATGTGACATGCATGTGGACCTACTAAAAAAGTGAATATTATTGGGTAACTTAATCAAAGAAGTATAAAGTTTGAAGATTTAGTCTTTTTCAGTTGACTGTAACGGACAGAGAGTAGAGGCATTTGTGTGATATTTGCATTTTGCAGAAGACAAAGTGTGAAAGATAAATCGGAAGTTTTAGGATTCTTCAAGTTTATTATGGGATATATGGACTGTTCATACCGATTCTACTATTGTTCCCCCTTGTTCACATATTCATTGTTGCTAAGATTAGGGATTGTTCACCTGAGGTAAGATTAATTAATCTGATATGTATATATCCTTAGATATTTCTCGGTGTGGCCGGAGGTGGTCAAAGGAATACAATCTCAATCTTTGCATGGAAAGATCATAACAAATTTCTTCTGAAGGATCAGGTGGTGCTGAAAGCTGTAAAGACGGGTCCAGTGTCACAATCATCTAAGGGAAACTGATCCACATATTGTGGATAAAACGATTAGCGGACTTTAATTTGACAATCATGTACCCATAAAAAATCTACAACTGTGATTTTTTTCCACCCTTTTTAATGTGAATATGTACTGCTTAACTGTTGTTATTTTGTAAATATATGCATTTATGTTGACTACAAGTATCTCTCTTTATTATCATTTTGAGGACATTGCAGAGTCAACGAAGTTGATAGGGAACGTAGTAATACTTGTGTGAAATGCGTGATAATCGTAAACCGATATTATTTCCTCAGTGCGTCATCAAGCCTCCCATGAAGTGTTTCAGTTACACTCAATACGGCTGCGTAAAAGATTATGTTTCATCAGGGCTTGCGAAAAAATATACGTTGAGCTTAGGTTTGTTTTGCGATTACTACATATACATAACAAATGTAGGGCGGCTACGTACATCGAAAATAACGCGTTATAGGTATATCCTATTGAAGAAAATCCTAATATTCTTATGCTGCGTAAATTATCACTCCTTCAGATTAAATCATTACGCATTCCAAAACAGGCTACATCACTAAGCAAGCAAAGGGAAGTAGTAGTGAATTCTTTAAAGAATACCATTAAAACATTAAAGAGATATTTATTTTGATAAATAATTTTATAATATCACACAGATTCCAAAGTTAACGCGCAAATTCTTCAATTGCACTTCATTAAAGCCTCAAAATAAAGTGAACCACTCCGTAAATTACAGTTGCAACCTGCAAATGAACAATAGTATGACATCCGTTAACAAATAATTAGCAACACGAAAATACTCCAAACCAAAGTAACTATTTAAAAAAAATTGTTTATTAACTGTTATCTTGCGAATAAATCAACTAACACTCCTTTATAGCTGTAGACTCTTCTGAGTGTTACCAAGTTTTCATATCTCAGAGAATCAAAACACCCTTTCAGAATTTCGCAAAATATGCATCAATTGCCTAATTGATATCGTTTTCCTTAACATAATCAACAATTTACACAGAGTTTTAACATTCCACATGGAAAGAAATAACGAAATTCAATGACAGATACATGTTCACTCAAACTGCTGAAAGCGTCTACTTTCCACCATTTTTCTAAGTTTTTTCGTTAAAATATGGTATTTATGATGTATTTCAGTTGAAAAAACAACTGAAAACAACGTAGAACAACCCGAACACAACATCGCGATAACACATAACGACACTCCGTGTGTGCCTTTATCCATTGCCTAACCAAGCAGCAAAATGATGTCTGAAATTACCTCAACTCGAATGACAAACTGGCCAATCACAAGCTAGCGAATCGCTTGTTTATCTCATTCGCGGTCACTCAAAATTACGTCCGTCGACAGGCTGCCATAGCGTTTGGGCAATGGATAAAGGCACACACGACCTTATGGAGAGGCTGAGCACTTCAAGGTCATGTATGCATATTGTGATTGGTAGATTTTACTTTGCATAAACGCTGCGGCTAATACGTAGCACACGTTGTTGAGGCGGGCTTTGAAATGATACTAATAAAAGTCGCATAAACATCACATTTTTTCAGCTTAAGGACACAAGTTAAGGCATGTTTAGATTCTACAGATGTGACATGCATGTGGACCCACTAAAAAAGTGAATATTATTGGGTAACTTAATCAAAGAAGTATAAAGTTTGAAGATTTAGTCTTTTTCAGTTGACTGTAACGGACAGAGAGTAGAGGCATTTGTGTGATATTTGCATTTTGCAGAAGACAAAGTGTGAAAGATAAATCGGAAGTTTTAGGATTCTTCAAGTTTATTATGGGATATATGGACTGTTCATACCGATTCTACTATTGTTCCCCCCTTGTTCACATATTCATTGTTGCTAAGATTAGGGATTGTTCACCTGAGGTAAGATTAATTAATCTGATATGTATATATCCTTAGATATTTCTCGGTGTGGCCGGAGGTGGTCAAAGGAATACAATCCCAATCTTTGCATGGAAAGATCATAACAAATTTCTTCTGAAGGATCAGGTGGTGCTGAAAGCTGTAAAGACGGGTCCAGTGTCACAATCATCTAAGGGAAACTGATCCACATATTGTGGATAAAACGATTAGCGGACTTTAATTTGACAATCATGTACCCATAAAAAATCTACAACTGTGATTTTTTTTCCACCCTTTTTAATGTGAATATGTACTGCTTAACTGTTGTTATTTTGTAAATATATGCATTTATGTTGACTACAAGTATCTCTCTTTATTATCATTTTGAGGACATTGCAGAGTCAACGAAGTTGATAGGGAACGTAGTAATACTTGTGTGAAATGCGTGATAATCGTAAACCGATATTATTTCCTCAGTGCGTCATCAAGCCTCCCATGAAGTGTTTCAGTTACACTCAATACGGCTGCGTAAAAGATTATGTTTCATCAGGGCTTGCGAAAAAATATACGTTGAGCTTAGGTTTGTTTTGCACTCAATAAAATACTACAGATATCATGACTTATCGTCATTAATTGCCATAACGTCCCTTCTCAGTAGAATTGAAGAGTTGAGAAATATAGGCCTCAGAAACAAAGAAATGCAGGCCATTCATGCACCGCATAACTCAGGAGAAATAGCCAAACTTTTTAAAAGTAGGTTGATGAACTCCAAAACACCCTATCCGAAAATAATATACTTAGACGGCATTGCTTACGAAAATAATGAGGCGATATGTGAACTGTTTAGCAAGCACTTCGCCAGATTATACACCTTAGAGAACGATGAAGTCGTGGATTTCCCACGTAAAACAGACGAATGTTTAAGTGACATAATTTTCACCACACATGAGATCGATAAAGCTGTCGCAAATCTTAAGCTTAGTAACACTACTGGCCCAGACGGTATATCTTCCGTTCTGCTGAAAAAAGGTGGTAATGACATGAGTTTACTCTTACTCAAGTTATACTCAATTTCATTAAGCGATGGGACATACCCTAACTGCTGGAAGAAGTCTTATATTGTACCTATCCATAAATACGGGCCTATAGCTGATATCAACAACTACCGCCCCATCAACATCACGTCTGTAGTTTCACGTGTAATGGAAAAGATAGTTAAGACTCAAATCATTCAGTACTTGCTGTCAAATGACCTACTATCCCCATCCCAATACGGTTTCTTAAGTAGAAGGTCGTGCATTACTTGCCACTTAGATTATTTTGACTACATCACACAAAGCATTGATAATGGGCGTTCGGTAACAACATTGTTTCTTGACGTTAGCAAGGCCTTCGATAAAGTCCCACATATCAGACTCCTAACAAAACTCCAATCCTACGGAATAACCGGAAATCTTCACAAATGGATAAGTTCTTTTCTCACAGAAAGAGAGCAATTAGTCAAAATCAACCACCAGTTGTCTTCCTCAAAGCCGATAACCAGTGGTGTAATACAAGGTAGTGTTCTTGGCCCTATTCTATTCCTCTTATTTATAAATGACATAGTCTCTGTAATCAAGTATGGCAAGCCATACCTTTTTGCAGATGATCTCAAGATAGTATATGATTATGGGTACGGTGATATGAGCGTCGAAAGCAAGATCCAACAAGACTTAAATGATCTAGGCGATTGGAGCGAAAAGTGGCAACTGACTTTCAACCCAGACAAGTGCGGTATAACCCACCTTGGACGCTGGAAACCGATAATGTGCCTATACATGTACGGGAAGCTCCTCTCAAAACTGAACACAGTCACAGACCTCGGGATAACATACTCAGATTTATCCTTTTCCGATCACGCAAATAAGGTTGTATCTGACTGTAAACGACTTACTGGCTTTGTACTGCGTAACTTCTACACCCAAGAAGCAAGATTAGCTATATATAGGACATGTATCCGTCCCAAACTTGAATATTGTGCTCTCCTATTTAGTAACCTCAGGACTGTAGACAGAAAAAAAATCGAAAGTGTCCAGAGATTCCTCACGAAACGCATAATAGGGTTCGACCAACAAGTGGAATATGTTGACAGGTGTGTACGTCTGAAATTAGAGCCTCTGTGGTTAAGGAGAGTGAAGTGCAACCTATTTCTACTCTTCAAAGTCATTAGGAAACACTGCTACAGTAACTCATCCATAACTTGGGAAAATATTAAATCATATCAGCTGCGAAACCACGACTACCTTGTCAAGGTGGCTACCCACAGAAAATCCATTAGGGCAAACTTTTTCACCATAAAATATTGCACTCTTTGGAACCAACTACCACCTGAAATAAGATGTTGTGAAAACCCTGATGGGTTCAAACGGAGCCTAGAAAGACACTTTAACATGTCCACCCTAGCTCGTCTAAAAGACCACAACTGTTGGTAGAACGGAAATTGAAGGCCAGTCCAGTCTTCAGTATAGTCACATACGTATATCTCGACTCTAATACTCACGCAGCGAACGTTAACTAATTTACTGATTTCTATTCTCTATAATTTTCACTAAGTTGTGTTGGTGAAAGTAACACTGGAAATAATTGTAATAGCATCCACACCTTTTAACGTTTTACATATGTATATACTAATATAATAATACTTATTAATCATGCATGTTCAACTCTTAAATTAGATGGATATTAAAATACTTAAAATATTTATGCATCAAATGTTCTCTTGCTTTACCACGCTTGTTTCCCTTATAACACTCAATTATTGAACCTAGTGTAATATTTGATATACGAACTATATTATTGATTATACTCTTATCATATATGGTTTGATTTACTCTACGGCTCCCTGTAGACTAACCACCATTCTTCAGTATACACACACTGCAGTATTGTTAAAAAATGCCAAAATTTCGTTGGTTCTGTGTTAATATCTTTTTATAATATGTCTAGACACGTTACTTTGCAATGTCAGATGTTTACTATATATAAGACTGTCATGAAAATTTAGTACACTAAGTCCTGCCAACCGACCTTACCTTCAGTCCATACTACCTAAATTGAACCTTAACTATAGTATTCTGCTAAATCTTGCTCCACTATTCACAACACCTATTCGTTTTACTCTTTAAGGTTTTAACTTCTTATAAAGTAATCTGTTCATCAGGATGCATGCACACATATATAATATGTTCGTAAAGATGTACGTGGAGACCTATTGGAAGCACTCATTAAGAAAGCTAGGGAGATGGAATATGGGGTACGAACATGTCTGGTACCAAGCAATATATTTGCGGTAGCCATAATAATCATAGTCTCAGAGCCTAACATCAAAAAAGGAGGGAGGGTGGCGTTAGCTGATCAGTAGATATGGTGGTGGTCACTAAGGTGAATCGCCCCATTCTGCAGGAACAGCAATATACAAATTAAAGGCTCGAGATATTTCTGATTTTTATGAGGGCTTAGATCTTTATCTTGAAAAAGATAATAGTGAACGCCTTGACAGATAATGCTTCTACCTTTAAATATATACCATTCGCTCAGCCTATTGTTGAGATGCGACCACGTGGGATCTGCACAGATTTATGGGGCATCTTATAAATTAACTTGCTATCCATTGTCAGATCTTTAAATACCACTTCACAATATCTTGTCTCACTTATTTTCTAATAACGTCTTTACTTGATTCTCATTATATTCCATTAAACCTAACATTTTATAGCTCTTTATGAATTATTATATTCCTATTCTCTGGAGGGTACGGTTGTGCACCAAATAGAAAAAAAGACATGAAATAAAAACAACTGGCTTGAAAATAATTGTATTAAAGCCAAAAGTGGACATCATGATAGTATAAAATATATTGGTTTCATTATACATTGCAAATGAACGTTGTCGGCCTAAGGATTAATTACTTCCCCATTCTGTTTTCTATATAAATGTGTTTATTAATGATATATTTCACTCACTTAATCTATTACACTTTAATGTTTCACCACAGCACTTTAATTTTTCTAAAACAGCTTCCAATTCCTTGTAAACGTTGTACTTACCTCAATATTGGTTGGTTATCGTATGCCTACAACCACGGGATGAAAACGAAACGAAGTCGATTTTCCCGCTCAACCTGGAGGACAACTGTACAATTCAATAACTATACAGCCTAGTTCAGACAATGTGTATTTATATATATATCAAATATTTAACTGTTGAAACATTATTAACTTGTAGACAATTTAAGATTTGACATTATATCATCCTTGATCGTGCCTGTAAAAATGGCATGCATTTTCATGTAAATTTATGTTTATATGAAAATAAATTATTATTATTATTATTACATATACATAACAAATGTAGGGCGGCTACGTACATCGAAAATAACGCGTTATAGGTATATCCTATTGAAGAAAATCCTAATATTCTTATGCTGCGTAAATTATCACTCCTTCAGATTAAATCATTACGCATTCCAAAACAGGCTACATCACTAAGCAAGCAAAGGGAAGTAGTAGTGAATTCTTTAAAGAATACCATTAAAACATTAAAGAGATATTTATTTTGATAAATAATTTTATAATATCACACAGATTCCAAAGTTAACGCGCAAATTCTTCAATTGCACTTCATTAAAGCCTCAAAATAAAGTGAACCACTCCGTAAATTACAGTTGCAACCTGCAAATGAACAATAGTATGACATGCGTTAACATATAATTTGGTAATACAAAAATACTCCAAACACAGTTAAATTTTAAGAAAAATTGGTTTCTTAACTGTTATCTTGCGAATAAATCAACTAACACTCCTTTATAGCTGTAGACTCTTCTGAGTGTTACCAAGTTTTCATACCTCAGAAATTCAAAACATTCCTTCATAGTTTCGCAAAATATACATATATTGTTTAATTTATTTCGTTTTTCTTAACGTAATCAACAATTTACAAAGAGATTTAATATCCCAAATGCAAAGGAACAACGATATTCGATGACAGATACATGTTCAATCAAACTGCTAAAAGCGTCCGCTTTCCTGGATTTTTTAAAATTTTTTCGTTAAAATATGGTATTTATAATGTATTTCATTTAAAAAAACGCCTGAAAACAACGTAGAACAACCCAAACACAACGTCACGATAACACATAGCGACGTCCTGCGTGTGCCTTTATCCATTGCCTAGCGTTTGCTCCAACTCGAATCAACGAAAGCGCGCAAATGCCATCAAGGTTAAGCCAGAGGCGCCACTTCAAATAGGGGATATGCCATATCAGTGGGTGATAAATAAGTCCAGCCCAACGCCCCTTTTAAAGTGACTCGTGGAGTTTGATGCGAACTAACAAATTTCAATGTATTTCAGTTTTCATGAGATAGGCCACTTTTCGTGTATGTTAGTTCTGCAGTTACTTGCTCTAGAAGCCAGTCCCCCTGGTTTGCAGTTCCATTTGTGAAACGACTTTCAAGTATTTGTTGTCATCATTGATATTGAGTCCTGATAGATATTGTGCCTCCTGTCCCACGGAATAGACGCCTCGGTGTTTTCCTGAAAGAGCGATGAAAGGAAACAGTGTACAGTACTCTATCGATAATGGTTTTTATTTCGTTTCATCGACCCCTCTCCTCTTAAGGTACAGTCCCCAGGACCTGGTTGTGGTGTTTGATATTCGTCGCCTCCTTCAGCTGGCACCTTGTAGTGATAGGTGGCAGGTGGCGGTTATGACGGGTCTGGCTGTTTGAATACTGTGGTTTCAGTCGGTAATAATGACCGGTGACCGCGTTGACTTTAAGTCGTTGCGGGTTGCGAAGAATATATGTGGTTGGTGATCAATGTTGGACGATCTCATACGGCCCTCGCCATGAGGAGTAGAACTCAAGACACGATCCTGCTCGGACTGATGGTCTACGAGACCAGACATAATCTCCCATTGAGTACGTTAGTCCGCGCGTGAACTGATCATAGATACCTTTCCGGTGCTTGCTTGAAGACTGTGGGTAAGTGAGCGCCAGACGATAAGCAACCTCGAGGCGGTTGCGAGGATCTCAAACGCAAGGAATACAGTCAGTTCTTTCTCTGGGTAGCATCGCTGTCTCGACTTGAACTGGAAGGCATAGTTCGTTGCCAGATAGGAGCAGAGCAGGAGGAAACCGCACTGACGAGTGTTCTGACGAACGGTAAGCGAGTAAACATTGGGATGTAACGTCGTCCATGTGTTTTGCGGTGTGTAACAAGGAAAGGCATGAAGTATGCTCTTTGTTGTTCTGTTTGTTCGTTCCACTAAGCAGTTTCCTTGGGATGCTATGACGTAGGGCGAGTCTTCCGAATGCCGAAGGTGTTACAAATGTGGGAAATAAGGTGGCTCTCAAAAGGCAGTGTCAACAGGTGTTGTCGTCACCACGTCGGACTCCTGAAACGAAACGAAACAAAACGAAACCATTCATAGCTGGATGGCCACTGGAAATCTCCGACCTTTTCAGATTTCCAAATCATCGTCTCTCGCTGCACTCTAGAATTTCCCGTGATCCTTGATATTTCCAAAATTTCGACACTGTTTTTTGGAGTGACTTATTTGCAGCATTATTTATTAGTTATATGTATTTGAAGTACCCATTCTGAGTCGGGAAACCCAGTTTGCAAGCTTATTGTGAGTGAGATTATTTCTAATTGCTCGCGATCTTGCTTTATGTCCTCAACGGTCGTTACATGACAACAGTCACTGGACGGAAGACAACTTCGACAACTCTGTCACAGACGAGATTTAAAGGAGTTTGGAGTTCGGTTTGATGTTAGCATCTGGACAGTTGTTAAGCTGCGCAAATTCGTCATTCACGGGAACATCTACCTTACGCTCTCAAGGATACTCATACAAATTTGTTTGGACACTCATCACTAACCTCGTTTGGTATAGTCGCCAGGTTTCTACTATGGCAGTGGTCCCACCAATTCTGTCTGTTTCGTGATACCGAATATGTAGAGGAATTCTTCAATAGAAACATCTAGTACTGTTATTATTTCATATATGTCGGCTCCATGAGGCAGCTGACACACTTCACTAAGAAAAAATAGTTATCGGGTAACGTTCGAATTTGGTGACACTTGCACGTGTTTTCTCTGATATTCATCCATTGCATTCTACTATATTATCACTGGTAATAATAGGCCCAAACTCAAAAAAGCGTGTTCTTTGGCAACACAAGTCACTTAGGAAATAGTATGGGCTCTTCTAGTAACGCATCATATTCTATGAAATCAAATGTTATTAGTAGTTCACCAAATGTGAATTGCTCCAACACAATACTCATCCTTGCAACAGAGGTGGAAGATATCCTATCAGAAAAGACAGATTTCTAAATTAATCTGCATCGTAAACGACATTCAGCCGCAAACAAGTGATCTCAGGACGAAATTAGGTCTACCTGATTTCATGGTGGAGTACCTGACTTTCCTAAACACTAATTCGAAGGCTGAAACAACTCATACTGACTCGAAAAGTGCCAAAAAATTAGAGGGCGTCATGGATTTTCGTCGAGCGAAGTTGTTAAAAGATTCGCGTATGAACAGAACTCTGAGGTATGCAAAGTACCAGACAATGAGCCTATGAAGTCAGCACAGCACTCCGTGTTAAGGGCTGAAAACTTCTTAAGTACATCCTGCGAGTGTATTCGGCTAAATAAAAAAGACTCAAACCACACGTGTCTCATACTTTTCAGATTTGACAGCCATGTAATAGCCGAACAATTTGGGAAATCTGGGGATAGTTTGGTCTCTTCTGAAAAATTCAAGAATCATAAGATAGCCTCGAACAAAACCCCAATCAACGAAAAGTGGCTGAGAACCCCTTACAAACAAACACGATCATGACACAAAACATGAATAATGTCAGTGCCGAAGTATCAAAGGACACTGAAGCACGAAGCGACACTCGCATATTAGAAAGTGAACAAACGACATGTGAGAGTGAAGTTTAGCCTAACAGAAGTAGTTACTCTGGTATGGACCTCAGAGTTCATGACAGCACTCCTAGGAAGTCTACCGACCCCACTCATGAAGTAGGCATAGACCTTCCTGCTACCGATAAACAGCAAACATTGACAGATCACATCCCACCCAGGGCCAAACGAGATAGTCTTACAGTAAAACTCAAAGCGTCCATAAAAGCATATTACCTACGCGTGTGGAAAGACAGGTCTCACAAAGGAGACAAACACGGGAGCAAAGGCGCCCTTAGCCGAACTAAGAGTAATAAACAAAGTGTGGAAGACAGACTATGTGAATTGGGAGCGAAGAGCAAATATAACTTTAAAAACACAAGACCAGGCGCTAACAGACACGCATGGGGCGCCAAACTGATTAAACAGCAGAATGAGACCCACGATTGCCGTAACAGCTGAGATCGTAATATGCCTTTTGAGACAACTTGAGAACGAAACCCAAAATGAATAATAAGAACACGTCGGCGACTTGACAGGGCATCACTGGGCACCGAACGAACGAAAATTTATTTCCGAACTCTCGCAGTAGTTATACGAGCCCCATCAGCATAATGGTTATAGACTGGCTCATGGTCCTTCTACGCACACACAGGAAATGAGTCACCACATGTGCGAATAGGGAAGACACAGCACGCACCACAGTCATAACAGGGTACTTAGGCCCTGTAAATTACAACCTGAACAGTGGAATAGACTATTTAATACCAAGAATTAGTCCCCGACACGCACGTAAAGATGCTGGAGACCTGTATTGTCAGCAAAGTCTCATAAACCGTTAATGCCCAGCTCTCGCTACGCTCGGGTCCACGCTGTTCTTAGAAGATTTCTCAGAAACGCTTAGTAACAACGGACGAAAAAACCAAAACACCAATTGTTGACTTGAGTATTATGTATTGTTACACCAGCATATAAATCAAGTATCACTAAGCAAACTAAGGTCTGAAAACAAATATTACAATAATAAATCGTTATGTTACTTCTGACGATGTTTCATTCTTCTTTCTGAACAGCGACCGATGAGACGATGACTGTCGTATTGATGCCTCCGCGAAAATTGGGGAAGTTGATTTTAAGCAAACAACCAAGAATTGATCGTTCAATCTTCAACTCCATTGACATGTATATTATTATTATATCCTTTAATTCCTAGGGGAACATAGGGCTTCAGCCACGCGTCTCCATTGCGTTCGGTTTTCTGCCAACTTTTTCACCCCTCTTCAAGTCTGCCCACTTGCTTTCATCTCCTCTTCACATGACGTCCTCCAACTCACCCCACTCTCGCACTGACGACCAACTCGCTGCCCGCTTCCTTTTCGGGTTCCACTCGAGCAATGGCTTGTCTAGTGATGTCACTTGATGGTTTCCTCAGAGTATGGCCAGCCAATCCACCTCCATTTCTTCCTGCCTATTTGTTTCACAATCGGTTCCTGCTGTGTTGGTTCGCTCATTGCCAGAGATCCCTCACTACTGCTGATCTTTTCTCGCCGGCCATCTGATCTTGAGCGGAGTATTGAGCGAAGACAACTGTTAATGAAGGTCCGAAGTTTGTTTGAGATGCTCTTTATGACGCTCAGTGCAAGTCTCTGATCCGTATAGTAGCACCGACTGACTTCACATTGGAGTTGAAAATCCGGATGTTATTTTTTATGCTGAGTACTGTTGACCTCCACACAGACTTGAGAGTAGTGAAAGTTTGTCTTGCTTTTCCGATTCTGGCCTTGATATCCTCATCAATTCCGTTCGCCTGTAGTTGAAACGATGCTTCCCAGGTAAGCAGGTAAAGGAGGTTGTTTCTTTCAGGTTCCTCCCATTTATGCTGGCTGATTGTTGTCTATTGTTGTTGTTGCTGTTGGTGTTGGCCAGAAATCTTCATCACCTCTGTTTTATTTATGTTCACCTGAAGTCCTATCTTCTCTGGCGAAGTCCAGATCCTCCAAGTTTTTTGTGTGAGTCCATTTTATGCCTGTCTCCTCGTTGCCCGCCGCTGCCTGTCGCATTATCCAATCTACTGCAATCAGGAAAATCATTGGCGATAGTAGGCAGCCTTGTCTTACTCCTGTCTTCACTTCGAAGGATTCCGTAGTTTTCCCGTTGTGGATTACTTGGCATGCAGCATTGTCGTATAAATTATGGGTAACACCAAAACTCAGGAACTTTGAAGGATATTGCAAAAACGTCTAAAAAGCAGTGAAGACAATAATGTAAGCATCTTGGAACATAAGGGTATAATATACAACGATCCCCAGGTTATAGGTGAACTCCGCAGTGAGTGGTTTTGCAATGACAGCAGAGTCCACCTGACCCCAAATTTTCAAATGAGCTGCAAAAGTAACCACAAATTAGGAGAAATAGGCTTTAATATACAAGATATAGACCCAGCGATTAAGATATTGAAGTCAAATGGTAGTACTGGGACAGACAACATACCATCTGTCATATACAAAAATGGTAGCACGGAAATGGTAGTCTTGTTACTAAGAATATTTACTCTGTCATTAGAAACTGGAACTTATCCTGAAGCGTGAAAAACCACATACATATTACCTAAGCACAAAGCAGGGGCCAAAACCAGTGCATGTAACTATAGACCTATTATTATAACACCGGTAATATCACAAATAATGGAGAAAGTGGTTAAAGACCAAGTGGCAGACAACTTACTAGAACATGAACTTATCAATCCATCACAACACGGATTCCTCAAAAGAGATCACGTGTGACCTGTCACATAGACTTTTTCAATGAAGTTACCCGAAGCAGGGACAACGGAAAACTAGTAATTGTTCTATATTTTGATATAACAAAAGCCTTCGACAGAGTTCCCCACAATCTGCTAGTCAGTAGGTTATGCTCACTAGGGATATGTGAGCCTCTCCTGAGCTGGATAAAATCATTTCTTTGTGACAGGAATCAGATAACAAAAGTTGGCTCGATAATCTCAAGGCTTGAACCAGTAAGCAGTGGTGTAATGCAGGGAAGTGTATTAGGCCCACTCCCATTCATAATATATATAAACAGTATCTGTGAATGCTTTAGTGTTGGTAAACCAATACTATATTCAGATGACTTAAAAGTGACTTATAAATGCAAGAACACAGATCTCGGAATAACAGTAAACGCCATACAGCAAGAATTAGAAAAAATGGATAGATGGTGTGACACCTGGCAACTCCAGTTTAATGTCGACAAATGTGTCCGGCTCTGCATAGGTTGCAGCAATTTAGAACTTGACCTGACAATTCAAGGCCATGCACTCTTACGACTGGAATCTGTATTGGACCTAGGACTGAAATACTCACATGACTTATCATTTTCTGAACATATCTCCAAACAAGTGTCAAAGTCACGCAGACTTATCGGCTTTCTACTCAGGAACTTCTACAGAAATGAGTCCAGAATTCTACTGTACAAGGTTTGTGTGCGTCCTTTATTTGATTACTGTTCATTCATGTATAGTTGTATACGCATAGGGGACAAATTGAAAGTCGAGGGAGTGCAGAGGTACTTCACGTCAAAATTACTCGGAACCAAAAATGGTGCAAACTACTCCACTAGATGTGATCCCCTAGAACTAGAAACACTATGGCTAAGACGCCTGAGACTAAACGTAACACTTTATTATAAGCTTCTAAACCACTTAGTTTTTACCTCCACTAATGGCATTCGACATTCAGATGACAATGGCCAGAAACTTAGGCACACTAAGGGTACAGTAGCTATTGAACAATGTAAACCAGGCAAAAGTTTTACTTGATTAGGTATGCACAGATATGGAATAAACTACCAATGGAAATGCGTCAAGCGGGTACATTGGCCTCTTTCAAAAAAGTGCTCAACGACAAACTACAATAGTTTGCAAACGACAGTAGTCCCAGTTCCTATCTGACAGCCTCCGAAATTATAGGTCCATTTAATGTATAAGCTTAAATACTACACCTGTTGCTTTTTGCCTATATTTATAATTTTAGATAAAACATTAACGATTAAGATACTTACCCTCAAACAGACAAAAAATTTCGTTTGTAAAACTTCTACCCAACACAATAAGTGGAATAAAATGGACATAAACCGACAACATGAAAAAAGGTATGACTCACCACAACATCACATGGACAGATGTCGGGCACCATACATACCTCACCAACTACAGCCCATCTTTCCTAAAATAATGTGATGAACTTATATCCATAATGTTGCTGAGTAGTTAATATTCACAACTCCTGTCGGAACAACTGAAATTCGTAAACCTTCCTCACGAGAAGTAAATACCCACAAGCAGTAGAAATCCATTAATTAATGCGTCTAAAGCTTATGTATTTTCCTCCCAACAATGACATTGCAGATCAAATGAGATAAACATATCACTGATTTCAATATAACACATCGATAAAGTATAATTTAAGGATTCTGCACACAACAAAGTTAAGTATGAAAATTGACTTGAAGCTTCCCAGGCACTTATAACCCATCCACCAAAGACCTGGTTTTTTTGTTGATGCGAAGACAATACTTCTGTATTTCCTGATGTGTTGCACTCACTGAAAATCTAGCAGATTTTTCCAACTGTGCACAGAAATGATTGTACATTTATCAAGTGTATGTATAATCTCCAGCGTACATGTAAAAGACATCTTACTACCGCCTGTAAATTTTGACTGAATATTTTGGTTCTATTTCTGTAACAGTTCGATTATGCGTGTAAACTGGCGTCCCTCATGTACTGTACTATGAGAATAAATTTCTTTATTTAAAAACTGTTGTATGAGATGCATAATTGTTGATGGGACCCCACAGTAGTAGCGAAGTAGTTACCAAATGACCTCTCGATCGACGCTGTCGAAAGCCTTTTCAAAGTCGATGAAGTTGAGATAGAGAGGTGACTTCCATTCCAAGCTTTGTTCAATGATGATGAGTAGAGTGGCGATTTGATCAATACATGACTTGTTTCTCCTCAATGCAGCTTGTTCCGGTCGAAGTTTTTCATCCAGGGCGACGTGTTTGATTCTCTCCAGGATGATGCGGCTTAGTATTTTGCTTGGGATGGACAGTAGCATAATTCTGCGCCAGTTTTTGTATTGACTTAAGTCTCCTTTCTTTGCTAGTTTGAATAAGTATCCTTTCTTCCAATCCTCGGGTACCTTGCCCTCTTTCCACACCTTCTTCAGCAATGGCGTCACCAAGTCCACTGTTGTCTCTGGGTCCATTTTCAATGCTTCTGCTAGGATTCCATCTGGTCTTGCTGCTTTCCCAGCTTTTAGCATCTTGATTGCATTCAGGACTCCTGATTTCGTCGATGTTCACTGGTAGTTCCGCTTCCGTTGTTGGTATTGTTGGATGCGTTGTAGGTGGCGGTCGATTTAGAAGTCTTCTGTAGCCCAGTGTTTTCTTTGCTCCACTTCTCTGGTGATTGGCTTTCCATTGTCGTCCTTTATTGGCTTAATCTGTGTCGAACTTTTGCCCGATAGGCACCTAGTTGTTTGGTATAGTGTGGCGAGGTCTCCTTTGCCTGCACTGCAGCTTGTTCTGCTTTACTTTCCATGGCTTCGTAATATTTTCCTTTGTCTTTCCGGGCACCCTTCCTCACTCTTTTGTTCAGCGTATTGTAGCTTGCATTCAACTCCTGTTTTTGTTGCTCGTCGGTGCACTGGATAATCTTTTGCCTCAACATCCTTCTCTCTTCTATTAGTGACATGTATCCATATAATATGTGCGTTTGTTTGACAGTCTGTTCTTGGTGATATGTATCCATATAATATGTGTGTTTGTTTAACAGTCTGTTCTTGGTGATATGTATCCATATAATATGTGTGTTTGTTTGACAGTCGGTTATATTTTACTTTGTACACACCGATCGATATTCCATTATAATTAGCCAATCATGTTAAGACTGTCTACTGATTTGTTCACTTTGAATATTCGCTCACACACTTGTGTTCACACACTTGTTCGGACATCCATATTTTTGCTCTCATACTCTTGTGTGATATATAGTTGATTCTCCTTGTGTTTGGAAAATAGAAGTATCATCGCAAACCTAGTGTTCTTCTGATTTCCGTCCTATCTTGCGTCAGGACTATTAAATTCTCGACCAGTACATAACAATAATTTTCCATTAATTTCATTTGTCGTTCAAATAGTAATTCCAATTTAGAAGGATCCATAGTTTTTCCCGTCGCCAAATTATTGTTATGTACTGGTCGAGAATTTAGTAGTCCTGACGCGAGAAGGACGGAAATCAGAAGAACACTAGGTTTGCGATGATACTTCTATTTTCCAAACACAAGGAGAATCAACTATATATCACACAAGAGTGTGAGAGCAAAAATATGGATGTCCGAACAAGTGTGTGAACACAAGTGTGTGAGCGAATATTCAAAGTGAACAAATCAATAGACAGTCTTAACATGGTTAGCTAATTATAATGGAATATCAATCCATGTGTACATAGTAAAATATAACCGACTGTCAAACAAACACACATATTATATGGATACATATCACCAAGAACAGACTGTTAAACAAACACACATATTATATGGATACATATCACCAAGAACAGACTGTCAAACAAACGCACATATTATATGGATACATATCAATTAGTTTCAAAGTGTCTGTGGTGAGCCACCGCTTGTCCTGTCTCTTCTTTCTGCCTAGAACCCCCATGCAAGTTTGACTTCAAACCGTCTTCAAGTTGCGACAGTGCTTTTCGATGCTGACCTCTTCGCTAGTGTTGATTTGTGTCTCGGCTTTGTCCCTTATGCTTGCTGTGAAGATGTCCTTTGTAGCCTGGTCCTTCAGTTTTTGACTGTTGAACTTGGCTTGTGGTCTATCTGCAGCTCCTGATTCCCTGAAAGCTTTTAATTTGATTTGGATCGCCCCCTGTACGAGATAGTGGTCTGAGCCAACGTCTGCTCCCCTACATACTTTTGTGTCCAGTAGGCTGCGCCTCCACTTCCTTGAGCACTATTGAGATGAAGTCAATTTGGTTTTCAGTTCGCCCATCTGGTGACACCCATGTAGCCTTGTGGATATCTTTGTGTTTGTATACACTGCCACCAATCACTAGTTCATTGAAGGAGCAGAAGTCAGCGAAGACTTCTCCATTTTCATTCATTTCTCCGAGAGCTTCTCTACTCATGATGAGTTCCTTTCCTGTCTTGTCTGGTCCCAGTTTGGCGTTCATGTCTCCCATTAGTATTTTAATTTCACCAGCTGGAGTATTGTCCATTGTTGCCTGTGGTTGTTTGTAGAATTCTTCTTCCTTTTCGAGGTCTGCATTTTTTGTGGGTGCATCTTCTTTTTCCTTCATGATCCCCAGTGGAACATAGGGCTTCAAGCCAGTGGCTTGAAGTTTCTGTAGCAGTGCTTATTTTACAGGATGATGTTGCTAGTCTCATGCCCAACCTTTCCTCTTTACCAGCATTATTTCTGGCTTTGCGAGGTAAATGAGTGAGTCGGACCATGTACATGGTCGGCAAGCGTCCTAACCGCCATGCCACCGGCGCATAGCATTATATAATTGTCACTCTCCTTCCTTTTCAGTTGAATCTGGTGGTCATTATCCCGGAGAAGATCACCGCCTCCCATTGCATCAGGGCCTTTGTTGCCGTTGGTGACATCATGATAGCCACGCCATCGGTGTGCGTGTGATTATCTTCTGGGTGACCGGAGTGGATCACTGACTCACCCGTTGACACTTTGATGAGTCCACTCCCGTTCCATCTGCCTTCACATATTCCTAGTACTTGAATTCCGTATCTTTTCATCTCGTTTACTATCTGGGCAGCTTCGACAATCTTGTGCATGGTGCCGACGTTCCATGCCTGCACACAGACTTTCTTTTTTGGCTCAAGGAAATTCATCGTGCCGAAGTTTCTGTAGCAACTTTGTTTACAGGGTGGGGTTGCTATCGTCACGCCTGAGAAAAGAATTGTTACATTAAGATAAAGTTTAGAGTGAAGCGACCTTGTGGGTTGCTTCCCTTAAAACCGGAAAACAAGGAATACAAGGAATAAAACAATCAGAACAACACCAGCAAAAGGAAAACAACTCACAGCAAAAAGGGCAACAAGCGACAACAACAATACAATACAACAACATACAATACAGTTAAGCACAATTAACTAAAATGATACCAAAATCATAGACTCACTGACTTCGGCCAACTTGAACATATAAATCCAACAATATATATAATTACAGATATGAGTTAGTGTTAAAAAGTCACAAAATGTCAAACAGTTAATTATAGGTATTGGTAGTCAACATGATTATATCCACAAGTTTAGTGTTCGAAAGCAAACGGATTGCGATAATTTCCAGAACTTCGTGGCCAGAAACACCAGAGAAATGAGAGTTTTATGTAACTAAGCAATTCTAGCGCACTAATAGAGAACTGCATATGGAACAGGATTATTTTCCGCTGCAGCAAACAATACGCCTCTTCGCAGCACAATTTTTCAGGGGGTAGTAGACAGTCATCTTAGAGTCTCTCCTAACATAACATAGGAAACCAGGAGTTAGGGATAGTAACGAGAAAACCTACTAACTATCCTCTTGACAAACCTGGTTTTCCAAAAATTATTCTCTTAAATACCTGACCTCTTCTTAACAAAGTAACATCACTACACAGCCTCGTTTACACACGGAATGGCCAACACTATTTTTATTTCTTTTGATTTTTGATTACAGCTTGATTCCACACCGTATTTTTGGTACAAGTATGGATTTTTCAGCATGGATATCGGTAGCCCAAATTTTGCAGGCCGACCATAGATATCAGGTGTTCGTCGGCGTGAGCTCGAAGCCCGGACTATGTGCGTGGTCGGAGAGAGTCCTAATCCTGGTAAACGAAACCTGGCTATCTAATGACATACCTGACGCAAAGCTAGTAGAAGCTATAAATGTAGGAGGACGGAAGCAGCGCGTGAACCTGCCAAGTCGACAAGAAAATATCCTCAACTTAATCCTCTGCCACAAAATGAAGCCGATCTCGATAGAGATGTAGGACAAACTTGATAACAGTGATCAAAACATACTGTAGCACACTCTAATCCTTCAACTAACAGCTGAACACACACCTAACAATTCTCCAGTTTACTATTAACATACGGAATACAGAAAAGTCGGCTGGGAATTCCTAACAACTCTCTTGAGAGGCTCTGACTGGGATGAATGCCCTAACAATAATAGATTAGAAGTGACACTTTATATCTTCTATAAGACAATCGGGTCGGTAAGAGATACAATTGAGCCCCTAAAATCTGCCCTGAAGACACCAACCCTATTCAAAACAGCAAAACGCGATCAAAACTGAGGAAACCGAAAAGGAAACTTTATGCATTATCAGCGAACTCCTCAGCCAGTGGTTTTCGAATGAAACTAAAGTATACCTGTCCCTAATTCTCGATGTAACCTGCAACAGTAGCTACAATTTAGGTGACATCAACTTTAATGTACAAAATATAGCCCCAGCAGTAAAGACATCAAAAGTCAACGGTAGTTGTAGGATGGATGATATACTATCAGTCATACACAAAAACGCCATTACGGATATACTGGTAACATTACTTAGGCTATTCACCCTGTTACACGTGACTTGGACCTACCCTAACATTTGGAAAAACATATATATATTGCCTAAGCATAGAGCAGGAGCCAAAATTGATGCATGCAATTATAGGTCTATCAATATAAAACCTGTCACATCAAGGATCATGGAGGAAGTAATGGTACACATCTGACAACTTACTCAATCTAAGGTGCATGTTAAAAATAGTAACTGGGATTTATTCAGTGAAAGTACATTAGGTGACACAATCGCCAATATAACGGATTATCTTAAGTTCTCCCTTGATAAACAAGTTTAAATAAGTTTTCAGTCATTTGGAATAGACTACCAGCTAATGTGCGCGATGCAAACACACTTACAGTGTTCATCTCCTCAGTTACCAGACCGCTCATAGATGACTATGCACTTCTGTTTGTCTCCTATACCCTCTTTTTCATCCCACACAGATATTGTCAGTTCATTAAACGTGTAGTTACAACAAACTACAATTATAAACTTTAATATTACTGGAACTACATGATAAACATTTCTTCACAGGACAGTAATATTAGTTCACAGATCTTATAAAAGTAAGCATAACGGGACTATTTAGTTTGTGTATCAAAATAACCATAGTTACTAAACAGAATATATATGTATATATTTATTAATCACTCCTTTAGGACTCCTCTTGCTTTCTTTTGCGCTGCTGTTGTTTGTCTTCTTTTTGTCTCACCATTTTAGCTTCCATTTGACTTTTTGAATGAGAATGAAGTATGTGGATATTTGACCATTTATAATGACAAATGATCTGCAAGCATCATTGGTCCCATATCTTACAATTCCTTTGTGAATTACGCCTTACCTTCCCCCACGACGCAACCTGGACTACAGTCATGGAATATACCTTTATACCATTAAAAAGTATAGATTTATAATACTTCACGATTGTAACTTACAACATAACTGATCGTATCTGTAAAAATAGCTTTCATTTCTTCAAAATACTCGTTTATTTGAAAATATAAACTATCATTAGTATTGGTCTACATTAAGTACAATTCACTTGTGATGTTTCGATGAAAATGCTGACAAAACTATACGAGTGTATCACTTATTTTAAATTATTACCAAATTTGGATATAAATCAAGAATAAGACTCGATGCCGTACACACCAAAGTTATATGGGGGAATTACTTCAAGCTTTATTTTTTCCCAAGTAATCGTAATCCATCTATAACATACTTGGGTTTTTTGTTAATGCGAAGACAATATTTCTATATTTCTTGATGTGCTCCATTGAATGACTAGTCATCAGATTGTTCCCACAAACCAAAGACAAAAACGTCAGCAACCATGTAATTTAACCATAAACCGAATTTATGGAATTTAAATAATGCTTATCCATGCCTGTACAATTGGTGTGTCCTACACAGGTAGGCAAAATATGTATTTTATTAGACCATTGTTATTAAATATGCTTACTAATCGTATATGTAAATTATCATATTCATGATACCTGTAAACTGGCGTCCCTCATGTACAAAATGAGAATATATTATCATTATATATGTGTCCCAAACAGACACTATTCAAACGCTTCGACCGCTTCTCGTCTCCTCGTCTCAAACAACTACACAGGCAAAAAAGAAACTTTATATAAATCCAAAGATAAGTTAAGATTTAAAAATAATAATGCTCAAACCAAATCTGAAAGCAAAAATCTTAATGCTATATATGACCATACACATTTATCATACAAATCTCCTATCAAGATATGGAAACTTTTCAATGAAATTACTGGCAATAGTAAGTGATGCAATGTTTTTCCCTTTTATGATGTTAACGCTCTTAATCAGTCTCCTATATGCTCTCCTTCAACTACAAATACTTCTAACGCTACTAATCATGCAGCTGATAACTTTCATGCCTTTTATACTCTTGATGTTCTAAAATGTCTTAAAACTCTTAAGCCCTCACGTAGTCTTGGCTCTGACGGTGTATCTGCCTATTTTCTAAACCAATGCATAGATGCTTTATGTTCTTCTCTAACTAACATCCTAAACGTTTCTTTTTCCAAAAACCTTGTACCTGTTCCATGAAAAGACATTGAAATAGTCCCTGTCCCAAAACATGGAAATAGCAAGAATGTAAAGTTCAGACCCATTGCCATTTATTCCCCGTTTCTAAAGCTATTGGAAAAACTAGTACTTCTTAAACTTGAACCCACCCTTAAAAGCTTTGAAGACCCCAAGCAATTTGCCTATAGACAGGATAGGAGCAGTTTAGATTCTGCAGCCGTCTTTCACAGCAGTATCGTCTCATCATTAGATAAAGCTGCCAAATACGTCCTCCGCACGTTACTCGACTTCACTTCTGCTTTCGATTCTGTAGCAACATACCACTTAACTAGCTTGTTAATATTATGGTCGACAGGCATTTGGACTCATGAAAAAGATGGACTAAATCCGTTTTATCTAACTCATACCACTCTCTTCATTCACAACTCTCCCCTTGTTTCTTCTCATCAGGCAAAACCAGAAGCCTAAATAGAAAACTATATGCTCGCACTGGCAAGCACAAAAACTCAACCATACTCTACCTAGCTGTTGTCCCGTGCGATAAAGAAAGCATTAGGCGTGATACCTATAACTTATTAAATAGTCAGGAGAACAACTGGATCTCGTTTTTCCAACTCATATCATTTATAAGTACAACATTTTCTTTCTTTTCCTTCTCCCTGTTTCTCATTTTTTGTTATGCGCTGTTTTGTCTTTTTTGCCTTACAAACTCTATTAAAACATTCTTCTACGTTCTCTCAAACTCTGCAAATCTCTATCTTTTGTTGCCGCTTACGCCAGTAAATATGCTAGCATCTACTTTTCTAACAGCTTCAAACACTATATTCAATTTTGGCGTTGCTACCGACATGCAAATATGTTGTTGTCGGAATGAACTGAGATTATCCTGAATCTGTGTAAAAATTTATTTATTGTTAATGTACCAACTGGATGCAATATTGTAGTAAAATACTGAGAATTCCATCGTGAATCACAAATGCTGTTTTGGAATAAAGCAAATTATTATTCAAAATCAAGGACCAAATGTGAGGCTACTTTTTAAACTCATCAGTCGGTTACAGCACGGATTACCCAAGAAAAGATCATGCATTACTTGCCATTCAGACTTTTTCAACGAGGTCACCTTCAGAAGAGATAGGAGGAATCTGGTAATTATCCTCTATTTTAATATAAGGAGGGCCTTCGACAGAGTTCTACATAATCTGATAGTCAGCAGTTTACGCTCAAGAGGGATACGCAGCCCCCTCCGCAACTGGATAAAAACCATTTCTCTGTGACAGAAATCGGACGACAAAAGTTGGCTCAACGACCTCCTGGCGTAGGCCAATTAGCAGTTGTGTTATCCAGGAGGATGTATTGGGCCATCTTCCCTTCATAATATGCATAAAAGATATATTTGAATGCTTTAGCATAGGTAAAACAACACTGTATGCACATGACTTAGAGATGACCAATGCATGCACAAGTGCAGATATCGGTATAACTGCATGCACGTGTAATAGTAGTGATACAACACCTCACCCATATATCTGGAAAATTCTACTACAGCAACGAAAAATAGGAAAGAACAAAGAGGACTATAAAACTCAAGTTTCGAAATCATGTATTTGTAACTCATATGACTTTGAACAATAAATTTTGTTCTAAACGTCATGCAGAAACACAACTGTTCTACTGTTTGACAAATCTATTAAATAATCTAATATGGATTGCTGCTGTTTTGCAGACATGAACGACTTCTCCCTGCAGTACCTTGCAACCATCCTGTAAGCGGTAATACGGGAACCTCTGGCAATTATCAGGTTTCTCAACTATGCGAACTTCAGTCAAAGCTCATGGATACCAACAGGCATCAACGGTCAACTCATCCTGAAGGAGTAATTTGTGGAGGTCCTCTTCGACAGATGTGGGTTGAGACATGTAGACTAGTCTAAAGGGCAGCTCCCGTACATTTATCAGACTAACAAATTGGCACTGTTTTATGTCGATGCATTACTTTGGGGTACTGGTTGGCAAAACTTGCCACGTGCAATCTCACTGTATGGGTGAAGCATCTAATGTGACTTGGAAATGGATTTCGCAACGTGACCCATGAGGAAACATGCAGCATCCTCCATCATATCTAAATTTCTTCATCAATATCTGATGGGCTACGTGGAATCAGTGGTTGGGTGCTCAAGACGTTAGATCGGTTGTCTGATCGGAACAGGCTTCACCCTTTAATATATGACAAAATGGTTAGGCATAAATGAAACACTTGCCCTACAGTAGTGTTGATCGCTAACCAGAGGCACTACTGTGGTGAACCTACTAGTGCGCTGGCTGCTATCTCCTTTTCCGAAGGTTTGGCCTAAACATGTGTGGCCAGCCGTAGTAAATATAAGGATATCATGACGTGATATAGGCTGTTTGTGAAAGAATCAAAGCAGCAAGACTGTCAAAACCTCTTCGATGTTCCGTTAATTTCTAGTGGTCAGACTGTCATGCCGTTTTTCTCAAACAAATATTGAAATATTTAATTTAGAGAGAAGCTAAGACAGCCTCTGGGGAGAGTGTGAACACTCAGATGACCTTGAACGCATTCTGGTTGTTGGGTAACGACACCTGTTGTTGTTATAGCGAAAATATGAACTCTATACACCAACTGATTAGTCGTGCATCCTTTTACTGGAAACCATAGTAATTAAATTGAGGGCTTTTGAAGAAGACTACAAAACGGGATAAGAGCGATAAACGGGTCAGAATACAGGCTGACCTTAAGTCACCTCGGTGAATACATGTACACAGACTGGTCTAACTTGCAAAATGATACTCCTCACTCTAAGTGGGACGTATTTTTAGGCCGTATCGTTGGAAGACACCCTGATTGATGTGTTTCAATGCATTTTCTCGTAAGTAAACCTCATTTCGCTTGCAAACATCACTTATTTTTATGGATAGTCGGCTCAAGGTCACTCATGCGTTCTCACCAGTTGGGACTCTATTGTTTACCTTTGCCTAAAACAGTATTTGAATAGTTTGAGCATTAATGTTTACTCATCTTTGACCCATGTTTTCTAGATGGACGCTTGGCAGCTTGTTTTACTCGTTGCTAAGTCCATCCTATTGATTTCCCCTCTGATTTCGCACATTGGTGAACGTATGTAGAGATGAATGTTGACAAAGGAGAGTCCTGAATTTCCGTGAGCGTTTTATCAAATTAGAGAGATAACTGACAACACAAATTATTACAGCTCAGGAAAGAAATGATATAGCAGTAGATTTATTTGCCGAATTCAACGAATTCATGCCAAATTACGATCTAAGGAATGCAAACAATGTCTTGAAGAGGTAATAACTTCACGCAACTTCAATAATCGCTTGACCATTATTTTCAGAGATGCTTAAATAAGTATAGTATACACAGTGGTCTGGCTAATCATGATAAAAACGGCATGGTTGATGCAGCATGCTGCATATATGCATATACGTATACTTTTGTATATGTAGGTAAACCTAGATGAACTGTGTTCTTGTCACGAAGATCGGAAATCAGGTACCAGATGTCTCAATAAGCAGTGTAATACATGTAAGTTACATGTTTTTATTTGACATAAACTGGATCTCCACTCACTTTCAGAATTAATCTTAAATTCAGTTGGAATAAGCTTGTTGAGCACATCAGTATTGAGAGAATACAGTGAAAGTAAGTAAACACATGCTTCTTAAGATTAAGTGATACATTTATTTGATATGATTGTATTGTTGTTAGTTGTCTATCTAAATTAATGATGAATTTGTTGTGATAATAATACCTATTATTGTTTTTATAGTCACTATGAACATGAATGTTATTATAATTGCTGTCAAGACCTATTACCTGTCATAAAGTGGTTGTCATTTTTGCTAAAATATTTGTACAAGCTTTTAAAACTACTGCATAACTTGTTAGATAATTTTATCATTTCATGATGCTTCAATGAACCTACTAGATATCGACAAACGATAACTTGCGAAGTCCCTTAAGTTTAGTGAAAACTATTGGGCTACTTATATATATATATTGTTTGTAAAGTGATTACTTGTAAATGCTTATCAGGAGAATTTTTTATTCAGATCATACATGTAATACCCAAGTTAATTATGCTTTTCTTAAACCTTTTCAGACTTATGGAAAAATATATATGTACCGTGTACGCAGATGGAACTTACTGACGGTAACAGAGAACTACTCATCTGAGTTATCTGTACATTTGAAATCTGATTTTTGTTTAATAAACAATTTTTCAGTGAATTTGTGTTCCTTCCGTTGTGATGCGATTGTGCTCCAGTAACATAAGTAGCACGTGCTAAGTTAGAAATTGAGGGTAAACTGTTAGGAGTAAATGTGGCGTCTGGAAAACTTTTGTTTACGTGATTATATGAGCAGATAGCAACGTATCGTGTTCTTTGGCTGAGAACCCTAGGCATTCTGTTTTTAATTATTACGATAACAATAGTTGCACTGAGTCATACATCTAACAGCATAGGTATAGTCTCTCCTTATGGTATACTTTGGCATGCAGAAATCACAAGCAAACTATCTCAGGTAGATTTACTCTCACTTTGTGACTATGAATCACGAATCAGTATATGTATTCTGCTAAGACGACAGATAACTCGAAACGCTTTATAATGGCAATACCTCCTCAACGATTTAGACATATTTACTTAATTTGACTACAACATAATGTTTTACCAATAGGCTTCTCCGAATATCTGCTCCTACTTAGTATTTCAAAGATAGCCTCACACACTCTATACCTCACAAATTACGCAAGGGCTAATATTCGGTCTTATCAAGTAGAATAAACAAACGAATAACAAGGAATATATTTATTAACGAATTAACATGTAATACAAAATCGACAACAGTGCAGGTATCTTTTTCTTTATCACCCAAATCCATGAAATTCCCGAAAGTAGATGTCATCTGAAAAAGAACATAAGAATTATACAGATGTAGACAATGTTATCAGTGTAAACACAATAATTAGCTATTAAATATGCTTAAAATGACAAAATAACGATTTGAACTGTATATAATTATGTTAGTCAACATTTTTCAATAATACAAAGTTGATATTCCATCTGCCTGCTAACATCAAGTTTATGCCATCAAATAAGGAAATACTATGCATATATAATTTTTAAGTATTTCTGCAGATTTTTCTTAAAGAAATACATGTGGAGGAGCCTTGTCAGCATTTAGGCAAAGTACACAACAAAGTAAGTGAAATAATTACCAAAACGAGCTATCCCACCTCATCATGTCCATGTGTAATCCATTAAACTGCAAAATAAATTCACAAAAAGTCGTTATAACATGTGTTCCAAGTAATTAGACATTTTCTAAACGGAAAAATTATGTATTTTCAGCAAACTGTAAACTGCCTGTGACCTACGTCCGGATAAGGACAACACCATATGCTCTTTCTGCTAAATAGGCCGCATTTCATCAACTTTTAGCAGGAATATAGGTAAAAAAGTGTGAAAAACAACGAAAAATGACCTAACCTTGACGTTTCTCCAATAAATAACGCCAATATCCATCAACTGATCAAATGACCTACATCCGTCTACAGGCTGCCAAACGCCATAGACGCGATTTCGGTGCTTATTTCGCTGTTGTTAGGTGAATTTACTTAAAATTTTTTGTTCTATATTGTTCTTAAGCATTTACTGGTTGCTCGTGTGACAGGACGCTTAAATACATGGATCATGCAATGATTATTTGGCATACCGAGTAAGCTTCGGGTATATTTCGACGACTGTCGTTCGATAAATTTCTTTGCAGGTTGGCGGAAACCTGTACTCGATCATAAATTTCCCTATCAGCTATTGTTCAGTACTGTTAATATATGTGTAAAACTTGGGCACTGTGGTATTAAGTAATTCCATATTAGTTTGATTATTAAATGTATCACACAGTGAAACAGTATTGTATACTGTATATAATACTGTTTCACTGTGTGATACATTTAATAATCAAACTAATATGGAATTATTGTTCAGTACCTATTACTGTTGCCGGAACCGAAGAATGTGGTCGATATCGAATTCGTGCATTCTTCCGGACTTTTGTGTGGTGTTTTGGTAACTGAAAGTCAATGGAATCCATAGATACAAGCGAAAATTAGTGTTCACAAATGGGCAGAAACTGCGATATGTTTTACGATCACTTACAACATTCACTGTTTTATGTCAAAATTCTTAAATGAGTTAAATGCACACTGCAACATTTTAGTAATTTGGTGGATTTTAATACCATCCTAGTGATCAGGTACGTACAGACAGCTGAGGTGTACGTCATTTTGTCCCATTGTGGATTTTGGCTTCATAAACCTCCGACTTTTGTCATTGTCATGACGCCATATTATTTGCGTTTGTTCGAAGTTGATTCGCAAAATTGTTTTGAAATCGCGTAGAAGTAGTGTCCGACATCTCTTAAAGCTGTGTAGTCCTCAAAAAGAAACTTATCCAAATTTTACTTCTATGTAAATAATGAACATATTGTACACTACTTTATTTTAACCATAAACTCTGTACTTTGAACTTTACCTCGGGTTTCGAAAAAATATATAGTTCTACTATCGACTCTCCGTCTTCTCCACCGTCTCAACTGCCGTCGATCAATTTTAATCACCTGCTTTCTATCTCAAAATTTTTCAGGAGCACCGTAGTTCTTCCTACGTACTTTGGTCGACCTCCGGCAACGTCAACATTGGAGAATTACTACTGGAGCAGTCTTTCCGCAGCACCTGGAGTCTATTACGTTTATTGTGGACTGTGGACCTTTGTAAACTCAAGTAATCAAACTTTAATACATTCTTCCCGTAACTAAACTCATTTGGTATTTTATTTTCTACTTGAATTTGGGTAACTGAGCTAACAGAGTAAAAGGTCCACCACAATAATTGGTGAGCCCGTTTCGAACCCTTTTTTATGGTTAACCCGTTTTCGAACCTTTTTGTTTCGATAGTTACCTCGTTTTGAACATTTTTGTTGCTATTTTGTCCTTACAAACTCGCACTGCTTTAATTTTTGTTACCACAAGTTTTGCTATTTTGTATATCTCTATACTAAACTTTGTTTTGACAATGGCTCCATATAAACGTGTCACTTTTCCGGAAGAACTTCATAAAGGCGAAGTGATACAGAACTCTCCTGTTACCGCCTTGCCGGATTCCACATCTATGAAGGACGCACCGACGTTTTGGTTACTTTCCCAGTTAACATCTCAAATGCAAGACTTACGACTGGAAGTGTCCGAGCTTCGAGCACAAAGGAACCAGTCACATACGGTATCCAAGCAACGGCAATCAAGATCTAGACGACGTTCTAGAACACCGTCTCAAAGCCGTAACATTTGTTGGTATCATAGGAGGTATGGGCATAATGCCCTGAAGTGTCTTCGACCGTGTATGTACAACAGTAGTAACTCATCTCAGGGAAACTCCCCAGCCAGACAGTAATGGCGACGGCTGTTAATGGCAATCACCCCAGTCGCCTTTTCTATGTGAGGGATTTGACTACCGGCACATTATTCCTGGTAGATACAGGCGCCGAGGTCAGTGTTATTCCCCCCTCACTATCCAGGCGATCAGCCAAAATACCTGGAAAACTTTCACTCCGTGCTGCCAACCAAACCAACATACAGACGTATGGCGAACAGTCAATGATTTTAAACCTAGGACTACGCCGACGTTTCACATGGATCTTCATAGTAGCTGACGTACGTCACGCTATACTAGGTGCAGACTTCCTAAGTCATTTCAATCTGTTGGTTGATATCAGCAAGAAAAAACTGGTTGACAATTGCACCCAACTCAAGATCCACGGTATTACATGTGACTACTCTGTTCATAGCATCTGTATAGAAAAGCCGGAGAGTGAAATGTTCTCTGCTTTATTGCAACGATTTCCTAAAATCCTTAAACCATCATACAACGTCGAAGATATATCTCATACAGTTACGCATAAGATCATCACAACAGGACAACCTGTGAAGGCACGTCCACGACGGTTACCACCCGATAAACTAGCAGCAGCTAAGTCGGAATTCGAACATATGATGCAGCTAGGTATCATACGACCATCTAACAGCCCATGGTCTTCACCTCTGCACATGGTACCTAAAACTAATCATGACTGGCGACCATGTGGAGATTATCGCGCTTTGAATAACGCTACGGTCCCAGATCGTTATCCTATACCTCATCTCCACGACTTCTCCTTGACCTTACATGGAAAGACCATTTTTACTAAAGTTGACTTGGTCAGGGCATATCATCAAATACCAGTCGCTCCAGAAGACATTGCAAAAACAGCAATTATCACGCCTTTTGGATTATTCGAATTCTTGAGAATGCCTTTCGGACTAAAGAATGCTGCTCAAACATTTCAGCGTTTTATGGACCAAGTTACCCAAGGTCTTGATTTCGTCTTTGTATATATCGACGATGTCTTAATTGCCAGCTCATCGATGGAAGAACATATGCAACACTTAAGCCTGTTATTTCAAAGGTTTGAACAATTTGGAGTTGTTATCAATCCAAAGAAATGTATTTTTGGTTCCCCTTCCATTGAATTCTTAGGACATCGAATAACTGCCGAAGGCATCAGACCTACCGAAGATAAGATAAAAACTATTAAGAACTTTCCCGAACCTGATTCCTTAAAGAAACTTAGACGTTTTCTCGGGATGTTCAACTTCTACCGACGTTTTATTCCATCATGTGCCTCCATAGTTCAGCCACTGACCGACCTACTTAGATGCAATTCGAAGAAATTTCAGTGGTCTGAAGAAGCAAAAGCAGCATTTAATAATGCAAAAGATGCCTTATCCAACGTTGTAATGTTATCTCATATCAACCCAGAAGCTTCACTCATTTTATGTACAGATGCATCGCAGGTAGCAGTGGGAGCAGTTTTACAACAAAAGTTCAATAATGACATCACTCCACTTGCTTTCTTCTCCAAAAAGTTGGAACCTGCGCAAACTCGTTACAGCACTTTTGGCAGAGAACTGTTAGCCATCTACCTAGCAGTGAAACATTTCAGCTTCTTACTACAAGGTCGACATTTTACTATCTTAACCGACCATAAGCCTCTTTGTTATGCTTTCACCACTTCGTTGGACAGACACTCTCCGAGAGAAGCCAGACAACTGGATTACATCTCACAATTCTCAACAGACATCCAGTTCATCAAAGGAGATTCCAATATCGTAGCCGATTCTTTGTCTCGATGTGACGTTAATCACCTATCTTCGATAGATATTAGCTTAGACAATATTGCCAAGCTGCAGAAAAATGACGCCGAACTCCATACTTGTAGACGAAACTCCTCCCTACAGTTGCAGGATGTACCTATTCCCCTGTCTGATACAACTATCGTCTGCGACGTTTCAACGGGCGTTCATAGACCTTTTGTTCCACTAAGTTGTCGAAAACCTTTGTTTGAACATCTACATTCATTGTCTCATCCTGGAGTGCGTGCTACAGTCAAGTTGATCAGCGAGCGTTTTGTTTGGCCCAAGATGAACTCCGATATTCGGAAATGGGCCCGCCAATGCTTGCAATGTCAAAGATCCAAGGTACATCATCACACCGTCACACCTCCAAAACAGTTCAATTTACCCGATAAACGATTTCAACACGTTCATATAGATGTTGTTGGACCATTACCGCCATCCAGAGGATTTACTCATATACTTACTGCGAAGAGCACGTTGACCGCTTCACTTATTTGGGAAGTACCATCAGCCCCAACGGGCTGATCTCTGACGAAATCTCAGCACGAATACAAGGGGCTCGTTTCGCATTTGTTAGTTTACGCTGACTCTGGCGTAGACGAGATGTTCGACTATCGACCAAAGGTCGGGTGTACTGCTCCTCAGTCCGCTCCGTCCTCCTGTATGGCTGTGAGACCTGGCCACTGAGAGTGGAAGACATGAAAAGACTAGCTGCCTTTGATCATAGGTGCCTGCGTTCTATTTCCCGTGTAAAGTGGCATAATAAGGTGAGCAACATTGAGGTTAGGCGTAGAGTTCTAGGTAAACAAGGGAAATCAATCGACGAAGTCGTGAAGCTACAAAGACTGAGATGGTTAGGACATGTGTTACGTATGCCAAGCCATCGCCTCCCTCGACGAGCAATGTTAGCGGATATAGGGTCAGGCTGGAAAAAAGCTAGAGGCGGTCAAACAAAAACACTGCTTAACCAGTCAATGAAATCCACAACAGTTGGTCTAAGCCACGTAGGAAGGTGTAGACTTCCAGGCTGGGGTCCTCGGGACGGTAAAAATCTATGGTTGGAAACAATTGGTGACATGGCTCAAAATCGTTCTCAGTGGCCAGCGCAGATGCATCCACTCCCTGTGACTTATGACCTTCAATGAAATTGTTTTGTATTCCTTTATTACTCCTTTGTCTCACACCTCTGCTCACTGTTTCTATTATGCTTTTCTTGTACTTCTCTTGCTTCGCGTGCTACACGGAATGTGGCGACTTGAACTTCCGCACATTTGTGCAAAGTTCCATGTCGAAAACAGACAGACAGACAGATTGATCGATTTACCCGATGGGCTATTGCTTGTCCACTCAACGATATCTCTGCAGAAAATATCGCTTTGGTTTTCTTAGATCGCTGGGTGTCAAACTATGGAGTACCCACAACTATTACAACAGACCGAGGAGCTCAATTTCAATCAACTCTGTTTCGAGAGTTTACAAGACTCCTTGGAGTGAACCATATCTCCACTACAGCTTATCATCCTGCAGCGAATGGTCTGGTGGAACGTTTCCATCGACAACTGAAAAGCTCGCTTATGGCATAAGCTGACTCATCTAAGTGGAGTGAACACCTACCATTAGTTCTTCTCAGTATCCGATCAACTGTAAAAGAAGATTTGGGATGTACACCAGCTCAACTTGTGTATGGTACTACCCTCACATTGCCTGGTCAGTTAGTTCCGTCTAATGATTCAACTGAAGTAAATATCTCCGAATTCACCAACCGCCTTACCCAGCATATGCTTCAGCTTCGACCGGTAGCCCCTCGCCAATCACTTCATAAAGCTCAAGTAAATAAGAATCTACTCACTAGCAAATTTGTATTTGTTCGCGTCGATGCCATTAGAAAAGGTCTACAACATCCATATGAAGGTCCTTTTCTAGTACTTAAACGCACCGAAAAATACTTCACGCTGAACAAACATGGTAAACCGGAGACTGTTTCTATCGACCGTCTTAAACCAGCGTACACCGACAGCGAACATGAAACACTAGCAACGCCGACACCAATAAACAATCAGCAAGTCAATGCAACTCCAACTCTCCCGCTCTTCACACTTCCCCCTGTACAGACACGCAGTGGACGGCAGATCTGTAAATCTGCCCGCTATGTTCATTTCATTGACTGACATAAACGTTAACTTCATTTAGACATTCTTCTCATTACTATTGTTGTCGAGATTCATTTCATTATAACCATAAATATTTATTAGTATTATTGTTTGCTGTTCGTTAACTGTACTGCAAGCACACGCATTCACCAAGTATATGTATATATCTATTTATATATGAATTTCACAAATGTTAACAAACATGTCATGGTTTATTATGTACATAAATTTTTATTTAAAATTATAACAAGTTTTGATTTTTTTTTAAATTCCTGTATGTGCTTGTATGTGCTAAACTTTATACGACACGGATGCATTCCATACATCCTGATCTAACTTTGTATCCTTATTGTTGTTGTTATTTTTTGTTATCCATATTGTTGACATTATCCCTTATTTATGTTGCTTATATTCATGTAATCGTCCACGAGGGCAGTACTGATGGTCCTCCGGACCTCTAAGAGGGGGAGCCCTGTGGAGTCCTCAAAAAGAAACTTATCCAAATTTTACTACTATGTAATTAATGAACATATTGTACACTACTTTATTTTAACCATAAACTCTGTACTTTGAACTTTACCTCGGGTTTCGAAAAAATATATAGTTCTACTATCGACTCTCCGTCTTCTCCACCGTCTCAACTGCCGTCGATCAATTTTAATCACCTGCTTTCTATCTCAACATTTTTCAGGAGCACCGTAGTTTCTTCCTACGTACTTTGGTCGACCTCCGGCAACGTTAACATTGGAGAATTACTACTGGAGCAGTCTTTCCGCAGCACCTGGAGTCTATTACGTTTATTGTGGACTGTGGACCTTTGTAAACTCAAGTAATCAAACTTTAATACATTCTTCCCGTAACTAAACTCATTTGGTATTTCATTTTCTACTTGAATTTGGGTAACTGAGCTAACAGAGTAAAAGGTCCACCACAAAGCTATGGACGTAAGGTTTAGAAGTGGTTGCTGTATCCATTTAGGGAGGACTCATCGATTTCTACAAGTATGGGCTGGGCATCTTATTCCTAAATGCCTCCAGAGGCGAACAGAATCTTCAGAAGCTATTAATGGTGAGAACAGGAGCCCCAGCTCGTTTATTGAGAAACATCTTATAGAGACAGGACATAAAATTAACGTTGGTACATTTTTAAACCTATCTGTAAAACGTGTTTGGATTGCATCCTAAAGTTTGTGGAAGCCAAAGTGTGATGAAGAAGTTTAAACCACCTTTGTGAGCTCAAAAACTACTTGTCATCACACGAAACCTTCTTTGTTAAACTTAGTTTTGAAACCAGTCAGGGTAGATGTACTAATACCTCTGTTATTTAGTTTAGTGATCTTCATTGTTATTTTGACCTTCAATATGTGAATTAAATTCCACCTAAATTTATTTTCTAACCCCTTAACTGTGTTAATTTCATATGTATTCCTATGACAAGTCCATGCATGACCAGATTGTCCGAAATGTGTTGCTCAAATACAACACTACACGATTCAGACACATTAAGTCTTCTTATTACTTCGTCTAAATACCCACTTGTGTCAAAAATAGTGATTGATGTAATCGCACATCGATATAAACTTTCATTAATTCTTACTGTGCTATCTCGTTAATATTATATTGGTAGTTATATTCATGTATACATCATGTGAACCTTTGTTTTCTTTTTCAGCTAATCTGTAGTTCCAGTGACCTCGTGGGATTCGTTGCTGAAGAAAGTGGTTTCCAGTATCGTTGATTTTGTATTTTGTGTTGAATCACTAATAAATATATTCTCTATACCTCAAATAGACATTCTACTTGTTAATAGTCACTACTAACTCTATATAATGTCGTGAGCTACAGAGTTAGGGAGATTAGTTAGGGTTATGTGTTGTATTGAGTAGTGCGTCTAGAAGATACGTCCGCCCCTGAGGTATATTGTTGTCAATATGGGGTACATTCTCGTTCTCGTGATAAATCTGTTGGCAGTAATTATTATCAGTACCCATATTTCGTAAGGATGGTATATAACGAAACGTACTAATTCAGTAGTCAAAGGTTAGAACTATCCGTTAAAATTGAAACAGGTGCTCATGTAAGGGAAAATTGATTAATCGATAGTTGAAACATCACGTAGGAGATAAAGTTTATAGCATCGATTACATGCAAATAGTTAAGGTTATTTATTTAGAAATGATGCTCACTCGTTGATGGTTTAAGGGATGTTTTGTGTGATAGGAAATAGGTCAGACATTGCAACTGAAAAACAGTATAACTGGATAAGCAACATCAAATGGTCAGTATACACATATTTTGAAGTAAAACACGATCGGGCAAAGCATTTCGAAGACAGGAGTAGAGCAGTCTTCTGAAACTTTTAATTTAGTGAGTAACTAAATTTGTCTTTGAATTAAGACTAAAAGTAAACGGCATATTGGTAGGCTAAATGATTATCATTATTCAATTTCGTTAGAATAAGTGCCGGAGTACTATTTCACTCATCATTCTGTCTTTTGAATAACTTAGTAACATGGCGTTTACTTTCGGATCCAAATTACTAAGTAAAGGTTAATATCCCTAAGTGTTTCTTGATACAAAGATTAAATTGTCGCCAAAGTAAGTAAACATGTTCATATCTAGAAAATACTTAGGTTTGGAGTTTTTCTTTCTACTACCACAACACCAGGTGACTCACCAATTAGTCACAAGTAAAACTAGATCTGTCAGAGACAGTCTGCTCCTGACTTCTAGATATTGTGAAGGAAGAACTACATCCATAGGTCAATAGGATTAGACGCATGATATCAGTTCCAAACTAAGTAACTACGATTCGCAGCTACAGAAAACACCACGTTACAATCTATTCCTTTAATTGTGTCAATCAATGTGACATCAGTTAAGACTAGAGAAGGAACACCACTGGTTTTCACAAAATCTATTTGTGTTCGTTAATATAATGTACATTCCGTAATTATAGGCAAACTAGGAAACGCACCAAGTCATCACATATATACGAACAATAATTGAGCGTACAAGGTAGGGTAGAGTTAAAGGAATGCCTACGCGATATGGCCCAGAGTTCATGTGAAGTGACACATGCCTACATCTGAAGGTGCCTGTGTAAGGTATCGCATTTCGTCAGTCTTTCGTCTAAGTGATTCAATGGGTCGCCTCCATACTTAACAAATGCTCAGTCCATGAATTCTACTTGTACCTGTAAAACACAAAGAATACCCTGCTGGGATATGGTGGTGTGTTACACTAGAGTCCCTCACTTTACGGGTAAATCACACTTTTTATCAGTATTACCGCTTTTAGTTGAAAAAGTCATTCGACTGTGTCACAGATGCTTTTGGCTGGATTCCTCAGCACCAAGTATCATTCCCTATGAAAGTGCATTGAAGAAACCCTGCAGGGTGATACTGCAGCTACGCCGAAAATTGAATAGAAGCATTTCACTCATATAGGATGTATACAGTAAAGAATACACTATTAACTCACTGCGCTCAGCCCTACATTACCCTATAAAATTCTCTTGTTTGGAAATGAAACATGTACATACATATTGTGTCATTAACTTCATATACACATTAATATCTAAATTTCATACGCCTTCTGTCTCACTACTCCATGTAATAATAGTTTGATAGTTATTTACGCAGGTAGTAATAAGTATTTCATGGGCCACGAGTAGCACTTGGTATTTAGCAGAGGTATGGGCACTTAGTGATTGTAATTTAGAGAACTAATACGACAAGTTAGCTTTTTTCTAATATATACGCACCTATCAACGCAATGAAAAGATAATGACGAATTGTTATCACAAGCATTGTATTTACTATGGAGGGAATGTTATTACAGGCAAACTTCACAGTAACATGTACAAGTCTTGCATGTCATTGCATCAGTAATATTAGCACACTAATTGTATTACGGCCGAATGTAAATGATTTAAAGGCGTCGTAACAATAACTTTGCGGGAGGTAGGTGTATTGAAAGACTGCTTGCAGACACTATGTATGACGACATCTAGTAGAATGTCTACGAAGACTGACAACCTGCAATGAGGAAGACAAAAAGAAACAATTAGGAGACACATAACACAAAATAAGTATTTTTGATATAAGTATAAAACTTGGGCACTGTGCTGGTAGAGTATAACTCCATTATGGATACGATTTTATTTTGATAAATCACACAGTGTTGTGTGTGATGACGTTTCCAGCACAAATTATTGCTCATAATCATATCAAGTCAGTCACACAACTTTTCGCTTCATTCATACACATGAGTGTTTTAGATAAGCGTACTACAGGGATAAAAGGTCACTCATCTCATTCACTTATATTCACACTATTTCTTACGTCCATGTTACTGACTTCGGGTTTATGTTTTCCTCTTTGGTTCACTTTATTTGGACAATTTAAGGAATTGGGAAATGCACAGAGTACTTAGGAAACGGCATGAATAATTGTTTAGGCTAATTAACACTAGTGAGTTGTGACACTACGCATCTGCAGTGACAAAGCTGACTGACTGCGTTTTAACAAGGAACTCAGCACAGAAGTGAAGCAGTTCGATTTGTGACATTCCACACTTGAAAATTATTATATTTAGTTGGTAATAAGCAAAACATATTTCATCAAATGTGTTTCGACTTCGCATCTGAGGTACGCGATAATATTAACTAACTCATGAGATAAAACGAGACAGAATGTGAGAGTTATCTCGGGTAAGACGAGAAATTGTTGCAAGATAATTCTTTTTTCAGTTAGACAAGAACCAAATGAAAAAATACGATTATCATTTGTTAACATTTTGCCTATTTTTATCCACGTTTTAGCATTTCATTATACCTGGACTGTAGATCATTCTGACAGACTGACTTTCAACATAGAAGCTTGCACACAAGTGCACCCGTTTAAGTTATCACATTCCATGTAGCACACAAAGGTAGAGGAAAAAAGAAATTAAATGTTACTATAATGAGCATAAATGTGATGAAAAACAAACAGTCATATGGAAAAAATATAAGGGTTGCTCAGATATGTGGTATTACATAGAGTGAATGCATCTGTGTCATTAACAACGTTTGGAGTCACATTTCTACTTAACACTAAGCTTAACCCCAATATTACTCACCATATTAGACTACTTAACACAGAAGAAAGGGTACAGACACTACGAAAAAAAATCAGTAGTCTCTTCATATCTTTCAGTTTCAATGGTCACTTCTCGCAGCCTAAGTGGACAATATCATGAGCACACACTAAGTTGACAAGACTGTTCCCTGGTAAGTGACAGACAATTTGGTTAATACATGTATGATGAAAGTGAAATAAATTAAGGACGACAGTTGTAGGAATAAGCCTTGTATTATATACATCTTGGAAATATCAGTACCCTCATAGTTTAGTTTCAGTATTAAGTGAATGGAATGCAGTCTACAGATTCATAAAATTCCCATACTGACGTACCACTTTTCTAGGATCTTAGTCGATGTCTCCTCAGTAAAGTGAGAAATGGGAATTGTACTTGTGTAAACTCAATAGGCTGTGAACTGCTGCCAATGTAAACGACAACAATTTTCGGAATTACGTAATTCCAAAAACGATCATATAATCTTTTATACTGACTTCTGGTTCTATCAGATGAAATTAAAGGGAAGAGCTGAGAATAAAGGGGATGTTGAGGGTTAGACAGTATAGATTTAGACCATTTGTCACATGAGTTTAGATGTCTTGTAACTAATGCATTAACGAGTTGACTAAATGGTACACCACTTACCCTAATGACAATCTTAATACCTTGCATAATACGGCATAGTCGTTTTTGAGTAATTCAGGAAAGAATAAGGGGGAGCAGCAAAGACCAATGCAAGAGTTAACAAATTGCAAAAATAGAGGCTGAATGATTCCTGACTGTCTTGAATGCATAACATGGTAAGCTAGACTGAAGGTTTTCTTAGAAATCGACAAGATATAGAATGACCAAGAAAGACCAGAGGATAGAACTACTCCAAGGTATTTTATGTTAGACTTAGTTTCTGTTTCACTGCCCTCTCTGATACAAACATCTTGTGAACGACACAGTTCTTGCAGTTCACGCTTATGAGTGAAGGGAAAATTAACTGCCTGACATTTAGAGGGATTCAATGTAAGACCATGTGTCGTCGGTGGCGCAGCGGTTAGGACGCTCGCCGACCGTGCACATGGTCCGAGGTTCGATCCCCGGCCGACGCAATCTCAAACCTCGCTAAGCCAGAAATAATGCTGGTAAAGAGGAAAGGTTGGGCATGAGGCTAGCAACCCCATCCTGTAAAAACAAACAGTGCTACAGAAACTCCAAGCCACTAGCTTGGAGCCCTATGTTCCACTGGGAACGTGAAGGAAAAATTATTATTATTATCTAATGTAAGACCATGTACCTTAGACTACAGACAGGAAGCAGTTAAGTTTACTGCAGTCACATTGTAACATGACAGGAAGTGAGACGGTCAGATCACCAGCGTATTTGATGAAGTTGCTCCCATTAGAAAGAGAAAGGTCATGTAGGACGAGAGAGAAAAAAGAAAAGGAGAGATAAAAATACCCTGAGGAACACCAGGTTCAGAAAGCGAGGCGGAAGATTTACCCTAATATATAGTATGCTGCATTCCATTTGAGAAATGATAATGCAACCAATCAACTACCCAGGACCCGTGTTTGTACGGTCGAAACCTTATTCAACTTAAGTAATCTAGGTCCTGAGTCAACAACAACGGCGAATGCTGAATGACCGAAAGCTAAGCACAAAGCGACAAGGCACAAAAAACACTTGCAAAGTAGGAGACGAATCCCGGGTGGAAGAAGAGATTACTCAAAGGTATCTATTTATCATTTAGCAAAGAACAAGATTAAGAACTACACTTATCATTTGCTGAAATTTTGGAGATCATTTATCAATGTTTCGCATTTAGTTATGCCTAGGCTGTGTCATTCTGACTAGCTTTCAGTATGAGTTTGCAAGGAAGTCCACCTGTTTAATTTACCACATTCCATTTAGCACACAAAGGTAGAGACATAAACTAAATGGAAGTTTACCGAGTGAAAATGTGAGAGAGAATGAATAGTGACAGGGAAAGACATGAGTTGAATAGACACGTGAGATCACACAGAGTGAATGCATCTGTGCCAGTAACAAAGATTTGTAGTCATATATGTAGTAGTTTTTCTAGCTGACTGTCGACGATTTTATGAATCAATACCAGTTTTTCATTTGACCGACCCAAACACATTTTGAATCTTAACATGTGCTGGCTAACATTATCCCTGGAGGAAGGCGATGGCTTGGTATGCTATCACGTGTTATAGCCATCTCAACCTATTCAGCTTCCCTACCTTGAAGACTATAGGGTAAGTTAGCTAACTTACCCTCCCCACCTAAACATTTATGCGTAACCTCGATAGCACTCGCCATATTATACTGCTTTACTCATGAGACAGAACTCGGACACGTATAATCAAACACCGGTATTATTTTCATATTTCCCAGCATCAGGGGTTACTTCTCATAGTCTAGGTGGACAATGTCATCAGCAAACTGTGAGTTGATGAGACTATTCCCTGATAAGTCTCTAAAGTCTGTAGACTTTATGAAACTCATAAACTGACGCACTACTTTTGCAGGCACTATAGTGCTTCCTCAATAAAGTGAGATTTCTATATTTCGGCTGCATAAAACGAGTAAGTGGTATCCTGGCGATACCAATGACTACAACAAGTCTAGGAATTATGCACTGCGACTTTTGCCTTCTGTAAAGTTTGCTGGAGTATTCAATAAATTTACTGAAGTACTTTCGGTTTCCATCAGAGTTCTCCATGCCGAATTTATTGCTTTAAGGGACTACACAGACTACAACTTCAATTAAATAACACTGACGAAGAAGAAATTCCATTCTTCATCAATAAACTTAATTAAAATAACCATGTTTTTCATTCTAAAAACAGGAGTATTCATAATGTTTCACCTTATGTAAATGCAGTTACATACAGTTGCACTAAGAACTCAGTGCAACTCGATACACAATAGTATATATACAACTAAGGTGAAAAAATTGTCCTCCTTACCTTCTGAGCAAATGTCCTTTTTCCAGGATTAAAACATTCTTTCACCTAAAAGCTGAGTTATGTCTATGAAATAGTAATATTACATCAGATAAATCTTCCCCCAAAACCAAGGCCACCTGAAACCGATAGCAAAATAGCAACAAGCGCCACTGCGGGGATATGCAATAAAGTTGCTCCTTTAAAAGGCATAATTTCAAAGCACTTTGCTGTGTGTGAAATTACCCCCACACAGAAATTGGCTCGGCTAGTAGTGCACCTTGAATGTTTGAACTTTCGTTTTAACACATTCTTGGCATCGCGCCTTCACTGTGCTTCCGGCGTGACTGTACTATCATAAGGCACACTGTTGGGTTGCTATCTGACCCAGTTAAAAGGTAGGTTGTGCAATATTCCTATCTATTAGATTTGCATTTAAATATAATATATAATAATGTTTCGGGAGTTAGGTGAAACTCCATTTACGGCAGCAACACAGTCCTAACATACTGCATACTACGAACCACATCTTGACCAATCCCCGCACCACTCCTCTCGGAGTCTACCAGAGCTAAACCAGTCGAGTGGCGGGACTTACTACGCAGAAGCTCACCGAAGATCTGGAACCTCTACCTCACAATCAAGAAGCGAGTTGAAAGAAATCACTGGTTTATACTAGCTCGTAATCAGGATATATGATATTAGAATCCTCATCTGAGTACACTATCTAGTCACAAGGTTTTCACTTCGAGTTCATATTAATCGGTACTAGCAGGTTAAGTAGAGTACGTACTGATCAGGGTCACTCAAGGAAAGTGAGTCTAGTGGGTACTGACGTTTAGGACTTTCTAGACGCTGACATCGTCACTTATAGGCCTATCACTGAAAACCCCAATGAGCAATTGGACGATATTTTGTTGACACGTACGAGGATGTTATTCGGCGTGTGTTTTTTACTGTTTGACGTCGATAGAAATAACTTCAATCTAGGCGGTGAACTCATCTGATTACTTGATGAGGACTAACTACCGTCGGGTGGATATCGGAGTTTGTGAACACCCAGATTATGACACGCTCTGAAAGCATGAATAGAGGGGATGATTTGAAGCTTGTAGAAACCCCTGTTATATCTGCATGATCGAGGCGAGATGTAGAGGAAGCAGATAAAATGAGTGAAAATGAAGTATAGCGGCCACCAGAAGACCATAATAGGTAATCATATTACGAGTGTAGTGTAAGTTCCGCGTCAAGAGAGTGCTCCTGGCCTCCCTTATCTAAAACTAATGTCTGGGGTTGAAGTTAAAGGTAAGATTAAGGTTATGTTTACATCAGAGTTATCAGTTAGTGTCAGAGACATGATTCAAATAGGAGGTATGAATATCATCATATCGTCAAGCAGTATAAACACTCAAATACACAATCTAGCCACATGTGCTTTTACACTCCTTTATTCGAATGGCTACTTTGAAGTTATTTCGTGTCCGGTGTAGTTACTGTCCTTCGAAAAACATTAATTTTTATCTTCCAAACCGAAGTGAAACATCTGAATTCCTTGCACTGACATAAGTTCTTTCTATCTATCTAACTGATAGGTGATGTGCGAGTAAAGTCTGGGTCGAAATAGTGACAGACAGGCAGCAGATCCTAATGCAAACTAATCCCATATCATCATCATCAAATCTGCGTCATCGCTGCTAGCCGATATCGGTAACCTTGTGCATGACTGAAACTATGACCACGTGAAGAAATCATATTCCCCGTCAATGAATTATGAACACACATGGAGAAGATCCGAGAGCTGATAGTAAGAGTGAAATGAAACCAAACCGCCTTGTGTGAAGACTGAGAAGTTGACGCCCTGTCTCACCAGAATACAAGGTCATCTAATCGAAGACATCTCTCTGTATGTGTGTGCGTGTCAGTGTGAGTATATGACATGCCTAGTGAGATTTCGAAACTAAACACAAGCGGTATGAGAGTTTAACTCATTGTCGGGATCTCGCTTTTCATCACAAAAGTGTGTATCTGTATCTTTTGGAGACGATCTCAGTATACCGAGTGGGCAGTATGCAGGACAGAAGTGAGAATTCCAACCCAGAGTTGTGATCGCTAATCCAGAGAGAAGCCGATTCCTTATCATACCAGATGCAGACATGTACAATGGTGACCATGTCACATATTGTGAAGCTTCGTTACGCGTTACCCAGTGGCTGATACAACAAAATCCTGCAGCAAACGGGCTGGAAGGAAATCGAATGCAGCACACCGGTCACGGTCGCCCTCTTCTGAAGTGTCGAGTTATGGAAGCGATGAAAGTGTCTGCTTCCAACGCTGATCATTTGGTGACTGTTCCCACATTCAGTGCAATGAATATGCATCAAGAGTCCATGGGACTAGTGGATGGCATCTTGAAAACTTCGTTAGAACAGTCTTTTGTCTTTTGTACCACCTTTCAGGAGAAACCAATTAAAGTGATCGCAGACGGGCTTTCCACCATCCACAAAGGTTTTTTAAGCAGTGTGAGACCACAGGTTCGTATAATCTTATACGACGCGAAAGGCGTACTATGTATTCAGAAGTACCATAGATTTCCGAATGCATAGTGGATTATACTAGACTGTGGTCTCACACTGCTTATGAAACCTTTGTGGATGGTGGAAAGCCCGTCTGCGATCACTTTAATTGGTTTCTCCTGAAAGGTGGTACAAAAGACAAAAGACTGTTCTAACGAAGTTTTCAAGATGCCATCCACTAGTCCCATGGACTCTTGATGCATATTCATTGCACTGAATGTGGGAACAGTCACCAAATGATCAGCGTTGGAAGCAGACACTTTCATCGCTTCCATAACTCGACACTTCAGAAGAGGGCGACCGTGACCGGTGTGCTGCATTCGATTTCCTTCCAGCCCGTTTGCTGCAGGATTTTGTTGTATCAGCCACTGGGTAACGCGTAACGAAGCTTCACAATATGTGACATGGTCACCATTGTACATGTCTGCATCTGGTATGATAAGGAATCGGCTTCTCTCTGGATTAGCGATCACAACTCTGGGTTGGAATTCTCACTTCTGTCCTGCATACTGCCCACTCGGTATACTGAGATCGTCTCCAAAAGATACAGATACACACTTTTGTGATGAAAAGCGAGATCCCGACAATGAGTTAAACTCTCATACCGCTTGTGTTTAGTTTCGAAATCTCACTAGGCATGTCATATACTCACACTGACACGCACACACATACAGAGAGATGTCTTCGATTAGATGACCTTGTATTCTGGTGAGACAGGGCGTCAACTTCTCAGTCTTCACACAAGGCGGTTTGGTTTCATTTCACTCTTACTATCAGCTCTCGGATCTTCTCCATGTGTGTTCATAATTCATTGACGGATTGATGTGGAATGTGATTTCTCCATCTAGTCATTGTTGCAGTCTTGCGTAGGGTGATAGATATTGTTGTTAGCTGGAAGCACTTTAAATGGCTTTTGTTGACGTTTTTATGAGGTGAGTTGTTTGGGCTTATCCTAGGAATTATTTTTCATATGGGAGTGTTTGTTTAATGGTTATGTGATGGAATTGCTTGAATAGAATTGAGATTGCAGCCGGAGAATTTTTTATCTGTTAACATTCGCAAATTGGTTGATACTTTCGTTGCTGCAAGAATGATTTATTGACTTTATAGACTGACATTCCTACGCTTAATATGTCACGAGATTCATTTATCAGTGGAATGTGGAATACCTGAGCTTTGGGTTGTAGCTTAGGTATCTGAACGACGCGAAAGTTGTACTTGTTGAAGGTGTTGCCTGTGAAGGTTGTATCTTTGAAATATTTCTGTCTAGATTTGCGTCCGACATTGAGTGTGTCATCCTGAGCTGCTGCGCGTCGATGCACTGTTTCACGTTGAAAACTCAGTTATCAGTTGGATAGTGATGATGACGACAATAATAAATGTAGTTACCAATGTAAGGAGTGTACCCGGGGTTATAGAGGTCATCTGAGGGATGTGACAACGACTAGATATTTTCCTCGGATGGCCAGTAACGCGATTGTGCTGCCTTCCTACTCTCAGGAGATCGTAAGGTTCGCACCACACATATTTACTACGTGTCCCTGCCACATTCGTTGGTAAGCTTCTCTAGTGAATAGGTTGCCTATCATCCTAACAAAGCTTGATTGATAGGCTCAATGGCCTACGGTTGGGCAGTACTAGTGCCCCGTGTACTCCAGGTACTTCCGGAGAGATTGAGTGAGCTTCCTTGGCGTGTTCAGTGTGAAAGTGGCAAACTCCTGCACACTTTTATCAGCTTGTTGAGCTCAGAGCAGAAGCATCTCTAGCCAGAACTCTGGCGCTTCTCAGACAGACGCCGAATCTAAGTGTGGTTAATCTCTTGAAACTATATGACCAATTTGGCCGTGGATGTATTGGTCATGTGTTCACCCTTCGTCAGTTATCGGAACACCGTGACACATAATCGTGATCCTACAATATACAATACTGAATTATCTGTGGCATCTCATGCCTATTGAAGATAAAATACTCGATTAATTTCCTTCTTTAAGAACAGTTAGTTAGTATATTGGTTATCAGTTATCCTTGTTTGATATATCAACACTTTGATCACCTAAAACTAACAACTGTGCGTCTCATAATTTCTTTCTTCTGCAGTCATTAATTGTGATGAGAGTGTCAGTTTATCGAGATTGTTGCCACAAATTCCTGAGAGTTTAGGCAAATCCTCTCTGGCCGATTATGGTTATTCGAGACAATATTCACGAGCCAATAAGCTGACATTGTGTCCTGGTAATATGCGACTGTTGACATTATCTGACGGAGTGGAGATTACACACTTCTCTGCCCTATAGGCAATATCTCATGTAATCTATGTAAGTGTTTGTATGGTGTGGTAATTTTTAATTATATCTAATTCAGTTACTTTCTATGTGTTTATTATGATTCCTGTAGGCTATTTGATTGAAATCTTGCCTCGTCACTACTGGAATAGTTCGTTTTAGTAGTTGTCGTAGCCAATAGTAAGTCCGGCAAAAAGGGAAGGTTGGGCGTGAGGCTAGCAATCCCACTCCGTAGAAATGAGACCAGTGCTACGGAAACTCCAAAGCTGTAGCTTGAAGCCCTATGTTCTAGTGGGAACGCAAAGGAATGAAATAATAAGTTTGGACAGGTAGTTGGATCCACATTATGTTTTCGATGCTTGCAGTATAGTAGTGGTATATAGTGAGCAGCGTAATTGATTTATGGCAACACTGATTATTTGGATTCAGTCAGTCGAGTGTAAATAGGGGATGTTCTTCTGCTGAAATTGTGCACTCCACATGAATAAAGTGACAAAGTTTGCAGAAGGTGGAGGAAATTTGTGTCTGTTCTTAGAATAATAACTGCTCATTGTTCAACACGAGATGATAAAAGACACATGACTTAATCGCGGATATTGATGTGCATATCAAGTCATGTGGAACGTATGATTAAACAGTTCCGTCTACGGATTGGGAACATTTGGCCATCTTCTTTCTCCCAATTATAGCATTTCTACTGCTCATACATGACACTGGTCCTCACTTGACTCTACCGCTCACTGTCTGTCTATCCGTCGGTGGAAACTAATTGATTGTGAGTAGTCCTCAGTTATCAGAAAAATCACAGTTAACTCATTCCAGCCATTAGCCTCGCAAATGTACAAATCTTCCGACAATCTTTACGTAGCGAAAGTCAACTAAATTTTCGAATCAGTGAACTTAGAGAAGTGTATTTATTTATGACATGATTTACTGATACTCTTGTTGTTATAGTGATAAGAAATTGGACTTAAATGTAAATTCACTGGTCGGTCGATATCGAAGTCATTGAAAACCAATGAGCATTGACAAGACCGTTGTTTTCTACTTGTTTGGAATCCTTCACCAGCTGACAATTATCAGCCCAACGAAGATGGAGATGAAGACTGAGTTTTGTAGCTGAGTACGATAACCAGGCATCCAATAGTCTGGATGGAGTCCGATATCTTGTAGAGCGATGAGGATAAAATCCTAATCTCCCTTCATGTCCACCTTGACGAGTATTCGTTTGAACAAATAGTCTTCATGTTCTTGAGTTGCACGATGAAACTTGTGTGAAGTGGTCTCGAAAACAGTCAACGTCAGAAACATAGACATATATCAGAGCGTCACAAGAGTAAACTGCTCTCTAATTTACTCTTCTCAATGAGTTCTCAAACGCAAGGGAATGCTAACCAGCCTCTGGTCATTCCCAGGTATCTTTATCTGAAGATGACGAAGATTCAGAGTCAAGTTGGCAGTGTGTGGGATGTTTCTCAACAAAATGTATTCCATTATGTAACACATTAGATTACACTTGTCTTCAGATTGCAATTAATTATAATTCTAAACAGTGTAGAGTGGTTTAATGTTGTAATTACTGTAATAGATTATAGAGGAGGATGGTTAAAAATACAACACCAAAAGTGTAGTGCATGTGAAGATGAAAAATCCTATTGGACATTAAATGTCTACTGTGCTGTCTTCTAATGCGTGGATGGAATATATGAAGGTGAGGAATACAAAAGATATGTGTTTGATTATAACTATGAAAGCAGTATTGACTGCGTTCAGTGTGAGCATAGGATTAATAAGGTGAAAGGTGCTCTCTCCTACAATTCATGTTAAGATGAGTCAATCTGTCAGAGAGATATTTGTTTCTAATAGCATGTTTTGGTTGGAAAATGTGTTTTGCGCATCTTCTTACTCCCTACCTTAATGTAATACGTCAGCGGATAAGATGCAGTCGAAGTTGTCTTCCGTCCAGTGACTGTTGTCATGTAACGACCGTTGAGGACATAAAGCAAGATCGCGAGCAATTAGAAATAATCTCACTCACAATAAGCTTGCAAACTGGGTTTCCCGACTCAGAATGGATACTTCAAATACATATAACTAATAAATAATGCTGCAAATAAGTCACTCCAAAAAACAGTGTCGAAATTTTGGAAATATCAAGGGTCACGGGAAATTCTAGAGTGCAGCGAGAGACGATGATTTGGGAATCTGAAAAGGCCGGAGATTTCCAGTGGCCATCCAGTTATGAATAGTTTCGTTTCGTTTCAGGAGTCCGGCGTGGTGACGACAACACCTGTTGACACTGCCTTTTGAGAGCCACCTTATTTCCCACATTTGTAACACCTTCGGCAACAAAGGGTAGGTGCAATAATAATGCTTTGTGGTACTGAATGTTAATGTGTGTGTGGGTAATTGCAGAGCGTTATACGTGTATTAGTCAAAAGAGAACTAGCAGTTCAGCTGACCTTCTCTTTCTGGCTGTAGACATGGTGGGACTATCGTGGATTATTTGGGTCTATTACTTTTGATAAAGATTATCGCACTTTAGAAGATTTGGATGTTTTATGCAGAGTTTCTCATTCGATTTTTCATAATACATTATTTGACAAGTAACCGTTAAATATGACGCCTGAAAATAGCGTCAACTGTCTCCTCCCCCTCTCACTTTGCAATAAGCTGGATGTCGCATTTCATTAATTTGTGTGTTTTCGTTCGCCAGGAAACAATTAAATAACTAGATTGTCCTCATTTCGCCCTCTTTTTCTCTGTGTAATATAGAGTGATTCTCCGTATAGTGGGTCAATATGAAGACTCTTCCTGTCTCAATTGGACTGGCAGTGCAATTAGTGGCACTAGTGAAACATCTTCGGAAACCTGGTTCAACTGCGTCATTGGATTCATGTTTTAGGATGTTTGAAGCATTATGAGTTAATCGTTTGAAAACCTTGTACATAGCCTGAAAAATGTTAGACTTCTATTGTTGCGTTCGTTGTTCTTAATTTCTATGGAATGTATGTTATTCAAGCGAATTATTGAATGACAAATGTAAACATATATGTACGTGGATAATCTGTGTTGTTCGACAATTTTATGGACACATTCTGTGACAGAAGGCAGTGGGAACGACGAAAAGTAGTTTGAAGTATTCACAAATTGGTGAAAGTGTAATAGTCAAGTTGTAGGAATGTGCCGTATTCTATAGTCTAGTTGTTCTTCTCAGACTCACAGTATGATTGCATTAGTTGGTGTATTGCTTACGTGCCATCAGTTAAATTCGGAGGTTATTTAGACATTTCGGGTGGTAATAGGAATGTTTAGAGTGTACTTTCTATCTTTGAGATGCAAGTGATTGCTTCTGTACCAGTCGACATGGTGACACGACATTATGACAAGGGGTGGAAGAGTTAAGCGGGTTGATGTATTTCATTGTTATAGGGAGTTAGGTTATATAATGAAAGATGATATCTACTGAAATCAAGGCATGAGGACTCGTTTGACTTTTCCAAATTGAAGTACTTGTGGAGTCGTTGATGAGATAGGTGATGTCGTCCATGAAGAGTGAGTGGAATGTATTGTTCATCAGTGTGTTGTGTTTTACTATATGGCTGCAAACAGGCATCCGGGCATATGATCATCAATAAAAGTAACGGAATAGCAGAGGCTGAACATCAAAGTATGATAAAGTAATTTACTAATTACGAAATGTAAAGTTACTGGTCGAGAACTTTTATGCATAGTTCCTCCGTTGATTGTTCAGTTGAATTGGTAAACTCCACTCGATTGTGTCAGTCTAATTATTCTTCATCACAGATTTTGGTACTCCGCTTTTGAACCGGAAATCGTAGGATATTACACATGAGAAATTGGAAGGTAATTGCATGCTGTTGTTTTTAAACTACTGGTTACGGATTAGTGTTAAGCAATTAAATTAGAGTTAGGGAACTCTTTCTGTGTAGTCGATAAATAATCAATCATTCATGGATTCTCCTCCTTCCACACTTGTGAAGGCGTGATGTTAGGTAGGAAAAGTGTTTGATTTATGTGAGTGAATGAGATGAGAAATATGACTGATGTTCAGCGTGTAGGTTGTAGGTCGGTGATCTAGGCTTATTCACGTGTGTAATCCCTTCGTCCGAGTGTGAATGAAATACCTCAGAGCGGAGTAGGGGCTTGATTATTAAACTCAGCTTGTTTCTTATCCATGTGATTGCTGTGATAACTGAGTGTGTTAAATAAACACTGAGATCAAGTGAAATTCGAGGTGAACAGAAAGTTTTCGGAATCAGTAGTTGTTTAGAAGTCAGTTGCGGCGACGAGATCTCCCATTGACACAGCTGAAAGCCACACTTAGAATATGACAGTTGATGATACTACACGGTTGTCCCGGCTGAAGTAGTGGTGTGATGGTTGGGGGCAAGATTCGAAAACAGGACTGAGTGTTCGGGAGTCGATTGGTGAGGCCAATGCAGAATGAAGAGCTCCAAGAAATTCAAACTTATATTCAGATTCATCCGTGTAGTATGATCCCTTGACTGTAAGAGATTGCGCACCTATGCATCCTTAGTTCGTGTACAACCCTTCAATATCGAAGTATGAAGAAACTTTTAACTGATTTCTAATGCAATAATAATTCAGCATGGCGAAAGTCTTAATTTGACGAGATATATTGCGTGTTACTCGCGACGCTCATAAGGAGTTGAAGGTGAGTGAATAGTTTAGTCTGTGTGTCAATACAATACTCACGCACAAGAGGAGATAGATGGAGGACGATATTTCACGTATTTCGTCTAAAGTAGTTTAGATATGTAATGTGAATTTCCGAATGTGATTTGCATCAATCATCAGGAGTATAAGTGAGTAGAAAATTCAAGTGTTACATGTGGGTGATGGGTTATGAGTTTTGTTGGTGTGAAGCAGCGTGGCTTGTTCGTGTGGCAGGCTTCCCTAAACTGACTATGCGACGAGACATAACTAGAACTTGATTGAGTTATAGCCTGTCATAGATAATGACAGTAATTGTTTTCATTTGTGTTAGTTAGTAAATGAGTTTGCACGTTGTCTATTTCTATCAAAAAAGCTTGGTGCCGTTCACTAGCGGGTCCTAGTAGCAGTAAAAGATGGGACGCTGGGAATGTGAGGTTAGTTACGCCAACCTGACAAATCATTCCAACGGGTTCCCATTGGCATTCAAAACAAGGAAATTGTGGTGGATTTGAGAATGATGTGCAAGGATTTGTGCTTTCAAGAAGTCTTTGGTGGCTGGGTGGATTCGGCATACACGAAGGGAACAGATTTACTTATTCACTTCGCCTACCAGCTGAGAGTTTTTTGTTGATATGGTGTGTGTTTTTCACTTTGTTTTGGAAAGCTATTCGATATTTTTCTGCTGCGATGAGCGTGTCTTTGTATGCTACTGATAATTCTTATGAGAAGCACTCGCCAGTGGTTTGTCAACGCACAAATAAAGCAACAAGCCCTTCAAAGTGTATGATGAAGTCTCAGAGAGTTATTAGGTTAGATTTAATAAATACAGTTTAATTAAGAGCACAGAAGAAATCTTCTGATGCATAACTCCGAGGCGGCTATGCGTCTACAAACAATTAGCAAATCCACAACTAACAGGCGATTATAATAAACGAACATATGGAGTTGACGAGTAGGACTATTCTTATACCACTTTCGTTGGTTTGTGTCAGCAACCTGTCTACGGACATCGTCTTCTAAGCAGAGGTTTTTTCTATGCTACAGGTACCTGTTTTGTTGATCATTAACCAACCCTTGAGTCTACTTTGATTTGATAAGGAGATAATAACTTTCAACTTGATATGAAAGTTTGAAGGTACGAATATGGACTACAAGGAGCTTCGAGACAAGATTACACTGGATTAGAAAACAGTCACATCGTATGCAAAATTAATATTTGATAACTGGAGAAATAATTTCAAAGGCGAATAAAAAGGTGACAATTATTTTCAACTTGATATTAATTACGAGAGACTTAGAATAACTGATTTTCTAACTGAGAAATTGGGATGAAGTGAATGAAGACAAAGAGAGAGAAGTACGCACACGGAGAACAAAAGAAAAAAACTGAAGGATCAGGGAACGTACCGAACTAGGTTCACGGAAGTTGTAAAGTCTAACCCTTATGAACTGTAGCCGGTTTTATATGGATGGCGAGTCCTAAGCAATTGGCTGTTGTAACTCAGGACATTACAGATATGCACTCACACCACCTTGGTAGGGTGCACAGCCACTGTTACTTCAGATCAATGGTGTGGAATCCCAAGGTTTTGCTTAGGGTGGTTTGTTGGATAGTTTCATGTTGGATGTGGTAATTCGCAATTCGAAGAGGTCAGAAAGATCGTGGTAATGCACATCTTTGAGTGGATGAAGACTAAAGTTTTAAACGATGAGAGATAATTGGTGTCCATGCAGAACTTAAATGTTGACAGTGATGTGCAATTGATTGACATTTATTGTGGAAGTTAATTCCTCCATTTTGTACTCGAAAGGTCGAAGGAAATCTGTATAGGGTTGGTCAGCCGTGACTTGTTTAAACGTACTTAGATTTGTGGAGTTTTGTGTGTAGTAAGAAAGTGCTGAAAGGGAAGTCGATAGCTTCCAGAACATAATCATTCTTACTTCGATCCAACATATCATATTTCTCGACCTGACTCTGTTGGCCGACAGGTGCTGTGACAATGTCTATAGCAGTGAAGGGAGTATGGATAAAAGATATATATATATATATATATTCTATTAGGTTGCGAGTGAGGCATATGACTTCAACAGCACATCTCTGTCTCTATCTCATCCTGTCTCCTGCAGTCGTCTTTAGCTGACTCCACGATTCACCATAAATCCTTATCTCCTCCATGACACACACCCGATTTGTCATTTTCTATTCGGCTTCCACTGAAGGGACTAACGTGGAGCGCCACCAAGCAGTCTCTTCAGCTTGTATCCAACCCATTTTCTTCTGCATATCCGTTGTGCAATAAATCCCTGTTTGGTTCGTTCCCAGAGGTCCTTCTTGCCAATCCTTCCTAGTCATCTGATTGATCTTCAGTAGTGAGCGAAGGCAGTTGGCGGTAAGAGACTGAAGCTTTTTGGACATGCTTTGAGTGACACGCAAAGTCTCTTAAGTATATAGAATCACCCACCGACTTGACTTTGGTGTTTGAAATCCGAACTTTGTTCATTCTGCTTAGTGCAATGGATTTGCACAGGGATTTCACACTAATGAAGATCTGGTTTGCTTTTCTGATCCCGGTTTTGACGTCTTCAACCGTGCTGCCTGTCTGTAGATGAGGCGATGCTGACTAAATGAGAAAACGGAGGGATCTTTCCACTTTCACTCACTGATAGTGACTTGTGCTTTTTTGTTGTTGGTTAGTTGATTACTTTCATCTCCTCCGTCTTCGCCATGTTCACTTGAAGTCCTGTCTCTGCCACCAGCCTCTTCCAGAATATTTTGGTTCTCAGCTGTAAGTCTTTGAGTTAGTGTGATATTAGACATGAATCGCTCATGAGGTCCATGCATATATTAGAATCTTATTATCGGTCTTACGTGTATCCTGTCTTCTCAAATAATGCAGTCATTCACAATTAGGAATATCCTCGGTGACTTTAGGCAGCCTTGACTTACTCCTGTATTCACTTCAAAGTTACGCTCAGTTTCCCATTATGGATCATCTAACATGTGACATTGCTGTTTAAAGGGGTTTGTAAGCATTTGGGTTACTTTGCAGTCAACGATGTCGAAGGCCTTTTCAGTGTCGATCAGGTTGCAATATATATTTGACAGGCATTCTATGACCTGTCCCACGGTGTTGCACATAGCAATTCGACCTCCACATGAATGCAGCTGTAGCCTGTTTTGCTTCAGTAGCCGGCCAGTGTGTCATAGAATTCTCTCTTGTCTCTCGTAGAAAAATTGCTATTCTTCATTTGTCTATTCAGTGCAATGTACATTGAACTTAGCTTCTTCCTCTTCTCCTTCTTCTGTTGTCCATCTCCGCATTGATCCATCTTCTATTTTGACCGTCCTCCTCTCCTCTGTTATTTTTCTCAGGTGTCTGTAAAATGCCGGTCTTCGTCTTGCCTCTCCTTTCAACCCAAAACGGCTATGCATGTATCCTACCTGAACATTAATTTCAGAGAGTTCCAACATCCTTCCATGGAGGTTTCCTCGATGATACTACAAAGTGTCTCCAACTTCGCTCTGATGGCTGCAGTGCTGGATGTCTTTTGTAGTTTCCTCCTTTAGTTTCTGAGTGCTGAACTTCACTTCTGGTCTGTCCACTTGTTTTGAAGGCCTTCAGCTTGACCTCAAAGATTTCTCCAACTAGATAATGGTTTTATCCCACATCTGCACCCCATCATGTAGAAGCAGCCGACAAACTAATTTACGATCGACCATGTCGAAGGCGTTTCTTTCCTAACTCAATGGGGTTAAGTTGAACATATGAATTTCGTTCTGTGTTCTGATCGATGATGACACCTAGTGTGCCGATTCCATCGCCACGTGACTTGTTCCTCCTGAAAGAGTTTTGCGAGCAGAGTTTTCCATCCGGAGCATCTTCGAATCTATCAAGGCTTATGTGGTCCAATACTTTGCGTGCGATGGACATGAGCATACTTCGGTTGCAAGATAATTTTATTTGGTCATATCTGATGACAGCAACTGAAGGAGATATGATACTCTAACAAAACGATAAAAATATTTGCATAGAAAGTCTGCATGGTAGTTTCTCCTATAGACTGACGCGTCATTGAAGCTGTCCACCTCTATGCATATGGCGAGAGCTGGCTGCTAGCCAAATTGGTAGACATTAATATACGTCAATGTTTATGTCCCAAATATTGGTCGTGAAAAAATATGAACAAAGACTTTGCGTAGGCGGATACAGTAAGCATATAGATGATTTGACATTCAAGAGATAGCCACAAAGTGATGTAAGGTTAACTTTCAGTGAGAAACAACCAATCAGAAAACTGTGTATGTTTGCTAACAATAATTTATAATAATGTACATGAAAATCTATAAATATGTGTTGATTTTTTTAGTAAACGATCTGTTGCCTGGTCCTTGTCTTCTGTTGTTACATGCACACAAAAGAAATGACGTCGGAATTCTCACATGTCAGTAAATTATGTCTAAGAGAAGAACTGCGTCGAGTTACTGTGAAACTAAATAATATACGAAATGAAATTGAAAAACTCAAACTCTAATATATGATCAATGAAAAAATTATACAACTGTTGTTGAAACATCCAAGAAAGCTAGAGAATCAGCATTAAGAAAATCAAAAAATTCAACAAACTAATTAAAGAAAAGAACACAACAAATGAAATTGATATCAATGCTTCATCCTCTATCGACAGAACAAAGTGGGTGATCAACCTCTCATCAAGGGAACTAAACTCTAATGAGATAAAAGTACTTGAGAAAGGACTAAATTTCAACGTAACAGTTAATAAATTAAAACCAGAGGATGTCATTCCTAACATAGTAGTAGCACTAAGATCAATAGATAAGACGACAGCAGAAGAGGTTCGAGCACAATGTGCATTAACCCTGAAAAATCAAAAGAAAACAAAATGAAACTTAACAAAATCGGAAAGAGAAGCTTTAATTAGTCTTAAACAGGATAAAAATGTTGTCATCGCAAAAGCTGACAAAGGAAACGCCACGGTAGTTTTGGATAAATCTGACTATATCAAAAAAGTCATTGAACATATTCAAACGGGTCCATATGAGGAAATTAAGAAGCCTGTAGATACAATAATGAATAAGGTTAAGAAATCTACAGCGGAACCAATACGCAGAATGAAGCCGTCACTGGGTGAGTCTAAATGGTTTAATTTAATGCCTAAAGCTAATAATGCTAGTAGAATATATGGTACTATTAAAATAAATAAGCCAGGCTACCCCATAAGACCAATAGTAGATTTTAGAAATACCCCACTTATGAATTATCAAAACACTTAGCTCTAATACTTTGTCCCATTAGAAATCGTTCAAACTCTAGACTAACTAATTCATATGAGATGAAAAATAAAATAAATGACATTCAACTAGCGAATGATGAAACAATGGTTAGTTTTGATATAACTAGTCTTTATACTAATTTACCAGTCATTATGGCCTTAGAAGCAGTTAAAAAAGAACTAACTGCGGATCCTAAACTGAATCATAGGACAAAGCTGCCCATTGAAGAAATTATGGTAGGGATTCAGTTATGTCTCACATCTACCATCTTTAAGTTCTAAGGCAAAATATATAGACAAACAGAAGGTGTAACAATGGGATCACCAATATCCCCTATCGTAGCAGACATATTTATAGACAGCTGGGAAAATAGTGCCCTCAATACATTTAATCCTACTCCAAAAATATGGTGGAGATAGATATGTGGATGACACTTTCACAGTGTTAAAAAAGAACATATCTCTAGCTTCTTGACACATATAAACTCACAAGTAGAGGGAATAAAATTCACATTTAAATCAGAAAATGAACAAGGAGAATTAGCTATGTTAGATAAAAAGAATAGAAGAGGGCAAACTACACACTAGTGTTTATAGAAAACCAACGCATTCTAATAGATATTTAGACTTTATTTCGTCTCATCCGTTAACTGTTAAGGCAGGCTTAGTTAAATGTTTAACAAACCGAGCAGTGGCACTAAGTAGCACGAAAAAAGACCTAAATGATGAATTAAAACAGATAGAAGAGGCGTTGGTGTTGAATAAATATCCTATAAAATTCATTAGAAAGATCATTAAAGGCCAAAAACAAAATAAAAATAACTGTGAAACTAGTAATAATAACATAAAAAAGAGGGAATATAAGTCATCCACAGTTATACCTATTTTTCTGATAGGAAACAGTACACAGTCTACAATGGAAAGTCCTCCACTGCCTCACTTACTTTAGCTGGTGTTCCTCAATGTGCTGTTCTTTCTCCTTTTGTTTTTTTTCTTACATGACTTGCCCCATTCTGATGTAGCCACTTTTGTTAAGTATACTGATGACCTCTCTGTTTCTATGCCTGTCAACTCTCAGTCAGATTGTTCCAAATTCAATAACTTTCTATCGGAAATTAGTCAGTGGTCCTCTTCAAACGGTCTTAATCTAAATCCGTCTAAATGTCAGGCGGTCAATTTCACTTTCAGACGTGAACGTGACCTACAACAACTTGTTAGCTCACATGGCCCCACAGAGGTTGAAAATACATCCAATGTCAAGTACCTTGGGCTGAGTTTTTCCACCGATCTTTCCTGGTCCTCCCACATCTTGCTAGTTACTAGAAAGATGTTTCGCTTAATGTTCTACATTAGGAAATTTAGGCAGTCTGGCATAAAGCAGTCTTTGCCTTCTCAGCTTGTGAATTCTTGTATTCTACCCATCCCATTTTACTGCTCCCCATTAATCTTTCCTGGACTACTTAAGAAAGACTTTGCTTTGCTGAGAAGGGCACTATTATTTATTTTTGATTACAGCTGATTCCACACCGTATTTTTGGTTCAAGTATGGAATTTTCAGCGTGGATATCGTTAAACCAACTGGTTAACACTATTGTAGATAGACATATTATATCATGTAAGAAACTAGCGAATACAATATTGTCAGACCCCGAGCATCCTCTCTATATGCAGCTGTCTCCTTGCATTTCATCTGGTAGAACTAGAAGCAGCTATAGGAGGCTATATGCTAGGACTATCAAGTACAAAAACTCCACAATACCATATCTGGCACAGCTGTTATGTGATGAGAAATCCGTTAGGTATGACACGATAAACTTACTGCGGCACTCTAAAAAATAGTCCCATTGGTTTTTGTTTTCCTTTCCTCGTTACTATTACACTGCTGTTCTTATCTCCTATTATACACCAATTTTATACTTCATATCCTGTGGTGCATTGTTTGAAATGTAAACGCAACGCTGTTTTCTTTTTATTTATCTTTTTTTGGGGTGTTGCTTTTTGATTTTAAAATCTTATAAAATGTATGAGGTATTTAGATGCAATATATTGTAACGCACGCTGAAAATTCCATAACTGTACCACAAATACTGTTTGGAATAAAGCTATTATTATTATACCATATAAAAAGGGGACATCTGAGACACTACGTAGGATTCTAAATATAGCAGGAATTAGGGTGGCATTTAAACCTACAAACTCACTCAGGGACAAGCTCTGTAGGTCAAAGGATCCAGTTGACCCAATTAGACAAAATAATATAATTTACAAAATACCCTGCAATGACTTGGGGTCAACTATATAGGTCAAACTAGTAGGTCAGGGATAGTCAGATTATCAGAACATAAGAATTTAGCTAAGGTAAGAATGGTTGACCCCGAGAAGATAAGTAATTTAGAAAAAAGCTCTGCACTACATTGCACTGCATGCATTAACACACAACCACACAATAGGGTGGGAGAGATTTAAAATTCTAATAAGTAATATAGTTAGGTGGGTGGAGAGAGAGGTTGATTACTGAATCCTTGTTCATCGAGTCTACACCAAACACATGCAATAAGAATGAGTCATCACTCATACCTGAAATATGGAAAATACTATTACCAATCAAATCAAGTGAAAATCAAGAGAAAAACAATGGAACTATATAAATGAATATAGGAAGTCGTGTGATTACGTTGATATGATTATGAGCAATAAATTGTGCTCGACACTTCATCAATAAACATTACTGTATAACACTGTGAGACTTTATCAAAACAAAATTTACCCATAATGGATACTGAATAAGAGCCGGAGATTCATTTTATTTGAAGGAAATTACGTGAGATGAAAACATCAGAGTCACTCCAGTCACCTTTCTGTGTATCCACCCGGTAAAGCTCACTAGTGTCAGAAGGGAGAATGGTTATATGAGAAAACAGTCGCACAATGGATGATATCTGTAGCTAAGTGATGCAGCCTACAACTGAATGTTCAGAGAAGAAAAAGAACAATCATGCAGATACGTTCTCCATTAACGCTAAACGACATTGTTCCGGGTGGCTTTTCCATCTTAACAAATATCACTATTCTTCTACATATTTTTATCCATCTGTTCTCTATTCAGAGTTATATCCACACTCGTGAAACAATGTGTAAGTGGGTACGCAGTAGTGCAGTCGAACTAGCCATCACTTCGAATTCAGTCTTTAAGCTTTCTACTGCAAAAGTACAGGTATCTGAAATGCTACTGGCATATTCACGTATAAAGCAGAAGGACAGTGTCTAACTTCTAGTCGAAACAAAGTCTTGGGTGTGCAAAGTTGCCAGCAGTGGGAAGCCAGTTCGTAGTTGTCTAGTCCTAAAGGTGTTTTATTCCGGGGCTCAATGTGTCCCCCTAAGCTAAGCGATACTGTGGCCAACTGCAATACGACATATCTGCGAGAAGTCATCGGTCACCACCTCAGTAGGTTAGTGATATATGGTAGATACAGAATCCACTTTCAAAGAGAACTTTGGTGTCTGAGAGATAGCAGGGATGTTTCGCGATGAATGAAAAGAATACAGCGAAGTCTTTACATCGGGTATAATACTCCCTTAATGCTGGTTGGTGTCAGATGATTTGCCACAATTGGGATTATATTCCAGACTAAGTTCTCGTACTTACTTTCACTCGTAAACAAGCATTTCTCCTAACTCTCTGTAAGATGCGGACACGCATCAGCCAGTGCTGAGGTTAACATAACGATTTCGCTTTATTCCAGAAACAGTACTTGTGGTACTGATATTGTACTGTTTGCACGACAATTTGACTGGTATTTTCGTAATTCAAGAAATACACATAAACTTATAATGTAAACTGTCTTGAAATGAACCGAGATGTTGCGAGGCTATTCATCAGACACATTAGAATAACCCTGTCCAAATACACGTCCGCTTATAATGTTACGCTTTTCAAATGGCCTAGGAACATATCGTTAAATTTCGGTCCAGAAACTGTTGGGATTGACAAGTTATGATACAAACTACAATCACGTGTACAATCATGTTGCTAGTCTATTCGAATACATCTCACTAAATGTGCACGAATTCTACAATGAAAGGCTTAGCAACGTGTCTCATCCTGTTACCCCATGCAAAATACGTCACTTCATCTAAAAACATTCGTTTTCTGCGAGATTTTCGTTCCATTTAGCCATCACTTTTGCATAGAGTTGCCCGAGAGCAGAAAAATAAAGAGAACACGAAAAACGAACAACGAATATTCTTTTCAATAACTTCCTGCTCTTCACTTTTTACAATTATATATCCATAATAGTTAGAGCATTACTGTTACTGACAACACTAGCGTTTTTGAAATAACTTCGGATAACTGACATCGAAATTCCAAATGGTTGATTATAAGTATCCAGACCATAGATATTGTGAATTCCCTGGAATAGTTTTGAACACCGATTCACACTGAATCATTCTAAAATTGCTCAAAATAATTCCAGAGTGTTTAGAAAATCAAAACAAGATTTTTCTGAACGTTTCGCTGTGTAGTCGAGGCTTCTTCAGTAGAATTGTTGTGGTGTTCTACTTGACCAAACTAGCGTACACGTATATCCTAGTACTTCTTCGCGTTTATTATTGTGTCCTAACGTTGTGATTACTCGACATCCACAACGTAAATCAAAAGGCACTTGAACAGGAGTACGAGCGTGTATTATCGCAGGAATCAAAATCCAAAAGTAGAGCGAGTACAATGTACCAATTGTTAATACGCAATCTTTAGAGTGATAAACAAATCAAAGTCCAACTACATAGTGAAAGTATACTACGATGATGAGTAATAAAATGGGTCACTACAATAGCCCCTCCGTTGAATGCAGGTAAATGAAGTTGACCTGTTTTCGGAATGTTATTGTAAATTACGAAGAAACAAAAAACATATGAATTTTCTAGTCTGAAAACTAAATTGAGGATTTAAGTTTTCTGATGTTTTATGATATAACTGTATATTTTCAAAAATGCTAACAACTTTGAAATGAACCCAAATGTTTAGAAAGTTGTGCGAAATGTAACAATAAAACCAGAAGAATTATTAGAGTAATAATGAAGTTGTTATTGTAAAGAGTTACAGAATAGATTTATATTTTACATACAGTTAATAGTATAGTAGTAAGGAAGTATGGAAATTACTCAGAAATAAATTGTCTGTACAAATCTTTGTGGCCAATGTATTCGCCTGCCTGACCATGTGATTCTTTCTGTTTTGTTAGCCGGAATATCACCAGATTTTGAATCTTGAAAGCATGAATCATTTTGTGGAGTAACTTTAGCTGACGTTGATGACTTGGGTAAACATTCAGTCACCTCTCCTTCCATGAAAGCTGGTTTTAAGCAATCGATGCTTACATACTCTTGTTTTCCACCGTGTTCAACAGTGATGATTTTGCTTGTTCTGCTTATTACTTCAAATGGTCCGTCATAAGGTGGTTGAAGAGGTTTCCTTACACTGTCCTGTCGTATGAAGACATGAGTGCGATCCTCGAGTTTTTGAGGCATGTATGCTTGGTTGAGCTGATGTCGTGGGGGATGATATCTTAAAAGGCTCATATGTTGTGAAAAAGTAGTTTCGTTAGTTGGAACTTCAGTGACTGGGTTGGAATATTATCCAGAAAGTTGTAAAGTAGTTCCATAAACTAATTCTGTTGGACAACATTCGATATCTTGTTTTATTGTCGAACGTATCCCAAGAAGTACAAGAGGTAATTCATCGCTCCATTTATTATCAGCTTTCACTGCCATCAATGATGCTTTCAATTGACGATGAAATCTCTTCACTAAGTTGTTTGAACTGGGATGATTAGCAGCAATACGTATACGCTTGATTCCCAGTAGTTCTGCGAGTTGTTGGAATAAATGGCTTTCGAATTGAGCACCCCTGTCTGTAGTAATAATGCTGGGCACTCCGAAGTTGGAAACATGATTTCACTGTTTACTAATATCTTCAGTACACTGGTCACCAATGTAAATGAATAATTTGCAAAAACTAACAAACACCTTAATACGCCTAAATATTTCAGCACAAGTTATATCATAGGTAGACGGCCACTGGAAATTATGGGACGCTGGATAGTCATATCGCCTACGTTTATCATACTTCGGAAGTGTGCTTTCTCAACAGCCGAATTACGAGGTTAACGTGTCACAATTCAACAACTGGGCTGGAATTCAATAGCTCACGAAATCTCACTTTCGCGAATTGGCGATATCACCATTCACTTTTATTAGTATCAGCCCGCATGACTGATCTCGGTGGCCCCACTTGCCATGGCTTCTTAACGAAGACTGCCTCGAAGTCAACAAAATCCACACAGATCCACCTTGTCAACCTCATTATTCATTATTGGCTCGAGAGAAGCACATATTCGTTGCAGAACATCTTCAAATGGAATGGTTTTGGGTCTATTCTTGCAGTCCCCTCAACAAATTGGGAATGCTTCACCAGTTTCTTAACATTATGCCAACCCACGAACAGAGTATGGATACTCAGTGTTAACTCCTAACCCTCAAACGATGCAGAAATCTGTCAAATTAAGGCTTCTCCACGTTAAAATATGAAATCCCACTCAACGAACTAACCAGTTTAATCAGTTCCACAAGAAGTACTGCTGTGAATTAAACTACTCTACCGACACAAAAAGTATTAAAAGAAACGTTTAGTTCGAGTGAGGCTCTATTCACCTGGTAAGCCGAAATTGATGCGATTTGACCACACAAGATAATTGATCCCAACAATAAAATCAAATAGTACTACAGTCGTGTGCGTTATCAAAGCCTATGGTGACCATCGTCTAAATGAAACGAAACCGTTACTAACGCATAGTGATGCCAATCATGAGTACCATAGAAATACCAATCCACGGGGGATAAAAACCAAAATCATTATTGAGTCGGATATCTGACTGGATATCTGTCAGTTATGAAAGTTATCACATTGGAAATATAAGAACTCATTTCGTAGTGAAAATCGTTCTTCACTTTTATATGCATATCCCTAATCTCCTAACAAATATAAGCATTTTCAACTAGTCGAGTAGCAGCGTGAGAAACTCGAGAACAATAACGACACCGAGTCATGCGATGAGAAACCATTAGACGATACCTTTCGACTATGCAGGATACGCGAGGTTCTGTTATTCATCAAATATATATTGCTCTTCAATTAATCGCAATACGAATTCAGGATTTACCTTTTACTCAGGAAGCATACAATTCTCAGTAGAGTAGAAAACTGTCATACATGAATCCCACCAACCTTCGACAATGATGAAAGTACATTCGTATATACAGAGGTTTCATATTAGCAAATATAGAAGAGTTTTCTTCAGCTCTCTTGGCCATGTGTTTCGTGATGAAGCTTTCGATTTACGCAGAAAGAAGTCTACTAACACGGATTCGAGTGGAGAGCCCATTGCAGGTTTAGCTAGCAACTACATCTAAAATTTACATTCAGCGTACACGTTAGCATCAAGTCCTTAAGGATTTCTACTGAGATCCCAATGTTTATTGACTTTTTATTCATTATTATTATATCCTTTAATTCCTGGAGGAACATAGGGCATCAGCCGCTCGTCTCCATTGCGTTCAGTTCTCTGCAAACGTTTTCACCCCGATCCAAGTCTGCCGCCCACATGCTTTCATCTCCCCTTCACATGACCTCCTCCAACTCACCCCACTCTCGTACTGACGACCAACTCGCTGCCCGCTTCCTTTTCGGGTTCCACTCAAGCGATGGTTTGTCTAGTGATGTCACTTGATGGTTTCCTCAGAGTATGGCCAGCCAATCCACCTCCATTTCTTCCTGCCTATTTGTTTCGCAATCAGTTCCTGGTTGGTTCGCTCATTGCCAGAGATCCCTCACTACTGCTGATCTTTTCTCGCCGGCCATCTGATCTTGAGCGGAGTATTGAGCGAAGACAACTGTTAATGAAGGTCTGATGTTTGTTTGAGATGCTCTTTATGACGCTCAGTGCAAGTCTCTGATCCGTATAGTAGCACCGACTGACTTCACATTGGAGTTGAAAATCCGGATGTTATTTTTTATGCTGAGTACTGTTGACTTCCACACAGACTTCAGAGTAGTGAAAGCTTGTCTTGCTTTTCCGATTCTGGCTTTGATATCCTCGTCAATTCCGTTCGCCTGTAGTTGAAACGATGCTTCCCAGGTAAGCAGGTAAAGGAGGTTGTTTCTTTCAGGTTCCTTCCATTTGTGCTGATTGTTGTCTCTTGTTGTTGTTGGCCAGGAATCTACGTCACCTCTGCTTTCTCTACGTTAACCTGAAGTCCTATCTTTTCTGGATGCTTCTTCTGCCAGCTTGTTGCTTTCCACTTGCATATCTTCCAGTTTGTGGGAAATCAGACAAATATCATCGCGGGTGAAGTCCAGATCCTCCAAGTTTTTTGTGTGAGTCCATTTTATGCCTGTTTCCTCACTGCCTGCCGTTTTCTGTCGCATTATCCAATCTACTGCAATCAGGAAAATCACTGGCGATAGTAAGCAGCCTTGTCTTACTCCTGACTTCACTTCGAAGGATTCCGTAGGTTTCCCGTTGTGGATTACTTGGCATGCAGCATTATCGTATAACTGTTGGATGAGATGTATAATTGTCGATGGCAACCCGTAGTAGCGAAGTAGTTGCCAAATGACCTCTCGATCGACGCTGTCGAAGCCTTTTCAAAGTCGATGAAGTTGAGATAGAGAGGTGACTTCCATTCCAAGCTTTGTTCAATGATGATGCGTAGAGTGGCGATTTGATCAATACATGACTTCTTTCTCCTCAATGCAGCTTGTTCCGGTCGAAGTTTTTCATCCAGGGCGACGTGTTTGATTCTCTCCAGGATGATGCGGCTTAGTATTTTGCTTGGAATGGACAGTAGCATAATTCCGCGCCAGTTTTTGTATTGACTTAAGTCTCCTTTCTTTGCTAGTTTGAATAAGTATCCTTTCTTCCAATCCTCGGGTACCTTGCCCTCTTTCCACACCTTCTTCAGCAATGGCGTCACCAAGTCCACTGTTGTCTCTGGGTCCATTTTCAATGCTTCTGCTAGGATTCCATCTGGTCTTGCTGCTTTCCCAGCTTTTAGCATCTTGATTGCATTCAGGACTTCTGATTTCGTCGATGTTCACTGGTAGTTCCGCTTCCGTTGTTGGTATTGTTGGATGCGTTGTAGGTGGCGGTCGATTTAGAAGTCTTCTGTAGCCCAGTGTTTTCTTTGCTCCACTTCTTTGGTGATTGACTTTCCATTGTTCAAAATTTGCGTACATCAAGCAGATGACACATTCGGGAGGATTGGAAGAATCCAGCTGTGTAAATCAAGATAAACGCACGTATTCAAATTAAATATATCTTCACATTTTTGGACGAATCTCTGTCACATCACTAAAGGTTACAAATACTTAACTAAATAATATCTAGATTTACATTAAGGTCGACTGCACACCATTACGAATGTCAAACCAACAGTTATGACACTGACCAAGTTGTGTCATATTTAAACTCGTTGCTCTTCGCTATATCCCGACTGAATCATAACTAATGTAGTGCTGCTTGCTCCAACAATTTTACATTTCTCTGAGATTATTATAATGTTTATTTATGCAATATGTAAAATAAAGTAAACTGGTACATATTTATTGAAATATTCATAATTACATTACAGAAAACAGTTATTGAAAAGCTGAGCACACAATCTTCATTTACTCACTTCTGGGATGCTCCTAGGTGGTTTTTGAGGAATTTTCGTTGTAGTTACCTGGAAGTTCTTCAAAACTTGTAACAATTATAAAATTCGGCAAATTAGCACTTCGAAGCCCATACTGATTTTTCTCGAAAAATTGGTTTGCCCAGTTATGTCACATAGTGCTCGTTGTTGAATTTTCTTGGATGAGCATGAAGCATTATAGCCAACATCTTCGGCTCTACATGGAGAATTTGCATTTTCGCATTGTTTACTACTTGTAGAGCAATCATCCTCGGTCATATTCTGAAAAGAAAAATTATTTGGCAATGTAGGCAACACAATGATGAAACTGTGATTACTGCTTTCTCCACAGTTTTCAGTGAATGAAGAACTAGACGTGCGATACATCATTGCCTTCTGAATGGGAATGCACAAAGTCAATAAAAAGTCAAGCAGTCAAGTAAGATTCCGAATGACGTAACAATTTACTGGACAGATATTACGGGATATAGCTTACTTGTAATGACAACATTTATGGTCCGAATAGTGCCAAGCACTCACATATTAAATTATAACTATTATTATCATTATTATTACTGAGTAACAATGGATGACATAATTGATGGAATTACTCAGGAGTCGTCTTCTTCGCAAATTATGTCTAACAATATTGGCTCCTTGCATATTCATAAGGCGAAGAAGTTTGCCAAACGATGTACACAAATACTTCCCAAATCCTAAAATATTTCTGAGCACTCCATCCCTCCAAGGCTTTCTAGCTAGAACTCCGGTTCTGTTTAAACAGACTTACAAAGTGATCAATGTTGACTGTGTGTAGCTACCGTATTCTCTGCTGTCCATTCTCAACACACAATATATAACTCCACAAAATCTTACTCAAATGAAGCCCACTTAGATTAACGCTAGATTTTATGTTTACAAATCAGGTATAAGTGTGTGCATCAGGCTACGAAAGTGGACTGTCATCTGACTAACGCTTCAGACTGAGGTGAACAAGATCGGCTTTCAGCGTGCCACAAAATATGATTCAAATTCATCCAAACGAGAAAAGTAGTTTCATCAATACACAGATGTTATACCTCAGATTGTTACTAAGTAGCATTACATACAAAGCTTGCGAATTAAAAGGGTATTGGTGGCACCCTGCATTGATGTCACTGCTATGAAGATGAAGAACATCACCGGTCTCGTGGCATTTGTACACTCTACTTCCTAATTGGTAGGGCACAAAATATTCACCAGTATAACTGACATGGTGATTCAATCTATTCATGCAGGTCCTCACTTAGCTCATCTATTTCACTACAACGTATATCTACTTATAAGACAATACTACAGTGGGGTTAATTATTCATGATATTCCTTCCAATAAGATTTTGGTAATAGAGCACTAATCCACATATTACAAGTGTATTGACTCGCAAACTCAAAAGTATAGGAGGAAATAAGGGAGACGGTGCTGAAATAACTCCGAAGGAGGGGATACTAAGATATGGAGGAGTAAACACACACGCACCCAAATACAGAGTCGACCGTGACTGACTTCAGTCGGCGAAAGGCGATAACTCAAATAATTATTCCACAGGTACATGAGTGAAATTTCCTTACGTTCCGTGCAGGTTCTTCGGCTTAAAATTACTCCAAAGTGAACAATAAATAACAGGAGATAATCACTTCAGCCGTCTCAATTAACTAACAAACCTCACTCACAAACTGACTCACTTATCGAGAAATTAATATTTACTCCGATGTCAGTTTGTTTTGAAACTTGACTGAGTGAACACTTTTAGACAGGTTGTGTACATAGACATTACTTTGGATTAGATTTGTGAAATCACACAGTCTATTCAGGGAAAGCAAATAGTGAAATAATATGACTTGTCATACTTTCATGACTAAAAACCAACCGCTTTAAAATTAAAATCAGAATCACTTCATAAGGTCAACTGAGCCAATCAATTGGCCACGAACTCTGTGAATAAAGTGCTAACCGAGTAGCTTCACAACTTGCAGTCACCACAGTTATGAAATCTTTCCAACACTTTGATTTCAATCCCGAAAGCGTTCGTGTTTGCTATGTATCACAATTGTGAAACATACGAATTCGCACAAACTCCATCCACTTTTGTGACAAAGTCAAAGTAAGTCAAAGTGAGGTGCGCTTTTGCACTTGCATACTAATGCACAATTGAGATCATCCTTGCTTGAGACAACTAGACGTCTTAACATTTTGGATACCTTCTAACAATGAGCAGGAATAATCTATACTACAAAAGTAAAAAGTGGACTCAACACCCACGTCGTATATTCAAGGCACACAAATTCGAAATTATGACGAATAAGTGAACTCCACTGAAGCATGAAGCAGCTTCAAGAACCCTTGACGGATGGCATGAAGCTTCAAGTGGACATACCAAGTGCAGCTACAAAATCACAAAATTTTAGCAGAATATGACAGATCAATCTCGGTAAGAATTCTCATCCAATACATTTGACACTGGACTACAAGTCTCCAACAGACCGTAAGATAACGTCAGACTTGCTTAAACAAAGACGCTATCACGCTATCGCAAGCTATCGTTGGCGTGGGTCGGTAGGAGACTGTCGCTCCTTCTGGAACACGTGCGTAGATACCGACCATGTACTGGTCCGCGCTCGGGTGTGCTTACGACTGAACGGACGTAGGAAACAGCTGGCGGAAAAACCATCACGTCCCCAGCTCGATCAGGAAACTAAATCCGTATTTCAGGAAGAACTAGCTAAACACATATCTGAGTTCGACAGCTGTGCTCACCCTGAAGAAGCTTGGAAAAATATCCAGGCAGCCATAGATACAGCTGTAAAAGCTGTGAGTAAGTTAAACCCATAGGTGAGTAAAAACCACTGGATCTCCACCGCCTCATCCGAACTGATAGATGCTAGAAGACTCATTCCGGCGAGCTCCGAATTCAATGAGGAGCGAAAGCTGCACAAAAGGAAACTTACGAAAAGTCTCCGCAAGGACCGTGAACAGTGGTGGGCGACAAAAGCCAAAGAGATGGAGAAAGCTTTGAGGATAGGCAACACCAGGCAACTCTTTGGACTCATCAGGGAAACGGGTGGGAGAAGACAAATCATTAGTGAGACAATCTCGGAAAAAAATGGCACTATAATTAGCTCACAGGATAGACGACTGGATCGTTGGAAAGAGCATTATGAGGAGCAGTTTAATTTGCCCACAGCCACGCTCAACCTTCCGAGCATCCAACACCTCCCTGAATGGGATATAGATACAGGTCCTCCGTCACTAACTGAGGTTATTAAAGCTGTCACCAATCTGAAACTAGGCAAAGCAGCGGGACCTGATGGAATGACTCCAGAGGTATTTAAGTACGGTGGAGACAGCTTACTGTCCGGATTAACTGAGGTACTAGGCAGCGTCTGGGAATCAGAAGAAGTCCCATCGGGTTGGTGTAAGTCACTGATTATCCCCATATACAAGAAGGGAGACAAGTCTTCCTGTGATAATCACAGAGGGATTAGCTTGACTAATATAGTATCTAAAGTCTTAGGCTCAATAATCATGCGTAGACTGAGTGGTGCTCGGGAAGCACAAACACGAGAGAGCCAGGCAGGCTTTAGACCAGGAAGAGGGTGTATTGATCATATCTTCACCCTCCGACAGATTCTAGAACATAGTCATTCCTACCGGCGTCCAACAGTCATTATATTTCTTGACCTAAAGGCAGCATTCGACTCTGTCGATCGGGAAGTTCTCTGGAGATGCTTGGCTGTAAAGGGAATTCCAAGAAAATATATTGCACTGATTAAGGCACTCTATTCGCACTCATACAGCCAGGTGAGGGCTTACGGCGAGCTGTCATCTGAACTGATGACGACCAGTGGTGTCCGTCAAGGACGCCCATTATCCCCTTTTCTATTCAACTTCATCATAGATGTGTTAATGGACTTAACCCTAGGTGACTTCAGTGACTCAGGAATTAACTTGCTACCGGGGAATAATCTCGTTGACTTGGAATATGCAGACGATATAGTCCTTCTAGGCGAAGACGCTGACGAAATGCAGAGTCTTCTAAACACCTTGAGCCGCAATCTACGAATGTTTGGCATGCGATTCGCTCCCGCCAAATGCAAGATGATGTTACAGGACTGGACTACATCGACGCCTAGTTTAAAAATAGGAAGTGAAGTGGTAGAGCACGTTGACCGCTTCACTTATTTGGGAAGTACCATCAGCCCCAACGGGTTGATCTCTGACGAAATCTCAGCACGAATACAAGGGGCTCGTTTCGCATTTGTTAGTTTACGCCGACTCTGGCGTAGACGAGATGTTCGACTATCGACCAAAGGGCGGGTGTACTGCTCATCAGTCCGCTCCGTCCTCCTTTATGGTTGTGAGACCTGGCCACTGAGAGTGGAAGACATGAAAAGACTAGCTGTCTTTGATCATAGGTGCCTGCGTTCTATTTCCCGTGTAAAGTGGCATAATAAGGTGAGCAACATGGAGGTTAGGCGCAGAGTTCTAGGTAAACAAGGGAAATCAATCGACGAAGTCGTGAAGCTACAAAGACTGAGATGGTTAGGACATGTGTTACGTATGCCAAGCCATCGCCTCCCTCGACGAGCTATGTTAGCGGATATAGGGTCAGGCTGGAAAAAAGCTAGAGGCGGTCAAACAAAAACTTGGCACCAGTCAATGAAATCCACAACAGTTGGTCTAAGCCACGCCCCCAGCTCGATCAGGAAACTAAATCCCTATTTGAGGAAGAACTAGCTAAACGCATATCTGAATTCGACAGCTGTGCTCACCCTGGAGAAGCCTGGAAGAATATTCAGTCAGCTATAGATACAGCTGTAAAAGCTGTGAATAAGACAAATCCAAAGGTGAGTAAAAACCACTGGATTTCGACTGCCTCATCCGAACTGATAGATGCTAGAAGACTTATTCCGGCGAGCTCCGAATTCAATGAGGAGCGAAAGCTGCACAAAAGGAAACTTACTAAAAGTCTCCGCAAGGACCGTGAACAGTGGTGGGTGACAAAGGCGAAAGAGATGGAAAAAGCATTGGCGATAGGCAACACTAGGCAACTCTTTAGACTCATCACAGAATCGGGCGGGAAAAGGCAATTCATAAGTGAGACTATTTCTGAGAAAAATGGCTCCTTAATTAGCTCTCAGGATAGACGCCTTGAACGCTGGAAAGAACACTTTGAGGAACAATTTAACTTGCCTACAGCCACACTGAACCTCCCCGCCATCCACCACGTACCCGAATGGGATATAGACACTGGTCCGCCGTCTGTAGGTGAGGTTACAAAAGCTATCAGTAATTTGAAACGAGGCAAAGCGGCAGGACCCGACGGAATTATTCCGGAGGTGTTTAAATATGGGGGTGACATACTAGTTTGTAGATTAACTGAGGTACTAGGCAAAGTCTGGGAATCAGAGACAGTACCATCAGACTGGGGTAAGTCACTCATTATACCGATATTCAAGAAGGGAAACAAGTCCTCGTGTGATAATCATAGGGGGATCAGCCTAACGAACATAGTCTCTAAAATCCTAGGCTCAGTAATCATGCATAGACTAAGCAGAACTCGGGAGGAACAGACAAGGGAAAATCAAGCAGGCTTTAGACCAGGTAGAGGGTGCATAGATCATATCTTCACTCTTCGACAGATTCTAGAACATAGACACACTTTTCGGCGTCCAACAATTGTCATATTTCTTGACTTGAAGGCGGCCTTCGACTCCGTGGACCGAAAAGTACTATGGCAATGTCTGACTGTGAAGGGAGTGCCAAGAAAGTACATTGCACTAATCAAGGCACTCTATTCAAACTCACGTAGTCGTGTAAGGGCTTATGGGGAATTGTCATCTGAATTAGTAACAACCAGTGGTGTCCGACAGGGATGTCCACTTTCCCCATTTCTGTTTAACTTCATCATAGATATGCTAATGGAAGTATCCTTAACTGAACGTAGTGACTTAGGAATCGACTTGTTACCAGGGAATAATCTTATGGACTTAGAATATGCAGATGACATAGTCCTGTTAGGGGAGGATGCTGACAAAATGCAGAGTCTTCTGAACACCTTGAGCAGCAATCTTCGTATGTTTGGCATGCGATTCGCCCCTACAAAATGTAAGATGCTGCTACAGGACTGGACAACGTCAACCCCTAACTTAGTGATAGGGAGTGAAGTGATAGAACATGTTGACCACTTCACCTACTTGGGAAGTTGTATTAGCACCAACGGACTGATTGGCGATGAAATCTCAGCACGGATCCGAAAAGCTCGAGCTGCTTTCGCTGACTTACACCATCTCTGGCGTAGGCGTGACATCCGGTTATCAACCAAGGGACGTGTGTACTGCTCATCAGTTCGCTCCGTCCTTCTCTATGGCTCTGAAACATGGCCAATACGCGTTGAAGACATGAAAAGGTTGACTGCTTTCGATCATAGATGTCTGCGATCTCTGTCTCACGTTAGGTGGTTTCACAAGATAAGTAATGTTGACGTTAGGCGTAGAGTGTTGGGCAAAGAGGGAAAATCAATCGACGAGGCTATAAAGTTACATAGACTAAGATGGCTAGGTCACGTGCTGCGCATGCCTAACCACCGCCTCCCCCGACGGGCATTGTTAGCTGATATAGGTTCAGGTTGGAAAAGAGCCAGTGGTGGCCAAACAAAAACATGGCATCAATCCATGAAATCCTTGACAGTTAAACTGAGTCAGGTAGGGAGATGCAGACTCCCGGGTTGGGGCCCTCGGGACTCTAGGAATCAATGGCTGGAGACAATAGGTGACATGGCTCAAAATCGTTGTCAATGGCGCAGATGTATTCAATCTCTGTAATCTTTCATATTCCTTTCTACCATTACCCATTCTGTTTCACTCTTATACTTGTCAAACTCTATTGATTCTCTTCACTCATCTTCTTGTCTACCTCTGTGTGCTATTTGGAACGTGGCAACTCGAACTGCTGCACTTCGGTGCCAAGTTCTATGTTGAATCCAGACAGACAGACAGACAGACAGAAAGGTGTAGACTTCCAGGCTGGGGTCCTCGGGACGGTAAAAATCTATGGTTGGAAACAATTGGTGACATGGCTCAAAATCGTTCTCAGTGGCGCAGATGCATCCACTCCCTGTGACTTATGATCTTCAATGAAACTGTTTTGTATTTCTTTATTACTCCTTTGTCTCACACCTCTGCTCACTGTTTCTATTATGCTTTTCTTGTACTTTCTTCTCTTGCTTCGCGTGCTACACGGAATGTGGCGACTTGAACTTCCGCACATTTGTGCAAAGTTCTATGTCGAAAACAGACAGACAGACAGATCACATTTCACTCGGTGAAATGTTAGGTTTAAGAATTACACACGATTGTGCACATGAAAATGTCGTCCGCTGAAATAGTTAGAATGTTAAAACTGTTTTGTCCAGACATCCACGATCCAATACTTAACTTACGGTGCTTCACTTTGATACTTTTTTATTTAGGTGCTGAAAGTATCCACGTATTTTATCCTACAGTTCATGCAGAGTGAACATCAGCCAATCACTGGTTGGAAAGGGAGACAGCTCAAACTTTCCACTTCGTCTACATCAAAAATTAAAAGCACCAAGTCAGTCATCCATGTGTGTTTAACCTCATAAAATAAATCTCACCATGGTATTATGCGATACTTGTCATCAGTATAAAAGATGTTAAGAGGTATAACAAAACCAGAAAGTGAAAACTCGTTTTGAAATTTTGCAGAATCGACCAAAGGTTCTAAACTGAATGAAGAAGACAAAGTGCAACCGAAGTGTGAAAACATTAACACGATTAACGTAAACACACAATACATTACTCAAACGCTAATGATTGGCTGGATTATTTGCTCAGAGCATCTTAGAAATTCATCTATGATAACCTTTTCTTGTTCATAGTCGGAAAGATTTCTGAGTGCAGCTTCATTGGCGTGAGCAAGCATACAGCTGCATGCTGCCTTAATTGATTCGTAGGAAATAAACTTAAAAATATGACTTGGAAACTCAGATTACCGATTTTGGTCTGTTTATATATCCATGTTCAGTAGGTAGATTTGATTTGAGTGTACCCAATATTCCTCTGAAAGCTTCGTTAGCAGGTGGTAGTTGGACACGATTCTCCTTGTAACAAAATGTATCTCGACTATAAGTGAAACAAACGGTTCAGAATAAATAACAAGTGTCCACGAAAGCCTACCTTTTGTGTAATAGTGAGTGACTAGTCCCAGGGGAATTGGCGTCTGATTTTGGCTGCATGTGTTCCTTTGCAGCGTTTCGACATCCCTGACACCGACATAAGTTAGAACACGCAATTTTCGCCTGTAAGTGAGACTGGTTAAGTAATTACTATGAAACCTCATAACATTCGCAATATTTTTTCAGGCAGCCGGACTTTTTGCAGTTGCACCCTTTTGAGTGTCGTCGTTCGCCGTCGCCTAAAGTAGTAAGCAGTGAGAACCACCTTACCGACTTTCGGATGAAATGCCAGTGGATTTTTTTCCAAAGTGAGTTCTATTGCCCTCCGACGATCTTCTTCATGAAGACCATTGTTCATACAGTTAGTACAGTTGCAGTTATTGCAAGCACTGCCTCGAGCAAAACATCCGCAATACAGTTTGAGACAATGAGATTTGGCGCAGTTGCATGGTTTATGGTTAGAATGGGAGGTATAAGTGTCAGAAATTCCTGAATGATCTCTCGATTTTGATGAGCATTGAAAAAATTCAGTAGGAACAGTTTTAAGTGAATCCTAAGTAAAACTGTGCATTCCGTTCAACATTTACTTACATTTTCCATGTGGATGTTATTTAGTTGTCCAGGTAAATTCGTTTCACTGAAATTGGATTTATTACACTCATTGAGCAGCCCGTTTGAAATAACAGACTTCCCCTTGTCAACATTCATCTTCGCTGCAAAGTTTGACCAATGTGCAAAAGGCAATGAATAATGGCTCACACGACCTTTTTTGAAGATGCTGACCACTTCAAGGTCACATATGCATACTATCATTGGTAGATTTTACTTCGCATAAACGCTGCGGCTAATACGTAGCTCACCTTACTGAGGCGGGCTTTGAAATGATAGTGATAAAAGTCGCATAAACATTACATATTTTCAGCTTAGTGGACTCTAATTTGGGCAAAGTTCAACAATAGAGTCTTAAGGGATGCGAACGCAAGAGTGACCTTGAGCCAGCCAATCATAAAAATGAGGAAGTTTTGCACAAAAATCATGTATATTCACAAGAAAATGCATGAAAACACATTAAACAGATCATCTTTCTCTAACATGACTTAAATATACGTCTCAGTAATGATGAAGAGTATCATTGACCTCTAGCCGATCATCCATAAAATTAAGTGATGTTTGCAAGCGAAATGAGGTTTACTTACGAGAAAATGCATGGAAACACATCAATTAGGGTGTCTTACAATGATACGGCCTAAAAATACATCCCACTTAGAGTGAGGAGCGTCATTTTATCAAGTTAGACCAGTCTGTATACATGTATTCACCGAGGTGACTTAAGGTGAGCCTATATTCTGACCCATTTATCGCTCTTATCCGGTTTTTTAGTTTTCTTCAAAAGCCCTTGGTTGAATTACTATGGTTTTCAGTGAAAGGATGCATGACACTATATGGGAATTGTGGATAATGAAACCAAATCCTGGTAATAACCCTAAGCGGCAAGTTTATATAACAGCAGCCACAACCGAAACTACCTAGCGAACGGATATATGACACTGACAACTCCAAGCAATCAGAAGGCTAAAAAATCGGCGCATGATTTTGATAAGTCGTTTATATACGAGTAATGCGACGTTAAAAATCACTTACAAAGGATAACATTTTAGTATATGCTACGAGAAAACCTCCCAATTTCTCACAGGAGTCTTGATTCTCATGTTAAACCAAGTCCTGTAGATAAATTCGTCGAGATAACTGTATATTATTAGATTTCTTGATTTATCCACAGATTTAATACTTTTTTAGAAGACTCCAGAAACTTCCAATGAAATTAGTGTGAGTTCCATCAAAAGGATTGAGAAAACCATTTATATGGCTGACCACTTGACGAATATAGCCCAGATTCGATCACTGACTGTAACTACTCCATTCATCTGTATAAATAGTCGTCCCAGGTAGCACTAAGCAGTGGATAGTAGACTATAGTACACCTGCACTGCGATTAGGGATCGCCTCAATATATCTTTTCTGGACGCTGGTGACATATATCCCCAATACGTATTTCTGATTCACACCCAATCTCCCTCGATTATACTTCCTTATCGAAAGCACCTAGGGAATCTGTAAATTTAAAACGAACGAAATAGGTTCTCGAACAGTCCGTTCTCCAAACAGTAATCAAAACAAGATCGGGAGCGAATTTACAGCGCAAAAGGTGTACAGTATCCATAAGTACCTCTGGAAATTATTGAGTCAGCTGATTACTTGCTCAAGGTCACTTGTGCGTTCAAAAGTCGTTTCGGTTTGGGCTGCTTTTCTTTAGAGTTGCCCCCTAAGCTTCATGGTTAGCCCAACGTTAACCCTAGTCCTAACCCTAACCCTACTGAGCTATTAACCTACTGTCCAAACAGCACTCGAAAACGTGATTTGTGTGAGATTTGCTCTTCAGTTGGTGTATAGAGTTCATACTTTCGCTATAACAACAACAGGTGTCGTTACCCAACAACCAGAATGCATTCAAGGTCATCTGAGTGTTCACACTCCCCAGAGGCTGTCTTAGCTTCTCTCTAAATTAAATATTTCAATAGTTGTTTGAGAAAAACGGCATGACAGTCTGACCACTAGAAATTAACGGAACATCGAAGAGGTTTTGACAGTCTTGTTGCTTTGATTCTTTCACAAACAGCCTATCTCACGTCATGATATCCTTATATTTACTACGGCTGGCTACACATGTTTAGGCCAAACCTTCGGAAAAGGAGATAGCAGTCAGCGCACTAGTAGGTTCGCCACAGTAGTGCCTCTGGTTAGCGATCAACACCACTGTGGGGCAAGTGTTTCATTTATGCCTAACCATTTTGTCATATATTAAAGGGTGAAGCCTGTTCCGATCAGACAACCGATCTAACGTCTTGAGCACCCAACCACTGATTCCACGTAGCCCATCAGATATTGATGAAGAAATTTAGATATGATGGAGGATGCTGCATGTTTCCTCATGGGTCACGTTGCAAGATCCATTTCCAAGTCACGTTGGATGCTTCACCCATACAGTGAGATTGCACGTGGCAAGTTTTGCCAACCAGTACCCCAAAGTAATGCATCGACATAAAACAGTGCCAATTTGTTAGTCTGATAAATGTACGGGAGCTACCCTTTAGACTAGTCTATATGTCTCAACCCACATCTGTCGAAGAGGACCTCCATAAATTACTCCTTCAGGATGAGTTGACCGTTGATGCCTGTTGATATCCATGAGCTTTGACTGAAGTTCGCATGGTTGAGAAACCTGATAATTGCCAGAGGTTCCCGTATTACCGCTTACAGGATGGTTGCAAGGTACTGCAGGGAGAAGTCGTTCATGTCTGCAAAACAGCAGCAATCCATATTAGATTATTTAATAGATTTGTCAAACAGTAGAACAGTTGTGTTTCTGGATGACGTTTAGAACAAAATTTATTGTTCAAAGTCATATGAGTTACAAATACATGATTTCGAAACTTGAGTTTTATAGTCCTCTTTGTTCTTTCCTATTTTTCGTTGCTGTAGTAGAATTTTCCAGATATATGGGTGAGGTGTTGTATCACTACTATTACACGTGCATGCAGTTATACCGATATCTGTACTTGTGCATGCATTGGTCATCTCTAAGTCATGTGCATACAGTGTTGTTTTACCTATGCTAAAGCATTCAAATATATCTTTTATGCATATTATGAAGGGAAGATGGCTCAATACATCCTCCTGGATGACACAACTGCTAATTGGCCTACGCCAGGAGGTCGTTGAGCCAACTTTTGTCGTCCGATTTCTGTCACAGAGAAATGGTTTTTATCCAGTTGCGGAGAGGGCTGCGTATCCCTCTTGAGCGTAAACTGCTGACTATCAGATTATGTAGAACTCTGTCGAAGGCCCTCCTTATATTAAAATAGAGGATAATTACCAGATTCCTCCTATCTCTTCTGAAGGTGACCTCGTTGAAAAAGTCTGAATGGCAAGTAATGCATGATCTTTTCTTGGGTAATCCGTGCTGTAACCGACTGATGAGTTTAAAAAGTAGCCTCACATTTGGTCTTCGATTACTTCCTCCATGATCCCTGATGTGACAGGTTTTATACTGATAGGCCTTTAATTGCATGCATTAATTTTTGCTCCTGCTCTATGCTTAGGCAATATGTACATGTTTTTCCAAATTTTAGGGTGGAAATTCCCAGCCGACGTTTCTGTATTTCGTATATTGATAGTAAACTGGAGAATTGTTAGGTGTGTGTTCAGCTGTTAGTTGAAGGGTTAGAGTGCGCTACAGTATGTTTTGATCACTGTTATCAAGTTTGTCCTACATCTCTATCGAGATCGGCTCCATTTTGTGGCAGAGGATTAAGTTGAGGATATTTTCTTGTCGACTTGGCAGGTTCACGCACTGCATCCATCCTCCTACATTTATAGCTTCTACTAGCTTTGCGTCAGGTATGTCATTAGTTAGCCAGGTTTCGTTTACCAGGATTAGTGTTGGCCATTCCGTGTGTACACGAGGCTGCGTAGTGATGTTACTTTGTTAAGGAGAGGTCGGGTATGTAAGAGGGTAATTTTTGGCATATAATATGCGGTGCAACGTTTGCGTTGCATTTTACCTTGGTTCGCTATATATTTCTATTTTTGCTGTGAGACTCGCACAAGCGTTTCTCCAGTTCCATAACTGTAACCAATAACTCTGTCACTAACTAGTTATGGTTCATCATACAAAAAAGCCACAAACTCAGTCAGCTGTTAAACTGATGACTGATAGTATATATGTGCTCGCAACAACGAGCAACACAACTCCCACAAAATATGGAAGTGAGACACACAGCTTGCCAACACGCCGCAAGCGTCGAGCTGCTGTAACACTATCATCTAATGTGGCCGGAAGTGACACCAAAACTATTCTAACAACTAGTATCAGCGTTGCTTCTACAAACTCAGCACCTGGTCCTGACATAGGCCTCTTTACTTCACCATATGTAAGTGTCATAAAACTCTAGATACCAAGCCCAGATTTAGCACTTACTTCAGAAGTCGAACGACTAAAGATGTCTGTAGAAGAACTGAAGACTGAGCTGCGGGACATAAGGTGTAGTAAGGCTATGAATGAAGGATGTTCAGAAAATTTGGCCAACATATCTGAACTATCAACACAGATTAGTGGCATAAAATCACAAGTCTGCGAACTTGCACCTCTGAACATTCTGACCGGGTCCATAAACCCTTGCGAACTTGACTCAGAATCAGTAACTAAGGTAGACACCTTGATAAACTTCATCACAACAAAGGTTATCAAAAGAATTGAGGGGTTGTAAAAGGTTCAAAGCATCTTACTTAGGGCGGCGAAAATGCCCAACTCCCAAACGAAATGTCACAGACTGAAGAAGAGCCAGCATGACCACTGCTGTCTTATACGCCTTCATTTTGAAACTCTGTCACGGGCGAAAAAATTCACCAACACACAACGTATCTTATTACAGGACACAAGCTACAAACAAATAAAAGTTGTAGCAGATAAGACAGTGATTGAAAGGTGTGCTCACAATCACCTCAATAAGCCTAATGGCAAGGCGCCGCAAGCCACCAAAATAGATGAACACACAGCCAACACGGTAGAACTCACAGCCTCACCCCTCCCAAATCTCACCAAAACAGCTCCACAGAAGACGAAACCAAACGAAAGACTTGTGAGCTATCGTCTTACTCCTAAACTAACCTCTCCTTCATCTACCGCCGATCTAGATATGTCTATGGAAAGCCATATGATGGAAATCAATCCCTCTTGTAAGCTGAAAACATCCTCTCCTAGCCAAAACGAGGCAACACGAATGGAATTCGGTAACGAAACATGCCGAAATACGTCACTTGTTGCGAAAAATCCCCAACATATTCAAACTCCCAAGAATAACTCTGTCTGTCTGTTTTCGACGTAAAACTTTGCACATATGTGCGGCAGTTCAAGTCGCCACACTCCATGTAGTACACAAAGCAACAGAAGGAAGTAGAAGAAATGCATATTGGAGACATTAGACAGAGATGTGAGACAAAGGAGGAGTAATAACGAAGAAGAAAACAGTTTCATTGGAAATCAAAAGTCACAAGGAGTGGATGCATCTGCGCCAGGCATTGAGAACGATTTTGAGCCATGTTACCAATTGTTTCCAACCATTGGTTTTTACCGTCCCGAGGACATCAGCCAGGAAGTCTACACCTTCCTACGTGGCTTAGATTAACAGTTGTAAATTTCATTGACTGGTGCCATGTTTTGGTCTGACCTCCGCTTGCTCTTTTCCAGCCTGACCCTATATCAGCTAACATTGCCCATTGTTGAGGAAGGCGATGACTAAGCATGCGTAACACATGTCCTAACCATCTCAGTCGATGTAACTTCACAAACTCGTCGATTGATTTCCCCTCCTTACCAGAACTCGACGCCTAACTTCAATACTGCTCACCTAATTATACTACTTCACACGGGAGATAGAGCGCAGGGACCGGTGATCGAGGACAGCTAATCTTTTTATGTCTTCCACTCTCAATGGCCAGGTCTCACAATCATAAAGGAGGACAGAGCGGACTGATGAGCAGTACACCCGCCCTTTGGTCGATAGTCGAACATCTCGTGAACTGACATATGCGAAACGAACCCTTTGTATCCGTACTGAGATTTTGTCAGAGATCAACTGCACCGAATGCACAAAAAGGTATAAAATATAAAACCGGCCTGAGGATAAATGTATTAAAACCAAAAGTGGACATCACGATAGTACGAACTTTATGGGTAGCATTATACATTGCAAATAAACGTTGTCAGCCTAGGGAGTTTCCTTTATTAATGCATTTACTAATGATATATTGCACTTACTTATTTTATTACACTTTAATTATTAACCTTAGCAATTTTACATTCCTAAAACAGCCTTCAATCCCTTGTAAACGTTGTACTTTCCTCAATATTGGTTGGTTATCGTATGCCTACAACCACGGGATGAAAACGACTCGAAGTTGATTTTCCCGCTCAACCTGGAGGACAACTGCACAATTCAATAACTATACGACCTGGTTCAGACAATCAGTGTATTTATGTATATCAAATACTTAACTGTTGAAACATAATCAACTTGTAGACAATCTACGATTTGACATTATATCATACTTGATCGTGCCTGTAAAAATGGCATGCATTTTCATGTAAATTTATATGTTTATATGAGAATACACATTAATATAACTCACGCTTTCAGGTAAATAATATTCAAAACCATACCAGCAGCCAAATTAAAAACAAAATAAGGACACAGAGTCCAAGGACAACAACAACACAACCTACTCGCATACTGCGCCAAGCCACACTAGTAGCTGGTGTAGAGACGGTATCACTCAAAGTAGTGTAAAAGACGACACTCAGAGCTCAGCCGCCAACCACTCAGGGTATTCATTTTATGACACACAAAATAACTTTGGCAGATTATACGGAACAAGTCTTCTGGGAAACAAATCACAGTGCAGCTATGCATATAACGCAACCCAAGTAAGGTCTCTTAGAATGTCCCCACACAATAGGCAGAATAATAAGTCATGGGCATTTCACACGGAACTATCAATCACATCCAATCCTTGTAGGGCAAATAAAGGCCGAATAATAACACCTATCCAAGCCTACAAATTACCTAAGCCAAGGACTACCTCATCCAATGGTGAATCCAATAAAATAACTCATTATCCACTAAAAGAAATCGATAATAACTTGATAGACATAGGCGAACATTGGACCCAAACTAGTTGCAACAGAGAATTGTTAGGCCACGCGAAAACAGCGGACGTCGATCCACAATTCAGCCTTATTGACGAGCTTAAACTATTCAAACACTACTTCAACTCTCAACTCTACTTAACACTTATTAATGCTAGATCTATCCCTAACAAACTACCCATGCTCAGGGCACATACGCTGGTATACAAACCCCCAGTAGTTATTATTGCCGAATCCTGGTGTCACTCAAATATACCAGACGAAGAGATAAGCATCGATGGGTACACACACTGCGATGTGACAGGAGGAGTGGTAAGGGAGGCGGCTGCCTAATGTGCTTCCTGAACACACTTACTGTGTTACAGCTAGAAAATAGGGAACTGAATGAAATACATGACACCTTATGGGTCAACGTACACTTCAAAAGTGCTATTCTACTAATAGGATGTATCTACAGAGCACCTGGCACCTTTAGTGATTACGAGACACAACTCATTAATGTAATGGGGTAAGTATCTACTCTTCCATATGAGCATAAGATCGTATGTGGAGACTTCAAACTACCTGAAATCAAATGGGATTCATTAACAGGCCCAGGCTCTTCGGTACACTGGACATGTTCGGCTGGAAAGAAACTGTCACTATCTCTACAAGGGGTGATAACTTACTGGACTTAATATTCTGTCACGATATAAGCCCCCTCTAAATCTTAGTGGGTTCTAAGTTTTCGGGCAGTGACCATAAAACAATGATGTGTGCAATGCCACTTCTACTGAGTAGCAATGCAGCTCACACCTCCACTTCACAACAGGTAATATATAGGAACTATAGTAAGGCAAAGTGGGACTTAGTAGAATCAATGCTAAGATCCTCCGAATGGGGTGAATACTTCACTACTGATGACCTCTCGAGCTCTCAGCATCTTCTACCAGAACTCAAACACATGCTTAGATGCCATCATCCCACTCCAAACACTAAAGGTTTCCCCACATAGAAAGTCATTCCTAAAACCAAAGGATCGTACGAAACCGATGAGACTCTCAACAAGTTACTTCAAATCACGATTTTGGCACACTAGGTTTAATACTCAACACCCTCAGCTCCATCTCACAGGCTCGTGATTTCCTTATGAGAAACAATGAACGCATCTCAGTAGCCAGTCCTGCTACAGTGTATGCACTCACAGAAATCTTAAAGAAGCTAATGAACCGCAAAAATCACAGCATTTCTCCCCTCATAGACAAAGGTGGGCTATGCACTAACTCTGCAGACATATGTGAACTATACAACAAAACGTTTGCAGGCAACTACCTTAAACCCTCAGTCCAGTTACTCGATATATGTCCTGCTGCTAATATGGCACAAACTCAATCTCCAATCACACCAAACCAAATTAGTACTGTTGAATTCACTTATGCTGACATTAACCAAAGTATGAGAACTCTCAAAAGTTAAAAACGTTTTGGTACTGACGGTATATCATCATATTTTTATAAATATGGTGGCCTTGAAATTCCTCTACTAATGCTTGAATTATTCACTGTGTCCCTGGAAAACCGAACTTACCCTGACATATGGGAAACAATATTTATTATGCCTAAAAACAAATCCGGCGCGAAAACAGAAGTCAGTAACTACAGGCCGATCAATATCACATCTATCGCATCTAGAATTATGGAGAGACTAGTAAAAGATAACCTAGTCAAGCATATGCTTAGCTGCAACAATGTAGGTCCGAACCAACATGGATTCCCGAAATCCAGATAATGTTTAACCTGCCACCTAGACACCTTCAATTTTGTAACCAGCAGTCGTGACAGATGGCAACTAGTACATGTCGTCTACTTTGAAATTTCTGAGGCATTTGACCATATTGACCACTTACTGCTACCAAATAAGCTGAACTTCTTGGGAATACGTGACCCATCTGTCAATGTAGTTGAAGATTGAACGATCAATTCATGGTTGTTTGCTCGAAACCAACTTCCCCAATTTTCGCGGAGGCATCAATACGACAGTCATCGTCTCATCGGTCGCTGTTCAGAAAGAAGTCAGGAGACAACCGTCAGAAGTAATATTGTGATTTATTATTGTAATATTTGTTCACAGACCTTGGTTGTAACAGTGTTTATATGTTGGTATTACAATAAAGAATTCTCGAGCGGCCAATCGGTGTTTTGGTTTTTGCGTCCGTTATTACTAAGCGTTTCTGAGAAACTTCAAGCGACAGCGTGAGCCCGAGCGTAGCAAGAGCTGGGCATTAACGGTTTACGAGACGTGGCTGACAGTTTCTGACGGTAGAAACAGATTCTTGCGGATTCAGACAGTTGGTGAAAGTTTGGATAGTCACCGTTCATCTTTCCTTGTGCCGGTCAAGTCCTTTTTGAACAAGCAATATCTGGAACGTTTTTGGAATTGGGTCAAGTTCAACAATGCCTGGGTCAAAGAAGGGACAGAGCGTCTTGGATGCAAACAGGAAAGTAAGTCACGGTGACTTGTCTGTTACTTGTAACGATGTATCTGATGTTAAGCATGACATGGTTGATGTTACTGTTTCGCCGTTCAGGGATAATAGGAACATCAAACTCCCTAAATTTGAACCACGGTGTTTTGATGGAAACCCGGCTGATTATTTACAATTTGTAAAGGAGTTTGAGATCATGCTGAGTAGTTTTTTATTAAGTGATGAATTGAAATTGATGTATTTGATGAGGTATTGCACTGGAGATGCTTCAAGAGCTATACAGTGTTGTAAGTTTATGAAGCCGAAAGAGGGCTACGATGAGGCTATGAGCATATTACGTCAAAGGTTTGGAAGACCTTCAATGATTGTAAGGAACGTATACGAAGCTGTCGAAGGTAACGGCAGTCAACTTCAAGATGACTCCAAGGCACTTACTGAGATTTTAGATAATCTTATGACTTATAAGAATATCTTGATTTCTATGAATTGCATGAATGACCTCAACTCGAGTTTGATACTAGAAGTAAAAGCGAGACGCCTACCTACTCGACTGCAAAGGAAGGGGGTGAAGATAAGCTCCCGTATGGAGGATGAGGGTGTCGAGCCTAAATTTGATGATATCCTGAAACTAGTAAAAGATAGTGTCAATCAATCTATGAGCAAGTTTTCTAGTATATTGAATCTCACCCCTAGAATAGAGCAGTCTGAGAGCAAAATGTAATCATTGACGACGAGTAGGCCTCAGAGAGGTGGATATCGAGAAGGCTCCATGATGTCTTGTAATGCATATAGACCTAGTGAGTGTAACAGGATACGTAGTACATCCTCAACAGATAAGTTACAAGATGCAAGACAAACACGGTTGTGTTTTACACGTTTGCAAGAGGTGCATACAAAGGTGAACTGTGAACCAGTGAGCAAGTTCAGTGATAAGCTAAATGCAAACTCCAGGTCTGACTCCGAATTGTGTGACGATAACGGTGCGGCAAGAAGTCTGTAGTTGCAACTGGTAAGCCATCGTTGAATAGAGTGTCACAGAATAGAGTTGCTGCTTCAGAGTGCAGTTCTGACCCTACAAGTTTACAAGGTATTACTAGTCAGAGTGAAGTTATAAAGCCTTTTAGGATTTGCGAGGAGGAATCAAAATCGTCTACTTCTGTTATTAAAGAGTTTGAAAATGATGAAGTTGACGGTAAAGTGAATATTCGTGATAATGATCATGATAGTGCAGATTTGTCTTTGGTTGATCATGATGAGATGAGGGATATGCCTACTACTGCTAAGTTAAATAAAGGTTCTGTACAACTACAACGTGAAGTAGAAATAAATGCAGATGCAGTTGCAGAAGGCATACATACTTGTCAGACCGTCAGTGTGATTGACCAGCATGTAGCCCACCTATCATCAGATGCTATTGCTAAACCTGAGCTGATAGTAGGCGTACTGCTGTAAGTCCTACAGTTCTTCAAGGGTAGTTTGTCGTGCCAGAATCCACAACATTTGATGTAGTGATTGTACATATGTTTGTGTTAAATAGTTGTGTGAGTTCCAATTATTGTAATTGTTGGTTAATCTTGTTTGTGTCCGGACATTCCACAACTTACAATCGTCAACCTGTGAAGGTTTGTAGGCGTACTGGTGTAAGTCCTGTGATTCTTCAAAGGAATTCCATCAAGACATGAACTGCGAATTTGTGTGTACTGTTTGTATATACGTGTGGTGTGTCATATCAATTGGTGTTTTTGGATTCATTGTATTTACTCGTTGTTTTCGTACCTTGTTGTTATTGCATAATTTTGTTAAAATTTTCGTCGTGATTACTTCTGAAGTTGTTTCTAGTCTTCTACATCCGTGAATGAATTGATTGATGTCAGAGACAGCAGATGGGTCGTATACGCCGGGGAGGCTATTGCTGAGAATGAAATGCACACGGAGATAATTATTATCTGTGGTCCGACACGCCGGGGAGAAAGAGTGTAAACGACTGAGGCTCGCATACGTCACAGTTACTAGAATTGAGGCAGAATGAGTGACAAGCGATTTAAGTGGTAATTGGTAGTGAGTAGATAAGAGGATGTGCGTAGAGTATCGTGAGGTACTGCCATAGTCACGTTGTATTCTGCAAGAGTCATTCTAGCAAGTCGAGATTGTGTTGCAAGAGGATGCCTTTAACTGGAAGGCGCAGGCCGTCATTGATTTGTGAGATTGTGCTGTGGGTATGCTTGTGGTGTGTTGGCTTTTCTGTTTGTTTTCCATTTCAGCTTTGTCCGAGTGACCCAGGTTCTCGTAATGGCATCCAAGTCAACGTGTATTGGTCGTGAAGGAAAAAAGGGATGGATCCCTTTTTTGCCGGGGAGTGTCAATGTAGTTGAAGATTGAACGATCAATTCATGGTTGTTTGCTCGAAACCAACTTCCCCAATTTTCGCGGAGGCATCAATACGACAGTCATCGTCTCATCGGTCGCTGTTCAGAAAGAAGTCAGGAGACAACCGTCAGAAGTAATATTGTGATTTATTATTGTAATATTTGTTCACAGACCTTGGTTGTAACAGTGTTTATATGTTGGTATTACAATAAAGAATTCTCGAGCGGCCAATCGGTGTTTGGGTTTTTGCGTCCGTTATTACTAAGCGTTTCTGAGAAACTTCAAGCGACAGCGTGAGCCCGAGCGTAGCAAGAGCTGGGCATTAACGGTTTACGAGACGTGGCTGACACCATCAGTAAGATGGCTTATATCATTCCTTAACAACAGGTCCCGAATATTTAAACTCGGGTCTGTAACCTCCAAACCTAGCCGAATCACTTCTGGTGTAGTACAAGGTAATGTCATTGGACGCCTCCTATTTACACTATACTTCAATGATATATGCGCTTGCTTCTCACTCAGGAAAACATTCATCTTTGCAGATGACCTAAAAGTAGCTTAAACATTCCAATGTGATGACTTAGGGTACTTCGAGAACGTAGTGCAGAAGAAATTAGATAAAGTGACTGCTTGGTCGTCCTTATGGAATCTACAATTTAACCTGAACAAATGTGTCTGGATCTGTTTCGGCGCATCCTCGACTGACCTGAAATTAACGTCTCAATCTGTTAACCTTACCAGACTCCAAAGTGTCGTTGACTTAGGCCTGAGGTACTCTAGTGACTTGTCATTCCCTGGGCAAGTGGCATCACAGACTCGAAAGTCGAGGATGCTCTTAGGATGCATAAGCAGGAACTTTCACAACAATATATGTTTCACATAAATTAAGCATTTACATGATTCATATACCGTTTGTACAGGCATGATCATATTTGACAAGTGCAGTTTGAAACTGAACACTGTTTTATGACAATAAAAATTGGAAAAGGACTCTTGGAAACTTTATGAGAATAGAATAAAAGATTTTTGGTTTAAGTCTAAATTATAATATTTAATATGCTCATAGTGAGTCAGATTCATGCGGAAATTACGAAATGTTGCGTTAATGGAACGTAAGAAGAGTGGTGATATACAGGTGCTAGAGTAAGACACACGGAATGCAGACCCTGTTATTATCATCATTCTATCAATCAATGAGGGTTGGAAAGTTTATAAAAATCCACATTAGATGGCAGCCAGCAGATAATAACAATTTAAGCAAACAATATGCGATAACCGCAGGGTTTATTCTCCTTTTTTGATTACTAGGAATTTCTAGTTATCGAGTTTTATAGTGTTATATACTGACGGTTAGTTTAAGTTTATAGTAGTAAACAACAACTAAAATATAGGGTAACAATAAAAAAGTATAAATTAGGGCGAAACGAATGATCGTTTCCACTCTTATATAGGGTAATGTTGGGAATAGAAACTGAAGAAGTGAAATCCAAATGCCAAAGTACATAAGTTATTTAGAAGAAAAGAGTAAGTATAGTAATGCTGACTTATGCTATTGTTCTGATTTATACAGTTAGGTGTCCTCCTGAAGTAGAGAAATCGTACCATGAGCCATTTTTCAAAGAGTTTGTACACAAACTGTGACATACAAGCCAAGATAACTCAGTACAAAACATGTGTCAGACCACTACTAGAATTTATTATTATTATATCCTTTAATTCCTGGAGGAACATAGGGCATCAGCCGCTCGTCTCCATTGCGTTCAGTTCTCTGCAAACGTTTTCACCCCGATCCAAGTCTGCCGCCCACATGCTTTCATCTCCCCTTCACATGACCTCCTCCAACTCACCCCACTCTCGTACTGACGACCAACTCGCTGCCCGCTTCCTTTTCGGGTTCCACTCAAGCGATGGTTTGTCTAGTGATGTCACTTGATGGTTTCCTCAGAGTATGGCCAGCCAATCCACCTCCATTTCTTCCTGCCTATTTGTTTCGCAATCAGTTCCTGGTTGGTTCGCTCATTGCCAGAGATCCCTCACTACTGCTGATCTTTTCTCGCCGGCCATCTGATCTTGAGCGGAGTATTGAGCAAAGACAACTGTTAATGAAGGTCTGATGTTTGTTTGAGATGCTCTTTATGACGCTCAGTGCAAGTCTCTGATCCGTATAGTAGCACCGACTGACTTCACATTGGAGTTGAAAATCCGGATGTTATTTTTTATGCTGAGTACTGTTGACTTCCACACAGACTTCAGAGTAGTGAAAGCTTGTCTTGCTTTTCCGATTCTGGCTTTGATATCTTCGTCAATTCCGTTCGCCTGTAGTTGAAACGATGCTTCCCAGGTAAGCAGGTAAAGGAGGTTGTTTCTTTCAGGTTCCTTCCATTTGTGCTGATTGTTGTCTCTTGTTGTTGTTGGCCAGGAATCTACGTCACCTCTGCTTTCTCTACGTTAACCTGAAGTCCTATCTTTTCTGGATGCTTCTTCTGCCAACTTGTTGCTTTCCACTTGCATATCTTCCAGTTTGTGGGAAATCAGACAAATATCATCGCGGGTGAAGTCCAGATCCTCCAAGTTTTTTGTGTGAGTCCATTTTATGCCTGTTTCCTCACTGCCTGCCGTTTTCTGTCGCATTATCCAATCTACTGCAATCAGGAAAATCACTGGCGATAGTAAGCAGCCTTGTCTTACTCCTGACTTCACTTCGAAGGATTCCGTAGGTTTCCCGTTGTGGATTACTTGGCATGCAGCATTATCGTATAACTGTTGGATGAGATGTATAAATGTTAATGGCACCCCGTAGTAGCGAAGTAGTTGCCAAATGACCTCTCGATCGACGCTGTCGAAGGCCTTTTCAAAGTCGATGAAGTTGAGATAGAGAGGTGACTTCCATTCCAAGCTTTGTTCAATGATGATGCGTAGAGTGGCGATTTGATCAATACATGACTTCTTTCTCCTCAATGCAGCTTGTTCCGGTCGAAGTTTTTCATCCAGGGCGACGTGTTTGATTCTCTCCAGGATGATGCGGCTTAGTATTTTGCTTGGGACGGACAGTAGCATAATTCCGCGCCAGTTTTTGTATTGACTTAAGTCTCCTTTCTTTGCTAGTTTGAATAAGTATCCTTTCTTCCAATCCTCGGGTACCTTGTCCTCTTTCCACACCTTCTTCAGCAATGGCGTCATCAAGTCCACTGTTGTCTCTGGGTCCATTTTCAATGCTTCTGCTACGATTCCATCTGGTCCTGCTGCTTTCCCAGCTTTTAGCATCTTGATTGCATTCAGGACTTCTGATTTCGTCGATGTTCACTGGTGGTTCCGCTTCCGTTGTTGGTATTGTTGGATGCGTTGTAGGTGGCGGTCAATTTAGAAGTCTTCTGTAGCCCAGTGTTTTCTTTGCTCCACTTCTTTGGTGATTAGCTTTCCATTGTCGTCCTTGACTGGCTTAATCCGTGTCGAACCTTTGCCCGATAGGCGCGTAGTTGTTTGGTAGATTGTGGCGAGGTCTCCTTTGCCTGCACTGCAGCTTGTTCTGCTTCACTTCCCATGGCTTCATAATATTTTCTTTTGTCTTCCCTGGTACTCTTCTTTATTCTTTTGTTCAGCGTATTGTAGCTTGCATTCAACTCCTGTTTTTGTTGCTCGTCGGTGCACTGGATAATCTTTTGCCTCAACATCCTTCTCTCTTCTATTAGTTTCCAAGTGTCTGTAGTGAGCCACTGTTTGTCCTGTCTCTTCTTTCAGCCTAGAACTTCCATGCAGGTTTGGCTCCACGTCGTTTTCAAGTTGTCCCAGTGCTTTTCAACGCCGACCTCTTTGCTGGTGTTGATTTGTGTTTCGGCTTTGTCCTTTACGCTTGCAATGAAGATGTCCTTTGTAGCCTGGTCCTTCAGCTTTTGAGTGTTGAAATTGGCTTGTGGTCTATCTGCAGCTCCTGTTTCTCTGAAAGCTTTTAATTTGATTTGGATCGCCCCCTGTACGAGATAGTGGTCTGAGCCAACGTCTGCTCCTCCTACTTTTGTGTCCAGTAGGCTGCGCCTCCACTTCCTTGAGCAGCATTGAGATGAAGACAATTTGGATTTTGGTTCACCCAGCTGGTGACACCCATGTAGCCTTGTGGATATCTTTGTGTTTGTATACGCTGCCACCAATCACTAGTTCATTGAAGGAGCAGAAGTCAGCGAAGACTTCTCCATTTTCATTCATTTCTCCGAGAGCTTCTCTACTCATGATGAGTTCCCTTCCTGTCTTGTCTGGTCCCAGTTTGGCGTTCACGTCTCCCATTAGTATTTTAATGTCACCAGCTGGAGAATTGTCCATTGTTGCCTGTGGTTGTTTGTAGAATTCTTCTTCCTTTTCGAGGTCTGCGTTGTCTGTGGGTGCATAGCATTGTATAATTGTCACTTACCTTCCTTTGGAGTTGAATCTGGCGGTCATTATCTCGGAGAAGATCACCGCCTCCCATTGCATCAGGGCTTTTGTTGCCGTTGGTGGCATCATGATAGCCACGCCCTCAATGTGCGTGTGGTTACCTTCTGGGTGGCCGGAGTAGATCACTGACTCAGCCGTCGACAATTTGTCGAGTCCACTCCAATTCCATCTGCTTTCACATATCCTCAGTACTTGAATTCCTTATCATTTGATTTCGTTTTCTATCTGGGCAGCTTTGCCGATCTCACACACGGTGCGGACGTTCCATGTCCCCACACAGACTTTTTCTTTTGGTGCAAGGATATTCATCGTGCCGAAGTTTCTGTAGCAACTTTGTTTACAGGGTGGGGTTGCTATCGTCACGGCTCAGAAAAGAATTGTTACATTAAGATAAAGTTTAGAGTGAAGCGACCTTGTGGGTTGCTCCCCCTTAAACCGGAAAACAGGGAATAAGGCAATCATCACAGCGCCAGCAAAAGGAAAATAATTCACAGGAAAAAGAGCAACAGGCGACAACAACAATAAAAATGTCCCGGTTAAGCACATTTAACTAGAATGATACCAAAATCATAGACTCACTGACTTTAGCCAACTAAAACATGCAAATCCAGCAGTAGATACAATTACAGATATGTGTTAGTGTTAAAAAATCACAAAATGCCGAACAGTTAGTTATAGGTACTAGTAGTCAGCAAAATTATATCCACAGTTTAAGTGTTCGTAAGTAAACGGATTGCAATAATTTCCGGAACTTCGTGGTGAGAAACAACAGAAAAATGAGAGTTTTATATAACTAAGCAAATGCAGCGCACTGATCGAAAAGCACGCGTGCTTACATGTCCAATCAACTCGGATAGAACTCATAAAACTTTGCTTCACAACATACTCCCAATTCAATACTGAAATAAATGAACAGATGAAAGGAACACCAATGGGACTGCCCATATCAAGGTTAATAACTGAAGCCGTCGTGAAAAGATTCGAATTAATATCTCTACGTATAATTAAACCGAAAATCTGGGTACGTTACGTTTATGATACATTTGTAATAATTAAGAGAAATGATTTAGAATATACTCATAAATTAATAAACAACATATATGACGACATCAAATTCACAAGATAAGAAGAATTCGATAACAAAATCCCATTTTTAGATGTCTTAATCGGGAGAAACAACACAGGAAATTTGGAAACATAAGTAAATAGAAAATTAACGCACATAGATCAAATACTCAACTATATCAGCAATAATCCAATTCTTCACGAAAGAAACTGCGTGCAGACACACTGTAGCACTCCAGATTTGAAAAGCATGCAAGAAAAATACCTACAAACGGTCTTCAAAAAGAATGGCTATCCACAAAATTTCATCAAAAGTCGTTTGAAATCGAATAACAACACCAACAAGGACCATCATCAATGACCATGGGAAAATTCATCCTACCGCATACGAAAAATATCTCTGAAATAACAGCTAGAATACTGAAACCGTTTGATATACATATGGCACACAAGCCAGTCAAATCGCCTAATTCGATATTTTGCCTTGGCCCTGATGGTGTACCTGCATATGTTTTAAAACAATGTGCAGATGCTTTATGTTCTCCTCTAACTAACATCCTAAATGCTTCTCTCTCAAAAAACGCTGCACCTGTTCCATGGAAAGACATTGAAATAGTCCCTGTCCCCAAACCTGACAATAGCAATAACGTAAAGTTCAGACCCCTCACCATCACTTCCCCGTTTCTAAAGCCTATGGGAAAACTAGCACTTCTTAAATTTGAACCCTTCTTTAAAAGCTTCGAAGACCTCAAACAATTTGCATATAGACAGGGTAGGAGTACCTTAGACGCTGCAGCTGTCTTACACAACATTATCGTCTCATGATTAGATAAAGGTGCCAAATACGTTCGTGGCACGTTTCTCGACTTCAATTCTGCTTCCGACTCTGTACCTTCATGTTCACATACTTTCTGTTTTTGGTACTCTGCTACTCCTATTCATTTTCTGGTCGAGGTCGAACAACCCTGCATCTTAACTGAAATGAGGATTAATTCCAAACCATCTATCTCATAACCACTGAAATTCCATGAACGATCCAATTCTACCATTTGAAGACGCTGGCGAACACGCTGTAAATGAGTATTCATGATCTGAAATGAAGAAGCAACTGGTTTTTAAATAGTTTTCAACATTTTTCTGAACTCACGAATACAGTCCGCCATGCAGACACAAATGGAGAATTCTGGAATCGACCTCGGCACCATTTGATGCAGTAAGACAACTTCACATGACCTTATCTAGTTTTCGCATCCGCGATCAAATTTCTTTCCTGTTATAAAACTACGATAAGACTACTGAAAAATGGAATAAATATATTACTGATCTCAACATAATACATCAATAAACTTTAAGCCAATGGTGCTGTTCACAACAAAGTTATGTAAAAGAATTGACTTCGAGCTTTTTTTCCCAGATATCCGTATTACATTCATCTGATGTCTGGGTTTTTTTCAATGTGAAGACAACATTTCTATATCTCTTTATGTGCTACACAAACAGACTTTATAGCAGACTGTTCTGACTTACTCTCATGACAGAGAGAACAACCAAACTGTAAATTCATCATACATCAAATTATGTGTAATGTATATAATAACTTATCCATGCCTGTACAATTGGTATGTTCCTGCATAAACAGGAAGAAGTATATTATTATATTATACAGGCCAGAGTGGGCGTCCCCTTCGAACCAGAATCCACAAATCAGCTGTGAAAAGACACGATATATATTCCTTCATATCAATGCATACAGACAATTATGGACAGCAGTTTGATTGGGATAATGTCGAAATCTTAGACAGAGGAAACACCAAAAGTGAAGTCAGGGAATTCCTAGAAGCCTGGTGCTGAAACGCATATGCAATCAACAAACACGTTTATACAGACCAGATATACCAACTAATAAAAAGTAAATTAGGTGACCAGAAAGATTAAAACGCAAGTCAATAGAAAATGATCGATACATATGTGAAGATGCTTACCAGGAGTCGCAGTTATATCATTCATGAAAAATTTAAATCATTTCGCTTTATACGAAATATTGCGCTGAAGATGTTGTCCAGAAGGATAACGAAAGCTCCGCAACTAAACCAACCAGCTCAGAGAACACTGTTAATTGCAGGATTTATCCTTGTTAAAATTTATCCGCATGTCGATTGTGAGACTCTGGGTCTTATGATTTCTTAAGAGGCGTTACTATGTCCACTCTGGTAGAACTTTCTTCCTCAGATTGACTTAAGAAGGGTTGCGTGCTATAAAAGTCAGCAGGGAAGAGATTGTTTCCTGCATATTTCAGATAGAAGCTGACTGGAAATTTCTTCTCAGCAATACGAAACGACGATTGTAATCAAACCTGCGATTGATTAAACCAATGATCTCGAAACCATACCATGCATGGTATATAAAACTGTAGTCATGAGAAGTCTAGGGTGGAATGCTACCAAACGCACTGTCATTGTGCTCAAAGAAAAGTGACATCCGTGCCATGTCATGGACGATCCACGGGTAGTATAAAACAGTCCAAATGTCTACATGAAGAACAAGGTGATTTGAATAGACAATATTTAGCAGAGAGTGGAGTACAAAACGTTCATGTACAACAGATAATGTTGACTTTTGAATTTTGATTACTGCTATAATACACGTTCGTACTCCCTCTCAAGTGACTTTTGATTTACGTTGTGGATGTCTAGTAATCACAGCGTTAGGACACAATAATAAACTCGAAGAAGTATTTCGAGGTTGACGGATGTCTTGTTCAGCAACCCCAACTTATTTATTCCCGCGTACCAAAAACAAAGCAAAAGCCAATATTTGATCGTCCAAACTACGTGATATATTTCGGGACCAAAACAAGCAGTCAAACGAACGCTTAGCTGGCTAGTGATCGTGCACGTGACACGCCGGGGTACCAAATGGCGAGGTTGTTTGACCGGAAGCCTTCAGCTAAACAAGTCGACTTAAACAGTGGTGGTCAGCATCCAATGGTGAGTGATTGCTGTGGTCAATAATTTTGGGGAATTATTTACCGCTACAGCTCACCCTCCCTAGTGAGGTCGTGAGGAACCTGAGACAGAACCAGCCGGAAGTAAAAATCTCGATGGTTCCTTTTCGGGTGAAAAAACCTTCCGAGCGGCTTGGTGGTATGCCTACTGGTTTGTCTGCCTATGCTAATAAGGTGTTTGTACATCGCTTCCTTGAAGTTGTTCGTTGGATCCCGTGCTTCATTTGTTTCCTGTCCAGTGCCCGTCGCATCTGGAAAAGAAAACAAGAACGCTAAGAACCATGTCGAGGAAAATGTACCAAATCAGCTTTTTTTTTAAAAAATGATGTGCATTTACTATACAGTAAAATAATGCTAAGTTCAGAACACCGAAAAAATACATCTAATTAATTCGTTCTTTTGTGCATGTTACATGTACATGACTTGAACCGCGCGCGCTCCTTGAATACGACGTGCTTTTTCCTCTCCAACCGGAAAATACCAATTCTGTGAATTATCCGTTTGGGAAACCTGATCTTCCTAGCCGGTGAATTTAATTCAACCATTACTTACATAGTAAATCTCTGTGTGGTAAGTCCAGCTGTCTCGAACTACTGCCAAAGCTTCAGGTGCTACTTTTGTAGCAGCATCTTCCTCACTCGTTCAGAGAAACAAGACTTGTTGGTCTACCACGTGATTGCCGTGAAGCCGATCATTCAGAAAGTACTAGGTAAAGTCGAAAACCTTTTCTTTTCCTTGCCTTATACTTTTTCAGTCTTATTCTTGCTCTTTTGGTTAGAAACTGTTGCTCTCTTAGACGTACATAGCATAATTTATAGTGATTGTTAATATGGTTGTTGAAAGCAGCCTTAAAAAAGCCACTAGAATACCGTACTCTGTAGTCACAAGGGCTTCAGCCAGGGAAGGAAAAAATCCAGGGATTTCAACCCCTTCCCGCATACCGATCCTAAAGACTCGTGTAGCTTTAGTCTGCCCTGATACAACGCCTGCATTGCCACAGTCTAGTACTGAAACGGCACAGGCAATACCAGAAGGACAGAATTCTACACCTGCATCAACTGTAGGCCAGTGTGTGAAACACATCAAGCCTAAAAGGAAACGTTCAAGACGTCATAAGACCTCGAAGGCGTCATCAAGGAAAGGGGATGAATGCCAGGCGTGCAGCATCACAGTTTCTAAAACTGATTCAGCGTTTGAATGTAATTTTTGCAAACGATGGGTGCACTGCCGTTGTGACAAAGAAGTACCGAAAGCATACTATGAGTTTATGAGAAATAACCCATGCCCATGGTTTTGGTACGTGTGTCCACTTTGTCGCCCTGGCATAGTCCCACAAAGCGTGTCTGCGGATAGCAGAAATAACACGCTTTTCTTGTGCCCCAACACAGTATCATGCAGCTCCCCCTGCTAAACTCGCACTGCCGAAACTGGTCAAAGACTTAAAGGACACACCAGCCCTACTGACTGGAAATGCCAATTCTCACAAGGTGAAGATTAGCAAGGTTCCATCCACATCAGGGGAAGGCAAAATTACAAAGGCACCACTTGCATCCACTAGCAAGCCTGGCAACACAAAAAAGGCTGTCCAGGTACCGATGAAGCCTAATGTTGCTAATGATGCAAAGGACTGCAAGAAGCCGAAGGCAAAACCTAAGTCTGAGGGTAGTCGGTCTAACTCTCTCATCCTCTTTAACGTACCTGTGAGCACGGATAGCTTGCTCGAACAACGGGCCCTGTTTGATCAGGAACAGTGGTCCAACCTGTGCAGCAAACTAGGTCTGAACATTAGTTCAGCAAAACTGTGCAGACTGTACAGGGGTGTCCACACGCCTCAGGGTAAGCCACCCCCATTACGGGTTACACTGGACTCTGCCGAAGAGGCCGAAAAAGTACTGTTAATGGCTCAGGTACTAGCCCTGGACAGAAGTTCTAACATAAGAGCGCGGCAAGATAGACCATGGGCCGTCAGAAATATGGCGAGGGAGTCACCGGAACTGATGCCTTCCACCTCTATGGTGGTACACGGTGTTCCGGAGCTGGAAACCGGCACTGCTTGTGAAAAACACATGCACGACGTACAACAATGGAGATGGCTGTCATCTCAGATGGCCCCTGGCGCTTCTGGAGCCATCTCCATTTTCCGACTACCTCGTCCCGCTCATCTAACATTGATTAACTCTCCAAAGCTGCTGTGTGTCACATTCAACTCCCCGGAGCAGTTGTCCATATCACTTCAACGGTGGTATGAGACCAAGGGAAAAATTGGAGGACACATCCGATGCTGTGAAAGCAGACCCAGAAATATAAGGAGGCAGCAAACTGAGGCTTTAATACGACCCCAAGCTTCGGTGACACTAGAGCGATGCAGCTCTGAGAATAATAGTCTGTGTCTCCCAAGTGTCCTGCCTAAATCCATTGAAAAAAACTACAACGGGCCGGTTCTATCGGAATCGGCCAACTAGTTCCAACATCAAGTCCCCCACCAGCAGACGGTTTCACGTCAACTACCCCACAACACTCTGAGGTTGTTAGACTCACTGTCAGTTGCCTATATAGCAATGTGAGGGGGCTGAGAGGGAAAGTAGGTGAACTCCGAAATCTCCAAGCACACCTTCAACTGAAAATAATCATTCTTACTGAAACGTGGCTAAACCCCACTATCGCCGACAATGAAATCAGTATAGGTGATATGGTACTGGTCAGAAGAGACAGGGATAATAAGGAAGGAGGGGGAGTTGCTATATACTTTGATAGGCAACTTAAATGTGTGCGCGCAACGGACCCACCACTTATCGAACTCCCAGACTCCATATGGTGTCATTTCACCGTAGGCCACACCAAGCACTTACTGGGTGGCATCTACCGATCTCCCACCTGTGGGGCAGAGCACAATCAGCTACTGCTCAGCACTATCACAGGAATACGAGATTTGGGCTACGACCAAATCACCATAGCTGGAGATTTCAATGCTCCATCACTGAACCTCGGCTCCGGGTGTGCTAAGGGAAAATTTGGCCGAAACCTACTGCAAACTATTCGAAACACGGGACTGACTGAGAATGTTGGAGACGACACTAGGTGGGGCCCTAGTGGAAAGTCATCAAAACTAGATTATATTCTAACTAGTGACCAGCTACTCGTCGAAAAGGTCCAGATCATGACTCCTCTGGGAAGCAGTGACCATGCAGTCATAGGTTTCGATCTTGTCCTCCGTGAGCGTTTGCAATGGGATGTTACGCGACCATGTCTGTGCTACAGCAAGGCTGACTATGCTGAAATGCGGAGGCTCTTGTCCGACGCAGACTGGCCCTTAGCATGGGACGACCTATCTGTGGATGAACACTGGGAAGTGGTAAAAAAGATTATCCATACAGCAATCTCGGATACCGTCCCTTTAGTCACAACACAGCCTAAGAGAAAGACGTCATGGTTGAAGAGAGGCACGCAACGTATTCTGCAAGCAAAGCGGAAGGCTTGGTTTACGTGGCGTGTATCTAAGAGTCAGACCGACCATGATGCATACCTCGAACTCAGGAACCGGTGTAATGCAAGAGTTAGGAGGGACAGAAGGTCATTCCAGGCTAACCTTGCTAAAAAACTCCTATCAAACCCTAAAAACTTGTACCGATTCATGTCGGAAAGAAAACCGACAAACCAAGGGGCATGCGCCTTAGTAGGCCCAAACGGTCAATATCTCACTAGTCTGGAGATGGCTGAAACATTCAGTTCAGCCTTCGCTAAACAGCTAAACAGCAATGTGGATATTACAGTTACGGACCAAAATGGTGGCACCACTATTTCAGAGGAGGAAGACCTAGCGACTACTCCCCAAATAAACCCCGCAATAGTACTAAGGAAGCTACAGCGACTCATACCTGGGAAGTCCCCAGGTTGTGATGACATCAGGCCATCTGTTCTGAAACAGTGCGCCGAGGCTCTCTGTAGACCCCTGTGCGACTTGTTCCAACACTCAATGGATTCGGGGACCCTGCCAAGGGAGTGGAAAAGAGCCATCCTTTCTCCAATCTTCAAGGGTGGGGACAGGCAAAACGCTGCTAGCTATAGACCAGTAGCTCTACTCCCAGTGGTATCAAAAGTACTGGAAAGTATTATTGACGACCACATCAGGGAATATTTCGATAGGACTAATATACTACATGAAGCCCAACATGGTTTCAGAAAAGGCAGATCCTGCGTCACTAACCTACTGTCAGCTTGGGACGACTGGACATCATGCTGGGACTTGAACGTACCAGTCCATGTGGTCTTCCTAGACTTTGAGAAGGCATTTGACACTGTTCACCATGACCTTCTCCTACATAAAATAAGCCAGGCAGGCATAGGTGAGCCACTTCTGTCATGGTTGAAGGACTACCTAGCCGACAGGCAATTTTGCACTAAGGTTAACCGAGTCCGATCATCTTGGCACAGATCGTCATCAGGAGTGTCGCAGGGTTCTATCCTAGGACCACTGATGTTTTTGATTTTCATCAATGATCTACCACGCCGTCTGAGCTGCCCGACTCTCCTGTACGCTGACGACGTAAAAATATGGAGGGCGATAAAGTGTCCGGAGGACTCAGATAGGCTACAGGAAGACCTAAACCTTCTGGAAGACTGGGCGGTGGCCAGTGGCATGACTTTCAACTTGAAAAAGTGCAAAGTAGTGAAGTTGCGCACCTGTAGACTGCAGAATGCAAGTTACACCCTGTGCAATGAAAGCTTGTCCTGCACAACGTCGGAACGCGACTTAGGTCTAGTTCTAACGGAAAAAATGGACACAAGCGTAAATTACACAGGGGATGTAGCGAGGGCATATGCGGTCATACACTTTACGCATAGACAGTTAGGTGCACTCACTCCTGAGCTCTTTCTAATGTTGTACAAAACATACGTCAGGCCACACCTTGAGGTGCATAATATTATTGCACCCCCAATGCTGAGAAGAGATGCCAACCTCTTGGAAAGAGTCCAACGACGGGCAACAAAAGGAGTGGTTGGTCTCCGAAACAAACCATATGATGAAAGGCTGAAGAAATTAGGCCTGTTCACACTTAGTTACCGTCGGCTTAGGGGGGATTTGATTACTGCCTACAAAATAACAAATGACCAGAATCACCCAAACAAAGGTGTTCTGCCATTGAGTAGGTATAGGCTTCCACGTGGAAATCCCAGAAGGATAGCTCACCAGAGGGCAAGGACCCGGGTGCGCTCCCACTTCTTTTCACTGCGGGTTTGTCGTCCCTGGAATTCCTTACCGGCAGATGTAGCTATGGCACCGTCTTTGGACGCCTTTAAGCGAAGGCTGGACAACCATGCAGCGATACAAGGACTGCATCCAAATGGCCTATCTCCTTAAAATCGCATTTACCAATCAGGGTAGATAATTAAACTCGTCATTTTACTTCTTTACATTCTCTCCCGTCTTACTCTCCTGACAACTTATTAATATTATAATTACTATTATTATTATTATTATTACTATTACCGATATATATATTATTCTTCAAACTTAATGAGCTGACTGTTGTTACGTTTCCTATTTTCGTTTCTGTCTCTTAGTCTGAATAGCTTCACTAATTATATCTATTATTATTATTACTATTATTATTATATTACTATCTCTTTTCTCTTGTCGACAATACCGAAGGACTAACTGGCGAAAGGATCAACTCCAATCACAGTAGTAACAGTCTTAACATACCTCATACTACAAACCACATATAATTAATCCCAGCACTACTCCCTTTGGAGTCAACCAAAGCTACGACAGTCGAGTGGCGGGACAAGCTACGCAGAAGTTTACCGAAGATCAAGAACCTATACCTCACAATCAAGAAGCGAGCACAAAGAAATCAAATTGGTTTATACTAGCTCGTAAAAACGATATTGGATATTGGATGTACCGTTGAAAAAAATTTACTTGTGTTTAGTGATACTGTATATAAAAAAGATTGATACGTCTAAAAAAATAGTTATTTTTATTTTTTTGATTACAGCTTGATTCCGCAATGTATTTTTTGGTACAGGTATGGAATTTTCAGCATGTGATATCGGTAGCCCAAATTTTGCAGGCCGACCATAGATATCGGGTGTGCGTCGACAGGAGATCGAACGTCGGACCGTGTGCATGGTCGGCGAGAGTCCGAACAGCTATACCACAAACGGATGAGTTGGGTGAGTCATACAACTTCGTTATGTTAAATAAAAGTGAAGATATTCTGGGAACATTACGGTGCGTCCAGAGCAGGGTTTTCTTGGGAGGCTCGATAGTAGGTTCGGTAGCTGTCGCTGTGCTAGTGACTTCATCGATGTCTAAACGATCTTCTGTTACTTGTGGATTTTGGGGTACGTTGAGCTCTTTGCTGATAGGATTACCCTCCAAGTAAGCCGGTTTCAGACGGTCAATGCTGACGGTGTCCTCGCGGCCGTTTTTTTCCAAGACAAAGAATTTATCAGAACGTTTAATTACTTTATAAGGTCCGTCGTATGGGGGTTCCAGGGGTCTGCGCACAGAGTCGCGACGAACAAATACATGTGAAGAAGTTTTCAAACAAGGATGAACGAAAACGTCAATGGACTGTGGACGAAGGGGAGCAGGTTTAGCTGAACGCATTGCGTTTGTAAGCCTGCTGACGTATGAAGCGTGATCTACCACTGGTGGGAAGCTCGAGGGAGAAGCAAATTCACCAGGCAGTTGCAGTGTCGTGCCATATACTAGCTCGGCGCTAGTACAACCAGCATCGGATTTCAAGGCGAACTAACGGAAGGGATTCAGTCCAATGGGTGTTGTTTGCAGCTGGCAGACCAGCTTTCAGCTGTCTGTGTAGATGTTCTACCATACCATTAGCTTGAGGATGGTAGGCTGTTGTTCGAAAACGCATGCAACCTATGATTTTAGTCAGGGCGAAGAACAAGCCACTTTCGAATTGCCGCCCGCGATCAGTTGTTATGGAAGATGGGCATCCAAAGTTAGCGATCCATCTTTCTACAAAGACGCGTGCGACCGTTTCAGCAGATACGTCCTTGATGGGTGCTGCTTCCGGCCATCGTGTGAAGCGATCGATGCAAGTTAAAATATAAGTATATCCATGGGATTCAGGAAGGGGTCCAACCAAATCTATATGGACGTGTTCGAAACGAGCGTCAGGGAGAAGAAAGGTGCCAAGTGGGCTTTTGGTGTATCTTATCACCTTGCACTTTTGAAAGCTAAGCACGTGTGTGCCCATTCCCTTACTTCTTTATTAATACCAGGCCAACAAAACCGACTAGTTACGAGCTTGAGAGTAGTTCAAATACCTGGGTGAGATAAGCCATGCAACGTATTGAAGACGTTACGACGATAACTTTTAGGCACGATGGGGCGAGGGGTACTCGTGGAAATGTCACATAGAATAGTATCTCTTCCCATACCTAAGGGTTTCTCAGCTAATTGTAGAGTTGTTTTCGACAACTCATGTCGAAGTTCGGTGTCTTCTTTTTGAAGACGAGGCAGTTTTACTAGGTCTATGCCGTCGATTTGGGTGAGGGAACAAACGCGCGATAAGGCATCTGCCACAGTGTTGTTTACTCCGGAAACATGGCGAATATCTGATGTAAACTGTGAGACGTAATCCAATTGTCGTGATTCCCTTGGTGAATACTTATCTGAAGGTGAGTTCAGAGAGTACGTCAGAGGTTTGTGATCAGTAAAAATTATGAATTCACGGCCCTCTACTGAATGTCGAAAATGTCGTATAGCACAGTACATAACCAGAAGTTCTCTGCCGAATGTGCTGTACTTCGTTTCAGCTAATTGAAGGCGCCTGGAGAAAAAGGCGAATGGTTGCCACTCATTGTCAACTAGCTGTTGTAGAACTGCGCCGATTGCAGTGTTTGATGCATCAACCGGGATACTTAACGGTGCCGTTGGATCCTGATACATCAGAAGTGTGGCATTCGCAATAGCTTTTTTAATCTGGGTAAAAGCATTTCGAACAGACGCGTCAAGTTCTATAGACTTGTTATTCCCTCGAAGGAGGTCTGTCAATGGCTGAATCAGAGAGGCACAGTTGGGAACAAAGCGTCGATAATAACTTACCAAGCCGCTAAAAGTGCGGAGACTTTTCACTGTCTGTGGCTCTGGAAAGTTCAGTATAGCCTCGACCTTAGTAGCCAGTGGGCGAATGCCCTTGCAGTCAATAGCGTGACCCAGGAAGTCGAGTGAGTCGGTGGCACAGTGGTTAGGACTCTCGCCGACCATGAACATGGTCCGGGGTTTGAGCCCACGCCGGCGCAAACATGATATCTATGGTCGGCCTGCGAAATTTGGGCTACCGATATCCATGCTGAAAATTCCATACTTCTACCAAAAATACAGTGTGGAATCAAGCTGTAAATCAAAAATAAAAAATAAAATAAACATCGATTTGACACTTTTGAATATTGATGGTAACACCATATTGGCGTAACCTGTCAAATGCCAAGTCCAAATGTCTAAGGTGAGTTTCATTGTCTGGGCTGGCAATGAGGCAGTCGTCTAAGTATGCATATACAAAGTCGAGACCGCGAAATACTTCATCACTGAAGCGTTGGAATGTTTGGGCTGCATTCCGGAGACCGAATGGCATACGTAGAAATTCAAAAAGTCCGAAAGGCGTAATGATAGCCGTTTTCGGGATATCTGCTGTTGCCATCGGGATTTGGTTATTCGCTTTAACCAAGTCGATTTTGGAGAATACAGTCGCGCCTGATAAGGTTGCCGTTAAGTCGTGTATATGGGGCAACGGGTAGCAATCAGGGGTCGTTTTGGCATTCACTCGCCGGTAATCACCGGTGGGTCGCCAATCGTTGCTATCCTTTTTCGGAACCATATGAAGTGGGGATGCCCATGGGCTATTCGAAGGTCGAATGATGCCAAGGGTAAGCATATGGTCAAATTCGTTCCTGGCGATTCTCAGTTTGTCAGGAGCCAATCGTCGTGCTTTAGATGTCACGGGTTGTCCTGTGGTAATGATGTGGTGCATGACATTGCTGGTTATGCACGGTAGGTCGTTAGACGGTCAATTAAGTTCCGGATACTTGTCAGCCATAGGTTGAAAAGTTGGATCAATGATTGCCTTTATCTTAACGGGTGACAAACTAGGGCCTATGTAGGTGATGCCTTTGATAGACAGACTAGTGGTATTGTCAATCAGTCGTTTTCGGCGGACGTCTACGAGTAAATCATGATGATTAAGTAGGTTCGTGCCAATGATGGGCATTGCAACGTCAGCGAGAAGGAAAATCCACCTAATAGGTTTGCGTAAACCTACGTTCAGATAGACGTATTTCCTACCAAAGGTTGCAATTGTTTTTCCATTTGCAGCCTGTAAGTTGAAGGTAAGTTACTTCTGCCGATCTGCTGCTGTAGCAGGAAGGACGCTGACTTCGGCGCCTGTGTCGACTAAGTATCGAGTCTGGCTTATCACATCATGGATGTGAAGTAGGCGGCTAGTGCCACCGGCGGCGGTTGCCGCTAACGCGTGCCGGAGGGATAGTTTCCCTCAGACTTTGAGACATTTCCGAAGTTACAAGGCTTACGGCAACACTTCGCTTCTCGGCCATAGGTGTTGTGGTACCAGCACCAGTCAGGGTTTTTCAGAGAACGTCGTTTTTGGACTTAGATCGACCACGTGAGTTTCTGCGTTGAGGAGATTTAGGACGACGGTCGGATGAGTTAGAATGCATGTTTGACCTAAACATCTGCTGAAGGGAGTTGCATAACTCTATCATTGCAGGATCCTTACTCGAAGTCTGCTTAGTCATCGAGCATATTTCGGGAACTGACCGTCTAGTTATTTCGAGAATCCTATCTGCAGAAATAGCTGAGTCCTCTATTACAGTACCCTGAAGTGTTACAAGTACGGTCTGTACAGACTGTGGCAACTTGGATAAGAAGAGTTCTCTAAATAGTCCTTCGTCGAACTGACTTTGGCCAATAACTTCTCTCATTCTTGCTAGCATGCTCACGGCTGACTGATCTCCTAACTCGATGTTACGAAATAATTCGTCCAGACGTTTTCGGTCAGTGAGAACGTTTCTCCTGAGGAGGGATGCTTTCAGCAACTCGTACGAGTTACTTACCTCGGGACTCAACATCTGTGATGTTACGTACTTGCTGAATTCCCGCGGTAGGGCGTGAATAACTGCAAGTAACTGTGAACGTTGATCGGTTATCCCATGCTCACAAAAATCTGCTTCGGCCAGCTGAAACGAAGTTTCAGCATAATCTGGCCGGTATGGTACAAGCTGAATGGTTTTAGGAGTTGAGCGGATACGAATGACCTTGGGACTAAGATCACTCATAACGAAAATTATTTCGACTAATATATGGTACAAGAGCAAATACAAAATGGAACGAACTCACCGGGATTATCTGAGTAATTGTCGTAGATGAAGTTCGCGGTTGGGCTCACCAGTTTAGAGGTTGACGGATATCTTGTTCAGCAACCCCAACTTATTTATTCCCGCGTGCCAAAAACAAAGCAAAAGCCAATATTTGATCGTCCAAACTACGTGATATATTTCGGGACCAAAACAAGCAGTCAAACGAACGCTTAGCTGGCTAGTGATCGTGCACGTGACACGCCGGGGTACCAAATGGCGAGGTTGTTTGACCGGAAGCCTTCAGCTAAACAAGTCGACTTAAACAGTGGTGGTCAGCATCCAATGGTGAGTGATTGCTGTGGTCAATAATTTTGGGGAATTATTTACCGCTGCAAGTAGTAGGATATACGTGTACGCTAGTTTGGCCAAACAGAGCAGCACAACACTATCAGTGATGATATTGATATTCTTGATTGTGATGTAATCGATCAAATATGCGGAAAGAAATGGAGACAGATTGGACGTAGAATGAGGATACCGTTGAGTGACATGAGGCGCTAGGCCCTTCAAGTCATGATGAAATCCCGTAAAAATTCGAATCAAATCCCTGCAAACCGACACTTGAATAATGCCAATGTCGCTGTCGTCATGAAAACTGTCTCAATTAGTGTTTAAGCTTCTGATGAATGCACAAATAACGAAAATCAATTTAACAAAATTGTTAAGCTAAAAAGTGTAAAAGTCTAGCCCTGTTGCGTGCGTTATTTGACTAAACTGCCGTACACGTATATTCTAGTATTTCTTCGTTCTTATTAATGTGTACAGACGTTGTGGCTACTCGACGCCTACAACGTAAATCAAAAGGCACTTGCGAAGAGTACGAATGTGTATTATAGCAGTAGTCAAATTCGAAATTGTGTCAAGGTGATGTTCAACAGTAAATTGACAAATGTTTGCGAAGTACATATAAAATCGGTCTGCGTACACATATAATACAAGTGTACAAATTAGATTAAAAAACATGTTTACAGTTGGTATAGGGGTACTACATAATTCCCCCAACAGAACACTAAGATATAAAAAAATACATTTAAGTGTTTGAAAATAACATGCGTCAGCGTAATACGTATCAGCGATAGTACACAGAAGGCGATCTTTTAAGCTGAAAAATGAGCAGTTTAAAGCGGTTAATAACATCGATAATAAATGCGATAATCTGGGGAAAGTGGAATTGCTAATCGTAATAGAATATGTAAGGAACGATAAAATTGGCCGAGGATCTGTAGTCTGTAGACGAGAACGATAAGTGAATGATAAGCGAGATATGATTAAATGTAATAATACAGGAAATATCGATGTCAAAATAATAGTGACGTGATTTAGGTATGAAAATATTAATCAGTTAAATGAGTAATCAAATGACAATTACGAATAAAGATAATAGAAGTGCAAATTCGTAGGAAGTTATATTTCGATGACTTGCACGTAACGTTTAGGCCAATGGACTCGTCTACCAGATCGTGTCGTGTTTGCAGGCTTCTCTGTCGACGTTGAAGGTTGTGTGGATGTACGTGTTGGCACGTCGTTCAGCTGGTCCTTATTGTTGACTTCGAAATCGTCGAGGAAAGCTGGTTTGACTCTTTGACAAGACAAGCAATTTCGTGTCCATCTCTTAACGTTGCTGTTAATGTTCGACCGGATAAATCTTTTTCTTAGTAGCTTGGTAGTAGCGCTCACACCAGGATGCGACAAGTTATGTAACTTCTCGAACACTGTATGTCCCATAGCTATTGAAACGAAAGGTCAGTATTTATCTTTAGAGGTGTCGCAGATAACTTTTGTCGTGCCAAAAGGGACTGCCTCGAGACTTCGAGATGTCGTTTTAGAAGACATGATCTTTTTGAGTTCGACGTCCTCTCGTTGTAAGTTTGAGAGACGTTCGTAGTCGATGTCTGGGCATACAATGTTATCAATGTGCATATGTGGCAAAGCGTCTGCCACTTCATTGTTTTTACCCTTTACAGGTGGCAGATCGGAGTTGACTTGGGATATATACTCGAGATGTCGTATTTCGCGCGGAGAGTAATTAACCTGCCTTGCTGATAAAGCTTTCATTGGAGCTTTTTGGTCTGTTGATCGGAAAGATGGTTGTAGAATGTCAGGAAACTGATCTGCTGAGTCGGTATATGGAGGTGCTGGTGTGCGTGTGACCATCAAGTTCAACGATGATGCACGGCTAATCGTACCAGCGATGTACTTTTTATTGAGCGAGTTTATAAGCTTAGGGCTTACCGGATCAACCAGCAGTTTGTGTCGCTGTAGAAAATCTATACCAAGGATTGGGGATGGAACGTCTGCGATGATGAAAGACCAAGTGTAGCTATTCTGCAGACCAAAATCTGAAGTCATTCGTTTACTACCATATGTATCAATATTAGACTTATTAACGGCTTAGATCGTAACTGCAGGGTCAGGATGTTGACGTTCCTGCGTAGACGGAGGGAGAACACTAACCTCTGCTCCTGTGTCGACTAAGAACGTAGTACCGGTATTTCTATCTATTACATAAAACAAACGACTGCTAGATCGTAGATTGTCAACAGTAGAAGTTTTCATACATGACGATATATCTTTTGGTTTAGCCTGAACGTTGCGAGGTGAACGACACCGTCGTGCATTGCTTCCGTAACTACGGTGGCACCAGCAAATAGTATCGTGATGTCGTGACGTGCTGGGTGACCGAGAAAGACGTCGACGAGATGAGCTTCTAGAACGGCTTGGTTGTTTGTATGTGGTCATTGCTGCTAACTGACTCAGTAAGGTGTCGACTTTGTGTTCAAGAGTCTGTATCCTGTCGTGAGTGTCTGGTTTTCTGCTAGCGGAAGCAACAGATTGCGGTGTTGACCTCTCGTACATGCGATCCACAATTTTGGCGCGCTTTTCTATGTCGATTTCGTCGTCTCCGAAAGCAAGAACTTGTTGAATGTTTGCAGGCAGTCGTCGCAACCAAATTTGGTAAAAGAGACGTTTGTCGATATCTCTTCCTGCTACTAGGCTTTGCATATGCCTCATGAGTTGCGATGGGGTTTTATCACCTAGCTCTACATTGCTTAATAAACGATCGAGTGTTTGCCTATCAGAAAGCGAAGTGCATCGAAGTACCTCTTCCTTCAACTTGTCGTAAGGAGCGTCTGTGCTGGGTTGAACGATGTATTGTCGTACCTGCCCGGCGATTTCGTCTGGGAGTACTGTACTCAAAATGCCGAATTTAGCCGTCTGTGACGTTAGCTTATTGGCAGTGAAATAATGTTCCAGTCGTGCAAACCAAAGATGAGGGTCTCTTGGCTTAAAAACTGGTACAGTAAGACAAATAGTACTAACAGATCCCAGCTCTAAGTTATTAGAGGTATCGGAAGACATGTTACAATTCGTAGAAAAATGGTTTAAGAGTAACAAAATAGAAAAATTATGCACACTAAGAATGTGGCAAAACAGAAAAACATGCAATGCAGATGCTTACCACAGATTACTGCAAGTTGTGCGATGAGAAAGCACAAACATGAGTTCGAAATGTCTATTATATGGATATATATAGATCCGATAAAGTTAGGGTATAAATAATCCAGTAAGTGTAATGATGCGTCGTGGTGAACAAGTTGTCGTCGGAGTCAATGAGTTATCGTCGCGGTGAACAAGTTATCGTCGGGATGAACAAGTTGTCGTCGCTGTCGAAATTTGTCATCGGGCTCACCAATTTTGTTGTCGGGTCGAAATATCACGTCGGGCTCACCAATTTTGTTGCGTGCGTTATTTGACTAAACTGCCGTACACGTATATTCTAGTATTTCTTCGTTCTTATTAATGTGTACAGACGTTGTGGCTACTCGACGCCCACAACGTAAATCAAAAGGCACTTGCGAAGAGTACGAATGTGTATTATAATAGAACAACACAGACAGTATCAGATATCGAGCACACGGGGTGAGGTGAGAAGCAGAACGCGACAGGGAAGTTCAAAAGATGTATATATTTACAACAAAGAGCTAGGCCTTCAGTATTCAGCAGCCACCAGTTTTTGAATTTGCGCCTCCTCTTGAGTTCGAATTACTACACGACCCCCTCGGTTCCAAAAAGCTGTCTCCAGCGACTTCAGTGGTTCGGTCTCCTCGCCTCGAAATCGTCCCTACAAGAGAAAGAGACACATGGTTATTATGGTTATCGAGATAAGGCGGGGTTCTCCTCGGTGCCTGTCTGCTTGGTCTACACGGTTTCAGACGGTTGAAGTGCACTATCATTTTCTGAGGGTTGTTGTTGTCTTCTTGGATTTCGTAGGTATTGTCAGTTACTCTGCGGTACACCACGTATGGGCCTGCCCATTGTGCTTGAGCTTTGCGTCGACTCCAGTTGTCAGTCGCTGGTTGACGTAGCCACACCTTATCACCTATTTTGAATGGTGTTCCCCACTGCTTTCTATCGTAGTAACGTTTCTGTCGTTCTTGTGCTCTCTGGAGTTCTTCGCGTGCATAGCTATGATACCTGGCGACGTCTCCTCGCAACCTTATTACCATTTCCGATGTAGTTAGCGGATCATCCCACCGGGGCATAACCAATGTATCACTAGGCAGGCGTAACTCGCGGCCAGTCCATAACAGGTGTGGTGTCTTTCCCGTAGACATGTGCGTGCTTCCTCGGTAGGCCAACAAGCATCTTGGTAACATGATGTCCCAGGCTGATTCAGCCTCCCTCTCTAAGAATAGGCGTAGTAATGATTTTAGGGTTCGATTGGTACGCTCTACTAACCCATTGCCTTCGGGGTGGTACGCGGTGGTTCTTGACTTTTTAATTCCAAATAGATGGCACAATTCTCTAACCACGATACTTTCGAAGTTGGTTCCTTGGTCAGAGTGCAATTGCTCTGGTGCGCCCCAACGGGCAATCCAACAGTCGAATATAGCTTTGGCTACAGTAGGGGCATCAATTCGCTGAAGTGGTACAGCTTCACACCATTTCGTAAAATAATCAACCATAACCAAGATATACTTATTTCCACGTGTGGTTTCACGTAAAGGTCCGATGATGTCGACGCCAATTATTTCGTTAGGATATCCAGCCTTCATATTAGTAAGTGGCGCCCGGGGTTTCCTCTGTGGATTCTTTACTTTGCCACATGTTGCACACCCTTGGACAAAGTCCCGGACGTCGCGCCGTTGGCGAGGCCACCAGTAGCGTTGGGTAACTGCTTGCAACATTTTATTAATTCCAGCGTGTCCCAAATCATAATGTATAGTCTCCAGAATTGCTGTTACAAACGACTGAGGGACTACGACTCTTCTCAAGTAGTTGGGGCCGGGTTGAACACACAGGATACCATTCACTAGTACTAACTGATCCCATAAGGCCCACAAACATCTGGTTTCCCAGCTCTTCCCTTTCACATCAGCTTCAACTGGCCTACCAGTCTGATTCGACAGGGCATGATAAAGGAGTGCAGTCTCATCGTCAGTAGCTTGGATGTGTGCCCACTGTTCTCTGCTTAGACCTGCCAACGAAATAGCACAAATATCAATACTCTCGCAAGACGGGCAGTCTCCGTGCGGTCTGAAAGAGCGCCTGGATAGCGCGTCAGCATTGGCATGTTGCTTGCCAGGACGGTGTACACATTCGAAGTCATACTCTTGAAGGTACTCCTGCCATCTTGCTGTCTGTCCTTCAGGGTCTTTGAAATTTTGCAACCACTGAAGAGCTTTGTGATCCGTTCGCAAAACAAACGGTTTACCAAGTAGATAGGGTCGGTACTTACGAACGAAGGTAACAGCGGCCAACATCTCTTTACGGGTGATGCAGTAGTTCTTCTCTGCACGGCTCAGCGTGCGGCTGCCATATTCGATAACATGTTCTTTGCCGTCCCCACCGACCTGAGATAACACGGCTCCGATGGATGTGTGACTAGCGTCCGTGTCCAAGATGTATTTACCAGCCGTTGGTGATGTATCTGGGAATGCTAAAATGGGCGCCGAGCATAATGAATCTTTCAACTGTTGGAAAGCACGGTCACAATCCTCTGTCCATACGAAGGGAATATTTTTCTTAGTCAAACTCGTTAGGGGGCTAGCGATCTCTGAGTAATTTCTCACGAACCGGCGGTAATAAGAGGCCAACCCTAGAAAACTGTGTAACTCATTCACGGATTTAGGTACGGGCCACTCTTTGACTGCTGCAACTTTTTCAGGATCGCTATGAACGCCCTGTGCACTGACAACATGCCCCAAGAAAGTGACTTCGGTTCGGAATAAACGGCATTTAGTGGGTTGAACTTTGAGTCCCACCTCCTTCAAACGTTCCAAGACAATCCGCAGTCGCTCAAGGTGTTCTTCGATGGTGTGACTGAAAACGATAATATCATCTAAATATACGAGGCACACCTGTGGGACTAATCCTTTGAGTACTGTGTGCATCAGTCGTTGAAACGTGGCTGGTGCATTACTTAACCCGAACGGCATGGTCTGGAATTCATATAAACCGGTGGGTATAGTAAAAGCAGTTTTGTGCCGATCACGAGGGTGGACTTCCACTTGCCAATATCCAGAAGCTAAATCAAGGGTGGAAAACCAGACGGCACCTGATAATGCTTCTAACGTCTCATCTATTCTAGGCAATGGGTAAGCATCTCTCCGGGTCACTGCGTTTAATTTTCTGTAATCAACACACAAGCGCAGGGTGCCGTTTTTCTTCTTAACTAACACTATAGGCGACGCCCACGGTGAGTTCGACGGCGCAATTATTTTTTTCTGTAACATTTCATCAATCATGCTTTCCAGTTGCGGACGAAACTTAGCTGGGACTCGGCGAGGTGTTTGCCGTATTGGAGCACAACTACCGGTCTCAATAGTATGTTGGATAGCTGTGGTTCTTCCCAGGTCAGTCGAGGACCAAGATATGACCTCCGAAAACTCGGACATTAACCGATGTACCGCCTCTTTGTGCTCTCGCGGGACCTGTGTTAGCATACTTTCCATCAGGGCGGTATCAATTGCATTCACACTCAGCTGTAAACAGGTATTATTAATATCTGCTCCAAATAGTAATGTAGAACCTAGAAGGGTGAGCTTTTGGGATTCAATATCAATTGACGCGTTGCAACCGCGTAGAAGGTCATAACCTATTATTAAATCCCACGACAATCCGTTAACTACCAAACACGGATGCCACATACGACCATGTTTACCTTCCCATAAGACTAACAGCTCGCCAGCTACTTTCATACGAGACCCATTTGCCGTTTGGATGTTAAGGTGGGGTGTGGCAGTTTTGGCCATAGCATTACAATATTTGCTGGACAACAATGTGCGAGCTGCACCTGTGTCTACCAACCCAACGAGAGTTCTGTCATAAAACTTAACTAGAACAGTGGGCAGTTGCTTAGCTACATATGGCTCGTCTGATAATGGCATGACATTAGATAAAAAAGAGGGAGACTCACCAATCTCTTCTGGGAGGCGAGAGTTTATCCAGGCCGCTCTTGGACGTGGTTGGTGTGGAATTTGTCTTGCTTTCGGGGAAGATCGGGACCTCCACTCAAGATGTGGTTTCGTACGATGCTCACGAGGCGTCCTCGATTCTTGATATTGTGATTGAGTATAGGGTCCGTCTGTTGGTCGCCGATTCTTACGAAGCTTAATTAGAGCTTCCTTCTGTTTGGCAACCTGTAGAGCCTCCACGGGCGATGTAGGGTTGCTTTCAATGACCCTTTCTCGTACTTCGTCGTGCAACAACCCTTCTTCGAATTGGTGGAGAATACGGGAGCTGATTTCGGTTGCGGAGTCTCCTTCAAAAGCCACTGGAGCTAACTCTTGAAGTCGCCAGAGGAATTCCTCTGTACTTTCGCCGCTCTGCTGGACACATGCGTGAAAAGCAGCCCGCTGCCCAAGAACATGGGTATGCGGCGCAAATGCTCGACGCATCGCTGCAAATAGCTCCTCTACTTCCATCGTCTCTTCTGTGTCAACGCCAGCTAGCTTGAGGCGTTTCAACGCAGGTATTGACAGTAAACAGATTACAGCACTAGCTCTTTGTTTTTCATCAAATTGTTGTATATATCGACGGCACTGCTCCTCCCACAATGTGAATGATTCCCCTGGGACGAACTTTTCTGGTGCTGGGAATTTAACTTGGGGTTTATTGTTGGAGGGCGATGAAAGTGTATTCGACGTCATCAATGCTATTCTGAACGCTGCGACCATTGCTTGAATCATATCTGGCGCAGGCGTGGACGTCGACGTTGTCGGTGAGGTTGATGACATTACTGGTGGCGCTCTGTTACCATTTTCCGAGTCGCAGGCGTTGGCATTAGCAGGAGATTCAGAGTCCTTCACTTCGCGCTTTAGTTTACGCGAGTTGGGCAGGCTCGCCATGTTCTATAATAGAACAACACAGACAGTATCAGGTATCAAGCACACGGGGTGAGGTGAGAAGCAGAACGCGACAGGGAAGTTCAAAAGATGTATATATTTACAACAAAGAGCTAGGCCTTCAGTATTCAGCAGCCACCAGTTTTTGAATTTGCGCCTCCTCTTGAGTTCGAATTACTACAGTATTATAGCAGTAGTCAAATTCGAAATTGTGTCAAGGTGATGTTCAACAGTAAATTGACAAATGTTTGCGAAGTACATATAAAATCGGTCTGCGTACACATATAATACAAGTGTACAAATTAGATTAAAAAGCATGTTTACAGTTGGTATATGGGTACTACAGCCCTCTACTTATCTTCCAATTCTGAATATACTTGCCCATCCTTGAATCAACAGACTCGAGTTTACCATTTAATAGCTTGTCAGTAGACGGACTTTTCCACGTTAACATTTTCACAAATGCATGAATATATTATTACAGTCGAAACTGTGACAAGCAGTGGAAATGAACTCACACATTTTGTTTATGTGTTGAGATAGAGACAGATCATCTATCAGTGAGAGAAAAAACAGCGATTCAATTTTTACTAGATGATATGAAGAAGGTTCATTCTGGCATTAGAATCTCTTCTCTTATAAGCATTTTGTTTTTTCAATCTTCTCATGTTGTATTCATGACTTTTATCATCGAAAACTAAGGGAACTACGAGAATATCCGGTATTAAAGCTGACAAAGTTTCGACAGTTGTCACTGCAGTGACAACTTTGTAAAAACTTTTATTTACATGTAAATAAAAGCTTTTACAAGCCTAACACGTTGTCAATTATTGATGATGAAATTAAGTCCACACACTACTTTTCGCGAGATATACAGCTATTATAGGAATCGTGACTGCTAACTCAGTAATACTGCTTAGTCCCAATATTAATAACAAAGATGAATTTGACTCATTAAAACTGTTATTTTTATTGTTTATTTTATTCCTTTACGTTCTAAGTGGAACGTCGGGCTTCAGGCTAGAGGCTTGAAATTACGGTAGCAGTTATGTTAGTTTTTACGAGATGGGGTTACTAGTGTCATGCCCAACTTTTCCTCTCTGCCGTTCCTGTTACTGGCTTAGCGAGGTAAAGGAGTGAGTCTGCCTGTGATCGAACGGCCAACTACCTATATGGTTGGCGAGCATTCCACCGCTGTGGCCCCAACGCAGAATTAAAACGAATGGAATGCAAATTCATGGGCAATCTGTATCAAGACATTAATAAAAACAAAACATGCAATCCATTGGCGAGTCTCTTTCGGCGAATTCATTCACTTTGTTGTACAATTTCAATTATTATTATTATTGTTATTTATTTTTCCTTTACGTTCCCAGTGGAACGTAGGGCTTCAAGCTAGAGGCATCAATTTTCTGTAGCAGTGTTCACTTTTACAGGATGGGGTTGCTAGCCGCATGCCCAACCTTTCCTCTTTACCAGCATTACTTTTGGCTTGGCGAGGTAAAGGAGTACGGCGGCCGGGGATTGAGCCCCGGACCATGTGCATGGTCGGAGAGCGTCCTAACCCGTTGGAGCTGATAGTACTTCCCAAAATAAGTGATGTCGTCAAGCTAGGAGTCAGTGTAGTCCAGTGCTGTAACATCATCTTGCATTTGACGGAGGGAGCCAATCGCATGCCGAACATTCTTAGTTTGCAGCTCAAGGTGTTCAGAAGACTCTGCTGGATTTTGTCAGCGTCCTCGCCTAGAAGGACTACATCGTCTGCATATTCGAAGTCAACGAGATTATTCCCTGGTAGCAAGTCAATCCCTTAGTCGCTGAAGTGAGTTAGGGTTAAGTCCATTAGTACATCTATGATGAAGTTGAATAGAAATGGGGATAATGGGCATCCTTGACGGACACCACTGGTCGTCACGAATTCAGATGACAACTCGCCGTAAGCCCTCACCTGGCTGATGGCATGAGTTCGAGTACAGTGAGTGACTTGGTCAGTGCAGTGTATTTTCTCGGCATTCCCTTTACAGCCAAGCACCTCCAGAGAATCTCTCAGTCAACAGAATCGAATTCCGCATTTAGGTCAAGAAATATAATGACTGTTGGACACCGGTAAGAATGCCTATGTTCTAGAGTCTGTCAGAGGGTGAAGATATGATCAATACACCCTCTTCCTGGACTAAAGCCTGCCTGGCTCTCTCATGTTTGTGCCTCCCGTTATGCCACCGACGCAATTACAATCTTGATTATAGACAATTATTTTTGAGCAGCTTAAAAATCCCCAGCGAGTGACATCAAAAAAATATGTTCAGCGAAGAGTTACCCTTTTCGGCGATATCATTCTAAAGCTGTACTATCTCATAAATAGTTAATTATCTTAGCGACAAAATGAATACTGGAAAGATTTGTCATTAGAATTGTAAATTTTAGTTAACAAATTACATAATATAGGGAGCTTCAGTCGAGCAGAAACTGAAGTAAACTTATTAGAACTGTCAGTTTCAGATAACAGATTTCATTAATTGGTTAAAAACTAAATAAAGATTATATAAGTAGTTTGAGTGACGTAATATAATTGACGGGGTTGAGTAGAGCTCAACTAAAATTAAAACTGAACAGAAGTTAACATCAGTGGTAATAAGGGATAGAGATCTGATAAGAGGTGGAGGAAAAATATTATGCAATTAAGAAACAAGCAAGCAAGAAAAAGACAAAACAACATTACGTATTTAGTGTTAAAATAGGTCGGGTCCACTGCAGATTTACTGATTGAACAAACTTCTTTTGTATACAGAGTCCAGGTTCTAATATGTTTTAGAGGCTGACGGTATAGACGTTCGCGAACTGTACGGAGTTTATTAACGCAAGATCTTATACCAACAACTTCTTTCTTATTTGTTTCTCGTGTACCAAAGGCAAAGCAAAACACTACAAGTGATTGTCCAAATTACGAGATATATTTCGGAACCAAATCGCGGATTGAAGCGGAAGCTAAGCTAGCTAGTTATCGTGCAAGACAGTGACACCACAGAGTACCAAATGGCGGGGATGCTTGACGGGAAGCCTTCAGCTAAACAAGTCGACTTAATATCTAAGGGTCAGCATCCAATGTTCACTGATGATTCTTGTGGTCACGATGTAATTCTTTTCTGTATATTTTCTGTATATTGATTTCTCAATAGGATCATCCATTAAGCCAAATGTCTAGGAACAGAAACGTCGAGTGTGACTCAGAAGTGAATTTTACAGATGAATGATAGATAAGTTACTTACATATCATTAGTCAGAAGAATATTACTTTGTAGACTGGTTATAAAAGTTGAGCTAGAGGTGAATCACCAGAGGATTCTATGCACGTCATCTTCCTGCTGAAAAGTACGTCTGTGAACTGGTTGATGAGGAAAAACTGTCTAAGTTGGGTAAAATGTGATCAAATCTGAAGTACGAAATATTGTTTAGAATATGTATATACGAGAAGACAAGCAACGTCTACAGGAAGCACTCACCTTTGGAACACATTGACGCCTTTTACGAATTCTATTAAGTCGAAAGTATGTTGTTACACGTCTGAGTAGATATCTGAGAACATCTATTAGCTATGTAAAGATGAAATTCTATGTAAAGTTGGTAATGTGAAATAGAAGTCGAGGTAGGATGTCTTTCTAATTTACTTTAGGTTATTCACATATATGCCTGTCATCTTGTACCATCCACCTTTCATTTTCTTCAGTAATGTAGTCAGATGTTTTTCTGCTGGTTCATTCGTATTCCTTTCAAAATGATTTGTAGTATGTCGGTAAATGATTACAGAAAATCAACAGCTTACAGCTCAGGCATCAGTCGACATTTGGGTACTGACGTTCAGTGTTTCAGCAGACTTGTTAGGCTGAGAGTACCTGATGGGACACACAATATTCAGCTCGCTGTCATGTTACGTCTGATTGTCACTGCCCAATTCATGGACAGCTAAGCATGCACCTCAGCTTGAAAACATCAGTCCTGAAATATATTTTGTATTTTGGACGATAAGGCTCTTGTTCTTATTAGGGTTTCTGACTGTATCCAGTCGGCGTCAAATGAGTGCATTAGTGTTGGAGGACAGCCTATGGATATTGTAGTCACCTTTGTACCACCCGTAAATATTTGATACTCGAAAGTGGGATTCTTAGCTCATCAGTATAAAGACAGGGCTTTGGATTGGTGAGCTTTGAGCTAGGCTAGTGTCAGCATACCATTTCGTGATACGCATTCAAGTAATTTATCTTCTTTTTCAAAACGTACTTACTAAGTCGCATGATATGGTTCCCTGAAGTTCAGTCAGATGGGACGAATTGTATCGATATCATTTAACGTGTGAAGCTTTAATGCATTTGAAATCAAACACACTTGTTTTCAGTATATGCAAGAGACGAAAAAAGAGGATCAACTAGTTCAGTTGAGAGTCTCGCCTCGATAGGTTTACTAACTACAATGTACATTCTAACTGTTTCTAAAGAAGTGCGATAGGTAGGTTCTTGAGAAATTGTGCATTGATTGTTATATGGACGAATGTCAGGAAGAGCTTCCCTTAACGCAATTTGTTTTCAAGCCAGAGAATCTTGTCTGACTACGTTCTTGTGATAATTAATCTATAGAGTCCGTGACGTATGTGACGAGTATGTGTAGTAATTTATTGTACTTGAAGTATTAGTATTTCGATCTGACGGAATTAACGAATGAAACCAAAACTCAGAGAGGGCAGCAATCCGGAGTTTGTATTTAGCGGAATTAGAATTCAATTCATATAAGAAACATATCAACAGTCAACAGTAAGTATTTAAACAATACAGAGATAGAAATTGTCAATCACCACATCCGCCACACCTCGAATATCTCCTCGCGTATTTATAACGATGTCTCGGTTTGCTTGCAAGTAGCTTCGAGCTAACTGATTCTGTGATATTATTTTCATCAGTATCATCTGGACTTATTTCTGAACTATCTACAAAATCAGGATTATTAGCGGAATCAATAATATTATAATTGGAACGACCTACTTCATTTATTTTCACTTTGTCCAGGTGTCCGTTATGAACTGAGTGATCTTTGATGTCTAATATCTTCACCACTCGATTTCCCATTTTTTGTAGTATAATTCCAACAGAAGGTCTGTAGTTATTATCTTTGTAATAATGTACATTAGAAGTAGTGGACATCAGATGCTTTTTGAGAATTCGAGGTTTGAAAAGTTTTGCAGGACTTTCACGGGTACTTGTATGCTCTGCATTCAACAAACTCAGTCTATGCATATGCAGTAATTCCTCAATTTTAATCAGTTGATCTCTCATCTCATTCAGGTCTTTTCGTGGTTTCGACAGTTCACATTGCAACTTGGCTACCTCATTTTTGAAAACAGTTGACACTTGTGTTGCCGAACTTGTAGTGAAGGTTTTCATTGGATTAGCTTGAGTATTTTGAAAGGTTGAAAGACACATTGACTCCATTTTACTAGACAGCTTGGGAGAATTATAAGAATGTTGAGCAACATAAGTATTCGAACTTCTGCAAACAGTCTTGATGTGTCCAACTTTACCACATTTGTGACACTTAGCACCCCGAAAACGGTAAGTGCTTCGTAGATGTAACTTTCCACAGGAAAAACACTGTTTAATGTTTTTGATCTCTGGCTGCATTCTATTACCTGTGGACGGCAGTTTGGATTTCTTTCCATGAACACTTGTATTTTCGACTTTAGAAAGCATAACATCAGACACTGACGTAGTGGGAGCAGAGTATTCATTATTGACATCTTCATATGAAATACATAAATCTTTAGCAGTTTGAAACGTACAAGAAGGAATCTGAATTAACTCTTTCTCTAATTTAGGAATATTGATTCCAGCAATTAGACGATCACGTAGTTGAGTATGCAGCTGATCTCCAAAATTACACTTTGAGGCTTGAATTTGAAGTTGAAGAATGAAGTCTCTAATCTTCTGGTTGGGAGAACGTACCAGTTTGTTGAAGTGAGCCCTCTCTCTGGTCTCAAATGTAGTCACATGAAAGTGATTTGTCAGAATTTCACGAATCTTGACATATGATAGAGAAATAGGTTGATCTGGATACGACAGGGTCTTTACTAGCCTATACGCATCTAGCCCAATAGCAGTAATGAAATGTGCTGGTATTTTGTCATCCCGAACATTCTTGGAAATGCACCACGCATCGAAGCATTCCAAATAATCAGCAATCTCCCGCGGAGAACCATTTATAGGAAATTTTCCCAGGTTACTTAGCTCCATCGCGACGCCAATTTGTAGTAATTTATTGTACTTGGAATATTAGATTTTCGAGATGACGGAATTATAAGAATCCAAACAAAACCCAGAGAGGGCAGCAATCAGGAATTTGTATTTAGCGGAATTATTATGCAATTCATATAAGAAACATATCAACAGTCAACAGTAAGTATTTAAACAATACAGAGATAGAAATTGTCAATCACCACACTACTATTGAACTGTTCATCGACGATGACATTAGTTATCACAAATCACCGGCCATTGCATTTCACCCCATATCTTTCGTTAGGGTTTTACAAGTATGAGTAGTAAATATACAAAGGTGTGCATTGTTTCCAAACTGATGGTGGTGTCACAGGTGTTTGTGAACAGCATACACATGATGAACCGCTGTGGTGACTATTCTTATTTGGTCCTTCTGATGTGATTTGCCTAGGTGAACTCTATCTTCTCAGGTCCTTTTTTACCATAGACATGATATTTGTGTGTGTATGTGTTTGTGTGATGAAAGCAGAAGGGAAAACAACAGTATGTGGAAGATATCCTTCATTCATGTAGTCGATTTTTCCATCTACCATGTCAACTTTGACTATGTTGTCTAAAAACGCAAGGACTTGTTGAACTCTTTCCAGTAATCTCCGTAGCGACGTTTCATATACCAATCTTTGATAAAAGAATTTCCTAAATTGCAACGAGGGTTGGCATGTCTGACATTGGTTGAGGTGTTTTGTCCCTTAACTAAACGTTTTCTAGACATCATCCAGTTGACAGTGACATACATTTCGAGACGTTTTCTCAGTTGATCATGTGAAGAAACTAGCAAGCTGAAGCTCAAGATATGGAATTTTGCTTTCCGTGAGGTTATTCTAATAGCAGTGAAGTAATGCTTTGAGCTAGTAAAGCAAAAGTATGTGTGTCTTGGTTGGAATTAAGATACGTTAAGAGGAAAGCACTGAAAATTGGAGTCGTGAATTGTCAAGGTTTTGAGGGGACAGACTGTCACATACACAAATGATATTCAAATATCAAAGTAGGCGAATATGTCACATGTTCAGATGTGCAATAAAAAAAGGGAGACTACCCGCTCAAAACTAACAGTTGAGGAGAAATAAGTTCAGTTTGTACAGTATATCTATGGAGGATTTATTAATCCACAGCATTTAGAAGGTATATAATATGGAACAAGTTCCTTCACTTTCGGGGAATCACTTTTGTAGACTGCAACGGATCACACAACTACTAACCTCTAAATTCAGCGTTGACACATAAATGGATATGAATTTGCTTTGAGCAAATAGTTTGTGTAATAGAATAACACAGTGATGATGATGATGATGATGATGTCTCGAGCACAATATATTCTGCATTATCATGCACTTACGTTTAATAATAAAGCAGAAACGAGGGGTAAGAATAATCTGAATATTGGATGTAAGGAATGAATAAGGTTTCAGAACAATTCTGTTCATCTCTTATCAACTGGTTACATGTAGTGAAGTCCATTATTTAACATACATCAAATAATAAATGTAAGTAAATTCCGATTCTAATACTTGGACTATATCAAATGCACTGGTCACTAGTAAGAAGGCAATGTTTTCACTTTTCCATCTACCAATCTGTCCACCCAGTCATGCATCAACACAGCTATCGTCGGATGCCTTACTCCTCATATTGGGTGATCTGTGACTGTAATCACGTCAGTACTACAATTAAATTTCTTTGATCATGTTATTTCACTACTAGAGGTGTGCAGAGGACTCCATTCTGATAAGGAATAATCATTTGCATGTACTGGCATTTAGGAATTCTCACTAATAATCAGATCTTTCAAATGTGCTGTGCGTAGTGTTCAGATTATTTCTTGGCAAATTGAAGTGATCAACACATTTTCAGAACACGTCGTATTAAATGTTGGCAAGTGTCAAATTGTGCATTATGAATCTGCGCTTATGATTCACCGAAAAATGAATGTGTAATGAATCGAAATTAAAAAAAGCATTAATGAAAGTTTATATAGTAATTTATTGTAATCGTAGTATTAGTATTTCGAGATGACCGAATTACAAGAATCCAAACAAAACACAGAGAGGGCGGAATTCAGGAATTTGTATTTAGCGGAATTCTAATACAATTCATATATGAAACATATTAGCAATCAACAGTAAGTACTTAAACAATACAGAGATACAAATTGTCAATCACCACAGTTTATTTAGGCGATTGAGAAAGGAGTATCTTTTCGTCATATTTTACAGATAAGACGAACACCATATTATTCAAAGTGGTATTAACTAGAAGGCCATCTTCGTATTTGTAGAACACGACTGAAGCAAATACGCATTGTCGGTGAATCCGCATCAGGCTTTACATTTATATAATGACTAATATTTCATTGTGTAAATGTAAAGCCTGATGAGAATTCACCGGCGATACGTATTTGCTTAAATCGCGTCCTGTAATTATCATCAGCGTAATACTTAAGTTAGCTTCATATTTACCTATAGTTTAATCAAATGTCCTTCAACTGTTTGCTGTTCTCCTTATTTGTATCGGTCTTAATTTCATCTGACTAGACTGTCTTGCTAATCAATAGTCAGAATTTACATAGTCTTGCTCACAATCGCAGCATAATCTCTCTGGCGTCATTTGTCAGTCCAACACTGTTTCCCTGAGTGACGTTTACTTTTCTCAGATGAAAGTTTCCGTCTGAGTGGCAAATTCTCTCGATGAAATACTCTTAACGAGTTGAGTTTGTAAGATAATCAATATTCTGAATGAGATCAAAGTGATATGCATGGTAGACTTGGCTAGAATCCGATTTAAGTACAGATAGATAGAGCATTGTCACATTGTAAGTAATACAATCATCTGCAGATGGTATGATATACATAGACAGACCAGAATTTTGTGCGGACTTGTGTGTGCATTTTTTGGAATTAATGATCTTATTCCAAGGAGGAGTTAATAACCAGTATGTGCTATAGGGATACTCTGAGTGTTTTCTGACTACTGCAGAAAGTAGGAAATTATTCAATGAACAGGTGTTGGGTGAATAAATATTGGCCGCCTGAACGAGGCAGTACAGGTGAGCTTCATTTAGTTATGGTTGATTTTGTAGAGTTAGCATTTATTATTGGACAGCCGACTGTTCTATATCTTAACCATATTTTTGAAGTCTAGAATCTCCAGACCCAGATACGTTTACGTATCTCCTCGTCTTCAACTGTTATCAAGTGTTTTTCACTCCCAAGAATGCATGACAAACAGATGTATCTACACTCTGTGTAGTCGAATTTAGGGAGCGAATATCTCCAACAAATATGTGCACTAAATATTTAAATAAAAGTATATCACATGGACGCGCAGCTGAAGCCCTATGTTCCTCTAGGAATTAAAGGATATAATAATAATATTTCATGGACTTGTGTTTATCCTACCAGCATATGCCTGCCTTTCCTCTGGATACTACCAACATTTACCATTTTTTTTACATAGGTACTGAGATCATGAGCATATTTCGATACATACTGATCAAACACTTGCAGGGTTGTGAGTAATTAACCAATACTCCCATATAGCCAGAAGAAGCATACTCAAAGACGTGTCAGGTAGAATTTGTTTGTAATCTAGTCGAATACATTTGAATTGAAGGCTGACAATGCTCTCATGTTTGACAAGAAGTAAGCAGTTCTCACTCACAGGGGAGATATCCTTGCTCACTATTTCACTAGACAACTCACACGCGACTGACTGACTGACATCTTTTTCTAGATGACGATTATGTGTCTTATCAGTTCATAGGAAGGATGCAGTCTATTCTGTGATGTGCAGTATTGAGGATGAATGGATGGATGGATGGATGGATGGATGGATGGATGGATGGATGGATGGATGGATGGATGGATGGATGGATGGATGGATGGATGGATGGATGGATGGATGGATGGATGGATGGATGGATGGATGGATGGATGGATGGATGGATGGATGGATGAATGAATGAATGAATGAATGCAATGTGTTAGTTAACTGACTCCGACTACTAACAGTGTTCTAAGCGATAGCCTATTGTGGACAAAATGTGATGGTGTGATAGAGGCAATCTATTCCATCGGAATATTATTCTCACAAATTCCCCCAGTTCAGTGGTGCATTAGAAACAAAATACTATTTATGTCTGAACAGTCTATTTCATGTCGTCTAATGTGAACCAAAATCACACGCTCGTTGATTGGCTAGAGAATATAAACTGTATATATTTATATAAATAGCGGTTTGATCAATAGAAAAATATCTTTGCTTCCGCGTCATTCCTTCTCCAGTAACAACAGGAAACTACCATGTTGTGACAATCAGACCGAAAATGGTAACTGATTCCTCTTCAAACAAGTCAACATAGACAATAAGTAGCATCAGTATGTTTTTCAAAATGATGAAGTCACTCCTGACATAATATCTGTGTGGAGACGACATAAAGGCTCTTCTTGTTATCAGTGCATCATCTGATATCACGTGTGTACATAATGGATAGAATTCCTCATGAGCAACATTATGCTATGCTATGATAGGGAGATATGTGTTGCTCTACATAGGTGTGAATTCCTTTCCTATACTCCCTACAGATCAAATCTATTCATTAAACGACTTGACGTGTGCAAATTTATAGGTCGCAAAACAATAATCAGAAGTCGAGATGGTACACCATGTAGTGAGGGACAAATGGGGTATTGTCAACCCACATCACGAGGTTATTATCTGTTCAGAGAAGTAGAATGTGAACACCAATGGACGGGTGAATATGAAGTCGAACCGATATATGATGAAACTGCTATAATCATGAGTGGTAAACTCTTTACAAAATCGAAGTTTTTCAAACTTTCTCGGGTCATATCTCATAGCGAAATATAGACTGATTATCGAGCCACATTCATCAATAGCCATTCATCTCTTTTGAATTTACAATGACGAAATGTAGTCAGACGGCAATATATTACCTCATTTGAAGATTTTATATGAACGGATTTTTAATTCAATGGTGCAATTCTACATGACAGTTGTGAATTTTCCGCTGTCGATTATCATCATTAATGTGATGGGTACTTTTGCGAAATGTTTTTGAAATCACACCTTACAGGTGGGTGATTCACCTACTAACTTACTATGAACCTGTCTAGAATGGTAAACGTAGAGTAATGGCGTTCATTACAACAGAGAACAGCAAATGTTTTCTGACTGAATGAATATGCATAACCTGAATTTACTGATGCCATCATGACATAACATGCCATAACATGGATTAACATTGATGTGTCTGACATTTATGTTATCATAATACGACTTAGAACTTCAGAACGATGCAACGTAATTCATTTCTGTGATCTTTGGCATCACTGCCTACTTATACATCTGTGTTATTGTTTCTCTTCCTCGATCCCACACATCTCCAATCCTCTCCAAAGTAGACTCCTCCACATCTGGAATCTCAGATGTCCGAAGTCACTTGTCATAGTGCTACATGGGCTGTATCTTTTGTTTAAAAGCCCTACCAACTGCTTTCTTTTTTCAGATAGTCACTCTGATAAAGCTAAATAAGTCATTACTATGACAAATACTCTGGGATAACATCATTTCACAGTTCCTTTACGATAACTTTATTGTGAACTATCCTAGTTTGAGAGCGATCGTAAAAAAAAACTAATAAGTAATATCTTCTCATATTATTTGTCTTATTAATGATTTATTTAAATTTATCATAGGGGCTAACTAGTTCGTTGTTTACTCAAGCTAAGACTGTAAGTATACTGTAAAACTTCTGATTAGTCTACTGAATCGGAGATGTAAAATTGCCACAACATGAACATACATACATATATACATACATACAAACAGACATTATCCAATATCATTTTACAAGTCTCTACATCAGGATAAGTCGAAATCTTCATCCTCTGAAATTTGGCGTCTTGCTGGATCAGAAACTCATCAAATTAACGATAAATTCTCCAAATTCATAGAAACACATCATATATTAAATTCCAGTTTTTGATAATCTTTACATAATTTGTCGAATTACATTCACTGTATACTTTGATTGGTCACTAGTGAATAACAAGTATACTGTGTTTAGTCCTGTGTTAGCTACAGACTGAATTCTGTCAGTCAAGTTTGCAATGTGGCCACCATTCTACGTAGCTCACCATCACAGTGCTCTTTGAATTGTTGATATCAGATGGTTGGAAGCAGCCTGGCGCCTAGGTTTCATGTTAGTTCGCACTCGTCAACAAGGCGTAACTATAACCTTGAAGGAAATCATATCCCTAGTTAGATTCGAAGCCACGTCACCCAGTGCTGCAGTCAGAGATGTTACCAGTAAGCTAGCTATTCGGATTACCTCCTGTAGGACTGTATTGGATACCTTGATTGGACACTAGTGAATGACTAGTGCAATGAACTAATTATCTTTATGCTTATCACATGTGCAATATTCACTGAGCAATTTCTAGTGCCACTTAATAACCTTTTTCTGTAATATAAATACGACTGTACAGCATGAAAATGAAGTCGTTGAAAAGAGATATTTCTTCGCTAAACAAAACACAAACTGTGATATTCCAAAGTGGTTTATAAGTCGCATGGAAAAACGAAATGTACTTAGTCTGACTAGAAATCCAACATCATCTGTTACAAAGCAGTTACTAGAGTCTCGTGAAAAAGTCAATATTGATGACTGTTTCTCAGTTATTTAACCTAGCCTTAATTCAACGTGGTGAAAACAATTTACATCGATCACATGCATCCCAGACTGTGGGTGTAGAAAACAAAAAGACTTTAAGATTTCTCTACCATAGTCTATTTGACCTACTAAAATACGATCCTTTTCATTTGCTGTACAATACACAATAACAATCAGTCTCTAGGGTGTGTCTGTGTGAATTCGCGTGTGTGTTGAAGTTTGACAGTGAGTGGAAATACTAAAGTGCTATAATATTAGTTAGTGTACAGGACTATGAGTCACAATCGAGCAGATATATGAATGAATAACTAAATAAATGAATATAGGACAACCTAAAGTTCAATAAACGACGAGTGTGAAATAGATGAACGGAAAATAAAGTACATTCAGAAATGTGAATATGTGAAATGTTGTCGAAATAGTAGACAAGATAAAAGGCTAGAATATGATAAGATAAAGTGAAATGAAATAAAACCAAAATGGAACATGGAATGGAGAAGGATAACATAGTTGTTATGTGAATTACATAGTGAAATCAAGAACATGGTGGTGAAGTTGGTCGTACAAAGTGTATTTGTACACAAAGTTCTGGCTTTGTGTTATGAAATACCAAAGACTCTGCTATACAAAGCAGATGCACCCGTGTCCGTTTCGGCAAACTTTGTCGGACTTTATTGACCATAATAAACGATGTGTCACGTGGTGCGTGATCAGTATCTACAGTATGCTGCAATATCGATGAATTAATACCTGTACAGCCTCCTTTGCTCAGACAAATAACGTTCGTCCAGAAGCATATCCCGCCACGTTGGAGAGCACCTCCCAGTTTTGAAGGGAGGGTATTAGTTTTATTCTCATAGTGATGAAAACGGTTCAAAAGGCTCTTGTTGACAGATAATTTTCTTCTTTGGACAACTAGCAAACATGTGAGTAACTTTCGATAAATTAGTCATGGTTTGTGCATCCTATTTGCCATCCCAATTCACTACTACAAACACACAATGTTCACTTCAGTGCTTAACAACACTGAACACTATCCGACTTGATGTGATGAGTAGGACCTGTTGGACAGTGAGAGACTAAGTGGAAGTATGTGTACAGTTATGATTAATGGTGGTTAGTGACGAAATCTCCTTCGAAATATTTCGCTATTCCTTTGCTTACTTGCAAGTAGTGTAAACTGTCATTGAAATAAATTGCACAGCATATCAACACTCATTTCGCATAGTTTCAGTCCCTGAGGGAAAAACATTACTCACTTGGATGCAGGTGCATACAGCTGGTGAGTACAGAGGATGATAAGAAATGCGTCCTCGAGACCACCAGTAGCCAAACAATTTAGTCTTCGTAATAATCACTTCACCTGATGAATTTCGACAAAATTGTAAGCAGATGAAATTGATCTGAGTTGTGTTGTGTATGTGCACAACACACTTCGAACACTCTGATCACAGATGCATTTACAATGAGAATTATTAGTAAGAATAAGACAGAATTCAGAAGTGCGCAAATAGACATAGGTCAAGTAAAATGATTATTTTAAAAGTCGAATAAAAGCGGGAAAGAATAAGCAAGGATGTGCAGGATAATAGTCCAGAAAAAAAATACATAAAAACAAAATTCAACAGCAAGGTTGGATGTGATGACTGACTGGACAACTGGAAGTGGTTTAGACTACTGTGGTCTGCTATGTTAAGGAGGTTGATTAAGATAACCTTTCTCGCAGAAAGTTGGCGAAAATGTACAGTCTCTCTAACTGGTTTACATTTACAAACGATTTTCTCTGTGTGGTTGATTCTCAACAGGATTTCTGTTAATATTCTTGCTTCTCATTCGGAGGTGTCATCTGTGCATGTCAGATAAAGACTAGTATACCAGCGTCTCATCAAGGATGTTTTGTACTGAACTGAACAGGATCTGTGTTCATCTAGGTAACATCCCCTCCAGATTGGTCTCATGCTCACATAGGCTATTGTCTTGATCCATCAGACTGTCGATTAATGAAGATATCACTTCCATGCATGTAAGTGACATGCTAATTTGCACCTGAATCATTCTGTGTAAAATTGAAGCGACAGAACCAGCTTTATCATCTATGATGAGAATATCATGCGAGTATCTTCTACAAAGTGTAACACAATATTTCCAATCAAATCATTAGACAGATCCTACATTTGTGACATAATATCTGGTAGAATGGACTCCGATGACGCTTCCCACAGCACCACCAACAATTTGACAGAAGTAATCACCTTCAAATTTGGACACCATGTCCATGACATGTGAATGAAATAAATCTTCTAGGTAGGATGGATAAGGTGGGATTAAGAAACTGTGTGTATGCACAAACATGATCATCACACAAAATGCCACTTGTTTTGAGTAAGGAAGCATTAGTGAATAGAGATTTCACATTGACGGAATACGTATTTTCACTTTGAAAGTTACTGCCATCAAGGTAATCAATCAGTCAAGTGAAATGTGTCTTTGAATATGTGCGTGGGGAATTGTGTTTTCATAGGGTCTGATAATTCCACTGACCACTTACAAAGCTTAGGTGATTGCAATTTTCACACATAGATTATGGAATGTAGAGGATTTGTGTATTCTAAACCGTAAACCGTACATATCTCCTGTGACAATTGTATATCTTCAGAAAAGTGATTTCATGTGAATTTAATTTTATCATTGAGAATAGACAACATGTTAGCTTACAATCACATTTATCTATAGTAACAACACTCGAAAATTTGTCAGATCTCATACTGGTTAAATTAGCATATTCTCGTAGTTCTCTGGGATTTCGACATACTTGGAAGTTGAAATGCTCATCGCTTTCAGATGATCGTTGGAGGACTGATGAGTTATGTCCACAAACGTGACTTTAATCTCAGCTCAGTCATCGTGTGAAGCCTGATTGAGAGGTTTAAGTTGGTCGCATGGGTTTTCAGAATTCAACGTTGATAGGTAAATCTGTAAAGTGTATCAGAAGAATACAGCATTCTCACACATGGTACAATGTATTTTTTTACTTAGTGGATAGTTTATTATTTGAAAGATTTACGGGAAAGTGTGTACGTGGGCTTTTATTATCGGTTGAATTGTTCAACTGCCTTAGTATGTTTCCTCTTGTTGTGAGGTTACCATTTGTTACGAAAGTGCCAGAATATCCAGTGACATACTGTCGATAAGGCGGACAAAATATATGACGCATATATTTTCTCTTCCTGAATCCACTTTTCTTCAGCCAATTGTCAAACTGACACTAACAATCTCTTGTGTCGACTACATATCGTACAGATAATCCTCGAGGTGTTGAACTAAAGTCAGTTAGATGGGAAGGTTCAATGACAGTCAAATTATGACCTGGAGATTATTTACTGATCACTTCATGAATACTTTCTATTGAGTCACGTTCATAAAAACGTTTCATTGCTGATGTTACCCTTATAAGACGACGGAATGTTTGCACAAATACCAGATCTCCAAATACTGAGTGAATGGCTAGAACAAGTGGTCTTACACAACAACAAGTATCACCCATTCAATGATCAGTAAATTCAAAACTAGAAAATAGATAAAGTAAGTAGTTCTGTGTGTCAGTTGATTGATTCCCCATCACAGTGTGTAACAATGTACCAGTTCACGTCCGTCTTCTTCTTCTTCTTCTTCTCCTTCTAGATACCTGTCACACTTTCAGCCTCAAATCCACCACACACATCACTCTCTCACTAAATATACACAATGTCATCTCAGAGATAAGATGAAATCTACAATCATGTTGACTCTCATACAACTATCTTACTAATCACGGGTTGGTTGACTGACAAACTGAAATAAACCAGCTAACCGGTGAATTACTAAACCCACACAATCTAGATTATTCACTTCAATAGCAGATGACCTGAAAGTCGAACAATTCACTTTACGAATATCGATATTACGTGAATGTGTGTTTGATTTATTTTCACTTGGTTCAAATATTGAGATGTCTGAATGAAAGCCATGTATGTGTGTGTGTGTATATATGTGCATGCGTGCATATGTTGATTAAGTCAATAAATATTTTCTACTGAATACATTTATAATATCAGTATCTACTTCAGTCTAACCTGCTCTAGTTGAATACCCAGCGTTCTCATTGACTGATTCTCCTGACATCACTCACCCTCCAACCATCTCACGACACACTCCTATCGCGACGAATCTAATTCTCCCATAATTCTCATTCACTTTCATAGAAGCTTATCTCACCTGTCCGCCTCAAAGATGATGGTCGTCATACTTCCAGCTGTGTGTACCATCTCACCTCCATCACAACTGTCATTTGACTAACTGTGTTAAGTGTACTTAGAGATGTGTGTACCTCCCCGTTGACGCAACACCGTCATCCCTCATCTACATCTTCAGTCGTCCTCATCAATCTGATTCCTATCACTCACATCATCGTCATCATCATCATCATCATCATCATCATCATCATGAACGTTTAATTAATTGAATCTTCTCGTCACTAATTCCTACACGGAAAATATGTGGTCAATCTCAATTTCATAGTGTAAAATTCACTCATCTGTTCCTGTTATTCAGTCAGTTAGTCTATTTCATCAAAGATAGTAGTTAGATGAATAACTCAGTCAGGGGCTTCAAATATCTCCACCTTCAATTGCAGCACGATCAGATCCCTTTCGCTGAAGATCAGGCGAGTTCCACTTTTTTCATCTCATTCTACTCTGAATACACTACACCCTCTCACGAACACACACACACACACACACACACACACAAACAGGGCTCAGCGTTTCGCCTTCAAACATCGACACACCTGACGCAGACAGAAACTTCAAAAGCCTAAAGTGGAATTACGATTAGTGAAGTTTGCATTTTAAATTTTTCCAACAGAAAACTGATGATTGCGATACAAGTCGAAAAGTACAGACACGTGATTGATCGACTGATTAGTTTGAGCCTTCTTGATCAGGTGATGTGATAAACAGTACAACTAGTGAGAGCAGATCTGTATATTGTAAACTTTATTTTCTCGTCAGTTTGTCTTTTCACAAGACAATCAAGAAAGTTTAGAGTTCCCTCCGCCGGTTCTACTCCATTAGTAAACTCTACATATTCTGAGATTAAGATAATCTCTGTTAGAGAGTTTTCTTTTCCAGCTTTCCTTGTGATGATAAATGTGTCATCTTTATATCTGTACCATACTCTAGAATGACAACCACAATAAGTTACTGCTTTTCTTTTTTTGAGAGCATATTTTGATGATGAATAAATATCCGAATCAATCTATTGAGGAAGCTGTGGCTTACACAGCTAAACGTTCAGAAAAACCCCGTTTTGATTTGTTCTTAAACGCGCTGGGATTAATTTATATAATTTAAAATGAATCAATCTGCCTCGGCGCTCAAATTATGCCAGGTTATTCGTAACATTTCTATATAAATACGTGTATACTTATATATGGTCAGAGAAATGTACACATGATAAAATAATTGGTGTTCACAACATATTTCAGCTTATTCCAGCGAGTCGTTATTTCGAAGTATGGTTCATGATTGAGTAGGGTTTCCGTGGTGCCACACCACAACCCGTTCATGAAAGAGCTATCTTGTAGCACTCTCAACAAACTCACCTCATCAATTCTCCCATCCAATCGAAGATTGTCATAAGTTCCAATCAAATCATCTCGGAATACAAACATTAAATTGCACTTGAATAGATTTAATCAATCATGGGAGAATAATGATTCACTCTATTCGATTCCCGAAATGATTTATTCTGTCCTGACTCACCCATGTTTGCACATATGTCAGTCATCTGGTTCCGACCAACAGACAAGGAGAGTAGCGCAAACGTTCATGTTATTAGAAGATAATCTCAGTCTTCTAATAACACTATCCAAACTTTCATGTCCTTATTTATCACACGTTGCATTTTCCAACGTCTACTGTTGAACTCTGTGTGTGTTTGCGAGCGTGTCCAAACTTTCCTCTGACCAGACCTGAACAACCTTGAATGACCCAGTAAAATGAAGGTAAGCAGTAGTTTAATTTCATTGCTGAATTAATCAATCAATCATATCCACAATGACTCATACCGACAGACAATAGACATGAATCAATAGAATTAGTCAGCAAATCTTGCTACTTTCGTCCTACACCTATTTATAAGCTAATCGACTGAAGAAATACTCAGACTAGCGAACATTTATCGTGTCTCAATTCTGTGTTTTAATGTATGCAACTAGCGTCATTTCTCTTCACCTCTTCTTCTTCTTCTTCTTCCACTAGAAATGTGATAATCATTCATTCACTTTAATTATAAATTTAACAAATCAATATATGACCTACTGAAAGCTGATTGTTAGAGAAATGAATGACCTACAAAAATGAATAAGAGTACTGTTAAACATAAAATATGGGAGAGTGAAGGTAACAGTTGGTGGATAATTAGTAAACCGCTAGACATCTAGAGTTAAACCGTGGCTAACTCGTACTGGTTGCAGTTGGTATGGCATATGCGGAACAAGAATTCTATTTAGATTATCAAGACTGAATTACCTCAATCAAACCTATATGAGGATTATTACTGTTATCTGAATAGAAGATGATGTGTATGCGTCTGTGTTTCAGTGGTACAGCACTCGCTTTCCACGACTTTCGGGTTCGATTTCCGACCGACGCTCCCCTAAACCTCACCTAGTTTACTAGAAAGTGGTAGGTTGGGAAAAGACGGAAGGTTAGACATGAGGCGAGAAACTCCACCCCGTATGAACAACACTATCTCTACTGGAACTTCAAAAACCTGAGCTGAGACCACATTGTTATACTTGCAACATAAGGGAATGAAAGAAAATATCATCTGTGCTCGTTATCAGTCTAGAGAACACATCAAATTACTGTTTCCTCTGTTCTGGAGAATAATTTTACAATCTAGAGAGAGGGAGAGAGAGAGAGTCGGAAGTAAGGTGTTTCCTCACAACCTGCTCCACCTACACGAGACGAATGTGAGCACTTGTAGGTGACAGTCTCATAGTTGGTCAAGAGAGATGGTTTACAGGCATCGGAATAACTGTGACTTAAGTGCTTAAATTGATGGACATTCATTGGACTGAATATCGTCGAAAAATGAATCTATTGTGAAGCGATTGCTTCAGAGAATCTATATATAACAATTGCTATCGTAATAACCTTGATTACTGCATCACATCTGGATATTTATTTGTTGGCATTTTTGTTGAAAATACCTCCAGTAAGCAGACCATTTTCGGACATTTTTGAACATACTTATATTCTGTTGTGCTTGTTCTCCCTATCTGTATTTTTACTATCATATATATATATATATATATATATGATAGGAAATGTTTATAATTTTCCACACATCTGTAATGTTATTTGATACTAATATCAACACTTCGATTACAAGGTCTGTGGGTGCAGTCATCATTTCTGTACCACGTTTTAAATCTAATGATCCATATTTATAGTTCACTCGCCTAGAACACTACTTCCTAGCTAACCACGTCACTTCTCAGACTACAAAATTTGGCTATGCAAACTCCATCTTACCGGACGACGTAGCAGAGCAAGTACGAGGAACGCTCATAAATCCAGATCCAGAGTCTCTGAACGATGTTTTAAAGCAGAAAGCTATTAAGTTTGCTTCATTATCAAACCAGAAAGCTATTGATTAGCTGCTCAGCAATGTTAGACTGGGTAATAGAACACCTCCCCAACTCAAAAGATATATGTGTAACATTTTAGGAGATCAGAAGGTAGACACCAAGTTTTTTCTATCAATTGTGGCCACATCAGTTACCCCACAGCATGCAGCAGGTATTAGCGTTTGGAGACGAAGACATGGATATCGACAAGTTGGCAGAAATCGCTTACACAATGTATGAACGAATGTCTTCACAAGTCACATGTGTACTTGGCAAATCATCAGACGAACGCATAGAAGCACTAGAACATAAAATAGACGTTCTGACCGGGCAATTAATGACAATGAGGTTTAATAGACAACCTATTAGACAATACAGAAAACAGTGTAGTCGCTCACGCAATGTACGTAAATATAGCTTACAAGAGACTATAATAATATTTTTTTAAATAATATAATCACTTTATTCCATATGCTGGTATCATCGAAAATTTGGTGTACAGGCTAAAAGATGCACACAACTATGTGGTTTCCAACAGGCTGTGCCGTCGGGAAACGAAAAGGCCGGCGGTTGATGACGTCTGCTTTCGCTGGCCGGCTAAAATAACGGGAGCGCAACTCCTGGTAGGTACCGGCACAAAAGTGAGTGAGGTTCCCCTAACACCCAGCGAATGTTTACAGCCAAATTCTGCATTAGCACTTAGAGCTGCGAACAGCTCTAACATAAAAACTTTCGGAACTAGAAGGCAAAACTTGATTTCGGTTGCAGTACACCATTTGAGTGGGAGTTTGTCATTGCATATATAACCTTTCCTATTATTGGGATGGATTTTTTTCAGCACTACGAATTGCTAGTCGACTCTAGTCACCATAGATTGATAAATAACAATCGCAAACTATCGATTTCAGGCATCTGTACCGATGTCGAGAGTATCAACTTGATGGCAGCTACATCAGATCAATTATCCACGTACGACATTTTGCTAAAGAAATTTCCTGAACTCACCCGGAGCGATTACTCCACTGCCTCTCTCAAACAAAACGTAACGTACCACATTGTAACTAAAGGTCCGCCTGTCGCAGCAAAACCACATCGCTTAGATCCAGCTAAAATGAGAATAGCAAAAAAAGAGTTCAACTGATTGTTGGATCTAGGAATAATACGACCATCAAACAGCCCATGGTCATCACCCCTTCATATGGTACCAAAGAAGAACTCAACGGAGATACGACCATGTGGAGATTACCGAGCTTTAAATAGGCATAAGATAGCAGATAGATACCCAATACCGCATATCCACGATTTTTTCATAGCATGACAGGTGCTCAGATACTTTCCATAACTGCCCTCGTTCGTGCATACTACCATGTACCTGTTGGACCTAACGACATCCCTAGAACTGAGGTAACCACTCCTTTTGAGTTCGTCCGTCTGCCATTTGGTTTAAATAACTCAGCTCAAACATTTCAGAAATTTATCGACCAGGTCTTGCACGGCCTCACATTCACTTACGCACACAGTGATGATATACTGGTCGCAAATAAATCACCTGAAGAGCGCCAACATCATTTAGAAACACTCCTTAAACGTTTGGCCGAATATGGGATTGTCATTAGGCCAAGTAAATGTGAATTTGGTAGGAAAGCTGTAAAAGTTTTAAGGCACCTGGTAGACAACCGGGGTATTCGACCGATAGCGGAACAGCTTCAAGTCGTAAAAGAATATCCTATCCCAGATTCTTTCAAAAAGTTACGCCGATTCCTTGGTCTGGTCAGTCTTTATATTCGTTTCATTCTTCACTGTGTACATCTAGCCCAACCTCTAACGGATTTAATAAAAGGTCACGCAAAATCGCTGCTCATGAATACTTTAGCAGTTGAAGCATTTTAAAAGCTGAAACAGACTCTAAGCTCAAAAACTTTACTAGTACGTCGTGACATCAACCCTCCTATAGCTATTATGACAGATGCATGAGACGTAGCCGTCGGTGCAGTTCTTCAACCATTTTCTGCTGGTAAATGGTACCCTATGTCCTTTTTCTCCAAACATCTGGACGCTACTCAGTCAAGATATAGTGCATTAATTAAAGAGTTACTAGCAGTCTATCTTGCTGATAAACATTTTCGTCATATGGCCGAAGGAATACCGTTTACCATCTACGCAGACCACAAACCTCTAATTAAAACCATGAATGCAAAACACGATAAGTACTCAGCAACAGAGCTCCGACACCTGGAGTTCATTTCTCAGTTCACTCTAGATATTGGATTCATCAAAGGACATAAAAACGAGGCAGTAGGTGTGTTATCCCATATCCATTTAAATACCCTAGAAAAAGATCAGTCTGACCCTAAAAAGATGACTAGACTGCAAACTATGGACGAGGATCTGGAAAGACTAAAAAATAGCACGATTACTTCTTCACGTTTTCAAGATGTTATGGTTGATGACAGCCTAACTGTTACATGTGGTGTTTCCAAAGGTGAACCGCGTCCTTTTGTTCCATTAGAAATGCGAAGATCAGTCTTCTCCAAAATACATGGCATTTCTCACCCTGGCATTCGAGAGACAATTAAACTGATAAGTGACCGATATATATAGCCGAATATGAATCGTGAGATTAAACAGTGGGCCAGATCATGTTTAGCCTACCAAAAGTCAAAAGTGCAATGACATACATAGTCAGTTGATCTGGAAACTGATGGTAAGTTCCAACACATACTCATTGAAATCGTTGAACCGTTACCACCATCTAATGGCTTTACTTATATCTTAATGTGTATTCAAAGATTTACGAGATGGTCAGTAGCCAGTCCCTTACCTGATATTGCTGCCGAAACTGTTGCAAAGAGTATTATACAAAATTGGGTTTCCAACTTCGGAGTGCCCAGCATTATTACTACAGACAGGGGTGCTCAATTCGAAAGCCATTTATTCCAACAACTCGCAGAACTACTGGGAATCAAGCGTATACGTACTACTGCTAATCATCCCAGTTCAAACAACTTAGTGAAGAGATTTCATCGTCAATTGAAAGCATCATTGATGGCAGTGAAAGCTGATAATAAATGGAGCGATGAATTACCTCTTGTACTTCTTGGGATACGTTCGACAATAAAACAAGATATCGAATGTTGTCCAACAGAATTAGTTTATGGAACTACTTTACAACTTTCTGGATAATATTCCAACCCAGTCACTGAAGTTCCAACTAACGAAACTACTTTTTCACAACATATGAGCCTTTTAAGATATCATCCCCCACGACATCAGCTCAACCAAGCATACATGCCTCAAAAACTCGAGGATCGCACTCATGTCTTCATACGACAGGACAGTGTAAGGAAACCTCTTCAACCACCTTATGACGGACCATTTGAAGTAATAAGCAGAACAAGCAAAATCATCACTGTTGAACACGGTGGAAAACAAGAGTATGTAAGCATCGATTGCTTAAAACCAGCTTTCATGGAAGGAGAGGTGACTGAATGTTTACCCAAGTCATCAACGTCAGCTAAAGTTACTCCACAAAATGATTCATGCTTTCAAGATTCAAAATCTGGTGATATTCCGGCTAACAAAACAGAAAGAATCACATGATCAGGCAGGCGAATACATTGGCCACAAAGATTTGTACAGACAATTTATTTCTGAGTAATTTCCATACTTCCTTACTACTATACTATTAACTGTATGTAAAATATAAATCTATTCTGTAACTCTTTACAATAACAACTTCATTATTACTCTAATAATTCTTCTGGTTTTATTGTTACATTTCGCACAACTTTCTAAACATTTGGGTTCATTTCAAAGTTGTTAGCATTTCCCAAAATATACAGTTATAATATCAAATCTCAGAAAACTTAAAATCCTCAATTTGGTTTTCATACCAGAACATCTTAAATATTTTTGTGTCCTTGTAATTTGCAATAACATTCATTTACCTGCATTCAACGGAGGGGCTATTGTAGTGACCCATTTTATTACTCATCATCGTAGTATACTTTCACTATGTAGTTGGACTTTGATTTGTTTATCACTCTAAAGATTGCGTGTTAACAATTGATACATTGTACTCGCTCAACTTTTGGATTTTGATTCCTGCGATAATACACGCTCGTACTCCTGTTCAAGTGCCTTTTGATTTACGTTGTGGATGTCGAGTAATCACAACGTTAGGACACAATAATAAACGCGAAGAAGTACTAGGATATACGTGTACGCTAGTTTGGTCAAGTAGAGAAACACAGTAAAGTCTCATCGATCTATGAAAGCATCCATTGTAGCATCTCGCGTGCTCCTTCGAGAAAGGATACACAAATGTACATTAGCAATGAAGTATTATCAGTATCGAATTGACAATGCTGATGATTGTCTCAATATTATTATATCCACAGATCATCTAACTACCATTACCCACTTATTCGAAGATCGAAAATCCTCTCATTTCAATGCTACTAAGCAAAGGCAAATTCGAAAATTTGAAAAGCTTATAAATCCGAACGCAGCATACTCCAGAGCAAATAAGTCAAATGTACAGACAAACACAAGAACAGTATGATAGAAAAGATTTGTAGCTCAGGTGGATGATTTTGACTTCAAATTGAAGTATGCGCTGAAGATGTCACCCAGTAGGGTGATGAAAGCTTCTCAAATTAACCATCTAGCTCAGAGAACAAAACCACATCAAAACAAGAACAGTATATTTTTTATTTACAGCTTGATTCCACACTGTATTTTTGGTACAAGTATGGAATTCTCAGCATGGATATCGGTAGCCCAAATTTTGCAGGCCGACCATAGATATCAGGTGTGTGTGTGTCGGCAGGGGTCGAATCTCGGACCATATGCATGGTCGGAGAGAGTCCTAACCACTGTGCCACCGACGCACACAACTAATGCAACTAATTAGGTAGAGAATTTAGTGTAGATGAGACGGCATTATTTGACAAAGGATTAAACTTTAACATTACGCGAAAACCACTGAAAGCGATAGAAATAGCTCCCATCATGTAACCTATATTAACCCTTTTACCTGGTGAGGAAGCTAATGAATTACGTCAGAAGATTGGATGTATCTTGTCGAATCAAAAGTAGGTCTTCCCATATTCGCCGAAGAACGGACGTCATGCGTTACGAACATTACGATCAGACAAATCTATTGTTATACCTAAAACTGACAAGGGCAATATCACTGTAATTCTCAATAAAGATGACTATGACAAGAAAGCTTTGGAACGCATCGAAGCAGGTCCATACGCAGTAGTACCAATAAAAAAAATTTATAATACTATGGACACAGTAAAAGCACAAGTATGCAATATACTTAGAGAATTGAAACCAAAACTAGGGAGTCCAGTTTGGTTTTCAATAGCTCTCAAAACAAACACGGCCGCGAGATTTTATGGAAGGCCAAAAATACACAAAATAAATGTTCCTTTAAGACGAGTGATAATTGATTTCATCAATTCAGTGACATACACTTTATCAAAACACATATCACAAATACTGAAACCACTTCAATACAATATTCCTTCGAACATTAAAAATTTTGAGGAGTGTAAAGGGAAAGTAATGGACATAATTATTGAAGAAGACGAAATTATGGCAAGTTTTGGTGTGGTTTCTCTATTTACTAGAATTCCTATACGTGATTCACTTGATATTATGAAATATAATAATAATAATAATAATTTACTTTATTCCAAAAACAGTACTTGTGATACAGAATGGAATTTTCAGCATTAATCACAATATTGCATCTAATTTCCTCAAATTATAAATAAAATTAATCACACAGAAAATTTTCCACATTTACAATAGAGGTAGTGTCAAAAACATGCAGCATATAAAATGGAAATAATAATAATAATGATAACAGCTAGGGTAATAATAATAAGAATACAAGTGAAAATTGCCGTTGGCTTGTGTCACACAGTATTGTCAATGTGGTATAGAAATCCTAACATGTTTAAAAATATTGAATATAATGTTCTTTCTACATGATATGGTGAAGGAAAAAACATAGATTACAGCCGTCATGGAGATAAGTTGGTGTTTGCAATTATGAGAGTAAAACAGAGAATTAACAGGACCATAAATATAATAGAAGTAATAAAAGTAAAACTTGAAGGTATATAAGGATGGATGGAGGAAATTGTTTATTTACTAGATGAAAGAAGGTTAGTTAATTCTTGCCTGACACTATTTTCATCACATAAAATACGTGCCAAGTATGGTATCATAGAATTCTTATACTTAGACGTGCGAGCATACAGTTTTCTGAAGTTACTCCTTGTTCTACCTGAGGAGATGCAAGGTGAAAGCTGAGGGTAAAGCGGATGCTCCAAGTCAGACAAAATCCCTTTAGCAAATTTATTGCACGAAGTCAAATGCCTATCGACAACGACGTTAACTATGTGGTCCACTGGGACACCACTCACTCTACTGACAGTCTTCAGTATTCTACGAATTGTGACATAGTCTTTTTTAAGCAAACCAGGAAAGAATAAGGGTGAGCAATAAAGAAGAATAGGTAGGATGCAAGAGTTTACGAACTGTAGGATGAGGGGTTGAGTTATACCCGAGTGTCTTAACTTCTTAATGTAAAATGTCAAGCGGAATATTTTACTGGAGATTGCTAAGACATGGGAAGACCAGGAGAGATCAGAAGAGAGAATGAGTCCAAGATACTTAATTTCTGATTTGATTCCTATATCATTGTCGTCAATTTTACAAGTGTCATGAGAATCGATGACTTCTTTTAACTGTCGTTTACATCTTAAGCTGAAATCAACAGTTTGACACTTAGAAGGATTCAGTTTAAGACCGTTAGACTCAGACCATTTGCTGACTTCCGATAGAAAGCTATTTATTTTAGTACAATCTAGCTGGGAGTTAACAGCCATTGAAACCGTTAAATCATCAGCATACTTCACAAAGTTTATTTCATCAGAGTGAGGCAAGTCGTGCAAGAAGAAAGAAAAAAGAAAAGGAGAAAGAACAGCACCTTGAGGGACACCAGCTTCAGTAGGCAATGAAGTGGAGGACTTCCCTTTATATACGGTGTACTGCTTTCTATCTGAGAAATAGGAATGTAACCAGTTAACAGCCCAACATTCTGTTTGACTAGCAGCAAGTTTATTTAATAAGATGTCCCTAGGGACCGAGTCGAAAGCAGATGTATAGTCTAGGAAGGCGCAACGAACAAATTTAGCCCCCTTGTCTAGACTGGAAGCAATGTTATGATATAAGACGGCAGCTGCATCTAAAGTGCTTCTACTGTGCTTATAGGCAAATTGTTTAGGGTCATTAAAGGATTTAAGCGAAGGTTCAAGACTAAGTAAAAGTAATTTCTCCATAGTTTTCAAAAAAGGAGACGTAATAGCAATGGGTCTAAATTTGACACATGCTCCAGTAGAAGATTTAGGTATGGGTACAACTTTAATGTCCTTCCAAACGGCAGGCACAATATTATCGGAAAAAGATTTGTTAAATAGATCAGTAAGAGGGTGACACAGAATATCAGAACATTTTTTAAAAATAATACTAGGTACATAATCGGGACCTAAGCTCTGGGAAGGGTTTAGAGACTTGAGGCACTTTTGAACATCATTTGTGTTAAAACCTGGAAAGGGGCTATTATTAACACAAGTGATGCTGGGAAGCATGGCATTTGAGGGAGAGTAAATAAAAGATTTGTTAAGAGTACATACATCAAAAGAATATGGAATATTGTTTATCTGCTTACCACCAGTGATTTCCTTAAATAGTTTCCACATATTAGAAGGATTTTTGCAGGACATGAATTTCTGGTTATATATTACATTCAACCTCTGCATTTCAGACTTAATTAAGAAGTTAGTTCTTTTTACACCAATTTTATCTTTGATTTTATATAGTTTTTCCTTCTCTCTACGAAGCTTTTTAAGTTGAGGCGAGGAGAAACGGTCAAATTTGACGAATAGTGTTTCTTTTGGACAACAGATTTCAAAACAGAATTTCAGATAGGATGTAATATTAGAGATATTGTCATTAAGTGAATCAACATTAAACAAATCCCATCTTGTGTCACTGAGCATGTTTCTAAGATGATGTACGTTCTCATTTGAGTAGCATCTGTGAACAACTTTCTTAGACAAGTTTGAGAGGGCTTTACTGTGTAACTTTCCGTAAATTTTGGGTAAGACTCGTACAATACAATGATCAGAATTGAAGAGTGGGGCTCTTTTACGAGCTTCGTATTAACTAAATCTTTATTATCAATAGATGAAGTTATAAAACGCTGAAAACTTTGTTTGGAATCTACATATTTTACTTTTAAAGACAAACTATACTGTCAAACAAATGGAGTTGCAATGGGTTCACCAGCATCTCCAATTGTAGCAAACCTGTATATGAAAGCCCTAGAGAAGAAAGCATTGACAAGTTTTAGTTGTCATCCTAGAATATGGTACAGATATGTAGATGACACATTTATCATCACAAGGAAAGCTGAAAAAGAAAGCTTTCTAACACAGATTATCTTAATCTCAGAATATGTAGAGTTTACTAATGGAGTAGAACCGGCGGAGGGAACTCTAAACTTTCTTGATTATCTTGTGAAAAGACAAACTGACGAGAAACTAAAGTTTACCATATACGGAAAGCCGATACATTCCAACAAGTTTTTGAATTTCCAATCAGATTATCCGAGAGGAATGAAAGTTTCAGTAGCTTAAAATCTCATTAACAGAGCTAGAGACATTATAATATATATATATATATATATATATATATATAATATAAAACAGATTCTGACTGGAAATGGTTATCCGGAAAAGCTACTAGATAATATTAGCAATAAAAAAGCATAAGGGAAAACAAAAAATTGAAAAATCTTGGCTATCGACGATGGTAGTTTCATATCGAAAGGACACACCTGAACATTTGCTTCATATAATATTAAAGTCTATTTCAAACCCTCTAATTATCTAGAGAAAGCTTTGGTGCATGTCAAAGATATGGTCGCCAAAATGTCACAAAGTAATTGTGTCTATAGGATAATGTTTTCAGAGTGTGAAGTAGGCTATATAGAGGAGAGCAGTAGACAGGTGAAGGTCAGAGTGAATGAACATGGACTATGCACGAAACGTCCACCTAGAAATGAAGTAGAATTAAAAAGTTTAGAAAGAAGATCGGCTATAGCAATGCATGCGATAGACAGCTGACATGAGACTGATTTCGACAATGTCGAAATTCTTGGAAGAGCATTTCATTCACATAAATAAAGGTTAACCTCTGAAGCCTTGCACATTTTAATTACATGGAATGCAGTGAATAAGAAAGAAGGGATAGACTTATCACCTATATGACAAACTCTAATAAAGCAAGACAGATGAAAAAAACAAAAAAACCTCCATGACCTTTAAGAAAAGTATTATCATGTTTATCACATGTGAATTGACGTCTTTTCGATATGACAAACAACATTTTTTTTTTCACCCTCATACAGGAAAAACATACGCAATAACAATTCGACATCAGTCACTACAAATATCTGATGACTGCCTACATATTTCTATCGGTACATATGTCTACGGACAAATGACCTTCAAATGAACTGACTTCAATTTATATAAATTTTTTTTGACTATATATTTTGATGATTAATAAAATCCGAATAAATCTGCTGAGGAAGCTGTGGTTTACACGGCGGAAAGTTCAGAAAAATCTAGTTTTGATTTTTTCTTAAACACGCTTGGATAATATGTATTTATAATTTATAATCTAAAGATCTGTAACATTGAGTGTGTTGGAAAATGATCAGTGTAATCTCCTTTCTAGCCTCACTTTTAACACTGGTCTCTCCGCTTCACGTCAACTCGACAACATTATCTCATTCAATTTACAAATGTATAAAATGGAACATTAGCTATTATTTTTGCTCCGACCGTACGAGTGAATGTAAACAGTTTGAAATGAATGAGAAAAGGGGAAACAACGACAATATGGAGATATGAACTGAGAGGTGGAGAGAGATTAGATGAATCACTACTATTACTATTAAAGGTGTTGAACCTTAAATACGGTAGAAGTCCGACATAACTGCATACCCATCATGATTTCTTCTGGTCATATTTTGCCTCTAAATCCAAGTTGCTGGTCAGAAATGATGGAAAAAATTGCAGCAAATGTTTATTCACTCCACTAGAACTCACACTGAAATCTAATGAGCAGTATCGCTTTTCATTCCTTAAGATTTTACTGACTAGCATCATGTGGATATTGCTTCATACCAACGGAATGGAAGCTAACTGATGAGAACATAAATAGTTTTGCACCTGTGTGACTAAATTAATTTTTTAATGTTACACTGATAATTCGGGTTTAGTTCAAATAAGGCAAAATCTGTGTGAAGAGCTCCATGTTGTTTGCACACAACGCAGCGTACGGATTTACATGTTCCATATTTTCGCCTTTCTCTATTGAACTGTAAACCCACTTCATTACACAATGTATATGTCAAGATAAACAAGGTCGGGATATATTGAATGGGCATACGACATAAGTCTGGTTTTCAGAGGCGTAGTCACAGACGACAGTTTCTGATATGCACTCTATTTTCATAACTAATCCACCAAACTATTGTCATTCAAATGATACATAGCGTTTCTTGAAGAATCGAGGGCCCAACTTTTGCGCATACAACTAAACTTCACTCATGAAAATACTATGATTTCTCACCAAAGCAGTGAACTCACCACTATGACTTCGCATGTTCGTAGTTTACGCACTCTCAATTCGATGCCATCACCACAAGCGCTACAGCTATACCCTATAGGACACACGAGACAGCGAAAATTCGTTTGGGTAAATCAGTTATTACACAGAGGCAGCAAATACTAGAAAAAGGTGCTGTTTAGAGTTGTAGTTTCCGGCTGCCATTACACTTCTCAGTATTGCAAGTATAAATGCTTCGTTCCCTCAATAAACGTGCAACTAACAGGTAAGCAATTTATGTCTGGCTACATGCTCAGCATACATGGCGATGATGTGACGTGTCCGTTACCTGTTGGGATCCTCACCCAAAAGATGTAAGATCGATCTGAGAATGGATCTCATAAGCACATATGTACTACTTCTCATTAATGAACACTATACGTAACCTGAATGACATTCGAATACATTTAAGAATCTTGACGTTTATTACCGATCATCACACTAGAAAAGTATACTGTGTTCCGCACACCAAAACCCAACCCCTCGCTAAACCCCTTAAAAATAATATGCTGCAGTCAAATGTTAGTTTCAAACCGTTCACCATAAGATCTACTCTCACTGTTTGTACTGTTTATCACATCACCTGATCAAGAAGGCTCAAACTAATCAGTCGATCAATCACGTGTCTGTACTTTTCGACTTGTATCGCAATCATCAGTTTTCTGTTGGAAAAATTTAAAATGCAAACTTCACTAATCGTAATTCCACTTTAGGCTTTTGAAGTTTCTGTCTGCGTCAGGTGTGTCGATGTTTGAAGGCGAAACGCTGAGCCCTGTTTGTGTGTGTGTGTTCGTGAGAGAGTGTAGTGTATTCAGAGTAGAATGAGATGAAAAAGTGGAACTCGCCTGATCTTCAGCGAAAGGGATCTGATCGTGCTGCAATTGAAGGTGGAGATATTTGAAGCCCCTGACTGAGTTATTCATCTAACTACTTTCTTTGATGAAATAGACTAACTGACTGAATAACAGGAACAGATGAGTGAATTTTACACTATGAAATTGAGATTGACCACATATTTTCCGTGTAGGAATTAGTGACGAGAAGATTCAATTAATTAAACGTTCATGATGATGATGATGATGATGATGACGATGATGTGAGTGATAGGAATCAGATTGATGAGGACGACTGAAGATGTAGATGAGGATTGATGGTGTTGCGTCAACGGGGAGGTACACACATCTCTAAGTACACTTAACACAGTTAGTCAAATGACAGTTGTGATGGAGATGAGATGTTACACACAGCTGGAAGTATGACGATCATCATCGTTGAGGTGGACAGGTGAGATAAGCTTCTATGAAAGTGAATGAGAATTAGATTCGTCGCGATAGGAGTGTGTCGTGAGATGGTTGGAGGGCGAGTGTTGTCAGGATAATCAGTCAATGAGTACGAAGTGTATTCAAAAGAATTAGATACTGATATTATAAATGTATTCAGTAGAAAATATTTATTGACTTAATCAACATATGCACGCATGCACATATATATATATATACACCCACACATACATGGCTTTCATTCAGACATCTCAACATTTGAACCAAGTGAAAATAAATCAAACACACATTCACGTAATATCGATATTTGTAAAGTGAATTGTTCGACTTTCAGGTCATCTGCTATTGAAGTGAATAATCTAGATTGTGTGGGTTTAGTGATTCACTGGTTAGCTGGTTTATTTCAGTTTGTCAGTCAACCAACCCGTGATTAGTAAGATAGTTGTATGAGAGTCAACATGATTGTAGATTTCATCTTATCTCTGAGATGACATTGTGTATATTCAGTGAGAGAGTGATGTGTATGGTGGATTTGAGGCTGAAAGTGTGACAGGTATCTAGAAGGAGAAGAAGAAGAAGAAGAAGACGGACGTGAACTGGTACATTGTTACACATTGTGATGGGGAATCAATCAACTGACACACAGAACTACTTACTTTATCTATTTTCTAGTTTTGGATTCACTGGTGATTGGATGGGTGATACTTGTCGATGTTTAAGACCACTTGTTTTGGCCATTCATTCAGTATGTAGGTTAGGTATTTGTGGAAACTTTCGTTCCTCTAATCAATGTAACATCATGATTTTCAGTCAAGTATTGTAAGTGATATAGTTAGGTAGCTCATGGTGAATTTCTCGTAAATGACATGCTTCAAATACAAGGAAGACCTGTTCAGAAGAATCTCAGGAGGATATCTGTCTACAAGATGCGCTTATGAGATCAACGCTTATTGCATTGTACTCAAAGTATCCATGCTCACACAATGTGGGATTGACCGATATAGCCAGACTTATTACATAGTCTTCATCGATGACAAGATGACTCTCGCACAACTCACAACTGTAGTGTCCGAAATGAATGCTATATCGTTTCCAAATATCAATAGTTCTGGATCGGTTCCCAGTGGCTTAATGGTATACGAGCTTGCCTTGTAGCCGGAAGGTTCTGGGTTCGAATCCCGGTGGGTGCGTACTCCTGAAGAGTCCCAAACTAGGACGAAACAACTATCCAGTACTCCCAGGATTTCCAATGCTTCTCTAAAGAATGTCAGCTCATGATGAAATCCTGAAACCAATCAAATCCCTACAAACCATCACTTGAATATCAATAGTTCGTTAGAAGAGCATCACTCCTATGCACTGCTATCGCCTCACTTACCATAGATACAAACACACACACACACACATACACACTAACTCATCGAATATAGGGAAAGTTACTGTTCAAATCATTCTCAGCATCATCAAGAGCATAAGAAATTCAGCGAAATTTTCACCTGAAGTTTACTTTGAATGTCTGTTCAATTCAGAATATAGAAGTGTAGTTGGCTGACTACCGATCAAATCTGCACGCTTATGTAAATTATCAGTTACATTCTGCTAGTTGCATCATCCTTCTTCACCATTTTTCTCGCTTTCCTGTCACTAAAAAACCTAATAAAAATGCTGCAAGTTCCATCACTCATAAAACTGATACTGCACAAATGCCCACAACATAATTAATATCCCATTAATAGATATGCGTGAGTACCAACTTGATAGGAAAATCACCTAGCCACAATATACTCCCCAAGTCATTCGCTAATGTATGAGTTAGCTAGGGACTCCCAGTGTGTATGTACACACGTATGTACACATAGTCTGAGACTGAGATACTCACAGTCATCCACCGAACTGTTTAACCACTATTCATCTACTCACTGTAGTGAGAGGCAAATTTATTTCGTTGTCGGAAATCTGTAGTGAAATGGCATGATGAGGACCAACGCATTTCACCATTAATCTCTACACTCCATGCTCAATGCATTCCATCTCACCGACTCAATTACTCCAATGAATCTGTACATTGGATGTTTGCTTCAAAAGAAATGTATGCGATGTTCTGATCTCGTGGACTAGTGATCATGAATGCATCCTGTGTCTGCCTTTCTTTCATACACTACATTCACCACTCACGATTGTCTTGTACATACGCATTGGAGTCATCTTCATATTCCGGCCAAAATTGATCGCCATCATCATTATCATCATAACCAGCTTAAGCAAGATCAACGTTGTGAGTAACTAGTCAGTACTCCCATATAGTCAGAAGAAGCATACTCGATGACGTGTCAGGTAGAATTTGTTTGTAATCTAGTCGAATACATTTGAATTGAAGGCTGACAATGCTCTCATGTTTGACAAGAAGTAAGCAGTTCTCACTCACAGGGGAGATATCCCTGCTCACTACTTCACTAAACAACTCACACGCGACTGACTGACTGACATCTTTTTCTAGATGACGATTATGTGTCTTATCAGTTCATAGGAAGGATGCAGTCTATTCTGTGATGTGCAGTATTGAGGATGAATGGATGGATGGATGGATGAATGAATGAATGCAATGTGTTAGTTAACTGACTCCGACTACTAACAGTGATCTTAGCGATAGCCCATTGTGGACAAAATGTGATGTTGTGATAGAGACAATCTGTCCCATCGAAATATTATGCTGCATAATCAATAATAATTTCAAATTCTGTATTCAACAGATTATGTCACTGATATTCATAGCAATCACAAAGTAATAACAGAGAAAAAAGTGAGCGTATTTTCGCAATATATGTTGATTGTGATATTCACTGAAGACAATGACAAGTGGTCTGATGTGGATACACTACTACTACACTAAATGCAATAATACAGTCGGCCTTCATTCAGCTACTAACTACTAAATAATGCATAATCAACAGAAATACTAATCATGAACATTAAGGCTGAAGGAAGCAGGCATTATTTGTAACAGTGAAATGAATCAATGTATCATTTAACTGTAACCGGTTTTCACACAACCTGTTGCATCATTAGGTTGATGATGACTAGTGATAATACACATAGCTGCAATTATTGGCCCACGCATGCGCAGTCATTATCCAATCAAACTATGTGTGCAATATACATTGAAATTTATTAGTCAAATGATAAAATGAATAGATAGACAGACAGATATGAATTTCCAATTGCAGACAACTCAAAACGGTAGTTACACACATTAAATTGGGAAATCGAGACACACAGAGTACAATTCAGGTGAGCACGCATGTAAACAAACACATATAATCACACAGGCGTATGACCTGATCATTTTTTTATATAAACGCTATTTCAGCCTTTTATCTTAAAACGTCTGGATAACACTCGAATCTCAAATAACTTAGGCTCGCAAATTACAACACAATACAATGCGTGAAATTGTTCATCTTCAAGTTGGCCAGTGCGGTAATCAAATTGGATCGAAGGTAAGCTGGTGGTTTTCCATCTAAAATGTATTTTACGAAAATCCTGTCCTTCATGCATCTACTTTACGAAGAAGCATTTGTGTGGGGCTTGTTTAGTCTTTGGTGTGATGAAGTAGATGATGACTTGTAGTCGAATGATGAATGGTTATTGACTTGTCGAGTGTGAGACGATCAATCTCAGTTTAGTTTTGTTGATATAAGTATAAAACTTGGGCATTGTCGTAGAGTATAACTCCATTATGGATAAGATTTTATTTTGATAAATGACACAGCGTTATACATTAATATTAATTGATGGCGTTTCGAGCACAAACTATTTCTCATAATCATATCAAGTTGGACTCAGTTTAGTTTGTCTGCTATTCTCATCACTGCAAGAGTAGAAGTTGGACACTGTAATAGAATCCCATTCAGTACTCGGTTAGTCGAATTTATTTATTTAATCATCAGTGGGTCTGGAGCAAAATCGACTGTATCTAGTGATATCAAAAGGTGTTATTTGTTCAGATCTCTTATGTCTTTGAGAAACACACACATCAGAACTCACTTTGAATCAGAACTTCTGGGTCCGTGATATTTGTTTACCGTAAAGTATAGAGACGATAGCTTTCATTTGATTATTATCAGTATTATTGTTGCGATGATTACATGAAGTGAATATTTGGAATATGGAATAATTAACATATTAAAATTGAATTTGGAAGTATGTGAGTGACAAGAGTTCAGTGACTGATTTAAATGTGTTTTTCATTGTTGTTTATTGTTGTTGTACATGTGATATTTTTAGTTCTGGGAGGTGATTTCTGACGAACATGGGATTGATCCAACAGGAGCATACCATGGAGATTCAGATCTGCAGTTGGAACGTATTAATGTTTACTACAACGAAGCGGCAGGAGGCAAATACGTTCCGCGTGCCATATTGGTAGATTTGGAGCCAGGAACAATGGACAGTGTTCGTGCGGGTCCCTTCGGTCAACTGTTTCGACCAGACAATTATGTATTTGGACAGAGTGGTGCTGGAAATAACTGGGCTAAAGGCCATTATACAGAAGGCGCCGAACTCGTCGATTCAGTCTTGGATGTGATGCGTAAGGAGGCGGAGAACACGGATTCCCTTCAAGGTTTCCAGTTGACTCATTCACTTGGTGGTGGAACGGGTTCAGGTATGGGAACACTGTTGATCTCGAAAATCCGTGAGGAATATCCTGATCGAATAATGAACACATTCTCTGTCGTCCCGTCTCCTAAGGTGAGTCATTGACTTGTAAATTCATGAATTACTGTTGTCTTTTCTGTAATGGATCGTATTATTCTAGTCATTTCTTTGACTAAGATACACTCGTTTTCATGTGGAGTTGGTCTGCAGATGTAGTTTGTTTGTTAATTGGTAAATTGTGGTATCAGTCAGTTATAGGTAGGGCAGGAGTCCTTCTCTGGTGGCACTGGTTTTCTCTTAGTAACAGGCACCCTTGCAAACTGTAGCACATTTCTGAGTGTATTCTCTCTGTTATAGCCTCAAATCCTCCGATTCATGTCCTCTATATTCGGCTCTTCAATTGGGTGGGAAGAATGTGAAATGAGAGTATCGGTGTCGTTCCACTCAGTGCATGAATGTGGTAAGTCATGTCTGCTAAGATCGAAAGACATCTGAGTTTTTCCGACAACAGCACCATCTGATAGGAATTGTCGCCGGCATCTTAGCACTTATTCAGGTGGTCCGAAGACTGGATTGAATGTTCTCTTTAGGAAGCACTTTCGGATGATATCTTAGTGACAAGCGACAGTTGATTGTAGCCCAGCTATGATTCAAATAAATGTTCTGCGAGGTTGTATATCACTGGCAAATGTTCTTCATTCCTGAGTTGATGAATAAAGCTTCTCACATGTGTCAGTATTCCGTAAATATAGCATTATCTGGATTCTACTAATATCTGTTTGGGGCAATATGAAAGAGTTATGGTACAGTGCCTAATCATCTGTAGTCAAGCCCACATACACAACAGATACCGTGATGCAAATAGAAGTACTGTCACAGAAATTGGTTGTGAAACGTCACAACCAGTGGCATTTACCTGATTGTACTTCTGATCACATATATGCTGATAACATTCATCTATTCTAATAAATACAGGTACATTGGAAATTGGGCTCGGAAGTTAGTTCATTTGCCTGAACATATCATTGATGGAAATACACGATAGAGTTGACCAGTCACTAAACACACACACACCTGGAATGTCACGTAAAATGATTGTGTAAAACTCATTTAAATTGACCACTGAAGGCTAAATGTGACGAAATCTAAGATGCGTCAAAGCCCTATTCTCAGTAGATGGTCTACTGTGCTTCTATGTTATCAATAGGAGTCTTCATTATACCATAAGGACTTTAAAAATTATAGTTTGCTAGTCCAGAGTAGTATTTTCTTATATTTACTGCATTGACCTTCAATTTCAACTTCTTGGTTGACCCGTTTCATTTTTTCACCTCTTAACTCTGAAATGTGTCACACAGTACATTTCTGTGATAAGTAAGTAAAGTGCGTGTCTGATATTTTTTATTCCTTCACGTTCCCCAGTGGAACATAGGGCTTCAAGCTAGTTGCTTGAAGTTTCTGTAGCAGTGTTTATTTTACAGGCTGGGGTGGCTAGCCTCATGCCCAACCTTTCCTCTTTACCAGCATTATTTCTGGCTTAGCGAGGTAAAGGAGTGCGTCGACCGGAAATTAAAACCCGCTCCGTGTGTATGGTCGCTATGCCCCCGAAGCACGTAGCTATTCGAAAAATATATTTCACGAGTTTTTCTCGCGTGTCTTGTGAGTATTCGTGGAAACTAATAATCGTGAACATGGAATTAATCTCAATGATACGAATATCATTGGAAGTAGAATTTCAGGTTTAAACTGTTATATATTACATGATGACTTAAGGTGAATAGGGCTTTGAGATTCCAAGGCGAATTTGTATTTTATGTGAATGAGTATTATTGACGATTTCAAGGATAGAATGTTGGGAAGACCAGATATCCTTTGAATTTCAAAGCTTTGTATTATTCGTCAAATAAATGGAGACGAGATTATCTCGGAATCTCAGCTTAGCTCGTAATCTGTGATATGAAATAAGGAATCTTCACTGAGATGAGGAAGTATAAGTAGGGTGTGTGTGACTAATGTAATGTTACTTACTGAATATTCATATATACGCACAGGGGTGATTAGTCTTCGTTTACCAGATAATCTCAGACACTAATCATTCATGAGCTCACTAGAAACTGGTTGAATTTGTAACACGGTGAATGCAACAAAGTTTCAAAGGAGTGTTAGCTAAGGTGAATATGCATGTTGAGACGCAAATCACAATTAATCTCTTTGTGTACACTGCATTGAATCATAGAATGTGAAGTGCATTGCAATAACTGCTGTTTTCCTTTTACAACAATAGATGGTCTAGAACATAAAGCTTGTAATTTACGCCTGTATTTTCCAGGTGTCAGACACCGTTGTCGAGCCATACAATGCTACACTGTCCGTCCACCAACTCGTCGAGAACACTGATGAGACATTCTGCATTGACAACGAAGCACTCTACGATATCTGCTTCAGGACGCTGAAATTAACCAACCCGACATACGGCGATTTGAATCACTTGGTGAGTGCGACGATGTCGGGAGTGACAACGTGTCTTCGATTCCCTGGTCAGCTGAATGCGGATCTACGCAAACTGGCGGTGAATATGGTGCCATTCCCACGTCTTCATTTCTTCATGCCTGGTTTCGCTCCACTCACTAGTCGTGGGAGTCAACAATACCGTGCACTCACTGTTCCTGAACTCACACAACAAATGTTCGACGCGAAGAATATGATGGCTGCGTGTGATCCACGACATGGGCGTTACCTTACTGTGGCCGCCATCTTCCGTGGTCGAATGTCAATGAGGGAAGTTGATGAGCAGATGATGAACGTGCAGAATAAGAACTCGAGTTATTTTGTTGAGTGGATTCCGAATAATGTGAAGACAGCCGTTTGTGACATCCCACCACGTGGATTGAAAATGTCAGTGACATTCATCGGGAATAGTACTGCTATCCAGGGTCTGTTTAAGCGAGTTTCTGAACAGTTCACCGCTATGTTCCGACGAAAGGCATTTTTGCATTGGTATACAGGTGAGGGTATGGATGAGATGGAGTTTACTGAGGCTGAATCGAATATGAATGATTTGGTGAGTGAATACCAACAATATCAAGATGCGACAGTTGATGATGGAGAATTTGAATAGTCCATCAGCAGAGAATGGTGAATTTCACTAAAATACTTTCATTGGAAGTCATGTGTTTATGAAATGTTGGCTTATTCTACTGAAGAGTAGTCAAATTATTAGTGGTAATAAATATTAAAATATAAATGTTTTATTTTTGGTTTCGAACTAGCTCACCAACTCAGTAGTAAATATTTTCAGTAATGCCATTGCCACTTAACTAATACAACAAGCGTAGGGTGTCAGCGAATTTGTCTGATCAATTCAAAAACCAACATCTTTTGTTAATTATCGTGTTATGTTTGGGTTGCGACAGTGCAAAGTATCCGTTACTGTCACAGTTGTTGAAAGATAATAACTAACTGAATAACAGGAACAGATGAGTGAATTTTACACTATGAAATTGAGATTGACCACATATTTTCCGTGTAGGAATTAGTGACGAGAAGATTCAATTAATTAAACGTTCATGATGATGATGATGATGTGAGTGATAGGAATCAGATTGATGAGGGCAACTGAAGATGTAGATGAGGATTGATGGTGTTGCGTCAACGGGGAGGTACACACATCTCTAAGTACACTTAACACAGTTAGTCAAATGACAGTTGTGATGGAGATGAGATGTTACACACAGCTGGAAGTATGACGATCATCATCGTTGAGGTGGACAGGTGAGATAAGCTTCTATGAAAGTGAATGAGAATTATGTGAGAATTAGATTCGTCGCTATAGGAGTGTGTCGTGAGATGGTTGGAGGGTGAGTGATGTCAGGAGAATCAGTCAATGAGAACGCAGTGTATTCAAAAGAATTAGATACTGATATTATAAATGTATTCAGTAGAAAATATTTATTGACTTAATCAACATATGCACGCATGCACATATATATATATATACACCCACACATACATGGCTTTCATTCAGACATCTCAACATTTGAACCAAGTGAAAATAAATCAAACACACATTCACGTAATATCGATATTTGTAAAGTGAATTGTTCGACTTTCAGGTCATCTGCTATTGAAGTGAATAATCTAGATTGTGTGGGTTTAGTGATTCACCGGTTAGCTGGTTTATTTCAGTTTGTCAGTCAACCAACCCGTGATGTATGAGAGTCAACATGATTGTAGATTTCATCTTATCTCTGAGATGACATTGTGTATATTCAGTGAGAGAGTGATGTGTATGGTGGATTTGAGGCTGAAAGTGTGACAGGTGTCTAGAAGGAGAAGAAGAAGAAGACGGACGTGAACTGGTACATTGTTACACACTGTGATGGGGAACCAATCAACTGACACACAGAACTACTTACTTTTTCTATTTTCTAGTTTTGAATTCACTGATCATTGACTGGGTGATACTTGTTGTTGTGTAAGACCACTTGTTGTGGTCATTCATTCAGTATGAAGGTCAGGTATTTGTGGAAACTTTCTTTGCTCTAATCAAGGTAACGTCATGATCTTCAGTCAAGTATTGTAAGTGATATAGTTAGGTAGCTCATGGTGAATTTCTCGTAAATGACATGCTTCAAATACAATGAAGACCTGTTCAGGAGTATCTCAGGAGTATATTGGTATCCAAGTTGCGTATACCATCTCAAGTCTATTTAGAATGAATTTAAAATATCACTGCACACACACGCACTGCATCACTGACCAAGATAATGATACCTCTTTCAGGAATATCTCAGGATTGTATCATCGGATATTTTACCGATTCAACATTTTTCTTTCTTTCTAATATTTATATTTCCATCATGCCAACATGTTCAGTGTTTAGGTGGTTTCATCATTCGGAGGCCTGTGGTGGATATGAAACCCTATCAGCTCACTTCAATCCACGTTATGACTGTATAACTAGTTCCGTGACAGTATGATACATGCAGGTCTTTAGTGTTACGGGAATCAACTTGACTGGCTGTTAATGCACAACGAAATAACCATTTGTACATATCACTGGATTGTTTTGAAGTTGGAGTAGTAGTCAGAATCCTCACACTGGATATTCACATAGATGTAGGCATGTTAGACATAACTATATCGGATGTATGTCTCAATAATCAGCTTTCGTGAAATTCTCGTTCGAAGTGAAGTGTACTTGCATACACACACTACATGTTAATAATCCAACGTAGAACTAAAGAAGGAATATATCAAACACATTTACTTGTTATATATTCATTCTGAAGGCAACGCTTTTGTTTCAGCCATCTGGTCATTGGAATAACTTTCGCCCTGTCAACCATCAGTATTAGCATAACAAGGTTATTGTGTGTGAATGTTTATAGATATTGATATAGTATGTTGACCATCTGTTTTCCTTCGATGTCTCCTATGGTTTTAGAGTTGGCATTGTTGAAAGAAAGTCTTTTAATGCTTTTCCGATCAGGCGCTTCGACTGGATTAAAGTTTGCTGCCCCAGTGAACATCTTCCAAGTCTAGTATTGTGTCACTATTATTCAATGACAGTATACACTCGCATTTCATTACTCATATTTTCATACTGCCTCCTTGTATTTATGTCTCGTGATTGCCAGTAGTAGAACGTGTGTTAGAATCAGCAATGCTAAGTGGTAATTCCACTGGTTTGCTGTGTTTTCTAACAAATACAGTATTTTTCAGTTTTGTACTAGAAGTCACCGTAAATATCCATGACCACATTTTTATTTTCCTAAGTTTTTTTAACGCAAAATCCAGTATAATACATAATACAATGTTTTCAACGGTATAAGTAACCTGTCATTGATAAAGTAGATTCCGTAGGATTTAGTCGTTGTTAGTACTAACGGTCACAAGGAACAATGTTAAGTAAATACTGTATGGCATTTACGATTATAAAAACTCATTGCATCTACTTGCATTCGAGTAGATTTCAGCAACAAAAAGGTCTAGTGATAGTACCCATTATCGACCTTTTTGAATTCTAATATTGTTACTACGGGAGAAATAACCTAGTGGGCTGTCTCCTAACCATTCCTGCCTTTTTAGGCGAAAAAAGTGTCACTCTGATTCACGTTATCCCTTATTAAACAGCTATTTCCTAGAGTTATCTATGAATCTTCAGTACTATAAGTTCAGCTCGTAGGTGACCAACGTGATGACGGCGTAAAACTTTTCATTGTGTTACATCAGCTGCTGAAGGTCAATAAAGTACAGAAGGCAGATTAGCGAAGATGTTCAAAGTGTGACAAGTGATATGATATAGATATGTCGCCTCTGTTATGAAAGATTTTCATCTTTTTCTGTGCGTCGGTGGCACAGTGGTTAGAACTCTCGCCGACCATGCACATGGTTCGGGGTTCGAGCCCACGCCGACGCACACCTGATGTCTATGGTCGGCCTGCGAAACTTGGGCTACCGATATCCATGCTGAGAATTCCATACTTGTACCAAAAATACAGTGTGGAATCAAGTTGTAATCAAAAATAAAGAATAAAATAAAATAAGATAAAGGTTACTGTGACTGTATGGAGTGCCTTCTAGCTATATGCTTAGAATTGGTATCTTCTTGAAATATCCATGGTAAAACTTCATAGTCAGAACTCATCATAATAATGATTAGTGGAATTACCAGATCCTATGAAAAGACAATTCCCCACGCACATATTCAAAGACACATTTCACTTGACTGATTGATTACCTTGATGGCAGTAACATTCAAAGTGAAAATACGTATTCCGTCAATGTGAAATCTCTATTCACTAATGCTTCCTTACTCAAAACAAGTGGCATTTTGTGTGATGATCATGTTTGTGCATACACACAGTTTCTTAATCCCACCTTATCCATCCTACCTAGAAGATTTATTTCATTCACATGTCGTGGACATGGTGTCCGAATTTGGAGGTGATTACTTCTGTCAAATTGTTGGTGGTGCTGTGGGAAGCGTCATCGGAGTCCATTCTACCAGATATTATGTCACAAATGTGAAATATGTCTAATGATTTGATTGGAAATATCGTGTTACACTTTGTAGAAGATACGCGCATGATATTCTCATCATAGATGATAAAGCTGGTTCTGTCACTTCAATTTTACACAGAATGGTTCAAGTGTAGATTGGCATGTCACTTACATGCATGGAAGTGATATCTTCATTAATCGACAGTCTGATGGATCAAGACAATAGCCTATGTGAGCATGAGACCAATCTGGAGGGGATGTTACCTAGATGAACACAGTTTCTGTTCAGTTCAGTACAAAACAGTCCTGATGAGACGACGGCATATTAGTGTTTATCTGATATGCACAGATGTCACCTACGAGTGAGAAGGAAGGAAGTGAAAACAAACTCTGTTGGAAACCAGCTACCTAGAAAATTTGATGAGCAAATATTAAGAAATGAGAGCATGAAGATCTATCCTCTGAATTTCTTTGGAAAACGTTAATTACTCCGATGAAAATGACGATTTATGCACCCAAAATCCAAAAGTGTGTATAATAATAATAATTCGTTATTTCAGACAATATGTGGACATGGATTACAGAAATTCTCAGGGTGTTGGGCTCCAAAATAGTTCATGAAGTATTTCATGTGATTTAGTGTTGTCGTCAATGCACAGACCACCGATTCTGTATATTTTTCTCTTCATTTCATTCAAGAATTTCACAACGTTTTGCTGAAATCTCATTAAATGTGTGAGCGAATTCATGTAGTGATCGTTCCATATAAGTTCTGAATTAAAACAATAAGAAATGCGGAATAGTTTAAGCACTTTAATAGATGGAAATTCTGGTAGCCTAGTGACTTAAACAGACCGCCAAGCACTCAGAGCACGTAAATAATGACATAATCTCTCATCAAATGTGATTGTCTTCCCACGTACATAGACAGGACTTACCGATCAATGCAAATAATATACATGTATATATTTCTAGGTGGCTTCGGAGTCAGATTAAAGCCTAAGTTTATGGCTTCCTGTCAACCGCCTCAAACCATCTAACATCAAATAAGATTGAGTCTGCTGAACATACTCATGGTGAAATTAAACGTCCAAGCTCTCCAGTTGAGAAGCTGACTGCAGACATACGAAATAGAAATGATGATTAAACTTCTTTTTGTAGATATATCATATCAATTCCGTAATTCAAGTAGGAAACAAAAAGAACATTTTGACATCAACTAATTTAGAGGCGATTCAGTTATTCTGAAATCTGACAAATGATCTGGTATATTTGTAATACACAAAAGTGATCATAAAACAAAAATATTATTCATTCTTAACGACGAAAGCAAATTCATAGCCGATGTTCCTTCTGATGATACCAGAAAGTCGGAAGAACGGTAACTTCGCACTTAATAAAACTTCGTATCGTGGGTGTTATCGATAAACAAGTGTTTAATTCACTGAAACCAATGGGATCTGACTTTCCAAACGTGTATGGATTATCCAAGATTCTTAACGTTGATATTCCATTCCGTCCAATTCTATCAATGTATCACTCTCCTACACATAAATTATCAAAGTGGTTAGCTGATGTTTTAAGTCCAGTATGCAACGAATTATACAACTTTACTTCAAAAGATACATTTGATCTTGATGACTGTCTTGTAGATATTAACATAAAAGATAGGGAAATGTACTCCCTTGATATTAATTCCTTGTTTACTAATGTACCTTTGATTAATACCGTTGGTTTTCTTTGTGACTATATTTCTTCTAGTTGTTTTTCATTCCCTTTTCTTTTAACATATTTGAAAGATTTACTACCATCATGTACTGACAACGTCCATTTCACGTTTGAAGGTGAGCACTTTCTACAAGTGGGAGGTGTTGCTATGCGGAGTCCACTAGGACATTTGTTAGCGGATGTTTAATATGTCTTGTGTTGAAAACTTGTCCCTTGATTTGATTTCTAATTCTCTCTTCTGTAGGAGATATGTAAATCAGATCATTTTGATAAATGATACTCATGAATATGCGAGTCATCTATTAAATAGACTTTACCCTGTACATAATCATATAAGCCCAACATACGAGGAAGAATGTCACAAGCAGCTTCCACTTTTAGACATATTTCTGAGTTGAAGAGATGATGGTTCAATAAGACGATCAATTTACAAAAAACCTACTTGGATAGGGCAAAGCTTCTGTCCATCACACTATAAGAGAAGCTTGGTGAAATGCTTATTTAAGGATTCAGCATATTTACACGTCTTTTGTTACAAGAGAAAGAAAATGAAAATTTTCAAACAGGTGTAGAAGTCAATTAGTCTCCAAACGTACAATCTATACCACCCCTAAGAAAAATGTTTTCATCAAATTACCATACAACGGGGAAATAAATAGTAGGATTTTGAGACAAAGATTAAATTCGGTCATCCATAGGACCTATTATGCAGCCCGGCTTGTAATTATCGAAAAAGCCAAGAATATGCTCCACTGCTAACCTCAAAAGTGCACAAGTGATTATGTCACATCCCACACTACATGCCAACTTTCGCGCACGTCTGTCTGTGTATGGACACATACACAGGTACGAGTAGTCGTGTTTTGAATGTTAGGGTGGGAGAGCATATCGTGAAATGGTTAGATAGTTAAATAAACTGTGGAAAGTCAGTAGACGCAGGTGGCCGACGAACAACTTCGTCTATGGCCAAACATTTAATCGACATGAACCATAAGATTGATGTTAATACAGCCTTTAAGGTTATCCATAAAAATGGTCAAGGGCGCATATTGAAATACACTGAGACTACAGTTGTTCATGAACTTAAGCCAATCCACTCCCATGTGTATTCAAAAACAGTTTGTCATTATTCTTAACCTACTTTCCTAATCCTTATTTGATTGGATTATCAAACGTTGAGTTAATTATTCCTAAATCTTTTCTTTGTCACTTCGTTTAATTTAACTACCCTCAATTTTTTTCCACATCTATCGTCTTGACAAGTAAATGTGTGATCAGATAGTTCGAAATGTTTAGCGCAAATACATCACATTTTTCAGATAATCTCCGTCTTCTAATAACACCATCCAGATTACACATCTTTCAAATCTATGTATGAAATGCGTTAGCGGCGTATACTAAAGTTTGTGGAAATTCTAGTGATGAGAATGTCTAAATCACCTGCACAGGTTCAAAAAGAATTTTTCATCTCACCACACGCACTTTGTTAAATGTTGTTTTCAGGCCAAAGATTGATGTACTATTCTATTATCCCTCACGATACTGGTTTATTGATCTGAATTGTTTTGTTTTTGTGACCTTCAGAAAAGCCTCTCACCTTGACCTATAAACATTATCACACTCCTTAATGTCTCATTATTTTACAAAATAAATTCCTTTGATAAGTACATCTGCGATCGGGTGAAATGAAAAAAACAACAACCTGTGATACTCATTTTTGGCATAGTTTTAACAATTTTCTCTCCATTCCACTTCAACTCATCAACATTATCTCAGTGACTGCATAGAATAGACTGCGTAGAATTTTCAACATTGGTTATTATTGGCGATGAATGGATGAGTGGACGTGAACAGAGTAAAATGCCTGAAGAAAAGAGAGAAGATGACAGCATGAAGACAGGGGATGAGAGGGAGAGAGATTCGATGAATCACTCTTATTATTACTACTACTACTAACACAGTCATGATTATGATGACAATGATAATAATAATAATAATAATAATCCATATTGTCATCGAAGCCATTGATTTAATTAGGTAGGAAAACAGCCAAGAATGATTCCACCTGGGGTTGTTCATTGTAAAAGAGAACAATGGTAGGAAAGACATTGACCTGAGCCTTAAATTACAGTGGTGCAGGTTCATATTGGTGAGTTAGATACTGGTTGGACCATCAACAAGTAACCTGATAGTCGTTGTGCAATAGTAAAATGTGAATATCTCTCAGTCGACACTCGATAACTCATTCATACTGATGAATGATATTCACCAAGTGAATGGACAACCTCCTGGATATGATATGACTACTGTTCAATCTTCTCAGATCACTCACGTTAATTTTACTCCGAGGAACGTCGGCTAGAAATGTTGTTGGCACAAGGGGCTAGTCAGAAACTGTCCTGCAACTAAGTGTTGTAGGGAGAGGAAATAGAAATTAAACTGTTCAATATGTTATCACTGACAGTTGAATGTGAGACACTCTTCCAGTTATATTTCATCCTCACCAGTTAGTTGTATGTACCTACGTCCCACTGGGTAATCCTATCGAAATAGAAGCAAAACACTAGATATCACATGCGACAGCTTGTCGACCGGTGTCATCAGTGTCACACAACAGGAAAACGGATATCTCTCATTATCAGCCTCACTGTCATTAGAAATTTCCACAAATATCAGAGGTGATATCTCGAAGGCATGAATATCTACCTGTTAATCACACGCTAAATTAGCTTTATTCAATGTCTATTCAACTGTAGAAAGAAATCCACTAAGTTTCGGGTTATTCCTCATTATTCCTCATCACGCTTCATTTGTGTAAATCATCCAGCGAGAAAATTGAACTGTTATCTCACAGTGAACTATTAATCATCATCACCCATCATCATCGTCAACATTATGTGACTTGAAGTGAGAAGTATTCAATCTCTCACCAAAGCCTCAACCATTCACTTTGCTCACCAGTACGAGGCTATTTATTTCACCTAACTTAAGCAGACGGATTTTGTTGTTTAATAACTTCACCCCTGCCACAAATAACACAATCAGCCTACTGAACGGAACAACAAGCCTATCGATTTTACTTAGTATATTACCACTGAATAATACGCCCTCCTGTCCTAAACACCACCAAACACACATGTGTAGCATAGAAATAAATAAAGTAAGAGTGTCAAGGTCACGGAAAAACCGGTCGATAAACTCCATAGAATGAAACTAACTAATTGAAAATTCTAAACTATTTTGTATTTTTGTGACGTTCACCAGACAAATAAACATATTTATGTCAACAACTGAAATGTAAACAAATAGTGTGCGTATGCGTATGCGTTTCTCACTCTGTCCAGCCGAGTCGATAGACTAACCTGATTAGTTAACTGGGAGTAATGCTATTCGTCGACTGATACAATAATAGATTAATGTGCCAAACAATACCAAGTTATGCGTGAATTAATTAGACACATTCTCGGATTATGTTACACTCGATCTGTGGTTGTCGTCACTGATTCACTGATTAGAGGAGGTATGGGTGAGGATAAAAGCAGATGTGAGGTGTTCTCGTGAACAGCCTAGCAAGCGACATACATATCAGGCATTGCAAATGTATGACCAAGTCAATAGAACACAAACAAACTCAACATGTGATAAGATTACAGCACTTCTCTGAGCATTTAATACATCATGTTGGGGGGACTACGTGAGAAAACCAAAATTGTAATCTGCCACCTCAGTTCTGATAAACACAAGGAAGCAAAATTTCTTCTGTTATAACCTGTTCATACACTGGGAACTATTTGATTAAAGACTGTGAGTAATCAACCTGTGACTACAGAAACTATTTGTCCCGCTAATACCACCTCAGTCAGTCAATCCATTCATTGTGTGATATCCAGCTTGAGAAGACGACTATGTAGGCATTGGAAACTCGTCTCCTTAGTGAATACTTAGTCCAGTTAGGAAGCTGTCAGTAATGGGGAACGAGCTGAATATAATGCTTCCATAAATAGGGATACGGCGAGAACGACAAATGTACCAGGATAATCTGAGCTCATTTTATTTTATTACTTCGTGGATTCTTCTCACGGCTGGCTACAACCTGAACATTACCAAAATTATAAATTAAATTAAATATCTGATCATACTTGAAAAAAAGTGATGAGTACTGATTGACTGGAGCTCAGAGTAACACTGGTTAGGAATGATGTAAGTTGTTAAATAATTAAGAGTGCATAGGATCAACCATTTATGGAAGAATTGGTTAATTAGGCTTGGAAACGAAATGACAGAGTTCAACAGATGTTTTGTGGATAGAAATAAAGTTTCACTGGGATGAGTATAAGAAGTGACAAGCTACGTAACGAAAGAAAAACACGTTTTTATAAAATGGGAAAGAAGATGGGGAAGGGGTTAGGATGAGTTATGATTAAATGAAAAAAATCAAGGTTTCTTAACAGAACGGAAGATGATATAGTGACGTTTGTATCCTTTGTCATCACGAAGCCAAAGCGAGACTCACGATTGTCTCCTTCTGGGTACATAGATTTGTTTCTAGCCGTTTGACGGCGGTTGCTTCAGCGAAACGAAGCAGGCTAGGTTTCTTCTCTCTGTTGATTATTATGAAGGCACTTGGATTATCCACAACATGGCTAGTGTCTCGTAGGTAGCGTGCAGTCACACTGCTTAATTCTTGTGATTTTTCAGTCTCGGGCTCTTTGGGATGTGCTCAGAGATGAGGACAACAACTCTTCTATCTGTTCTTCCAACGCATCTCCTTTCCCACATACATGTAAATCGGTAGACGCAGTTTGAGGTTACATGAGGTGGGAGTTTGTCTACTTTCGACTGTCGTAAACAACTGATAGTTTGAGAAACACATACAAGCTTGGAAGCTGGATATGTTCTTTTCCGAGCAGCGTTCAGTCTGCATCCTATTCCACTAGCAGTATCGTCACCTTTGAAGGGAGGCTGTAGGAAGATTGGCCTTCTCTCTACTGTATTGTACTTCTAGTTGTAAACACTGTGATTGTCGACCAACTTCTCCGGGTAGCCATTATCACTCAGGCATTTTTCAACAGTGGATGGTTCTTCATCGACTTTTTCTCCTGAACAAAGTGTCCTTATACGATCAAATAGTGTTCTTACCAGTCTTTTCTTTTGTAACTTACAGGTCAGAAGCTTTGGAAGTTCTGGTGAATTGCCCTCCAGCTTTCCTTTTTATAGATGAACTTTATGACTTTACAGTCTTTATCACCTCCGATGCCTAGCTGCACAAAGTGGAAATTCTCCTCATCTTCACACTCCATTGTAAACCTTATATCAGGATGAAGACTATTCAGGCCTTTTATTACTTGAGATGCGTCATTAAGACAATCAAAAATGAAAAGCATGTCATCGACATACCTGGTATAGAAGACCGTTTGATCGATTTCGGACTTCATTCTTTTTTGTCCCAGGTTGTTCATGAAAATGTCTGCCAGAATCGGACCCAGTGGACTTCCCATAGCGACTCCATCTATTTTGCGGTACAGGACATTGTTTAATTGAAACTAAATGTCTTTGGTACACATTAGCAGCACTCCTCTGAGTTCATTCTTTGCCAGACCAATGCGATCAGAATGTCCAAACTTAATTTGTATTGTTTCTCCTAGCAGGATCTTTGTAAACAGTGAAGAGACGTCAACTGATACCAGGTATTTATTTGAGAAATCTGGATTCTCTAATTGTTTAGCGAGCTGAAAGGTGTCTCTCAAGCTACAGACAGATAACTCGGAACGGATTGGCTCCAGCAGTTCTCCTAGCAACCGAGATCCTGCGTGACATGGAGAAACAACCATAAATGGTATTGGTCTCGTGGGAACGTTGGGCTTATACGTCTTTGGTAAGCCGTAAAATTAAGGTAATTTGGACCCTCTAGGCTTCAGTTCATTAAATGTGTTGTTGTCAGTCAGCTTCTTCATCAAACATTTTCTTAGTTTCTCGGTATTCCATTTTCCATCGATTTAGCTGGATGTTTTTTCAAATGGTTAATTCAAATGATAATATCAATTCCTGATATGACTTTTTGCACACAGTCGTCTTTGCCCATTATCACAACACCCGCTCATTTTTAAGGTCGGAGAATAAAGATAGAGTACCTATGTGCAGTCTATCTGTTCATAACGACTTGCTCTGTAACACTTCCAAAATTCACTCTGACCACTATTTATTCATCAGTTCTACACCTTCGTATTCTTCCATGGAGGTAAAACTCTCAGAAGAGGAATGTAGACAAGTCCACTGATAAATATGAAGAAAACAGATTCATCGGGAATTCACATGAGAGGAGTAGTCACAGAAAATGAAGAAACAGTGAATGACCCACCGATCTATTAACCATTCCAATTTCATCCCAACAAACATCTGTGACCTCGAGAGGCAGTTGTGGCTATCACTAATATTTGAAGCAGAAAACCACTTTCTGACCAACAGAATATCGAAATCACTGTCAACGGATGCATGAAAACTATTACATAAATGAAACTGTCACCATCTTCACAAGTTGCACTCTTCATATATCTGCCATACACCTAAGATTTTCTATCTAGTAAGAGAGATATTAAAGTAATCAGGATGGGAAAACTATTTCTATACGTCATTTGTACCTAGTAATAATAATAATAATAATAATCACCACATACTGGTCAATAAGTTTCGCTTTTGTACTTGTTATTAATTAAATCTTGAACTCTTCATTTCCATTCTATTCATATCCATGACAACACTTTGTGGATGTGAACTTCTGTATTGTATGCAGCTATTCAATTGTTCTCTAAATGAAAGGGAACATCTTACTGATGAACTCAACATAAATGACAAAAGAAATGATTATAAAAATTTGGAGTTCAGATCTTAAATAAAGGTCTCTTTGTATGATCAATTAACTCTACTTGTGTTTGCCTGTGTTCTGTGTGGTGAGGAGAAAGCAATGCTGAAAGTGACTGGCTTCACACGATTTCCTTAGAGATTCCTGGAGCTGTAGGCTTCTTCAAGACTTTAGGGCTGTTGCATGTAGATACTCATAGTAGAAACATCTCAGGAAACGGTTCCCTCCGATCACATCCATAGCTTCATATCAGTACAGTACAGTAAAATGTAGTGCAGTCGAGTACAGCGCAGTACAATGCAATACAAACGAAACAATGTCTTAACCACAGTAAAGTGAGACAAAGTATTCAGTAAGAAGAAGAGGTTGTCATTAAGAGTCATATCACGAATTATTGACTAGTGGTTTGAATAGATCTACTGGAATTACGCATCAGTCACTCAGCGACAGCTACAATGACAGCTCAGTAGAGGTGAATCGCTGCTGATCGCTGAATCAATGTGTGCACGAAACATCAGCCGTTTCCGTAAGGCTATTTGTAGCACTCATACATGAGAGATTTTGTCCTGTACACACAAAACACTTTGGTGGAGAATAAGGATAAGCAAATCAACGAGTGATTCTTCCATCTTGTCTCATTCATTTGATGGTTAGTCAACAGCAGATTGAAATGAAGAGGACAATCTCAGTAGTTTATAGACCCGTCAGTTCTATGCATACAAGTGTGTGATTAACTGAAGCTGAAGATATCGGATTCAAGAAGAGAGGGAATAACCTGGACATTCATAAAGTTGTATTTCTCGTCTATGTATAACTGGACTTTACACCTCGATTCTCTATGACCTATTACTCTACTCGAATAATGAGTCACAAATGGGATGAAACACACGACCTGAATCTCTGTGCCAGCCACCATCAGCCAAGTATCATCGTGGTAACCTGAACACAGAAGTGGAACCTCTGTTGTATTGAGGAACGACGTGTCAACCAACGCAGAACAAGCATCTCAGTCGAATACAATCGAGCAATAGAAAATCCGAATATAATAATTCCAGCAAATGATAAATGCAGAGTAAAATAAAAATTAATTCTTTTAAATTTTAATTTAATTTTCGATTACAGCTTGATTCCACACTGTATTTTTGGTACAAGTATGGAATTTTCAGCATGGATATCGGTAGCCCAAATTTTCCAGGCCGACCATAGATATCAGGTGTGCTTCGTCGGCAGGGGCTCGAACCTCGGACCATGTGTATGGTCGGCGACAGTCCTAACCACTGTGCTACCGACGCACAAATACTGGGCGCAATTATTCCACTTTATACAATGAAGAGGATGGAACGGCTTGGATAAACTGAATTCCTCCTTCGACTATATTCTGACGAATGGACTTACACTCCTGGCCACTTGGCATAGCTAGAATTATGCAGTACTTCTTATCACCAGTCTCAGTCCATTGTCATGAGCCTATGAATGAGTAGCTCAGGCAGTGCTGTATTCATCACTCTGAGTTGTTTACTACCAATAAACACTGTATTTCGACATGGGAAGAAGCATCGACTTCAAGGACCACTATATCAAAATATTGCAGGTTGATGGATACAGAGTGATGACGTAAACATTTCAGTTGTCATATAAGATCAGATTTTGATCAAAACGAGGGACAGGTAATACTTAAGATGGAGTGACTAGCCTCCTTGTAGACACCAGGCGCCAACTGACGGACTGAGATTAAACGAGTCTGTACGTGTTTACTCAGTGAGACAATATCACTTGCCTACTAAAATGCTAGCAGCTAATCTGCAATGTCACCAAGGAGGATATCATTCGAATAATCATGGATGGCGAAGCTGGGGAGAACTGACAACAAAGTATGACCATATATAATCACTCTGCTGATTATGGATGGTGACGATAGATGGTTACATGTCCTCAATCTACGTGTGGTATTTTAATGTACGGCTTTGATGATGATGATGATGACGGCGATGAATATGATGATGATGATGGCAGGATACTCAGGAACATGTATCTATCTCATCCACCTTAGAAACGACAGCATGGGACAACGCTATTCGAGAAACGACATTTAGTAAAATACACAAAACCGATAGATTTACACATCAGGCTGATAGTCACACTCAGAGTTCGACAGACTGAATCAGTAACAAGTAGTCAATCTAAAAATTCACGAGGGTGGTTTCAAATATATTGACTCTGGGATCAACCACACACAGTTCTCAAGAGAATAACTCAATCCCATTAGATTTACACACTGCTGCCTTTGTCGCCCTACATTGTTATAATTATAATAATTATTATTATTGCCACTTCATGAACAACTCACTGTCGCCTTCATTGCAAGCGAACACTCGTTAAGCTTTGCACCTATGATGGGGAATAATTCTAATCCGAAACAAGTTCCTCCACCATATTGCAGCAAACAATCCGCTTACAGATAGATAACATTCTGCATTCGAGAAGTTACAATGACCAAAAATAGTTCATTACCACTTACTTTCAAATTCTCACTTTACGATCTAAAATTCACATCAAAATCGATCGAATCGACCTCACTGTCTGCATCATCCACCACTTTTAATTATCAACCTTCTTATCACTTCACATCCAGAAGTGACCTGTGTCAACAAGCACAGGTTCCATTAAGCTCTGAGCCTTATCAAACCAAATATTCTCAGTTAACTAAAAGAGTAAACAGGTAGATCAAATGTACTATTATATACTGTGGTCAAAGGAAAAGTACTTCTCTCTTCATATAATGAATGTCTTCTATAGAACAGGTTGATATAAACACGTAACCATGGCCACTTTTGTCCTAATATTCTCACTGAATTTTCTTCACCCTTACAAACTCCAAACAATGATTGGACATAACTGGAATACAGAGAGATGGAATAAGTAGGAGACTGTGAATTTTCAATTAATGAATACCATTCTCTAATTTTTAGAAATCCTGTCACAACCCCACCTGCCACCTTCACACCCTGTATGATCCCAGTCTTGGTAATATATGCAATGACTACACGTACACTTGTCGGTGTGTATAGGAAATTAATTAATCAATTAATGAAGACATCTGAGCAGATGTTTATCGTTATAATGAAGCTTATGCCTTATACACTCTACCACTTCCTCCAAAAAAGACAATTTTCTCTCCACCTGAATACAGCATACTGATGAACACAGTTCTCAGTGTAGTTGTTTCTTAATTTACAACTGATACATAATCAAATGTTTGTTTATCTTTGTGAATGAGTTTGAGTGTGTTTGTGTGTGTGCATGTGTTTGTCTTTGTTGGTAGGCAGTACCCATGAGTACACTGATGTGATGTCAAGGACACTCTATGATACCTATTATATTGCAGTTACTTCCTTTTGTTCTCAAGATCCAATAACTATCTACTTTGAACCATTTATGAAATCTCCTAACCAATAAATGATGAAAGAGGGAAATAGTACACCTATTTAAACTGACAATCTTTTGAGTGTACTCCGAATTCTCATAAAATACTTTTTACCTCATTTACAACTGTTTCAATTGTCACTATGCGTGAAATAGTGCATATACAAATTGGTCAATGTGGGAATCAGATTGGATCCAAAGTAAGTTCCCTCTGTAGCTAAACTAAATTCATGTTGATTGTCAGATGAAAATTTATTTGTGCGTTGGCAGTTATACTCTGAATGCTATAGAATCATCGCAGCATCCACTATGAATTATGCGCACACGTTGACTCCCTTATGCTTGTTGGTTTGCATTTCTTAACACTCGACAAATTCAGTTAACTACAGTAGAATATCACTAGTAAGGTGTATGCAACGACACGTATCCCAGTGTCGGTACACAGTGTCTACGAGCGATAACAATAGAGAAGCAAACTGTCTTCAATCAGTGTTCACTTCACAAATTCAACAGTGATTATTTCTCAGTTACTTTTCAATATCTTGACCTAGAATTAATACTCTGATTAAACTCATTTGTCATTCATTCATTCATTCACTTATTGGAAAAGTGCATTGTATTTATGCGTTTCCCTTCAACCGATTACCACTTACAATTAACTGACATATATGGACAGTTTGAACAATCTAATGCCCACATGATGGTAATGATTATACGTCTTGATTCATTCATGTGACTCAGGCCTCCTAATAGTAGAGAGTGTAACTTGGTTACGTGATTGGGGTCTCTAGGTTCTTTGAAGAGAGCACGGTTCCAATGCAATGTGGATTCCATACAAATACAGATACACCTCATCGTCGAAACGAGAGGAACAAATTGGAAGTATAAGAAAATGTCTGTGCTTCAATTTCGCGATGCTCATCGGTTTCACACACCTCACAATATATATAAGATGAATAAAGTGAGAACATACATGTTCAGCAAGACACTGTTGTGAGGATTGTGGTTCAGGGGAGCGACAGTAGATGAAATGTGATGGCATAATCAGTTACAAATGAAAACGGAAATAAAGAAGTCATTTATTCAAATGAACTCTCGTCAAGATTTGACAGAATAGTTCTAAAATATTTGGGCGCCGAGTGAGAAGTAGACATTTGTAAAAAATTTATACTTGTAAAATCTCAGCGAGATTGAAATGAGTAATTCCAACGTTTCGTTCGGAAATCTGGTCCGAACTTCTTCAGGGAAATTAATCGAAATTAACATAACAGAGGTTTATATATAAAAGGAACATCTCTTGTTTTTAAAAACTTTGTCCAATCATGAGTCATGAAACAAGTATTAGCTAGCATAATAAACAAAAAACTGTATGAGCTATGATCAAAATTTGACCTCGGACTTACAAATATTGGTCTACTGTTGTTAAACATTTTAAACACATTGTTTATATATATGTGTGTGCGAGTAAACAGTTGTAAAACAATTTCTTTACGTATCCATAAGTAGATATAGACAGTCGGGAAACTTTGACCAAGCATTATTAATTAGTGATACATATCCATTCTTATTTATTAATCAGAATTTCCTATGTGCATAGGTTTTTGTTTATTATACTTGTTGATACTTGTTTTATGACTCATGATTGGACAAAGTTTTTAAAAACAAGAGATGTTCCTTTTATATATAAACCTCTGTTATGTTAATTTCGATTAATTTCCCTGAAGAAGTTCGGACCAGATTTCCGAACGAAACGTTGGAATTACTCATCTCAATATCGCTGAGATTTTACAAATATAATTTTTTGCAGAAGTCATTTATCATATTCGGTTTGCAGGAATATTCGAGATGTTTTGGAGGTTGACTAAACACAAAGACACTAGACGAGGGCAAACATTCAGGGTGAAAATATGGTGTATAATATGCAGGTAATCACTTCGAAATGATTAGGAATCAATTGAGTGAGTCAAGGTGAGTGGGTCAGGAGAGGAGTTAAGCTAGCTGATGTATTCATTGTAAAACTACAGAGAAATGACATGAAATCAAAATCTACAGTGGGAAAATAAGCTAACTTCTACCCAAGATATGTGGATGACTTATTCTTCATTTGCAAGGAAATGGGACACACTTGGAAATTATTCCAAAACTCTACACCGATCTCAATTCACTTGATTGATTTCAAATCATCTCCAAGTGCTCACTCGTGTATGATTAAGTAGTATGCGTTCCCTTACTAGTCTCTCGTCTCTTAGTGTATTTTGTGTTGTGTCAATCACCAAAATATCTCGAATATTCCTCCAAGCTGATTACCACAAATGACTTCTTTATTTCCTTTTTCATGTGTAACTGATTATGACATCACATTTCATGTACTGTCGCTCCCCTCAACCACTGTCCCTACGACAGTGTTCTGTTGAATAGAGGCAAAACGGTGTATGTTTTCACTTTGTTAATACTCAATATATTTTGAGCTGTGTTTAGTTGATGAGCATCATCGACCTGAACCCTGCTCATCTTATACTGCAAATTATGTTGTCCTTGCTTTGACCAGATGTTCGATGGGACCCATTGTCAAGGTACATCTCAGTCATGAATTTCATGCAGAAGAGACTGTGTGTTGTGTATTGATGTTGTGCTCTGAACAAATAGCTTGTATTATTACCGGTATTCTCCAACTGGTAAACATGAATGATTCTAGACAATAGAGCAGCTATCAGAAATCGCATTGTCGCTGTAGTGGGACTTACATATTTCCCACTCCAAGCAAATACTTGCATCACTATATACATACATACATACATACATACAGAAGTGTATTTCAACAGGTTGAGTCCTCATTGTCCCTTTTCAGAGAACGGAGTGAAGTGTAAATATTTTTTTTTGATTTATTTTGATTACAGCTTGATGCCACACCGTATTTTCGGTGCAAGTTTGGCATTTTCAGCATGTGATATCGGTAGCCCAAATTTTGCAGGCCAACCACTGATATTGGGTGTGCGTCGGCAGGGGATCGAAACCCGGACCATGTGTATGGTCGGCGAGATTCCTAACCACAGTGCCACAGGCCAATAGGTTGCTGAAGTCGCACAAACAATGCGATATATAACTAGAAAAGAAAAGACAGCTAAATGTCTATCTTCTATAGGTGGTCTAATTGCTGACTATCCACTGAATAACTATGTGTTTGGCCTTCGAGGGGTGATTTAGTGAGAGAGACTAGAAAGGAAATCGATCAGAAAACGGAAATCCCGAATGTCATATTACACCAACTTATGTAGCGCTAATGAAGCCCTATGTTCCATTCGGGACCAAAAGTAATAACAATGATAATGTGATGGAGAGTCATTCAGTACAAATATCGTCACCTTTACTAGTGTTCACAAACATAACTCAACACAGTGGAGACTGACATTTAGCAAATACACAAGCACCTACACTGGCATGTTTTCTGCCTACCTGTGATATGAGTGACACATGAGTGGTCAAGTATGTGGTCATCATTTGAAGTCGACTGCATCCCTGAGATTTATAGTTGCACAATATGCATTAACGGACTTCTCCTGTAAAATATCGAAATAGATAAAGAGAAGGAATAAAAAGGAATCGACGGGAAGGTTAACTGAGGGAGACTAGATCCACGATAGCAACAGAGGTCACAACTGTTTCTTTTCAACGTATAGTCATTGGTCCAAGGCATACCCATTCCTAAAAGAAGTGATTTTGACACGTCAGTAGTCGATTTGTAGTTGTACCACAACAATGTCTCACTATGCAATAAGTTGGAAATGGTCAGACGCATCATCACATGATAATTTGGGTGAATTCACTGAAAAGAATATTCTGCGTTCAGATTGACTTCCAGTGCGAGAGATAGTCACGACACGAGCCTACTGACCATCCAGTCATTGGGTTGTAATCCAATCATCACTTGTGAACTGTACCTTCTGTTAATTCGAGATGTAGACATTGAGACGGTGGATTAATCACCTCGATGAGCATCCGCCACACACTAGATACGCTGGACACCACCAGTACCACCACACATCTGAGTGAAACTTTAGGACATCCATCCTGTAGCTGATAAGCAGTGGGAGATTGATATCCACACCCATTAATGTATTCAACCACCCACACCCTCATAGTGATCAGTCATCACGAGAAGAAATTCGATTTTATATTTGTAAGAAATGATGACAATAAATCCACTGACAAGAATATCACCTATCCTTCATTCATTTGATGACATTCACTAGTTTATTCAGTGTGTCATGTGAGTGGACATACATTCACGTCATTCTTCATTTCTAAATGACATTGGTCGACTAAACTTGTCGACATCAGGCAGACAGTTTATACAAAGTGACAAAGTAATTCTCATCGTTCATTATTAAAGTGTATCGCCATCTGGGTATTGTTTCCATTGACTGAATATTTCACTTTACTCATTTTCAGTTTTGGGAGGTGATTTCAGACGAGCACGGTATTGATCCTGTGGGGACGTATATTGGTGAATCCTCACTTCAACTGGAAAGAATCACAGTGTACTACAACGAAGCCTCTTCCGACAAATATGTACCACGTGCAATATTAGTCGATTTGGAGCCAGGAACAATGGACAGTGTTCGTACAGGTCCGTTTGGGAAATTATTTCGTCCAGACAATTTTGTCTTTGGACAGAGTGGTGCTGGAAATAACTGGGCTAAAGGCCATTATACAGAAGGCGCCGAACTCGTCGATTCAGTCTTGGATGTGATGCGTAAGGAGGCGGAGAACACGGATTCCCTTCAAGGTTTCCAGTTGACTCATTCACTTGGTGGTGGAACGGGTTCAGGTATGGGAACACTGTTGATCTCGAAAATCCGTGAGGAATATCCTGACCGAATAATGAACACATTCTCTGTTGTCCCGTCACCCAAAGTAAGTCGCATCAGCTCAACATTTTAGCGTAGCATTGAACCGTGTTAACTATGGAAATAATGTGTCTGACACAAATTTTAGACAGTATAGAAATCTATGTCGAAGTGTGCTAATGTCAATATTTTGTATTGCTGGTCGGATGTGTTCACTTAATTCTATGCATTTGTGTGAGGGATATTCTGAGTTTCTGATAGAATACCGAAATACAAGCTACTTTCATTGACAGCTATAGTTTAAAGCAGTATTTATCAGTCCAGTCAGTTTATATGATCAGGTGACCTTTAGCTAACTCATTACGACTCAACTCAATACCACTTAGGCATTTCAATTCAAATGAACACGTAGTGTTCATACACACTCATATTTATCTACAGGATATTTCTTCATTGTACACATGAAATGTTCGCGAGCAATCATGGGACCGCTTAATTACCACCAAACTCATTCAGCTTTAGACCAGTCATCAATCCTAGTTGTAATTCCACCGACATAGCAGGAAGAAAGTAAATCCATGAAATGCATATTCTAACTATTGTTAAGAGATGAAATCAGTGAAGTGTACAGTAATCCACAGAAATTGAAAATGTAAGGTGGTACACTCCTTCAACTGCCTCTTGAAGGTGGTGTACTCAGATCGTCATCCGCTGTTACATCCCTGATGTCAGAAGAGTCGGTGACTGGTAACAATTGGATAAAGTTATCGAGAGTTCATCTGGGAAATACCAGCCCCATCGCCTAACCTGCAGAACAGCTATTCAGTATTCCATAAAACAGTCGGGAATGTAGGCATCTGAATGCATTCTAACTATTCACCCCTCTCGTCTGAACACGTCTGCACGAACTCAATCAGTGTGAATGCAGTGTGTTTTCTGTTCATCCAACCCCCTCCAACATAGAGAGTGAATTCAATATTCACTCGTCATCTAACAAATCACTCTCATAGAGCACAGCATTATACTTCAATATATCACATATTCCACATCAGTATTCCAGTCATTTCAAGTGATTGGAGACAAATGTTGAGGTAGTAGACTATTTATTATTCAGTGTCTCCATCGATTTCTCAGAGCTGAATTATACTCACACACACACACACACCTACACATTGTTAGAGTGATAGCCGTAGAAATATCTCAGTCTTGCCCCAACCAGTCTGACGCTAATTAGCCTCTTTGTCTACACCCCCACTGCATTTCATTACATTGTATTGCATTGCATTGAATTGAATCATAGAATGTGAAGTGCATTGCAATAACTGCTGTTTTCCTTTTACAACAATAGATGGTCTAGAACATAAAGCTTGTAATTTACGCCTGTATTTTCCAGGTGTCAGACACCGTTGTCGAGCCATACAATGCTACACTGTCCGTCCACCAACTCGTCGAGAACACTGATGAGACATTCTGCATTGACAACGAAGCACTCTACGATATCTGCTTCAGGACGCTGAAATTAACCAACCCGACATACGGCGATTTGAATCACTTGGTGAGTGCGACGATGTCGGGAGTGACAACGTGTCTTCGATTCCCTGGTCAGCTGAATGCGGATCTACGCAAACTGGCGGTGAATATGGTGCCATTCCCACGTCTTCATTTCTTCATGCCTGGTTTCGCTCCACTCACTAGTCGTGGGAGTCAACAATACCGTGCACTCACTGTTCCTGAACTCACACAACAAATGTTCGACGCGAAGAATATGATGGCTGCATGCGATCCAAGAAATGGACGTTACTTGACTGTGGCCGCCATCTTCCGTGGTCGAATGTCAATGAGGGAAGTTGATGAGCAGATGTTGAATGTACAGAATAAGAACTCGAGTTATTTTGTTGAGTGGATTCCGAATAATGTGAAGACAGCCGTTTGTGATATTCCACCGAGAGGACTGAAAATGTGTGTCACTTTCATTGGTAACACCACAGCTATGCAAGCACTGTTTAGAAGAATCTCTGAGCAGTTCACTGCGATGTTTAGACGTAAGGCATTCCTACACTGGTACACCAGTGAGGGCATGGATGAGATGGAGTTCACTGAGGCTGAATCCAATATGAATGATTTGGTGAGTGAATATCAGCAATACCAGGACGCAACGGTTGACGATGAGAATGACTCTGATATTGAAGGGCTTGAAGTAGCCTGAACATTAACTGTTAACCTCCTCCAATATTAGTTCGACTGGACGTCGACTGTTTAAATCCACTGCTTTGTTGTTGTAGTTTCTTTATTGTCGTTGTGTTGTAAATGATCAATGGCTTTAATTTACTCATTGTCTCAATTTCCTCTCGAAGCGTTATTTACACGACAACTGAATATTTAACTGTCTGACACATTAATTCTGTGTGCACTGGATTTCTTTCACTGTGCTCTGTGTTGTCGTCATTCTTTTCTCTCTCTCGTAACATGAATTACCGAATAAACTCTCCAGCTCAAAACTGCATTTTGTCTACCTGCGAAATTTGTAATGTCAAATAGTTGGATTTCCTGCCTTCTGCAGTTGTAGCAATACTTGACAGTTGAGAATCGAGAGTGGAAAACTCAGTCTCACTGTTTGTATCGGGACCTCGCCTAGTTTACATTCTGTCCGTATTCCCGGAAAACAGTCTATGTTGGGAGTAGGGCTGGAAGCACCACTCTGTATGAAACCACCCTATCACCAGTGACACTTCGAAGCATACTAAAGTAAACCTGCCCTCTACCAGAATCGGAAAAGCTGTTCATTTCGCGGAGTGATGCAACTGGCGAATTTAAGCCTTCGATAAGCCAGTCAGACGATGTCTCTCCATTATGCGGAAGCCAAAGTCAGCGTAGTGACGTGAAATTGAGGTGGACTGTCCAAGTTGCCAACTGGACAGTGTTTACTGGAGAGTCAACTGTCTACTCCAGTCCCCTAGGCGATAAACACACTCCACCCATCTGTGCGATTAATACTACCCTGATGTGGGTTGAGAAAACGCCATTTGTTCATCGCTTCACCATGCACCAGCTGTATTCCTCCTTACTCTGTTCTCCATCTTATGAGTAGAAATATGCACACGTCAAGTCGTCTGATGATGAATAAGTGTAGTCTTCAGTAGGAATAAGAAGTGAATTCACATCTGTGTGAACCACCACGACGCTTGACGCTTTGTGTGGCATCATTCACCCTTTCTTGATTGACTGTCGCTCATTTCGTGTAGAACTTGATGTACGACTGAGAAGTTCTGTCAAGATATTGACAGACAATAAGGCGTAACACAACACAAGATAAAATAACATAGTATAGCAAGCGCAGCATAATACAATATTCCTAATGAGAAATTCCATCTACTGTGTACATAAGTGATATGAGATGATGCAATGGTTACAAGAAGATCCTTCCTGTCAGCACAGGACACACTATGTCAGGAGTGAATTTCTCATTTCGAAATTTATACGGAAGCTTCTCACTGTCTGTGTTGACTTGTTTGAAGAGGAATCGGTCACCGTTTTCAGTCTGATTGTCACAACATGGTAGTCTCCTATTGTAGCAACAGAAGGAATGACGCGGAAGCAAAGGTATTTTTCCATTGATCAAACCGATCTCTATGTATATACAGTTGATATTCTTTAACCAATCACTGAGCGTGTGATTTTGATTCACATTAGACGACATGAAATAGGCTGTTCAGACATAAATAGTATTTTGTTTCTAATGCACCACTGAACTGGGGGAATTTGTGAGAGTAATATTCCGATGGAATAGATTGTCTCTATCACAACATCACATTTTGTCCACAATAGGCTATCGCTTAGAACACTGTTAGTAGTCGGAGTCAGTTAACTAACACATTGCATTCATTTATTCATCCATCCATCCATCCATCCATTCATCCTCAATACTGCACATCACAGAATAGACTGCATCCTTCCTATGAACTGATAGGACACATAATCGTCATCTAGAAGAAGATGTCAGTCAGTCAGTCAGTTGTCTAGTGAAACAGTGGACAGGGATATCTCCCCTGTGAGTGAGAACTGCTTACTTCTTGTCAGACATGAGAGCATTGTCAGCCTTCAATTCAAATGTATTCGACTAGATTACAAACAAATTCTACCTGACACGTCATCGAGTATGCTTCTTCTGACTATATGGGAGTACTGACTAGTTACTCACAACGTTGATCCTGCTGAAGCTGGTTATGATGATAATGATGATGGCGATCAATTTTGGCCGGAATATGAAGATGACTCCAATGCGTATGTACAAGACAATCGTGAGTGGTGAATGTAGTGTATGAAAGAAAGGCAGACACAGGATGCATTCATGATCACTAGTTCACGAAATCAGAACATCGCATACATTTCTTTTGAAGCAAACATCCAATGTACAGATTCATTGGAGTAATTGAGTCGGTGAGATGGAATGCATTGAGCATGGAGTGTAGAGATTAATGGTGAAATGCGTTGGTCCTCATCATGCCATTTCACTACAGATTTCCGACAACGAAATAAATTTGCCTCTCACTACAGTGAGTAGATGAATAGTGGTTAAACAGTTCGGTGGATGACTGTGAGTATCTCAGTCTCAGACTATGTGTACATACGTGTGTACATACACACTGGGAGTCCCTAGCTAACTCATACATTAGCGAATGACTTGGGGAGTATATTGTGGCTAGGTGATTTTCCTATCAAGTTGGTACTCACGCATATCTATTAATAGGATATTGATTATGTTGTGGGCATTTGTGCAGTATCAGTTTTATGAGTGATGGAACTTGCAGCATTTTTATTAGGTTTTCTAGTGACAGGAAAGCGAGAAAAATGGTGAAGAAGGATGATGCAACTAGCAGAATGTAACTGATAATTTACATAAGCGTGCAGATTTGATCGGTAGTCAGCCAACTACACTTCTATATTCTGAATTGAACAGACATTCAAAGTGAACTTCAGGTGAACATTTCGCTGGATTTCTTATGCTCTTGGTGATGTTGAGAACGATTCGGATAGTAACTTTCCCTATATTCGATGAGTTAGTGTGTATGTGTGTGTGTGTGTGTGTTTGTATCTATGGTAAGTGAGGCGATAGCAGTGCATAGGAGTGATGCTCTTATAACGAACTATTGATATTTGGAAACGATATAGCATTCATTTCGGACACTACAGTTATGAGTTGTGCGAGAGTCATCTTGTCATCGATGAAGACTATGTAATAAGTCTGGCTATATCGGTCAATCCCACATTGTGTGAGAATGGATACTTTGAGTACAATGCAAGAAGCGTTGATCTCATAAGCGCATCTTGTAGACAGATATCATCCTGAGATTCTTCTGAACAGGTCTTCCTTGTATTTGAAGGATGTCATTTAGCTGAAAGTCATTGTGATCAGTTTAACATTTTTAGTCTGAATATTTGGACTGAAAATTATTACCTCATTTTGATAGAGGAAAGTGATATTGGGATAAGGATGTGATATCAAAGCTGGAATTCAATAACAAACTCTGTATCAACAGAACATATTTACATCTAATTTAATATGTCGCCTCATCCGTTCAAAACTTATAACACATCCTTCAAATATGTCTCACATTGGTTAGCAAATATTAGGTCCATTGGTTGATAAGAGTCTTCAGGCATAACACATACTGAATCGAAAACACCTTACTACTTAATTACTTTACTATTTATATTTAAGCATATCAGAGTTATGCTCTTCCATTTTGTTGCCATACTGTTCCCAGACAGTCACCTCCTTACACTTACTTGGGATACAGAACTGTTAAGTAACATTTCCGGCAACAGGATGTAAGCAAATTACCGAGTTACGACGGCTGGTAACTCGAAGGAAACTACAAATTACCTACCCAGGGCAAAAATACTGAATCAGCTACACTGCGTATCTAATCATTTTTGGCTTGCAATATGTAAGTTACTTGGGTCTCTCTGTAATAATATTAGAAAGCATTCTGCTTTGGAAGATAAGTGGCAGACATCAAGTACATGATCAGTATCGAACCTCAACAACCAGCACCACAATCACATGTAGAAGTGTGCTTATGATTCTGTAGTAATTTATTGTAATCGGAATATTAGTATTTCGAGATGACCGAATTACAAGAATCCAAACAAAACACAGAGAAGGCGGAATTCAGGAATTTGTATTTAGCCGAATTATATTTCAATTCATATAAGAAATATTAACAATGAAATGCAAGTATTTAAACAATACAGAGATAGAAATAGTCAATCACCACATCCACCACACGTCGAATGTCTCCTTGCGTATTTATAATGATATCGCGGTTTGCTTGCCAGTCTCTGCGATCTTCTAACTGATTCTGTGATATCATTTCCATCAGTATCATCTAGACTTATTTCTGAATTATCTACAAAGTCAGGATTAGTAGCGGAGTCATTATAATCATAATCGGAACGACCTTCCTCATTTATTTTCACTTGATCCAAGTGTCTGTTATGAACTGAATTATCTTCAATGTCTAATAGCTTCACCATTCGATTTCCCATTCTTTGTAGTATGATACCAATAGAAGGTCTATAATCATTTCCTCTGTAATAATGTACATCAGAAGTCGTGGACATCAGATGCTTTCTGAGAATTCGAGATCTAAATAATTCTGCAGGACTTTCATGAGTACTTGTATGCTCCGCATTGCGATATTGAAGTAAGAAGTTATCCACACATCTCTCTAGCTCATCAAAATTTTGAGGACTCATTGATGCTATAGCACTCTTTAATGTTCGTACAAAATTTTCTGCCAACCCGTTTGACTGAGGATGACGTGGTGCTGTGTACAAATGACGACAACCTATGTGTTTGAGCCAATCATTGAAGTTCTTCTCCGTAAAATGAGTACCATTGTCAGTAACTAAGACATCTGGAATTCCTTCTCGACTAAAAATCTTTCTCAACGCTCTGTGAGTGAATTTGGCATTAGGACTATCTGTAATGATGACTTCTGGCCATCTAGAATAAGAATCCACAATAACTAAAGCATAATATGAATTTAAGAATGGACCACAGTAATCTGCATGAATACGCTGCCAAACCTCACAAGATGCAGGCCACGGTGTCCACGATGACTTCCCATAGGACATTTTATGTAAACAGCTAGAACAGCTCTTTGATCTTTTGTTAATGTCAGCATCAATTTCCGGCCACCAGCATGTTAGGCGTGCTAATGATTTCATCTTATCAGCTCCTAGATGAGCAGAATGTAGATCATCCAAAATCGCAGATCTTAATGTTGGAGGAATAATAATTCTGTCATTCAGACATAGAAATCCTTCAGGATGGACTGAAATCTCATCTCTTCGCTTATAAAAGTCTGGAAATCTTCGCTTACACTGAACATTCCAACCTCTTTTTGTTGCATTTATAACGCATCCGTAATATTTCCGAGTATCATTTATAAGTCGAACTCGATCCACCGGTAACGGCTGGACTAATAAGCAATCAGTATCATTAGCAACATTTTCAAATAATGAATAACGAGATAAGAAGTCTGCATGAGGTATATCCTTTGCCGATCTATGTTCAATAGTGTAATCATATGCACTTAGTTCTAAACTCCATCTTTGAACCATAGCAGCAGATGATTTATTCAAAGATTTTTCTGGATTGTAAATGAATTTCAAAGCTTGATGATCAGTAACTATGTGAAACTTAGTACCAAAGAGATACTTGTGCAAGCGTCTTATTGCCCATACAACTGCTAGAGCTTCTTTCTGGGTTTGTGAGTACCCTTGTTCACTCTTACTTAGACGTCTTGAAATACAAATAACAGGTTGTCCATTTTGCTCAAGTACTGCAGCTATACCCATAGGAGAAGCATCTGTAGTGAGAACAGACTTATCTTTCGATAAAAAAGGTCTTAAGAAAGCTTGTTTATTAAGAAACTCCAAAGTTTTTCGCAAGATATTCTCATGTTGTTGTTCCCACTTAAACTGTTTACTGGAGACAATCTCAAAAAGTGGAGATAACCGTTGAGTGAAATTGGGAATGAATCTGGAGTAAAACTGAAGAGTACTTATCCATGATCTCAACGATGACATATTATTAGGTGACGGTGCTTGAATTAGAGGTGCCAAACGACTAGCATCAGGTCTGAAACCTTCGGAGTCTACTGTGTATCCCAAGCATGATACAGACGACAAAGTGAAATGACATTTAGATGGATTAACAAGAACATTATTCTCACATAAACGCCTGAACAGTTTTAAAAGACGTTCATTATGCAATTCGATATTAGGACCATGAACTATAATGTCGTCTTGGTATGACTCAACACCATCTAATCCATCTATCATCCGATTTATTACATTTTGAAATATTGCGGGTGAAACCTTTAAACCAAAAGGCAAGAACTTATACTTGAACAGTTCAAATGGAGTATTAATGGTTGTTAATGCACTAGACGCCTCATCAAGAGGAATTTGCAAATAGGCATCTTTTAGATCTATTTTGGAAAAGTATCTTGAGCCATGTAGCTTGTAGAGAATGTCTTCAGTTTCTAGAGTAGTGCAACTTTGCTGTAGTAGACGACTATTGAGTGTAAGACGGTAGTCACCACAAATTCTAGGTGTTTTTCCATCAGCCTTTAGTGGCGTAACGATAGGAGTAGCCCAATTTGAAGACTCAACTGGCATAAGTATGCCGTGCTCAACTAACTTGTCTAACTCCTTCTTAACTGCATCTCGCAATCCATATGGAATTAATCGTCGTTTCAGGAAGATAGGATCACCCTCTATTTCAAGATGGATGGGGTGAATCTTCATACCACCTACACTCTTTGAACATTGGAGAAGTAATTCTCTAAACAAAGATTCATCAAACAACTCAGTACAAAGTGAGATTTTGACATTTAACAATCTAAGGGCTTTTAATCCCAATAAAGATGGACCATATTCACTAACGAGAAAGGGAATATTTACAAAATTACCACTGTCTGATTTCAAAGAAATGTTAGTAACACCGATAAAAGGTAATTTATGACCATTTATGCCTGTAATTGAACTAGTAGTAGGGTCTATCTGGACACTCTTACAAATCGATTGTAAATCTTTCTTAGAAATTATAGACTCAGTACTCCCAGTATCAATTATAAAACAATGGGACTTGCCTGAACTTGTAGTGAAGGTTCTCATTAGATGAGATTGAGTATTGGGAAACACATCTATAATTGTATATATTGTTGGATTTATATGTTCAAGTTGCTCCAAGTCAGTGAGTTTATGGTTAAGATATCATTTTAGTTACATGTACTGAACTATATTGCATGTTGTCTTATTGTATAGTTGTCGTCGCTTTTTGCCCTTTTTTCTGTGAACTGTTTCCTTTGTTGATGTTGTTCTCATTGTTTGTCCGTTATTTTCTGATTTTGAGGGGAGCAACCCAAAAAGTTGCTTCTCTCTAAACTTTTACTTAATGTAATCATTCTTTTCTCAGGCGTGAGGCTAGCAACCCCACCCTGTAAACAAAAATTGCTACAGAATCTTCAGTATGCTGAACCTCCTTGCACCAAAAGAAAAAGTCTGTGTAGGAACATGGAACGTCCGAACTATGTACGAGACTGGAAAAGCTGCCCAGATCGCCAACGAGATGAAAAGATACGGAATACAAGTGCTGGGAATATGTGAGAGCAGATGGAATGGGAGTGGACTCACCAAATTGTCAACAGGTGAGTCAGTGATCTACTCCGGTCACCCAGAAGATAACCACACGCACACCGAGGGCGTGGCTATCATGATGTCACCAACGGCAACGAAAGCCCTGATACAATGGGAGGCGATTTCGTCCAGGATAATGACCGCCAGGTTCAACTCCAAAGGAAGGAAAGTGTCAATCATACAATGTTATGCACCCACAAACAACGCAGACCTCGAGAAGAAAGAAGAATTCTACAGGCAACTACAGGCAACAATGGACAATACTCCAGCTGGCGACATGAAAATACTAATGGGAGACATGAACGCCAAACTGGGACCAGACAATACGGGAAGGGAACTCATCATGGGTAGAGAAGCTCTAGGAGAAATGAATGAAAACGGAGAACTCTTCGCCGACTTCTGCGCCTTCAACGAACTGGTGATTGGTGGCAGTGTATACAAGCACAAAGATATCCACAAGGCTACATGGGTGTCACCAGACGGGCAAACCAAAAACCAAATCGACTTCATCTCAATCTCAAGGAAGTGGAGGCGCAGCCTACTGGACACAAAAGCAAGAAGAGGAGCAGACGTTGGCTCAGACCACTATCTCGTACAAGGGACAATCCAAATCAAATTAAAAGCTTTCAGGGAATCAGGAGCTGCAGATAGACCACAAGCCAAGTTCAACACTCAAAAGCTGAAGGACCAGGCTACAAAGGACATCTTCATTGCAAGCATAAAGGACAAAGCCGAGACACAAATCAACACTAGCGAAGAGGTCGGCGTTGAAAAGCACTGGAACAACTTGAAAACGGTGTGGAGCCAAACCTGCATAGAAATTCTAGGCAGAAAAAAGAGACAGGACAAACAGTGGCTCACTACGGACACTTGGAAACTAATAGAAGAGAGAAGGACAGTGAAGCAAAAGATTATCCAGTGCACGACGAGCAACAAAAACAGGAGCTGAATGCAAGCTACAATACACTGAACAAAAGAGTGAAGAAAAGTGCCAGGGAAGACAAAAGAAAATATTATGAAACCATGGCAAACGAAGCAGAACAAGCTGCAGGCAAAGGAGACCTCGCCACACTCTACCAAACAACTAGGAACCTTTCGGGCAAACGTTCGACACAGATTAAGCCAATAAAGGACGACAATGGAAAGTCAATCACCAAAGAGGTGGAACAGAGAAAGCACTGGGTTGAACACTTCAAAAGACTTCTAAATCGTCCGCCACCTACAACACGTCCAGCAATACCAACAACGGAAGCAGAACTACCAGTGAACACTGACCCCCCGACGAAATCAGAAGTCCTGAATGCAATCAAGATGCTTAAAACTGGGAAAACACCGGGACCAGATGGAATCCCAGCAGAGGCTTTGAAAATAGACCCAGAGACAACAGCGGACTTGATGACACCACTACTGGAGAAGGTGTGGAAAGAGGGCAAAGTACCCGAGGATTGGAAGAACAGTTACTTATTCAAACTTCCAAAGAAAGGAGACTTAAGTCAATGTAAAAACTGGCGTGGAATTATGCTTCTGTCCATTCCAAGCAAGATACTAAGTCGCATCATCCTGGAGAGAATCAAACAAGCCCTAGATGAAAAACTTCGTCCGGAACAGGCTGGATTCAGGAGAAACAAATCATGTATTGATCAAATCGCCACTCTACGGATCATCATTGAACAAAGCTTGGAATGGCAGTCACCTCTCTATCTCAACTTCATCGACTTTGAAAAGGCCTTCGACAGCGTCGATCGAGAGGTCATTTGGAAACTACTTCGCTACTACGGGGTCCCATCGACAATTATACACCTCATCCAACAGTTATACGACAATGCTGCATGCCAAGTAATCCACAACGGGAAACTTACGGAAGCCTTCGAAGTGAGGACGGGAGTGAGGCAAGGCTGTCTACTATCACCAATGATCTTCCTGATTGCAATTGATTGGATAATGCGACAGACAACGGCAACCAACGAGGGAACAGGCATAAAATGGACTGACACAAAAGACTTGGAGGATCTGGATTTCGCCGATGATATATGTCTGATTTCCCATAAACTGGAAGATATGCAAATGAAAAGTAACAAGTTGGCAGAAGAAGCATCAAAGATAGGACTTCACGTGAACATAGATAAAACAGAGATGATGAAGATTCCTTGCCAACATCAACAGCAACAACAGACCACAATAAGCATAAATGGGAAGAACCTGAAAGAAACAACCTCCTTCACCTACCTGGGAAGCATCGTCTCAACTACAGGCGGAACTGACGAGGACATCAAAGCCAGAATCGGAAAAGCAAGACAAGCTTTCATTACTCTCAAATCTGTGTGGAGGTCAACAGCACTCAGCATCAAAAATAAGATCCGGATTTTCAACTCCAATGTGAAGTCAGTGCTACTATACGGATCAGAGACTTGGCGAGTCATAAAGAGCATCTCAAACAAACTTCAAACCTTCATTAACAACTGTCTCCGCTCAATACTCAAGATCAGATGGCCAGAAAAGATCAGCAACAGGGATCTCTGGGAGCGAACCAATCAGGAACCGATTGTGAAACAAATAGGCAGAAAGAAATGGAGATGGATTGGCCATACGCTGAGGAAACCATCAAGTGACATCACTAGACAAGCCCTCGAGTGGAACCCGAAAGGGAGGCGGCGAGTTGGTCGTCCAAGGGTGACTTGGAGGAGGTCATGCGAGGAGGAGATGAAAGCATGTGGACAGACCTGGAGCAGGTTGAAAAAGTTGTCAGAAAACCGAAGTCAATGGAGGTGCGCAGCTGAAGCCCTATGTTCCTCTAGGAACTAAAGGATACAATAATAATAATAATAATTGGGAAAAGTTGAAAGACACATCGACTGCATTATACCAGATAAATTGGAAGAATTATCAGGATTCTGAGTAACATAAGTATTCGAACTTCTGCAAACAGTCTTGATGTGTCCAACTTTACCACATTTGTAACACTTAGCACCCCGAAAACGGTAAGTGCTTCGTAGATGTAATTTTCCACAGGATAAACACGGTTTAACGTTTTTGATCTCTGGCTGCATTCTATTACCTGTGGACGGCAGTTTGGATTTCTTTCCATGAACACTTGTATTTTCGACTTTAGAAAGCATAACATCAGACACTGACGTAGTGGGAGCAGAGTATTCATTATTGACATCTTCATATGTAATACATAAATCTTTAGCAGTTTGAAAGGTACACGAAGGAATCTGAATTAACTCTTTCTCTAACTTAGGAATATTGATTCCAGCCAGCAATTAGACGATCACGTAGTTGAGTATGCAGCTGATCTCCAAAGTTACACTTTGAAGCTTGAATTTGAAGTTGCAGAATAAAGTCTCTAATCCTCTGGTTGGGAGCACGAACCAGTTTGTTGAATTGAGCCCTCTCTCGCGTCTCAAAAGTAGTTATATGGAAGTGATCGATCAGAAGTTCGCGGAGCTTAGCATATGGCAGAGAAATTGGTTTATCTGGAAACGACAGAGTCTTCACTAGGCTATACGCATCTAGCCCAATAGCAGTGATGAAATGAGCAGGTATTTTGTCATCCCGAACATTCTTTGAAATGCACCACGCATCGAAGCATTCCAAATAATCAGCAATCTCCCGCGGAGTAGCATTTATAGGAAGTTTTCCCAGGTTATTTAGTTCCATCGCAACGCCAATTTGTAGTAATTTATTGTAATCGGAATATTAGTATTTCGAGATGACCGAATTACAAGAATCCAAACAAAACACAGAGGGCGGAATTCAGGAATTTGTATTTAGCCGAATTATATTTCAATTCATATAAGAAATATTAACAATGAAATGCAAGTATTTAAACAATACAGAGATAGAAATAGTCAATCACCACAGATTCCCGGTTCTGTTTCCTTCAAAATCATAAAGAAAAATGAACCTTGAGACAAAACGGGAGGTGTTTAGTAATGTCGAATCCCAATATTCAGTTTCAAATGATTTCGTCGTATTTACATCATACAAATGTTTTGTGATCAGTTTAACATTTTTAGTCTGAATATTTGGACTGAAAATTATTACCTCATTTTGATAGAGGAAAGTGATATTGGGATAAGGATGTGATATCAAAGCTGGAATTCAATAACAAACTCTGTATCAACAGAACATATTTACATCTAATTTAATATGTCGCCTCATCCGTTCAAAACTTATAACACATCCTTCAAATATGTCTCACATTGGTTAGCAAATATTAGGTCCATTGGTTGATAAGAGTCTTCAGGCATAACACATACTGAATCGAAAACACCTTACTACTTAATTACTTTACTATTTATATTTAAGCATATCAGAGTTATGCTCTTCCATTTTGTTGCCATACTGTTCCCAGACAGTCACCTCCTTACACTTACTTGGGATACAGAACTGTTAAGTAACATTTCCGGCAACAGGATGTAAGCAAATTACCGAGTTACGACGGCTGGTAACTCGAAGGAAACTACAAATTACCTACCCAGGGCAAAAATACTGAATCAGCTACACTGCGTATCTAATCATTTTTGGCTTGCAATATGTAAGTTACTTGGGTCTCTCTGTAATAATATTAGAAAGCATTCTGCTTTGGAAGATAAGTGGCAGACATCAAGTACATGATCAGTATCGAACCTCAACAACCAGCACCACAATCACATGTAGAAGTGTGCTTATGATTCTGTAGTAATTTATTGTAATCGGAATATTAGTATTTCGAGATGACCGAATTACAAGAATCCAAACAAAACACAGAGGGCGGAATTCAGGAATTTGTATTTAGCCGAATTATATTTCAATTCATATAAGAAATATTAACAATGAAATGCAAGTATTTAAACAATACAGAGATAGAAATAGTCAATCACCACAGATTCCCGGTTCTGTTTCCTTCAAAATCATAAAGAAAAATGAACCTTGAGACAAAACGGGAGGTGTTTAGTAATGTCGAATCCCAATATTCAGTTTCAAATGATTTCGTCGTATTTACATCATACAAATGTTTTGTGATCAGTTTAACATTTTTAGTCTGAATATTTGGACTGAAAATTATTACCTCATTTTGATAGAGGAAAGTGATATTGGGATAAGGATGTGATATCAAAGCTGGAATTCAATAACAAACTCTGTATCAACAGAACATATTTACATCTAATTTAATATGTCGCCTCATCCGTTCAAAACTTATAACACATCCTTCAAATATGTCTCACATTGGTTAGCAAATATTAGGTCCATTGGTTGATAAGAGTCTTCAGGCATAACACATACTGAATCGAAAACACCTTACTACTTAATTACTTTACTATTTATATTTAAGCATATCAGAGTTATGCTCTTCCATTTTGTTGCCATACTGTTCCCAGACAGTCACCTCCTTACACTTACTTGGGATACAGAACTGTTAAGTAACATTTCCGGCAACAGGATGTAAGCAAATTACCGAGTTACGACGGCTGGTAACTCGAAGGAAACTACAAATTACCTACCCAGGGCAAAAATACTGAATCAGCTACACTGCGTATCTAATCATTTTTGGCTTGCAATATGTAAGTTACTTGGGTCTCTCTGTAATAATATTAGAAAGCATTCTGCTTTGGAAGATAAGTGGCAGACATCAAGTACATGATCAGTATCGAACCTCAACAACCAGCACCACAATCACATGTAGAAGTGTGCTTATGATTCCCGGTTCTGTTTCTTTCAAAATCATAAAGAAAAATGAACCTGGAGACAAAACGGGAGCTGTTTAGTAATGTCGAATCCCAATATTCAGTTTCAAATGATTTCGTTGTATTTACATCATGCAAATGTTTGTAATCGGAAAAGGACATATACTCATCAGAATTCATCTCTAACCGTGTTTACAAATTTCCATCTATACTCCAAAAAAACTATATTCGAGGGACACGATGCTCGCCCAATATATATATATATATATATCCGCTTCTCTAAACACATTGCGAAAGGCCTGAAATTCAAACATCCCAAATCGCTCTGCAGTTCCAATCGCTAATATCGAATCGAATCAGAATACAAAGTGGGTATTCAAACGCCACTCACTACTAACATCAAGAAATAAAGGAATCCAACTTCATTTCGATTCACTGAATCTGTTGTCATTTAGACATTTGGAAAGAGAACGGATATAGGGAACAATTATTCCCTTTTCAATTGGATCCCCATCTCTAACTCTATTCTAATATATGTAGCATTTTTATTACAATACACAACAATTTACCAATTGAGTGGCGATATGTTTGTTAACATCAATTAGTCAGCATCACCAGATCAAACGGTGGGATGATAATTAGCGGAGATAATTAACACACACACACAATTAAAAGGTGGTAATGGTTACAACAGGTGGATTGCACGGTGCATGATATTATAATAACTATAATATACCCAATGCCCAAATTTTTTCAAACCGTTAAAAGTGAACTTGGTTTGGACTTATGTACAGTGAACGGTTGTGGGAAAATGAAGAGTAATTAAGGAATAAGCGAGTGCTCAAGATGACTACGTAAAAAATTGTTGAGGAAAAATGAAAGGATTTGGACAATGATAGCTGGTGATCAGAGATGAAGTAATCAGAAAAATAATAAAATAATTTGGACAATCATAATTTTTAAAGGTTTATATAATGGAGGAGGAGGGATGAGTGAAGTAGTCCGGTTAAAACATTAATGTAACGACGGCCAACTTCCATGGACACTTCTTCGCAAAACATAGCGTAAAAGATAATTTTGAATTCGGCGAAAGAATTATTATTATTGTATCCTTTAGTTCCTAGAGGAACATAGGGCTTCAGCTGAGCACCTCCATTGCCTTCGGTTTTCTGACAGCCTTTTCATCCCGCTCCAGGTTAGTCCACATGCTTTCATCTCCTCCTCGCATGACCTCCATCAAGTCACCCTCGCACTGACGACCAACTCTCCGCCTCCCTTTCGGGTTCCACTCGACCAATGGCTTGTCTAGTGATGTCACTCACTTGATGGTTTCCTCAGAGTATGGCCAATCCATATGCATTTCTTCCTGCCTATTTGTTTCACAATCGGTTCTTGCTGTGTTGGTTCGCTCATTGCCAGAGATCCCTGTTTCTGATCTTTTCTGACCATCTGATCTTGAGTATTGGGCGGAGACAGCTGTTAATGAAGGTTTGAAGTTTGTTTGAGATGCTCTTTATGACTCGCCAAGTCTCTGATCCGTATAGTAGCACTGACTGGCTTCACATTGAAGTTGAAAATCCGGATCTTATTTTTGATGCTGAGTGCTGTTGACCTCCACACAGATTTGAGAGTAATGAAAGCTTGTCTTGCTTTCCCCATCCTGGCTGTGATATCCTCATCAGTTCCGCCTGTAGTTGAGACGATGCTTCCCGGGTAGGTGAAGGAGGCTGTTTCTTTCAGGTTCTTCCCACTTATGAATGAAAACTTTATGACATCTTTTGATGTATCCTCCTTGTTCACCAATGTACCGTTGATGAAGACAGTAGATTTTATATGTGATGAGATTGCTAAGCGAAACACAGATATCGGCCTTTCTGTATCCTCCATGAATAAACCTATTTTAAGATGTACAATAAATGTTCATTTCCTATTCAATAAGGAATACTCTGGACAAACTGATGGTGTGGCTATGGCATCCCCATTAAGTCAAATCCTAGCTCATTTTCACCTCACTAAGTTAGAGAATGGACCACTGAAAGGAGTAATTAACGAGTTGGAATTCTACTATCAATATATGGATGGTACATTTCTAGTTATGAAAAACGTGAATGAAGCAATGAGCATCCTCGAAGAGTCTAATGATGCGCATCCAGCAACACATTGCACCATAGAGAAAGAAAGTATTGAAAGTATTTCATTTTCTAGACATCTTCCTAGTCAGGAAAGAAGATGGCACACTATGAAGGGGTGTGTCAAGGAACTTAACCCTAAGTTCCTATTATTTGCGAAGACGCTCCGAATCGATAATTGCTATGACCGATTATCGACTTTAACTCCAAAATACCAGTACTTGCAATAACTTGTATTGTTCGGCAATTAAAATCGATATTGATACAAAGTCTATAAACAAATGTTTTACAAGAAATGTATTGTACTTTTATTCGTATTCCTTCGCCTTCTTCTAACTTGTACACGATTGAATCATTCGTGCCTTCTAGTTGCCCACCAGTGGCTACCAGTTCCAAAAACAAACGTTCAATGTTCACGTCCATTTACACTCCCCGGCAAAAAAGGGTCCATCCCTATTTTCCATCATGGCGATAACCTTGAAGTGAACTGCCAACGCGGGGACCTGAGCCAACAGGGACTAGGCTAAAGTAGAGAACAAGACAAAAAAGCGCAACACACAACAAGCATACCACATCATACCAGTACGCCTCCACAGCGTGTAGGATCTTCCTCAGTGATCGGAACTTTCCTTCGCTCTCTGTCCACAGTACCATCACTGACCTGGTCGTCGGGGTGTTGGTTGCTTCATGTTACTCTGGCACAATATCCCTCCTCGGCTTATCAAATCGCGTGCACTGATTCTAACACCACTCAATTCGTTCACAATTGTAGAAGACTAGAAATGACTTCAGAAGTACTTAGAATAACATTACAAGATGGTTTACACAGTGCGACAACTATAAAATTAAGCAGCAGTTAGATGAATTGGAACTCACTCAATTACTTAACACAAATATATGTACAATCAATATATCAAATTTTGTGGATTCTGCATTGACTAGGTACCCTTGAAGATTTGTAGGACTTACAGTAGTACGCCTACAGTACTTCTCAGGTTGGCGCCCTAAGTTGGAAAATCGTTACAGATTTAATTTTATAACCTCCTTCTATCATCTGTATCCTCAACTCTGAATGGTGACACGCCCATGTCATTGTATCGTGGAATATAGATGACTAACAAACATGCGACGTATCTGACCAACCGAGCGAAGGCACAAAGTAATTTACACTAACGATAATAACATTCAAATAGTAACTTGAAACCTGAAAGACCTTTATTCGTGCAAGTCAGTTTAACAATGACACTCTCATACACAGTTGGCTTATCCTCATTAAACTGACCATTGACATTCGTCCTTTCAAACGAACCGATACTAGCATAGTCACAGCACAAGACACTTGAGTTTATGCACGTCTCTTTCATCTTGGATGACAACACCAACGACGACTGACTGATAGAAGTTGATGAACTTAGTGTTGCCTCAGAATCTGTTATCGTTCGACCTTTAGAAGGTCTAACCGCAGGATTACCACCACTGCTTCCTTTTATTATTAGCTCCAGTTTAACTTTAATCTCTGTCGATAAGTGGACTACACGCGGATCATTTACACTGACAGTCTCATGAGTATCCATACTTTCTGCAATCGCATCTGCCTTTAATTCTACATCACGTTCAAGTTTTACAGAACCTTTGTTCAACTCACTAGTAGTAGGCATTCTCCTCATCTCATCATGATCAACCAAAGACAAATCTGCACTATCATGATCATTGTCACAAATATTCACTTTACCGTCGTCTATCTGGTGGACTTCATCATTTTCAGCCTCTTCAATAACAGCAGTAGATGACTTGAGTTCTTCCTCATGAATCCTTAAAGGTTTTATACCTTTACTCTGACTGGTAATACCTTGTGCCTTCAATACAAGTGACTTCATTATATTGACTGATTTCTTAGGTTCTACTGTTGGATGTGAAATGCTGGCAAACTTGCCTGTCGCTTGATTGGCACTGTCTTTTACCAGTCTCACAATATCATCGAACCCGGGCTCTAAACCATCCTATTCTTAATGGGAGGTGATTTTTATTAACTTTCTTTGTAAGCGAATGGATAATCTCTTAACGACTGCCTCAGGACCAGAGCTTGAGTTCAACTCATGCATAAAGTTAAGAGAAACGAGAGTATTTCTGTACACCATCAAACTATCCAAAAACTCAGCGAATTCTTCAGAGTTATCGTTTAACTGCGCACCATTACGTTTAACGGTCTCATAAACAATCCTGGATATCATAAATGGCCTCTCAAACCTTTGACGTAATATCCTCATGGCCTCAGTGTATCTTTCGTTTGGGGGCATGAACTTGCAGCACTGTATTGCTCTTGCAGCAACACCAGTGCAGTGCCTCAACAAATACATCAACTTCATTTTTGCTCTCTAAATCTATTGCCGTCAAGCAACTCTAAACGAATATATGTATTTATCAAGAAGCAGTTCATGATCTCAGTTTACATGGTTAACAGTATTTTACACCTTTTACATAATTACGTATTCTGCATTTTGGATTTTACTATGCGCAAGATTATTCCTATCACTCCTATGATCGACTGACTTGCTTGTGTTTGATTTATGTCTTATACATTATGTGAATCACCAAAACATCTTGAATATCCTTCTAAGCTTACGATAAATTACGTCTTTCTTTTCCCGTCATTTGTAACTGATTGTGTCATCACACTTCACCAATTTTCGTTTCCATAAATTACAATGGGTCCGAACCCTGGAGGTGGTCGCGTATTGCCGAAGAGTCCCAAACTAGGGTGAAACGGCTCTCCAGTACTCCTTGGTTTTCAATGGTTCACGAAGTAATATCAGCTCATGATGAAACCCTCCAACCAAAAAAAATGGATGTCCTCATTTTTTTAATACCAAATATATTTTGGACTGCCTGAAGTTGAAGAGAATGCACGTAATAAAGTCTGCACATACTGTGCTACAAATTATGCTCTTGTTTTGATAAGGATGAATATGAAGCCAAAACACTTTTATTCTTTACAGAAAGTAAACTAACAATAAAAAAAGCTGCTCACACATTTAACCATCCATATATTTCTTAACTCTGTATAGTTTCAAGTTCGTGGTGTATCGTCTACTGAGAAATACGTGTGAATGGTTCAAAAAGTTAAAAGCTAATTTACAGTTTGTACAAAATCTTTATTATGCTTTAATATTCCTAGGTTATTTATTGATTGTTTTGAAACGTGTAACTCCAGGTGCTAAGGTCAGATTAATTACAGATTTATTTTCATCGAAATTTTACAATCATTATCTCAGACACATGTTATTCACTTGGATGTTTAGGCACCTTCACTACATACATTTACATTATTCAGTAGAAAATTTTATCTACCAAAAAGAAAAGACTGTTTTAACACTTCCATGCCAAGCATTTCACCAATATTGATGTTAGCGTTTCATTCGAAAAAGTAAGTGCTATTAGAAGCTGATTATATGAAGGTTTGAAATAGAAAAAACCTATGTATATCAACAGCCAGAATATACAATACAAATGAAACACACCAATACAAATGACACATAAAAAACACAAACGGACATAGACAAAGAAACAGATACTTCTGTTTACTGCAAAGTGGCCATCGAGATCCAGAAGATGAAGAGGATAGCCGATGACATTTAAGACGATGAGTTATATATATATATACAATGTTCCATTTTACTACTCCTACTACGAATGCAACTAATAAAACTTACAAAATTGACAACCAATTAACCGATATGCGTGAGTAACAATCTGATACGAAAATCGCCTAGCCACAATCTACTCGTAAGACATGATAAAGCAAAAGACACGCTTGATTTGCACACCGCGCTATTAACACCGATATATTCATCCGTAAACGCTGGATGGCCATTCACAAACAGCACTACTCCCCAAGTCGTTCGCTAATGTATGAGTTAGCTAGGGACTCCCAGTGTGTATGTACACACGTATGTACACATAGTCTGAGACTGAGATACTCACAGTCATCCACCGAACTGTTTAACCACTATTCATCTACTCACTGTAGTGAGAGGCAAATTTATTTCGTTGTCGGAAATCTGTAGTGAAATGGCATGATGAGGACCAACGCATTTCACCATTAATCTCTACACTCCATGCTCAATGCATTCCATCTCACCGACTCAATTACTCCAATGAATCTGTACATTGGATGTTTGCTTCAAAAGAAATGTAATAATAATAATAACAGCTTTATTCCAAACAGTATTTGTGGTACAGGTATGGAATTTTCAGCGTGCATTACAGTGTATTGCATCTAATTACCTCATAAATTATATAAGATTTTTAAAAATCAAAAATAAATAAAAATAAAATAAATAAGTTATAGATAAATAAAATAAATGAATATTAAAAATTAAGAAAAATAAAAACAAACAGCGTAGAGTATTTCATTTCAAACAATGCACCACAGGATTTGAAATATAAAGTTGATGTGTGGTAGTAGATGAGAACAACAGTGTAGTAGTAACGAGGAAAGGAAAACAAAAACTAATGAGACTATTTGTTAGAGTGCTGCAGTAAGTTTATCGTGTCATACCTAACGGATTTCTCATCACATAACAGCTGTGCCAGATATGGTATTGTGGAGTTTTTGTATTTGGTAGTCCTAGCATATAGCCTCCTATAGCTGCTTCTAGTTCTTCCAGATGAAATGCAAGGAGATAGATGCGTATAGAGAGGATGCTCGGGATCCGACAATATTGTATTCGCTAGTTTCTTACATGACATTATATGTCTATCTACAATAGTGTTCACCAGTTGGTTTAACGATATCCCACTTGCCCTACTAACAGCTTTTAGTGCCCTTCTCAGCGAAGCAAAGTCTTTCTTAAGTAGTCCAGGAAAGACTAATGGGGAGTAGTAAAGGAGGATGGGTAGAATGCAAGAATTTACAAACTGAGAAAGCAAAGACTGCTTTATACCAGACTGCCTAAATTTCCTAATGTAGAACGTTAGGCGAAACATCTTTCTAGTAACTAGCAAGATGTGGGAAGACCAGGAAAGATCGGTGGAAAAACTCAGCCGAAGGTACTTGACATAAGATGTATTTTCAACCTCTGTGCCGTCAATGAGAGTGGGTCCATGTGAGCTAACTAGTTGCTGTAGGTCACGTTTACGTCTGAAAGCGAAATTGACTACCTGACATTTAGACGGATTAAGCTTAAGTCCGTTTGAAGAGGACCACTGACTAATTTCCGACAGAAAGCTATTTAATTTGGAACAATCTGACTGAGAGTTGACAGGCATAGAAACCGAGAGGTCATCGGCATACTTAACAAAAGTGGCTACATCAGAATGAGGCAAGTCATGTAAGAAAAACGAGAACAGAAAGGGAGAAAGAACAGCACCTTGACGAACACCAGCTAAAGTAAGTGAGGTAGTGGAGGATTATCCATTGTATGCGATGTTCTGATTTCGTGGACTAGTGATCATGAATGCATCCTGTGTCTGCCTTTCTTTCATACACTACATTCACCACTCACGATTGTCTTGTACATACGCATTGGAGTCATCTTCATATTCCGGCCAAAATTGATCGCCATCATCATTATCATCATAACCGGTTTCAGCAGGATCAACGTTGTGAGTAACTAGTCAGTACTCCCATATAGTCAGAAGAAGCATACTCGATGACGTGTCAGGTAGAATTTGTTTGTAATCTAGTCGGATACATTTGAATTGAAGGCTGACAATGCTCTCATGTCTGACAAGAAGTAAGCAGTTCTCACTCACAGGGGAGATATCCCTGCTCACTACTTCACTAAACAACTCACACGCGACTGACTGACTGACATCTTCTTCTAGATGACGATTATGTGTCTTATCAGTTCATAGGAAGGATGCAGTCTATTCTGTGATGTGCAGTATTGAGGATGAATGGATGGATGGATGGATGGATGAATGAATGAATGCAATGTGTTAGTTAACTGACTCCGACTACTAACAGTGTTCTAAGCGATAGCCTATTGTGGACAAAATGTGATGTTGTGATAGAGACAATCTATTCCATCGGAATATTACTCTCACAAATTCCCCCAGTTCAGTGGTGCATTAGAAACAAAATACTATTTATGTCTGAACAGCCTATT